>CM076715.1:10005000-14805000 GCA_038501285.1 Penstemon eatonii | reverse complement strand
TTCATTTGGTACATTAAATTATTGACTTTACATTATGAAACCACCTAAGTTAGTCATGCACGTACAACAAAACAAAAGGAAACAAGATAATGAAATATCTGCCCAATTATGGCACGCTAGACTTGGACATATATCTAAGTCAAGGATTCAAAAGTTAGCATCATCTGGCGCGATTGAAATCAATCGCATTGATGAAATGCCAACATGTGAACCATGTTTAAAGGGTAAAATGGCTAAGTTGCCATTTAAGGGAAACCCTGAGCGAGCCAAGCAAACATTGGACTTAATACATACTGACGTATGTGGACCACTAAGAAAAAGCGCCCGAGGTGGCTATGACTACTTCATCACTTTCACTGACGACTTTAGTCGTTATGGATATGTGTTCTTGTTGAAACACAAGTCTGAAGCCTTTGAACGATTCAAAGAATTCAAGATGGAAGTAGAGAATCAACTTGGTAATACGATAAAGGCTCTTCGTTCTGACCGAGGTGGAGAATTTCTTAGTAACGAATTTCTGAATTATCTTGTAGAGCATGGAATATTATCGCAGTGGACTCCTCCTGCAACACCCCAATTAAATGGAGTAGCAGAGAGAAGGAATCGAACCTTGATGGACATGGTTCGATCCATGATGAGTGCCACTGACCTTCCTCTTTCATTTTGGCGACATGCCCTCCTCACGGCAACGAAGATACTGAATATGGTACCTTCGAAATCCGTAGAAAAGACACCATACGAACTATGGTTTGGCAAGGCACCCTCATACGCATTCATGCGCATATGGGGATCTCCCGCTTACGTTAAAAAGCTAGTGGGAGATAAATTGGAAACTAAATCCACTTTGTGCAAATTCGTGGGGTATCCAGAAAACTCAATAGGATACGAGTTCTACGATCCTACAAGACAAACAACGTTTGTCTCGAGGAACGCTCACTTCTTGGAGAAGGATTTCTTGGTTGACAAGAAGGAAAATAACGTAGAACTAGATGAGGTCACTGAAGCTAAAAAGACCTTAGAGGTCGATCAAGCTGACCCGTCACCACAGGCAGTGGGAGAACAGGAGCATGAAAGTGCACCAGAAAGTACACCGATACTTCGTAGGTCAGAAAGACAACGTAGAGAACCCGAGAGGTACTACGGTCTGCTGCATGAGACTGGACAGTCTCTAACCGACCCAAGGACTTACGAAGAGGCTATGCTAGACATAGACTCGGGAAAGTGGCGCGAAGCCATGGAATCCGAACTGGACTCCATGCACTCAAACAAGGTCTGGGCCTTGGTAGATCCACCAGTGGGAGTGGCTCCCGTGGGTTGCAAGTGGATCTATAAGCGAAAGCTTGGAGTGAACGGAGAGGTGATTACCTACAAGGCGCTACTAGTGGCAAAAGGATACACTCAAAGACCAGGTATCGACTTTGAGGAGACCTTCTCGCCAGTCGCAATGCCCAAATCCATTCGGATCTTGCTGGCCATAGCTGCGTGGTATAACTACGAGATATGGCAGATGGATGTAAAGACTGCTTTTCTCAATGGAGACATTGATAAGGAGATCTACATGGAGCAACCAAAAGGATATGCATCCAAAGGAGATGAACACAAGGTGTGCAAACTCCAGAGGTCCATTTATGGACTGAAGCAAGCTTCCCGAAGTTGGAACATTCGTTTTGATGAGACAATCCAAACTTTTGGATTCATCAAGAACATGTTCGAACCTTGCGTATACAAGAAGATCAGTGGGAGTACAGTTGAATTTTTGGTGCTTTACGTTGACGACATTCTTCTCATTGGAAACAATGTAAAAGCATTGTCTGAAACTAAAGCATGGTTGTCTACACAATTCTCAATGAAGGATATGGGAGAAGCATCCTTTGTACTAGGTATAAGGATCTACCGAGATAGATCAAAAGGACTGCTGGGCCTCTCCCAATCCCAGTACATAGACAAAATCTTGAAAAGATTTAGTATGGAAGAATCCAAGAGAGGATTGCTTCCAATGAGACATGGAATTGCACTCTCCAAGTCTATGGCCCCAAAGACGCCAGAGGAGAGAAGCAATATGTCTCGAGTACCGTATGCATCCGCGATAGGAAGCATAATGTATGGTATGCTGTGTACGAGACCAGACGTAGCGTACGCTCTAAGCGTTACAAGTCGCTACCAGTATGATCCAGGTGAGCAGCACTGGATAGCTGTAAAGGCAATTCTGAAGTACCTGAGAAGGACTAAGGAATTGTTCTTGGTATACGGTGGAGGAGAATTGAAATTGGAAGGCTATACAGACTCGAGCTTCCAATGTGATGTAGACGACTTCAAGTCGACATCAGGATATGTTTTCTGCCTCAATGGTGGTGCGGTTAGCTGGAAGAGCTCCAAGCAGGAAACAACCGCGGATTCAACCACTGAAGCAGAATACATTGCCGCGAGTGACGCAGCAAAGGAAGGTGTTTGGATGAGGAACTTCATCCAGGAATTGGATGTGATACCTAGCATTGCTGAGCCCGTTACTATCTTCTGCGATAATAATGGGGCAATAGCGCAAGCAAAGGAGCCGAGATCTCATCAGAAATCCAAGCACGTACAAAGACGATACCATGTGATAAGAGATATCATTGGTAGAGGAGACATTAAGATGGAACGTGTCGACTCAGAAGATAATACGGCGGACCCACTAACGAAGCCTCTGCCTCAAAAGGCATTTGAGAAACATCAGCATAAGATGGGACTCAAGAACATAAAAGACTGGTTTTAGGACAAGTGGGAGATTGATAGAAATAGTGTCCTGCAAGCCAGCTGTATGGCTAGCATTAATTGTAATTAATGAGGAACTATTCAATTTAGATTAATAAATGCACTTTTATTAAATGGTCAACTTTATCTTATGTAATATTTGTCTACGCATAAGGATAGAAGTCCTTAGATCACAGGGCTATGGGACAACCCGTGGACTGATCTCTAAGGCCGTGATCTAGAATATATTCAAGAGTCGTAGAATCCAATCGAGATAGGACATCGTTGGATTCGGTTAGACTCTCACTATTGTGTATACTCCGATGAACTGGAGGACGCTGGGGTCCACGAGCGTGACTGGGATAGTCGATACACACAAGTGGGTGGCTTGCTGGGATGGCAAGCGCACTGAATACCCCAATTAGGAAATAACTCACCATGGAAGCGGTAGTCGCATATCGGGGTTGAAGTTATTCCAATTTACAATAGTATACGAGGAACGATCCCTAACAACTTGAGATGATAGGGTTTATCTGGTACGAGAACGTCTATACTTTGATATGAGTTCCGACTGACTGGGGATCGCCAGAAAGTCTCTGTGGACTCATGTTGGGTATAGAGGAACTCGTATGCAGATTCATATCATCAACAAAGGATCCATTGACTCGACTTGATAGGTCGAGAAATTCTCCTATGGATTTCTGTGAGAAATTAATTCTGATGAAATCCTTGGCCAAGGTAACTGACGACTTTATGTAAGTAGCTCATAAAGAACAAGTCAGAGAGAATTTATTTCGAGATCAGAGAACATAAGGTCAAGACAAAAGATAAGGGAATCCGATGAAAGACCATACCCTTAAGTCTCGACTGGGAGATTGATCGATGGAGAGATTGTGTCGTATATGGAAATTGTAAATGATAAAAGGTTCACTGAATTAATTCACCAGTGATTGGGCTCCATGGGCTTGTGACTGGACATCGACCGTGGAGTGTGGGAGAATTCCCAAATTAGCAGGGGTGCTAATTTTGGAATGATTAATCGACAGAGTGTTCGATTAATTTAGAGCATTAATTGCTCAAGTAATTAAATAATATTTAATTACAACCCACGGCCAATTATGTGGTGAACCTACGGGGGCATACACAATACACAAGTAGCGAAAGCGAGGAAACAGGAACGAACCAGTCGACTGGGTCGACTGGGTCGATTAAATGGGTGGGTCGACTGGGTCGACCCATATGGGACGAAAATGGATCCAATTGGAAGTGGATCAAGATTATAAATTAAATTGGAATTTAATTTATGAGTAAATTAATTAATTAGGATTTAATTAATTAATGGAATAATTAATTTAATTAGACTTGGAGTTTAATTAACTAATTGGGAGATGATTTAATTAATTGGGCTATTTAATTGGAAGATTAAATAAAGCCCTGAAAGATTAATTAATATGGGCCATGAATTAATTAGAAGACTTAGTCTTCTAATTAAAGAAGGCCATGGCCCATGTAGGAGAGAGAAGACCTAGTCCTAATAGGACTAGGATAGAAAGAAAACTATAAATAGCTTTCTTCTAGTTATTTTTCACACAACTCCTTAAGCAAAAATTGAGCAAAGCAAAAATCTCTCTCCCTCTCCCTACCAGATCGGCCGAACCAGTTCTTCCCTGTGGAAGAATTTTTCGTCTTCGTTTTGTTCCCAAATCGTTCCTAAAACCTAGATATTAATATAGCCTATGTTCTAGTCGATTAGGTATATTAATTTTCGTGATATTGTGGTGTATCAACTCGTAGAGGCGCAACACGTGGGGCGCTACAAAAGGTGTGGGTCGATCAACCGGGGTCAGAATTCAGAGCTCATATTGCTAGCCTAGGATTTGCAAGGAGACAGGTATAAACGAGAAAACTTATACTGTCGTTTAATTATATTTATATATATACAACTAGAGAATATCCTGGGAAGATTCTTTAAGAGGCCCTAGAAATTTTTATATTCCGCTGTGCCTAGGGCTGTTTTTCTTATCGAATCACAACAATAAGTACGTGGGACAAACATTATGCGATTTAGGGGCCAGCATCAATCTCATGCCCAAATCCGTCTTTCAAAAATTGGGAATTGGGGAAGCAAGGCCAACTACGGTAACTCTTCAATTAGCAGATCGTTCCATTACATACCCCGAAGGAAAAATTGAAGACGTTCTGGTAAAAGTAGATAATTTTATCTTCCCTGTTGATTTTATTGTGTTAGACTATGAAGCAGATTCGAATGTACCCATCATTGTGGGTAGGCCATTCTTAGCCACTGGAAGAGCATTAATTGACGTACAGAAAGGTGAATTAACCATGAGGGTGCAGGACGAGAAAATTACATTCAATGTGTTCCAAGCCATGAAACATCCCGACGATGAGGAAGAATGTTCATCAGTATGCATGATCGACTCATTGGTCGCCAAGACCTTTGAAATGTCTATGTACCGAGACCCGTTGGAAGCAGCCCTAATGTTGGATCCTGAGGCGATAGATAATAAAGAAGTTGTACAAAGTGTGGCATTCTTACAAGCAAATTCGCGAGTCAATAACTCAGTCAACAAGATTGAAGGATTGGAACTACCCACTTGCAAGTCTCATCGACAATCAATCGAAGAACCACCCTCGCTGGACTTGAAGCCACTGCCAGCACATCTGCAATATCAGTATTTAGGGGAATCATCCACATTGCCAGTAATCATCTCTGCATATCTCTCCGAAACCCAAAAAGAGAAATTACTGAGAGTTCTTCGAAATCATATACGAGCCATTGGGTGGACTATTGCAGACATTAAGGGGATTAGTCATGCATTTTGCATGCACAAGATCATACTCGATGATGAGAACAAGGGATCGGTCGAACATCAAAGGAGACTAAATCCAATCATGAAAGAGGTAGTCAAAAAGAAAATCATCAAGTGGTTGGATTCTGGAATTATCTTCCCTATTTCAGACAGTAGATGGGTTAGCCCGGTTCAGTGTGTTCCCAAGAAAGGTGGCATGACAGTAGTGAAAAATCAAAACATTGAATTAATGCCGTCAAGAACTGTCACAGGGTGGCGCGTGTGTATGGATTACCGAAAATTGAACAAAGCTACAAGAAAAGATCACTTCCCGCTACCATTCATAGATCAGATGTTAGATAGATTAGTAGGAAGGGCTTATTTTTGTTTTCTAGACGGATTTTCGGGATACAATCAGATTTTCATCGCACCAGCGGATCAAGAAAAGACTACTTTCACATGCCCCTATGGCACATTTTCTTTTAGACGGATGCCTTTTGGATTATGCAATGCACCCGCCACGTTTCAACGTTGCATGATGGCAATCTTCACGGACATGATAGAGAAATTTCTCGAAGTCTTCATGGATGACTTTTCTGTGTTTGATGATTCGTATGATGAATGTCTTGATAACTTAGCCAAGGTTTTACGCAGGTGCGAAGAAACTAACTTAGTGCTAAACTGGGAAAAATGTCACTTCATGGTACAAGAAGGAATAGTTCTGGGACACAAAGTATCTAGCAAGGGCATTGAAGTGGAACGAGCAAAGATAGAGACGATAGAGAAACTCCCTCCGCCTACGTCAGTCAAGGGAATTCGTAGTTTCCTGGGACATGCTGGATTCTATCGACGTTTTATTAAGGATTTCTCTAAAATCTCTAAACCTTTATGTAATTTGCTTGAAAAAGATGCTAAATTTATTTTTGATGATTTGTGTATGCAGACTTTCCAAACATTGAAGGAAAAGTTGGTGACAGCCCCAATAATAGTAGCTCCAGATTGGAATCTTCCATTTGAAGTGATGTGTGACGCGAGTGATGTCGCACTTGGAGCTGTTCTGGGACAGAAAAGGGATAAGATCTTTCACTCAATATACTACGCCAGCAAAACTCTCACTGATGCTCAAGTGAATTACACCGTGACGGAAAAAAGAATTGTTGGCAGTAGTGTTTGCTTTTGACAAGTTCCGAGCATATCTGGTAGGAACAAAGGTGATAGTATATACAGACCACTCCGCAATCCGATATTTGATTGATAAGAAGGATGCTAAGCCAAGGCTAATTCGATGGGTACTCTTGTTGCAAGAGTTTGATCTCGAGATAAAAGATAGGAAAGGAACCGAGAATCAAGTGGCTGATCACTTGTCAAGATTGGAGGGAGGAAACAAAGAGTCAGGCTCTGTGATGATCAATGAAGTCTTTCCAGACGAACAGTTGTTTGCGGTAAATCAACCTACACTTCCATGGTATGCCGACTATGTCAACTATCTAGTAAGTGGCCTACTTCCTCCCGACATTAATTTCCAGCAAAAGAAGAGATTTCTAAATTATGTGAAGAACTTCATTTGGGATGAGCCATACTTGTTTAAGAATCTAGGGATCAAATGATAAGGAGGTGTATTTCCGATGAAAATTTCGAGGAAATTCTGGGTAATTGTCACAATTCACCATACGGTGGGCATACCCAACCATTTGGAACGAAATGGACGATTAAGCTGGACTGTAATGAAAGCCTACTTTGGAAGAGATTAAATCTTTAGTTTTTTTTTCAAATGATTAGAAAGACGAAAATATCCATGTTAGTTTACTTGAAATGACGAAATTGCCCTTATGAGCATATCACATGTTATCGGAACCGCCTTGGAACACCTGAAAATGACTAAAGTGAAACAAATTTTTCATAGTAGGGACTAAACTGGAAAAAAAACATAAGAGTAACCACTCTGTAAAAAATTAATGATAAGAGGGATCAAAACGTGGTGTTTACCCAGTATAAAACAACGAAATTGGAAAATCTATCCAGATCCTAGACTAGCCCAAATATCACAATTTAATAAAGAAAATGAATATTCATTGTACTAAAACAACATTTAATTAAGTTCATTTGAGTTACTTACTTTTTATTCATAAAAAAAGACATGATTTTCTATTTGGATGGGTTTTGGCTCGGTTTCGTGGGTCTCGGTTTAAAAAAATTGGTTTGGGTGGTTTCGATGAAACCTTTGAGACCTCACTTGGATTGAGTTTGGATGTTGGAGTTTAGGGAAAAAAGTAGGTTATATGTGTCAAATCAATGTCTTTTTTAGTGAAATTTGAGGAAAAAAGTAAATGACAGGTGTCAAATCAATGTTTTATAGGTTTTTAATGGTTTTATGGGTTTGGCGAAAACTCATTTGGATGGGTTTTGGCTCGGTCTCGCGAAACCCACGAGACCGGGCCAAAACCCATCCAAATACAGCCATAGTTCTTTTAAATGATAGCACATGATTTTCTGAAGAAACTAATTTATTTGTTATATTTAGTTGCTATCTCCAATAAATATCGGCAAACTTGTTTAGGTTCTGAAAGCATAGCCATGTGGTCCGCCTCCTTTATTTCTTTCACTTCGTCCACCCCAATGGTTTCAATTAGCCATCTTTGGAAATTTACCGGTATGGCCTTATCCTCATTGCACACTATGTAGACCCGCTTCACAGATCCAAACCGTTCATTTGAGAATGCATCCTTCTTTGATAAATCCTCCATAAAAAGAGAGCTTGGCCTTATCAACATATTTGCTAATGCCAAATCCTGATAATTAAACAATATGCTAGTTAGTAGTTACTAACTTCTATATATATTGGTAATAGACTAATTTTGTCACTAAAATTTAAATTTTTTGTAGTGACTCTTTCCTTTTATTAAAAACAATGCATATACAAATAATTAGACAAAGTGACAAGAATTTAAATATTTTCACTAAACTGATGTATATAGACAAACTAGTGACAAGAAATATGAAAAAGTTGTCACTATTAACATTTAGTGATACCTCAAAAGTGACACCTAAAAAGTTATCACTAAATTATAATGACAATATTTATTGTTACTAAGTTGTCACTGAAAGGGTGTCACTAATTGCCAATAGTGACAACTTAAGTTCCATAAACATGTCACTAATAGCCATTAGTGACAACCTAAAAATATATTTTGTCACTATTGCACTTGTCACTATTATTATTGTGACAAAACTAATATTTTTATCACTAAATATATACAAAAAGTGACAATTTCAACAATGTTACTTAATATTTTGTCACTAAAATCCATTTTTCTTGTAGTGAGTTACTGGAAAGTTACCCTTCTAAGAATGACAGTTTACCTCCAGTAAAAAATAAAAAGGCAAGATTTATATCTTTAAGTATTTGTTTTTGTAAAAGAAGTACACTATCTCTCCCTGTTGACTAAAATGGGGTAAATTGTCAGGAAAGGTTAAATGTCCGGTAGGCAATATAACATGGGGGTAACGCATTACGCATATAACATGAGTTCAATTGAAAGGAATATATTGTCAATATAAGGTTAAATTTATCACTTTTCACATTAAATTGAAGTCACAATTGAATTATAAAGCGTGTGTGCGTAAATCGTCCATTATTTATCACATGAGAAAAATATGCTTATTTTCATTTCAAACGGGAGATACACCGTCCATTAAACGTATCATTTGGAGAGGTAACTTGACAAAAAAACTCTAACACAAAGTGTATGTAACATAGATACGAGTATTTGAGAAAAAGAGAGAACCTCAGGTGTACATAGTTGGTAAACTTTGGACGAAAGGAAGTTGGGGCCGAACAACATTGATGTTCTAGGTTCGTCAACAGTACCATACGGTAAGAATTCAGTATCCAGATCTTCTGACGTTGGAGTCTGTTCGTTGAACTATAAAATTATAAAAATTAATTAGAGAAAATTCACTGTAGTCAATACAAAGTTTTTTTTCTTTCATAAGTGGATCCAATATATATCAGAAACAAATCACATACTAAAAATAATATCCCATGCTGCCATACATATAAAATTAACTCATCGGGAATTTGAAAAGTATAAAATTCATTTTATAATCCAAATAATAATAATATCCCATACTGCCATACATATAGAAAGACAAGTTTGTTACACCTCATTTGGACGGATGCTGGAAATTGACTAATGAAATGGAAAAGTTACAATAATTTTAGTTTTATAAATTTTAATATGTTTTGTTCTATTTGTCCAATTTCGATTTTTATATTCAATTAGAATCACCTAAAAGTGCAAAACTGTGATAATTTTATGATACTAAAAGTACTAAGGATAAACTACTCAACCAGATAAAAGGGAAAATTATTACCCACATCGGGTTTGGTCAAACCCAAAATAACTACAAGATAAGTGCAATATACTTTGTGAATGAATGTGACTCCCATGAGAGTGACCAATCACAAAACAAGTGGAATGAAACCTACCCTTATCATTGACGTTAGACATATTAAAAATAAAGCTTGCCCCTTGACCCACCAACTCCCATATCAACTAAGTTAACATGGAGTTAATGGCAATTTATTACTCGTGATATATATAATGTTTAATTTATTTTTTTTATTATTTGAATAACAACATTTTACTCCCCTCAGATTTTATAGAAGTTTCATACCGTCTTCCTGACATTTTTATCTCCATGTGATTTGAAAAAAATATTTTACCCCTATGATTTTATAAAAGTTTCACACCGTCTTCTTGACATTTTTATGTGTATCGCTTTACCCCATGTATCATGATAATGTCGCACTTTACCCTCCGTATTATGATAAATGTGGCACTTTATCCCCCTATGTTACAAAATATTATTTATGTCCGCTCTCGATTTCAACAAATAAGTTATATTCTCCGACTTAAAGGGATAAATTGCTTCTCTAAATTTTTCATAGGAGAATAAATTACTCTTTTATAAATTATATGATGGTAAATTGAATATTATAATATCATATGAGATAAATTGTCGTTAACTCCGCTAATATGTATAAAGGGACAGTGAGCTTTAGTTATAACGAATAATGAGGGGGTTCCACTAAAGAATTTCGATCTAAATCCAAAAACACTCCTTATAATTTACCTACCTAACATAAACCTGGCCTTTTATGTTATTTTTTATTAAAAAAATCCATTTATAATTCTTTCATAAATCATAGGAAATTTTTTGTTAATTATTTAAGTAAAGGGGTTATTATCAATTTGTAAAGTTAATAGGGAGGTTATTGATGTTTTTTTTTTTAAGTTAAGAGGAGATTTTTTTTGTATTTTTTAATGGAGTATATATGATTGGCATTTCGACTTAGGACGAGTAGTGTTTTTTCTAGTAAAAAAAGAACACGGGGTTTCTTGGTTAGTTAAAATAACAAAGAGGGTTACCCAAAGCACAACGGGTGTTTTAAAAAAAAATCTGCACAGGAGGTCTAATACAAAACAATTGTTTTCCAGAGGTAAAATACAATTTGCTCAAGAAAACAAGTGCATATACACTACAAGAAAAATGGATTTTAGTGACAAAATATTAAGTGACATTGTTAAAATTATCACTTTTTGCATATATTTAGTGATAAAAATATTAGTTTTGTCACAATAACAATAGTGACAAGTGCAATAGTGACAAAATATATTTTTAAGTTGTCACTAATAATCATAAGTGACAAGTGTATGAAACTTAAGTTTTCACTATTGATAATTAATGACACCCTTTCAGTGACAACCTAGTGACAATAAATATTGTCACTATAATTTAGTGATAATTTTTTAATTGTCACTTTTGGGGGTATCACTAAATGTCAATAGTGACAACTTTTTTACATTTCTTGTCACTAGTGTGACTATATACATCATTTTAATGACAATATTTAAGTTCTTGTCACTTTGTCATTTACTATTTTGTCACTAAAATTTAAATTTTTTGTAGTGATACTCGCAAGATATTGTGATAAATAATATGATTTGAACTAACTCACCTTCTCGAAAACATAAGATGGCCTATGCACAGAATCAGGCATGAAAGCAGTTAAGAAAACAGCAACACTGATTTTCTCAGGGTACATGTCCATCGCCAGACCTAAATTCATTCCTCCAAGGCTGTGCCCAACTAAAATTACCTTCTCGACCTTAGAAATTGATTCTAGAAGCTCTAGCAGTGGCTGCGTGTATTCAGCCAAAGTTTTGAGCTCGTGGAGACTTCTCGGGTTTATGCCGGATGCCGAGAGGTCGAGGGCGGTCACACGGTGGCCGGCCGCCTCGAGCATCGGCCTTAACTTGTACCAGCACCAAGCGCCGTGGCAGGCACCATGTACTAGAACAATATGTGATTGTTGCTCTGCACGTTCCATTAATATTAATTTCTTTTTGTTTTAGACTTTTTAGCTAGTGACAATGTTATTGTGCAAACCTATATTTTATGCTTATCTTTTGTGTATGGTGTGTATGTGTGTACGAACCTAGCAATTTATCATGTACACGTTAAATTGACAAAACAACTTTTGTGTATGGTGTCAATGTGTGTACGAACCTAGCAACATTTTATCATGTACACATTAAATTGACAAAACAACTCATAATAAGTCTTTTTTATTTCCATTTTAACCTTATCATTTAATTTTATATTTCTCTCTCTTCTTCCTAAATACATAGCACCTCCTCACACACAAAATCACCGCCTCACACACCTGGCCGTTTCGGTGGCGACAAGACTTCGCCGTTGTTCTGGTGCGACCAGAACAGCCCAAATTGAAGATGATTTTTTTTATTTTTTCAACTTAATTATATAATCAATATTAAAGATGGTAAAAAATTCAAAATGAAGAGAAATTAACCATTTAAAAACAGGGCCAAGTTGTTAATCTTCAAAGAGAAGGAAATCCCACTTCAAATAATGTTTCCAAAGTCCAATTACCTGCTAAAATCAGTGGAGAAGGAAGATAAAACAAATGAAAAGATTTCCTTCTCCTTGAAGATTAACAACTTGACCATGTTTTTAAATGGTTAATTTCTCTTCAATTTTCGAAGTAAAGATTTTGAGATGGAAAACCTGAAATTAAAACAAATGAAAAACCCAGATCTAATGAAACCAAAATTACCAAAAAAAATGGACTGAGAAATGATGGAAAAGTATGTGATTGTGTGTGTGAAATGGGTAGTAAATTAATGTAATAGGTGATGGAGATAAATCGGAGGCCTCGAAACTCCGATTCTTGGCTGGCCGTTCCGACGACCTGGGAAAGAGAGGGGGTTGACGGCGGGATTTGGGAATTAGATTCAGGTTTTTTGTTTTGATTTTTGTTTAAGGAAAAGGGTATTTTGGTATTTTATCATTTTAAGTTAGATTCGTACAAGATAGGGGCAGAGTTTGTACAAGGACACTTGTCCAAAAAATTTACAAACAACTAAGGTGAGTCACCTTGAGCATCCGGACTAAAATAAGCATTATATAATTAAAACGTGGAAAGTATTTTTGACGAGTGTGGTTTGAAGAAAATTACATTTGCAAAATTATATTGAATACTTAGCTCTTTTATTTTCATACTTTCACTAACAAAATTTTCAGTCCTAAATTTATAACCTATAATTTGTTTGGGATATTCCCTCCATTGTTTATTTCATTAAATATTAAATATTTTAATTATATAATTTATTAATTTAATAAATATTAAATAGATTAATACTATTTTATAAATATTATATTTGAAAAAATATGTTTTCTTAAATTTTTTGATATTTATGTTAAAGTATTATTTATTTTATTAATATTGTTTATAAATCAAATTAGTTGTTTAAATAAAATAAGTAAAATTTTCGAATTGGTCTACACGTGGTAGTGTTCGAGTCAATTTTGAAATTTGACAACAATGTAGACTAAAATCGTCACTAAATTTAAAGATGTGGGGTTTTTTTTTGTAGACTGAAATATTATGAGGTAATATTATCAGTCAACATAAGTTATGACATCAACTTTGCAGTTAGACTTTACTGTCACATCACTATTTAACGGTTGTACTAAATGTGTCACAATTTATTAAAGCGATGTACCAAATGTGTTGGACACATATAATTGTGTACCAAAGATGAAAAGTGACCTAAAGCTCAGTAACAATAATGCAATTCTCTCCTTTTAGTTTCTCTAGAAAAATGCACGTATAATGTACGTATCTAGTGAATTTCATTGATAATTCTTTTTGTAAATCAAAGTAAAGTTAATTTTATTATGTTATAAAATATCACAAGATAATGACTGATATATAATTTATTGGACTCTATAGAATTGAAATCTCTAGCTTCACTTATCTAAACATTTTTCACCTATTTAAATTATTAGTTTAATCCATATTTTCATCGGAGTAATCAATTTTTGTCCGTTTTCATTCATTTTTACTGGTATAATATACCGATTTTCCCATTTGTATCGGTTATAACATATTTTTATTGTTTTCTGGTTCTTTTATCAATTTCTTTTATTTTTTCTGATCTAACTCATTTTCTCCAAGTGAAAGGTTTCACCTTAGTTAATAATTTTAAATGGTTAATTTCTCTTTGAATGGTTAATAATTTTAAAAATCCTTCTCCTTGAAGATTAACAACTTGACCATGTTTTTAAATGGTTAATTTCTCTTCAATTTTCGAAGTAAATATTTTGAGATGGAAAACCTGAAATTAAAAAAAATGAAAAACCCAGATCTAATGAAACCAAAATTACCAAAAAATGGACTGAGAAATGATGGAAAAGTATGTGATTGTGTGTGTGAAATGGGTAGTAAATTAATGTAATAGGTGATGGAGATAAGTCGGAGGCCTCGAAACTCCGATTCTTGGCTGGCCGTTCCAACGACCTGGGAAAGGGTGGGGGTTGACGGCGGGATTTGGGAATTAGATTCAGGTTTTTTGTTTTGATTTTTTTTAAGGAAAAGGGTATTTTGGTATTTTAGCATTTTAGGTTAGATTCGTACAAGATAGGGGCAGAGTTTGTACAAGGACACTTGTCCAAAAAATTTACAAACAACTAAAATGTGCGTTATATAGGTAGCTAAGGTATGTACGTGGAAAGTATTTTTGACGAGTGTGGTTTGAAAAAAATTACATTTTTAGTCCTGCAAAATTATATTGAATACTTAGCTCTTTTATTTTCATACTTTCACTAACAAAATTTTCAGTCCTAAATTTATAATCTATAATTTGTTTGGGATATTCCCTCCATTGTTTATTTCATTAAATATTAAATATTTTAATTATATAATTTATTAATTTAATAATTATTAAATAGATTAATACTATTTTATAAATATTATATTTGAAAAAAATATGTTTTCTTAATTCTTTTGATATTTATATTAAAGTATTATTTATTTTATTAATATTGTTTATAAATCAAATTAGTTATTTAAATAAAATAAGTAAAATTTTCAAATTGGTCTACACGTGGTAGTTGTTCGAGTCAATTTTGAAATTTGACAACAATGTAGACTAAAATCGTCACTAAATTTAAAGATGTGGGGTTTTTGTGGTAGCCTGAAATATTATGGGGTAAAATTATCAGTCAACATAAGCTATGACATCAACTTTACAATTAGACTTTACTGCCACGTTACTATTTATCGGTTGTACCAAATATATCACAATTTATTAAAGCAATGTACCAAATGTGTTGGACACATATAATTGTGTACCAAAGGTGGAAAATGGCCTAAAGCTCAGTAACAATAATGCAATTTTCTCCTTTTAGTTTCTCTAGAAAAATGCACGTAAAATATACGTGTCTAATGAATTCATTGATAATTCTTTTTGTAAATTAAAGTAAAGTTAATTTTATTATGTTATAAAATATCACAAGATAATGACTGATATATAATTTATTGGACTCTATATAATTGAAATCTCTAGCTTAGATCTTTTGCATTGTTTGACAATAAAAATAATGAAATCCTACTTTTTTATCGAATGGATTTAGGTCCATTTTTAAGTAGATGTCAAATTCTTTCACCTTTTATTGGAAATGCATTTCTTCACTTACCTAAATATTTTTCACCTATTTAAATTATTAGTTTAATCCATATTTTCATCGGATTAACCAATTTTTTGCCAATTTTCATTCATTTTTATTTACTGGTATAATATTATTTATTACCGATTCACCCATTTGTATCGGTTATAACATATTTTTATTGTTTTCTCGTTCTTTTATCAATTTTTTTTATTTTTTTCTGATCTAAATCATTTTTCTCCAGGTGAAAGGTTTCACCTTGTTTTAGTCGGTTAATTTTGTTTATTACTATTCTACTTGTTTGATTATTTTACCCTATTTCACCTACTTCACATGCTTTCACTGCTCGCATATGCTTTTTCATCAATTTCACTTGAATTTTCATTGATTTCACATACATGTTTTTACCGATTTTACTTGTTTTTCCACTAATTTCACTCGTTTTTCACTGTTTCACTGGTTTCATCATTTCTTCATGAATTTTACCCGAATTTTCATCAAATTCTCAATTATTACTAATTTCTCAGGAACTACTTTGACCGATTTCGCCAGTTTTTTCACCAACTTCATAAATGTTCATCAATTTTACATTGATTTCATCGATTTTATATGTTTTCACTAATTTCATAAATTCTTTTTATCGATTCCACCTGCTTTTCACGTAAAGAATTTCATTATAATTTGAGGTTATGCACGTCTTGATATTCTTGGATACATTTAATATATATTATAGGAACTACTTTAAAATAACAATATTTTTTATATATTTATTTATGATTCTCTTTTATGTGTAATAGTAGAGATAGAAATAGAGATAAGATTGTATTTATATTATTGGTCCAAATTGGAAGAAAACTAATGGGGGAAAATTACGAAATGAACGTAAGGGAGGGGGAGAGGGGAGGGGGGGGACCAAAATTGTTATTTTTGGAAGCATCGGATAAAAAGTTACAAATGTTTAGTCATATTCATATAGAGAAAAAAGACAATTACAAATGTTTAGTCATATAGAGAAAAAAAAACAATATCTATTATTTCTAGCTCGTTAGGGATATACCACAATATATAATACAACTTGATTTTGTAGCGAAGTTAAGGTCCCGTGACAAAAAAAAGTCATGAATTAAACTTCTTCTAATATGAATATTTCTCTATTTTTATACTTATATTTAACTTATCTATATACTTTAATTATAATTAAAATAGATTCGAATCAACTTTATAATGTAAATACGTATCCATCATCTCAAAACTTATTATGTTATGAGTAGTCAAGATACGTACGTGCAAGCAAACCCAAACACTCAATCATGACAAAGAGAGAAAGTATACAACATAATTTAATTAAGGTGCACAATTATAATGATGGCAATGGTTGACATGGATCAAAATTTCGTTTCGAGTGTATGTTTCGGTTAGTCAAATGTTGGAAACTTTTCAAGACTTTTCGGAAATGTTTCGGAAACATTAAGAAAAAATTATAATAAAAGTTACTAAATTTAGAAAAATAACAAAGTTTAAGGCAAACAAATAGTTTCGGAATTACATCTTATTTTCGTTTCGCTTGATTCAAAAACGGAAACTTTTCGATGTTTTCGAAGGAAAAGATGGAAATTTTGATCCATGATGGTTGATTAGGTTCGCATAACTACATGGTTGATTAGGCAGATAATTAAGGTACTTTTAATAATTAAGGTGCACAACAAAGAGAGAAAGTATCCGTCCGGTTTTTTCTTAGCTAACCACATGGAGGCAGCATAATTCCACTTTGGGCTTAATTTCACATTTATTGTCAAGTTTCCGTTCCTATCCTTTGACTTTGGGCTTAATTCCACTTTGCACCCTACAAATAGGAGTATTTTTCACTTTGCACCCTATAAAAGAAATTATCCCACTTTGCACCCTACAAACCACAATTTCACTTCAGATTGCACCCTCGAGTAATTTCAGGCCATTTTAGTCCCTGGAGTAAGGATAAATTCATCCAGTCACATTAATAACCATGCCAAATTCAGGCCATTTTAGTCGTTGTTTAATTCCCCCCCCCCCCCTTTTTTTGGATTGATTTATTTTGAAATTTTGCAACATAATTTTATGTATGTGTCATGAAATTAACGTGTTACTTTTTCTTGTATTTTCTTTTTTTAATTAATCTAGAAGTTCTTCATATATATATTTTATTTTTCTTGTATTTGAAATGTTATGCATTTCACGTATTACTATATCTTGTGTTTGAAATGTCTTATTTATGTTGTAATAAAATAATAATAATTTCTATTTTACTTTTATTAATAATTTTTCTAAGGGAAAAAAATTACGAAAAATAAATTAGGATGTTTATTAATCAGATTGGATGAATTTGCCCTTACTCCGGCAACTAAAATGGCCTGAAATTAATTGAGGGTGCAATTTGAAGCAATATTGTGATTTGTAGGATGCAAAGTGGAATAAATTTTTTTGTAGGGTGCAAAGTGGAAAATGCTCCTATTTATAGGGTGCAAAGTGAAATTAAGCCTTTGACTTTGAGATGGTTCATGAATAATTGGGGGAAAATGCAACATGCTCCCTCTTTCAAATTTTATATGTTTACGTTTACCTAGGGGTGGGATCGGGACGGGTTTTCGGGAATTCGGGTATTTCGGGACGGGATATCGGGTTTCGGGATCTCAAATTCAAATCCCGAAACCCGGTAGATCAACCAAGGTCCCGAGAGTTTCGGGTACCCGATTTAATTTCGGGATTTCGGGACGGGACCGGGTGTCCCGATAAACTATTTTTTTTTAGTTTAATGCAATTTTCAAACCGCCCCGGATCTTATGTGTCAATATTGGTATGTCATTTCACCATCTTATGCACAACATGTAGACTCAGAAATGATCTCAAAACCTCAAGATTTGATTAAAGAAAATTATTGGAGAAGTTTGAAAATTGAAAGATGATATATGTTGAAAAACTGAACGTCGGCGAGCAACGGATCAGTGGCGGACGGCGGGAGTTGAGTTGTGGTGGAGTTAAGTATTTTGATTAGATACATTTACTTGTATGTTTGGATTTTAGAGAAGAAGAATACGTAGAATGAGATGTGAATGGTTGAATTTTAGATTTAGATTAGGTATTTTGATTATATATATGTTTTAATTAAACTACATAATCGGGACCGGGTTCCCCGATCGGGTGGGGATCAAAACCCGAAACCCGTCCCGATTTTTCGGGACCGGGTTTTGTCCCGTCCCAACTGAAAAAATACCCGTTTTGTCCCGTCCCAAATGGGAAAAACCCGATCGGGACGGGACGGGTACCCGAAACCCGGTCCCATTTACCCAGCCCTATGTTTACCTACTAAATAGCCTCAATTTTAGGGAAAAAATAAATATATACCTAAAATACTCTTATTATCTATTTATTCCACAATTAACTATTTACACGTTATTCAAATTTTACACTCTATCTCTTACTTTTTCTCTTACATACCCTAAAATATATAATTAATAGTGTATTGAAATCCTAAAGTGACAAATAATTTGGGACAAATTTTTTTTTCTAAAATGACAGATAATTTGAGACAGAGGGAGTATTACATTGTGTTATGTGAAACATGCATGAAATTATTATGGAGCGAATTTCACTTTTCATACCATAATTCAACCTACTTTAGGGATTTGATACCACAACTTTTTCTACTGACACATTTGATACCATATCTCAAATCCACTCTGCACATTTAATACTTCCGTCAAATTAATGACGGAATTGTCACGTGAATGTCACGTGGCCGTTAAAACTTTACACATTTGATACCATTACTTATGTTGACTGATAATTTTACCCCAAAACATTTCAGGTTACCAAAAAAGCCCCACATCTCTAAATTTAGTGACGATTTTAGTCCACATTGTTGCAAAATTTTCAAATTGACTCGAAGACCACGTGCTGACCAATTTAAATTTTTTACTTATTTTATATAAATAACTAATTTAATTTATAAACAATATTAATAAATTAAATAATACATTAACATAAATATCACCAAAAGTAAGAAAACATATTATTTTTAAATATAAAATTTATATAATAGAATTAATATATTTAATATTTATTAAAACTGCTGGAGACGGCGCGGCCATCTCCAGCAGTGGCGGTCGGGCTCGGGGCGGGGTCGGGCTGGGGAGGAAAACTGCTGGAGACGGCGCGGGCTGGCGGGGCGGGGCGGCCTGCGGGGCGGCTGGGGCTGGGCAGCGGGCTCGGGGCGGCTCGTACGGCGGCCCGGGGCGCGAGTGGCTGCGTTTTTTTTTTTTATGAAAAGATACTAAATAGGGCTTGTCGGCATGAGAATTTCAGTGGGTGCAAAGTGGGTTTCTTTTAATTTCAAAAATCTTTACAGCTGAAGACGTGGTTTGTTAATCATTTCCAGAATAGTTTAAAAATTGAAGGTTAAATCTTTTTATGCAAATTGAAATCGGGGGAGGAGGATGTGGAGAATCATGATTGATTTCGATTTGAAAATTTGAAATGATCCGAAATTGAAAAGAGGAAAGCTGGACTTTGATTCGATTCAAAGCTCTAATTTCTCTTGCTCACTCTGGGTACTACAGGTGTAGCATGATGTACATTTAGATAAAGCATAGCGAAAGAATAGGCGAGATTAAAGGGCATGTGGAGCTAAAAACGTGGCATGTAATTAGTGGCTGAACTAGAATGTCTTTTGAGATTAACTTTGTTTGGATTTTTTTTTTTGATAATAAACTTTGTTTGGATTTGTCTAAATATGATCTGTCTGCAAAATTTAAAAAAAAAAATTATAGTTTTTCTTTTAAAAAAGATACTATCATTAAAATATGATCTGTCTGCAATATTTTCATGTGTTTCCTTTCTTGTATTTCCCGTATTTTCGATTTCTTGTATTTCCTTTGTTGTTTGTTGTATTTCCTTTGTTGTTTGTTGTATTTCATTTCTTGTATTTTCTTCCGTGTTATAAAAATATTTGTTTGCGTATTATGTATTAATTCTTAAGTTACTTTAATTAAATATTCTATTTAATATTAATATTTTAATATAATTAATAATTAAATTACGAGTACTAATATAATTATTATTATTAATATTAATATTAAAAAAATATAAATCTATAATATTAATAGGTGAGAGTGGGCAAAGGAAAAAAATGGAAGTAATTCCCCCACGGAGCCCCAACTGCTGGAGACGACCAGCAGGGCCCCGGGCTGGCCCTGGGCTAGCCCGGGCTCCAGAGCCAGGGGCTAGCCCTCAACTGCTGGAGATGGCCTAAGAATCTTTACTTTACAATACTTTTTTATAAAATAAAATAAAAATAAATTAAAAATCATCCTAAATTAGATGGAAACGGTGCGATAAAACAAGAAATTAAAAATATTTTAGTTAATTAAGGACTTAAAGAGAAATTATATCAAACACATAGCCGAAAGTGATATAGTTGAATTCGACGTGTATGATATAGGACGGATACAAGAGTTAACATTTCTTAGATGGGATTCAAGCCTGTAAAAACAAACAAAACAACGGTCAAAATTAGGTGACTATATATGACTGTGATTCCGGATGAAGCCTATTTGATGCTTAATTAAGAAATTTAGATTGTACTGAAAAGTATATATAGAGTAAAATGATGAATTTGAACAAGGCTTGCCGAGGAGGCATTGCCTGATGGCAAAGATGAGGTTCTGCAGACGAAGACACTCTTCAATTCTCTCTACTTTTTGTTAATATGGTATTAATTGAGGTCATGGTTAGGATCTAGAAATTTCAAAGTAATTTAATGACATCTAGCTTTCACAATTTGATTTAATATTTAATGAAACTAGCAACATTAAAATTTGGGGCACCCATAATATATATATATATATATATTTTTTTTTGATACATGCACCCATAATTTTTGTTGTTGAACAAAAGTACATCACAAAAAATCATGCAATACAAATTATGCTTTTGGAATGTTAAATTTTTTGTTTGACATTTGAGAGAGTAGTTTGTAAAATAATATCGATTTGCGAAATGTTGTTTGTTTGAAATTTCGAATAGTTGTTTGAGAAATAAAATTGGTGTAGTTTTTGTTTATATCTGAAAAAATTTAGATTTTCGTTGTAAGATGTAAGGATATTTCCATTGAAGCGGAGGAGGAGGAATCCATGAAGAAAGGGATGGAGAAATAAACTTTAATGAGGGAGGAGGAGAATCCACCTCATTTTGTTGGCTGGGCGATGTTTCTTTTTTTTTTTATTCTTTATATATGTTAATGAAAAAATATATTTAAAAAAAATCTTAGTCTTAATTTAATTTTATTACTTGTATAATTTATACTTTTATTTAATACACTTAATATTAATTTAGTTATATATATAACTTGTAATATTGTAATTTTATGGACAATGTTTATTAATTGTTTTTATTATTAATTTATTAAGTGAGAGTGAAAAAATATGAGAATTAGAATTTTATAGAATAAATGGTAATAAACTTAACTTTTAGATACTAAACTTTTATGCAATAATAGTGGCAACGACGATGAATTTTCATATATGAATTATTAATTGTTGTAATATTGTTGTAATGTTATTATTAAATGTTTTTTATTATTAATGTCAATGCTAAATTAGTTATTATTAATGCCAATATTAAATTACTTATTATTAATGCCAATATTTAATTTACTATTGATTTTAATTATTATTATTATCATCATCATGATGAAACCAATTATGAGCAATATAAAAAGAGTGGGAAGATTAAGTGAAAGTGGGAAAGTATGAGAATTGGAATTAAATAGAATGGAAATATTGAATTATTGAAGAGGAGTCTGAAGGGGAAGAAGAGTTCATACTCACTGGAGATGGCCTAAGACGTGTAAAACTTTATGTCAAATTATGTTTGTTATGTGTTATGTGCGATAAGTTGTGTAAGATATACATTACTTTATGTTAAATCAAAGTAGAGTTTGTATAGTTTTTTTTTAGAAATAAGAAAATTATTGTTTGTTTTGCTTTTAGAAGAATAATTTGAAAAAACTGAGAGAGTACAAATTTATTTCAAAAAGTAAAAAAAATGTTTGGCTCACTTTTCTCAAATACAAAATTATTTTGGGAGATGTCAAACAAAATGCCCACACCATTAACTCAAATAAAATCTTTCATTAAGGGCTTCTCCAACCGAAGCCGGCATGCGGTCATGAGGGGGAGGGGGAGCTGGGTTCGGTTGGAGATGGGAAAGGGGAAGGAAACGGTCAGGTTGGGCAGGGCGGGCAGGGGACTGGGGCAGGCGTGAGGGCAAGCAGGCAGGGGATGGTTGCCTGCCTGCTTGGCAGCCGGCAAACGCGCTGGCGCGCTAGGGAGCTGCGGCGGTGGACTGGTGGCAGGCGGCGGTGGGGAGAAAAATTTAAATAAAATATCTTTTTGGGGTCGAATTTGAATATTTAGGGGGTAGAAGGTAGAATATTTTTTTTTTTAGGGAGGTGGGCTGGTGGCAGGGAGAAAATTTTAAATAAAATATTTTGTAGGGGTCGAATTTGAATATTTAAAAAAAAGTTTTTGAAGAATGGGAAAACATAAAATATTTTGGTAGGGGTCGAATTTGAATATTTCAAAACTAGCTTGGCCGAACTTAGCTTTTCGGACCGACATTCGTGTCCGCAGGTCGCGGGCTTGCACGAGTCTTCTAGGTTTGAGGTGAAATCGATGATTTGCACCCCCCCCCCCCCCGCGCGCGCGAGGGAAGAGACTTTTGGTTGCTATTTGTTACACATCTTACTTGAGAAATCATATATAAATCTCAAATTTTTTTACTCATCTTTCAATGTGGGATAAGTTTTTTTCTCTATTTCAAATGGTAATCTTTGAGTATCAATTTCTCATTCACCGAAACTCCGATTCGAACATACAATATACCGTTTTATTATTAAGAATGCCTTTATTTTTAGGATTGTGTAACTATTTAAAAATTATTATTATTATTATTATTATTATTATTATTATTATTATTATTATTAGTATTAGTATTAGTATTATTATTAGTATTATTATTAAAATAAGTTTGAGTGGGGAGAGTGAGGAGAGTGAGAGTGGGGAAATTTGTGAAATTGAATTAATAGATGTTAATTGCCCTTCGGTTGGAGATGAATTTTTTAGGTGGGTCGAAAAGGCATGAGGGCAAGGCAAGAGGGCAAGGCAATTGGGCAATTAGGCAGGCAATTGGGCAATTGGGCAATTGGGCAATGGCTTCGGTTGGAGATGGCCTAACCCAACTCAATTCTAACTTATTATCATCCAAAATCGAAAAGGATCAGTAGTTCCAAAGCTAGTAGGGGTCGACCTATGATCAGTTTTGGGAACAGCTAGCTAGTGTCGGTAGAGAAGACAACAAATACAATAATTCGGAGCAAATACAAGAAACTTTTATGTATTACGTTAAACATGTACGAAATGATATTGTTTTTTATTGCATATAACTCTCTTGTACTTTTTAAAAACCCAGGATGCAACTCCAAATTTATAACATATAGGCCGTTTTTAATCGTCGTATTTTAAAAAAATCATTTTTAAAATATTTCATATTGATCCCAAATTTCACATGAAATATTTTAAAATTAGTTTCTTGAAATAAGTCGATCTGAAACGATATATTTCGACATGTTGGGGGTTTTGTGCTGTATTTTTCAAAGTAAAAAAGGGTTCTATGCAGTAAAAGTTTCACATAATAATTGAGATAATTTCACTTTTCATACCATAATTCAACCTACTTTAGGGTTTGATACCACAACTTTTTCTACTGACACATTTGATACCATATCTCAAATCCATTCTGCACATTTAATACTTCCGTCAAATTAATGACATAATTGTCACGTAAATGTCAAGTAGCTGTTAAAACTTTACACATTTGATACCATTACTTATGTTGACTGATAATTTTACCCCATAACATTTCAGGTTATCAAAAAAGCCCCACATCTCCAAATTTAGTGACGATTTTAGTCCACATTGTTACAAAATTTCCAAATTGACTTGAATAAGACCACGTGCTGACCAATTTAGAAAATTTTACTTATTTTATTAAATATAACTAATTTAACTTATAAACAATATTAATAAATTAAATAATACATTAACATAAATATCACCAAAATTAAGATCGAAAACATATTCTTTTTAAATATAAAATTTATATAATAGAATTAATTTATTTAATATTTATTAAAATAATAAATTATATAATTAAAAACTATTTAATATTTATTAAAATATTAAATAATAAATAATTATAATTTAAAAAAAAATCCCCACCCCACCCACCATCTCCCCACCCCTCCCTCCCTACCCCCCGATTCCCAGGCCGTCCCCGATTCTCAGGCCGCCAGCGGCCTGGGTCTTATGTCCCAGGCCACCGCCGGCCTGGGACCGAAGATCCCAGGCCGGCAGTGGCCTGGGATTGGAGAACCCAGGCCGACGGCCTGGGTCTGTAGCCGTCGACCTGGGTTCTTCGATGTAGGGAGAGGGTGGGGTGGGGAATTTTTTTAAATTATAATGATTGATTATTTATTATTTTAATAAATATTAAATAGTTTTTAATTATATAATTTATTATTTTAATAAATATTAAATATATTAATTCTATTATATAAATTTTATATTTAAAAATAATATGTTTTCTTAATTTTGGTGATATTTATGTTAATGTATTATTTAATTTATTAATATTGTTTATAAATTAAATTAGTTATTTATATAAAATAAGTAAAAAAATTAAATTGGTCAGCACGTGGTCTTCTTCGAGTCAATTTAAAATTTTTTCAACAATGTGGACTAAAATCGTCACTAAATTTAGAGATGTGGGGCTTTTTTGGTAACCTGAAATGTTTTGGGGTAAAATTATCAGTCAACATAAGTAATGGTATCAAATGTGTAAAGTTTTAACGGCCACGTGACAATTCCGTCATTAATTTGACAGAAGTATTAAATGTGCAGAGTGGATTTGAGATATGGTATCAAATGTGTCAGTAGAAAAAGTTGTGGTATCAAATCCCTAAAGTAGGTTGAATTATGGTATGAAAAGTGAAATTCGCTCCATAATAATTTCATGCATGTTTCACTTAACACAATGTAATACTCCCTCTGTCTCAAATTATCTGTCATTTTAGAAAAAAAAATTTGTCCCAAATTATTTGTCACTTTAGGATTTCAATACACTATTAATTATATATTTTAGGGTATGTAAGAGAAAAAGTAAGAGATAGAGTGTAAAATTTGAATAACGTGTAAATAGTTAATTGTGGAATAAATAGATAATAAGAGTATTTTAGGTATATATTTATTTTTTCCCTAAAATTGAGGCTATTTAGTAGGTAAACATATAAAATTTGAAAGAGGGAGCATGTTGCATTTTCCCCCAATTATTCATGAACCATCTCAAAGTCAAAGGCTTAATTTCACTTTGCACCCTACAAATAGGAGCATTTTCCACTTTGCACCCTACAAAAAAATTTATTCCACTTTGCGCCCTACAAACCACAATATTGCTTCAAATTGCACCCTCAATTAATTTCAGGCCATTTTAGTTGCCGGAGTAAGGGCAAATCATCCAATCTGATTAATAAACATCCTAATTTATTTTTCGTAATTTTTTTCTCTTAGAAAAATTATTAATAAAAGTAAAATAGAAATTATTATTATTTTATTACAACATAAATAAGACATTTCAAACACAAGATATAGTAATACGTGAAATGCATAATAAAATATATATATGAAGAATTTCTAGATTAATTAAAAAAATAAAATGCAAGAACTTCTAGATTAATTAAAAAAAGAAAATGCAAGAAAAAGTAACACGTTAATTTCATGACACATACATAAAATTATGTTGCAAAATTTCAAAATAAATCAATCCAAAAAAAAGGGGGGGGGGGGGGGGAATTAAACAACGACTAAAATGGCCTGAATTTGGCATGGTTATTAATGTGACTGGATGAATTTATCCTTACTCCAGGGACTAAAATGGCCTGAAATTACTCGAGGGTGCAATCTGAAATGAAATTGTGGTTTGTAGGGTGCAAAGTGGGATAATTTTTTTATAGGGTGCAAAGTGAAAAATACTCGTATTTGTAGGGTGCAAAGTGGAATTAAGCCCAAAGTCAAAGGATAGGAACGGAAACTTGACAATAAATGTGACCTATAATTTGATAAACGCAACCATTGTCATCATTATGCTGCCTCCATGTGGTTAGCTAAGAAAAAACCGGACGGATACTTTCTCTCTTTGTTGTGCACCTTAATTATCTGCCTAATCAACCATGTAGTTATGCGAACCTAATCAACCATCATGGATCAAAATTTCCATCTTTTCCTTCGAAAACATCGAAAAGTTTTCGTTTTTGAATCAAGCGAAACGAAAATAAGATGTAATTCCGAAACTATTTATTTGCCTTAAACTTTGTTATTTTTCTAAATTTAGTAACTTTTATTATAATTTTTCCTTAATGTTTCCGAAACATTTCCGAAAAGTCTTGAAAAGTTTCCAACATTTGACTAACCGAAACATAAACTCGAAACGAAATTTTGATCCATGTCAACCATTGCCATCATTATAATTGTGCACCTTAATTATTAAATTATGTTGTATACTTTCTCTCTTTGTCATGATTGAGTGTTTGGGTTTGCTTGCACGTACGTATCTTGACTACTCATAACATAATAAGTTTTGAGATGATGGATACGTATTTACATTATAAAGTTGATTCGAATCTATTTTAATTATAATTAAAGTATATAGATAAGTTAAATATAAGTATAAAAATAGAGAAATATTCATATTAGAAGAAGTTTAATTCATGACTTTTTTTTTGTCACGGGACCTTAACTTCGCTACAAAATCAAGTTGTATTATATATTGTGGTATATCCCTAACGAGCTAGAAATAATAGATATTGTTTTTTTTTTCTCTATATGACTAAACATTTGTAATTGTCTTTTTTCTCTATATGAATATGACTAAACATTTGTAACTTTTTATCCGATGCTTCCAAAAATAACAATTTTGGTCCCCCCCCCCCCTCCCCCCCTCCCTTACGTTCATTTCGTAATTTTCCCCCATTAGTTTTCTTCCAATTTGGACCAATAATATAAATACAATCTTATCTCTATTTCTATCTCTATCTCTATCTCTACTATTACACATAAAAGAGAATCATAAATAAATATATAAAAAATATTGTTATTTTAAAGTAGTTCCTATAATATATATTAAATGTATCCAAGAATATCAAGACGTGCATAACCTCAAATTATAATGAAATTCTTTACGTGAAAAGCAGGTGGAATCGATAAAAAGAATTTATGAAATTAGTGAAAACATATAAAATCGATGAAATCAATTTAAAATTGATGAACATTTATGAAGTTGGTGAAAAAACTGGCGAAATCGGTCAAACTAGTTCCCGAGAAATTAGTAATAATTGAGAATTTGATGAAAATTCGGGTAAAATTCATGAAGAAATGATGAAACCAGTGAAACAGTGAAAAACGAGTGAAATTAGTGGAAAAACAAGTAAAATCGGTAAAAACATGCATGTGAAATCAATGAAAATTCAAGTGAAATTGATGAAAAAGCATATGCGAGCAGTGAAAGCATGTGAAGTAGGTGAAATAGGGTAAAATAATCAAACAAGTAGAATAGTAATAAACAAAATTAACCGACTAAAACAAGGTGAAACCTTTCACCTGGAGAAAAATGATTTAGATCAGAAAAAATAAAAGAAATTGATAAAAGAACGAGAAAACAATAAAAATATGTTATAACCGATACAAATGGGTGAATCGGTAATAAATAATATTATACCAGTAAATAAAAATGAATGAAAATTGGTTAATCCGATGAAAATATGGATTAAACTAATAATTTAAATAGGTGAAAAATATTTAGGTAAGTGAAGAAATGCATTTCCAATAAAAGGTGAAAGAATTTGACATCTACTTAAAAATGGACCTAAATCCATTCCATAAAAAAGTAGGATTTCATTATTTTTATTGTCAAACAATGCAAAAGATCTAAGCTGGAGATTTCAATTATATAGAGTCCAGTAAATTATATATCAGTCATTATCTTGGGATATTTTATAACATAATAAAATTAACTTTACTTTAATTTACAAAAAGAATTATCAATGAATTCATTAGACACGTATATTTTACGTGCATTTTTCTAGAGAAACTAAAAGAAGATAATTGCATTATTGTTACTGAGCTTTAGGCCATTTTCCACCTTTGGTACACAATTATATGTGTCCAACACATTTGGTACATTGCTTTAATAAATTGTGATATATTTGGTACAACCGTTAAATAGTAACGTGGCAGTAAAGTCTAATTGTAAAGTTGATGTCATAGCTTATGTTGACTGATAATTTTACCCCATAATATTTCAGGCTACCACAAAAACCCCACATCTTTAAATTTAGTGACGATTTTAGTCTACATTGTTGTCAAATTTCAAAATTGACTCGAACAACTACCACGTGTAGACCAATTTGAAAATTTTACTTATTTTATTTAAATAACTAATTTGATTTATAAACAATATTAATAAAATAAATAATACTTTAATATAAATATCAAAAGAATTAAGAAAACATATTTTTTTCAAATATAATATTTATAAAATAGTATTAATCTATTTAATAATTATTAAATTAATAAATTATATAATTAAAATATTTAATATTTAATGAAATAAACAATGGAGGGAATATCCCAAACAAATTATAGATTATAAATTTAGGACTGAAAATTTTGTTAGTGAAAGTATGAAAATAAAAGAGCTAAGTATTCAATATAATTTTGCAGGACTAAAAATGTAATTTTTTTCAAACCACACTCGTCAAAAATACTTTCCACGTACATACCTTAGCTACCTATATAACGCACATTTTAGTTGTTTGTAAATTTTTTGGACAAGTGTCCTTGTACAAACTCTGCCCCTATCTTGTACGAATCTAACTTAAAATGATAAAATACCAAAATACCCTTTTCCTTAAAAAAAATCAAAACAAAAAACCTGAATCTAATTCCCAAATCCCGCGGTCTAACCCCCACCCTTTCCGGGTAATACTTACATAGACCAGGTCTATAAGCTTAATGGTAGACCTTGTGGCCTAGATTTTGCCACAACATTTATAATTACTTAAAATTCAATTATTATATTTAACTAACCCAACTAGATTAAACTAGAGTTAAATAGAAATAAATAATTAAGCGTGAGCCATTTTTAATTATCATAAAATTAAAATAATTAATTTTATTAACTAACCCAACTAGATTAATTTTTATTAGATTTAACTAACCCAACTAGATTAAACTAGAGTTAAATAGAAATAAATAATTAATTGTGAGCCATTTTTTTAATTATCATAAAATTAATATTAATTAGAATTTAAAATACCCTTAACTGTATAATTAACCAAGGAATTTTAATAGGGTTCAATTATAGAAACACAACGTACTCTTGAAGAGTTTTGAAAGTTCCCTCCTAGAAACAAAACCTAACGAGTATATTGAAAATTTATTTCTGTTAATAAAACCGTTTTTGCATTTTTGTTAAATAAATAACTTTGAGGTAAGGGGTAACTTTAAGGTCTACTTCAAAATCTGTTCTTCCACTTTTAAAGTAAGGCTTTACCATAATTGTATATTTAAGTTTTGTGTGAAAACAATTAATATTAATTAAACCAAGGAAAAACCAAGGAATTTTAAATTCTAATTAATATTAATTTTATGATAATTAAAAATGGCTCACACTTAATTATTTATTTCTATTTAACTCTAGTTTAATCTAGTTGGGTTAGTTAAATATAATAATTGAATTTTAAGTAATTATAAATGATGTGGCAAAATCTAGACCACAAGGTCTACCACTAAGCTTATAGACCTGGTCTATGTAAGTATTTTCCACCCTTTCCCAGGTCGTTGGAACGGCCAGCCAAGAATCGGAGTTTCGAGGCCTCCGACTTATCTCCATCACCTATTACATTAATTTACTACCCATTTCACACACACAATCACATACTTTTCCATCATTTCTCAGTCCATTTTTTGGTAATTTTGGTTTCATTAGATCTGGGTTTTTCATTTTTTTTAATTTCAGGTTTTCCATCTCAAAATATTTACTTCGAAAATTGAAGAGAAATTAACCATTTAAAAACATGGTCAAGTTGTTAATCTTCAAGGAGAAGGAAATCTTTTCATTTGTTTTATCTTCCTTCTCCACTGATTTTAGCAGGTAATTGGACTTTGGAAATATTATTTGAAGTGGGATTTCCTTCTCCTTGAAGATTAACAACTTAACCCTGTTTTTAAATGGTTAATTTCTCTTCATTTTGAATTTTTAACCATCTTTAATATTGATTATATAATTAAGTTAAAAAAAATAAAAAAAAATCCGTCTTCAACTTGGGCTGTTCTGGTCGCACCAGAACAACGGCGAAGTCTTGTCGCCACCGAAACGGCCAGGTGTGTGAGGAGGTGCTATGTATTTAGGAAGAAGAGAGAGAGAGAGAGAAATGTAAAATTAAATGAGAAGGTTAAAATGAAAATAAAAAAGACTTATTATGAGTTGTTTTGTCAATTTAATGTGTACATGATAAATTGCTAGGTTCATATACACCATACACAAAAGTTGTTTTGTCCATACACAAAAGTTGTTTTGTCAATTTATTGTGTACATGATAAATTGCTAGGTTCGCACATACACACCATACACAAAAGATAAGCATAAAATATAGGTTTGCACAATAACATTGTCACTAGCCAAAAAGTCTAAAACAAAAAGAAATTAATATTAATGGAACGTGCAGAGCAACAATCACATATTGTTCTAGTACATGGTGCCTGCCACGGCGCTTGGTGCTGGTACAAGTTAAAGCCCATGCTCGAGGCGGCCGGCCACCTTGTGACCGCCCTCGACCTCTCGGCATCCGGCATAAACCTGAGAAGTCTCCACGAGCTCAACACATTGGCTGAATACACGCAGCCATTACTCGAGCTTCTAGAATCAATTTCTAAGGACGAGAAGGTAATTTTAGTTGGGCACAGCCTTGGAGGAATGAATTTAGGTCTGGCGATGGACATGTACCCTGAGAAAATCAGTGTTGCTGTTTTCTTAACTGCTTTCATGCCTGATTCTGTGCATAGGCCATCTTATGTTTTCGAGAAGGTGAGTTAGTTCAAATCATATTATTTATCACAATATCTTGCGAGTATATATATATGCACTTGTTTTCTTGAGCAAATTGTATTTTACCTCTGGAAAACAATTGTTTTGTATTAGACCTCCTGTGCAGATTTTTTTTTTAAAACACCCATTGTGCTTTGGGTAACCCTCTTTGTTATTTTAACTAACCAAGAAACCCCGTGTTCTTTTTTTACTAGAAAAAACACTACTCGTCCTAAGTCGAAATGCCAATCATATATACTCCATTAAAAAATAAAAAAAAATTCTCCTCTTAACTTAAAAAAAAAACATCAATAACCTCCCTATTAACTTTACAAATTGATAATAACCCCTTTACTTAAATAATTAACAAAAAATTTCCTATGATTTATGAAAGAATTATAAATGGATTTTTTTAATAAAAAATAACATAAAAGCCAGGTTTATGTTAGGTAGGTAAATTATAAGGAGTGTTTTTGGATTTAGATCGAAATTCTTTAGTGGAACCCCCTCATTATTCGTTATAACTAAAGCTCACTGTCCCTTTATACATATTAGCGGAGTTAGCGACAATTTATCTCATATGATATTATAATATTCAATTTACCATCATATAATTTATAAAAGAGTAATTTATTCTCCTATGAAAAATTTAGAGAAGCAATTTATCCCTTTAAGTCGGAGAATGTAACTTATTTGTCGAAATCGAGAGCGAACATGAATAATATTTTGTAACATAGGGGGATAAAGTGCCACATTTATCATAATACGGGGGGGTAAAGTGCCACATTATCATGATACATGGGGTAAAGCGATACACAGGGGCGGACCCAGGTAGGGGCCATTGGGGTCTATAGCCCCCACTCAAATAATTTATATATATTAGTAGCAGTTAGTATTCTATACAAATTTCATACATTCACTCACTGGATGAGTGCTGCTTGATTTTTAGAAGAGGCAGGTGTTCGAATCCTGGGAATGCTTTTACATATTTTTTTAAAATTAAAGCTTAGTTTGTTCCACATGGGATTCGAACACAGACTATCAATAATATTCTTCACTAAGTCCTAAGTCCTAACCAAACGGGAAAATGTTTTTATCATCTTGAAAATTCAAATATAAAACCTTATATACTAATTTACATAGCAAGTCCTTTTTTCTTTCTTAGCATTTTAATTTATTTATTTTTCTTAATATTTTTTTCCTTTGATTTATTTTTTTATTTCTTAATAACTATCAAGTAAACTCAAATTATTTTTTATAGTACCGTTTTTTCATATTAGTTTTTTATTTAATACATTACTACACAATTATTTTTCCCCCAATCCAATATAAAAATATTGATCTAATTCTGCCCCGCATATTATGTTGACACGGCCAATTGTGAATATAATTGGCGTCATTTGAAAATGTAATTGCATAGATATTTTGAGTTCTTTTGGTGTCATAATTGGGTATCATATGTAATTAGAGATTATTTTTGTCAAACTTTACCTCCTCTTTTTTGTATCTCCTCATACATTTTCTCGTGAATGAAGTATGAATTTTAAGTTGGACTACTTGATTGGTTTTTTTTTTTTTTTTTTTTTTGTATTTCAATTATTTAGCTTATAATTTAGCCCCCACTGGACCAAGATCCTGGATCCGCCCCTGGCAATACACATAAAAATGTCAGGAAGGCGGTGTGAAACTTTTATAAAATCACAAGCGTAAAATATTTTTTTCAAATCACATGGAAATAAAAATGTCAGGAAGACGGTATGATACTTCTATAAAATCTGAGGGGAGTAAAATGTTGTTTTTCAAATAATAAAAAGATAAATTAAACATTATATATATCACGAGTAATAAATTGCCATTAACTCCATGTTAACTTAGTTGATATGCATGGGAGTTGGTGGGTCAAGGTGCAAGCTTTATTTTTAATATGTCTAACGTCAATGATAAGGGTAGGTTTCATTCCACTTGTTTTGTAATTGGTCACTCTTATGGGAGTCACATTCAATCTCAAAGTAAGTATATTGCATTTGCCTTGTAGTTACTTTGGGTTTGGCCAAATCCGATGTGGGTAATAATTTTCCCTTTTATCTGGTTGAGTAGTTTATCCTTAGCACTTTTAGTATCACAAAATTATCACAGTTTTGCACTTTTAGGTAATTGTTTTGTTTGTTTTTACAGGCTTGAATTCTATCTAAGAAATGTTAACTCTTGTATCCGTCCTATATCATACACGTCGAATTCAACTATATCACTTTCGGCTATGTGTTTGATATAATTTCTCTTTAGGTCCTTAATTAATTAAAATTAAATATTTTTAATTTCTTGTTTTATCGCATCGTTTCCATCTAATTTAGGATGATTACTTATTTTATTTTATAACAAAAGTACTGTAAAGTAAAGATTCTTGATTCTTCTAGGAGTAAAGTTCAAAACTAGATGGAAAAAGAAGAATAATACAGAATATTGATAAAGATATAATTGTAGAGCATTGAGACAAAAGTATCTAAAATCATTATTTAGTCACAAAATATTAATCGCACTCTTATTGTTTGGCCAAACTCAAACAAGTCATATGACAATTGAATTCGAACATCACCAAACGTACGAAGCAAACATAAACCGAATTAAGGCCACAAAAAACAACATCAGACAATCTCTTCAATTCGACGGATATATGATCGAATCCTAAGCATATTTCTCGGCAATTTCTACCAAGATCTTGGCAAGTTCATCCGGCTTAGTAAACATAGGCATGTGATCTGTCCCTTTGATCTCCTTCACTTCCTTCACAGGGTTGTTTTCAATCTGCCATCTCTGGAACTCCGGCGGTATTATCTTGTCGTTAGCTGCTATGACGTAGACCCGAGGAACCGACCCGAATTTTTCGTCCGAGAAATTATCCATTGTAGCTAAATCTTCCATGAACAATGATCCTGGCCTCACACTTAGATGTCCTAGTGCTTGATCCTGCAAGCCAACATATATATATATATATATATATATATATATATATATAGTATTAATATATAAATTTGAAAACTAATTAGTAATACTTAATTTATACGATTTAATGAAATTAATTACCTCAATAGGCGAGAGGTTGTAAAGGGATTCGGATATGAACTTGGGTCCGATAACCAATGCTGTAACTGGGGGCTCACCATAGGATGGAAATTGGGTATCTAGCCATGCTTCTGGTGGAGTCGTCTTAAGATACTTTGGAAAAGAAAAGATATATAGTGTGATCAATTGATTTGTCATACATACCCAATATAATAACGTTGTAAACTTGTAATGCTACAAATTCATTTAATATTTATTATTCAATCTGATTTTCATATCACAATATTTCACAATTTGATATCAAATATGTACATCTGTTGCTGACAAATGTTAATTATACTTGAAATTTAGGTTGACTCATATAGACACTAGTCAATTGATATATATATATATATATATATATATATATATATATATATGTATGTATATATAATATGGGACATAAAAGTAGGTAAGTAATTTAAAATTTATCGATTCCAAATTTTGGGACGTAAAATTTTTTTATAAAAAAAATCGTAAAAAGAATTCACTTATATTTTGTACCTCTTCAATGACATAGGATGGCCTATTTTTGGAATCGGGCATAATCGCGTTCAAGAAAACAGCCACCGCGATCTTCTCCGGGTACTTTTCCATCGCAAAAGCCACCGGGTATCCACCACCGCTATGTCCAATCAAAACTACCTTTTCGCCCTCAGGAACCGCGGCCAATGCCTCAAGTAATGGCTCGGTGTAGTCGTGCAATGATCGAACCTCTTCTAGCTTCTTTGTGCTATTACCTGCGGCGGCCAAGCTAATGGGGCTAAATTTGTGGCCGGTGGCCTCAATGCGTGGCTTAAGCTTGTAGTACACCCAAGCCCCATGGCCTAAACCATGAACAGCCAAAAAATGCTTTGGTTGCGCTTCTCCAGCCATTTTAAATTTCCCTTTGTTTTGAGCGAATAATGGAGTGCGATTTCCTATATTTTGTAGGGAAAATTATTGTCCAAGCCAATGTTATTAAAACCGGACCGGACCGGCCGGTCCGACCGGTTCGACCGCGAACCGGAGGTCGATCCGGTCCGGTTGACCCCTTAAAACCAGTAACTTCAAAAACCATCAAAACCGGTGAACCGGCGAACCGGTATGGACCGGCGAACCGGTATGGACCGGTTCAACCCGGTTCTGATTTTCCTTTTTTTTTTTTTTGATTTTTTTAATATTAAAAATAAACTAGAAATTCTTGTACAAGGTGGGATTTGAACACCTAGCCTCTAGGATGAAACATGACTTCCTTACCATTTGAGGTACACCATTATTTTTGAAATTTTAGTACAAATTAAAATTTATAAATTATAGAAACTTGTAGCCAAATTTATTTATAAATTAGATAATTAACTTAAATAAATATTTCACACATTATGAATGAAAATTAATACTCAAATAATAGTTTTTTATTAAAAATTATTCTATAAAATATTCTTTTCAATATTATTTTTAGGATAAAGAGTCAAATCGATACAATATGCAAGTTTGACTTTGAATATTAGACTTTTATACATAACCATATTTTAAAATTTATGAATATCTTAGTTTGTTGTATTTTTAACTTACACTTTTAAATTTCTAAAAAGAAATATAATCATATTATATTTATATGAGCATACAAATTAGTACCATATTACCGTTATGATATAAGTTAGATAAATATTATATGATTTAATTTTAGAATATTATAAATTTTTTTAGATTTTTAATCAATTGTATGATAATGTTTAAATTTTATGCATATTACATATACTTTAAAATTAAATATATTTATTACACTATTATGACGTCATCCGGTTCGACCAGTGGTCTGACCGGTTCGACCAGTAAAACCACTAACCAGTCAGCTCACCGGTTCACTGTCCGGTCCGGTTTTGAAAACATTGGTCCAAGCCTGGCTTGGCCAAACCCATCCAACCACCAAGCAAGTGTATTGCACTTGCTTTGTGATTGGTCACTCTCCTGAAAATTACATCCAATCCCAAAGTAAGTGTATTACACTTGCCATATAGTTATTTTGGGTTCGACCAAACCCGATCTGGGTAAGAATTTAGTGGTAATTTTATAGTGATCATGATTCATATTCGTTTGGAATATTGGCGTTTGATTATTTATAGTTACATCACATTTTATGGGAATTTGCGAAGTAGTTGACTGGTGGTAGGCCGTACAAATTTACATAATTTTTGTAGAAGCCACGAGGCGCACGAGGGAGTTTTGAATATACATAATTTTATCTATGACTTTTTTAGAACTGCGAATTAAGAAATATAAAAAATAATTCTGTTTCTCAAGTAATCACGACATTAGTTACAAACATTAACAAAATGGATATTAATACTGATAGGAAAAAAATTAATTTCTATATTATATATATATATATATATAATATATATATATATATATATTATATTATATTATATATATTATATATATTATTTATTTATTATATATATATATATATTATATTATATTATATATATATATTATTTATTATATTTATATTTATATTATATATTATATATACATATAAAAGTACGAGTTGACCTAAGGAAATTTCTTCCCTTTTCTGTGAAGACTAATATTCTCCTATTTAAATTATATTGTCATATTTAAATTTATGGCAAAAATGTAAAATAAAAGAATCCTAAAAGAAAATAATTACAGAAGTATAATCAGACAAGAAGTCCCTTATATAACAAACTTATAATTATCTTCTAAAGTTCTGCAACTCATTAAAATATTAATGGTAAAAAAAAAACTATAACTCTATATTTCTTCAAAAATTTCAAGAAGTTATCACTTATTTGAAGAACCTAAAAAACATTAAGGAACCGCTATGTCGAATTCGTTCTACGTGATTAAAAAATGTACTATTTAGTTAACTAAAAAATGTATAATTGGCTTAAGCAAAAAAACTTCGAAACATAGAAATTGTTAAAACCGGCAAAATATGTAAAATTTTGATTAGTAATATATAATAAAAATGGTAAAATCAATGAGAAAATTGGTTATATAGAAAGAAAAGCGAGTTAAAACAAAAAAAAAATTGTTGCATTGATAAAACAACAAGGTTAACAAGCAAAAAAATAGGTAAAATCGGTAATAAGTAAAATCAGACTAAATTGGGTTCAACCAGAGAAAATTAGTGAATTGATTAACAAATGTGAAAATCGATTGAAATTGGGTTACACTAGAGAGAACTAAAAATGTATAATTGGCTTAAGCTTCAAAACATCGAAATTGTTAAAACCTACAAAAATGTAAAATTTTAATTAATAATATATGATAAAAGTGGTAAAATCAATGAGAAAATTGGTTAGATAGAAAGAAAAGCGGGCTAAAACAAAAAAAAAAATTCGTGCCATTGATAACACAACAAGGTTAACAAGCAAAAAAATAGGTAAAACCGGTAAAAAAATGAATGAAATCGGCAAAACACGGGATAACAAAAAAATCAGATCAAATCGATAAAAGATTAAAAACAAATAAATGAGTTAATTGGCAAAAAAAAAAAAGATGAAATATGTGAGAAAATATGTTAAATAAGCAAAATAATAAGTAAAATCAGACTAAATTGGGTTCAACCGGAGAAACTTAGTGAATTGATTAACAAATGTGAAAATTGGCTAAAATTGGTTACACTTGAGATAACTATGGATTGATTAAGAAATGAGATAAACCACAAAAAAAAATAGATGAAATCGGTGAAAGAACGGGCTAAAATAATAAAAAAAATGATAAACTCACTGTAAAATAGATACAAGCAATATTTCTTTCAAAAGTTCTTAAGAATTTATCCCTTATTAAAGAATCTAAAAACCAAAGGTCACATTCAGGCTATATGAATTTAAAAAAAAAGTATTATTTAGTTAACTGAAAAGCTTATAATTGGCTGGCGACCGGAGCCGAACCCACCCAAACTTTTTTGTACCAAAAAAAAAAAAAAATATAGAATGGTTAAAATTGGTGAAAACGGGTAAGATTCCACTAAAAATATATATATGATAAAAAAAATGGTAAATCAGATAAAAAATGGGTTAGATATAAGAAAAACGACTTAAATAAATTAAATGGTGTCATTGATAACGGGGTAAGTATGATAGGTAAAATCGACTAAAATTGGGTTAAACCAAAAATAATGAGTGAATTGATTAACAAATTTGATAAAACACAAATATGGGTGGAATCGGTTGAAGAACGGGTTAAAATAACAAAAAAATGATAAACTCAGTGTAAATACATGCGCAATCGATGTTTCTTTGGACAATTCTTAAGAAATGATTAATTATTAAAGAACCTAAAAAGAAATAACATTTCTTCGATACGAATAAACTAAAGTAATAATATTTAGTTAATTGAAAAACTTATAATTGGTTTAGGCTAAAAAAAAGTCAAAATATATAAGTGGTTAAAACTGGTGATAACGGCAAAACAATGGGAAATTGGGTTAGATCGAATGAAAATGAGTTAAAGCAACAAAAAATGGTACGATCGATAAAATAATGAGGTAAATCGATAAAACACGAGTAAACTGGTAAAAAATGAATGACATCGACTAAACACAAGATAACAAAAAAGGGTCAAATCGATAAAGAACAAAAACAAAAAATGAGTTAAATAAAAAAAATGTGAAATAGTCGAGAAAATAGTGTACATCAGCAAAAGAATAGGTAAAATTGTGTTAAAGCGGATAGAATAAGTGAATCGATTAAATAATGGGATCGGATAAATTACAAAAAATGGTGAAATCAATGAAAGAATGAATTAAAATAACACAAAAACAATGGTAAACTCAAGTAAAACTGGAGGAAACCGATGAAAGAACATGTTAAAATAACAAAAAATAGGGTAAACTTAGTGTAAAAGCAGGTTTAGGTTTACACTACAACATTGGAGAAAGTTGGTAAAAATGGATTAGATTCGTTAAAAAATTGATTAGACATGTAATTGAAAATTGATGAATTTAGTAAAAGATATGTATAACAGACAAAACTAATCGATAAAAAAAAATGGGTTAAACCTGTGAAAAATGGTTGAGATGAAAATATCAAGGTAAAGGAAGAAATAATTAGATATTGTTCATTCCTTCAAATGGTTGTTTTAGAATAATAGTAGATATGTAGTTTCAGAATAAAAATACTTAATAGTTATAGTTCATTTTTTATTTTCAAGTTTTGATTATAAGTATTTATGATAATTTTTGGTAACAGCATAGTAATAATTAAAGTGAATTAGTAAAAAAATTATATAATATGTCATTAAGATATTATATTGAAATATGATTGTATGATTCAACTAACATAGAAAATTAGTTAATCACGTGCAACGCACGTACACTTTCCTAGTTACATTAAAAATCTAAAACGATAAAAAAAATAACGGTGGAATAATTTATCTTTTTAATTATTCCAGTTTGAGTAGGGATGGATTGGACAAAACTTTTATATCCTCCCTTCCCAAGCTAAAGCGAGTCCCATCCTAAGTGCCAATAACTCTGCCTCAATAAGTTTGCAAGCTCCAAGATTCATAGAAAAGCCGAAGCTCCAACCACCCATATTATCTCTACGTAAACCTCCGACTGCAGCTTTCCTTTCCTTTAAAAGAGCACTACCATTTGTATTGAGCTTCATCCAACCAGGAGGTGGTCCTTTCCATCTACTATCTTTGTTGCCATTGTTCAGGCTTCGTTTTTTCGTCGATAAAACTCCAGCCCAGTCCCTCGCCATAACTTTAATATTAGATAGAGTCACCATCGAACTTTCAGATTTACCTTCAAACATAAATCGATTTCTTGTTTTTCATATTGCCCAAACTGAATATATAAAAATCAAAATCGCGGTATATCTGTTATTAATATACTGTTGCGTTATTATACTGTTGCGCAACATATCATCAGCGCAACTCTCATGAATCTAGTTGTATGGGGAAGTTCGATAGAAAGCTAAGAGTTAAGTTGCAAAGAATTTAGTGTGCACACGTTTTTAAGCAATGGAATAGCTAGCTTTGCGCACATTCATGGAAGTTAGTTACCTATGATTAGTCACCTAAGTTGCCACGTGGGTAATTAATAGGAAGAAGGAAAATGAATCTTTTGCATGAGTCATGCTGAGAAGATAAGCTTAATATCACATTTACTATATATTTTCTAACTTTTTAACAATAGAATATCTCGAAACTTAACACTTAGTCCTAGATTTTGAAAACATTCACTTATATCTTGTTTGGTTGTCAGGAGTTAGAAAAGGAAAAGGAAAGGAATGGAAAGTAAAATGAAAAGAAAGTCATTTTCCTCTAAATGTTTGATTGTGAGGAAAATTATTTTCTTGCAATTTTTTGGTTGTTAAGAAAGTTTAGGAACATAATATTTTTTATAAATATTTTTGTCATGGATCAAAATCTTTTCTATCGAAAAGTTTTCATTTTTTAATCAGACGAAACAAAAATAAGATGTAATTCCGAAACTATTTATTTACCTTAAACTCTGTTATTTTCCTAAATTTAGTAACTTTTTTTACAATTTTTCTTTATGTACTGTTTGGTTGTCGGGAAAGTGAGGGAAATGAAGTTTTTTTTCTCTCATTGTTGTTTGGATAGCAGGAAAGGAAGTTTTTATTTTCCTTCAACTTTCCTGCAAGAAAATTTTGTGAAGAAAAAATTTCCCCACCAATTTGATGGGGAAATCCTGGGAAAATCCGGGGAAATTTTTTTTAGTAAATTGCAAAACTCCCCTTGTACTTTGTCTAACTATCATAATTCTCCATTTGTGATTTTTTTTCTATCAAAAGCCCCTTTATGCTTATTTATTATTAGCAAAAAAGTACCCTCTCAAGTCATTATAACAATTATATATACCCCCACAAAATGACGCAAAAGCACCACTTTTACCTAAAATATTATCAGTAACCCCCTGTTAACTTTAAAAATTGACTATAACCCCTTGTTAATTTTTAAAATTGATATAAATTCGGTGGCTAAAAAATATACAATAGCGTCAAATTAATCTATATATTATAGTTAATATAATGAAAACATATTATTCATACAATATTTTATTAACAAAGAAAACGTAAATCCTATCTTGAAATAAAAAAATACAAATAACAAAAGACAATATCCACTAATTTTTACATAAATCTCAACCAAAGAAAAATTAAAATTTTTACTATATATATATATATATATATATATATATATATATATATATATATATATATACGTGTAATGTAGATATATGAAGATATATCATATATCTACATGGATAGATAAACTTTCCCGAGTAAAATATATTCAGTTATTCTAACTTTTTTTATTTGATTCAATTACTCGATTTGTACTTTTTATTTTCTAGGGATTAATTTGATAACTTTTATTTTGCAATCACTTTTAATATATTTTATAATTTTGATAGTATTCATAATCAAACAAAAATATTTATCAAAAATATTATATTTCAAAATTTTCTTGACAACCAAACATCTGCAAGAAAATAATTTTCCTGACAACCAAACATGTAGAGGAAAATGACTTTCTTTTCCTTTTCCTTTTCCTTTCCTTTCCTTTCCTTTCCTTTCCTTTTCCTTTCCCTATAATTTTCCCTCACTTTCTTGACAACCAAACAAGCTATTAGTGTTTCCAAACATTTGCAAATATCTAAATATCAAGAAACTCATTTGACTCTATACTTCTCAATACAATCTAAATATCTTAATTAAGCATCAAATAGGCTTCATCCGGAATCAGTCATATATAGTCACCTAATTTTGACCGTTGTTTTGTTTGTTTTTACAGGCTTGAATTCCATCTAAGAAATGTTAACTCTTGTATCCGTCCTATATCATACACGTCGAATTCAACTATATCACTTTCGGCTATGTGTTTGATATAATTTCTCTTTAGGTCCTTAATTAATTAAAATTAAATATTTTTAATTTCTTGTTTTATCGCATCGTTTCCATCTAATTTAGGATGATTACTTATTTTATTTTATAACAAAAGTACTGTAAAGTAAAGATTCTTGATTCTTCTAGGAGTAAAGTTCAAAATTAGATGGAAAAAGAAGAATACTACAGAATATTGATAAAGATATAATTGTAGAGCATTGAGACAAAAGTATCTAAAATCATTATTTAGTCACAAAATATTAATCGCACTCTTATTGTTTGGCCAAACTCAAACAAGTCATATCTGAATTGAATTCGAACATCACCAAACGTACGAAGCAAACATAAACCGAATTAAGGCAAAAAAAAAACAGCATTAGACAATCTCTTCAATTCGACGGATATATGATCGAATCCTAAGCATATTTCTCGGCAATTTCTACCAAGATCTTGGCAAGTTCATCCGGCTTAGTAAACATAGGCATGTGATCTGCCCCTTTGATCTCCTTCACTTCCTTCACAGGGTTGTTTTCAATCTGCCATCTCTGGAACTCCGGCGGTATTGTCTTGTCGTTAGCTGCTATGACGTAGACCCGAGGAACCGACCCGAATTTTTCGTCCGAGAAATTATCCATTGTAGCTAAATCTTCCATGAACAATGATCCTGGCCTCACACTTAGATGTCCTAGTGCTTGATCCTGCAAGCCAACATTTATATATATATAGTATTAATTAATATATACATTTGAAAACTAATTAGTAATACTTAATTTATACGATTTAATGAAATTAATTACCTCAATAGGCGAGAGGTTGTAAAGGGATTCGGATATGAACTTGGGTCCGACAACCAATGCTGTAATTGGGGGCTCACCATAGGTTGGAAATTGGGTATCTAGCCATGCTTCTGGTGGAGTCGTCTTAAGATACTTTGGAAAAGAAAAGAAATATAGTGTGATCAATTGATTTATCATACATACCCAATAAAATAACGTTGTAATGCTACAAATTCATTTAATATTTATTATTCAATCTGATTTTCAATATCACAATATTTCACAATTTGATATCAAATATGTACATCTGTTGTTGACAAATGTTAACTATACTTGAAATTTACGTTGACTCATATAGAAGTACTAGTCAATTGATATATAATATATGGGACATAAAAGTAGGCAAGTAATTTATATGATATGTTAGTCTTATAAAAAAAAAAAATCGTAAAAAGAATTCACTTATATTTTGTACCTCTTCAATAACATAGGATGGCCTGTTTTTGGAATCGGGCATAAGCGCGTTCAAGAAAACAGCCACCGCGATTTTCTCCGGGTACTTTTCCATCGCAAAAGCCGCGGGGTATCCACCGCCGCTATGTCCAATCAAAACTACCTTTTCGCCCTCAGGAACCGCGGCCAATGCCTCAAGTAATGGCTCGGTGTAGTCGTGCAATGATCGAACCTCTTCTAGCTTCTTTGTGCTATTACCTGCGGCGGCCAAGCTAATGGGGCTAAATTTGTGGCCGGTGGCCTCAATGCGTGGCTTAAGCTTGTAGTACACCCAAGCCCCATGACCTACACCATGAACAGCCAAAAAATGCTTTGGTTGCGCTTCTCCAGCCATTTTAAATTTCCCTTTGTTTTGAGCGAATATTGGAATGCGATTTCCTATCTTTTGTAGTGGTAATTTTATAGTGATCATATTCGTTTGGAATATTGGTGTTTGATTATTTATAGTTACATTACGTCACATTTTATGGGAATTTGCGAAGTGGTTGACTGGTGGTAGGCGTACAAATTTACATAATTTTTGTAGAAGCCACGAGGCGCACGAGGGAGTTCTATTTTCATTGATTTTCCAGCAATTCCGTAATATAGGACTGAGAATTATGAACTGCACACCAATTAAGAAATTTTGTAAGCAAAATTTTCAAATACCATTTTAATCAAATAATCATGACATTAATTACAAACATTAACAAAAAAAAATAATATTGATAGGGAAAAAATTAATTTTACATTAAAAATCTAAAATGACAAACAAAAATAACGTTGGAATAATTTATCTTTTTAATTATTCGAGATTTGATAGGGATGGGAAATATACTATTTTAAATCTATTTGCATCACATGTGCTGACAACCCCATAATCTATTTGGAATTTTCCATTAAGTATAGTAGCCACGAGGGTCGCAAGGTTTTCAATAATTTGGGCCACATATGCATACGAAGCATAAACCTAGAATCTTAGAAGTTTCAGTGATCTTATCTCTTTTTATTAGGTTGAAATTGGGATCCAGACGATTTATTTGAAATTGGGGAAATTGTAAAATTGGTCTCGTAATTATTGTTCGTTGATAAAATAATCCTATAATTTTTCGGATTGCAATTTCGTCATGTAACTAAAATATTTTGATAATTTAGTTCTATGAGGACCTGAATTGAATTGATATTTTGACATAGGAGCAGACAAGTGGGGACATAAAAAATTATGTGAAATAAGGCATCATATTACATTTTTGATAGTTAGTATACATATATATTTGGTCAATATAGAGGGCACACATATAATTATTGTTAAAATATGTTATAGTATTTACTACATACTTTATATATATTTCTTACATATTTTTGCTAAGAAGAGAATAAATATTGAATTACCACTTCTCCAAAGAAGACGTAGCTCACATGTAAATATTTAAAAATCGCAGTTATCAGATAAATAGTAATTTAGTGAAAAAAATCGTAAAACCATTGCGGAATCCTACTGAGAACGACCTTCTAAAGTTTTAATGTCGGACCATAATTTTACACAACGAATTGGACCAAACACCATTTCCAAATACGGCTGAGAAAGTCCAGTAAGATTAAAATGGGCCAAGACCTGCAGAAAGTGTCCCTCCCACCTAAACATGAAAAATTTGACACACACACGGGGGCAGAAAGATTACATGTACCCCTGAATAAAAGAAATATGGAGTAGGGTTGTCAATTGGATGGATTTTAATTCGGTAAAATTGCAGAAAACATCTCAAATTAATTAGTGATTTTGGATTTTCGTTCCGAACTTTTTAACTTGGCGAATTTCGTTCCGTAATTTAATATTTTTTTGGAATATCGTCCCAAACTAATTACTAATTTTGATTTTTCGTTCCAAACTATATCAACTCGCCAAATTTCATCCCATAATTTACCATTTTGTATAAATTTAGTCCCAATATTAAATTTCTAATTTAATGAAAATGACGGTTCATTCTTCTAATTAGTTTGGGACGAACTCTGCAATATTATATAATTATTCATGTTATATTTACCATATATGTCATGATACTTAAGCAGCCATGTGATAATTCATCGGCAAATGCGCAATTTCCGTCTTATAATTACGGATTCCAAAAAAATATTAAATTACGGGGACGAAATTTGCCAAGTTAAATAGTTTGGGACGAAAATCCAAAATCAGTGATTAGTTTGGGACGATTTTTACAATTTTACCTTTTAATTCGAACCATGTCCACATCCACTTAATTTATAAGAATTTTAATTTGGTGGACTAAATCCAACTATATATATAATTTTAACAACTACTAATAAAATATTAACAAAATAAGTATAATAAATTTAAGTTACTGTCGTTCAGAGCTTTAACTGTCTATTATAGTACAATTTATTCTTCTCAACTATCTCTTCACATATAACTTATCAAAACAAACCCAATCTTCACATGACAGATTCTAGATACTTTATGATAAACGCCCAACAAAAATCCATTTCAACTATATTGTACATTTTACTCTATGACGAGATTCTGAAAATGTGTTTATTTGAAAGAGCAAGTTGCAAAAACCACTTAGCGAGCCCAGTGTAGGGGTGCAATTGAATTTTACGTAGGAAATGATTTGAAAAACCATAAATTGCTTATTAAATTGGAAAACTAATTATATTTCAAAATAGTATAGCAAATACGATAAAAACACAAATGAAATCACATTTAATTACCCGTCAATACGAGCTAAACAATCACTCCACCTCAAAAGGACAAGGAACAATCAGGGGAGGGATCAATAATTAGCACGCCGGTTAGATGAGGGATAACGTGTTGCTACCTTTCCCTATAAAATTGGCAGACATGTCTTAGCCATACCAGTTGAGTCACTTCACAAGGGGCTTCAATCCCTGGTTTGTGAGTCCGGTCAATTGATAGCTCTGTAGCCCCCAGCTGCCTAGAATTATCCAGAGAATACCATCAAAGGAGAGCAGATGAGTGCGCAAATAATCATGCATATGCAATTGGTATATATAGGGTGAGATAAAATACTACATCTTGGTAGCATCCATCATTATAAGGTGATAAAGTAATACATCTCAATATTTTAACAATTATCACATATTGCGAGCAACGCAGACAGATGTAGGATTATCAATTACGTTTTTTTTTTTTTTTTTTTTTTTTGGTCGATAGGAAAAACAAACTACAGACTACAAAAAGGATTATCCAAAGTCATCAACAAGCAAATCAGCCAAACTTTCCGGTGGGATGTCCCAAATCCTCATTTTCTCTGACTGCTCATATAGCCCAATTTAGCTAGAGCATCAGCACACTTATTTTCATTTCATAAGTATGTTTAAGAACACAAGTTCAAGGGTTCCGTAGAAGCCTCCTACAGTCCTCTATGATAGCGCCAAGTGTGTGAGTCTCCAAGTCCATATTCTTGATCAAATTAATCACAACTTGAGAATCGAGTTCTACTTCAAGTATCTCTATCCTCCTTTCCCAAGCTAAAGCGAGTCCCATCCTAAGTGCCAGTAACTCTGCCTCAATAATTGTGCAAGCTCCAAGATTCATAGAAAAGCCGAAGCTCCAATCACCCATATTATCTCTAAATAAACCTCCGACTGCATCTTTCCTTTCCTTTAAAAAAGCACTACCATCTGTATTGAGCTTCATCCAACCAGGAGATGGTTCTTTCCATCTACGATCTTCGTTGCCATGCTTCGTTTTTTCGTCAACAGAACTCCAGCCCAGTCCCTCGCCATAACTTTAATATTAGATAGAGTCACCATCGGAGTTTCATATTTTCCTTCAAACACGAATCTATTTCTTGCTTTACATATTGTCCAAACTGAAAATATTATATCTGTTATTAAACTGTAGTGCAACATATCAACGCAACTCTCATGAATCTAGTTGTATGGGGAAGTACGATAGAAAGCTAACAGTTAAGTTGCAAAGAATTTAGTTTGCACACGTTTTTAAGCAATGGAGTTGCTAGCTTTGCGCACATTCATGGAAGTTAGTTACCTATTATTAGTCACCTAAGTTGCCACGTGGGTAATTAATAGGAAGAAGGAAAATGAGATCTTCTGCATGAGTCATGCTGAGAAGATAAGCTTAATATTCACATTATATGTTTAAATAATTAGTCATGAAATTGATTAGTATTTCATTGGAGTCCTTCATTTTCTAAATTTTAACAATAGAATATCTCGAAACTTAACACTTAGTCCTAGCTAGATTTTGAAAACATTCACTTATATCTTGTTTGGTTGACTGGAAAACGAGGGAAAGTTATTGGAAAAGGAAAAGGAAAAGGAAATGACTGAAAAGGAAAAGGAAAAGAAAGTCATTTTCCTCTATATGTTTGATTGTGAGGAAAACTATTTTCTTGGAATTGGTTGGTTGTTAAGAAAGTTTAGGAAAATAATATTTTTGTCATGGATCAAAATTTTCATCTTTTCCATCGAAAACATCGATGTTTCCGTTTTTTAATCAGGGGAAACAAAAACAAGATGTAATTCCAAAACTATTTATTTACCTTAAATTCTGTTATTTTTCCAACTTCTTTTCAATTTTTTCTTAGTGTTTCTGTATATTCGCGAATAATCTCGAAAAGTATTCAATATTTGGCTGACCAAAACATACATTCGAAACAAAATTTTGATCCATGATTTTTGTTTGATTATGAATTACGTTTTCATTGTAAATAAAATATTGTATAAATTATCACGTATTCATTATATTAATTTTGTTATAAATTAATTTAACGCTATTTTATATTTTTTATTCACCGAGTTTATATCAATCTTCAAAGATAACAAAGGGTTATTGTCAATTTTTAAAGTTAACAAGGGGTTGTTGATAATTGTTTTAGGTAAAAATGGTGCTTTTGCTTCATTTTGTGGGGTTATAATTGTTATATGACTTGAGAAGGTATTTTTATGCCAATAATAAATAAGCACAAATGGGCTTTCGGGAAGAAAAAAATCACAAATGATCGAGGGATTTTGATAGTTAGACAAAGTACAAGGAGCGTTTTGCAATTTACTATAAAATTTTCACAGGATTTCCCCATCAAATTGGTGGGGATTTGTCCAATATTAAATTTATAATTTAATGAAATGACGATTCATCTTTTACTTTTTTAATGGACTAATGACAATTTATCGCCTATGATATTCATAAAGTTCAATTTACCCCCTGTAATTTGAAAAGAAGCAATTTTAAGAGTTAAACTGCCATTAACTTTTTTTAAGAGAATACTAGTATAGATTTTTAAAATTCCCGTGCGCTTTTGAGAAAAAAAATCCTATCGAAGTTCACTAGGGAAAATTTGTGCATTTTTTTATATTAATAAAAAAAGTATTTAAAATTAATTTGGAACGAATTTTTTCCCCATGTCATTTCAATCACGGGACGGAAGTCAGCTTGTTGGTATAGTTCGGTACGAAAAATTAAAATTTAGAATTAGTTTTGGACGGATTCCGCAATCTTATATAATTGTTTATGCTAAAATTTGCCATGTCATGACACGTAAACATCCATGTGGCAAGTTGGATGATATTAAAAAAATATATAAAATTACGGGACGAATTTGGCTAAGTGATATAGCTTGAGACGAAAATTCAAAATCATTAATTAGTTTGAATTTTTTTTTTTTGTAATTTTGCCTTTCATCTAAAATCAATTAAAATTATGTTTCAATTTTCAAATATCTTATGTTTCAGAGGACAAATATTTATTTCGAGAAAAACAAAGAAAAGAGGTCCAATTAATTCAATTGGTCCCCGTTTCCAACAGTCTCTTAAAATCGTCTCTGAAGAAAAAGGTCATCTTGGATACATGTATAACTTTCAACTAGGACCTTTTTTAATAGTAATTAATAAGGAAAAGAGCCACCAGGAAAGCTAGATGGATTTGTCAAACGGTTGGCATGTGGGTTTTTAGACAGCAGCAGAAGATTTTTGGGGTAAACTCACCAACTATCCCAATTACTTTGACTGGGTTAATTTATTTATTTATTGAGATAAAGTTTACAGTAATTAATTTATATAGGACTTAATGACTCAGTTTGGATTCATTTTGCCAAGTTACATATTTTTTAATTTTTACAATTCGATATTGAAAAACTCCCTTTATAGATAATTCATAAAAAAAAAAAGAAAAAAAAAGCTTTTGGCATTCTGTATTTTAGAAACGTACAGTTCAAGAACCCTGCACTTCGGCTTTTTTTTTTTTTGTACATTGCAACATAGTGTCTGTTAAATATTCTTGACACTTTGAACATTCCAGTTCAGTTTAGTTTTATATAACACTGATTTCACATTTAAAATTACTACCTCCACACATTTTTCAATTTGATTAATTTGGATAAACTTTTCTCTCTAACTAAAAGAACAAAAAAATCTTGTCGATATACTTGTAACCAAAATAAACATAAAAATCACTTTCTAAATACGAATATTATAAGCCTCTCGAGTCGCACGAGTACTGCGCGCACAACCAAATTACCTATAAACAAACACAACCTCCGGTAACCAAAATCTCCACACCACAACTAAAATTGAGCATGGATTTCGTAACCATAGTTCTGTTACTCCTACTCGTCCTAACCTTACTCCATGGCTTCCAATTACTCTCCGCCCGGAGCAAAAAACTCCCCCCCGGCCCAACGCCGCTGCCCATCATCGGAAGCCTCCATCTCCTCGGGGATCAGCCCCACAAATCCTTGACTCAGTTAGCCAAGAAATATGGTCCGCTCATGTGCCTCCGCCTTGGGTTCATTAACACGGTTGTGATTTCCTCCGCCCCTATGGCGAAAGAAGTTTTGCAAAAACAGGACCTCCCATTTTCGAGCAGGACCGTTCCTGATGCTATTCACGCCCACGACCAGTTTAAGTACTCTGTTATTTGGCTTCCGGTGGCTACACAGTGGCGCAGTCTCCGGAAAGCCTTGAACACCAATCTCTTCGCCGGGAGCCGGTTGGACGCCAACCAGCACCTGAGGTGTCGGAAGGTAATTTTATTTCAATTATTCCATTAATTACAAATTAGTAAACTAACTTTTATTTATTAAATACTGGAAATCTTAATATAATACTCATTCTGTCCCACGATTTTATTTCATTAAATAACAGAGCAGGTTCATTTTCCTTTCTCTTTTTTTTTTAAGTAATTTGTCAGGTTGAGCTTTGTATAGTTATGTTATAAACTTTTGAATATTAAGTATATAGTAGATGTCGTGTTATATAATTAATACTCACTCCGTCCCTTTTCTTTCGCTCCATTGAATTCTGAAATTGAGTGTTAAGTAATGGTTAAAAAAATTAAATTTTGAAGAATTTTTGCATTTATATTCTTAAAATTAGTGGTAGTGAAATAACGATGTCAGATTATTCTTCATGTGAAAGGGTATTTCAGAAGAAAAAAAATAGTTGGTATGTATTAAATAACTCACATCAATGTCTTTTATTGAGAAAATATAGATGATATGTGTATAATCAAGAATGCTAAGTTATTCGACATCTTTCCCTTTTTATCCTTCATAGTAGTGATTAATAATTTGTGATGTCAAATGTTTTTTTATGATTAGATATTTGAAGAAAATAATTTTATTTTAAGAAAAAAAATCTTAATTAATGTAAATACATGCATGTATCTAACCATTTTTTTAGGAATACATAAAGCTACTTTTCAACTTAAGTTGTTGTGTAATAAATATTTTAATAATTTTGAACAGGTAGAAGAGCTAATTGCCTATTGCCGGAAGAGTAGTCAGACCGGCGGTGCGGTGGATATCGGCCGCGCCGCCTTCAGGACTTCCCTGAATCTACTTTCCAATACCATTTTCTCTAAGGATTTAACAGACCCATTTTCGGATTCGGCCAAAGAATTCAAGGATTTAGTGTGGGATATTATGGTGGAGGCGGGAAAACCCAATTTGGTAGATTTCTTTCCCTCCCTAAAATCGATTGACCCCCAAGGTATACGACGTCGTATGACTATCCATTTCGGAAAATTGATTGACCTTTTCCATGGATTGATTAACGAAAGATTGGAGAAAGGAAAGCCACAAAATGCTGGAACTAATGATGTTATTGATGTCCTCCTTGCTACCAGCAAAGAAAACCCAGATGAAATTAATAGAACTCATATCGAGCGCATGTGCATGGTCTGTCTCCAAATCCATTTAATTAACTTTTTAAAAATTTGATGTTTACTTTATTATTGTAGTCATAATAATTTTACGTTTAATTAATATGTAACAGGATCTATTTATTGCGGGAACTGATACAACATCTAGCACATTGGAATGGGCGATGGCCGAGGTGCTTAAAAACCCTCACACAATGAAAAAAGCCAAAGCCGAGCTCGAGGAAGTCATCGGAAAAGGCAAAGTACTAGACGAAGCAGACATCCAACGTTTGCCTTATCTCCGGTGCATGGTTAAGGAGACTTTGAGAATCCACCCACCAGTGCCATTCCTCATTCCACGTAGAGTCGAGCAAGATGTTGAGGTATGCGGCTACACCGTGCCCAAGAACTCCCAAGTGTTTGTGAATTGTTGGGCGATCGGAAGGGATCCCGAGATATGGCCTAATCCCTTGGAATTCAAACCTGAAAGGTTTTTCGACACTGAAGTGGACATGCGAGGAAGGGATTTTGAACTAATCCCGTTTGGGGCCGGGAGGAGGATTTGCCCTGGATTGCCTCTAGCTATACGTATGGTGCCGGTGATGCTTGGATCGCTTTTGAACTCTTTCGATTGGAAGATTGCGGATGGGATTGGACACAATGAATTGGATATGGAGGAGAAGTTTGGGATCACATTGCAAAAGGCTAATCCTCTTAGGGCTGTTCCTATTCCATTGTAAATTTCTTGTTAGTTTGTTTGTAACAATAAGGCAAGAATTTGGACTTGTCGCTAGTGAAATTTAAGCTCGATCGATAACGTCAATATTATTTTGGTTTTATTAATTAATTACTTCATCACCTTCTCAATTAATGCATTACATATTAGAGTGAATAGTATTTTTGGTCCTTCTTATGGGCCAAATTTTACACTTTTGTCCTTTTTAAAATTTGTGTAGCAGATTCGTGCATCTTATCAGTGTAGTGTAATACATTCGCCCCTTTTATCAAACATTCGTTCTTCTTACATTTTTCGTAGCAGATTAACCCCTCATATCAATGTAGTATAATATTGTCCATTTTAAATCCAAAATACATCAATTTTCATCTATATTAGGATATATTTTGGATTTAAGAGGGACAAATGTGTTACGAAAAATTTAAGAAGGACGGATGTTTTATAAAAGGGAAAAATGTATTACATTACATTGATAAGAGTGACAAATCATAAAAGGTATTAAAGTGCAAAAGTTAGTTCATACAAACGACAGATTGCGATTACTCTTACATATTATAATCTTGTCAAACTTCCTCCAACTTATTTATTGAGATCTTCATGTCAAATTTATTTAAGTAGGAACTTTCGTGTTTCATGACCATCTTCAGAAAATCTTTGACACCTTACCACATACGATTTCTATCCAATTTCAGTCCTATTAAGGCCACAAATACATAAGTTCCGTATGGCCCAATATCTCAAATAGAGTGGTTATCTGTTTCTTTTATTTTCTATCAAAATTAGAATATTAAAGTAGCCATGTTTTGTAATAATAGGAATTAGCATAAACTCGTGCTATGCACGAAATTATATTAAATAATTTTGTATAATTAATTATATGATAAATTAGTACTTGATATATGAAAATGAAAAAAAATTATCTACAACCCTTATTAACGAATGGGATCATAAAGGTTAATTTCAAACATTATCTCTTTGTTTTGTACATAAACATGAATTAAAAACAAACATAATGTACTTACTATTTAACGGTTCTTTGGGGGATTCCATTTTTTCTTTTAAGGTAAAAGATTAATTATGTTTGTCCAATATTTTGAGTTATCCTTCTCTCAATTTGTGACCTTCTACTCACGGTCTATGTTTTGTAATTATGAAAAAGTCTATTTTCTAAATATCTATCAATTCTATCTTATGGAGTGACAAACAATGTCATCCGCCTATACACCCAAATAATATTTACAAATGACTCTTCTATATTGATGAATTAAGCAAATGTATTGCAGCTGAGCCAAGCTTCTTGTTCCATGCTACCTGATCAAAGTTTGATCCTAGCTTTTGATTTCAAATTACCCCAGCAAGAATCGTTGTAGTGATACCTCAGTTTAACTGTGTTTGATATTTGACAATCTCATTAAAATCTGAGAGATCCACGTATTAGTCCTGTCTCAAATATGACTGCAACAAACACACCACCAATAAATTGTGCTTGTGTGCAATAAAACTTTTTAATAGATAACAATGAAAAGCTAACGAAGAATAAACAAACAAGCAAATATACGCTTTGTATCAGATTAGAGAAGCTATAGGCTTTGATTCACTGAAACTTATCGGCACACCAAAATTTCCAAAGATAGAGAGAAATGGTTCATCACGAAATCTCATATTTTTGTAAACTTTGCAATTCGACAGGCGGAGAAGAGAATCTTTTACTAACAACAAAGATATTTATGAGGGGGTGTATAGAAACTCGTAACAAAACTATGATAATCATATTATAAATTTTTTTTTTCATGCTATATCACTTTCTCTAGCTATAGTTTGAATAACACTTTCATTTGCCTCAAAAAAACTTCTAAATTGGTCGTTTTTTTAGTAAAATTCAAATCTTTAAATAGATAATAAGCTTTCATGTGACGGCCCAGCTCCGCGGGTCCGTCGGATAACGGTAGAAAAATTATTGTTATTTTGAAAAAAGTTAAAATATCGAAACTTTTTTTTGAACGATGAATTAAAAGGTTTTAAAGGGAAGCATTAAATCATAACATATCAAAATATTTGAACAAAATTAACCGAGAGAGATAAATAAGTAATTTATGAAAATCATGTCTCTTTTACGAAAATATAAATCATCTTTAACTATTCAAATATTCTAAGCAAGGTTTAAACAAAATGGAATAAGAACATAAATCGACAACCACATATAACTAATCTCTCAAATATTAGGGTGGGACCGCAACCTTGATAACCTAACCGCAACCCGATTATTAATTCCATAACACCTGAAACTGAAAAGAGTGAAACACAGAACGCATAAGTTGATCGTCCAACTTAGTGAGGCTATGTGCGAATTTGCATGGTCATGTGTGAATGCAACATATTATATAATATAAGCATGTTATCAAGCAAATAAACATAAATTCAAGCGGAAGAAACACGGAATTCACATAGCTCATAATTGCTGATGCCGTCCTCCACTTATCCTCCATCCTCATTCTGATGTCCATCCAAACTCACCAAGTTAGGATCGACCTTACTATCTGAAATGCATCGACATGTCTTTGCCGGAGTTCGTCCTTACGCCCCAAGTATTCCTCCCCCATTGGGTTGTAAGGACAGGCCTACGTGTAACCGTGACAATCCTGTCGGCCCTTGGTGGCCAAGTTGTCATCGGTTACATATACCAAACTAATAGGGCCCACACAAAATCGGAAACAAATGGAAACACATAATCGGAGACAAATGGAAACATAACATATCAAACATATTTAACGTATTACCAACATTTAACAACTTATAAGATGCAATTTTAGAATTCATGATAGTTTAGTAAAATGTATTTGCAACTTGTAGATTCAGATGTAGTATGTATTGGATTATCATGTTGATATACTTAGGATTTCATACGAGTATTGTCGACATAACAAGTCCAATCTATTCGTGACAACATGCAAGAAAAATTAGAATATAAAACGTGCTTAGACTCGACCTACTAGCATATTAGACTGACACACAAATGAACACACAACGATCACCCTTGTCACTTAGTATAGCGACTAAAACTCCACTAATGATGCGTATCCGAAACCTGAGCAAGTACGTAGACAACTTAGAATGTATCTTAACAACTTTACTAAAACGTAACTAATGAAAATCCTACACAGGATTTCCTAACTAACACATCACACAAAAGTGCTTAGAACTTATGACATCAACTTCAATTAGAAGATATTATTTTCAAAACTCAAGATACTAATTAGATAAAACAACGCCAAAACAGCAAAATTGTCCCTTCATTTTCCAGATTTACAAAACAGCCCCTAAACTTTTAAAAAATATCCATTTTTGCAAAAAAATTTGCAACAGACTTTGAATCAAAAGATTTTTAACTAAACTCATATCGAAAATCAAATAAAAGTATTAAGTATCTTGTTACTTCAAAAATAAAATCTTTAAAATTCCCACAAGTTTAAAACTTGCAAAAATACCCTCATAGTTTTCAAAAAGTTAATAAAATCAACTTTCTTGAAAAATAATTCAAGATCCAAGCATCTAAGCAATATTTAAAATAATCAAGCATATTTTTCACTATGAAACTGAGACTAAAAATAACTTTTAATAAATTTTCACCAACTAACAATGAGAAACAAAATTTCTTTGATCATAAATTTTCTTCGGTAAAATTTACAAATTTCAATCTTAAAATAAAAGTGAACAGAGCACTACATCAATTTAATTAATCAAAAGTTTGTAAAAATAACTATGTAAAAACAGCGACAAAACAGCACCTTTGGCCCCTTATTTTCAGAATTGCAAAACTAACCCCAAAAGTTTCAAAAACTCCCTTTTTGCAAACAAACGTGGAGCAACTTTAAAATAAATAAATTTTAAGTAAACTCATACCAACTATCAAACAAAAATAGGTATTTTCAGTCCATTATACTCCCAAAATTTTCGTATCCCTAACCTTTCAACTTGTAAAATCTTTCAAAAATACCCCCAAAAGTTTCGAAAATTATAATCAAGAACTTTCTTACAAAAATAAATCAAGATCCCAACATATAAGCAATATTTAAACAAAACCAAAGCAAGTCACATTAAATATCTAATATTAAATATGAACTCAACAACTTATCACAAAAGCTACAAGGATAAACTAAACTTATTCAATATATACTTTGAAGAAAAGAATGTAAAATCACAAAGATTAAAGAACACATCCATAGACGGATCTTTACCCAAAGCAACGAAAGGGGTAAAACTCTCTTCATTTCCAGACCTCCGAAGGTGGTGGTGGCGGCTCCGGTGGTGGTTCATAACAAAAGCCTTCAAATCCTTACTTTTCCCCAATTTCTAATAACTGCCGATTCATTTCGGAATCCGAACGGTCAATATGTAGCCCCATGTGTGTAGGACCTTCACACAAAATTTGGGCATGATCCAACGGTGGACGAAGACGGAATGATCAAAAAACCGAGGCAGTGTAGTGAAAATCCAAAAATTGTATCTTTCTAGTGTGTTGTCTATTCTCTCTCTCTTATTTTCTTTATAGTATATAATGTGTATGTAAATGAGGTTATTGAGGGGATAAAAATCTAATGTTAAGTGTATATAACAAATATATACACATTAGGAAGAGAAGGAGACATAATGCTCAATTAATTTTTAATCCACGTACCAATGCATGCCTTTCTTGGGTAGAACAATTTCTCCACCCAAGACCATGCTTTGCACCCTAAAGAGTGTGCAAGGAGAGAAAATAATTATTCTCCCACAAAAAATCTGCAACTTGGGGCAAATTTTTACTTTGCCCCCCGAAGTTTTGAAATCTTACATTTTTGTCCCCAAAAACAAAAAAATTTGTGTATTCAAGCCCGAAAATTTTCAAAAAGGTCTTAATCTTATTTTAAAGTAACTTTTATATTTTTAATTATTTCAAAGTTCAAAATATCACAAGATTTTTCAATATTTTAGTTCAGATTAATGCTTAACTTTGAAAATAAAATGTAGCACATAAATTGGAATAAAAATCCAATCAAAAGGGTTCGAAATTTTGGGGGCGTTACAATTCTCCCCCCTTAAAAGAATTTGGTCCCCAAATTTGTTCTTGAGATCCGCGTGGTAAGGTTAACGCCGACGTTTCTTCTTTTCTTGCTCCCGAAATGTTTCTTCCTTACTTTGTGTGCGTCATAAAACATTTTCTTGTAGAATCTGTAGTCTTCTTGATTAAAACGAGTGTGCGAAAATATTCTCGTACGTTAGGCGTTTTCAAAACTTTAATGTATCTTTTTCTCTAACTCCTAAGTCGCCTTTTATACTCTGGCCACGTCATAATGGAATTCACTTGTTTCTTCATCTAGATGAGTTTGCAAACGTGCCTTCGTTTTCACGTTAGATATTTCTAAAGATCTTAAGATATGCAGCCAGGTTCACGAGGATGATCGATGTAGTACTTCATATACATTACGCATAATCATGACGCGGTAGTATGAGATAAGACTATAATTCCAACTCATATGCCGCGGATTAAGATTCTTCACAAAAGAAAAACTACTCACATAACAATATTTAGTTCAGTTTGGCCCAGAGAATCAAAATGTACTGAATGACATTTGACTTGGGATTCTCGCAAGGAACAAGATGAGTCAAATGAAGAGACACGATAAGGATTAGAAAAGAAGATCGAATCAAGATGCTCAAGACGACAAGATAAGAATTATCAATGGCAACATAAAGAAGAATCAACGAATATTGCAAAGGGACTGAAATATAGATAATAAGGATAACCAAATGAATAGTTCGATATAAGTGACAAGGAGAAAAAATAAGGCGCACAGATAAGAATAACGAAAGGGATGAGCCTCACCATTTCAAACGGTGTAAGTAAAAAGAAGATCAAAGCAAGGATATCGGTAAGGATATTAAAGAGTCGAAACAAGCATCATGACAATAATAACCAAAACATTAAAGTGTGTTTGGTCATTTGAAAAGCAAGCCAAGATAAATGGCGCGATTTAAGGATTCATTTCAATAATGATTGCAACAAGTTGCAATAGAAACAAGTAAAGCTCACAATCAAATTGAGCGAGTTGGGATTAGAAATAAGTTCAAAACAAATAGAAGGTATGTCCGAAGTTCAAAAGAAATTGAGAATAAATTGATCTGATTTATGCGGCTTGTAAAAAGGATTGAAATAGACAAAGGAATAACAATTTATGAATGGACAAATGAAAACGTGAAGTTAAAAAAGAAACCGAGACAATTTAATTACTTTTGGAAATTTAGATGATTGTATAATGGAATACAACAAAAAAGAGTAACATGAAATCATATGGATAATTTCAAAACGATCACAACTGAATAAATAGGCTCAGGAAAAAGAAGGACTAGGAACAATAACAATCATAGAATCCGACAAAAATAAATAATTTTGGTTTACGAAGTCGATACGAGAAAGTATCTCATGAAATAGGGAGGGGTAAACTCTGAACGAGTACAAAAATAAGGGATCAATATAAAAGCTTGATAGAATACAAGAAGTCAATCCCCAATAGACAACGACATGTTAATTGAGAGTGTCGATAAGCTCTGAAGGAAAATCATCAAGGAGTCAGATTAAAGGTAATTAAGGGCACGACTTGAAGAAGCCATATCATGAATGAGGCTAAAATGATTGAAGAATATTTTACGATAAATTACACAACATGAAGGAAAATACAATCGGGCAAGCATTTAGAAACCTTAGAAAAACACGAACGGAAATAAAGAGATTGGATATGATAATAGGATAGTTTTAGAATTGAAAATGAAGTTACTCGCTATCAAAGGTGATTCATAGTCGAATGCAAGGAACAGAAAATTGACGAGTTAGAACACAAGACTGGTGTCAACGAAATTCGAATGATATTTTGTCTATTGAAAGAAAGATTGCTTACATAACAATTTGATTCGCCAAAATGATGAAGAAAAGACATTTAGGGATCACAAGCTCAAAAATGAATAAGTACAAACATTAGAATAAGGGCGAAACAATTAATTATAGCAAAAACAGGCTCAAGAGATCTTACTGAAGTCGAGAGATCAATTTGGAGATGGATTCGTTTAGAATCAGAATTATGAGTAAGGTAAACTCGATAATGGAATTCATAATGACTATTTTAGTCATGCTATATATACTTCAAGAAGGGTCACTTGATTCAAATATTTTAATTTACGTAAAATCACGGAGCACGCACATATACAATTATAACCAAACAATAATATCAACAATAAAGTTCGAATAACGTTATGGTATTCGGGATACCATAAACAAAATAATTAATCAAGAAAACACAGAATCAAGCAAAAATAACCCTTAACCTCAAGGATACGTACTAAACATATGGTTTCGGTTGCGTTCTTGTCCTAAAAGTGAACTACCCAATGTGGATAGACACCCTAAAATCATGACGGTGAGTCCCACCTTACTGACCCGTCAGTACAAATCCGAGGATCCTATCCTAGCCTTGAGCCGAAGCTCTGATACCATCTGTGACGGCCCGGCTCCGCGAGTCCGTTTGATAACGGTAGAAAAAATATTATTTTTCGAAAAAATGTTGGAATATCGAAACCCCCCCCCCTTTTTTCAAATGGAAACGATAAATTAAAAGTTTAAAAGTGGAAGCGGTTTAAAACGAAATAAGAACAATTTAAATTACTAAATTTTTTTAACGAACAAATAAAATCAATCTTCATAGTTGAGTTTAAAGCGAAAATATTTAATCTTAACATATCAAAATATTTGAACAAAATCAACTGAGAGAGATAAATAAGTAATTTATGAAAATCATGTCTCTTTTACGAAAATATAAATCATCTTTAACGATTCAAATATTCTAAGCAAGTTTTAAACAAAATGGAATAAGAACATAAATCGACAACCACATATAATTAACTACTCTCTCAAATATTAGGTTGGGACCGCAACCGTGATAACCTATCCGTAACCCGATTATTAATTCCATAACACCTGAAACTGAAAAGAGTGAAACACGGAACGCATAAGTTGATCGTCCAACTTAGTGAGGCTATGTGCGAATTTGCATGGTGATGTGTGAATGCAACATATTATATAACATAAGCATGTTATCAAGCAAATAAACATAAATTCAAGACAGAAGAAACACGGAATTCACATAACTCATCATTGCTGATGCCATCCTCCACTTACCCTCCATCCCCATTCTGATGTCCATCCAAACTCACCAAATAAGAAGTGACCTTACTATCTGAAATGCATCGACATGTACCACTACAACAAATATGACCTATAGTGGCAACATGCTTGATAACATTTTAAAGAAAATGTCACAAATTATTAATATAGTCACATTTTTGAAAAATGCCACAAAGTATAAGTGTTAATTTTACTAATTAGTGACATTTTTATACTATAGTGATATTTTATAATGTTACTTTTAACTATAATTGTGACATTGATACATTTAGCCACACCGCTACAAGTGGCACTTTGTTAGTGACATTTATATATAACGACATTTTCCAAACTGCCCTTTGTAGCGGTGTGACTAAAAGTTATATGTCACTATCATAACAAGATGTAACATTATAAAATGCCATAATATATTAAAATATCACTAAATAGTATATTAACATTTATAATTCCTGACATTTTAAAAAAATGTAACTATATTCATATTTTCTCACATTTTCTTCAAAATGTCATCAAACTTGATGCCACCAAAGATCATTTTTGTTGTAATGTGCCTTGCAACAAAAAATGTGATTTGAATATTTGAAATGCATCGACATATGTTTTTAATGAAAGTTGCATAAATCAAATCCATAATGTTTAAGTTAATCACTTATAATGTGATTTGATTATCATTCTAAATACGAATATTATAAGCCTCCCGAGTCGCACGGGTACGGCGCGCACAACCAAACATGGCCACCTATAAACAAACACAATCTCCGCTCACCAAAATCTCCACAGCACAACTAAATTGAGCATGGATTACGTAACCATAGTTCTGTTACTCCTACTCGTTTTAACCATACTCCATGGCTTCCAATTACTCTCCGCCCGGAGCAAAAAACTCCCCCCCGGCCCAACGCCGCTGCCCATCATCGGAAGCCTCCATCTCCTCGGAGATCAGCCCCACAAATCCTTGACTCAGTTAGCCAAGAAATATGGTCCGCTTATGTGCCTCCGCCTTGGGTTCATTAACACGGTTGTGATTTCCTCCGCCCCTATGGCGAAAGAAGTTTTGCAAAAACAGGACCTCCCATTTTCGAGCAGGACCGTTCCTGATGCTATTCACGCCCACGACCAGTTTAAGTACTCTGTTGTTTGGCTTCCGGTGGCTACACAGTGGCGCAGTCTCCGGAAAGTCTTGAACACCAATATCTTCGCCGGGAGCCGGTTGGACGCCAACCAGCTCTTGAGGTGTCGGAAGGTAATTTTATTGGTCTAGATATTTTAAGTTTTTTATTTCAACTATTCCATTAATTACGAATTAGTCAACTAACTTTTATTTATTAAATATTGGAATTCTTAAAATAATACTAATTCAGTCGGTCTGTCCCACGATTTTATTTCATTAAATAACAGAGCAGGTTCATTTTCCTTTTTTTAAGTAATTTGTCAGGTTGAGCGTTTTATAATTATAATGTTATAAACTTTTTAATATTAAGTATATACTAGATGTAGTGTTATATAATTAATACTCACTCCGTCCCTTTTCTTTCGCTCCATTGACTTATGAAACTGAGTGTTATGTAACGGTTAAACAAATTGAATTTTAAGGGCATGTTTGTTTGACATTTCTTAAAAAGATTTCGTGTTTGAAAAATGCCAAACAAATATATTTTTCATTTTCTGAAATAAATTTTTCATCTCTTAATTTTCTCAAACTACTCTCTCAAAACCCAAGCAAACAACAATTTTTTTATCTCTAAACAAAATCTATATAAACTCTACTTTGATTTGATATAAAGTAACATATCTCTTACACAATTTATCTCACAACAAACATGATTTGACATAAAAGTCTTACACATCTTTTATCTACAACTCAACTCTTCCAAAAAAAACTTATACCTACTTTATTTCTCAAATCACTCTCCCAAAATTCAAACAAACAACATTACGCAAATCGAGATTATTTCACAAACCTCCACTATTCTCCCAAACTACTTTCCCAAACACCAAACAAACATGCCCTAAGAGTTTTCGCATTTATATTCTTAAAGTTAGTGGTAGCGATGTCAAAATATTCTTTATGTTAAAGGGTATTTCAGAAAAAAGAAAAAAAAAAGTAGTTGGTATATATTAAATAACTCACATCAATGTCTTTTATAGAGAAAATATAGATGGTAATGTCGTACGTGTATAATCGAGAGAGGTGAAGTTAATCGACATCTTTCCATTTTTATCATTCATAGTAGTGATTAATAATTTGTGATGTCAAATATTTTTTTATTATTAGATATTTTGGAGAAAAATAATTTTATTTTAAAAAAAATATTATTTTTAATACATTCCAAAAAAAGAAAAGAATATGAGTAGGAATTGAAGGAGAGTACTTTAATGTAAATACAAGGGAAATTCTTACCCAGATCCGGTTTGGCAGAACCCAAAGTAGCTACAAGGCAAGTGCAATACACTTGTTTTGGAATTTGATGTAACTCCAAGGAGAGTGAAAAATCACAAAGCAAGTTGGTGGTTTGATAGATTTGAACAAGATGGACAAGAATTTTCCATAAATACAATATAACCATTAAGCAACTTTTCATCTTAAGTTGTTGTATTTAAATAATTTGAACAGGTACAAGAGCTGATTGCCTATTGCCGGAAGAGTAGTCAGACCGGCGACACGGTGGATATCGGCCGCGCCGCCTTCAGGACTTCCCTGAATCTACTTTCCAATACCATTTTCTCTAAGGATTTAACAGACCCATTTTCGGATTCCGCCAAAGAATTCAAGGATTTAGTGGGGAATATTATGGTGGAGGCGGGAAAACCCAATTTGGTTGATTTCTTTCCCGCTCTAAAATTAGTTGACCCCCAAGGTATACGACGTCGTATGACTATCCATTTCGGAAAAGTGATTGACCTTTTCCATGGATTGATTAACGAAAGATTGGAGAAAGGAAAGCCACAAAATGCTGGAACTACTGATGTTATTGATGTCCTCCTTGCTACCAGCAAAGAAAACCCAGATGAAATCAATAGAACTCACATCGAACGCATGTGCTTGGTTCGTCTCCAAACCCATTTAATTAATTTTTTAAAATAACTTTGATGTTTACTTTATTATTATAGTCATAATTAATTTACATTTGATTAATATGTAACAGGATCTATTTGTTGCGGGAACTGATACAACATCTAGCACATTGGAATGGGCGATGGCCGAGGTGCTTAAAAACCCTCACACAATGAAAAAAGCCAAAGCCGAGCTCGAAGAAGTCATTGGAAAAGGCAAAGTACTAGAGGAAGCAGACATCCAACATTTGCCTTATCTCCAATGCATGGTGAAGGAGACTCTGAGAATCCACCCGCCGGTGCCATTCCTCATCCCACGTAGAGTCGATCAAGACGTTGAGGTATGCGGCTACACCGTGCCCAAGAACTCCCAAGTGTTTGTGAATTGTTGGGCGATTGGAAGGGATCCCGAGATATGGCCTAATCCCTTGGAATTCAAACCTGAGAGATTTTTCGACACTGAAGTGGACATGCGAGGAAGGGATTTTGAACTAATCCCGTTTGGGGCCGGGAGGAGGATTTGCCCTGGATTGCCTCTGGCTATACGTATGGTGCCGGTGATGCTTGGATCGCTTTTGAACTCTTTTGATTGGAAGATTGCGGATGGGATTGGATACAAGGAATTGGATATGGAGGAGAAGTTTGGGATCACATTGCAAAAGGCTAATCCTCTTAGGGCTGTTCCTATTCCATTGTAAATTTCTTGTTAGTTTGTTTGTAACAATAAGACAAGAATTTGGACTTTGTCGCTTGTGAAATTTAAGCTCGATCGATAACGTCAATATTATTTTGGTTTTATTAATTAATTTACTTCATCACCTTCTCAATTAATGGCATTACATACTAGAGTGAATAGCATTTTTGGTCCTCTTATGGGCCAACTTTTATACTTTTGTCCCTCTTAAATTTTTTGTAGCAGATTTGTTCCTCTTATCAGCGTAGTGTAACACATTCGCCCATTTTATCAAACCTTCGTCCTTCTTACATTTTTCGTAGCAGATTAACCCCTCGTGTCAATGTAGTGTAACAAATGTGTCCATTTTAAATCCAAAATATATCAATTTTCGTCTATATTAGGATATATTTTGGATATAAGAGGGACAAATGTGTTACGAAAAATTTAAGAGGCACGGATGTTTTACAAGAAGGAAAAATATATTACATTACATTGATAAGAAAGACAAATCACAAGAGGGATAAAAGAGCAAAAATTAGTTAATAAAAAGGGCAAAAATTGCGATTTACTCTTACATATTACTCCCTCCGTTCCCTTTTACATGTCATTTTAGAGAAAAAAAAAATTCCACAATACATGTCACTTTATAATTTCAAGATAGATTTAAATGCTAATCCTAAATACTATACTTAATATCTCCCAATTTTCAAAACAAATAACCATGCATTTATTAAGGGCAATTTTGTCCAACTATCCTTTAATTTTTCTAAAATCTAGAGCATTAAATAATTTCTTAATCCTTGTAAAACAACCTTAAACGACATCTAAAAGGGAACGGAGGGAGTATAATCTTCTCAAACTTCCTCCAACGTATTTATTGAGATCTACTGATCTACATGTCAAATTTATCAAGTAGGAACTTTCGTGTTTCATGATCATCTTCCGAAAATTTGTACTGATTTGTCTTTGACACCTTACCACATACGATTTCTATCCAAATTCAGTCCTGATTATATCTTCGGTTATATTAGGCCACAAATACATAAGTTCCATTAGAATATTAAAGTAGGCATGTTTTGTAATGATAGGAAAGTGCAAGTAAGTTGTACGTATTTAATTAATTTTATTGGTATTTTTTGTAAATTAGAGTAAATTAATTTTATTATGTCATAAAATAAAGTAAATTATCAGTTTTTACCTATTTAATTCATTAGTTTAATTTATTTTTTACCAATTTAACCTATTTTTTAGCCGATTTAATTCATTTCTACCATATTAGTTTTTTTTATTGTTTTACCCATTTTTATCAATTATAACTTATTTTCATTGTTTTTATAAATTTTTCCTTTTGTTTTATCCGTTTTAAACTAATTTTTTTTATCGGTTTCACCTTATTTTGTCTGTTAAACTTTTTTTTTTTGATTCAAACGTTTTGGTCATATTACCCATTTTCACCTATTTCACACAAATTTTTCACTGATTTCACATATTCTTTTCAACAATATCACCTGAATTTTCATTGATTTTGAGGGTTTTTGGCATATATTTTGCACCATGAAATTATAGTATTTTGGCATTTTGTACCCTGACTTAAAAGTTTTGGCACTTGGCACCCTGAAAATTATATTTATTTGGCACTTTGCACCCTAGTGTGTGTTTTAGTGAGAAAATTCATTGGAAAAATGGTAGAATAGTTATTTTTAATTTTTTTCACTTTGCACCTTGGCGATATAGATTTTGCCCCTTAAAATATAGAATGTTGACATTTTGCACCCTAAAATTATAAAATATTAGCATTTTCACCCCAATTAAATTTTTTGGCCCTCTGCACCCTGAAAATATAATTTGTATGACATTTGCACCCTATTGTATTTTTCTTAAAAACAAAAACTCATGAATCTCGGCCACGTAGAGATAAAATGGTCATTTCTATGTATAACAATCATAAACTTGTTATTCTAAATTAATTTTACTTTATAATAACTTATTTTAACATTTTCTCTTAGTAAAATTTAGATTTTAAAAAAAACATTGTCTTCATTTTATTTCCATGTATCCTCTAGATTATTCACTTTATATCTAAAATACACGTTTATATATCTAACATATTATTATATTGCATATTATTTATATAATTTAGATTATCATATTAAGTCGGGGTTGAAAATGTCAAAAATTATATTTTTTGGATGCAAAGTGCCAATATTCTATATTTCAGAGTGCAAAGTGTCAAAATCTATACTTTTAGGGTGCAAAGTGCCAAAAATATACGAAAATAACTATTATACCCTTCAATTGATGAAACTTTTCTTCAAAACACACACTAGGGTGCAAAGTGCCAACTAAATTGTATTTCCAGGATTTAAAGTGCCAAAACTTTTAAGTTAGGATGTAAAGTGCCAAAACCCTATAATTGCAGGGTGCAAAGTGTCAAAAAGCCCTTGATTTGACACGTTTTCGCCAACTTTATTCATTTTTCACATATTTCACCTGCTTTCACTATTGTTGTCGTTTCACCGGTTTCAATTTTTTTCACGAATTTTCATCAATTTCAGGGTTTTTTTTGTTGTATCATTTTCGATTAAATTTTCATTAACTTCGCCAGTGTTCACCAATTTCACTCAAATTTTCATTGATTTCACATGTTTCAATGAATATTTTATCTATTTCACCATTTTCCACGAAATTTCACCCATTTTTTCACGAAAAAAATTCCATATAGGTTACGCATGTCTTGAATATTGAATATTCTTCGTATTTTATATTCTAGCGAAAGTAAAATAACATAATTAGCTAAGTTATAAGTAATTTTTCTTCTTTCATAGTAAGATGGAATCATCAATGACATTTTATATTTTCACTCAATCATCCATTTAACTACTACCTACTAAATATTAATTAAATATCACTTTATAATTTAAGTAGGGGTATTTATATTTAGAGTGTTTATAACTTATGTTGTAATAAATCTTTAAATTAACATTTTCTCACTTAAATAAATATTGATAAAATATAATAATTTTGATATATATTTTAGGGGCTATTTAATATAATAGTATTTTGTATCAGATTGGTCTCTCTTATCAATGTACGTAATATATCACATTCTTCCCTCTTATAACATTATTCCCTCTTAAACTTTTTGTAGCAATTCGTCTCTCTTATCAATGTAGTGTAACACATTAGTCCCTCTTAATACAAATTACATCAACTTTCGTCCACTTTAGAATATATTTTAAATTTAAAATAGATATAGATAGAATATATATAGATATTTCGAGGCGTAAATTATAGTTACGTCTTCTCTCTCTTTGACAAAATTCTAAGTAACTAAGCACGTTCATTAGCATTTTATGGCCAGTGCCGAAAACCGGCAATATTGACAAAGTAAGATGTCGTTATCTGAGAACCCTTCCTCCAACGGAAATATATAAAGATAAGAGTAATTTTCAGAACAGCGACAAGTTATTCAATACCACATGCCGGTTTGGAGTTTGGACCATATCATATCATTAATTACTCGATCCATTTGTCATATTCCATGCTTCTGAGGACAATGTGATAATATTTAGAAAGAGGAACAAGTGGTAGTTAGAATTTGAGATATATTTACAATATTATTATTGGATTTAGTTTTGTTCGATTTCAATGGGTATGAACTCTGGTTGATCTCAATTAGAATTTAGAGTTAAACCCATGAAATTGAAGAGAGAAAAATGCCATAATCCAAAATAGAGAAAGATGAAAATCTTTTAGCTACTTATATAGCTTAAATTTGCAGTAAGGGTTGGGCCCACCAAGTTTTTCAAGGGAGGAGGATGAAGCTAACCATGGGTTGCCCCGTTGGCTCAATACGGGCTTGGGCTATAAAATATATTAACTTTTTGAAGAGAATTATCAATTTTAATTTTGGCCCATAACTTTTTTTTTTTTGAGAAAAAAAAAAAAAAAATCTAATAATTAAATTTTGGCCCATAACTAAAAATCTAATAATTAAATTCATAACATTAAGATCCGAACAATTTGAAAAGATTTGTACGGCGAATTCAGATTGACTGAAATGGGTCCGCGTGCGACCCAAATGATCGAACCAGTAAGTACCTGTTCATTCAGATTTTGAACCCCACGGGTTCGGATCAAACTAGCTAGTGGTTATAGGTTAAATCCGAACAGACATGTCCTTCTAATATGTTTGCAGAAACGTCATAATATAATCGGGTCAGATATTCAGATACTTTCATTTTTTGTGTAAAAGTAAATAAATTATATTTTTGAAGAAAGAAATTTTGTATACTTTTGAGTTGGGCCATAAATTTATTAACCTCTTTAGTCTTCAGGTGTTAATATTGCAAGGAACACATCGCTTACAGTTATATTTATGTGCGCGAGATGATTATTAGTAATAATAAAAAATGTGATAGCTGCTTATTTTAAACAAGTTCCAACAAAAAAAAAACATAAATGAATAATAACTTCGTAAAGAGTCTCATTTACGGGAAGAAATTGTCATACATGTCCGTACGAACAAGCAAATTGGTTTGGATAAAAAATTCCTATAAACAAGTTGGTACATCATTGTGTTTAAATTATTAATATACTAATAAGGTTTTCATATATTCTAAATTACAAATTAACTCGATCCAACAAAGTTGAAAATTTCCTTTTTCTTTTTGGTTGTTCAAACATTAATATATTTCAACATATTTTATAGTTCGGCAATGAATTTTGATTCGTATACTGCAATATAAATTTTATAACCGATCTGCCTTTGTTATCCTTGTAAAATTAAATTAATGAAGGAAATTGCTGACCTGATCAAAACACTTAATAATGCATGATTTGGGCCTATAAACCTAAGGGCCCAAAGATGGTAAACGAAAGGAAATGCGTGGCTTTTTCTTTCACCTAAAGTGGGTACGTACTCCTGCATAGATTCAGCCCAGGCCCAAGGGAAATGGAAACTAATAATGCTTTTTTTTTCTTTCTATTTTTACCCTTATATTTAAAGTTACTTATTCTTTGCAACCACCCTAACAAAAAATTGGGTTTTTTGCGATTGCACCCTCAAAATATGGGAAATAGACAATTTATATCTCGAAACTTAAATTTAGCACTTTGCACCCTCTTTTATTTTCAGGCAAAAATTCAAGGCAAAATAGGTAGTTCAATTATAAATATTTAGCCCTTTGCACCCCCAAATAAAATTAGCACTTATCACCCTCGAATTAAGAACAAATTAGCAACTTTCATCCCCAAAACACATAATCAACACTTAACACCTCAACTTTAAAAAAACTCAAACCCCTCATTTTTTCGGGCAAAGTTGACCATCGGGGTGAAAAAAAGGCAAACTAGGTAAATTTCTGATCTGATTGAACAACCTACATTTATATACATATATACAAATTAAATACCATGAATTTGGATTGATTACATCATATAACAAATTAACAAGGCATGAATTATAGCTTGTACAAATTAAACGTGCTATGCACAACAATTGAGTGAGTAAAAATTGGTAAGTTCAACTTTGCCTTAGATTTTTTTCATCCTGACAGTCAACTTTGTCGGAGAAAATGAGGGGTTTGAGTTTTTATTTTATTTTATTTGAGGGTATTAAATGTTAATTTCGTGTTTCGGGGTGCAAAGTGTCCATTTATTGTATTTTGGGTGTATAAGTTACTGATTTGTTCTTAATTCGAGGGTGATAAGCGCTAATTTTATTTTGTGGGGTGCAAAGTGCCAAAGATTTATAATTGAATTACGTATTTTGCCCTTGAGTTTTGCTTGAAAATAAAAGAGGGTGTAAAGTGCTATATTTTTCATATTTTAAGGGTGCAAAGTGCCTATTTTCCATGTTTCAGGGGTGCAAAGTGCAAAAAATCCTAAAAAGTTTATCTTTCGTGCTTAAAAATCTTATACACTCGATAACACGTGTTGCAGAAAACTAGTATATTTATAAGTAAATGTATTGACGTAATGCAGTTTTGAAAAATTGGGATGGGAGACTATCTCTTGGAAGTCTTTATATCCCAAATTATATGAAAAATTATAAGAATTGCATAAAAAATGTACTCAAAGGAAGTTTTTAAAATAAGACTATCAAAATTTTAAAAGTTTGGACTCTCAAATATGAGAGTCAAAGTGCAATTTTAAAAATAATAATGTATAATGTATTAATGTTGTAGTGGAGTGAGATAGTGTGATTATTTTAAATAGTATAAATAAGCTGTTGAAGTGCAGAGTAAAATGTGGTAATGTATAACACTGTTCATCCCTTAAATTTTAAGATAAAATACCTGAATTTAAGGGGTATGTTGAAGATGGTCCCAAAGTTAATTAGTTATTGAACTTGCTGAGTCGTGCTAGTCCAATTGTATACAATTCACATGCAAATTCTTTTTCTACATAAACGAAATGCTTTGTTGAAAAATATTTGCCTATATGGATTATTTTTATTAGGTCAATTTGCAGTTTTGCGAAAATTCAAACAAAGTACGGACATAATTTTTGCGAAACTCATGTTTGAAATTAAAAATTATAACATAATAAACTTCAAGCGCATAAAATACAATGATTTGATATTTACTATTTATATTTTTTCTATAAAAGTTCGAATTGACATTTACATTCTACCATTCCTTCTCAAACACCAAATTCAATCCAAATCATATTTCAACTTTTTAAAAATAAAAAATTCAATATTGAAACTCAATCCAAATAATATTAAATTTTTTACTTAAATCATTCAGATTATTTTTTTATACCACAACCAAATGAAATGGAGAAAAAACCAACTCATATTGACCCTTGGAATTTTCATGTTTCATGGAAGAGTTTTGGCCCAATTCGAAACTGCACCAAAACTCTCTCACATGGAGTTTCGGCAAAAATTATGGGTCTATTTGGATGGGTTTTGACTCGGTTTCGCGGGTCTCGGTTTAAAAAAATTGGTTTGGGTGGTATCGATAAAACCTTTGAGACCTCACTTGGATTGAGTTTGGATGTTGGAGTTTAGGGAAAAAAGTAGGTTATAGGTGTCAAATCAATGTCTTTTTTAGTGAAATTTGAGGAAAAAAGTAGATGGCAGGTGTCAAATCAATGTTTTATAGATTTTTAATGGTTTTATGGGTTTGACGAAAACTCATTTGGATGGGTTTTGGCTCGGTTTCGCGAAACCCACGAGACCGGGCCAAAACCCATCCAAATACAGCCTATGAGACTCAGAGCTTTCATCTATTTTTTCTTTAAAATTCAAACAAACAATCTCAATCAAAATGGCTTTTCAACTTCTTCAATACCACAAAACCCACCAACATTTAATCCCAATCTAAATGATATTTAAAATTTTTTATCGGAACCACCAAATCATTTTTTAAAACCAAAATATGTAAAATTGAGCTAAAACTCTTCCGTATGGGAGATTATGTGAATTTATAAACTACAAATATTTATAAACTCTTCCACCAATTTTTTTTTATGTATGTTTTTGGAAGAACATGGAGATAGTGTTGATTTTTTCTAATTTAGTAAACTACAAATATATTTAGCTTTGTTCTCAATACTGGTCAATAAAAAGAAGAACTATGAGATCACATAATTAAGAGTTTTGAAATTTTGATAATACATTATCGCCCAATAAACAATTTGGGTCCCGGAGTAAGTAATAATCAATTAGGTCCAAAGATAATACTCATCCGTACCATTTATTTTGCTTCTTTGATACGATCAATTAGAATAATTTATAAAAATTATAATAAATAATTTCATTAAAAAGTTGATAATATCATATGATATCATGTATATAAATATTTAAAAGGTTTAATATACTATAAATTTTGAATATTTTAATATAATAAACCATTTAAAGATTGAAAAGTTTGACATGGTACTGTAACAAATAGAGCAAAATAAATGGAACGAAGGGAGTATAAAACTATGGAGCCAAAAGGAATCACAATTTTTTTAAAAAAAAAAATTAAATTATAGATAAATTAAAAGATAATATATATTCCGATTCAACTGTGATCGGGTGATATATTTGGAATCATGAACTTCTGGAAAAGCAGCAGAGACACAAACCATGGAGAGAGAATGGGCTTTATTCCCCCTCTTCGTCCTCGGGTGGCTAGTTAGGGTAAATCTAGTATGTATGGGTAAATCTAACTTTGGGTTTAAAACCCCAATAGGTAAAATTTAGGGAAATATGTTTTTTTTTAATCACAAATAGATTATCTTGCAATTTTGGTGCCGATACAAAAATACCTATTTGATACTATAATATAGGTTTTCATTGCAATTATCATATCGAGTCTAATTTTTTCTTTAAAGTTAATAGCAATTTACTCCTGTTAAAAGAGGTTAATTGCCTCTTTAAAATTTTCACAGGGATATATGGCCTATATGTTTGATGTTTCGGAAAGTAGTTTGGGAGAGTAGTGGATGTTTGTGAGATAATCTCGATTTGCGTAATGTTGTTTGTTTGGAGTTTGAGAGATTGTTTGAGAAATAAAGTAGGTGTAGGTTTTTTTTGGAAGAGTGAGATTGTAGGTATAAGATGTGTAAGACTTTATGTTAAATCATGTTTTTTGTGTGAAATAATTAATGGTGTAAGAGATAGGCTAATTTATGTCAAATCAGAGTATATACGTAAAGTTTGTATAGGTATTGTTTGAAAATTGTTGTTAATTTGACTTTTGAGAGAGTAGTTTAAGAAAATTGAGAGATGAAATATGTATTTCAGAAAGTAGAAAACATGTTTGATTGACATTTCCCAAACACAATTTTTTTTTGGAAAATGTCAAACAAATAACCCCAAAGTGTTTCTTTTCAAATCACATAGAGGTGAATTGGGCTTGGTAACATTATCCATTTCATAAGGGATAAATTGCATTTAACTTTGAAGAAAATTGAGCTTGGTATGAAAATTTTAATGAAAACCTATTATGTGGTATGAAATTTATATTTTATTAAAATTTTCGTATCTAATAATACCAAAATTACAAGTTGATATATCATGTGATATAAAAAAAAAAATGCCCGTAAAATTCTTATTCAATTTTATCGTGATACATTCTTTGTTTTTGTACTTTAAAATACACATTAATGACTTAAGCCTCAAATATATAGTATCACGGAAGTTGTTTCGATGTAGGTTTTTTTCTTCTGATTTGCAGATCAACGCAATGGGCTAATCAAGTTTATCGATAAAGGATTAAAATATCCATACCGATGATAATAAATTGACATCACCTATACATTCACATTTTTAAATTGTAGAAGATCCATAAAAAGTCCTAATTAATATTTATCTAAATTACGATACTGCGAATACTTTTAATTTTTTCATATTTATAATTCATGTAACCACTGGCGGACCGAAATAGCGACCCCTATTTTTTTCTTTTTTTTTTTATTTAGAAGTAGTGATTTTTTTAAAAAAAAAAATGGAAAGCCCCAAGAAATTAGGCTAATCCGATGTTTTCAGCCCCAATAAAATTTTAGCCTAATCATTACAAAATTGAGAGATTTAATTCGGTGATAGATAAACAATAGTCATATTTGAACAACCGCTTCAATGAAGTAAACACAAAGTTTCTTCGTTGTGTTGCAAGTTTAAACTCATCTAATCGTTATCCTCAAAAAAAAAAAAAAGAACTCATCTAATCGTTTTGAGGCTTTTGACAAAGGAAAACTTGTTCGTCTTGCCGAACTTTATTCAAATAACTTCTTTTCTTGAGCTATCGGCCCTTCCCTATCAACTTGAAAATTTATATTAGGGGTACGTGTTCGATCAAGTTATGATTTTTCTAAATAGAAAGGGAATGGTGATCTTGCTAATATTGAAGATGGTTGCAACTTACAGGCATGTTGCGTTCTCGATGGTTTATAAACTTGTAACATTAACGCTTATTCTACCGTCGCAATTGCATCAGTGGAGAGAACTTTTTCGACTATGAAAATAGTAAAGATTTAACTTCGTAACCGAATAGGGATTAAATGATATTTTAGTTGCCTTTACAGAGAGATACATATTTAGTAGTATCTTAAACTATGTTATCATGGACTGATTTCAAATTAAAGTAAATATGTAAATATTTTGTGTTCTTTTGAGACTATAACGGATTATCATATGTAGTTAAAGTATCTCTTATAAAATAATGCTAGTTTATTTTTCATTTTTTTTTATGAAAATTGCTAATACATTTATTTTTATCTTTGATTAGATAAAAGTACGGTGTTACTTTATCTTATCTCAATTTTTGTCATTTTTGCTACCAAAAAATTCCCGTACGTGCCCCTGAAAACAACCTAATTATATCTTGTACTACTTTTAATTTCCTTGTACCAAAACAGAAAGAAGAACAAAGGAAGAGTAATTTATGCAGATGTGAAAGAATATTCAAAGGAATTGAATTATTGACGGAATAATTTATGCAGGCGCATAAAACGGACCGTACCCACACCCACTTCACTTCATTTAATTTGATTCGGAAGGAAAAAAGTAACAGTGAGACGGGACCTAATAAAAAAGAGTAAGTTGTTTGCATAAAGGGGGGACATAAACTAATCTATCTATCTAAACATAATGAGAATTCGTGGATTGGACCGAATAATTCCCCTTCACCCTTTACACGCACATATAACATACGGACGTAATTTACCATAAAATTCGAATGAGTCATAGGATGTACTAATAATGTTTTGTACCAAGTGTCTTGTCAAATTGTATTTACAAGCATGCCAAGCTATGGGCACATTCATTTTGTATATAAAATTAGAGATTTTTTAAAGTTAGTTGCATGTAAAATGTTCATTATTTTCTTGTGACAAAGTATAATAAACGTTTTATATTTTTCTTTACGGCGGTGTTGTATATGTTTCAAAATGACGATTGATACTTTATCTTTATGTGAAAATTAATAAAACTTTAATTATTTATTGACAAAATATAATGAGCAATTTACCCCTATGACACCCCCACACCCTATGATTGTTATTGTCTAATGGATACTCCCCTCTCCTCCTCCAATGAAAATGCCAAAATTTAGAAGGCAACAATGAGCTTTTACAAAAACACGAGGGTATCATGCCCTTTTTATTTACCAAATCGAGGTAAATTGTCTTTTAAAACACACTCGTATAAATTATGAAAGAGTTTAGAAATTAAAGCTTTGCATAGATTGAAGCTGATCGCCATATGAGTTTCACAAAAAATATCTTCTAATTCTTATTTATCACCTATATTAATTTTAATAAAAGTTATTGATTTGACATTTACAATCCATCTATTCTTCCTAAACCTCAAAATTAAGAGGATTATTTCATAATGCACTAATTACAACCCATATGAAAGGATCACGGGTGCAGGAAGTGCAATAGATTTGTTCAATCGAGCAAGCAAAGTCCCAATTTTTTTTTTTAAATGCTAAACCGATATTGAGATAGAGATTAAGGACTTCCCTGCATTGTATCCTTAAGATAAAAACACTCATATGAATTGTGCTAATTCCCATGTTCTTTCTAGTCTAATACGTCAAAATCATATTCAAAATTTTCGAAACCCTCGAAACATAAATTTGATAACGACTCAATTTATTTCGAAATCAAAATCCTGTTTGCTTGTAATTGAAATATGTTGATGACGTCGAATAGGTGGAAAATTGATGTTTGCAGCTTGACTCATTTAAACGGACGTGAATGGATTGTCAATGGAGCATGATGCATAAAGCTTGGATGAAAATTAACAAATGAAGGTTAAATATAGAAGTCATCAACTTTATATGAGGATTGGAAAATTGAGTTTTTTTTTTTTTTTGGTGCTCCTCCGTTGTTTTTTCTAGGTAACAAAATTATCGCTCCGTGTAACTTTTTATGTTTTTTAGCGACAACAATTGTATTATGATTTTATAAAATCTCTTTTATATAGTAATCATTGGTGTATCTTTTTATTTTTACTATATTTCATGATTAAATTATAAAAGCTAATTATAGTTGTTTCCTTATTAGCAACAAGTAACTATTTTTTTCTTGTCACTAAATCATATTAGATTGTATTATAAATTTTGCAACTGTATCGAAACATAGTTCAACCAAATTATGTTGTCACTGATTATAACATTTTAACAACAATGAATGATGACCTTAGCGAGTGAAATTTTTTGTTGCTAATACATGTATCTTTATAGACCATTAATTCCGGTCACTATAAATAACATTTTAACAACAATGAATGATCACTTTAGCGAGTAAAAAAAAATTGTTGCTAATACATGTATCTATAGAGACCATTAATTCCTTGGTCACCAAACATAAATCGTGGTTGCTATTTTTATAGATATAGCAACTAAGACAATGTTATAGTGTCCATGAAAACTCAAATTAGCGAATTCAAAATTGTTGCTAATATCGACATCGTTAGAGACCATTACTACACATGTTACTAAACATAAAATTTTGGTTGCTATTTGTATGGGTACAGCCACCAAGAGAATGTTATAGTAACCATAAAAAATTCATTAGTGAGTAAAAAAATTGTTGCTAATGCTTGTATCTTTTGAGACCATTAATTCCTTGGTCACTAACCATAAATTGTGGTTGCTATCTTTATTGATATAGCAACCAAGACAACGATATAGTGTCTATGAAAACTAACATTAGCGACCATAAAATTGTTGCTAATAGCGACATCTTTAAAGACCATTACTATGCTTGTCACTAAATATAAAATTATGGTTGCTATTTGTATAGCTACAGCCACCAAGAGGATGTTATAGTGACCATGAATATTTTATTAGCGAGTAAAAAAAATTGTTGCTAATGTCGTTACCAATAGAGACTGATAATATTTGGTCGCTAAAACTAACACTTTCAACGTCCAATTTAATGATTTGTCGCTGCGGACTTTTAGTCGCCACTATGAGTGACTGGTCAAGTCTTAGTCGCTATAACTTTTAGCGACCATTTTCTTGCTTTTAACGACCAATAACTACAGTCGCTAAAACCGGTTTTTCTTGTAGTGTGTTAAACATAACTATACCAATGTGTGTCTAAATGAATGTCATAGTTGTAGCTAATATTAGAAAGCCAAACAATTTTCTATAGTAATAACGAGAGGTTGAACAGTCTTTGCATTACCTAAAGACCTGAGGGTCTATTTGGATGGATTTTGGCTCAGTTTCGTGGGTTTTGATTTAAAAAAATTGGTTTGGGTGGTTCTCATTTGGATGGGTTTTGGCTCTTGGTTTTGTGGTTTGAATAAGTTGAAACCCCATTTGGATTGTGTTTGGATGTTGGGGTTTATGGGAAAAAGTAGGTGATAGGTGTCAAATTAATGTCTTTTTTAGTGAGATTTGGGGGAAAAAGTAGGTGATATTGTGTCAAATAATTGTTTTATAGGTTTGAAGAGTTTGAGTGTGAGTTTCTGAATAGGTTTTTGATGGTTTTATGAGTTTGACGAAAACTCGTTTGAAAGGGTTTTGGCTCGATCTCACGAGACCCGCGGGACCAGGCCAAAACCTATCTACACACACCCTGAAACTCCTAAATCGAGGTTTGAGAGATGTGAATCACATGTTCTACTAATCATTTGTTGTGTGCATGCCAAATTCACTTCACGGATTTCGGGCGTCGGACAACAAATGAAAAAGGAAAAGACTCAATCAAGAGTTTTGTCTTCGTCGTGCAATAAATTTTACACCACACCACATCATATCAAATTAACTTCTACATATACATCACCATTTCATTAACTTGAAAGAATAACTAAAATTAACTTATTTTGAAAGGGACGGACCAGAGCGAATCTCCAGGGGTGGTGATCCGCATGCAAAAATAACCCAAAAAACAAAAACGAAATAGAAATATAGAATGGATATTGACAGCCCGAGAATCAAGGAATCGGGTACTGTTTTCTTTTAACGTGGGGACAATAGCAATTTTTTATACCTGGAATAGTTGCCCGACCACGACCAATCTCACGTCATTTTCACTTGCACTTAAAAAACTGTGATAATAACAATAATGGACGACTAGGAAATTAAAATCACTAGCCTCAGCTTACTAGATCTCGCTGTTATGAATAAATATCTTTCGACTGTAGTTCCGTTCCGGACGGCACGCGCAATCAGGTCAGGTGTACGTTGTTTCTCTTCACTGTACTTGCTAGTACAAATATTAATTAATTACCGCGCGAGCTAATCACAATTTATCCCCTCTGAATATCATAATATCTAATTTATTCCCTGTGATTTTTTTAAAAGAGTAAATATACATCTCTGAGTTATAGAGTGAATTTCACTCGCTCAAATATAAAAGTGATCGTGACGTATTGTGTAAAAAGTCGAAATTAACAATTAAGGTGATTGGGCGATTAATCAAGAAGGTTTTTTAATTAATCCAAGATATATATTGATTTTGTGGGACCAGTTACCACATAATATATGTCATGTTAGAATTTGATTCATAGATAAATCAGTGTAATTGAAAATAAGTTCGCTTTAATACTGGATGTTTATATTTTAGAAAATATGTACAATCACTTTGATAGGAGTATTAAATTAAGTAGATATTGGTGTTTTAATTTCTTTCAATTATAAGGAGGGAAAAACACTTTTGGTCCCAAACTTTATCCCAGAAAACACATTTGGTACCATACTTTGCAAAAAAATAGATTTTGTACCACAATTTAGAGAGTCTTGACATATTTAGTCATTCCGTCAAATTTTGGACGGAAATTTCGCGCGTGACCGTCACGCGCGCGTCAAGTTCAAATTGATCACGAGTTTTGCACGTGAGAAATCGGTCAAAACACTTTTGGTCCCAAACTTTACCCCAGAAAACACATTTGGTACCATGCTTTGCAGAAAAACAGATTTGGTACCACAATTTACATACTCTTGACACATTTAGTGTCCCTGTTAAATTGATAAAAATCACACATAATGAACATACTACAGTTTCTCTAAAAGATTTGATAAAAATCATAAAATATCTTAAATCATTAAAAATATTCTTAACAAAAGTATCTTGGATACCTAACCTGACTTGGTGTACTTTGACTTGCACTTGTATTCCAATGTTGATACAAGCACCGGTCAAAATTTCCATCTTTTCCATTCAAAATATCGAAAAGTTTCCATTTTTGAATCAGGCGAATCGAAAACAAGATGTAATTTCGAAACTATTTATTTGCCTTAAACTCTGTTATTTTCCTAAATTTGGTAACTTTTTTTTACAAATTTTCCTTAGTGTTTCTGAAATATTTCCTAATAGTCTCGAAAAATATTTGGCTCTCCGAAACATACATTCGAAACGAAATTTTGATCCATGTATACAAGTGCAAGTCAAAGTGCACCAAGTCAGTTATCCAAGGTACTTTTGTTAAGAATATTTTCAATGATTTAAGTATACTTTGTGATTTTTATCAAATCTTTTAGACAAACTGTTGTCTGTTCATTATATGTGATTTTTATCAATTTAACAGGGACACTAAATGAGTCAAGAGTATGTAAGTTGTGGTACCAAATCTGTTTTTCTGCAAGGCATGGTACCAAATGTGTATTCTGGGGTAAATTTTGGGACCAAAAGTGTTTTGACCGATTTGTCACGTGCAAAACTCGTGAACTTAACGGGCGCGTGACGGTCACGCGCGCAAATTCCGTCCAAAATTTAACGGAATGACTAAATGTGTCAAAAGTACGTAAATTATGGTACCAAATCTGTTTTTCTGCAAAGCTTGGTACCAAATGTGTTTTCTGGGGTAAAGTTTGGGACCAAAAGTGTTTTTCCCTCCAATTATAAGTGGTGCAAAATCAACAAGAATTTATTTTTCTAGTATTTTGCAATTATTAGTGTTGTTAAATTAATTTTCTTTTAATTAAATTTTATTAGAACTCGAATCTTAAAGTTCAGTTCTTTCGTGTCGAAAAACCAAATGGAAAAATTGATTCAAATTAAAACCAATTAAACAATAATTTTTCTTCCGGAAAAGCAAAGTTTGAAATTTAAAATTGGATAACTTAGATATATATGAGAAGTGCCATAGTCAAAACACATCATAAGGGCGGAGCCTACCAAAACAAACCAAATTGAGAAGTACTAATTATTAATATATACTCTCATCCCAAAAACAAATCCACTATCTACTAGGACGTGATAAATCCAATATTGAAATAAAACTTCTTCATAATTCAAACTCGGGTCATCATTAGATTGATCATAACTTCGGCGCATGCACAAATAATTAAAAACACACTATCGCGGATAATTACAACATATGAAGCGAAATCAAAACCCCTCGTGTAATACAATTGATTGTTGATTGTGTGTTTCATTGATTTCATGCACGGGCGCCATTAGTTTCGGGTAAGTGCAATTGCTGGTAATTAGAGGTTTTGGCTTGTACTTCTCCTTGTTGCCTTTATACGCATTTAATTCCATGCTACTCGATCGTAATTACTTGTACTTGATTGATCAACAATATAAAGCACAGAACCCCTAATCTGACTAACGATTATTCTTTTATAAAATCTTCATTATGTTGATGTCATTACTATTTATAGATTCCCGGCCATCACCTGGCTTTTCTTCCCACTTCGATCAGGTTTTTTGTATGTTAACTCCATGTGATATGTCTAATGAGTAATTTACCTCCCTGTGAAATAAAAATAGGTAATTTAACTCCCTCTGAAATGAAATAATGAGCAATTTACCTCCTTGTGATATAAAAATAGGCAATATACCTCCCTGTGAAATGAAATAATGAGCAATTTAACTCTCTGTGATATGAATTAATAAGCAATTTAGAGGGAGCAATGTGCTTCTTTTATAAAAACACAGAGAGGTATTTTGCCATTTTTCTTATCACAGAGAGTTAAATTGTCTATTTAGGATACCACAGGGAGGTAGTTTGCCATTTTATTTATCACAGGGAGTTAAATTGCCTATTTAAAATATCAAAGGGAGTTAATTTGTTTTTCACTCCACTTCCACCTTAAAATAATTGAAAAATTGTAAATTTGGTATCACAATTTAAATATTAATTGTAATATGTTTTTTTTTTTTAGAAAGATTGCAATATTCATATAACCGTCAAATAATTGGACCAAAGTGGATGAAATAGGCCACGTGTAACGCAAGTGACTGTTATCTCATCTTTTGGAGTGAAAATCATCACGTGAAAACATGAGATCCCTCCAAAAGACGAAATAATGTAATAATTTTTTCTCTGAAAGTGAGAGAAACGTAATTATTTTCTCGATCTCAACAGACGAGATAATAGTCACTTGCGGTGCACATGGCCAATTCCATCCTTTTTGGTCCATGATATGAATATTGCAACCAATTTTAAATTGTGGTACTAAATAATATACATTTACGTATCCAATGATACTAAAATTACAAAGTACTATATTATATGGTACAAATATGCAATTTCTCCTTAAAATAAATATTAATATTAGCCAGTTGGAATTCAAAAGATTAAACTCGCGTGACCGGACGCTAGTTCTTTTGTTTGAATTTTATCATTTTAAATGTAAGCGCACAATTTTATGTGTATTTAGTTTTATTCCCCGATAAATATGTACATAGAAATATTGTTAGGTTAGATTTTCAGAGAGATAATATGAGTAGTAATTTCAGCTTCTAGAAAATTGGTAATTTATTTTGGAAATTGTGAAATGAAGACAATTAAGACAAGGTATATATGTTGTTTAATATCAAATCCAAATTGGTAATTTATTTTGGAAATTGTGAAATGAAGACAAGTAAGACAAGGTATATGTTGTTTAACATCAAATCCAAATTGGTAATTTATTTTGGAAATTGTGAAATGAAGACAAGTAAGACAAGGTATATATATGTTGTTTAATATCAAATCAAAATTGCTATGTAATGTTATTTATCTGCAAAATTGTATTTTTTGGTCAGGCAAACATTTGACGCGTTAGACGTTTAGTGTCATACTTTATTAAATTGTACTTTTGGTCTATTTTTTTTTTTTTTTTTTTTTTTGTTTTTATAACATTCACTTTTGGTTCTGCACTTAACAAATTTGCCCTTTATTTCCTATTTTTCTAAATACTTAGGCCATCTCCAATGGTTGAGGGCTAGCCCCGGGGTCCTGCTGGTCGTCTCCAATGGTTGGGGCTCCGTGGGGGAATTAATTCCATTTTTTTTTCTTTGCCCACTCTCACCTATTAATATTATAGTTTTAAATTTTTTTAATATTAATATTAATAATAAAAATTATATTAGTACTCGTAATTTAATTATTAATTATATTAAAATATTAAATTAAATAGAATAAATAATTAAGCTTACTACAAATTAATACATAATACGCAAACAAACATTTTTATAACAAGGAATAAAATACAACAAACAACAAAGGAAATACAAGAAACCGAAAATACGGAAAATACAAGAAACGAAACACATGAAAATATAACATTTTATTTGTATGAGTGTTTATTTTATATTTTTAACTAATTTTGTATTTTTAAAAAAATCATTTGCATGAGTCTTTAATTAAATAGACTATTTCTATATTTATAAGTATATCATAATTTTATTTATGTGTTATTTTAAATAATTAATCATATTATATACTATATAATTAAAACCTATCACATTAATCAAAATAACACATTAATTAAAATAACGCATTAGTTCAAATAACAAATTAATTAAAATAACACATTAATTACAACAATACAACTCATTAATTATAAAACACATTAATTATACATTATTAACCATACACACATTAATTATACAACAATAATTCATTAAAACAAAAAAAAAAAGCCAAATTAATTAGGCCAGCTTTTTGTCAGAATTAATTAGATTACTTTTATTGAAATCGACACACTTTTTCCTTTCCCTTTCAAACTTATATAATAAGGAAATTTAAAAAAAAAAAAAAAAGAAGGGGCCAATAAGGGGACGCCACTTGGCGTCCCCTGACTTATCTTCTTCAATATACCGTCCCTGTTCAAAGAAATAAAAAAAAAAAACAAAAGTGACTCACGCGCGACCCCGGGCTGGGCGCAGGGCTCCGCCGAGCCCTGCGCCCCGCCCGTTCCACCCCGGCAGCGACCCCGAGCCCGGCCCCGCGACTGCCATTGGAGATGGCCTTATAGCATTTTATGTCTAACTGAATAGTCTCTAGTATTTCTTATATGGGATATTGGTTGGTTGTTAGGGGCGAGACCATCAGTATTTTCGCCCTCTAATGCATATTTCGGTATGTGTCCCGTGGAGGATACATGTCAATTCTTGTATTAAAGTACTGTTCTTGTCCAAACATCAAACAAATCCCTCATATGATATACTTCTATTTTGCAAAGAGGTGAAATGCCGAAAAATGCAAGACAATATAAAAATTTGGAACAAAAAGTTTAATTTTGTAAAAATGCAAGACAATATAAAAGGTGAAATTCCCTTCACGTTTTTCTGTTTGTTTGTTCGCTTTTGCAGGGTCTCGGTTGGACTAGATCTGCTTATCCACGAACTCGACTTTCTTGTAGTGCGCTCTTGGCCATGGAGATCCCTGAATTTGATTTAGGCTCTAAGTTAAGTATTACTGAAATAGAAGAGGGTGTCGTGATTTCGGGAAAAGAATGGGATGATACTAATTTGTCTACGGATCTCTTGTTAGTTGGAAAAATATTGGGAAATCGCTCCGTTAATCTCGAGACGCTGAAATCGATTCTCGTAAAAGCTTGGAGTCCGGGTAAGGGTCTAGACATCAAACAAATTGGCAATGGCAGATTGATTTTTTCGTTTTACCACAAAATTGATTGGAGGAGAGCTTTATTCGGTGGTCCTTGGTCTTTTGATAGAAAGCTCATTGTGTTAAACTCCATTAACCCTGAAGAAAACCCAAGCGAAACCAGTCTGGTTTGGTGCGACTTTTACGTTCATATTAAGGGGCTTCCGATACTCAAATCAAACAAAACAATCGTGGAATTGATCTGTAATAAGCTTGGTAAATTCCAGGGCCTTCAAGCTGATCCTAAAACTCCATTGATAGGAGAAAGTATTCGGGTTCGAGTCGGAATTGATGTTACAAAGCCGATACCTAGATTTATGAAAATAAAGAGTGATAGAGGTGATGAGATTACTGTTTCTTTTAGTTACGAGAGATTGCCTAACTTTTGTTATTATTGCGGGATGCTTGATCATACGTCTATTAATTGCAATAAACGATACGAAGGTGACTCCGAAATAGCACAAGAGAAACTCCCGTATGGTAAATGGCTTCGGGCCACATCTTCTGGCGAGTCCACCCCTTTACCTAGTTGGCAGACTTTTTCAGGTACGTATGTTGATAATAGGAGGAAGAACGGACAAGAATCATCAAATAGATCTGTTAGAGGGGCAGCAGTTTTTTCACCGGAAACCACCGTGAAACCGTCGGAAGAGAATCACTCTAAAAAGGGAAACTCGATTGCTAATTCGGTTAGGAAAGTAGATCAATCAGATTTGGTAAATCAAGATTCAGTTAGAAGTAGTAATATTTGTGCGGATTTGGGGGCAAAAGATAATCCGATTGATTTGGCCCCCACTAATATCTCTGTCCCTAAAATTCAGCTGCAAGACAAAGGTAAGTCAAAAGTTGAAAATTCAGATTATCAATTTTCTTCTCCTTTGGTTGACCTTAAGTCAAATCTCAAATTTTTAAATAACAGCCCAACTAAGACTCCAGAACAACAACCCATAGATTTTACTAATTCCCTGGCCCAAATCTCCTTAATACCAACCAAAACTCTTGTCCAGAACTTCATGAATCAGACCACGTCACTAAACAATCCTGGCCTATCACAAAAAATTAAACCCGTAACCCAAATCCCATCTTTAGCCAAACCCAAGTCCGACTCTACTCTCTTCATCGCTGCTGATCAGTCCAAGAAAAGAAAATTATCCTCACCTTCTCATATCGTTGAATCCTCTCAGTACCCCAACTCCTCCTTTACCAATCCCTCCACCGCCACTAAAACAGCCCCTACTCTGCCATATCGTACCGCTGTTACTCCCGTATCTCACACCTCCGTACACCCCCCGCCCGAGTCGAATTATTGTCAATCTAAAGCTCCCTTCAATCCAAATTTACCTCCAATCTCTCAGCTCCACAAACCCCCTAGTTTGTACCTAGTCCCCATTAAAACCGAACCTACTAACCTACAAGAGAAACCTGCCCAAAAACTCAAAAGAAAAACAGGCAAAGAAAATAAAAAACCCTCTCCATCCACGATTTCCAACCCAGTGACCACCGCCCATGAGAAACCGAACCCCTCTTCCTCTGGGAAAAGAAAACCTATCGATTCAGGTGAACATGAGAATTCTCTAACAGAACTTGATTCTAATTGTCATATCATCGTTGAGCAAGTGAAAAAGAGTAGACCCTCGAAAAAAGCGAATGTCCTTATTTCAAAGGCGGAGGCTGCCGGGCAGCCCCGCCTATCGCCATGAATTGCCTTGCCTGGAACTGTCGGGGTTTAGGGGGTTCCTCGGCAGTCACTATCTCGGATGTCACATTCGGGAGCATAACCCCTACATTATCTTCCTATCTGAGACTAGAGCCAAAGGTAGGAAGATTGAAAACTTGAAGGCTCATTTTGGTTATAATGGTTTTAGTGTCGATTCGGTTGGCCGTTCTGGTGGTTTAGCAATTTTGTGGAACAAGAATTTACAGGTAGACTTACAGAGCTTTTCGTCTAATCATATTGATGTCCATATCTCGGAATTAGATAATCCCACGGGGTGGCGGTTCACTGGCTTTTATGGGGAACCTGACAGTACTCGCCGGAGAAAATCTTGGGACTTGCTTCGTTCACTTGCATCTAAAAGTTCGAAGCCATGGGTTTGCATTGGTGATTTTAATGCCCACCTTTATCATTCTGAAAAAGATAGTTTAACACGCACTCCATGCTATCTACTCAGAGATTTTAGAGCAGCTATCCAAGATTCGGGTCTTAGAGATATTGGTTTTATTGGCTCCCCATTTACTTGGTCTAACAAATGGGAATTTCCTCGTACGGTTAGTGTTAGGATTGATAGAGCTTGTGTTTCTGATCTTTGGATGAGAAAGTTTCCTTTCGGTAGGGTAGAACATCTTAGCTTTGGAGGTTCGGATCACTGCCCTATTCTACTTAGAATTCTTGACCGAGAAATGGATCAGCCAAACCATAGAAAACGAAGATTTCAGTTTGAATCTATGTGGCTCGATGACATAGAATGCCCGACTGTTATTAAGAATTCGTGGGGGGGTAACTCACCAAACTCAGATACTAATGTTTGGAGTAAACTCGACGTGTGTAGGGAAGGGCTCGAGTCTTGGAGTAAATCTTCTTTTGGGGGGATTCAAAGAAAAATAGCCAAAATTCGTAAGAGGATTCACACCTTAAATTTGGGAAGAATCTCGGCTTCTACTAGAGAGGAGGAAAAAGAATTGTATTTGAAGTTAGAGGGACTTCTTGGTAAGGAAGAGAAGATGTGGCAGCAACGGGCTAAAGCTCACTGGATGAAAGAAGGAGATCGAAACACCAGATATTTTCATAGTCGTGCATCGGGTAGAAAGGAAAAGAACCGAATTATGGGGATTAGACATGAAAATGGAACGTGGTATAAAAAAGAGGCTGACATTGTGCGTGTGGTTGGAGACTATTTCAGTAATATCTTTACTTCTAGCCGACCATCACCGGAAGAGATCAACTTGGTCCTAGGCGCATTGGAATCGAGGGTGAGTTCTGAAGATAACCAGTTCCTACTTCAGCCGTACACTGCAGAAGAGGTATACCATGCCCTTTCTTCTATGTATCCCCTTAAATCCCCTGGGCCCAATGGCTTTCCTCCTTTGTTTTTTCAAAAATTTTGGCCTCTTGTTGGTCCTGATGTCACTAATTGGGTCTTGGATTTTCTAAATAAGGGTGTGTTTGAAGCTTCTTGTAACATTACCAATATCGTGCTTATACCTAAATGCAAGGACCCTGAATATATGACCCACTTTCGTCCTATTAGCCTATGTAATGTCGTTTATAAGATTGCCTCGAAAACTTTAGCTAATCGTTTGAAACCTATTATGAATAAAGTGATTTCTGATTTTCAATCCGCTTTTGTCCCGGGAAGACAAATTACTGATAATGTCCTCGTTGCTTTCGAAATTAATCACTTTTTAAAAAAATATTCTAAGAAGAAGGTCGGTCAAATGGCTATTAAGCTGGACCTTAGTAAAGCCTATGATAGAGTTGAGTGGGAGTTTTTAAGAGCTGTAATGATCCGCCTAGGTTTTGACCCTCTTTTTGTTGATCTTATTATGACTTGCGTTACCACGATCTCTTACTCATTCATTTTGAATGGTTCGCAGTTTGGTTCTATTAAACCGGAAAGGGGAATTCGTCAAGGAGACCCACTTTCCCCTTATCTTTTTCTTTTCTGTGCAGAAAGTTTGAGCTCGCTTATAAGTCAAGAGGAGAATAGAGGCCACATCCACGGCATTTCTATTTGTAACGGGGCACCCAAAGTTTCTCATCTTTTATTTGCGGACGACACCCTTATTTTGTGCCAAGCTACGGAGGAAGCAGCTATTCATGTCAACAACATTCTCCTTGCATATGAAGTGGCTTCGGGGCAGAGTATCAATTTCGACAAGTCCAGTGTTGTGTTTACTAAAAATACTGATGAGAATTTGATTGAGTTGATCTTACGGGCTTTCCCCATTCGTAGGGAATCGAAGCATGACAGATATCTTGGCCTTCCTCTGTCCATAGGAAAGTCTAAAAGAGAAGTGTTTGATTACATCCGGGAACGGGTTGGTCTCGACTCCAAAGTTTGAGGACACGTACACTATCCAAAGCCGGAAAAGAGATCATGATCAAGGCAGTGATCCAAGCGATCCCGTCCTATTTAATGAGCTGTTTTAAGTTACCCGGCTACCTCATCAAAGAAATTGAATCCATGATTTCGAATTATTGGTGGGATGAGAAACACTCTAAAAAACTACATTGGATGAGCTGGAGCACTTTATGTAGAAGTAAAAGAGATGGGGGTATGGGATTTAGAGATTTGGATTCATTTAATGTTGCTTTGCTTGCTAAACAAGCTTGGCGTATTCTCACCTCTCCAAATGCTCTACTTAGCAGGATATTGAAAGCTCGCTATTTCCCACATGCTGATTTTTTGGATGCTCAACTAGGTTCAACACCTTCTCTTACTTGGCGGAGTATTTGGGACTCTAGGAATCTTCTTAAAACTGGCATCCGATGGAGAGTTGGTAACGGAAACGACATACATATATGGGGTGCCAACTGGCTTCCTAGAGACAACTCTTTCAAGGTCATCACACCTCCTCACATTCTTCCATTTTATGCTAAAGTTAAGGAGTTGATTGATCCAGTAATAGGAGTTTGGGATAGAGGACTTGTGGAAGATCTCTTCATTAGAGAAGATGCTCAGCTAATTCTCTCCATACCGCTGAGCCATAGGGACTGTCCAGATCTACCAATTTGGCATTATGAACAAAATGGATGCTTTTCAGTTAAATCGGCCTATAGACTTCACCATTCCATGAAGGTGTTGGAGTCCAGCTCCTCCACGGGTAGCACTAGCTCTTCGTTTGACATTATTTGGAATCGTATTTGGTCTCTAAAAGCACCGCCTAAAGTTAAGCATTTCATTTGGTCTTGTAATAAAGGTTCACTTCCGGTCAGTAGCAACTTGAAACGTAGGAAGCTTCTTCAAGATGACTACTGCCCCCGCTGCAATGTTGGAGAGGAATCTGTTCTTCATTGTTTACTTCGTTGTTCCTTTGCGAGACAATGTTGGGCTCTCTCTGGTCTCCCATTCGAAAAATATAATCACGACTCCCTTGAAGTTTGCGACTGGTTTGCTCACATTTACTCTCGTATGGATACCTTTGAAATTGGCTTTGCTAGTACCTTGGCGTGGTGGATTTGGTTTGGGAGAAACAAACTACTTTGGGATAATAAGGAAATTCTACCGGATGATCTAGTTATTCTCTCCCGCAATTTTTATCAAAAATTTTTGGACTCCTTTAGCCAAAACAGTTCACAGGTTCAGAACCGGCCCTTAATTTCGGAATGGAAGCCTGCGGCTAGTGGGCGTGTAAAAATAATTGTGGACGCAGCTGTTGATCATAAATTTGGTTGTTTTGGTGTAGGTATTGTTATTCGTGATCATTTAGGTGTCTGTATTGGCTGGAAATCTGAAAAATTTGACTATCTACTGAGTTCGAATGCTGCCGAAGCTATTGCTATGAAAAGAGGGCTGGAATTTGGAATTTTGAAAGGCTGGAAAAGTATTGAAATGGAAGGAGACTGCTGCCTAGTAGTCAACCAAGTTTCAAGCAGGAGTTCTAATTCGCATTTTCACCCCCTGGGTGTGGTTTATGAGGATTTACTTTCCTTAGCTAAAAATTTAGACTTTTTCTCTTGTTCTCATGTTTTTAGGGAAAGTAATTCCGTTGCTCATGCTTTAGCTAAGTTGGCACTCTCTTGTAATGGGGACATTGTTGTCCTTCCTAGCTTTATTTCGGATCTTGTAAACTCCGATATTTCTGATTAATATATCTTACCTTCGGGTTCTCTCAAAAAAAAAAGATTAGATTAAAAAAATGCTAAGGGCCCACTTTTGTGACAATTTTGTCTTTTTCACATTTCATAGATTAGAGGAGATGTACTGTGAAAAATATATAGGTCACTTTATATGAAATCAAAATAGACTTTGATTACGTTCTTTTAGAGACAAAATATAAATATTTTGAAGAAGTTTATAGGATAACCCTATCTCTAAATGGAAAAAAAACTTATTTGTTTGAATTTACGTATACTACCGATCAGTCTTATCTGAAACATCAAACAAACACAATCATGTTATGTCTACGAGTACGAACTAAATTATAGAAAATATATCTTTTCTTTTTCAATTTACAAGACTGTGTATTTACAGTTCGGACCGAAGAGTGCAAAGAGTATATATTCTCTCAAGTGTAATGTTTTCAGTAGGAATCGAACTTAAGTTTCGTCTCTAAAAATCACAAATCAATACCACGTACTTATCCCAAAGTAATAGTATGACATTAGTTCTCAATGTTTATTTTTAGATAGAGATGACCCTGCTTGGGTTAGTGATGTAAAATCAAGTTAATTTTTGTTGAACATTTGTTTATATGCAATGGCGTAGACATGAAATATAGGATCACTATAAAACTATAAACTGTTTTAAATATAAAATAATAACAATAATAAAAAAAAATAACTCCAATTCTTTTTTCAACAACGTAACAACAATGAATTTTAGCAAAAGTAATTCAAAAACTCAAAATCAATTAAATAGAATTTAGAAGTTTTTATAAGGGGTTTGTGAAATAAAAAATAGGCAATTTAACTCCATGTGAAATGAAATAACGAGCAATTTACCTCCTTGTGATATAAAAATGGGCAATTTACATCCCTGTGAAATGAAATAATGAGCAATTTAACTCCCTATAATATGAATTAATAAACAATTTAGAGGGAGGCAATGTGCTTCTATTATAAAAACACAGGAAGGTATTTTGCCATTTTTCTTATCACGGGGAGTTAAGTTGCCTATTTAGGATACCACATGGAGGTATTTTGCCCTTTTATTTATCATATGGAGTTAAATTGCCTATTTAAAATAACACAGAGAGTTAATTTACTATTCACTCTTTTTTATAAGTGTTCAAGTTGATTTTTCACATAGTGAAATCGATCGCTGCGTGATTGATTCATTCAAAATAGTATCAAATTCAATTTAGAAGAAATAAAATCAAATTTATATACAGAAAATACAATTTATATATTTATGTCATAATATAAAAAAAAAAAGGTATTTTCATGCATTACCTCAATCTAGAATACATATATTCCATCAAAAGTACCTTATTTTCCCTAAAAAAATCAATATTTTCTCCATTTAATCTAAGATACTCAAATACAAACTTTTTTTTTCTTATTGTTCTTAAAATTTTAGTTTTGCAACTTTTTTTAGCAGATTAATTATCTTATTGGAGTAAAAATGAAAATGATAGAGAACTTGATATAAAATTGGAGTGATTCTTGATCTTTATAAAGTGTCTCCGTGCTTAAAATAATTATTGATCTTTATAAAGTGTCTACAAGAAAGTGAAGAACTTGAAATTGTCACTTTTTAAAATAATTCTTGATCGTTATAGAAAATTAAGTGAAGAAATGAAAATTGTCACTATTTGCATGTATTTAATAACATTCAAATCAGTTGAATTATTCTATCATAGTAAAAATTGTGATAAACTAATCCTTATTTCATGTTCTCAAGAAAACTCAAGTTTTATATTTGATTTAACCATATCAAGTCATTGCCCACATATTACACTGACACATTTCCCGACAAGAATCGAACTTAAGTTCGCCATTTTTCAGAAATTAACTAGTCCCTTCCAACAGACGACAAATCTACGTGCAAAAAGTAATACTTGATAGTCTCACACAACAACAATAATTCCTTCCTGCCTACAACTGAATAATATTCTATCTTAACATATTAAAAAGCCATTCCACTAATAAAGTTTTTCTCCAAAGGCAAGCCAGTTCTTATTTTATGTTCCATCCTCTATCATTTCTCAAATACACTACTATATCATACACAAACAAAACCTACTCGCTTTACCTTTTCTCCACAAGGAATAAGACTAACTCATCTTTGCTTTACTTGTTTTGAATTGTTGTAGATCCACAAAGAAGACAAACAAAAAAAATGATTCAAGAGCTATTTGGTGGAAGCAATGCAAGCCTTATAGGAGGGGAGATATCCAAACCCTCCACCACCCCTTGTGGTGGCTCTCCTCGACCCTCTTCTTCCACCACCACCACCACCACCACCACCACTGCCACAACCACCGTTACCCCCACCGCCACCCCCGAGAACCTAAGATGCCCTCGTTGCGATTCTGCAAACACAAAATTTTGTTACTACAACAACTACAACCTCACTCAACCACGCTACTTCTGCAAGACTTGTCGTCGTTACTGGACTAAAGGCGGGGCCCTACGCAATGTCCCTATTGGCGGAGGATGCCGAAAGAACAAGAACTCCACCATAAGTAATTCTCTTGGGAAATCAAATTCAGCCGGAAAATTAAAAACAGTTTCAGAAGAGATTGAAAAATCAACCTTTTTCAATGGTTTCGAACAACAAAATCAACCCGAATTTCCACAAAACCCTATCTTATGGGCTACCCCTCATAACTCTCACTTGCTTTCCTTACTCCGATTGAACCCTAACCCTAACCCTAACCCTAACCCTAATCACATGTCAGTTAAGGAGGAAGGTTTAATGTTTGGATCTTCAGACTTGAGCTTGGATCCTCTAGGTCAGGTGCAGGCCCCATCCATAGGGCTGTGCAGTTCTTACTACAGAAATCAAGGCATTGTACTAGGTGAAGTTCAGAATCATGGGATTCAAGAACTCTATCAGAGGTTGATATCATCTTCTGTACGTGCACCAGTAGTAGAAGATAATTTGGCTTCTGCTTCTACTTCTTCATCAAGTCCAGTTGCAGGAGGTGAATTGGGCTTCTGGAATTCTAATCTTTCTTGGCCCACTCATGATATGCCCACAACCAATGGTACTGCATATCCTTGAAAACCCTAATTATCATTTAATAGTAAAATTTTAATTACTGATCCTATAGTTTAGAAAAAAGGTTAGGGTTTGGGGTAAGGATGGATTTTCAATTTATTACATACTTGTGTCACACTTTGGGTCTAAGACAATGTTCAAATTTATAATTGCATTGATCGAACACACATGCTTGTCAATTGATGCATATGTATGGTATCAAAATGTGACACACATATGTAATAGAAGATCCTGGGTGCTTTAGGTTTTTCTTTTTTTTCTAGATTTGCTCATTTAATTTGGGGTGTGGTATATGAATATGATTGTAGAATCATGTTTTAGTTAATTACTTTCGCATCTTTTCCTTTTTTTTTTTTTTTTTGTTTTGAGAATCCTCTGTTGATGTGTTTAATTTCTATTGTAATGAAATTATGAGGGTGTGGAAGGATTTGATTAGGTGTTATTTATTATCTTCATCTTGTTTATTTTAGATGTTAATTGATTTCTTTCATCTTTTTAAATATCTTAGCTATTAATTAAAGTATGTACTAGTAGACCTAGTACAAATTTCTTGATAAGCGAGAAATTATTTCACTCTACTCAAAGAAGATATGGACAATATCTTTCTTGAGGGTATATAATTTGATTATAATCTTTCTTTAATTATATGAATGTGAATATTATATTTACAATAATAATAGCATCATATTCTGTAAATTCTGTTTTGAAAGGGTATATATGTCTTCTTGAAAATGTAATATCTGATCAGATTGCATGTGAGCTAAGCGTGCTAGTGAACAGATTAGAAGATTCGTTATATTGTTTCTTTATGAAACATGAAGAATTTATTGTGAAAAAAGTGATGACAGAACAGAAGACTACTTTCAGACAGCCTTACTGAGATCTGAAATATTCATGTGATATATATTCTTAAAGTTGAAACTTAATTGGAAGAATGTCATATGCAAAACAAAACTATATAATAAAATCTATATCTAAATAATTAACCTGTGGATAGGACTGTAACGAAATTGTGGTTTATTAATTATTCTCACAATATCAAAACACAAATATATATACATGATACATGTATTGCCCGAAATCTCTTTAAAAAACACCCAAAAATATCGAGTGAAGAAGGTTACTCGACTCGGAAACAACCTTGTCAAGTGGGGAAAGCTTTGTAATTGTAAGGCCCTATTTTGTGACTTTTGTAATTCGGATTAATTCTATTTTACTTCTGTAATTGACTTTAATGATAAATCGTATAAAAAACAAATAATGATAAACAGTTTAATTACGAAAAAAAAGAAAAACCTACATGCATGTACTGTGCATGACTAAGATTATATCATTTTCTGTAGTAATTAATTGGTTATCTTTAAATTTGAAAACTTGGATATATACAAATTATATTTATATTATCAACTAGTATATTTTAGTATTAGTTTTTGTTTTTTGTTTTTATATATATATATATATATAAAGAGAATTTATTATATAGTATCAGCTGCGTTAAACGATTTCTGGTAGCATAGAAAAATTAACAAATACAATTTACATCTAGGGCTATCAATGGGACTCCGGTTATCAATTCAAATTTGTTTTGTTCAGTTCGAATCAGACCATCTTTTATCAGAATGTTTTTCCGGTTAGAGATACAATAGATTCGATTCCATTACGAAATCCATAATTTGAAATACGTTGGGTATATACGAATCTAAGGCAACTCCGATTCGCTAAAGATTCGTATCCGATAATGCATAAAACATGTTAACATACATACTGTTTCGATAAGATAATTAATATTTTACCACATATAAGAAAATATTAGTTAATAATTCATTCATAATCTCATTTTAAGCACATTTTGATTTAACAACAATAATTAATTTTGATAAATTAATTTAAATATCACTACCAAAGCACTTTGTGAAAACATTTAAAACAAGGGATTAAATTGTCGAAAGTTGATATTTTCTATGTTGAAACTCGATGAATTATGAAAAAGTTTGAACATGTGTGAGCTAAATTAAATGTAACTAACAAATTTATTTTAGAAAAAATTACTATTGAAAATTTTTAAATTGATAACTCTTTCAGTCTTTTGGACTCAAAAAAATCCGATTCAGGGACTCAAAACTTTTGGATCCGAACATGATCTAGGATCAATCTGAAATAATTGAAGTTGAATTTAAGTCTGCAGGTAGGATTCAATCCAAATTCGACCCGATCTGACCGATGAAAACCCTAGTTCTATCTAAATATTTAGAGCTAACAACAGCCTCATTTTACCCTAAATCCATTACTTTCTGATCAAGATGCATGTGGGCCTGATGCAAGAAACTGCGCAATGTAGAGTCTGATCAATCTATATATCCTTTTTAATTAATTTTGGGTAATTGGGCTAATACATGGGTCTTTGGAAGTTTACGGAATTTTAGGAAAGGCTGAAAGAGGTAACCGTTAGCTTCTGAATCGGGCCTCAAGAATAACATATTTGATTCATAGGCCCAAGTGTTTGGTCATTGGTTCACTACTTTACTCAATTTGTGAAAAAAAAAATGCTTTATTAAAGGTAGGGCCCTCAATGAGACGGATTTTTATTTGAATTCAGTATGAATTTGGTTCAATTCATTAAAATATTTATTGGAGCTGCTCCAATTTGCAAAATTTATATGAATTTTGTCTGATTCGATCTTTTAAAGATATGCATCATAACATACTATTTGGGTTAATGATATTTACCTCATGTTATTATCATAATATTTAGTTTATCTCCTATAATTTAAAAAAGAGCAATTTATCCCTATGTCATTTTTAAGATATGCATCATAACATACTATTTGGGTTAATGATATTTACCTCATGTTATTATCATAATATTTAGTTTATCTCCTATAATTTAAAAAAGAGCAATTTATCCCTCTGTGATTTTAAAAATGATTCACACTGCCTCCCGATACACTTTAAGCCTTCAGAAAATAAAAATTGACAATAATACACACCTTCTAAGTCTTCGGAAAAATTTGAGTTGTCAAAAATTGAATTGAAATACATGTCGCAATTTACCTCCCTATGTTATTATAAATGTGTTATTTTACCCATGTGTAATTTTATGTGGACTATTTTTCCAACAAAAGGGTAATTTTATCTTTTTACACAATACATTTCACGCTCACTTTCATAATTGAGCGAGTGAGACACAATCTCCAACTCAGGGAGGTAAATTGCTCCTTTAAAAAAATCACAGGGATGTAAATTGCTCTTTTTCGAATCATGGAGGAGAGGTGGGGTGGGGTGAGAGGGGGTATATTGAACGTTATGATAATCATAGGGGTAAATTGCCTTTAACCCAATACTATTTATAAAAGTTAGAGAAAATTGACCAAAATTAAAACATTAACTACTTTCACTTTTAAAAAAAAGAAAGAAACACAAAAAACGAAAAGCATATATTTTCAACTCCATGACTACACGTGCACTGTATCATATAAAACTTAAACATGTCCAACTTATTTATAGATTTAATTGTTATTATTAACTAAAGTTAAACTCAATTAGTAATTTTTTGGGAAAATTATTTTTTTGGTACCATAGGATAGACCAACTTGTAATTTTGGTACTATTGGATACAAAAATGCAAATTTGGTACCATAAGATAGGTTTTCATTGCAACTTTGGTACCAAACCCAATTTTTCCCCAAAGTTAATGATAATTTAACCCTTATGAAATACATAATGTTCAATTTACCCCCTCATGGTTTAAAAAAGAGCATTTTATCCCTTAAAATTTTATTAAAGTTTCACATCGTCTCCCTGATATTTTTATAGGCGGCACTTTATCCACTTATGTTATGATAATGTGGCATTTTACCCCCTTTGTTATGATAAATGTGACAATTTATCCCCCTATGTTATAAAATAGTTTGCATATCTACTCTCAATTTCGGCAAGTGAGTTACACTCTCCGGCTGAAGGGGGTAAATTGATTCTTTCCCAAATTATAAAGGGTAAATTGAAAATTATGCATTTCATAGGGGGTAAATTGCCATTAAAATTGTAGACAAAGTGAGTTTGGTACCAAAATTGCAATGAAAACCTATCATATGGTACCAAATGTGCATTTTCATATCCAATGGTACCAAACGTGCAAGTTAGCCTATCCTATGGTACCAAAAAAACAAATTTTCCATATTTTTTTTAGGGCATCTCCAACCCGGGCTGGGGGGTGGGTCGATTTGGGCCAGCCCGCCAGCCGCGGGTTGGAGATGATACTGGGCGGTCCATTTGGACCGCCCAGGTCTGTGGGCTGGGCGATTTATCGCCCAGCCCACAGCCCTCGGGCTGGGACGCGCTAATCAGCGCGTCCCAGCCACATTGCATCAGGTGGCGCCAAGTGGCGCCACCTGATGGATTTTCTTTTTTATTTTTTTTTTATTTTTTAATGTTAAAACTTATTATAACAATTGGGATTTGAACACGAAACCTTTATTGTGAAACTTGACTTCCTTATCATTTGAGCTACATCACTTTTGTTGAATTTTTAGTACAAATTAAAATTTATAAATTATAGAAACTTGTAGCCAAATTTATTTATAAATTAGATAATTAACTCAAATAAATATTTTACACATTATGAATGAAAATGAACTCAAATAAAATTAGATAATTAACTCAAATAAATATTTTAAAATTATATATTTGTCTATGAAATAATAATTTATTTAGCCACACTTAAAATTTGATTTGAAATATTTTAATTTTATTTAAACCCTAATATAGCATTGATGTTCAATGTATAATTGAGACAAAATGTAGAAATACAATTTTGCATTATTACTTATTTTTAAAATAATAATAATAATAATTATTATTATTATTATTATTATTGGTACTACTACTACTACTATTATTATTATTATTATAGATAATATAGGTGAGAGTGGGGAAGGCTTTTTTTTTAATTAATTGGAGGAGATAGCCCTACCGGTTGGAGATGATACTCAGGGGGGGTGCAGATTCCCCGGGTGGAGATTGACACCCCAGGGCTGTAAATAGCCCTACGGGTTGGAGATGGCCTTACTCCCCTTCTCACTATCTCACGTCTCTACATCTTAAGTTGTAAAACTCAGGCCCCATGACCTAGAGATCGTTTGTTCAATTCTCACGTTATAACGTGAATTTTCTTCTAGTTGTTTATTAGTATTATTGTTAATTCTTTGTCGTATTTTGGCATGAATGAGTTAATATTATATGATGTATTGTTGGATAGATTATGACGTAATTATAATGTAATTACCATCTAAAAAGAAAAAAGTTTACAAATCGAAGAAGGCTAGCAAATAAAAAAAAATATATCATAAAAGACTCATCCACTGTTTTTCTATCTCCAACTATAAGGTTAGCTATGAAAAATAGTTTTATACACATCTTTGTTGGTACATAGTATATGGGGGTTTCTTTGTTGGTACCAACATAGTATTGGGGAAAATTGTGGAAATGGCGGGAGAGAGGCTTATCTTTGTACAGCCTTTTGTAACGTTTTTTTTTGGCTTTTTTTCACCGCACTGTATTAGTTCATTTAACTTAGACTCCGACGTCATCACCAATGTGGGGAAATTTCTAAAAAAAGGTTGTTACGAGGAAAGTACTCATAATCATAAAAATACCCCCAAAGTGGAAGTATGATTTGGTCTCTACTTTTTGTCGTTAAACCGCTTTTGGAGAAGTTGTCCCAGATCCAGTATCCAACGAGAAAGCTTGTATCCTAGTGCATTAAATGGAGTCCACATGATTTTACCGTATTTAGTTGTGAGCAATAATATCAATAAAGTAACGAATATATCAACAATATTAATCTTAATCAAGAAAAGTTAAGATCAATAATATCGAATAAGGATTAGGACATGTTAAAGTATACTCAGGATGATGCAAAACAGGACAAAGTAGCGCAAAAACGATAATGAGACCTCATAATCAATGGAGAGCAAAAGTAATATCTTTATTAATGTAAAAATATTTCGATGTCCAACCCCCATTACAGAGAAGGATCTATCTTATATAATAATCATAATCCTAACCCTAGTAGTGTCCTAAGACGATTAGGGAACTTGCATGGCCCAATGGATATTCGAATATTTTCGTCAGGTCGATAAGATATGAACTTTGCTGGTCGGGTCGATCTCAGACCTTCCGAAGAGCTTTGACCTGTTGAAGGGATCGAATCGACATGGACAAGCTCGTAGTGTCTGATTTAGGTTTACGTGTAAAATAGCCCCCATCACCACAATAATTTACCTCCTTTATATTTGTAATGTTGAATATATTTCCGCGATGAAATAGGAGTATATATCAAGACTCTCAATTTCTTTTCAATTTCTAATCCTCCAAAAAATATGTTATTGACAAAATTCTCCTCGTATAGTTACTCTCTTGTGTTTTCTTATAAGAATCAGTTTATCTCATTGTGTTATTCTAGGTCCATCAATTTATCCCGTATTTTATTTTATATATATGAAACACAGTTTACCCTTTGTGTTCGTTTTATATGGATCTATTTATCCCTTTGTACGTTATTCTTTTACACACCAATATTATTATACATGTGCATGATGTATTTTCACCCCATATTCCATTTAGGGCGTGTGAACGAAACTTTCCAACGTAATATGTAGCATATATCATCACTTAATTTTATTACAAGAGTAATGTGCCTATTGCTATATGACAGTGGGTAAATTGAGCATTACGCTTATCATATGGAGTAGTAAACCGCATTAAATCTGAGTTGTTAATCTTGCTTTAACTTTCACAAAAAATCTAAGCCATGCATGCTTAATTTGATTACATCAAGTTAAACACAACTTAATTACAGTATACATGTATTCATATATATACAAACACGAATTACATGATTACAAAAATATCAATAAATCGGAAATTTTTTCGAATACAATCATTTTTTAAAGAAAATTAACTACCAACTAGAAGAAAATCTACAACAATGGGATTTGGATAAAAGCGACAAGTCACAATCTTTACGATTGCCTTGTGATTGGTCATATGTCAAAAATTCAATTTTGTGTATAATTTAGCTACTTTTAGTATATCTTTAACTTACATTAATAATTGACTTTTTAGAACGTAAATTACACTTCGTATGTATTTGAGAATGTTAATAAAAAAAATTTTAATTTTTTTTTCAGGTTAATAAATGTATTGTGAAAAATGATATAGGTTTTTTCATACTTCTATCTAAAAACAAGTTTTAACTATATCAATATATCATCATGGAACCCCATAAAATCCACTAAGATTTAAGTGGAAAGCATCACAACTTTTAATTTAGCTGAGACATATATAAGATTTTTTAAAAATATATACTATCTATATCATGTTTGATCTGGTTAAAAGATTCATAATTCGATCTCAATCATTGTAAAAATTAAATTAAATTTCACTACATTATTAAATTGGATAAAATAATCAAATTAAACGAACACTTGCCACACCTGACCTCCTACTATATTTAAATCAAGCAACACTAAAGTTGCATCCTTTTGGATGTTTGCGGATTACATTTTTCTAAAGAGGCCATTGGTGATTGGTGGTTTCACTCGTACCATAATTGGAAACTTTGATACACAACCTTTATGGGCCCTCCTCCACGTGGTCTCCAAATTTGGACTATATAGTACTTTTCTTAATTTACTATGTAGTATATATAAAGTAATGCCCACCATAATTGTCCATTATTATATATATATTTATTGGAATTAGAACAGAATTATTAGCTGGTAATCATGGACTCTAGCCCTGTCTTTTATTTACTTTAACCCAGTAATTTTATAATAGAGATAAATGCAAAAGTACCTCCAATGTTTTACCTAATTGGCAAAAAGACCATATTACAATTTTTATTAGCAAAAAATCCAAGATCATGTGATATTCCTTTATAAGTCAATAGAGATGTTCTTGTCAAATTTTTAAGTAAAATATATAAAAGTGTTTTTGCATTTTATGGTGGGATACGTATAAATTATAATTGATATTTTTCTACAAAATATGTAATCTAAATTGAAAGAATTTTTTCACTAAAGAAGAAAAGCATGAGAGAGGGGTTCGTTAATGAAAATAACAGAGAGTTGGTTTGGCAATTAGACAAATTAGTATAAAGAATATTAATTTCTGCATTTCACTCTTTTATATTATTATATTATTATATGTTATGGAGAATTTCAAGTTGAGGACCTCATCATGTCTACTTGGCAATAGTGATATATTTTAATGTTAAATATATATTTGTTAATTAAAATTAAGAATCTATTTCAGATATATACACAAATTCAAAAGCTCTGCTCTCTCTTTATTTGTTTCAAAGATGAAAGGGCCGGCGTCTTTCGTATCCCTTAGTCAAAACTAAGACCGTGCAATTGGTAATACTTATATTTTATCCCATTTTCATATCAAATAAAAGAAATTGAACTATTATATTTTATCCCATTTTCATATCATATTTCAATATCACACATGTGAATAAAACAGCAAATGCATACATGGACTCATATAATCTTAATTGAAAATATTTGTTAATGCATTCATACGTGACTCTAAAATAAGATATAATAACCATTTCGCTTAAGATTCAACCAGAGAGAAAATTAATTTTAATTTCAAGGAGTTGGTACCTATTTAGCCATGATAATTATTATGTTCAATTTATCTTTGCAATTTTAAAAGGTACAATTTACTTTCCTATTCTTAAAAAAGACGTACATCGTTTCAATCCCTTATATTTTTAAATCTTAAAAAAATGACAAAAATATCCTCGATATACATAATTTATTTCAATCCTGAAAAAGGTTAAGCAATTTACCTCTTATGTTTTGTTATATAAACCAATTTGATTTTTTTATACAATCTTTTATTATCACATTTAAGTTTGGACGACTGAATTATACTATTCATGAAAAGAAGTACATGATTCTTAAAATAAAAGGATGAAATATTCCTTTGATTTCAAGTTACTAAAGGATAAATTAAGCATTATACATATCATGTGGAATAACCTTAACACATAAGGAAAGTGTGATTTATCCAAAAAAACCCAAAAAAAAAAGTGTATGTGCTAAAGTTTTATTATAGATTTGAAACGGGATTCATAATATTTGTAGGAAATTAAAGCTATCCTATGTCGGTTAAACACTGTGTCAATTAATGACAAAAGCTTATGTTTCCGAATTCAAATGGCCGGCATGTTGACTTTCTAAACATTTGGTTTCAAAGATAAAATCTATGATAATATTTTCTTATGACCAAGATTTATGAGAGAACCTAGTGTGTATTAGCTAATTGATAATAAAGATGAGGTTCCATGATCAAAAGGTCATGAGTTCAATTTTCATTAGTGTGGCTATTTTCTTCAGTTTAATGTTAGCATTTGTAATTAGTTTACATTGATTCAAATGTAATAGATTCGATTCTATATAGTGTTTGATGTAACGATATATTCACCATCTAAAAAAAAACATTTATGAAAGAATCTCAAAGAAATATGAAATAATTAGTCGATTATTTGAAAACATCCTAAGAGATGTTTTCAGAAAATTAAGTTCTAAAATTTTTCAAAGAAATTCACTTAAAAGTAAATAAATGTTCTACCTAATTACTTATGAAACTATATATAGAAATTATGTTGATTGCTTGCTTCTACACCCAATATATTATTTTATCCACAATTTGCTCCATGTTTCTTCTAATCTATACAAGATATACAAGTTAATTAGCATAATTTTTTCTCTATGAGATAAGGTATAATTCAACCATATTTTTTGGCTAGACATGTATGGTTCTTCGTTTAAGCATGGTGGGATAATTGTGTGGTAGAGACAAGAAAAATACTTAGTTAAATGTTACCAATAACATATATTTGTGCATATGAGATTCCATCAAATGAAAGCACATAACATAGTTCTCCTTTTATAGACAGTGACATGTTTTATTTTATTTTTAATTTACCAATTTTTAAAATGACAAATATACCCTGCATTATTTTATACAGTTCATTATTCATTAATTAAACACATTTCACCGCAAATCCACCGTACCCCAACCCGAAAACCACAACCACCTTGACCCAAACCACCCACGCTTACCTAGCTATTTGTACAGAACATACGAAACAATTTTCTTGAAATTATTTCTGATTTGAATTAATTGCCGATATGGTTTCTATTTCAACTGGCAGACATATGATCAGCTTCTATATAAATATGGTATAAATCAGGAAATTTCCTTTGTCCCAAAACAGACAAGGAAAAACACAGAAATGGTGCTTTAGACAAATTCAAAGAGAGTTTGGTGGGAGGATGGTGAAAGTGGTAATTAGGGATATAAAAGAAGTTACAAAACACAGAAAATATCTTTTCTTGATGCAAAATATATATATATATATATATCAAGGGTAGCTCCAAAGTCCATCATTTCTTGAATAGTTCTCCGGTGACTCCTCCTCGTCATCGCTGCCAGTCGGTGGTCTCATCCTCGGCGGGCTAACAAGCATTCCCTTCGCCATGTCGGCAAGCAAATTCGGCATGTCAAACAATTCCTCCTCATCCACAAATTCACGTACACTAGGTGAAGCTTCAATATTTTCCGGTGGCGGAATTCTCACGGCTTCAGCCGCTGCACGTATGTCGCTTGCCGAGTGCGAAACTGGTTTAGGATAATAAGGAGCCAAATCGGGGAAGTTTATTGTAGCATTGGGGCCTTTTAGTGCCAGTGACGCCACGTCATATGCAGTCGCTGCCATTTCTGGGGTCGGGTACGTTCCGAGCCAAATGCGCGTAGTTTTACGCGGCTCGCGAATTTCCGACACCCATTTCCCATTCCGGCATCTAATTCCACGGTACACCGGATGCCTACCTGATGTCGTGGAGGCAATAGTGGCGCCGCCGCTGCCGCTCGGAGGTGGTGGTGATATGTTAAATTCATGGCACGTGCTTGGTGAAGGATTTCGATTTTGGCGGGAATTTCGATTAGCCATGCATGAGATATTTTTGGAGAAGGGTGTCAAGTGTTAGCGCACATATTTCATGAATTTGGGTTGTAAGAATATTGTTGGGCATTTATAAATTATTAGGGTCGTCAAAAAGGAGCTACAGATCGAAAAGGTACGTGTGGAAGTTCGCGGGACCCCTTTGAGTTGAGGACACTTATAAAGTTATGAACAGTTAAATAGTATAATGTACCGTGTTTAAGGTTTTTGTTTTGAGGTTGAAATAAGAATTAGCTGTTGCCAGGTTTATTTATCCTGGCAACAAATTTGAAATTGCCAGGTACAACTTAATTAGTTAATTGTCCTTCCCATGTATTTCCTATATAGTTCTACATCAAAGTTTATTTAACCAAACTACAAATTCGTTGTCCCGAGTGTCGACCATACATTAGGGTCACACCCAAAGGTCTACTATCTCTTAAGTACTGTTATTGGAGAATTATATTTCTTAAGAAATTTATTGTAATTACAAATTATGAACCATCATTTCTATTAATTAATTAAGAAAATTATACAAACTATTTATAAGATACGTACTGAATTCATTATAGTTAATCTGTAGCAGTGTTATCTGATGGCGCGTGTCAATGTCATAAAAAGATTATTCATATTAAAAACAGATGAAACTGGTGAGAAAAATGATTAAATTGGGTTAAATTGCACTACTAAAAAACATGAGTGAAATTAATGGAAAAATGGGTGAAATCGGTTTGCACCCTTGAGGTTTGCGCGCGATTTCTTAAAGAGAAAATTTCTTTTACACTACTTATTATACTTTACATATTTAGTATTAAGCCTTCTCCAAAAATGCTTTTGATATCATAATTTGATGGCACTTGACATGTTTAGTTTTGTTGTCAAATATATAAAACCATTTCATTAATTTATCATTGAACTTTTCAAATTTAATATCAAATTAAGAAATAATTGTTGCCCACGATGCACCTCTAACTCTTAAGGGTTAGACATAATTTAATGGTTCAAATATTTGACAAAAAAAGTAAATGTGTGAAGAATGGTGAAATTGTGGTATATATATATATTTTTTTGGGAGAAGACATGTTACTACATGTGTAAAGTAAGGTAAAGTGTAGCATTAAAAGCGTAATTCTATCTTTCTTAGATGATACACAGTGATATTTCTGGTTTTTTTTAATGAAATTAACGTCGTTAGAGGGTAACAGTAATAAATTAGTGTTATTAAACTAAACCTCGGAGTAGTTTGAGTAGTAATTTCTTTATTTTACCGTGACATTAATTAATGATGTGTTAAGAATCTTAAAACCAAGTTTATAAGCCGATGAGTCAAGTGCTTATAAAGATGAGACTCTATGATCAAGTGGGCATGAATTTAACTCTTATTACACTACAACAAATTCGGTCTTTCGGGACGATAATTTTAAAGACGTACATATTTTCGCCACTAAAAGACTCATTGGGAGACGGAAGAATAACTTCGTACGTAAATAAGTTCCCTACGTCCAAAAGTCATCCTAGTCTAGTGATATTTAACTTTTAAGGCTAAATATTTGTCCTCAATAGTCTTTTACTCTAAAACAAAAAAAAAAGCGTATCTTTCATTTGCTTGTCTTCTACAATTTCGTACCCAATTACCAAATGATGCGGTGGCATACTTGTAATATATAACAAATCCAGGGACATAAGCATAGACTTCATATGGCAGTGGTCCAACTTACCCTCTGCCACTTTCACAACATTCCAAAATTTCTATTCGTTCGTTCATGGCCTCAATTCCAAATTCCCCTAAGTCTCGAAAATTGATTTTCAGATTCACAAATTTTAGCAGGAGATATAAAATTCCTTTTGCCTTCGCAATTCTATCGCAAGGAGGTTTTTTAGCTGAATCAATTTCTCACTCCTGTTTCGAATCGGTAAATCTGAAGTTCTGTTATCCCTAATTTCAACGATTTTTATTTTTTGCACGAATTTTTCATATCTTTCAAATTTTTATATATGCAAATCAACAGTTAACAATTAACGGTGAGCTTTTTTTTCTTCGCCTATTTTTTTTTTTTTTCAATTTTAGAATAAATACGCTCTCAAACCCAAACATTTACGTATAGTTTTCAAGGTTTACTGATATTAATAGTTGTTCTCACAGTTGTGATGTCAGTTCCTTTTTTTTTTCTTTTTCCAATTCCGTTATTTTCGAAACACTTGAGCATTTTCATTATTTGTTCTAATTTATCTGAGTATTTTTTTGTCATTTTTTTAATTTAATATTCTTATGTTAAAAATGCAACCTGAGAATTTTTTGTTCAGAGAAAAATTGTTTTTGTTAATTCGTAAATGCTTATGACAGGTTTAACACTTGTTCAAGTTTAAGTATTACTTCTCTAGATTATGGTCATGGATCAAATGGAATGCTCTCATTGCTTGTGGTTGCTGCTCTTCGGGTAATAGACTCTTTTTAGTAAATCTTCAATCTAACAAACCACAGTCTCAATTACAGTATTTAATTTTTAATGGAAGCACAAGAGGCAGAGCACTTTCTTAATCACTTGGGCAATCCGGTGCTTTCTTGCTCAATTACAGTGTTTAATTTTAATTTTTAGTTGAACTTCATCAACATGTACTCTCTATTCGCATTACTTTTTTCCTACATTGATTCCATGAAAACATTGTGTAGGACCCATTATCTGCAAGTTATACTCCCCGTGGTATATTTTGTAGCAGAACACTAAATTTGCGTTCGATTAGTGCTTTTGGCTATGACATGGATTACATGTGATTCTGCCTACTAATATGTATTCACTTGATCAAAAACTTGTGCAGAGCTAAACAAGGGTATATTGCAAGCTCTTGATCTCAGCTGGCGCCATCTATCACACCTTCCTTCAGAACTTTTGCTTGTCTACCATATCAACAACTAATATATTATAAATCACTTTCTTCTCTTTGTTTAAACAACTTTACTTCAAAATTGATTTTGTGTTTGTTTAGGATTACAGCTGGCAGAATCTATCTCGCGGTGTAGGTTTTAATCGATGAATTTGTGCCTTTCGTGAAGTTATTGTGGAGTTGTGGAATTGGGTATGGATAACTGAAAAGTGTTGGAGGTGGATGTGTGATGAACGATTTGGTAAATGTAATTCATGTTGAGTATAAGAATAAGTTTACATGTTTTTTCTTCTCATTGTCATTAAATCTTTATATTCAAACTTCATGTAGTCTGTAAGTTGAACTATCTTATATTGATAAGATTGATTGTATTGTGGATACATAAATTAAGCTGTATTAATTGCTTCACAATTACTTGTTCATTAAAGTCTAATCACATAGCTTTATTTTGACAAGGCTTGCATAGGTTGTTATGGTCAGAGTGTTACAATTCTTTTATCTCTCGTTAAATCACTCTTTTCGTTGTAAAATGGCTTGATGTTGGACTTTACCTATATAGAGTAGCTAGATCTTACTGTTTATATAGCTTGTCTTTCTAAAGGCTAATTCACATTATTTGCTATCATTGAACAGGTAAATTCAAACCTATTTACTTTTTTTGGCGTAAACATTATATTGACACTTCCATCCAGCATTCTGTATGAGGTAACCTATCTGCTTTTCATTAAATAAAAATAGTTGTATGGGTGTGGCTATAGTATGCTTTGACTACTTCTGATGGGAGTTTTTGATCGATTTTAGTGTATTATTCTCCCAATATTGAAAAAGTCTACAAGAAAAACTCAATAATAAGCCTGCAGGTTTTGTTAATTCTACTGGACGGTATTTCTTTTCTTATAGATTGTATCTTTGTGCTCTTACTTTTGTCTTGCATGCTTATCTGAAAGTACTATATGAGTTCTTTAGTTCTCAGAGTCTATTTCATTGTTTACTAAAATTCAAAATTCATTATTTGCAGATTACCTGCAGATGGTAATGATATAATTATGATTTCTTTCCTTTAATTTAAGTGGCTTATGCGTACATAGAATTTCTATCCTGGTATATATATGTAGAAAGTAGAAGAAATATATTAATGTTATATACCTTAAGGTGTTGAATGTTAGTTCAGGAAATGGATCATGGGAACCATTTCATATACCTCATGATAAAACTGATGAAAATATAATGACCATTTCATTTTCTGTATGGAGATTAGTAAAAGTTCTTTTTCCTTAATGTGGTATTGACCAGACAGGAATGTACTTGCCAAGTGGCAAGATACCATGATTAGTGGTTCTCTGATCTTAGACTTTTTATATGGATTATTTAGCAAGAAGTTATGTCACTTGACCAATTATATCATTTTAAAGCAGTATTTCTTGGAGGCCAATGACAATGAGACAAGAATTGCTGAAATAGAGAAGATAAACTTATACATATATTTTTTTGGGATGAGCAATGTCGGTGAGGTCAGTAAATTTGCTAAGGATTTCCCTTGTTAACTAATATTTCAAGTAATTACATACTGGGAAGTTTGAATTTATAAATAATAATTATTCTGATTCAGGAATTTTGTTAAGGAATGACTGTATTGAAGCAATATCAATGTCTGGTATGTTTAGTATGCTTATTAGTGCATCTAAGATGTATCATTTTTCAAATGTGTCACTTTCTTTTAGAATAAGGTTAAGCCTTTATTCAGATATTTAATTGCTTTTGGTGTTTTGCACTTATATGATTGCAGTAATCTCCACTATTCTTCTCTTTTTCGCATACATATTTACTTTTGGTATCACTTAAAATTATCATTCTAATTTCATGTTTTCTTGTGGTTAGATGGCAGAGGATTTGCTTTATGGTATTGCCAGTTGTGAAGAAATTCTTAGTATTACGCTATTACCATTTCTGAGAGGTAACTTTTAAGTTTTATTTTATTTTATTTTTTTATCAGTGAGGTAACTTTTATCTAACGTATACGATACTTGTAATTCTTTTAAGAACATCAAAAAGCTATGGTTTGTGAAAATTTTCGATAGTTTACTACTAGAAGTGCATCACGTTGAATGTTAAAACAGATGGGTCTCATTGTCTACTAAATGTGTGGGGATTTCTTTTTTTTTTTTTTATGTAATTTTGTTCGGTTTGCATACATTAAAATGCATATGTAATTTTTTATGTTCTTATTAGCATCTTCATAGTGACTAGAAAATATATGATATATCTTTTGATGACTTTGATACTAATTTTACTAAATTGTATTTGCAGCATGACATTTGGAATATGCGACCTTGTAAGTTTATGTTTTTGTAACTTAATGACTATGATTATCTCATTAGCTGAAATATATAGTCAGACTATAATTCTAAATAACTCTTGTATGTATTTCCAACATTTTTGTAAACTTGAAAATTAAGTTTATATCAGTGTCTTATAATTTGCTCAGTAGTGGATGATGATCTATTTAATCATATTTTATGGATTGTGAGTATGGAATTGAAAAGCAACTACATGAAATAAATTTATTGTAATAATTAATCAGGTATTTGATTATAAATAGTAAAAAAATATTCTATTGTATATAAAATTGTGCTATAGGAGATTTGGGTACGAAATGTTCCCTCTATAATAAGAGAGCAATTTTCCAAATAAAATTCGTGCAGAAAAATGAGTTTTTCTGTACAAATTATGAATTTCGTCCCCAAAGAAAGCATTTGGCTACGAAATTGATGTATTAGTTACGGAAATATATGCATATGGGGACGAAAAAAAGCGTCCACAAAAGAGTTAATAGGCGACGAAATGCTTAAGTGTAGCAAAGTCTGACACAATTGGGGACGACTTCCACAATTTCGTGCTCAAAGACATTTAGCGTCGCGGATTTGGCGACAGTCCTAGCGACGAAACTATTTCGTATTGTATGACAATTGGCGACGAAATTTCAATTTTTGGCGACGAATTATTTCGTAGCTAAACAGCTGATTTCTTGTAGTGTTAATGTAGGTATTTTCTCTAGTCATTTGTAATTAGCTTATTTTGACACCAATAAAATAGGTTCCGTTCGATATTGTGTTTGATGTATTCACCATCTAAAAAAAGTTTATAAAAATAAACTGCACATGGCATCAATATACTAATATCATAGCTAAGGTTTAAATCAAAACACAAATAAATTAAGAAATGAATAATTTTAGAATTGGATTTATGAGCTGGCCAGAGAAGGCAGTTTAACCTAGTAATTACAAATTTGTTTTTAAAATCGATAATCGATTTTGGTATAATTATTTATAAGAAATCTGTATTTAATTTTAAAGCTTTCAATAACACAAGACTAGTAAAAAGTAGATAAAAGCTCGTAAAATAAATCTCAGATTAGTAGTTTTCGGATTGTTTTAGGTCTCGCTGCTAGTTTGAATTTGGAGGTTGAGCAGATGGATGTGAAGAATCTCTAGTTAAAATTTGACGATGATCCAACGGTGGATAAAGTCGGAAAGGCCAAAAAATCGAAGCAGCTGTGAGTGTAGCCGAAAATTGTTTCCTCTCTTTTCTCTCTTGATTTGTGTTGTAGAAAAATGTGCTGAAAGTTACATGCCAATAACCCTAACATAACCTTAAATATGTGGGCCAAGTAATGGGCTAAGTGAATACAAAATGGACTACCAAAAGATTGGGCATTTATCCACATAGGAAGGGACCCAAAACCCAACAGTTTCCACTGCTTTTCCTTGCAACATGTGCATTTTCTTGAAATAAAACGTTTTATCTTTCAAAATATAAAATTCATAATAAAGTAATTTTAATGTGTTTATTAATATATATACATATGTATTGAGTATCGACATAATAGAAATTTTCAACAAATCACACGTGAAAAAAACAAAAAAAAAACTGAAGAGGGAAGAGACGACGGCGCATTTCCCTATTTTATTTTATTTTTATTTCTTAACTAGGGTTAATTAACTTGGGGTTAATAATGACACGTGCTTAACTCCTATTAATGTGACATTAATGTGGATTGGGATACCAACTTGGGAAACAGCGTGTTTAAATTATTCTTGTAGATTTTCCATACTGACCGTCAACAGCTAAAAGTAGTAATGTAGTGCTTCTTCCATTCTTTTTCTTTATCCTTTCACTTTTTCCATCTATTTTTTTGTTAAAAGTTAAAATGATGAAAGTTTTAGGTATATTTACATATATATATCCTTAATGAGAGTTAGTGATGTCAAATCACTATTTTATATGAGATGATATTTTTGAAAAAAATAATTTTATTTATAGAAAGGGATTGTTAATTAGGGACATCCCAGAAAGAAAATAATAATTAAAAAATTAGAGACAAAGAAAGTAAGAAGTATATAATAAGAGCATTTATTCGAAAAGAAAAGAAAAAAGATTGAGAGAAAGAGAGAGGAATTGAAGATTGAAATGAGCTGTTTATAGCCATCAATCAACTAGAAATACAAACAATAATTATTCTTTTTTGAAAGACAAACAATAATTATCCTTAATTAGTAATTACCCTTTCTTTCTTTTTTGCTTCTTTCCAATAGCATGTGAATTTTCTTAATAATTTTTTTTTGGCTACAGTCACACCCTCGTAACTGATTATAATTAAAAGAAACATAAACATAAAAAACTAAAAACTAAAAAAAAAAAAAAAAAAAAAAAGGTAAATAAATTGACCAATATTTGAGGTTACATATTTCTAAATCCCAAGTACTAACGCTTAGCTTTGCCACAAAGTAATGCATTTTCTGGAATTTCGTACTCAGTAAACAAACTGCGTTCATTGTTCCAAACTCTAACATACAGTTCTTGTCCAAGATATCTCCTGTGCCAAATTGAAGACCTCAAATTCCACATCCCTTTATTGTCCAATGACACCAAAATTGCACTCCATGAATATGGATACACCTACAAATTGCAATTAAATTAAACAAGATTAATGATCGGAAGCCAATTATTATATAGTAAAAAAAAATGCAATTGGGAATTTAGGGTGAGGTGAGGTTAATTGGATCAAATCGGGTCAATTCACAAAATTGGGTTGGGCCAGGAAGTTGGCCCGTGAGTCCAGATCCATTTTACCAACACTAATTTGTTGGGTTGAAGTACCTGAACTGTGTATCTAGTGGTGGCATCATTGAAATTATAGAAGCGTCTCCTCAATGTAGTATTCCACTTCCCACTTCCAAACCTGGATTTAAGAAAAAAAATATGCACTTTTAATCCAATAAGACTAGACACTTTGCACTTCTGATCCCATACTTTATACTATATAATTTACATTCTACTCTTTCTCAATATTTGCACTTTTAGGACCACAAATGCAAAATTGAGATAGTTTTATGGGACCAAAAATACTAAATTTAGACTATTTAATAGGATGAAAAGTGTAAAATATTTTAAACAATTGGGATCAAGAAAATTTGTGCGTAATATTTTTTAGAAAAATAAAGATGAAAAGTGCGATTTAATAAGAAGAAAAAAGACTAGTGAAGATGAGATTAAAACGAAAAGGAATACTAAGAATCAATTAAAAATAAAAAGTAATGGATTTACCCAACACTCCAGAAATCATGGCCATCAATATGCCAAGACTGAATGGTGGATTCAGTGTTTTGAAACACGATTTCAACAAAATCGTGCAGAGCAGTGCCTATAACACCTGTGCCAAGAACTGCAGGGCCCGCAGGTGGGGTGTCTTTGATTGAGTTTAGTGTAAAAACACCGGGGATGTTGTAATAATCTGCAAGCTTTAATGGAGTGTCTGGATTTACGTAAGACATCTTATTTATTGCGTATTTGGTCTTCCCATTAATCTTTTCAGCTGTGTTTTCTAGTACTAATGTCCTTGCGACTGGTATGGTTCCGTAATGAAATGATCCCTGTGGGTTAGGTCTAGCTGCATTTGCTGTCAAATTCCACCTGCAAAAATATTAATAAGCATAATTTTAGTATTTAATCTTCGGGAAAAAAAAATATTGAATCGCGATTTGGATGATTTTGATATGAATATCGAATGGTATTATAAATAAAAATATTAGTTAGTGGGTCTTGAAATATTTGAATCAGATGACATAAAAATATAGGCATGTGGTAAATCAATGATTTCATAAAGTTTATATGTTGGACTTGAATCAATTGGTTTCAAGTTGAATTATAAGAGTTTGGACGGTCTTAATGGGCCATACCCAAATTGGTTTAGCCCGATTTCACTGGATTGAAACTGAGCCAAAATCGATTAAAACACACCATAAATATATTGCGTCTCTATCTTTATTTAAAAAGTTTGTTATTTAGAAAAGCGATATATCTTTTATCAAATAAACCGATTCTGTTAAAATTTTATCGAATCAAAACGGGTAGATCAAATTGGCAAACAAGTAAGCGCACCTCACCGAACACTCTATAGCACCAAATCTCAATATAGTTATCGCACTACAATTTACCTGATAGTTCTGGCTTGCTTCATTGACCAATGAATGTGGTAAGTTGGCGCAATAGGCAATGGCCCGGAAGCTGCACTTCTCGAGCCCTGATAGTGAAGAATCGCTGTGGAGGTAAAAATCGGCTTGGTGAAACGACTCGAGGCAACGATGAAATAGTCTTTATGATCTCCAATGTCATGTAAAGTCACCAAAAAGGAGCTAGATTGCCCAACATGAATATCAAGTGATTCATATACTTCTTGCATTGTATGGGATCCTTCACATTCCACTAGGCGTAGAGTGTGGCCCTGGATTCTAAAATTAATTGAAGTTGATAATCCAACGTTTGATACTCTGAATAAATATGTTTGCCCTGTTTTTTACATTCCAAAATAAAAAAAGAAAATATGTTAGAAAGCTACAATCTTATACATAGGTGGAAGAAAAAAAAATGAGAATTTTAGTTTAGACCTTCGCTTAGGACTCCAGTTTAGAGAAAACATATTTATGTTACAATGTTAAAAGAAAGATTAATCATAACATCAAATTTTAGTTTACACATACACTTGCTCTAAAGAAGTAGGAAAAATAAATATTATTCAACTTAGTTAAATATGTAGATCCCAAATTTAAATTTCGCATAAGACCTCGAAATTTACCTGGTATGACATTAAAAGAAGTGGACCGAGGATTTCCATTGATAAGTATTCCATCAGGCAATGGGAAAGTGTTTCCAGTGTCTAGTATATTTTGCAATTCCTGCAATTTACACCGAAAGGTTAATCAGACTTTTTCTCTAGGGCTAATAAAGAAAAGAAAATTATTGTTCATTTGAATTTTACTGACCTTGTGGTCTTTCTTCCACCAATCAGAGACGAGTACTGTGAATTCTTCGAGAGGTTTTGGATATGGAACTGCGATAACGGATCGGGCCAAGATATTGAATCCGCCGAACCCTCCGGCTGCTCTGTGCATTAATGTGGATGGGAAATAAGTGTAAGTTCCAATTTGATCTTTCATTTGCATTTTGTATGTCCAATTTGAGTTTGGAGGAATTGGGCAATTTGTTCCTAGAACACCATCTTGCCATGATTCCTTCCTCTGTTTGATTCCGTTCCTGATTTAATTATACACGATGAAAGATGAAATAAATTAATCATCTATGAGTTAGCCCCAAGTATACTATTCAAGTAAAATTTCACAAAAAAAATATTCTTGGAAAAAAGTTTGGAAATCCCTAATGAGACTCTAATGACAAGGAAAATTCTTGTCCAAGCCTGGTCTGGCTAAACACATCCAACCACCGAGCAAGTGTATTGCACTTGCTTTGTGATTGGTCACTCTCTTGGGAGTTACATTCGATTGCACTTGCTTTCTAGTTACTTTGAATTTGGCTAAACCCGATTTGGTTAAGAATTTTCCCTAATGACAAATTAAGTTGAGGTCCGAAAAGGCGAAAACTAGTTTGGTAGTTGATACGGAATTGTAGAAAGGTTCTTAATTGTTTATTCATAATAACCTTTTTTTTTTTTTTATCAACATTATAATTTATTATTAATTACCCAACATTAATTTTTTAGTGATATGAGCTGGTCACCCCAATGTACCCTTTTACTTTATTATAACTGGTAATTACTTCCTTAAGTTGTTTTCCAAGCATTACTATTGCAAATTAATAGTAATAAAATTTGTGTAATTGATTAAATGGTATATTACCAAAGTCAAATGATCTATTTTGGTTAAAATATCAAAGTCAATTTATTTGATGCAATGCATAAGTCTAAAGTGTTAAATCCATTATATCTCTTCATAATTTTTATTTTTATATTTGAGATTTCGAATACGTTCGATTATTACATAATATTTTTAATAATTATTAAATTACAAAAATAAATTAATTTAAAAAAAACTAGTAATAAATTAGAAAAATAGTGGGAATCAAAATCCAAAATCTCTAGGTCTCCTCTAATCTTCAATTATTATTTTTTTAAATTTTCTTAATCATAACGCGTGTACACGTCATTATTTTACATTTCTCCTATATCGATATAGCAATATGTATACTTAAGGGTACGTAGAAATGTCGTAGCATTGTTTCACTAAAGGTTAACTAACTCACAGTTGTGATATTTTGTTGAACATATGAAAATATATCATTATTAAATCTATATATATAGTTGTGCATTTGACAATTAGAATAAATACAAGTAGGATTTTCTTGCAAATATACATTAATGTGACCACATAAGTAATTCACATATTGCACAAAAAGGAAAAAAAGGAAATGAACTAACCATGTGATGAGCAGAGGTTCGTCAAGTTTGTTTTCAACTTGAACAATTACATTGTCATTAGTTACAACGTTAACGGTAGGACCTGGAAATTGTCCATTGACAAGAATACCCTGAAAATTTCAAAAACACAAAATGAGTTTGGAGAATTAAATTAAATTTACATTAAAAAATATGGTTAAAATTAGACTGCAGAATAAAAGTAGAATTTTACCCTTTGATTGACTCCTAGAGGTGAAATTTGTCCATATTCGAATACCCAATTTAGATATACATATGGATCTTCAGCATTCACATAGGAAAAAACACTCAAACATACCAAAACTCCAAGTAAAATATTCAGAATCATAGCTTGTCTCATTTTAATTAAATAAAAAAAAAAGGAAAAAATATTAATGGAACAATGGGAAAATGACAAGTGCAGAAATGAGACAAGAGGAGTTTATATAACAGAAAGTGATGGCGCCAAAAACGAACAACGTTTGTTGCATGCTAACATGCAACGGAACTCAAATTACGAGAAGAAATCTAATCTTATTTGCGCCGTACTTAATGCTCATTTAATGCTTAGATTCTCGACTCTTTTAAGATAATCAAAGATTTAATTGGATCTATTTGACTAATTTCTTGTTAGTCTCGATTCTTCAACTTAAAGTAATATTATTTAGTCTAATTGATTTTTAACATAGGTCTTTTTTTTTTTTTTTTTTCTTCAGAGAAACGATCATTATATCAATATTCGATAACTCTAAACATTGTTTAAAGGATGGTTTAATATTTTTGAAACTTGAAGTTTTTTTTAATTTAATTTGATTATTAAATGATGGATCTCAAACAACACTCGAATTCAATTAGTTTAATATCTTAAGTCGGACTTATTATGTTTAGCTTAATAAGTCAAACTCAATCGCAATAAACTATATATTGTTCAAATTTAGTTTTGAAGTACTAGAACCTCACAATAATTTTTGCCAACCAAATTCAAGCTGGATTTTTCCCGACTAAATTCAAGCTAATATTTTGCGCAACTCAATCCAATTTTCATTCCAACAAATATCTATATTATTATTCTAAATGACTTTTTATGGAAAAATTATTGTCTAAATATGTTTTGATCAAACTCATTCAATCACAAGATAAGTGTATTACACATACCTTAAAATTAATTAGTCACTCTTATTGCAATGTTATCGATATACAACACTTGTCGTGTAAATATTTTGGTTATATATGGTTTATATTAGAATCTCCTCTGATTGTGTTACACTCGAATTATTAATACCACACCAATAAAATTTATATTCGATTCGTTTTATAATAAATGCCACTTATAATATAACCACCAATCATAAAATTTGTACTTGAATGAATACGTAACAATCAAATCAATTTGAAATTTCCCCGGTTTCTTTTAGAACTTAACCTAATAACTTGTGTTTCCTCAATCTTTTCTAAATTATTTCCACTTGATTCCAGCCTCATTGACTTATCTCTCAAGTGTTCTTATATTATTTGAATTGTTAAGACTCTTGTATGGTTTGGTTTGAGTACACTCTAATAAGATTCGTCGGTGAAAGGCGAGAAGGGCGCAGCCAAGAACGGATCATCATTAATTCGGTTTTAAATACGTCTATATATACATATAAATATATTGATAATTAATTAATAATATATAGTAATTCAAATTAATTGGCAAAGCGTAATTAAGAAGGTAAAATTATGGTGTAGTTTTCACATGGAAATAAAGCAAGAAGCGAAGACAAGGGGAGGTTTATGTGGATCAAGTGTGGTGGCAACATTTCATTGGGTTTCGGGATTTGGCGCCAAATTCAATTAAGCCTTTTTTTTTAATTAATAATTAAATTAAGCGTTTTAACTATATTAAGCGTTTTTTTCCCCTTTGTTATAGGATTAGTATTTTTTTTAAGAATAATTCACTAAACATCAACTGACTTAGGGGTGGGTACGGGGCGGGTTTGGGACGGCTTCTGGGCTAGAGATATGGGTATAATAAATTTCGGGAATGACATTTTTCATTCCAAACCCGGCTCGTAATAATTAGGGTACCCGAAAGCGGATACCCGAATTATTGCTGGATGGGATTACGGGTCCCATATTATTTTTATTCATCAATTCTTCATCCACCTAACAAAATAATATTACAATATTACGTAATTATATTTTGTCATTTTCCTTTTGCTAAATCGTATCACTTTTAATTCATTATTACATAAAATATATCATCAATTCATAATAACGACTCATTCAAATAGATCCAAATACGATATAATGAGTAAATGATAAAATACGATCCACTTCGAGTCTCAATAAGAAAAATCCAATCCAAATACTATTTATAGTTGATATCAAAATAATTTATCCAAGCTCACACTTAAATTAAGCAAAAAGTTATAAATTTTTAAAACAACTAAAAGTGTAAAATCATATAATGACCCATAATATTAATAATTAATAATTGATTTAAGATTTAAAAGGTATATTAAGATAAAGTAAAAAAGTTCATTTATTAGATAATGTTAATTAATTAATAAGTTAATGAATTATATACGTAAAATGTATAAATTATATAATAATAATATTATATAGGCGGGTTCGGGTATTCGGGGTTGGAGAGACTAATCCCAAACCCGTCCCATATTTCCGTAATAAAATACGGGTATTAAAGTTCGGTTACCCAAATCCAAAAAATACTTATCCCGTTCGGGTATTTAAAAAACGAGACGGGACGGGTTTGGGTTACCCGAACCCAGCGCCCACTCTGACTACGCATACATGTTTCTGTATAAAATCCTTCATATTCTATTATTTTTTATTGATATAAATTGATTTCAAAATTTAATAACTTAAAAATATTATTGGTTAAAGTTGAGGTTCATGATCAAGAGATCATGATTCAATTTCCGCTAATGTGAATATTTCTCTAATTTAATATTAGTCTTTGTAATTAATTTGTCTATATACTTTGATATTAATGAAATAGATTCGAATAAATTTATTGATATTAATGAACATGATTGATGTAATGATGTATAAAATGATTTCAAAATTTGGATGACCCACAAAGTATTACGTTGCAATTTCAGCTCCTTTTACGTAGGGGTGTAAACAAGTCGAGTAGTATCGAACGACACGTTGTTCAAGCTTGGTTTGAATTCTATCGAGCTTGAAATTTTGTGTTTGAACTTGGTTTGATTTCTTAACGAACCGAGCTCAAACGAGCTTTTATCGAACGAGCTCGAGCCGAATATTGAGTAGCTTGATATTTTACATGTATTTTTTCAATTTTTAGCTTATCGAGTCGAGCTCGAGCCGAGCTTTAAAAGTTATCGAACCAGAAATCTTGTTCAAGCTTGTTTGATTTATTTGACGAATCGAGCTCAAACGAGCTTTTATCGAACGAACTCGAGCCGAGTATCGAGTAGCTTGGTTTGATTTTCAGCCCTACTTTTACGCTTTATCATAGTTATTTAAGGTATTTATTTTTGGGGAAAAAAAATTTAACTATTTTAATTTTTTAATTGTCTGTGTACCACAATTAAACATAATCATTTTCGCACCTTGCCCAAAATATTTTGAGATTCACGTGAAGTTACCCCCATGTGCCCATCACATGATAATGACTGAATGAACAAAATATATCGATTGTTTAATACTACTTTTCTCAAAAATGGCGGGCATAATGCGTTTTTGGTTGATATTTTGATATTAAATTGTCACTAGTATTATCCAAAAATAATATAATGTGTTAACAGCTAGCGTAAATTCCCCAATGGGCTTACTTGCATTGGGCTTCACAGATGGACCAGAAAGTAACCTTTAACTTCTGCTGTCTTTTAAAAACTTAATAAAATAAAATGAGGAGCCCGGTTATTTTTTCAGATTATTTTCAAATAATAGAAAATTAGAAAATTGTGAAATGTCTTTGAGACTTTCAAAAAAATCAGCCAGTAGGATGATAATTAATAGGTTAATGCACATATTCTTTTTACAAATGTGTTTATTTGGTGCATGTTTAAGCAATAATAAACTTTTTCGAATTAGCTGTTTGGTTATTACCGTAAATAAATGTGTAAGATATATTTAAAAATATAAAATGATGATTTTTTTTTCAGAAATAAAACCCAAAAAAATCTAAATAAATCCAGAAATTGACACAAGGATACTGATAATCCATATGAATAGATGCAAAATTATGCTGCCATATGAAATCATGCTAATTCTCTTGAAAATCATATTCAAATAACAACGAAAACAAGAATAATTAATCTAACATATTTAGATATATTACTTTTAAGTAGCCAAAAATTTTCTCCCTCTATATTCTAGCAGTCAACCATTCATGACTGGAAACTAAACAGAAAAACTACTGTAATAAAATCCTCAAACTATTTTAAGGATGCTGTCGACCGATGGCCTTACCGCATAGTAGAGCGTTGGAGGGTATATCGTATTCATTAGCAAAACTGGGTGTTGGATTGTAAACCCGGAGATAAAATTGCTGGCCAAGGTATTGCCTATCCCACATCGCAGATCTCATATTCCACATACCTTGGTTATCCAATGATACTAATATAACAGTCCAAGAATTTGGGTATACCTGCATTTGGAATTCAAGCAATGTTGTTAATGTGATTCCATGAAATCAACAAATATATGATTACATATAAAGGGCAAAGTGGGAAAAGTCTTCAAAGAATTTGTACTAATGTCGGTGACGTTGGAATTTTGACTTGAGGACGAGCCATATGAAGCAAAACGAGCTTAAAATCATAAGGGGTATTTCTGAAATTTAATTTTTTTGATAAAATTGACGTCATAAGAGGATAACTGTAATGAACCGAATACCTTAGGGGTAGTTTGAGTAATCACCCGAACATGGAGGGTGATCAGTGTAATTACACTACACCTCGGACTAGTTTGAGTAATTTTCCTCTATGTTCTATGATAGAGTTAGTCGAGAAATTTAAACTTACTTGCGTAGTGTGCCTAGTCAAAGCGTCGACGAGATTGTATTCCTTTCTGCTATCTTGTGTCCACTGTCCAGCCCCAAATCTATTTAAAATGAACAAAGAATTAGAAACTTCATGCGTGTCATGAAACATAAATGACGATTTTGTAAACGACATAACATACCCAACAACCCAAAAATCGTAACCATCGAGATGCCAAGATTGCATTGCGTCCTCGTTGTTTTGTAAAACAACTTCGATAAATTCATGGTGAGACGCTCCCATCACCGATGTAGCTAGGCTAGGACCACTATTAGATGGGGCACTCTGGATCGAGTTAAGGCTAAAAACACCGGGAATGTTGAAATAATCGGCAAGCTTCAAAGGAGTGTCGGAGTTGGTGTACGAAACACCATTCACAGCATATCTTTGCTTCCCGTTCATTATAGGTGCTGAATTAGCCAATGTAATTGTTCTTGACGGCGTAATACTCCCGTAGTGGAACGAACCCTGTGGGTTTGGCCTCGCAGCATTTGAGGTCAAATTCCACCTGAAACAGATAACTCGATAAATGAGTGAAATGCAAAAATACCCCCTATGTTTTGCCTATTATTAAAATCCCCGTGTTTTTTTAAATATAAAAAAAGACAGTGTGCTATTTTTTATTAGCAGAAAAGATCCTCCCTAAACCGAGTACATATTTTGCATGATATACCCTCACCAAAAAATGCGAAAACACCTCTATTCACCTACAAAATTGACAATAATCCCCCTGTTAACTTCGAAATTGGCAATAACCCACCGTTCACTTAAAAATTGGCAATAACCTCCCTATTGAATTATTAACGAATTTCAAAAGTTTTTTCTAATTGTAAAGAACAAAAGGGGGTTTTTTCTAATAAAAGTAACATAGGGAGGGTTTTGCCAATTAGGCAAGCACATGATGTATTTTTGCATTTAGCTCCTCCATAAATCTGCAGGATTTGTTCATATGCCAAAAAATTATAAAATAAATTTCTCTATAGATTATTTGGTTGTACCTATAGGATCGAGCTTGATCAATGGACCATACGATTTCGAAAGTAGGACCGGCGGGGACAGGTCCAGAAACGGGAGCTTGAGAGTTAGTATAATGCAACACGGAAGTGGAAGTAAGGACAGTCTTTGTGAACCTAGTTGAAGCGACTATGTAATAATCTTTTGGAGACTGATCCAAGGTGACCAGGAGGGTCACAGATTGACCGACATGGACATCAAGAGAATCGTACATATTTTGAAGAACATTAGACCCTTCAACCTCAACAAGTTTCAGTTTGTGCCCCTGAATTCTGAAGTTGAATGAAGTGGACAATCCCACATTTGAGACTCTGAACATGTAAGTTTTACCTGAAAATCGAGCAAGATATGGTAAGAATATTCCACTATTCTCAGTACAAAACCAAGATGGTATATGTGTTACCATTTCATATCTATAAACAAACATACACGCTTTCACGAGAATTTAGGCTATATTTGGTTTGGAATTTACCTAGTACATATTTTGCAGGAAAATTAACAATTATACACCCATTGAAAAATGCAAAAACACCCCAACTTATCTAAAAAATTGACAATCCAATGTTAACTTTGAAAATTGGTATTAACCCCACTGTTCACTTAAAAAGTTGACAATAACCTCCCTTTTGATTTATGAAGGAATTTCAAATGGGATTTTTTGTTAATAAGAAAGAACACATGGGAGTTTATGCTAATAAAAATAATACAGGGGCTTTTTGCCAATTAGAACAAAGCACAGGGAAATTTTTTTCATTTAACTCAAATGATAAAGAAACATAAATACAGCATAATATTCTATCATTCGAGGCAAGAAAATCCATGAACTGAACATAACCTTAAACTAGTAAGGCCTGAAAGATAACCTTGATCACCATTGAAGGAAGATCGACCCTGGCCGTTTATAAGGATTCCATCAGGAAAAGGGAGTGGGTTTCCTGAATCTAGTATTTGCTGCAACGCCTGCAATACATAACACCAAATCTTACAGATCAAATCGAGTAAAGTAAACTTAAAATCAAGAAGTTAGATAACTTTCATTTCAGTTATCCAACGAATATTCTAAATGCAGCAAAAATTTAAAAATAACGAAACCATATTGAACTCCTACGTTGTGACTAGTCGTGTACCAATCACCAATGAGCAAGCTGAAATCTCCATCAGGCTTGGGATATGGAACTGGGATAACTGATCTTGCATAGACATTAAGTGCTCCAAATCCTCCAGCAGCTTTGTGCATAAGAGTTGATGGAAAGTATGTGTAGCTTCCAATTTGATCTTTTGTCTGGAACTTGTACGTGTAATTTGAGTTTGGAGGTATGGCACAATTAGTTCCCACAACTCCATCTTGCCAAGAATTCTTTCTCTGTTTTATTCCATTCCTAATTAATTCATACAAAACAAGCCACGACCATAAAGCTTATTTGATTACTCAGTACATAGGTTAAATATACGATTTGTAATGAAGAAACACAAAGAATGATACATAAGTAAAAGAAAATGGGATTAAAAATCATAGGACCTAAAAGAAACCATTCCAAGATTCTTTAAAAAAAAGTATTGTATGTTTCTTGATTGGAGATAATGAAATATTATATAGAGCAAGAATCACCATGTTAAAAGGAAAGGCTGGTCCAAATTATTAACGAGGTTAAGGACAATGTTCTCATTGGTCACGGAATCAAGAGTTGGACCGGGAAATTGACCATTGATAAGAATGACCTGCAAATACAAACATCACTGCATCAAATTCAAATGTTTCAGAATCTCAAATACTTCAAAACAGAACAACAACACATAGACTCGAGCATCAAACGAGTTGAATATTCTCAGTCGAACAATACATCGTTCAAGCTTGTTTTGATATACTTATCAATCAAATCGAGCTTTAATCAATTAAAAACCCGATTATATATATATTTTCTTAGCCTACTGAGTATAACCTAAACCGAGCTTCAAAAACTATACAACAAAAAATGCTATTCAAATTTGATTTGTTATTTATACTCAACCTGCTGAGAAGGGCCAAGTGGTGAAGCGGTTCCATAAGTGACAGTCCATGTATAGTATTTGTAAGCATCCTCTGCTGTCACATTTGACACATAACTCCAAAATGCCAAAAAAGCAACCAAATACACCAAAATTGCTCGCCCCATTTCACCTTGTTAAAATATATGATCACCCAAACCTCAATATCTGCAAAATCCCATTTCATAAAAGTCAGAAATTCTCAATCCCAATGCAAAATTTACTATGGAAAACATAAATATACGTTCACCGATGTGGGACCTTAAAATCTTCAATTTTGAACTTATAGGTAAAATCTTGAGATTTGAATATGGGTTTTGGGCTTTATATAACCTGCGGTTAATAAGAATTGAGTCTTGATAGAGCTGAAATGGTGACTAAGAATACTAAACTATACCAGATCTGAAGTGGGATTTTAAGCCAAATTACAATGCTACTGAAAAATTGAAAGAATAAAAGAATGTGAGTGAATCTTTCTTCAAAATCTATGTCTGTACCATTTTGAAAATTGTAAAGTGGGTTTTGGCAGTATAATGCTATATATAAATCGATAATACTGGTGCTGACAGGGTTTAATTTAATGAAATATTAAAAGATAAAGCTTCATTGGGTATGCTTGTCTGTGGTAAACCTTGATATTTGGCGCAATTAACGCGTTTCTAAGTCGTTATGAGGCAAATTTTCATTTTTGGCCCTGTAATGTAGTTTTTTTTTTTTTTTTTTAAATTGGCCTTTCTATTGTGGTACCATGATAATATAAATTATTTATTGTGTCATCGTCATTAATATCAGTTCTTATAGTCGGAAAATTTTAATTATCACCAGATATCATCAATTTATGTCTTATTTAAGAAAATTTAATTTTTTTGTCAAGAACTCATCAATATGTACTATTTGATTGGAAATTTAATTTTCGCCAAAAAAAATCATGTGTCGAGTGACACTAAAAACTGATAATTTTAAATTTTTACTCCAAATTTTGTAAGTTTAAGGCACAGATGGGTCTATAACTTCAATTTTCTACTAAACAATGGTCAAAAGTTTTCACAAAAATCGTAGATACCTATTTTTATTTATATAGAAATAAATAGATCAAATTCACAATCATATTTCTCTTAAACTTTATCTATACATCCAAAAATCGGTCCTTATCGACGTTTAACCAAATTCTGCTGGGAAACTTTAACCGTTTGTGAATTTGATTTGTTTATTTCTTTATAAATAAAAATAGGTATATACGATCTTTGTTGGAATTTTGACATTTTTTTTTATCAAAAATTAAGTTATAGACCTATCACGTGACTTGAACTTGCAGAATTTGAAATCCCAAATTTTAAATGTACTCTCGACACATGATGTTTTTTGCGAAAATTAATTTCCGGTGAGATAGGACATACATTGATGATTTTTCGGCACAAAAATAATTTTTTCGGTCAAATAAGACATAATTGATGATTTTTGATGATAATTAAAAAAATTCTGCGATATGAACTGAAATTGATGATTGTGACACAGTAAATGACATATATTGTCAATGGACTACAATAAATACTCCCTCCGGGGCTCTTTTTTTTTTTTTGTCGCTTTGGCAAAAAATTTTTGTTTACTTTTATTTATCGCTTTATGATTTCAACGTAAAATTAATGTTATTTTATCAATTTTACCCTTCTTATTAATATTGATCAGTAATGCTAATTAATGCTAAGCTTATTTAGTTAAAAGGATATTTTGGATTCTTTACTTAAAAAAATTGACTATTTATGATATTATTTAATTCGTATGCAATCTTCCAAAGCAACTAAAAAAAACTGGGAGTGGTCAATTTTAAAACGCAGAAATTTTAGAGGCCCAATTTTTTTGGCCCTAAGTAAGTCACAGTCAAACACCTTAGATACTTGCGCTATTATTGTGCCTAATACCTGATTTTTTTTGTTCTTGTATCTTGGCCTGGGATGAAACAATACATGGATGTTCTTGTTTCAAAAATTTTCATATGGAAGACCTTTACAAATGATGATTTTTCACAAACGAATCGGCCAAATATCAAAAATAGTCCCATAATTTTGGATCTTTTAGTAATAGTCATGTAAATATACTGAACATAAGCTAAATTCGGATCTTTTAGTAAATATATTCTCTAACTTAGAATAAAGTATCATTTTTCGTCCTGTATTTATAAACTTAACTTTTTCTTCAAAAATAGGATCAAATTTATAATTGTCATGACAAAAGTATAAACTTATTGAAAGTTATTGGTGATCGAGTAATGGTTGAAGCTGAAAGAAATTTTGCAATTAATGTCAGACTCGTTGGAAGTTTCAATTAATTTGTTTGGGATTACTAGACATAAAGTACTTCCAACGAGGATAAAAATATTTAATTGCAAAATTTCTAGTAATCCAACTAATGTCTAGTTTTCATTAGTTGAATACGGATAAAAAAAAAAAAGGGGTATCCGAATTGGGCAATTAATGTCTGATTTATATGTATAAGGATAAAATGTCATTAGTTGTATGGCTAGTGATACTGTCAGAGCACCAATTATTGGTGTCAGAGCAATTTTTATTATTACTTATTTACCCTTTTTTGTTTTATATGGTTAATGAGTAAAAAAGGAAGATAATTAATGCTCCCATTCCATTTTTTTTTCTCGAGTTCGGCCAACATGGATTATCTCAACTCTCTTAAAATAAATTTACGCGCAGTCTCTGTTATTAAAATTATAATTTTTGTCATGCTTCTTATTATCTTTAATTGGTTATTAAATCGAACAATATCATATTTTCCAAAAGAAGCTTATATATGTATACATCATTTTAAGATGACGTAAACATATATATTGAATTATTTATATTTTTAAAATTTAGTATTTTGATATTTTACAAGAGTGTAAGACTTTCTTCAAGGGGCCTTTTATATCCCATATTATAAGAGATAGGATAAGATTTGGGCAAAAAAATCCACTTCAAGGGAGTCTTTAAAATTTGAGAAAGCCAAATTTTTTTTAAGTTTGGACTCTTATATTTGAGAGTCCAAACTTAAATCTTAAAAATTGATTTTGCAGACAAAAGTACAAATCATAGTACTTTTCTATTTAGTTTTTCAAATTATAATATATTAAATATATACATATATATATATATATATATATATATATATATATATATATATATATAGAGATATTAATAAAAATTAAAAGTAATTTGTTTAAATATAAATGAGTTGTTGGAGTGATGTGATGTGATTGTTTAAAAGTGAACTATTAAAATATAAACTAGCTGTTAGAGTGCAGAGTAAAAAGTGGAAATGTGTAATACTATTCACCATTTAAATTTTAAGATAAGAGGCCTGAATTTAAATGGACTGTTGGAGATGGTCTAACACTGCATTGTTCAAATTTGGTTTGATTTTAATATGGATCTAAAATTATATTGAACTTGGTTTGATTCTTAAATAAATTGAGTATAATCATGCATCTTAATGGAGTTAGAACTTATAAGGATTAAGATATTTACATGCACTTTTATTATTTTTTAAATATATCAGGTCGAACTTGAATTAATTTCAAATTTTGTAAAACGAGAATAACGTTCGATTTTATTTTATATGTAAATAAATTGAACTATAATAGTATTTTAGCAATTGAACCATTGTCAAATACATTCCCTAATAAAAAATTATATGCAGTAAAAATAATAAAAACGTTCTAAAAAAAAAGTAAATAAATAAATCAATCAGAAATATATGTGATTATAAAGAATTAAGAGATGATGAAGCTTGTCAGATGCGTGACATTTTAATTGGTGATGATAGTTGATAATGGAAAGTAAATATTTACAATAAATTAGAGAGAGAATGTTCAACACAATTCTTGAGCTATATTTAAGTCTAACTTAATTACTAGTATTCAACAATAGGGGTATATTTGGAAAATAATTAACTTTGCTCTGACAACAACAATTGTTGCTCTGACAATATCGCTAGCCTAGTTGTATTTATATGAAGTCTGATTTTTTTATCCAACTAACTTCCAAGTAATTTCAAGAGGATTCTTAATGTCTAGTAATCCAACGAGGATAAAAAGTTTCATAGGATCAAAATTTGAATACGGACTCGTTGAAACTTCCAATTAATGTCTAGTTTTATTGGGATTACTAGACATAAAACTTGCAATCATTAGACATAAAACTTGTAACCGTAGAAATCTAGAAAGAGGATTAAAAAAAAAATACGGTAGATTTTCATTGGGCAAGAAGGGGTATTCTAATTTGTTTGGGATTTTCCTTTAAGAATCCAACTAACTAAAAAAATGTATAAACAAGATCATTTGAATTTTACGGACTAAATTATTTTTATCTTTATCTTATCTTATCTTTGTGTAAAAACTTCTCTTATATATACATTCCATAGTTCAAGACTCTTCATAATTCGTATCAACAAAGAAAAAACAAACACCAAAAATTCAATTATGTCTAATGATTTGAACCATCCTCTTCCTCCCCCACCACAACCAAACCATCCCGGTCGGCTCGTGCCACCTTTTCCCACAATCCTACCTCCTCTATACGCAGCTCAAGTTGTTGCTAGATCGTTTCTTCTATATTATCCTCCGTATTATGAATACTATCATTCGTACTATGTATACCATCCTCCGTCGTACTATGCATACTATCCTCCAGTGCAGATAATGACACAAGCCATGATGTCCGAATATGATGATGATGATCGCTTGATGTCCGAAGATGATGAAGATGATTGGTTGATGTCCGAAGATGATGAAGAGGATCGCTTGATGTCCGAAGATGACGAAGATTATCGCTTGATGTTCGAAGATGATGAAGATGATCTCTTGATGTCGTTTGTTATAAATGAAAGCATAAACGAAGAGGATCCAAGGCCGGATGATGGTCTTTCGGGGTTGGCCATTGCTGCAAATTTGAAAAGTAGAGATCCTTTCTCTAATGGAAGTGAATGCCATGATGTCGATGATCATGAAATTTGCGTCGTCTGCCAAGATGACTTGTGCCAAGAAAACAAGACAATTGCTACTCTCAAGTGTGGACATGAATACCATGAAGAATGCATCACAAATTGGCTACTTCAGAAGAACTTTTGTCCTCTTTGTAAGGCTACCGCTATTCCTTAGAATTTCGTATTATTTTTGCGTCATGCATGCTAGGTCACCATAATACGTGTTTTTTCTATATCAATTTTGTTCTCCCTATTACATAATGATTAGGCCATTTTTGAAAAAAATTAAGGAACATGAGTAGAACTTAAGAAATCCTGCATTGCCTACTATAAACTTTTGATACTAGAGTTAGGGAATCGAAACTAAAGATAGAATTGCTTGAGTTTAGAGGGGTGAACCCATTTAGAACGAAAATATAATTAGAATCACTCTCTAAAAATTAAAAAGAATGCTAAAATGTATGCATTCCAAAAAAAAGTGCTAAAATGTATGCACTTAAAAAGAAAAGTGCTAAAATGTATGCACTCGAAAAGAAAAGTGCTAAAATGTATGCACCGAAAAAATAATAAATTAAGAGAGAACAAATCAAAATTATAAGTAGTTTGACTTGAGTGAATCCTTAAATTCTGAATTCAAGTCATTAAATCTCTTAGGATTTGGTAGGCTAACTCGAATAGATGAAGTTTATAGATGGCAATCGAGGAAATCAATGCAATTAGGTTCAATAATCTCAATTTTTTGTGACTTAGATGGTTCAAAGTGCCTAATGCGTTAGCCTTCACACACACTTGGGGAGAAATTAAATTGATTAGGAAAACTTCTTGTATTATGTTAATTGATCTTGGCATTACATTTGTTTGTCTGTAAGTCTAGGTTTCAATTGCAATCTTGATGTTGCCGTGTAATCTGAATTTGATATTGTGTATAAAAATATTCAAGTTTATTCGTTTTTACAACTAAAATTTTTGTTAGATATGTCATATATTTTAACATTTTGTATGTGCCATTTGTTCTTATAATTTTCTTTAATTAAAAATCAATATCGAAAATGAAACTCAAATTACAGTTTCATGTGGCTTTATATGCTGGTACATTGCCAAATAATAGGTCATATTAATATACTTCAATCACAAAACCAAGGTTGCAAAAACTCCTCAAGATCCTAAAAGGACTTACTTTTATGTCTAGTGTGTCCCATAGGCGGGAACAAGAAGACCAAGAAAAAGAATCACACTTTTGTTTAAAAGTTTTACGAGTTAATGGCAGCTACGTAATATTCAATTACTTCTTTATCATTTGAAAAAGAGCATTTTACCTTCCTCTAGTTATGTAAAAGTTTCACATCGCAAATATATCTATGATAAATATGTGACACTTTCACACCTATGTTATGATAAATATGACATTTTATCACTCCGTGTAATGATATATATGTAATGATAGATGTAATAATTTAACCCCATATGTTATCATAAGTACTTAACTTTACCCCTTATGTTACAAAAATCTTTTTTATGCCCACTCTCAATTCATGCGAATGAGTTATACTTTTCGACTTAATAAGGTAAATTATTTTTTTAAATTATTATAGGGGGTAAAGTGTTCTTTTTATTGCTTTTTTAAATTTTTAATAGGGTGGTAAATTGAACATTATGTATGTATCAGGGGATAAATTTACATTAGCTCAAAGTCATATTTTTGAAACTCAATCTTATCTTTAATTTATTAAGGAGATAAGTTATGCACTAACCAATCCAGTAACAAATCTTCAAGAATCAGTTCAATTTCCAACAAACTAGTGTATCTTGCTCAAGAAATCACATTCACCGACATATTACTACTGACTCTATAAATAACATCAAGCCATAAAATAAGAAGACATAATCCATGGTTTATAGAATGCAGAGGAAGCAGAAAAAACCGGTTTAATCACAACTAACTAGGTATTAACCGGCAATTAAATAGAAAAAGAATTCGAACTAGGTAGTCATAATTAGGGTTGAAAATCAAATCAAGCTACTCGATACTCGGCTCGAGTTCGTTCGATAAAAGCTCGTTTGAGCTCGGTTCGTCAAATAAATCAAACAAGCTTGAACAAGATTTCTCGTTCGATAACTTTTAAAGCTCGGCTCGAGCTCGACTCGATAAGCTAAAAATTGAAAAAATACATGTAAAATATCAAGCTACTCGATACTCGGCTCGAGCTCGTTCGATAAAAGCTCGTTTGAGCTCGGTTCGTTAAGAAATCAAACCAAGCTCAAACACAAAATTTCAAGCTCGATAAAATTCAAACCAAGCTTGAACAACGTGTCGTTCGATACTACTCGACTCGTTTACACCCCTAGTCATAATGGATTTTCCAATTAACCAATCAAAACTGGATATCTATAAAAAGCTACCCTCTTAATTATTTCATTCTGAATTCGCCCCAATTCGTTGAGCATTTTACCCCAAATTTTCAATAGTTGTCATAACCAGATCAAGTCAAATTAAAGAGTGAAATTCCAAAATACCCCTATGATTTGTCTTATTGGCAAAAAAATTCTATTTTATTTTTATTAATAAAATCTCCCGTTGTTATTTTTTATTAACCAAAAAAAAAAAATTCCAAGACGAAGTAAATATTTTGCTGGAAAAATGACAATCATAACCCCACCATAAAATACTAAAATACCCATATTCACCAAATTTTTTATTTTTTTAATTTGCCGACAAATCATCAATTTATGTAAAATATCATGTGTTGAGTGACACTTGAAATTGGAGATTTCAAATTTTAACTCCAATCTTTTATTAAAAAGGATCAAAATTCGTGCAAAAATCGTAGATATCTATTATTATTTATTAAAATATAAATAGATCAAATTCACAATCACATTTACCTAAAATTTTCTCTATACATCCAAAAACGGGTCCTTATCGAATTTTAACCGAATTTTGGTGAACTTTAACAATTCATCAAAAATTAAAGTTAGTGACCCGTCACCTGACTTGGACTTCCAGAAATTTGGAGCTAGAGTTTGAAACCCACAATTTTAAGTGCTACTCGACACATGATTTTTTTTGGCGAAAATTAAATTTTCGGTAAGATAAGAGACATAAATTGATGATTTTTCAGTAAAAAATAAATTTTCCGGTCAAATAAGACATAAACTTGATGATTTTCGACAATAAGGAAAAAAATTGATGACGGTGACACTATAAATGACATATATCGTCAATGTACCTTTATGAATGGTCAATTTTAAAACGCATTCACCTTATATGCCAAAAATGAAATTTTGTCATGAAACCCTTCGTTAACTGAGATTGTATTGGGAGTTATCTCAAGTTAAACTCTTTTTACATTGGGTAATTCTTGTCCAAATCGGGTTTGACCGAATCCACAATATTTACATAGTAAATACAATACACTTGCTTTTGAATTTGATAACACTTATTGTATTTATGGTTGATGGATTTGACCAAGCCTGATTTTGACAAAAAATTCCTTTTACATTTACCGCCGGAGAAGGAAAAGAAACGAATGAGAATAAAAGTGGTACTTGGCTGTTAAACATCCCAAATTTCCCCTAAATGGTCAAAATTGGTCAATGTGTTTAAATCACTGTTAATATACATTAATTTTTATTTTTACATTTAAAAAAAAAATCAATTCCTGACAAAGTATAAAAACGAGCCATTAAATTTTTTCTTTCAATTACTAACAAAGTATAAAAATAAGCGAATTTCAAATACTAATAGTAATCAACTAGAAAAATACCTAATTTCAATAACTAGGCACATGTAAATCTAAAAAAGACCGTTATAGTTACCTTTTTTTTTGCTTTTTTAGGTTTACAAATCCACCATAAGGTTAGAAATAATATTACAAAAACTTTCCGAAATCATACCGCCACAAATAGGACATTTTTGTCTAATATATTTTATCAAAATCGAGGTAAAATGGTAAATATTAACTAGACTGGACTAACGGTAAATAGGTAGTTTATTAAACTTTCTGGATGACATCAAGCTTTTTTTAATGGTAGGGGACATCTGTGAATCGAAATTAAAAAGATGAGGTCTTTGTAATATACCATCAAACCTCAAGGGAGGTATAAATAATTATTCGTTCTACTGATCGAAAGTTCGATTTCCGGATGTAGTGTTGAACCTTTTAAAATTGCTCGCACTCTTTGGAATGGTGCATATTTTGCAACCAAAGAAGTAACAGACTTTAGCTCAAATTTTGTTTGGACAAATTTAGGGGAAAATGCATATTACTACCTTGTGATATCGAAAACCTGCAAAAAATTACTTTTTGAATTTTTTTTTGCACTACACTTCCTTGTGTTTTCAAAAATCCTGCAAATTACACCCATTCTCTGTTAATCATTGACACCGTTAATTTTTAATTGAATTGCCTAAATTACCCCTTATATATTAATAGAAAAATTATATTTTTATAAACGGAAAAAATGCATATTACAATCATGTGATATCGAAAACTTGCAAAAAACTACCATGTGAATTTTTTTTTTGCACCAGACTTCCTTGTGTTTTCAAAAACCCTGCAAATTACACCCATTCTCCATTAATCATTGACACCGTTAATTTCTAATTGAATTGCCTAAATTACCCCTTATATATTAATAAAAAATTATATTTTTACAATTATAAAAACTCTCACTAATTTTTCTCTCTCGCTTCTCATATGGAACAAACAAAAAAAAAAGACATTATGTGTGAAGTTTAAAAGATACAAAATTATGGGTATAGTTTAAAAGTATAAGGGAGTTTGAACAATCGTTTAAAAGTACAATAATTATTTGCGCAAATATTAAACAATATGAGTTACTTTTCTACAAACATTAAGAAAAACATAGAAGTTTTTGGCAAACATTTCAAAGCATAAGAAAGTTTGACGCAAACTTCCAAAAGTACTAGGAAGTTTTTTGTTAACGGTGAAAAACACAAGGAACTTTTACTCAAACTTTGAAAAACACAAGGAAGTTTTCTGCAAACTTTAAAAAATACAAGGAGGATTTATGCAAACTTTAAAAAACTTAAAAATACAAGGAAGTTTTCTGCAAAGATTCAAAGGTACAAGGGTATTCTTGTCATTTTGAATGAAAAATTATGTCAGAAACAAAAAAAATCGCATTTTTGGCGCGTAGAATACATAAGCGTCAAAAACTTGACGGAGGGAGACGGAATGAGTGTAATTTGCTGGGTTTTTTAAAACACAAGGAAGTCTAATGAAAAATTAATTTCACAGGATAGTTTTTTGCAGGTTTCCGATATCACAGGGTAATAATATGCATTTTCCCCACAAATTTAAAATCAAAATAGTGTATTATGAAATTTTTTTGATAGATAATATTTAATTGAAGCTAGAGAAGACAGTTTATTCAAAATTTTCCCAACTCCTTTACCTTCTTCTCACGTTCGAAGAGAGGATAGTATTGTATTTACAGTTACTTACAATATTACTCGATACTCGATAGATAAATAACAGGCAAAATACATCCAAACAGGACTAGAGGTTCGAATAAAATTTGAGCGGAATCACAAAGAGTTGTATTATATAAATTCATGTATGCTACATTAGTTGGAAAAAAGTGCAGAAAATTATAGATAAGATAACAGTAATTTAAAATGGATCTAATTATCTAGAAGTTGAAATTTTGATTTGACATTTTAAATGTTCCTTTCTAAAAGAGGTATAAAAAGGGTATTCAAGTATGCCATACACTAATGCAATAATATTTACTAATTTATTGTCAGTTTTTAATGATATAAATATCTAGACATAAGATTTATCAAAAATATTACCTACACACAAGCTGAGTGTGATAAAGTTAAATATGATTAGAACTACTGTATTATCACAACCGGATCCGTGGCGCAATGGTAGCGCGTCTGACTCCAGATCAGAAGGTTGCGTGTTCGATTCACGTCGGGTTCAAATCTCCCGATCCTAAACGGTTCCACAATTTTTTGTTTCCATGCATTAAAGGCTAAAAGTTGTATTGGCTACCATATATTCATTCTTTTCCCTCATTAACACAAGGAAATTATTTTAAATCGAATAAATGCATAAAACATTAAACAAGGATAAATCACATATGAACAAATGAAAAAGGCCAAAGTTTTTATTAAAAAGTTGTATTGGCTACCATATATTCATTCTTTTCCCTCATTAACACAAGGAAATTATTTTAAATCGAACAAATGCATAAAACTTTAAACAAGGATAAATCACATATGAACAAATGAAAAAGGCCAAAGTTTTTATTGAAATAACGGGAAAAATGCAAGATATTTCACTGTGTTATATTAAACTGTAAGAAATCATCTTGTGAAATTTTTATTGTGTAAACTTTCTTATACTTTTAAAAACCCTAGAAAAAAATACCTCGATTGTAGAAAATAGGTCATTTTGGGTCGACATATTTCAAGAAATATTCGAAAATATTTATTGTGAAGTTGTAGGGACCAACTTTAAGTATTTTAAAAATGATTTCTTGAAATATGTTGATCCAAAAAGATCTATTTTTTTTATAAATTTGATGTTTTTTGCAGGATTTTTAAAGTACAAGGAAGTTTGGCGCAATAAAAATTTCATAAGATTTTTTCTTGCATGTTTAGCATCGCACATGCGAGTATTTTCCATTTACCCCTGAAATGACACTTATTTGAAGGAGCAAACATTTTCATCAAAAACCAAACAAAACAAAAACAAAAAATCCACTCGAGCTTATTTTAACTATAAGCAATACACAAGTTTGAAACAACAATAAATCACCAATAGTCGTTACACGAACACTGCCCGGCCTCAAAACAATGAAACCTACTCGAATCTCGTACAACAATTTTCCTCTCAGCAATACTAGAAATAAACTTAATTGCGGTATGACAATCAACACAAGTTCTCAAGTTCTTGAAAACCTTAATCGGAGTACCAGGTAATGTACTAATAATCCCATATGCCACAGCAAGTTTCTCACTATGATAAAACAAACTTTGCTCCTTCTGCTCTTCTTCCACATCATGGAGCACGTAATTTGTATGAGGAACATAACCTTCTTCCTTCATTCTCTTCAAAACTTGGCCCAAATATTCAAATATTTCTTCCGATCTCGGATGAGATTGATCACCAACTAAGAATATATGAACTTTTTTCTTCACATCAATCCAACTTATACCGGGTTTCTTTACTACCCTTCTCTCGTCCATCAATTTACGGACATTTGCCACCTCGGTCCATTTCCCTGCAGTTGCGTAAACATTAGCAAGAGTGACATATGTAGCCGCATTTTCCGGTTCAATGGCGAAAAGGGCTTTGGCTGCTTTTTCTGCAAGTTCATAATTTCCATGAATTCTGCAACCTCCGAGTAAAGAAGCCCACAAAAATTTATCAGGTTTTTCCGGCATTTTCTTGATTATATCCTCGGCTTCTTTGAATCTACCAGACCGACTCAAAAGATCAACAACGCAAGCATAGTGATCCGAAGTGAGGGGCAATTTGTATTTCTCTTCTATCGAGTGGAAATACTCAAGACCTTTATCGACTAATCCAGCATGTGTGCAAGCGGAAAGAACACCAACAAAAGTAATATGGTCAGGTTGAGTTCCGGACTTAAGTAACTCTTCAAACAAGTGAAGAGCCTCGTGGGGTTGGCCATTTTGGGCGTACCCATTGATCAAAGAAGTCCATGAAACTAAATCAGGTTTAGGAAGCCATTTGAATACTTTATGTGCAATCTCAACACTACCACATTTGGAGTACATGTGAACAAGTGAACTAGCTGCAAACGAATATGGATCAAAGCCGATACGGGTCATGTACCCGTGAACTTGTCGACCTAAGTCCTCTGTTGTCTGTTGAGCACATGCGTTTAAAAGTCCAGCAAATGTGTACTCGTTAGGCCTAATACCCGAACTTACTAGATCATAAAACATAGAGTACCCCTCTTCAAATCTCCCATCTCCAAAATACCTGTCAATCATGGATGTCCAACAGACAATGTCCTTCTCCATAGTCTTATCAAAAATGTGCCTTGCTTCGTCTATGCTTCCGCATTTTCCATACACATCCAACAAAGCACTCCAAACCACTGCATCAGAATCCAACCCAGTTCGTACTATTTGTCCATGAATTTCCTTTCCAAGACTTAAAGACTGGATAGAAGCTGAAGCTGAAAGAGCACTTGAAACAGTGAACTTATTGCACTTAAAATTATCATTTCTCTGCATCAATCTAAACAATTCTAACGCATTTTCAGGGTTGTTATGCTTCACATAACCCGAAATCATTGCCGTCCAGGAAAAATTATCTCTTTCAGGCATTTCATCGAACAGCTTTCTTGCTTCTACAACACGGCCCATTTTTGAATACCCTGATATCAAAATGTTCCAGGAACACAAGTCCTTCTCACGCATTTCATCAAACAGTTTCTGTGCGTCCGAAATGCTCTCGCATTTGCAGTATAAATCAAGAATCTTGTTCGAAATAAACAACCCGGGTATAAAACCCGAGCCTTTGATATGGGCATGGACTCTTCTGCCCTCATTTAGAGCTCTCTTTTCAATACAGAGTTGCAGAAGTGATGTATATATAGCTGCCGGGGGTTGAGAGTAAACCTTTTTTTCCAGAAACTGGATGGCGTCTTTCAATCGCTTTTGCTGACAAAATTGTTGTACAGACTCTTCGAATTTATGGGATTCATTTACTGATGATCTAAAGACAGGTTTTTGAGAATTTGTTGCTTGATTTGAATACGTTGTAGTAGAAAATGAAGAGGAATTTTGCCGGAGGGTAAGAGATCTAACGAGCGTTGCAATCTGCAATTTTCTTGGTTTCATGATATTCAAAGACAATTAACTTATGAGTGGGACTCTTAGTTTGAACTTTTAACCTTAGATTCCCAAAATGCTTTAATTAGAGAAGTGAAGAAGATGTTCAATTACAAGATTCTATTGTTATAAAATTTAGTTGAGCAGATATAACAACCGGATCCGTGGCGCAATGGTAGCGCGTCTGACTCCAGATCAGAAGGTTGCGTGTTCGATTCACGTCGGGTTCAAATCTCCCGATCCTAAACGGTTCCACAATTTTTAATCGATTTTTACTTTAAATAATGACAACTTAGCTCAATTTTCTTGCCCCTGGTCAATGATTGAGAAAATAATTTGGCCATTCTTTTAGAGCCTATTTGTTCAGAGTTTTGGGTAGTGTATTTAAAATCGACGGTTCAACCACTGGTTCGATTGATATAATCGGTGTGATTTTATTATTATGTAATATTTTTATATATATATATATATTTAGTTCCACAATTTTTAATCGATTTTTACTTTAAATAATGACAACTTAGCTCAATTTTCTTGCCCCTGGTCAATGATTGAGAAAATAATTTGGCCATTCTTTTAGAGCCTATTTGTTCAGAGTTTTGGGTAGTGTATTTAAAATCGACGGTTCAACCACTGGTTCGATTGATATAATCGGTGTGATTTTATTATTATGTAATATTTTTATATATATATATATATTTAAATTATCTAAAATATAATTATATTCAAAAAGGTTATCATTCTTTGTCAGTATAATTTTTTCTTTGTTTCATGCAAATAATCAAAGTATCTTAAAAATTAAGATTAATGTCAAAAATATAAATCTCAAGTATCCATCAAAGACACATACATTCAAAACAAGACAACAAAATTAAAATTCATCTCATTTTTATAGTTTTGGATTTGTTCATTAATTTGGGTTATATTGTTGTAAGTTGATATTCACAATGATGAAAAAATAGTTATGTACTTGTTTACGTAAAAAAAAATGTAATATTGCATTGATTGTTAAAACACTAAAATAATGAATCTTATTCCAATTAAAATATATAAATGTAATCCTATTAAATGTTAAACAAGAGTTCAAATAAATAATAATAACAAAAATCTCTAAATTTAAAAAAAAAAAAAATTAAAGTGAACCATTGGTTCACTGATTTTACCGGTTTTGGAGCTGGTTTTATCGATTCAAACTAAATAATTTCAGGACTGATTTTTAGGGATAAATCGGACTGGATTGAAGACCGATTAGCGGTTGAACTGGGCCAACCGGCCGGTCCGATCCGGTTTTTAAAACACTGGTTTTGGGACAAGTGAAGGTTTGTGAAATAATTTTTATTTGCAAATTTTTGTTTATTTGAATTTGAGAGTGTAATTTGATAAATAAAATAGTTGTATATTTTTTTGGAAGAGTTATGTTGTAGGTGACTAGGTATAAGATATGCAACACTTTATGTCAAATCATATTTGTTATATGAGATAAGTTATATAAGAGATGAATAACTTGGATTGTTATTTTGGTCCTGCATGGTCTCTTAACTTTGTTGTTTTTGTTCCGTATTTATGGGATACTTTGGACCCTGCATTATTTCTTTTTTAGGATATAAATAAATCGTGGTTACCATCACCAACTTTCATAAAAAAAAATGGTGTTTGTAGGATTTTTTTAGACATAAAAAAATTGTTGTTTGTTAGTCTTTTGGGAGAGTAGTTTGAAAAAATTAAAAGGTAATAAATTTATTTTATTAAAAAGTAAAAAATATGTTTATTTCACTTTTTCCAAATACAAAATAATTTTAAGAAAAGCCAGACAAAATGTACTTAGATTTCTACCTTGTTACAATAGTCATTATCATCTGAAATTATTTAACTATTTTTTTTATCGGTTAAAATAAATCTTGTATATCTGTTAGTTCGACCGAAACTTTGCCATGAATAGGAAACTAAATAAGTCTAATTAATTACAAATCATTTAAGTTTTACATTTGTTTGATATAGAATGTTAAATTTGGACTGAAATCTATCTAATTAATGGTATTAGTCGAAGATAACTTCGTTCAACTTGAAACTTCAGAGTTTACAATATTTAAAATAAAATTAACTAACACGTTAAAAGCATAAGTTGTAATGTGTCGTGCTCGAAAGTTAGCAAAATTAGTGATTAGAGAATGTAAATCTAATATGATGTTCCCATAAATCGCGAGTGAGGTTGAATCCCGTAACTACTATAGTCACACTAGAATCCCATCCAAAATGATGTTATTCCAAGCTTGATCTTGTGCATACCAATGTTTTAAAAATCGGACCGGACATCGAACTGGTAGTCTTACTGGTTATTGGTTAGATCGGTTTAACCGTTTTAATCACTGGTCCAACCGGTGTGACGTCCTTACAATATAATATTTTAATTTTAATTTTAATATATGTAATCAACTATTTAAAAAAATATATTATTCATTTTTTCAAGTTTATTTTCATAAACTAAATGTTTATCTCATGATCAATTATTTTTCCTACAAAATTTGAGTTAAGAATGAATGATAGCGACAGAATTACAAGTATGATAACATGATATCAACTCAATAACTCAATAATTCAAATTATAATAAACATCATATATCAAAAACAATAATTTTATTACTAATCACCAACGAAAAAGAGAAATTATTAATGAATTTTGTCATTGAATTATGTAAAAAAATAAAAATACTTGAAGTTTGTGAAAAATATGACTTTTCTAATGAATTTGATACTTAAATATATTTATATAACTTATTATATATAAGATTTTTTTGTTTATTGTTGATTTTGTTTAATTCAAAGTGAAAAATAGAAGAAGAGACGTGAGAGAATTGTTGAAGTTTAAAGGTCATGGAAGAGAAATAAAAATCCATAGCGTAAACATTTTATTTTTATAAGTGAACCAGTGGTTCAATCGGTTCACTGGTTCATTGATTTTACTGGTTTTTGACCCATTTTTTTTATTCAAAGTGGTCAGGAACAAAGTTGGTTTTGAAGGATTAACCGGACTGAATTGACAACTGATTGCTGGTTAAACCGATTGAACCGGCCGATCCGATCCGATTTTTAAAACACTGGTGCATACTTGTTTCCAAATATATCAATGTTAATATACTATTAATAAAACAATTTTAATATATTAATGGAGAAGTTTTTAATGTGACTTAAATTTGATTCGATTCCGAAAACAATTTAGTAAAATATCTATTCGATTGAGATATGTAAGTCAAAATGTATAGAACAAATATAATCACGGATCAAAATTTACATCGTTTATATTAGGGACTTTCAATTTTTTTCGCTTGTGAATAAATTGAAAATAAAAATAAGGAATAATTTCGAAATTATATTATATTATTTAATTTAATTAATCTTCCCGTTTCTAGTCAAGATTATAACACTTAAAGTCACTATTAAATACTGACGTTAAAAGATAAAATTTTGACTAGAAAAAAAGAAGATTAATTGTTAATTAACAAATTTGATCAATGTTGTTACAAATATGACGACCGATACGTTCACAAATGTTATATTTATAGAAAGAGGAAAAGGTCAAATGAAACTTAAGAAGATTTTATTTTTGGTTCACGTGACAATATATGAAATTAACCTAACATAATTGCTAATAATTAAACAATCTTGATTCTTTTTTTCTTTCTTAATATCCTTAAACAATTATCATTAAGAAACTTTGCTGTACATGGCGTCCCCATGTCCTTATACAATTAGGAAATCTAATTGATTTCATTAATCCTGAAATATTTCTTTTGTTTGTTCTATGAAAGGAATTAACACTTTTCTTTTCCGATCCAGATTAGAACTCCTACTATTCTATCAATTAAATATTTCCTGAAATATTTCCAGAAGTTTTCAAAACAAATTCCTAATCCATTTACACCTCGTTTTAATTAAGGAATTATATATCTATATATACAGACTATACTCAATGAAAAAAGCCTAAAATATTCACAAATAGTAATATTGAACACTTATATATAAACTCTCCTTTTCTCTCATTCTTGAAAGATTAATTACTAATAACAAGAAAAATAAACTTTTTGAAGCACGTCGTCATGAGAAAATTATCGAAGAAAAGTAAGAGCGTTCGTTCGACTATTGAAAATATTCCGAATGAAGTATTGAGTGAAATCTTTGCTCGAGTGGCTTCTTCTTCTTTTACCGATATCTTCAATGCTAAGTTGAGGTACGTACATTTAATTTGTTGTTGCACCAAAAACATGAATCGTTTATTGTTTAAAACATGTGATTCTTCAAGGCAAAGATCTATTTTTTTTTTTTTTTTTTTTTTTTACGGATGCCATTTTATTTTTATTTCTCTACTTTTTTTCTTGTGGCTCTAGTCATAAAAGTCCTAACAGATCCCTTCTACATTGGAGTTTCTTGTTGAATGTTCTCTCTTAAATTTAGTCATTACAATTTATACATATTTATTTATTGTTATTTATGTACTATTTGCAACAAAATGATAATTCTAATTAGATTGTTCCAATAATAAGAACATATTATTATTTGTTTTGCTTATTTTGTACTAAAACATGATTTCGTGAAATTCTGATGTTCGATTTTTTTTTTTGTTATGCAGCTGCAAATTGTTCGAGAAAATCGCAGAGGATACACATGTATATAAACATGTATCCTTAGATAAATTTCCATTAGTTTCATGGACACCTCTAAGCCAAAAAGAACAATCATTCTTAAATAAATGTCGCGAATGTGACAATCCGGAAGTTATGTACAAACAAGCAGTGGTAAGTTAAATAATTTCTTGACATAGTTCTCATCAAATTTTTCTTCATCGATCTTTTGATTCACATATAGTCTTGATTTTTATACAAAAAATTAATCCGTTTGTTTATATTTATTTCAGAAAAATTACTTTATCGATAAAAAAATCGAGGCAGCTTATAAGTGCTTGCAGAGAGCGGTAAATTTAGGGCATTTGGGTGCTATGTACGTTACATGTATCGTTCTTCTCTTGAGCGGTGACGATAAGTCGAAAAAAGAGGGAATAAAGTTGCTAGGTCGAATGAAGAAATCCAAGTATCTAAGGAGTAAAGTGCAAATTTGTCGCGAAAAGTTGATTAAAAACTTGAGCTCTGTTTGGGTGGAGAATCAAGATTTGAGAATTCCAGTTTGTTGTACCTTGCAAAATAATCATAAGAGGAGAAGCAGTTGGTCAGATATTGAAGAATGTATACAATGTGAAGCATGTAGTGCTGATAACGAAATTAGGGAAATTAGGGACTACATTTCTATGCATTGAAAGTTAAATGTGTAATAGATTTTGTATGTAAGTTTAGAAAATTATGCAATTTTTGTTAATGATTGATGATGTCTGGGCAATTTTTGTAAAATTCAAAAGAATTATAGATTGTTTAGTAAGTTTCTCAATTTAATTGAACAAGACATTTCTCAATTTTGGTATGATTTTCTAGTTTGAAAACTTATATATAAGTTTTATAGTATTAGTAAACTAATTTATGTTGAATAAACTGATATTCTTATATGAATCTTAATTTTAATTTGTCAAATCGATAATCAAAATATACCAAATGATAAATGTAATTCTAGTTTTTATTAATCAAATTTAAGATGGATCTAGAACTAGCACTAACTATCATTCTTTTCTCATTTATCATTTTTGCCTTTTTACATTATTTTTCTTTCACTAGATCGACCAAACACCCGTTTATTTATCTTGGTTGTTTTTATAAATCGATTTATACCACGTAAAAAATGGCATAGTCCGTAAATAGAAAGAAGAAATCGATTCCATTAATTTACATTACCAACTATTAATCAAAATCCTAACCTTAACCAGCTTTCAAATTGAAAATTACATTTAGGGTGAGTTTGATCGGTTCGAAAAGCAATTATAGGAGAATTAATTTTACTAAAATTGATTTTGGTAATAATTGATTATAATAAAAATTAATTATAGAATAATTACTTTTGTATAACAGATTTTGCAAAAGTAACAGTTTAGTAGCTTCTAAAATAATTTGATTTTTTGTTTCTTGAGATTCCAACCATGATTATGATATTGGGGGTCAAACAAAAGGAAAATCACGATTGATCAGAACTAATATTTATAATCAAGGCCAAACAATTCAGAATTCACAATAGAAATCTATAAGAGAGTTCCAACCGCTTAGCCAAACCCGCCCTAATTAATCTTGGTATACAATGACGGTTCATATATTTATTTCCAAATATTTTGATTTAACTATATTTTCAAACCCCAATTTGTGGGCCCTCAATATTAATTACAGTGCCTACTCTGGCCCAAAGTTAATTTTATTCTTGCCGAACGGCCCGAACCGTATTTGCATATGGGTCGAACAGAGCAAAAAACAATTAATATTTTGAGCCCAAATTGTGCTAATGAAAGTCCTAATTAACCAGCAAGAATGTTTTAGAAAGTTACACTACCAGATATATGTCCCGTTTCTTAATTAATAAAGGCAATAAATATTCACATAAGGAAAATATTTTAGAACATGTCAATAAACCAAAGAAGATTCCAAATTGTATTAGACTTCAGCCTTCAATCGACACACGCGGTGCATGTTAATTAAATATGGAAACAAATAAAAAGTTTTAGAAGTTTCCAAAAGAATTCCTAATCGATCTATACTTCATTTTAATTAAGGAATTATATTTCTCTTTATATAGTTGAAGTAGACTTCTCATATTTAGTAGCCTTCTTCTTCCCTCGTTCTTCGAAGATTAATTTAGTGAAAAAAGAGAAAGTTAACTGTTTAATTCGAAGATAATTTAAACGATCAATATGAGAAAATCATCGATTAAAAATAAGGAATTTCGTTCGACTATTGAAATTATTCCGAATGAAGTTCTAAGTGAAATATTTGCTCGAGTGGCTGCTTCTTCCTTTACTGATATCTTCAATGCTAAGTTGAGGTACGTTTATTTGCACAAAAAAAATGAACTATTATTAAATTAAGCATGTTCTTTTTTTTTTGTAAATTTTGATTTATTTCAGAATATATATCTCATTTGATTGTTATATTAAATGCCTTTATGATTAATTATAATTCCTCTAATTTGAGGTGTGCATGAAAAATTGTAAATTTGAATTTGTTATGAGAAATTTTGGCTACAACTCTTGACTCTTTTAGATTAGATGCACAAATATTTTTGGAAAAAGCAATGTCGTTGCTCTCGAGCTTCATTCAGGATTTTGTAATTGACGATGTTGATCATTAATGAATCTACCATCTGGTCTTCTCAAAAAGAAAAAAAGTTTCCAAAATTGAAATAAAAAAAGAAAAAAACGTTTTTCCCATTAATGATGATAAATTCATAGAAATTTTAAAAAAAAAGAGATGGAATTAATGTTAAAACCAATCTTGATCTTGCCTCTCCTGTCCAAAATGTTGGTGGCTGTATTAGGACTGCGCCAAAAGGTTAAAAGAACATTAATATTCTTTCAGTACCTGTCTGAAATGTTGTCTTTAGTTTTTGTACCTTCCTTTTTTCTCTGTTTTTCAATTTTGAAATAATTACTAATTAGTCAATTACATTTATACATATAGTGGTTTATTTATGAAAGTTTAGTACCATTTGCAAGATTTTGTGTACATATTTTATTATTTGGGAATTAAACAAAAACAGATTATTCTTTGTTTTATTTTGTACCAAACTTTAAGCATGAGTTCATAAGATAAAGCAAGGATGCTTATTTATTTATTTATTTTTCCAATTTTTTTATATGTGCAGCTGTAAATTGTTTGAAAAAATCGCAGAAGATACACATGTATATCGACATGTATCCTTGGATAAGTTTCCATTAGTATCATGGAAACCTCTAACCGAAAAACAAAAAACATTCTTGAATAAATGTCAAGAATGTCAAAATCCAGAACTTATGTATCGAGAAGCAGTGGTAATTTTTTTAATTAATTCAATTTAATAAATATTTTTTGTCTTAATCCTTGTTTGGTTATTAGTCTTTTAGTTTTGTACAAATATTTATACATTCTCTTTATTTATTTAGAGAAATTATTTTACCGAGAAAAAACTTGGATCATCATACAAATGCTTGCAAAGAGCCGTAAAGTTGGGACATTTGGGTGCTCTATATGTTACATGTATCATTCTTCTCTTTAGTGGTGATGATGAGTTGATAAAAAAGGGTGCAAAATTGTTAGGCCGTATGAAGAAATCTCGGAATTTAAGGAGTAAAGTGCGAGTTTGTCGCGAAAAGTTGATAAAAGACTTGAGCGATATTTGGGTGAAGAATCGCGACTTGAGACGACCGATATGTTGTACTGTGCAAGATGATCACAAGAGAAAGACTAGTTGGGAGGAAGAAGAAAATGTAGAGTGTGAAGCTTGCAGTGTTGAGAATGAAATTAAGGCAATTTGTGGTTGTATTCCTATATATTGAGTATGTTTGTTATTTTATTTTGTTATATTTAGATTGTTATTCTAAATGAAGATATAGGCAAGAGCAGTACTTCTAATTTTGTATATTCTGATTTCTAGAATGACTCCATTAAGTAATGACTAATGACTACTTATATTTTGTTATTTAAAAATTTAGTGAATTTTTGGTTAAGAGGTTACTATAGAATTTGGTATTTAAATTTAGAGGTAATGCATAATGTTTAATTTATTCCTTTGTGATTTAAAAAAGAGTATTTTATTTTCCTGTAAAAATTATAAAAGAGCATTTTACCTCCTTATGAAAATTTTATTTGAACAATTTACAGAGAGTGCAACTCATTCGTCAAAATTGATAGTGTGAATGTAAAGTATTTTTATACATGGGGGAGGGGGTTAAAGTGCAACATTTATAATAACGTACGTAGAGGATAAATTGTTACATTTATAATAGGGGGTAAAGTATCACATTTATCATAACACAGTGAGGTAAAGTTTCACATATAAGATAAGTAATTTTGTCAATTAGTATTTTCTTATTAGAAATGTTGTGTGAAATATCTTATAAAATTATAGGGGTTAAAATGCTATTTTTTTTAATTATAGGGAGGTAAATTAAACCATTATGCAAATCACGGGGAGCTCTTTAAATTTACATGCTCGGGAATTTGGGCCTGCATTTACACTTCTCTTTCAGTTTTGGGCTTATTGCAGGGCAGGGTGTTTTGGACTTCTTTTTTCTTCTTTTTGGAACGCATGTAATTCATTAATTTTTAGCTTATAAATAATGCTCCTCAGAATTTAAATCTTTTAAGATAAAATTGTAATTAGGTCAATTTTGAAAAAATATTAAATGATTATGAGTCAAAATTAACCTAATTGGCTGATATATATTTGTTATTTGAAATCATTTCAAATGAGATTGTTCCTCGATTTAATTTATTTAGTGTGTGAATAAGTTTTCTTAGCATTCTGACTTTTTCGGGACATACATTCGATGGTAGTGGTGGGACAGTCGTTGATTTAGATTTAAATTTTTTTTCTCTTAAATCTGTTTTTTTTTTTTTTTTTTTTATTATTATTATTATATTAATCTTACACATGGAAGGCGAGTTGATTATTGTGCATAGTGCTTTACATTGGTCTACTCAAGTAGATCTTGATTTTGAATTTTTGATTTAATAAGTTATGAAATTAAAGTATTTGTTGAAATTCATTTAAATATAATGTGGTTGGATGTAATTAAGTTTAACATGAAATTAGAATTTCATGGATCGGTAACCAAAAATATCATATAATCAATTTCAAATCAGTTTGAGAATCAAATCAATATAAAAAGTATGTAAGAATCTAAAGTATTGAGCTTATCTCTCATCTTAATGATTTTGAAAAAAATATTTTTTCCTCTAATTGTGAAAAATACTCTTGTTCATCTTTGACCCATGTTATTCTTTGTGATGGGGATAATTTTGTACTTGAGGAGCATCTTAATCATTTCTCCTTTCTAGAATATATTAAAATAATTGGATAATATAAAATTAATTAACATCATATATGACATTTTTTTAAAGGACCATTTTACCCTTATTCATAATTTTTCAAATACATAACATGAGGTTCATGTTATTGCAACTTTTCAAAGGACAAATGGACTCTTCACATTCTTCCCATCACTAGAAATACTTTATCTAGTTCAATCAACAATACAGGAGGTAGATTGATCGATATATTGAGTAGAACTTGCAAAACGGGTCGTGACCCATGGACTGTGTCGGACCCAATTTAAACTAATCTCAAATATTATTTTACTTTTAATTCGTTTGTTGGATTAAGTTGAGTTGGACTGAATTGGATTATTACGGATTATAATTATACTAAGTTTGGATCTGATCGGATTAATTATAAGTACGTAATGGCTAAAGTTCACAACGTTATAGCTTATGAGTTAATGTTAATGTTATTAGAATTCACCACATAGATTGGGCTAAGTTCACTTACTTGGCTTGGGCCTAACTCAACCTCAAAAGCTAGCTTGTAATGTGAGGATTGCCCGAGATCTTATAAGGTGGACTTAACTATTGTTTTCAACCAATGTGGGACAATTAGTCTCAATACTCCCCCTTCACGTGTGGGCGGGCTGAATGTGTGGGTGAAACAAGCCCAACACGTGACATATGAAAGCCCAATCTTGTGAATTTGCGACATGTGGGTGAAGATCCAACACACGAATAATGACATCCCGGGCCTTTGTTAACCGGAGGAATAATGACACTCCAAGCCTTGAATAACTGGAGGAATAATGACAACCCAGACCTTTGTTATCTGGGTGAAGTGTGTTGGTAGATAATGAAGCCCATCATGCGAACAAGGAGGAGCCCATCACGGAAGGAGGCGGACCACTTTAACCTGGGGCTCTGATACCATATTAGAATTCACCACATAGATTGGGCTAAGTCCACTTACTTGGCTTGGGCCTAACTCAACCTCAAAAGCTAGCTTGTAAGGTGAGGATTGCCCAAGATCTTATAAGGTGAACTTAACTATTGTTTTCAACCAATGTGGGACAATTAGTCTCAATAAATGTATCATAATTTAGCATGTAGTGGATTAATTTAACAATAACACATCCTCAGTTTGAATTTTGACTAGATTATTGAGTATCTATTTTCTCCAAAATTCATGTAACTTTTTGGCATGTACATGCGCTTTAATGGTGTTAAATATTAAAACCATATACTATAAAGAGATAACTGAATTTTTCGCCCTTCTTATCAATGTAGTGTAACACATTTATTCCTCTTAAATTTTTCGTAACAAATACGTCTCTCTTATCAATGTAGTGTAACATATTCGTCCCTCTGAAATTTAAATATACATCAATCTTTATTTATTTTAAAATGTATTTCTCAATGTTGATTCGAACTTGCACCCAATTAGCTAGCATCATAATGTGCATAAAAAGTACAAAACTCAAGGGAAATAAATAAAACATGCACACGAATCTAATTGTCTCTGTCTCCAACAAAATAGCATAAGAGATATATATATATATATATTTTTTTTTTCTTTTGAAAATTGACAAGAAGTGCAAAAGGGACGTGATGTACCAAGTCTTCGTCATTATAAACACTCGTCGATCAACGATTAGGATCGAGGACCTCCCCCTCAAGTTCACATTAAACATAGGCGAAATGGCCTAACGTCGGGGCGTAGTCCTCGATGTCTTCGACTTAACCGACATGCTGGTCGACGTCTTTCTTTATTAGGTCCATTTACAATCGGATCGAATCAATCGTTGGGGATCCATATTCGATCCGTTATGTCCAATCATGATTCGACCCGATGACCCATTTGGAACTCTATAAATACCCCTCATAAATACGATTAAAGGTACGCACTTCTAAGCATTAAATACGCTCCGACTTCCCTACTCATCTCGAAACTTACTTAAGCATCGGAGGGTTATCGTCGGGTAACCACCGACATTAACCTGACGTAGTTGTCTTTGTTTTCAGGTTAGGATCCCTTATACAAATCGAGGACTAGCATAGCTGACCTGCTGATCCTCATATTGACGAGTCGCGTTCGACTGGAAAGGAACATACTGACGAAAGCACACTCATCAATTGGCGCCGTCTGTGGGAATCATAACTTTGAGAACGTGAAAGAATGACTACAAGATCAAAAACAATCCAAGCGCGAGAAAAGGAGGGAAATCGCGATCAAAATGGAGAGGGTCAAGGAGATAACTTAATGGCTCGTGATCATGATCCTGCACCTCATGCCGAGGCTGGGGCTTCAAGACCACCAGCTCCCCCGATAATACAACTTACGAGAGACGATCTAAAGGCCATTCTCGACGATGCCAAAAAGGAGTGGCTCGCTGAGATCAAAGAAACCGCCGTTCAAACTCGACGACCCCCACGTGCTGCCGCCTTTGGTGCACAAGCGGGATTCGAGGCTAACGAAGCAATCAGTAGAGCCGATGAATTTCGAGTCAGGAACGGCGCAGAAGAAGACTTGCAGGAGCAATCAGTCAGAGAAGTTAACAAGTTGGCCTCAGAAGTAAGATCGTTACACCAAAAGTTAGATAAACAAGAAAGGAAGAATGAGCATCCGATATCGAACTCTCGATTAAGGAAGTCACCATTTTGTGATGAAATATTCTTTGAAAGGTTGCCTCTCGATAAGAGATTGCCTACCCAGCTACCTCGTTATTTCGGAACGGAAGATCCCGAAGAACACCTGGCCTCATTCAACCTTCAAATGCAGCTTCACGGTATCTCTGATAATGTAGCGGCAAAGGCATTCTCCACCACGTTATCCGGAATGGCTCAATCCTGGTTCGGAAGGTTAGAGGAGAAATCAATTTTCGACTACGACCAACTTTGTGATAAGTTTATGAGCCAGTTTGGTAGTAAGAGGGCGGTCAGACCTCCTGCGAACCATTTATATTCGATTATACATAATCCTGGGGAAACTTTCAGAAGTTTCATGGGAAGATTTAACAACGAGCTCCTTAAGGTCGAAATGCCAAGAGTTGATTTTTTAATCACCGTTCTCTTCCAAAGCACGTTGAATCGAGGATTCGCCAGTGCAATAGTAAGAGAAAACCCCGCTACATATGAAAAATTGATGGAAATGGCAAATCAATACATGAACGAAGAAGAGATGAATAAATTGAGAGGAACTTTCTTTGGGATCACGAAGCCAGAAGAGGGACAGTCGTCGGATATCCCTGATAGACCAAAAGAGAGGCTGCAACCCAATCGATCTTATGACGGTAGAAATAAGAAGGTCTATAGAGAAGAGAGAAGTCATAACCCAGGAAGACAAGGTTTGGGGAGGACGAATAGAGAATACTACGATAATTACACTCCCCTCAAGAAGCCAAGATCCGAAATCCTATTCGCGATCCAGGACCACGACTTGCTGAGAAAACCGGCTCCAATCAAGGATTACCCGGCTTCGAGAAAGTATTGCCGATTTCATCGACAGAGAGGACACGATACTGATGACTGCTATCAACTTAGAGACGAGATAGAAAGATTGATAGCAGAAGGACACCTTACTGGATATGTAAAGACGTCAAAAAAGGAGCAACCTGGAGATCGACGAAATGACAATCGCTCGCGATCGCGATCCCCCGCCAGAAGAGAGCAACGATCGAAGGATGGGGAAAACCAGTCAAGAAGAGCACAACCTGGAACGATAGTTAATATGATCTCAGGAGGCCCAGCGGGGGGAGACAGTAAAAACTCAAGAAGGGTAGTATCTCGAGTTATAAGGGATAGAGCCCAAAATGAAAGAAGGGAAGTATTCTCGATAAGACCAACTCAGCAGAACAAAATGATTGGTTTCGATGAGTCTGACTTACAACCTGATTTCATATCATTCAATGACCAGGATGTACCAGATTGCCCAATGGTGATTACGGCGCAGATCGCGGGAGCTACTGTTAAAAGAATCTTGATAGATTCGGGTAGTTCGGCAAATGTCCTCTTCCAAGATGCTTTAGAGCGAATGGACCTAGGCCCGACCCCTCTCGACGCAGTGGCTACCCCACTTGTGGGTTTTGGAGGCGCTCAAGTTATCCCCAAGGGTACGATTACTTTATCTCTTTCCTTGGGAGATGAAGGAAATTCGAGAACAAGAATGATTAAATTTTTAATTGTCGACTCGCCTTGTGCCTACAATGTCATATTAGGAAGGCCAACTTTAAATAGTTTCCAAGCAGTAATCTCGACTTATCATCAGAAGATGAAATTTCCGACCACTCCGGGGATAGGAGAGGTTCGAGGAAACCTAAAGGAAGGCTGGGACTGTTACACAGTATCTTTAGACAAACAGCATAAAAAAGAAAACTTTCTTTTTGGTAACGAAAAGTCACCAGCGAACCAGCAGGAAAGTCCATCGCCACCGGTTGACGTGGACGAGGTAAAGAAAGCATGTTTTGATGAAAGAAGCGAGATACAGAAGGAGGTGAATCCCAAAAAGAGAAAATTCGAGAGAATCGAGCCTTCCGAGGGGCATAAGTCGATCGAATTGATACCGGGGGAGTCATCGAAAACAACGAGGATTGGCACTCAATTATCTGAAGGGCTCGAAACCCAGCTAATCGAATTCTTGAGGGAGAATGTGGATGTATTCGCTTGGTCAACTACTGACCTCCAAGGAATAGATCCGAAGATTATCGTTCATAGACTCAACATCGACCCATCATCTCGACCAGCAAGGCAGAAGAAACGAAATTTTGGTCCGGAGAGAAACAGGATTATAAAGGAGGAAGTGAAGAAACTTCTCGATGCTGACTATATCGCGGAGATACAATTCACAGAGTGGCTGTGCAATGTCGTCCTAGTTTCCAAAGGAGGAGGAAAGTGGAGAATGTGCAATGACTTCACGGATCTTAACAAACTGTGTCCCAGGGATCCGTATCCGCTTCCGAGAATTGACTCCTTGGTCGACTCCACTGCCGGATGTGCAATTTTAAGTATGATGGACGCATTTCAGGGGTTTTACCAAATTTTTATGGCATTAGAAGATCAAGACAAGACAGCTTTTATCACAGAAATGGGCGTATATTTCTTCAAAGTAATGCCCTTCGGACTGAGAAACGCAGGAGCCACTTATCAAAGGCTGGTGAATAAGATGTTCGAGGGCTTATTGGGAAAATCGATGGAAGTATATGTCGATGACATGCTAGTCAAAAGCCTAAGTGAAAAAGATCATCTGGAACACATTAAGGAGGCCTTCGACATAATGAGGAAATATGGAATGAAGCTCAATCCGGCCAAGTGTACTTTCGGGGTAAGGTCAGGAAAATTCCTTGGGTACTTGGTAAACGAGAGAGGTATCGAAGCAAACCCTGAAAAGATACGAGCGGTCATCGATTTGAAGGCTCCTCGGAACTTAAATGAGGTGCAAAAGCTAGTTGGAAAAATCACAGCCCTCAATCGGTTTATATCTCGTTCTGCAGATAAAAGCCTTCCTTTTTTCAAAATAATGAGGAATGCAAAGAAGTTCGAGTGGTCGAAAGAATGCGACGAGGCATTCGAAGAACTCAAATCCTATCTTATGTCACCTCCCCTTTTGGCCAAACCAAAAGACAACGAAGATCTGTATCTCTATATCGCAGTTTCCGAACAAGCGATCAGCTCAGCTCTGGTTAGGATGGAAGCAAAAGAAAACAACCCGATTTATTATGTAAGTCGAGTCTTGCAAGGCCCGGAAAGAAACTACTCCGAGATCGAAAAGTTTGCTCTCTCTATTGTAACTACTGCGCGGAAATTGAGACCCTATTTCCAGTCGCACAAAGTTATTGTCCTGACCAACCAACCACTGAGGCAGACACTTTCAAAGCCTAACGCATCGGGAAGGCTAATCAAATGGGCGGTCGAGCTAGGAGAATATGACATCGACTACATGCCAAGGACATCAGCCAAAGGGCAAATTTTAGCTGATTTCGTACTAGAAAGCACTATAACGACAGAAGAAAAGGAGGAGCAGTGGATGTTGCACGTTGATGGATCCTCTACGTCGACGGGAGGTGGCGCAGGAATCTACTTTCAAGGCCCTAATGCGGAAGAGCTTGAATTTGCTGTGAAATTAGACTTCCTAGTATCCAACAACGAGGCAGAGTATGAGGCCTTGCTGGCAGGATTGAAAATGGCCGTCGAAACAGGAATAAAAAACTTAATTGCTTACACCGACTCGCAGCTCGTGGAAAAGCAATTTAAGGGTCTTTTCGAAACCAAAGAAGATTCGATGATTAGATATTTAGCCTTGGTCAACAAGGAGGTATCACGACTTGAAACGTTCCAACTCGAATATATAAGGAGAACAGAGAATACAAGGGCAGACGCTCTCTCAAAGTTCGGAAATCTAATAGAAGGAATCAAAACTAGGAAGGTAACACTCTTGATTTCGGAAAAACCGGCCATCGACATCAATGAGAATCCCTTTGGTGCGGATGTACTCAATCTCGATGATGATCGCGGTAGTTGGAAAACTCCAATACTCGATTACCTAATGAACGGAACACTCCCATCGAACAACACCGAAGCAAGAAGAATCAAATATAGGGCACCTCGCTATGCGCTCATTGGAAATGAATTATATCGACGATCAATCACTGGAGTATTGCACAAATGCGTAGATTCTCCCCAGACCGATCTGATACTAAAGGAAGTCCATGAAGGATCCTGTGGAAGTCATTCGGGAGGCAGAGCATTAGCGATTCGAATCTCGCGTCTAGGGTATTATTGGCCTTCCTTGGTGAAGGACGCCAACAACTATGCTAGGAGGTGTGCCAAGTGCCAATATCACGCCACCATGCCAAATCAGCCAGCGCAAAAGATGGAATCAATATCGATTGCTTGGCCTTTCGATCAATGGGGTGCGGACTTAGTTGGACCACTGCCGATGGCGCGAGGTCAGAAGCGCTATTTACTTGTAGGAGTGGAATATTTTAGTAAATGGGTAGAGGTGGTGCCGCTAAAGCAAATCTCTCAGACCCAAATAATCAACTTCTACTGGTCGATCGTATGTAGGTTTGGCATACCTAGAGTAATCATCTCCGATAATGGACCTCAATTTGTAGGGAAAAGAGTAGTGGATTGGTGTTCCAAACACAAAATCGATCTGCGTTTTACGTCAGTAGGTTGCCCGCAAACAAACGGACAAACTGAGGTTACGAATCGGGAAATCGTAAAACTCTTGAAGAAAAGATTATCCGAAGCAGGAGGTGCTTGGCTCGATGAGTTACCTTGGGTCGTTTGGGCCAATCGAACGAAGGAAAGAGCTGCAACCGGGGAAACGCCTTTTAGTCTCGTGTATGGATCGGAGGCAGTTGTTCCTGCTGAACGGGAAGTCACGTCGCCAAGAACGGGTATGTACAATGAAACAGATAATACGGACGAAAGGAATTTCGAACTCGATCAAGTGGAAGCAAAACGAGAAAGAGCCTCCACCCGAATCCAAGCCTACAAAACTACCATGGCAAGGGCTTACGATAAAAATGTAAGATTAAAATCTTTTCAGGTGGGAGACCTCGTCCTAAAACGAGTAGACGTATCCAAGCAAAAGGGTAAGCTCGATTGTAATTGGGAAGGACCATTCAAGATAATCGAAGCCGGCAGAAAGGGCGCATATCGATTAAGCACGATGGGAGGAGAATCCGTGAAAAGAACTTGGAACGGGAGAAACCTCAGAAAATTCTACGCCTAAGAAATTTTCTTTAGTTTGTCTATATTTCCAACTGTTCTTGTAATTTCCTTACTTTTATATTTTTGAATCTAATGAAAAAGCTCTTTTGTTACTTTCTAAGACTTTCATATAGATCGATAGCCGTTGAGGCATCGAGAGGAAATCTCCAATTCTCCAAGCGTACCTCGATAGCCGTTGAGGCATCGAGAGGAAATCTCCAATTCTCCAAGCGTACCTCGATAGCCGTTGAGGCATCGAGAGGAAATCTCCAATTCTCCAAGCGTACCTCGATAGCCGTTGAGGCATCGAGAGGAAATCTCCAATTCTCCAAGCGTACCTCGATAGCCGTTGAGGCATCGAGAGGAAATCTCCAATTCTCCAAGCGTACCTCGATAGCCGTTGAGGCATCGAGAGGAAATCTCCAATTCTCCAAGCGTACCTCGATAGCCGTTGAGGCATCGAGAGGAAATCTCCAATTCTCCAAGCGTACCTCGATAGCCGTTGAGGCATCGAGAGGAAATCTCCAATTCTCCAAGCGTACCTCGATAGCCGTTGAGGCATCGAGAGGAAATCTCCAATTCTCCAAGCGTACCTCGATAGCCGTTGAGGCATCGAGAGGAAATCTCCAATTCTCCAAGCGTACCTCGATAGCCGTTGAGGCATCGAGAGGAAATCTCCAATTCTCCAAGCGTACCTCGATAGCCGTTGAGGCATCGAGAGGAAATCTACAATTCTCCAAGCGTACCTCGATAGCCGTCGAGGCATCGAGAGGAAATCTCCAATTCTCCAAGCGTACCTCGATAGCCGTTGAGGCATCGAGAGGAAATCTACAATTCTCCAAGCGTACCTCGATAGCCGTCGAGGCATCGAGAGGAAATCTCCAATTCTCCAAGCGTACCTCGATAGCCGTTGAGGCATCGAGAGGGAATCTACAATTCTTCAAGCCTACCTCGATAGCCGTTGAGGCATCGAGAGGAAATCTACTATTCTCCAAACGTACCTCGATAGCCGTTGAGGCATCGGGAGGAAATCTCCAAATTATCGAATCGCCGAAACGCTCCTCAAATGGGCAGAAACCTAAGTTATTATGATCGTTTAAATGATAATCGTCGAGTTCTCCAAAGGATTTAAAAACCTAAGTTATTGTGGTCGTTTAAATGATAATCGTCGAGTTCTCCAAAGGATTTAAAAACCTAAGTTATTGTGGTCGTTTAAATGATAATCGTCGAGTTCTCCAAAGGATTTAAAAAACCTAAGTTGTTATGATAGTCGATCTCTCCAATAAAAATGATCATCGATGTCATATGGGAATTTCATCGACTTCTTCAAAATCAGCGATTTCTTCGAGAAGATTGAGATATACTGTGATTGTCGATTTATATAAACCGGTTACAAGTCTTAAACTACATCATAAATCGATTCCTTTTTATTATGGTTTAAATGCATCTTCTCGACAACTCTGAAGTTGATGGAAAATTCAAAATTTCAAACAAAGTTGAGATAATATGAAATTTATTTCATTAATCATATCGAAACTATTACAACAGTGTACAAATCGAGATCGACTACGCTGAATTATCGAAGAAACCTAGTACAAACTATTACATTGACTGAACCAAGTAAGTTGAGGAAATCTCGAGTTTTCCTACAAATTCGGCAACCGAGAACCTATGATCACGCCCGACCTCGGATTAGCTATAGGCTTAAATATGGAGTTTTTCCGCCTATAGCTTTTCCTCTCATTGGTCGAGGCCTTGAGGGGACGAGACGTCCTCGGCGTCAGCGAAGGACAGGAGGATCCTTTTAATGGCAGCATGCTTACCAGAAAGACACACACCATCTCAGTCAATAATCTGACCATGGGTGATGGGTCTCTCTGCTTCGACCAAGTGACAGAAGAGGAAAAAGTCGCTCAATAATTTTTGCGCTTTAAGTCCTCCACCATCTGATCGGCTGCCATACCTTCTACCTCACCCCTGTCCTCCGACTAAAAGGGGGCACATCGAAAACTCCGAGGACCGACATATGTTGCAGAGTGCCGAGCCAATGAGGATTCCGAGATGCCCCCGGACAGACCTCGTTGTCGTTACCGATGCCACCCATTCGAACAACGAGGCCTACCCATTGGAGTACTCCCTTTACCGATACCACCCAATCGAAGAGAATATCAATGTCTTCTATGTCGATCTGGAGGTCGAACAAAGTGAAAGGTCCCAAAATAGGGTAAGGGACCCTTCGATAACCTAATCTCAAATATCGAACTATCGATAAGATTCTTCATCGGATATTTCTTAAAAAGGAAAACTTTCGTGTGATTAGGATGTGACAAATACTGGACAACCCTTTACCTATTTATAGAATTGGCCAGCTCAATCCTACGGCCCAGATTAATTAGGATCAACGGTCAGGATGGAACGCATTTAATTAGCCGACTGTTACGCTACCCGAGGTAACTAACGCGGACTACATCCAAGGGTCAAGGAAACGCCACGATCAACGGCTGAGATTATTCCCATTTAATGCACTAACCGCCTCAACTACCCAGTGTAATTAATTAGGAAATGAACCGTCGACGTCGACCAAATTACACTACGAGGAAGTCAAATCAATCAGATCCGACTACACGATGAGAGGAAAAATAACCTTCGTGGAACATGCTCGGAAGACAAGAGGCTAATTAACATACACAAGTTAAAATACAAGACCAACGAGCAGAGCAGAGATAAATAGATCAAATACGATGAATTAATCGATAAACCGAAACATGCAATGTTCCTTACAAATTACATATAAACATCGAAACACGCCACCCACGCGCGACTCGATAGCCAGAATACCGAGCTTTAGAGGAAACAGAAACTTTTTCTTTTTTCAACTCAGGGCCAAAATAAATGCCGTTAATAGTCATTATGGGTCTCGAAATTGAGACGATCAATATGATCGGAGGAAGTCGTCATCTGGGGGACTTCACCTCCCTGGTCAGCAATCTCAGCTTTCAGCTTTGCCGCTTGCAGCCCGAGTAAGAATCCAAATTCATGATCCTCTGGTGCACTCTTGGAATTGTCCTCCATCAAGAAATCCAAGTTGAGCGGAACACCGTTTTCATCAGAAGTCGCACTGAGTTTCGACTCGTCAAAACGATCGTTCAGAAAACCGAGCGCCCTGCACTGCTTCCAGCCCTTCTCAAAGACCTTCATCAAATCAACTCCAGATTGGCGTTCGACAAGTTCCTCGTAAACGACGCTGTTGAAAAGCTCAGTAACGATAGCTTTTCTCTCGGCAGCGGTCGCTTCACTACGACTCCTCAATCCTTCTTGTCGACCCAATTCGAAGCTATTGGCAGCCTCTTCCTTCAGCTTCATGGCAAATTCATGATCTTTTTGCTCAAGTTTTGCCTCCAACTCGGCAATACGCCCATCTTTGGTCGTCGCTTCTTTCTCCAGGATGGTTACCTTTTCATCCATCTCTTTCTTCATCATCCTCATCAGCGTGACCACCACTAACTGGAATATCACCTTCGTTCCCCTCTTCTCGATTTTCTTCCTCACCAAAAACATCCTTAACCACATCATCCACATGATCACCCTCTGGAGTCGATACTTCGCTGTCCGACATTTTCTGAATATCTTGGAAATAAAATCGTTGTAGATCTCCTTTACAGACGTACAGAGCTCCGACGTCACAAATGTTTATTCTTACCGTAGTGTAAAAGAATAGGAGAAGCGACAAACCTTTATATAGGCGCAAAGAACTACCGTTTCGGCGAATTTGCACAATTCCCCCTTGAAAAGATGCGACGCTTGATTTCCTATCCCTCAAATTGAAATTACCCGCCAAATTAAACCCTAAATCGGCGAAGGCGCGAAAGCATAGATATTTTGGCGGGAAATTCTACTCCGTTACTTTAAGTCCCAGACTTCGATTTGCAATCGAACTCTCGAACTTGGGAGACCCCCAATGATACTAGCCGAATTTAAAAATTCAAACAAACACTAATTCAAATTTCCAGAGTTCGACTTACGCTCAAACTCTAGAACTTGGGGGACTCTTGATGTACCAAGTCTTCGTCATTATAAACACTCGTCGATCAACGATTAGGATCGAGGACCTCCCCCTCAAGTTCACATTAAACATAGGCGAAATGGCCTAACGTCGGGGCGTAGTCCTCGATGTCTTCGACTTAACCGACATGCTGGTCGACGTCTTTCTTTATTAGGTCCATTTACAATCGGATCGAATCAATCGTTGGGGATCCATATTCGATCCGTTATGTCCAATCATGATTCGACCCGATGACCCATTTGGAACTCTATAAATACCCCTCATAAATACGATTAAAGGTACGCACTTCTAAGCATTAAATACGCTCCGACTTCCCTACTCATCTCGAAACTTACTTAAGCATCGGAGGGTTATCGTCGGGTAACCACCGACATTAACCTGACGTAGTTGTCTTTGTTTTCAGGTTAGGATCCCTTATACAAATCGAGGACTAGCATAGCTGACCTGCTGATCCTCATATTGACGAGTCGCGTTCGACTGGAAAGGAACATACTGACGAAAGCACACTCATCAGGACGAACCATAGCAAAGTGGGAAACACGTAGCTTTCCCACAAAAGATGAGACACAAAAGAATCAAATTAAGGCCAAGATCCCCTCAATACATAGAGATATATATAGACCATTTAATTTATTTGCTCTTCTGTGGCGAATTGATAGTGTCCGAAAATCAAATGTTTATAACTTTTGGAATCTCTTCCTTTTCTGGTTGTCAGTTTTCTAATGGGTATGAATCATTATACAGGATGGATTTTTGGTTAGGAATAATTTGTTCAAAAGACATATCAACAATTATGTGCCATTGATAGTGGTACTTTGGAAATTATTCTGTCTTAGAAGAATTTTTGAAGATTATCCATCTATATTTTGCTTCAAATTGTGCTTTTGAAATTTGGAGTATCCTTTTTTACAATATGGGAATACTAATTTTAAAAAGGTTTAGAATTGTGGTATATATATAGATGCTGTAATTTCTTAATCACTGAATTGTGTGGTGGGGAAAAAATATGATTCATTAGGAATTTAGGATCAGGAATTATATTAGTTGATAAGAAATGGCTTAACAGTACATGTGTGGAGTAAGTTTATTGATTGGATATATATTACAACTAGAACGGCTAAATTTCAGTTTGCCCCGTTCGACTTTTTACTATGCCCACTTTGGCCCCATCAAAATCATTTTTTTCACTTGCGTTTTCCAAACTTTTTATTGCAACACGTCTATAAAGTCAACATGTTACTATAAAAAAGCCTTAGCTAATTGGTTAATGATATGACTTCATAATCAAGAGGTCATGAGTTCAACTCACACTAGTTTGCGTATCTGAAATATCTGAAAGATACGAAATTTTGGGTCTTTGAGGGGAAGGAAAGACAACTTTGACGATCATCTTTAGGTTGAACACAAATGGCATTTGATGTTCAAAGGGCACACTCTTTGGTTCAAAGACACAGGGTAGTGATGGTACAAGCGTGGTCACATCCTGTTATGGGTTGGGTCAAGCTTAATACGGATGGAAGTTGGGTGGAGAGAATAAACTCGGCGGCAATTGGAGGTGTAGTGAGGAACGATGAAGGTATATGGGTTTTTGGCTTCTGTCATAAGGTGAGCTACAGTTTCATTGACTAGGTTGAGCTTTTGGCCCTTGGGGATGGTTTGAGTTTTGCATGGGAGAGAAGGTTCCGGAACCTGGTCATGGAGATTGATTCAAAGGTGATAAAGCTGGTTCAAAAGATTGATACGAGAGATCATCCTTTAAGCCTCTCATTAGAGGATTGTAGGACTTTGATTGCAAAACCTTGGAATATATCTATACGTCATATCAGAAGATCGGCAAACTCGGTGGCGGACGCTTTGGCCAAGTTAGGTCACATTTTTGGACAAGGCTTGCACTGGATGGAAGAACCACGGGACTCTATGTGGGAGCTGGTCGAAAATGATAGGCACTGATTGCACTTTCCAGATTTTCTCTAGTTTAATATTAGTATTTGTAATTGGTTTACTTTTATACCAATATAATAGATTCGATTCGATATAATATTTGATGTAACGATGTATTCACCATCTAAAAAAGATTAATTAGTTTAACATCTCAAATTTATATTTTCTCTAGGCTGTAACAGAGATTTGTTTATTAGAACTAAAAGCTGTAAACATTGAATTAGTAATTTGTTTTTGACATTTTTTTCTTCTATTTGTAGTCATGTTATGTATTTTTATTTTCTTGGACTTATGTAAATAAAATGAATTTAATGTTATTGTTTAAAAAAAAAAATCACATGTGACATATTGTTCAGTCTCGACGTCGACCCATCAATCCTGAATCCTCTCTTGAATATGAAACTGGGATATATTCAAGATTTAATCTATATTCTTCTTGTAGGATTTATTGCCGAGTGCTTTTTACATACTTCGCCCTTTCACAAGAGAACAAGAGAACAGTACCATTATTGATATTAGTAAAAGGTTGAGGACTGTAGCTGATATTTTCCATGGACGAAACTGAGAAACAAAAAAGAAAAGGAAGAATCGTTCGTAGCCATCCGATTATACTAAGGTACAGTACAGAATAATGTTATGATCAGATCAGACCCAGTTTGCCGCATAAAACTCGGATGCGTGTACTTTTCTTGTACAATATACATAAAAGTGTTATTTTTCTTATGATGTTCTTTTTAGTCTGTGAAATTTTTTATTACAGGCGATAGTCGATGAGGTTTAGCGTGTTGATTAAGGATGAAGCTTTATGATTAAGATGTCGTGAGTTTAATTTGAGTATTTTTTCCATTTTAATAGTAGTCATTGTAACTAAATTATATATTTACTATGATATCAATGTAATAAATTTGATATAGTGATTGATATAACAATGTATTCACCATTTAATTTTTTTTTACCATTACATGCTTCCTCGTTATTTTCTGTACTAAAATATCTTGGGGCTATTTGCACTAACACCCCCTGAACTATCATTATTTGACAGTTAACCACAAATCTTTTTATTTTTTTGGCAATCACACCCTTTCTATTAACAAACCATTTATTCCACTTAGTAAATGTCCATTTTACCCTTCCCTTAACAATTACTTGAATTGATCTTTTTTTTAACTACTTGAATTTATTCTAGTAATATACTTGGAAACATTAAATTAGGCTTTATTTGTATTGAAGTTTTGCTTTATAAAACGATACAAAATATAAGCTAGTTTATTCTAGGATTCTAAACCCAAAAACTTAGACAATATTGTTGAAAAGTCTATATATGAAAATTATAATAAGGGCATCAAAACAAAAACATCATATACAATATCGCCATGCCTAATATTTTCAAGAATTGGTGCTATTGCATATGATATTTTCAAGGGAAATGTAACCAAAGCATTAAAATAGTAGCATGTTGAAAATATTAAGCATGATGATATTACATAGGAGTATGGTGTTTTTATTTTGATGTGTTGGTTACAATTTCATATACAAACTTTTCAACATCAATGTCAGAGTGATAAATAATATTCTACCATGAATTTTAGTGATGAAATCTGAAAACACGAGCTAATTTAATTAAATGGTAACTTTAGTAATTTTGTTTTAGAAAAAAATAGTAGTGCGAATTTTGTAATTAATTATTAGAGATCCTATTATCTCCGAAAAATATTAGATATCCGATCAAATCCAAAAAATTCAAGGAACTCGAAAATTTTAGATCCAAAAAAGAGTTGAATCTGATTCGACATAAATGGAGCCAAATCCAAGTCGATATCAACCCAAGAATATGACCCTTTAACAACCCTATCTATACTAATTAAGTACTCAATATCCAAATATTAATATATAGTAAAAAATATCAACTCATCCTGACATTAAAATAATGGAAAACATCACTAAAAAAGCAAATCGATGCCATTACTATAACTATAATATACATAGACATGTACAAATTCTTGCTTCAAACAGAGGGTCCAGGATTAGTCAAGTGTAAGCTTGTACACCTGGGTTATCAAAAAAAAAAAAAAAAAAAAAATCAAATATAATAAGCCACTAGCCATAGTATTAATTTTGGGCCCCCTCTATCCATAAGAATTAGAATATAATTTGCTTAATGGTATCAGAATAAAGAACCTACGACTTAATGTATTACCAGAACATTTAATATTCTCCAAAATTCAAGTCTACATGATCTGTAAATTTACCAATAAATTAAAAATTATAGGTGGATGTATTCTATATATCGACCAACTTGCAAAGAATTAAGTCTTTTTATACATGTACTTGTAGTTTAGTCTTCTTTATAAATTTATATATGATATACGAAGTATAGATTTTTTTACAAAGAGAGAACTAGATCGATGTAAATGAATAAGTCTAAAATTGTGTTAAATTTTGATATTTAAAAGTCTAGTAAATGAACCGATCTCAAGACATCTTTAATCGAACTCGAGTCAAACTCGACCCAAATTTATATGAAATGATAAATGCTCTTCCAGCTTGAACTGATTAATATAATTTGAACATTCATGTAGAAGATGAATGAATTTGAAACTATACAATAGATAGAAACTTCTCTAATCTTGGAGAGAATTTGTAAAAACTGGAAAATGTAATCTGAATATTATTTATATATGAAATGAATTGTTACATAATGGATACATAAACTAATCTAACTCTTTCTTTAAGGCAGCTAATTACAAGGGTAAAATAGTAATACAATAAATAATACCCGGAAATAAAGAACAAATAATATTAAGTAAAATCCCTAACTTTCAATTTGGGGAAAATAGAAATCCCTAATTCACATATTCTGCTTCTATTCTCTTATAACCGTAATCTAACTCTTCTTCTCTTTGATTACAGAATCTGAAGACTTGAAGAAGACCAAATGATGTCCAATACTAATTACTTGATTTGTTTAACGAACAAAGTTCAAACCAACTTTTATTGATCGATCATTGTCCAAATATTGAAGCAAAGTTGTTTATCAATCATGATAGTCATATGGACCCGAACTATAAGAATAATGGATTTTAGTGACAAAATATTAAGTGACGTTGTTGAAATTATCACTTTTTGCACATATTTAGTGACAAAAATATTAGTTTTGTCACAATAATAATAGTGACAAGTGTTATAGTGATAAAATATATTTTTAAGTTGTCACTAATGCCTACTAATGACAAATCTATGGAACTTAAATTGTCACTATGGACAATTAGTGACAGTACCCTTTCAGCGACAACCTAGTGACAATAAATATTGTCACTATAATTTAGTGACAATTTTTTAGTTTGGGGTATCACTAAATGTCAATAGTGACAACTTTTTCACATTTCTCGTCACTGGTGTGTCTATATACATCACTTTAGTGACAATATTTAAATTCTTGTCACTTTGTCATTTACTATTTTATCACTAAAATTTAAATTTTTTGTAGTGCCGGTAGCATAATTATAAAAGCATAGGAAATATATTTACGTTATAGCTTATAATTAGTTTGTATCAAAAGACACTCTAGAGAATTTAGATGTTTAATCTCTTAAACGATGACATGAACATCAAAGTTTCACAATGTTTCAAAAACGTGTGAAGGTGTTCTATTAAACGAAATTGTTAATTGCTAAAGCTTATTTTTTATGAGGGCACTTTTTGTCCATAAAAATTTAATAGTTGAATGAACTCACAATTTTTATCACTATTGAAACATGATGAGATTTTTTGTTACCTTGAATAGTTTGAGGGAGTGTTTTGCTATAATAAATAGTTTAAGGGAGTGAAGTGTCACCCAACTTATAATTAAGGAGTAAAGTGTCAACAAAAGAAGAAAAAGAATCTTAACTAAACATTTTGTGTAGTAAACTTTTGTACAATACGTGTCACTATTTAGTTGGTTTGGACAAGGGTTTTAGTTGGAATATTGGACTTTTGCTGAGATTGTTATGCCATCGAATAAACAGTTGGAAAAATGTTTTCCTCTGTTATTTTCAATGTTAAGTGGGGAATTTTAAGATACATATTGATTGGATATATTATCATTTCAAAGTTGAGTTATAAACACATATTGTTTTTCTAGCTATAATTTCGAATTAAAATTGGACCCGATTAGGTAAACACTTATGACTAATTGAAGTAATTAGTGTGAAATTTTTAGGTCCATCTTTTTTAATTAAATTTTTTGCATTTGATGATAGTGTAAGATAAATTTGTCGAACGAAATGTTCCATAAAGAATATCCCATTTTGTTGTCATGATTTACTTATTATATATGTTGCATAATATACGTTCACAAAAAATACACTATACTAATGAGAAATGAAGACCAATTTTATTATATTTTATTGTCACTCAAGATCAGTTTAATTATTTTCATCATATGATCTTAAAAATATCTATGCATTTGTAAAAGAAAAATATTATTGTAATTCACGATAAACTAAAAATTAAATATCCAATCGAAGATCTCATTATCAAGTACAAAATGTACACGAATTGTAGTGAAAAAATGTTAAGTTATTTTGTTTTTTTTTTTTAGGAAGAATAAATATTAAGTTTCATGGTTAATTAAATATTCCATTTCATGCTATTACTTAATATATATTCGTGAAGCATTTATGAAAACATATTGGTAAAATGTGGTCTTAAATAAATGTGGACTTGAAATTTTTTAAGCAAAGATGTTTCAATGATAGAAAATCAAAATTGATTATATTTTGCCTTTTCTATATTAGGGAATCGCTTACACGTGGCATGCTAAACATAAAGACGGTGTAACTAATATTCATATAATTCACCTATAATTTTACAGATATACATGTCATTATATTCACCGTATTTAAGATGTAGATGCATGCATTTTAGGCAATCCACATTTATTTTTATTGTCCGTTATATATTCAGAATCTATTCATGGCGAATTGAATTAAATAACTTGAATGGTAGGATTAATTAAGACAAGCTAATACATATTGGCTAGGAGATATTAAAATATATCAAAAAGAAGATACTTTTCTTTTATAGCCCAACTTACTATTTCTTTACGAAAATATCAAATGGATAATAATATCAAACCCAAGGCACCACTTGCTATTTTAACATAGCAAAATATAATTATTATTTAAAAAAGCTATTGGATAATTTTTACATTCTATGTACATAAAATGTAACCAAAAATTTTGGGGCTTGTTTGTCTTGTTTTTGTTTTAGTCCTTTCTGAAAAATTAACGAACTACATTTTTTTCCTTAAAAAATAAAAGTATTCTCTTTCATTTTAAAAAATAATCTCATCTTTAAAAAGTTCTCTTATATCTAGAAAAAAAAAAAAAAAAACTTTCTTTGATTTGATAGAAAATAGTTTATCTCTTACATTATTCTTATTCTTTCCATAATCTCTAAAAGAATGCACATTTCTAAACTTATAGCTACAATTTCTAATATAAAAAAACTCAAACAAACAACAATATAAAAATCGATAAATTTTCAAAAATCTTAATTTATTTTTCAAACTGCTTTAAGAAAAACGAGACAAACAAACCCTTGTTGTCTTTGAGATCAAAAAGAAATTAATGATTTAAAAAAGTAACAACCAGCGTCATTAATTTTCATGGAACCATTTGCTGTAATTTTCCTTTCCAAAAGTAGTTCATTTACTCAATTTCTCAATTGTTATATTGTACCCATTCATTTATTTCAAGAAATGGATAATTTTGAAAATAATAAATTTGATTCTATCCCTACAAATTAATTACTACCTACTAAATATCAAAGGAATCATCAATCATCAATGACATTGAGATGATACATGCAATCCTTCGAGAATAAATTCAATAATTCTTTTCAACAAACTAAAGATAAAAGGATAATAAGTTTGTGAAATTGATAGCATTTAAAGAAATTGTTGAAAGTTAATCTCAATATTACAAAGAATCTGATCTCTTTAATCTCAACGAGGTTTCATTAATCCCACATAACATATGGTCAATTCTAGATAAAATCACAAAAATAAAATTCTATCCTTATCGAATACAACTTTTTTATAATGAAAAAGACAACTTTCTTATCTGGCCATTTAATAATCGAATCATTTAACAGTTAAATCAATCTCATATTTAATTAAATTCGGAGTAAAAAATCAAACAAAACTTGAAAATTACTCAACTATTTTACACACATAAATGACGAATTCACCCTTTATGGTAACATTGATAATTAGCTACATTAAAAAGAACTTTACCAAAGGAAATTACAAAAAGACATCAATAAAGAGAGTGAAGATTCTTTAATTACTAATCTTTGACAATTGACCAAACAAACACGTTTACTGTGTTACCAAATTACGCGAAGAATCGATAGAGTGTGTGAACTTAATACTGCCGAAAAATGAAAACATAAGACTCATCGAATCCATTTATTCTCAGAATCAGTATTTCTTTCTTTTTCACATAAATTTACTATTCTGCCCCTGACATCCCCACTGTACAACTATATAAATCAGAATCCCTCACACCCTTCATGCATGTTTTTCTGGGTGATTCTGAGGAAAAAAAGAAAAAAAAAAGGCACACTCGGATAAGATTTCAAGAAAATAAATAAAAAAAGCCAGTTTATTGAAAAAAAGAAAAAATGGGTGAGGATTTGAAGGACGTGAATTTCGATGTAGGATCCAGGAGCATTTTAGAAATTCTCAAAGAAGTTTCAATGATTGATGATATTTCCAAGAAATCATCGAAATTGGAATTTCATTTACAGTCTTTGAAAGAAGAATTGAAAAGGATTGATGTTTTGAAACGTGAACTTCCTCACTGCATGTACCTTTTGAAAGATGGTACCTTTTCTTTTTTTCCTCTCTTTATTCTTTTAATTATAACTAATTCTTTATTTTGCAATAGTAAAAAAGGGGTCCTTTTTAAAATTGGTACCTTTTTGTAGCAATTGAAAGACTGAAGGAGGAGATGATGCAGTGGAAGGGAAGAGAAATGAGTCCAGTTATGGAAGAATTCTTACCCTTAAAAAGTGATTCTGAAAAAAATGGAGGGGCAAAAGAGTCAAATGACATCAATGAAATGAAGAAATGGATGAGTTCTGTTCAGCTTTGGAGCACTCCTGTTCAGTATGAAAACAATTTTAATTCCAAAAATCAAGACTCTGTTTTGCACTTAGGAACATTGGTAAATTTTATTTTATTTTTTAATTTTTATCTTTTTGGATTTTATTTTAATAAACTTTTTCACAAATCTTTTGTTTATTGATTTGATTTCAGATGTATGAAGAAGGGGAAGGAAGTGGAAGCAGAAATCCGTTTGACAAATGTAATTTGAAGAACAGGGGAGGGGCATTTTTGCCATTTAAGAAACCAATTAAGAAACCATCTTGTTTTTCAACAGAGGATGAAAAAAATGTTCAACCAAATGATGGTTTATCATTGTCAAAACCTGTCGCTAAAGTGGAATCCATTGCTTTGAGTGTTAAGCCACAACTGCAGCAATTGCACCAAGAACAACAGCAGAGGAAAAATAGGCGTTGTTGGTCACCAGATTTGCACAAGAGATTTATTGATGCTCTGTATCAACTTGGAGGAGCACAATGTAGGTCCCCTTTACTCTATCTTACTTTTTTTTCATTTTTTTTAATTTGAAATCTTATTTAGAGAATTTGAATTTGTTTAATTGGTTTGGAAAAAGATTGCTTCTTATAAAATTGAGGCTTGAAAAATAGCTTCATCTTGAAATGAAATAAGAATAACACAAAAAGATCGTTTGAATTGCTTTATGATGTTTGTTTACATTTACTTCTTCTCTTGACTTTGTCAAACAAAAGATCATTAGAAAAGCTTTTGAAGCGATGTGGGATTAATAATTAGTATCTAATGACACACACAAAATAAAAAAAATAAAAAAACATATTTTTTCAATAAAGTGTGGTTCTTGTAGCTCTTTACAAGACAAGATCTTTTCAAATAGTTCTAATCAATTAGTTTCTTGGTGAGTTAAAAGATTCATTATATTCAAAAAATTATATTTCTCAATCTTGCCGAATTCATCCTAAGGAATGATCACAACCAAATATAAAGGATTCGTTGAAAAGTTACATGTTAGTCCTTTTCTGATATAGAAATCCAATGGATTTGGTCCTATAACTATTGTAGATGATTTAATTTTAAAATGTTACATGTATCAATTTTTCAGCGGCCACACCGAAGCAAATTAGGGAGCTAATGAAAGTTGATGGCCTCACAAATGATGAAGTGAAAAGCCATTTGCAGGTGCAATACAAAAAAAAAAAAAAAAAGAAAAATCCCCTTATTTATTATTTCATTTTTATCTGTTTATTTGATATAAACAAATTTTGAGACAATTTTTGTTTCAGAAATATAGACTTCACATCAGAAAGCTTCCATCTGCTAATATCTCGTGGTTAAAGCAAGGTCCGTTTGGATATTTCTCGAAGCCAATGGTTTCAAATTCGGGCTCCCCACAAGGCCCGTTGGTTAATGGAGGGTCCGCTAAAGGGGCCTCGACTACTGGTGGTGATAGCATGGAAGAAGAAGAGGATGAAAAATCGGAAAGCCGTAATTGGAAGGGCCGGGTTCAGAAGCCCGTTGAGAAACTTATGTAAACGTCTAAAGCCCGGATTTTTGCAGTTACAAACATAGGAGAATTGAAGAGATATATATATAACATTGGTATATTAAACTTTTATTTTCAGACTTTATGATATGTTAAGCTTAGATGGAGAGATTTTTAATTGGATTAGTGATAAATTTATTTTGAATAGTATACTGTGATTTATAGTTGGGAATAATTTGAGAACTTATGTAATAATATAGTTAGACATGTTGTTATGTTTATTAGTGTTGTGTTCTGTTGTTGTGTAAGAGAGTTTGTTGTCTGAATTGTAATTGCAACTAATGTTCTTTGTTTGCATTAGCCTTTGAAATTTCATTTGCTTATTTGTCTGCAAATTGTTGTTTTATCAAGGAAAACAAGAAGAATGAAACAAGATAAGCTAATTTATTATCAAAAAAAAAAAGGATAAGCTAATTCATCCGAGTAGTAATTATTAATTTTTCAGATGGGCTCCAAATCCGCAGGCAGGCATCTCCCCCGCCTGCCTGCCTGCCCATCCGAGGGGAGCTCGTCTCCAGCCGATGGGGGGCTGTTGTTTGCCTCCCCCCTTGGGCTGGAGATGGCCTTAAAGCACACTTAATTACTTTCATTTTATTTTGATTTTAGTGATTTGATCAGTTCTCACCATATAAAGAAGCAATATATTTTTTTAGATCAATATATTTTACGGATATGATATATGCATACATACACAAACAAAATGAGACAGCTTGAACCAAATAGATATTGGGGTGTTGGGTGAGATTGTTTTTTGGTTTTCCAACGGTATTCGGGTCTTAAACTGGACTTAATTTATTCTAAGACACGTCGAACATATTAAGTGAGAATCTCTCACAACCTGTATTCGAACTTGGAAGTTCGCTACATTATATATGAATCTGGTCAATTGACAACCATAGTTACATGCAATTCGATTTTGATACATGTTAGAATTTTGATTTTGGGGAATCACTTTTTCATAATTTAAGAAAATATATTATCCTCATTAATATGATAAAGTTGGGATGTCAACGGGTCAAACTCGGGTTCGACCACCCAAGCATATTCGGGTTCTTATCCACTTATATCGGGTCAGCTCAGATCAAAACTAGATGCTATGAAATTCGTGGAATTTTCAAATAGTTAAAAACTTGCCTAAATCTTGTTGAATCACGAATCTCTTTCGGATCCCACACTCTTCTTAATGTTACAAAATAATTCACTTAGCTCACATGTTCAATATTTTTCCAATGAGGTCCCTGAAAATATCTCAACACACTTGCACTCATTAGTAAATAATGTCTATTGATTTTGATGAATCAAAATTATTTCATTTTGTTAAGCAAAAATATGCATAAAAGTGAAATCATGAATAAAATATTGACTCAGTGTATTTTTAAACTAATTGCAAAATATTGTTAATGTTACTTGCATTGATATATATAATTTCTTTTAGTTATTTTGTCTTCAAATCTTGAAATAATCGGATCCGCCTATATCATATTACCCCAAATGTATTTTATAGACTATGATTCCTTGTTTCTATATATATATATATATATATATATATACTAGGGCAATCGCACCGCGCAAGGCGCGGTGCTGGTGCCCATTATGAAAGCATATTTATGAGCTATTTTTTCTATTATTAGGTTTGATGCCATAGTTGTCATTAGGTAATCAAAAGTACATTATTCATAGTGGTAAATTACGCATAGTAGACACATGTTTTTCCAAAAAGTGTAAAGTACATAAATAATTTGCAATAATACAAATAATTTGTTTTACTTTAAATTCGCCAACTATTAATAAACTACTCCAACTTCTAACATCTGTAAAGCCAAACCCAATTCTAAAATCATTCACACTCGAACACAAAGTATTCTCGAATCCACAAATTTAATTACAATAAGCCTTAACGTTACAACCCAGAAGTTGTAATTTCTCATCAAATAGAAAAGTAAACATGCACACATTCTAAGTTTCTAACATCAAATGGTTCATACAAGCAATTTTTCTGTGTTGGAGGCTTGAACTCTCAGAGGCGAAACCATCTCGTGCGGATGGGTCTTCCATCTCTAGCTAGTAAGAAGAAAAACATTGTCAAGATAATTTAAATTACACAAGTTAAAACTACAAGACATTTAAGTATTCATAACTTGTTAATGTCTTCGAAATTTTGATGCCATTTGTTATTTGGCAGACTTAGAACACATACGATTAATCTCATATTGTTTTAGCAAAATCGACAGTGAAGTTTGTTATCCGACTCTGAGATATAAAGGTGAAGTTTAATTAAAGACAATATTTACCCACCTTAACTGCATCCAATAGTTCCTTGACTGGTTCATGCTCATGTGCCCAAGGCTTTTTGAAATGTTGAAGAGATTCTTTACGAGAACTCACAATCAATCCCTATTGTTATGGATTACAAGTTATTTTTATTAACGATCTTCAATGAATACTTGAACAAATTGCAAAGTTTCTTGTACCTTAGAGTCGACAAGCCATATTTTCTTCCTGGTGTCTTCCACAGGGATACTTGTCTACAAGCACAAAAGTCCAAAGTCGATAAGATAGCCTTACCAGAAAAACAATCGAGAGTGGACTGTAAAACAAGTCGTTACCTTTTTGGATATCTCAAGAGCAATAAGGTCAGCTATACCAGTCCCAGCCTTCAAGAGTTCAACCATAAAAAGAGGATTAGAAGAATCGAGAATATTATGGTGTGTTCATATATATATATATATATATATATATATATATTGAGATAAAGGTTAATCCCAAATCATGCGGCTCAACCTCTCCAGCTCCAAGGAATAAGAAAGTATGATCTGCTAAAGTTCCACCCAATTCTCTTAAAGCTGCAACAATCCCAGCAAGAACCACATAAGCTGTACCCTGAGACGAACAAAACAAATGTTCAATGTTCTTCCCTATAGTACGTACCACACAATATTCAAATCAAATAAAAACATCAGACCATTTACACCTACCTGGATATCATCATTGAAAGCAAGATGAGTTGTGCGGTATTTGGCAAGCAGATCAAAGGCATTGTGGTTTGCAAAATCTTCAAACTGAGAAGCGCAGACACATTAATCCTAAACTCGGAACATATAGAATACTGCAAAAATATCAATTTTATTGATTGCAATACTTGTATCAAGATCTTTTCTCCATAGTTTTCCTTAACTGCAGACATGAACTTTTCTAAAAGCTCGGCATATTCCTATAGGCAAATAGTGAGCTATTACTAAAGAGATCCTCATAAGAATTTTGCAATTGTAATCATTGTTTTCTAACCAAAGAACCAATTAGGAAATGAAATTATAAAGACGACCTGTCCAGTTGCTCTATTTTGCCTCAGACCGATGTAGAATTCATCTTCCAGTAATTTCTTATTATTTGTTCCAACATCAATAGTGCAAGCACTGTTGGAATTGAACATATAAAGTTAAATTTGCACACATAAAATCAATAGTGCATAACATGTTATAGATATTCTTACAGCTGAAGGACGAACACCTCCAAGAGCTGTATAAAGAGAGAGCTTTCCTACATGAATCCCCATATCCTGCGACAATATTCATCCAATATAAATTTCTAGTTTACACAATATAAAGTTAAAGATGCATTTATTTTTGTAAGGAATTAATCATATATACCTGGCAGCCTTGATCTCCAAGTCCTAAAATGCGCTCCCCGTCTGTAACCACAATAACTTGAATCGATTTTTCAAGCCAGTTTTTCAACACTTCAAGAACCCTTCCCCTGAAATATTTAAGATCACATAGCTTAAGATAAAGACCTTAAAAAACTTTATTTCGAAAATTTAATCATATTATTATATTGGATAAGGCAGGCAATACTTCTCTTTTAAGCTGATATAAAGACCCTGAGGGCGGCTGAATATGCTGCCGTACTTCTGGCAGGCCTCACCAACCATGGGAGTATAGACATATGGAAGCAGTTCTTCTACATGATCAATAAGTAGCTTGTAAAACAGCTTTTCATTTCTTTCCTGAATATTTGAGAAACAACAAAATTAAAACTCAGTGGTGATCAAACATAGGCAACTGTAGATTTCTAGAAGCAATTTTACCTGGAGATCCATCATGGCCATATATATCTGCAACGGCACCTTATATTGACGTAGATTCTGCATTAACTTCTTCTCCCGATGGCCAAAATCGAGCAAGATCATAAGAAGCAGTCAACATAGAAGCAAAGTAATAGGTTATGGATCTAACAAAGTGCAAGGTCTATATAAGTAGTTACCTGAAGCTCTTGAGAAAGAACTACTGGAGGTAGAAGGCCTGTCAAGTAATGAGCATCTCTTTCTTTTTCAGTGAAAGCAAGTCCTTTGTTATGGTGTGGATCACGCAACAGAGAATACCCACTGTAATCCAACCAAATGATTAGAAGGACTATAAATCAAGAAAACATAGTACTTAATAAGGTTCTTAAGTTTGCAGGAAAAATCCTAGCTTATCTTGATACTTGGATCCAACAAGAGAATAATATGAAACATCATCGATATCTATAAGCTTCAGATCCAGTCAATTACGATATATATCACAAAAATGGCTCGCAATTGTGCCTTGAATTGAACAGAATAATCAGAAATACATAATCATGTCACTAATTCAAGTTCGAAACTCAAATCAATAAAATTAATTGACTTTGAATATGATCATATTCCTGAAACCATAATCCAGGAAAAAACATAATTGAAGATAGAGCATGACTACATCTCAATGCTGATAAAAATGATTCTGGACCGTGTCATCTATCAAATTAGTGCATTAGACCATTTTCAATCTAAATCAGGCCATGGAGATACCTAGCAGTTACATCAGTAAAAAATTATACAAATTCACTTTAGGAAAAATGACTAAATCAGAAATTGAATCAACATCACCATTATGAAAAATAATACAATAATCGAGCAATTTGGAATTATAAAATCACCTAGCAACAGTAACAGTCCATGGGGTGATAGGCTGATTCTCAGAAGCTCTATCTTCACCATAAACATCCTCAACACCACCACCGACACCAGCTTTATCATCTAAATCAAGAACTGATCCGCCATTGATCTCCTAAGAAAAGATGAGAGAAAGGAGAAAAAACATTTAAGAAGAAGAAACCACCACCACTTGTGCCACCACCACAACCACGGCACCGCCGTCGTTGTAAATCAAAACCCAAATAAGTTATGAATTATGCGCCACCACCACCACTGCCATTCAAAATCCAAACCCAAATCAAGCAAACTTTGGGGAAAATAAGAAAATTGCACCAATATTGAAGGAAACTAAAAGAAGAACAAGAAGATGAATTAAATAGGTTACCTTGCTTGAGATAACATCATCAAAACCTACACATGCCAAAAAAAAAAAAAAAAAAGAGAAATAATATCTGAAAGTAACAAATAAGAACATGAGAAGAAAAATGGAAAAATAAGCAGCACCAACCTGAAGAAATCAGAAATATGGCAATCCAAATTCTGGCTCAACATAATATATAGTCTTTGAAGATAACAAAATAATGGATCTTAAAGCCTTAGGTCTGGTAGACCCATAGTCGGAGGGATGGTGATTGATGTGAAACAAGTCTGACTGCCGCAATTGAAGACTTTTGGGAGAAGAATTTAATGTGCAAAAGAAAATACTGGGGAAGGTGAGTACATAAATGAACGGTGGGATTAGAGAAGAATTGAGGAAGGTGAGTACATAAATGGAGGGTGAGATTGGAGAAGGAGAAAGAGGAATAAGGGAAAAAAAAATAAAAAACGGACTATAAATCCTGCAGGAACCCCACATTGGTAGATGGTCGAAGGTAGAAGAAGAGAAAATTAAATGTAAAAGAAAATCAACACAACTGAATGTACAACATTGAACAGCCACATGATGTTTAAAGCGACGTGGTTTAATTTACCAGAGATTAAAAAAAAAATCAGTTGCACTATTCACAATTGGATCGTTTCTTATTAGTATTAATATATATATATATATATATATATATATATATTTTCCAAAATCAGAATGGATCCATAATCAAGTAAAAATTGGGTGGAATTCTAATTTAAAATTCGAATATTCATGTTTTGGGCTGCATTGGGGATATCATATAGTATTACATTATATTGGTTGAAATAAGGAAAAGAATCCGTTTTAGTTCCCCATGCAGTAGCTCGGCCCATTGTGCCCGAACCATGGGCTAACTTAGTTAACCTTTCCTAAATTTGTGATGGGCTTGGAAGTGTCATTGTCCAATCTATGGGGCTTGATCAAGTGATCTGTTAGAACCTCAATTGGGCCTGGGTTAATTATCACACAAATACACAATTACCTCTTGGAGTAAGATATTTGTGATCTTAATTACATGCAGTCCTTTAAATTTAAAAAAAGAAATGACTTGTGAATCATGCAAATCATTTCCACTCAATTATCTACTTTTACAATGAATTTATCACAACATGGTTTCTTTTCATACGCATGTACCCATCTCATCTGCAATTAAATTTTCACTCAATTCTTTTCCAAGACGTTCCAATATAAACTGCCTCGGTTTCAAATTAACTCGCATGTTTTCAAAATTTTCATGCTTCAAATTATTTGTGACATTTGGTTTTTCAATTTATTTTTTGTATTTCAATTTATTTTTTGTAATTTTGCACTTTTTTACTTCTATATTTACACAATAACGTAGATTGCACAAAGATCAATGACATTAGTTAAAACAATCATTTTTAAAAAAATGACTAACTATTGAATTTCTTAATTTGTGTGAAAAGATCGAATGATCCAATTAATTTAAAACGGAGGGAGTATATGATTTATTTTCTAAAATAGTGTCATCACTAACATTCAATTAATACTATTAAGAACAAAAATGTAAAGGTTATCTAATTGTTTATTTATTTATTTTGTAAGTCCATCTTAAACTTCTATCTGGCGATAACAGAAGTGGGGTAACTAAAGAGACCCACTGAATTCGAAATCAATAACCATAAGTTAATTATTGAATTAGTTTGGATATAAATTTTAAATTACGACTAGCTAATTTAGCTCATCTCCAATCAAATCTCATGTCAAATTGTCTAGTTGCCTCTTTGACCCTCTTTTTGCCCAATTATTCTTGTCTACCCAAAAACTCATCCCCAACCGAATGGCAGTCAACCTCCATTTAATTCAATTTCACAACTTTTCCCACTTTCACTTATTTTTTATTTTAAGTTGTATTTTGTATTTTTATTAAGTCTTTTTGCTAAACAAATCTACTTAAGTCGTGTTTTTCATTATTATAATCTAATATTTCTTATTTTTAAAATTTAAGATATGAAAATAAAAACTAAAAAAATAATATTCTAGTTTATTTGATAATTTTATTTGTATGTATTTTAGCAATATAGAAATTTAAACTAATCACTTTATATAATCTAACACAAATACGTAATACAAAGTTAAAATAAAACTAAACTATTTTTGCAAAATTTTGAAATTTGAAAACATGCGAGTTAATTTGAAACCTTTGTCGATAAATAGTTAATTTGAAATTGAGGCAGTTATTAAAAAAAAATTTTGAAAACATGCGAGTTAAGATAAATAGTTTTATCTTAACGTTGTTTCATATTTAGAATTCATTTATTAAAAAAATTTAAACTAATTTACAAAATTTCAAAAAATAAATAAAACTATTTTTGCATGCCTGGAGGCAACTGGGCGGGGCGGTCACTCCATGACCGCCCAATCTCCCCCTTGCCTGCCCCAATCCCCTATCCGCTATGCCCGTCCAATCCTCCCGACGAACTTTGCCATCTCCAATCGATCGAGCACCGTCGGCAACTCCTCTCCCATGTCCAGATTGTCGGCGCCATGTTGGAATGGCCTTAGTAATGAAAACTCAATAAAAGAAACAGCTTTATGTTAGTAAGTTAAAGGCTTAGCTATTATTTAAATATATTTATTCAGTTCAAATATGATATCAAATTTCAAGGCATCTATCTGTTTCAAATATAATAGCTACAAAAGCAGCATTGCACTTAAGCAATTAATAGCACAATTTCTTTTTTAATAAATATTAGAAACAAAATTATAATAAGCCTATTCATATAAGAGTCTTTTGAACTCTAGACACTCATGGTGTAAATATCTATTTGCACAAAGGGAAAAAATGAAAAACTAAACCTATAGAGAAATCCTCGGCAAGCTAACTTTAGAATGTTATTATTTTTATTTTTTTTAAAAGCGCTGATGTTATAGAGTTCCCATAAAAATGATAAATGACCTGTCTTTGAGTGCGGTTTGACAATCTAATTGTAGAATCTTTATATTTTTTTTCTTGATAATTAATGCTTATGTTACCTTATTTTTAATTTTTGGTTTTTCAAGGATTTAATCTTTTTTTAGAAGTGTTAAGTATATTAAGTGGAAACTTATTGTTCCTATAAAAATAGTAAAAGATGTTCTTAATAGGGTTGTCAATGGGTCGGTTTAGCCTCGTCCAGATATGACACCGTTTATATCGGATCAAATTCTGTCGGATTTGAATCTTGTTCGAATCTAGATTTTTTGAATTCATTGGATCTGACCGGATATCGAATTTTTTTGGATCCAATTTGCATTTAAAAATTATATTAATATTTTTTCCCAAAATAAGTTTATTAAATTGACAAATTTATTTAATTTTAGCTCGCATGTTCAAACATCCTTTATTAATATTCATATTACTAGATAAGAATATTGATTTAAATAAATTTATAAACGAGTTATAAATTACTATTTTTTAAATTAACAGTGAAGTATTATTAATGGTATGTATCATTCTTTATATTTTTATAGGATATGAATATGTTACGGATCGGATCGACCTAAATTCATATTCGATATTTATAATCGGATCAGGTCCATCGAAGTTATAATCAGACTATTATTCTAATAAATTGGATTGAATTCGTACGAATCCGGATTGAAATCCGCCCTATTGACAGTCCTAATCCTTAAGTGCGGTTCAACTATTGATTTACATAATTGAAAATACACCAACTAGGTTAAAACTTAAAACTATTTTCTCATGCATGTCAATAAGAAAATGGTATGATAATACATAAATACAGAATTAAATGAAGAAATTCCTAATTTTGCATGAAAGACGATATTTAGGCAAAATTGTAATTTTAGTCTTATAAATTTGACCATTGTTACCATTGATTTCATACGTTAAAAAGATACGTTTATGATCCCTTTCTATATATTAACCTGTTCTAATTTGAGCCTTTTGTGTCTCACACTTTACAAAATTATATATTTAGTCTCAACTTCTTTTGCAATATTGGTCCTATGGAATTCTAGTACTTTTGGTCCACAAATATTGTATTAGGAAAGCACTTTTTGTTCATATCAAAAGTGTGAAATATTTAAAAAAATAAAGATAAAAGAGTACAACTTTATTATGTATGTAACCATATAAAAACTATAGTGGCAATATAAATTTTTTATATACGACACCTCCTATTTTCATAAATAGGTTTTTCTTCACACAAATTATTCAATATTAACATGCATGTGCATTAATTAATATTTAAATACGCACGGCAGATGACGGAAAAAGGAAGTAACCTTAACCAAAAGAGAACACTATTTTTGGAATCCTACATTTGAAATGTACTCTTGAAGAAAATGTTTCCATAAGAAATAAGAATCAAATTTTAGATGTGAACAATTTTCAATTTTATAAGATTTGTCTCCCTCACTCTGTCTCGTCTCTCCTTTTTACCCTTTGTAAGCTAGCCTAAGCCCTAAGAATTGCTGCAGGAAAAATTATTTGATTATAAAATCCAAAAGAAAAAAATTTAATGAATGCTGGCATGAACAATAAACAGTATTTTTTTAACATTGTTAATTCAAGTTAAGTTCACTACAAAAAAAATTGATCATTTAGTATGGATACACATGAAAATTGACAATATGAAACTTAACGAGAAGTTAACTTCATTTTTGAGATCATTTGGGTTCAATCATCATCTTTTTACTCTAGGGGTTATTCATAAACAAGTCCATTTTCTATAATAAAATTTTTCATTCAAAAAACTAACCTATGGTTCTTATCGAATAAAGTCAACTAATTCTCAGCTAGTACTACATGGCACAAAAAAATTACTCTAAATTTGATATCTAAATTTTTTAGGCCTGTCAGTTTGACTTTTTAATTAGGGAGAGAGTTTCAGACTTTTGTGCACTTAAAAAAAGTAATTTGTGTGAGTTGATGATACTTTATAAAGATGAAAATGGGTAGTAATTTTTTATTATTAAAAACTAAAAGGTAGTTTGATAAATTATAAAAACAAGAGATGTAGAGTAATTTGTTGGGCCATTGTTTCATTATTAGGGATTGACAAAGTTGGAAAATGAGAGATGAATAGAGAAAAGAAGTAATTAGAGAATATAAAAATTAAAATTATATTAATTTGTAGGTTAAAGAAGCATCATAAAACTCGTGAAAGTAAAACGAAGATAAATTCATATATATAGATAGTAAAATAATATATAAACAATATAAATTTAACTAAACACCAAAACATAGCCACTTTCGAACAATAAGATCATCTCCAACCGAGCGCTAATCTTAAATATGTTCTGTCATTAATTTCAAAATATAACTAGCAATAGTGTCTTAATTAAGACACCACATTTTAATACTACCCATATTTTAACACATAAACAACTGTACTAACACACTGCTATTTCGATTTAAACAACTAGTTTATATTTTAACACGCTATAAAAATACACTATTTTTGTACTTTCAAAAGGAAAAATATATTAATTTTGTACGTGTTGTTTACAAATGAGTTTTGTCTTCTCATTTTTTAATTAACAGGTCCTTCAAATTATAAAGGAACTGTTAGAATAGAAGTTGGTATATTTGTCTCACATTTTCGAAAATTATTTCATGTTTGAAAAAGCCGAGACAAACATGTTTTTTGCTTTGTTAAATAAATTTATTTTTTCTCAATTTTTTCAAATTACCCTAACAAAAATCAAGCTAACAAGAATTTTCTTTTCTCTCAAAAAGGCCTACACAAACTCTATTATGATTTGATATAAAGTAACATATATTTTACACAGCTTGATTTTTCAAATCACTCTCCAAAATTCAAATAAACAACATACGCAAATCAAAATTATTTCATAAATTTTCACTAACCTCTCAAATTATTCTCTCAAATACTAAACAAACATACTCATGTGTCACAATTGTACCTTCTTTGGAGATGGCCTAATATCATTAAAATTGAAATACATGGTTTAACCTATAATTTACACCTATGTTATTCAATCTCCGCCTAATCAAAGAAGACTCCTGTATATTTTGCCTAATTGGATATAATGAAATTAACTACTTGATTTTTAATTATCAAAAAAAAAAAAAAAAAAGAACAAGTACTTTATTTTTGTCTTTATAAGTACTAAAAAACGTGCAGTGCAGTTTCTTTATTCACGCAACCGAAATATCCTAAATGAATTCCTTCAGGCTTCAACTACCCTACTTCTGTCCACTTGTACCACAAAATTCTTTGAGCAGGTCTTCTAGCTTTTAAGATGTGACAAATGAACTGTATTAAATTTAACACACATTTTGGTGATTTAATTTATTACGCCTCGAAATCCTATTTAATCACAAATCAAATAGAAATGTACTAGACTTCTAAATGTATCATATTTTACAACTTTGCCATCATTTATTCCGCATTCGTATCATAGTTTATCGACAAATTATAAAGTTGAGACATTATTAGTTAACAAATACCAATACATTTGTGATGAAAAGAAAAGGGAGATTAAAGATTCATCCCAATACATTTCCCAAGATTTTAGCCAAGAAGAGCATATAAATATAATTAAAAAAAATGGTCAAGAGTTTGAATATTTTAACATTTATTATTATTAAAATAGGTTTGACTCATTTATTACTTTACAACGGCACCATTATGAAAATGGTATAGCTAAAAATGGGTGCCATATATACCCTATCTGCATCCCTCATAAAATGGAAAAAACCAAAGAGACACTTGAGGTTGTTCTTACATATAGGTGTGTCATGATTACTGAAAATTGACATGTCTGGGCAGTGAAAAGACAATAATTCTTATAACCAACACAGTTTGTAATAAATGTTTACTTTCTTCTGTCTTGTGCAAGAATATGACCCTATACATGTTAATATCAGACAATATCTCCCCAGCATTAATGTGATTGACTCATCTACATCACCTTTCAAACAGACCCTATATATGACAACAAGAATTAAAAGCAAGAAAAGGAAATACAAGAATTGCACTTTGAGAAAAGACAATATATGCTCATATATTGAATCTTTCATGGATGAGCAAGTAATAAATGATACACGACACGAGATTAAAAATTTAGATAATACACGACGTGCGCTATATATGCACAATATATGTATGCGCTGCACTATACATGCACTCTAAATGATACACGACCCTATTCGACTTCATAGTATTTTAACTTTAATTAAAAAAAAAAATTGATGATTCCATAATGTAGACAAAATTAACGCATATCGTTTGGAGAATGCAATTTGCATCTAAGTTTCTGACGGGAAGATATATAAAAAGTTTACCTGGATTAAAATTTGTTGTAAGAGTAAAGTTTTTTCTTAATAATCTTTTATTTAACACAAATCAATGCCCCTTCCTTCCTCGCTCTTAGCTCTTTGTGGATCCAGCAAATGTGAGGCTTCCGGTTGAGCTATAGAACTCTGCTGCTGCTGCTGCTGCTGCTGCTGAAGCAAAAGCTCATGTGATTGAAGCTGAAGTTGGTGAGGATGAGAATGCGAATGAGAATGTGACTCCTCCTGCTGAATATTATGGTAAGGGTGGGTTTCATAAGAACTACCACCCAAGGCCAAAGAAGGCTGCATGGTGGGCCCCGGTATCTGATTAAACCCGGTCGCAGTAACGGGACCTCCTCCGTCATCAAACCCAACGTAGTTTCTTAACATCTCCTCTTGTTCCCCCGCGGCCACAGCAAGTAATTGTTGTGCCTCCAATATTTGTTGCTGTTGTTGTTGGTGGTGGTGGTGCTGATGTTGTTGAGGCTCACGGATAAAGAGCTGAGCTCCTTGTGGGACCCCTGTCGGGAGTCCCAACATCGCTTGCATATTATAAGGCATTGCTTGGTGATAAGCCGAGGGGCCGTAATTCGGATGCTGTTGCATCAACCCCGGGTGATTCAGTATCGGAAGCATTGCAGCGGGCCCAATGTAAGTAGCCAATTCCTTTTTGGCATTATCCAAATCCATTTGCACATCCTTGAGTTTTTGTTGGAGCATCGAAATTAGGCCAACACAACCGTACACCGGGTCCCGGAGGCGGAACTCCGCCTCGTAAGCCAAGGAATTCACTGCGTCCTCGCGTTGGCCAGGGCTAAGTTCGTTTAGGAGTTTGGCCACGTTGCTTGCGCCAAAGACCTTGTGCACATTGGTGAATTTTTGCGGATTATCAGGCGGAAAGTACGGGGCGAAAACGCATTCCTGCATGCATTTTCGACGGAGACACTTGCACGCCGCACACGGAGAGCTTGAGGAAGCCATTGTTTTTTTTTTCTCCTTTAATTACACCTAACATTCAACGAAGTTTCGTTTACCGATTATTATTAAAGAGTGCGCATATCGAAACAGACATGGAAAGTCAATTAATCCTTACTTAAAATCAAGGCTGGCATTTTATATGTGGAAAGTCAGAACAAGTAAAATAATAAACTCAATCCGAGACGTAATAAATGAATAACAGAAATAAGATTCTCATTTACATGGAGAAAATGGCGAAGTGAAACCCAGTGTTCAAAAAATTTCAGATCTAAAAATAAAATAAAAAACTCTAAAAACTTTTATGTAGAGTGGAACACGAATTAAAATTTTGTTTCTATCTTATATGTTTCGATAAGTTAATGTTCCAAACTTTTCGATAATTTTTGCAAAACTCTTCAGAAACATTAATAAACTCGTAAATCTAAGAACAAGTTATCTTATAGTAAAATCTACTCTATGTTTAATTTCGATTGGCCCTATATGCGTTTTTCATAAAAACATAAGGAAAATTCAATCTATAAAAAAAACCTAATCTCATTAAAATAAGATAAAAAACGAATGAGAAGAAGAAGAACCAAATGCAACAGAATTTATTTTCTGAAGTTCATCAAATCCTGACCTTATTCGATTATGCTCATAGAAACATACTCAAAATAGAGATTACTCTCTCCGCAACACTCATTTCATCTGTAGAACATAAACAAAGGCAACAAAAAAAGGATTAAAAACGTAGATAAATAAAAAAAATACAGTGGAAAATGGAGAAATGAACCTTTTGTTTATCGGAGAGAGTGGAGGCCTAGGGTTTCAGACCTTCAGTACAATATCACTCGATCCGATCTTCCAATTTCTCGATCCCGAAAAATGAACTACAAATAAATAAAATCTAAAAAAATTTACAATTTATATAAAAATGAGAGACTGAGAAATGATACAAAATTTATAAGGAATAAAATGGAGAGAAAGGGATAGAACATGTATTTATATGCAAAAATGTGGGCGTGTATTTTAGGTTATGTGTAAAGCGTGTGCCGTAATCTAATCCGTCCACGTGCGAAGAGAAAAAGTATATTGACCGTTGGATATAGGAAGGGTTGAAATTTTGTTTTTTTCTGAAGGAATGATGAATGCATTCTGAGTTGCCACATTGTCCCTTGTACGGGTTTCTGTACCCTTTTCCACAGCTACCCTTTTGATCTTTTACTAAAATGCCCTTATTCTTTAGTTTTGAGGTTAAGTTAAAGTTGAATTTAAAATCCATGGCGAAGTAGTCCAAATTCTTCATTTTCTAGTAGTTAATGTTGAATGTCGCATTGACGTTCTAGATTTTGAATGATGTTCTTAATAATGGAACACCATGCTTAAATTGTACTTTAGGTTAAGTTACATTAGATCCTCTGATAAATTAATGATACGTTATTTAACACGTTAACAAATAATTAGTAATAAAATTAAAAATGGATTCAGTTAAATTATTGATTGAGGATAATCATGGAATGGATCAGGGTAGTCGTTAAATTACACAGAATTTCTATTTCTCTCGCAGAAACACACACAATCTCCACAATCTCGGCTCGATTAAACTCAAATCATTTAAAGCGACTCGAATTACTTTCTAAGTGACTAGCTAGGTAACGATCTTAAATTACATTATATTCATTGACAAGTTAATGACTTATTACCTGACGTCTTAAAAGAGATAACAGTTCGAAAAAGGGATTTGATTAGTGATCAAGGGATATTTATGGAGCGGATCAAGATAGTCGTTAGTTACTTAAACTTTCTCTTTCATGCACACAAACGTAAATGCGAGAATATTTAGCACAACCTCAACTCGATTAAAACCAAGTTTATTAAAAGATAATTGCAATATTGTTTCCAAATTTGATAGCATTGTCATTAGGATATTTTTAGAACAACATTATCAATTATAGACTTGCAAATAACTAAATATCAAACATATATTCTCTATGATTTAACCTTTTCCAACGGATGGGTTCGAACTATTATTTTCACCACCCACCCCACCTGCCATGTCCAATAACTATTAATAAAAAAAATACGAAACTACAGGAAAAAAAAACTTAGCATATTGGTTTGTGCAAGTTTACAATTTATGAAATAAACTCTGCAACTCTGTCTCGATAGTGAACTTATTAAAGAAGAAAAGAATGACTTATTGATTTTTATTACAATTAAAATTGATTCATATTTCTATTTTCAAGTCAGTGCTAAAATTTGAATAAAAGAGTATTTCACATATTTGAGTGGTGCAACGTACAAATAAGTTACAAAGATCTTTAAACTAAGGGACTTTCTATTTTGAGATTTCGTGAGCAGGGCCTCCTTATATGAAACAACACGTGTTATATATAATATTTATGTTAAATTATTTATTTTTCGAAAGTCCAAAATGCCCTCTTAAAATCTTTTAATTTTCTTTAACATCCTAAAACTTACACATCTACAATTCATCTTCCATAGCAAAAACATCGTCAACCCCTCCCACTCCTCTCTAAAATCCGGCGCCGACAATGTTGGAAGACGACAATTTCTCCAGTATCCTCTAATTTTTCACCTACCCAGTGATTATTTCCTGTTGATTTTGGTTGTCTTTGTCTAAGAGGGATGGTTGCTCCCCTCAATTTTATTTTAAATGCACTAGCAACCGCTGCACGCGGTACTTGCACACATATCTTTTTTTGAGTATAATGTGCTATCCCAATACTAAATACTTGTTTCGTAAAAAAATCAACTAAAATTCATAAATTTAAAAGTGAAATCCACTCTCTCAATTGTTCGAATATGTCCCAAATTTTCTTCAATATGATTTATGGGTAAATCAGTTTTATCTTTTTCACGTAAAAGGCATAACGAAAGTACAAGGGAATAATTTTTGAGCCTTCAATTACTATTCTTTTTGCTGGGGATGCTGATGATGCCGAGGCTCACGGATAACGAGTCTAGCTCCTTGTGGGGCCCTTGTCGGGAGTTCCGTCATCGCCTTGAAATTACTAAGCATAGCTTGATTATGAACCGAGGGTCCGTCATACGGAGGCTGTTGCATCATATCCGGGTGATTCACTTCCGGTAACATTGCAGCGGGCCCCATATAAGTAGCCAATTCCTTTTTGGCATTTTCTAAATCGTTTTCCACGTCCTTGAGTTTTTTTGGAGCATCATAATTAGGCCAAGGCTACCGTTTATCGGGTCCCGGAGGTGAAACTCGGCCTCGTAAGCCAAGAAATTCACAGCATTTTCACGTTGATCGGGGCTGAGTTCGCGTAGGAGCTTTGCCACGTTGCTGGCGCAGTAGACCTTGTGCACGTTGCTCAATGGTTGATGTTGATTTTGAAGGATTCAGTTATGGTGGTTGGTAGAAAAATATTGTGTGGAAAGGAACACATGAGAATTGTTTAAAAGAAAAACAAATTTTGCGCTAATTTTTTTTTATATATAAGGGTACTATTGTTATTGTGATTGTGCAACAATTTGTTGCACATGTGCAAAATTACCATGATTATTCGTACATTTGCACAAATATGAACGGGCTAGATCTATTTTTTTTCAAAATTAAAGGCTAAGATTGGCGTATCTCAAGGAAGACCACATATCATGGAATCTTATTTTAGAATGAGGGATTTATAATATGGGGTATATTATATTATACCATATTTGGTGCTACAATTAAAATATAATACATTTTTATGATATATATGGACATTGCACCGAGATTTTCCTCGTTCTTTTTTGGTCTATTCCTGGATTCAGTAAAGTACTTAATTCATTTTTGCTTATTAATGGTTATGACATTAGGAGAGAATTGCATTTTCGATATCAAATTTTATACCAATTTCGACCTTTTGTATTAAATAAATCGAAGTCAAAACATTTGGTACTATAATTTAACTATTTGTTCAACATTTGGTACCGTTATAAAACTTACCAGCAAGTTAATGACGTGATCGTTAAGTCAGTTGCAATTATTGCGAAATTGATATCATAACTTATATTGCTTATAATTCTATCATATAATATTTTAAGATTGCAAATAACTCAAATCTTTGAATTTGCAAGCAAGAAGAATCTTCGTAAATGTCAAAATTAGGTTGTGATTGTTTTACTTTTCTTTTATAAGCAATGTAAAAAAAAAATCAATTAAAATTCATAAATTTATTAGTGAAATAACTCTTTCAATTGTGTGAAAATGTCCCAAATTTTCTTCAATATGATTAATGGGTAAATCAGTTTTATCTTTTTCACGTAAAAGTCATAACGAAAAGTACAATGGAATAATTGTTGTGTCCAATTACTGTTGTTGTTGTTGGTGATGCTGATGCTGCTGAGGCTCACGAATAACGAGCCTAGCTCCTTGTTGGGCCCTTGTCAGGAGTCCCATCATCGCCTGGAAATTACTAAGCATAGCTTGATGATGAGCCGAGGGTGCGTCATTCGAATGTTGTTGCATCATCTCTGGGTGATTCACTTCCGAAAACATAGCAGCGGGCCTCATATAAGTAGCCAATTCCTTTTTGGCATTTTCTATATCGTTTTCCACGTCCTTGAGTCTTTTTTGGAGCATCATAATTAGGCCAAGGCTACCGTACACCGTGTTTCTCATATAAGTAGCCAATTCCTTTTTGGCATTTTCTAAATCGTTTTCCTCGTCCTTGAGTCTTTTTTGGAGCATCATAATTATGCCAAGGCTACCGTAAACCGTGTCCCAGAGGTGAAACTCCACCTCATAAGCCAAGGAATTCACTGCATCTTCACGTTGGCGTAGGAGCTTGGCCATGTTGCTGGCGCAGTAGACCTCGTGCACTCTGCTGAATGGTTGATGTTGATTTTGAAGAATTCAGTTGTGGTGGTTGTTAGAAAAAAATGTGTGGAAAGGAACACAAGAGAATTATTTTGAAGAAAAACAAATTTTGCGCTAATTTTTTTTATATATAAGGGTATTATCGTTATTGTGATTGTGCAACAATTTGTTGCACATATGCAAAATTACCATGATTATTTGTACATTTGCACAAATATGAACGGTCTACATCTATTTTTTTTTCAAAATTAAAGGCTCAGATTGGCGTGTCTCAAGGAAGACCACATATTACGGAATCTTATTTTAGAATGAAGGATTTAGGGGGATTTATAATATGGGATATAGTATATTATATCATATTTTGTGCTACAATTAAATAGAATACATTATCATGATATATATAGACATTGCACCGAGATTTCCTCGTTCTTTTTGGTATATTCCTGGATTCAGTAAAGTACATAATTTCATTTTGCTTATTAGTGGTTATGACATTAGGAGATAATTGCATTTTCGGTATCAAATTTTATACTAATTTCGACCTTTTGTATTAAATAAATCGAAGTCAACAAATTTGGTACTATAATTTAACTAATCGTTCAACAATTGGTACCGTTATTAAAATTTCCAGTAAGTTAATGACTTGATCGTTAAGTCATTTGCAATTATTGCGAAATTAATATCATAACTTGTATTTGCTGATAATTCTATCACATAATATTTTAAGATTGCAAATAACCCAAATCTTTGAATTTGCAAGCAGTTTTAGTCCGTATTGAAATATTTACTTATTTATTTTCATATCTATTGAACTAATTTAGATTTATATACAATATTGATAAGTTAAATAATATTTTAATATAAAATTTTGGAAAAAAATTGAAATATCTATAATCTATATATTATTCCCTACCTAATATTTATTTAAATAATAAAGTATATTAATAATAAAAGATTTAGAAATTTGGAGTTATTTTGCAAGCTGAAATATTATGGGTAGAATTGTTAGCAAACATAAGTTATGGTCATGTCACCAACTTAACGTTGATTTTTAATAAGGGTATCAAATAATAAGGCATGGCTTTTCATAAATTCTCTAGAGCTAGAGCTTAAATTGAACCCAAGCCCTATAGGCTAAAGAAGTAAAGTTATGTTCTTCTTAATCGTGATTTTAAGAGAAAATTTTTTTTACAAAAAAATCTATTTTTTATCGTAATTTTTGTAAAAAAAAATCAATTAAAATTCATAAATTTAATAGTGAAATCCACTCTCTCAATTGTGCCAAAATGTCCCAAATTTTCTTCAATATGATTTATGGGTAAATCAGTTTTATCTTTTTCACGTAAAAGGCATAACGAAATGTACAAGGGAATAATGTTTGTGCCTCCAATTATTGTTGTTGTTGCTGGTGATGCTGATGCTCCTGAGGCTCAAGGATAAGAGCCTAGCTCCTTGTGGGCCCTTGTCGGGAGTCCCATCATCTCCTGGAATTTACTAAGCATAGCTTGATAATGATCCGAGGATCCTCATTCGGAGGCTATTACATCATCTCCGGGTGATTTACTTCCGAAAACATTGCAGCGGGCCCCACATAAGTAGCCAATTCCTTTTTGGCATTTTTTAAATCGTTTTCCACGTCCTTGAGTCTTTTTTGGAGCATCATAATTAGGCCAAGCTACCATTGACCGGGTCCCGGAGGTGAAACTCCGCCTCATAAGCCAACAAATTCACTGCATCTTCACATTGGTCGGGGCTGAGTTCGCGTAGGAGCTTGGCCACGTTGCTGGCGTAGTAGACTTTGTGCTCGCTGCTGAATGGTTGATGTTGATTTTGAAGGATTTAGTTGTGGTGGTTGATAGAAAAAAATGTGTGCAAATGAACACAGGAGAATTGTTTTGAAGAAAAACAAATTTTGTGCTAATATTTTTTTTGTATATAAGGGTATTATCGTTATTGTGATTGTGCAACAATTTGTTGCAAATGTGCAAAATTACCATGATTATTTGTACATTTGCACAAATATGAACGGTCTAGATCTATTTTTTTCAAAATTAAAGGCTCAGATTGGCGTATCTCAACGAATACCATATATCATGGAATCTTATTTTAGAATGAGGGATTTAGGGGGATTTATAATACGATGTATAGTATATTATACCATATTTGGTGCTACAATTAAAATATAATACATTATCGTGATATATATGGACATTGCACCGAGATTTTCCTCGTTCTTTTTTGGTCTATTCATGGATTCAGTAAAGTACTTAATTCATTTTTGCTTATTAATGGTTATGACATTAGGAGAGAATTGCATTTTCGATATCAAATTTTATACCAATTTTGACCTTTTGTATTAAATAAATCGAAGTCAAAACACTTGGTACTATAATTTAACTAATTGTTCAACATTTGGTACCGTTATAAAACTTACCAGTAAGTTAATGACGTGATCGTTAAGTCAGTTGCAATTATTGCGAAATTGATATCATAACTTATTTTGCTGATAATTCTATCATATAATATTTTAAGATTGCAAATAACTAAAATCCTTGAATTTGCATGCAATTTTAGTCCATATTGAAAATTTTACTTATTTATTTTCATATATTGAACTTATTTAGATCTATAAAAAATATTGATAAGTTAAATAATTTTTTAATATAAAATTTTGGAAAAAAAATTGAAATATCTATAATCTATATATTATTACCTACCCAATATTTATTTAAATAATAAAGTTTATTTAATAATAAAAAGATTTAAAAATTTGGAGTTATTTTGGAAGACGAAATATTATGGGTAGAATTGCTAGCAATCATAAGTTATGGTCATGTCGCTAACTTAACGTTGATTTTTAATAACGGTATCAAATTATAAGGCATAATCTTTCATAAATTCTCTAGAGCTAGCGCTTAAGTTGAACCCAAGCCCTAGAGGACAAAGAAGAAAAAGTTATGTTCCTAGCCTTAAGCTGAACCCAAGCCCTAGAGGCTAATGAAAAAAAAGTTATGTTCTTCTTAATCGTGATTTTGAAAGAAAAAAAAATTAACAAAAAGTCCATATTTTTATCGTAATTTTTGTTTGCCCTAAAATTCTAATTGCAATTTTGGAACAATTTTTCTTAAAATTAAATATTCTACTCCAAAAAAAAAAGTCCAACAAACATTATGAAAAAACTCCAAGTCGCAAGAAGAATCTTCGTAAATGTCAAAATTAGATTGTGATTGTTTTACTTTTCTTTTATAAGCAATGTAAAAAAAAAATCAATTAAAATTCATAAATTTAATAGTGAAATCCACTCTCTCAATTGTGCCAAAATATCCCAAATTTTCTTCAATATGATTTATGGGTAAATCAGTTTTATCTTTTTCACGTAAAAGTCATAACGAAAAGTACAATGGAATAATTGTTGTGTCCAATTACTGTTGTTATTGTTGGTGATGCTGATGCTGCTGAGGCTCACGGATAACGAGCCTAGCTCCTTGTTGGGCCCTTGTCAGGAGTCCCATCATCGCCTGGAAATTACTAAGCATAGCTTGATGATGAGCCGAGGGTGCGTCATTCGGATGCTGTTGCATCATCTCCGGGTGATTCACTTCCGAAAACATAGCATAGCCAATTCCTTTTTGGCATTTTCTAAATCGTTTTCCACGTCCTTGAGTCTTTTTTGGTGCATCATAACTAGGCCAAGGCTACCGTACACCATGTCCCTCATATAAGTAGTCAATTCCTTTTTGGCATTTTCTAAATCGTTTTCCACGTCCTTGAGTCTTTTTTGGAGCATCATAATTATGCCAAGGCTACCGTAAACAGTGTCCCGGAGGTGAAACTCCACCTCATAAGCCTAGGAATTCACTGCATCTTCACGTTTGCGTAGGAGCTTGGCCATGTTGCTGGCGCAATAGACCTTGTGCACTCTGTTGAATGGTTGATGTTGATTTTGAAGAATTCAGTTGTGGTGGTTGGTAGAAAAAAATGTGTGGAAAGGAACACAGGAGAATTATTTTGAAGAAAAACAAATTTTGCGCTAATTTTTTTATATATAAGGGTATTATCGTTATTGTGATTGTGCAACAATTTGTTGCACATGTGCAAAATTACCATGATTATTTGTACATTTGCACAAATATGAACGGTCTAGATCTATTTTTTTTCAAAATTAAAGGCTCAAATTGGTGTATCTCAAGGAAGATCACATATTACGGAATCTTATTTTAGAATGAAGCATTTAGGGGGATTTAGAATATGGGATATAGTATATTATATCATATTTTGTGCTACAATTAAAATAGAAAACATTATCATGATATATATAGACATTGCACCGAGATTTCCTCGTTCTTTTTTGGTATATTCCTGGATTCAGTAAAGTACATAATTTCATTTTGCTTATTAGTGGTTATGACATTAGGAGATAATTGCATTTTCGGTATCAAATTTTATACCGATTTCGACCTTTTGTATTAAATAAATCGAAGTCAACAAATTTGTTACTATAATTTGACTAACCGTTCAACAATTGGTACCGTTATTAAAATTACCAGTAAGTTAATGACGTGATCGTTAATCAGTTGCAATTATTGCGAAATTAATATCATAACTTGTATTTGTTGATAATTCTATCACATAATATTTTAAGATTGCAAATAACCCAAATCTTTGAATTTGCAAGCAGTTTTAGTCCGTATTGAAATATTTACTTATTTATATTCATATCTACTGAACTAATTTAGATTTATATACAATATTGATAAGTTAAATAATATTTTAATATAAAATTTTGGAAAAAAATTGAAATATCTATAATCTATATATTATTACCTACCTAATATTTATTTAAATAAAAAGTATATTTATTGGTCCCAAGTGGTCAAATGAGGTCTAGAGGGGGGGGGGGGGGTTAATAGACCTCTAAACTTTTTACAATTTTTTTAACTTTAAAACATTTTTGTTAACTCAAACAGACTAAGCTGTTATCAACAGTAGGTTCCTTGGCTGATCGCGAACAAATCTTTGGACAGCTTCGTAGACCACTAAACTGATTGTTACTTAGCTGATTTTGACAAAATCAGTTTTAATACTTAGAGTACTTGCAGCGGATTTTCAAAGTGTTTTTCACAAGAATACTCAGTAGTTTGAAAAATGTTTTCCCAGTTTTGTAAACTCCTTTTTAAACGTTTTTCAAACAGTTAACTAAAGTGTTTTATGCAGTCTTGAAATATGCAATTTAAAAGTGCAAGTAAAAACACACATAATTTTTATAGTGGTTATATGGATTTAAATCCTTTAGTCCACTCTTCCAAGTCACTTAGATCTTTGGTTATACTAGAAACACAAAGTAACCAGTACACTCTGCTTACGCCTAACAACAAATGAACAGGCCGTAAGTGCGCAGTAAGAAATCACAAAGAAATCCTACTCTCTGAAGTAATATCACTCACAAAGATGGATATCTGCTTCTCACAACACTCAGATTACAAAATCACTCAGAAGATGTATTTAACTTTGTTCTTCAACTTCGCTTTTCGTCAACAAATGACTAAGCTGATGAGTGAGCTGTTCTTGAGACTTAAAGAGTTCTGCTTCAAAAATTCTCTCAGAAGTTGTGTTGTTGTTTTTCTCTTCATCTCTTTCAGCTATTTATACTTGAGGTTTGAAAAATGTCCGTTGAAGAGAGACAAGATTCAAATTCCTCGAGTACTGGTCCTTAATTTCCGCGAACGGCTCTTTTGCAGTCTGTCAGTACTGTCTACAGTACTTTTCTGCAGGCAGCATTAAATGCACCCAGCTGATACGAAGCATTTCTTCAATCATTTGTCTTTAATAACCTTGTACTTCAGCATTTATTACTTCCAGGGGCATTTATTACCGTTGGGAAGACTTTATGATCCTTTCCACTTGGCTGACGGATGTGCAAGTCTGATGGCGAACTAAGCTGATCTCAAACTTGAACAAATCTGATTTGAGTCGGCTGATCTTCATCAGTCTGGTGTCTTTCCTTCAGCAGATCACAAGTCTTTGGACCTTGAATTTTGACTTTTCTGATGTCTTCTTTACTTAGTCAAAAATTCTTCACAAGGGACCATCAGCTAAGTTAATCCATACTTAGCAGATTTTGAAGTTTTGGAATGCATCAAAACCTCCCTTATCAATTTGTCTTCAATGCTTTCATCTTCATCCTTATCCAACAATATTTAATAATAAAAAGATTTAGAAATTTGGAGTTATTTTGCAAGCTGAAATATCATGGGTAGAATTGTTAGCAAACATAAGTTATGGTCATGTCACCAACTTAACGTTGATTTTTAATAAGGGTATCAAATAATAAGGCATGGCTTTTCATAAATTCTCTAGAGCTAGAGTTTAAGTTGAACCCACGCCCTAGAGGCTAAAGAAGTAAAAGTTATGTTCTTATTAATCGTGATTTTACGAGAAAAAAAATTTACAATAAAGTCTATTTTTTATCGTAATTTTTGTTTGCCCTAAAATTCTAGTCGCAATTTTGGAACAATTTTTCTTAAAATTAAATAATCTACTCCTAAACAAAAAAGTCCAAAAAACATTATGAAAAAATACTCCAAGTCGCAATAGGAATCTTCTTAAAGTCAAAATTAGATTTTGAATGTTTCACTTTTCTTTTATAAGCATTGTAAAAAAAAATCAATTAAAATTCATAAATTTAATAGTGAAATCCACTCTCTCAATTGTGCCAAAATGCAGCGCCGGCTCGAGATTATTTGGGGCCCTAGGCGAAAATTAAAAATGGGGCCTATTTTATGTAAAATTTATTTATTTTTTCTAATACTAAAATCAAGAATGGATGTCACGCCTATACCCTGTATATATATACTAATCACAGTTTATTAAATCAATTTCTTTTTTTTAATACTAAAATCAATTGATTAATCAATAATTACTATTACTAATTACTAAAAGCAGGTACACACTCCTCTCAAAAAAAAAAAAAAAGCAGGTATATACGATTATTTATTATCATTCTTGATAAATCAAAAGAAAGTGAATCTAAAACTAAATAGGAATAAAATTAAATAAGTTATTAACATACTACATACCTTGAATTAAGTATTTTGTTTGGAGAAAGATAACAATATCCTTGCAAAGTTGTAATCTCAATTTCTTTTGATTTGTAGAATTATAGAAAGAGAATAATTGTAATTGTGGTGAATTATGAAACTTTAGTAAAGAAAGTAGAATAGGGTGTTAGAGATTGAGAGGTATTGAAAAATTAGAGAAGAAGATATTAGGATTTAGGGAAGAAGAGACATAATTAATTAGAAAAGAAGTAGTGATCGTTGATGAGTAATGGAATTCTTCACCTTTTCTTTTTAATTGGCAAGTCATCAGGCGAATTCATCTCTCCATATAATTTTTTTTTTAAGTTTCAGCAATTATATAGGCCGAATTTAAGGTCCAAATTGTTGGAACTATTGGGTAGATATATGGGCTCTTAAATCTATTGTAGCATTTTTTTTTCTCATGGATTAAATATTATTGGGCTATATAAAAGATAACATATAGGGGGCCCCAAAAGCTTTGGGCCCTAGGCAATTGCCTAAGTTGCCTAGGCCCAAAGCCGACCCTGCCAAAATGTCCCAAATTTTCTTCAATATGATTTATGGGTAAATCAGTTTTATCTTTTTCACGTAAAAGGCATAACGAAAAGTACAAAGGAATAATTTGTGTGCCTCCAATTATTGTTGTTGTTGCTGGTGATGTTGATGCTCTTGAGGCTCAAGGATAACGAGCCTAGCTCCTTGTGGGGCCCTTGTCGGGAGTCCCATCATCTCCTGGAATTTACTAAGCATAGCTTGATAATGATCCGAGGGTCCTCATTCGGAGGCTATTGCATCATCTCCGGGTGATTTACTTCCGAAAACATTGCATCGGGCCCCATATAAGTAGCCAATTCCTTTTTGGCATTTTTTAAATCGTTTTCCACGTCCTTGAGTCTTTTTTGGAGCATCATAATTAGGCCAAGCTACCATTGACCGGGTCCCGGAGGTGAAACTCCGCCTCATAAGCCAAGGAATTCACTGCATCCTCACATTGGTCGGGGCTGAGTTCGCGTAGGAGCTTGGCCACAATGCTGGCGTAGTAGACTTTGTGCTCGCTGCTGAATGGTTGATGTTGATTTTGAAGGATTTAGTTGTGGTGGTTGGTAGAAAAAAATATGTGCAAATGAACAAAGGAGAATTGTTTTGAAGAAAAAAAATTTTGCGCTAATTTTTTTTATATATAAGGGTATTATCGTTGTTGTGAATGTGCAACAATTTGTAGCAAATGTGCAAAATTACCATGATTATTTGTACATTTGCACAAATATGAATTGTCTAGATCTATTTTTTTCAAAATTAAAGGCCAAGATTGGCGTATCTCAAGGAAGACCATATATCATGGAATCTTATTTTAGAATGAGGGATTTAGGGGGATTTATAATACGAGGTATAGTATATTATACCATATTTGGTGCTACAATTAAAATATAATACATTATCATGATATATATGGACATTGCACCGAGATTTTTCTCGTTCTTTTTTGGTCTATTCATGGATTCAGTAAAGTACTTAATTCATTTTTGCTTATTAATGGTTATGACATTAGGAGAGAATTGCATTTTCGATATCAAATTTTATACCAATTTTGACCTTTTGTATTAAATAAATCGAAGTCAAAACATTTGGTACTATAATTTAACTAATTGTTCAACATTTGGTACCGTTATAAAACTTACCAGTAAGTTAATGACGTGATCGTTATGTCAGTTGCAATTATTGCGAAATTGATATCATAACTTATATTGCTGATAATTCTATCATATAATATTTTTAAGATGGCAAATAACTAAAATCTTTGAATTTGCAAGCAATTTTAGTCCATATTGAAAATTTTATATATTGAATTTATTTAGATTTATATAAAATATTGATAAGTTAAATACTATTTTAATATAAAATTTTGTAAAAAAAATTGAAATATCTATAATCTATATATTATTACCTACCTAATATTTATTTAAATAATAAAGTTTATTTAATAATAAAAAGATTTAGAAATTTGGAGTTCTTTTGCAAGCCGAAATATTATGGGTAGAATTGCTAGCAAACATAAGTTATGGTCATGTCGCCAACTTAACGTTGATTTTTGTTAAGGGTATCAAATTATAAGGCATAATTTTTCATAAATTCTCTAGAGCTAGCGCTTAAGTTGAACCCAAGACCTAGAGGCGAAAGAAGAAAAAGTTATGTTCCTAGCGCTTAAGCTGAACCCAAGCCCTAGAGGCTAATTAAAAAAAAGTTATGTTCTTCTTAATCGTGATTTTGAAAGAAAAAAAATTAACAAAAATTCTATATTTTTATCGTAATTTTTGTTTGCCCTAAAATTATAATTGCAATTTTGTAACAATTTTTCTTAAATTTAAATATTCTACTCCAAAAAAAAAAGTCCAAAAAACATTATGAAAAAACTCCAAGTCGCAAGAAGAATCTTCGTAAATGTCAAAATTAGATTGTGATTGTTTTACTTTTCTTTTATAAGCAATGTAAAAAAAATCAATTAAAATTCATAAATTTAATAGTGAAATCCACTCTCTCAATTGTGCGAAAATGTCCCAAATTTTCTTCAATATGATTTATGGGTTAATCAGTTTTATCTTTTTCACGTAAAAGTCATAACGAAAAGTACAATGGAATAATTGTTGTGTCCAATGATGCTGATGCTGCTGAGGCTCACGGATAACAAGCCTAGCTCCTTGTTGGGCCTTTGTCGGGAGTCCCATCATCGCCTCGAAATTACTAAGCATAGCTTGATGATGAGCTGAGGGTACGTCATTTGGATGTTGTTGCTTCATCTGCGAGTGATTCACTTCCAAAAACATAGCAGCGGGCCTCATATAAGTAGGCAATTCCTTTTTGGCATTTTCTAAAGCGTTTTCCACGTCCTTGAGTCTTTTTTGGAGCATCATAATTAGGCCAAGGCTACCGTACACCGTGTCCCTCATATAAGTAGCCAATTCCTTTTTGGCATTTTCTAAATCGTTTTCCACGTCATTTAGTCTTTTTTGGAGCATCATAATTATGCCAAGGCTACCGTACACCGTGTCCCGGAGGTGTAACTCCACCTTATAAGCCAAGGAATTCACTGCATCTTCACGTTGGCGTAGGAGCTTGGCCACGTTGCTGGCGCAGTAGACCTTGTGCTCTCTGCTGAATGGTTGATGTTGATTTTGAAGAATTCAGTTGTGGTGGTTGGTAGAAAAAAATGTGTGGAAAGGAACACAGGAGAATTATTTTGAAGAAAAACAAATTTTGCGCTAATTTTTTTATATATAAGGGTATAATAATTATTGTGATTGTGCAACAATTTGTTGCACATGTGCAAAATTACCATGATTATTTGTACATTTGCACAAATATGAATGGCCTAGATCTATTTTTTTCAAAATTAAAGGCTCAAATTAGCGTATCTAAAGGAAGACCACATATTACGGAATCTTATTTTAGAATGAAGGATTTAGGGGGATTTATAATATGAGATAAAGTATATTATATCATATTTTGTGCTACAATTAAAATAGAATACATTATCATGATATATATGGACATTGCACCTAGATTTCCTCGTTCTTTTTTGGTATATTCCTGGATTCAGTAAAATACATAATTTTATTTTGCTTATTAATGGTTATGACATTAGGAAATAATTGCATTTTCGGTATCAAATTTTATACCAATTTCGACCTTTTGTATTAAATAAATCGATTTTGAATGTTTAACTTTTCTTTTATAAGCATTGTAAAAAATAATCAATTAAAATTCATAAATTTAATAGTGAAATCCACTATCTCAATTGTGCGAAAATGTCCCAAATTTTCTTCAATATGATTTATGGGTAAATCAGTTTTATCTTTTTCACGTAAAAGGCAAAACGAAAAGTACAAGGGAATAATTTTTGTGCCTCCAATTATTGTTGTTGTTGCTGGTGATGCTGATGCTCATGAGGCTCACGTATAACGAGCCTAGCTCCATGTGGGGCCCTTGTCGGGAGTCCCATCATCTCCTGGAAATTACTAAGCGTAGCTTGATAATGATTTGAGGTTCCGTCCTTCGGAGGTTGTTGCATCATCTCCGGGTGATTTACTTCCGAAAACATTGCAACAAGCCCCATATAAGTAGCCATGTAATACCCCGATAATATATATATATATATATATATATATATATATATATATATATATTCACACACTCAATTAGATTAGAAATAGAACGTACGTATATATAACTATCAAACCGAACTTGAAACAAACTTTTAACTTACCAAATCAAACCGAGTAACTTGATATAAAAGTTTTTATACTTAAACTGACCATTATAGAACAACAAAGGTCAAAAGTGAAATTTACTATAATAGCAAAATAACCCCTATCATCAAATTACCACTAAACCCCACTTATCTCAATTATTACCAAATTACCATTCTTCTTCCTATAAATAAAGACTCAATTCCCCTTCTTCAATTGCACCCAAAAATAAGAACAATCAGTTAATTAGGAGCCATGGAACTCTTTCCAAGCATAGCCTTCTTCCAAGCTTAGAAAGAGGGGTAGTAAAGCTTAGAGGTAAACAAGGATTCTTCATCATTTCAATACATTTAGAACATCTTAATTTTAGCTAAATCTCTTTTCTCCACAGTTGCTAGTGACCCTTAAGTCATAAGAAGTGAGTAGGCTCAAGAACTTCCATGTTTCATTGCTAGAGAAGGAGATAACAAGGTAAACTCTCACCTTTCCCCTGTTTTTGCGCGACCACTGTAATTAAGCTTTATCTTTTTATTGGCTGGGTCATTTTGAGAAAGGTCTGTACCATTGAAAAGAGGACTCGATCTAGAATGAAGGTGTATGGGAGGTGTCGAACACCGCCGGCGCGTGGGGTCGCTATCGGCGCGTTTTCAGAACAGTACCGGCGAGTGAAACCCACTCGCTGGACTGTTTCGGGACTGTTTTAAAATTCTTGTTCTAAAAATGTTATTTTCGACTTTCCTTGCTGTTTTTATGCAATTAAACCATCCTTTAACACCTTGGTAGATGGATAATGTCATAAGGAAGTTTAATTGTTAAATTTAGATATAAATTGACACTAAATAGAGAAGGTAATACACAAGAGGTTTTTTTTTAGATAGTTAAACTTTTTAAACAAAGTGGTTGAAGAACTAAAAATAGATGGTTATTAATTCTATGGATTGAAGGTAAGAAGTGATAAAAGAGATATGAAGAAATAAAGAATCAAAGAGCAAGGAAGAAACTTGAAAAATGAAATGAGGCTAAACAATTGAATTAACTTTAAAGCAAACTTATTACCATAGAACTATGAGTTACTTAGCTTTGATAGTTATAAGAAAACTAATAATTACTTGTGTAGGTTTTATTTAGCTATAGAATTGAGATTATAATTATCATATTACTAAATGATGTATTTTCAATCAAAGTAGTATATGTAAAATCATACTTATTGAAGAATTAACTTTTCTTCCATTTATATCTTGATTTTGTTTGAAAGGATAAAAGAGAGGTGTAAATTAATATATAAATTACTTATAAATCTCTAAAATGTATAAGAACAATATTCAAGGTATGGGTTCATGTATTATGTTTCATTGGATAAACTAAGTAGTTGAGTATATAAGTCTTTCATACAAATTTTATAAAGTCATTGTTATGATTACTTTACTTGTTTTGATCAAGAAAACTTCTACTTTATAAGATATAGCTTATCTAAGACAAGAATAAAATATGACCTTTGATGAATTCTTTGATTTTTTTTGGATTATCCTTACTAAACTTATGGAACTTCATTACTACTAAAGATAAAAGGGATATGGTGATTTTTTTTAGTTTGTTTGAATTGGCTTGAAGACTTGAATATAATAAATGATTTGTCTTAGTATCTATACTTGTTTAACAAGAGGTGATGAAACATACATGAAGAAATTAAATGGAAAATCATTTAACTTTTGTACAAGGCCTATATGATAAAGTGAACTAATTAGTACATCAAATGCAAAATTCTTAAAAACTATGGCTAAAGTATCCTAAAACTTATTTAAATTAACATAATTATGTATATTGATAACTACTTATGATAGTTTTATTAGCTTTAACTTATGTGATTAAAAGAAGACTTTGAAAATTTATTTATTACTAAAGGATGTCTTACTATTTGAAATAGTGTTTATTTAACTAACTTTATTTGTATTCATATCTTAATTTTTTTGCTTGAATGGATAAAAGAATGTAAACTAATACTTTTAAAGTCATATGTTGACATAAGACTAATGGTTAAAAATACATATTATTGTCTTATAAAGAAGTCACATAAAAATCATATTATAAACCAATTATATATGTAATAAAATGAGTATACTAACATATATAATACCCTCATAGAAATATTATCAACTAAAAGTAAATATGGATTAATATATAAAATCATTATTAAATTAATTCACTCTATTTGTCTTACAACACTTAGGTTTGGAGGAATTGACTGAAATGAGGATTTAAGCTTAGACACCCACTCTTCGAATTAAGGTGAGGTTTCTCTTCTTCAATTTCGGCATTTGCCCTGAGAAAATTCTTCCTTTCTAAAACTCTCAATCTTTTGACAATATTTCGTTTCCTTTATTTTAAGCTATTCATTTTATACCATATCGATCCATTTACATTAATCTCGAGGTTTATTTCAGCTCTTATATCTTTTAAGGTTATTAACTTTAATACGTGTCTTAATCCTTTAATAGTCTTGCATTCTTCAATTTCTATTTCTACTCCATCTGGTAAGTGGTATTATTATGAACAACGGACAATGTCCGGCTCCAAGTTCACTTAAACTATTTATACCCTTGAGGACGCTCTTGGGAAGTTGGGCCCCGGGACTAATAGAGGTGACTACTGGGCGGCATCGGGCCGTCGGTGTATGGTCTCTTTGTTAAGTAGCCCACCGTGATCCAGTTGCTAAGTATAGTTGGAGGTAATTGTACTTTCAACTGGGTCGACATGTACTCGAGCATGTCATTCCGTTTTTTTGCGAGGTCGCTCCTCGTAGGGAGGTATAAGGTTGTTAATTTTCAGAAGTTGGGTTGAATGTATTACTTTACCAGATTCTGATTCGAAATGATTGTTTGAATGCCGTTTACTTTAATCCTATTGCGTGTTTTTATTTTCAATTATCTAATGATCTTTCGCAGGACTATTATAATCCAATTCTTACTTATTCATAAATAATAATCTTACTTGTGGCCACATTACCGATCCATTATTATAAATCCTCACTAAGTCAAATAAAGACTTACGCCTTTCTTTGTTTATTTTCTCAGATTAGCATCTTGAGTTAGAGATGGAAACACATTGACATGGAGTGACATATTATATTCAGTGACGTATTTATCTATTTTATCGAATAATTTGACGATGAGACTTCGTTGTAAAGTTATGTAAAATTTTATCTACTTACGAGTCGGGTAGTGGGGTCGTCATCCCTTCTTCCTGAAGACCTTAGAATTTCAATATTTCCGCTGTGACGATTAATTATAAAATAAATTTTCTCTATTATTCTGCTAGTTTGACGCACGATTAGTTTGAATAGTCAATCACTGTTTTATTCAGAGCTAGGTGACCTAGTCGGGGCGTCACAAGCCAATTCTTTTTTGGCATTTTTTAAATCGTTTTCCACGCCCTTGAGTCTTTTTTGGAGCATCATAATTAGGCCAAGCTACCATAGACCGGGTCCCGGAGGTGAAACTCCGCCTCATAAGCCAAGGAATTCACTGCATCTTCACATTGGACGAAGCTGAGTTCGCGTAGGAGCTTGGCCACGTTGCTGGTGCAGTAGACTTTGTGCTCGCTGGTGAATGGTTGATGTTGATTTTGAAGGATTTAGTTGTGGTGGTTGGTAGAAAAAAATGTGTGGAAATGAACACAGGAGAATTATTTTGAAGAAAAACAAATTTTGCGCTAATTTTTTTTATATATAAGGGTATTATCGTTATTGTGATTGTGCAACAATTTGTTGCAATGTGCAAAATTACCATGATTATTTGTACATTTGCACAAATATGAACGGTCTAGATCCTTTTTTTTTCAAAATCAAAGGCTTAGATTGGCGTATCTCAAGGAAGACCACATATCATGGAATCTTATTATAGAATGAAGGATTTAGGGGGATTTATAATACGGGGTATAATATATAATACCATATTTTGTGCTACAATTTAAAAATAAAACATTATCATGATATATATGGACATTTCACCCAGATTTTCCTCGTTCTTTTTTAGTATATTCCCGGATTCAATCAAGTACGTAATTTCATTTTTGCTTATTAATTGTTATGACATTAGGATAGAATTGCATTTTCGGTATCAAACTTTATAGCAATTTCGACCTTTTGAATTAAATAAATCGAAGTCAACAATTTGGTACTATAATTTAACTAATCGTTCAACATTTGGTACCGTTACTAAAATTACCATTAAGTTAATGACGTGATCATTAAGTCAGTTGCAATTATTGCTAAATTTATATCATAACTTATATTTGCTGATAATTCTATCACATAATATTTTAAGATTGCACAATAACCCAAATATTTGAATTTGCAAGCAATTTTAGTCCGTATTGAAAATTTTACTTATTTATTTTCATATATATTGAACTAATTTAGATTTATATACAATATTGATAAGTTAAATAATATTTTAATATAAAATCCTGGAAAAAAAATTGAAATATCTATAATCTATATATTATTACCAACCTAATATTTATTTAAATATTAAAGTTTATTTAATAATAAAAAGATTTAAAATTTTGGAGTTATTTTGCAGGCCAAAATATTATGGGTAGAATTGTTAGCGAACATAAGTTATGTTCATGTCACCAACTTTACGTTAATTTTAATAACTGTATGAAATTATAAGGCATGGGTTTCCATAAATTCTTTAGGGCTAGCGCTTAAGTTGAACCCAAGCTCTAGAGGCTAAAGAAGAAAAAGTATGTTCTACTTAATCGTGATTTTGAAAGAAAAAAAATTACAATAAAGTCTATTTATTTGTAATTTTTGTTTACCTTAAAATTCTAATTGCAATTTTGGAACAATTTTTCTTAAAATTAAATATTCTACTCCAAAAAAAAAAGTCCAAAAAACATTATGAAAAAACTCCAAGTCGCAATAAGAATCTTCGTAAAAGTCAAAATTAGATTTTGATTGTTTTACTTTTCTTTTATAAGCTTTGTAAAAAAAATCTTTTTGCTGGTAATGCTGATGCTGCTGAGGCTCACGGATAACGAGCCTAGCTCCTTGTGGGGGCCTTGTCGGGAGTCCCATCATCTCCTGGAAATTACTAAGCATTGCTTGATGATGATCCGAGGGTCCGTCATTCAGAGGCTGTTGCATCATCTCCGGGTGATCCACTTTCGAAAACATTGCAGCGGGCCCCATATAAGTAGACAATTCCTTTTTGGCATTTCCTAAATCGTTTTCCACGTCCTTGAGTATTTTTTGGAGCATCATAATTAGGCCAAGGCTACCGTAGACCGGGTCCCGGAGGTGAAACTCCGCCTCATAAGCCAAGGAATTCACTGCATCTTCATGTTGGTCGGGGCTGATTTCGCGTAGGAGCTTGGCCACGTTGTTAGCGCAGTAGACCTTGTGCACGCTATTGAATGGTTGATGTTGATTTTGAAGGATTCTGGTGTGGTGGTTGGTACAACTTGGTAGAAAAAAATTGTGGAAAGGAACACAAGAGAAGTTTTGAATAAAAACAAATTTTGCGCTAATTTTTTATATATATAAAGGTATTATCTTTATTGTGATTGTGCAACAATTTGTTGCATATGTGCAAAATTACCATGATTATTTGTACATTTGCACAAATATGAAAGGTCTAGATCTATTTTTTTTCAAAATTAAAGGCTTAGATTGGCGTATCTCAAGGAATACCACATATCATGGAATCTTATTTTAGAATGATGGATTTAGGGGTATTTATAATACGGGGTATAGTATATTATACCATATTTTGTGCTACAATTAAAATATAATACATTATCATGATATATATGGACATTTCACCAAGATTTTCCTCGTTCTTTTTTGTTATATTCCTGGATTCAGTAAAGTACGTAATTTCATTTTTGCTTAATGGTTATGACATTAGGAAAGAATTGCATTTTCAGTATAAAATTTTATACCAATTTTGACCTTTTTTATTAAATAAATCGAAGTCAACACATTTGGTACTGTAATTTAACTAATCGTTACCATTAAAATTACCATTAAATTAATGAAGTGATCGTTAAGTCAGTTGCAATTATTGCTAAATTGATATCATAACTTATATTTGCTGATAATTCTATCACATAATATTTTAAGATTGCAAAATAACCCAAATCTTTGGATTTGCATGCAATTTTAGTCCGTATTGAAAATTTCTTATTTATTTTCATATCTATTGAACTAATTTAGATTTATAGACAATATTGATAAGTTAAATAATATTTTAATTTAAAATCTTGGAAAAAATTGAAATATCTATAATCTATATATTATTACCCACCTAATATTTATTTAATAATAAAGTTTGTTTGATAAAAAAAAGATTTAGAAATTTGGTGTTATTTTGGAAGCCGAAATATTATTGGTAGAATTGTTAGCAAACATGTGTTATGGTCATGCCACCAACTTAACGTTGATTGTTAATAAAGGTATCAAATTATAAGGCCTGGCTTTCCATAAATTCTCTAGAGCTAGCGCTTGCGTTGAACCCAAGCCCTAGAGGCTAAAGTAGAAAAAGTTATGTTCTTCTTAATCGTGATTTTGAAAGAAAAAAAATTACAATAAAGTCTATTTTTGTATCGTAAATTTTGTTTGCCCTAAAATTCTAATTGCAATTTTGGAACAATTTTTCTTAAAATTAAATATTCTACTCCAAGAAAAAAAAGTCCAATAAACATTATGAAAAAAACTCCAAGTCGCAACAAGAATCTTTGTTAAAGTCAGAATTAGATTTTGATTGTTTTTCCTTTTCTTTGATAAACATTGAAAATTAAAATTTATAAATTTAGTAGTGAAATCCACTCTCTCAATTGTGCGAAAATGTCCCAAAATTTCTTCAATATGATTTATAGGTAAATCAGTTTTATCTTTTTTCACGTAAAAGGCATAACGAAAATTACAAGGGAATAATTTTTGTTTATCCAATTACTGTTGTTGTTGCTGGTGATGCTGATGCTGCTGAGGCTCACGGATAACGAGCCAAGCTCCTTGTGGGGCCCTTGTCGGGAGTCCCATCATCGCTAGGAAATTACTAAGCATAGCTTGATGATGAGCCGAGGGTCCGTCATTCGGAGGCTGTGGAATCATCTCCGGGTGATTCACTTCCGGAAACATTACAACGGGCCCCATATAAGTAGCCAATTCCTTTTTGGCATTTTCTAAATATTTTTCCACGTCCTTGAGTCTTTTTTGGAGAATCATAATTAGGCCAAGGCTACCGTACAACGGGTCCCGGAGGTGAAACTCAGCCTAATAAGCCAAAGAATTCACTGCATCTTCACGTTGGTCGGGGCTGAGTTCGCGTAGGAGCTTGGCCACGTTGCTAGCGCAGTAGACCTTGTGCACGCTTCTGAATGGTTGATGTTGATTTTGAAGGATTCAGTTGTGGTGGTTGGTAGAAAAAAATGTGTGGAAAGGAACACAGGAGAATTGTTTTGAAGAAAAATAAATTTTGCGCTAATATTTTTTATAAATAAGGGTATTATCGTTATTGTGAGTGTGCAACAATTTGTTGCACATGTGCAAAATTACCATGGTAATGTCTAGATCTATTTTTTAAAAAATTAAAGGCTCAAATTGGCGTATCTCAATGAAGACCACATATCATGGAATCTTATTTTAGAATGAAGGATTTTGGGGGATTTATAATACGAGGTATAGTATATTATACCATTTTTTGTGCTACAATTAAAATATAATACATTATCATGATATATATGGACATTGCACCGAGATTTTCCTCGTTCTAATTTGGTATATTCCTGGTTTCGGTAAAGTATATAATTTCATTTTTGCTTATTAATGGTTATGACATTAGGAGAGAATTGCATTTTTAGTATAAAATTTTATACCAATTTTGACCTTTTGTATTAAATAAATCGAAGTCAACACATTTGGTACTATAATTTAACTAATCGTTCAACATTTGGTACCATTATTAAAATTACCATTAAGTTAATGACGTGATCGTTAAGTCAATTGCCATTATTGCGAAATTGATATCATAACTTATATTTGCTGATACTTCTATCACATAATATTTTAAGATTGCAAAATAACCCAAATCTTTGAATTTGCAAGCAATTTAGTCCGTATTGAAATTTTACTTATTTATTTTCATATCTATTGAACTAATTTAATTAGATTTATATACAATATTGATAAGTTAAATAATATTTTAAGATGGAAAAACACTTTTGGTCCCAAACTTTACCCCAAAAAACACTTTTGGTACCATAAAACGCAGAAAAACACATTTGGTACCACAATTTTCATGATTTTGACACATTTAGTCATTCCGTTAAATTTTGGACGGAAATTTCGCGCGTGACCGTCACGCGCCCGTTAAGTTCACGAGTTTTGCACGTGACAAATCGGTCAAAACACTTTTGGTCCCAAACTTTACCCCAGAAAACACATTTGGTACCATGCTTTGCAGAAAAACAGATTTGGTACCACAATTTACATACTCTTCACACATTTAGTGTCGCCGTTATTTTGTTAAAAATCACATATAATTAACAGACAACAATTTCTCTAAAAGATTTGATAAAAATCTCAAAGTGTACTTAAATCTTTGAAAATATTCTTAACAAAAGTATATTGGATACCTGAATTGGTGCACTTTGACTTGCACTTGTATCCATGGATCAAAAACTCATTTCGAATGTATGTTTCAGAGAGCCAAATATTGAAAACTTTTCGAGACTATTCGAAATATTTCAGAAACACTAAGGAAAATTTGTAAAAAAAATTACTAAATTTAGGAAAATAATTGAGTTTAAGGCAAATAAATAGTTTCGGAATTACATGTTTTCGTTATTAAAAAATGGAAACTTTTCGATGTTTTCGATGGAAAAGATGGAACTTATGATTGTTGCTTGTATCAACATTGGAATACAAGTGCAAGTCAAAGGGCACCAATTCAGGTATCCAAGATACTTTTATTAAGAATATTTTTAATGATTTAAGTATATTTTGTGATTTTTATCAAAAATTTTAGAGAAACTGTTGTCTGTTCATTATATGTGATTTTTATCAATTTAACAAGGACACTAAATGTGTCAAGAGTATGTAAATTGTGGTACCAAATCTGTTTTTCTGCAAAGCATGGTACCAAATGTGTTTTTTGGGGTAAAGTTTGGGACCAAAAGTGTTTTGACCGAATTTCTCATGTGCAAAACTCGTGACCGATTTGAACTCGACGCGCTTGACCCGAGCGTGACGGTCACGCGCGAAATTTCCGTCCAAAATTTAACGGAATGACTAAATGTGTCAAAATCATGAAAATTGTGGTACCAAATGTGTTTTTCTGCGTTTTATGGTACCAAAAGTGTTTTTTGGGGTAAAGTTTGGGACCAAGAGTGTTTTTCCCTCAATATTTTAATATAAAATCTTGGAAAAAATTGAAATATCTATAATCTATATATTATTACCTACCTAATATTTATTTAAATAATAAAGTTTATTTAATAATAAAAAGATTTAGAAATTTGGAGTTATTTTTCATGCAGAAATATTATGGGTAGAATTGGTAGCGAACATAAGTTATGGTCATGACTTAACGTTGATTTTTAATAACGGTATCAAATTATAAGGCATGGCTTTCCATAAATTCTCCAGAGCTAGAGCTTAACTTGAACCCAAGCCCTAGAGGCTAAAGAAGAAAAATTTATGTTCTTCTTAATCGTGATTTTGAAAGAAAATTTTTTACAATAAAGTCTATTTTTTTATTTTAATTTTTGTTTGCCCTAAAATTCTAATTGCAATTATGGAACGATTTTTATAAATTATACTCCACCAAAAAAAAAAGTCCAAAAAACATTATGAAAAAATCTCCAACTCGCAATAAGAATCTTCATAAAAGACAAAATTAGCTTTTGATTGTTTTTCCTTTTCTTTTATAAGCATTGTAAAAAAAATCAATTAAAATTCATAAATTTAATAGTGAAATCCAGTCTCTCAATTGTGAGAAAATGTCCCAAATTTTCTTCAATATGATTTATGGGTAAATCAGTTTTATCTTTTTCACGTAAAAGACATAACGAAAAGTACAAGGGAATAATTTTTGTGCCTCCAATTACTGTTGTTGTTGCTGGTGCTGCTGAGGCTCACGGATAACGAGCTTAGCTCCTTGTGGGGCCCTTGTCGGGAGTCCCATCATCGCCTGGAAATTACTAAGCATAGTTTGATGATGAGCTGAGGGTACGTCATTCGGAGGCTGTTGCATCATCTCCGGGTGATTCACTTCCGAAAACATTGCAGCAGGCCCCATATAAGTAACCAATTCCTTTTTGGCATTTTCTAAATCGTTTTCCACGTCCTTGAGTCTTTTTTTTAGCATCATAAATATTAGGCCAAGGCTACCGTAGACCGGGTCCCGGAGGTGAAACTCCGCCTCATAAGCCAAGGAATTCACTACATCTTCACGTTGGTCGGGGCTGAGTTCGCATAGGAGCTTGGCCACGTTGTTGACGCAGTAGACCTTGTGCACGCTACTGAATGGTTGATGTTGATTTTGAAGGATTCAGTTGTGGTGGTTGGTAGAAAAAAATTTGTGGAAAGGGACACAGGAGAATTATTTTGAAGAAAAACAAATTTTGCGCTAATTTTTTTTTGCATATGGGTATTCTCGTTATTGTAATTGTGCAACAATTTGTTGCACATGTGCAAAATTACCATGATTATTTGTACATTTGCACAAATATGAACGGTCTAGATCTATTTTTTTTAAAATTATAGGCTCTGATTGGCGTATCTCAAGGAAGACCACATATCATGGAATCTTATTTTAGAATGAAGGATTTAGGGGTATTTATACTACGGGGTATAGTATATTATACCATATTTTGTGCTACAGTTAAAATATAATACATTATCTTGATATATATGGACATTGCACCGAGATTTTCCTCATTCTTTTTTGGTATATTCCTGGATTCAGTAAAGTACGTAATTTCATTTTTGCTTAATAATGGTTATGACATTAGGAGAGAATTGCATTTTCGGTATCAAATTTTATACCAATTTCGACCTTATGTATTAAATAAATCGAAGTCAACACATTTGGTACTATAATTTAACTAATCGTTCAACATTTGGTACCACTATTAAAATTACCATTAAATTAATAACGTGATCGTTAAGTTAGTTGCAATTATTGCTAAATTGATATCATAACTTATATTTGCTGATAATTCTATCACATAATATTTTGGGTTAATTACAGGGACCTCCCCTGAGGTTTGGTCAAACTCGCGTCCATTCCCCTCCAAGAATGCTAATTACTCATACCTCCCCTGAGGTTTGCAAAACCTTACAACTGTTAGGGTTCCGTTAATTTTTGCTTACGTCATCATAAAATTTTCGGTCGATTGTCAATTTTGCCCCGACTTACTGTAGCAAATTTGTATGGACTATATTACCCCTCTCAGCAAATGTTATGTTGTTGCATGAGAAAGGATCTAATAGCAATGTCAAATGACATTTGTGGATTAAAATGTTGTTAAATTTATATATAATGGGTAATGACTTTATTAATTTATATTCATATTTAAAATAACATTTTAAATATTTCTAAAGTATTTTCTTACTTATTGTAAAATATATGCAAAGAGAAATACACTAGTAACAAATTATTTCAATGAAGGCATGTAAAATTTATATAATTTGTAATTTAAAATGTAAAATGAATAAATTAACAATAATGTGTAGATATTAATTTCAATCTTTTTTCATAATGTTTTTAAAATTGAAGTACAAAGAAGATTGAATAAATTATTGTTAATAATAAGAAAAATTAAAGATAAATAAAAAGATCATTATGAAAATGCAAAAATATTAAGATTTATCCATATCCAAACCGTAATTTCAATAATATCAATTTCTTTTCATAATTCTAAAAAAATTAACAACAAGGATAATAAATAAAAATTATGATTAATAAGGAAAAATTTGAACAGAAAAAGCATTATAAAAATGCTAAAATATTAATAATTAAGAAAATCAATTATTTAAAAAAAAATAATACTCATTGAAATACACATTTAATAAAATAAGAATTATTAATTTATTTATTGATTACTTAAATCCAATACTATTAAATAATATTTACTATAAAATACTAAAATAAATCTTGTTTACATAATTAATAAATTATTTTTTACGCTATTGATAAATTATACAGTATTGAAATATGCATTTTATAAAAATTTAACTAAAAAAATCAATAAATATTTTTTTCACAAAATTTAAAGATAAAATCAATTATTTAAAAAAAATAATACTCATTGAAATACACATTTAATAAAATAAGAATTATTAATTTATTTATTGATTACTTAGATCCAATACTATTAAATAATATTTACTATAAAATACTAAAATAAATCTTGTTTACATAATTAATAAATTATTTTTTACGCTATTGATAAATTATACAGTATTGAAATATGCATTTTATAAAAATTTAACTAAAAAAATCAATAAATATTTTTTTCACAAAATTTAAAGAAACTAATTCAAATATCCTTTTATAAAATAATTATCTATGAGGTATTTGTATGTATGTATGTATATATATATATATATATATATATATATAAGTGTTTAGTATTTTCAACAATAAAATCATAAATTTATATCTTACTTAAATACAATACAATTAAATAATATTTTATTATAAAATACCAAAATAAAATCTTATTTACATATTTATTATTACTATTAATTGCATAATTAATAAACTATTTTTTTCTTTTTTATGTGATATAAATTGGGGTGGGGTTAGTTTTTCTTTTATTTTTATGTGTAAATTTAATTTTATTAAAGTTTGGGGACTAATAGGCAAATATAAATTTTTGTAAGGTTTTGTAAACCTTAGGGGAGGTCGAAGTAATTAAAATTGATGAGGACAAGAGGGTAATTTCACGCATTCCATCCACCTCCGTTAGTCTCCGTTAGGGTTTTGTAAGGTTTTGCGAACCTCAGGGGAGGTCTGAGTAATTAGCATTCTTGGAGGGGAATGGGCGCGAGTTTGACCAAACCTCAAGGGGGGTCCCTGTAATTAACCCTAATATTTTAAGATTGTAAAATAACCCAAATCTTTGAATTTGCAAGCAATTTTAGTCCGTATTGAAAATTTTACTTATTTATTTTTCATATCTATTGAACTAATTTAGATTTATATACAATATTGATAAGTTAAATAATATTTTAATATAAAATCTTGGAAAAAAATTGAAATATCTATAATCTATATATTATTGCTTACCTAATATTTATTTAAATAATAAAGTTTATTTACTAATGAAAAGATTTATAAGTTTGGATTTATTTTGCAAGCCGAAATATTATGGATACGTAGAATTGTTAGCGAACATAAGTTATGGTCATGTCACCAACTTAACGTAGATTTTTAATAACGGTATTAAATTATAAGGCATGGCTTTCCATAAGTTCTTTAGAGCTGACGTTTAAGTTGAACCCAAGCCCTAGAGGCTAAAGAAGAAAAAGTATGTTCTACTTAATCGTGATTTGAAAGAAAAAAAATTACAATAAAGTTTATATTTTTATTGTAATTTTTGTTTGCCCTAAAATTCTAAGTGCAATTATGGAACAATTTTTCTTAAAATTAAATATTCTACTCCAAAAAAAAAAGTCAAAAAATTACAAGGGAATGATTTTTGTGCCTCCAATTATTGTTGTTGTTGGTGATGCTGATACTGCTGCTGCTGAGGCTCACGGATAACGAGCCTAGCTCCTGTTGAGGCCCTTGTCGGGAGTCCCATCATCGTCTGGAAATTACTAAGCATAGGTTGATGATGAGCCGAGGGTCCGTCATTCGGGGGCTGTTGCATCATCTTGGGGTGCATTGCAGCGGGCCCCACATAAGTAGCCAATTCCTTTTTGACGTTTTCTAAATCTTTTTCCACGTCCTTGAGTCTTTTTTGAAGCATCATAATTAGGCCAAGGCTACCGTGCACCGGGTCCCGGAGGCGAAACTCCGCCTCATAAACCAATGAATTCACTGCATCTTCACGTTGGTCGGGGCTGAGTTCGCGTAAGAGCTTGGCCACGTTGCTGGCGCCGTAGATCTTGTGCACGCTGTTGAATTTTGCCGGGTTATCGTGTGGAAAATACGGGGCAAAAATGCACACCCCTGCCATGCATTTTTTACGGAGACACTTGCACGCGGCACACGGAGTGCTTGAGGGAGGCATTGTTATTTTTGCTCCTTTAATTACACCTAGCATTCAACGAAACATATGGAAAGATAATTTAGGCAACGCAAATCGAAACATACATGGAAAGTCAATTAATCCTTACTTAAAATCAAGGCTGACATTTTATATATGGAAAGTCAAAACAAGTAAAATAATTAATATTATAAACCGAAAAAAGATTCTCATTTATATGGAGAAAAGGGTGAAGTCAAACTCAATGTTAAAAAATATAGATCTAAAATAAACTATATAATCTTTTATATACCGTGAAATACTAATTGAAATTTTGTTTTGTTTTTATAGTATATGTTTTGATCGGTTAATGTTCGTAACTTTCCGTGAATTTTTTCTAAAATTTTCTGTAATGTTATATGTAGTAAAAACTACTCCATATAATTTTTTATATAGGGTGAAACACGAATTAAAATTTTGTTTATCCTTATATGTAATTCGATCAGTTAGTGTTAAGAATTTTCAAAAAAAAAAATTCAGAAACATTAATAAAAAATGTAAATCTAAAAACATGTTATATATAGTATCTTAGAGTAGAGTCTACTTAATATTTAATTTCGATTGACTCTAATAAATAAATATTTATGTGTTTTTTATAAAAACTTAAGGAAAATTAATCCATAAACAAATCCAAATCACATTAAAATAAGATTACTCCCTCTGCAACACTCATTTCATCTGTAGAACATCAACAAAGGCAACAACAGGAGTAAAAACGTAGATAATTAAATAAAAAAAAAAACAATGGAAAATGGAGAAATGAACCTTTTGCTTATCGGAGAGAGTTGAGGCCTAGGGTTTCAGACGATATCACTCGATCCGATCTTCCAATTTCTCGATCCCAAAAGATGAACTACTAATAAATAAAATCTAAAGAAGAGTACAACTTATATAAAAATGAGAGACTGAGAAATCAGACAAAATTTATGAGGAATGAAAATGGAGAGAAACGGAGAGAACATGTAGTATTTATATGCAAAAGTGTGGGCGTGTATTTTAGGTTGTGTATAAAGCGTGTGCCGTAATCTAATCCGTACACGTGTGAATAGAAAGAGTATATTGACCGTTGGTTATAGAAAGGGATGAAGTTTTCTTTTTTGTGAAAAGGAACTCAGTTGCCAGTTGTCACATTGTCCCTGTACTGCTGTAAACTTTTCCGAAACTACCCTTTTGACCTTTTTCTTTTACCAAAAATGTCCTTATCTTTGGTTTTGAGGTTAATACTTAAAATCCATGGAGTAAAATGTTGAATGTCACCTTGACAGTCTAGAGTTTGAACGATGTTAGTAATTATGGAACACCATGGTTAAATTATACTTTAGGTTTACATTAGATCCATTGAGCTATCAATGATATGTTATATGGCACGTTATAAATAATTAGTAGTTCAAAAATAGAGGCAGTTAAATCAAGAAATAATCATCGAACGGATTAGGGTAGCCGTTAATTAAGTATATTTTATGTTTCCCACGCAGAAACATACATCATCTCCACAATTTCGGCTCGATTTAACTTAAATCATTTAAGGAGACTCAAATTTCTTTCTAACTAACTAGCTAGGTAACGACTTTTAAATTAGATTAGATTCATTGACCCGTTATTGACTTATTACGTGACGTGTTAATAGATATATAGTTTATAAAATAGATTTGATTAAATCTTGATCAAGGGATATTGATTGAGCGAATCAAGATAGTCGTTAATTAGTTACTTAAACTTTCTCTTTCATGCACACAAACGTAAATGCAAGAATATTTAGCACAACCTCAACTCGATTAAAACCAAGTTTATTAAAATATAATTGCAATATTGTTTCCAAGTGAGATAGCATTGTTATTAGGATATTTTTGGAACAACATTATCAATTATAGATTTGGAAATAACTATATATTAAATATACTTTTTTGTGATTTAACGTTTTTAAACGAGCCGGCTTGAACTAATATTGTTTTTTTTTTTTTTTTTTAGAGGGCGAACTAATATTTTCACCACCCACCCCACATGACATGCCCTTTTATTTTATTTTTTTAAATGGTGAATACATTTTTCATCAAACACTATATAAATTCGAATCGAATCTATTACATTGCTATGAAAATAAACTAATTATAATTATTAGTATTAAACTAACTAATATAACCACATTAGTGGGAGTTGAACTTGAATTCATAACCTCTTGGTCATGATGGATAAAGTCTCATCGACCCCATAACTATTAGTGGTCTTATTATTTTATTATTTTTATTTTTATTTTTATTATTATTATTAAACATTGCTCCATATCTATGAAGAGATCGTAACATTTAAATATTACGAGATTAAGATAGTAGACAAATTCGGGAAGTTTGTCCCTAATCAATCACAATATCCTGATCCTAATGAATGATGTGAAGTTATATATTTATCCTTTCATCCTCTCCCGATAATTGTTTTTTCTTTTTTGAAGGAATCCTCTTCCGTTAGTTGGCGATAATTTACTAACTATTGTTTTAATGACCTTTTTAAGATTCATAGAAAAATAGCAAAATCTATATATAGTTAATTCAGTGATCATACATATGTCATTAGATTAATATAGGTCAAACAAAAAGTAAAACAAAATCGAATTAATGTTAGTGTGCAACAATTTGTTGCACATGTGCAAAATTACCATGGTTATTTGTACATTTGCACAAATATGAACGTTCTAGATCTATTTTTTTTAAAATTAAAGGCTCAAATTGGCGTATCTCAATGAAGACCACATATCATGGAATCTTATTTTAGAATGAAGGATTTTGGGGGATTTATAATACGAGGTATAGTATATTATACCATATTTTGTGCTACAACTAAAATATAATACATTATCATGATATATATGGACATTGCACCGAGATTTTCCTCGTTCTAATTTGGTATATTCCTGGTTTCAGTAAAGTATGTAATTTCATTTTTGCTTATTAATGGTTATGACATTAGGAGAGAATTGCATTTTTAGTATAAAATTTTATACCAATTTTGACCTTTTGTATTAAATAAATCGAAGTCAACACATTTGGTACTATAATTTAACTAATCGTCCAACATTTGGTATCGTTATTAAAATTACCATTAAGTTAATGACGTGATCGTTAAGTCAATTGCCATTATTGCGAAATTGATATCATAACTTATATTTGCTGATACTTCTATCACATAATATTTTAAGATTGCAAAATAACCCAAATCTTTGAATTTGCAAGCAATTTAGTCCGTATTGAAATTTTACTTATTTATTTTCATATCTATTGAACTAATTTAATTAGATTTATATACAATATTGATAAGTTAAATAATATTTTAATATAAAATCTTGGAAAAAATTGAAATATCTATAACCTATATATTATTACCTACCTAATATTTATTTAAATAATAAAGTTTATTTAATAATAAAAAGATTTAGAAATTTGGAGTTATTTTTCATGCAGAAATATTATGGGTAGAATTGGTAGCGAACATAAGTTATGGTCATGTCACCAACTTAACGTTGATTTTTAATAACGGTATCAAATTGAACTTGAATCCATAACCTCTTGGTCAGAAGTCTCATCCTTAACCATTTGGCTAAAGTCTCATCGACCCCATAACTATTAGTGGTATTATTTTATTATTATTATTATTATTATTATTATTATTATTATTAAACATTGCTCCATATCTATGAAGAGATTGTAACATTTAAATATTACGAGATTAAGATAGTAGACAAATTCGGGAAGTTTGTCCCTAATCAATCACAATATCCTGATCCTAATGAATGATGTGAAGTTATATTTATCCTTTCATCCTCTCCCGATAATTGTTTTTTCTTTTTTGAAGGAATCCTCTTCCGTTAGTTGGTGATAATTAACTAACTATTGTTTTAATGACCTTTTTAAGATATATATATATATATATATATATATATATATATATATATATATATATATATATATATATATATATATATATATATATATATATATATATATATATATATTTCCTTATAGTTAATTCGGTGATCATACATATGTCCTTAGATTAATAGGTCAAACAAAAAAGTAAAACAAAATCGAATATATACATATTGATACTATTTAATTAAAAAAAATACGAAAAGAAAACCTTAATATATCTCATTGGTTTGTGCAAGTTTGCAATTTATTCCACAACTCTGTCGTCTCGTTATTCAACTTATTAAAGCCCAAAAGAAAATGACTTATTGCTTTTTATTTTCAATTGAATTTATTCATATTTTTATTATCAAGTCAGTGCTAAAATTTGCATAGTAAATCACATAATTGAGTGGTGCAACAAATAAGTTACCATGATCTTTAAACTAATTTATAATACGGAGTATAGTCTATATTATACAATATTTTGTGCTACGATTAAAAGATAATACATTTTCATGATATATATCATGTATGGACACTGCATCGAGATTTTCCTCGTTCTATTTTTGTATATTCCTGGATTCGGTGAAGTAAATAATTTGATTTTTGTTTATTAATAGTAATGCGGATTAGATATAAGATTTTGCTTATAAGATTTGTTTAAGTCATAAATTTTGCCACAAATATTTCAATATTTAAAATAAGTTTATGCAATTGCAATTTTCATTGCAGGGCCCAAATATTTGAGTGTTGACAATGACAGTTCAAAGTTTAATCTCTAATACGTTCTTATTATCATAATCAGTATACAAAATACGATTGTCTCAAAAAAAAAAAAAAGTATACAAAATACGATATATATTTTAGACATGAAGCGGGAAATAGGTAAAATTGGTTTCATAACTTGTGGTCATTATAAGTTTGTATCATAAGTTTTAATACTGGAAATTTTATCTTGTAAGTCATAAAATTAAAGCAAATTTGGGAGATTTTTGGCTCAATTGAGAAAGTGAATTTCACTCTTGGGCTTATGAAGGTGAATTGAATTATTTAGCCATGATTTTTTTAAAATTTTTTAAAAGGAAATATCTTTAGAGGGAATTGCATTTTAAAAGTGACTATTGGAGATGCTCTTACAAGGCAAAATTTCATGTTCTTTATATGACTGAAAAGCTCTTGACGAGAGATTTCTTACAATACAAGTTTCAAAACTTGAAAAACAATAAATAATTCGTAGAAAATTAACAAAGTTTCGAGATATTAATAAAAATTAAATCATCTAGTAATCTTAAAAAAATCATGCCACAATAATTTCCAGGTATGATAGAGGGCACATAAGCATGCAATTTTTTTTTTTTTTTGTGACTTAATGGTTGTTTCTGTCTAAAAATTGACGGGGAAAGGAAATGTGTTGAGGAGATAAAATCATGGTATTAAATGTGTTTTTACATGAAAGCATTGTACCAAATGTATAAATTAACAGGTGAAAGTTTGGTAGGAAAATTGCAATTCTCCAAAAAAAAATTAATACAGGTTATGTGTCATGACCAATGCAAAATCTTATTTTGGCTTTTAGAAGGGCTCCAATCATAATTTTGCGATAAAAACTTAATATTTTTGTTTCCTTGCTCTTCCTAATCTCAATTTTGGGGCAATTTTTTATTATGTTCTCCGTAATCGCGATTTTGTAACAAAATTTACCCAATTCTTAATTGCTATTTTGAAAATAAGAAAAAAAAATCCCTACTTAATTGCTATTTCGGGGTAAAAAATTAAAAAAAAATATATATATATATATATATATATATATTTTTTAATGCCCTAAAAAACTAATTGTAATTTTGGAACAATTTTTTTGAAAATAAATATTCTGCTATTTTTTTGGAAATAAATCCGAAAGGTATTAGAAAATATTCCAAAATTGCGATAAGAGCCCTCCTAAAAGCCAAAATTAGATTTTGATTTTTTTCTTCCTTTCCTTAAATAATCATGGTAAAAAATTCAATTAAAATTCATAAGTCCAGTTGTGAAGCTCACTCTCTCAATTGGACAAAAAAAGTCCCAAAATTTCTTCAATTTTGTGACTAATGGGTTAAGAATGCCAAACCAAAAGCTTATGGGGTAAACTTATCGACAGTAATAAGTTGTGGGATCAGTTTTGCCTTTTCCCATGAAGGTGTTTGTACCTAAAAGATCGCCCTCGATAAATCAAGGTATAACGGCTCAATGACAAGCCAAAAATGGCTCATAGGCCGAACCAAGTCACTCCAAAACGGTTCAGACCAAATCGGATCCAATTTGGACCGAAAATGGGTCCAATCGAACCAATGGGTTAATTACGAGCCCAATTTCAAAACTCGACCCAATTCTCGCAATTAATTAATTTTGGGCCAAACATAAATTAATTAATTAATAAGATTAATTAATTTATGGGCTAAGTTTAATTAATTACAAATTAAAGACCAAGTATGGTTAATTAAGCCCAATTAAATTCAATAAGAGCTTTTTTGGACTAATTAATTAAGTTAATTAATTAATTGGGCCAAGATTAATTAAGTGGCCCACTTGATAAGTAAGGCCATTAATTAATTAATTGGGCAATTATATAAATGGGCCAATTATAACTACAAAATAAGACCAAAATGGCTCGACCCGGAGCCAAAATGGTCCGATCGGCCCGAACCCGACCTGGGCCAAGCCCTAAAAATCGGCCAGCCCCTTGTGTTGTCTAAATCTGATTTTTAATTAAGGATTAATATTAATTAGAGATAATTAATGAGGGATAAGGACAAACCATTTTAGTTGGTTTAAATAACAAATTCCTTGAATATCTCTAATTAGTTATCTTTGATTCAAATTCAAATTAAACAAACACACGTTCTTCTCCAATTTCCATCAGACATTAATTTTCAGCAGCAAAAATAAGAGAGAAAACCACCATTAACATAGTGGAGGTAGTGGGCAAATAACAAAGTAGTGGGAGAAGTGGGATAGTGGCCATCAGCTCCTTGATTTTAGGCCATCAGGAGGTTACTTGACAAGCCATCAGCTTTTTCCAGCAGCTATAAATACAACAGGAGGCTGCCATACACGAAAGACACACAACTCAATCAACAACTTTTTCAGTCTAACACTGATCGGCTCAACGCCTCTCCGGAAGTCCAGCGCTCCGCTGCTTCTTTTTCAGCAAACACCCTGTAGAACCCCTGATATCAACCGTCACTCCTCAGCCACCAGCCACCCTCGACAGCCTGAAGTTAAGCCGCCGCCGCCGCCCAAAATCCTCCGCCGCCGCCCAAGGTCCGCCGCCGCCGCCGCTAAAAATAAGCCGCCGCCGCCGCCGACATTAAGCCGCCGCCGTCGATACTAAGCCGCCGCCGCCGCTGCTTCCGCTGTCCAGGCGCTGTCTCGAGCGAAACCCCTTGATAGCAGGCAGTTAACAGCTGTTTTCTGTCAAGTTATCAGCCCGCCAACTCCTCGATATCAGTCTGTCCCTCCTCAGCCACCAGTGATCCCTGACAGCCTGAAGGCCTGCCGCCGCCGCCGCTCACAGTCAGCCGCCGCCGCCGCCGCCGCCGTCTTCCGCCGTCAGCTGACACTGACTCGAGCGATACCACTCATATCAGCAAGTAGCTCGCTGTTAACTGTCATGTAAGTGCCCACGTATTTATATGACAAACTCATCAAGTAGCCATCTGCCTGATGAGCTCGTCGTCAAGTAGCCATCTGCTTGACGGCTATCGGCTGAGTAGCCATCTGCTCCGTCGATGCCTTGGTCAGTGGCCACCCGCTGATCAGGAGCCCGATTGGTGGTTACCCATCAAGGTTGGGCGAACCATTGACGGTGGGTCTCCCGTCGTCAATGTTACTTTCTGTCAACAAGTCGTTTTTCATGCATTATCAGCCCATCGGTGGGTTTACCTGCCGATCAAGGGGTCAATTTTCAGAACCTAACTGATTTATCAACTCATCTGGCAGACTATGCCGAAACAGGAGACTCATCGTTTTGTATATTTTTGTAATGTTTGTACATCGGGGAACTTGCCAATATTCTTTTGTTTTTAATGGAAGTCGTTTGGCTCGTATGTCTTGACTTTTTTACATAAATATACTTTTCGTCAATTGATTTTCATTTGATATGCTGTTTCTGTCAAGCTTATGTTTTCTGTCAAGGTGTATACTTTAATTGATTGACTGTCAAGGCATTTGCTGATTTTCAAATCCGCTGATATGCTAAACAGGCCATCGATTGGTCATAAGTTTTTGGCATTTAAGAGAGATTTTCATAAATTGTTTAAGTCCTGCGGCCAGGCAGGCATAGAAAAGAACTAGGGGTAGTGTTTGCCTACTCTGTCACAATCGTTTAGAAGTCAGCCTTATCAAGACATTTTATTTCGATATCAACATGTCCCTGTCAGGACACTTGCATTATCAATCTACTGATATCCACATGTCTATTTTCAAATCGTTATGTTTGCACGCACAAACATTGGCACGCCCGCACTATTTTATATCATATCGAGGCATTTCATATCGAGCCATTGGCTCGTCGAGGGATTCACTGACAGGTTTACAACGAACAATATTTTGGCATACCCTGATGCCAATAACCCCTCGATGTCAACCCCTCGATGCCAAGCATCCCTTGATATCAGTTTTACCGCAAACAATATTTTTGGTACCTCTCGATGTCAACGGCCCCTCGATGTCGTCGAGGTGTTCCTCGATACTGATTTTATATGCAAACAATCCCTTGATGCCATGTATGGTCTGATGCCAATCCCTCGATGACGTCAAGGCATAACAGGGCCAAATTATATGCAAACAATATTTTGGCACGCCCAGTGGGACATGAAAGTTTCTCAAAATGTTTTTATCAAAAACCCACCAGCCAAACAGTTTATGGCTCGGGGGGCATGAAAGTGATTTTTGGGTTTTTATTAAGTTGCCATGAAACGATTATCAGCCAATTTTGGCTAGCTGACAGCTTGATTATCTCTTTGCCAAACAGTCAATCAATTGATACTAAGTGGGTGCTTTTTGTTATCGACAGATGACATTACAGGTGCCACGAAGGACTCGATCTACCTTGACGAGGACACGCTCTGATTTAACGCATACATTGGAAAATCTATCAACGGTTCCACTGACTATGGAAGGAGCCGACAGAATCGATGAACTGACTGAACAGGTCCGTAGCTTCACCAGGGACCTTGAGACCAAACAGGAGGATTGGTCTAACATCGTCAGTAAGTTTGAGAACATGCTGGGCTCGGCCACTGCCGCAAGTCAGGCCAGTACAGAAGCCAGCCACACTGTAAATAACGCCTTGATACACTTGGAGGCAAAGTTGACGTCGCTCACTGAAAGCATCAACATGCTCGCTAATGGCATCCAAACGCAGGCCTGGACTGGGCCGCAGAGGACTGCTGTTGACAAGGGCAAAGGCCCTGCAATCCATATCGGGGGAAGCTCATCGAGAGACGAGACGCCTTTCAAGCAAGGCAATGGACAATCCAATGTCCCGGATAAGAGAGGAAGCACTTCCAAAGTAAGGAACACCCGTCAAGACTCGGGGGGCAGGTCCGAAGAGGACCGCTCAGAGGCCGTCGGGTACGGCCATGAAGTACATCAGGCCAATCTATCGGCCTATGACAGGACAGTTCACCGCGCTGCAGATGGTCCAGAAGACCTCTTGACGGTGAACCAAGCTGAAGAAATGTTCGTCAGGAGACAAGGGAACAGAGCAGCAAGGTATAATAAGCCTCACCCGGAGTATATCGATCAGATCCCATTCCCGTTGAATTACAGACCGCCGAATTTTACACTGTTTTCAGGCGAGGGATCACAATCTGCCAATGAGCACCTTGCTCGATTTTCTTTGGAATGTGGCAACATGACGAACGAACTAAAACTGAAACTGTTTCCTAACTCCTTGACGGGAATGGCGTTCCACTGGTACGCCAATTTAAAGCCTGGATCGGTCCTTGATTGGCCATCCATGGAGAAGGTTTTTGTGATGAACCACTATCAGGCACCCCTCGAGGTCTCCGTCATCGAGCTGTCGAACATGAGGCAGCTGACAGGACAGATTGTCGAGGAATACATGAAGAAGTTTATCAGGGCTAGGGGGTTCTGTGCCATCCCGCTGCCAGAAAGGGAATGCATCAAAATTGCCATCCATGGCATGCATTTCGAGTTACGAAAGATCATGATGGCACAATACCACGAAGATTTATTTGAACTGACCGATCATGCGGTCCGATATGAACGAGTATTGAGAGACGAGAACGGCCGACAGCCCCGAGGGAGCTATTATCAAGTGAGTATGGCCGACTCTAGCGAGGAGCAAATCAATCAGGTCAGCAGACCGATTGAGCAGCAGGGTATCGAGATCGGGCTGGCAGAAGTGGTCTGCCCTAAGAACACCGTCTGTCCGGCTCTCGCTAAGCCGAAAGAACCTCAACCTACTATCAAGGTGCCGAATAATCTGGTGCGTCGAGACGCTGAATATAAAACCGACAGGGAAAGACGATACTCTTTCGACGTCTCGAAAACAGAGGCCATATTCGATCAGTTGCTGGCTGACAAGATCCTCCGCCTCAAAGGAGACCATGTGATTCCACCATCAGTCAAAATATCAGGTAAAACGTATTGTAAGTATCATGATGTTTGGACTCACACAACAAACGAGTGTCTAGTCTTCAGGTGGATGGTGCAGGACCACCTCGACAAGGGCATTTTGAGGTTTGCTCCTGATTGGAAAATCACAAAGCCGATGACGGTTGACACCAATCCCTTCCAACAAAATGAAGTGGGGATCAATGTGATAATGGTTACGGATCCGTCAACGGGTGAGCACCTATACGTTGACGAGGAACCAGAACGCTCGCCGGCAATCAGGGAGATGGGTTTATGCGCAAGATGCCAAACAGAGTTGGCAACAATTCCACTGTTCCTCAATCCAGCGTTATACAGTCCATACGTGCCCTGGCTAAATGCCACGCCGACAGGATACCCATATCAAGCGATGCCGCGACCGCCGGCAATGCCACAAACAGCGCCGCAACCGCAGGCGACACCACCACCACCGCCGCCTCGACCGACGGGGCCATGTCCAATTCCATTTCCGATGGAATACACGGAGCATGCATTGGCAACAACAGGACAAGGCCGAGAACGGGCTGAGGACAGAATGCCTCGACAGAATCGAGGGGATACAAGCCGTAATAACAGAATCAGGGAGAGATCCCCTGATAAAGCACCAATCAGACAGGTCAGATCGACCGCCAGTCGCAGAGACATGACACATGGTCCATCGCCAAAAATTACACCGCCAGGCTCATCAAGGCCGCGGACTGTTCATACTCCCGCCGACACACAGGTGGATCGATGGGTTCCCGTCAGGCATCCGAAATTTCCCGGCAATCGAAGGGTCGATCAGATGACTCGGACACAGTATAGGCGTTACTTACGCCAACGAAAGGAGATGGAAATTGCTAAGGGGAAGGCCCCGATGAGAGAGTCAGTAAAGAAACCTCCGTCGAGGGAACGAAAATTGAAACAGGGAACAAACGAGGCCAAATCTGGCCAAGGAGTCAATATCGAGGCCAATACCTCGATGCAAATCGACACTTCCAAGTGGACTCCTGGGAAAGCCAAGTTTGGTACAATCGACATAGAAAAGATAATGGCGGATGATGATTTATTGTTCGACGAGGAAGATGAAAACGATCTCGAGGCAAAATTTGCCGAGATTTACAACGACAGAGACAATAAGGAAAGTGAGGCCATATCTGATCAAACTGTCGGGGCCAAAACTGGCCAGGGAATCGAGAAACAGGTCAATCGACCTACTGAGCAGCAGGAAGTCGAGAAACAGGAGGTCGATAAGCAAGCGGTCGATACGAAAACAGAAACAAATGTAGTAGAAAGCGCTACCACCAGTCAGCCGACGAACGGCTCGACAGTGATGGAATGCAACGCTATCGATTCTGAGCTTGTTGAATTCGTCAACGAGGAGCTGGAGTATGCCTCTGATGGCTTTTGGGACGACAGTATGCCAGTGGTACAAATGGCAGAGGACCTAGAGCTGTTATCAGTCGATGACGAGAAAGAGACCGATTGGGATAAAAAAGTTGAGACAATATTCCAAAAGCCACCATCCTTTATGGCCAGACATATCAGGCCATTGTATGTATCAGGGCATATCGACGGAAAACCCATCGACAGAATGCTGGTCGATAACGGGGCAGCCGTCAATGTAATGCCCTCGTCGACGATGTACAAGCTGGGTAAGGTCAGCGAGGACCTGATGGAGACAAAAGTAATCGTCAGTAACTTCACAGGGGGAAAGGCTGATACACTAGGAATCTTGCCTGTCGAGGTGAAGATCGGAAAGACCAGCTTGAAAATTGCATTTTTCGTGGTAGATGCTGCCACCTCTTACAATGCGTTGTTGGGAAGGGACTGGATTCACTCAGCCCTTTGTGTACCGTCCTCTCTTCATCAATGCTTGTTAATCTGGGGAGACTCCCCCGAACCTGAAATTATTATGGCCGATAACAGGCCATTCACCGCCAAGGTCAACGCTGTCGAGGCAGCGTATTATCGAGATGATGTAGGTCCTTATCGATTTATCGGGCAGGACAAATACGGACGACCGAAGGAAGTCACTTCAAGCAAGAAGTTGACGCAATTGGAAATGGCTTGTTTAGCCAAGGAACTAAGTCGGCCCTGCAACGTCAAGGAATCAGGGCCGCAAGAAGAACACTGTCAGGATCAATGAATTGTCCTGATGACGAAAGACCATCGGCTTGTAAGGCCGACAGATTGAAAATTGATGAGATTGTTGTTATCGGGCCGCAGCAGGAAGCATGTGCCGATTTGATCAAGAGGTTTCGGGCCTATGTGGCCGAATGCTATACAGGAGATCTCATCTTTGAAGAGGAAACGCCACCGTCGGTCGGCGATGAAATTCAGTTAGAAGAGTTAGCAACGGCGCCAGCCAAGCTCGATGACATCAAGATACAGGGGCAAGACCCTGTCGTCGAGATTGAGTTAGGTACCGAAGATGATCATAGGCCAACTTACATCAGCGCATTGCTTGATGATGGCCAGAAGGATCGATTGATCCAAGTATTGACGGAGTACAATGACTGTTTTGCCTGGAACTACGACGAGATGCCTGGGTTAAGCAGGGAGTTGGTAGAACATCGTATTCCGATACTTGAAGGGTACCTACCCCGGAAACAGCCCCTACGAAGGATGTCTGTCGAGGTCTGCAGACTGATCAGGGAAGAAATCGAGAAGCTGTTGAAGGCCAGTTTTATCGAGGTGGCCCGATATCCGGAGTGGGTAGCGAATGTAGTTCCCGTAATGAAGAAAAACGGGAAAATCAGGATATGCATTGATTTTAGAGACCTGAATCTTGCATCTCCGAAAGACGAATACCCGATGCCAATGGCGGACATGTTAATCGACGCTGCCGCTGGCAATATGTTCCTGACAGCCGTCGACGGAAGTGCAGGTTACAATCAGATTTTTGTGGCTGTCGACGACGTACCAAAGTTGGCTTTTCAATGTCCCGGCGGGATAGGCACCTTCCAATGGAAAGTGATGCCATTCGGACTCAAAAACGCCGGAGCCACTTATCAACGAGCCATGAACTGCATTTTCAGTGAGTACATCGATGACTTTGTTAAAATTTACATCGATGATATCATTATTAAATCGGCTAGTTACGAGGAACACTTAACACATTTGGCGAAGTCATTTGCCAAAATGAGGAAACATAAATTAAAACTTAACCCCTTGAAATGTGTGTTTGCAGTTGCGTCAGCCAATTTTCTTGGCTTCTTGGTGCATCGCAAGGGGATTGAGATTGACAAAAATAAGTCCAAAGCTATCTTGACGGCCAGACCTCCGTCGACGAAGAAGGAATTACAACAATTCCTTGGGAAAGTTAACTTTTTACGGAGGTTCATCTCTAACTTGGCTGGAAAAACGAAGGTCTTCTCGCCTTTGTTGAAATTGAAGGACAAAGAAGAATTTTGCTGGCAAACGGAACACGAGCAGGCGTTTCAGCAAATCAAGGATAAGCTGACAACGCCGCCTGTAATGATGCCGCCTGTCAAGGGAAAGCCCTTGAAATTATACATATCTGCCACGGAAGACACCGTCGGCGGATTTCTGGCACAGGATGATGAAAATGGATTCGAACGAGCAATCTACTACTTGAGCAGGCACTTGACAGAAACAGAACAGAGGTACTCCCCGATAGAAAAGGTATGCCTTGCTTTGTTTTTCTCTTGCAAGAAATTACGTCATTATATGTTGCCTGTAAAAGTATTGGTTATTTCTGGTATTGATGTGATAAAGTACATGATAGCTAAGCCTGTAATGAGGGGAAGGATCGGTCGATGGGCCATCCAACTGATGGAGTATCAATTACAATACGTACCGCAAAAAGCCGTCAAAGGCCAAGTATTGGCTGATTTTCTGGTTGACCATCCATGTCTCGATATCGATCAAGCCGTTCTCAAAGAACTGGACTCGATGACAGTAGAGATCAGGCCATGGACACTGGCCTTCGATGGGTCTAGAACCGACAGGCTGTCTGGAGCAGGTATAGTCTTGATTTCTCCATCAAATATAAAAACTAAGCTATCAATTCAATTTGATTTTGAATGTACTAACAATCAGGCCGAATACGAAGCCTTGATCATTGGACTGGAAATGCTTAGAGAGCTCGACAGTAAGTCTGTCGTCATCGTCGGGGACTCGCAGTTGGTTATCAGGCAGATACAAGGTACTTATAAATGCCGAAACCCAACACTTGATAAATATTATTTGACTGCGATGTCTTTGTTGTCGGAGTTTGTTGATGTTACATGTTACCATGTAACGAGGGGAAACAACAGCGAGGCCAACAGTTTGGCCCAACTAGCGACGGGTGTTGATCTCCCTGATGACATCGAGGAATCCCTCTACGTCGTCAGGAGACGACACTGTCCTTCATTTATGTATCGAGACAACGTCCTGACTGTTTTGAGTGTGTTTCAGGACCCTGATGACTGGAGAGAGCCGATCAGAAAATATCTGGCTGATCCGTCGGACCGAGCATCTCGACAGACGAGGCTCAGGGCAGTCAATTATGTCTTGATAGGCGATCAACTGTTCAGAAAAAGCCATGACGGCGTGCTCCTGTTATGCGTTGATCAGCAAGAGGCCATGAGAATTATGATGGAGGCTCATGAAGGAATTTGTGGGGCCCATCAAAATGGTCACAAGTTAGCATGGCTGCTGCGCCGATATGGCTATTACTGGCCAAAGATGGTGGGAGACTGTATTCAATTGGCAAGGGGTTGCGAGAAATGCCAACGCTTTGGGACAGTCCAAAGAATGCCCGTCGAGGAAATGAACATGATAATCAAGCCGTGGCCTTTCAGATGCTGGGCCATCGATATCATCGGGGAGATCCATCCCTCGTCTTCCAAACACCATCGGTACATTATTGTGGCCACGGATTATTTTACTAAGTGGGTAGAGGCCAAACCGCTCAAACAGGCCAATCAGGCCGAGGTGATGAAGTTCATCAAGGACTTAATCATTCACAGGTTTGGTCTGCCACAGACCATTGTCACTGACAGGGGACTGATGTTCGTCGGTCAAGAAATCAAGGAGTTTGCCAGATCGATGGGTTTTGAATTGGTCCATTCAACACCGTACTATGCACAAGGGAATGGCCAAGCGGAAGCTTCTAATCGAGTCCTCAAGGACATTATCTCAAAAATGATAGAGGAGAACCCAAGAGCTTGGCACTTGATGTTGTCAGAGGCATTATGGGCTTATCGGACGAGCAAACGGACAAGTACAGGCACCACCCCGTATAAGCTAACGTACGGACAGGAAGCCGTTCTACCGATGGAGATCAACGTCCGATCTCTGCGGGTGATGCAGCAAAACGAGCTGACGCCCGAAGAGTATACTGAAAGTATGTTCCAGCAGCTCGATGAGCTCGACGAGATCAGGGTTGCCGCGTTAGACAAGATCGAGGCACAAAAAAGGCTAGTTGCCCGATGCTACGATAAAAAGATACGCAGGAAACACTTTGACGTCGGGGACATGGTCTGGAGAGTCGTCTTGCCACTGCATCAGCGCGAGAAAAAGTATGGTAAATGGAGCGCGACATGGCAAGGACCATATGAAGTCTACTCGATAACCCGAGGTGGGGGTTACATTTTGAAAAAGCCAGATGGGAATCTCTGTCGAGACCCCATCAATGGAAGATATTTGAAAAAGTTTAGGCCCACCCTTTGGGAATCGATGTGTCTGGAACATCAGCGAGCCTTAGAGCTTGAGATCGAGCGGCGCCAAGAATACTTCAATGCGCCGATCCCTCTGTAAATATAAGTAGGATTTATTTTCGTTGTCATTTTTATTTTCATTGTCGTTTGTTTAAGTTAGGATTTTTAAATTTGTAGTAGTAGTCGCATTTAAGTTTTCTTTTGTCAAAAATACTTCCGTTTTTAATTCAAGTTTTTGTTCCCCGATTTTCAAACTTTTACATCAAGGCATTTTGATTTGAAATTCTTTTGAGTTGATACATTTTTAGCTAAGTTTTGTTGACAAAAAGTCATGTTTTCTGTTTGCAAAGTTGTCTCGTCAAGGGGTCAGGGAGATAGTTTGGAGGTTCAATATTTGGTTTGTTTTTGGCTTTGAGGTTCAATGGAAAACATATATAAGGCCAAAAGTGAAGTTTACTAATGAAGACGAAACTAGTTGATGGCTGTCAAGCCATTACACGAATGAAAAAGTAACTAGTCTGTGGCTATCAAGCCAATGCGTCAGCAAAATGTAAACAAGTCTGTGGCCATCAGGCCAATGCATAAACAAACAGGAAAGTAAACTAAGTCTGGAAAGTCATATATCAAGGCACATGCGCCAAACAGCAATGGCTCGCAGGCCAGAAAACTAAACAAGAAAATCCCGAGTGAATCGATCCAAGAAGTCCTTGAGGTCCGCCTCGATCTTGGCTTGATCAGCTCGAGCAGCTGCTGCCTGAGTAGCCACCCGATCCTCTTCAGCCTTCGCAGCAACGAGCAAGTCGTTTGTGTCCGACAGCTGATCAGTAATCAGTTCTGCTTCCGTCGAGGCAACCTGTATTTGGCTCCGAAGCGTGGCCAACTCCCCCTGCAGCTTAGCAATGGCCGCAACCACCTCGGCCTCTGTGTCCTTGAGGTTCTTCAGGGAATCACTAAGTGTAGAACCTCGAGTGAACAAGGCATCAAACTTCGCCAGAAGGTCGTTGGCGGAGGACGAAAACGAGACTTCAGCCTTGATTGCCCGATCATTAGCTTTGAATTCGCTCCTCAGTTGGCCAAACCGTTCGGCATACCCCGAATAGAAAGACCCCTTATCACTTGGAAGGACCGCAGACGACAGCTTGTGCATCAACTCATCGAGGGACGGACCCATATTAATCATCAGGACGTCCAAGGGTTGATCCCGATAGCCTGACAGCAGCTCCTTGAAACGGGTGATCTCATCAGGAGTGAAGGTTGCACGGCTTGATGCCTCAGATGCCGCCGAAGGGGATTGAGAGGATGAACTCGCTGACAGGGCCCGAACATTGGCAAATCGAGCCAATGCTTGAGCAAGTCGCTGAGATATGTCCATCGGTTGGCTCTGCAAAACAAGAAGTAAAACAAAGTTAGCAAAGTGAAACGAGGAAACCCGAAAATGGCTAAGGACAAAACAAACCTCTTGTACAACGGGGGAAGCCAAAACGGGGGATTCCCTGACAGGATCGCTCTGATCGGCAGAGGCCTCGACGGGACGAGGAGTGGTAGCCAAGTCCTTCAACCCCTCGATTACAGCGCTGTCGGCAGGAGTGTCCGCTGCCTCGATCGGGGAAGGCGGACGAGGGGGAAGATTTATCTCCTCAATCTCTTCAACATCATTATCGCTGTCCGTCGAGCTATCCACTATTCGCCGGACCTTCTTTTTGGGTAAGGGATCGACCTTGGCAGCTCGCCGTTTACCCTTCGAGCTCACCTCCTGACAGAAAACGAGAGATCACAATAAGTTCAGAAAGTGTGATAAAATAAGTCAAGTAAAGACTACCTCGTCGGAACTGCTCACGACTATGGCACTCGTGCCACCTCGCTGATAGAAGAGCCGACGAGAGCGTCGGATATATACGACGGGGTGATCAGTTACCTTGTCAACGGAGGACTGAGCCTCCGACGCCTGTAGCGATTGTGAAACAGCCGGTGATGGCCCCGAAGGACTGATCATCTGTAAGGGAATGGCCATAGGAATGTCCTGTTCCTTGGGAGCTTTCTTCTTTTTGTCCGACGGGAGGACTGATTGTGCTTTCCCTACAAATCAGACAAGCGCATTAGTATATAACGATAATCAAGGGAAATAAACAAAGGAAGCTACCTGATAAATCGAGGGCAACGGTACCCCCATCCTTGTAGTCACATAAAATATAAATCGTCGACAGGGCCTGTGGGTCATCAGCTCGATATCCCGTAAAAGTGACTTGGGAATTAGCTTGATGACTACGAGGCCGTAAACTACTACTTGCAACAGACTCGACGGGGGAAGGAACATACCCCAATGACTCGATAAAATCAGGAAGCAACGGTAAAGATAGGCCAAATGGTTTGTAAAATGTATGCCAAGGAGGAACTTCGCCAGGACCTCCCCGTTTTTTTGCTAACTTAGCATGAGCCAACATGGCTTTACCTATCCTAATGTTTTTTATCGACTCGAAATTCATGGCAGCTTGCTCATACACCCTATCTCTATGATCAGGATCCCAAACAACATTGTAAAATTGTTCAAAACGAGAAACGACATACAATGTACCTTTTTTAGACGCCTTGACGGAGGCAGCAGCTGTATGCTCAAGAAAGGGACCATCAGTAGAGATGACCTCGGGGTGGTTGGGGACCTCGAACCTTGTCACCGCAACATGAAAAGGCTCTTTACGAGTCAGGGCGAGGTAGTCTCTCCACCAATTGACGAAATCAGGCGATGCAGTGGGAATAGGAGCAAAAGGCCGAAATACAAAAGAGTCACGGGCCACACGCCAACAACGACGCAGCTCGTCGAAGCTATCCATATCGGGCACGTCAAACTCCTCGTCCCGAATCCGAAGGGAAGAGCCATATCGAGGGACAGACTGAACCAAACCAAACTGTCTGGCCACATAATGCGCCGGATAGAATCGGACAGTGCATTTGAGAGGCTTTCGCCTCGGTGCAGTCTTGGCTCCCGTTACTTTCAGACCCGACGGGATGTCTCTCGGCGTAAGAAAGTGAGCCCACAATTTCTGATGTTCCTTGAACTCATCGGCTGACAAAGTTGGGCTATAAGCTGACAGAAACGGGGAATAGAAGGCCGCAAAGTGTGGCTCAAGCCCCTTGACAGGATCGTACAGTCGGCTAAAAAAGTAATAAAAATTACAGGGAGGAACCCTCTGACGAGCCACGAAGGCCGCATAAATCTCAGAACCAATCGGGGTCTCGCTGAACCGACAGAAATCCGGGAAGTAGCCATACAACCAAACTTGCAAAAGCCAGATAGGCCCTTGCAAGAAACAACATCCAGAATCCAGAAAACCCTCCATACCCACACAAAACCCAGAAAATACGAGAGGTCCCAAAGCTATCTTTTCACCTCTAGCAAGACTCAAAGCAATAGCATTATACTCCTTGGTCACCGATAAGGCAGGAGTGCAAAAAATATAACGAGATAACCAAAGGGTGAGGAAGTGCACATGCTCATCGTGGGTTACCTCGATGGAGTCGGGCAAAGATTTGTATCGGCCGATGACAGGGCCATACGACGGAGCCTTATCACTGAAACCGCTGGGACGAAAAGCTGGAGGAAAGAGAAATGCCTCATTGCTGGCGGAAGGCAACGGGTCGATGTAAATTGATATCATAACTTATATTTGCTAATAATTCTATCACATAATATTTTAAGATTGTAAAATAACCCAAATCTTTGAATTTGCAAGCAATTTTAGTCCGTATTGAAAATTTTACTTATTTATTTTTCATATCTATTGAACTAATTTAGATTTATATACAATATTGATAAGTTAAATAATATTTTAATATAAAATCTTGGAAAAAAATTGAAATATATATAATCTATATATTATTGCTTACCTAATATTTATTTAAATAATAAAGTTTATTTACTAATGAAAAGATTTATAAATTTGGATTTATTTTGCAAGCCGAAATATTATGGATACGTAGAATTGTTAGCGAACATAAGTTATGGTCATGTCACCAACTTAACGTTGATTTTTAATAACGGTATTAAATTATAAGGCATGGCTTTCCATAAGCTCTTTAGAGCTGACGTTTAAGTTGAACCCAAGCCCTAGAGGCTAAAGAAGAAAAAGTATGTTCTATTTAATCGTGATTTGAAAGAAAAAAAATTACAGTAAAGTCTATATTTTTATTGTAATTTTTGTTTGTCCTAAAATTCTAAGTGCAATTATGGAACAATTTTTCTTAAAATTAAATATTCTACTCCAAAAAAAAAAAGTCAAAAAATTACAAGGGAATAATTTTTGTGCCTCCAATTATTGTTGTTGTTGGTGATGCTGATGCTGCTGCTGCTGAGGCTCACGGATAACGAGCCTAGCTCCTTGTGGGGCCCTTGCCGGGAGTCCCACCATCGTCTGGAAATTACTAAGCATAGGTTGATGATGAGCCAAGGGTCCGTCATTCGGGGGCTGTTGCATCATCTTGGGGTGCATTGCAGCGGGCCCCACATAAGTAGCCAATTCCTTTTTGACGTTTTCTAAACCTTTTTCCACGTCCTTGAGTCTTTTTTGAAGCATCATAATTAGGCCAAGGCTACCGTGCACCGGGTCCCGGAGGCGAAACTCCGCCTCATAAACCAATGAATTCACTGCATCTTCACGTTGGTCGGGGCTGAGTTCGCGTAAGAGCTTGGCCACGTTGTTGGCGCCGTAGACCTTGTGCACGCTGTTGAATTTTGCCGGGTTATCGAGTGGAAAATACGGGGCGAAAATGCACACCCCTGCCATGCATTTTCGACGGAGACACTTGCACGCGGCACAGGTAGAGCTTGAGGGAGGCATTGTTATTTTTGCTCCTTTAATTACACCTAGCATTCAACGAAACATATGGAATGATAATTGAGGCAACTCAAATCGAAACACACATGGAAAGTCAATTAATCCTTACTTAAAATCAAGGCTGACATTTTATATATGGAAAGTCAGAACAAGTAAAATAATTAATATTATAAACCGAAAAAAGATTCTCATTTATATGGAGAAAAGGGTGAAGTCAAACTCAATGTTAAAAAATATAGATCTAAAAAAAACTATATAATCTTTTATATACCGTGAAATACTAATTGAAATTTTGTTTTGTTTTTATAGTACTCCGTGAAAAAAGATTCTCATTTATATGGATTATATGTTTTGATCGGTTAATGTTCGTAACTTTCCGTGAATTTTTTTCTAAAATTTTCTGTAATGTTATATGTAGTAAAAACTACTCCATATAATTTTTTATATACGGTGAAACACGAATTAAAATTTTGTTTATCCTTATATGTAATTCGATCAGTTAGTGTTAAGAATTTTTATTAAAAAAATATCATAAACATTAATAAAAAATGTAAATCTAAAAACATGTTATATATATTATCTTAGAGTAGAATCTACTTTATATTTAATTTCGATTGACTCGAATAAATAAACATTTATGTGTTTTTTATAAAAACTTAAGAAAATTTAATCCATAAACAAATCCAAATCACATTAAAATAAGATTACTCCCTCTGCAACACTCATTTCATCTCAATTTCATCTGTAGATCATCAACAAAGGCAACAACAAAGGGAGTAAAAACGTAGATAATTAAATAAAAAAAAAAAAAAGAGTGGAAAATGGAGAAATGAACCTTTTGCTTATCGGAGAGAGTTGAGGCCTAGGGTTTCAGACGATATCACTCGATCCGATCTTCCAATTTCTCGATCCCAAAAGATGAACTACTAATAAATAAAATCTAAAGAAGAGTACAACTTATATAAAAATGGGAGACTGAGAAATGAGACAAATTTTATGAGTAATGAAAATGGAGAGAAACGGAGAGAACATGTAGTATTTATATGCAAAAGTGTGGGCGTGTATTTTAGGTTGTGTATAAAGCGTGTGCCGTAATCTAATCCGTACACGTGTGAATAGAAATAGTATATTGACCGTTGGTTATAGAAAGGGATGAAGTTTTCTTTTTTGTGAAAAGGAACTCAGTTGCCAGTTGTCACATTGTCCCTGTACTGCTGTAAACTTTTCCGAAAATACCCTTTTGACCTTTTTCTTTTACCAAAATGTCCTTATCGGTTTTGAGGTTAATTTTTAAAATCCATGGAGTACAATGTTGAATGTCACCTTGACAGTCTAGAGTTTGAACGATGTTAGTAATTATGGAACACCATGGTTAAATTATACTTTAGGTTAAGTTACATTAGATCCATTGAGCAATCAATGATATGTTATATGGCACGTTATAAATAATTAGTAGGTCAAAAACAGAGTCAGTTAAATCAAGAAATAATCATGGAACGGATTAGGGTAGTCGTTAATTAAGTATATTTTATGTTTCCCGCGCAGAAACATACATCATCTCCACAATTTCGGCTCGATTTAACTTAAATCATTTAAGGAGACTCAAATTTCTTTCTAACTAACTAGCTAGGTAACGGCTTTTAAATTAGATTAGATTCTTTGACCATTTATTGACTTATTACGTGACGTCTTAGAAGATATATAATTTATAAATAGATTTGATTAAATCTTGATCAAGGGATATTGATGGAGCGGATCAAGATAGTCGTTAATTAGTTACTTAAACTTTCTCTTTCATGCACACAAACGTAAATGCAAGAATATTTAGCACAACCTCAACTCGATTAAAACCAAGTTTATTAAAATATAATTGCAATATTGTTTCTAAGTGAGATAGCATTGTTATTAGGATATTTTTGGAAAAACATTATCAATTATAGATTTGCAAATAACTATTTATTAATATTTTTTTTTGTGATTTAACGTAATATTGTTTTTTTTTTTTAAGAGGGCGAACTAATATTTTCACCACCCACCCCACATGACATGCCCTTTTATTTTATTTTTTTGAAATGGTGAATACAATTTTCATCAAACACTATATAAATTCGAATCGAATCTATTACATTGGTATGAAAATAAACTAATTATAATTATTAGTATTAAACTAAATAATATAACCATATTAGTGGGAGTTGAACTTGAATCCATAACCTCTTGGTCAGAAGTCTCATCCTTAACCATTTGGCTAAAGTCTCATCGACCCCATAACTATTAGTGGTATTATTTTTTTATTATTATTATTATTATTATTATTATTATTATTAAACATTGCTCCATATCTATGAAGAGATTGTAACATTTAAATATTACGAGATTAAGATAGTAGACAAATTCGGGAAGTTTGTCCCTAATCAATCACAATATCCTGATCCTAATGAATGATGTGAAGTTATATTTATCCTTTCATCCTCTCCCGATAATTGTTTTTTCTTTTTTGAAGGAATCCTCTTCCGTTAGTTGGTGATAATTAACTAACTATTGTTTTAATGACCTTTTTAAGATATATATATATATATATATATATATATATATATATATATATATATATATATATATATATATATATATATATATATATATTTCCTTATAGTTAATTCGGTGATCATACATATGTCCTTAGATTAATAGGTCAAACAAAAAAGTAAAACAAAATCGAATATATACATATTGATACTATTTAATTAAAAAAAATACGAAAAGAAAACCTTAATATATCTCATTGGTTTGTGCAAGTTTGCAATTTATTCCACAACTCTGTCGTCTCGTTATTCAACTTATTAAAGCCCAAAAGAAAATGACTTATTGCTTTTTATTTTCAATTGAATTTATTCATATTTTTATTATCAAGTCAGTGCTAAAATTTGCATAGTAAATCACATAATTGAGTGGTGCAACAAATAAGTTACCATGATCTTTAAACTAATTTATAATACGGAGTATAGTCTATATTATACAATATTTTGTGCTACGATTAAAAGATAATACATTTTCATGATATATATCATGTATGGACACTGCATCGAGATTTTCCTCGTTCTATTTTTGTATATTCCTGGATTCGGTGAAGTAAATAATTTGATTTTTGTTTATTAATAGTAATGCGGATTAGATATAAGATTTTGCTTATAAGATTTGTTTAAGTCATAAATTTTGCCACAAATATTTCAATATTTAAAATAAGTTTATGCAATTGCAATTTTCATTGCAGGGCCCAAATATTTGAGTGTTGACAATGACAGTTCAAAGTTTAATCTCTAATACGTTCTTATTATCATAATCAGTATACAAAATACGATTGTCTCAAAAAAAAAAAAAAGTATACAAAATACGATATATATTTTAGACATGAAGCGGGAAATAGGTAAAATTGGTTTCATAACTTGTGGTCATTATAAGTTTGTATCATAAGTTTTAATACTGGAAATTTTATCTTGTAAGTCATAAAATTAAAGCAAATTTGGGAGATTTTTGGCTCAATTGAGAAAGTGAATTTCACTCTTGGGCTTATGAAGGTGAATTGAATTATTTAGCCATGATTTTTTTAAAATTTTTTAAAAGGAAATATCTTTAGAGGGAATTGCATTTTAAAAGTGACTATTGGAGATGCTCTTACAAGGCAAAATTTCATGTTCTTTATATGACTGAAAAGCTCTTGACGAGAGATTTCTTACAATACAAGTTTCAAAACTTGAAAAACAATAAATAATTCGTAGAAAATTAACAAAGTTTCGAGATATTAATAAAAATTAAATCATCTAGTAATCTTAAAAAAATCATGCCACAATAATTTCCAGGTATGATAGAGGGCACATAAGCATGCAATTTTTTTTTTTTTTTGTGACTTAATGGTTGTTTCTGTCTAAAAATTGACGGGGAAAGGAAATGTGTTGAGGAGATAAAATCATGGTATTAAATGTGTTTTTACATGAAAGCATTGTACCAAATGTATAAATTAACAGGTGAAAGTTTGGTAGGAAAATTGCAATTCTCCAAAAAAAAATTAATACAGGTTATGTGTCATGACCAATGCAAAATCTTATTTTGGCTTTTAGAAGGGCTCCAATCATAATTTTGCGATAAAAACTTAATATTTTTGTTTCCTTGCTCTTCCTAATCTCAATTTTGGGGCAATTTTTTATTATGTTCTCCGTAATCGCGATTTTGTAACAAAATTTACCCAATTCTTAATTGCTATTTTGAAAATAAGAAAAAAAAATCCCTACTTAATTGCTATTTCGGGGTAAAAAATTAAAAAATATATATATATATATATATATATATATATATATATATATATATATATATATATATATATATATATTTTAATGCCCTAAAAAACTAATTGTAATTTTGGAACAATTTTTTTGAAAATAAATATTCTGCTATTTTTTTGGAAATAAATCCGAAAGGTATTAGAAAATATTCCAAAATTGCGATAAGAGCCCTCCTAAAAGCCAAAATTAGATTTTGATTTTTTTCTTCCTTTCCTTAAATAATCATGGTAAAAAATTCAATTAAAATTCATAAGTCCAGTTGTGAAGCTCACTCTCTCAATTGGACAAAAAAAGTCCCAAAATTTCTTCAATTTTGTGACTAATGGGTTAAGAATGCCAAACCAAAAGCTTATGGGGTAAACTTATCGACAGTAATAAGTTGTGGGATCAGTTTTGCCTTTTCCCATGAAGGTGTTTGTACCTAAAAGATCGCCCTCGATAAATCAAGGTATAACGGCTCAATGACAAGCCAAAAATGGCTCATAGGCCGAACCAAGTCACTCCAAAACGGTTCAGACCAAATCGGATCCAATTTGGACCGAAAATGGGTCCAATCGAACCAATGGGTTAATTACGAGCCCAATTTCAAAACTCGACCCAATTCTCGCAATTAATTAATTTTGGGCCAAACATAAATTAATTAATTAATAAGATTAATTAATTTATGGGCTAAGTTTAATTAATTACAAATTAAAGACCAAGTATGGTTAATTAAGCCCAATTAAATTCAATAAGAGCTTTTTTGGACTAATTAATTAAGTTAATTAATTAATTGGGCCAAGATTAATTAAGTGGCCCACTTGATAAGTAAGGCCATTAATTAATTAATTGGGCAATTATATAAATGGGCCAATTATAACTACAAAATAAGACCAAAATGGCTCGACCCGGAGCCAAAATGGTCCGATCGGCCCGAACCCGACCTGGGCCAAGCCCTAAAAATCGGCCAGCCCCTTGTGTTGTCTAAATCTGATTTTTAATTAAGGATTAATATTAATTAGAGATAATTAATGAGGGATAAGGACAAACCATTTTAGTTGGTTTAAATAACAAATTCCTTGAATATCTCTAATTAGTTATCTTTGATTCAAATTCAAATTAAACAAACACACGTTCTTCTCCAATTTCCATCAGACATTAATTTTCAGCAGCAAAAATAAGAGAGAAAACCACCATTAACATAGTGGAGGTAGTGGGCAAATAACAAAGTAGTGGGAGAAGTGGGATAGTGGCCATCAGCTCCTTGATTTTAGGCCATCAGGAGGTTACTTGACAAGCCATCAGCTTTTTCCAGCAGCTATAAATACAACAGGAGGCTGCCATACGCGAAAGACACACAACTCAATCAACAACTTTTTCAGTCTAACACTGATCGGCTCAACGCCTCTCCGGAAGTCCAGCGCTCCGCTGCTTCTTTTTCAGCAAACACCCTGTAGAACCCCTGATATCAACCGTCACTCCTCAGCCACCAGCCACCCTCGACAGCCTGAAGTTAAGCCGCCGCCGCCGCCCAAAATCCTCCGCCGCCGCCCAAGGTCCGCCGCCGCCGCCGCTAAAAATAAGCCGCCGCCGCCGCCGACATTAAGCCGCCGCCGTCGATACTAAGCCGCCGCCGCCGCTGCTTCCGCTGTCCAGGCGCTGTCTCGAGCGAAACCCCTTGATAGCAGGCAGTTAACAGCTGTTTTCTGTCAAGTTATCAGCCCGCCAACTCCTCGATATCAGTCTGTCCCTCCTCAGCCACCAGTGATCCCTGACAGCCTGAAGGCCTGCCGCCGCCGCCGCCGCCGCTCACAGTCAGCCGCCGCCGCCGCCGCCGCCGTCTTCCGCCGTCAGCTGACACTGATTCGAGCGATACCACTCATATCAGCAAGTAGCTCGCTGTTAACTGTCATGTAAGTGCCCACGTATTTATATGACAAACTCATCAAGTAGCCATCTGCCTGATGAGCTCGTCGTCAAGTAGCCATCTGCTTGACGGCTATCGGCTGAGTAGCCATCTGCTCCGTCGATGCCTTGGTCAGTGGCCACCCGCTGATCAGGAGCCCGATTGGTGGTTACCCATCAAGGTTGGGCGAACCATTGACGGTGGGTCTCCCGTCGTCAATGTTACTTTCTGTCAACAAGTCGTTTTTCATGCATTATCAGCCCATCGGTGGGTTTACCTGCCGATCAAGGGGTCAATTTTCAGAACCTAACTGATTTATCAACTCATCTGGCAGACTATGCCGAAACAGGAGACTCATCGTTTTGTATATTTTTGTAATGTTTGTACATCGGGGAACTTGCCAATATTCTTTTGTTTTTAATGGAAGTCGTTTGGCTCGTATGTCTTGACTTTTTTACATAAATATACTTTTCGTCAATTGATTTTCATTTGATATGCTGTTTCTGTCAAGCTTATGTTTTCTGTCAAGGTGTATACTTTAATTGATTGACTGTCAAGGCATTTGCTGATTTTCAAATCCGCTGATATGCTAAACAGGCCATCGATTGGTCATAAGTTTTTGGCATTTAAGAGAGATTTTCATAAATTGTTTAAGTCCTGCGGCCAGGCAGGCATAGAAAAGAACTAGGGGTAGTGTTTGCCTACTCTGTCACAATCGTTTAGAAGTCAGCCTTATCAAGACATTTTATTTCGATATCAACATGTCCCTGTCAGGACACTTGCATTATCAATCTACTGATATCCACATGTCTATTTTCAAATCGTTATGTTTGCACGCACAAACATTGGCACGCCCGCACTATTTTATATCATATCGAGGCATTTCATATCGAGCCATTGGCTCGTCGAGGGATTCACTGACAGGTTTACAACGAACAATATTTTGGCATACCCTGATGCCAATAACCCCTCGATGTCAACCCCTCGATGCCAAGCATCCCTTGATATCAGTTTTACCGCAAACAATATTTTTGGTACCTCTCGATGTCAACGGCCCCTCGATGTCGTCGAGGTGTTCCTCGATACTGATTTTATATGCAAACAATCCCTTGATGCCATGTATGGTCTGATGCCAATCCCTCGATGACGTCAAGGCATAACAGGGCCAAATTATATGCAAACAGAAGGGCATGAAGGGCCTAAGGAAAAGTAGAAGGGTTCAGGATTTGAATTCAATTGCGCTCTATAGTCCGGGAGCTGTGAAGTTTTCAGAAGAAGAAAAAAAATTATATACTATATCACATTAGTTATTTGGCAATATGTTCATTAATAATAAAAATAAATTGTAGTCGAACTTAATTTTCAATTTCAAATGATATCTTTTACAAATAATTACTGCATAACTAAAAGTAAATTGCAAAAATGTACTTTACCTAATTAACAAAAAATTATCTATGCCAAAAAGCTTCATATGTTAAGATTTTGTTAAATGCGCCCATCTGAAAACTAAGAGTTGAGGTAAATATATGAAAGTACCTTCATAAGTGAACAAAGGGTTACCCCCTATAATTTAAATGAACAAGTGAGTTATTAATGTATTTTTAAGAGATCTTAGGGTCTAAATAATGAATTTGACTTGTTAAAACATATGAATTGTTATTAATTATTAAAAATAACATAATAATTTCCCATCAATTAAGTAAGGTATATATGGTGTTTTTGCATTTTACTCCTCAGAGAACTTTATGTGCATCTCTGTGACCAGGCTTCATTAAGACGAATAATGATTTTTCTTTATAGGGTTAATGGGAAAATCAATACTTAAGGTAGATGTGTTTTCGCTAAGTCATAGCCTATATGAAAAATGTACTCTAAATTTTTATGTACTTGCACTTAATATGTTCACTCACATGGAAATTTTTGGAATGATTTAAATCTCCTTATTTAAAAACAGACGTCTCTACGTAAATTGTATATTAGAAACAAAATAAAATTAATGACACTAAAATAGTAAAATTAAAGAATCTCATTTCGAATATATTTATCCAATAAAAAATAAATGTATTTGGATATACCGATATACTAATTGATCTCATCCTAAAAGTAGGAGTGGGCATTTGGTCGGGTATTTTGAGACCCGTCTCGACCCGATCGCGTAATTTTCGTTTGGAACGGAAAAATGAATTTTTTGACATTTAGGCTTGGGTATCCGTTACCCAAAATATTTATTCGGGTTGGCTTTTGGGTCGAACGGATATTTCGGGATCTGTTGGATACTGAATAATTTTTTTTTGTCCAATTACAAATTAATATGACATGGCACATGAGTGATCTTGACCAAATTTATTCTTTCTTTCTTATTATCAAATGTGTTATTATATTAAATAATTTTAATTTCTTATAAAAAAAACATGTAAATTTCGTGTTATTCAATCCCGAAAAAGAGGATACCCACCCAAACGGGATGGGCTTTAAGTGTGAAAAATCAACACCCATCGAGTTGGATACCCAACCCAAAACCGAAATACACGGCTCGTGTCCACCCCTACCTGAAAGTGTGAACCAATGTCCCCTCATTGAATGACACTGAAGTGAGACATCCTTATGCTTCTTGTCAAGGACTTCACACAAACAATCGGCAACTCCACTTCAGTCGTTAGGTTCTTTAGGGCTTTAGCCAAATTTAAAATTATAGTACATCATATCTGTTAGCATATAAATCTATATGGCTTATGATGCATGAATTGAATACTAGAATATCAAACTAACAGGATATAAATACGATGATACGGATTTTGAAAATAAAATACGATGCCACCAATGCCATGCGGATTATATATGTACAATGTGCAAAAAACAACTTGACAATACATGTACAATTTATCGAAATTCCATATTCAGAATTTTCAAACACGTAACGTGCAATTCGGGTGCATGTTCAAGGAGCGTTCACTTGTCGAACACGCATGCATCTGGGTAGTGTGCATGTTCAAGGAGTCTCCGACACTGCATACTTAAAATAAGAGTGCTCAGATTTCATAACATACGATAGACTAAACGTTAATAATCTTTTAAGACAATGCTTTTTATAATTTAAGAAGTTGAAACTTCTAGAAATTTTTAGACTTAGTTTCTTTGGATATTTTGAGAACTTACTTTGTAAAATATTTTATTTAGAGAAATCTATTTGAAAAAGCAAACCAAACCAAACCAAACCAAACCCAATGAGTTATTAAATTTTTGCTTGAGAAGTTAATGATACATAAATAAATGTCTCAAATTATTAACTTTTATTAGAAAATATTTTCGGATTCTTTTACTAACAACGCAACATTTTATTTGATTTTCCATAAGTTGAATTTGAATAAGTTTTAATTAGTTGATAAAAAATCGAACTCAAGTTACTTGATATATTTACAAATCATTACTCATTAGATTCTTTTACTAAAAATGCAACATTTTATTTGATTTTCCATAAGTTGAATTTGAATAAGTTTTAATTAGTAATTAGTTGATAAAAAATCGAACTCTAAGTTACTTGATATATTTACAAATCATTACTCATATTAGCTTATTGATTTGAGTTTCATAGGATATTAAACCACATACATTATTGTCAAGTAATTAAGTTCAATTTTATTGATTAAATTCAGATAGTCTGCCTAGATTTTCGCGATCGGCACTATATATCCAATACTTCAAAAGTAAACTAAAAAATAAATTTGTAATCATAACATAAATTCTAACTAAAAATATCTAAAATATAGTAAATTAAAGAGAAGCTTATCTATTAGAGCATCAAATCCATTTACTAATCATTAGTGCAAAACAGCATACAAAAATAACATGTCGAGAAAAATAGGGGAAGGGTATTTTGACTTAAACAAAGAATATCTCACAAAAAATCCCCCTTCCCCTTTTTCTCCTCTATTTTCTTTCCCCTTTTCTTTTTCCTGTTGGAAAGGAAAAGAAAATCATTTACGCCTGTTGTCGTAATACTACGTGAACAGCGTCCTTCTTCCCCTCCAACAATCCTAGGGTTTTTTTCTTCTCCATTTCTTCCCCAATGTTGATTTCCCAATTCCTCACCCGAAGGAAATAACATTGGCATATTACCAATGCGAATTGGAATAAGCAGGATTTGAATCAATGCGAATTGGAACACAAAGGATCTGAAATCAATCATGCATTGGTGGCAGGGCGCATTTGCATCATCATCGAAGCCGCATTCCGAAGATGACAGTATGGTAAGATACACTGGTTTGTTTTCTTCGCGGCGGAATCGCCATCTTCAACGTGCTAGGAAGTTGCGTCACATTACGGAAAATGACGTTGATATGTGGCGTTCGCCTTGTCGTTATGAGAATTCGCCTGCCAGGTCATCATCGGCGTCGCCGCAGCCTCTGCCGTTGCCGGAATTGCATGTGTTGCTGCGGCACGATCCGAAATTTGCGAACGGTAGCGTTCCACTTCCCTCGCCCAAAGATGCGATTCAAATCCCTAGAGATAGAGGAGGATTTGAGGAGAGAGAAAGGGAGACAATTAATGAAGATCCTGACGATGATTTAAATGGTCTTAAGAGGTATAATACATAATTTTGTTGTGAAACATGATGAATCTGTATCTGTTTATTTTACATTCTAATGGATTAATATTTAAATTTGGTAGCATGTTTGGCTTAGTTAAATATTATAAATTTTAGGATGCTTTTGGATAAATTTTGGGAAGCATTTGGAAAATTTTAAATATAATAAATATATTGAAGTAGAAATTACACTAATTTTTTTGTTTCGATTCAGAATTTTTTCGGTGTTTTGGGTGAAATTTTGATATGTCATTCTATGTTCAATGATTCATACCAGTGTAGTGCTTGTATTGTATTTGTATGGCATTGATTTCTGGTTTTCCGTATCATTTTGTTTGTTCGCATATTTTAGCAGATTAGCAGGCCAAGACAAACGAACAAATACACAACAATCTGAACCTTGGTCATCTAGAAAATCAGGGCAAAAGCCAAATGTGAAGGATAGATCTACTGACATATACAATATTAACATTCCAATAAGTGCTCCCACTAGTCCTTATGCGAGCCCTATATTGAGTCCTCCAACAATTGATAAGTTTTCAGCTCATTCCATGACTCCGCCTGGTGTTTTCCAAGTTTGGTCTGCACCAGAGATGCCTCATTCGGACGAAAATATAGGCTTTGGTTTTCATCATCAGTTGCCTAGTGAGAGAACTGCATCAAGTGTGGATAATTCTCCTCTTCAAAGTCCAAGATTAAGTAGTCATGTTCGTGCAGCTAGTCCTCCCAGACCAGCATCACCATTGAATTCCAAAATATCCTCCGAGACTCAAATGGGACGCCGTGAAAGTAGTGCTCAAGCTACTGTACATCCCTTACCTCTTCCTCCAGGGGCCACCATGTCTCCATTATCCCTAGTAACTGATTTTTCAGGAGCTTCTATGCCTTCACAAACTAGTCCACTTTCCTCACATCCAGCTAACATCTCTTCACAGGCTGCTCCAATTTCTCCGGTTGCAAGAAAACCCCAAGTGAGGCCCATTAAGTCTCAATGGCAAAAAGGAAAGCTCATAGGGAGGGGAACATTTGGGAGTGTATATGTTGCTTCAAATAGGTATGCAGGTCTGAATGTACTTGTTTCAAAGTTCATTATCATGGCTTTGGTTAGTAATATTTTTTCTTATTAACAGGCGGACAGGAGCCTTATGTGCCATGAAAGAAGTTGAAATTTTACCCGATGATTCTAAATCTGCGGAAAGCATTAGACAGTTGGAGCAGGTTATGATCACTTGAGTCTCATATACTTGAGAATCTTTCAGAGGTCCTCATATGCTAAAATTTGCTCTTCTTCCAGGAAATTAAAGTTCTGAGGCATTTAAAGCATCCAAATATTGTGCAGTATTACGGTAGTGAAATAGTGAGTAATATCCTTTGTGAAGCCATTATTCTTGGTGTTTATATGAATGCATTCTCTAGTTAGAGTCTCACTTATGTTTATATTTGCAGGTTGGCGACAAGTTCTATATATATCTTGAATATGTCCATCCAGGTTCAATTAATAGATTTATCCATGATCATTGCGGAGCTATTACAGAGTCTGTTGTTCGAAATTTTACACGTCATATTCTATGTGGTTTGGCTTATTTGCACAGTAAAAAGACCATACACAGGTAATTTTGTCATACTTTTGTTCCTAAATGTTGCAAAATAATTTTTTGTGGTCTTATAGTTTATATAGATATTTAACTACTGCTAGCCTGATTTGATTATTATTATATTTTTGTAGGGACATAAAAGGTGCTAATTTACTTGTCGATGCATATGGAGTTGTCAAACTTGCCGATTTTGGGATGGCAAAACATGTTAGTTTATTATTTCTCCTAAATTATCCAACATACTTCGGTACTTATGAGAAGTAGGAATGCAGTATACTACTTTCCTCTGAGATGATTTATAATTCTTTTCTTTTTATGGTTTAAGCATTCATGTTTCAATTCTTTAATCCCGTTGTTAAACATCTTCCTTTTTTAATATCTCTGTCATTTACCATCATGGGAGTGCAAAATGGGAATATATATCTGCATAGATTCAGTAGATGAATTTTTTATTCTGCAAGACTTTTTTTCTTCAACCACTTTGTTGTTGCTTTAACTGCCTCTAATTAGCAAAAAAAACTGTTTCTGCCTCATGATATAAAACTCTTCCATTTCCGTGATATTAAAGAACATCTGATGGCCACATTTAGATATATGGTTTAATATTTATCCTAAGAATGTAGTAGTTATGTCAAAAAATAAAGTCAGCTTCTCCCTTTGGAAAGAAGCTTCTTTGCTCTTGATATTACCGAAAACCAAATACTTATTACACTTTGCAAGCTTCTTTTTAATCATCCGGATTTCTATCAATCAAAAAAAATTGAGTATATATTGGGAAAACACATTCCTTTTGAGACATTCCAACTCACTGATCAAACATCCTAACTCTTTGCTACTCCATTGTATGATAGTGTTTGTTTAAGTTAATTCAACACTTCCGTTTTTAGAATTTTCTTCTTCTTTTTTTGCAGCTGAATGGGCAAACTGCAAATCTATCATTGAAGGGTAGTCCATATTGGCTGGCTCCGGAGGTACAAAGCAGCTGTAATCTCATATTCCAATTCTGAAATAACTCTTAATTGAATAAACTAATATCCTATTGCTTGCAGCTCTTGCAGTCTGTGATGCCAAAAGATGCTAGTTCTGATATTGCTTTAGCAGTTGATATTTGGAGTTTGGGTTGTACAATAATCGAAATGATGAATGGAAAGCCTCCTTGGAGCGAGTATGAAGGGGTAAGAACTATATATTGGTCACTGTTCTTATAATTGTTCGTTCCTTTTATGCTTGAAGTTTTACTCAATGAACTATGTTCAATTTTAGGCTGCAGCATTATTCAAGGTTTTACAAGAAACTCCACCAATACCCGACACTCTTTCAGCAGATGGAAAAGATTTCTTGCAATGCTGCTTTCGTAGAAATCCAGCAGATAGACCTACAGCTATCAAGTTATTAGATCATCCTTTTGTGAACTACTCGCAGCAGCCCGAATCTTGCAGTCTCTCACTTGACGAGACAAGATTATCGGTAATTTACTCCAGTACAAATTACATTGGGACCAATTATTAATAACCTTATACTTCACTTTATTTTCATACAAAATATTACATTAAAGAAACAAATTCATAACACTTGTTTGGATATATATATATTATGTTTTCACCAAAATAATGGATTTGAAATCCACCCAATGTTGGAGTCATTTGAAATTCATTTGTCCAAATTTTCCTCAATCTAAATGAACCCTTAAGAAGGCACTCTATCCTTTTCTCTTTAATGACTCAAGCATTGCTCAACAGGACAATATGCGATTCGTAAGAGAGAGGCAGAATCATAATAAGTTTGATCAAGTGCCTACTTCATTTGATACACAGATCAAGAAAGGGAAACTTAGTAACAAGTAAGAGTTGTGCTCTACAACATCGTCACTCACGTTTTATGCATTCTAAGAAAAAAGGCATTTAACTTGAAATGTCTGTGGATTCAGCTTTATGCATGATTCTTTTTCTCCAGTGAGACTAGCCAACGAAGTCATCACCAAACATCCCGGTTAGCACTTGCCACCGTTCCTTCTCCTCGTTCAACTCTTGAGGCTCTTCCTACGTTATCCCCACCAAGCTCGGGATACTATCTTGATAGTCCCAGCACTCCAAGAATCATTAAAATCGGTGATGGTATGTGAAACTTTATACATACATCAAATGGAATTGGCGCATGTTTTTTCCGATGTGGGATTTCACTGAAGACCTCAACACATGAATGTCTAGGCCCCCCCTATGTGCTCTTTGATTAGGTAGCTTGCAGCTGAGGGAGCTGGAGCCGGTTGTTTTTGCCTTGTAATTAACGATGACACTTTAAAAAAGGTATAATTCTTTCGTTCTGAGAAATTTTCCTGGAGAAGGGATTTTAGATGTAGGTTTTGTATATCATGCAGAGGATAGAGCTGCAACAATATTACTAAAAAAGGCGACTAAGTTTGGTAAATGTACACTCCTGTAATTATATGTTTCGAATGAAATCAAGTTAATATGTAGGAATTGTACTTTTACTCATTTTAACAAGTGTATCTTATTTTAACAACCTTTTCCCATAAATTAGCTACTATAGGATGTAGTAGTATTTTTTCTTTTGTAAATGAAGACTGTAGGCAGTTTGTCAAGTCGGAAATCTTCCCTTCGGCAATTTTATTGCAGATTCGATTGTGATTTTAAATAACATGGAGTGTTTTCTATTGCCAATTTATGGCATAATTGCATGTTTAGTTCCGTTTTTTTTTTTTTTATATATTTTGCATTTATGGTCCTATTGCCTTGTTTCATCCATTTTTTTTGTATTTTTGGTCACGCGTGATTGCCTTAATTTTAGACTTTGATAGAAATTGAGGGATAACAAAGCAATATAAAAAATTGAACCAAAGTAATTTTTCTAAAATGTGAGACCGAAATTGCTAAAGGTTCAGTCCGTAAGGCTAAATATGCAATTTGCCACCAATTTACTATGTGGAATCATTACAAATCTACTAAAATTTAATAATTATCACGACATCATGAATGATTATGGAGGCTGAAAATTAGAATCAACTATTTAATATTTAATTCAAAATTGTTATCTTAAAGCCTCGTTTGAGTTCTATTCAAGATTGAGTAATGCGTATCGTTTGGTAGATTTGGAGGTTTGGGTCGAATTCCCTTTAGTAAGGGAAAATGACTGTTTGTAGTATGAAAGTACGACCAGTGCAATTCACCGTTTTCTAAAAGTTTGTAAACCCTTGGAAGTCGTTGACTTATTCCCCCCTCAAATCTCAATCAAGTTGCATTTTTTTCCCCTGAACTTCATTTTGTTGCACTGTCCGCCCTAAATTTACACCAATGTTGTATTTTTCCCTTTAAACTCTTTTTCTACCACTTAAATGTTGAGGGGAAAAGTGTAACACAAAAGTTTAGGTGAAAAGTGCAATAAGGTTGTAAGTTTAGGGGGGAAAGTATAACTTTGATGTAAGTTGAGGGGCAAAATTCAATTTTTTTGCAATCAATTATAATTCAGAGTGCAAAACTAAATATAGAAAAATAAAAATCTTTAGACATTATGGAGTGAGATTAAAATCGAGTTTGCACTATACTTCATATTTAGGTTCATATTGCAAAATTTGAATTACTTTCTTCAAACGAAGTTTCGAGTAATTAAAATTTGTAAAAAAAAAAAGAATAATTTGACAATTTGAAATCGTGAAATTTATAGTTGATAAATAGCATTTTAATAATAAATAGGCAAATTTATTAACAAAATAATACTTTAAACCGGGATATTGCACTTTCCCCCCAAATTTATATTGCATTTTCTATCATGAACTCTTGTGTTGCACTTTCCACCCTGAACTCTTTGGTCGGAAAAGTGGTTAGAAGCAAGTTCATGGAGAAAGTGCAACATTAATGTAGATTCTGGGTGGACAGTGCAAAAAATTAAACTTAAGGAGAAAAATGAGACTTTTTCTTGATTTAATGTGTGAACTGCGAACACCCACCAATCTAATAAGTAATAACTAGTGACTCAAAAAAACTCCACGAGCCTCTAGTATGTAAAATTGGTCTAACATTTTGTTGTACTTTGAATTTTGAAAACTAATACAATCATGGATATATATATATATAAACAAAGTAAGCAACATTTAAAAGCAAAATCGATCGCCCCCCAAAAAAGTCTACTTTCATGCTGTAAGAAATGCCAATTATAATGATTGCATAATTTATAGTTGATTATATGCTTCTAAGTGGCTGTTCGGAGCTTTCTTTCATCGGACAACAACTTCGCGAACCGGGCCAAAGCTTCTTCATTTGTGCCTTCACCTTGAACCGGCTCCGGTCTGCCCGTTTCCAAATTTACTCTTGAAACTGGCTTTTTCAGAAGGCTATCACCTATTTGTATAAGTGTTTGCATATTTTTAGTGGTTGAAATATCTATAGACGATGCATCCCCCGATAATGTATCGTCCTTTTCATCCAAATACAGAACAAAAGTATCGAAAAAATTAGACTTATCAATAGAAACAGCTGAGATTAACCGAAAAAATTGGATTAAGATGAAACCTGAATACGAAGGTAGTTTTGTTCGTTCCTCAAGGACTGGAACATAGTGGATACATGAATATCCACCATATCCGAGCTCGCATCTCCAAAAGCATCGATCAATGGCGAAGCACCATTGTTGTACAGCCAGGAGAGCATTCCCCATTTCGCGGCGCTTGGTGCATTATATTTCTCTTCCATTTTTGCTATGCCTGTTCCTAAAGACAGAACCAAAATTCTCTTGTGGTCCATTGGCTCCATGTCCACTAGTTCAAATGTCCCGAGCAAAACATGTTTTGTAATGTGTGTTATAGCCATTAGCGTCTGTAAAATAAATTCAAATAGATTTCCTCATAACATAAGATATGTATTCATCCTTCCATTCAAATTATATAAACTAGCTAGCTAGTTTCAAATAACTAAAAAAAATTCACATCAGATTTAATTAACTCACTGGATTATTAGCGGCAACACCGCCGTCAACAAGATCAAAAGTACGCGTTTTTCCCTCCGCGTCTTTAGTCTCAAAATAATGTGGTGGGAGAAAAGTGGGAGCAGCTGTCGTGCCAAGGCAAATATCTGATAGCAAGGCGTTCCGCGAAACATGTGTTGTTCCCTGTCCAAAATCATAACCAAATTTATCACCAAAAATTTTAAAAAAATCATGATAATTATATTCAGATTATGAACATGGCCTTTACATCTTTTGTAGTGAAGATAATAGGTTGAAGATGCTTGATATCAAATGAAGGTATCACCACATTTGTTAATGTCTGGCTCAATGTCAAATTGCCTAATAGTCCCTCAACTAATGACTTTAAATACTTCCCATTATACTTTGGTCCTCCTATGAAATTTGTAATCCTCAGCACAAAGTTGTTTCGACTGATGAAATCAAGATTTACACACACACAAAAAATATGGTTCAAAATTTGATAAATATATATTAATCGAGGATATAACAAAATGTTCCATAAATAACAGGGGAACTTCATATGCTTACATATTGTCTGGAAAGATTTTCGGGCAATTTTCTAAGTAGAAATTCGTAATATTATTCGCAGCAAACAACGGTCGATTATCTTTGCCCGGAGCAGTGAGCATAGCGGTAATTAAACCCCCGGTGCTTGTTCCAGCAATTACGTCAAAATAGTCAGCAATTCTTGCATTTGGACCATCTAAATTCTGTCACAAATTTAACTATTAATAAAATCAAATAAAATGAAATGGGATGTTATTTAAATTTTAAAAAAGAAAATTAAATGATCAGAATTAATTAAGTAGTATAAAATTTGTATTGTACCTGAAGTTTGGATTCAAGATTGGCAAGAATTATGCCTGGAATGATCCCTCTAATGCCACCTCCATCTATACTCAATATTGTCACCATTTTTCCTTTTGTTAGGGAATTAGCCACTGGAAATAGCAGAAACTGGAGTGTTAAGAGTAAAGTAAGCACAAAATTGAGATCCCATTTCTCCATTTTTTTTATTTTTTTTATTATTTTTTTTTTGTGTGTGTGTTCTGATGATAAAAGGTACAGAGACATGAGAAGAAAGAAAGAAAGCATTAAGCAGACTCTCTATTTATAGTAAAGGGCCACATGTAAATAATAAATAAATAATTGGAATGTTTATGTTTTTACTTTGAATTTTTCTTAGCCATGAGATGATTTCACGTGTAAATTTCCCATGTCTTATCCCTTGTCTGAAATTGTTTCGGTGTTGTCCCACAAAAAATTGACGATATATGGAGCTTGACTTTTCAACTTGGTAATGGTACAGATCCTAAGTATTTGAAAGAGTGATGTTTATACAGTCAATATTCTATATGGAAACACACTAGGAAAAAAGGGAATTTGGAAATATTGGTAGAAATAAATTAAGTGACTTGACTCGAACAATTGATGTGTTGGAAAAATGTCTAGGCATAGAATCAAAGTTTTGTTCTTCTCCTCCGACCTAGTTTACATAGGAAAAATGACAGAAACACCCATCTCCTAATAAATGAGCATGGGAAATTGGACATTCTACGAGAATGTCATAAATGCTATTATTATATAGGCAAAATTACAAAAATCGTCCCAAACTAATCATTAATTTTGGATTTTCGTCTCAAACTATTCAATTTGGCGAATTTCATCCCGTAATTTAATATTTTTTTGGAATATCGTTTCACAGTTAATTATAAGATGAAAATTGCGCATTTGCCTTTGAATTATCACATGGTTGCATACGTGTCATGACATGATAAATTTTAACATGAATAATTATATAATATTGCAGAGTTCATCCCAAACTAATTATAAGATTGAACCGTCATTTCCATTAAAGTAGAAATTTAATATTGAGATTAAATTCATACAAAATGGTAAATTATGGGATGATATTGTTGGGGTTTTATGTGTGAATGAAATAAATAAAAGTAAGAGATGTGTCTATTCGGTCCGAAGAGGTACCCTTTGGACCGAACCATTGTGTCCCTTTTTTCAAGAGGCACTTTTATGTCTATAAATATGAAACAGAATATGGCCAATTCTGAATCAATTTATATGAGAACAAAAATGGAAAACACCACTCTCTCTTTCTCTTACTTTTGTCAAAATTTGGTTCGAAATTTCTGTTTGTTCAAGTTCGCCGTGGGTTCATTATTTGTGCAAATAATGAACAACAGACTGTTGTATCTTGGGAGACTACCGGGAATCAAACTGTATGCACCGTGGCAGCCCCGGTAATATTATCTTAAGGAAATTTGTTTCGGCAAGCCTCAGTCTAATTTCCTTGTTTTTTACGTAAAGATTGAAGTGATCTTTGGCTTCAATACAAGTAAGTATTTTTCACTATTCTTTGTGAATAAAATTAGTTGAGAGTAAGGGGTCGTGTCTGTTCGATCTGAAGAGGTACCCTTTGGATCGAAACAGTACAATCCAAACATTGTGTCTCTTGCGAAAAGACATTTTTTGAGTCTATAAATAGGAGACTTAATCTGGCCAATTAAGTATCTTTTTTCTGACAATAGTTAAAAAATTACTCTCATCTCAACTTTAAATTTATGTCGAATTTTCTATTTGTTTCGGTTCGCCGTGGGTTCATTATTTGTGCAAATAATGAACAACAGACTGTTGTATCTTGGGAGACTACCGGGAATCAAACTGTATGCACCGTGGCAGCCCCGGAAATATTGTCTTAAGGAAATTTGTTTCGGCAAGCCTCAGTCTAATTTCCTCATTTTTTACGTAAAGATTGAAGTGATATTTGGTTTCGATACAAGTAAGTATTTCTCACTATTTTTTTATGTTATATCAAAAATAGTTGTTTTGGTATTTTAACTGAAGGTAAATCTTTTAATTCTTGGAGTAGGAATACTGAATTAACATTAAATGGGCAATGGAAAGTCAAGCAAAATAAAAGAATGTCATGATGACATATATCTTTATTTTATGAGGATAGTGGTGCAATATGTTTTATTTATTTCCAAATAAAGGAATCGTCCTTTCTTAGCATGTATAAGCAGTGGAGAATAAATGATAAAATGAATAGGTGATTGAGAATATGTAGGCAAAAGATGTGTTCATTCTCCAAGTCTTATTCAAGCCATTTAACTGTTCTAGCAATGCAACCATCAATTTCATCAAATTGAATCGCTACCTGTGAAGCGGTGGCTTCGCAGATCTAGGGAATTTATCCTTAGGAATTGATGTTTTGGTAAAGCTTCCCTTCATGAGACTGCCATATATAAAATCACTCCATTTCAATAATTGAGATTGTTGAAATTCGAAGAGTGAAATATTAATAATTCGTCTTTTAAGCATTTTGTTTTAGTGCCTTGCATTTTTATGTGATATATTGCATTCGCAACACTTCATGATCTATGTGAGGTTATACTCTGAAGTCTGAACATATTCTGAATAGAATGTCTTGAAAAATTGTTAGACAGATAGTGTCATTAATCTTGTTTAATTTCTATTTATTGTGGTTGCTAAATTCTGATTAAAATATATGGCAATTACACATGAATTTTCGGATTGCCCGCGGATAATTTTGAAAATGGAAAGAGTGCTCTTTTGGCACTTACCCTTTCATGAACCGATACCTTATTTCGGATTGAGCCATATTAATAATCAAACATTAATTATAATGATATATATTAACCTTGTGAAGGTCATCACGGTTCAGCGGAAATATGAAAGGAAACAAAATAAAGAGCTTAGGATTAATTACATCCTAAATATGATTTTGACAAAAATCTTTATACGTGTCATTTTTTATTTGAATGGTAAATTCAATAAATAGAATATGATTCAATAATATATTTTATTTTTGAAATTACTAAAATGAAAGGTATTCTAAATATTTGAGTTAATATGAATCACCTCTTATATAAATATTTTAGTGGCGCTCTAATTTATTTTACTGATTGAGATAAATCATGCGTGTATTACTGTGTTATTACATGAGGTTATTAGTGAAATGTAATTAAAAATGTCATGGGCACTAGAATAATAATCTCATACGTATATGAGTTATCATATTTATTATTCCTAGCTCATGTACTAATATAAGTGCGACTTATATTACTAATAACATTTATGTAGAGATAAATGATTAATTAATATTTACAATGAAATCAATATTTTATTTGTGAAAATAATTATAATATATAATAATATTTTATTGAGGAAATATTGATAATATTTATAATTTATTCGCGAAATAAATATCAATATTTTATTGAGAAAATATTGATAATATTTTATTTGTGAGAAATAATTATAAATTATTTGAGAAATAAATATCAATATTTTATTGAGAAAATGTTGATTGAACTTATTTGTGAAATAATTATTATTTGTTTTTGAGAAATAAGTATATAATTATTATTTATTTGTTTGCGAAACAAATCTGTAAAAGTTCAAATTTTTTGAACTAATCCAAATTAATTATGTGATTTTAAATCATTACTAACTAATGAAGTTTAAAATGTATTTGATCACATATATTTTATTGCACTATTTATTGAATAATAAATAAGAGGCAATAAAAGTATTTGCGAAATACAAAGAGATGCATTTGTGAACTATAAATCTAGAAAATGGAATAAGAAAATTTTAAATTCTTATATCCAAATTGTGGGGGTAAATACGAATATATTCATTTACACAAGAGTGTGTTAAATTAGGAATAATTCGTCAAATAATTTCCCTAGCTCAACTCAATTAAATTCGGGTTTACTTGACAACTTGTGGGGGCGAAAGCTGTTGGGATTCGGTAAGATAAACAGCCCTAGGCACAGCGGAATATAAAATTTTTAGGACCTCTTACGGAATCTTGCCAGGATATTCTCTAGTTGTATATATATGAATATAAATAAAAACGATAGTATAAGTTTACACGTTATACCTATCTCCTTGCAAATCCTTTGGCTAGCAAAACGAACTCTGATTTCTCCTCCAGCAAGTATCGATCCAAGCTCTGCAGCAGCGCCCCACGTGTTGCGCCTCTACGGGTTGATACACCACAATTACACGAAAATAATAAATCTTGATCAGCTAGAACACAAGATATGTTATGATCTAGGATTTAGGAACGATCTTGGAACAAAATCGAAGACGAAAAATTCTTCCAAAAGGAAGACAGGGTTCGGTCGACTTCTACTTGGGAGAGGGAGAGAAAATTTTTGCTCTTGCTCAAATTTTGCTTATGGAGTTATGTGAAAAATAACTACAAGAAAGCTACTTATAGTTATCTCCCTAACCTAGTCCTATTAGGACTAGGGCTCTTCTCTCCTACATGGGCCATGGCCCTCTTTAATTAGAAGACCAAGTCTTCTAATTAATTAATGGCCCAGTTAATTAATTTGACCAGGCTTTTATTTAATCTCCCAATTAAATAGCCCAATTAATTAACTTAATCTCCCATTTAATTAAATCAGACTCTAAGTCTATTTAATTAAATATTCATTCTAATTAATTAAATCCAACTTAATTAATTAATCCATAAATTAAATTCCAATTTAATTTATGATCCTGATCCAATTCCAATTGGATCACAATTTGTTCCAATTGGGTCGACCCAGTCGACCCACCCATAATAATCGACCCAGTCGATTATTCACCCAGTCGACCCAGTCGACTCGGTCGTTCTTATTTCCTCGCTTTCGCTTCATGTGTATTGTGTATGCCCCCGTAGGTTCACCACATAATTGGCCGTGGGTTATAATTAAATATTATTTAATTATTCGAGTAAGACTTACTCTAAATCAATCGAACACTCTGTCGATTGATCATTCCAAAATTAGCACCCCTGCCAATTTGGGAATTCTCCCACACTCCACGGTCGATGTCCAGCCACAAGCCCATGGAGCCCAATCACTGGTGAATTAATTCAGTGAACCTTTTATCATTTACAATTTCCATATACGACATAATCTCTCCATCGATCAATCTCCCAGTCGAGACTTAAGGGCATGGTCTTTCATCGGATTCCCTTTTCTTTTGTCTTGACCTTATGCATTCTGGTCTCGAAATAATTCTCTTTGACTTAACCTTTATGAGCTACTTACATAAAGCCGTCAGATACCTCGGCCGAGGATTTTACCAGAATTAATTTCTCACAGAAATCCATAGGAGAATTTCCCAACCTATCAAGTCGGGTCAATGGATCCTTTGTTGATGATATGAATCTGCATACGAGTTCCTCTATACCCAATATGAGTCCACAGAGACTTTCTGGCGATCTCCAGTCAGTCGGGACTCATATCAAAGCATAGACGTTCTCGCACCAGATAAACCCTATCATCTCAAGTAGTTAGGGATCGTTCCTCGTATACTATTGTAAATTGGAATAACTTCATCCCCGATATGCGACTACCGCTTCCATGGTGAGTTATTTCCTAATTGGGGTATTCAGTGCGCTTGCCATCCCAGCAAGCCACCCACTTATGTGTATCGACTATCCCAGTCACGCTCGTGGACCCCAGCGTTCTCCAGTTCATCGGAGTATACACAATAGTGAGAGTCTAACCGAATCCAACGATGTCCTATCTCGATTGGATTCTACGACTCTTGAATATGTTTTAGATCACGGCCTTGGAGATCAGTCCACGGGTTGTCCCATAGCCCTGTGATCTAAGGACTTCTATCCCTATGCGTATATAATTATTACATAAGATAAAGTTGACCATATATATAAATGCATTTATTAATCCAATCGAATGGTCCTTTCAATTAAATGCAGCCAAAACAGTTGGCTTGCAGGACACTATTCTATCAATCTCCCACTTGTACTAAAGCCAACTTTTCATACTTCTGATTCCCATCTTAGACAGATGTTTTCGGATGCCTTTGAGGCAATGGCTTAGATAGCGGGTCCGTCGTATTATCCCTTGAGGTGACACGTTCCATCTTTATGTCTCCTCTACCAATGATATAACATATCAAATGGTATCGTCTTAGTTCGTGCTTGGATTCTGATGAGATCTCGACTCCTTTGCTTGCGAGATAGCTCCATTATTATCACAGAAGATAGTAATGGCTCGACAATGCTAGGTTTCACATCCAATTCCTGGATGAAATTCTTCATCCAAACACCTTCCTTTGCTGCTTCACTCGCGGCAATGTATTCTGTCTCGGTGGTTGAAACTGCGGTAGTGTTTTGCTTGGAGCTCTTCCAGCTTACCGCACCACTATAGAGGCAGAACACGTATCCAGATGTCGACTTGAAGTCGTCTACATTACATTGGAAGCTAGAATCAGTATAGCCTTCCAATTTCAATTCTCTTCCACCGTATACCAAGAACAATTCCTTAGTCCTTCTCAGGTACTTCAGAATTGCCTTTACGGCTATCCAGTGCTGCTCACCTGGATCAGACTGGTAGCGACTTGTAACGCTTAAAGCGTACGCTACGTCTGGTCTCGTACATAGCATACCATACATTATGCTTCCTATCGCGGATGCATATGGTACTTGAGACATATTGCTTCTCTCTTCAGGCGTCTTTGGGGCCATAGACTTAGAGAGTGCAATCCCATGTCTCATTGGAAGCAATCCTCTCTTGGATTCTTTCATGCTAAATCTTTTCAAGATTTTATCTATGTACTGGGATTGGGAGAGGCCCAGCAGTCCTTTTGATCTATCTCGGTAGATCCTTGTACCTAGTACAAAGGATGCTTCTCCCAAATCCTTCATCGAGAATTGTGTAGATAACCATGCTTTAGTTTCGGACAACACTTTCACATTTGTTCCTAATGAGAAGAATGTCATCAACATAAAGCACAAAAATTCAACTGTACTCCCACTGACCTTCTTGTACACGCAAGGTTCGAACATGTTTTTGATGAATCCAAAAGTTTGGATTGTCTCATCGAAACGAATGTTCCAACTTCGGGAAGCTTGCTTCAGTCCATAAATGGACCTTTGGAGTTTGCACACCTTGTGTTCATCTCCTTTGGATGCATATCCTTTTGGTTGCTCCATGTAGATCTCCTTATCAATGTCCCCATTGAGAAAGGCCGTCTTTACATCCATCTGCCATATCTCGTAGTTATACCACGCAGCTATGGCCAGCAAGATTCGAATGGATTTAGGCATTGCGACGGGCGAGAAGGTCTCCTCAAAGTCAATTCCAGGTCTTTGAGTGTATCCTTTTGCCACTAGTCGCGCCTTGTAGGTTATTACCTTTCCATTCACTCCAAGCTTTCGCTTATAGATCCACTTGCAACCCACGGGAGCTACTCCCACTGGTGGATCTACCAAGGCCCAGACCTTGTTCGAGTGCATGGAGTCCAATTCGAATTCCATGGCTTCACGCCACTTTCCCGAGTCTATGCCTAGCACAGCCTCTTCGTAAGTCCTTGGGTCAGTTAGAGACTGTCTAGTCTCACGCAGCAGACCGTAGTACCTCTCGGGTTCTCTACGTTGTCTTTCTGACTTACGAAGTACCGGTGTACTTTCTGGTGCACTTTCATGCTCATGTTCTCCCACTGCCTGTGGTGATGGGTCGGCTTGATTGACCTCTTCGGCCTTTTCAGCTTCAGCGACCTCATCTAGTTCTACGTTGTGTTCCTTCTTGCCTAGCAAGAAATCCTTCTCCAAGAAGTGTGCGTTCCTTGAGACAAACGTAGTTTATCTTGTAGGATCGTAGAACTTGTATCCTATAGAGTTTTCTGGATACCCCACGAATTGCATAAGATGGATTTTACGTCCAACTTATCTCCCACCAGCTTATTCACATAAGCGGGAGACCCCATATGCGCATGAATGCATATGAAGGTACAATACCAAAACTCATATTACGTGATATGTTTTGGATCTGGCTTCAGAGATACTTAGCTCAGTATCTTCGATTTTCTCGATCAAGTTTCATTTGTTTGAATAAGGAATTTCATGTAAGATTTCTTAATGGACATTTACATGTCCAAAATGCTCGACAACAGACAACGTTTCGAGCGGGTCTTACATTTCGAGAATCTAATTCTCTATTAAATAATCAATGGCGTACTGCCAATGCATGTTCGATTTTAAATTGATCCAAATCTCTTACATGCTTTCATTGATTAGGCTCTCTTCTTTTATTCCAAAAGTAATTTGGAATTGTACATCACAACGTACTTTTACCCATGAGGGTACTAGAGACGCCTTATCTCCCACTAATGCTTTAGTGTTTCTACACACTTATAAATGGATTAAATCCATTGCAATTGTTTATGCCTCTTGGTTGCCTAGCAACCAACTACTAAATCTAATTTCCATTAAGCAAGATTCGAAAGTCGGTTACTATGTACAGCATCCCAGTCAAGCTCGACCCAGTCGAGCTCAGTCTTTGAATCTTTAATTCGGAAATATGTTTCAGTATTCGTGTATCACCTTTCGGTTTTTTACAACGACTCAAGTGTGTGAAATCTTGATTATTTATATTTTATTGACTATGCATATTATATTTAGTCGATATATGAGTATCCATACTCATTTGCTTATGTACACCTTTTGCGTATAAATCTTATAGCGCAATCAGTTCCAACCATTATGGAACTATCACATCCCTTAAGACGAGGGATGGTATAAGCAAATTCTAATGATCTAAATAATTCATGGCTTTAGATGCATTGAATGCATCAATGAGTGCTTCATCGGGCATCCAACACCCTTATGCATTACTTTAACCATAAGGTTAAGTTCAATAAAATCCAATCATCCCTTATGGGATGAATAGGTTCAATTCCCTCTTTCCCTTGATCTTAATCCATGGAAGAACCATTTTGATTGACTTTACAACTTATCATCCTTACAGAAAAACCTCCAAGGTTATTTCCCTTCAGAGAGGATTCATTCCTCTTCTTCCATCTCTCGAGCCTTTTGAGGCCTTTTAACAAGATGTTACTTCCCATTTATGGGAGATTTCATGTTTGCCTTCAAGAAAATTTGGGCTTGAGAACCATCCTCAACCCACTGGTGAAACATATCACCTTTCTTATTTGAAGAGTAACTTCGAAAAAAAAGGCAGCTTGGTGAAACCTATCACCATTCCAGTCGAAGTGTAACTTCGAAAGGAAAAACAATGAAATCTTTGTAAGGAGATTAGTCCTTGCTTGGACTCGAGAATAATTTCTCAAGTTTCGAAGTCATTCAAAATTCCTTTGGGTTCAGTCAATTTATTTGATTCAAGTATGATGGTAAATATTCATGGATACTTAACTTATGATAAACTATCATAAACATGACGATAAATACGCGGCAGATTAATATCAATGCATAATTTACAAATATGGTTTTCATTTGTAAATTACTCCCACTATTTTTGTCGAATACTTATGCCCCCACATAAGGTTCGGGAAATAAAAATTTCCTAATGGGCTCAAGGCCCAAATGCAATCGCTTAGTACCCACGACTCGTTGGCCATACCAATCGATCCACTTGGTGGGCGATCACGCCGCCGGTTAACCATCCCAGCTAACCCTTGAGTTCATTTAGCCTCGGTTTTCGTTATGGACCCACGACTCGTGAGACATCCATACTTACTCGCGTTAAATCATGTCCAATACTCGTGAAGAGAAATAGTTCAATCCTAGACGCCCCACGACTCGTGAGACAGCGCCTAGAACCTTGCTATCCCCTCCCTTGGCACTAAACTGTGCATCGAGGCAATAGACATATCATCTTCCTATAGCTCGACCCACGACTCGTGAGACATCGAGATATATTTGTACAATATGCCTAAGACCTAGTAATTGGATAGGCTCGGACCATAGACACCATTCATATGCGCCCGTTAATCGATTTAATATTCTAATTGAGTTTTTAAGTTCAATTGGAGGTTTTAAGTTTTCTTCGTGCGAGGTCTCATCAGATTATGCTTTATCTTGTTTACGTGATCTATTCTAAGCATGCAAGATATACATCAAAGAATAATAGTAAATATATGTCACCTAGCATTGCACATATGATTGGTCGATTGCCCATCCTATGCGATCCATCACGAGCCACATGATGGACCAATTGGTCAGTCTAGGGTGGAAATTAAATGTCCTAACTATTACAATTTTCAAACCCATACATCATGGGCCTTCTTGTAATATCCACCTTGATTGGGCCTCCATGTAATGAATTGGGCCTCCATGTCCTCCAAGGTATTGGGCCTCCATGTGGATCTCCAAGTCTTCATGAGGTCTTCTTGGCTCCAAGCCTAATCTAAGCCTAGCTTACAAATTTAAATGGCCCTATTCTATTACATTTGTTTGCGCAAGCAAGGGCACCAATCAGGCCCATTTAATTACAACCCATAAAATAAATAAACCAAAACTACACAGGGCTTAAGGGCAAAATCGACCAATCCACATATTCACTCAAGAACATGCATAAATTCACATAAGGGCATAAATGTAAATTTACCGGCTCCTTTAATTTTAATTCACAAAAATTATGCAAGTTAATTTAATTTTGAATTAACAATTAATCTCTAAGATTAATTAACTCTTACTTGAGTTCTAAGTAATCTACAACTCTTATCTTGATAAAGTTGGTTAATTAAGATAGTTACAAATCTTCCAAGATTACTATCTTATCCAAAACTCTAAGTTTCCCAATTTTACAAATCTCCAAGATTCTCAAGATAATCCTATTTTGAATAGATTAGTTAACTAAGGTAGTGTACAAATCCACCAAGATTTCTACCTTATCCAAAACTCCAAGTTTCCTAATTTAATAAGATCTCTAAGATCTTTAATCTTGGTAACTTACTAGAAGAGATTAATTTTTAATTAAATCTCTTCTTACAATTGAAACTCTAAGTTTCCTTGTTTAATAAGATCTCTAAGATCTTTTAATCTTGGTAACTTACTAGAAGAGATTAATTTTAATTAAATCTCTTCTTACAATTGAAACTCTAAGTTTCCTTGTTAACTAGATCTCTAAGATCAATCCAAGATTAACCAAGATTCCATAACAACCAAATCTCCAAGATTTTGTTCAAGATTATCCAAAATTCTGCCACGCAAATTTTGAACCACCAAATCATGGCCACATTACGTTCGGCTACAAGTTGACTAAATCCAACATTTTGCAATTTACTTATTCAAATTGCAATACATGATAGTTGCTTCAAAACTTACGTAACACTTTCCAAATTAAAACCACATACATGCCATTACAAACATGTTCACGTGAACAAAGGAAACAAAAAAAAAATTGTGCCGAGCACTATATAAATTCACACCAAGAGAATAAAGTGCCGATGCATTAATTTTGTTTTCCTTTTGCTTTGTTTTAATTTGTGTTTGATTACTTGTTGATTTAATTAGAAACAAATCCAGTTCAATTAAATCCCAATCCAAAATAAAAATTAACACGATAAAATTTTGAATCAAAATTTTACATTAACTCCAAGTTAACAGATCTATGTTCTAAAACATGCAAAGTTAAAGAACTAGCCACACATAAATCAAACATATGATTTATTACACAGAATTTGCAAATTCATATATATACAAAGCCTAGAGTTGGCTCTGATACCACTGTTGGGATTCGGTAAGATAAACAGCCCTAGGCACAGCGGAATATAAAATTTTTAGGACCTCTTACGGAATCTTGCCAGGATATTCTCTAGTTGTATATATATGAATATAAATAAAAACGATAGTATAAGTTTACACGTTATACCTATCTCCTTGCAAATCCTTTGGCTAGCAAAACGAACTCTGATTTCTCCTCCAGCAAGTATCGATCCAAGCTCTGCAGCAGCGCCCCACGTGTTGCGCCTCTACGGGTTGATACACCACAATTACACGAAAATAATAAATCTTGATCAGCTAGAACACAAGATATGTTATGATCTAGGATTTAGGAACGATCTTGGAACAAAATCGAAGACGAAAAATTCTTCCAAAAGGAAGACAGGGTTCGGTCGACTTCTACTTGGGAGAGGGAGAGAAAATTTTTGCTCTTGCTCAAATTTTGCTTATGGAGTTATGTGAAAAATAACTACAAGAAAGCTACTTATAGTTATCTCCCTAACCTAGTCCTATTAGGACTAGGGCTCTTCTCTCCTACATGGGCCATGGCCCTCTTTAATTAGAAGACCAAGTCTTCTAATTAATTAATGGCCCAGTTAATTAATTTGACCAGGCTTTTATTTAATCTCCCAATTAAATAGCCCAATTAATTAACTTAATCTCCCATTTAATTAAATCAGACTCTAAGTCTATTTAATTAAATATTCATTCTAATTAATTAAATCCAACTTAATTAATTAATCCATAAATTAAATTCCAATTTAATTTATGATCCTGATCCAATTCCAATTGGATCACAATTTGTTCCAATTGGGTCGACCCAGTCGACCCACCCATAATAATCGACCCAGTCGATTATTCACCCAGTCGACCCAGTCGACTCGGTCGTTCTTATTTCCTCGCTTTCGCTTCATGTGTATTGTGTATGCCCCCGTAGGTTCACCACATAATTGGCCGTGGGTTATAATTAAATATTATTTAATTATTCGAGTAAGACTTACTCTAAATCAATCGAACACTCTGTCGATTGATCATTCCAAAATTAGCACCCCTGCCAATTTGGGAATTCTCCCACACTCCACGGTCGATGTCCAGCCACAAGCCCATGGAGCCCAATCACTGGTGAATTAATTCAGTGAACCTTTTATCATTTACAATTTCCATATACGACATAATCTCTCCATCGATCAATCTCCCAGTCGAGACTTAAGGGCATGGTCTTTCATCGGATTCCCTTTTCTTTTGTCTTGACCTTATGCATTCTGGTCTCGAAATAATTCTCTTTGACTTAACCTTTATGAGCTACTTACATAAAGCCGTCAGATACCTCGGCCGAGGATTTTACCAGAATTAATTTCTCACAGAAATCCATAGGAGAATTTCCCAACCTATCAAGTCGGGTCAATGGATCCTTTGTTGATGATATGAATCTGCATACGAGTTCCTCTATACCCAATATGAGTCCACAGAGACTTTCTGGCGATCTCCAGTCAGTCGGGACTCATATCAAAGCATAGACGTTCTCGCACCAGATAAACCCTATCATCTCAAGTAGTTAGGGATCGTTCCTCGTATACTATTGTAAATTGGAATAACTTCATCCCCGATATGCGACTACCGCTTCCATGGTGAGTTATTTCCTAATTGGGGTATTCAGTGCGCTTGCCATCCCAGCAAGCCACCCACTTATGTGTATCGACTATCCCAGTCACGCTCGTGGACCCCAGCGTTCTCCAGTTCATCGGAGTATACACAATAGTGAGAGTCTAACCGAATCCAACGATGTCCTATCTCGATTGGATTCTACGACTCTTGAATATGTTTTAGATCACGGCCTTGGAGATCAGTCCACGGGTTGTCCCATAGCCCTGTGATCTAAGGACTTCTATCCCTATGCGTATATAATTATTACATAAGATAAAGTTGACCATATATATAAATGCATTTATTAATCCAATCGAATGGTCCTTTCAATTAAATGCAGCCAAAACAGTTGGCTTGCAGGACACTATTCTATCAAAAGCTCGCTAGATGTCTACACACATACTAAGTCGAGTTTCAGTCAAGAAAGTCAATTATCATTCCAAATGAGGTATGGCAAATACCTTAAAATGTGGGGGGTATTTAGGTCAGATTCGGTTTCACAACCAAAAAAAGAAAATAACTTAAAAATATTAATTACTACTAGCTTATGCGATAAATAGTAGTAGCTCATATTTTGGGTATTTAAATCTGACATAATTGTAACCATGTGAACCGAGTCACGTGATGTAACAATAATTGAGAATATAAGAAGGATTTGAGAATCATTTCTTATAAATTGATCTTTCTTTCGGTTCAGATTTATTTTCAGTTTGTGTGGTTTACTGATATTAAAATCTGATAAAGTAATATTATTTATTACTTACATAAACATTTCTACAATTTATAATTAGAGTTAATTATAAATTATTTGTTATGCGAGAATAAAAAGTATGGTCTAATCATTTTAGATTATAATATTTATTTAAAAGTCATTAAATATTTTGCAAAAATATTTAATTGATTTTTATCTAGAGGGTTTACCTTGTGAAACTTATAACTATTTTTAATTATAAACTACAATATTCTGCGAGAATATACATATGAATCTTACTTCCACATGAGTTTGTTGAAGAGACAAATGAGCTAAAAGCTCTAAGTTTTTCGATCTAGATATTCTAACTTATATGTAGAGAATTAACTTCGAACATATAAACAGATTATATCACGTTCCAATATCGTGGATTGGAAAGATGTGATTGACAGCGAGTTACATTCATAAAGTTGGTAGACCTCGAGGAGTGAACCAATTAGATGTAGATGAGTTTTTAAGTTCAAGAGTTTAAAAACTCTGACAAGTCAGTCGATAAAAACTAGGCTAGACTAGTAGCCAAGTTGCCTTATAAAAGAAATAATTTTACTTCTTTGACTCATATTCACTAACGATTAAGATAATATCCATTTGAATGTTAATAGCTCTAATAGCTATATACAATGGATGTTAAAATTATTATCATTAATGGTGAATTAAATGAGAAAATTTATAAGGAGTAACTAGAGAGTTTCATTGTTAAATAAAAAGAAAACATAGTTTGCAAAACTTATGTATTTTCTTGTTGACGTTTAACAAACTCCTAAATAATGACACGAAATATGTGAAAGTGTCACTAATAAATTTTGACTGTCATATTAATAAATATGACAAGTGTGTCCATATAAACTAACTAGATAATTGAGTATTAGAATTTGTTTATATGCAAATGATATGTTAATATCTGAGACTAATACTGTGAGTATTAAATCCATTGAGAAAATATTAACTTATGATATGAAAAAACTTCGGTTTAATCAATCATGATTAAGAGGTCATGTGATGATATTAAACTATCTCAAGCACATTATGTGAGATGAGTTATAAATAATTTAATACTTATGAAAAGGGATTTCATAATTCTATTTAATTCATATCTTGTGTGCAATACTAGAATAAATGTGATATAGTATCACAATTTGAGTATGATCATAAAATTAGATGTCACGCATATATCGTAAAATGCAAGAGGTTAGACATCGTCTCTTTAGTTAATAAACTAAGGAGATACAGGAGCAATCTTGGCAAGATTCGTTGGGATGCATTAATGAGAATGCTTGAATCTTGATCGAATACATACATATGTGCATTAGATTTGGAAAATTTTCAAACGATCCATGAGGGATATAGTAATGCAAATTAAACTTCTGATTTAGATGAATCAAAGTTTATAAGCGGATATGTATTCAATTTCGGAGGCACCGCTATTTCCTGAGAATCTTCTAAACAAACGCGTATAGTTCAATCCACTATGAAATTAGAGTGCATAGCATTGGATAAAGCTAGTAAAGAATTTGAGTGGCTTCACAAAATTCATGGAAGATATTTTAATATGACTGAAAATTGTGTTAGTCATACATAAAATGCGATAATCAAGCGGTGATACACAGAGCTCAACAAACTCTATGTATAATGGTAAATTCACGACATAATTGTTGTCGTTGATACAATACCGAGAGACATCTACTTTCAAATAGAATGGACTTTATAAAGTCAAGAGATAATCCTAATTCCGGATATTAAAGGTTTATCTAGAGAGTAGTATGTGCATCGAGGGGAATGGGCTTAAAGCCTAAATTAGACTAAGTTACCTCGTACGGAAACCTAACCTGGCGACTGGAGATCCCATGGACCAGGTTCAATAGGACAACCAGTCTTGGCTAACTTAAAAGAAAGCACTTAAGAGTATAACTCTATCCCATTCTTATGATGCAATAAGTGCAAGCCTACCGCGTTTATAAGGTTAAGCAAACGTTTTTAATGACGTCTATACCTTGTCAAGAACAAGTAGAGTATGGTAGGATACTCTTGATAGATGCGGTCACCTATGTTAGTGTGAGCTGGGTCGGCTCGTTGAGATTTTCTTTATAGGCTGAAATTCTCTAAAGCACTCGCATAACCAAGAATGTTCAGGGCCAAAACGAACACAACCGAGAACTTGAAACAAATCGGTTTAGTACTGTGTTAAGTTTATTGTCTTGGTTTACACCAACAGCCGACGGTTCAAGATGAAATATTTCACCGATTGGCTAAGTAAATCCGATAAGCTTTAACTAGGGAAGGTTCAAGATGAAATATTTCACCTATCTCGATGCGGTATTATTCCTAAAGAAATTTCGACATGATATGTCTTATGTGAAGGAACTAGGATAACTATTTTATTCATGTGGGGGATTGTTGGAATTTATATTCTATTTGTGAATAAAATTAGTTGAGAGTAAGGGGTCGTGTCTGTTCGATCTGAAGAGGTACCCTTTGGATCGAAACAGTACAATCCAAACATTGTGTCTCTTGCGAAAAGACATTTTTTGAGTCTATAAATAGGAGACTTAATCTGGCCAATTAAGTATCTTTTTTCTGACAATAGTTAAAAAATTACTCTCATCTCAACTTTAAATTTATGTCGAATTTTCTATTTGTTTCGGTTCGCCGTGGGTTCATTATTTGTGCAAATAATGAACAACAGACTGTTGTATCTTGGGAGACTACCGGGAATCAAACTGTATGCACCGTGGCAGCCCCGGAAATATTGTCTTAAGGAAATTTGTTTCGGCAAGCCTCAGTCTAATTTCCTCATTTTTTACGTAAAGATTGAAGTGATATTTGGTTTCGATACAAGTAAGTATTTCTCACTATTTTTTTATGTTATATCAAAAATAGTTGTTTTGGTATTTTAACTGAAGGTAAATCTTTTAATTCTTGGAGTAGGAATACTGAATTAACATTAAATGGGCAATGGAAAGTCAAGCAAAATAAAAGAATGTCATGATGACATATATCTTTATTTTATGAGGATAGTGGTGCAATATGTTTTATTTATTTCCAAATAAAGGAATCGTCCTTTCTTAGCATGTATAAGCAGTGGAGAATAAATGATAAAATGAATAGGTGATTGAGAATATGTAGGCAAAAGATGTGTTCATTCTCCAAGTCTTATTCAAGCCATTTAACTGTTCTAGCAATGCAACCATCAATTTCATCAAATTGAATCGCTACCTGTGAAGCGGTGGCTTCGCAGATCTAGGGAATTTATCCTTAGGAATTGATGTTTTGGTAAAGCTTCCCTTCATGAGACTGCCATATATAAAATCACTCCATTTCAATAATTGAGATTGTTGAAATTCGAAGAGTGAAATATTAATAATTCGTCTTTTAAGCATTTTGTTTTAGTGCCTTGCATTTTTATGTGATATATTGCATTCGCAACACTTCATGATCTATGTGAGGTTATACTCTGAAGTCTGAACATATTCTGAATAGAATGTCTTGAAAAATTGTTAGACAGATAGTGTCATTAATCTTGTTTAATTTCTATTTATTGTGGTTGCTAAATTCTGATTAAAATATATGGCAATTACACATGAATTTTCGGATTGCCCGCGGATAATTTTGAAAATGGAAAGAGTGCTCTTTTGGCACTTACCCTTTCATGAACCGATACCTTATTTCGGATTGAGCCATATTAATAATCAAACATTAATTATAATGATATATATTAACCTTGTGAAGGTCATCACGGTTCAGCGGAAATATGAAAGGAAACAAAATAAAGAGCTTAGGATTAATTACATCCTAAATATGATTTTGACAAAAATCTTTATACGTGTCATTTTTTATTTGAATGGCAAATTCAATAAATAGAATATGATTCAATAATATATTTTATTTTTGAAATTACTAAAATGAAAGGTATTCTAAATATTTGAGTTAATATGAATCACCTCTTATATAAATATTTTAGTGGCGCTCTAATTTATTTTACTGATTGAGATAAATCATGCGTGTATTACTGTGTTATTACATGAGGTTATTAGTGAAATGTAACTAAAAATGTCATGGGCACTAGAATAATAATCTCATACGTATATGAGTTATCATATTTATTATTCCTAGCTCATGTACTAATATAAGTGCGACTTATATTACTAATAACATTTATGTAGAGATAAATGATTAATTAATATTTACAATGAAATCAATATTTTATTTGTGAAAATAATTATAATATATAATAATATTTTATTGAGGAAATATTGATAATATTTATAATTTATTCGCGAAATAAATATCAATATTTTATTGAGAAAATATTGATAATATTTTATTTGTGAGAAATAATTATAAATTATTTGAGAAATAAATATCAATATTTTATTGAGAAAATGTTGATTGAACTTATTTGTGAAATAATTATTATTTGTTTTTGAGAAATAAGTATATAATTATTATTTATTTGTTTGCGAAACAAATATGTAAAAGTTCAAATTTTTTGAACTAATCCAAATTAATTATGTGATTTTAAATCATTACTAACTAATGAAGTTTAAAATGTATTTGATCACATATATTTTATTGCACTATTTATTGAATAATAAATAAGAGGCAATAAAAGTATTTGCGAAATACAAAGAGATGCATTTGTGAACTATAAATCTAGAAAATGGAATAAGAAAATTTTAAATTCTTATATCCAAATTGTGGGGGTAAATACGAATATATTCATTTACACAAGAGTGTGTTAAATTAGGAATAATTCGTCAAATAATTTCCCTAGCTCAACTCAATTAAATTCGGGTTTACTTGACAACTTGTGGGGGCGAAAGCTCGCTAGATGTCTACACACATACTAAGTCGAGTTTCAGTCAAGAAAGTCAATTATCATTCCAAATGAGGTATGGCAAATACCTTAAAATGTGGGGGGTATTTAGGCATATTTCTGTTTCACCATCGAAAAAGAAAATAACTTAAAAATATTAATTACTACTAGCTTATGCGATAAATAGTAGTAGCTCATATTTTGGGTATTTAAATCTGACATAATTGTAACCATGTGAACCGAGTCACGTGATGTAACAATAATTGAGAATATAAGAAGGATTTGAGAATCATTTCTTATAAATTGATCTTTCTTTCGGTTCAGATTTATTTTCAGTTTGTGTGGTTTACTGATATTAAAATCTGATAAAGTAATATTATTTATTACTTACATAAACATTTCTACAATTTATAATTAGAGTTAATTATAAATTATTTGTTATGCGAGAATAAAAAGTATGGTCTAATCATTTTAGATTATAATATTTATTTAAAAGTCATTAAATATTTTGCAAAAATATTTAATTGATTTTTATCTAGAGGGTTTACCTTGTGAAACTTATAACTATTTTTAATTATAAACTACAATATTCTGCGAGAATATACATATGAATCTTACTTCCACATGAGTTTGTTGAAGAGACAAATGAGCTAAAAGCTCTAAGTTTTTCGATCTAGATATTCTAACTTATATGTAGAGAATTAACTTCGAACATATAAACAGATTATATCACGTTCCAATATCGTGGATTGGAAAGATGTGATTGACAGCGAGTTACATTCATAAAGTTGGTAGACCTCGAGGAGTGAACCAATTAGATGTAGATGAGTTTTTAAGTTCAAGAGTTTAAAAACTCTGACAAGTCAGTCGATAAAAACTAGGCTAGACTAGTAGCCAAGTTGCCTTATAAAAGAAATAATTTTACTTCTTTGACTCATATTCACTAACGATTAAGATAATATCCATTTGAATGTTAATAGCTCTAATAGCTATATACAATGGATGTTAAAATTATTATCATTAATGGTGAATTAAATGAGAAAATTTATAAGGAGTAACTAGAGAGTTTCATTGTTAAATAAAAAGAAAACATAGTTTGCAAAACTTATGTATTTTCTTGTTGACGTTTAACAAACTCCTAAATAATGACACGAAATATGTGAAAGTGTCACTAATAAATTTTGACTGTCATATTAATAAATATGACAAGTGTGTCCATATAAACTAACTAGATAATTGAGTATTAGAATTTGTTTATATGCAAATGATATGTTAATATCTGAGACTAATACTGTGAGTATTAAATCCATTGAGAAAATATTAACTTATGATATGAAAAAACTTCGGTTTAATCAATCATGATTAAGAGGTCATGTGATGATATTAAACTATCTCAAGCACATTATGTGAGATGAGTTATAAATAATTTAATACTTATGAAAAGGGATTTCATAATTCTATTTAATTCATATCTTGTGTGCAATACGAGAATAAATGTGATATAGTATCACAATTTGAGTATGCTCATAAAATTAGATGTCACGCATATCTCGTAAAATGCAAGAGGCTAGACATCGTCTCTTTAGTTAATAAACTAAAGAGATACATGAGCAATCTTAGCAAGATTCGTTGAGATGCATTATTGAGAATGCTTGAATCTTGATAGAATACAAACATATGTGCATTAGATTTGGAAAATTTTCAAACGATTCAGGAGGGATATAGTAATGCAAATTAAACTTCTGATTTAGATGAATCAAAGTTTATAAGCGGATATGTATTCAATTTCGGAGGCACCGCTATTTCTTGAGAATCTTCCAAACAAATGCGTATAGCTCAATCCACTATGAAATTAGAGTGCATATCATTGGATAAAGCTAGTAAAGAATTTGAGTGGCTTCACAAAATTCATGGAAGATAATTTAATATGACTGAAAATTGTGTTAGTCATACGTAAAATGCGATAATCAAGCGGTGATACACAGAGCTCAACAAGCTCTATGTATAATGGTAAAGTCACGACATGACATATTCGTTGTCGTTGATACAATACCGAAAGACATATACTTTCAAATAGAATGGACTTTATGAAGTCAAGAGATAATCCTGATTCCGGATATTAAAGGTTTATCTAGAGAGTAGTATGTGCATCGAGGGGAATGGGCTTAAAGCCTAAATTAGACTAAGTTACCTCGTACGGAAACCTAACCTGGCGACTGGAGATCCCACGGACCAGGTTCAATAGGACAACCAGTCTTGGCTAACTTAAAAAGAAAACACTTAAAAGTATAACTCTATCCCATTCTTATGATGCAATAAGTGCAAGCCTACTGCATTATTTTATAGGTTAAGCAAATGCTTTTAATGACGTCTATATCTTGTCAAAACAAGTAGAGTATGGTAGGATATTTTTGATAGATGCGGTCACCTATGTTAGTGTGAGCTGGGTCGGCTCGTTGAGAATTTCTTTATAGGCTGGAATTCTCTAAAGCACTCGCATAACCAAGAATGTTCAGGGCCAAAACGAACACAACCGAGAACTTAAAACAAATCGGTTTAGTACTGTGTTAAGTTTATTGTCTTGGTTTACACAAACAGCCGACGGTTCAAGATGAAATATTTCACCGATTGGCTAAGTAAATCCGATAAGCTTTAACTAGGGAAGGTTCAAGATGAAATATTTCACCTATCTCGATGCGGTATTATTCCTAAAGAAATTTCGACATGATATGTCTATGTGAAGTAACTCGAACAACAATTTCATTCATGTGGGGGATTGTTGGGGTTTTATGTGTGAATGAAATAAATAAAAGTAAGAGATGTGTCTATTCGGTCCGAAGAGGTACCCTTTGGACCGAACCATTGTGTCCCTTTTTTCAAGAGGCACTTTTATGTCTATAAATATGAAACAGAATATGGCCAATTCTGAATCAATTTATATGAGAACAAAAATGGAAAACACTACTCTCTCTTTCTCTTACTTTTGTCAAAATTTGGTTCGAAATTTCTGTTTGTTCAAGTTCGCCGTGGGTTCATTATTTGTGCAAATAATGAACAACAGACTGTTGTATCTTGGGAGACTACCGGGAATCAAACTGTATGCACCGTGGCAGCCCCGGTAATATTGTCTTAAGGAAATTTGTTTCGGCAAGCCTCAGTCTAATTTCCTTGTTTTTTACGTAAAGATTGAAGTGATCTTTGGCTTCAATACAAGTAAGTATTTTTCACTATTCTTTGTGCTAGATCGAAATATTTAAGTACACAGATTGTTAGACGCCAACAGATATTTGGCGAGTTGATATAGTTTAGGACGAAAAATCAAAATTAGTAATTAGTTTGGGATGATATTTTAAACAAAAATTAAATTGCGGGACGAAATTCGATAAGATAATATAGTTTGAGACGAAAATCCAAAATTATTAATTAATTTGGGATGTTTTCTGCAATTTTACGTATTATATAGTACTACAATATCTCTTTAAATAGAGAAAATGACCCAAGGGCCTTTAAAGTGCAAAGTATACTCATCATAATATGTTAGTTCATGTTTGCTATAATTCTTTTATATAATTTGGGATTGTACTTAAACTTTATCTTGTTCGTAAATTTTTTGAGCTCATATCTTGTTGAATACGAATTCATGAACTCGAATAAATTGATATTTTAAATATATAAAAGAATAAAAGTAATTGAAGAGATATATTTAGACATGAAGTCTTATTATATTTATTTCCTACATAAACTCCTAAAATTTATAAATTCTCTTTTACGTGAATTTTTGTAATTTTAATCTTACGAAAACACTATTATTTTAAATAGCCCCTAAAATATATATAAAAATTATTATATTTTAGCATCAATTTTTATAGTATGAAATGTTAATTTAAAGATTTAGTACAACATAGGTCATAAACACTCTAAATATAAATATTTAAAATAAAATTCTCTTAAATATCATTATGTTATGTTAAAAAAAATGAATCGCCATCGTACTATGAAAGAATAAAAATTACTTATAACTTAGCTAATTATGTAATTTTGCTTTGGCTATAATATAAAATATGAAGAATATTCAATAATTTCAAAACATGCGCATAACCTCTATGTAATTCTTTTCGTGAAAAAAACGGGTGAACTTCGTGGAAAATGGAGAAATAGATAAAATATAATCATTGAAACATGTAAAATCAATGAAAATTCGGGTGAAATTAGTTAACACAGGCGAAATTGATGAAAATGAAAAAAAAAAATACCCCTAAAATCGATGAAAATTCATGAAAAAAAGTTGGAACCGGTGAAATGAAATAGTGAAAAACAGGTGAAATCGGTGAAAAAATTAATAAAGTCGGCGAAAACGTGTCAAATCAATGAAAATTCAGGTGATATTGGTGAAGGAAAATAACATGTGAAATTAGAGAAAAAAAAATGTGTGAAATAGGTGAAAACATGAAATATGATAAAAATGTTTGAATCATTAAAAAAAAGTTTAACAGACAAAATAAGGTGAAACCGATATAAAATTAGTTTAAAACGGATAAAACAAGATGACAAAATTGTAAAAACAATGAAAATAAGTTATAATTGATGAAAATGGGTAAAACGGTTAAAATGCTAAAATAGTAAAAATGAATAAAATCGGTTAAAAAACAGGTTAAATCAGTGAAAAATGAATCAAACTAATGAATTAAATAGGTGAAAATGGGTTAATTTACTTTATTTTATGACATAATAATGTTGATTTTACTCTAACTTACAAAAAATATGAAATTAACTAGACACGTACAACGTACGTATACTTTCCTAGTAGAGAAAAAAAGGATATTTTTACTTGTCGTATGAGTCAAATGTCACTATGCGTCTATGGGAAAATTCTTGTATAGACCTGGTCTATGGTCTTTTCATAGACCTTGTAGTTGTAAATGAACCACATCATACATTTTGAGAGTATGACATCATCAAAATGTATGATGTGGTTCATTTACAACCACAAGGTCTATGAAAAGCTCATAGACCAGGTCTATGCAAGAATATCACGCGTCTATGCCTTATATTGTATTAGAGTATACCAATGAACTTCTTTTTTTTTTTTTTTTTTTTGGTACAAATGGTAAGCTTATAAGGCTTCTGCTGTCACAATGTCAAGAACTCCATCAGGTGGATCATCCCACCATTCTTCTCTAAGTTGTCGGTTGTGTGCCATCTTTGCCAAACAATCTGCAGCAGCATTTCCTTCTCTCGGTATGTGTCTCCATCGGAAGTCCCAAGGTAGCCGAAAATATCTCCTGCATTCTTCAATTACATTCCCTAGTGGGTGAAGGGATGTATCGGCATTACGAATGGCTGCCAGAGCAACCTCCGAGTCCGACTCCAACTCCACCCGTCGTAGCCGAATTTCCCAAGCAAGTCTTAGACCTTCTCTGATAGCGAGAATTTCTGCATTAGTAATAGAGCAACACCCCAACTTACAGCTAAATCCGCGAATCCAAACTCCATCCTCGTTGCGGATTAATCCACCCATGGTTGCTAAACCGCTTCGGGACACATAACTACCATCTGTATTGATCTTGTTCCAACCGGGATCTGGTTTACTCCACCCACTCGTTATCTTGGTAGCAACAAGGCCGACTTGTTTTGCGGGGAAAGCAATTTCAAGGTCGAGCACCAAACCTTTAATTGTATGGACTAGTTCATGAATATTAGGAGAAACGTGATCAAAAATTTCTTTATTTCTTGCTTTCCAAACTGTCCACGCTGTAGCAATAAATACACTTTTCCATGATAACTGTAAATTGTCAAAAGAAATTGATATAGTGCAAGTCTGATAAATGCTCCACGATTTTGAGGGATGGGCAGGGATTGTCCTTGATAACATGCTGGGCCCATTGGATCCAAAAAACATATTTTAATTTATAAAATAAAGAAATATAAAAAAAAAACTCATTTTAAACATATGCAAAGGGCTAAATGTCAATATACCACATAATATTAATAATGTTCAATTTATCCCCTATAATTTGAATATTAGTACTTTATTCTCTATAAAAAAAATTAAGGAGTAATTTATCTTCTTCAACCAGATAGTGCCGAAATTAAGAGTGAGCATGAAAAATATTTTTTTAGCATAAGGAGTAAAGTGCAACATTTATCATAAATAGGAGGTAAAGTGTCACAATTGTTATAGGACATAAGGGGTAGTTTTATCAATTCATATTTTTTTAAACTTAAATATATCAGGAAGACAATGTAAAAATTTTATAAAATTATAAGGGACAAAATATTATTTTTCAAATTATAGTAATTAAATTAAACATTATGCATATGGCATGAATAAATTGACATTAATTCCATATGCAAACACAATTGTGATAATTTTTGAATTAAATTGACATTAATTTTTTCTTAGCCATGAGATGATTTCACGTGTAAATTTCCCATGTCTTATCCCTTGTCTGAAATTGTTTCGGTGTTGTCCCACAAAAAATTGACGATATGTGGAGCTGGACTTTTCAACTTGGTAATGGTAATGATCCTAAGTATTTGAAGGAGTGATGTTTATGTAGTCAATATACTAGTACATGGGAAACACACTAGAAAAAAGGGATTTTGGAAATATTGGTAGAAATAATTAAGTGACGTGTTGGAAAAATATCTAGGCATAGAATCAAAGTTTTGTGCTTCTACTCCAAACTAGTTTACATAGGAAAAACGGGAAAAAATCTTACATAAATCAGGTCTATGAGAATTTCATAGGCATTGTGGTCATAAATTCATCACATCGTTTATTGTGATGATGTATGTCATGCTTCAAAAATCCACAAGGTCTATGCGATTATTATAGATCTGATCTATGTAAGATTTTTTCGAGAAAAAGTGTAAAGCTTTTCCTAGGCTCTTCCTATAGTGTCCAGCATGTCACCAAAAAGAGAGAGCCACGTGCATATTGCAATTCTACTTCCCTTTTTGACCTGTAAAATGACAGAAACACCCATCTTCTCATAAATGAGCATGGGTAAATGGACATTCTACGAGAATGTCATAAATGCTATTATTATATACTACTACAATATAATATCTCTTTAAATAGAGAAAATGACCCAAGGGCCTTTAAAGTGCAAAGTATACTCATCATAATATGTTAGTTCATGTTTGCTATAATTCTTTTATATAATTTGGGATTGTACTTAAACTATATCTGCTTCATAAACTTTTTGAGCTCATACCTTGTTGAATACGAATTCATGAACTCGAATAAATTGATATTTTAAATATATATATTATCATTTTTAATTCATTCAAATCAAATTCGAACTAAATTTTAAAAACCATTCAAACATAAATATCGTTTAATTTTAATTTTAATTTTGATTTGATATGTTCAATAGCTGAATGAGTTTTATCGATCAACTTAAACAATCTCTATCTCTACTATTATAAAAGCATGAATATTTCTTAATTTTTTTTGTGAAGACTAAAATACCCCTATCTAAATTGTAAAGTGATATCCATTAAATAGTAAATATATAAAAGAATAAAAGTAATTGAAGAGATATATTTAGACATGAAGTCTTATTATATTTATTTCCTACATAAACTCCTAAAATTTATAAATTCTCTTTTATGTGAATTTTTGTAATTTTAATCTTAAGAAAAAACTATTATTTAAATAGCCCTTAAAATTTATATAAAAGTTAAACTATTATTTAAATAGCCCTTAAAATTTATATAAAAGTTATTATATTTTAGCAAAAAAAATTTGTAAGTATGAAAATGTTAATTTAAAGATTTAGTACAACATAGGTCATGAACACTCTAAATATAAATATTTAAAATAAAATTCTCTTAAATATCATTATGTTAAAAAAAATGAATCGCCATCGTACTATGAAAGAATAAAAATTACTTATAACTTAGCTAATTATGTAATTTTGCTTTGGCTATAATATAAAATATGAAGAATATTCAATAATTTCAAGACATGCATAACTCTATGTAATTATTTTCGTGAAAAAAAGGGTGAAGTTCGTGGAAAATGGAGAAATAGATAAAATATAATCATTGAAACATGTAAAATCAAATGAAAATTCGGGTGAAATTAGTTAACACTGGCGAAATTGATGAAAATGAAAAAAAAAAATACCACTAGAATCGATGAAAATTCGTGAAACAAAGATGGAACCGGTGAAACGAAATAGTGAAAAGCAGGTGAAATCGGTGAAAAAATGAATAAAGTCGGCGAAAACGTGTCAAATCAATGAAAATTCAGGTGATATTGGTGAAATAAAAGAACATGTGAAATCAATAAAAAAAATGTGTGAAATAGGTGAAAACATGTAATATGATAAAAATGTTTGAATCAACAAAAAAAATGTTTAACAGACAAAATAAGGTGAAACTGATATAAAATTAGTTTAAAACGGATAAAACAAGATGACAAAATTGTAAAAACAATGAAAATAAGTTATAAATTGATAGAAATGGGTAAAACGGTTAAAAAGCTAAAATGGTAAAAATGAATAAATCGATTAAAAAACAGGTTAAATCAATGAAAAATGAATCAAACTAATGAATTAAATAGGTGAAAATGGGTTAATTTACTTTATTTTATGACATAATAATATTGATTTTACTCTAACTTACAAAAAATATGAAATTAACTAGACACGTACAACGTACGTGCACTTTCCTAATAGAGGAAAAAAGGATATTTTTTAGGGTAAATTAGGAATACCCCCCTCAGGTAAGGTCAAATTACAAAAATCACCCTCACGTATTGGGTATTACAAAAATCCCCCTCAGGGTTGTCACCTTCTTACAATTAACACCTTGCCCCTAAAATATTCCAATTTTGCCCTTGGGTGTTATTTGTATTGTTTGTAATGTCTTATCAATGTTAAAACTTGGGATCTAATTATTATATCTTATAAATTAGAAAAAAAAGATAATTATATATTTACTATTAGAATAATTGATAAAATTTATAATTGCCCATAAGTTTTAATAAAATTGCAAAAAAAAGGGTATTTATATATTTATTAGCAATTTTTAATTGTATAATATTAATTAAATAGAATTATAATAATATACTTTATAAATATGAATTGTTTACATATTAGTTAAATGAATTTATTTTATAAATTAGTAAATTTAATAAATTATATTGTATAATAAATAAGATATTTAATTTGTTAAAGTTTATCTTGTATTATAAATTGAAATATTTATTGAAATTTATGACAGATTAAATTATATCAATTATTTTGGTGGTAAATATATGATTATTATTTTTATATTTACAAGATATAACAAGTAACACCCAATTTTAAAAATTTGTTACATATTATAAACATTACAAATAACTTCGAAGGGCAAAATTGGAATATTTTAGGGATAAGGGGTTTATTATAAGAAGATAATAAACCTGAGGGAGATTTTTGTAATATTCAATACGTGAGGGTGATTTTTGTAATTTGACCTTACCTGAGGGGGGTATTCGTAATTTACCCTATTTTTTACTTGTCCTATGAGTCAAATGTCACTATGCGTCTATGCCTTATATTGTATTAGAGTATACCAATGAACTTCTAATAATTTATATTGAATGTAACTGTAAATTGTCAAAAGAAATTGATATAATGCAAATCTGATAAATGCTCCACGATTTTGAGGGATGGGCAGGGATTGTCCTTGATAACATGCTGGGCCCATTGGATCCAAAAAACAGATTTCAATTTATATAATAAAGAAATATAAAAAAAAAAAAAAAAAAACTTATTTTAAACATATGCAAAGGGCTAAATGTCAATATACCACGTAATATTAATAATGTTCAATTTATTCCCCTATGATTTGAATATTAGTACTTTACCCTCTATAAAAAATTTAAGGAGTAATTTACCTTCTTCAATCAGATAGTGCCGAAATTGAGAGTGAACATGAAAAATATTTTTTTATCATAAGGGGTAAAGTACAACATTGATCATAAATAGGAGGTAAAGTGTCACAATTATTATAAGACATAAGGGGTAGTTTTATCAATTCATATTTTTAAGCTTAAATATGTCATGAAGACAATGTGAAATTTTTATAAAATATATTGTAAGGGACAAAATATTATTTTTCAAATTATAGTAATTAAATTAGACATTATGCATATGACATGAATAAATTGACATTAATTCCATATGCAAACACAATTGTGATAATGTTTGAATTAAAATGTCATATTTATTGAGAAATTCTACGAAGCATGACATCAAATTTCCTTATATACTAGAAAGTAGAAACATAATAAATTCAGATAAAAGTAACATAACTAAAATTATCAAAAAAAAAAAAAAAAAAGGTAACATAACTAAATATTTCTTTATAACTATACTGATATGGATAAGGACCTAATTTCTATATTATATGGATAGGGACCTAATTTCTGTATTAAGCAATTTGTCTGCCCATAATTTTCTTAACTGACTCTCGGAAATTATGCATGTGAATTGAAGAATTCACGGAGTTGACTGACGAGTCAGTTAATGGTACTTCGAAAAATTTGGAAAAATAATACTCATATTGATTTAAAATGTATTTGATTAAATTTGGATATAGTATTCCAGTTCTTTTTTTTTTTTTAATATTTTAGTTATAATTATATATACAATATTGGATAAGCTGGAGTACTTTCACGACATTTTGATTTTTAGTAGAGCCATAAAGTTTAAAAATAAAATATGTTAGACTTTTTCAAGATTTTATTTTTTTAGATTTTAAACATGCAAAATTTATTAATTAATTTGTATATGTTATATTATTAGTTTCTTTTGCGCACTATATTTGTATTTATATCGTTTAAAAATTCATATAATCATATCATATAGATATGATATGTATCGTCCTGTTCATATCCATATTTGGAATAGTAGATCCATTAAAATCAGAAAGTGCGCCAAACCTACCTTCAAAGTTTAAACACTAGTGCACCACTTACAAAATGGGCCGTAGAAAGTTTTTTGCACCTTTTCCGACTTTTGGAAACCCATTTATGTTTTAACACGTTTTATCATCATTTTCTCATATTTTAATTGTGTATAGGCTCGTGTGAAAGATTTTGGTTCAGTCTTGTTTCATTGAGGCCAGGTGAATCTTAAACCTCATATGAAGTGAGATTTGAAATTTTGAAAATCAAATATGATCTTAATTAAATCACAGATCTGGTCAATATGTTGTATTATTTCTAAAAAAAAATTGTATCAAAATCATAACTATATATATATTATTTTACATACCTTATAACCAACTTCATCTATATTTATTTTCAGATTTATTATCTCAAATCATGTAAAGTTACTAATGTGAAATGTACCATTTATTCTTCTCTTCTAAACTCCAAAAATCAAAATTCAATTCAAAATCATATTTCAGAGTTTCAAAACTCACTAACTATTATCTAATCAATATTCCATTGAGAATCAATCCAAATCGAGTTATGAAAAGTTTTTTCTAAAATTGTCACACCAATTATTTGATACCAAACCCGAATGTAGTCGAACCAGAAATGTTCAACAATAGGCTATGAGGTCTTGTGAGTATAAATTTTCATTTTAGTTTATAATTTCAAGTTTGCTATATTTTGATAAATTCTTTGGGAGTGTTTTTGTTGGCAAAGTTCAAAATTTTGAGTTTTGAATTTCATAAAATACATTAAGGCTTAATTAATATACATAAAAATTCAAGATTTTCAAAATTATTATATAAGGCCAAATGAAGTTTTGTGGATGCAAAATTTAAGTTATACATTTGAATTTGTTTTTATTATAAAATTTTCCGAAATATGTGTAATTAGTTGTTGAAAATGGGCATGTTTCTTTCACTTTTCAGAGGATTTTTGTGCTCTCTTAAAAGTCTAACAAATAATTTTTTTATTTTTTGTAAGAAGATTAATATATATACAAATTTTCTTCTTCATTTTTAAAAACAATCTCCTCTTAGAAATTGTCTCTTGATTTTGAAAAAATCTAGATTGTCCTCCCGCGATCTGGACGGAGATGGTGGAGTTAGGATGGCCGCGCACGACCTAGATTCTCCGGAGAATGTGGACGGAGATGGTAGCGGCTGCGGTGCGATGGTGGTGGTAGTAGGTCTGGAAAACGTGGTGGTCGAGAGAGATGGTAGGGCTACGGCAAAAACGCAGGTGGGAGAAATAACTTTGGCCGACGCTGGTATGGGAGGAAGAAAGAGATTTGGGAATTAATTAAACCATTTTCAACGGATTTTAGATTCTGTCGAAATTTCTTAGTTATTTTTTTTTTCGTGCGAAATTATTCAGTTTCGACAGAAAAAATTCTTTCGAAAATGTGAACTTTTCGACGGATTCTGATTTCCGTTGAAATTATATTCTTTCTGCCTTTTTTTATTATCCGCGAGAAATAATAAATTTCGACGGAAATTATTTTCTCGAATACATAAAAAATTTCGACGAAATTGGTTTTCCATAGAAATATTTTTGTTTTTTCCTTTTTTTTTTTTATTTTTTTCATGAGATTATTAAATTTGACAGATATATTTCGACGGAATATAAAGCTGTCGAAATTATTTTCGACGGATTTATTTAACGGTCAAAAAATTTCGACGGAGATATTTTCTATCGAAAATTAAGTAAAATTCAACATATTTTTTTCTGTTGAAATTTAGCTTTTTTCTTGTAGTGTCTATATAAACTTTATTTTGATTTAACATACATTAACTTATCTCTTATCCTAATTCACTGACATAAAAAAATTGTGATGACATAAACTAAACATTTTTTTACCCTACTTCTCTTATTTCCAAAATTTCTTAAAGAGCTATCATTAAAAAAAACATATTATTCATTTAATCTCTATAACTTCAAGCAAACCTTTTCTTCAAATAGACGAAAATCGAGAACTTCTTAAATTTCGGTATTGTCAAAATTCAGATGCGTACATCCGATAAGGTGAATATTCCTATCTTTTCTTATAAATAAAAATAAGCTATGGAGTTTATACTTCAATTTTGATTAAATGGGAAATCAACACTTAACAAGTTATTCCTCCTACATGCACATTGTGATTTGCAGAAATTAAAGTCTTAAAAGGTAATAATTCGTAAACTATAATCCCATCGTTATGATCGTCATTGTGACATGTAAAGCTGAGGTCGTAGACTAGTGATAATCATTGATCAAAACTAAGGTACCAAAATCAAGAAATTTTGATTTTAACTCCATTATTATGCATGGATCAAAATTTCGTTTCGATCGAGTGTATGTTTCGATCAGCCAAATATTGAAAACTTTTCGGAAATGTTTCGGAAACACTAAAGAAAAATTATAAAAAAAGTTACTAAATTTAAAAAAATAACAGAGTTTAAGGCGGACAAATAATTTTGAAGTTACATCTTATTTTCATTTTGCTTGATTAAAAAACGGAAATTTTTCGATATTTTCGACGGAGATTATGAGTATTATTTGTAATAATTTATTACTAGTTCAAACTGTCATTGTCAATTCTCCATCTCTCATCCCCTCCACTAATAAGAAATCTATAAATCTTCCCTATATCCACATTTGGAAATAATCATCAAATAAACATCTCGAATGCAGTGGGCTGTGCTGATTAATTTATATTCTGTTTTGCCCTGTTTGTGGCCAGCCCATTTTAGCACGTTCACATAAAATTCTGGATCATCCCCATAATATAAAAGTTCAATCTCCTAATTTAGGAATGTTCTTGGAAAGAAAACACTTTTTGGGTTGAACTCGTTTCATTCTAAACAGATCAATTCGAATCGGGTCGTCAATCACATAATAGGCAAATCGAAATAAAAATACAAGGAATTTAACAAAGAAATAAAGGGATTCAGCCTTTCCAAAATTCTAGAATTAGATTGGTACTATTATTATTTTAAATTTTAACAAACAGTGCAATCCTAGCTAAATTAGTAGTAATATGCATGCATGATTGAGATTCTATAGTCAAATGAGTATTATTATTTGGTTGTGTCCCCAATGTACATGCATGTACACCAAAAAGAATATTTTAATGCATGAAACCATGCAGAACTTACTTCTTATTTATTTATATATTGCGATGGCTTTAAATATTGGACAAAAATCTAATTACTCGGCCGATTCTATTCACATTATATTATTTCCGCAATTCAATATGTGCTTTTTGACAATGATAAATGTGAAAACAAAATCAGGAAAGTATCAAATAATTTAAAGGATTCTAATTAAAGAAAAAGTAGATAAATAAAGGCTAAATTACATTTGGTCGATCCAACTATTTTTTTGTGTTTAATGAGCCCCTCTAACTATCTTTTATGCTTCAATTGCATTAAAGTTTTAATTTCGACATCAAATTAAAGATTGTCATCGTTTATAAAACGTCTCAAAATTTTTGTTCTATCCTCATATTTTCAGGATAATTCGAAGGGATCGACAAAGTGCATCTGATAAATAGGCAAAAGGTGTAAAATATGTTATTTAGGTGCGCAATAATGAAATTGATAATTGAGAGAATATAATGAATTGAAGTATTTAGAGAATAATAAAAGTGAAATCTAGCCATAAATAAATAAATATCAAAATAAGACTTCTAAATACCCAAGCATTTGCAATTAGGGGAAAAGCAGTTTGAATCTATTGGGCATGTGTGGATGAGTTTTGGCCGGGTCTCGCGGACTTTGCGATATCGAATTAAAATCTTTTCAAATAAATTTTCGTCAGATTCATGAAACTCATCATAAACTTACATTTAAACTCTTAAACCCATATAACTTTGATTGACACCCACCACCTAATTTTTGACTCGAAACTCTATTAAAAAAAATTAATTAGACACTCATCAACTACTTTTTTCCCTCAAACCATGGCCAAATGGAGTTTAGCATTTTCAAAATCATCAATATTGAAAATTAACCAAATAAGATTTCAAATGTTTCACTCAAATCACTCAAATTATTTTTTCCAAATCGAACCCTGCAAAACTAAATCAAAACTCTTTCAAATAGAACCTTCATTCCTTGCTGTCCAAGACCAAGACAAAAGGAATTGTCTATTCTTACTTCCTTTTTGTTTTTTTCCAAATATAAAAGACAAAATCTTACTTATATTAATAATTAATTAACCCGTCTTATCGTGCTCCCTTTCCACCGTCTTGCATATTATAATAAATGCTGATGCTTTTTATAGATATAGCTGCCAAAAATGCTTAGATCAAGATTGTGAATTTGCGAGCTACACTTCTTATTACTCCCTCCGTCCCATTTTAATTGTCGTTTTAGGTGTTTTCACACGTATTAAGGCACCTACTTTATTGCCTCAATTTTAGGAAAAAAACAAATGATATTCCTAAAATACCCTTAACTATTTCTCTTTCTTCCTTTTTCTCTTATTCTTTCTATCTTTCTCTTTCTATCTCTCTTGGAGTAATAAAAAGCAAAGGGCAAAATAGGAAAATATGTAATTAATATTGCATTGAAACTCTAAAGTGACAAATAATTTGGGACAAAATAAATTCTCTAAAACGACAATTAAAATGGGACGGAGGGAGTATAAGAATAGATAGTAATTTAAGTTATTGGTTAATTTGCTATTCTACATATTTAATTTTTACCAATATTTCGACCACGACTTCGTAAAATACTCTTAACTTGAGCTGAATTATTGTTCTGACTACTAAATGAAAATATACGGGTTCATGTGCATTGATGTTCGGTCGGTTTCATTTGGTTTTTAATTTTGGATAATTGAGTTGAATGATTTTAGTAAAATATTTGGAAAAAAATTTGCGATTTGAGTTTTAATGTGATTTTGATTTCGACTGAGTTTGACTAATGAAAGTTTGTATAAAAATACTGTATAATATAAATCAATATTTTTTCTTATAGAATTGGAGATTGATTGGGACTCAATTAATTAATTTGATCTTGACATGTAATTAGGGCTGTCAATGGGGCGAATTTAAATCCGGATTCGTCCGAATTTGGTTTGATTTATTAGGATTATTGTCCAATTAGAGATTCGATGGACCTGATCCGATTATAAAGATCCGTAGTCCGAAACTGATGGAGCGAATATGGATTTAGGTCGATCTGATCCGTTAAAGATAATTATCCGACAATAAATAAAAAGAAAGATATATATACATATTTTTTTTATAAAAGTAAGTATCATTAATAATATTTCACCGTTAATTTAAGAAGATAGTAATTTATAACTCATTTATAAATTTATTTAAAACAATATTTTCATTCTACAAATATGAATATAGTAAGGAAACTTTGAACAGGTGAATTAAAATTAAATAAAATTGAAAAGTTAATAAACTTGGGTTAGGAAAAAATATCAATTTAACTTTTTAAATGGAAATTTATTGGATCCGAAAAAGATTCGATATCCGGCTAAATCCGATCAAGATATGTTGGATTAAAAAAATCTCGATCCGAGCACAATTCGAGCAAGATCCAAATCCAACAGAATTCGATCCGATATAAATGGAGCTGGATCTAGATGAAGCTGATCCGACCAGAATTCGACCCATTGACAGCCCTACATGTAATGTACAAATGTAATTTTGGTCCTATCTCATTAGACCGAGACTTGGTAGAACCCAAATACATCATAAGCCTAAGTATCCTTCAATACTCTTTTTCTTTTTCTTTTTTGTGATAATTTCCTTCGACCTCAGTTTTTATTTGTTTAGTTGATTTTTTTTCTTTGTTTTTGCAGTTTCAAGACGTGTTTTACAATTTTTTTTAAAATTATTACTTTTAATAAAATTACAATGTGAAACCACCAATTCTCATTAACTACTTTTATGAGAAAAACATGAAGATATTTATGAGCACAATTAAATAAGATCTAAAATCAAAATAAAAGTAATAGTCTTTTTGTAAAACTACTTTGTAAGTCTAAATAAATGTGTAATGCACGATTATTCCTTGTGTTTCACATGTTAAGAAGTTATTTACCATTTCTTAGCTACTGCCTACTATCATTAATTTCCTACAAATACTATAAATAACTCTTTTTATTTAAATTTATAAACTTCATATTTTTTATTTCTATTATATCCCAACTCTCTCTGTTTTTTCGAGAAAATTATATTCCAATTGGTTTTCTGTTTGAGGCTTAGCATTAAAAACATGATTAAATCCTCTGATTATATGCAAATCAAATCATTTACCTAATTTGATAATTTTTGTTGAATGGAACCCAATTTGAAGTTGGATTTAACTTTACTATTCCAAAAAGGATTTTAAACTCTACCACATGAAAATAAAAATAAAACTGCGAGATATAAATTGTATTTTTAATAATCAAAATCAAACAAATGAAATAGCTTAATCATGAAATTCATCTATATCACTCACCCCCAGGTTATAATCACAGAAAAAAATAAAATAAAATAAAAACCCACCTGCTAATCAATCAAAACCCTACCACATCTTGACACGTGGACACAACTGTACAGCCTGGACCACCCTGCCCTACATTCATCATCTTTAATTATTTATTCCCAACACACTTTTCCTTAAATCCAAAAAATCAAATTCCTCCTCCGTCCTTTACCTTTTTGTTTTTTAATCACCTTCCTCAACAAATTCCCCCTTCACATTCACCTACAATAAATTCAAAGTGAACAAAACCACTTTTTTCGTATATTTTATTTAAATCTTTTAGCATTTTTGGGTTTTGTATTAAAACCTGAATTTTGAGTTTTGGTAGGAGGAGGAGGAGGAGGAGGAGGAGGAGGAAGGGGTAGAAAATTCAGAAATAAATTCATTTTTATTTTTTGTGGGAGATAAAAAAAGATATGGGGATTTGCAGTTCCAAACCTAAACCCTCCCCAGAACCCAATTTTCATTCCTCAGATGAACCCAATAACAACCCAACACCCGCCAATAATACCGACGAAAATGCTAATAAAAATCTCGATGAATTCGAGGAGAAAACAAAGAAGAAAGAACAAAATTCAGCTGAAGCAGGTAAAAAAACTCCCTTTTTCGCTTTCTACAGCCCGAGCCCCGCGCATTATCTGTTCTCCAAGAAATCTCCGGCGAGATCTCCGGCGCCGGGGAGCGGAACTCCGAGGAGGTTCTTCAAGAAGCCGTTCCCGCCGCCTTCTCCGGCGAAGCACATAAAGGCGCTTCTTTTGCGGAGGCACGGTTCTGTTAAGCCGAACGAGGCGGCTATACCTGAGGGTAAGGAGGTTTCGGATGCGGGTTCGGGTTTGGATAAGAGTTTCGGGTTTTCGAAGAAGTTTTATGAGAAGTATGAGCTTGGGGAGGAGGTGGGAAGAGGGCATTTTGGGTATACTTGTAGGGCTAATTTCAAAAAGGGGGAGCTTAAAGGGCAAGAGGTTGCTGTTAAGGTCATTCCAAAAGCTAAGGTTTGTAAAATATCTTTCTTTTTTTGATGTGTGATCTGATCTGTAGGGTAAAGGGTTTGTTTTTGATTGGTTCTTCTATTTATTTTTGAGGTGCAAGAATGGATTTTGATGAAAGCTGATTGTGTTTTATTGAAATGGGAAGTTGCTGAATGAATTTCGGTGTTCATGTGTTAATTATGAAATAATTTACAGTATAATAATCTGATCAAGGCTTGGAACTAGCTCCGACATTGCTTTGTCGATTACATGTTAATGACTCTTAGTTGATTTAGCAAGAGTTAGGTGAAATGATGTTTATTTTAATGGGTTTCCTTATATGCAGAAAAAAATGTTCTGCGCTTTTGGACTCTTTGTTTGCTTGAAGCTTGATTTATTATGACAGCAATGTGATTTTAGTTTAGTTTATAATTTATACTACTATATGTAAATGTGCTGATGATCGAATTGCGAAAATTGTTTAGGATATTTCTTTGATCTTATAAGTGCCCTGTTTCTTTAATTGTAATGATTCTTTCTATTTCCAGATGACCACTGCTATTGCTATCGAAGATGTAAGAAAGGAGGTGAAAATATTGAGAGCTTTGACAGGGCACAATAATCTAATACAATTTTACGATGCTTTCGAAGACCACGACAATGTCTATGTAGTAATGGAGTAAGCTTTTATTGTTTTATATCAGTCTCGGTTCGTATTCTTTACTTGCTTTTGAAAATGGACTCGATACAATAAATTGTGTAAATGGACTCGATACAATAAATATGCAAGATCTTCGATTGATTCTGGTCTGTCAATATTACAGAACAATCTTCTTGAAAAGTTTCTTACTTGTAAACTTTATTTCTCAGGTTATGTGAAGGAGGCGAACTTTTAGATAAAATACTTTCAAGGTATGCTACAATATTCTATGAAAATTCTATACTATTTACTAAGATAGAACAGGAGACGGATTTTTAATTTTTTTAATCTATTGAACCTTGGGAGCTAATGTGACTAAGTCTTCATGCTGGAGTAACTATATTTCACTGTCACTGATAAATTAATTTTTCTCGTTTCTACAGGGGTGGGAAGTACACAGAAGATGATGCAAAGATTGTTATGATGCAAATACTAAACGTTGTTGCTTTCTGTCATCTCCAAGGCGTCGTACATCGAGATCTCAAACCCGAGGTAGGATTTTATATGACTATCTTGAGGTTCAAAAGGCCAATTAATCTTGTGCCTGACTTCAACTCTTGGTCATTTACACCCAAATTATAATTTGTTAGTGGTCATGTTTAACTCTAGCTTTTTACTGGATCAGAATTTCTTATTTACGTCCAAGGAAGAAAACTCACCATTGAAGGCCATAGATTTCGGATTATCAGATTTCGTAAAACCAGGTTCCTCCTCATTTGGCTCATTTCTTCCTACCTTTTCTGTATTCATTTATCCATCTAAAAAAACTAAGTTAATTCCGTATACTTATTTGCAGACGAAAGGCTTAATGACATTGTTGGCAGTGCCTATTATGTTGCACCCGAAGTTTTACATAGAGCATACAGTACCGAGGCTGATGTTTGGAGCGTTGGTGTAATATCGTACATACTTTTATGTGGAAGTCGCCCATTTTGGGCCAGAACCGAGTCTGGTATTTTTCGAGCAGTGGTAAAAACCGAACCAACTTACGAAGAACAACCTTGGCCTAGTCTTTCTTCTGAGGCAAAAGATTTTGTCAAACGTTTGCTTAGTAAGGATCCTAGGAAAAGAATGACTGCAGCTCAAGCCATGTGTGAGTTTCTTTTTTGCTACTAAACAAAAAAAAATGTTCGTTTTTGGATGGTTAACTTACGATTTCTTTTCTGCAGGTCATCCGTGGATTAAGAATACTAATGACGTAAAAGTGCCGTTGGATATACTAGTATTTAAACTTATGAAAGCTTATATGCGTTCTTCTCCCCTCCGGAAGGCTGCTTTACGGGTGTGTATGTCATAGTTATCATACATAATGATGTTATACTCGTTTTTGGTAGTAACTAAACAATAATGGTGACAATATTAATTATGTCTGTTAATATGAATATTGGAGTTGTTTTGTAGCTAAAGCATATATTAGCAAGAAACCCCTTTTGTTATTTTTATTACCAAAAAGCCCCCATTGTTAGCAAAAAAAACTCCTCCCAAGCTGGAGTGCATATTTTGCAGAAAAAATGTCACTTATTCCCCCATCATAAAATGTGAAAACACCCTATTAATCTATTTATTTTTAAGCTTTGAAAATTGGCAATAGCCCCCGTGTTTACTTACAAAATAGGCAATAACCCTCCTCCTGATTTATGAAGAATTTTAAATGGGGTTTTTTGCTAATTAAAAAGAACACAAGGGTTTATTGCTACTAAAAATAACATGGGGTTTTTTTGCCGTTTAGGCAAAGCACGGGGGTTATCTTTGCATTAACTTATGACAAATTAGTAAAATGAGGCCAAATTCACGAAACTGGTTTTCTTATAGGTACCAAATGAGAGATAAATGTTCAATGACATAATCTCACCCCTAAACTTTGCTCTACCAAAAGAGTTCTATTGCATTGCTTCTATTTTCCTTTTTGGTGTATGTCTACAATTTTTGGGAAAAATGTAAATTCTTGGTCCATGGTTGAATTTGCAGGCTTTATCGAAAACACTGACCGTGGATGAGCTTTTCTATCTAAAGGAGCAATTCACGCTACTAGAACCAAGCAAAAACGGCACCATATCTTTAGACAATATAAAAGCGGTTGGTAATTTGCAAATTGATTGAAATAAATCACTTGCTTTGAATCGAAACATAAAGTCATCTTCTCCTTTTCCTTTTTGGTTAGGCCTTCAAAAAACACGCAACAGATGCCATGAATGAATCGCGAATTTATGATTTTCTTGCATCGGTAAGCTTCATAATACCACTATGTTATGATTTTGTAATAAACTATGATTTGCTGTCTTTGAGTCCTCTAGTTCTAACTTCTCTCGTCTTCGTGTAATGACAGCTTAATGCATTACAATATAGAAGAATGGATTTTGAAGAATTTTGTGCTGCTGCATTAAGTGTACATCAGTTAGAATCACTTGATAGATGGGAACAACACGCTCGTAGTGCCTATGAACTCTTTGATAAGGATGGAAACCGAAGTATCATGATTGAGGAATTAGCTTCGGTAACAGCAGTTTTGCACAATCATTAGAAATAGTGAAATGAAAAATTACACCCTATGCTTTGCATAATTAGAAAAAACCCTCATGTTATTTTTATTAGCAACCCCCCCCCCCCGTTATTTTTTTATTAGCAAAAAAACCCTCCCGTACCGAAATACATATTTTGCTTGAAAAATGACAATTATACCCCCACAAAAATGCAAAAACACCCCTGTTAACTTTAAAATTTTGCAATAATCCCCTTGTTTCACTTAAAAAATTGAGAATAACAAGGAATTTAAAATGAGGTTTTTTAGCTAATAATAAAATATCACAGGGTGATTTCTTGCCAGTTGGGCCATGCAGAGGGGGTATTTTTGCACTTAGCTCCTTTAGAAACTTGTATACTTTGTTTGGTTCATAGATTTATAAATTTAGTGAGTAAACTAATTCTCTTTTATTTTTTTTTTCTTTTGTTCCAGGAGCTTGGCCTTGGCCCGTCTGTTACCATTCATGCTGTTCTTCACGACTGGATTAGGCACACAGATGGAAAGCTTAGTTTTCTTGGATTTGTAAAGTTATTGCACGGTGTTTCTAGTCGGTCTCTTACCAAAGTTCATTGACCGGCCCAATAAAGTGCAAACTTGACCCCCAATATATTGTTCATGCCTAATGAATAATCTTTGATGTAGGCAATTTGAGTTATTACCGGTGCCCCGTTTGGACCCGTGTGCAGGGTGAATAGAATCGAACCTCAAGTTTCTGACGGGTACCCTCAAATCTGGTTGACTCTCGGGCAGGCTCTTTGGCGTCGAGATTGAGTTTTGGACAAGTAAATATATATATGTACCGCTGTAAAGTTTGTAGTTAAGTTTTGTGTTTGATTAATTGCAGCTAAGAACATTTCTCAGCTGGTCAAGTGGTTAGTGAACACTGTATACATTACTAGCGCGGTGCTGATTGCTCTGTTCCAATTGTGTAATAATTGTGATAGGAAAGTGAATAGGAGTGGTAATTTATGGACGAAGACATCTATCAAGTGATTCTAACTGTATATCACTTGATGTAGCAACACAGAATTCTTCAAAATCCATTCTTCTTCTTCTTCTTCTTCTTCTATATTGTAGTGCATTAAGCTGTCATTACATGATTGCGGTCTACAAATCATAGTTCCTTACAAATTCATAACCTAGTAGTCTGAAGCTTACCGATGCAAGAAAATCGTAAATTCGGGACCAGCTAATTGCTCCTTTATATAGAAGTTAAAGCTCATCCACGGTCAGTGTTTTTGACAGCCTGCAAATTCAATCATGGAACAAAAATTTACGTTTTTTTCAAAAGATTGTAGACACACACCAAGTTGAAGGAAAACAGAAGCAATGCAATAGACCTCTTTTGGTGCCATTTATCTCTCATTTGGTAGCTATGAGAAAACCAGTCTCCTGAATTTGGCCTCATTCTAGTAATTTGACACGAGCTAAATGCAAAAATACCCCCCTGTGTTATTTTTATTAGCTAAAAACCCCGTTTAAAATTTCTTCATAAACCAGTAGGCGGTTATAGCCAATTTTGTAAGTAAAAACGGATTTATTGTCAATTTTCAAAGTTCAATAAGGGGATTATTGTCAAATACTTAGGTATATAGGGGTGTTTTCACATTTTCTGATAGGGGTATAATTGTTATAATTGTTATTTTTCTTGCAAAATATGTACTCCAACTTGGGAGGGGTTCTTTTGCTATAAAAAATATAGCACATGGTCTTTTTGATGATGAAAATAACATAAGGGATTTTTTCTAATTAGACAAAGCATAGATGATATTTTTGCATCTCACACCAAATACCTGCCAAATCTAGGTAATTAATTCGTGGAGTGGGCGTGGGAGCGGGAGCGAGAGCTTGAAAGCGCGATATATTAAAATTTTGACATATGAGAGTGCATGTAGAGCGTCTTTAAAATAATATTATTATAATAATTATATAATAAGGAGTATCATAATTTTTATTTAAAAAAATATATGAAAAATGTTGTAATTAGTTTCACACTTTCACTAAAAAAAAGTAGAAGTAATTGTATTGGTGGATAATTAATGTATTAGTATAATGTATGAAACATAGCGTGCATTTGATCAAGTATATATGTAGTAAGAAATTATAATTTATATTCTAAAAAGACAATCATGTAACCTATAATATGTGAATATGCATCCATAATTAACAGTAATGTCATTTCATTGAGTCCATAAAATATGCTCCTATTTTAATTAATATATTTAATTAACTTTTTGTGGGTTCTAATATGCTCAAAATTTTTATTTTTATCTTAAATTGGGATTTTAATTTTAAATAGATGTTGTTATTTGAATATAAAAAAATGCGTTCAAACAATTCTGGATTGTTCGTGGATTTTTTGGAATTGTTGTGAAAAACTTAAATTAAAATCGTAGAAAAAATTTATGTGCACACCACGATCAAAATTCTAACAAAAATTGACTTATTGCCTATCATTTGCCCATAGTTATTGAAATTAAGAAGTTCAATTTATGAACTTACATGTTGATATGTCTTCATATGAGATATGAGTTCCAGTAAAACCCCAAAATTTTAAAATCTTAATAAATTAGTCCTAGTAATGTATGGAGGTTGTGGACATTCATTTATGTAGTTCTAAATATCTCAATTTAACAACGATGTTGTTATAAGAATAAAAAAAAAAGTGTTAAACCAGTTCCAGATAAAATGTTCGCGATCTTTTTAGAATTGCTGTGAAAAACTTAAATTAAATTCGTAATAAAAATTTATATGGAGACCACGTGCAAAATTCTTGTTAGTTTAGGTTATGGCAGCAATTGTTCCTTGGTGGAGGTCACGATCAAGTCACAATCAACCCGTGAGAGTTTGTGTGTGTGAATGCACTATAAAGTTAGGATATGTACATTTCTTAACACCAATAGGTTTTTGGATAATTGATAGCGCATGAAGTCCTACAAGTGATATCAGAGCCAATGCCATGGGTTCGATTCCCAGAGGGAGCAATTGTCGAGGGGGATATTTTTGGTTTGGGTTATGACATCAATTGTCCCGTTGCGGAGGCCAATATCAAATCACAATCGACCCGTGGACATTTGTGTGTGTAAATGCATTATAATGCTAGGGTATGTGTATTTCCTAACACCAATTGATTTTGTGGTAACTGAAACCGCATGAGGCCCTATAATTCTAACAAAAATTGACTTATTGCCTATCATTTGCCCATAGTTGGTGAAATTAGGAAGTCTAATTAATGAAGTTAATATTTTGTACACAAGTGTTGATGTATATTTATATGAGTTTCAGTAAAACCTTGAATTTTTTAAACCCCAATAGCATCAATGCAAGGAGGTTTATAGGACTTTTTTTTCGTAGTTCTAGATATTTATCAACTTATATACAAAATTCTAAATTAAAATTTTTAAAATAGAAATTTCATTTAATTATCTAATAAAAGTCTTTAAAGGATCATTCTTAGCTCTTGTATCAAGTTGATATCCGTAGTATATAAATAAGGACAATACCTCATTTGTAAATTATCCAAGATTTTCATAGCTCACATTTTTTTTTTTGTTTCCCAAGGGTTTAATCCCTTTCAAGGCAGGTCGGGCACATTAAGTGGATACCTCTCCCAACAGAGATTCGAACCTGAGACCGCTACTTTATACTGTTGTAGTGACTAGTCTCTTCCACAAGACCAATCACCTGTCGGTATAACTCACATTCTTAGTTTTCAAGAATTAGGTTGACTTAATCTTAAGAGTTCTTATAACCTTATTTGACTCTATTATATTCAACTTACATTTTTAACTTTCTTAAATATAATACTATATGTTTGGTGAAAAGATATATAATTTATTAATTGAAAAAACAAAATTACATGCACGATTACACAATTTTTGATAGGCGAGTATCCAAATTGCCTAGCCATAAGACCGATCCTGCTTGTTCATTGACATTTTATGATGAAAGACATGATTGGTGAATTAAACGACAATCAACATGGCCATATATAGCAGGCAAAAAGTGGTGGAGCTAGACAATTATCCGGGGTGGGGGGGGGGGGCAGGGGGCGAAACTCTTTTTGGTAGCAAACTCGATAGCTTTTTGAAGTTATGATAGAATGAAAAAAATTAATTTAAGATACAGTAACACTATAACTTTATCCAACATAAGATAAAAAATACTAACATTGATTTATCCAACAAATGATGAAAAAAGTCTAAAGTCCATTGAATATATGGTTCAAAATATTTCGGAATTAATAAAGTAACAAAAATAATTATATGTTCGAAGCCTGGCCCTCAACCATATCCTTGATTACCCTAACCAACAGACCACATAACATTTATTATCATTATACGCAAATAATATATATATATATATATATATATATATATATATATATATATATATATATATATCCAGAATTTTCTTTGGGGGAGGGGAGGGGAGGGAGGGTGACCGTACCCCTGAATAGCTCCGCCACTGAAGGCAAATGACATTCAACATGCCTGAGGTGCATGACTATGTGCCTACTCCATTTTACGTACATGTTGTTCTTTCCGAGACTACTCCAATTTTCGTGCATTATGTTCCTTCCAAGCCTCCTCCATTTTACATACCTTTTGTTCCTTCCAAGCCTACTCCAATTTTCGTGCCTTTTGTTCCTTCCGAGACTACTCCATTTTACATGCCTTATGTTCCTTCCAAGCCTCCTCCATTTCACGTACCTTTTGTTCCTTCAAAACATACTCCATTTGTTGTGCCTTAAGCTCCTTTCGTCCCTTTCGTGCCTCCTAAGCCTAAAGAATCCTAATGCCCTTCTTTGATTGTTGAAATAGTCGTTAAGGTTGCCGTCTCGACTACCATAAACAAATTTTTGACTTAATCTGAAGAGTTCTTACAACCTTATTTGGATTTTCACTCTCTTAAACATAATATACGTTTGGGGAAAAATTATATAATATTTCAAATTGAAAAAAGTAAAGTACATACATAGTTATAATTTTTTTTAGAGAAGATCCAAGATGCCTAGCCATATGGACGACCATGTTTGTTCATTGACATTTTTATGATGAAACATGATTGGTGAATTAAACCACAATCAACATGGCCATATAGTAGGGCAAAGTCCATGCAGCAGGCCAGAGGTGCATGACTATGTGCCTACTCCATTTCACGTATCTGATGCTCTTTCCGAGACTACTCCATTTTACGTATCTTTTGTTCCTTTCGAGCCTACTCCACATGCCTTAAGCTTCTTTCATTCCTTTCATGCCTCACACCTAAAAGAATCCCGATGCCTTTCTGTGATTGTTGAAATAGCCGTTGAGGTTGTCGTCTCGACTACCATAAACAAATTGTCCAAGTTTGGCTCATGAATTTGAAAGTAATATATGTGGCTAGATAAAAGAATATGCAGTTCACTAAATTATATACTAGTATTTATTGTCTAGGGTTTTAACTTTCCTAAGGTTATGTAAACCAATTAATTTAATTTTTAGGTCTAGGAATGTCTTTTATTTCATATTAAATTATTTATCTTCACACTAATTAATCACTTATTAATAATATATGTCTTTTTACTGAGTATTGGAGTTCCTCTTATTAGTGTTCATTTTACTTGCTTACATTTCTACATCAAAAGATGAAAATATAACAATATATTGTTATGAGAGACGTAAGTGTAATGCCAGAATATTAGAAAAATACACAAAATTTGCATGAGAGGTCAGTTTTACAAGAAAATGATCGGAATAGTGATTGGTGTAACACTTTTTTTGTTCGGGAAGAAAGCAGAAACCACTTTAAACATGAGGGATGATTAGTGAGATTAACCTATACCTGTTTTAACTAATGTATATTGAGCCTAGCATAAAAGAATTTTTTTCTCGATTAAACTTGGACTTATAATAAAATTGTTCAATTTCGATCAACTCTGTTAAATACTTTAGCAGAGTAATCTATTTTTTGAGGATGACCCTTTAACAAATCAAAACTCATGTTGATAACCCTATATGTGTTGCCACGGGCGAAGGCATGTGCACTTGAGCTGGGTGCATGGACCCCCTCAATTCCTTTTTTTTTTTTTTGGGCACATCGACCCCCTCAAATTTAAAGCTTATTTAAATGTTTATATGAAATTAAGTTCTTATTTTTCATTTATATGAAAAAATAAGTATATTTTTTTATACAATTTGAATTTATCTTCTAATGGAACCTCTAATATAACATAAAAAAAATGTTAAAGAGGGTCCATAATTTATTAGCTAGAATATTAAAATATTAATAAATTATTTTTATTACTCTTAACTTTTTAATTAGAAATTAATCATATTTAGACAAAGTTGTAAAATGTATACTGGGAAATTGGAAATGTTAAGAGGGTCCATATTTAGAGTTTATGTTAAGAGGGTCCATATTTAGACAAAGTTATTACTGGGAAATTGGATTTCAAATTAATGCTTCGTTAAATGACTTTATGATTACCTATATCGAGAAAAATGTATTTGAAACTACTTCAAATGACTCAATCATGAAACGGTTTTAATCCATAATACACTTGTAAAATGTTTTTTCATCTAGTTGATTATTGAGTTTGAAGTTATTCTGTTAAAAATTTTGTTATTTTGTAAAGTAATTATTTTATTTATATTTAAAATCAATATAGTTATAAAATTTATAATAACCCAGATAAAATATGTTTGTCGGCTACGCCACTATGTATTGCTATAACCAAAATACATTAATTATGTATGTGTAATGAATATGATGGTGATTGTTATCCTAAAGTTGATGTATTTTTAATTTTTAATTTTCTTAAGTAGTTTAAGTGGGTGTATGATAATACTCTCCTCCCAGCATGTCATGCCATCATATTTCTTAAATTTTAATATTTTGGGAACAACAAACTTTTATATTAAATTTTCATAAATTTATAGTAAAATCTTATTAATGTCATTTATCTTAATAAAAAAAGTATGTGTATATATAAACTTTTTATAATTATGGGATATGGATCTTAAGGAATTGAATTGACCTAGATACATTTTTAACCAAGTATTTCAGATTATCAATATTAAATTAGCTCAGAACTTTTAAAACTTTAATCAGATAAAAATCATAATGAATCTGGACGAATTCATATATATATCCTCCCCGTTGACATCCCTACCCAAAGTAAAAGAGTTGAGATTGTGCACGAACCAATTATATTATTGCAGAAGGAGGGTCCGGTCCATTACTAGGGAATTAGCCCTGCTTTTGGCCCATATATTTTGGGCCGACCCACTATTATCTGATAGTTATAACCCCCATTGTGTAACTGTAAATCTACCTTAATTGCTCAAACCAAACGGGGCTTTATATGATTTAATTAGTGGAGAATGGAGATGAGATTGATGCAATTTGAATATCGAACTTTAGGTTGAAAGTTTTATTTGATTCTCCGACAAGCCTATATAGTTATATTTGCAAGTTTGAGTAGTTCAATATTTTAGCTCATAAATATTTTCTTTTTAACGTATAAAGTGAAGTTTGAATCGAATTTCAAAAGTCGTTAGCTATTTTTAAGTAGATCTAGGTCGCTAGCTTTTTACCTTTAATTATTTTGGACATTGCTATCAAATTTCTTTTATCAACTCGTCCTTTTGATCCTGGATTTTGCCTCCTTTGTGTAGTTCGATCTTTTTTCCAGTCAGTTATCTATCATAATTTAGTTTTAGCATATAAAGAAGTGACCAACGCTAAAGCTGGGTGGGAAAATTCTTGTATAGACCTGGTCTATTAGCTTTTCATAAACCTTGTGATTTTAAATGTGCCACATCATATATTTTGATGATGTCATGCTCTCAAAATGTATGATGTGCGTATTTACCATCACAAGGTCTATAAAAATCTCATAGACCAGGTCTATGCAAGAATATCCCAGCTGAGTACTATACAATTTGTGGTTCATGTTTTTTTTTTTAGGTATATGTAACTACTAAAATTTAAAATCCAAAAATAACTTACTGTTTTTTGAAATAAAAAATAACATACTGTTGAAAAGAGAAGAAAGTGATAAACACTGAAATTTTAGTTGTTTTGATATGTTATATCCACTTTTAAGAATTTATTTTTCGTTCATTAAGGTAATTTCATACTTACATGCCAATTTTAAGGGGAGGGGGCGAAACAGAGTACTCTATTCACCAATAAATTTTAACATGTGGGCTAAATTAAATAAATTTGATTTCACATGCGAAACACCAGTTTATGACTTAAATAAAAGTATTTTTATCTTAATAAAAAAAAACTTAAATTATTAATAAATAAATTAAATAAGTATACATATATATAGCCTTTGCTCTACCCAGAACAACATTAGCAAAGTCTAAGTGGGACCTAAGAATTCGTTCAGAGTCATTAAACAAATTAAATTCTTAATTTGGAGCTATTACAAATACACACTATGAAATCAGAAAGGAAAACAAAGAAACCAGCATTTGCTGCCCAAAATGGACCCAAAAAAAGATCTTGGTACTGCAAAGAAAATCAGAGCAAAAATATGGGAAGAATCGAAGAAAATGTGGGAAATCGCAGCTCCGGCGGTTCTTACAACCGTGGCACAGTTTGAATCGGAATTGTGACGATTGCTTTCGTTGGGCATCTTGGAGAGGTTGAACTTGCTGCTGTTTCTGTTGTACAGAACGTGCTCGATCGAGGGATTTGTTTATGGTATAATGGCACGTTTCTAGTGTGTGAAAGTAATTTAGTTTTTGTGTGAAAGTTCTAATTTTTGTGAATAAAAAGAGAAATAAAAGGTGTGATGTGCATACATTTTCCAAAGTTGCATTTTTAGTCATATCTTTCATTTTCCATCGAGTTTCTGCTTTTATTGCATAATATAGTCTTTTGTTTTTATATGATCTCATAGAATAGCCACTTTTTTCACTTTTCGTCCATATAGGAAAGTCTTTGTTTTCAATTTTGGTCATGTATAATTGTCTTGTTTTGCACTTTTGATCTCAAATTTTGATGAATATAAATGTCAATAGGACCAAAAGTGCAATTCTTTTGAAAAGTAGGACCCACGATGCACTTTTGTAAAACGAGAGACCAAAAGTTCTGAGGATCTAGGCATCTGGTCATATGACAAAAAATGCAAAGTTTTAGTCCTAATACTTTTTGTTCACAATTTTCAGTATGTAATTTGCCCTTTAACTTTAAAAACTCATTGTGTTTAGGACAGGTCTGAATGTTGTGATAAATGCATATTCATGATGTAAGCTAATGTGATTTTTATGATACTAAATATGAGATATGCCTATTTGTCAAAGCTAGTTAAAACTTATATCTGTTTTTTGCCAGAGTACCACAACTATCAAAATTTGAGATATATAAAAAACTCCTTAAGAGCATGTTTTATTTTCCCAAGAAAATTGTAAGAACTTGATACACAATGTTTAAGTCACTACAATATTTAAATTGCTTCTTCAATAATACATTGAATTTCTCGTATTAGCTAGGAATGGGAAGTGCCTTAGAAACGCTCTGCGGACAGGCAGTTGGTGCTGGACAATACGATATGCTTGGAGTCTCCACACAAAGATCGTGCATTATAACTCTTACCACAGCCTTATTACCCTCTTTACATTTTCACATCACCAATATTAAATCTTTTTCGACAAAGTAAAAACATTTCAGAGCTAGCCGGAAAATATGCTTTGTGGGTTGTACATAAGTTATTTGCTTACACATTTAATTTCCCTATACAAAGTTTCTTCAAGCACAGAGTTAGATATGGGTTATGACCGTAATTTCATTAGTTGTATTGGGATTTCACGTCCTTTTGAACTGGATAATTGTAATAAAACTCGAGAAAGGTCTACGTGGTGCTGCTATAGCCGAGAACGTATCATGGTGGATTGTCGTTTTAGCTCAGATTGTCTATGTGGTCTCTGGTTACTTTCCCGATTCTTGGACTGGATTTTCTTTGTCGGCTTTTAAATCCCTTTTTAGCTTTTTGAAGCTGTCTCTTGCATCGGCTTTAATGCTTTGGTAAGTGATTCTTGAATCCAAACACGCCATTTAAGATAATTGATTATAGTTAATTATCGATTTTTTTTGGTGGATGTAGTTTGGAGCTATGGTATTACACTGGTGATTCTTATGGTTGGTTGGTTAAACAATCCAGAAATTGCAGTAGATGCTATATCCATTTGGTTAGTTGTACTCCTTAGTTAATATCTACATCAAGTTTAATTGGTCTTATCTACATCAAGTTATTATAAGACAGAATAAATCTGGAGCTTTGGACAATAATGGTCACTTTGGGTTTGAATGCTGCAATAAGGTATTCTTTTAAGAATGTTCATTGTTGTTCATTGTTGTTCATGTCAAATGTGATGTAATTCCTCCCAATGTATCAATATATCAGCTTATTCATGCTTTCCAATCGAACAAGATTAGGTTGTGAACAAAGAAGTTACGATAAAGTCTTGAAATCTTACTCACACAAGTCTTGATAATTCTACTATATGAAATAGTGAAATAGAACAATATGTATAATGCTTAAGATAGTTAATTTGCAATTCTTTTTTGTAAGTTTAACATGTGTTAAGGGTAATTTGCTATATTTATGTCACTAGAAAGGGTTATGCGACAACAAATATAAGACATGAATGTGTTTTTGTTAATTAGACAACAACAAGAGTGCATTTTGCGAATATCTTCTATATTGTATAAGATCCTCAAAATTATTTAGTTTACATGTTGCATTTTTGAAAATTCGTCTTTCTTGTAGGCAATCATTAATTTGGGTATATATTTTCCGAAGTTTCCTTGATTACTCCAAATATTCAGATTCGGAAAGTATAATAAGACTCTGTTTGTTTTCATTTCTACGCAGGAACTGCGATTCAGCAGGGAGAGTCTTTAGAATTATATTACTGGAATTACCCTGAAGACAACCCTGTCCTAGGATTCTTTACATGGAGGTGGATTCTCACCCTCGGATTCGATCACCTGTTTTCGTCTCCAGTGTTCTTGGGAACTTTAACTCTCTTAGGAGCATCACTTATGGCTTGTACATACACAACACAGGTTCCCATAGTGAAGGTAGCTAAAAGGTTTGAAATTGTATCTAATAATAAGTATCTTTTTTAACTCCTTGTGTCCTTAAAAGACAAACATTTTCGATTGTACATTCTTGTGTTTAGGTGGTCTTTCTTACATTCAGCTGAGTCTATTCGTAAGCAAGAATATTCCGATACATTGCCCAATGCCTCCATTCAAGATTTGGGTGTCATTCTAATGGGTGCTGGATACGAGGTATAATGCTTTATACCCTTGTATATTGTCTTTCCATTTGAATCTCCTTTTGGTTTAATGTTTAGCATTGTAGAAGTAATAATTTGTTATATATATCTTCGTTCTAACAGTTTAAACTTTTAGATGAGATGGTTATTCTATGATGGCCTTACCCCAGCTTTTTCGGTTTATTTGAGTTTGCAAGGAACACTTGAGCGTAGATTTTGATTAAATGGATACATTTAGTTCTTAGATATTTTTAAGAAAAAGTTCTCTTCAAGCCCCAAGATGGCTCGTAAAGCTTTGATTTTTCTAATTGAATAGAATTAAGGACAATAAAATAGATGTAGACTCTTTGTTTTTCGCGTTTGCTTCTTGTAAACATATAAATAATCTTCTTCCAAATATTGCCTACATTGCTTGTTATATTCTAAAAGCTTTTTAAGACCACAAGATAAACACAAAAAATGTTCATTTTTAGGTGTTTCCAAGGGGGCCATCATTGTATGCCTTCAAAGGACCTGCGGGTCGGTTTGCCCCGATTGGGGTCCATTTAGCATTGCTCTTAATAATGGTTGGTGGAACTCTAAGTGCCGTTGGGAGCTTTAGAGGTTCCGTAACAGTTCCACAAGGTTTGTATTTCATTATAGGGGATGTACTGGGACCCGTGGGATCTTTCTCGACTCCTTCGGAATCTTTCAACACTGAGGTACATGTCAATAGATTCTACATGCATTACTACAGTAGTGGAGAGGTAAGCGTCTCTAATTTGCTTTTTTTTTTTTTTTTTCTCAACTCTAAGTTGAGCATTTTTATTTATTCGTTTTGTGGTGTTAGATGTCGCAAGTTCATAGTGATATTTCTTTATTTGACCTTAACGGGAAGGAGGTAATGCATCACAGGCCGTTGCAAAACCAGGAACTCGTCAGAAGGTAGGGTAATGTGTTGGAGAAATAGGGAACAAGAATGTAATGGAAGCAGTGGAAAGAAAAAGAATCTTGGTGATGATTACTCCAACAGAAATCTGAACAAGAAGAGTGGAAGAAGAATCTGGGTGATAGTGCTCCAACAGAAATCTGAAGGAAGAGAGGAAAATAGAATCAATAGAAAATAAATAAAGACGCAGAATAGAAAGCAAAATAAAAAAGCGAGCCCCAGGGAGGAATGGAACACGTTCAATACTAAGTGAAATTTAAATGGAAAATAAAATATTGGACAATTCAATTTGAGAGAAAAATACCCAAAACGACGTCGTTTTAGGGTTAAATGGGCCAAATAAAAAAGGAAACAAATTAAAGGCTACTGTTGATCTTATTTAGAGTAATATATATATATATATATATATATATATATATATATATATATATATATATCTAATCTAATCTAATACATCTAATCTATCTAATCTAATCTAATCTAATACATATATATATTTGAAGGGTGGGTTTGACTCTAATTGGTTGAATTTGACTAAATTCTAATTTTTTAGAATTTAGAATTATTTTATAATCCAAGAATTTTTTGATTGGTTGTCATTTATCTATAGATTTGGAAGGTTTTCAAATTTTAGAACTGAATAATTTAAAATTAGGAATCTTAATTAAATAAATTTGTACAGTAAATTCTATTTGATTGGTTGAATGTTTTCCTAAAACAATTCTACTCTACACTAATTAGCTAGATTGAAGTTTTCCATTTACAGTGGCGTTAATTTTATTTGTACAGTAAATTCTATTTGATTGGTTGAATGTTTTCCTAAAACAATTCTACTCTACACTAAGTAATCTAATCTAATCTAATACATATATATATTTGAAGGGTGGGTTTGACTCTAATTGGTTGAATTTGACTAAATTCTAATTTTTTAGAATTTAGAATTATTTTATAATCCAAGAATTTTTTGATTGGTTGTCATTTATCTATAGATTTGGAAGGTTTTCAAATTTTAGAACTGAATAATTTAAAATTAGGAATCTTAATTAAATAAATTTGTACAGTAAATTCTATTTGATTGGTTGAATGTTTTCCTAAAACAATTCTACTCTACACTAATTAGCTAGATTGAAGTTTTCCATTTACAGTGGCGTTAATTTTATTTGTACAGTAAATTCTATTTGATTGGTTGAATGTTTTCCTAAAACAATTCTACTCTACACTAAGTAATCTAATCTAATCTAATACATATATATATTTGAAGGGTGGGTTTGACTCTAATTGGTTGAATTTGACTAAATTCTAATTTTTTAGAATTTAGAATTATTTTATAATCCAAAAATTTTTTGATTGGTTGTCATTTATCTATAGATTTGGAAGGTTTTCAAATTTTAGAACTGAATAATTTAAAATTAGGAATCTTAATTAAATAAATTTGTACAGTAAATTCTATTTGATTGGTTGAATGTTTTCCTAAAACAATTCTACTCTACACTAATTAGCTAGATTGAAGTTTTCCATTTACAGTGGCGTTAATTTTATTTGTACAGTAAATTCTATTTGATTGGTTGAATGTTTTCCTAAAACAATTCTACTCTACACTAAGTAATCTAATCTAATCTAATACATATATATATTTGAAGGGTGGGTTTGACTCTAATTGGTTGAATTTGACTAAATTCTAATTTTTTAGAATTTAGAATTATTTTATAATCCAAGAATTTTTTGATTGGTTGTCATTTATCTATAGATTTGGAAGGTTTTCAAATTTTAGAACTGAATAATTTAAAATTAGGAATCTTAATTAAATAAATTTGTACAGTAAATTCTATTTGATTGGTTGAATGTTTTCCTAAAACAATTCTACTCTACACTAATTAGCTAGATTGAAGTTTTCCATTTACAGTGGCGTTAATTTTATTTGTACAGTAAATTCTATTTGATTGGTTGAATGTTTTCCTAAAACAATTCTACTCTACACTAAGTAATCTAATCTAATCTAATACATATATATATTTGAAGGGTGGGTTTGACTCTAATTGGTTGAATTTGACTAAATTCTAATTTTTTAGAATTTAGAATTATTTTATAATCCAAGAATTTTTTGATTGGTTGTCATTTATCTATAGATTTGGAAGGTTTTCAAATTTTAGAACTGAATAATTTAAAATTAGGAATCTTAATTAAATAAATTTGTACAGTAAATTCTATTTGATTGGTTGAATGTTTTCCTAAAACAATTCTACTCTACACTAATTAGCTAGATTGAAGTTTTCCATTTACAGTGGCGTTAATTTTATTTGTACAGTAAATTCTATTTGATTGGTTGAATGTTTTCCTAAAACAATTCTACTCTACACTAAGTAATCTAATCTAATCTAATACATATATATATTTGAAGGGTGGGTTTGACTCTAATTGGTTGAATTTGACTAAATTCTAATTTTTTAGAATTTAGAATTATTTTATAATCCAAGAATTTTTTGATTGGTTGTCATTTATCTATAGATTTGGAAGGTTTTCAAATTTTAGAACTGAATAATTTAAAATTAGGAATCTTAATTAAATAAATTTGTACAGTAAATTCTATTTGATTGGTTGAATGTTTTCCTAAAACAATTCTACTCTACACTAATTAGCTAGATTGAAGTTTTCCATTTACAGTGGCGTTAATTTTGTCATCAAATCACCAAATCAAAATTTAATTGACGTTAGTTGTTAGACATAAATTAAGCAATTTAACCATAAAATTTGCTACCATTTATAAATTTAAGAATTAGGTTAAGTTTTGCCACACTGATATAAACCATCTCCATCTACATGTTTTGTGTCTTCAACTCTTCACACAAATTCATGAGTGAACTTTTCATGGCGATTTTGATCCACCCTCATACCTTTCTTCTCACCACTTTTCTTCGGTCCTTTTTTTTTAATGCACTAATTATATTTTCTATTTTGTTTTATTTTTTTAAATCTAATTTATTTTGTTAATTTCATCTGATTTTTCTTAATTCAAACTCTCATGTTATATATGATTTTTATCACATATGTTTCTTTATTTACATGTTTTAATCATATATTAATTTTATATTGTTTGGAAATTAAATATGATATAATTTATATCATATTTTTATAATTTTATAATTTGTTATATATTCTTTCGTTGTCCATACTATGAAGCTTTGTCAATAGCTTTTTGTATGATTTGTTTGTTTCAATTTTTTATTTTATCATTTTCTATTATTTTTGGAAGAATATCAGCAGATTGGCCAATTTATTTAGTATTCCATGGTTATTCATTGCAGTATGTTTTTGTGTAATCTTTTAGTGTTCGTTTTTGTATCTTTACGTAAGTATATGTTTAAGTCCATTCACATATTATGTCAATTATGAAAATACGTGAAGAGCTAAATTCCACTGAGAATACTCAAAATTTATATTATTATTTGTTTTCACATTATTAATTTTCAAAAGATTTCTTCTGCATCTTATTTTGTTATCTCTTCAAACTTCCTTTCAAGATACAAATAGAAAAATAAATTTGTTTGTGCAGAGTATCCATATAATATATGCTTCAAGAATATCATTCTCAAAGATAATTCATTAGAAAAAGATTACACAGTGCAAAAAAATGTTTATTTTTTAATGTTAATTAATTCGGTATTTCGTTCTTTATTTTTGTAATGTAATGGTTTTGTCATTGAAAATCATGATTTTATTTTGAAATCCTTTACCTCCTATTTTGTTCTTAATTCTTACTTGATAATTAAAATAGAATAACTTTTATTAAAAAGTTGAATATTAAATTGTTGATAGTTTTTATCTATTTTTCATGTTTTCCTATGCAAGTCCTTAAGTTATCCATAAAGTCGAGTCATCTTTATACATGGTTTCAAAAGTATAGATAAATGAATAAAACTTTTAGGGGCTTCAACATATCATCTAGAAATATATTTCATTAGAAAAAGTTACATATTTTGTTAATTTTGTTGTGCATGCAACATTTTGAGTATAGAAAAATGTTAGTAAGTTTAGTGTTTAATATCCCTGACCCTAGCTCACTCACATCAGTAGTTAAGTTTTGGATTTGATTTATTTGTTACAAATATCTAAAGTAAAAAATAATAACAAATAAAATGTTAGCAACAAAATTGATTATCAACTAAGATATATAGAAACAAAATTCTAATATATATAGAATTATATAAAATTTTGATTATTATATTTCTTCAATTCTAGATGAGAAAATATATATTCAGTATCTAAAGAAAATCATCACTACTAAATTCAATGAATGTTGTATATATGTTCTTTCATTGTGGAAGTATTTTAGGAATTATATATATATACATGTCTTTTAGTATTTACTAAGCTTGAATTAAGTATATACACATTAACCATACGTTAATTAACTCTAAGTATTGAATGACAATAGAATTGAAAAACTTTATATCACATTTAACTAAGCATGCAAAATGATGAATCTAATTAATATCATATAAAATATTTTAATTTTTTTAAAATGAGTTTTTGCATTCCCATGCTATGCACGGATGTAAAGATTCAAAATTTCATCCGTGCATAGCACGGGCCACAAGCTAGTATAATTTTATTCAATAGCAATTAAAAAAAAATTATTTACACAAGTTTTTCCTTGTCGAATTTATGTTTATGATGCAATATGAAATTGTTCATATTACTAATAATTTTAGACAATAATATAATGGATGGTCAGATTTAAAGAATATTGTTAGAATGAATATTATTAAATCTGAGTCCAAAATAAAAGTGAATGTCAATGCCTGTTGTACATGCTGAGTCCAAAGAAAGGGTTGTTGCTCTCTGCAAGGAATAGTGTGCCATTGCACAACAATAGCCATTAAGACTAAGCACACTCCACACATAGGCCCCCCTTTTTTGGCAATGATAGAGATGCTGCTATACGGCTACTGTTACATTATAAAGTTTCTCACAATTTTAATCCCTAAATTAATAATTAATATCACATAAACTCTAGGATTATAATATTTATATCACTTTTACATATAATAATTTAATTGCACCCCATTAGTCCTCACACTATATATATAAATTAAATATCATTCTCTTATAATTCACAGTATGACTTCAAAAGATAATAAAATGCTATGTGGATTATTTCTCGGATATGATACTTATCGAATATTCGTAGGGTACATATTCGACACTCCACGTGGCATGTCGATTAATGTAGTGAAAAGAAAAATTGCACACACGTATCGAATACTTCTTTAAGTATATCCAACATATTTCATATTCTGAATTTTGTTAGGTCACCACAATTGATAAAAAAAAAACTCTGTAAGATATCGAACAAACATTCTATTACTGACGAAACATGTATAACTTGATCTATTTCAATACGTGTGAAAATATAAATACATTATATTACTTATTTCAATATGCGCGAATACATAAACATGTATTTTTTAGATCCGTATTTATGTCTTATCATATGCGGTAAATTTTTAAGAAATTAGGTTGCCGTATTTATATTGTGTCGCGGTATCCGTATCCGTGCATTTCACACTTACATATGATTAAGAAAAACATAAGGCTTCAACTTTAACATGTACCAGTAATGAATAAAAGGCCACAAATATAATCCTACCCGTAAATTCTCAAAATAATAAAGTTATAAATAAAGATTATAACCATTTCAAATTCAATTTAAAGATGATGCAGACTTAAAAGGGGGGAAAAATAGTGTTACTTAAACAATTAAATATTTTAAAGTAAAAAAATTGCATGTATATAATATAAACTGACACCAAACAAATCATGAATAGAGTTAAAAAAGAATTAACTCGAGATTAAAATTTGAAAAACGAAAGAAACAAAGTTTTGGAAAAAGGGATCATTAGCCTATAGCATGCATGCATAGCCCACTGCAGTTTGTTAGCTCAAAATGGAAATAGCTCTTTTTCATGCCCAACCACTATTTATAGAATAAAAACATATGTTATTACATGATTCGGAGTAGTATCAAATCAGATATATGTTGCAGGTTTTATATTCCATTTTCCTAGTTTTTTTTTTTTTTTATATACATACAATATATGTATTCACAACTCCTAACATATATGTGTCTCTCTCTATCAGTCTCTTTTTAACCTCACATATTTCCAGAACCTCTCTCTCTTTCTGCCTTTTCATTTTGTTCTCTGCTTCCCATCCTCAAAACAATGGAGTTAGGAGATTACCTCGAATCTTTCACCCAGAGAGGCATACAGTTTCCCTCTGCACTTCTACACCAAGTGGAATTGATTTTTAACCGCTACAACTACCGAAAGAATTACCGGGGTAAATCCATTTTGTCTTTGATTTCTATTTTCTTTTTCTTCTTCTTCTTCTTCTTCTTTTTTTGGGGGTTCTTCAAATGCTAATGAAACTTTTGTTTATTATCATCTTACAAAATCTTCAGGGATGTTTATCATTTTCACAGAAGGAAACCATATTTTAAGTATCACATATTTAGCAGCTAGAGCTTGAACGCTTAGAGGAAAAAGTCTTGTGCCTCTTAGAGAATCTACAATAGAAAAAGATGGATTACTTGAGCAAAAAAAAAGAAGAAGAAGAAGAAGAAAAAGAAAATAGAAATCAAAGACAAAATGGATTTACCCCGGTAATTCTTTCGGTAGTTGTAGCGGTTAAAAATCTATTCCACTTGGTGTAGAAGTGCAGAGGGAAACTGTATGCCTCTATGGGTGAAAGATTCGAGGTAATCTCCTAACTCCATTGTTTTGAGGATGGGAAGCAGATAACAAAATGAAAAGACAGAAAGAGAGAGAGGTTTTGGAAATATGTGAGGTTAAAAAGAGACTGATAGAGAGAGACACATATATGTTAGGAGTTGTGAATACATATATTATATGTATATATAAAAAAAACTAGGAAAATGGAATATAAAACCTGCAACATATATCTGATTTGATACTACTCCGAATCATGTAATAACATCTGTTTTTATTCTATAAATAGTGGTTGGGCATGGAAAAAGAGCTATTTCCATTTTGAGCTAACAAACTGCAGTTGGCTATGCATGCATGATATAGGTTAATGATCCCTTTTTCCAAAACTTTGTTTATTTCGTTTTTCAAATTTTAATCTTGAATTAATTTTTTTCTTACTCTATTCATGATTTGTTTGGTGTCAGTTTATATTATATACATGCAATTTTTTTACTTTCAAATATTTAATTGTTTAAGTAACACTATTTTTCCCCCTTTTAAGTCTGCATCATCTTTAGATTGAATTTGAAATGGTTATAATCTTTATTTATAACTTTATTATTTTAAGAATTTACGGGTAGGATTATATTTGTTGCCTTTTATTCATTACTGGTACATGTTAAAGTTGAAGCCTTGAGTTTTTCTTAATCATATGTAAGTGTGAAATGCACGGATACGGATACCGCGACACAATATAAATACGGCAACCTAATTTCTTAAAAATTTACCGCATATGATAAGACATAAATACGGATCTAAAAAATACATGTTTATGTATTCGCGCATATTGAAATAAGTAATAGAATATATTTATATTTTCACACGTATTGAAATAGATCAAGTTATACATGTTTCGTAAGTAATAGAATGTTTGTTCGATATCTTACATTGTTTTTTTTATCAATTGTGGTGACCTAACAAAATTCAGAATATGAAATATGCTGGATATACTTAAAGAAGTATTCGATACGTGTGTGCAATTTTTCTTTTCACTACATTAATCGACATGCCACGTGGAGTGTCGAATATGTACCCTACGAATATTCGATAAGTATCATATCCGAGAAATAATCCACATAGCATTTTATTATCTTTTGAAGTCATACTGTGAATTATAAGAGAATGATATTTAATTTATATATAGTGTGAGAACTAATGGGTTGCCATCATTAAATTATTATATATAAAAGTGATATAAATATTATAATCCTAGAGTTTATGTGATATTAATTATTAATTTAGGGATTAAAAGTGTGAGAAACTTTATAATGTAACAATAGCCGTATAGTAGCATCTCTATCATTGCCAAAAAAGGGGGGCCTATGTGTGGAGTGTGCTTAGTCTTAAGGGTAAATTACGAATACCCCCTCAAGTAAGGCCGAATTACAAAAATCACCCTCACGTATTGGGTATTACAAAAATCCCCCTCAGGTTGTCAACTTCTTACAATTAACCCATTGTCCCTAAAATGTTCCAATTTTGCCCTTGAAAATTATTTGAAATATTTATAATATCTTATAAATTTTTAAAATTCGATGTTAATTGTTATATCTTGTAAATATAAAAAATAATAATCATATATTTGCCACCAAAATAATTGTTATAATTTAAAATTTCTCAGAAATTTCAATAAATATTTCAATTTATAATACAATATAAACTTTAACAAATTAAAATATCTTATTTATAATACATTATAATTTATTAAATTTACTAATTTATAAAATAAATTCATTTAACTAATGTATAAACAATTCATATTTATAAAGTATATTATTAAAATTCTATTTAATTTAATATTTTACAATTTAAATTGCTAATAAATATATAAATATCTTTTTTTTTTTGCAATTTTATTAAAACTTATGGGCAATTATAAATTTTATCAATTACTCTAGTAGTAAATTTATAATTATCTTTTTTTTCTAATTTATAAGATATAATAATTAGATCCCAAGTTTTAACATTTATAAGATATTACAAAATAACACTTAAGGGCAAAATTGGAATATTTTAGAGGCAAGGGGTTAATTATAAGAAGGTGACAAACCTTAGGGAGATTTTTGTAATACCCAAAACCTGAAGGGTATTGTAATTACCCAAAACCTGAGGGTGATTTTTGTAATTATGCCTTACCTGAGGGGGGTATTTGTAATTTACCCTAGTCTTAATGGCTATTGTTGTGCAATGGCACACTATTCCTTGTAGAGAGCAGCAACCCTTTCTTTGGACTCAGCATGTACAACAGGCATTGACATTCACTTTTATTTCGAACTCAGATTTAATAATATTCATTCTAACTATATTCTTTAAATCTGACCATCCATTATATTATTGTCTAAAATTATTAGTAATATGAACAATATCATATTGCATCATAAACATAAATTCGACAAGGAGAAACATATGTAAATAAAAAAAAATTTAATTGCTATTGAATAAAATTATATATATATATATATATATATATATATATATATATATATATATATATATATATGTATGTATGTTTTATTTTCAACGTATTGTTTCGGTTAATTGAATGTTGTAAAATTTACGGAAAAATTGCGAGAAAATTATCCAATTTTTTTCTCCATTTTGGGTTATGACCTCATTTGACTTGATACATAGATATATGAAAGTTTTATTTTCAATGTATTGTTTCGGTTATTTTTTTTTTTGTTTCCCAAGGGTTTAATCCCTTTCGAGGCGCGTTAGGCACATAATGTGGGAACCTCTCCCAACAGGGATTCAAACCTGAGTCTGCTACTTTCGGTTAATTGAATGTTATAAAATTTAGGGAAAAAATTTTTGGGTTATGACCCCATTTGACTTAGATAGATAGATAGATAGATATGTGAAAGTTTTATTTTCAACGTCTTGTTTCGGTTAATTGAATGTTGTAAAATTCACGGAAAAATTGCGAGAAAATTATCCAATTTTTTTCTCCATTTTGGGTTATGACCCCATTTGACTTGATACATAGATATATGAAAGTTTTATTTTCAATGTATTGTTTCGGTTAATTGAATGTTGTAAAATTCACGGAAAAATTGAGAGAAAATTATCCAATTTTTTTCTCCATTTTGGGTTATGACCCCATTTGACTTCTGTTTACCTAATTGTCTCTTCTTCGGTTCTCTGTACAAAAAATTGTTGAAATTTGCTTGAATAGTTGAATTACAAGATTAATCGTTCAACGTTTTTGCCGATATTATTCTCTTCTCTAGAATTCTTGTCCTAGACACTTGAAAAGTGGTCAGGCGCACAACAATGGTAAGGAGAAAGGGGAAGGCAGGGTGCCGGTATTGTTTCTTACAACTTTGTTTTGTATGGGTAAATAGGTCATTTGATACACTTTTGCTCTGGACATATCACTAGCCTAATATGAATACGGTGCCCCATAATATGGAAATAAGACGATCTGATTTGTTAAGCATTCAATTCAAGTAATAAATGCATATAATGTCACCACTACACAATTTCAGTAATCGAAGGAACAATGAACATTTTCCATTAGTCGTAACTAGGGGTGGCAATATGGATCAGATCCTTTGGGGACATCCGATAAAATTGGTATCAGAGCAGGCCACCACACACTTTGCCACGCATGCGGAAGGGGCGACCTAGAAAGGAGCGACCCGGGAATGAGCGACCTAAGAAAGGGCTACCGCAAAGACGAGTGAAGCCGCTTAGAGTGGGCAACCGGAGTAGGCAACTAGAGAGGGCCAACGTGGACGTTGGCAAAGGAAGCGTGGTGGAATGTAATGATCCTAGTTGAAGAGTATGGGACCTTGTCCCACATTGGTAGAATGGGATACTAATGTGGGGTTTATATGACATTCGGCTCTCCAACTTCAATAGCTAGCTTTTGGGGTGTGGTTCTCCCAGGGAGATCCATGGATCTGATCCAGATTCGATCCATAAAGATCCATTAAATTTTCACTCGGATCGGATCTCATAAAATCTGGATTTAGATTGGATCAACACATACAAGTAATGGATTGTGATCGATCCAAGAATGGATCCACTAAAGAATCCACCGGTTCCATTATTGGATCCAAAAAAAAATATTATTGGAATGTGAAAACCTTTCTCTAATACTTATTTTTGAAAATTGCAATTTTAACCCCAAATTTTTAAAAATTCCAAAATTTAATAAATTCAAATTTCCAATCCGGACACTGATTTTCAGGAACAAAATTTGCACTTTTGGTCCCTCAATTTTTGGATATTGCAATTTTGACCCTAAATTTTTGAAAAATCAATAATTGCAATTCAGTCCAGTATTTAAAGAAAATTGAAAATTTCAATTCGGCCCCTGATTTCAGAAATTCGATTTTACTCTTTTGGTCCCTCAATTTTCAGAAATTACAATTTGAGGTCAAATTGTAATTTCTGAAAATTGAGGGACCAAAAGAGTAAATTCGAATTTCTGAAATCAGGGGCCGAATTGAAATTTTCAATTTTCTTTAAATACTGGTCAAATTGTAATTTCTGAAAATTGAGGGACCAAAAGAGTAAATTCGAATTTCTGAAATCAGGGGCCGAATTGAAATTTTCAATTTTCTTTAAATACTGGACTGAATTGCAATTCTTGATTTTTCAAAAAAATTAGGGTCAAAATTGCAATATCCAAAAATGGAGGGACCAAAAGTGCAAATTTGGATTTCTAAAATCAGGGGCCGAATTGAAATTTTCAATTTTCTTAAAATACTGGACTGAATTGCAATTCTTGATTTTTCAAAAATTTAGGGTCAAAATTGCAATATCCAAAAATGGAGGGACCAAAAGTGGAAATTTGGATTTCTGAAATCAGGGGCCGAATTGAAATTTTCAATTTTCTTAAAATACTGGACTGAATTGCAATTCTTGATTTTTCAAAAATCTAGGGTCAAAATTGCAATATCCAAAAATTGAGGGACCAAAAGTGCAAATTTTGTTCCTGAAAATCAGGGTCCGGATTGGAAATTTGAATCTATTAAATTCTGGACTGAAATGTAAATCTGGGTTCTTCAAAAATTTGAGGTCAAAATTGCAATTTTCAAAAATAGAGGGACCAAAAGTGCAATTCGAATTTTTGAAAATAGTAGCCGAGTTGCAAATTTGAATTTTTCGAAAATTCTGAATTGAATAGGATTCTAGCTTTTTTGAAACTTTGGGATCAAAGTGCAATTTTAAAAAATATACAATGTGAATATTTTTTTAAGTGGATTTCAAATGACTAGTTTTAGGAGGAATTTCAAATTTATTTAAAATTGGCTGAAATCCATGACGGATCCACTGTGGATCCGCCATGGATCTATTCGGATCCATGGTGGATCTGAATTTTTTTCACCCGGATTCGATTTGGATCGGATCATAAATGGATCCATCATTATGGATCCATTTAGGATCCGATCCATTTGAGATTCGATCCACAAGAATCCGATCCGGATCCGATCCGGGTGGTCCATTTGCCACCCCTAGTCGTAACATTTAACAAGTGTAGAACATTATCTACTCAGTTGGATGCCACTAGGCCAAGTCTGATTCTTCACAATCTGCGATAGAGTTACCCTCTAGTTCTACTGCAGCTGCCACATTTTCATCGACCTGATTTCCAAAAGAGGATTAACAAGTTCAACTTTCAGCTATAACATAATTCGTCTTCACCATCAACCATTTTTCTCGTAAATGCATCTCATAGTTACATCTAAATTAAGTAATTGTTCGTTCACAAAGCCAGTGACAACTCTTATTATTTGAAAACACAACCCTTCTCACAAACTAAAACTTCTCGCCTTAAACTAAATCTGTTCCTAGCATATATGATTAAATCAACCCAGTTCGGATGGGAGAGGAGTAAAAAGTAAATAACGAGGAGCTAAATGTATGGGCTTATCAAATGAAACAGAAACTAGGACTTTAAGCATATCTCAGAACAGAATTTAATTCAAGGTGATAATAAGTATTTGGTTTCAAAGAGGCATTTAGAGACCGTAACAATGGGAAAAACATTAACCTGTTTGACAGAGTTCATCCAACCAAGACTGTAGATATATCTTCATTCGATAAGCTGTATTGCAAAGCTAAATTTCATATGTTCTTTCCTTTCTCTATAAAATAAGCAGCAGCATCTTGACATACAGCCTGAGATAAAATAAAAATAAAAAAGGTTATGGATAAGATTAGAAAATTTAAGTCGAAAATCTATACAAAAAACATCAAATAAGTTAAATTCTCATTTGAAATCTATTGTTAAATTGAAATCGATATCTAGAAACACGCTCAATAAGTCATAAGCCTACGAATTTAGGCTTAAGGAAGACACAATCACCTTGAGCTCGGGCGAAGAAGGGTGCCACTCTGGAGGACCATTTTCCGTAAGAAGACACATTGGTAGTGATGAAGCAACCTACGCCTCTGCTATTCACGTAAGGTAATAAATCCTCCAATTTGGAATCAATTAGTACTATCGTGACGATAGCTAGGACCCCCAACATCAAGAGAGGTGAGAGGTTTTGCTTTTTTAAGGCAATTTCAATTCTTTGTGACTGAATTCTTGATTTGTAAATTGTAATCCTCCCGGAATAATAGTGATCCGTACAAGAAGCCATAATTTTACGCAACAAAGAAAAGTAGCACATCATCTAAGTAATTTAACCAACCAATACAGTCAATATAATGCTGCCATATAAAAAGCAGTCCAGAATTAATTGTCTCAATATACTAAGTTTTTCCAACAACACTAGGAATCTACGAATCAAACTAGAAATAGTACCTGGCAAGTGAGCCGAATTCTATATCATGACACTGCAAGATATCCACATAATTAAGCTGCAGTCTCGAGGCTCTGATCGATGCTCCTTGTCACTCTTTCAGCACTAAAATCAAAACCCTATTTATACTTTCCACAGTTTGTTGACACAATGAATTCATTTCTAGCCACTGCTAAAGCTTTCAATGCTATCCCCAGCATCTTCTCAGATAATGTTTATGGAGAATACCTAATTTATCTGAAAATTGAAAAAAGAAAAATGCTTGAATTTAATTTCACCTAAATCAAATTTTGAGATCCAATCATTTACCTAAAATCAAGCTATCTAGATCACAAAATCAAGAAATTAACTCGATTAAAACACCAATCAAACCTTAATTAGATAAATAGTCAAACACAGAGATTCAGGAAGGGGTACAACAAGTGAAGATTAAGGTATAACTAGCAGGTATTTGAGTAAATTGTTAGAGAGTCAAATTAAGGGAAAAAAAGTTACGGGGAGTAGTCGAAGAAGTTGATCCGAGGCTTAAAGCTTGGCGGACGGTGGCGATGGCGTCGGATTCAGATACCGGCCCGAAAACATTACCAAGGGGAGAGGCGCCATTGCTGAGTTGAGGCCAGTGGTATTAAATAAGTACTCCCATTAAACAATATTTAAATTATATGAAACGTTTGGGTTTTTTGCACTTTGATTTAGCATTTTGCACTTTTCAAATATGAAAAATACAATTATTTGCATCTTCTTTAATTTTCATTCAAGCATAAATTCAAGGACAAAATAGGTAATTCAATTATAAATTTTTGACACTTTACACCCCCAAAACTTGAGAAATTGACACTTTGCACCCCCAAAATAAAACTAGCGCTTATCACCCTCGAATTAAGAACAACTTAGCAACTTGCACCCTCAAAACACAATGAATTGACACTTTGTATCCCGATACACAAAATTAACACTTAACACCCTCAAATTAAAAAAAAAACTCAAACCCCTCATTTTCTCCGACAAAGTCGACCATCGGGGTGAAAAAATATCTAAGGCAAAGTTGAACTTAGCAATTTTTACTCATTCAATTGTTGTGCATAGCACGTTTAATTTGTACAAGCTATAATTTATGGTTGTTAATTTGTTATGATATATTCATTCCAAATTCATGGTATGAATATATACATATATACAAATTAAATTACTCATGGTATGAATATATAAATACAAATTTGTTACTCATGGATTGAGTCTCCCCCAAAATTCAGATTTAACGGCCACGTCGACAATTTCGTCATTAATTTGACGGAAGTATTAAATGTGAAAAGTTAATTTGAGTTATGGTATCAAATGTTTCGACATAAACAGTTGTGGTATCAAATTCCTAAAGTAGATATAATTATGATATCAAAAGTAAAATTCTCTCCTTGTATATTGAATTTTTTGTGTCTATGTTTCCATTGATGTTTAGTTCTTTATAAGGACATATTTTGAATTGCAATATGCATAATTTACACTAGGGGTGTTCATTCGGTGAAAACCGAACCGAACCGAACCGAAATTTCGGATAACCGAAATTTCGGTTCTTGATTTTTTAGAACCGAAAACCGAACCGAACATCCTAATTCGGTTTTCGGTTTTAACCGAAAAATTTCGGTTCGGTTCGGTTTGGTTTCGGTTTAACCGAAATTTTATATTATACAAAATTTATTAAAATTTTATAATCAAATACTAAATTATTTATCATAAAAACATCAAATTAATAGGTAACCATAACACTAAACATTATTAAAAATTACATAGAACTAAATAGTTAAGTGGTTAACATTTAATTATCATCAAATGACATAAATTAAACTACTAAACCCAAATCATAGGCATAAAATTAAAAAAATTTACAATCCAACTACAAAAACTAACATTAAATAATCCTCAATTGATATAAATTAAACAAATAAAATTCATATCCATTGGCATATAATTAAAGAATTTTGAATCCCAGAAAATCGAACAAAAAATGTTAACTATTTGAACCAAAATTTCGGTTTTCGGTTCGGTTCGGTTAACCGAACAAAAATAACCGAACCGAACCGAAAACCGAATTAGGTCAAATCTCCAAACCGAAAACCGAACCGAATAGCTTTGGTTCGGTTCGGTTTTCACCGAACTCATGTCGGTTCGGTTCGGTTCGGACGGTTATCCGAACCGTGAACAGCCCTAATTTACACGCCTCTAAATTCTAACACATAATACTGTACCTTTGAATGTTTAGACTTCAGCCGCTAATTTTGTGTTGTATATCTTTCTATCCTTTCTACCTTTTTTTTTTTTTTTTACTTCAGCCCATTAACGTTGGAGTTATATATTTGGTGGGGTGCAACACTCTTACTATTTTTTTTTTTAATTTATGAATTAATATGTTATGGGCTATTGGTGTTACATGTTGGGGCCCATTTATTAAACCTCATTGTCTTTTTCAGTACCTAAGAATGATATACCTTTGTTATTCTTAAAATCACTCTTAAAATTATCCGAAATAAAGACTAGGACTTGTTTGGTTGGATTGTGCTAATGATGGAAAATTTTATTTGCAAAAAATAGAGTCCTACTTAAATTGGTGTTTGTATTTTTTTTTTCTTCTAAAACTTTATCAAACTTCACATGACTTATAGTGCATGGAGGAGTCTTATTGCTACAACTTTTATTACACAAAAGTAACAAATGGGGTACATTAAATCTTATCTAAAATGTGCTTCTAATGTACCCCATTGTGCTTCTAACTAGAAAAAAATAAAAACTAAAAAATCATGTATTATTTTTATTAGTAAAAAATTTCCCATATTTTTTTTATTAGCAAAATAACCCATTTGAAATTCCTCCATAAATTTTATGGAGGATTTTGTTATTTTTTTAAGTGAACAAGGGGTATATGGATAATTATTAGCTATGTTAAAAGAGGTTTTTTTACATCATTTGGTGGGGGTATAGTTGTCATTTCGACTTAAGTACATAGGAGTTTTTGATAATAAAAACAATACACAAGAATTTTTTATAGTTAGACAAAGCAGAATGTAAAAACTTATTGTAGCATAACCTTCACAAGTCATAGCTCTCAGTTGTAACACGTTCAAAGTATCCAAAATAATGAGAAAACAAACCAAATATAACATTTGGAGAAATATTTTATTTTTGAGATAATTTTAGAATATTAAATTAATTGTAGCTTCAATCCTATATGCGATAACAAATCAAGTAAACATATTCTACACATAAAATTGTATTTTTGGTACAGAGCTAGAGGTCAATTCCCATTTTTGGTAATGAGTTTTATGTGTCCAACACATTTGGTACATAGCTTTAACAAATTGTGACACATTTGATACAACAGTTAAAAATTGCCGTTAAGTGATGACGTGACAGTTAAGTCTAATTGTAAATTTGATAACATTACTTATGTTGACTGATGATTTCACTACAAGAAAAACAGTTTTTTCCGACAGAATTTTTCGGACGGGTACATATCCTTTGGAAATTTACCCTATTTTTCAACGTCGTTTGAGACGGGGACAAAGAATCCTTTAGATCTTTTAATAAATTAAATAAACAAAGCAGAAAATTATTTCCGATGGGATGCGTCAGTCGTAAAAAGCAATACAAATTGGTAGTATTTTTTTTCATATTTTTCGACGGGCGTCACCATCGGAAATATAAATAAAAAAAGAAAAAATAAAGTAAAAATTTTCCGACGGGAATATCCCATCGGAAATCAAATTAAATTAATTCAAAATTTCTTTATTTAACTGGGAAAACAAATGAATAAAGGAAACAAATTTTAATATTTTCCGACAGTTTATTCCCGTCGAAAATATAAATAAATACGTGAAAAAATATAATAATAATCTCCGACAGGAATATCCCGTCAGAAGTAAATATATAATAACCATAATTTTATTTTTATCTATAATAATGTTAAACAATTCTCGGAAAAACTTTATATACATGGGTCACATCTATCAATAAATGATTATATAAAGACAAGCTCACTCGCGACTCCCATCTATCAATAAATGATTATATATATCCTCAAAATTCCATGAAATTTAAAATACACACCTTGATATCGCATCAACCATAAATTAACTAACACACATATACTATATAATAATCCACAATGCATGATAATTAAGCTCACTCATATATAAATAAGAGAAATGATAATTAAATATAGTTGGAGTAGTTTATAACAAACAAATTTTTCCATTAAAAAACCTAAGTACCACAAGACAGGATGATAAAAATTAAAGGATAATAGCATTATTAATTAATTAATCCAGTGAGGCTAATATTAGCCATCATCTTCAATTGTTCCTGCATCAAATGAATAACATAATGTTAGAGTTGAATTCAATTGAAGAGTTGAAGAAATGAAGAAGAAGAGAAAGGCAGAGACGGCTTCTAATTTCCCATTCTGAATATTAGGGATTTAAGTTGTATAAGTTATTTTATTTCCTATTTGTTTTATTTTGTATTTAGCCTTTTTACTTTTCTGCCCTTATGTTAGTTAGTGTTAGATTAGCCGCCTTAGTTTGTTTTAATAATCTGTTAGGTTTATGCTATTATATATAGCAGTATATTTTGTAGATTGTACACATTAATTCATTCTCAGATTAATATAGAGTTTTATTCACAAATTCTCTCTCAATTACTCTCAATTTTCAGTTCAAAGATTATGTGAAAGTTCACATTATATTATGGTATCAGAGCCAAAATCTAAAATGTTTTTCATCCTAAGTAAAGTATCATTAGACAAGTGTCCTAGTCTTCTATGCCATGTCATATAGGAAACTTTGTTGCAGCAAGCTTGTAAAGAAGTTTGTAACACATATAGTCCATTCATGTTCCTACCCTTGCCAATCATCCTCCCTTGTAGGTCCTGAATCAGAAAGGATGATTGTGTAAATGTGGTGGTGAGGTCTGTGTTAATAAGTAGGGCACTGACAGAAATTAAATTGAAGGAAAAAGATGGAATATAGAAAACATCCTTTAATAGTAAACTATTATTAATGTAAATGTCTTCTATTTGAGTAACTTGTAAGCAGCTACTGTCAGGCAAAATAACATGTGCATTATGAATAGATTTAAGAGAAGAAAATAGAGAAATATTATAGCAAATATGTTTGGTAGCACCAGAGTCTAATATCCAATCAGAAGATTTGGCTACTGTTTTATTATTAAGAAAAGTTGAACATATACCTGAAACACAAGATATGTGTGCAGTGTCAGGTGGATTATCAGTTGTAGCAGGTAGATTGAGGTGATTGTTGAATAAATCCATAAGATGCTGGTATTGCTCTGAATTTAGACTCTGAAGTAGTGGAGTCAGGGGGTTTTGAGTCTGTTGTGAAGGAGTGTTTTGAGGTGAGTTGGAGGTGAAATTGTTTACAGGATTAGGATTAAAAGAATTATGTGGTTTAGGTTTGGGTTTGTAACCTATAGGATACCCATGTAATTTGTAGCATTTGTCCACTGTGTGGCCTTTGAAATTACAGTGAGAACAGGTAGGAACATCCTTCTTCTTATAGGTAGGATTAAAAGTGGGGGGAGTAGGAAGAAGAGGTTGTTGGTATTGATTATAAGGTCTCTTTTGAGACTGTTGGGAAGGGGAGGATTTTGAAACAAAAGCCAAAGAACCTGTTGTGTCAGATGAGTGATTCTGTCCCACTAGTTTTTGGCGTTCTTCTTGTGTTGCTAGTGAAAAAACTTTGTCAATGTGTGGGATAGGATCCATGAGTAGAATTTGACTTCTAAGATTGTCAAAAGAATCATTTAAACCTAAGAGGAAAGTGAGAACAAAATCCTCCTGATAGTGAGAGTGAATTTTTTTGAGAACTATCACATGTACAGGGGGTTAAAAGTGGTCTGTAATTTGAAAAATCATCCCAGATGGATTTTAGTTTGGTAAAGAACTGATTCACAGTGAGGGTATCTTGATGCAAATTTGCAAGTTCCCTTCTTAATTGTAATTTTCTAGGACCATTGCTAGTCTGGAATCTTGTTTTTAATTGATTCCAAATGTCTCTAGCTGAATTTGTATAAAGAATACTAGAGTAGATATCAGGTGAGACAGAATTTAAAATCCAAGAGACTACCACATCATTACTCCTAGACCAAGCAAGTTGTAAATCTTCATCATCTGGGCCAGGGTCTGGAAGAGATCCATTAACAAAGCCCAATTTATGTTTAACATTCAATGCAAGAAGCATTGATCTAGACCAAAAAGGATAATTGTCCCCCGTGAGTGTTTGTTGGACAAGAATAAGCCCTGGGTTATCTGAAGGATGTAGAAAATAGGGGTGGGATGGGTTTTCCATTGGAGGCCTAGAACGAGTGGATCCAATGGCTGTAGTAGATGTAGAATCAGAAGTAGACATTCTTATTGAGAAAAAGGGATCAAGATTTGGTGAGAACTGGAGAAAAGGTGATCAAGATTTGGTGGAAAACAGTTTTCTTGGAATTGAGAAGAAGAAAAAACTGGATCGGAAGAAGAATGTAGGAGAAAGTGTGTAGATGTAATAGTGTGACAGAGAGGAGAGAATAGAAAAAGATGTTAAAAAATAGGAAGAATTACCAGAAATTGAAACTGGTTGCAATTAGGAAGAAGAAGATTATCCTGGAATCAAAATTGCCAATTGTAGAGGCAGCGGAGTGATCTTGAAACTGGTTCCATCACTTCATGTAATAAACCTTGTTATATTTGTCCTATGGCAAAACAGAAGAGACTTTCTTTTCCTAAATCTATCTCAACTAGTTCTAAATCTTTTGAATTAGTACACTGTGATCTTTGGGGGCCCTTTCATGCCCCAACTTTATATGGACAAAATTATTTTTCTACTATTGTTGATGATTACTCTAGATTTACTTGGATATGTTTATTAAACAAAAAATCTGATATGAGCACTGTCATACCTACTTTCATTAATATGGTCAAAAATCAGTTTAATGCCACTATAAAAACCTTTAGAAGTGATAATGCACCTGAATTAATTTTTACTTCTTTGTTTAATCAACTTGGGATTATTCATCAATTTTCATGTGTTGAAACTCCACAACAAAACTCTGTTGTGGAGAGGAAACATCAACACTTACTTAATGTTGCAAGAGCCTTATTTTTTCAATCAAAAGTTCCTATTTCCTTATGGGGTGAATGCATCTATACTGCAGCTTTTCTTATTAATAGAACTCCCTCAAAAGTTCTGAATTATAAAACCCCTTTTGAAGCACTTTATAATAAACAAGTGGATTTTACTATTCTTAAAAGTTTTGGGTGTTTAGTATTTGCTTCTACAATCAAACAAGGCAGAACCAAGTTTGATTCTAGAGCTAGAGTGTGTGCATTCATTGGCTATCCTACAGGTATAAAAGGATACAAATTATTTGATCTTAACACACAAGAAATATTTGTATCCAGAGATGTTGTGTTTCATGAGCACATTTTTCCTTTTCACACTTTATTTAAAGCTCCTACATCTCTGGACCCTAAAAATGACAAACTTTTTCCTACTGTTCAATATTCTCCTGATGATTTTTTAACTAACCCTTCATCTGAAGATTTCTTTTCATACCGTTCTCCTCAAAATTTTAATACTGACTCCACTCATCATTTAGATGATACTAATGAAAATTCAGAAACTGAACAAGTATTGGAAACTGACCAACATAACCAATCTTCAGAAATTGAAGTTAGGAGATCCACTAGACAATCTAAGCTTCCTGGTTACCTTGATGATTACTTATGCAATCAAACCAAAGTTAAATACCCTATTTCAAATGTTTTGCACTACAATAGACTGTCTCCTCATTTTAGACAATTTCTTTTCAATATTTCAACTGAGGTAGAACCTCAATATTACCATCAGGCAGTTGGTTCTAAACACTGGAGGGATGCCATGGATTCTGAAATCCAGGCTTTAGAAACAACAAATACATGGACTGTAGTACCTTTACCACCTAATAAAACACCAATTGGATGCAAGTGGGTCTTTAAGATCAAAAGAAACATGGATGGTACTGTTGACAGACATAAGGCAAGACTAGTAGCTAAGGGTTTTACCCAACAAGCTGGGATTGACTACATAGAAACCTTTTCACCTGTTGCCAAGATGGTGACAGTTAAAATTTTGCTTGCCCTAGCTGCTTCTAAAAACTGGGAATTATGTCATTTGGATATAGATAATGCATTTCTTAATGGTGACCTCCATGAAGAAGTTTACATGGATTTACCATTAGGTTATCCTAGATCTAAAACCTCACCTAAACTGGTTTGTAAATTAAACAAGTCCCTATATGGATTAAAGCAAGCTTCAAGACAGTGGAATGACAAGTTCAAGGAATGCTTACTTTCTTATGGCTTTAATCAATCCACTTCAGATTATTCCCTATTCACAAAGGGCTCAGGTGATACCTTTCTAGTACTTTTATTATATGTAGATGATATTCTAATTTCCAGTCCAAATCTATCTATGATTTCTGATCTAAAAGTTTATTTACAAAATCATTTCAAATTAAAGGATTTAGGTGATCTTAGATATTTTTTAGGACTGGAAATTGCAAGATCCTCTAAGGGAATTATTTTATCACAAAGGCAATATGCCTTACAGATTCTTGAAAATACAGGGTATTTAGGTGCTAAGCCACTCACTTTACCTATGGATCCAAAGGCTAAGCTCACATCAACTGATGGGGAGCTACTTTCAGAAACAGAAACTACTTCCTACAGAAGGCTTATTGGAAGATTGTTATACCTAACTATAACAAGGCCAGACCTAAGCTTTGCAGTACACAAACTTAGTCAGTTCATTTCTCAGCCCAGAATGCCACATCTCCAGGCTGCTCATCATATTTTGAGGTATATTAAGTCCTGTCCAGGACAAGGGATCCTATATTCATCTAATGCAGGGACTGATCTCAAGGCATATGCTGATGCTGACTGGGCAGCATGCAAAGATACTAGAAGATCAGTTACAGGCTTTTGTATATTTCTAGGGGGATCCTTAGTCTCATGGAAGTCAAAGAAGCAATTAACTGTGTCAAAGTCATCTGCAGAGGCAAAATATAGGGCTTTGGCAGTAGTCTCAAGTGAAATTGTTTGGATTCATCAAATCCTCAACAATTTTGGCCTAAAACCTAACAACCCTACATTGCTATTCTGTGACAATCAGTCAGCAAGACATATAGCATCTAATCCTATGTTTCACGAACGGACAAAACACATAGAGATTGATTGCCATTTTACGCGTGAGCAAATAAACAAGGGAGCAATCAAATTAATGCCTATGTATACAGAAGAACAATTAGCAGATGTACTTACAAAGCCATTGCTCCTCCCTCGCTTTCGACTGTTGTTGTCCAAGTTGTCTCTCACACATTTGTTCGCTCCACCTTGAGGGGGGTGTATTAGCCATCATCTTCAATTGTTCCTGCATCAAATGAATAACATAATGTTAGAGTTGAATTCAATTGAAGAGTTGAAGAAATGAAGAAGAAGAGAAAGGCAGAGACGGCTTCTAATTTCCCATTCTGAATATTAGGGATTTAAGTTGTATAAGTTATTTTATTTCCTATTTGTTTTATTTTGTATTTAGCCTTTTTACGTTTCTGCCCTTATGTTAGTTAGTGTTAGATTAGCCGCCTTAGTTTGTTTTAATAATCTGTTAGGTTTATGCTATTATATATAGCAGTATATTTTGTAGATTGTACACATTAATTCATTCTCAGATTAATATAGAGTTTTATTCACAAATTCTCTCTCAATTACTCTCAATTTTCAGTTCAAAGATTATGTGAAAGTTCACATTATATTAGCTAATAGTATTATTTAGATGGAGGGGAAAGAGATATTGGCGATGGAGGAATGACAAGCAAAGTGACATACCTCAAGGCAAAATATGTAAGGCAACCATACTGATCCTCTTCAATTTCCAATCTTCTGGTCTTAATGTTATATGAGATCAACTTCGAACCGGATCCGAAATACACAATGTCGGAATCATATGGATGGAATGATATCGGTAGTAGTGGATTTGACATTGGATCGTGATGTAATACATCAATATTATTAACTCTATGTTGCAGATGCCAATCCTCGGAACTATAGTCATTCAGTACCCAAATATTGAAACCGAAGAACTCGAGTCTCCAGTCATAAAATAGTCCTAAATATCTCAATTTTCCTTGATATGCAACACATAAACGACGTTCATCTGATAGTCGGACACCAGGCAAGTCAATATGGCACATTCGATATTGCATCTCTAAGGTTCCATTGAGACCCACACACTGAGAGTACCTAGAATATATAATTAAAAAAGTAAAATATTTAAGTTGTGATATAGCCATTACTAAAGGAAGCTCAATGATGAATAAAATGGTTTAAATCTATCATATACCGGTAGAAACTCGAAGTCCGTTGGGATGGGTAATTGCATCTCTAAGTACCCTCCCATCTGCAGCGGAGCCCTCCCATCCAGCCAATGCATACGTGAATCTTCCATTAACATCACATGCAACAAGAACGTTTGTTGCAATATCACCTTTTCTTGATCTATATCGTGATTTATTAGCGGCTGGTGCTAGTACTCTCACATAAGTACCATCCAAAACCCCTAAACAACCCTAAAAAAATAGGAATTTTAAAAATCAATGTTTATATATAAACCTGCCGTATAGTGATTTAGGAAGCTTCTTAAACATGAGTACGTACCGGAAAACAACCCATCTTGAATACTCGGCATCTTCTGAAACCGGTGTAGGTTATGATAGTAAAATGGAATGATATTTTAGCAAATTATTCAATACACGGTGGAAACACTTGCTAACTGAATCCCCGGAACAACGATAATCAAACCCGACGATTCGGTTTTTCTTGTGATGTGAAAGGATAGATAAGAATATTGCAACTTGTTCATTGAGAGACACATTTTTAGTGTCCCTTAGACCACCAATATTATGCAATGAACTACATAGCTTACTAAAAGAGCTCATAGTGCACCTTAATACATCCTTATAATCAACATCCGTCGTCATTGTTACGCGATGTAAATACTCGACTTTTTTGGGTTTCTTATGTATCATGCTATACCTTCTTATCTTCCTACTACACATTTGGGAACAACATTGTGCTTCGTGTGTAATGAGGCATATACATATTATTATAATATACTTCCAAAAAAACGATGGAAAAAATTTAGGACTTGTTCATTTCTTCCTTGATCCATAAGCGGTATTCTGTATTTCATATGACAAAATATATTTTTAAATATAAATCGACTATCTATTAACATTTCATCACACAACAAACAATATACAACTAAATTTTTTTTCAATATAGGAGTTTCAAAGCACTATAATACCACCGCAAAACAGTTCACGAACCCATTTTAAGGGAATGAAAGAAAAAAATTACAAATAAAAAAAAAACCTAATTTACGTATGGAAAAGAAAATTGTTACGAACTACAGTTTGGAAAGTTCAATAAAAAAATGTACAAGATTTGGGGATAGAGTGTTGACCCTATCTATTCTCCTTCTTCAACTTGTTCAAGCTTTTTCCTTTGCTAAAACACAAGAAATGGAACAAATTATTACAAATAGTTTCGGAAGAAAAAATTTAAGGATCAATAATTACTTCTTACATCTTACAAAAGAGTTAAATGGAGATAATAATAAAAAAAAAATCAACATTTATTGTTCTCATCGTACACCAATGGAGGGAAATGAAGCTAAAGGTGGGAAATGAAAAATGATGATGGGGACTTTTATTTTTAATCTGCCCAATAATTTGATGGCATTTTCCCCGTAAATATCCACTCATTTAGGGGCATTTTGGTCTCATTCTTTTCAAGTTTGGCCCAACTAATTAATTTCTGGGTTGGAGCCCATATTGCAATCGGGCCAATTAAGGGGATGGCCCACCATTTCGGCCAATAACTACGGGCTGCCTGGGAAATTGTCACCCCAACCGAATGCGATATTGGGTTGTTTAATCTGGGCCAATTAATGCATTTCGGGCCTAATTCAATGAACCGGACACAACCTTATATTCATATTTCAATCAAGGTTATTATTATTAATATTTCCAAATAAGAAATTTTTATTCTTGCACCATATTTTTTATTGAACAATATCTTGTACTTATATTAATATGTGTACTTGAAAGTAGATAGCCTAGTGCTCGTTAAGAGTTAATTAATGTATCTCGATAAATACTATTTGCTGTGTTTTCTTTCAAAATGCGACTTAATATAAAGAAAAATGAGGTTTAATTCAGAATATGGTATTGGAGCTATTTATCAAAGTTATTAAAGTTATATTATTAGTTTAATTATTTAAATTGTACACTTACCATTCTTAGTAAGTTGTTAAGCACTTAACTTGTTAAGTTTCCATTTATAGAAAATAATTTAGGCCGTCTATTTTTCGCTGTGTATATATTGAACTCTTTCTAAATTTTTCAGATTCATCCAATCAATTATATATTGATTCTTTTGTGTCTATGATTCCATTGATGTTTAGTTCTTTATAAGGACTGAAGGACATACTTTGAATTGCAATATGCATAATTTACATGCCTCTAAATTCTAACACATAATACTGTACCTTTGAATGTTTAGACTTCAGCCGCTAATTTTGTGTTGTATATCTTTCTATTATCTCAAGGTTAAGTAAAAAAAAAAAAAAAAAAAAAAAAATTTGTACATTAATGCCCTTATTTTTTTTTTTTTTTTTTTTTTTTTTAACTTCAGCCCATTAATGTTGGAATTATATATTTGGTGGGGTGCAAGACTGTTACTATTTTTTTTTTTTTTAATTTATGAATTAAAATGTTATGGGCTATTGGTTTTACATGTTTGGGGGCCCATTTATTAAACCTCATTGTCTTTTTCAGTACCTAATAATGATATACCTTTGTTATTCTTAAAATCACTCTTAAAATTATCCGAAATAAAGACTAGGACTTGTTTGGTTGGATTGTGCTAATGATGGAAAGTTTTATTTGCCAAAAATAGAGTCCTACTTAAATTGGTGTTTGTATCTCCTTTCTAAGACTTTATCAAACTTCACATGACTTATAGTGCACGGAGGAGTGTTATTGCTACAAATTTTATTACACAAAAGTAACAACACATGGGGTACATTAAATCTTATCTAAAAGGCCTGGTCTTGCAATAAATAAATTAAATGGTAGGTAACTTAAACAACCAATCAAATTAGAACTAGAATTTTGCAGTATAGTACCTCTGATTCCTTGGGAATCGATTTTCCAGTAAAGTTTCATATGCCATCAAGAATGCGTGACACATAACAGAACCAATGTCCAAGAAAGATTGTGAAATTAAGGCAGATAAATACATATATTCATGCTATATTTAATTAATGACAACGCCAGATGTAATTTTCATAGCAATGAACTGTTATCTTGTAGTATAAAGATAGAAAGAGAAAGTTGGGATGGTCTATTGTGACTCACCCTTTAATGTGAGTCACCAACAACTCCTCTAAAACCCAATCAGATTTTGACACCTATCCAAAGTACAACTCCATACTCATTCAAGTACAACTCAACTAAAATGTAAGATACCAATTATATCCTTACCATTTCTTTTGTAAAATACCTATATAACCTTGCATTTAAAAGAAGAAAAAAACCGGAAACATCTTTCCTGAAGCTCTTATTAGCTTCTTCCTTTCCCTTCATTTCTCTCTCATTAATTTAGAATTAATTTCAGTCCTAAAAATTACTTGATAGACTGCTGCCATGGAAGCTCTTAAGGCTTCTTCCTTTCCTTCACTCCACCGCCCTATAGTTTCATCAAGAAATCCCAAGCCCAAAACCCGAAAACCCATTTCACCCATTCCATTAAGTCCATCTCTACCCTTAATCCGATGCCGGAGATTTCAATCGGACGGCCTGGAGCTTCTCCTCAAGTCGTCGCCGGCCTGGGATTGCTGGCCCGACGACCTGGTTTGAGGGGAGGGGGTGGGGTTGATCGGAGTCAGTGGGTGGCGGGTGGGTTTGGAGTATTTTTAATTTTTTTAATTTATAGTATTAAAGTTTAATATATTAATATATAAAAATAAAAAACTTTATTTAATTATGGAAATAACATTTTAATATTTATAAAATATAATATTACAATTTTTACTTAATATTAGTTCAATTTATTCAATAAAATTTAATATCGAACTAGGAGATGGTGGTGGTGGTGGTGGTGGTAGTATACGGGTTTGGAAAGGGGTTTGGAGAGAATTTGGGGGAGATGAAATGAGAGGGACATTTTGGTTAATTGGATATTTTTCATAGAAGGTAATAATGTAAAATTTCTTTTTACAATCTATTGTTTATTATTTTTTGGGTATATTACATAAAATGTGGGGTTGATACACATTTGTACACATTCAATGGATAAGATAATTTTAATTTCTTTTTCAAGGGTTGAGATTGAATTTATTTGGTGACTCAACTTTGAGTTGAGAGTCATGATAGAATGCCCCTAGAAAGTTTACCAAATTAGGAAATTAGGAAAAATAGGAACAAGCACACACACATATATATGTATATATATATATATATATATATATATATATATATATATATATATATATATGATATGTTGTATTACTTCCAGTTCACCAATGTCATTATATAATTTGCACTTAATTACTATTTTTATTACCTCAAAAAAAAAATTACTATTTTTATTGCTTATGTTTTGTTTTGTAATCTTTTGCTTGAATAATTTTTTTGTTTCCACTGTGGGAAAAGATAGAGCAACATGCAAAAACGCCCATTGTGCTGCTAACTTAAAAAAGAAATCATGTATTATTTTTATTAGTAAAAAATTCCCCGTATTCTTTTTTATTAGCAGAAACCCATTTAAAATTCCATCATAAATTATATGGAGGATTTTGTTATATTTTTAAGTGAATAGGAGGATTATTGATAAGTTATTAGCTAGGTTAAGAGAAGTGTTTTTACATCATTTGGTGGGGGTATAATTGTAATTTTGACTTTAAGTACATGGGAGTTTTTTTATAGTAAAAATAATACACAAGAATTTTTTATAGTTAGACAAAGCAGAGTGCAAAAATTTATTCTAGCATAACCTTCACTAGTCATAGCTCTCAGTTGTAACACGTTCAAATTATACAAGCAACCCCATCGTGCACCAACCCTATCGTCGCTCCCTTTATCCCAAGTCATCGAAATGGTCGATCCTAGACCTGCAACTGTCTGGGATCACCGATTCCAAGCCGACGATGATCTTGGGGAGAAGTTTCATGCTTGAATAAGCTGTGTATATTTGGACAAATGATACAATCTAATTGAAGTGTCATTATAGACAATTCCACGTTAGTTTCAGACTTTTAGTCTGACAATTGCCAAGATTGACTGCGGATAAGTCCAAATGGGACCAAACGAATTAATTTTCCATATTTTTTTTAATTATAACAAAAATAACAAAAATTGAGGAGGATTAAGCTAGGGTTCTTTGAATTTTTTTTTTTTTTTTGTTAAAGAGTGAAGAAAAAGGTGAGGTGGCGGCAAGAAGCGGAAATTGGGCTGAGAAATGATATCGACTTTTCTTTATGAAAAATAAAATATTTGAGAATTTGATCGTCTTTTTTTATTCTAATGTAATGGAATAAATTTTCAAATCCATTTAAAATCATATTTATTTAAAATGTTATTAAATAGGTCTGATAGAAATTGTCAATGGGCAGATTTTAATGGATCTAATCAAGTAACATATTAGAATTCACCATATGGATTGGGCTAAGTCCACTTACTTGACTTGGGCCTAACTCAACTTCAAAAGCTAGCTTGTAAGGTGAGGATTGCCCAATACCTTATAAAGTAGACTTAACTATTGTTTTCAACCAATGTGGGACATTTAGTCTCAATATAACAGAAAAGAATATGTATAAACCTACCCTAAACATATATTTTTTCAACCTTTAATTTATACTTAAGTTATTTCACTCTCTACTTTGAAGGTGTTAACATACCTATATATTTACTTAATTAGATCTTATCTATTCACCAAACACAAATTAGATAGTTGATTTAAAGAATCTGAACGGATTCGAAAGAGATCCAATTAAAATAACTTAAAATCGAATGCTAACATGGTTCGACCATGACATTGTCCGAGTTTGATACATTGACAGTACACCATATGTTGTGGTTTCTTCCGCCTATCAAACACGAGACATTCAAGCAAAGTCAAGATGACTCTAAAAACTGTATTATTTGGGAAAAAAAAAAAGAGCTCATTTGCGACTCCCATCTATCAATAAATGATTATATATATCCTCAAAATTCCATGAAATTTAAAATACACACCTTGATATCGCATCAATTCCATAAATTAACTAACACACATATACTATATAATAATCCACAATGCATGATAATTAAGCTCACTCATATATAAATAAGAGAAATGATAATTAAATATAGTTGGAGTAGTTTATAACAAACAAATTTTTCCATTAAAAAACCTAAGTACCACAAGACAGGATGATAAAAATTAAAGGATAATAGCATTATTAATTAATTAATCCAGTGAGGCTAATAGTATTATTTAGATGGAGGGGAAAGAGATATTGGCGATGGAGGAATGACAAGCAAAGTGACATACCTCAAGGTAAAATATGTAAGGCAACCATACTGATCCTCTTCAATTTCCAATCTTCTGGTCTTAATGTGATATGAGATCAACTTCGAACCGGATCCGAAATACACAATGTCGGAATCATATGGATGAAATGATATCGGTAGTAGTGGATTTGACATTGGATTGTGATGTAATACATCAATATTATTAACTCTATGTTGCAGATGCCAATCCTCGGAACTATAATCATTCAGTACCCAAATATTGAAACCGAAGAACTCGAGTCTCCAGTCATAAAATAGTCCTAAATATCTCAATTTTCCTTGATATGCAACACATAAACGACTATCAGGACTTTCATCTGATAGTCGGACACCAGGCAAGTCAATATGGCTCATTCGATATGGATATTTACGCGGATTATATGCAAACAATCTATCTTCATCGCTGAGCATCCAGTGAAAGGTTCAATTGAGACCCACACACTCAGAGTACTTGAATTTACTAGGTCGACCACCCATTACATATTTATTCCATTCACCGATTTCAGACAAATATTCTTCCACGCTAACAAGTTCCTCCTCACAACGCCAAAGCACCACAGTGTAACTCACGAGAACTCCATCTTCGACATTTGCATCAAAACCTCGATGAACAACAGAAGCTTGGCCATCGCCACCATGCGGGGGAAGGGCAATCCACTGTCCAGTTACAGGATTGCATATCCTAATTTTGTTACCGGAAGCAGTAGCGTAGTTCTCATCTAGTGGATCATATAGCACTAAACCATTGCTCACTCCATATATATGGTAAGACTTTGTGGGCGAAGGCAGAGGAAGTACGTACAAGCCGAGACAATTGAAGATGTTAGAATAAGTATCCACCAACACCTTAGGAAAAATGGGATTAGGATAATAAGGACACAGAGAACAGGAGGTCTTAAATGTGGAAATAAAAGTCCAACGAGGAACGCGAGAATAGTAGAGACGGACGAAACAAGGGTCTAAAATGATAGAGAGCCATTGTTTGGAAACAAGTTTGAACCTACATAAAACATTTGGCGATAGCCTAAGAAACACCTCCACTAACACCCAATTGGGAATCTGATCACCATCCAGCTTAGTTTCATTAAGGCTAAATTCTGATTCATCACAATTACTTTCCGGCCATTCATCCCCTTTGATTTCCATTTTAATTAATTAACTCTCCATCAGATATGCTACCTGTATATATGTACCACGGACAACAACTAATTAACATGTATTTATCTGATTATTACTATTATTATTACTATTAGCTGAACAAAAGTTTTACCTCGGAAGTTGATCATGGATATATTGGAAGCAGATTCTTCAACTCTTGGCCGGTTGTATATATAGAAACCGCAAAAGTTATAAGGAAAGAAGATAACTAGAAAAAAAAAATTTGATATCAATAAATCTTATAGAAACCAAAAATATCAAAAGAAATATTCGATAGTTATTCTCTAGATAACCTCAAATTAATATTCTCTAATTGATGTGGTAATTATTAGATAACTAAGATCTTCATTGATTGAATATGGATTTTTTGTACTTTGCACCCCCGAAACATGGAAAATAGACACTTTGTACCCTTTAAACTTAAATTTAGCATTTTGCACCCTTGAAATATGAAAAATGCAGCACTTTGCACCCTCTTTTATTTTTAGACAAAAAGTCAAGGGCAAAATAGGTAATTCAATTTTAAATCTTTGGCCCTTTGCACCTTCAAAACTTGAGAATTTGGCACTTTGCACCCCCGAAATAAAATTAACAATTAACATCCTCTAATTAAGAACAACTCAACAACTGGCACCCCCGAAACATAATAAATGGACACTTTAGCACCCCAAAACACAAAATTAGCACTTAACACCCTCAAATTAAAAAAAAAAAAAAAAAAACTCAAACCCCACAGATTTTTCAGTAAAGTTGATCATTGGGGTGAAAAAAATATAAAGCTAAATAGGTAATTATTTATATGTCTTTGATATTTTGAAGTAGACAATGAGTTTGAGAAATTTACTTGTACTTTATTCAGTTATTTATGGATATGTATATTAATTGATGAAAAGAAAGATGGAGAGAGAAATGAGTATTCTAGTAGTTATTATTGTTTTTTTTAATTTGAGGGTGTTAAGTGCTAATTTTTTGTTTTGGGGTGCAAAGTGCCCATTTATTGTGTTTCGGGGGTGCCAGTTGCTGAGTTGTTCTTAATTAGATGATGTTAAGTGCTAATTTTATTTCAGGGGTGCAAAGTGCCAAATTCTCAAGTTTTGAGGGTGCAAAGGGCCAAGGATTTAAAATTGAATTACTTATTTTGCCCTTGGCCTTTTTGTCTTAAAATAAAAGAAAGTGCTGCATTTTTCATATTTCGATGGTGCAAAATGCTAAATCTAAGTTTCAGGGTGCAAAGTGCCTATTTTCCATATTTTGGGGGTGCAAAGTGCAAAAAACTCATTGAATATTAAACATTTCATCTGGTAGATTGGATTGAGTCATATTAATATGATTGATGAGAACCTATATATATATATATATATATCAGTACTAGGAGAAAATTGCATTTTTGATACTAAGTTTTATGTTAATTTCCACTTTGGATACACATATTTATATGTCCAATACATTTGGGACTAAACCCAGACCGACGGTGACCTGGGACCTAAGACGCAGGCCGGGGATGGCCTAGGAATTAGGGTAAGGGAAGAGATGGGTGGGTGGGGTTGGGAACTTTTTTTTAAATTATAATTATTTATTACTTATTATTTTAATAAATATTAAATAAATTTTAATTATTTATTATTTATTATTTTAATAAATATTAAATATATTTTAATTATATAATTTATTATTTTAATAAATATTAGATATATTAATACTATTATATAAATCTTATATTTATAAAGAATATATTTTCGTAATTTTGGTGATATTTATTATTTAATTTATTGATATTATTTATAAATTAAATTAGTTATTTAAATAAAATAAGTAAAATATTTAAATTAATCCGCACGTGGTCTTATTCGAGCTAATTTTAAAATTTGGCAACAATGTAGACTAAAATCGTCACTAAACTTGAAAATGTGGGGCTATTTTGATAACCTGAAATATTATGGGGTAAAATTATCAGTCAACATAACTAATGGCATCAACTTTACAATTAGACTTAACTACCATGTCATCACTTAACGGTAATTTTATTGGTTGTACCAAATATGTCACAATTTGTTAAAACCCTGTACCGAATATGCTAGACACATAAAACTCAGTACCAAAAGTAAGAATTGACCTATAACTAGTGGCGGATCCAGGATTACGGGCCAGTGGGGGCTAAGTATAGATCAAAATTTTGATAAGTTTTCCCTGAAAACAAAAACAAAATGTGTATTTGAGTTAATCAAAAGGAGAATATAAAGTAGTTTCTATCTATTTTAACATATTTTCTTTTCATTTACAAATTTTTCAAAGATTTCTCGAAAATTTTCAAAATATCTCGTAAAGTTTATAATATACAACTAACCGAAACATACGTTGAAAATGAAACTTTAATACATGGTGCTATAAGGTTCTAGATAAATTTAATAATCGAAATACAATTTCAGATGACACCAATTATATTCACAATTAATCTCACCGATTTTTAATTTTTTGAAAATTGTCCATAATAGCCAGGATCGGAGCTAGATCAATATTTTTTTTAGAGGAGGGAGGGGGAGGGTGTTTATGTAGTAATGTACTCCGTATTAAATAAAATGTATAAAAAAAGATCGAATTCTTTTGATTATTATTAAGAAATAAATAAAATTAAAAAAATAATAAGAAATAACAAAAATCAAAGAACAGTTATTCAGAAAGAAAAAGAAGGGAACAATTGTTAAGAAGTAAAAAGAAATTAAAAGAACAATTGTTGAGAAAATAAAATAGATTAAAAGAATAATTGTTAAGAAAAAAAAACTATAAAAAAATAACAAAGGAAATGACAATCCTGAGATTTGAAGTTTTGAACTCAAGGCAATGTTGATAATCATGCATTAGGTACTAATGAGCAAATGCGATTTTTATGTAACAAAAACTAATATAAATTCAAACAATGCTTATTAGGAAACAGAAAACCTATCAAGTGAGCAGAGTTGGGATCGACCTCAGGACACCATATAAAATTTTGAAGGCTCTATCTAGTGAGCTAATGAAGTCGATTTTCTAAAGAATACTAAGAGTAAGTATATATTCTAAATATTAGTTGGGGTTATGGACCCCACTAGCCCCATGTAGGTCCGCCCTTGCTTATAACTTTGTACCAAAAATTCAATTATCTCGTATTCTGCATACCAACAAATGAACATACACTTAGATAGCTGAACTTTGGAATATACGGAACTAATTGTAGTGGATTAAGGTGAAAAAAGACCCATGTTCATTATCTTTGCTGAATTTTAGAATATATGAAACTTATTATATATTGGATTAAGGTGATAAACAACAGATGATCGTTGATCAGTTGCTACATATATAAAAACCATGATGAGTTTATATCATAGCCTATTAGAAATACATTTCTTTTTATATATACAAAATAGAAAGAAAAAAAAACAATATAGGAATTCAAAAAAGGGAAAGTATAATACTCCATTGTATATATACACTTGCTTGACGCAAAGTTAAGTTGTACTTGTAGGATTCATTTTAAGTACACACTTTTGGTTTTTTTCTCCTCCATTTTTTCACAATCTTTTTTATCAACCTCATTAATTATTCAGAAATTAGTACAACCAACTATCTCATTATTATTTTGTTTTTTGGATTTTTTCAGTGCTTTTTATTCTTTCTGAGGCTCGTTGAACACATTAAATTAAATATTAATATGTAGGTCATGATTGAGAATGGTCCATGTATTTACACTGCTGAAGTACTTCAACAGTACTTAACTATTTCCAACGTAACTTAGAAATAAAAAATATTCATGCAATGGCACAATCAAAATATATTTTTTTCAGGATGGAGCAAAATTAGGAAATAGAACATGTGATGCTACTAGTTAATCATATATATGAGAACAAATTAAATTAAGAGGAATTACAGGAAAACAAGTATACAAAGAAAAAAATCAAAATATAAAAAGAATTTTAATTCACTTACGAAGACCAAAATTGAGAAACAAAATGCATGATAATATTTATCACGATGAATTAAATTGTCCATAATCTAAAAAGAAAAAAAAATCCTAATAATAGACATTTTTTTATAGAACGAAAATTACTTTAATTACTTGGCAAGGGAATAAAAGTACGTCCACAGAAAGAATATTAATTTGGCAGGGTAAAGACAGGTGTACAAGTCAAATTATCAGAATAAATGCTTTTTGAGGAATATGATATAATCTTTTAACCAAGTAAGTAACTTTAGTTTTTTTTGGACTCAAGATCTGTGTATAATTCTGACAAAAAAAAAAAAAAAAAGATCTGTGTATAATTAAAACCCATGTATATACATTTTTAAACGTGTATACAACATATGAATTTGAGGAATCAGTCTCCTATTTACAACTTTTCACTATTAATATCCATTAATAGAATCCCTAGTAATATTTCCATTAATACAACGAGTATATCCATTATTAAAATATTTGAAAAAATTTAGGGTGCCGCTACGTTAGGTGTCGTTAATACCACATTAGGTGGTATTACCATACAATGTGTATCACATTATATGGTACATGATCACATTACATAGTATTAACCTCATATATTTAGTATGACCCCCACATCATGTAGTATTTATTCCAAATTAGGTGGTATTACCACGTAATGTGTGTCGCATTCTATAGTATAAATTATACTCCTTATACCATACAATGTGATACACAGTGGCAGAGCCAAAATTATTTTTCTCCGGGGTCCACTACAAAATTAAAAACTATAATTTAAAATATTAATAACAAAAATTCAACAACAATCAAACTTCAATGAAATTAATTCAAGCTCAAAATCAAATTTGATAGAATGAGATTTTTTTTTATAAATGTCGACGAAATCGTCTCATGACCTATTTATATCAACTAACAAGCCTTAGATAAAATACCAATATAAATATACATAATTCATTCACGTCTCCCTCAATAATCAATGGTTTCTCCTCCTACTATAAAAACTATAACCTGTATTTCTTTTGGTAGAATTTGTGTTTTGCACAATTTTTTAGTAGGCTTGTTTTGTGATAATAGAGATGAAGATGAAAAAAAGTTTATATGAAGTTGGAGTCTCTTGATATTTTGCAAGTATTAATTCTTAAAAATTAATTACAAAATAAAAGAATCTGCTAGAGTTTGAGTTAATGTCGACTTTGTGAATTTAGACTTGTTAGCTTTATCAAACTCTAATAAACATGGACTCCTTTTAATTAGAATTTTAATTATAATTAGGGGGTCATTTAAAACTATATTATAAGATTTATATAAATAATACCATAGTACAAATATTTACACACATAAAAACAAGGTAGGAGAAATTTTCAGGGGGGTCCATGCACCCCACTCCTCTTAATGTGGCTCCGCCACTGGTGATACACATTGTGTGATAATACCACCTAATGTGGTATTAGCGGCATCTAACGTAGCGGCATCCTAGAATCCCTGTTTATATGAAAGATTTCGTTCAAATTAATATCTAATAATATAGATGAATATTTGCAATAAACATTTCACTTGGTAGTTTTATGTACATTTTACATAAGAAAAAATAAGTATTATCTTGCATATCCCCCGATTTTATATATATGCTATGTAATTAATTCACACTTTTCATAGACAAATTGAGTGATCATATAGTATAAACTAAAACATTTAGATTTATATTACTAGACCGATTACTTTGGTCTAAATTGTCACAATCAAATTATTTATACATCTGTACAAACATGCAAATTGTAAAGTTGTAAATTTGTAAAATATTTTTGGAAGAATAAAATAGTTGTGTCCTTAGTGCCGTAACTTGGATTAAAATTTTGTTTCTAAAATCTATATCAAAGTACTAAATAACATTTTATTTTTCTTATTTTTTTACTTTTATAAAATGTTCTATATACTAAGTTATAAATGTTCTATGTATATACTACGTGACAAGGACTTAAACATTCATTTTCATTCTTGGTCAACTTATTTGCAAATCTGCAGGTGGATGACGTCAACTGATGTTGAGTTGATGTTGTAATTGTTTTTTAAGTCTCTTTCTTCATTACTTTCAAGCCTTCATGCACATTGTAAAATTGTAAATTTGTAAAATATTTTTGGAAGAATAAAATATTTGTGTTCTTGGTGCCGTAACTTGGATTAAAATTTTGTTTCTAAAATCTATATCGAAGTACTAAATAACATTTAATTTTTCTTGATTTTTTACTTTTATAAAATGTTTTATATACTAAGTTATAAAATGTTATATATATATATACTACGTGACAAGGACTTAAACATTCATTTTCATTATTCTCGGTCAACTTATTTGCAAATCTGCAGGTCGATGATGTCAACTGATGTTGATTCGATGTTATAATTGTTTTTTAAGTCTCTTTCTTCATTACTTTCAAGCCTTATGCACGTGGAGAACATTTTTGGTTTTTTTTTTTTTACATTTGAGATTTTTTATATTTGAGATAGTAGTTTGTGAAATAATCTCAATTTATATGAGAATATTTTTGGTTTTTTTTTTTTTATATTTGAGAGAGTAGTTTGTGAAATAATCTCAATTTGTATGAGAATATTTTTGGTCTTTTTTTTTTACATTTGAGAGAGTAGTTTGTGAAATAATCTCAATTTGTATGAGAACATTTTTGGTCTTTTTTTTTTAACATTTTAGATAGTAGTTTGTGAAATAATCTCAATTTGTATAATGTTATTTGTTTGAATTTGGTAGAGTAGTTTGAGAAATAAGATGGTGTAGTATTTTTTGTAAGAGTTTAAGTTTTTTTTTTTTTTGAGATAATGAATATATTATTACATCAAACACTATATTGAATCGAAACTTTACAATGATACCAAAGTAAATTAATTACTAGTATTAAAATAGAGAAAATACCCACATTTTCGTTTACCAAGAACATGCAAACCTAATTGACTCGTTATCTTCTACAGATAGATTCTACTCCAATCCAAGTTGTTTGAGCTTAATAATTTCATTAACAAAGAACATACATCAGAACATTTAATTTATTACTACTACTGCTATTATTATTATTATTATTATTTTGATAAATATATTCAAGACATGATTTAATCCCTTTCGAATCGTGTCAGATATATTACACATAAATTTCTCTTAGGGAAAAATTGAATTTGGGTTCGATCATTATTATTATTATTATTTTTTTTTTTTATAACCCAGGTGTACATTATTATTTTTACTATGTATATAGTACCAGGTACTACAATATTGGAGTATCATTTTCTTCTATAAAACAAAAAAAGGGGTAAGAAAATGAAATAACATTATAATCTCATCAATATCTTACTATAAATGTAGAATATTTTAGAATTGTGCTGTTTAACTGACTGACATTTGATAAATGTAATAGGAGACGTAGAAATATAATTGATATTTGATTTGGATGATCTGATTAATGAAGTTTTAATTATAATATACTTTCTTGAATGAATGGGCCTGATCCATGTATATGTTGATATTCTAGAGATATAAAGGACTCATGTATCATGTATGTGCAGCCAAAAAAGCCAAAAAGAAATAAAATAAATTACAAATTATTATGGACGTTTATAAATGCTTCCTGATTTCCATTTTTCACTTCACACTCAAACACTCAAAAGAAAAAAAAAAATCAGATCTTCCACTAAAGAATTAAAGGCAATACTATCATGGCTAACCGACCATACAAACACAAGATGCTTGTAAGTACTTAAATTAATGTTTTTTTAATAGTAATCCTAACTTCATAAGTTTATAGCCTTTTTTTTCTTCGATTTTTTCACTATTGAAGAACATTACCGTAAAATATTTATAGTTTTAACATTTTCTATTCTTTTGTAGATTAACTTTGTGTTATCCTCTGGGGCCACTGCATTACACAGTTTTGTTTTGGCTTTGGAGATCTCCCACAATGAGAATGTTCCACTGATTTTCTATGGGGTATTTCTACATGCCTTATCTCTTGCTATTGCGATAAGGCTTCTAGTTGAAGAATATAGAGAGGAAGAAGTGTATTGGTGCACAACTAAAAAATGGTTTGTTTCTGTTACCCAATGTGGCTGGAAGTTGTTCATTCCCCTCCAAGCCATTATGGATGTCTTATTATCCGCAGCTTGCTTGGTTATTGGCATCATTGTGCTAGCCAAGATGATTGCTGGTCTTGGACCTCATCACGCCCATTTATTTGCACAAAAGCCTTATCATATGCCTTATATGCATGATTATACGCCTTATGTGCCATCCGTGCCTACTGTGCCATCCGTGCCTACTTCACCTTCTCTATGCGAGGATCAATGCCCATCTCCACTTCTCGAAATTGCTGTGGGCTTTGCATTATGCATTACAATGGGAAAGCTTGTCCGACTTATTCATATATTGGAGGACAAAATATGTGGCTAATATTACATATTTGGTTATATTAGGACGTGGTATTTAATTAGAGTTTGTCTTAATTTTAATTTCCCTAAGGTTATGCTATATGCAAACCAGTTGATTAATTGTTATGTTTGTATGGAGTCTTTTTGTTGCATATTGTAATTGACAGTTTATTATCTATATATTGTTAATTTTAGTTTTAGTTAAATTATGTTTAATTTTTTTTTTCATTATCGCACACTTACCAAAATATATTTAAAATACAAACAAATCTCTTCGATATGCTTATATTTGTAAATTTTAAAATGTTAGATGATTCCTTTTAAGACAACTAAACCTCAAGAGGTGGTGTCGTAAACATTAATTACGATTATGTAGTGAAAATATTTTTGTAGAAAACTCAAGCATATAGTTAATGTTGACTGTAGACTCATAAAATTTAGTCACACTGGCTACAATGAAATTTGAGGTAAATGCAAAAACACCTCTTGTATTTTGTATAACTATTAGAAAAAACCATATGTTCTTTTTTTATAAGCAAAATAATCCACTTGAAATTCCTTCTTAAATTATAGTGGGGGTTTTGTCAATTTTTTAAATGAAAAGGATGGTTATTGCCAATTATCAAAGGCAGGGGAGGTTATTGATATTTTTTAGATTAAGATGGTGTTTTTGCATGCTTGGGTAACAGTATAACTGTAATTTTATCTTGTGAAGGTTTTTTTGCTAAGAAAAAATAAACTCAAGGGGGTTTGTTAATAAAAATAAGAGCAAAAGATAAAAACATCCCCTATGATTTTGTCTAATTCCCTAAAAACTCTATGTATTATTTTAACTTCCCAAAACCCCTCATTGATATATCAAGTAAGTGTCAAATACACCCCAAGAAAAGAGAATGTGTTTCAATCGTCAAAATTGCAAGTATTTGTTCACATTTTGCTTTTGATATGACAATTTTACCCTTAACATCGAAAGATAAAAACTTCTCCTATACTTTGTCTAACTCCCAAAACAACCCACATGTGTCATTTTAAATCCCCAAAATCCCCCTTTGTTTGGTTTTATATACCACACTCCATCCAAGTAGTATATAATTTTTCAAAAATAATACTTAAATTTAAAAAAAAAAAAAGAATACATAGAGTTAATTTTGTCATTCCACCGAAAGTCAAAAGTAAAATTATACTTGAGTTGTATGTAGTATTTAAAACCTGATGCATGTGGGTTTTGGAAGTTAAAATAACACAGAATTTTTTTTAAGAATTAGACAAAGTACATGAGGTATTTTTGTCTTTTGCTCCAGAAATAACATATGAGAGGTTTTGATAGTTAGACAAAGCACAAGGTATATTTTTGCATTTCACTCAATAAAATTTTATTAGGTCGGAAAAGGGTTAGAAGAAGGCCCATTGTCTTTCGATAAGATGGCTGCTCGATCTTAATGTTATGAAATCGGAGTAATTAGTCCCATTTCAATTGTATTATTAAAAGATTAAATAACAAATCCACTTAATAACAAAAAAAATTTTTTTGAAAATTTATATTTTAGCTGAAGTAAATTTTAGATGTTATGTAATTAATTACTTGACTTTATTTCATTTTATTACATTCTTAACCCTATTAATTATACATCATCGTATATAGAAAAAGTCATACATCATATATAAAACGAGATAATTGCAATTGTGGTACCAAACTATATATCGAGTCTCACTTGTGGTACCATAAAAATTGAGGCCGATACATTTGGTGTCAAATTATAGAAATTGAATCACTTTTGGTACTACCATTAAAAATGGACGTTAATTGATGGCGTGACAGTTAAGTGTACGTTATTGCAAAATTGATATCATTACTTATATTGACTGACAATTCTACCCCATAACATTTTAGGCTGTCAAAATAACTCCACATCTTCAAATTTAGTAACAAATTTAGTTCACATTCCTGCCCAATTTCAAAATTGACTCGAATAAGACACATGCGAACCAATTTGAAGATTTTACTTATTATATTTACATAATTATTTAACTAATTTAATTTTATAAATTACAATATAAATCCAATAAAACATTAAAAAATAAAAAAAATAAAATTTTTGAAATCTAAAAATTATATATATAATATTTATTAAAAAGATAAAATTACATATTATTAACAAAATAATTAAAATTAAAAAAAAAAAAAAAACACATCCCCATCCCTACCCCCAGCCCCACAATTCCTCCCACCCCCAACCCTGATTCCAGGCCGCCAGCGGCCTAGGATCGTTTGTACGAGGCCGCCGGTTGCCTCGGATCATCGGTCCCAGACCACCCACGGCCTGGGATCTTTGTTGGGGTTTTTTTTTTAAATTATAATTAGTTTTGTTAATTAGATTTTTTTTTAATAAATATAAAATATCTTAATATTATTATATAATTTAGATTTAAAAAGAATATGTTTTATTTTTAATATTTTTTTGGATTTATATTAAAGTTGGTATGTCAATATTATTTATAAAATTAAATTAGTTAAATAAATATGTAAATATCATAGATAAAATCTCCAAATTGGTTCACACGTATTTTATTCGCCAATTTTGAAATTGAGCAACAATGTGGACTAAATTTGAAAATATCGGGTTATTTTGACAACCTAATATGTTATGTGGTAGAATTGTCAGTTAATAAAAGTATGATATCAATTTTACAATAACACTTAACTGCCACATCATCAATTAACGTCCGTTTTTAACGGTGGTACCAAAAGTGATTCAATTTCCTAAATTGTGGTATCAAATGTGCCAGCCTCAATTTTTATGACACCACAAGTTAGAATTGATATATAATTTGGTACCACAATTACAATAATAATAGATAAACAAACTTACATAATAGACACAAATTGAAAAAGGTTGTCGAATGAATAGAAATAATAAGATCACAATTTGAGAGGGTCAATGTTATTGTCCGAGGATAATACTTAACTATATAAATGAAAGAAAATAATAAGGAATATGTAGAGTTATGGCAAAATAATTTTTTTTTTTTTTTTTTTTTTTTTTTTTTGAGAACCAAACAGAGGAATAACATTGATGATCAAAATATTTAAAGATAGCAATGTCCTGAATGAAACTAGGAATAGAACTAGTAAAAAAACACTTGAGAGGCTAGTTTAGCAAGATGATGTGCTTCTCAGTTGTTCTCCCTAATTGTATGGAGAATACGAAAATCTTCTAGGCCCAAAGCTAATCTTCTAATATCATCAAAGATGGCCCCAAGAACACCCATTGAGGAAGCTGAGCTTCGAATCCTTGAGACCACCGGCAAGCAATCACCTTCAAGTATCAACCGATTCCAATGCAATGCAATACTAAACTCTAAAGCACGAAGCGCTGCCGTAGCTTCTGCTACTTCAGGGTCTAACGGTAATGGTAGTGAAGTTGATTTCCATCCCAAGCAATGGCAAAATAAACTGATTAGCCTTCATCATGACTAAATTTTTGGCTTAAGTTAAGGAATTCAATTAGTTGTCAAATCAAATTATTTCTTGATTAAAAAAAACACTAAATTCTAAGAAAAAAATTAAGTCCAAATTTTAGGATTTCCGTAAAAAATTATTCACACACACACACACATATATATATATATATATATATATATATATATATATATATATATATATATATATATATATATATATATATATATATATATTAATTACTCGCGCGGTACAAAATCACAGCCGAATAGAAGAAAGATAACAATTATATAATTAAGACAACCTACCAAATTTATTTTGCCAAGCTTGAAGGTTACTTTTAAATTATGAAAGAATTAAGGAAGCAACATTTCTTGTATGAATCAATCACTGTAAAATCTCTTTTTCGAAGTCCATTTACATTGACAAAAATCTCATGAAAGAATACGAATCATACCAACGAACATATAAGAACACAAAATAAAATAGCTATTTTACATTCTGTTGAATCAAACTCATGTGTGAGTTCTCAAGCATGAATGTTCTACTTTTGTAATTCCACCAAAAATCAAAACCCCAACAACATGAGCCATATAGATCTATAATTCCTAATCAATATGAAAATTCGATATTTATAGCGTATAACTGAAACCACATGAGCTAGATTCAATATATTTTATAGCAAACGGGATTTGATTTCTTAGTTCAAGGGTTGTGGCAATTGGAATTCCATTTCTTGATTCAAGTATCAAGATAAAAACTTCTAGAAGTTCATGGTTCGGCTTATTTATAGTAAGTCAAATACATTAAAACTTTAATAATATAATATTACAAATATAAATTCAATGAGTCAAAAAGTATTCAAGACCAAATAATTACCTTCAATAAAAAAATTAATTTGCATGATCAAGATTACAAATTAATTTTAGAGGCGTGTCGAACACATTAAGTGAGAAGCTCTCCCAAAAGAAATTCGAACTTGCGTTCGCTACATTGTGGTGACCAATTTCTTTCACTAAATCAATTGATTGTTGGTATATATAGAAATATAATATATAATATAAATATGTGATCGAACAATGTTTGTAAAATCAACTAACTCAAAATACTTAAGCTCATATGTAAATTGACAAACAAGAGTGGATCAGGTTGCAATTTGCTCACAACCAAAACTTGAAAAAAGAAATTAAAAAAAATATATAGATATATATAGGAGTATATAATTTGGGGCCTTTGCCCTTAGGCGGCCGTCCAAATTGCCTACCTATTCGGACGACCTTGAACATATATATGTACACAACTAAGACCGATCATTATTATGGCAACTATAATAAGAATACTTAAACCAACACGATGCTTTGCGTCATTGTATTTCATAAACATTGGTATCACAAGAAGCAAAAGACCTACACCAGCAAGAATAACACTAACATCTAAAACAACGTCTCCAGTATTACGAGCCATGTATGGTAATTTGAGCCAACAACTCTGCATGCGGAAATATAAAAATTAAATTAGTCAAAAATTAATATGAACCTTCGTTTTATTTTCTAAGAATATTAATAAAACTCTTGTGGTCAAACTTATAATTTCTAAATTAGCTAATAAAAGGATAACACGAATGTTTTTTCTGCGAATAAAATGTTAGCATATGAGTTGGCTAAAAAAAAAAAAATACAGATAATAATCTCTCGATTAAGAATAACACAGAGAATATTGCGTTTTACTATCATGCTAAGTATCATTGGCATAAAAGTGAATGTTATGAAAGCAAATTAAATATCTTTTTTTTAGAAAAAAACTTCATTAATATTCAAATCAAGTCAGGTATTACAAAGTTGTTGACTTTAATTAAATTAACTTAATCACCATCAACAAATCTACAAGCACAATTAGCTAAATAGTGGGCAACTAAATTTTCTTCCCTAAGAACAAGAAAAAATTTAAATTAGTCAAATACCATGATAATGTTTGCACAAAACAAGTTTGTAATTGAAAAGAAACCCTATATCTTTAATCTCGATTTCAAATACTCGACAAGCAAATTGAAAATCAAATAATAACTTGGCTTTCTACCCACCTTCTAGTATAAGCTTATGTCTAGTAATTTAGTAAGTGTAGTGTTTCTTCTTCAAACCAATTTATATATTGCACCATATGCTGAAAAAGCACGGGTGACTAATTAAATGGCTTCATGAGGTAATATATGGCTGATCTTCCATTACTTTTGTGGTTAACACGGGATCTACACTAGTTAATGAAAAATCTATAAATAAAATCAAATATATATTTTGTAAATCTCAAACAAATTTGTTAAGGTAAATTACGGACATTCGTTAGAGTTTTGTAAGGGATGGTCCATGTAATTTACCCAAAATAATAAGCATTTTGTCTTCTTCCTCGATGGATGAGTTATTCATATGCTCAAAACTGCTAGTTTGTTTTCATCTTGATTTGAAAAATGATCAATTTAATGTTAGCTTACATTTCACTTTACCCCACGTAATATAAAATATCTAATGAGCATTTGTATCCCCGTTTGATATTAATTCTTAAAATTCATTTTACTCTCCTTTAATATTTTTAATGGACATATATAAAGGAGGGTAATTTCGTCCACTAATAGTTTCTAAACATAAAATACTTTTGTCGTTAACACGGGATCTACACTAGTTAACGGAAAATCTATAAAGAAAGCCAAATATATATTTTGTAAATCTCAAACAAATTTGTTTATATAAATTACAGATATTTCATGAGATAAGTTCTAATTATAAAAATTTCTCTCATATATTAGACCCCTTATAATTGACTCCTTACCCCTAAGAAGTTCTAACCCATAAGAGATTATTTGTAATATTTGTAATATCTTATAAATTTTAAAATTTAGGTGCTAATTATTCTATCTCATAAATAATTATATTATTACTAACAAAAAACTGGTAAAACTTATAGTTGTCCATACGTTTCAATAAATATTGCAAAAAAAAATATATTAACATATTTAGTAATAAACTAAAATAGAATTTTAATAGTAATAATTGTTCTAAATAGAAAAATTATTTACAATTTAAGTTAAACAAATTAATTTTTATATATTCATAAATTTAATCAAATTTATATTATACTATAAATTAAATATTTCAATTTAATAAAGTTTATATTGATTTATAAATTCAATATTTATTAATGCAGTATAAAAAATTATCTATTTAATTAGAGTAAATATTTTATGTTTATACAACTTATTATTAAAATTTTATTTCATTTATTATTATAAAAATAGATTATCAATAAATATGTAAATAGAATTTTTTAATATCTATTGAAACTTATGTTAATTGTACAATTTGATAAATTTATTGTGGTAAATATATAATTATCACTTTTATAATTTATGAGATATTACAATTAACATCCAACTTTTATACTGAGATATTATAAACATTATAAATAACCCCAAATGTAAAATTGAAACTTTTAGGGGTCAAGGTATTAACTGTAATATGCTTCAAACCTGATAGGGATTTTCGTATTCTTCAATATGTGAGAGATTTTTATAATTACACACCTCAAGATTAATTTAGACAATCAAGTAGAAATATTATGTGTAAGAAATACAATATTGTAACAATATCTGATATTTCAAAGTTCTTATTTAATGGAAAAGATTAAGCATTAGATTTTTTCTATATTACAAATGAGCTAGCTCCCCTATCATATTCTTGAAGTGGATTAATTAGTAATTATTAGAATTTTTTGTAGATTGTATATTTAAATGGATGTTTTAGTTTCTCGTGATAAGAAGATAGACACATTTTTTCACTCTGAATAAAAGAGCTAATTACAGAGATCTCACATTTGGTTTGGTATAATTTGCGTCCAATCCTCTGAGAATCATATTTACAGATACCTTTCATGAGGATTGCAAAACTTTACATCGGTCGGTCTAACATTAGTTTTTGCTGACGTCATCACTCAAATTTAATTGAAAATCTCTTTTTATTCTTGAGGTTATTGTAGATATTTTGTGAACAATTATAACTTTGTTATGTTTGTTGCATAAGAAGGGCTTAATCCCACTTTGCACCCTATAAATATGAGCATTTTTCACTTTGCACCTTATAAAAAAGTTATCCCATTTTGTATCCTACAAACCACTATTTCATCCTAGATTAGGGTTGGGAATTTGGGTTGAGTTTTCTGGGATCCGTCCCAACCCGTTTGGGACTGAAAAAAGATTTTTTTGACATTTCAGCTTCGGGTTGGGTCGGGTTCGGGTATCATATTTAAATTCAAACCGGTATCTCGGGACCCGTTCGGGTATTGAATAAAAAAACTTTGGCCCAATATTATTATATTTGTATCTATTGTAACTTTTAATTTGCTTGTGATCTTTTGATACTTGGAGTTTAATTGTAATATTGTTGAATGTTGAAGACTTTATACTTATATGTTGTGTTTGTTTAGGAGTATTTGATTGTAATATTATTGAAGACTTGAGAAGTTTGTGTTGTATTTTTGAAGTTATTGTGTACAATTCAATAATTCTACAATTCTTCTATATTAAAAAGTAAGATTTTTAATGGACATTATATGAATAAGGGCTATTGAGACCATTTGAGATATTGTTTAGTTAGTAAGCAATTTTGGTGTTTGAAGAAGATTTTGGGACTAAAGTGAAACACATGATTCAAGTAGGGACTAAAGTGAAATAAATAATTCATAATAGGGATTAAAGTGGGAAAATATAAAAGGGACCACTCTGTAAAAAGTTAATGATAAGAGGGACCAGAAGTGATATTTACCCTAATCGTTTTGTAAACATATATATAAGAGTAAGAAAAATACATTGAGCCATTTTCCGATATAAATGCCATTTGAGTATTACGGAAGGATAAACGAATAACACATGATAAGAGTAATTTGCAATGAATTGTTAATTAATATTATAATTTATATGTAATTTATATAATAGAAAAAAGATAACAATTAATTATATAATTTATAATATTAATATTCAATGTAATAGCTGATGTTAGATAACTTTAGACGTTGATAAAAATTATATATAAGGAACCTCAGCCCTTGCACTTACTAAAATAATGAATCTTATTTATTTTTAAGGGCTTTCAGAACTTAGATCTGATTTGATCTTCTTATTGACGTGTCGGACACATTAATTGAGAAGCTCTCCTAAAAAGTACTCGAACTTATGTTCGCTACATTGTAGTGACTGATCATTTTCACTAGATCAATTATTTATTGATATATAGAGAGAGATAATATACATATGAGATCAAAGAATGTTTGTAAAATCAGCTAGTTCAAAGTACTTCAACTCATATATAATTATATATATTGTTGACAAATAAGAGTGAATCAAGTTGCAATTTGCTCTCAACCAAAACGTGAAAAAAAAAATTTAAAATACACACACACACACATATATAATCACACACACACACACACACATATATATATATATATATATATATATATATATATATATAATTGGGGCCCTTCTACTTAGGGCCTTAGACTGCCTCGCGTCCAAATTGCCTACCTATTCGGACGACCTTTTACTTATCATTACACAACCAATACCAATTAATGTTATGGCAACTATAATGGGAAGACCAAAAACAACACCATGCTTTGTGTTCTTGTATTTCATAAAAATTGGTAGCTGAACAACCAAAGCACATACACCAATAATAAGACCACCAAGAAGACAAATAACTCCAAGAACAATGTCTCCAGTACTTCGAGCCATGTATGGTATTAATATGAACCACTAACTCTGCACGTGGAAATATAAAATTATATTAGTCCAAAATTAATATGAACTTCCGTTGTATTTTCTTGGAATATTAGTAATAACACTCTTGTGGTCAAAATTTTAATTTTTAAAATTAGCTAATAAAAGGATAATATGATACACAAATGTTTTTCCTGCTAATAAAAAATGTTAGCATGGGAGTTTTGATTGCTAAGAAAAATAATACAAATAATTTTATGGCGATAACAAAGAGAATATTTTGCATTTTTACTCTCTTGCAATCTTACGAAAGCAAATTAGTTAAATACGTACCATTATTATGTTTATACAAAATAAATTTGTAATTGAAAAGAAACCCTATATCGATCATTAATTTCTATCTCAAATACTCAGACAAGTAAAATTGAAAATCAAATAATAGCTTGGCTTCTCCACGTCACCCACCTTCTAATATAAGCTTATTTATGTCTAATACTTTAATAGTGTTGTGTTTCTTCTTCAAACCAATTTATATACTGCACCATATGCTGAAAAGCACGGGAGATAATTATTTTTTTGATATAAACATTAAAGATAAAGATTTCTAGATAATATCGTGATACAGATATTACATATTCAAGTTTTAATTATCGCAACATTATATACTTTTATATTATAGATTTCTTAAGATGTTTTTTTTGGGTTTGATATTGTTATATATAGCAATTATGTGAAGCACGGACCAAGTTACATTGCTACGAGAAATGAACAATTAATGTTGAGATGTATAGATAATAATGGATGTCCGTGGGTGAATTTTAATTCGATTTCAGTCATAATTATATTTGATCCCATCTATTAAAAAATTATTCATCTATAAATTCAATGGATTTGAATCGATTAAGAACATTCATTATTCAAAATATATGGTGCGAATACAGATATAAGTCCATCCGATCTGTTAAGAATTCGTTTACGAAAATAAAAATGTGTGTGTATATTTATATATATATTTTTTATGCATATTTTTATTTGAGTTAATTTTGATAATCAATTCAATATATTGTTTTACAACGTGATTTGTTAATTTATTGGAAATAAGTGGTTAAAAGTGTCGAAAGTTAATCTTTCAAATTTAAAGATTTTATAAGATGCGAAATTTAATTGAAATCCAGTAGAATTCGAACAAGATTTGAGATCGAAGAATTCGGGTCAAATCCAATCCGATTCAAATTTGACCTATTGATTAAGAATATATACATGCCATTATAACACTATTATTTGTAGTTCATTTGGTTCTATCACCGAATAAAGAGTTTGGAATTGCGGGTTGAATACTGAAAGGTAGAGAATGAAATTTGTAATTGTAAGACGAAAATTAAAATTTACGAAAGTTAGTGTACAAAATTTGTTATGTATTATAATTAAAGAAGACTATTTTTAAAAGATCCCAAAGTTACAGAACTATTTTTGAAATTTTGCCTTCCCAGACCAAAGTGGTGTCGCAATGCTTGAGCTATTTAGACCTTCGTATACACTTTATGGGTATGCTACCAATTATCCAATCACAATCAAGTCGAGCTTACCCTATAACTTGCTTGCTTATGGAATTTTGATATAATATTTGAACTATGATATATATATATATATATATATATATATATATATATATATATATATATGTTTAATGAAATGGGTTTATATGAGTTTTTGATATTTGGAAACCACAAGGGAAAATTTCAAATGATAAACATCATTTACAAAATCTTGGAAGAAATACTGGAAAACAATTGTTGAAGGGGAAATACTAAATGCAAATTTAGAGAGTGTGTGAGCTACAATGCTACATAATAGTTGATAATTTTATTTAATAAAGTTCTGATAATATTTACGTTATTGAATATAACTCTATCTGAATTGAATCTCATCAAACAATTAAATTATAGAATTAATATCAGTTTACTCCTTTGTATATTAATAATATTTAATTTACTTTTTATAATTTGAAAAAAATCACTTTACCCTTCTGTTTAAAGGATTAGTTTACCTCCTTCAAACGGAGAGTGTAACTCTCTCACCGAAATTGCGCGTGGTATGAAAATACTTTTTCTAATATGGTGGCAGGGGGTGTTAAAATGCAACATTTATCATAACACAGGGGGTTAAAATACCACATTTATCAAAACGGAGAGGGTTAAAGTGCCACATATAAGAGGGGTGATTTTGTTAGTTTGTGTTTTTTTTTTTTTTAAGTTTAAAAATGTCAATGAGAGATGATTTGAAACTTATATAAGATTATAAAGTGGTGAAATGCTCTTTTTCAATTTTCTTTTTTTAGAATATCTTTTATCAAATTAGAAGGAGATAAATTGAACATTATGCACATATCAAGTTGAGGAAAATTACCATTAACTCTTAAACTAATTTTGCTTCTTCTTTTCAACATTTACCAAAATACTCCAATATAGAGGGATAAACACTTTTGATATCAAACATTAGTTCAAAAAAAAAACATTTGGTACAAAACTTTTTGAAAAAACGTATTTCATACTAGAATTCATACAATCTTGACACATTTAGATTTGCCGTCAATTTTCGGATGAAATTCAATATGTGTCATTCATGTGCCCGTTAAATTAACAATGGGAGGAAAAATATGCACAAGTTTTAAAGATCCATAATTGACGGCACTTGCTGAATTTCGTCTAAAAATTGTTGAAAAAAATCAATGTGTCAAGGTGATGTAAATCATGGTATGAAACGTATGTTTTCAAAAAGTCTGGTATCAAATGTGTTTTTTAGACTAAAATTTAATATCAAAAGTGTTTTTCCCTAGTATAAAATATACCTCTTAATGATACCAACCAATAAACCTAACAAATTTTGTCCGTCGAATTCCTGAAATTACGAGTTCATGAGCATTTTTATAATCGAAATAAAATTACATTATATTGCACAAGTGCGAAAAAATAAATGAAAACCTCACCTTCTTTATCATTTAATTTGCTATCAATTTTCGTCCAATAAACTCGTTAAATTATTGTTATCACACGTTATTTGTATAGTTTGTAATATCTTATAAATGTTAAAACTTGAGATCTAATTATTATATTTTATAAATTAGAAAAAAATATAATTATATATTTACTACTAGAATAATTGATAAAATTTATAATTGCCCATAAATTTTAATAAAATTGCAAAAAAATGTATTTATATATTTATTAATATTTTAACATTAGCTAAATGAATTTATTTTATAAATTAGTAAATTTAATAAATTATATTGTATTGTATATAAGATATTTTAATTTGTTAAAATTTATATTGTATTATAAATTGAAATATTTATTGAAATTTATGAATTTATGAGAAATTATAAATTATATCAATTATTTTGATGGTAAATACATGATTATTATTTTTATATTTACAAGATATCAATTAATATCCAATATTTATAATTTATAATATATTATAAACATTATAAATAACTTCTAAGAACAAAATTGAAACATTTTAGGGGACAAGGGGTTAATTGTAAGAATATAACAAACATTTGGAAGATTTTTATAATACCCAATATATGAGGGTAGTTTTATAATTTGACCTTATATGAGGGTATTCGTAATTTACCCATATAAAAAAGTTGAAAACAGTCATTTATTACTATTATCTAAATATTTAATTAAATACGTAAAAAGAGAACCACAATATAAAAAAAGTTAGAAATTTTTCGCCCGTCGCTACAAATTCCATTCTTCGATATTTTCCCTCTTTTCTGACTCTTTAGAACCCCTAGAAAGAAATTTGCAAGCACTAAATGCAGAAATTGAATCACACGAGGCCATTTAGCTTGAAATCTGCTCGAAATTGAATCCAGTTGTTGCATTTTCTTGTGCTGCAAAGAAGTCCGATTCTTCAATTGCTGGAATTTCCAATGTCAAAGAAACGTAATCTCATCGTAATATCGGAAACAGAATCGGAGTCCGAAACGGAATCTGAATCCGAATCATTAATGACGGAGAGTGATGACGAAGATGTTGAGGAAATCAATTCCTCTAATTCTAGGTATGAAACTCAGTTGTTATTTTTGATTTTTGAGTAGCACTCTCATTTCTCAGCATGTCAGTATAGAGCAAATCCCATAATTACTACTACTATTATACTATTGTTGTTAATAGTGTTGTTTTGTTTTTGTTAGTTTATTCATTAAAGTTATTATCTTGTTGGTCAGTGATGATGATGACGAAGATGATTATGATGATGATGATGAATATGATGATGATGGTGATGATGGTGAAGGTTATGATGATGATAATGACGGTTATGATGTTGATACCGGGAGTGAGTGGGATGACTCAGAAAATGAAGAAGAGGATGATGTACATGTTGATAAAGATGATGGAGATTTCATGTTCAACAAAGTCATCCAATATATTAGAGGTCTGGGCATATGGCCATTTTCTGATTCTCCTGGGAACTTGAGAAAATGATTCAGTGTTTTATAAGTAGCACTAGTAGAAGTGGTAGTAGTGTACATTTCTATTTTATAGAATTGATAATAACTTACTTTTTGTATATGACATTGTAATTTCACATTGAGTTTCTCAGATATAGCATATAGACATGTAGAGAAAATTATTTAGTTGAATTATCTGTATGTATCCTCCAGGAAAAAGTGATCTCCAACAACTGAAGTTGGATGAATGTAAAGTGTATCTTCGAAGGCATGGTTTGAGACTGTCAGGAACTAAAGAAGAGTGCATTGAGAGGATCAAGGAGCATTGGAGGTTAGTTGTTTGAGACTATATAACATGGATACTTTTTCTGTAGTAATCATTTGTAGATGAGGTTCTTGTCCTTTTACTTTCCTTTACATTAGGTGAAATGAATTGCGGGCTCTCTAATAGCTTTTCCTTACATTAGGAGAAACATATTGTACGCTCATTTTTTATTTCTTTTTTCATAATATGGCTACGGACAACTTGAGATTATGATTTTTTTGTCTTCTATTAGTTCTTTTACATTATTACTTCAGATTGGTAGTTAGTTTGGACTTTGGAGTCTTGTGAATGTATTGATAACTGTTCATGTACTATTTTTTTGTTTTGATTAATATGTTTCCTGGTTCCTCATATACTCTCAAATGTTTGAGAAACTTGGTATTGTTTAACACATTAAGTAAACCTCCTTCAAATCTGGTTTTTTGCTCAGCCAATTTCTCATGAGTGTGATATTTCCTGTGAAAAACAAATCATAATAGTTAAGAACAAAGTCCACATTTGCTATTTTGAATTATTAGATTAATATTAAGTGGTACCTAAACGAGTAGTATATAATAGTGTAAGTATGGTTTCCATATTTGCGTTTTCTTTGGTATTTCCACAGGTTGAAAGATGGAAAGGGTGAATCATTATATCCCAGATCATCATTTGTAGTTGACTGCACCGGTACTATTCATTGAATTGTTCAAGGTTTTAATTTTTTGCAAATACTTATTTTTCTTCTAATTTGTTATCATCTTGACTTTCTTCTGTCCAGGTGATGTATGCAAGGGAGATGTTGTTCTGTTCAGTCAGAAAGTATATCAGAGGCATTGCAACTCTATTGCTCTATTATTTGGTATATGGTTTGTTTCCATTCATTTTCTCTTTGATTGATCACATGAGTTCAAACAGCTTTGATAAAGTGACGAGACAAGGAAGACTTCTGGGAAGAAGGACTGTCGCTGGTAGGATTGTGAAGGAAAGCTATGGTGCTGCCAAACAGCAACATACCTTCACTGTAAGTCCACGTATGGTTATGGATTGGAGAAACTCAAAGACAGAATGCAAATCATTATGGAAGAAATATTGACTTTCTTAGTAATTTTTCTCTCTTATAAACAACTTTTATTATGATTATTGAAGTGATTTTAATTCTTGATACTAACCAGGTTGAAGTGTTGTGGAGTAGAGGGGTCAAGACATTAGGTCCACTTTTCCCATTACTTGTGAAGGGCCGCAACCTCTATAAATTGAGGACACATAGACAAGTGATTCATCTTGACATAGCAAAATAATATTGGTAAATTTAAATGATGCTAATAAACTTGTTTTGTTTTCTTTCTGCTGTATCAGTATTGGAAGAATGAACAAGAAAGATTGAAAGTGCTTGCTGAGAAGCACCAACGTGGAGCTGCAGCAAGAAATGTTAGAGCTATGAGAAAGACAAAAATGGTGACAAAGACAACTAAATCCTCAACGCAAAAGGGTAATATGTGTGTTCCAAGATCTAATGTGCCTGAATGTATTTTGCTCGTTGTTCCTTCTCACGGTACCTCAAAAACTATTTTATTATCGATTTTGCTGTCTTGTGATAGGTGCCAAACGAAGCAAGCATTTTCATCATTTAGGTCCTTCTGGAACAAAAGAGACAAGTCATGCAAAGAAGCAACGTGTAACTAAACATGAAAATCCCTTGGCACTAAGCAGTAAACGAAAGCCTCGTAAAAAATTGGCTCCATTTCAAGCATCAAGTTCAAATGAGACTCGAGATTTGAGAGGTTTTGCATCTCACACAAGAGATCAAAACTCGATCCAAAACAACAAAGTTAGAGAACCCCCATATCCCCCATATAACCCCATCCTGTTTAATAGAGGAAGTTCAATACAAACTGGAGACGCGAGAGGTTCTGCATTTCCTTGGAGAGATCAAAACCTGATTCACGACTACCACGTTAGAGAACCACCTTATGTACCATACAATTGTCCTTCCCAAAGAGAATTGCGCCCCTTCCCTTCTAACAGAGGTTCTTCCTCCACGGCTAGAGTACCTTATTCCTCCCACCCTAATCTAAATTCTATTCCGAAGCCTGCTTCAGAATGGCAAGAATATAGGCGTGGAAATACTTCACATTCTAGTCATGCAAATGCTTCAAGAAATTTCAAACGCTTCCCCAGATAATTGGCTTCCAATTCTTTACGCTACTTCTTTACCCTACACCCACGACACACGTGCATGGAGCTAGTTAAGGACACAAGTATTGGAATGCATAGTTCTTGGAATGTTTTACAATCTGGCTGGACTAAAGGTATGGCACTGAATGCCATTTACCGAAGATTTTATGTAGAAACTTTTATAAAGAAAAAGCATGTGCATGTGATGAATATCAAGTTCTAGTAACTCAAAATCGACACATGAATCGATGAAGAATGTCTGATAATTGCTATTTGCGGTATGAAAATTTCTAGAGCAATGGTTATGAAATCGTGAATCTTATTGGCAAATTAGTAAGCCTGTTTGAATCGTCGTCATAACATATTATAATGAAAAAATTACAATGTTTCAGTACAAACACGTAGAGAGTAGAGACTATATATTAACATGTATGTTGATGCCCCTCACCTTAAATATGATTGGGCTCCACCTCCTAGCAATTGGATTAAAGTCAATGTTGATGCCGCTTTTTGCAATCAAAGCTACAATTTCCATCCTTGCTCGTGATTCCAATGGCTCGGTTCTGTTTGCTTTTGTATCCTCGGGTTCCTTTTTTGATGCTATGAGTGCTGAGACTGCTGCAGTCTTGAAAGCTTTTTTTTCTTTGCACATGTTAATTGTAATCTTGTTATTTTTTAAAGTGATTCACTCAATTATGTTCTTATGATTACTAGTCAGTCCCCTGTTTTTGATTGGACCAGCGAAGCCGATGCGACTCATGCTAGGAAAATTCTTATATCTTGGCCTAAGTGGAAAGTCAAGAAGATTCCAAGACTCGGCAACAAGGCCGCTCACAACCTCGCAAAATGGGGAAAACTTTGTAATTGGGAGGGTTCTATCCCTCTCTCCCTCATCCCCCTTGTTTTTGTTGATTTTTGTTTTCCCGAACATCCTAGGATTTCTGTAACAAACTTATTTTCGTGTTTTAATAGTTAATCATTTGCTTATTAAAAAAAGAAGACTATATATTAACATGTTAAGCAACAATTTTAAGTAGCTTTTTCGTTTTAAGGTATACAACTCATATGTAGCTTAAAATTGAAATCTTAATTTCTAAAATATTTCAACATTCATGTCGTAAAAGAAAAGGCAATAATAGTTCGTGAAAGTACACCAAGCTCAGATAATTTGTTTCAAAATATATAATCATCCACAAAATATTAGATCGTACCAAAATTTCAGAAGTAGCTGCTAAATCGCACAAAAAATTGACTGAATTGATGTGTGCGTACATAATTGCTTTTCTGGCTTGTTACAGAACTTTCAGAAAATATGGTTTCCGATTTGGAAATTGGATTGACAAAAATGGATTTAGGAATATATGTATGTGCCCTTAAGGAATTAAACAAGAATAAAAGGACCTAATAACTGATAAGTGCAAGAGACTAATAATTAATTCAAGTTTGAATGACTGATAGAAAAGATTTTCATATAATGTGTCTGACCCGTTTCGAAAGGTATTAAATTATTAGAGGAAAAAAACAAATATTTGATAGAATAAGGTTCTTAAATAAATGGTCGTGTTGATCTGACCTCTATAGATCGCTTAAATTGGAAGTCTTTAGCATTTTTTCATTTGATAAGAAATTATTCGATATAGTTCAAAATAATACAGACAAGATTCAGACACAAGTAGGAATGTCAGTTGAGTTGGGCCTACCCGAAGCTCGATGACACGACTCAATAAAGGTTTACCCGAACCCGAATGATTGTTAGTCGGACTGAGTTTGAGCCATTATATTAAACTCGATCAATTTATGAACCGAATTTGAGTCTTATGAAGCTCAGTCCGAATAAAACCCGAATACAAATTATGTTAAATATTAATATAAATTATTCATACTAAAGCTATAGTATACTAATTACTTCTCCCTCTGTTTCAAATTAATTGGCACATTTGTAAATTTTTTATGTTTTAAATCATTTGTCACATTTGGTTTTTCAATGCATTGCTTTTTAGTTGTACGCTTTCTTACTTCTAGATTTACACAATGAAGTAGAGTGCACAAAAATCAATGATTTCAATTGAAACAATCATCAAAAGGGTAATTTTGACATTTTATCTTAGAAAAGTGACTAATTATTGAGTTCCTTAATCTGTATGAAAATGTCAAATTCGCCAATTGATATTTGTCATTCTTTTCCTAATATTCTCCAACTAATTAATTACTATCTTTTATGATTTAATTAATGTGGGTAATCCGTTACTTCTATAACAAATTCTTGTGCAAATAACTTATGAACTTTTTTGATCTCGAACTAACAATTCGATGTTTGAGAAATTAGTTTTAGCTTCAACTTCTCTCAAAATAAGTTATTTTAAGGTTATAAGATGTAAGCTTCTCTAGAAGTATTTTTTCGGTAGAGTTTGCATACACACCCTTAGGCCATCTCCAGCGGTGCTCGGCGGGGTCGGGCTCGGGGCCGGGCTGAGGAGGAGAACCGCTGGAGACGGCGCGGGGCGGGGGCCGGGGTGGGAAACGGGGCGGAACGGGCTGGGCGCAGGGCTCGGCGGAGCCCTGCGCCCAGCCCGGGCCGCGATTGAAGAAGGAGGGGCGCGTGTAAACCCTCTTTAAGTCAGGTGCCGCCAAGTGGCGGCACCTGATTGGACCCGATTTCTTTTTTTTTTCTTTTTTTTTGTTGTGTATTTATTGTGTATTTATTGTGTGTATGGTTTATTTAATGTGTGTATGATTTTGTATAATTAATGTGTTGTATGTAATTTTAATTAATGTGTTATATTTTAATTAATGTGTTATTGTAATTAATGTGATTTTAATTAATGTGTTCTCGGATTTCTCATCGAATGAAGGTCCCGACTGGTTTCAGGGGGGTAATCAGTAAAATGTAATATTTTTATGTGTTTCCTTTCTTGTATTTCCCGTATTTTTTGATTTCTTGTATTTCCGTTGTTGTTTCTTGTATTTCCTTTGTTGTTTGTTGTATTTCATTTCTTGTATTTTCTTCCGTGTTATAAAAATATTTGTTTGCGTATTAATTTTCTGTATTAATTTTAAATTACTTTTATTAAATATTCTATTTAATATTAATATTTTTAATATAATTAATAATTAAATTACGAGTATTAATATAATTACTATTATTAATATTAATATTAAAAAAATTTAAAACTATAATATTAATAGGTGAGAGTGGGCAAAGTTTCAAAATGGAATTAATTCCCCCACGGAGCCCCAACCATTGGAGACGACGACAGGGCCCAGGGCTAGCCCTGAACCATTGGAGATGGCCTTAAAAGTTAACCAACAAAAACAGACATAATTAGAGGGGTCTTTTATGTCAATGCAAAAATCAAATGTGTTTACATCTACTTCTCTTAAAGGAGCAGTTGTTTGTGAAATTAGTTCTTATCCAAATTGAATTTAGTCACGTTCATCCAATCAGAAAACAACTTAATTTATTGCACATGTTTAATTGAAAGAATTATCCAATTACAAAGAAAGTATACTGCACTTAGGGGTGAGCAATTCAAACCGGACCGATCGGACCGAACCGGAACCGACGGTTCGGTCCGGACCGTTTACCGAACTGGAATTTCGGTTCGGTAAACGGTTCTTGTCCGAGAACCGAACTCCAAAAATACCGGTTCTCGGTAGAACCGGTCGGTTTACCGTACCGAACCGGTTGGACCGAAACTTTTTTTTTTCATTATCCATTTATCAAACCCGAACCCAGAACCAAAAACCGAACCCAGACCCAATTTACCATACCCAAAAACCGAACCAACTCCCCAATTTCTCTTATTTCTCTTTCATTTCAAAATCAAAAACCCTAAGTTCCTAACCTTCCTTTTCCTTCCAATCCACCGCCGCCCACCCACTGCCGTCCGTCTCATTCCTCCGGCCGCCGCCATCCTCACAGCCATCCGCCACTTTCACTTTGCCCGAACCCGAACGAAGTCACACACTCTCACTTTCACTTTGCCCTAATTTTCGGATCTCCCTATACCCGAACCCACTTTCAATTTCTTGTTTTGTTGGTTTTTAGAAGAAAATAAGAAAGAATGAAGAAAGAAGAAGAAAAGAAGAAGAAAGAAGAAGAAAGAAGAAAATGAAAGAAGAAGAAAGAAGAAGAAAGAAGAAAATGAAGAAAGAAGAAGAAGAAGAAAATGAGCTGTATACAATATTTAGGGAACTAATTAGCTATTAAGGTTCCAGTTTTCTTTCTTTCTTTTTTCAGTTTTCTTAAAAAAAAAAAATCGGTTTTTTTGGACCGAACCGGACCGATCGGTATTTGGATCGAACCGGACCGACTACTTCGGTCCGGTAAACGGTCCGAGATTTTTTGGGACCGAACCGGGCCAGAACCGAACTTCGGTTCGGTTCGGTCCGGTTCGGACCAAATGCTCAGCCCTAACTGCACTTACCTTGTAATCTGATGGATATATATGACGGTGGCCAAACCTGATCTGGGTACATAATTTCAGTTGTTTTCACTCTCTTTATGAATTGAATCCGGATTGGAGAAGCATAGAAAATTATGCAATTTGATGTAGGGTCACTATTTTGTGACTAACTTTTTTAAGTCCAAATCATATTAGACCGCACCTTTATATATGTTTATTTTTTTTTATCTTTTTTTAATTTATTTTTTTGTGACTAAGATTTAAGTGCATTCCTAGTTATCTCTCTAAGTATATGCAAAATAAATAGAGAACAAGCTAGTCACATTAAATGGTGGGTTAACTATTAGCTTGATTCAATGAGCTGGAGAAGGGCCACACAACAGTTGGTAAATGGTTTCATGACAATGTTTTGTCTTCAACTATTATAACTGTTTGCTTCAGACTCAAACTGTTGTGATGGTTCTTTTGAATTGATTTGTCATATGCCAAAAGAAAATTTAATTAAGTTCTGAGAGTGATTTATTAGAAGACAATTTATTTTTCCCATATAAAGTAGCTAGGAAAGAATCTGGCCAGTTATATAGCTCAAATTTCTTGCTTTATTGAATAATGTCGACGTATTATATCAATAACATCTCACAACAGGAATCTGAATTTGAGTAGATCTTTGTACGAGAACTAATCTCTTCTACTAAATCAATCACCCGTTAATTTTATTCTTCTTAATATATGTGTTTGATCTAGGTTCCTATCAGAGGCTAAGCTACTAATACCCTCGGAAAAAAATAAGTATATATTAATGCTATTTTTCCTTGGTTTTTCTCTTTAGATAAATTTTCTTTTAAAATTTACGTTAAGAATAGCTGTAGTCATAAGTCAATTAACTAAAATTAAATGAAGATTTAAGATAAATTAATATTCATTTGGGCTGGTAAGAGACGGTCCTGTCTAGTAATGTTAGCAGGAACCCAACTCAGCACACTAGCAGCTTGATCCATCCAGTCAGCCCAAATGGCTTAATTGCCAATTTACTAAAATATTGGGGTCTTCTCAGAATTTACTCCTTTTGCTTGGGCCATTTCATAACTTTCCCTTTCTAACTATTCTCTTCATTTTCTTTCTTTCTCACTAGTCATAGTTTCTGATCTACTTTACCTGGATCGGAGTTTCTTCAAATTTTCAAAATGATCTGAGTTTTGTAAAAGGTAGTAATTGAATCAATTTTGATCCTTAATATAGAATTTATAGCTGAAAGTATTCTCCAATGGAGTGGACAACGGTACAGCATTTGGATCTCCGGCATGCGGGTCGGAGCTCCAAACCCTTACAACCACACGCCGCCGCATTCCACCCGACTCAGGCACTCGTCTCCGCCGCCATCGGAACTCACATAATTGGTGCCTTTCCCTTCTTTCAGATAAATTATGTGTGTAATGAATTTAATTTTGCAGAAACGGAATTTAATTTAATTTTTTGCGTGTGCGTGTTGCAGAGTTTGATGCATATACAGGAAGCAAGATCGCATCTGTAGACATAGGTTCGCCTGTTGTTCGCATGGCGTATAGCCCTACAGCTGGCCATTCAGTGATTGCTGTACTTGAGGTCAGTGCTCAGTTTTTTATGGATAAATGAATGTAATCAGAAGCTAAGGTTTCTTTTTTATCAGTCAGGTATGATAGATGTCTTGATAGGATTGAAGTCCCGGAATTAAACTAGAGAATGCTTCACTTATTAAGAATGATTTGGTTACATGATACATTGCATAGTGTGAGTGGATATGCTCTTTTGATAAAGATGAAAGGCAAGTTATAGAGGGATCTATTGGACATTAAAATAAAAAATAAGCATGAGCTAGTGTTAATTTGAGCTTTCCCTCTCACTCCACTTATCCAAACATAAACACTGAAAACAGTTTCTTCCCTTTTGTATTCCCCTTTGACTAGATTTGAGGTTAAGGGAGAAAACTATGAGACAAATGGTTCATATAGGAGCTTCTAATTGTATTATTTGTTCAATATTTTTGCTCAATACTATACTAAAAGACCATTTTATGTGAAACATTAATCGATATTTATAATAGGGTTTATCATGATATCAGTAAAGAAGAAATTTGAATTCTGAGGCATATGCGTTTTGGAGCATATTGATGGAAACTGTTGCCTTGTAGGAATAGGAAATCATTTTGTTTACTTTCTTAGATTCCCAGGATTGCATAAGTGCTCTTGCTAACTTTATTTATTTATTTATTAAATTTGCTTCTTTTTACTGTTTGGAGGTTGGGGTTAGAGGTGAGGGTTTCCCCCCTCCCCGGCTCCCCAATACCATAGATGCTAGATTTTAACTAGTTTGGACTTGTGTGTGAATGAATGAAAATAGTCGTACGAATCTATTCCTATCTATTAGTGCTAGAATTTGATCATCACCAGTACCTTATTTAAGTTCAAATATCATTGGGCATACTAACAGCTTCGTGTTGATGCAAAGTCATGCAATTGTGATATGTATGTTCTTTTGTTCCATGATATTATCTTTTAATATATGGTCATGTTTGTTTTTTAGAAATTTTTGCTTCCTTATTTTATTTTTCCTTTCCATTCACTTATGTCTTACAGCTGAGCTTTAGCGATCCGTCCCTATCTTTCTACATGTTTCTCCAACTCGTGTTTTTTTCAATATACAATAGATCCCTCTATATCTAACTTTTCCCTTCCGTCCCTATCCGGAAACAAGTGCATCTCCAATATCATTTAACCAAATCATTCGTAATAATTCCAGCACTTTCTCAGTCCATGCCTTCAATTACGGTTCATATCTAAACCTTTATCATACCTAACTAATATAAAAGAAACATCTGCTTCTTAATCTCAATTCTACCTTCGTGTATATATATCTATCTTGCTTTGCCATCCACAACTGATTAATTCAGTTTAATATTAAGCGCAAGTGGATGACATTTGTTTTAATTGCAGGATTGTACAATCCGGTCCTGTGACTTTGACAGTGAACAAACTTGTGTGTTACATTCACCTGAAAAGAGGACAGAACAGATTTCGCTGGATACTGAAGTCCATCTCGCCTTGACTCCTCTTCAACCTGTCGTGTTTTTTGGTTTCCATAAGAAGATGAGTGTAACAGGTTGAGCCAATAGGATTTCCTTATCATTATTTTCTTTTCCTGATGTTGTCTTTGAACAATGAGATTTTCTTTCTTTGAAATCCCTTCTCCCCTGCATTTGGACACCAGATGCACACACTTAGCACTTATTGCTAGCGACTCCCAGGAATTCTGAACTGTAGATCACGATGGAGCCCACTTATACAGCAACCAAATACCAGGTCCAGAATAAGTAATCCAGGGGGGAGGGATTGCAGTGTCAAGAAAAACTAAATAAGGGGTGTTTGAGAAATCAATTGTTGAATCGACACAGTGCCTAAAGTGTTGATGGTAATGTTGATGTAGAAATTACTGTGCTATGTTCTTTTCTTGTGCCTTTTTTAAGACAAATGGTGATTATGTTGGAATTAATCCATTCAAGATGCAACAATATTGATGCATTCTTCAGCTTTGCTCTGTTGGTGGTCTAGACTTGGAGCCTTCTCTCTCTTGGAGTTGTTCAATTACAATGACTCGAGACTTTCTATTTATACTAGACTTAGAAATTCTCTAAATACATTCATAATATACATGACTAATGTATAACCACACTCTTGGAAATACCCATTACTTGAATCTAAGTGACTCTTCATGAAATTCATTTATCATGAATATTTCAGTTATTTACAACATTCTAGAAATTCAAATGGACTTGTAATCCATTTAGAATAGAATATAATGACAACACTAGTGGTGATTGCTGATTAAGCTGTGATGCAGTAGATGGCATGATTAAGCTGTGATTGCTGATTAAGCTTAATTACAATGATTAAGCTGTGATGCAGTTGATGGCATGATAATAGTAAAAATTAAACAAGAGTTAAAAAAAAATTTCTCCATATTTACTAAACTGTGATCGTCCGAATCGCACAAAAAAATCAGAACTCATGATCTATGGATGCCCACAAAAATGAGTGCAATAATCCTTGCACTGACACATTCCAGCTTTAACAAATTATCTGAATAGACTGGTAATTGCCACCATAGTATAATGGTAGAATGTTTATAAATCTCCGGAGCAAAAGATGAATAGCTATTGTTATTTATGTCGTCCTTTCCGTCCCCGCCATAATTTTCTAACAATCCAATAAATAGGACCCTCTTGCATTTATTCTGAATTACTAATTTGGTCAGTTATATCGTACCGAGTTAGTTTAGACACATTTTCTTAAATTTATAATTATTTGCTTGTGTCAAGTTGTTGGAACTGTGGAAGGAGGAAGAGCACCAACCAAAATAAAGACTGATCTGAAGAAGCCTGTCGTCAATATTGCATGCCATCCTCGCCTACCTGCTCTGGTAAGGTTCTTGATTGGGATTTGACATCTTAAAATGCCGAACAGCTTTATTTATTTTGATTTGACTTTGTCATTATGTAATCAGAATTTATTTAGCTTTTTGTTGCCCATATTTCGTTGACAGTATGTGGCTTATCAAGATGGGTTGATTCGAGCTTACAATATCCATACATATGCTGTTCAATACACCCTACAACGTAAGCATTGATCAGCACTTTTATGTTTGTATATTCCTTCATTCTGCTGAAACACATGGTAGTGTAACTCCAAATTGTTCTTTTGAGTCGGATTAAATTTATAATGTGTATATGCCTTTGCAGTTGATACTACTATCAGGCTACAGGGTGCTGGAGCATTTGCATTTCATCCAACGTTGGAATGGATTTTTGTTGGTGATAGACGAGGTACGCTGTTGGCATGGGATGTATCCACCGAAAGACCATTAATGATCGGAATGTGAGTTATACATAGACATATTTTACTATCCTTTGTCTCGCACATGATTTTGTATTCTAGTACTGTAGTTATCTATCTGAGCGGAAGGGTGTGCATCAGCTCTTAGTTGAGAAACATACCTTTACTAAAACTGTTAGCACTAACTGTACCTCACACCCTCCACATTGTTGGTTAGTTTTCCTGGAATACTATTGTTCCTTTACTATTATTGTGTCTATAACTACTCGTATGATTTCCTGATAAGGAATTAAACATATATGAGTGGATATGACATGACCCACTGCCTTCAGCTTCTTTAAGAAATTTTTACATCTCGACAATTTTATGAGATTTCCTATTTCAGTATTTTCTTTGATGTCTTCAATTCTATGGGTGCTCTAGCAATTGACTTTTGGTTTTAACATGCAATTTCTAGTACACAAGTGGGTTCACAACCAATCACATCAGTTGCTTGGCTCCCAATGTTGCGGTTGCTTGTGACTTTGTCCAAAGATGGAAGCATTCAAGTGTGGAAAACTCGAGTAGTTGTGAATCCCAATCGACCTCCAATGCAAGCCAACTTTTTTGAGCCTGCTGGTTAGTTGAGCACTTACTTTTCTTCATTCAGGGTAATATTACGGTATTATGGTGTTGCAGTGATGCTAATATAGTGATCTTTCACTAGAATTCATATTTTAGAAGTTCAGTAGGTAATGTATACTTTGTTGCATTCTTCCTTCTCGCCATGTTAATATAGGAAGTAAACTAATTAATGTAAAATTTGTAATGTTGCTTCTAAAAGACAAGCTAAATTTTGGTTGTCTTGATGGAAAAAGATTCAATTTGTGAGGGGCGATCTATTATAATGAAGTAAGATAAAAACACATATTTTGGGAATGTCAGTGTTCTTCTCTTTAAGAGAAGTATTTTCAGCTTTTATCTCACTTTGAAAATATATCTCTGTATTTATCCCCTTTGGAATTTTTTTAATTTTTCTGTGAATTTTTTCATTTCTTTTTTCTTTCCCTTTACATTTAGAACTTACATGGCCTGTCAATGAGGAACAGGTTATACGTGTATTCCCAAATATTTGAAATTCTAGCCTCCAGTCTTTTAAATTGGCATTATCAGCCAGTCTTTTAGTCTGAAATTGCATAATCAGGAACATTTAACGACTTTGTTCTCTCCTATTTGGTAATTCGTTATTGTGTAATATAAATTCTAACAAATCATATTTGTTTGATTAAGAAGAAAACATCACATATCAAGAATAAGCAATAGATAAATTATGATATATGATCATCTAAGAACGGAGTATTGGATATGGTTACCCCTCTCTAAATCACTTTTAAGTGGAATTTTCTTTGTGCAAGAGCTTAATGGTTCTGACAGCAAAGGAAAACAATATTTTTCCTTTTTCCTTTTTCCTTACTACTATTACATTCTTCTAAACTTCTTATTCCTCCTTGCTGATTCAGTCTTTTGGTTCGAGCAATCCTTCTGCTTCTTTAAATTTTTCGCTGTTCAAGTATGTATCTTCATACCCCTCATAATTTCTGCTCATATCTTATTCTGCAGCTATTGAATCTATCGACATCCCTCGCATTCTTTCTCAGCAAGGGGGAGAAGCTGTTTATCCACTCCCTCGAATAAGGGCTCTGGAAGTACACCCCAAGTTGAATCTAGCTGCAGTACTTTTTGCCGTAAGCAATCTTGTACTCGTTAAATGTGGATAACATAATCAAATATAATACACAATCATAAATAGGTTGTATACTTCTCAATAGAGCATGGGCGGTGGAGACAATAAAAAAAACAGAAGTGCATACACAAGAGAGGGGCGGAAACAACTTTTCGCTGTTCTGCAAAGTGCAAGGGGATCATCAGGTGATTGCTTAATCATAATCTTTTGCTTGATTGCCTTATGGTGGCTAAGGTATGCACATGTGGTTTTGGTGATTGCACTTAATTGATTTTGGCTTGTCTACCCCTGCTAACAATCATTTTTGTAATTCCTCAATATTCATATATTAGATTTCGTTTGAAAAAGTAGCTGGATATTTAATTTAATTTTGATTTTAACGAACTTCTGATTAAAGATATTCAACTCACGTGGCATTATGTATGTTTTCTGTCACAAGGTTGTTCAGTCATGAGAGAAGAAATTCTTAGTCTGTTTTAGGCTTTTGTATGTGTGATTTCAACTGGATTATATCTTACTCCATCATCTGCCGGGACGTAGCTTGGCAACAATGTTCTGTAACTAAGCATGCAAATGTTCTATAACTATGTGCTGAATCAAGTTCTGATTTCTTTCTAAATCATGCAACGGCAAAATAAAAAGTCAAAGAATTCATAAACCCTTCAGAATTTTCTCATGAATTTTGTAGAAGCTTTTATTTTTTGAAATTGTGAAGAGCATGTGGCGGTTATGTTTTTGGGTAAAGTCGGCTTTTATTTGCTAACTATTATACGTGTTAAGCAGCTTCTGTATTGAAGGAAAAACTTGCATCTCTCGGATCATCTGGTATATTAGCTGAACATCAACTGCAAGCCCAACTGCAAGAACATCATCTGAAAGGGTGAGTTTGGAAGTTCTGTAATGCACCGCTTTTGTTGTTCTTAAGTATTTTCCGTCTCTTTGTTTTATCACAACAATAAATTTAGGCATGCTTTGTCACAACGCACTAAAGAGGTTGTGGGGTAGGGGCTTGTTTATGACGTACAAGTAGTTTATTTTAGACCAATGACAGCGCATCTAATGTACACAAAACGGAGTATCCTTTTTTATATGAATGGTTTCAAATAAGACCTCAAAAGAATTCCTAGGCCTCTTCCTGTTCTTGTTTTTCAATCTCCATTGAGTTTGAAACTTTAAGAATTACCTTGAAACTTCAAATCCCAGAAGAAGAGTCTAGAACTGGTACTTAACAATAAATTGGATTGTAAGATGGTAGTTTCATTGAACTATTTCTTTGGTATAAACTTACAAAACAACATGCAATATCTACACTGCAATTTACTAATACTATTTTGTTATAGCTCTGATGTTAATTTATTCATCAAGCCCATTATAAACAGTCAATTGCCAAGTCCCCTTCATGCCCCTATACATTGTCATACTGGATATTGTTCTATCTGTGATATTCTCCACACATCCATTACACTACAATGAGCACATGCTGTCCATGAACCTTTCTCTGTTTCATTAAGCACATATTTTAGTTGTTTCAAAGTTCAAGCTTACATCCTGCTGACTTAAACAACCGTTTTACTGACTAGTAATCCAGAACATTTTGTAATTCATCTCTATTTTCCACCCGTTTGAGAACCGATACACATCACTGCACGTCATTCATGACTTATACAGAGGCGTAAGATTGATATGTTTACATATCAAATCATTTTCCAATCAGTTTGGGTTCTTGACATTTGGATTTACATGTAAGACCTTCAAAGACGACCCAGGTCATGGAGATAAAGAGTTTCACCAAGGCATATGCCGCTAAATTTTATTACCAAATGTTCAATCAGTACATACAATACAATCTATATTTGTTTTGTCAAGAGCATTAAAATTGATCCTTCCTATTTGCTAATTTTTGTTTCTTCTTATATTCAGTCTGCCGGTTCTTCATTTCTGGTGGTGATTTGTTATATTAGAATATGTTTCTGCCCATTACTTTTGATCTCTGACTTCATGACGATCATATTATCTTCTGTAGTAATCAACCTAGTTGGTATTTATCCCATCAACAGCTAACGGTCTCTTTTAGTTGGATAAAAAGCATGAAATACTACACAACCATCAATTAAGTTAATGATAATCAACTTTTATCCAAATCTTACTACCTTAGTCAAGCACGACCTTATAAAAATCTTGCTCAAATTAAGCTATATTTTGTTCGTAATATCGAATTTTGTGACTAATTATTATAAATATCCCAGTCTAATCGTGGTTTTAACAGTCGCAAAAAGAAAAATTGAGAAACATGGAACACAACATTGACAAAAACGGTATACTAATTATAGTGTAACAAAGACTACTTGTAAATTAGGTGGACTTTATACACCAGAATGTTGACTTTTCTTTTGTAAACATCATACTTGTTGCATATGGAGGAATGTTCTTTAGAGTATAAAGTGAATAACTCTTTTTTTTCTCTTTGTCAGCCAAAGTCAGCTTACAATTTCAGACATAGCAAGGAAGGCTTTTCTGTACAGTGTATGTCAGTTTTCTACCTTATATATTCCATTTGTCAAGTTTTTATATGATAATATTAATATCTAGAGCTAGAAATTAGATAACGTACATGGGTTTTTTTAAATATTAAATTCCCCGGACATAACCTTCTATCTTTCTAGTCTGATTACGTGATTTACGTCCAGAAGTAGATAATGTGTGAAAAATGCTAAATTTGGAGGACAGCTGATCCTGCAGTTTGACCACCTGGATAGAAGAAAGTGTTAATGTTTTCACAAAAATGGAACCTTTTACAAAATCTCTATTAAGCCAATATATATATATATATATATATTAGCCAATCTGGAATCCCATGTTGGAGTGGGATGGAAAATCTGAAAGCAGGAACAAACACAAAAAAAATATAACAGAGAAATGAAGGTAGAAAAAGAGGAAAGGAAAGAAAAGATAAGAAATAGGGCTGTTGGTTTATCAGTGGCGATTGATCTTCAAAGTAGCAGTGGCTGGGTCCTTTTTGTTGGTATAGCAGCATATAATGGTTTTGATTTACTGGGTGAAAGTTACCTACCTTATTGTAGGGTACGTAGTAACCTTCTTTCATCTGATTCATAAAATTATTTTTTTTCAAAACTTTATCTACTAACAAGAATTATTAAATACTCATATTGTGCCTCCAAAGTCCCAACCTTGTTGCAGAGTGACTCTCCACATAAATTGATACTCAACACAAAATATGGAATTCATCAAACATTTCTACATTACATGTGTTGTAACTTGTAACTCTGGCTTATGGATTTAAGATATTGCCTATTAAATCATATTTATCATTAGTTTTAGAATTTCTTTCCTCCTAAGTGCGAGCAACTATGGAGTTATTATCTATACGTATGTATTTGTGAGGATCACTTGCAGTCGTACATTAGATGTCTCACGAGTTCCAGATTTCACATTCAACGAAAATACTACGAGATCCTTGAATGACTTGCTTTACAATGGGTCAAACAATATGCATTTGTTATTGATTAATGTCAACTATGCAATTAACTTTATAGAAGATCAAGACAATTACAGAAGTTTCCAGATTATGAAGCAAGATTGCTTGTTACCATAGCCAACATTCATCTATTTATAAAATTTGTGGAGTGTTTGTGCCACTTATGTTACTACCGGGGTAATAAGTTCATGTTGGTGTCATTCACATTATTTTAGATGATTCATCAATATTTCTTGCAAGTTCATGTAGCTTCCAACCAATTAAAAAAAATGGGGAAGAACATTTAGGAATCTCTGCCCTTTAAATTGAATAGTTGTGTTTGTGCCTCTTCACTTTGGAGATTATTGAATCATCAAGTTTTTCGCCTTTTGCAGCATTTCATGGAAGGTCACGCTAAGAGTGCTCCAATATCTCGATTACCTTTAATCACTATTTTGGATACTAAACATTATTTAAGAGACTTCCCTGTTTCCCAGGTAATGATATAGAAAACATTGCTTGATGCTAGCATGACATATGTATGGAAATACAGTTAAGACTGGCGTACTATCTAATTGACTTAATTTTCCAGCCGTTCCATCTAGAGCTGAATTTCTTCAGTAAAGAGAACCGGGTTCTTCATTATCCTGTTAGAGCTTTTTATATTGAAGGCTCAAACCTCATGGCTTATAATCTTGCTTCAGGAGTGGAAAATATCTACAAAAAGCTTTACACCTCGGTAATATTCCATGAGTTGTTTCTTGATGTTCTGATAATTTTGTTGCTAGTTCCTATGAGGACATGGACTCACTCGTCATCTTTTCCAGATACCTGGAAATGTAGAGTTCCATCCGAAATACATAATTTACAGCAAAAAGCAGCACCTATTTCTTGTAGTCTATGAGTTCAGTGGATCTGCACATGAGGTTGTATTATATTGGGAAAACACAGATCCTCAATTTGCAAACAGCAAAGTAACTAATATAAAAGGTATGTCCCGTCCTTGTGCATTATTATGTCCTTGAGTGCACATTAAGTAATTAATTCAGTCTATTTTTGCAATTTATCCAGGTGTAGATGCTGCCTTCGTTGGTCCTAATGAAAATCAATACGCTATTCTTGATGACGATAAAACTACGCTTTCCTTTCATACGTTGCCGGGAGCTGCTTCACAAGAATCAATTGAAAAAGTTCTAACTGCTGATGAAAACCAGTCTGTAGCCGGTGAAGTTGCTTCTGTTAAGGGTCCCATGCAATTTATGTTTGAAAGTCGTGTTGACCGTATCTATTCTACTCCATTAGGTGCTTGATGAGGATCTATTATTATGTTAATCTGCTGAAACAAATTGACTAGATTTTAATCTGTTATTCTGCTTTTGTAGAGTCAACTTTGATGTTTGCTACTCATGGGGACCAGATTGGCTTGGTAAAACTCATTAAAGGATATCGTCTGGATAATACTGATGGGAGTTACATCTCAACAAAAGCAGAAGGGAGAAAATTTATCAAATTGAAAGTAAATGAGACTGTACTTCAGGTAATTATTTAGGTCATGTAAGTTACTGAGAATGATCTTTCCTTTTTCTTAAGGCCCTTGCCTTTGGAAGACGAACCTGTTTCTTTGTATTCCTTCACCACTTCACAAAATTATAGATGGATAATATGTTAAATCACCACTTTATAGTCATTGCTCACTGATGCTTGAACAATTTCAGTGTCCTTTTAAAGCTTTATAGTGGCTCTCATGAAGTCACTGTTGCAATTCCAGTTGCATAGGAATTTGAACATGGTGTTATGTGGTAATGTAGTGGCTTTTATTCTTTTTCATTTTGATATTGTTCATATGTAATTGGGGTTAAAGAATTATAGGATTGTAATATATATTTATTCAGCTGTGGTGACAGAACTCAAAGAAATACTGGCAGTTCTGGAGTAACTCCCTGACTATAGGAAATCAAATCATGTGAAGCTTAATGATTTATTTATCTGATCCTTTCCTTTTCTTTTACCTCCTTTTGTCTTTAGTTGTATGAGATTAGAAGATATTTCCACTGTTATGACTGATTTAACATTTCACCTATGTAACGTTAATGTTTCTATGAACAAGTTCTCTCTACCTTCCTGGCCCTTTGGTTTCCAAAGAGTTGATTTTGGGTGTGTGTGGGTGCATATGTATATAAATGTAATTATGTATGTGATACATGTAGTATATGTATGTGTATATATATATTTATATAATACATATATAAATATATATGTATATATCTGTTTAGAGATTGTGAGTTGGAAGCTTCTTCTTATGCTTTTCATATTGTCCGTTTTAGGTACAATGGCAAGAAACACTCAGGGGCTGTGTTGCTGGTATACTGACCACACACCGAGTGCTCATTGTTACAGCAGATCTAGACATACTGGCTAGCAGTTCTGCAAAATTTGATAGAGGAGTACCTTCAATATCCTTCTTAGATCGCTCTCAACCCCCCCCCCCCCCAACACACACACACACATCCCTATTTGTTGTTTCATTACCAACGTAATTAAATGCATATTGGGCCCTTAACCTATGATCACTTTAGATCCTTGCTGTGGCTTGGGCCTGCACTTCTCTTTTCCACCTCTGCTTCTGTTAACGTGCTTGGTTGGGACGGAAAAGTTAGGACCATCATCTCTATCAGCATGCCTAATGCAGGTCAATATCTTATTCTTCTTCCAAACTGGGGCCATCAGCTACCCATATTTGGATGTACTATTATTAACATATGGCATCAGATCCGAGTCTGCCTTTCCCACCTATTTCTGCTCCTTGATGATTTATTCCTCCATGCAGTGCTTCTTGGAGCTCTGAATGATCGTCTGCTGCTCGTGAACACAACGGATGTAAATGTTAGACAAAAGAAGAAATTTGAGATCAAGAATTGTCTTGTTGGGCTACTTGAACCTCTTCTTATTGGATTTGCCACAATGCAGCAACATTTTGAGCAGAAGCTTGATCTGTCAGAAGTCTTATACCAAATAACATCAAGGTACATTTTTTACTAACGGACTCATATCAGTAAATAGCATTAATTTTTGGCTGTTAGGATTCCAAACATGAACTATAAAACAGTTTCTTTGTTACACTCAGTTTTCCAAATTCAAAAGTTTCGAAATAAAATCATTTTTGGAGGTCCAAGGCCAATATTCAACAGTTTTTTAAGTCTGATAATTGACATGTAGTGCATTTGTCTGTGTTAAGGTTTGACAGCCTGCGTATAACTCCAAGATCACTCGATATTCTTGCCAGAGGTTCTCCAGTATGTGGTGATCTTGCGGTATCACTGTCACAATCAGGCCCACAATTCACGCAGGTGCAAGTCATAATTATTTTTCCGCATAAGGATCAGGAATTCATGTTCTTAATTTTCTTTTTTCACATGTATGTCTCAGGTTTTAAGAGGAATATATGCAATCAAAGCACTTCGCTTTTCAACTGCTTTGTCTGCATTGAAAGATGAGTTTTTGCGTTCAAGAGATTATCCACGATGTCCCCCAACCTCACATCTGTTCCACCGGTTCCGCCAGTTGGGATATGCATGTATTAGGTATGTGCAGCTGACTTTTGTTTGCTAGCTCAATGAAACTTATAAGGCTATTAGGTAGGGTATAACCATTTGAATAAATTCTTAGGCCTCTCATATGTAGATTCTGTGAAAGATTATGCCGAGCCTTGTTGCATGCAATTTATATTGGTGTAATTGTGTCACTGTGATAAAGATCAGTTTGCAATGGTGTTTCATGATTCTTGTTGCAAGAAAAGATTTTGTGCTCAAGTATTTTATGTTTACATTTCCTGCTTGCCCTGTATCCTTGACCATGACGTGGCTCTGTTAGCAATTTTACAAGTTGGACTCTGGGAAATGTTATTATTATTGTTACTGTTATTGTTGTTATTGTTACTGTTATTATAACTATGGTTATGATCATTTCTATGATTATGATTATGAGTATTGATATTGTTGTTGTTGTGGTTGTGGTTGTGGTTGTTGCTGTTATTTTAATGCCAACCTAACAGGAATCTATTTTTTGTCATCACATAGAACACTTCCTTCAGATTAATTTGAAAAAAGTTGTTTCATTAGAATTTCATTTTTTTCTGGTGGTCTAATACTTTACGGTCAGTAGATTTCGATGGATATGGTGGGCATATTTTTTGACTAATTTCTCTGGGAAAGAAACTTGCTAGATATCAAGGTGCAATTCATTTTCCTCAGATTGATGTACATTTTCACTAGTGAAATCTTTTTCGAAATTAAAACCATCCAAGAAAACAAATCATTATGTGGAAGAGCTTAACTTGAATCAAATGGAGCCTTAATTCTATTTCATGTCTTTATATAAGGGTGGCAATATGTCATCTTGCCTTCTAATTTCATCCATGTCTCGTCATCTGATATTTGTGTATAACATATGGAAATTGCAGATATGGTCAGTTTGACAGTGCAAAGGAAACTTTTGAAGTCATAGCAGACTTTGAAAGTATGCTTGATCTATTTATATGCCACCTTAACCCTAGTGCAATGCGGCGTCTTGCCCAGAAACTGGAAGAAGAGGGTACTGACTCAGAGTTGCGGAGATACTGTGAGAGGATTTTAAGAGTCCGTTCAACTGGTTGGACACAAGGCATTTTCGCGAACTTTGCTGCTGAAAGTATGGTTCCAAAAGGACCTGAATGGGGTGGTGGCAACTGGGATATCAAGACACCAACAAACTTGAAGGACATACCTCAATGGGAGCTGGCTGCTGAGGTCATGCCTTACATGAAAACTGATGATGGTACTATTCCTTCCATTGTTACAGACCATATTGGTGTTTATCTAGGTTTGATTAAAGGTAGAGGTAATATTGTCGAAGTGAGAGAAGATAGTTTGGTTAAATCATTTAAAGCTGAAGGTGGTATCAAGGAAAATCAACTTCAGACATCTCTTGCCACCCAAATATCTAACAAGCCCAAAGTGGCTACCGATGGAGGATTTAAGGGCGATTCCTTGATGGGTCTAGAAACTCTCTCCCAACAGTTTGCAGGTTCCAGTGCTACAGATGCACAGGCTAAGGCTGAAGAAGAATTCAAGAAGTCGCTATATGGCTCTACTGCTGATGGTAGCAGCAGTGATGAAGAAGAAACTTCAAAGACCAAAAAGTTACATATTAGGATCCGAGACAAGCCAATTGCGTCTAATGCCGTGGATGTAAACAAAATTAAAGAAGCCACAAAGCAGTTGGGTGTACCTATAAGTAGGACTAAGTCATTGACTGGTTCATCACCAGATTTTAGCCTACTTGCACCCCAACCTCCTGCAACCACTGGAACAGGGACAGGTCAAGTGTCTGTTCCAGCTGATCCTTTTGGGACCATGGCGTTGGTTCAACCACCATCTGCTTCACAGCCTACTTCCATGGGGCCTGGTGTTGGAGTTATAGCAGGGCCGATACCAGAAGACTTTTTCCAGAATACAGTATCATCAGTTCATGTTGCGGCGTCTCTACCTCCTGCTGGGACTTTTCTCTCAAGAATGGATCAAAATTCCCAAGGCATTGGAACTAATAAAGTCGCAGAAAACCAGGGAAGTGCACCTGCCGCTGAGATTGGTCTACCTGATGGTGGGGTACCCCCTCAATCTCCTCAACAAGCTGTTCCATATGATTCAATTGGGCTTCCAGGTGGAGGTATTCCTCCACAATCTATGCCTCAACCCCCTGCTCAATCACAACCACAACCACAACCACAACCACATGGTCCAATGGCACAGCTTCCAGTCTCTAATCAGCCTCTAGATCTCAGTTCTCTTGAAGCTCCAGGATCTGGAACATCTGGACAATCTCCTGCACGTCCAGCTTCTCCGAAAGCTGTGCGCCCTGGGCAGGTAATTATTCAATTTTTCAAAGAAGAATGTTAACCTCTATTTCTTTTCATTGATTCGTTTTAGGGTGTTATTGTGCCGCTGAGAAAATTATTATAAAAATCTTAATTCTGTGAGGATATCTGATCATTCTGGAGATTTTCTCCAATGCATTCTTCAAGCTCCAGCCTCATTTTCGTTTTCCCTTCCAATTTATTATGTGGCTCGGGTTAGATGAATACTTTGTGAAATACTTTTGAAGGTGCCAGCAGGTTCCTAAAACATCTCCTAAACTACAGCAACTCTAGCAAATAAACATCTACTGTATTTCTTAATGCCCATAGTTATTCCACCCATATTTAGAAAAGGACTTACTAGAATGCAGTACATAATGTAAGAGATACATGTGAGTTATTGTCATTCATAGCTGGAATAGAATAGACATCATAAGAAATATTTCCTAGATTTGTGAAAAACAGACATAATAAAAGATATTTCCTACATCTGTGAAGAATAGACATCATAATAAATGTTTGTCAGAGTACTTAAAGTGAGGAAGCTCTTTTATTGTTACAAACTTTGACATTATTTTTCGGTATTTATAAAATTATAATAATTGCATTAGGTATCTTATTTATTTATTTTTATTTTTTATACTTTGGGTAACTTGATCCGAAATACACTCATAATGTTCTGGTTTTTTGGTCTAGGTTCCACGTGGTGCTCCTGCGGCAGTTTGTTTTAAGACTGGACTTGCTCACCTGGAGCAGAATCAACTTTCAGATGCATTATCTTGTTTTGATGAGTCTTTCCTAGCTTTAGCCAAGGATCAATCTCGTGGAGCTGACATCAAGGCTCAAGCTACTATTTGTGCCCAATACAAGATTGCAGTCACCCTTCTTCAGGTAATATGATGGCCTCAATTCATAACTGTTTTTCTTATTATACATAATAACTTAAATAAGAAAGGGAATCTGTATAATAATGCCCTTATCTTTTATAAAAATGCATTTACATATGTAACTCTAGTATCACCGAGGATTCTAATCCAACTGAGATCACAACACTTTTCCACCAAAAGTTGTGTTGGCAATCTTATCCTACCCACCAGATACACCCTCAAAATCGAACATATTACATACATATACTTTTGTGTGACGGAAATTTTATCAATTTACTCTTTGAATCCCCATGTAAAGTAATCAAATTACCCTGTGAAGTTTGAGTTTTCACTTCTTTAATCTAGTTGAAGGAATCTAGTAATAGATTTCAGTTCCTTGCGTTCAAAACTTTTGATCAAAGTTAGAGCTTCGTTCTAGCAATCAAGTTTAATATGTTTTGCATCTTCTGTGTTGCTGCAGGAAATAAGCCGACTTCAAAGAGTCCAGGGCCCCAGTGCAATCAGCGCAAAAGACGAAATGGCTAGATTATCCCGCCATCTTGGTTCATTACCTCTTCTTGCTAAGCACAGAATAAATTGCATTCGAACTGCTATAAGAAGAAATATGGATGTACAAAACTACGCCTATGCCAAGCAAATGCTTGAATTACTCTTATCCAAAGCACCTCCGGGAAAGCAAGACGAGTTAAGAAGTCTAATTGATATGTGTGTTCAGAGAGGCTTGACTAATAAATCAATTGATCCATTGGAAGATCCATCACAATTCTGTGCTGCTACACTTAGCCGATTATCAACCATTGGGTATGATGTCTGTGATCTCTGTGGTGCCAAGTTCTCTGCTTTGTCGGCACCTGGCTGTATTATATGTGGCATGGGAAGCATTAAAAGATCGGATGCAATTGCCGCACCAGTTCCTACACCGTTTGGATGAGATCAATTTACCAATATGGATGAAATTTTCCTGGAGTTTTTCATTTTCTTATCTTAAGTTTATAGTTTCCAGTTATCCCTTTTTGTATGTACTTGTAATTTTTTAAATTTTCATGTTGATATAGGATTATTTGATTTGTTGTATATCATACATACTATGGTCCCATCTTGTTACCATTTTTTTTTTAATTTTTTATAACAAGTCCCATCTTTTTACTTTTGGGCATGAAGTATTCTGCAATTTTTTTAAGGCTTGTTCATGTTTGCTTTCAGAGGGTTTAGACTTTAGACAGGGTTTTTGTGCATTGATGTAATGACATCAATGAGTTTGCTTTCCTAAATTGAGTATATTCTCGGGGAAATTGCATATTTGGTGCCATACAATAAGATATTTTCTAACATTGGTACCACTAGATAAATAAATTGCATATTTGGTACCATATTTTTCACTCTAAAAGACTCTCCCGTGGCTAGTTCCGTCTGTTTTGGTCCAATTATTTGACGGTGATTTGAAATATCACAATTGCAACTTTTGTGCCATTAAATACATAAATACCACAATTTATATACATATGGCAATCAATATTTATGTTAATTGTGATATTTATGTTGCATAAGTATCATTTTATATGGTATCAAACATGCAACTTTTCCATTTTTTCTCTGATTACAATCTAGATACAATAAACTGAGCTATATGCTATAACACTAAGTAAAGGATAAGAAAGGCATATTTTGTTGATGGCTGTTTTTGCGAGAGTTGGACGTTTTCGAACTTGGTTTCATTTTCTAAGATTTCTATTTAAAAATTGCATGTCCGAACATTATTTTTAAAAAAATAACCAATATTTTTAAGAAAAATATCTACAACAAAATATAATTATTATCTATACATTATCTTACTTTTCTGTCTATCCATTATCTTCTTTCAATCTTTTCAATCCATGGTAATAAGAGAAGGATTGCACAAATTAATTCAAATCCAGTTTGTTTATAATCTTTTAAAAACCTTATTTCACTTTCAAAACTCAAACAAAACATTTTCTGTCTAAAATGCACGAAAGTTTGGAACAGTACTACTCATCTTTAATTTATTTTCCTACAAAGCCAAACAAGCGAGGTTTGCGTTTTTCATCTTGCTCATTCCTGTGTCCTTTGAGTATTAAGCTAATTTTATATTCATAATAATTTATTGTCACGTGTCAAATATAATTTCATAATTCTTTTTTTTTTTTAAACGCCAAATATAATTATGAATGTTATTTGCGATAATTAATTTTGAAGGTAACATTATCCCTTGGAAAAAAAGAAAAGAACATGACTAAATCTACTAAGATAACAAATGCGGATATACTTGGATATAATCTAAAATATTTGCTTATCTCACAACAAGTGGTCGTGCCGGAGTGGTTATCGGGCATGACTAGAAATCATGTGGGCTCTGCCCGCGCAGGTTCGAATCCTGCCGACCACGTCTTTTTCTATTTTTATGATTTCACGACTTTTATATGCCTTGGATTTTAAGATGTTGACATCTTTTTAAATGCTCTAATAAATAATTGTTTTTAAATGCAGAATTAATTTTTAGCATTTTTAATCCAGTACTTTACCAAATGTATGTATGGTTCAATGTTCTCAATTTTGTAGTATTGATCCTGTACTTTATAAAATCTGCACTTTGGTCTCAGTTTTTTCAAATAATTTACACTTTTGGGTCCGTGCTTAACATTTTTAGTTCCATATAATACTCACAATTCTGCACGTTTGGCTCCCAAGAAGACCATGCAACCAAGAAATTGAAACAAAATTGCAATCCCCCCCCAAAGAATGTCAAGAGAAGTTATCAAGTAGGATTCACCCCTAATAAGCCAGTATGCAGTTGAGAATCATTCCTTCCCTTTTGTAAAAATAGAACGAACATTAATGAACAAAAGAAGTTAAGTACTTATCACTTTCTTGTCGAAACTCAACCTTAAATGAAACGATATTTACACCATTTATTTCCTGTCCCTGACAAATATATTTTTACACATTGCTCTAAACTAATTCTGTATCTATCTATCTATATATAGTTGTAGTCGTAGCGTTTCTCATGTAACTACAATCCTGCAAATCTTAGAACATAAAAGGGTACAATTTCCTAAACCTTTTTATCGGCATACAAGATACCTGAAACTAAAATTGTGATGCATCACTTGTACTAATTCTGATAGAGGTTCTTTCCCTTTTCTCGCAAGGATGCATTTGACTGCTTCGTTCCTTAGTCCGTCCGGTAGCTGCAGGCAAACCCAGTCGAGAAATGCATTCAAGTCCTTGGCAAAGTCTAGAAAATACCAATCAAGTAACTTGGGAATTATTAACTTGTTGTTTGTAGTTGAAATGCCAATTGCTGCTTGTAGATAGTCCCTTTTTGCTGTCTCCAACTCTGTCTCGATTTTAGATGCAGTGTATACCCTCACCTTAAATTAGACAAAGTATTATTGTGATCAAAATATTGCAATTCGACTTGATTTTTCTTCAGTGACAAACAAGAAACTAGATAAACTTACGGCGGGAGAGGACCAGCTTCCACATGAAAGAGCAAATGTGACCAATGGCTCTGACCACTCCAAACCAAATGTTCTGCAAACCTTTGATTCATCGGTCTTTGTAGATTTGGAGCAAGTCTATTTAAATATCAGAAAAAAGAGTTAGGTGTTAGAATTCTCAGAAGTTCATAAAATTAAGCAAGAATTTTACTGCTTCCACCATTGATAAATACTAAATACTACAATATACTTACATATTTTAAGTGATATGGAAGTCTCAAGATAAGGTGCTCAATCATAAGTGCATTTAGTACATGCCCACCAACCTTTATAGTTGCCTGCACTAATCATCAATGACTTTAATATTTCAAAGTAGTATTATTATCTGATAATCTTTGAACAAAATGTCTTCTCAAAAACGAAAAATAAATAAGGAAAAGGAAAAGATAACTAGCCTTTTGCATCTGTACTACAACCATGTCGGGACTGTCGGGTATTCCATGCTCCAAAAATGCCTAAAACATTTTATGAAACAAGAACGTTATTCTTAATTGTGTTACTTTGGAAAAGATTAAATAAACCATCAGAAAATCTAGGAAAAAGATGGATTTTTAATAATTAATAAATACACAAGCTTCTTCTTGGCTTTATATACTATATAGAGTTTGCTTACATTCATAATGCAAGAATTGTATATGTTAATCCAGAACGCAAGCTTCTGCTGATGGTTTAGACCTTCTAACTTCACAGAGGCTAGCTTCTCAAGTAGAATCCTGAATTTTTTTCAAAATTATTTAAATAGAAACAAAAATTGTTACCTGCAAAAGTTGGGGACTTACTTTAATCTACGGATTGAAAACGACGCATTTGATTTCCTGTTGAGATCAAGTGAGCGGGCTTTTATTGCGTAAACATGTTTATAGGTGCCAATGTCTCTCTTCTTCAACTCGGAAGAATTGTAATAAGGTTCTTGGAAGTCTAATTCAACATTATTATCACTTAAAGAAGAAGAAGAATCAAAGTCCATTGTCTTCCCTTTAGATGATCTCAATCTTATAAAGGTGTTGATTAGACACTTCAATATATCTTCCGACATTTTATTCGCCTCACTTTCTAAATCAAGAACTCTATCTTCAGTAGAACCAGACGAGCTCTCATGCGTTTGATCGACAATTCTACACTGCAGCAAAGCATTATCAAATTTCATATTTATTTGATTATACAAGATATACTATATTGGGAAATAAGAAACTACCTGCATTTTCAGGGGATTCACATTTTTTACTAGTGGATGCTTCTTTGTAGGGATTACTACTTCCAAGGATTTCTTTTCTAATGCCAAACCTGGCTCACTTTGAGACATCTCCGAAGAACTACTTACACCATCAGATGTAATACTGTCGGATGATAAGAACTTTCTAGAAGAAGCACTTCTTGAAAAAGAAGGTGAAACAAATGATCCAAAAGTGACTTCACTTTGTGACAAAGATCTTAAGTGCCTAATTTGTTTCAAACTCTTTACTACATTACTTGAGGATTTTGAATCTTCTGCTCCATTCTTTCTTGAGGAAGTGGATGTGGCTTCTTGATATAGTCCTTGTCTGAAATTCACGACTTGTTCTTCTAGACGAACAACCTCTTCTTCTAACACAGCCACTTCAGCTAGAAGCTCGAGTGTCTATAATCATGCAACAAAAAGTAATTACAACAAAGTCAAAGTTATGGATTTGATTTTCTCAAAACTAGAGGAACTTCTCTATTGAAAAAAAGATGAAGATCTTAATAAACAATAGAAAAAGAAAAACTACCAAAAAATAGCAAAAACGTGTTAAAACTAAACCTTAGTAGTATTTAGGATCCTAAAAGCAACCTTCAATTAAAAGAAAGTAAATCGGACTTCCCCGCAAAAAGTTATTAACGTCCTAATAATTACCAAAAATAGCAAAAATGCACGCACTATTGCCTTGACTAGTAGAAGTCATTTTGAGACTTTCTCCAATTTACTCTTCATAAAGGGGTAAGCATGCCAAAATAGGCTACTACTCCACCAAGAAATGAAGATACTATTACATTTTGCAGCTAATAGTATAATACATACATTGATAAGTCCGAACGAAATTATAAATCTTGAAGAAACTAGGATAGAGATAAATACTTACATATTGAGGGAGATAAGGAGGAAGACGAGGCAGAGCGCCTAAGGGCCTATTAAAAGCTCTCTCCAATGCCCTGTGAATATTCTCTTCATGTCTAAGCTTCTTCTTTAGATTATCAACCTACCATTTTTAAAGACAACAAAAAGAATGAAAAATCAGAACAAAATAGTGTTTAAATATAACCAATTTTTTGCTTTATTCGAAAGAATTAGATAGACTACATCTTGTAATAAGGCCAATTTTCTTTCTCGTGTTGATCGGTGCCTATTCGTCGTGGTTTTATCTTCGGATTTTGGTTTGCCACCCTGTAATTCTTCTACCTTCTTCCACTACAAAGATTCAGATTCATAAAATTATATGTGTATACTTTTACATATCCAATGCCAAAAAATAAGGTGCAGAGACACAATTCATTTCTTGAATTACTTATAATATATAGATTATAGAATAACAATTCACAATCCAACATATCAAAAAAAATTGGAAAAGAAACAAAAGATGCCAACATCACCCAAATTACTATTCTGTAACAAACAAGTTGCAATTTAAATTGAACTTACGCACATTTTGATTAGGAGGCAAAGGTGCTTTCTTGATATTAATAACAGCCCCAGCTCTTTTATTCATCTGTTCTACTTAAACTCACATTAGGATCTGCACAACAAACATCTTTATTTAGCTTCCCATCAACCAAAAAAAAAAAAGAAATCTCCTGGTATCTATCTAAGAACTGGATAAAAACAGAGCCCAACTGAGGATTTAGAAAGAATTTAAGAAATTTTACTTTAATTTGCCAGAAGAGAGCGTGAAAGCTGAAATGAGAGCAAAGAACACTTCTTTGTTTTGTTATTATTAGAGGAAGGTATCTTTTAGTAGCTTTTTTGAAATGAAGAATATTGATAAGGTGATTGGCTTAAACTTTACTCAATATATATATATCAAGTAAAATAAGTTTAAGTAGAAAAATATAAAAAGTGGGAGAATGTGAAATTGCTAAAGAACAAAACACTGTTACATAACTGATTGAGTGAAGAGAGAAATTAAGGACGAGGTTTTTTCTGTCAGTCAGTGCAGTGAAACGCAGAATTCCATTAGCTTAAACGACAATGGTTATTGGGACTAATTCGCATTATAAATGTTGAATGAATTGGGTATGTGATGGATCCATCAAATGAAGTTGGACTTGTCGGTAAAGATTCACAAAATAAAAATAAAAATCTTTTCTTTATGAAAAATATATAAGTATAAAGTTAATGTAATGTACACTTCAAATAATAGAAGCAAAAAGATACTTAGTAGTAATATTTTGCCATACTAAAAATTACACTATTATTTTCTTCTTAAAAAGACGACTTGACTGCATTTTCATTCATAGTTATCTCTCAATTATTTGTGTCCAGTTACTTTTGCGCCATATGCATTTGAAATGTTTTAATGTATACTACATATAAATTATTAGACCATTTATATTTTATAGTGTTAAAATAATGTGATCCATTATAATTTGGGTCGTCACTTAGGTCCCCTAATCTTGAGGGCCCCCAAAATTTATATATAAACCCTCCAGATTATTTAAAAAAAAAATCATTATTTTTACTAGTTTTATTTACATGATATGTCTTCTAGTTTACAGGATTAGAGTCTCTCGTCATGGATGTGAGATTTATGTTCCAAATCCTATTAGACACTCCCCTCGTACATTTTATTGCTCTATGGGTCTGTTTGTTTGGCGTTTTCCAAAATATTTTCGTGTTTGGGAAATACCAAACAAACATGTTTTCTATTTTCGGAAATAAATTTTTCATCTATCAATTTTCTCAAACTACTCTCTCAAAACCCAAACAAACAACAATTTTCTTATCTCTAAACAGAACATATACAAACACTACTCTGATTTGACATAAAGTAACCTATCTCTTACACAATTTATCTCACAAAAAATATGATTTGACATAAAGTCTTACACATCTTACACCTACAACCTACCTCTTCCAAAAAAAACCTACACCTACTTTATTTCTCAAACTACTCTCTCAAAATCCAAATAAACAGCATTACGCAAATCGAAATTATTTCACAAACCTCCATTACTCTCCCAAACTACTTTCCCAAACACCAAACAAACAAGCCCTATGTTTTTTTTTTTTACTTTTTTAATTCCTAATTCTCATATTTATATTATTTATTATTTGACGATTGTGTTCACTTTTTTCTTTCTTAATAATTGTTTTTTTTCTTTTTTTTTTTAATAATTATTCTTTTAAATTATTTTCTTAATGAAAGGTAATATGTTGAAGAAAACAATATATCAATATTTAATTAGTATTTTTGCATTTAAAAAAATTGAATTAAAGCCTCAATTTTAAAATTCGTCTAAAACTCCCGAATGTCTAAGATAGATCATGCCTATGATAATAGAGTGATATTATTTTATTGTTATATAGTGCAAGCTTTTGCAAATAATATGCATAAGAGACTATATAAAAAAAATTATAAACAATTCATTTTGATTATCTCCCACGCGTCTTTAATCCTGGATTCATCGATCACTAATTATTAAAAAAAAATTATTGTTAACTTATGCCCCGTGCTGCCTCGCCTCCTTTAGTGCAGCTTTCAGAGTTTTTTTCCTATATAGCCTATTACATAAAAGTATTTCTCAAAATGACCGGAACTGAAAAGTATTTCCCTAAATGTACCTCTTTGTTAAAATCGCTATTGGCAGTGTCGATTTTACATAAAATCGATGTTGCCAATAGCGATTTATCAGTCATCTCCGAAAATTTTAAAAAAAAAATTTCACTTAAAATCGATACTGGCAGTATCGATTTTAATTAATATACAGTTTAATTAATATACGGTCTAATTAATATACGGTTTAATTAATATACGGTTAAAATCGACACTAGCAATGTCGATTTTAAACTTTTTTTTTTTTTTAAATGTGAATAACCTCTATCTTATTTTTGGTGAACGAACCTCGATTTGTATAACTCAAACAATAAAGAACAACTCAATAACATAATCAATTCACCATAACAATGTTACTTGCATAACAAGTTCAATACATAAAAATGTCTCCACATTAATAGCTCAATTACAATAACATATATGAAATTATGTCCTATTATTCGTGCATTTGCGACGCGTATGTCCTTCCTTCCCACAAGTAGAACAATGAATCACCCGTTCGTCGGTTTGAAAATCCATTTCATTGTGAATGCGTCTTGATTTTGGTCAACCTTTTTCCCGTTCAAGCTTGTAGTTTGGTTTGAACACCGGACCATAATACTCATTCCAATAATACTCATTATCCAATGGTTCAAATCTATCACTCCATGTCCTCGAATAATTCTCAACGGTATAAAATGATGATACAAAAGATAAAGGATCAACATTTTGGTTACTACAACAAGCAAGAACGTGGGAACAAGGAACATGATAGGCTACCCACTTACCACAAGTGCATGTCCTTTCGCCAATGCGCACAGTTTGAACATTACCTCCCTTCGTCATGCGACGACCTGTGATTACAGAATAAACCCCATCGCCCCCACATATAGAATTGTTGAAGATTGTTACATGCATACTTGTTCTTTATTTTTTGAGTTATACAAATCGAGGTTCGTTCACCAAAAATAAGATAGAGGTTATTCACATTTTAAAAAAAAAAAAAAAGTTTAAAATCGACACTGCTAGTGTCGATTTTAACCGTATATTAATTAAACCGTATATTAGTTAGACCGTATATTAATTAAACCGTATATTAATTAAAATCGATACTGCCAGTATCGATTTTAAGTGAAATTTTTTTTTTAAATTTTCGGAGATGACTGATAAATCGCTATTGGCAACATCGATTTTAGGTAAAATCGACACTGCCAATAGCGATTTTAACAAAGAGGTACATTTAGGGAAATACTTTTCAGTTCCGGTCATTTTGAGAAATACTTTTATATAATAGGCTATATAGGAAAAAAACTCGCAGCTTTCATATCATTATCATCATCAATAAACGACACGAGAGAGAGAGAGAGAGCACTCCTTTCATTTCAATAAAGTGCATGTGCTTTATAATTTGTTTCTCATGCGAAATGCCCAATTTATCCTCGAAGGTAAGTGAAATATTCGAATTACAAAATCCAATTATGTTTCTGTTGTGAAATATAAAAACACCACGTTTGTTTATTTAATTGACAGAAATCATATATATTATTTTTATTAACAAAAGTTTCAATATGTTAATATTTTATCATTTTATTTTATTCATTTGAAAAGAAGAGTTGTCCATAAGTAGAAATAAAAATACCGGCAACTCGTATATTGTTGTTGCTAACTTGATATATTGTTAATAGATGGAATGGGAGAAAATTGTTGAAATGGCCAATTGTGTTTCCACACCTAAGATAAAATATATATTCTCTTCATTAATTATAGTACTCGATCAAACTTTTTATTTTTTAAGTGATTTTTCATATTAAATTATTTACATTTATAGTGTATTATATATATATATATATATATATATATATATATATATATAGTGTCATATTATTAAATTATTAGTGAAATTTATTAATTAAATTATTTATTATAATTTTTATAAACTTAGTCGTTGATTAGTTAGATTCAAGAAATAAAGATAAATAAAACAGAGAAAATAACAAACTGCACTCACTTATTAATTTATAGGGGGACACAATCATATTTTTCAATCATGAGGAAAGGTAAAACTTAATTTTTTTTAGGGTGACGTGCCAAAATACCCAAATATTTGTAAACCTACAAATAAACTTATCTAAGTATGTTAATTATTGATTATGTATTTAGTAGAGTTAGTTGAATTATATTGCTAATTAAAGTTCATTCATTGCAATTATCCATTTAGATTGGGGAAAATTGCTTTTTTGGTACCATAGGATAGGCTGACTTGCACTTTTGGTACCATTGGATATGAAAATGCAAATTTGGTACCATAGGATAGGTTTTCATTGCAATTTTGGTACCAAACCCAATTTTTCTACAAAGTTAATAGCAATTTACCCCCTACTAAATGCATAATGTTCAATTTAACCCCTCTTGGTTTAAAAAAGAGCATTTTACCCCTTGAAATTTTCTAAAAATTTCACATCGCCTCTCTGATATTTTTATAGGTGGCACTTAACCCACTTTTATTAAGATAATGTGATTTTTTACCCATTGTGTTATGATAAATGTGGCAATTCATCCCCCTATGTTATAAAATAGTTTGCATGCATACTCTCAATTTCGGCAAGTGAGTTACAATCTCCGGCTGAAGGGGGTAAATTGCTTCATTAAAATTTTACAGGGGGTAAATTTATTTTTTTCAAATTATAGAGGGATAAATTGAACATTATGCCTTTCATAGGGGGTAAATTGCCATTAACTTTGTAGAAAAATTGGGTTTGGTACCAAAATTGCAATAAAAACATATCCTATGGTACTAAATTTGCATTTTTGTATATCCAATGATACCAAAAGTGCAAGTCAGCTTATTCTATGGAACCAAAAAAGCAATTTTCCCATTTAGATTGTGTAAATACTTAATAAATATTCGTTTTGTATCTATTCTTTATATGTGAGTTTTGAAAACTCGAATTAGTAATTTTATCATTAGAAAATTATTTAACCAATATAATGTAATTTTATGCATAGCACGGAATTAGGCTAATATATAAAATGGCCAAATGAGCGATATTTTCAGAATAGTGACAGATCATAAATCGTGTGTGTGTATTATACTCTATTATGTCTTGTGATTCAGAATAAAATATGAAGCCTTGTTTAGCCAAATTAGTAATTTAGAAAAATATATATAAATTATAATGCATGAAAATGAAGATCATGGCCACGTCGAGAAAAGCCACTCGGATGAAGAAAGAGCAAAAGTCCTTTCAGCAAAAATGGGAAATAGAAGAATTGCTTATAATGGGACTTTTAGATATTTCCATTGCACTTAAATATCATTAGATTAACTTTAATAATTGCTGGATTGATTGCATGAACAGAATTAATTAATAACAAACATATTATTATTATATTACCAAACACATGGGAATATCTTATGAATACACCTATGCACTTCATATCATAAAACATATACTTATAGTTTTGATTATAAAAAGATGGCATAAACTATTTTAATGTGTTAATTAACAACAAGAACCTCTCATATTTGGCAAATTCCACAAACCACTTCCGAAGAATGCAATTCTTCACAAACTATCCTCGTGTTAAATTACAACAAGAACCCCTCATATTTCGCAAATTCCACATAACACCTCCAAAGAATGCAATTCATTATATTATATTTACAATCACCGTTAAAAGATCATATGGTTTATATATCTCTAAAATTTAGTGGAAAATTCACAAGTTACCTCCTACAATCCGACCTTTTATGGCTTTTAAACCCCTCAACAATATATATACTAAAGCACCATTTCGCAAAAGATAACAATTGCCCCCCCAAGATCATTTACTAAATCATAAATATTCCAAATCTTGTCTCAAAAAAACCACAAAGTTTAGTTGCATTTTTCAATTTTCTCCAAAGAGGTGAGACCACAAGTGGACTTGTCCCTCTCATTTGCACTTAATATTGTGGCCCACCCACACCAAAACCAAACTTCAACCCCCCCTGTATCTCCACTTGTACCATATGGTACACAAAACGCTCAACATAACAAATCATAACTTCAACTAATGTTTACAGCCATCGAAAACACGATCGACGGTTACCATTGTCATGTCATTTTCAAAACCTGCAAATTGTCTCCGCCAGCTCTTGTGAGGAGGAAAAGACTCACTCTATATGGTCCCCATAAAATCACATCACGAATGATCATCCTCACCTTGATTACCAGCCGTTCCCATTCCCGACTACTATGTCGATAAACAGTGAGGCCAAATGATGAGGTCAACTCTACATGATCAGATCATTTGAACTCAAACAACAACTAGCTATAGACCCAACAGAGAATACCCTCATCAACAATTGATTAGCAATAACATTATGAAGAAGTTCTAGGGAAGAAAGAGGAGTAGAAGAGCAATGCTGTTTGTTATAAGATATAAAACTATATGTCAATGAACCATTATAAAATAAATCTTAATTTAATAACATTCTTTTGGTACAACAACAAAGTTAGTAGAGTGAAAATTGAGAGTAAACCATATTAATTATCAGGATTACATGTAGGCCTGCTAGTTACTAATAGGCAAACATCAAAGTTAGTAAAGTACTACCTGTCTTGTCATATTCTCGATCGCTTTCGCGGGCTGCCGGTGCCAACCATAAGCCTATACCAGACAGCTAATTCTCAATAATAAACCGGTCATCCAAGCATGTACGTGCATCTCTCAGTTAGATTAGTTCAAAAGAGCATTTGCACGAAATCCACAGCAATCGTAGATGAATGATGGAACATGTGAATATTAATTAATAAAAGAAAATTTATTATAATACTCCATTTTTTAAATAAGAGCATGGAACATAACAGGGTAAACCACTTTTCTGTGTATTGATCTATGAACTTTCTTTTCAGGGGCAAATTAATTTTTCATGTAAAAATATTGGATTTTAGCGAAATCTGATTCAAAACCAATAATGGAGAGGAAAGAAAAAAATGGACTTGTATCTTCTTTCTGAGAGTCTTTACCCTTGTGACGAGAGAATATAAGAAAGAGTTATATTCTTATAGATATCCAAACATAGAGAAAGAAAATATTAAATTTCGAGAAAAACATGAGAATTTCAAAACCAAATACAAAAAATTTCTAACATGTAAATCTTCAACAACTTCATGATTGAAAGATTTCAAATTCAATGGTCATTTCACCTAATATTCAAAGTTCTTCCCAGCTTAGTAAAAGAAAGACAGACTAATCAGTTAATTTGTCTTATGCATCTCAAAAAAAAAAAAAAAAATAATAATGAGTGCCTCTTCAATTTTTGTTGGTCATTGAATTAGTATAGCTCCAAACTAACTATGAAATTATTGTTATAATTTCGTTTTTAGTGGGGTATGTTTTCTGTTTTTATAGGCAATTTGGCTAAGAAATTAATCAAATCGAATCAGAGAAAAGAGTGAAACTGCACAGGGACCTTACTTATTCATTACCTTCATCATTGAAACTTACAGGTTTCTCTATCAGAGAGTTTGAGGGTCCCTTACAAAGAAGCTTTGAGATTTGTTAATAGAGACCCCGTTCGACTGGTAAGCCAAAGGTGGTCCAAAGAGATGATCCCCCCATATGTCATAGGCATACTTATCCTCAACATTCATCTTTTCCTCAAGTTTGCTCGTTTTAATGTTATGAATTTTAGTCCCAGGAGCTCGCGCATAAGGAGCAATTGTAGACGTAGAAGCCAAAGGGGGAGACTCGCATGTCGAAGTTGGGACAGCCGTACCAGTTCTAGGGAAGGTTGCAGAAGGCAAAAGAAAAGCTATCCCAGCCACTTCCCTCGTTAAACTCGGCTTCTCTGTTCTCAAAGACATCTCATTATCCAAAATATTGACCTTAGAGGAAGCTTCAGAGCATTTACTTTTATCACGTTGCAGATCAAGTGCCTGAGAAAACGGGTTCCTAGCATTCACAGATTGCTCAATACGAGGAGACACTGGCGACTTTGGTGTTTTAGATGCGACTGGCGATGAAGGTGAAGATGGAGTAGAATTGCCACATGGACTGCTTGAAACTTCAAAGAGTACTACTCCTGAACCAGAGCTTCTTTTCTTCCTCCGCCTTCTTCCACTATCTTTTCCAACTTTTACTCTTAGACTTTGTGAATCTGAAGGCATATCGGAGTTCTCAACTGATGAAGATTTTGATGGTAAGGTGAATACTAAATTGGTTTCTTGGCCAGTATCCATCAAAGAGTGAGTCTGTTTCTGATGGCTTTCAGAAGGGTCTCCAATTGGGCTGGTCGGTTCCAATTGTAAGAACAATTCCTCCTCGAACCCATTCTGGGACATAGAACTTTTTTTCAAATTATGTGAAACGTTCAATGCATTGATAATAATAGCATAAACGGAGCTTTTCCCACTTTTGAAGTCTTCAAATGCAGTTACACGGAAGGCACAAACGAACAAAAACAACGCGGAAGCAGTAAAAATGAAAACTGATCTCCGGCGGTAGTTATGTATACGTACTGGTAAACTTGCTTCCATTGGTATTACAGGAATGCTAGTTGCCAAAGGTAGGTCCCTCCATATTGTGGCTGTGGGGAAACCACTCTGGTAAGATATTCGAAGCCTTACAGATTCTCCAGGTTCAAGAGAACAACCTTTACAATTATCTACCAGAAACCCATACATACCAAGTTCTGCCCCTGAAACTTTAATTTGTATGACCTCCAGAGGAAGGTCTCCTGTGTTCTTGGTATAGACCTCTTTTGTCAAGGGCTGAGTACAGGAATAGCTTTTGTTTCCCATATAGAGTAATATGCCAGCAGAAGAAAAATTTAGCCGAGTTGGTATTTTTAACTTAAACTCTAAAGTCTGCATAGGATCGGATCCCTCAAGCAACACCAACAAAATATAGCCTCCAATTTCTCTTGCATCCACTGCCTTCAAGAATGATTTAATAAAAAAAAAAAAAAAAAGTAATGGTTATTGAAAGAACAATAACATTACACATTAATATTTAAAAGGTTTATAACACCATAAATATAAAAAATCAACTTGACAAGTCACTTAAGATATTAAAATGTTTGAGCAAAAAAATTGCCGACAGAGGGAGTATAGACTTCTTGAACGATAACAAACAGATGAAAAGGACTAATATCATTGTTGAAAAACAAATCATGAAAGATCGTCCAATTTGTTACAAAGGAATACGCAGAATGTTTTATACCTCAATCTCAGAAGTCAGTAGCACGCTGCTGAGTGGTCTTTGTTTTCCGTTAATGTAAATAAAATTGCAGAACTCCTCTGCATATCCAACAGAAGAATCGAATTGACGTCCAAAGCAAACACTGATAACATTGTCGCAAGAGAATTCTATCTGATAACTTCTTGTGTCATGAATCAGTTCGAGTAATTTGCAGTTCATGTTTGATTCAGAACTTCTCAAATGAGCATAAGTAAGGTTGGCAACTTGAGGGATGGAACTAGGAAGAGGTACTACTCCTTCATCATACTTGATCTGAAAACCGTCTGGACTTCTTGTTTGCTTCAATCCAGATGTGTCAAACTTAAACTGGTTTGGCCCTTCATTAACCGAACATTGCTTGCACGAGGCAAGAATGTAAACAGCGGACAACAGAACCATAACAAGGTAGCAGAAGATTCCCCTACACGACATGAATAAATAGCTTAAATGGATGAAGATGACAATATACAGAGATACTTTTTATAATAAAATAAAACAGTAAACCAATAAGTCAATAATCATATAAGAGGGAGGTTACTAACAGGTACTCAAATTAGTCAAAAACCAAGTATTAATCATGCTAAAGAAACAGATATTAGGAAGAACAATCAGAAATCAGTTCACAAAATGACGAAAAGAGACACTAAATTCATGACCCACATAAGATAGTATATATAAATCTTGGGCCAATGTTAATAATATGTAAACAACACATAATTATATTTGCATTAAATACACAAACAAACACATTACTAAAAGAAGCATGAGTTCTTTGAAGGAAACTGAATAATAATAGAATAGAAATTAAAACTATAACCTCAGATTTTGTAATAATGACAGAAATGCACAGTGACATCGCATCATTATTACTCAGCTTTGACTTAATTAAATAAGTAGCAGAACCGCAAAAAAAAATCTATGTATAAACAGAAATTCAACAGACGTCACTTTATAATAGAATATCACAACAAAACAATCATCCAAAACAACAAGATTAAATCATAAACAGCAACCTTGCCTTTCTAAACACTAACAAAAATAAAAACCCATTTAGCATATTTATTCTTGTTTTGAATCATTTCTTTTGTTTGTAAGAGTGTACATAAAAATAAAATAGAAAAAGAGGTGGTAAAAAAGGAAAAATATTTGAGAAAACAAAAATGAGAGTGAATAATGGAGTTACCGGAGGTAGAACATGGAGAAAAACTGTTTTTTCTGAGCTGGTTTGATCACTAGGGTTTGAGAGTCCATTTCTCAGTGCCAAAAAATTAACATTCAAATTTGTTGAATAATATATTTTTTTTCTTTTAGGTCTTTGGATTTATATATAAGCTGATACAGAAATGCTAATGGAGGACGAACAATGGGATAAAAATAATAAAAAAAGGATACTTCATATTCGAATTTACTATTTTGCCCTAACAAGTCACTAATGGCAATTAGGAGAAAATATTAGAGATAGGTTAACAAAGAAATTAAAACATAAGTATGACAATTGAAGGAGGAAACAAGAGTGTTATTCCATAATTTTAACAAGTTTGCTATATTATAACAATTTTACAACTTAAACTATTATAGAGTAAGGAAAGTTGATAAGCCTGAAAGATAAAAATACGTTTATATCCTCGAGACGAGTAAAATAAAAGTTGGTGCGTTAATTTTTGGATCTTTCGTAGCTTTTTGTAGCTTTTTACGTTACAAATTAAATGGTTTGACAACGTAGCATTTGTACGACTCTTTTATACAAAGACGTTTATACCCTCAAGAATAGTAAAATAAAAGTTGCTGCGTTAATTCTATAAACTTTTGTAGCTTTTACGTTATGAAATCAAATGGTTTGAACACGTATCAATTTTGCGAGTCTTTTATAAAAAAGATGATTATACCCTTATGAATAGCAAATTAAAAGTTGATGAGTTAATTCCAAGCTTTTGTAGCTTTTTACGTGTCAAGATAAAATGACGTTTATACCCTCGAGAATAGTAAAATAAAAGTTCGTGCGTTAATTTTTGGATCTTTCGTAGCTTTTTCTAGCTTTTTACGTGAAATTAAATGGTTTGACCACGTATCATTTATACGATTTATTTATAAAAAGACATTTATACCCTCAAGAATAGTAAAGTAAAAGTTGGTGCGTTAATTCTGGAAACTTTTGTAGCTTTTTACGTTATGAAATCATATGGTTTGAACACGTTATTTCTGCGACTTTTTTATTACAAAAAACGTGTATACCCTCATGAATAGCAAAATAAAAGTTGGTGCGTTAATTCTAGAATCTTTTGCAGCTTTTTACATGTGAAGATAAAAGGACGTTTAAACCCTCAGTAAAACAAAAGTTGGTGCGTTACTTCTTGGATCATTCGTAGCTTTTTCTAGCTTTTTACATCATGAAATTAAATGGTTTGACCACGTATCATTTATACGACTCTTTTATAAAAAGACGTTTATACCCTCAAGAATAGCAAAAAAGCATTAATTCTTGAAGCTTTTGTAGCTTTTTATGTTATGAAATCAAATGGTTTGAACACGTTTCATTTATGCGAGTCATTTATAAAAAGACGTTTATACCCTCGAGACGAGTAAAATAAATGTTGTTGGGTTAGTTCTCGAATCTTCTGTAGTTTTTTATATTATGAAATTAAATGGTTTGACCACGTATCATTTATATGACTCTTCTCTATCTCTATCTCTATCTCTATCTCTACTATTATAAAAGCATGAATATTTCTTAACATTTTTGTGACAGACTAAAATACCTTTCTTTAAATCATAAAGTAATATTTAATTCAAAATGGTAAATACATAAAAGTAATCAAAGAGGTATAATTAGACATGAAGTCTTTTTATATTTATGTCCTACATAAACTCCTTAAATTAATAAATTCCATCTTACATCAATTTTTGTAATTTTAATCTTCTCCTCTTATAATAGATAAAAACAAACCATCTCTACTATTATTATAAAACATGCGGACTAAAATACTCTTCTTTAAATCGTAAAGTGATATTTAATTCAAAATTAAAAAAATATATAAAAGTAATCAAAGAAGTATAATTAGGCATGAAGTCTTTTTATATTTATCTCTTGCATAAACTCCTAAAATTAATAAATTCTCTCTTACATCAATTTTTTGTAATTTTAATCTTCTTCTCTTATAATAGATAAAACAAACCATGCATTAAAGAACGCTGTTATTTTAAATAACCCCTAAAATATTATATTTTAGCATCAATATTTATATAAGTAAGAAAATGTTAATTTAAAGATTTAGTACTACATAAATCATAAACACTCTAAATATAAAAAATTATAACGAAATTATGTTAAATATCATTATGTTGCAAAATGATTAAAATTGAATCACATCTTATTATGAAAGGTAAATACTTATGACTTAGCTAATTAGGTAATTTTACACATGCGTAACCTCGAATTTTCATGGAATTTTTTTCATGAAAAACGGATGAGAAAGGGTGAAATCGATGGTTTGCAATAAAAATAATCTATGAAATCATTGAAAACATGTGAAATCAATGAAAATTCAGGTGAAATTGATAAACACTGGTGAAGTTGGTGAAACTTTGGGTGAAACCGATAAAAAAGTGCCATTGAAATCGATAAATACATGTGAAATCGATGAAAATTCGAGTGAAATTCGTGAAAAATTAATTTTATGACATAATAAAATTAATTTTACTCTTTATAAAAATTATTCATGAAATGAACTAGACATTTATACCCTCAAGTATAGTAAAATAAAAGTTGGTGCGTTAGTACTGAAAACTTTTGTAGCTTTTTACGTTATTAAATCAAATTGTTTGAACGCGTATCATTTATGAGACTCTTTTATAAAAAAAGACGTTTATACCCACATGAATAGCAAAATTAAAAGTTATGCGTTAATTCTTGAAGCTTTTGTAGCTTTTTACGTTATGAAATTAAATAGGTTTGGACACGTATCATTTATGCGACTCATTTATAAAAAGACGTTTATAGTACTCTCAAGAATAGCCAAAAAAAAAATAGCAAAATAAAAGTTGGTGCATTAATTCTGAAAACTTCTGTAGCTTTTTACGTAATGAAATCAAATGGGTTTTAACACGTATCATTTATGCGACTCTTATTTTGTTTTCAGAGAAGTGGTAATGCAATTATGATCAAAACCAACTGAATCTTTATACTCGAAAGTCCTCCAAATGAAGATGAGAAATGAGTTTTACAAATTCAAAGATGGAAAATATTTTGCCCAAATGGTATTCTTCAAAATTTGCATACTTTTATTAAGTAGTAGAAAAATATGCACTAGAGAAGGAACTATTGGCTGTTATTTGCAAGTGGACCATCCATGAAATATTCTTCTAGCTCACACTAAATTGACACATAAGTAGATTCTCTATATATTTGGTATATATCTGTCAGAAAGAATAAAGATTTTGGCCTTGTTTGATTCATCGGCCATTCTTTAATCAGTCATGTATAAATATAGTAAAATACTTGATGTGTCCAAATTTTGTACCCGAGGGCAATTAAGAGATTACACTAAGTCGACATAAATGAGAGATTTGTAACGTCTTTATCATAAACTCTCGTAACGTCTGTAACGTCTTTGTATTTATTACTTATAACGTCTGTAACGTTTTTGTATTTATTACTTGTAACGTCTTTCCTGAAAAGACTATTATACCCCTGTATGTACCTATAAATAGGTCGCCCTATTTCTAAACAAAAGGAACTGAACTGAATTCACAATTACAATTACTATACAATTTTTCTCTCGATATAAGTGTGCAGACCTTATTTTATTATTGTGATGTTGTTATAGATTGAAGGGCTTATTCTATCTTTGCCCTGTACATTTTTATACAACATCATAATTGGCGCCGTCTGTGGGATATTTTCTGATTGGCACGTTGAGATGGCGGATGAGAATGAGGAAAACCAATGGATGGAAGAACCAGAGGGACCACCTGAAGGAGGTGAAGACGCAGTAGAAGGCGCACCAGATCTAACATATATCTCGGAAGCAGCCCCTGATGCGGCACCCGTGGCACCCACAATTCAAATGACTCAAGAGAGCCTGGATGCAATGGCAGCAACCGTTGCCGCACGAGCAGTCGCACATGTGGCTGAACAGCGACGAACGCGCAATTCACCCGTATTCCATCACAGGGAATCAGGAGCAGCAACCAGAGAAGTTCAAAGACCGAGGGAGCAGCAGACTTCAGGACAAACTTGGAATGAAGAAGGAGTTGTTGGCAGAGATCTAGCAAGAGACGAGGAGGCCCTCAGAGAACCTCGCTTAGGAATTAATCGAGATGCTGCGCCAGCAGAAAATGAAGGAAGAAGGGAGCGTGAGGAGCAGAACTACGAGCAATCGAGGCGGGGAGAAGTAGGAGAACAATTTGCAACCACAATTCCAATGAGAATAAGTCTCTTTGCTCCGGTAGTCCTTTCAGAACCCTTACCACAAGGGTTCAGGATCCCAAGCCTCACAGAGTATGATGGAACATGAGATCCCAGGAACATTTAGACAAGTTTGCGGCCAAGGCAGACTTATATGCAATAAGTGATGCAACCACCTGCAAAATTTTCCGCACAAGTTTAGCCAAAATTTTTCTTACATGGTTTAACCAACTACCAATAGACACAATTACCAACTTTGAGCAAATGAGTCAGCGCTTCCTTCATCACTTCTCAATGAATAGGAAGACTCAGAAGACTGCAGCGTATTTGTTCACCGTGAAACAAAGAACAGGAGAATCAGTGAGAGAATACATACAACGCTTTACTAATGCAGTGTTAGAAGTACCTCAGGTGGATCCAGACTCCTCGCCAGTATACTCCAACAAACACTGTTGGATGAGCTACTGAAGGAGTCTTTAGCAGGAAAACCCCCAACAACTCTTGATGTACTCTTAGCCCGAGCAAAAAAATTCATCAGGATTGAAGAAGCATCGGAGGTGAAAATGGAGAAAGGAAGAAAAAGAAAGATTAGAGAAGAGGATAAGAATGATCACCCAAATCGAAAGGAAAATTAGAGAGGAAGAAAGAAGAATTGGATATATCCCCAGGTATGCACAATACACACCCCTAAATGCTACCAGGGAGGAGGTTTTCTCAGCAGCAGTTAGACAAAGGTTACCATAATAGCCGCAACCACTGAAGGAAAATCCAGATCGAACAAATATTGTCGTTACCCTAGAGCTCGAGGGCATAATACTGAGGATTGTTATCATCTGAAGGATGAAATCGATACAGCGAGGTAACTTACAAGAATTTGTGAAAGGAAGAAGAGGAATAGATAGAAGAGATATTGCACCAGCTAACTCGCAGTCTGGAAGAAACCCCCCACAGGAACGTAGTGGAAGGCAAGAGCCTAACAGAAACAGCTCAGTGCAAGGAAGATATGATGAGAATATGCCTGGAGCAGGCGTTATCAACGTAATATCAGGGGAACCAGTTGGAGGAGATTCAGCTAGTGCTAGAAAAGCTTTGGTAAGGGCAGCAAAAGCATTTCCAGAACTCCCACCACAATCCGAGCATCATATTCAGCAAGCTGCAGAAAACATTCATTCTATCACATTTGATGATAAGGATTTAGAGAATGGGCAGTTACCTACTCAAAATGATGCCCTGGTGATCTCTGCTACACTTGCGAACTATTGGGTAAAGAAAATATTGGTGGATAGCGGAAGTTCTGCTGATATAATCTTTTACAATGCCTTCAAGCAGCTGAATATAAACAACGCCGAATTTAAGAGAGTTAATACAGCATTGTCCGGGTTTTCAGGGGAGACGATAGAAGCATTGGGAGAGGTCGTGTTGCCTATTTCATTAGGAAGTTTTCCAAAAAGGGCCACGAGAATGGTCAAATTCTTGGTGGTTAAAGCACCTTCCACTTATAACATAATACTGGGAAGGCCTAGTTTAAACCTCTTCAAAGCGGCAATCTCCACTTATTAAATGAAGATGAAATTTCCCACGGCAGACGGAGTGGGAGAGGTAATAACAGATCAAATAATGGCTCGTGAATGCTATGCCAATCTCCTTAGAAATGGTAGCAAAAGAGGAAGATCTCAAACAGATCCCATTGATGTAGAACAAATACCGAATGAGAAATCCATCATCAAAGAAGAGAAGGTCAAAAACAAGAAAAGACACTCAAAGGATCTACAGGTTGAGGTGGTGGAAAAGAAAATTATCATGATGCATAATCGCTAAGATTCAACTATAAAAGTTGTCATTATCATGTACCGATCAATGAAAGTTCAATGAGATCTACTGACGGATCCTATTTTTTACACAAGAATGTACCTGATTTTGTCTATCCCTTTGAAGAAAAATAAAAAAGAGTCAGATTTTCAATATTTGATGTATCAAAAGAGAAGAACTACACCTCTAAAAGGGGTCAGATTAAAAGAAGTCTCATTAAAAGAGCATTACACCTCTAAAAGGGGGTCAGATTAAAAGAAGTCTCAGTAAAGAGCATTACACCTTCAAAAGGGGTCAGATTAAAGAAGCACCTTCATACCAAGGCAGAATAAACCGCTCATTAAAAGAGCATTACACCTCCAAAAGGGTCTGATTAAAGAAGCGCCTTCATACCGAAGGTAGAATGAACCGCTCATTAATAGAGCATTACACCTCTAAAAGAAGTCAGATTAAAAGAAATCTCATTAAAAGAGCATTACACCAAAAAGTCTCAGTAAAAGAGCATTACACCTCTAAAAGAGGTCAGATTAAAGAAGTCTCAGTAAAGAGCATTACACCTCTAAAAGGGGTCAGATTAAAGAAGCGCCTTCATACCGAAGGTAGAATAAACCGCTCAGTAAAAGAGCTTACATCTCTAAAACGGGTCAGATTAAAGAATTACCTTCATACCGAAGGTAGAATAAAAGAAACTCTCCAAAAGTGTAACACCTCTTAAAAAGAACAAGCAAAAACTCTTTCATTTCGAAGGCATAATAATTCTCCTACAATGACCAAATGTTGTACAAACAACTCTAATGGAAATGCAATGATATAACACATATGAAGGTGAAATATCACAAGTTCAAAAGCAACTGAGAACAATCACAAGTTATTAACCATACATCGAAGAAAATAATAAAAACAAATATCAAAGCATAAATAAAAACGAAGATACATATAGAAAAACCCACTCCCGGAATCCAAGTACTCATTCGAGAAATATTTTGTCGGGCCTAGGCAAGAACGCCTCGGCCGAACTACTGTCGAGGCAAGAACGCTTTGACAGAACTCCTGCCGAGGCAAGAGTGCCTTGACAGAACTAACGCCTCGGTAGAACTCCTGTCGAGGCAAGAACGCCTCAGGTGAACTACTGGCGAGGCAAGAATGCCTCGGCCCAATTACTTATGAGGCAAGAATCCTTTGGCAAAACTCCTGCCGAAACAAAAATGCTTGGCAGAACTCCTGCCGAGACAAGAGTGCCTTGACAGAACTAACGCCTCGGCAGAACTCCTGTCGAGGCAAGAACGCCTCAGCCAAACTACTGTCGAGACAAGGATGCCACGGCTGAAAGGAGAATAATACTCCCTAAGGATTTTTCCATAATTAAGGTGCAATCTTAAAATAAATATTTTTATTCTTAATTATGGGATGGTCCCCTGCTTAAAGATTATTAATTCCACAATTAAATATCTCTAGATATTCATTTATGGAATTGGGGGGCTTATGATGTGGATATATAAATCATAAGGGCATTTTAGTAATTACCAAATTACATATTATTAAAATAATTAATCAAGAATTACATTTATGACATTCATTAGAATGACCATCCTGCCCCTATTCAATTATAAAGTTAGTGGGAGACTTTTCCTCTCCACCTAATTGATGGTGGCTTCTCATCTCCCACACTTAATAGGTGACTCTTCACCTCCTCAATTTTACCTATAAATACTATCCTCATTTTCATTTGAAAGAAAAGTTGCAAGAAGGGTGAAGACTAGTTGAGTAATTTCGTCGATGTTCATCCCGTGACGTCAGAACGAGATTCGAAGACGATCAAGAAAGGAGGAGGTAATCCCGGAGATAACCTTGATCATTTTCGTGCAACATCATTTTATGATGTGGATATATAAATCATAAGGGCATTTTAGTAATTACCAAATTACATATTATTAAAATAATTAATCAAGAATTACATTTATGACATTCATTAGAATGACCATCCTGCCCCTATTCAATTATAAAGTTAGTGGGAGACTTTTCCTCTCCACCTAATTGATGGTGGCTTCTCATCTCCCACACTTAATAGGTGACTCTTCACCTCCTCAATTTTACCTATAAATACTATCCTCATTTTCATTTGAAAGAAAAGTTGCAAGAAGGGTGAAGACTAGTTGAGTAATTTCGTCGATGTTCATCCCGTGACGTCAGAACGAGATTCGAAGACGATCAAGAAAGGAGGAGGTAATCCCGGAGATAACCTTGATCATTTTCGTGCAACATCATAATTGGCGCCGTCTGTGGGAAACGATTGATCTGTACATATAACGAGAGAAACTTTTGAAAAAAAAGATCTCAGAGCACGAAACTCTATGAATTATCAACTAAATTTATCTTTGAGCCTTCCAATAGATTCATTTTCCTCAACAAAAGTTTCAAAATCCAAATAAACTTGATTTGGAAATCATATTACCAAGGGTGCTCCCAAATCAGCAATTCCTATCGAAGCCAATCAGTCAATATTGCAAGTCTCCCCATAAATTGGGCAAAATTGCATAACTGACCCAAAAAATCATCGAATTTCAGTGGCCTCCAGAAATTGGTGCAAAGTTGTCCCTGGAATATCTCAAGATTACAGAACTACACAAAGGAGGTAAAATTTAAATTTTGTGTCTTCCAATTAAAATATATTATTTGTTTACGGACACATGAAGCCAATATTAAATGAATCTCTAAAACTACAAACGGTAAACCGATGGTCTCTTCACGATCAAAAAGGGTAAATTGATCATCCCTAAAAAAGTAAAGGGTAAATCGATCATTGCTCAACGATCAAAAAAGGGTAAATCGGTCATCCCTAAACGATCGAGGGTAAATCGGTCATCTCTAGAGATCAAAAAAGGGTAAATCGATCATTCCTCCGCAAAATGCTAGGGGGTCAATTGGTCATCCTTCAACGATCAAAAGGGGTAGTCCGGTCGTCTCTCGGCACCAAACAAAAAAAATAAAGAAAAAAGAAGACAACAACGGCAGCGACGATAGAATACTATCAAAATAATAAAATAGCGTGAATCAAGTTTTACTTGTGGCTGAAATTTAAATTTATTTTTACTATATTTACTTTCAAGTGATAATATTTGACCACACAAATTTGTGTTTTATATGCAATTGTGGCTTTGGGAGGCAACTTTTGACAAACAAATATCTCAAAGAAGAATATTTACTCCATATAAGAAAGAGCAGCTGAAGAAAAGAATCATCCATACTCTTCAAAGTACCGTAATACATCAGCATCTGGGTCTTGTGTTTGAATCAAGGAGAGCGTGTCTAAGCACTGTACTCTTTTTCCTTCGTCCAAGTTTTTATCCCAATGGGTTTTTCTTGGCAAGGTTTTAACGAGGCAGTGTTACATGCTTGTTTATCACATATGGAGGTATAATGTAGGTAGCTACAATGCTCAGATACTTGAATCAAGTTTCGACAATAAATGCTCGCGTATTTATTTTCGAAACTGGGGGGCAATATGATGTGTCCAAATTTTGTACCCGAGGGCAATTAAGAGATTACACTAAGTCGACATAAATGAGAGATTTGTAACGTCTTTATCATAAACTCTCGTAACGTCTGTAACGTCTTTGTATTTATTACTTATAACGTCTGTAACGTTTTTGTATTTATTACTTGTAACGTCTTTCCTGAAAAGACTATTATACCCCTGTATGTACCTATAAATAGGTCGCCCTATTTCTAAACAAAAGGAACTGAACTGAATTCACAATTACAATTACTATACAATTTTTCTCTCGATATAAGTGTGCAGACCTTATTTTATTATTGTGATGTTGTTATAGATTGAAGGGCTTATTCTATCTTTGCCCTGTACATTTTTATACAACATCAATACTAAAAATTTAAAATTGTAATTAGTTTGAATTTCTTTGAATATTTGGGTGGTGGGGTAAAAAGTTGTTGTGGACATGTCAAATTATGTGCCTTCAGATTTAAGAGTTTGTAAAATGATATGTACCGACAAATACAAGGTTTCGATAAAACTAGGTTGTTCAATGAGTACATCAGTGTGAATTAAACTCGATTTATTAGAATTTTAATTTAATTAACGATTCGACATATATTTAAATTAAAAGAATTTGTAATTCAAAATATTTTGAATAAATATAAATTCAGGTTGATCTTATCTATTAAAAATTTGTTGTAATAAGTGCAGAAATTACATACTACTATATATATAATGTTTATTTTTAAGTGACATTATTCAAGACCTGAGTTAATAGTTCCGTCATGATTTCATTTTGATGCATAATTTTACTTAATAAGAAAATATTTAATTTTGATAGATTTATATCAACACCTATGTTTTCCCAACACGATTTATTTGGCTAAAAAATATTTTTTACTCACAAAATAATAATCTAGAAATGGTAATAAGATAAAAAAATCATATATATTTTTCTTTGGCCAACTTCTTTACTAAACAAACATCTTCATGTAAAACTAAAATCAATAATAATTATAAGTCATTTCATTTGAATATCATAAGTCTCAAAACTTTTTCTTCCCAATTCGAGTTCTCAAACACGTATATTCAAAGCTATGAACAACTAATATGTAGTGAACGTATTGATTTTAAGTATTCATGTAAACGCTTAACTTAACAATTAGGAATGATGCATTGTCAGGCTAAAATTTAAGGAATTAAGTTCAAAATGGTTTCCAAATAATTAGGAAAACATGAGTAGTATAGCTAGTAAAAATATATAATCAATAAAGAATCTCTCCATGCTATGAAAATCAAAATTATGAGAAATTAAGATCCAGATAAAAAAAAAAAAAAATACTACCTAGAGTCAACATTATTTTCAAATATTTGTTTGTATAGACTTATGTATGACAAAATATTAAAAAAGAACTTGTGAAAATAAAAATATAAAAACAATCTAAAATCAAAACAAATTAATTTATAATCACATTAAATCAAAAGATGAAATCCAAAAGGGAGAAGAACAAATCAAATATATAACAAAATTAATGCCGAATGCAAATATTAATCAAATTTGTGAAATTAGAAATGAAATAACCCTAAAATCAAAATAAATCAATCTATAATCACATTAAATCGAAAGATGAAATCCGAAATTAAATCTATTAAAAACAATGAAAAAGTGCAAAATAACAAAACATAAATTGTGAATATTCAAAATGAAATAATATATCAGATCAAGCGAAATCAATTTATCATCAAAATAAACCAAAAGGAGATATGATGAAATTATTTCTATAATGAATACATTAATGACAAATGTAAATATTACAGAAAATCTGAAATTCAAATGAAATAATATAAGATCAATACAAAATAATGTATCATCAAATAGGTAAAAATGCAGAAAAAAAGAGAAAAGGAGAAGGTGAAATTAGTTCCAAACAAAATAGTGAAATATGAATCAAATAAAAATTAAATTAAAATATGGGTATGTATAAAACTCATCTACACATAGTATGATACCCAAGAATTGATGCAAAAGAATTTTTAAAAAAAAAATCGAAGGAAATATATGAAGAAAAAAAGGTAAGACTCATTATACAATTCAACAAAATTGTAAAAGAAAACACGACTCACAGAATTGAAAACAAAATGAGAAATTGTGAATTAGCTATAAGAGAAGATCCGGAGAAGAAAGTGATCACTATAACTGTAGTATGTTCTAAGGATATATTTAAGGAATAATTAAGTTCAAGTTCCTAATTCTGAGCATATCCTATACCCTTTGCACTCTTCTTTCCGAACTGTAAATACACAGTCTAATAGATAAAAAAAAAATTATAAGAGTAATTACATTCCTTGAATAATAAATTCTAAATTTTAGAAAATTAAATTAAGATTTTGATCAAATTTATGTCATTGGATCAAAAATCACCGTTCAAATATATATTATAATAAATGGGTTCAGGTCCATGGGCTCACCAATTGAAAACAAGATGATTAGCACTTTAAGAGAAGCCCATTAGCTAATTTCCCCCAAGTGAAAGGGACTGCCCACTACCCACATTTTGTGATCAGCCTTTTGGTGAAGAAGCCTCCACATTTTGTTATGCATGTCCTTGCCACTCTGATTTCCATACTTAATAGTTAATAGGCAAAATTGTAAAAATCGTCCCAAACTAATCACTGATTTTGGATTTTTGTCTCAAACTATTTAATTTGGCGAATTTCGTCCCGTAAATTTAATATTTTTTTGGAATATCGTCCCACCATAATTATAAGACGGAATTGTGCATTTGCCAATGAATTATCACATGACTGCTTAAGTGTCATGACATGGTAAATTTTAATATGAATAATTATTTAATATTGCAAAGTTCGTCCCAAATTAATTACAAGATTGAACGTCATTTTCATTAAATTAGAAATTTAATATTGGGACTAAATTCATACAAAATGGTAAATTATGGGACGAAATTTGGCGAGTTGATATAGTTTGGGACGAAAAATCAAAACTAGTAATTAGTTTGAGACGATATTCCAAAAAAATATTAAATTATGGGACGAAATTCGCCAAGTTAAATAGTTTGAGACGAAAATCCAAAATCAGTAATTAGTTTGAGACGTTTTCTGCAATTTTACCTAGTTAATATAGTTGTAAAAAAACTAAAAATCACAAGTTACATTTTGGAAAGATGAATTTGGAAAAGAAAAGCGGTGATTTATAACTATTAAAATAAATTAATTCGACTGTGATCAATTGTTTATATATAGTTAGCATAAATAGAAAATAATTCGAACCAAACTAGAAACAAATGTGATCAATTTTGTTTAATTAATAGAAAAGCTATGGACCCAAAAATTTAAGTATCCTTATTCATTTTTTTCCCGAGAACTTAATTCCCTGCCCATTTCAACTATTGTTCTTTTAAATAATGTGATCAAATTGGTCAAATAGAAAAGTTTATATCGATATTACTAAATCAGCTAGAAATCTATCGAATGAATAAAAAATAAAATCAATTACTAAACAACTACTATTAAACTAGAAAAAAATTCTCCGGCCTCAATTTTACCAATGATCTATGGTTTCATTGGCTAATGGAAAAGTTATGGACCCAAAAATATAAAATCTTGTAAATTGTTGATAGTTATATTATTAGAAGTTGTAGGCAAGAATCTATATAGACTAGGTAGGTGCTCAAGTGACTAAGTAAGTATTATTCAACATATTTAACATAAAGTAAAGGGACATTAATAGGACTAACCAAAATCCTATGCCGTACACAATATCATGATTCAAGATTTCAACTTGCTATTAAAATTTAAAAATCAGCCCACGAGTCTCTGTCTCCATGTAGGACGAACCCAAAAATAGTAAATTTTGTAGAAACCTACAAAACCTCACTACGTTTAATTTTTTAATGAGGCGATGGATGATCTAGGTCTTGATTGCAAATCTATGTGGGGTTGGATTTTAGCATTATATATTGCTAACGCAATTTTATTTTTGACATTATTATACAACGACGATTGAACATGGAAATGGAATCTTATTTAACCTATAATTTAGAAAGTATTACTCCTATGTCTCTAAATTGTTGTTCCTATTTTTCCTTTTTGAGATGTAAAATGAAAATTAAACTAAGTTACCCAATATTCGAATCGAGTTCGTTCGATAAATGCTCGTTTGAACTCGATGATTTAAACAAGTTTGAACAACATTTTCCGTTTTATAACTTTTGAAGTTCGACTTGAGCTTGACTCGACAAACTAATAATTTACAAAACACATGTAAAAATTATAAGTTATTCGATACTCGGTTCGAGCACATTCGGTAGAAGCTCGTTGGCTAAGTAATCAAATGTACCTAGTATTTGAACTTAGTATGATTGGTAATTAACAAACTGAATCTAATGACCTTTTGTTAAAAAAATGATCATCTTTCAATAAACAATATTCCATCATTCACGGATATGAAATACTCCATATAATAAAAGTACAATAAAAAACGTTGCCGTAAAAAATTTATGGTTGCTTACAAGTTGATTTTATAGCATATTAAGGGATTATATAATTTTAAAGTGTCAATTTATAGAGAATTAAAATTTCTTAACTATCCTTGTCCAATTAATTAAGGATATTTAAATGACTTTAATAAGACTAGCACTACTCTATATTTTATCAGTGTACTAAAATTAGTGTGTACACAATCACATGTACAGTGACCGCCCAAATTGTAGTTTTTCCTGACCTGATCTAGATGCACCTTCTGGATATTGAAATGATTCAAATTTATGTTTACCTAGTTTTTTTCATGGGCTTTTGAAATTTACTTTATATGGCCGATGGGCCGTAATCGGGCAAATAGTTTTTATATACCTAATAAATGTTCAAGTTTGATTTTTTTTTTCTTTTCATTTTTATTATTGAGTTAAGGATTATTTTTGAGTTAATTTGGTTTACTTTCTTAATAAATTGGGCTCAATCGAGTTTTAATTGAGTCAAATAGATTGATACTTTATTGAATTTTTTTTCTCAAGTTTTAGTTTATCGAATCCAGTTCGAACCGAGTTTCAAATTATCAAACCAAAAAGATTATTTAAACTTATTTGATATGTAATACGAACTGAGTTCAAACGAGCTACTACCAAATAAGCTCGATTCGAATATATATTAATTAGTATGGTTTCATTTTCAACCTAACGAGTGAAGCCTTATTATAATGGCAAAGTTGAGGCCTAATTAATATATACTTTGAGATCTTGGAATTGAGATCCACCAAAACTGTGTGGATTTGCTTAATTTTATATACTACTTTTGCTTATTAGTTATTCATGTATTGTAACGTGATTTATACGTCATAAATTGCCTATGTAGTGAATAAAATGATTACGTAACTCATTGTTCCTTTAAGAAAAAATGAAAAAGATCTACCTTATATGTGATCGAAGATGAAAAAAATACTGGAAATTGAACAACGATATATACAATTGAAATATGATAAATCATCAATACAATAAGCTATATAGACATCCAACATTTGGCTTTGCAACAATTAATTTTGGGAGGAAAGAATATATATCTAGTCATGAATTGAGTGGCCAATGCCGGGACTATGCCCGGGCGCCGTGGGCCGAAAATCGTCCACGTACCCGACCTTACTCGCCCCCATTTCCGCTGCCGGGTGACCGCCATTTTTCTCTTTCAAAGAGTTTTGATGGTGTCCCTTCGAACATTTCTTGCACCTCAAATGCCTTCCCTCAACACAAAAAATATTCATTTCTTGACAAAGAATTAAAAGAAAAAGAACAAAACATATACCACATTTCTTACAACATTTTGCCATTGAGAAAATTAGTGAAAGTTTGTGTGTAGAGAAGAGAGTTAGAAGAAATTGTAGTTGCATTAAACCCTTTTGAAAGTGTAGTGTATTTATATATATTTGGTGGGGGGTGGGGGTGGGGTGGGGTATGGGTGCATGTGTATTGATTAGTGTATGTGAGGAAAGATCCTTAGTAGTGGGAAGATTCTTTTTCCAGTTAAGATTATATAGAAAAACAATGAAAAGTGTATATAGAGAGAATGGACGGCTTGTTTTGGCTGTTTAAGCTCTACCTTTCGAGTTTAAAAAGTTCACATGCACTTATCTCTACTTGTTTATATTCTCCATATGATGAACTGATGGACCTCAAATTGTGCCTATTACTTTATTAAACTATGCATTAGACCAAGTTAATCTAAATGAACTGAACTGATCAATATATCTCATCTCAAAAGTTAGTTCAAGAGACGAGGATCGCTGATAATTTTATATGAGGATTAAGTAATTCATGTAGAGTTGATTGGAAGTTACGAGTGAATCAAACCCAATATGTGACAGTGCGAAAACTCAACTTTGTAAATTACGATATGTGGATGAGTGGTCAACATGTGGACTACGACAACCCAACCTTGGACAAAAACAATGACAAATAAATCCCATCGTGAAAGACGGTAAATCACATTAGTCGTCGAAGCTTCGAAATATCAATTAAACGCATGAATATTAGGCTAAATTCACATAAATGAATTGAGTCTAACTCATTTGAAAAACTAGTTCAAGAAACGAGAATTACTTACCTAAAAGGCCAAGACCATGTAATACTTAATTTTTTTTTTTTTTTACTATACTGTGTATTTACAGGTCGAATTGAAGAGTGCAAAGAGTATAGATCCTCCCCAGTCTGATGTCTCCAGTAGGATTCGAATTTGAGTCTCGCCTCTGGGGTCACAAGTCACTACCACTTGGCCCAACCACCTTGGGTGTAACACTTCAATCTTGATATTTTTTTTTTGGTTTTCCAAATGTTTAATCCCTTTCGAGGCGCGTCGAACATATTAAGTGAGAACTTCTCCCAATAGGAATTCTAACCTGAGTTCGTTAATTTATAGTGACTATTAATCTATTCCACTAGACCAATCACCTATTGATATCTTGATATTTGATTCATATAGGATTTTTATTCTGAACCTATTATTTTCAATGGACATAATTATAATGCATGTCCATCTGTAGATTATATTGTTAGGTTCTCAATATACTATTCCGGCCCGGCAATAGAAAATGGAAATGACAGCTAAAGGAGGCAAAATAAAATCCATCATTTCTGTCTGTTCTGTTTTGTGCTTTGCTATACACACAATTAATTAAAAAATGACTTTTAGTTTTACAAGGGCTGGCGATGTATCGCCATTTTTATGGGGAATTAAAAAAATGTAATATTGCTCTTATAATTAATCTATAGTAGCTGGCAAATTTATTTCACAAATATTAATTAGGTTGATAAATTTACCTTATAATTTATAAAATTGAAGTAATTTGGGACTTTTTCGGCTCAATTGTGAAAGTTAATCTCACTCGCTGAATTGTCGAATTTAAATTGGAAAATCGCTAGCCCGCGAACGAATATCACTTTCGCAATTGAGCCGAAAAATTCCCAAAATTACTTTAGTTTTGTAAGTGGTTGGATAAATTGTCAATCCTGATCATATTTGCGCGTGGATCAAACTTGTCAACGATCATTAATTATGTCACTAGTTTTGCCTTTCCCCCATTTTTCCTGGCACAAACGTAGACATACGGTTATATTAATGTATACTTACTTTCATGAGATTTATGTATGGAAGAAGCTTTCATGTTCGATATTTCAAGATTAGGAATAAATACATATATAGAACTGAAAATGTTCATGATATTAATTTGGGAAAGTTGATGACGGGATTACTTGCACACACAACCATCTCCCTTCTATGAGAACAACATTGTATAGCCTAAAATGCCATTGTTCCAATCTTGTCGGGTCATTTTTATTTATTTTTCTACTAATTTTGGAATATCTTTTGTGGGTGTTTTTCCATATTTGTAAAATTTTGTTGTCCATATATGTGTAGAGGGGTAGGGCTTCAAAAGAGTCAGATGATTCAAGCCTGCATCGTCTCTTAATTTTAGTCACATCCGAATCTAGTTTTTTTTCGGCTTTTCAGACTCCAAACCATGTTCATGAAGTGCATGTGATATATATCCGGATTATTGTATAAGAAACTGAATTCGTATAAATGTTTACCATCAAAATCTCTAAAACGTAACCCATACAATCGTTCCACTTAATTCCAACATTTGAATATTTAATTTTTAACTATCCAAGGTGGTGGGTCAAGTGGTAGTGACTTGCGACATCCAGATTTAAGACTTAAGTTCAAATCTTACTGGAGACATCACATTGGAGAAGACTTATACTTTTTGCAATACCCTTTGCATTCTTCGGTCCGAGCTGTAAATATATAGTCTAGTAGATTAAAAAAAAAAATTACTAACTTTTGTTAGACTAACAAATACTACTAGTATTACTTAAAGGGTAAATACCACTTTTGGTCCCTATTATCATTAACTTTTTACAGAGTGGTACCTCTTATGTTTTTTTTCCCACTTTAGTCCCTACTATGAATTATTTGTTTCACTTTAGTCCCTGCTAAGAATTATGTGTTTCACTTTAGTCCTTATCAGGTGGTTCCGATAACACGTAACATGCATTTTCGTCCACTCACTATTGAGACTATTTGAGATATTGTTTAATTGGTGAGCAATTTTGGTGTTTGAAAAAGATTTTAGGAAAAAACTTTAGTTTGGAACGAGATGTACGATTAAGTTGGATTGGAATGAAAGCCTAGTTTGGAAGAGATTATATATTTAATTATTTTTAGAAAGACGAAAATATCCCTGTTAGTTTACTTGAAATGATAAAATTGCCCTCATGAGCATATCACATGTTATCGGAATCGCCTTGGACCACTTGAAAAGGACTAAAGTGAAACAAATAATTCATAGTAGGGATTAAAGTGGGAAAAAAAACATAAGAGGGACCACTATGTAAAAAGTTAATGATAATATGGATCAAAAGTGGTGTTTGCCCATTACTTAAATAAATAAAATGCTATGCATATACATTTAATTATTTATCATCGGATTCTAAATAGTTAACTTATCGGATTGATTTGGATTCGTATTTGTGACATGAAATTCTTCTTAATCGCAGATCAGATATTTTGCGATTATCTATTCAAGATGTATTGTTAAATTAGAAGACAATGTTCTAAATTATTTAAGCGTACATTGGAACTAAAATCAATATTTACCACATTATTTTAATTTTATAAATCTATATACTATCTATAGCAGTCCCACATCAATAAAACAATCCCTTTTTTAATTATTAAAAGACAAAAGTTTCTGAATTAGATCTTTCTCCAAGGCAGTTGGATCTCTAAAGATGATGAGTTAATGATATTTTATCCATTTTGATATTTATAATGTTCAATATTTATCTTTTTATAATTTAAAGAAGATCACTTTACTTCCATATAATCTCATACAAGTTTCACACCGTCTCTCTGATATTTTTGTAAGCAGGATTTTATTCCCTAGGTTATGATAATATGATAGTTTACTCTTTTGTGTCATGATAAATGTAACAATTTACTCCCATGTTATGATAATTGTGACAGTTTATCCCCGTATGTTCCACAAACACTTTTCATGCACATTCTCAATTTCGACATGTGAGTTACGTACACTCTCCAGCTAAATGAGGTAAATTGCCTCCTTTTAAATTTTAATAAGGGAGTAAAATGCTCTCTTTAAAATCACATGGAGTAAATTGATAATTGGGGTAAATTGCAACTAACTCCTTTAAAGAGGAAATGATAATATTGATTAATTTACAGACAGAGACCTAAAACTGCCCTTCAAATACTCAAGGGCTAACCTAACCTTTTTTCCTAACTGCTAAGCGTTAAAACATCCTTAAATTAATATGAATATATAGTACGCATACACTAGTTGTAGTTGCATGCGCATTCCCACTGTGTGATGGATACTGTTTTATTTGGACCGTCCCTTTCTTTAAGGGTTAGACAATCTCTACTTTACAGCCACAAACTATATATATCACTCTTCATTAATTTAAATAAAGGTCCGCGATTCTTTCTCATGCTCTTGAATATATATGTTGGAAAAATGAAAATTAAATTAAATTTGTAACAACAATTGAAAACTTTAAATTGTGTAACCTCCAATTTAAAGTCTTCAATTTTGTAACGGATGAAACATTTTGGTGCAATTAAATTTTTTTTTATTCCGACTTTGCCCTCATACCGACCCTATAAATAGTGGCTTCTTTTCACTCTCAACACACCAGAATTCACTCTCAATTCTCTCTTACTCATTCCGTCCTAGAGTTCTAGTTTGTTTCAGTTCGTCTAACAAAGCTTTGGTGCAAAGTACTTTGTTGGAGCCGTTGTATCCTGGGAGACAGGCGTTCGAAAGAACCTCGAGCACAACCGGAAGGGTGAGGGAGCGAATCTGTCTTAAGGACACCGTGTTCACACGGGCCTCGGTTTGGTGGTTTATTTCGTTACTTTTGTGCTAAATTTTCTGTCAAAATTATATTGTTTATTGTACTTAAATTTCAAGTTTTCCTTTTACGTATACTTAGTTTATAACAATCTTAAGACAGATTCGCTTTGTTTACGTAAAAGGAGTTAAAACTTGGTTAATAAACTGTTTACAGCACTAATCCATTTGGACAGGTTACGAAATCTTTAGTCACAAAATTATTCCAGATTTCAAAATTTTGTTACTGATTTTGTCAACAAATCCGAACACTACAATTTTGAGGAAACCATTTACGTGTTCTGCTTGGTTAAGAAATCTCTTTATACATAAAATTGGTTATATAATAGACAGTGGTGTTAACATTTGCTGTTGTTGTAGGTTTTTAAATTTTGTAACAAGGTCTACTGTTACATAATTTCATTAAAGAAGGCATTTAAGTGATTGTAAAGTTTTAGCATTACCTGGATACCCAATAAACAATTTTTTTTTTCAAAATTGTTGGGAATCGTTGAACAGAAAATTTGGATACAATCTCAAAATAGTTTACATAGTTTCAACTGAAACTTTTGAACAGAAATATTTACAAAATTGTTAGATATTGGAAGAATTGTTTTCGGACATAAAGTTTGTTTTTGGAAAAATAAATTTTGAAAAATTAATATTGTTAGCCATCAACTTTAGATATCTCAAATTAATTTTCGGACGTAAAGTTTTTTTTGGAAAAGTAAATTTTGGAAGTCCTTGAAAGTTTGATTTGGGAAATACTAATTTGATTTAAAAATTGGTTATTAAATATCTATCTTGGGATAGAAAAATTATTTGCAAAATTGGAAAAACATTTTCGAATACAACGAAATTTGGGACAGAAAATTTAGTGTTGTAATCTTGTTAAGATACTCACTTAAATATTTCTGAATTTCCTTTGTGGAAATTGACAATTGTGTTTTGGTTTCAGAAATGGCAACCAATGAGAACACTGAAGTTGTGGTAACTGGGAACTCATCTGGAGCTCCAGTACCAAACCAGACTGTGGCACCTCTGAGCCAAGCTGGAGCTGTGGCACCTCTGAGCCAAGCTGAAAAACCGGAGAAATTCAACGGGCTGAATTTCAAAAGATGGCAGCAGAAAATGTTGTTCTATCTGACAACTTTGCGCCTAGTGAGGTTTTTAACTGAGGATCCACCCAAGAAAGAAGGGGAGCAAGATACTGCCTTCCTTATTGCTCTTGATGGCTGGAACCAGTCGGACTACCTTTGCCGACACTACGTCATGAATTGTCTGAGTGATTCATTGTATGATGTATACTCTGACAAAAAGTCTGCAAAGGAACTTTGGGAAGCCTTGGACCGGAAATATAGAACTGAAGATGCCGGTACCAAGAAATTCGTTGTGGGTCGGTTTTTGGACTACAAGATGGTGGACTCCAAACCACTTATGACCCAAGTGCAAGAATTTCAGCTGATTCTTCATGAAATTCAGGCTGAAAAGATGGAGCTCGGTGAAACCTTCCAGGTGGCTTGTGTCATTGAAAAGTTGCCCCCTGCATGGAAGGATTTCAAAAATTACCTGAAGCATAAGCGAAAGGAAATGAGCATGGAGGATCTTGTTGTTAGGCTTCGTATTGAAGAAGACAACAGGAAATCCGAAAAAAGAGGGCTCACTTCTACTGAACCTAAGGCTAATGTCGTGGAACATGGTCAAAGTTCAAAGTTCAAGAAGAACAACAAAGGATCCAATATGGGACCAAAAGGCGGTATTTCCAAGAAAACCAAGTTTCAAGGGAAATGCTTCAATTGTGACAAAATGGGTCACAAATCGGCAGATTGCAGGCTACCGAAAAAGAAAAAACCCAGTGTAACCAATGTTGTTGAAGACAGTGGTGACGTGGACCTCTGTGCTGTCATTTCAGAGGTGAATATGGTTGACTCTAATCCAAAAGAGTGGTGGGTAGATACAGGGGCTACAAAGCATGTGTGCTCCGACAGGGAAGTGTTTACCACTTTTGAGCCGGTCCAGAATGGAGAAAAACTATTCATGGGAAACTCGGCTACATCAGCTATAGAAGGCAAAGGGAATGTAATTCTCAAAATGACCTCTGGAAAGGAGCTGACCCTGAAAAATGTCCTCTATGTGCCAGATATCCGCAAGAATCTGGTTTCTGGGACGCTGCTGAACAAGCATGGCTTCCGCCTTGTGTTTGAATCTGACAAATTTATTTTGACTAAGAGTGGTATGTTTGTTGGAAAGGGGTATGAATGTGGCGGAATGTTTAAGTTGAATGTAATGGCTATTAAGCCTAAAGTTATTAATAAAGTTAATAATTCTGCTTACTTGCTTGAGTATCCTAATCTATGGCATGGTAGACTGGGACATGTTAACTACGATTCCCTGCGTAGATTAATTAATTTGAAACATATCCCTAAATTTCAAATTGATCAAAAGCACAAGTGTGAAACTTGTATTGAAGCTAAACTAACGAGAACATCTTTTCAAAAGGTTGAAAGGAATACTAAACCACTCGAATTGATACATAGCGACATAAGAGATCTTAAATGTATGCAATCAAGGGGAGGTTATAATTATTTTATTACCTTCATTGATGATTGTACTAAATATTGCTATGTATATTTGCTAAGAGCAAAAAGTGAAGCTATAGATAAATTCATTCTATTCACAAAAGAAGTTGAGAATCAACTTGATAAAAAGATCAAAGTACTTCGAAGTGATAGAGGTGGTGAATATGTATCACCATTTAGTGAATTTTGTGCTGAACACGGAATCAAACATGAGGTAACAGCACCTTATTCACCGCAATCAAACGGAATTGCGGAAAGGAAAAATCGAACATTGAAAGAAATGATGAATTCAATGTTGATAAGTTCTGGATTATCACAGAACATGTGGGGGGAAGCTATCCTATCTAGCAATTATCTTTTAAATAAGATACCCCGGAAAAATCAGGAGAAAACTCCATATGAATTATGGAAAGGTCAAACACCTTCTTACAAATACTTGCGAGTGTGGGGGTGTCTTGCCAAAGTGGTAGTACCTACACCCAAGGAAGAAAGGATAGGACCGAATACTGTAGATTGCATATTCATAGGTTATGCTCAAAATAGTAATGCTTATCGGTTTCTTGTGCATGAATCTAAAAATCCTGAGATTCACAAAAACACGATAATGGAATCTAGAAATGCATCTTTCTTTGAAGATATATTTCCAGCAAAAATGAGTAAAGAAGTGAGTTCATCAAAAAGAACTCATAGTCAAGACCATGAGTCTGAACAGGTAACTGATGATGAGCCACAGATTTTCTAACATATATGCTCGAAATTGAACCTCAAACTTTCAAAGAAGCTGTAACTTCTTCTGAAGGACCTTTGTGGAAAGAGGCAATCAATAGTGAAATTGATTCCATCTTGCAAAACCATACCTGGGAGTTAGTTGATCTTCCTCCAGGTTGCAAACCACTAGGATATAAGTGGATTTTCAAACGGAAAATGAAACCAGATGGAACAATTGATAAATACAAGGCCAGACTAGTAATAAAAGGCTATCGGCAACGAGAAGGCCTTGATTACTTTGATACGTATTCTCCTGTGACGAGAATAACTTCCATTAGGATGATACTTGCTATCGCAGCTTTGCGAAACTTAGAAGTACATCAAATGGATGTAAAAACAGCTTTCTTAAATGGAGATTTGGAAGAAGAAATCTACATGGAACAACCTGAGGGTTTTTCTGCTCCAGGAAAAGAAAAGAAAGTTTGTAAACTGGTTAAGTCATTGTATGGCTTAAAACAGGCACCAAAACAGTGGCATCAGAAATTTGATGATGTCATGTTGGAGAAAGGTTTTAAAACCAGTGAATGCGACAAATGCATTTACGTAAAAGAAACAAAAGATGGCTATGTCATTCTTTGTCTCTATGTTGACGACATGCTTATCGTTGGAAGTAATGATAAGATGATTAAATCCACTAAGGATATGTTGAATGCTAGATTTGAAATGAAAGATATGGGTCTAGCAGATGTGATACTGGGAGTTAAAATCACGAGAAAATCAGATGGCATTATTTTGAGTCAATCCAGTTATATTGGAAAAATCCTTGAAAAATTCAATAAGGATGACTCTAATGAGGCCAAAACTCCTATAGATCCAAATCAACCTTTATCAAAGAATAAAGGTGAGAGCATCTCTCAAGTGGAGTACTCAAGGATTATTGGAAGTCTAATGTACCTGATGAGTTGTACAAGACCGGATATAGCATACGCTGTAAGTAAGCTAAGCAGATATACTAGTAATCCTGGTACTGACCATTGGAAAGCCATAGTGAGATTACTGAGATACTTAAGGTATACTCGTAACTATGGGCTACTCTATACAAGATATCCAGCTGTTGTAGAAGGATACAGTGATGCAAACTGGATATCTGATGTAAAAGATTCAAAATCCACCAGTGGATATGTATTCACTTTAGGTGGTGCAGCTGTATCTTGGAAATCCTCTAAACAAACCGTGATAGCCAGATCCACAATGGAGTCTGAGTTTATAGCTCTAGACAAATGTGGTGAAGAGGCTGAGTGGCTACGCCAATTCTTAGAGGGTATTCCACAATGGTCTAAACCTGTGCCAACAGTATGCATTCATTGTGATAGTCAATCTGCGATTGGAAGAGCACAGAGTAAAATGTACAATGGTAAGTCTAGGCATATACGCCGAAGACATAATACCATAAGACAACTACTCTCAACTGGAGTGATTACTATTGACTATGTAAAGTCAAAGGATAATCTAGCGGATCCGCTAACCAAAGGGTTAACAAGAGAGATAGTTGCTAAATCATCAAGAGGAATGGGACTAAAGCCCATGAAATAAAAACTTAGCGAAGGAAAACCCAACCTAGTTGACTGGAGATCCCAAGATCTAGGTTCAAAGGGACAACCTAACCGCAAAAGTTTAGTTAAGTCACTGTGGGGGTTTTACCCTCAAGTCCATTCCTAAGATGAAAACAGTGATGAGGGATGAATAAGGTTAAGCCAAGCTTTTAATGATTCTTGTAAAAAGAGTAACTCGGGATACTCTAAGGAAATGAATCACCTATGTGAGAGAGAAGAAGGGCCGCTTCAAAGGGAATTGTATAGGGCACAATTCTTAGAAACTCTTGCTGAACCAGGCAGATGTCCATGGCCAAAACGGACATAACCGTAAGAACTGAAACGTTACGAGGTAAGATGCTTGTGAGAAGTGTGTCATCGTTTACATAAACAGCAGAACAGTTCAAGGACACCGTGTCTACTGATCAGCCAGTAAAGTAAACATACTTTCTCAAGGGAAGGTTCAAAGGGTTACTCCTACCTATCCTATGCAAGTGTCTACCGCTGAACTCTATCCTCTTAGAACTTCCTGTTAGGAACTTATTCTATTTTCATTCTTGTGGGGGATTGTTGGAAAAATGAAAATTAAATTAAATTTGTAACAACAATTGAAAACTTTAAATTGTGTAACCTCCAATTTAAAGTCTTCAATTTTGTAACGGATGAAACATTTTGGTGCAATTAAATTTTTTTTTATTCCGACTTTGCCCTCATACCGACCCTATAAATAGTGGCTTCTTTTCACTCTCAACACACCAGAATTCACTCTCAATTCTCTCTTACTCATTCCGTCCTAGAGTTCTAGTTTGTTTCAGTTCGTCTAACAAAGCTTTGGTGCAAAGTACTTTGTTGGAGCCGTTGTATCCTGGGAGACAGGCGTTCGAAAGAACCTCGAGCACAACCGGAAGGGTGAGGGAGCGAATCTGTCTTAAGGACACCGTGTTCACACGGGCCTCGGTTTGGTGGTTTATTTCGTTACTTTTGTGCTAAATTTTCTGTCAAAATTATATTGTTTATTGTACTTAAATTTCAAGTTTTCCTTTTACGTATACTTAGTTTATAACAATATATAGGTATGCTAGGGCTAGTTATCTTCTTAATTATTTTTCCTCAAAGTATCCGGGCTTCGGGCATGAAGTAATCATTTTCGAGACGTATCGTACACATTATGTGGAAATTTCTTTCAACTGAAATTCAAAAATGGGTTGTTAATGAGACCGTAGTCTAGTGGTAATCACTAGCAAAATTGAAGTTCTTAGTTCAACTCCTACTATGACTTATTATTTGTAATTATTTGTACTTTGACAATTACTGATATAATTTATAATGTAATGAGCGATGATAAATATAATCTAAAAAAATTGAATTTGAATTCGCCACACATGGTGGAGAATAGTTAATTTCACTAAACCAATCATCCATAATTGGTCTAGAAATATTGGTTTATATAATTGTTTGGAGGTTGAATAAAATACTTTTAAGAAACCAAGAAATACCGACATTATAAAACAACCGAATGATCATGGAGTAAGTGCAATGTCCTTTTAGTGAAGTGTAAATGAAACTAAAAGAGTGAAGTTTAAAACATCCTAAAAGTGAGGGAGCAAAATAAGTTTCCTATATTTAAGGTGTTGCAACGCAAAATTTCATCTATCACATATTAGTGTTACATTTTAGTATTACATAATAGATTCACCTTACAAGTGCATGTGCAGGTCTAAATTTGTACACTTATCAATAAATCTATATGTGTGACACCAAAATGTGATAGAAGATCTCAGTGGACCCTTAGTTTTAAAAAGTAGCATGTGGGTTTTTCCGATATATATTATCTTAACTAAAAGCTTAAACACTACTATTAAAAACTAAGGAGAATTATTTTAACATTTAAAATCTTTACAGATCAAATTTGAATATTGAAGTAATTAATAATCAAAGACTTATTTATTCAAAACTCAAGTTGGAATATTATACATATCTATCTTTTGGTGGTCATGTGTGGTTAGGGCCGCTCCTTGGCTGTGGGGTGTCAACTTTTGCAGTTAATGGCAAAAAAGGTTGCATGTCCTCCACAGCTTAAGGAGCTCTAGATACCAAATTTAATCACAGACAAAAGATGATGGACTCAATTTATGTAGCCTTTTTGTACTAGCTATAAATTTAAATACATAATTCAGATTCCAATATGATATGTTTTCTTAATTTTCATTTCAATGGAGTTGGTGCAAAGTTTCTTGGTTAGGGGATTCATTGTAATGTGACGGAAGTCGAATAGTGCGTGGGTTGATTACAGTCAAATATCGTGAGCGTTTGTGTAGGTTGAGTACAGTCAAATATCGTAGTTTAACTTTTATACTTTATACTCTTTGCAAAATTATAAAACATGTACAGATCATTTAAGATTTTGAAAATAATTATAAATCTTAAAAAAACTGTACTTCATGATTCAAATTTTCGATATAAATAAATTAATTATGAATTTATTTGTACTTAAATAGATAAAAGTTGATATCTAAGATTTGATGTTAATGCATGCATATATAGACTACAATTCCCTTTCTTTCATCATATAATAAATATCTTAATGCTAAGAAACATATATAAGTGGCCTGTTTATTTCATTTTATCACAGCAAAAGCATTAATATTATCTCAACAAAAGAAATTAAGGTTTGAAGGGTACTAAAGGAAAGAAACTGTAGGATATATTTGTAAAATATAAGAAGTCATTTTATCCTTTTTTTTTTTAAATGAAGTAATGAGTACAAGATGCCCGTTGGGCGCCGTTGCACACACATCACAGGAAAGTGTTTTGTTATTTACTCCTAAAATGACATTAAAATATACTTCTAATCATTATTTTGAATGATGAAAATAGAATAATGCTTAAATGAATTTCTTTGGGAAAATTGCAAAAAATATTATGTAATTAAGGGTCGCGGGCAAAAAAAGTACTTTTAGAATTCGGATTGACAATTAAGTATTGTAACTGAATTAATTTTACAATTTTAGTTCTATTTCAGCCCAAAATTCTTAAATTTACAAAAATCATCCCATAAGGGTTGGCTGGCAAAAGAAACCACTGACAATTAAATCATGTAACTAAATTAATTTGATAGCTTCAGCCTAGCCTATTTTAGCTTGAAACTCTAATTTTGACTCAAATAATTTGAGATTTTCGTAGGGCATATAATATGGAGGGAACACCTTTTTGCTAGCACGCGAATCTTGGTTAGAAGACTGTTTATTGAAATTTTAGGAACTTTGAGTTGAAATAATATTTATATTATCGAATTAATTTAATTAGGAGACTTATATTAATGGCGTCCGTCAAATGAGCAGAGAAATGTATACACGGAGTAGTAATAGAAAAAGTTGAGATTAATTATTCCAGTTAGAATTAAGTATTAATTTGTCCGGCCCCCTGGTCATATGTATATTTTTGCTTTACGGCTTTCTTTACGGCTGTAACTTTGCACATGAAATGAATCAAGCTTGTAATCAGCCGCCAATTCAGATATCTACAGATGAATCTGGTCCTATTTTCCCCTCGAGTTCATCTTTCCAAATAATAAATACTGCATGAATTTATTATTTTAACCAACAGGTGGTTGGTCTAGTGGAATGGACTAGTCACTACGAAGTAGCGGACAGATTTGAATTTCTGTTGGAAGATATTCCCACTTTATATGTCCGACACGCCTCGTAAGGGATAAACCCTTGAGAAACCAAAAAAAAATACTGCATGAATTTATAAGGTTGCCATGCAACTAATAGTAATTACTGCAAATGTGATAATTACTCTTTCTCCTTGTCAAATATCTACATTGCCTTTTCCTATTTATTGACTCATTCAGTTTCATTTTAATTATCACATTTACTGTAGGATATCATGCGTTACCACTTACCCCAAAATTAATTGGTGTTAGGAAATGCTCATACCCTTCCCTTATAGTGCATTCACACAAGCGCCCACGATATTCAATTGTGACTCCACCCGCACACTCAGTTTGGGTGCCACATGATAATTGCTGTCACCCGCACACTCAATTTGGGTGCCCAACATTTACAAATCAAATAATTTGTCATATTTGATTCCCCAAATATAGCTATCAAATTTAAAATAAAGAAAGTTATTTAAAATGTATAAGTAAATACCGATATGTTACAAGTTTAAAATACTATGTATTATCATTAAAAATCGAATTAACGATATTATATTACGTCCATAAAATAATCTCACCAAGTTAAATAAATAATACTAAAAATAACGAACAAGTACCCATATGCTTCAAGATTCACTCCTTTGCGGCTGATCACATTTTATATATTTCGTTGCCAGTCAAAGTGTAATCCGCATGATAATATTTTATTTAAAATCTCAAAGCAACCCTTTTACTTTTTTTTTTTAATAGACAAAAGAATTCCTTAGTTCTGTTTTAGCAAATAAAAAATATATGGTTGTTGTATAGTATTATTAAAGCAACTAACAGGACAACTTTTCATATATGCTATTTGTTTGTAGTATTTCTCAATTTCTATCTACTACCCCACATGCTTGTCAAAATAGGAAAATAAAGAATTGCGGGTCTATTTGGATGGGTTTTGGCTCGATTTTGCGGGTCTCGGTTTAAAAAAATTGGTTTGGGTTATTTCGATGAAACCTTTGAGACTTCATTTGGATGAGTTTTGTGGTTTGAATAAGTTGAAACCCCATTTGGACTGAGTTTGGATGTTAGAATTTAGGGGAAAAAGTAGGTGGTAAGTGTCAAATCAATGTCTTTTTTAGTGAGATTTGGGGAAAAAAGTAGGTGGTATGTGTCAAATCAATGTTTTATATATTTAAAAAATTTGATTGTTAGTTTCTGAATAGATTTTTTATGGTTTATATGAGTTTGAAGAAAACTCATTCGTAAGGGTTTTGAAGAAACCCGCGAGACCGGGCCAAAACCCATCCACATAGGCATCTTCATTAGTGGGCCGTGGGGGGGGGGGGGGACAAGTGGGACCATGTACCTTCTCTCATTTTTTTTTAAATTATTAATATTAAAATCTGACAAAATATAAAAAAATCTAAACTAAATAGTTTTTTTTTTTAATTTTGTTCATTATTTAAAAAATTTATTTTCTAAATTAAATTTTTAACATTATTAATTTTATGTGATATTTTAAATTTGTTTAATAAACTAGCTTTAATAATAATATTAATAATAATAATAGTGAGCAGGGACGGATGCAACCCCTTTTTGGAGGGGCTCCACCCTCGTCCCCCAAGAATTTTAGAAGAAAAAAATTAGTTCCACTTTTTTTTAAAAAAAATTAATATTACTATTTTATATTATTCAATCACTGATCAAATTCAAAGTTTTAGATAATTTTTTCTTATACTCTGTATATATTCATTGGGCCGTTACAACAATTCTAATAAAAAGACAAGTATCTTTCCATGTTAAATTGTCAATTACATCTACTTAACTCAATGAAAACATCCATTTAGACTTAATTTAGAAGTCATTATTATCAACATTTTTTGTGCTAAGTTTACCATTAAGTACAAGAAAGTCTACGACGTATCTTTTAATTTATTGTTTGATTCGCACGATATTAGCTTTTTCTATTTCCACCACAATAAAAACAATCATTATTAACAATAAAGTTGGTGGAAAACTGGCTTAGAAACGAAATGAAAGATTACTACACTACGAATTGTTTGATTATTAGCATTGAGAATAAAAATGCTAGAACTTTTATGATATGAGGAATGTCCTATACAATTTTAATTACATAATTTTTCCATTCAATTACTTTAGCATTTTGCATTCAATAGAGTCCTCGTTGATAATCTATTCTTACTTAAATAAATTATATTCAATATTATTGTCAATTAATTTTAACTATGGGTAAACTCGATTGGCCCCCGACTAAATAACCTAACCTCGTGTCCCTAACTATTGAAGATGACTATGAGAAAAGAAGAGAAAGGAGGCATTTGAACCCACTATTGAAGATGCCCTAGAAGTGCAAAAAGTTAGGCAGGGTTTAACCCTTCCACATGCTCAGGTTCACCCCTTCTCATAAATAAATTCAAATATTTTATTTCTTGAGATACATCAAGATAGTTGAAGTTAAAAATTACAATAAAAGATGAGAATGAAAATTATGGGGCAAAATAATAAAAATGGCACCAATAAATTACTTTTATGCGACAAAATTTGGAGAAAAAATCATTGTCCATTTTCAAAGGAACGAAAATGAAACAAAATGTAAACATAAAGGACGTAAGTCTAATACTAAAATATTAGAAAATTGTGATATTCTGAAAATATCCCTGCCAAAATGTACATGGGATATTTTTGCCAAAAATTGGTGTAACACATAACATCTAAGAGGGACGAAAATGTAATATTTTATCTATGACGGACGAAAGCGTAAATAAGTGAATAAGGGTAAGGGCCTGTTTGTTTGGTGTTTGGGAAAGTAGTTTGGGAGAGTAGTGGAGGTTTGTGAAATAATCTCGATTTGTTTAATGTTGTTTGTTTGGGTTTTGAGAGAGTGGTTTGAGAAATAAAGTGGGTATATGTTTATTTGGAAGAGTTATGTTGTATGTGTAAGATGTGTAAGATGTTATGTCAAATCATATTTGTTGTGAGATAAATTGTGTAAGAGTTAGGTTAGTTTATGTCAAATCATAATAGAGTTTATATATGTTTTGTTTAGAGATAAGAAAATTGTTGTTTGTTTGGATTTTGAGAGAGTAATTTGAGAAAATTGAGAGATAGAAAAATTTATTTCAGAAAATAGAAAACATGTTTGTTTGGCATTTCTCAAACACGAATTTTTTTTGGAAAATGCCAAACAAACAGGCCCTAAATCTTTTGTTTTAAAAAAAGGGCAATTTTTATTAGAATGAATTAATTACTACGAAGTATTAATTAATCTACTTAAATAGAGGAGAGCATTTTACACAGTTAAAAAAGGCAATTTTAAAATTGGCTTCTCACTTTCCTTATTTTGGTCAGAATTTCCCCTCAATTTTAGGTTTTCTTTCCATAAATCAAATCAATTTTTTGGCTCTACCTTTTGATTAACTCCGTTCAATGAATTGATTTCAAAATATTAAATAACTTGTTAAGGAGAAAGAGAAGGTGCCATAACCCTATCTCTCATCGGAGTTGCGGCATTTTATTATCCTTAAATTTGTTAAACTTCATCGGATTCATTCCACGGGTAATTGCGCGATTATCCCTGTTTAATATCTTGTTTTACAATTTAAAATTGAAATTGATTTAAGATAATTCGTTGTGTACATGTGTATCGAAGATTCATACTTCATGGCTTGCATGTGCAATTGATATCTACCTGTATAAATGCCAGTGCAGAAATAGTAGATTCGCTTTTAAAAAATGAAGTACTCTATTATATTTCTTTCTTTTCCCTAAAAAAAGAATTTAAGTATTGACTGGTCGCTGAATGCTTCTATTATATATCCTAGGGTTAGGGATCCTTCTTGCCCCATTTGGAAACCATATTCTACTTTTTTGCTTTTCTTTGTTATGCTAATTTAAGTGGGTAGTCAGTCGATTATACGTGAGTAAAAGTGTACAACAAGATTCGGTCTTGTTGGAGAGCCTTTGTTATGACCCTGAGATAACCTACCTCAAAAGCTAGCTATTGAATTGCGAGAACTCAAAGTCATATAAACCCCACGTAACTCATACTACAAATGTGTGATACATGTTTTACCCCTTACAACTAGATTCATTACTTTCCACCACCACCCTTCGTAACTCTAAGCGACTTTGCTAATATTTGCTGCAGCCTTATCTTAGGTTGCTCGTTTCTAGGTTGCCCCTTCTGGGTGTATGGCTAAGAGCATGGGGCCTGCTCTGACACCAATTCCTATGTCTTGAGTAAACCCTATCTCAAAAGCTAGCTATTGAAGTGGGAAAGCTCAGACCCATGTGAACCTCACATAAGTAACTCATTTAGGAATGTGGGTCAAGGTTTCACCCCCTTGCAACTGAAATCATGATTGTATCTTGGCTCAATGGTTTCAACTTTGAGAAGTTTTGAATGTAGCTAGAGCATTGAAACTGGTTCAGATAAAAAAGAAATGCTGGATTTCATGGGAATTTGTGGGGTGAAATCCCTGTTTAAATTTATTTTGAATGACTGATTTTTGGATATATAGGTCCATTTGAGGATTTTTTGAGTTTGCAAATATGAAATGTTTCGAATTTGTTTTTAAAATTGGATTTATGGGGAATATTTGAGGCCATATTGTTTATCCTTGAAAGAAATTGTGATTTAAAGTTCTAAAGTTCTGAAACTAAAATATTAAAAATTATGAGACAAGACAGAAGCAAAAAACATTGGTCAATGTTGGGGTGGAAAAGCTGTCTGGAATAAGTTAATGTTAGTGTGCACCAGATACTGTATATTATATGCTTATCTTCTCGTAATGTTAATAATTATTTATTATGTTATTCATCAAGTGTCCCCATTCTCATAGCCTGACAAATTGATGGAAAGATCTTTCTAATTTATTAGTTCAGTCACTACAATAACTTTTGAAAAGGTAGGATCTTGAAGATGTGATAGTAATGTCAAAGTTTATTGAGGCACTTTTGTTTGATCACTGCATATCTTTTGTATAGCTAGGGGAAAGTTAACTTGTGTATTTACTGATAATTTCCAATACACCTTACTATAAAATATAGATAGTTATCATGTTAAGTAGATCTTTGAGATTGCCTTTTACAATGCAGGGTGCTAGTGCTTTTTCATGGGGACTGCTATATTTAGTATGTTATTCATCAGTAATCATTATGGGGCTGTATATTTGTACAAAGTCGTTCTTTGTTAAGGAATTCGATAAGGTATGAATATAGTTAGGAATATAATAACTTGATGGTAAGATAACATGGTTAACCCATAAAATCTGCTTTGCAGTTTCAGACACAGAATTTCACTCTGCCACATGTGGAAAAAATGAATTGCATAAAAGAGCAGGGGAATTTTAGTAGCTTTTCTATTGGTATCGATAGTATGCCCTGCAAATTCACATGTCCAACGAATTCGGTAGAATTACTAATTAATGTAGATTTTAATTATGAAAGCTATCACTCGTTTTGCTTTGCTATTGTATTAGATCCTATTTTTTCACTCACCTTATGGTGTGCAGTGATTTAAACCAGGATTATACTCTATTTTTTGGTTAAGATAAAAGAAAATAAATATTTTGGGTGTCACTTAAATGACAAGCATATTAACATGCATGCATTGTGAGAAAGACAAGAGAGTATATTAGAGCTTGAAAGTAAGATAAACATATTATAAATGATATTTCACATGAAAAGTTGTTACGTGGTTTTCTAGATACACATAATACATAATCACTAGAGTCCAACTCCACATATTTAATCCTAAGATACTAAACGACCTTAACTTGTTGGTTCTATTGACAATATTTACATGTTGCCAAAGGTTCATGCACACGTGTTGATGCTTAAGCATTTGGTCCTGCATTCACATTTCTGAAAGAATGGCCAACACCAGGGCTGTGGCCTGGTCCTGTGGGTCGGAAATCTGTTTGGCCATTAATAGAGGAGAAATCTTGCACCTTTGGCTGCATGTTTTGTGTTGCAAAAGCGTGGCCAACTCCAGGACTATTTCCTGGTGTTGTTGGTCGGAAATCGTCTGAACGAGATACTTCTAAACTGCTGAAACCATGGTCTGCTGGTGTCATTTTTTGGGAAATTTGTGTCTGTCCAGTGACTTGTAGATCGTATTCCTTCACTTCTTTTAGTTGCCTTCCCTTGGTAAATTGAATTTCTGTGCAGGCAATTAGTGCAAGAAGGAAAAGAAACATGTGAATATATTGGACGTAGGCCATTGAAATAAAAATAGTAATTTTCCTTGGCTGCTTGTATGGAGAGAGAAGAAGGAGATGGTTATGATGTTTTGCTTTGAAGTAGAATGTTGTCTTCTCACACCTTGTCTGGTATTTATAATCTTGGGAATGAATATCTTAACCATAAAATCTGTAATCATAAAAGTCCTTAAGTTTGTGCTAGTATGGATGGTTCATATTCCTTCACCTTTTCCATTTGTCTTAAGAAAACTTAGTGGTTCTTTTTCACCATGTACTCCCTTCGTTTTTTTTAGTTGTCGCTTTGGAGGATTGCACACAGATTAAGGAATGACATAAATAATCACTTTTTTGAAGCAAAAAACCCAAAATATCCTTTTAATCAAATAAGCTTAGCATTAATGACAAGTATTAGTAAGAAGGGTAAAAATGATAAAATAACATTAGTTTTACATTGAAATCCTAAAGTGACAAATAAAAGTAAACAAGAAAATTTTGCCAAAGCGACAAATAAAAAAAAAAAGGGAGGGAGTATTTCATAAGCTTTTTTTTTTATTAATTTAAAATTTCTCTGTAATATTTGGTCTTATTTGTTTACTGTAACACATAATTAAATACAGAACATGTATAGGCAGGTTACAAAAAATTGGTTAGTGCTCTGCCTGCCGGCGCACCGCCCTCACCCCCATCCCCCATGTGCAAGGATCACACACACCCGGTTAGAAAAACAATAAAGGGGTCCGTCACCTATTGTATTTGATGTATGAAATTTTGATAGGCTCTTTGAAGTAAAAGATTGTAGCTCTAAGGATCACCATTGACTTATATGGCCTTTCACAGTCCTTAAATGTTGCTTTTTATTGTTTAGATCCATAAGGGTACTGTAAATTTTCAGTGGTTCTGGCAATAAGATATTGGAACTTAGATATTTTGGAATAATTAAATAAGAGAAAGAACCACAGTTGTCCTTAGGACAGACGAAATACGGCTGAAAAAGGCATGGATTCTGTGTACTGCCCACTTAGCCATGTCTTCTACTTTATGTGGATGGCTCATATGCGCGCTTCAATTCCTTTTGGTCAGACAAATGTAAGTGAGCACATCTGTCTTGTAGTTTAAGCTTATTTTTATTTATGGCATGCTTGAGCTTTTGAATGAACTGCATGATTACCAACTGCTGAAAGGTTGAGATTCTACATATGAAATTGTGATATTATATATCATTTCACTTTGAACGACACCCACTATTTTTTCATAATTGAAAATGCTATTCCACGACCCACAATAGAATACAAATATTATGAAAATTTGCATTTTAAATCCCACAGGAATCAGGATTGGGCCTCAGCACTTTTATTCTCGTTTCTGACAAAATTACGCTTTTGGTCCCAATTATTTTAGAAGTTTGTAATTTGGTCCTACTGGCTCCTTTCCATCCAATTTGGTACTAAAAGAGCAAATGTCAGACATTCGAATGTGATAGAATGTGCTCAATAGAGACTATTATATTGGAACGGAAGTGCAAAATATGATAAAAGAATTGGACCAAAAGTGCAATTATGTAAAGTGCGATATTTTAAAAATGACCAAATTACGATTTTGTAAAGTAGGGGTCAAATTGCCCAGGGTCCAGTCCTATTGGACTAAAAATGCAAATTTGCCGCAAATATCTTACTTTGTTGATTGTTACGGTTTTGGCGGTGAACATTTCAAACAAGTCAAGGAAAGCAAATGATGGGTTCTAGATTGGGATACCACAACCCTCCATTTCCTTTGACTCTTAATTGAAAATGGAATTAATATACAGATTCCTCAAAAAGAACATAACATGGTTGGTTCCTGAGGCTTGGGAACCCTCTGAGTCTTTCCCACTTACTTTGAAAATGAAAGAAGCAATATTATATCAGAGAATAAAGACCATCTGATTCTCTTATGTCCTAGACTGTAGTGCACTGTCATTGTAATTATTTAGCTGTTTATTACTATTATCATGTACAATATAAAATACAAAGTGCAAAAAAGTGTTGCTTGATAGTGACAATGGAGGCAAGACAGGGGATCTTCCCATGCCTTTTGAATCTTAATGGTCTTGGATTTAATGTATATTCTTTTCTGATTTTCTTTTTGTATTTTCTTCCCATTCAGATTCTTTGTATTTTACATTTTTTATTTATTTAAGATTTAAGATTTGAGATGTGAACATAAGAGAAAAAGAATATAGAATGAAACAGTGTGCATTACTTTTCCTGAAACTTGGTAATCTGCATACTTTGCAGTCTCTTCCATGTGGAAAGATACTAATTCAATAAATTGCTAAAATGTTTGAGCTTTTACTGATTACTGCAAGAATTTCTGGACCATTTTCAGTATGGGTTGAAAAATTAGAAGATTTGGAGAATTTTACTATTTGAAGATAAGAAAAGATATTTCATATTATCGTGTACGTGGAAAACATATGTATACACATATGAGCGAAACTCATGACCAGGTCGAATATGGGATGTCTGGAAGATTTTGTCCTTTGGTAAATTGATTATACACACAAAATACTACAGATATGCCTCTGTTAGGAGAATTCAGGACCTTTACATTTTCTTATTATGTACAACTTTAGCATTATAATTGCATGTTGTTATTATACTTACATAATGATTTACCAAGTAATTTGTAGCCAATTCTTTCTTTTTTTCCAACTCAAAATTACCTTATTTACGACCATGAGTCTAAAATTTTGATAATTTACCTTTCTAAAGGATATGCTGCTGCATATTGATATTTTTGGGATAATTTACAGTATCTATATGTCCTTTTTTTAAATTATTGTACAAATTATCCTTCATCGGTGCCCAGTGAAGGAAATAGGTCTATCATTCTGTGAGTTCTGGCTGGTATTCATAAAGAAATGAGAATTCACTCATCAATATTAACTGATTCATCCTGCTTATAGTTGTCATAAATATTGTAATGTTTGCATGTAATGCATGGAAACCAAGAAAAAAAGAAACAACCATTTTCTGCATGTAAAACAATACTTGCTGCTACAAACCTAAGGTCAATCAAAGTAAAATAAAATACAGTGGAACTATTATAGGCAATCATTTCTATCAGATGAATACGAAATACATTCACACCTAAAATCACAGTAGTAATAGACATATGATAAATTTGCACGCATATTTTATAACCCTACATTCATAAAGAATGCCCAATTCCTGGGCTGTGACCAGGTGTCGTGGGTCTGAAGTCCTCTGCATGGCCTGGTGGCGATGGACGAGAATCAGTTGCCACAGGGCTTGGTGGTGGTTGTGGTGGTGTTGGTGTTGGCGTAAATGCAGCCTCATTGCCACATGCTGTCATACTTGAGCACTCTGTAGGTACATTACTCTCTTTAGAAACTTTTGTGCGAGTCTGAAATTCAGTTTTGTTCATAAACTTCAAGTTTCTTGCCTCTGTAGATTGAATTTTTTGGGAGAATATTATGACAAGGAAAAATAAGGCAACTATTAGTTTTGCTTGAGCCATATGGAATGTGCGGTTTAGGGTTACAAATTGATAGGGTAAAGAAAAATATAAACTCAGCAATGCAGGATGCTTAGACACTTAAGGTTTTATGGGTATTTATAGACCCAATTTTTTGTGTAACTGAATCCTCATTGGTTGGAGATTCTTTAAGAATCAGTACAAAAGTAGATGTTTTATTTTCATAATTCTTGAGCATGTGTATGCTACATAAAAAAAATTCAAAGTATTGGCTGTCCAGATTCATATTTTGCATGTCCATTCAACATTTTTTAGTACTTTATAGTTGGCGTAACCGCGTTAGTACTGTACCTCTGCAAATAGTTTCTTTTAGGTCTGAGTTATGCTCAAGTATGTACTTATAACTCCTCCACAATATGTTCAAAATGAATGAATTATTTTATACGTCTTGCAGCCTATAACTTGGTGCAGTCATTGTAGTTTTTCTTTTCTACATATTTAGGATGAAAACCTGGTGTTTCTAGTGTCCTATAGTTTGTATTATTTTAGATTCTGACGGATGTGTGATAAAATATTTTTCCTCGAGATGGGCAGTTTGGAATTTCACATTTCGAAATGAATTGCATTTTTTTCAGATATTCAGCGCAGTCATTAAGCTTATTGGTGTCTCATATGTTGTAATTAGTTTTAAGATTTACTCATGCTTAATCCTTGAGCTGCTGTAAAATTCACTGAAAATGAAGTGAGCATCTTCTGGAAAATAAGAATGATGTTAATTATTTGGTCAGAGTTTTGGTCTCGTAATATTACCCTTGCATATTTATGAATTCTTTGGTCCAAAGTTCAATGTTTATTTCAAATTGAGTATAGGAATCTATATGAATACAGAAATAAAAAGAGCATGCAGCTTCATGATAGCTTCAAGGCCTCACAAATTTATGGTGCGGTGGTTGAGCAGTGTGTGAGTATTATAATATTTCTGAGAGGCCAAGTGTTATTTAACATATTATATAGAGGTGTTAAGGGACATTATTCTTCTAGCCCACCATTCATTTTATTTGAATCTTGTACTATATCATACTTTATTTGTTCTTTCTTATTCCAATACCTCTTTGCCTCTTTAGGCAAAGATTGGACCTTTTTAGTCAGTGAAAGCAACTTTCCAACTAGAAATCTTTTTTCTTACTATGGTAGCTCGTATCGGGTTCGAATTCACCCGAATTATTTGTAGAGCAAGTGCAATACATAAGAATAGTCTCCCTAGAGAGTGACCTATCAAAAGTCGTGTGGAAATACACTTAAGACGGGTGTGGCAAAACTTGGTCTGGGCTAAAAAATTTTATTACCTAGCACCTTTGCTTTGCTTATATTGCCAAGCGTTCATCTCTCTTGAATCAGGAACAATATGTATTGGATTTGTGGGAATACAAAGGAGTTAATTATCTTTCTTTTCATGTGACAAGTGATTTAGGGCTGTTATACACGCGCACACACACACATATACCATTTTGATCTCTGTTAGTGTAATATACCATTTTGATCAGTGTTAGTTTATAAAGCAAAGCAGTGTATGAATTCAGGCCATTACTAAAATTGTAGTGGAAAATAAATATATATATATATATATATCGATCATGATATTCGTGTGTGGTTTTAAGAAATCATGAAACTTTTGCATCTGCATGGAATCTTACTCATGACTTTTGTCTTGGCGCTTAACTAGTTAACTGTTATATTGTGAAATAGGCAAATCAGAACAATCAAGACTAGTGCAGTCCCGATTCTTATTGAAAATGGGCTCCCGTAAGGGGTGCAGAGGCTACGAGAAGGCGGCTTTCGCCCCTTGAAAGTCTAAGCTTAAGGAAAGGTGCTGAGAGTAGGAAGTCCTTCAATAGATCCTGATAGATGCCACATATGTTATGGGTTTCTCTAATATGATAGTATTTTAGTTGTATAAACTTTGATATTGTTAACTTGTGGAGTTCAATTAATACCTTATTGCATGTAGATCGGTGTAGTGAATTAAGCGTATAGACAATTGTTTCGTAAAATGTAATTAAGAAATATAACTCCTGTAAGTTCAATTGCAATAGTTTTCGGTAATGGAGATGTTGTGTGTTTTGGTGTTATATTAATTTCTTCTGCCAAGATACTTAACAACTAAAGTTCGAGGCGAGTTTGGTTTAGCTGCTGCAAAAGTGATTTTACGAGAATTTATTCTAGTAGATTCAGAATAAAATGATCTTTAAGTTTCAAAAGATTGATTATTCATAACCTGTAGTCCTAAAATGTTAAAAATAGTATTGTAAACTTTATGTTTTTGCACGTTATTACACCTACTCTTAAGACCAAAAATCAAACACAGATAATTCTATGGGAACAAAAAGTTCACAATAGACCCAAAGTGTAAAGATTGGTGAAATGGAGGAAAATGATGAAATGTTCAAAATATAATTATAACGATGGGACTGATATTGCGATTTCTCAAAGTGTTGGACTAAAATTGCAGAGTCTAATTTTACAGGGTTTAAATTGTATTTCTACCATAATTCTCATTGGACGGTGGTATGAAACATTGCAACTAATATTTAAACTATAGTGCTTAATGTCCATTTACATGACTAGTGATATCAATGTTGCAAAATGCAGGGTTGTTTGTTTGGTGTTTCCCAATAAAATTTCGTGTTTGAGAATTGTCAAACAAACATGTTTACTATTTTCTGATATAAATTTTTCATCACTCAATTTTCTCAAACTACTCTCTTAAAACCCAAACAAACAACAATTTTCTTATCTCCAAACAAAACCTATATAAATTCTACTATGATTTGACATAAAGTAACATATCTCTTTCACAATTTATCTCACAACAAATATGATTTGACATAAAGCCTTACACATCTTACACCTACAACCTTACTCTTTCAAAAAAACTTATACACACTTTATTTCTCAAACCACTCTCTCAAAACCCAAACAAATAACATTACGCAAATCGAGATTATTTCACAAACCTCCACTACTCTCTTAAATTACATTTCCCAAACACCAAACAAACAGGCCCTTTATTATACGGTATCAAATGTTTGATATTTGACCATAATTTAATAAATATTTGTTTGAGCAACATTTTTGGAACTCGGTAGCAAATGAACTTGAGCAACATTTTGAGCTCATTTGTTATATAAGCTCAATTAAGTTTAATTTGATAAAACAAATACTGACCAAAAAAATATTAAAAAGATCAGAGCTTTAATTTCTAAACAATGAAACGAAGTTTGAACTCACTTCTATAGAAAATTCTAACCAAGCTTGAACTTGTGTTTCGGATACCAACTCTGACTCGTATACATGTTACAATCCCAATTGTCAGTTCAGAAGAAAAGCAAGCAACGCCAATTATTTAATACATACATACCAGGTTCACTTTGTCTAAGTCTTATAAATTGAAAGAAGTACTCTGTAGTCTTATTTGGCGACCTCAAAAGAATAAATAACATCCATATTCCCCTTCCACCACCATCATTATACAATCTATTTCACAACATCCCAATAGTACAGTGGTATTCCTAGCACTAATGGCGCATCATAAATACACAAAATAGATACAATCTATGAAACAAAAAAATTGGACTAACCTTTGCCATAAATGATCCAATCTATTATGCAAATATCTGCTGAATAACAGTTTCCGCATTTCCATCGTACTGTGCAAGAAGATGAATAGCATCTGCTCTAGGCAGAGCAAGAAATTCCTGAAACGTAACAACAAGTGCAAGCAATGAAATCATTATTGTCAATCTATTTATGTAATTTTTCATGAGGACTAAGAAGAACTAACCATAACTTTTATTATCGCATTTTCATCGCATCCAATATCACTGGACGAGGTTTGATTAGGACTGCCACCATCTTCTTGCATCCGAGTATTACTGGAGGACATTGTAACTTGTGATGATCCTTGAGTCGAAGTATCAATGGTGGATTTGGAAGCAGAATCTCCAAGTAAAGAAGTACCGTGTTCTTTTAGAGAATTGATCCATAAAAACCCTTCAAACTGGTCTTTACACATTTGGAGCTTGAACCATTCACTATGTGTGTCGAGGGTAGCCCTTATAATTTTCATAAGTTGGGGTTCTTCTATTCCTAACTTCCTACCAACAGCGACCTTCACAAAAAAATAAAAAAATCATGTGTTCATATATCCAGAAAGAGGTCATTATAACAACATAATAGAGTTGGATGCTCCTCGTACAATCTTCTTGCTATTGGAACAGTTCATGAAGTGGCATGGAACGAGATATTGATTTACAGGAAATGATTTTCTAAACCACATTACGCTATTTAATTTACTATCCGACCAGAACGAAAACTAATTCACCTAGTCAAGTAGCTTGTATTTACAAAGGAACTTCATTATTAGGGATTTTTAGTTCAACTTTTCTACTTTGGTTTGCAGAGAAATTTTATTTCGTTTTTTAATGTGTAAACGATATCAACTCTAGTATTATGTAGAATTATATATATTCTGTCCTGACTCCTTGTTAGAATGATATTGGATAGTTACATTTTTCATCCTCATTGTGTCTCCATAAAAAGAATGTTAAGGGAATTATTCACATAAGGGGGTAGGACGAAAAATGATTACTTAGGAGGCTAAAAAAATGAGTAAAACTCCTAACCCTGCATGAGGCCTTTTGCAATAAGGAAGAAGGAAAAAGAATAACCCAACATAATATGATTAGCTGAGAAAGACTAGCATAGTGGAGCTGGAGCGAGGGTGTATCTTAAGGGAGTAATGGAGGTGAAAAATCTGTTGTGCACACGGGAAGCGACCAAAAGAACCATCAGGGAAAAGTCAGAAGCACATACTATATTTTGAAAAAAACCTCTTCTTTTCAGGAAATAAAAGTACACCTTCTCACCTTTCTTTAATCAAAACAAAAGCTTGAATTTATCTGAGAAATGAAAGACCCACCTCCTACACTAATCTCCAAGTTCCTGGGAAAAAGAATTAAATATTAGGATTTCAACCTATGTTAATTGGCTTGTTGCATGATTTCCTCCTTGATATCATATAGTTTAAAGTAATATCAATTCAAATTGAATCCCACCCTGTAAGTTCTACTAAAACTACAATTATTTTTATGTTACAGAACAATGCAGCTTCTTAGACTCGGTGATAAAGAATTTGAACTTAATTGCAGTAAATCTATGGTCAGAGACTATGTACTGGGGATAAGCTGCTACTCGTACTCCATGTTCAAGGTAATCTTGTTAGCTTGATATGGAGGTAGAATAAAAAAAAGTACTATGAATTGAGGTAATTATTGTACCAATAAGTAATTAAATGAGTTAAGGAATGCGCCAAACCTGGATTGAAGTTGCAAGGGCATCTAAAGGCAAGTGTTTGCCAATTGCTTCTTCGTTCGATCTAAGCAAAACCAACAAAGTCTCTTTCAGGGGCTTCAGTAAAGACGGATCTTTAGCTGCCAAAGGACCCAAATGAGATGACGCAACCCTTAGTGCAGAAGAATAATCACCAGCATGGACACGCTTATAAAATTCAACCTGCACCCAGCATAAATATCAGAGTGGTTTCGTCCTTCCATTATTGATAAGAAAAAAAGCCTTTTTGTCTTTAAAATCAATGTAATCGGAGGCCTTAACCTGCTTCAGTTGGAAGAACAATACAGGGTTTTGTGTGAAAAAGTCTGGATCTAGAGCATTTATTTCTTCAATGACCTCTGCAGCCATTCCCTTGCTAGCTAGATCCTTCATGCCCAAGATAATCTCGTACTTGTCCATCTTATTGCTTAAATTATACATCATGGATGATTTTTGTATGTCCTGTGGAATACTATTGTCAGCAGCTCAATACAAAAGATAATTAAAAGCACATAAATCCTGTAATACTCTTACTATGTTTGTGTCACCAAGTACTTTAGTAGGACTAAGCTCATGTTGGACGCTTCCAGTGAAAGCTTCAGAAATAAATTCTAGATCCTCCTTTCTCCCTCTCCATCGCTTGCGCTTGCCCCTTTCTCCAGTTCCACTTCTTCTTCTTTGCGCGACTTTGTTTTCTTCAGGTTGACGAGTACCACTTGTGCTACAATCTTCGTTAGGACTAGTTATACAGGGGTATCGCATCTCCACTTCAGCATGTTGCGTGCTCATGACATCTACCTTACATTGCAAAGAACCTTCCATGTTACCACTGGTTATTGACATATCACTGTTAGAACCAATAGAACAATTCTCAGATAAACAACTGCCAGGGTTCAGTTGGTCAACATTCAAACTTCCAGATGTAACTTGCAATCCGGTATCTATAAGTTAATAAATGACGAAAAATATTAGAATCGGTAAAACTTAAAGGAATTTTCAAACTTCAACAGCAACTAAAAAGAGCAGGCTTCACCAGAAGTTACAGGATCAGAGTCCACTATGCCCCTATAAATGCAATACTCATGAATTAGTTCGTCAAGCATAGAAGCATCCATTCTCATCCGGCATAATTCATTCTGCAATGACCATAAAAATATTTAGAAATGTAAGCACCACATATTGAGAAGTTTCCAAAGATGAAAAATGAGATCGGTTTCAAAAATGTCCAAGAATTACAAAATTCTCACAAATAAGTGACAATGTCAAAATTACCCATCAGAAAACTATAAAAACTAAATTACGATTTCTATCACAACACATATTGATCTTGATTCATTGTTTGGTTTATTTTGGAATATGTATAATACCCACATGAGCCTTTCTCTGACACCAAACTCCAACTGACATTCTTGACCCACCCAGGTTATAGCGAAAGCACTTTACTAGAACTTGTACACTTAATGTGGTCAGTGTTTCATCTTCACTAGTAATTTTTTTCCTCTTTCTGGATAAGTCAACATCATAGAAGGTGCTCCGTAGTTCTGCACTCCAACTTGACACAAGAGAATCAAATGTCCTCATTTCTGGTAGAAGAAGATTTCTTATATCAGAGATACTGGCATGCGCTCTTCTTTGATAGGGTAGAACCAGCGAAGTCTGGTACCCAGTCTCATATCTTATTTAAGTAACTGATCTACATGCTCTCAGACATTTATTTTGAATTATAATAATCTTCACGAAAGAAAAATCAGTACATTTATTTATTTATTATTATGAGAATTAATCCTAATAATTCTAATACGGGCATTCCACTCTTGAAAAAAGAGAACCTGTGCGTCTCATTCAAATCAACAGTCCGACACTAATGTAGACTCCGCCAGGCAAGGTACCTGATATTTATAATCCTCCAGCAGTTATCGATATACTGTTGGGCTTGGGCAACAAATTCATGTGACTTGTATGTACAACAAGTATTATGAAAATACCGATTCTACTTTTTCGGGTCTTGAACGAAGAACTTATTTATCTGATCATTATATTCAGAATTTATAGTAAATCAATCAACCAGAGAGATGAATCTGTGGCGAAAATTGAGATGTTTTCTTTAATGGCTTCAATAGGTTGTTAACACAAAACGTGGAATAGGTGTAACTTTGGTGATCATGTAACCCATACTAAAAGATCTAATTCCTAATATATTTACTCCTGTAGGCAATAATGCAAGCAGCAAAGACAATTCAGCAGGTAGTTTGGACAGATCAATTTGTGTGGGTGAAATCTGCATTAATACATAGAGCAACCTGAGAAAACAACAATCTCGAGCCCCAACCCGTTCTGCAACCTTAAATTTCAATGTAGCTATGTACTCCATGGAAAAAATGTAGAATAAACTCATACTTTATTACTGGCGAATCACTTCAGTATACAAAAATTAATTGAAGATCACAAATGTGTAACAGCAAGACTCAAGCAAATATGACTTTTTCTCTCACTACACATAATGCTTTAACTTAACTCTTCATCAACAATAAGACAGATTAGCATTAGAGCCAAATTTGCTGGGAAATTTGAGTGTCATAATTCTATTCAAGAGTTATTATCTGATATATTATGTTGATTCTCTCACTCAATTATGTGAAAGAAGAATCTGGTCACAGAGAACACATATTTCTCCCCTCCAGGCTTACTAAAAATGCTTTTTCAATATTTAACTTGAGGACAGTTCAGCCCTTGGATCTTTCAAAACGAAATGCAATAACAAATTAGGATAGCTCACTAAAAATCTAATTTGCAACGCATTTACCTGGAACGCCTGATATAAATCACCCTTAGCAAACCTCAAACTATCAACTGCACCCTGTCTTGTAAGCTCCACTGCATGAGCAAGGGCTTGTATGTCCACCTGGTTTATAAGACAAAGCTAAATAAGTTCAATAATGTTTAACCCATTAAGAATTCATTGAAGATACAAAATGAGCTCACATGGAACTGGCTGTCAGATGAAGCCAAAAATGTAAAACTTTATAATTTCAAATTTTCAAGGGAGCTTTTAAATATCTTACCTCATCAAATGGAGGTGCTTCATACAAACTTTCTTGCAAAGTCGCTGGAGGGTCGCGCTCCTCAAGGAGCAACCTCTCAGTAAGATCTGTTATGGGTGATAAAACTCCTTTACGAAGGCAAATTCCCTTGTGTATACTGCATATTGCATGCAAAATTCAAACAAATAGAATGGAAATGAAGACAAGAGAGCTCTTGTATTAGTTCTCACAGGGTGACTTGAAAGATAGCCTTTAATTGCTAATCACAACAAAATACACACAAATCACACAATAACTCCCAAAAGTATATCCTAAGAGATGCTAACACATGAGAATGAAAAGGAAGAAGAGGCACCTTATTAAGTATCTCAATGTCATTGAGAAGATAGGATCATATGCATGTAAATGGGCCCGTAAAACAGATGACAGTAGCCCTGCAATCTCAAACCGTCTCCTTTCAGACCACTGAAACAAAAACAGGATGACATAACCACAAATTACCATCTATTTTACATCGGCAACAAAAGGTTTGAGGGCTCCAAAGTTAAAAACTGACGGTATATACTAACAAGATTAACTAACTTCAAAATCCACATAAAAGCATTCTAATAAGTGGGAACACGCCATGATCTATCTGGTTTACCTTCTCAGTTTGAGAGAGATAACTCAATGCATCATATGTAAATGGACAAGTTCTAGATTTTTGGCATATGATACAATGTCCAGTACCTTCTCTTCCCTATTTTCAAAGATCACACGAAGTAGGATACACATTTAAATGAACTTATTTTGATGGAATAACTTAAATATTATGTGGTCACGTAGTGAACCTAGGTGTCTGTTTTTTCAATCATAGTCTTTTCACAAAATATACTCATACAGAGCCATTGGTGATGGAGAGTACTATCAGAAGCCAAGATAGTAGCCTAAAATCCTTTATCAGCTCCACCTGAGAAGCTACTCTCGTTCATTCCTCTTGAGCCTAAATTTCATGCTCTAAGAAGTATGAGAGAGGCCGTTGGCTGTTGTTATGACTCCCACAAGTCAAGCTTAAAAGAGAATTCTACAAGAAGATAACACAAATTTGAAAATCACCAAGAATAAAACTTTCACGGATCAAAAGCCTTTTAATTAGTTAGAAACCCACCATCAAGAAAAACAAATCTCTAAGCCTCCGAACTTATTGTGCAACTTCAATTCCAAACTTATATATTGAGGACGACAAATTCAGGTAAGAAAAGATGGATAAGAATTCTACCTCTTTGTAATAGTTATGAAGTTGATGTCCACTACTATCATAAAAAAATTAACATCTAATATTCCAATCGATGTTTATGAAAATAATTGATGCACTTTGATGTTCATCACAATATGAATAATGCTAACATAAATATTACACATCTTTGGTCGATGTTGATAAACTTTTTCCTTAAAATTGCATTCTTATTACATGAGAGCAATAAGAGGGTGAATATATTTGTAACTTGTAAGTTCTCAGGCTATCAGAATTCAGAAAATACATAGGGTATACTACAACTTATTTTGAAATGAAAATGCATTTCCAATACAACACTTTTTGATTCAAAGGACCCAGTATAAATAGATTCCTGGTACACGTAATGTTCTTCCAGTGTTTCAACAATACATCCTCCAGAACAGTAAACTAATGATAATGAAAGTATATGGATGAAGAATGGAGACAAAAAAAAAAAAAAACACGTCTATTTTAATTTGTCCTGCATCTTAGCACCAAGAAATCGACCAATGGAGCGCCTTTAATGCAAGACATCACCAAATTTGGCTTCAATTTTTTTTTTTGTTCAACCACCCTAAATGCAATTTATCCCCTAAAAGGCTAACACTCCTGGCTCAATAAAACTTTTCTACAGAACCTCGATGAGTACAACTTGAATGTAATTACACTATCAAAAGAATAAACTCGACGCATGAGCAAGTAACAAGAGAAACAACATAACACTATGAGACATCAAAATATAAATGTGTTACTACTTGCCTCATTTGCAACTGGAGAGGTCTCGTCATCTTTTCCATAAATGAAAGCAAGAAGAACATGCTTAAATTCCTCATACGCTTCCTAAAATGAGAAACAAACATATATCAGTAGCAACTACAGAAAATAACATCTGACTAACTCCTTATGTATGATAATTAAGACACAAATCCACCAGTAGCAAAGCAAGATAAATATGCAGTATATAATTATTCAACACACACAAATGTATATAAATATTCTTCCTCTCTTCCAGTGCCTAATTCTCACAGTAACTAAAATGATTGGCTCCAAAACCATAAGAAACTTAAAATAATATATAAATGATTAACTAACTATACCGGATAGGCATCAAGTGCGCATGGCGCCAGAGCAGTCCGCACACACTTGATTGCAGAATCGCGATCTTCATTAGTTCCTTTCCTTAATAGCTCAATGAATTTCTGCACAACAACCAGTTGAAAGAGAATTGGAGAGACATGACATCAGAAAAAATCTCACCGATTAACTCTAACTATAAATGTAATGACAAAAATAAACCAGCTTCAATTCGAAGAGAATTAAACCTGCTTTTGTAGGCGAAAGAGGAGGCGATGATCATCGAGTACTGCCGGCGCATAAGACCTCAGGAGGTCGATAGCGGAGTCAATGTCGCCGGATTCCAACGAGCGCCTAATCTGGCGAATCAGGAGTCGCCACCTATACGACGACGAAGACGGCGGGGGATGAGCGGAAGACGGTGGTGAGGACTCTTCTTCGATTAACCGCTCCGACTTGACGAAGTCGATTACGAGTGCGTCCAATGCTTCCCAATTCACCGCCATGGATTCACAATTCACCGCCAACGATTCCATATTTGCATCTAGAATCTGGTGCCCACAATATTTTTGTCTTTAATTTCCCTATTCTTTTATCAATTTAATATGAAAGTGATAGTAATTTTTTTATACTGTAGTACTTATTTAGGTCCTGTTTGTCTCGACTTTGAATAGCATTTTAGTGCTATCTAAATAATCAAAAAACACCATTTTTATTTTAAAAACTTAGATAATTTTCGAAAATAATCTATTTAGAAACAGTATTTAAATCTTAATTTATTTCTGTAATCACTTTCAGGAAATCAAAACAAACAAGACCTTAGACTTTAGGGGCTACATGCGATGGTATGCAATTGAGGGTTGTACGTTGTGCCACGTATGTCTTAGATATTATTGCCTGTGGTTCAATCCATTATGTGCGCACATGCGCACTTTAAAAATATTGGTGAATAAACAAAAATAAGAAATAGCAGCTGCATAGCTAAGGCTCCATTCACAACTTTTTTATTTTTAATTAGGACAAAAACATTTATAGATTTTGTCTTGCTTATTAATGGAGTTAAAGATACAGGGGATAATTTCTCACTGGATTATTTGCTGCTAGACCTCCATCAACAAGGTGAAATTCCCTTTCCTTCCCATCAGAATCTTTTGTTTAGAAAAAATAAGGTGGAAAGTACACAGGGGCTGAAGCAGAACTTATTAAAACATCAGACAACAATGCATTTTTTTTATTCATCCAATTTTGCCTGCACAATGCACATATATAAAATGTTGACTAGAAAAGTGCATGTGCGACGTACGTGACTAATTTCATATATTAATTGTATTATATAATAAAAAAACTGTTAAATATATATTATGAATGTTTTTTAGTCGTTTATTACTAATACAACTAACATATAATCTATACCATAATTAAATATTCTTTTGTTATATAATGCAATTGAAATATAAAGTTTAATCAATTATATAAAAGAGTTGAAATTTAGAATAAGAGAAAAGCAAATAACTTTTTTCCATTTAAAAAATAATTGTGCAATCAAAAACTGAAAAAAATCTTTTCTTTTTAAGAAACGGTGTTCTTTAAAAAAAGTTTATAATTGCAATATGTTTCTTTTTTTTTTTTAACTTTGTAAAGAGAATTACATACACAATAGTTTTGACGAAATTTTCAACAAAAAAAAACTATTCATCAACCTAAAACCTAAAGTTCCCTAACCTAGACCGGATTTGGTCGAACCCTAAGGAACTACATGACAAGTGTAACACACTTTCTTTATGATTGAATGTAACTATCAAGAGAGAGAACAATTATAAAATAAGTGCAATACACTTGTTTGGTGAAATTGGATGGGTTTGACCAAGCCAAGCTTGGACAACATAAATTCTCCTGTTAAAGTCATCTTGCAAAACTCTAGGCCATTGCCTTATTTAGGGCTATCAATGTGTTGGATTCGGATTGGAATAGGCTTGACACGGATCTGAATCCGGATTCTTTTACATCAGATTGAATCTTATCTAAATTTGTTGTTTCGAATTCAACGTGTCTTATTTGAATTCGTGAAATTTTGAATTTTCTTCGTATCCAGTAAAATCTTAGCTTTCAAATTTCTACCAATATATTTTACTATAATAAGTTTATTAAGCTCACACAATTAAAATTTCACAATTCTCCGTTTAGCTCAAATTTAGAAAAGATCAATTCTCTAACAAATATCTCCTAAAAATGATGCTATTAATACTAAAGTACAACTAATCCATATGGTTTGGTGAAAATGTATATAAAAATGAGACCGTGAGCGGAATATTGACTAATGTCAAGATTATAAACATATTAATGTCATTTTTTGTATTCATCGAATATCGAATCAGTAAAAAATCCTAATAAATCAAAGGGTTTTTTGCACTTTGCATCCTCGAAACATGGAAAATAGGCACTTTGCACCCCCGAAACTTAAATTTAGCACTTTGCACCCTCGAAATATAAAAAATGCAGCATTTTGCATCCTCGTTTATTTTCAAGCAAAAATTCAAGGGCAAAATAGTTAACTCAATAGTATTGGCACTTTGCACCCTCAAAACTTGAAAATTTTGCACTTTGTACCCCAAAAATAAAATTAGCACTTAACACCCTTTGATTAAGAACAAATCATCAACTTTCACCCCCGAAACACAATAAATGGGCACTTTGCACCCCAAGATACAAAATTAACACTTAACACCCTCAAATTTAGAAAACCCAAACCCCTCTTTTTTTGTGTCAAAGTTGACTATCAAAGTAAAAAAAATCTAAGCAAAATAGGTAATTCATTTTTTTACTTAAATTTTGCAAAATACAATTATAAATACTCGGATACTCATTTCTCTCTCCATTTTTATATTCAACAATATACCCATAAACTAAATAAACTACAAGTAAACTTCTCGAAGACCCATTGTTTACTTCAACATATCAAAGACCCATAAATAATTACCTATTTCGCCTTGAAAAAAATTCACCTTAATGGTCAACTTTGTCAGAAAAAATGAGGGGTTTGAGTTTTTTTTTTTTTTAATTTGAGGGTATTAAGTGTTAATTTTGTATTTTGGGGTGCAATGTGTCCATTTATTGTGTTTCGAGGGTGCAAGTTGTTAATTTGTTCTTAATTAGGGAGTATTAAGTGCTAATTTTATTTGGGGGGGGGGGCAAAATGTCAAATATCTAAAATAGAATTACCTATTTTGCCCTTGAGTTTTTGCTTGAAAATAAGAGAGGGTGTAAAGTGCTATATTTTTCATATTTCGAGGGTGCAAAGTGCTAAATCTAAGTTTCGAGGGTGCAAAGTGTCTATTTCCCATGTTTTGGGGGTGTAAAGTGCAAAAAACTCACAATTAACACAAAAATTTTAAAATTTATAACATATTCAAATAACTTTCAAGGGTAAAATTGGAACATTTTAGGGACAAGGGGTTGATTGTAAGAATGTGACAAATCTGAGGGGGATTTTTGTAATGCCCAATATGTGAGGGGAATTTTTGTAATTAGGCCTTACTTGAGGGGGTTATTCGTAATTTACCCAAAAAAATAAACTAAAAAATAGGAGTATACGTCTTCAATTAACATCATGAATGAATAAAATATTAATGACGGTAACTAGGACAACCAAATGTTCCCGAAGAACGGGCTTCTTTGGAATTTTTGAGAACATTTATTCCACAATAAACGTTTTTGGTGAAATATGGATTTTCCCTAGATAATTAAATTCGCGCATCCAGAGTGTCGACGCACTCCGAATTTGCGAATCAGAGCGCGTTTGTGAAATTCGCAAAAAAAAAACGTGAATTATTGAAAGTGAGAGCGCGAATTTATAATATTCGGAGCGAGAACTTATAAATTTGGGAACACAAATTTTTTATATATAGAGCGCCGTTAATTTTTATAGAGCGTGTATTATCTTTATAAAGAACATGCACTACACAATTTAAATTCACGAAATTTAACCAAAAAAAAAAAAATTTACATAGGTTTTGTAAAGTTTAATAATTTATTGGTTTATTTTGTCATTTATAAATTCTTTTAACTTGGAAGCTAATCAATTTACAACCATACAAAAAAATAACACAAATAATACTTGTAACTTTATTAGAGAGTATACTAGAGACTAATAGTATAATGCATACATGCATACACTAAAATTAATGCATAAGCTTTTTGACAACTGTTCATCCATGTCAAGCAATTTTTTGATTTGTCGACAACCAAAACAAATTAAGTTGTAAATGTTTGTTGGTTATTTTGACGCACTAAAGTGCTAGATGTTCGAATTTAGATACCACCATAGCGTAGGACTTTTGGGAAAACATAGTGAAGTTGTAAATATTTGAACTTTGTACTTTTGCAGATTATTTTAATGCACTAAACTAATAAAGAGCTAAATAGTAGATATCAGTGTCCATGCCAAGCTATTCATTTGAGAATACATGTCTATATCAATGAAATACATTTGCGGGTAAACACCACTAATGGTTCTCCTTATCAGAATTTTTTGCACTTTGCACCCCCAAAACATAGGAAATAGGCACTTTGCAACCCGATGGCCAACTTTGTCGGAAAAAATGAGGGGTTTGATTTTTTTTAGGGTTTTAATTATGTGTTTCGGGGGTGCAAGTTGTTAATTTGTTCTTAATTCGAGGGTGATAAGTGCTAATTTTATTTGGGGGTGCAAAGTGCCAAAGATTTATAATTGAATTACCTATTTTGCCCTTGAGTTTTTGCCTGAAAATAAAATAGGATGAAAGTGCTGCATTTTTCATATTTTGAGGGTGCAAAGTGCTAAATCTAAGTTTCAGAGGTGCAAAGTGCCTATTTTCCATATTTTGGGGGTGCAAAATGCAAAAACCCTCCTTATTATTAACTTTTTACAGAGTGGTCCCTCTTGTGTTTTTTTTTTCCGTTAGTCCCTACTATGAATTATTTGTTTCAATTTGGTCACTTTCAGGTGGTCCAATGTGATCTAAAGTTCCAAAATAGTTTTATGAGGGACTAAATTGATAAATAAATAGTTTTATGAGAGACTAAATTAATATAAAATAATTTGATGAGGGATTAAAGTATAAAACTATAAAAAAAAAAAAGACCCCTTGTAAATGATCAAAGTGAAACAAATAATTCATAGTGGGGACTAACATGGGAAAAAAAAAACATAAGAGGTGTCACTCTGTAAAAATTTAATGATAAGGAGACCATTAGTAGTGTTTACCCTACATTTGTTCATCATTAAGTCATTTTAGATAATTAGATTCATATTTTTAGTCATCATAAACTATAGTTATTAGTTGAATGACATACATTTTGCTCTTGAATCTTTTAAAAATGTAGTTGTAACTTATCTCTTTATTATATATTTCTTATTTTAATACCATAAATTAGTTATTCTATATTATTAATAATTATTTTAATAGATGTTCTATAGGCGCTCTCATATTCTAAAATTTTAATATGTCACGTTCTAACGCTCTCGCTCGCACTCCCGCTCCCACACCCGCTCCGCATTTTAGTTACCTAGGCTTTTCCTTGAACTATATAGGTATATAAGTCATATTTTGTGGGAATATGTTTCTTTCAAAACAATGAACTTGGTATTTGATATTGAAAAAAATGAGGATAAATATGTATTGAATAGTTACAAATACTAGAAACAAGTCCTTTTTTAGAATAAAATGACACGTGTTACATTAAGAATCTTAATGTAACGACCGTAACAACTACAATAAATACATAATTTGACTGAAAGACGTTGCCTTAACACGTATATGACAAGTTGCATATGTTCGTAATTTTTTTTCTAAATAAGAATGTGAGTTATTTTCTCAATCGGATTCTTGATATTACCATCGTCAAATGAATATTATACTATCCATAGTATGAGGGTATTTGTTGCTATAAATATGCGTAAATCTTCAAAGTCTAAATCACAAAATAAGTAAAAAATATCAATATTTGGCCTTGAAAACTTACCGCACCATGAAGAAAATAATTTTTTACAACTTCTTCCCCACCAAGAATGAGGAGGATTCCTCCTTAGTTAGATCTACCTCGAATAGTTCCATCCAATATAATGGTACGTTGGTAGAGATAAGGGATGTTCATCCACCACCAATGATGAGTCCCCGACATCCATGGCATATCCGAAAATTTCTGACCCAGTCTGAGATTGAGTCCGGAAAACTAATCATTTCATTTCATGAAACATTCGAGCACATCATTCGATACTGGAACCTTGACATATCGAGACAACTTGTTATGTCAACGGCCAAGATTGCGGTGACTTTGTGGGATATGACATATGAGTCAATTCCTACAAAGTATAAGGGGAATGGTGTTTATCTCCGAAAAATTGATAATGAAAATTATGCACTTATGTGCAACGACCTCATTAAGCAAATTGGCTTGATGGCAGAGGATTACATAGGTCTTTGTTGGAGTTCGAGTGACTCTAGTTTTCATTTCATATTATTTCTTAGAAATATCCGATAATTTTAATTATCTTTATGAGTCAAAAGATAAAGAAATAATAATCAAGTCTACAGAATAATGTTATTATCGTATCAATAAATATTAACACATTTTACATATTTGAATGTTGTAAGGGTGCAATTTATTCAACATTCACATGAAATATTATATTATTTTTATTATTTTTATGATTATAATAATTAAGTATTGTTATTGTTTCTTATTTAAAGTGCCGTAGTTTATGAATTATTTTGTTGCATATTCAATATACTTGTTGCTATGTATAACATGTAAAATTCTTGTTTCTCAGTTAATTATCTGAAGTAAGTACGGATTTTAAATATTATTTAAACATGTCAACACACAACTCCTTGATGTCAAAAGTTTAAAAAAAAATGCTAGTTTTAAATCTAAAGGAAATTTAGATCATTATTGATAAATTAAAGACCACAATGTAAAACATTTTTTTAATAAAGTTCTATCTATCATAATAATGCGTTGATCAATGGATGTAAACTTAAAATTATAAATCATATTATTGGTTTTACTCTAAAGTAATATCTTGTGATTGAAATATCATGGAATTAATTTTACTGATCTGGCCGAGGAACCAAAAGTTCAATTTAATAAGCATGGAACTGAAATGGCAGAATATTTTAGGAAACTAACAAAAAGTGCAAATTTATAAAGTATAGAACTAAAATTATTGAGGATCCAGTTTTACGGGAGTAAAATATAGTTTAACCCATCCTTTTTTTCTCTTCTAATATTTGCTTTTCCTTTTTATTTCATTGTTAGTATAAATGTGGGTTTTTTCCACTTTGCACCCCCAAAACATGGGAAATAGACACTTTGCACCCTCGAAATATGAAAAATATAGCACTTTACACCCTCTCTTATTTTCAAGCAAAAACTCAAGGGCAAAATAGGTAATTCTATTTTAAATATTTGACATTTTGCCCCCCCCCCCAAAAAAATAAAATTAGCACTTAATACTCCCTAATTAAGAACAAATTAACAACTTGCACCCTCGAAACACAATAAATGAACACATTGCACCCCAAAATACAAAATTAACACTTAATACCCTCAAATTAAAAAAAAAAAAACTCAAACCCCTCATTTTTTCTGGCAAAGTTGACCATTAAGGTGAATTTTTTTCAAGGCAAAATAGGTAATTATTTATGGGTCTTTGATATGTTGAAGTAAACAATGGGTCTTCGAGAAGTTTACTTGTAGTTTATTTAGTTTATGGGTATATTGTTGAATAGAAAAATGGAGAGAGAAATGAGTATCCGAGTATTTATAATTATATTTTGTAAAATTTAAGTAAAAAAATGAATTACCTATTTTGCTTAGATTTTTTTCACTTTGATAGTCAACTTTGACAAAAAAAAAAAGAGGGGTTTGGGTTTTCTAAATTTGAGGGTGTTAAGTGTTAATTTTGTATCTTGGGGTGCAAAGTGCCCATTTATTGTGTTTCGGGGGTGAAAGTTGATGATTTGTTCTTAATCAAAAGGTGATAAGTGCTAATTTTATTTTTGGGGGTACAAAGTGCAAAATTTTCAAGTTTTGAGGGTGCAAAGTGCCAATACTGTTGAATTAACTATTTTGCCCTTGAATTTTTGCTTGAAAATAAACGAGGGTGCAAAGTGCTGCATTTTTCATATTTTGAGGGTGCAAAGTGCTAAATTTAAGTTTCGGGGGTGCAAAGTGCAAAAAACCCTAAATCAAATTCGATTTCAGCCGAGTTAGAAATTAAATCCGCTCCATTGGCAGCCCCATTATTCAAGCCGAGCCAACCCCATAACTCAACCCATCTCTAATATTCACCCGAGCTAACAGTACCTAAACCCCACCAAACGAAGCCCATCTCCTCTATACCCATCCGTGTTAAATCAGAACTTGAGAAAAAATAAATTAAATCCCCAAGAGCCCAGTCCTAATCCACTACTCCTACGCATATTTCGTTCGACCAGGCTTTAAATGGATTAACAAGAAGATGTTTTGTTTGAGCTTAATGGATCTCTGGCCCAAGACGCTAAAAGTTTCTTGACCTTAGATACAGAAGTGCAATCGTAAATGGAGGGGGAAAAATACAGATTGGAAACTATGTTGCACGGATATAGATACTAGGATACGGATATAGTATGATACGGATGCGGTGGTACATATTTTTGAAATTTATTGGATACTATACGGCATGGATACAGATGTAAAAATATAATTTAAACTTATTTATAAGTAACTAGATCATTCAATTTAAGTCCTAAAAGCAAAAATATCAACTAAAAGTTATATAACCCCAAAAGTAAACATAATTCATTCTTAACATAGCGCATAGATTTCATGACCTAGGAAATAGACTTGAATAAAGAGATGGAGTAGTGATACTAGTCGTTTATGTTTAACCCTAGAGACTTTATCATTTTTAATAATTTAAATATGACCCGAAATATTACATAAAAAACTATCGGTGTATCCTGATGCCCAACTAGTGTATCCGATACGTATATATTTTAATTTTTATTTATTTTTATTACCAATACGCTATTTGGCGTATCAAATACGTATCACACGCATATCTTACGAGTATCGGTATACCCTGTGTATCCGATACAGTACTTTGTCTTTTTTCGGAGTATCCGTGTATCATTTTTGGAAAGGATAATTAGATGTGTAAAATAGTCGAGTAGTGTTGAACGACATATTGTTCAAGCTTGGTTTGAGTTTCATTGAGCTTGAAATTTTGTGTCGTGTTTGGTCTTGGTTTGATTGTTTAATCGAACTCAAACGAGATACTATCGAACGAGCTCGAGCCGAATATCGAGTAACTTGATATTTTTATATATATTTTATCAATTTTCAGCTTACCGAGCTCAAGCTTCAACATGAATCAAACGAAAAATAATGTTCAAGCTTGTTTAATTTGTGTGACGAACCAAAATCAAATGAACTTTTTATCGAACGAGCTCGAGTCCTCGAATAGCTTGGTTTGGTTTTCACCCCAAGACAATTATCCCACATTCGTAAAAGTGATCTCCCACAATCATAATAGTACACTTTCCTTCTTATCTAAAGTACCAACTCTCTAAAGGGTCTCTTTCGAAGAATTTGACTGACCACTTATGCAAGAGATGCAATCTAACAATCTTAATTTCGGAAAAATGCAAGATACTTTCATGTATTATGCAAAATTTGCATGAAATTAGTTTGTGAAAATTTTTATTTCATAGAAATCCCTTGGACTTTTAAAAATTTAGCACGAAACCCCCAATATGTCGCTTTATATTGACTTATTTCAAGAAACTGATAATATTATAATATTTTAAGTGAAATTGTAGGGATCAATATAAACTATTTTAAAAAGGATTTCTTGAAATATGTCCATCCAAAACGATTTATTTTTTACATCGAGGATTTCGTGATAAGTTTTTAAATGCACAAAGAAATTTTATGCAATAAAAATTTAATCGGGTAATTTCGTGCACATTTAAAATAATACTGGGGCATCTTGCATTTACCCCAATTATTTCATTTGTTTAATTTTGTCGCTTTTGATTGATTATGATTGAACTTCAACCATATCTTGTACTTTCCATTTTGTCGGGATATATATGTTTACGTACGTAATTTCATTCTTCAAGACAATTTAATCAAAAATTGATTTTACTGAATAATCTGTATTTTATATTATATCTCTCATCATAAATATATGCATGGTTTTTTCTTTTCATAGCACTACTTTTCTATAATGCTACGATAGCAAAATAAGATAAATGTTTAAAGAATTTAATCACAAATTAAACTTTCTTGCTTAAGTCTAACCCAACAAATTGTATAAGGATTTCAATATAGTACGTAGTAGGAGAAAACTAAGAAGTAACGGCGAAAAAAAAATGGTATAAGCACATAATTCATATATGTGGCTCAACTAGATTAAAGTTTGTATTCTGGTCGAAGACATTAGACACTAAACCTATTATAAACATGTTTGATTTTCCAAATAAGGTAATTAAAGTGAATGATTGCATTTCTAATAATATTATCGTAATATCATCTTATAATGTTTGTACTTGCAAGTCCAAATAAGATAAAAAAAACATAATAATTTATAATTTATATAATCATGTTTGTTAGTTTTTATTGCATTTGTAGTCGTGCTGAATTACCCAAAATACACATAATTTTCTTCAAAAATGAATTCACTCTTAAGTTTTGGTAAGGACTAAAAGTTAAAATTGTTGTCCAACTATATAGAATCATTTAGGCAATCTCTAGTGATCCCCTCCTTTCCTTCACTTCAAACTCCCCTCAAACTCTCATTCTCTTCTTTGATCAGTCATCTTTCATAGTCATCTCCAATGATTCAGTCTTTTCATTTCAATTATTCTAATTTTCATATTTAGTAATAATAATAATAAAACATATTTAATTTCATTGTATTTATTTTTCATAAATCATTTTTAATTACGTTATTCTAAATTAACACAAATTAAAGTTAAATTTGCAAAATTTAAAATAATAGACATATTTAATTTTCTTACAATGTTATTAAATTTCAAACATTAATGTTAAGTTTATTAAATAAAAGTTACAATTATGAAAGTAATAAAATTAAATTCATGTTAAGATTTTGTTAAAATAAAATTAATTAAATAACAAAAGAAATTCAAATAAAAAAAAAGCATGTTTCGTCCACCTGCCCAACCACCCACCTCCCCACCTCTCTCCCCTTCTCCCCTCATCAATGGAGATCACTCAATTTTTCTCCTCTCTCACCCCCTCCCCCTCCCCCTTAAGCATTGGAGATGCCCTTATATTTCAGTTCAACTCAAGATTATTATCTGGCTTAAGAAAACTCATTTTTATCCTAGATAAGCATGTATCAAAATTTCGTTTCAAACGTATGTTTTAGTTATTCAAATATTGAAAACTTTTCGAAAATATTAAGAAACACCAAGGAAATTTTTTTAATTTTTTTTATTAAATTAAGAAAAATAAGAGAGTTCAGACAAATAAGTATTTTTGGAATTATATCTTGTTTTAATTCGTTTGATTCAAAAACAAAAACTTTTCAATGTTTTCGATGAAAAGGATAAAAACTTCTTATTTTTATCCATGTAGGTAACTACATATTCTTTTAACCGTAATAGTGAAATGTAAAATACTTAAAATCAAAGGGTAGAATCACAAATTAAAATGTGATTTTTCCTAGAATTACACATCAAGTATAATTGGACCACGAGGAAATACACACAAAGAGACGCACACTACTATATATGAGAAGGCAAAATGTTAGGTCACACTCTTCTATATTGGAGTTAGGTGTTAATTTATCTTTCTAAAGTCATGGACCACCTTATATTATGCCCAGCCCATTTAAATTTATGCCATGTGCTTCAGTCTTCATCACCATGGCCCAATTCCCCTCAATTATTGACTATGAAATTGAGATAAATCAACCAAAATTAATTAGAGCTTAGATTTTTTGAAACTTTGTAAATTAAGGCACTTAAAGTAAAATTCAATCACCTCAAATAACTTCAAAAGATATAAGAATTATATAAGAGTTTAAAAAATATCTATTTTTCATGTTAAAAGAAAGTGACGAAGATGGTAAAAAAAATATATTCCTTGAGGAAACTCAAGTTGAAATCGACTTGATTAGTCGTATTCATTTAATCGCAAATCAAATATGTACATGGCTTTTGATTAATCAACCTCCTAAGAAAATTACTTATTGTATTATATCTACTTTGGTAAAAAGTTTAGATGGGCCCGAGTTAGGCATATATTGAATATTTTATTACCCCTCTTATTTAGGACAAGGTTAAATAACTATGCTTAGCAATGTATGTGTGAAGGTGGATAATTTAATGGTTAGTTAGCAATATAGACTAACATTTTAATTAAATTCAAGAATGTTTGTTAAAATATTATAACACCATAAAAGTGTAGGGTTTATATTTTCCCCAAAAATTATATGTAATATAAGTATGATATAAGTGATGGTGCACAATTTCTTTTTGAGGACAATGTCAGTTTCGAAGGTGGAAAAAGAATAAATTTGTGGAAAGTTAAAGAAAATGCTTTTAAGAACTGATACATTTGGCCCATGCATCTAACCCATTGTAAATGGAAAACATGTCCTGGACATTGAATTGAAAATCCGCGCCTTCTTTTTCCAAAACCTGCAAACTTTTACTTTTAACTCCTCAAAAAAAAAAAAAAAAAATCAATTATTTGTCATTGTATATTTGTATATATGTATATTCACAAAGCTAACATAAATGAATTTATCAGTTTAGTTAATAATTTTCTTGTAATTAAGATTCCTTCACCTTCTTCCTTTTATGTTTTCTCCTTTCTCTCTATCTCTCATTAAGTCTTAATCTTTAGGGATAATTTTCAATCATCATACATTTATCTCAAAATTTCAGATGTTGGTACCTTGAAAAGACAGCAAAAGTTGATCTTTTTAGCCCTTTTGACCTAATAGTACACATCGACAAAAAAGGAAAAAAAATCGACCAAAAGAAAAAGACTTAAGTGCGTACATCCCTTGCACCACAAATTTAAAAATTCGACCAATTCATGCTTAAAAGCATATTTATTTGCCCAAATTAAATAATTACTGGTTATGTATGTTAATTTTTTTTTTATAAATAACTTATTTAATGTATGTTTTAGATTTTGTAATTTATATATTTCGTTCCTAATTAAATATGCAGTTGTGCATAACAAACTTTGTGGAACTCAGTAAACAGAGTAGAGATTGTATGGTTGATCTAGTTCGATGAAGAATGTATTTTATCATATAATGGGATGATTTGATCATAAACGAGAAATGAAAAGTGCTAGAAATACTAGAGATTGTGGTGGAATTTGAAGCAAATTTTACGAGGAATTGGTGCAATATACCACAGGGTTCGTGCAAGTTTTTCATAAAAGATGAGAATTAATTACATGTATTTTTTTCGTTAATTAAATAGATGAAAATTAAGTTTTAGTATCACTAAGCGCAAATGTCACACACCCATCAAAAGATTAACGGAATAAGATGGAAGGGGTATTTCATGCAAAGTTTATAACAATAAAATGGGATTTAATGCAACAAACTTAATAAAAGGGTATTTCGTGCATTTTACCCATAACACAAGGAGATTTTGTGCATTTAACCACACCAGTCAGCAGTTTGGTTCTGCACATTGATCAAGCTATACTTTTAATCCTATTTCTAATATTCACTTGTGTGGTCGCATTACCTTCTTTGAAATCGAAAGAAAGTGCTAAACAAAGAAATCATAATTAATAAAAGATTCTAAAACAGAGATTATTATATTGAACAAAAATAACAAAGACCCAAACAAGTAGGACTAAATATTCAATTTGCCACAATTGGCACACCCCTTCAATGAAATTTTGTACCCGTATTTATGTTATTTTATTTTACAAAAGGAACAAGTTGAAAACTTTATGATGGGCCAATTCTAATTGTATATAAATTTTAAAGAATAAATTTATCCACTTGCTCGAAATTGAATATGTAAGTAAAAATTATTGTGTAAAAAGATAAAAATATCCTTCTTTATCTAAAATAATAAAGGGGTAAATTGCACATTTATAACAACACATGGTAAACATAAAATGATACATATAACTAATACAGAGGGATAAATTGATCCATATACAACCAGTGTTGTTAAAATCGGACCGGACCGGCCGGTCCGACCGGTTCGACCGCGAACCGGAATCTGGTCCGGTCCGGTTAATTGGCTGGTTTTAACGGTTCGACCAGCGGTTCACCCGGTTCAACCAGTAAAACCACTAAACCAATAGGCTCACCGGTTCGCTCTCCGGTCCGATTTTAAAAACATTGTATACAACAACACAAGGAAGTGAACGGTTTCAAGTTCTTTCATTTTTAAAATAGATATATATATATATACACTATATAATAAAGAGTATTTTTGTCAGTCACATTTGTTTTTAATGTTTAAAAATATTAGGGAATACTATGAGTTTTTTATTAGAATGTGGGAGTGTAAAATACATTATTTTAAATTAATTTGAATGAAAACTTTTCATGGTTCTCTCAAAAAAAAAAAAAAAAAAAAAAATTAAAGTGGGATAAACTAAACATTATAAATATAGTAGAGTAAATTGACATTCCACTCCTTTTGTGACGGCTATAATTATATACTAGTTCACATACACAGTATGGTCTAGTTTTCCGTGCTCTTCTGGTATAAGGTCCATATGCTTTTTGTCAATCAACCCTCCTTTATATAACTCAATAAGAGTCTCTCACATTCTTACTTTATGTTGGATTTGATTTAAACATCATAATTGCAACGTTTACTGTCTTTAATCTGAAATCAAATAGTGAAGCAATTATTAACATTTAATTACTACTCCCTCCGTCCCATTTTAATTGTCGTTTTAGGTGTTTTCACACATATTAAGGCACCTACTTAATTGCCTCAATTTTAGGAAAAAAACAAATGATATTCCTAAAATACCCTTACATTATCTCTCTTCCTTTTTCTCTTATTCTCTCTATCTTTCTCTTTCTATCTTTCTTGGAGTAATAAAAAGCAAAGGGCAAAATGGAAAAATATGTCATTAATAGTGCATTGAAACTCTAAAATGACAGATAATTTGGGACAAAAAAAATTCTCTAAAACGACACTTAAAATGGGACGGAGGGAGTAAATTAAAAACTTGGTTGCTTTGCCTTTATCGTACGGGAATCTCATCATTTCTAGCATTAGGCTCCTTGTCCATGTATAACTTGATACATTTACTTTTTATTCCCAAAATCCAAGGGCATGTTTTGTTTGATTGTGAATTAGATATATTTATTTCTTTATAAATAAAAATAGGTATTTTTTATTTCTTGAGAACTCTAACCCATTTTTCATCAAAAATTAAAATTATAGACCCATAATGTGATTTGAACTTGCAAATTTTGGATTCAGAACCTGAAATCCACATTTTTTAAGTGTCACTCAATATATGATATTTTTAATGTAAATTAATTTTTTCGCTCGGATAGGACATAAATTGATGATTTTCAAAAAAAAAAATCTTCCCGTCAAATAAGACATAAACTAATGATTTCAGGTGATAATTAATAATTTCTTCGACAATAAAGATTAAACTTGATGACATTGACACAATAAATAACTTAGATTGTCAATGTACCACGATAAAAGCCAACTTTGAAACGCAATTAATATTGAGTGCCAAAAATGAAATTTTGTCTAGTTTGGCATTTAAGAGAGCCTCGAAAGTTGAAATAGTAACTCTGCCTTTACCAGATAACCAAATTATCAACTGATGCAATGGTGATTTTACTAATTGTGTGCAACTATAGTTATGTAGCAATAAATCAATCCAACAAGAGACTAAATTTTTAATTTTATGGAAATTATCTATTGTATTTTATGAATTGAAACTTGTATTCAATGACTTTTCAATCATATAAAAAAACGAAATTTGACCTTGTAACGGAGGATTTATGGAAAAATTAAAATTATACTTCCTGCCCGAGCACATGAGATGCAAAAACGTGCAATTTTAATGACTCAATGGCCACATGGTCATTCCAGCGCGTCTAATAATTTGATGGTCAAAGCAAATGTTTCATATGGCTTTCAATTTTTGTATTAAATGTGTCATTTTCGAAAGTTTGGTATTAATTAAATGTGTCTTTTTCGAAGGTTTGGTATCAAATGTATAAAGTAGGTACAGTCTGGTATGAAAATTAAAATTTTACCCTTTGCCCGAGTCTACACGTGCAAAACACGTTCCACTTAACGGACACATGCCCCTCACGTAATGAATTCTGATAAAAAAAATTGTCAGTCTCATGAAATGTGTAAGAGGGCCTAAATCATTGTATCAAATGCATTTTTTCAGAAAACTTGATATCAAATATGTAATCCGGACTAAAATTTGATATTAAAAAGTTTTCCCTCAATTCAAAATAGCATTCGTGTATCATGTTTATATATCTCGTACATAATTAAAAATGGCATTCATTTATTTACTCCTTATAAAGTAAAGTTTGATTATCCATTAATTCGTAGTCCTTGTCGATGCACAGTTCCTCAACTTGTGATGATTGAAGTAAATAAAGTGAAAAATTGCTATTTAAATCGGGCTAGCGATATTGCCAGAGCAAGGATTGTTGCTGCCAGAGCAATTTTTTTTCATTTCCTAATTTGCCCCTTCTAGTCAAAAGTCATAAAAATCCATACTTTTCAGTTCCTAAAATACCCCTCATTAATCATTAACAACTCACTCTCTTCTCTCTCCTATTAAAATATAATTAACCACTTTTTCTTTTCCCAAGAAATCTTCAAACATGAAAATAATTTAAGTTGAATTTTCATTTTATAAAGTTTAATCTATTGGGGAGGTCATGAACATATATTACAAATTTATAATTTCGTTTTAATTAAAGTTTAATTTGAATATTATTAAAAAAAATTAAAAAACTTTATATAGAAACATCACAATAATATATTTTCAATGAAACATAAATATTCATTAAGCAACAGATTAATTTTCACTTTCATAATATAATAATATTTTTATTACCTAACTTGCTAAATAATTTCTAGGAACAATTTATATAAAATTCTATTTTCATTATCTAACAAGTAAGCAATATTAGTAATATTTTTATATCAGTTTAATAAAATATGTCATAATATTTCATTCATGTTCACATATTTATGCATAACCCGATCACGTGAATTAATATTAATATATTAATATGGATGAAACAATTTTCAATATGATTTCTGAAATCAGGTTATTAAGTGATTAAATAATATTTTCTATGGAAAGAATTTGAATACGACCAACTAAGGTAAGAATAATTTTTTTTGAAAAAAGAAAAAAGAAAAAAACTAAGGTAACAGATTATTTTATATAAATTGTTCCTAAAAATTAATTAGCAAGTTAGATAATAAAAATATAATTATACTGCGAAAGTGAAAATTAATATGTTGCTTAATGAATATTTATTTCTATATAAAGTTTTATAATTTTTTAATAATATTCAAATTAAACTTTAATTAAAACGAAACTATAAATTTGTAATCTATGTTCATGACCTCCCCAACAAATTAAATTCTATAAAATGAAAATTCATATTATTTTCATGTTTGAAGATTTCTTGGGAAAAGAAAAAGTAGTTAATGATATTTTAATAGGAGAGAGAAGAGAGTGAGTTGTTAATGATTAATAAGGGATATTTTAGGAACTGAAAAGAGTGAATTTTTATTACTTTTGACTAGAAGGGGCAAATTAGGAAATGAAAAAAAATTGCTCTGGCAGCAACAATCCTTGCTCTGGCAATATCGCTAGCCTTTAAATCGGAAGCATTTATTCAATAACTCACCTAAGTTGCTGTGCCGTTATGGCCCTAAATTAAATGTCCGTGCTTTCTCTGTGTCCCAGTTTCAACCTCATATCTCACATGTATGTTTTTAGCAAAGCAAATGGAAATTTCCATTGGATTCTGTTAGTAACTAATAAGTGTTAAAAATTTATTTTTATTAAAGATCTTAGCTTGATATGGTTTTAAAACTCAAGGTACTTTTAAGGGATGAATCAAATGAAGTGTGGATATTTATAAGGTAGGTGTGTTTAATTATCTTAAATGTTATGTACTTTTTTTTATAAAAATAAAATGACTAGTTTTATAAATAATTATTTCTTCTTGATAAATTAGATAAAATAATTATTCTAGTCTCTAGAATTAAAGTTTTCTCTTTCTCTATGATACTTGTTAAATTGCAAAACTTGTTCATGTCTTGGCCCTTAAACCATGCAAATAAGATGTAAATAGTTAATGTCAATTTACAATATGTGATATACATAATGTTTAATTTAATTAACTTTTCTGTGATTTGAAAAGAGCATTTACCCTCCTTAAAAAATTCAAAGGAGCAATCTAATTACCTCCTTCAATTGGAGGGTGTAACTCACTTGCCGAAATTGAGAGTGGATGTGTAAAGTATCATATTTATCAAAACACGGGGGAGGGGGTGGATAAAATGTCATATTTATCATAACACTAGGGGTGGAAAAGTGTCACATATAAGAGGGGTAATTTTTTAATTTCATATAATTTTGTTTTAAGTTTAAAGATGTCAAGAAGACAGTTTGAAACTATTATATGTTTTTTTTTTTTTGGTGGGGGAGGTAAAGTTTCACATATAAGAGAGGTAATTTTGTCTATGTATAAAATGACATGGAGATGATATAAATATTGTGAATATTGTATTTATCACATGGAGATAAATTGAACATTACGCATATCACATGGAGAAATTGTCATTACCTCAATATATAAATATTGTTATTATGGTTACCTTAGAGTTGGGCTCATTACAAGATCAAGATCGAGTTTATGAGTGATTAAAACTGTATCGGCCTGTTTGTTTGGCGTTTCTCAAAAAAATTTCGTGTTTGGGAAATGCCAAACAAATATGTTTTCTATTTTTTGAAATAAATTTTTCATCTCTCTCTCAATTTTCTCAAACTAGTTTCTCAAAATCCAAACAAACAACAATTTTCTTATATCTAAACAAAACATATACAAACTCTACTTTGATTTGACATAAAGTAATCTATCTCTTAGGCCATCTCCAACAGCTCTTTTAAAATTTAGCATCTTATCTTAAAATATAAGTAATGAACAGTTAGGGGTGGGCATTTCATTTGGTATCGGGAATTGGGAACCCGAACCGTACCGATCGGGTTTTTACCAAAAAAAATAAAAAATTATGGGTTTTTCGGGTTTTGGGAAACCCGATTTCTCAACTATTATAAATCGGTACGGGTTTCGGGTAGGAGGTCCTACCCGATCGGGAACCCGATCATATATATATGCACCACCATTCTCAATTCAATATATATATGCACCACCATTCTCAATTGAGTCAATTCTTATTTGTCCAGTGTCCACCCACGTTTTATAAAATAAAGTGAAAAATTTAACACGCTTTCTCAAATCTAAAAATCTATCTCAACTTTCATGGAAAAGTATAATATCAAACATTAAATAAACAAAGTGCTGTATAAAATATGTTTTATAATTAAGTAAAATAAACAAGGTGCAGAGATAGATGCTGAACATGAATATTATTTTGAGCAGACGGGTTAAGAATCACTTTGTCTATTATTTTATAAAAATAGGTTTCAAACATTAAGAATTACATGCCATATCTCAAATCTGCCACGGAAAGTTCAATTGTAAAAACTGAAAAATAAAAAATTCCAGCAAAAATGGGTTTCCCGAACCCGTTCCCGAATTTCCAATTTTTTTTGGGAACCGAAATACCGGGTAGAGGGTTAATCGGAACGGGTTTCGGGAGGAAAAATTAGAATCCCGAAACCCGAATACCGTTCCCAAAATTCCCGAATTCCCAAAAATCCGTACCGATCCCACCCCTATGAACAGTGTTATGCACTTCCACTTTTTTCTCTGCACTCCAACAGCTAGTTTATATTATAACATATAACTTTTATATATTGCTCCCTCCATCCCATTATTTTTACTCAATTAGCTATATTATTCAGTCAAATTTTTCAATCTTTTAAGTGATTTATCATGTTAAATTATTCACATTTTTGGAGTATTAAATCTTTTAAATATTAATATACATAGTGTCATATAATATTATCAAATTATTAGTTAAATATATTAGCTAAATTATTTATTAATTTTCTTTTGAATTTAGTCAAGTTAACTGGTCAATGGCATCAAGGGATAAAGATTAATGGGACGGAGGAAGTATTTTATATAAATAATAATGATATATTTATAATATTAATTTTTTCATTTAATTTCATAATTAAAAATAGTTTTCTTTAAAAAATATATTAATTTTTGGAGTTTTATGGGCATAATATTTTAATGTTTTGCATGAAAATACAAAAACTTTTGTACTTTCTTGCAAACAATTGTAAATAGCAATTTGTATTTGGCCATGGGTATTTGGCCATCCAAACCTATAAATTTTAACAATTCCTAAATTATACATGTGCTCTTGGAGAGCACTTTTTGTCATAATTTTAACAAAACTCTTAAAATTTAAGTTTTACACTTGCTCTTGGAGATGGCCTTACACAATTTATCTCACAACAAACATGATTTGACATAAAGTCTTACACATCTTACACCTACAACCTAATTCTTCCAAAAAAAAAACCTACATCCTTCTCAAACCACTCTCCCAAAACACAAACAAACAACATTACGCAAATCGAGATTATTTAACAAACCTCCACTACTCTCTCAAACTACTTTCCCAAACACCAAACAAACAGACTCTATATGATTCATTTGTGTTTATATTGATGGGGAAAAAAATACAAATTTGAACTTGTAAACGATTTAAATAATTATATCCCCATCTAGTGACATTCATTAACTCATTTTCTTTCATCCCTATAAGAATAATTAAATTACACTAGCTTGCTAGCACAACTACATATAGGTAAGCAATTTATTCGGTCCATGTATGTTTAACTTTATTAAGAAAATGACTTTATCGAACCACACTTCATTGCGGCGAAAGATAAAACAATTAAACCGGCCCTACCTATAGTATACGGCATATAATTAAATTAAAATGTGAATATATAAAGAGGTAATTTGATAATTCAAAATGTAGTCAACTCTTAGAACAAGCTGTCATTGTGATAAACCCAGTATCTTCTTTTTTTACTTTTTGCAGAAAATTAAGAAAAATGAAAAAGAACAGATAAGGGTTAAAGGTGGGCTTTAATTTTGTTTTCTTGTTTCTTTCCTCTTATCTTTTACCATGCAATTAATTATACGTGAAAAAGGAAACGTTTTCTTCTCGGCTTTCTCTTTTTCCTAGCCTTTAATACTTGGGCCTTTTAAAAGAAAAGGATTTTGACAATATAACAAGTTAAAATTTTAGTAACAAAGTTGGGCTTTTTCCTTTTTAATTAATAATCTTTGTATTGAATTGATTAATATACTATACTAAGGTATTTGGAGAGATTGTCTTTTTTTTTTTTGAAAGCTTGGAGAGATTGTCTTTATTGAACAAAATGAGTGGTTTTTTGACATATTTTTTGCCGAATTTTTTACTCTCCTTTGAATTTGGTTTTCCTGCTCTGGTGATAAAAAAAAAAGGTCGCTATATCGGAATATCTTATCTGTCTTTCCAGGAAAATGTATATCTTTAGAAAAGATTTTAAGTTCAATTTTTTTTTCTCTCAAATAGGACTAACTCGCTTACTCGGCTTCTTATATTTTAAGTAACAACATTTTTCATTTCGTGTGTATATTTACATTTTTTATTTCAATTTTTAGTATAAAATATTTTGTACGTTTTGTCGCATATGATTTACTTTTGTTCTCATAGGACTGTCTTAAATTTGCACTTACGAACTTCAAGTAGATTAGAGATCAAAATTGGAGATTGTCATTTAAAGTTCGGACAAAAAATATAAATACGGGACCAAAGGTGTCAAATTTTCCATTACAAATAATACGAAGGAATAAATTGCAAAAATCTCGCAAAAATTATTCTACATAATATAATATGCTTTCTAGTAGAGATGTAAACGAGTTGAAGGTGTTGAACAACACCTTGTTCAAGCTTTTTTTGAGTTTGCATCGAGCTTTAATTTTGTTTTACCTTGGTTTGATTAATTAATGAAATAAGCTTGGACGATGTTTTATTGAACGACCTCAAGTAGAATATGCATGGAACAGCTTGACTTTATACATGTACTTAGTCAAATTTTATCGAGTCAAGCTAGAACGAACATCAATCAAACACAAAATGGTTTTTAAATTTGTTTGATAAATACGATGAAATGAACTCAAACAAATTATTATCGAACGAGTTGTATTCGGTTAACAAATTAATTGGTCGATATTTTGCCTTACTTGACAGGGGGAATTCCTCATGGTTAAAATGCAAAATAAAGGTTAGATTTGTAATTTCATTAATCTAAGTAGGCAATTATAACGCTTAAGACCAGTTTTACACCAAACGAGCGGCCAACAAAACATCTTATCCATGTGACTGCAACCACACGACCGATCCAGGCATAAAACAAAAGAAAGTTTTGAAATTAAGAAAATGCTAGTAATTTTATGGTAACGAGTACTAAAGTTGTAGTAAGTACTCATCCTTGGGTCATTTTCTCCAAAGAAAATGAGGAGGGATTCGAATTTTGTATTTTGAAAGTTGAATCATATACATTTCAATAATTAAAAGCTAAAACAAAAGTTTTGGAAAAAAAAAATACCATGTGCTGTAGCTAGACAATTTTAATAGAGCCTAGGATTATTCAAAATAAAAGTTTTATAACAATTAAAAAGAAGAAAACAGAAAAAAAAGCGACGATGGAGCTAAACAATTTTTTTATAAATGTGAGGATTTTCCTAGTATCAAACCTAATATTTTTTTAGTTTTATTAAAATGGAAAAATAAATCAAAATATAATTTTTTCCAACAAAGTTTAATAAAAAAATCAGGAAAAACTTGGAATTGTTTTTAGTATACATATTCATAAAATGTCGAATTCTCAAGATACAATCCAATTGAAACAAACAAATGTTGGTAGGCAAGGCATGAAAAAATTAAATGAGTAACTAATTGGGTAAATTACGAATCTCCCTTGAGGTAAGGTCTAATTAAGCATTTAATTTCCCTCACATTTTGGCCATTACAAAAATTCCCCTCAAGTTTGTCACCTTCTTACAGTTAACTCTTGTCCCTAAAAAGTTCCAATTTTGCCCTTGGTTGTTATTTTTAATGTTTGTAATATCTTATAAATGTTAAAACTTTGGTGTTAATTGTTACATACTATAATTTGAAAAGAGATAATTATATATTTACTACCAAAATAATTGATAAAATTTATAATTGCCCATAATTTTAATAAATTGCCAAAAAAAGGCATTTACTTATTTTAGCAATATAAATTGTGTAATAATAAATTAAATAGAGTTTTAATAATGATATTTTATTAATATGAACAAATTATTTACACGTTTAATTAGATGAATTTATTTTCTAAATTAGTAAATTTAATAAATTTATATTGTATTATAAATAAGATATTTTAATTTAATTAAGTTTATATTGTATTATAAATTGCAATATTTATATAAATTTATGGGTAATTATAAACTATATAAATTATTTTGGTAGTGAATATATAATTATTTCTTTTCTAATTTATAAGATATTATAATTAGCACCCAAGTTTTATCATTTATAAGATATTACAGACATTAAAAATAACAAATAAGGGTAAAATTGAAACTTTTTAGAGGCAAGGGGTTAATTCTAAGAAGGTGACAAATCAGAAGAAGATTTAATACTCCATACGTGATTTACCCTAACTAATATGTTGGGTGCCATTATATTTAAAAATTTCCTAATGTAGTATTTTGATCTCATAATTTAATGCAAATTATATTTGTCATAAGTTTAGGAACTTTGAAGTCTCTGCATAAACGAAAAAAGGTTATGAAACGTCGAACAAGGGTCAATTCTGAATTATTTTCAAAATTGGCCATAATCGAAGAAGATCATGAAAACCGTCGATTAATATTCTCACATCATTTTCGAGTGAAGATGAGACATAATTGAGATTCCCACATCAATACCTAGATATAGGGCTGTCAATGGGTCGGATTCTGCTCAGATCAGCCTTATTCAGATCCGGCTTCACTTATATCGAATCAAATCATGTCGGATTTGGATCTTGCTCGGATTGTGCTCGGATTGAGATTTTTTTAATCCAACGGATCTTGATGATTTAGCCGGATATCGAATCTTTTTCGGATCCAATAAATTTTCATTTAAAAAATTAAATTAATATTTTTTCCTAAAACAAGTTTATTACCTTTCAAATTTATTTGATTTTAACTCATATGTTCAAAGTCTCTTTACTATATTTATATTTGTAGAATAAAAATATTATTTTAAATAAATTTATAAATAAGTTATAAATTACTATCTTCTTAAATTGACGGTGAAATATTATTAATGATACTTACTTTTATAAAAAAAATATGTATATATATCTTTCTTTTTATTTATTGTCGGATTCGGATCTTTAACGGATCGGATCAACCTAAATTCATATTCGCACCATGAGTTTCAGACTACGGATCTTTATAATCGGATCAGGTCCATCGAATCTCTAATCTAATCGAAAAATTATCTTAATAAAACGGACGGATCCGGATTGAAATCCGCCCCATTGACAGCCCTACCTAGATACTATGACTTGTTTCCTAAATATTACGGATCTACTTGGTTAGGCATTGGCTCGATTTTGTTTTGTTTTGATGGTTTCGATGAAACCTTTTGAAATTCAATTTGAATTGAGCTTTGATGTTGAGTTTTAAGTTTTAAAAAAAGTTGAAACTCCACTAAAATTAAGTTTGGAAATTGAGTTTTGAGGGAAAAAAATAAACGGTATGTGTTGAATTAATATTTTTTATAGAGAAAATTAGATGTTATTTCTCAAATCAACGTCTTTTATAGGTTTGCAATTTTTATTTATACTTTGTATAGATATATATAAGCTAAAACTTGGGTTTGGCGAAGCTCGTACTTAAATAGACCATACAAAGAACTTAGAATAGTGGGACCTACATTCATGCAAATTATTTTAAAGATATGTTTTTTTATTATAATATTAAAAATTACATTCCTTGAAATATATATATAGTGAGACTCCAAATTTATAAACAGTACTTTTCAAGATAAACGTAATAACAATTAAAAAAAAGTTGTCTTTTTTCCAAATGTAACGTCACTAACGTCAAATCTAAACGAGATAAAACAAAAATAGCAGGATGTAACACTACTCCAATAAACAAATAATAAATAAACCAAAAAAATGAGAGAAAAAGAAAATCCAGTACCAAGAAAGAATAACTACGTCCGTATCACGCCCAAAATACCGGGTAAAAAAATAATTAGTATTCCACCAACAAAACACGTGTCACTCTCTTATTGGATATTCGTCAATTTTCACTGTAGCTCAACGGTAAAAAGAAAAAGGAAGGCATGGTAGATCCGTGAAACGGAGCCCCAAAGAATCCGTCACCGTAAACGGCGTGTGTGTTACGCCAAAAAAATAAGAAGCCAAAATCTGAACCGTTGAACAGAATTTTCTGCCCATAAGCATCTCCATCGACATCATCATCATCATCACCCACTCACTCTCACGCATTTTCTCTCTCTATAAAAGCTTTTGCAACAGAAAAAGCGCAGCAAAAAAGCAGAAAATTCTCGGAGTCGATCTCTGCCAACACTCAATTTTTTTCCTACGTGCAGAGAGTTTCTGGATATAAAGTTGATGCCTCTTTGCATTCATGAAGTAGACTCTAGAGAAATTAAATTATATAATCGTGAATTTTAACAAAAATAGCTTAATTGAGGTAGAATTTCGGAGAATTTAGCATGGGGAGGTATATGAAAAAGTGCAAGGGATTAGAAGAGGCGGCGGAGACAGCGGTGGCTGCGGCGGCGGGGAGAAAGAGAAAAGTTGGATTAGAAGAATCGGAGCTATCCACTACATCCTCAGTTCAGCTCAAAACGCGGCGTTTAGACGTGGTGGTGACGCCGGAGAATTCCGGAAATTCGACGTGCGAGAGCATTAATTCTGATCAAGTTGGGGCATCTTGTTGCTCAAGTAATGGATCGAGTGAGCTGGCGACGAAGAATTCAAAATTTCTAGATCTGAAGGTATATAGTTTATATAATTTTTTTAACTTAATTTCGTATGGAAGTTATATTAATTAATTACAGACAGTGGAATGAATATCGTGTCTTGTACTTTAATTAATTAATCAATCAAATCTGATAGTAATTAATTAAGAGGTTTGAAATTTGAATTCCTTTTGCTTTGGGTATTTACAGGAGGAGGAGAATGAGGTGTCTGCGGAGTTTTTCCCGACAACGGCTGGCGATTCGGTGGATTCCAGAGACAGGTAATAGAAAATTAAAATATTACTTACATATTTCAGAGAATTAAATGCCATTCCTATTAATAAATGGTGATGATTTATTGATTTTCTATGATATGTCTCTTCATTTCAAATTTTAAATCTCGAACAAGTGAAAGTCTGCGTTGTTGTTTTTTCTTAGGAGTAGTATTTTATTTCCTTCCATATTCACTCACTTTATCTTCCACGCCATGAAGGCTGTGAGTAGTAGCAGTACTTTTCCTTCACAACGAAGAGTAATTACGACGTCGTACTTTTACAGGCGAGAAACGACGCCGTTGAGTGAGATTCAAGCTGAGTCAGACGAGTTGGAGTCCACTTTGAGGCCAAAACACGGGTCGAATTCTCGCCGTACTTTGAAAATGCCGTCGGAAGCTGAACTTGAAGAGTTCTTCGCCGCCGCTGAAAAGAATATGCAGAAACAATTCACTGACAAGTAAGTACTACTCTCTTTCTCTCTCTCAAACTTGACCATAAAGCTTAAATTGAGTTTCATTCCAACCACAAATAAAGGATAATACTCAATGAAACATGTACTAAGCAAGCAAGTATAATACACATATTTCGTGATTCTTTGAGTATATTCAATGACAAACTAAATGTATTACACTTGTTACGTGGAAGTTTGAGTTCGACCAAATTCGATAGGGAATAAAAATAAACCCATGATTCAGTAATATTTTTTTTTTTTTGGTACAAATAATGCAGTAATATTGAAACTGTATAAATATGTGTGATGCAGGTATAACTACGACATAGTGAAGGACGAGCCATTGGAGGGGCGTTACGAGTGGGTTCAAATTTAAATAAAGCTAGCCATGATAAATAACAATGTCTTCACAAATCAGCAATGGTAATTGGTAATTAGCCCACGTAATCTCCTTCCACTAATTCAAAGCTTGAAATTTAGGGGTTCTTGAATTTCTTCTCTTTAGCTGATAAAATGTATAGCTATCTACTTCTCTCTATCTCTGTTCCAAGCTTCTGCATATATATTCTAAAATAAGGGAATTAAAAAATCTCTTCTCTGTAACGTAATGGAGAAATCAATCAAAATTGATGAACCAGATCATTTCAATAATATTACTCCTTTTTTCTGCACTGCAATTAATTTTTTGTTTCTTCATTGTAAGTGTAGTTGATTTCTATCTTCTCCATCTCTTTGGTATAGCTTTTGTGTATTAATTTTACCAGCTTTCCTTTTCTTACTTGTTACTAGTATAATTAATTTACAGTTTCTGAAACGTCAATTTGGGTTCAGTACGAATCATACTACAACAAACATTATATACGAATAAATAATGGGAGTAATAAGTAGTACAGTACAACTGGTACTTAAACAAAATATGCTTGTGAGTAATTGCGAAATTTGGAGTACAATTGGAGAGGTAAATTAACAGAGCTTGCCGTGTAAGCTACGGACACGTGCTGAAGATTGTGAAAGCTGATCTGACCCCATGTGAGTGTATGTGAGTCAATTTTTTTTCTTCTTCCAAATCTTCATTTTATTTAACCTCAGTTATTAGGTGCATCATTTCACTAAGTACAAAGATCCAATGGAATTATTGCTTGCATTCTTTTGTTCTTTAGCCACATTCTGTGTGTGTGTGTGTGTAATATGAATGTGCGTAAGTGGGGGTGGGGGTGGGGTTTAGTTTTATTACACGAAGGAAAGCAACAAGAACAGGTGGTATGGAGAATAGTGGTCCTTGGTTTACTTAGAGTGACTTGGTGCATTTACCAGAGAAATTAAAGAAGGATATACTTGTGGTAGGCCAACTTCTTAATTATTTTCCTGTGTCGGTTTTCAAAGTTATTCACATCCTACACATCGAACATATTACGTAGAACCTTTCCTATAAAAAATTCAAACCAGGATTCATCATATTGTGGGGATTTGTTCTTTCATTAAGGCTACATTTGGTTGTTGGATTCCAGGGAGTAAAACGCTAAAGAATTTTTTTTACTTGCATCAGATGATAGAACATTGAGCTTCATCTGTTGTTTGTTTTTCGTTTTCCATATCATTTTACTAGCTGAGATCCAGGAACCAAACATAGCCTAAATCAATCGTGAACAGGCCAAGTCTCTTATTATAAAAGGCAAACTAGCTTTAGGCCACTCCTACGTAATTTGATTCCCAAAATTTTGAGATCGAGTGAGTTAAAATTTCTTAGTAGTTGTTATAGTTATTTTATGGGATGTGTAACAAGATATAAATGAGCTATACTCATCGATATATTAAATTTCAAACTGATTTTTACATGAGGTGGTGATTTAATATGACATCGTAATCTCAATATATTAAAATGAAGAGGCATGAATCTCATTTTTAGGCGGTGTACTTGATTTGCAAATTAAAATGATGTGTATACACGTGATTATATGTACTAGCTAGGGGTGGCAACAGTGATTGTGTCTAGTGCAATTAACTACGTGGAGAGATGTACATTTATTTATAGCCTCAAAGAATATTAACTGAAGCCGGGCAGAATTCTGCAAATGAGTTTTTATCATAAATATACAAATTTGAAATGCATAAAATGGGTAGAAACCCGAGAGAGAAAAATCTCTTCTATTTTTTTAATATCAATAAACAATTATCTGAAAATAAGTCCACATGCCGAACTTTTATAGCTAAAACAAATTAACTAACTTAAAATAGATAAAACTCCTAGAGGAAACAAAATAAGTTAAAGATAACAATGAAGACTTTTCTAGAAACAAAATAACTAAAAAGATAACAAAAATATTCTGCAAATCTCATCTTTGATATTCTTTCAAAATCTTCCTGCATCAGTCTCCCACACTTGGAAAGAACTCGTCCTCGAGTTCGAATTGAGATCGAACCAGAGCAAGAGAAGATTCGACCGCGAATTTTAATCAACCATTTAATTAATGGAAAACTGAATTTTAGACGTATGACACTGAAACCTTGATTTGGACACGAGAAATTCATAATGTAATCTGCCCAATTAACATGATAACTTTCTGAAAATGTACCAATAACGAAATCGATGACATTTTAGGAATCTTTGTCATCTTCAAGAACAAAATCCTCCAAGATTGCAATTTTCTTATTTTCATCAATATGACTCGACAAAGCCATAACTGTAATATACTTATTTCCTTCTTTTGATTCATAGCAAGTAGCAACTTCGTCAAAATAGTCTTCATCAAAAGACGAAACATAGTCTTCACCATCAGATTCATCAAATATTGAAGGCCCTTCATAATGAAAATGAGAATCCTCCGCAACTGACTCATCAACATGTGGAGTCGCTGAAACAAAGTTTGTGTGTAACTGAATGGAAGAAAGTGATCTTTCATCACCTTCTTCATCTTCTCCCAATCAGTGATCTTAGCCTTGCCCTGTCGTTCATGAGTGCGACGTTACTGCTCCCACCAAGCAGAAGCCCTACCCTTGAGTTTGACCGCAACTAACTTAACCCTAATTGGATCAGAAACCTCCTTATACTAAAAAATACGCTCCACTTCATTCAACCAATCGATGAAAGCATCAGTATGTAACGTACCTGCGAATTCTGATAGATCTACTCGAAATCCCAGATCTCTGTCACGTTCTACTCGATTGAATTGTCCTCTGCGTGTGGTATGTTGATGAAAAGGATTTTAGTGTGTGGCTTCAGAATCTGGATCGGACTCCTCACGATCGTCAATTCCGGACGCTGCCAAGCGCTGGGTCAGATCTGCCATCTGTTTCTGTAGATCCTCAATCATCTCCATCGTAGCGAAACACTTATGGTGTTGGACTTCCTCTCTCGGAACCTGCCCATGCCGACCATGAACCTTGCCACCAGGAAAAGAATGCGGCTCTGATACCAACTGGAGCCATGACTTTAATAGACTCGGTTTCCTCCTTCGATTCATCATAAATTTCTTCATCAAAAGAAGGAGCATCGTCTTCTTCATCTGACTCATCATAAATTGGAGGATTTTCGTCCATAAAAGAAACATCTTCCTCATCCGATTCATCATAAACCGAGGGTCCTTCATCAACATAAGGAATGTCTTCAGTTTCAGATTCATCATAATTAGGAAGATTTATCTCGATTTCACTCGACAACTCGGGAAGATCAACTGGAAACTCGAATTGTCGATGTTGCTCCTCTCGGTCATGGTGTTCTCGAAATACTTGACGTTTGTGATATATTTCACGCGACACCGGGACAAATATGCAATCTTTTTTTGTAGATCCTCAATCATCTCCATCGTAGCGAAACACTTATGCTGTTGGACTTCCTCTTTCGGAACCTGCCCATGCCGACCATGAACCTTGCCACCAGAAAACGAATGCGGCTCTGATACCAACTGAAGCCGGGCAGAATAGTGATTATTCTGCAGACGAGTTTTCATCATAAATCTACAAATTTGAAATGCATAAAAATGAACCCAAGATGGGTAAAAACCCGAGAGAGAAAAATCTCTTCTATTTTTTTAATATCAATAAACAACTATCTGAAAATAAGTCCACATGCCGGACTTTTATAGTTAAAACAAATTAACTAACTTAAAATAGATAAAACTCCTAGAGGAAACAAAATAAGTTAAAGAAAACAATGAAGACTTTTCTAGAAACAAAATAACTAAAAAGATAACAAAAATATTCTGCAAATCTCATCTTTGATATTCTTTCAAAATCTTCCTGCATCATTAACCTAGACCCAAAGTCTAGACACCCGTTAAAAACGAAAATAAATGTATTATTATAGATATATGAAGAAACATTTAGATAGTTATTTCATCTATCAAAAAAATTCTTATTTCTTTTTCAAATTTAATTTTGACAAAACTCATCTAATCATCATAAAATAAATGTATTGCACTTGTCATGCTAATTATAATGTCACTCATTTATTTATTCGTAACTACTACCTATGTCATGTCTTTCTTAATTTAAATTTGTCTCTAAATGTTAATAAAATATAAAAGAAAAGAAAATGAGATTTGTATTTTAGTATATTACAAAATAAAATTCTATTAACGTTTCTTTTTAATTGTCAAATTAACAAAAAATGCAATGGAGTAATTCTTTTTAAAGGAAGGTATATACATATACATGTATGTATGTAAAGTGTAAACTTGTGTCCTTTTATCGAACATGCATCGATGAAAGCCAAGATGTTAGTTAAAATTTGCAGGTTAATAGATTCAATATCTTGGGATTAGGGAAAGAACGTTTGTCTTGGTCGTTGTGGTGTGAGAGTGAGTGATGAAATGATTAGGAAATCAGAAATGTAACAGAGAAAGTGTTGGGGGTAAAAGTAAAAGTGGGGAGCACATGGACGGAGATTCTGGGCATCTTCTTTTTTATTTTTTTATTCTGGGCATCTTTCAGCATATAATTATTATGTCAACTAATTTTTTTATTATTCAATATATTAGTGGTTCTTTTAAAATTAAATTTTGGATTATTTTAGAAGCTCCAGTTCATGTTAAACTCTTAGGTCATTTCCAAGAGCATGTTTAAAAGTTAAAATTTAAGGATTTTGCTAAAATTTTGATAAAATGTGTTCTCCAAGAGTATTTCTATAATTTAGAAGTTGCTAAATTTTATAAGTTTGGCTTGCCAAATACCCATGTGTAATACCCTGTAATTTATATAAATGTAAAATGTAATCTCTCGTTTTTTTAAATTAGTCGAAAATGTATTTAAATTAATTTTAAATGAAATAAGAAATCCAATTTATTAAATATGGACAATAATTGAGAGTTTGAATTGATAACCTTTAGGATTAAGCATACATATTATATTAACCATTTATGGCTTTCTTTATTAACTCTTGTTAAATAATATACCATCATTAAATAAATATATACACGGCATCAATTCAATGATGAAGAAAAATTGCTGACTCTTGTTTTAAATAGGCACTTGTCTTTCTCTTAATAAAAGTATTTTACACCCATTATATACAATAATACAAAGACAACACATCACTACCATTAGCTGGGGGAATTAGGAAAAAAGGGTGATTGCCACTCGCCGTTTGCCAATGAATTTCGCCATTCACCGAAACTAAAAAAAATAACAGCCCTTCAGTGCATGCAGAGCAGCTGAGATCAACCTTTCTTGATCTGTCATGGATTAAAATTTCGATCCATACATATATTGGCTTGAAGGATCTAACAACAAGATAAGCACGCAGGTGCGGGTTGAGGGCCGTTACACCATGGCCAATACAAATTGTTATTTGCAATTGTTTGCAACAAAGTACAAAAAGTTTTTGTACTTTCATGCAAAACATTAAAATATTATGCCCATAACTCCGATAATTAATTTTTTTTAAAAATTATTTTTAATTATGAAATTAAATGAAAAAATTAATATTATAAATATATCATTATTATTTATATAAAATAATTCCTCCGTTCCATTAATCTTTATACCTTGATACCATTGACCAGTCAACTTAACTAGATTCAAAAGAAAATTAATAAATAATTTAATTAATATATTTAACTATTAATTTGATAATATTATATGACACTATGTATATTATTTGAAATATTTAATACGCAAAAAATGTGAATAATTTAACATGATAAATCACTTAAAAGATTGAAAATTTTGATTGGATTATATAGCTAATTGAGTAAAAATAATGGGATGGAGGGAGCAATATATAAAAGTTATATGTTAAAATATAAACTAGCTGTTGGAGTGCAGAGTAAAAAGTGGAAGTGTATAACAATGTTCATTACTTATATTTTAGTATAAGAGGCTGAAATTTAGAAGAGCTGTTGGAGATGACCTTACTACTGATCTCAACTAATCCCAATAAAATGATGTGAATGTATAATTAGTATGTGCGTTTTCCGAATATTCATCTTTTACATAGTTATCAAATTTCAAAACCACTTATGTCATGTTGAAATAAATTATGTAATGCAAATATTGAATTTTGTTTAATATATAGTATAAGATAGCTAAATTCATTACTAGAGCCCATATGATACCATTATATCAAAGAACTTGAATCGTCTAGGTTCTCTGCATCTAATTAGCTATGTCTAAATTACATCATTAAGTAGAATTAGAAGAGCAATTGCATACCAACAAGTGATTGGTCTAGTGAAAGGAACTAGTCACTACAAAGTAGCGGACTCAAGTTCGAATCCCTGTTGGAAGATATTCCCACTTTATGTGTCCGACGCGTCTCGAAATGAATTAAACCCTTGAAAAAAAAAAAAAAAGCAAATGCATAATCTCAATGCAATTAATTTCTTTGTCACAAAAGATTATTATTATATATTTATGCGAGGAAGATTTTATCTCATATTTTTAGAATTGATCTCCCAATGAGGTGGTGGAAGTAAAGATTATTAAATTAAGCAGAGAAAATTTATTAGGAATATCATTTAATTTAATATAATGGATCCCTTCCAATATATATAATAGTGGCAAATTGCGGCTTAGAAGAAGGCAGAAGTTTGAATTTATGGATGGGGATGGTTTTGCAGTGTATAATTAATAGCTATGCCACAGCATATATAGGTACTTGTTATTTGTTGAGCAAGCATTCTTCTTGGAACTGCCCCGTTACTTCATTTCTATATAGAGTTTTTTTTTTTTTTTTTTTAAAAAAATAATAGTGGATAATTATTATTTTTATGGCTACCCAAGTCTCTTCAACAAAAATTACATTACTTCTATTTCTTTTATAGATGTTTAAATTGTGTGTTAAAATATGATAGGAGTATGATTTTATTAAAAAAAAAAAGATTATTTATAAGCCCAATTGAGTGGAATTCCTTATTAAACTTTTGCATTTTTTTTCTTTTAAATATACAAAGGAATGTGTAACAATATTTTCATATTAAATAAAAAAACATTTTCATGTGAGTAAATTAGACTAGCAACAATATTTTAAATTTGTTATCATTATTCTATTAAGATAAATAAATATACATATAAGACATAACCTAAAAATAATTACTCCGTATTTTCTTATCCACGATCTTGACTAGAATTTTAAAAATAAATCCCACTTCAAATTCATACATACAAATAATATGCCTAAAATGAATTTCTCGTTTATTTAATATATGCTACAAAACAGTCCTAAACACGACTAATTTGTGTGTGTGTGTTTTTTTTTGGAACAAAATGAACGATGGGTTGCACAAATAATGCATGTTTAAAACAAACCTTATTATTGACGATTTGAAAATTTAAAATGATTTTCTAAAGATACGTACAAATTTTTTTTTTTGCTTTCTCAAAGGGTTTATTTAACGTATGTACATGTGACAAAAACTATCCCCCTCCCCCACAACAAAAGGGTATAGGTCAGCCCCTGAATGTTCATGAATTACGAGCTCCACGTCAATAATATTTTTTTTTTTGGTAACTCTATACCTGATATTTTGAAGAACTCCAATATTTACCTGATATTTTTAAGAATTCCAATATATACCTGAATATTCATAATCGCATTCAGATACGTACTTAAGTATTTGATGGTAAAATTTTATATTTACTAGTTAAAAAATTAAAATTAAAATTTACTAGTTAAAAAAATAAAAATTTTATATTGACTAGTTACAATTGAAGTCAAACTTAAAATTGACCCATTAAGGCATTAACCACACTTGAAATGAAAAAGCCCTGAATCCTCAGGTTTTATGCTCTGGCCCGATTTATATATCATGGGCCTTCTGACCCAATTCTTATAGAAATGAGTTTATGGCATGCAAGAGGAAAATTTATAGCCATATTTAGGCTGCTTGATAATATTTTTTTTTATTTTTTATTAAAGCTGTAAATTTTATGGCCATAAAATTAACCTGTCATTTTTAAATATTTAATTTAATTTCTCTTTCTAAAGAAAATTATTATACTCACTTTTGTGTTTATTTACTGGCAATTTTTTACTGCAATACAAGTATACTTCACTCAAAGAATGAAAAATAGGTTGATTTTTATCCCATGTAACAATTTTCGTTATATTTCGGCCTTTGTTTTCTTATTATGGTTTAAAATCTTATTAAAATGTTAAAGTATTTTTAACTAAATTTATTGAAAATTAGGAGGTATTTAAACCACTTGAACACTAGTGGAGCTTCAATTCTCATAAATGTTTTTTGATGGGAGATAGCGAGTCGAGTAAAGCGAATAAATTCCATAAAACACAATTGTTTAACATGTAATGAGTCTTTCCATTACATACATGACCCAATCCATTCCCAGTCCAGACCAACTTGGAACCACCCACTTTTGGTTCGCCCATAATGTAGCTTTGATAATACGTACCTATCTTTGACTTGAGCCATTCATTACCAATCTCTTTTTGATAAGAACCAATGACATGACATGATAAAAATTACTTCATATATACATATATGTACTTCCTCGTTTGATGGAAAAATTTGTATGTTGATTTTTTTATTAGATCATGAAATTCAATTGAATTGAATTTGAGATGAAAAAATATGACTTGTGAATATACAAATAAAATTACGGAACGTTTATAATTATTCTCTTAAATAAAATAGGTAAAGTTACTTTCCTTTTTTGCATGTTTTCTCTACAAAAAAAAATAGATATTTTTTCTAAAAACATGGTGTTTTCAGAAAATAAGTAAATTCTCTCATATTTCTCGCAAATTTTATCAGATATGCTTGCCAAAAGAATATGTTTCCAGAGATTTAAATTCTGAAAATACATTTTCAGATAATGATATGTCAAAAGAGCATCCCATTAGTTTGACTGAAGCAAGTCAGTGTTGGGATCTAATCCCATAGCCTTCTTTTTTTCATAACTTTGGCTTAGGTTACTTATTCATCGGTATGTGAAAATCTAGTGGAAGAACGGGTGAGATCCTGATCAATTAATAATTTATGATGATCTATTTATTTAGAAATAAAAGTATTCTTTTAAATTGTAAAAATAATTTTAATTTACATTTTTAGATACGTGAAATTGCCCAATAAAAGGAAAACGAAATGTTGACATAGCCCATAGGCGGCCACTGCTGGTTCTTTCTAAATTATCCAACGACAAAATTTCTATTTAGGGTTGCTATTAAATTTACTGGGCCAATTTGGTGGGCTCACACATTGCCACCAAATTAAACAGCTCCCTCTACCTAATTATTTTCTTAATTTACTAAACTGTGTAATTAAGTTCGGATCGAAAATCGAATCGGATATATGTTTCCTCAATGTGATGACTTCAATATGATTTGAACTTAAATTTCGCCTCACAAGATCGCAAACCACTACCAATCCATCTACGTTATTAACTCAACCCTAGTCCAATAAATGTGTCTCTATTTAATACTCCTAAAAAAAAATTAATCTACTATCCAACTTTTTTTTTTTTGGGTACATATCTAATATCCAACTTAAAATCTTGATAAAGCAATAGAAACTCAATTTTTAATTGTATAATTTTGTTAGTGCCAATACCAAATAATTTGGTTCCTACTTCCTCGTATGGCCAATCAACTATACTGGATTTTTTTAGAATAAACCTGATTTATGAGATTTTTATAAATTTTATGATTATAAATACACTGCATGCATCACACCTTAATTAAAAGAACATGTTATCATCAAAATGAATGATGCAATTAATTTACAACCACAATATCTATAAGTCTATTTAAGAATTTTTCCTATCCAAATCATCACCCATCATTAGTATTATCTTATAAAACCTGAAGACTCCACCCCCACCCCCATCCTACAGTCTAAAATCCCAAAAAAAAATTATCCCGAAATTGGATCTACATCTTTTGTTGTTTGCATGGGATCTTAACCTAGATTTCTCGTCGATTTCTATTCTTTGTGACGTTACATTAGTGGTGTTAATTAAAAAAATTATCTTATACTCATGTTATTGGTGCTAAAGAATAAGATCGAGAGGAATTGCCCTTTTTATATCAAATTTTCGCCTACTTTATATAATTAGTATTATACTTTTTGAAAATAATATATTTAATATCATGATTTAACTCTCTCGGTACATTTCCTTTCTCCGTCAATTTTTGGACAAAATCGTTGTTAAGTCACCAAAGTGACACACTTATGTGCCCTATATCATATATAAAAATTATTGTGGCATGATTCCTTCTAAATTCTGAGATTTTATTTAATTATAATTAATATCCCAAAACTTTGTTAATTTTCTGTGGATTATTATTGGGTTTCATGAATTGAAATGTGTAGTGTTCGAGAGCTCTCGTCTCCATATATAGAACACGAAATCTGACACTGCAGAGAAGGAGCCATGACGATTTCCGTCCAAAAAATTGATGGAAAAAGAAAATGTGTCGAGGGGTTGAAATCATGTATTAAATGTATTTTTATCATAAAGTATGATACCAAATGTATAAAGTAGGCAAAAGTTTATATTAAAAATGCTATTATCTCATAAGATAAATGCTATTATTTTTTAGTTTCTCTAATTGTTGGTGATGTTGATAAGAAAATGATGTTTTTAGTTGTTACTGTTGCCAATTGCCAGATAATAAAATGAACTTTCTAACCAAAATTTAATTAAAAAAAAAAAAACTTGTATATATGTCAAGATGAAAACAATACAAATTATTTAACTATAATTCTAGACTAAGACCAAATTAAATATTGGAAATATTGTAATAAATGCAGGATTTTTCAAACACAAAATCTCAGCTGAACAAAAATTTATTTAACTTTAATTCCAGACTAATCCAATATTATGTACCACTTTGTGTCTTATTCATAGATAAATGACATTTGAAAATTACATTTAATTCGCATCACACATGATTATTTCCTTTACAATAATTGTCTTCCTAGTTCTCATCTTTATAAATATATTCTAATCTTCCACCTTTCTTTAAATCCCTTACGCCATTCTTCCATTTCAAGTTACAGATAAGTATCTTGGATTCGCATATATAAAACGAAACAAGAAAATTGGTTGATTGGTATCATGATGATTATTAAAAAATCGATTGAATACATGAATATTTTAAAAATATTTTTAACAGAAGAGCATGGATCTAAGGGCCCAAAAATCAATTCAACCTTTTGAGTTGGTATATTGTCTTGATTTCATATTGCTCAACGACCCTAAGAGAAAATAACAAAATTTTATCACTTTTCTTTAATAACAAAACATCATAGTATATAAGAGATGATGAAAAATATGGGTAAAACAGTTTATTTATTAAAAAAGTGACACAAAGTGGTACATAATAAGTGGACGGAAGTGGACGGAGATCCTTTGCCCAAAAAATCTTTTATTTCCTTTCCCTTTTTCGAAGTATTGGCATTTTTTCCCCGCTAGTCTTCAGTTCTTCCTGATCCCCCCTCCTCTTTTTCTTTGCTTTTTCCCTTTACGTAGTAGAACAATAAAACTAACTACTAATTCATCGAAGAAAGATGAAACTGAAAATTGTGCAGCTAAATCCAGATAATCGCGGCGGCGAGGACCAATTGATGAAGAAGGAAGCGGTGGAGATGGAGCAAATTGAGGAGGAGCAGCCGCAGATGCGTTCTTCACCAAAGGATGAGAATTCTCCACCGCTTAAGCCGTCTCCAATTTCTTCTGCTTCTCAGCCCCTGCTTCTTTCCGTAAGCTTAGAAATTTCGTGAATTTGATGGTTTATTTGAGGTAGATTTACTTAAACTGATACCAGATCTGGTTAATTGGTTCTAGGGTAAGAGGAAGAGGAAGCCGAAGGAGCTTATTGACGAGGTTTCCCCGATTTTTAGGAGGAAGAAGAGTAGCTATTCTGCTTCCAAGTCTAAACATGTGAGTTTATCATCATTTTTATTTATTTGAAGGAGAATTTGAACTGTAGCAAGCACTAGATTATGTCATTGCATTTGTAGTTTTCCTATATTTAGAGTATAGTTTTTTAATTCTCGTTTAAGTCATGACAACTTTTGTTCCGTCATGATAGCTTTTGTAGCAAGTACTAGATTATGTCGTTGCATTTGTGGTTTTCCTTTATTTTAGAGTTTAGTTTAATTCTCTTTAAGTCATGATAGTTTTTTTTTTTTTTTTTCCTTTTTGGCTTGTTGAGGATAGTTTCTGAAGGCGCTTTAAGCTTGGCAGGAGAGTGCATAAGCCTCCTTGGAAAATGATGATCAAACATATTTCTTACTAGAAAACGTGAAATCAACATATCAATTAATTGATGCTGTTTAGTTTTTGTTGGATGTCTGCAATTACGAACTTGCTTTTTCACTCCATTGCTCACAAAATTAAAAATGTGAGAACTCTTTGGCCTTTTTTTACTACAGTGGAGAATATATTGTTAGTTTGAAATCATATTACTTAGCAAGGTTATAGTTTAGTTTAGCTTTCTAAATTGTTGAAGAACCTACTGCCAAACTCTGTTCGACTAAAACTGATTGAAATGTTAACTTCTCTCAATGATCAAGTTTATATTCTCCTGCTATTTTATGTTTTCCTTCTTTTCAGTACTATTATTTCATGTTTTTTGGCTTATTATTTCGCTTATCTTCATGGAACACTTCCTATTTTACCAATTAAATAACATAATAAAACTGATGGTTATAATGTCATTGCTTCACTTCAACGTTACTGAAGTTATAGGTGTAAACAATTCAAATCTTATGTAGATGGAGACAGGGCTCTGAGTGCCAAAACACCATGCATATGTGCCCAACTCGTCCAAAGGCTTTACCTTCTTGAAGCTAGGCACATGCCTGTTTGGCTTTGGTTTCCACAGATTCGGTGGGAATTAACTTGCTTGATGAAAATTAGATATCATGAGTTGGTCTTTGATATGTAATCCAATTGGGTACTGGGAAACATTAATATAAAATTTGAAGTCTGTAATACTGCTCTTTCCTATTTTGTACAGAACCCTCTTCTCATATAACAGTTAAGCTCAAGTGGTCTACTGAACAGCTCAAATCCCTTCAAACTCTTCACTTCGATCCCTCTTCCCTGCAGCAGCTTCCCTCCTATGAAGCTCTACCATTCACTGCCTCTGCGTCTATAGCCACCTCTCTGTTTCTTGCTCTGAAGTTTGATCCCTCTGCTTCTCATATATTGGTTGCCAGACATGTTCGAAAATTGTGAAAAATGAGGATGTAACATCAGCCTTATGAGCCAAAAACCTCCACTTCCTTGACCCTCCTTTTTTCCGGATCTTCTCTTTTTCCTGGTTTTTAGTTTGTATCTTATCCTGTGAGCATGGATTACTAATTCCCAGGGTTGGTTACTGGGTATTTTGGAATCTTTTAGTGGAGTACTCGTTTTTGTTGGTAGGAAAAAATGCTGTCAAGAAACTAAATCTTTCTTGTGTTGGAGTCTGACGAAAGATAAAAGAAAATTTCAACCTGAGCTGGTATCTCCATGAGTGCGGATCTGTTAGGCTAGCTGGATATGCTACTCATTGACTTGGGAACTTGACCTGAGTTACCGAAAACCGTGAAAGCCCTACTTCTGTTGCCTCTAGATACTATGTGGTGCGTGTGGTAGGATGTAGTCTTTCCTTTTCCCCAAATAAGAAACGGCTAAATAAAATAATCTGTTTCTACCAGTCAAAAAGCTATTTCTCCCAACAGATATCTACAAGAAATAATCTAACTTCATAGAATAAATGACTTATTGTTGCTCAAGATATTTAACTTAATCAGACTATCATGACAAAAAACATCAAGGCAAACTGATGAATAGTTAAAATGCATATTTCCGTAACCGCAAAGTAAAGTAAAACTCACTGAGTAGAATTTCAAATTTCATATGTTAAATCAAACTTTCAGTTACAAACTTATGTATCTTCACATGCCAAATTTTGAACTTCTTGTTTAGCTTTGTTTTGAAGAAATAAACTTGTCATGAATATAATAGAACCACAAACGGTTCTTCACCCTCTAAAATAAACACAGAGTCCATAGTTTATGCAATCCATTTGTGATCCAAAACGGAGAAATATGCAAAATTGTTTAGAAATCTTTAGCAAAGAATTATACTATGAGTCTTGGATTTGCTGGTTGAGATTGGGGAGGTAATAGTACATTGGTGGGTTATGGGGGAGGGAAAAGTTACCATTCTCCTCCCTATTACCACCGATGAGGCTATGTTGTCATAAATAGTTGGCTTAGTTGATAACATTCCTACAATAGTCTGAATTCTATGACTTTCTCTGATATAGTGATATGCATTCAAGAGTCCCACTCTTTCTCTGCTCTGAGTATGTAAATTTGGACATAACTCAGTAGCATTCCATGATTGTGCATCATTATTGCGAATTCATTGGGTGATTAAATTCATTGGTGCATATATTAACCAAACAAATATGTTGCGTTGGATTGATTTACGTCAAAATAATGGGGATTGGCTTAAATAGCTGTTATATGATATATGTACTTAACTAATGGTTGTGAAAGTTTCTTGTACAGGGGATGCTAGAAAGTGGAACATCTACAAGGTCAGTTCAATGCATAAAACTTTACGAGCATTTTCTAAGAATGACTTGTGCGCATTCTAACGACAATTAACTGCCCATTTGAAACAGCAAAGGACATGCCACTGTTGGTCGGTCAAGCACTCCTGTCCAAATGAAGTCGCCTACCCTGATTCGAGCAGAGGAGGTTCACTCGAGTTTGGGTACAGACCAGCCTAGCTTTTTGAAAGCCTTAGTCAGATCACATGTCGCCAGTTGTTTCTGGATGGTATTTATCTGGTCAACATTATATTAATATGCTACATAAATAATCTTGACTAGAGTGACCGTATGCACACCTGCCAAATGTTACCTAATTTTCTGCAGGGTCTTCCAGTGCCCTTCTGCAAGCTACATTTACCAAGCAAGGACACTACAGTTATTCTAGAAGATGAAAGTGCTGAAGAGTTTTCGATTAAATACATTGCACACAAGACGGGACTAAGTGCAGGATGGAGAAAGTTTGTTGCTGGAAACAAATTGCTTGAAGGCGATGTTCTCATCTTCCAACTAATTGAGCCATGCAGATTTAAGGTGATGCTGTGTGATATGTTTTATTGGCAGTTGATTAAATAAATCCTCATCCAATATGCATTTGGACTTAATTTTCATGGACGTTGGTAAGTTTCTGTCCAGAAAAGATGCTGAATATTACCCAAAATCATGTTTTCTCTAGTAAACATGCATATTACTCAATTTGAAAGTTTGATTACTTAATTTAACCAACAGGCCGTTCTTCCTTGGTGATGTAACATGAACTTTGGAACAAAGGGTGTCTTTTTTTTACTTTTCTTATTTCCTAAATAAGTTAATGAACATCCTTTTGCGATGGTTGAGTATACATTGAAATGCACTTTCGTTTTGGTGTAGAATATTAGGAGTGTCGAAAAAATGGCTTTTATCTTGCTTTGATAAGATATATTTGCGTTCTTATGTGATTGGAGGCATTTGTATAATTTTTCTCTCTGATGGTGGTGTTCGGCAGAATAGTATCTTCTGATTTCATATGCTCATTCTGTAGGTGTACATAATAAGGGCAAATGATTTGACTGAGGTGGATGGTGCTCTTAGCCTTTTGAATTTAGATTCTCATACAAAGCAAAGTGATGCAGGTCTGTTTTGTGGGTCAATTTTTTTTGTCCTAGTTTAGAAATAAAAATACTTTCTCATCTGTGAGCCCTTTATCTTATTTTCTTTATTTTCTTATTTGCGGGATAATATCAAATTAACTTGAAACTACCACACAGAGGGAAAGCTGAATGTGAAAAGCAAGAAGAAGAGGCGCCCAAAATCTCTTCCCTTAACTGTTGTGCAAAAGAAGAAACAGAAGGATGGTCCATCAGATCTCCAACTCGGACAGCCAGAGGAACACTCCGGAAACGATAGTGATGAAGTTGCTTCTGAAGTTTTGGAAGGTTCCAAGTTCTCTGGATCTTCTTCTCAATTTAAAGATGTCAATACCTTTGAGGAATTTCACATTGTGGTTAATGGAGTATGCATTGACTCTGAGCTCCCCGAACACATTCGTCGAAAATACTATGACCTCTGCTGCAGCAAAACTGCTTTTCTACATAACCGTCTTCTCCCAGGCCTCTACTGTAAATTAGCTGCTGGGATTATTTTTGAAACCGTAAACACTGCTGATGCTATTCGAAGTTGTAAACTCACTACTCCAAGGAAAGAATTTGAGATATGGGAAAAATCTCTTAGGTCTTTTGAACTTCTTGGCCTAAATGTGGGATTTTTACGTGCTCGTTTGAGAAAGTTGGTAAGTATGGCCTTTGACTCTGAAGGTGCCACAGACACACGAAGGTACTTGGACGCAAAAACAGAGAGAAGTTTAACTGAAAATGAGATTCAAACTCTTGAAGACAAACTTGTAGAATTGAAAAAATTATGTGCAATATATGATCATGACATTGAGAATTTAAGGTCCAAAGCTGAGAGCTATGAGATCAATTTCCAAGAAGAGGTCAATGCTGCATGGTAATATTCTATCGAGTATTATTAGATTTGCTTCAATTGCGAAGTAAGGAAAAGGGATTGATAAATCTAGTTATTAGTGTTCCATACTTGTAACCAAAGCATATAATGAATTTACAGTGTATTTTAAATATTAGTTGTCTTGTTGACTTGGGTAACATTTCCGATTTAAAAACTAACACCGCACTTATTTTGTTTCCCTTCTTTTTCTTGCACTGCAACTGCTGGACCATTTATTTAAATTTGTTCCCTGGTGAGACATTGCAGTATTCTGGCAGGGTAGATGTGATTGAGATCATTGAGGAAAATGAGCTCACAAAAGGAAGAGTTAATGGAAGCCAACAACCTTAAGGTACTTTTTCTAATCATTTTCCATTCTGAATCTGATCATTGGAACCAAAGTATGTCTCTGTGAATGAGGAGATGGAGCTCAGATTTGGCTTGCATTTATAAGTCACCTTTACAGGTACTCCTATCTAATAATATTACTCTTATTTTTTTCGGGATGTTCCTTCTCACTAAAAATTATGAACCACTTTTTTTTCTTTTTCTTATGAGATGATTATACCCCTAAGACTTCTAAAGCTAATTGTAAAAAGTAATTATATGCAATAAATGTTTCACGAAATAGTTTCATGAGGGACTGGGGAGTGTGTAGGGATTATCCGTATTTTCTATGGTCTATGGTCGAGGCCATTTCGACCAACCCCTCCCCCTCCCCCTAGCTGCTGGAGATGGCCTTAATACATTTTTAGCGAGAGTTTTGCTTGAAGACTATATTAATCCAAAAAATTTAGCCCAAACTTTCTGTTTCCTAGGAAATTGGTTAACACTGAGTGCAGCACTGCTATTTGCGATTTTTGGAAATGTAAGCAATCACAAAATAAATACTGTATTTATTATGGCAAGAAATCATTTTGTATAAAAGAGGTAACACCAGAGAATCCTACAAGATTTATTAGAAGATCAAAACTGGAACACATTACAGTAACATTCCAAAATTAGAGATAAAAAGTTCCAGCTTCACTAATACAATTACATTATCACACCCAAACTCCATGTTTTCCATTAATTTCTCACCCAAAGAATATACAAACCTCCTACAAAACCAAATCAACAAAACATCACGTATCTCTACAGCTCCTCCACTGTTTGATACCTTACATTTTATTCATTCAACAGAATCCTACAAAAACAAAGGGAAAATCTCTATCAACAAGAACACTATGAAATCACAGAAAAATATAATCAAAATATATGTCATTATATTTTAAAAACTACCTCCGAATTCTTATTGCATTGGACATGCATTATCACCCTTATCAGATTTCTTAGAACCAACATGAGATTTTCTAATGCCAAGAAAACCCTTCCACCGTGTGGGATTCTTTGGGGGGCTTAATGCAAAATCACCATTACCATTATCATCTTCATTCTGAAGTTCATCCCTAAGTGTAGTACTCTTTTGGCAAATTTCCTTAAATGAAAGTAGCCTTCCTTTGAAGAAAAGTTCATCTGCACTCATCATAGAATAATTTTTCACTGAAAACTCAAATTCTGAAGAAATTTGAGCATCCCTACTCTGTGAATAAGATTGTGAATGAGAAGAAGATTCAACAAAGTCATTGGAGAAAGAGATCCTTGGGCTCATTGGAGGAGCTGCAGGAGATTTGTGATCTGAGTTGTTTTGGTTATACATTTCTTAATACTAAACATGCCATGGAGAAATCTAAGGGAAAAAGAACATATGGTGGGAAATTGGAGTAACAAAAATTGAATCTTTACTTCTCTTTTCTCTCTAATAAATTTTATAGGGGACCCTCTAATACTGTTGCAGTGTGGCAGTAGATGTTTGTATTTATATCAGATTGGGGGGACCTTTCCATGTTCAATTTCTTTTTGCTTTGGACATATTCAGTTTTCTTAGGTATATTCATTTAATTTTTAGTGCATAGGATATAGTACTACTATGTTCATGTGTAACAAAGATCCTCATAAACTTGTATTTTCATACTAAGATGAGCCACTTTCCAAAGATTTCTTATGTAAATAATCAAGTAGATCCTAATTCCTAATTGTTTTTTAACAAGTTAGTCTGAAAATTTTATTTCTCACTAGTTGAAATAACCCAAGATATGATCTAGTAGTTAAGTTCTTGTTGTTAATCTAAAGTGAGGTGTGTATAGTAGTTCATTTATGGTTGGACATACTTAAGTCCCTCATTAAAATCCAAGCTCGGAGTTTGATGAGTGTGTTCGGGATTGGTTGTACTTGTACACATATAAGAGCAGTGAATCCGGGTGACATCCCTATTATGGGGAATTGTTGCCCATTCATATACAAAGTAATATCTTGCCCTCCCAATTAAGGAAATTGACACAGTGCCAGCTATCTAGAGATGCAGGCTTAACACACTTTAATTGGTGTGCAAAACCCGAATACCATGACCAAATTCAAACTAAGTCCAATTCTAATGCAACATAAGGGACATTTATATACAAAGGTAACCCTCACTTCTAAGGTATGTCTACTATACTCTTGGTATAAGCTTGTCTTCTTTCTTGTACTGACTTAATCATAGAAGGTTTCGTTGGAGTCCATCCACCTAGCCTAATGTCGCTTATGGTTACGGGTTCAAGATCATTATGTGGATATGAGTTAGCCCTAATCCAAATAAGCTGCAGGTTCATACCGACCATCTGAAAAAATTCACATCATCTTGTGATGTCCGTAAAAAACACATAATCTGAGAACTTAAACTCGAAATGGTGGTCAATACAATGACTCAGTGTTCATGTAAATGGACCTAGCTCAATACATATGGTGAATATTAATACCAACATGGCAACAAAGTCGGAGGTGGACCAACCACCACCATCGACCACACCGTAGGCACTTGGCACGGTCACCATGTCCATTGCAAAACTCCAAACCATGATGGATGCATGTGGCGCTAAACATATGGAAGACTATATGAGGAGAGGGCATCAAGACCCCACAACACATGTATAAATTGGATACCAACCTTTTTGGAAAAAATGTGTCACAAACATTTTAAAATAGTTCTTTTTAAAACAATAATAATAATAATAATTGGACACAATATTTTAACAAAATGCTCAAACATAATTAATTTTCAACAATTGCTTGGCCAGTGAAATTATTAAGACTTCGAGATTACTTTAATTTTTTAATTATAAAAATCTTCGCTACAAATTAAAAGGAAGATCCTCCTAACGTCTATATTGATGTAATACATTTTACGAAGAAAAAAAATATTGATTTAAAACTCCGTAATATAGTACGTGCTATATTGATAGAGAGAATGTATAATATACATAAGATTAAGTGATGATGTGTTTTTGATTGAGAATGGACACATTAAATTTCATGATGTGCTGGTTTTTGTCAAAACATGGTAATTTTGTCATTCAGTGAAGAAGAATGTGATGATTATCGACCCCTTGCATTCCTTTTCTATTGGGTCAAAATATGTCACTTCACTCGGTCCTTGTGCTTTGTGTTTGATGTATAATATTTTTAGGAAAAATTCTTATTCAGATGAGGTTTGATTGAACACAATGTAATTACATGACAATTGCGATCACTTGTGTTGGGATTGAATGTAGTTTTTAATAAAGTGATCAATTACAAAGCAAGTGAAATACACCCAAACCAAAACTCTAAATTTCTTATCTTTTGTATCTTTCTTCCAGTTCAAAATAGGAACAAGACATTCTTACATAGGGGGGAATCGATAATTAAACTCCAACCTCTCTAGCTTTGTCCGAATATATTTTACTCATTGGCTTTTTTCTCGTGGAATAAGAAAAGTCATTTTGAGCCATTAATTTTACTCCACATTTTTAGCCAAAGTAGACACATTTATTTTGCTGCCATGTAAACATTATTTTCCATGCTATGAAAATTTACTCCCTCCCTTTTCTTTTAATTGTCGCATTGGAGGATTGCACATAAATTAAGGATGTCATAAATTAATAATCACTTTTTTGAAGCAAAAAATCCAAAATACCCTTTTAATCAAATAAGCTTAGCATTAATTAGCATTAATAAAAATTATTAATAAGGGTAAAATTGGTAAAATAACATTAATTTTACATTGAAATCCTAAAGCCACAAAAAGAAGTAAACTCTTCTAATAAAAAAAAACAAAAAGAAGTAAATAATAAAATTTTGTCAAAGCAACAAATAAAAAAAAAGGGAGGGAGTAATAGTTATTGTTGGGGTTAATGCCATAGTTATATGTGATATGCATGATATTCAATTTACTCTATGGTAATTTAAAAAAAAAAACACTTTACCTACCTATGAAAATATTAAGAAACAATTTATCTCATTCCAATGGAAAATGTAACCTACTCGATGAAATTGAGAGTAAGCATGAAAAATATTGTACAAAAAAATAAAAGTACCCTTAGGCCATCTCCGATGGAGATAGTCGGGGTCGGGGGTGGTGAGGGAAGCCATTCCCAGTAGTTATCACAGTATCAGAGATAATTTTAGCGTTGTATTTATCACCCAAAAATAATTCTTTCTAAAAATTTAAAATAATTACGATACAATTATATCCTTTAGTGGTTGACAATTGACATCTACAGATCGTATCTGGTGACGACGGATCATATAATCTTTTAGGGATATATGACTTATTCGTGAATCCAAATCAATAGTGGTGCCTTCAGTTTAAATTAATATAAATTTTTTATTTTCTATGTTCCCTAATGTACTTTTGATTTTAAATTAATGTTAATTTTAAATTTATTTTTGGTGTAATAATAATAATAATAAATAGTAGTGAGAGTTGAGAAGAATAAAATTTGTAATTAAATGAGTTTGATAGAATGAGTCATTTTAGATGACTAAAAAATTAGGGGGGAGAGGAAGAGGGAGGGGGGAGGGTGAAAGGGAGAGAGTATTCCCTCTCGAAGTCATTAGAGATGCTCTTGCCCCACCTTTGTTTGAAGATCATTTTTTAATGAACATCTAGTAGTACTAAATTCGAAGGAGAAACATTAAGTTTATTTCAAAATGTAATATTAATTTTTTTTAGAACAAATGTAACTTTGTTTTAAGAATGTAAGTTTAATTAACAAAAATGTAAATTTAAATAAACTTAACTTTAATTTTAAAAACTTAATATTAATTAATGTATTATTGTGTGAAATTTATTAGTTTTTAAAACTTAACTTTAATTTATTTTAACTAAGAATATTATAATTAATATAAGAAACTTAACTTTAAAAGGATTTAATTAAGCACAAAAACAATAAAAACATGATTTTTTTTATTATTATTATTATCATCATTATTATAATTATAATAAACTTAACTTTTTTAGATGACAATTTCAGGATAGTATTTCCCTCGATAAGCGGTTTCCATCTTTCAACTTTTTAGTGTCTGAAATTTTAAGACAGTTCACTTTATTCCCTTCAGGCTTCAACTATCACACAAGCGCAACATTTCATTTTCTTTCAATTTTTTATATTGATATATTATGTATGGTTGATTTTCTTATTTCAATGAGAAACAGACAATCTTTTACATTTATAGTGAATAAAGACATTCATAATGAAATAAAATGAATAATTTGATATTACACAGAAGATTTTAACACCATGATTTCATTTAATAAATTTCAATAAGAATAATACTTAAGTATCATAGTTATTGTCATTATTTAAATTCTTGTACTTTTTTTAGACAACACGATTCATTTCGTATTTTTTACTAAGCAATTTCAAAATTTTGTGGACAAAATTTTCTTGTTTTTCTTATGAACAACAAATATTTTATCTATATACATTCATGATAGCTGAAGAGAGGGGAAAATGCAAGATACTCCTCTGTGTTATGTTAAACCTATAAAAAATTATCCTGTGAAATTTTTATTACACCAAACTTCCTTGTGTTTTTAAAAACCCTGCAAAAGCACTCAATTTGTAAAAATAGGTCGTTTTGGATTGACAAATTTTCTAGAAATAATTTTAAAAATATATCACGTGAAGTTGTAGAGACCAATTTTAAAAATGGCTTCTTGAAATATGTCGATCCAAAACGACCTATTTTTTTATAAATTGGGTATTTTTTGGGTTTTCGAAAACACAAGGAACTTTGACGCAATAAAAATTTAATAGGGTAAAATCTTGCAGGTTTAAGATAACATGGGAGTATTTTACATTTACCCCTGAAGAGCAAATCATGAATCAAGATTGCTGATGCATGGATCATGGAGTCAAAATGAAAGTAACGTAATTTCTTCCATTAACAAGAAAACACAAAACTACCTTAATTGAAATTTATTCACTTTATCTATGTACATAACCATCCAAATTCTTTTAAATTAAAAAAACAAACACACAACACTAAATTTATGCAAACATAATAAACCCACAAATCATATATGATTACATAGAATTAGTACTAAATTCCTCATCAATTATAAAACTTGAACCCCATAGAATTTTCAGCAAAATCCAAGAGATAATCAATCTCATGTTCATCAATATAACCATTCTCATCATAATCGGCGTAGTCCACGCCGCCGCCACTCTTCCACCAACCGAACCACCCGCCCCGGTTCTGAACGGCGAGGCGGAGTTCCTTCTTACTTATACGGCCATCCTTATCCAAATCAAATTTCATAAGCCAATTCTTGAACTCCTCCATAGTTATATCCTGCTTGCCGCCGTTGCCGCCACTCTTGCAGCGGTCGCCACCTCTAAGTCCCATTGCTTTATTGGTAATTAATCTTTTTTTCATGTAACTAAATTTGAATAAAAATAAATGTCTTGTAGATAGTTTAGAATATGAAGCATGACGATGTTGTTGGTTTGTATTTAAAGACTAAGAAAAGCAAGCCGCCATGGGAAATTTGAATAACGAGAATATTAACGTGGAAAGAATGGGTTTTTTGCACTTTGCACCCTCGAAATATGGGAAATAGGCACTTTGCATCCCCAAAACTTAGATTTAGCACTTTGCACCCTCAAAATATGAAAAATACAGCACTTTGCACCCTCTTTTATTTTCAAGCAAAAACTCAAGTGCAAAATAGGTAATTCTATTGTAAATCTTTGGCATTTTGTCCCCCCAAAATAATATTAGCACTTCACACTCCCTAATTAAGAATAAATTAACAAATTGCACTCCTGAAACACAATAAATGGACACTTTGCACCCCAAAATACAAAATTACCACTTAACACCCTCAAATTAAAGAAAAACTCAAATCCCTCATTTTTTCGACAAAGTTGACTTTTAAAGTGAATCTTTTTAAAGGCAAAATAAGTAATTATTTATGGGTCTTTAATATGTTGAAGTAGATAATGGGTCTTCGAGAAGTTTATTTCTACTTTATTTAGTTATTTATGGTTATATTGTTGAAGAGAAAGATGGAGAGATAAATGAGTATTCGAGTATTAATAATTGTATTTTGCAAAATTTAAGTAAAAAGGTGAATAACCTATTTTGCCTTAGATTTTTTTCATTCCGATAGTCAACTTTGACCAAAAAAACGAGGGGTTTGGATTTTTTAAATTTGAGGGTGTTAAGTGTTAATTTTGTATTTTGGGGTGCAAAGTGCCCATTTATTGTGTTTCGGGGGTGAAAGTTGCTGATTTGTTCTTAATTAGAGGGTGTTAAGTGCTAATTTTATTTTCGGGGTACAAAGTGCGAAATTCTCAAGTTTTGAGGGTGCAAAGTGCCAATACTATTGAATTACCTATTTTGCCCTTGAATTTTTGCTTGAAAATAAATGGGGGTGCAAAGTGCTGCATTTTTCATATTTCAATGGTGCAAAGTGCTAAATCTAAGTTTCGGGGGTGCAAAGTGCCTATTTCCTATGTTTCGAGGGTGCAAAGTGCAAAACACCCGGAAAGAATTCTTGAAATTCTTTTTACATTGTTCTTTCTTATCATGAAGTTAAAAGGAATCTACATTTGTTTAATACTATTCCGGGCCGTATTGATTTATTTTGTTTTAAAGGTCGACTTGAAATGAGTGCAGTAGTATTGAACAACATAAGGTCAAGTTTAATTTTGAATTTTTTTATCGAGTTTCAGATCGTATTTAAGTTTGATTTGATTAGATTATTAAATGAATTATTGAATTCGAATGAGATTGAGTCGCGTATATATGGAATGGCTAATTTAGTTTTTTACATATCTTTTGTCAATTTTTTATTAATTAATCAAGTTCGAAATTTATCAAACTTGTTTTATATGCATAGCAAATCGCGCTAAAATAATTTTTTATATCATTCTTCAAAAAGAAGGATTACTTAACTTTGGAGGCTGCAATTTGTTTTCCTAAACTCGCCAAGAATATCCGTAGCTTCTTTGCTGCTTTTTTATTTTTTTTATTTTTTATTTTTTTATTTTTTATGTTTAATTTCAAATGAATGTGACTATATACAACTCACGGAATCATTTAACTAATTAACTGACCATGAGTCGTAGGAAAGTTTGAATGGTATAGCTAAAAGTGGAGGGCTAAAATAAAGATTTAACTAGTGGTTCTTGCTAAAAGCATTCGTACATTAAAAGTTAGTTGTTACAATATTCTTCTACAGTTTTATCATTGCCCTTAATAGTTGTTACAAATTGGCTAATTGAAGAGAAGAAAAATGTTTTGACTGATGGCCCACTTTTTGCTACACACCTTAGTCATATTATCTAACTTTAACATAATTATTATATTATACATATTGATTATACAGTATACTCAATATGTATATATAAAATAACAAATAAATACATTTTTTCTAACAAATATATAGAAAAATGTATATTCAATTTAGTTGTTTTTTATTATGTTTTTTCTAACTACAATATAGAAAAATGTATAGTATTTCATTATGTTGCATATGTTAAATAAAAATAACAAATAAATACATTTTAATAATAACAATTTTATTAGAAAGTATTCTAATTTTTTGACTTTATAGTGTCATATAAATTTTTGAAATAAAATCCTGATAGTTATATTTAACATGTAAAAAATATTTTATTAAGTTATATCTTTTAATTTGAATATCAATAAATTATGTTTTTAATATCTTTTTCTTGTGTAAAACTAAAACTACAATATTGAAATATAAGGAATTAAAAAACAACTAAATTGAATGTTAATGTTATAGAATTTTGAAAAACAAATATATTGCTATAATGTAGGACTTTGTTTTGATTATCCAAATTTTTTTTTTGAAAAAGAAATAAATGAGAGGGTCGACCCGATCCATTTAGAACCCGACCCGTTTAGGACCCGTTAGTGCAGACCCGAACCCGACCCGACCCATTTTAACCGGACCCAAACCCGACCCGACCCGCCCAGTTGACACCCATATTCTAAAACAACCATTTGAGCTAATGAATAATATCATTTATTTTCTTCTTTTAGTTTGATATTTTCATCTAAATCAGTTTGTGTTATTTTAATCCGTTCTTTCAACAATTTCACCGATTTTTATTTGTGCAGTATTCCAGTCGTGCAACTTGTACTCCAGTCTGCCTAGATTGAGCACATTTACCGCACAGAACAAGGATAAATTTACTCCTCGATCAAGATGTGTGCTCCAAAATTGCACCCTGTCAACGATACTAGGATTGGAGCTACAAAAATCTGGATTCGAAGCCTATTTGGGCCGACCGTGGTCCAATTACTCCACAGTGATTGTCATGGAGTCTTATTTAGATAGCATCATCCCTCCAACTGGATGGTTGTCGTGGGAAGAGAGAACCACCGATGCCTTGACGTACCGAGAGTTTGGGAACCATGGTCCGGGTGCACCGACTAGCGGAAGAGTCGGTTGGCAAGGATACAGGGCGGTAACTCTTCCCAATGAGCTGCTAAATTACACCGTCGGAGAATTTATCGATGGTAATGATTGGCTTAGCCATACTGGTATCCCGAACACTAGGGGGTTTATATATGAGTAGAGAATTTGTAATTATTGCCCGGTATTATGTAAGTTAGCATGATATATATGTAAATCGTACGTGTAATTGAACACATAATGATTATTTTTCGGCTCATGTTTCGCGTTTGATTGAAATGCAAATGCCATTGTATCTTGATATGGAGTTGAATATATATGTTTTTAGTATGGAAAATGTATTATATCTGATGGTTTGGGATCATTATTAGCTGTTGATTCCTTTTGGGAAATTAATTATTCATTTGCTAGGTATTAAGATTGAAAGGTTTTGTTTCCATTTGCATGCTAATTTTCTGTTGAGTGCCATCCAAATTATTTGACATATTTTAAATCCTTCTGCAGCACAATGGAACAATATGTCTTAGAACAGTTGATTGATTAAAATACACTTTCTTTGATGCTCTGTTCATGTCTTAGACTCGACTGTATCCAAATTATTACAAGACTAGTAGTGTATTACACTTATCTTTCAGTTGGATATATGTGACCAAATTTTACTTGTACTAGAATTCGCACAACGATTTCTGAAATCTTTGGTTGCACCTCTAATTAAACCAAAGGTACTCCTCTACTTAAACTACAAGGAGATACACGTGAAAGCAGTGTTTCACTAATTTCTTTTACTCAAATTAGAAAAGTGCACGTGTTTTGCACGTGATTAACAAATTTCTTTTAGTCAAATTAGAAAAGCGCACGTGCTTTGCACATGATTAACTAATTTCTTTTAATTAAATTAGAAAAGTGCACGTGATTAACTAATTTTTTATGTTAGTTGAATCATATCATCATTTTTAATCATAATATGGTCTAAATGACATACCACATAATTTCTTTGATTAAATCGTTTTACTTATTTTGTATTCCTTTCACATATACATGCACATAATGTAACTGTTATTTGGTTGAAAGTGCTAGCATTTTTCTTAATTACTTCCTCTTCATCAGAAGAAATTTGGTATATTTGTTAAATTATATTTCAACATTTATTAGAGAGTCACAAATTAACGTTTCTTGAATTTTTTTTGTTTTAGATGTCTAAGGAGATGGGTTCATTGCAAAGTTTATTACGTTTGAGAACAATGGCGGAGATGGTTCGAGTGATTCTCAAGTCGTGGCTCCCTTGAGCACCTCATATCAGTCGGCCTTTTATAAGTGCACTTTTTTGGGATACCAGGACACTCTTTATGCAAGAAAGGGTTCACAATTTTATAGAGAGTGCAATATATACGGCACAGTGGATTTCATCTTCGGGGCAGCTGCAGCCGTATTCCAGTCGTGCAACTTGTACTCCCGTCTGCCTTGATTAAGCACATTTACCGCACAAAACAAGGATGAATTTAATCATCGATCCAGATTTGTGCTCCAAAATTGCACCTTGACAGTGGCACCAGGATTGGAGCTACAAAAATCTGGATTCGAAGCCTATTTGGGCCGACCGTGTTCCAATTACTCCACAGTGATTGTCATGGAGTCTTATTTAGATAGCATTATCCCTCCAGCTGAATGGCTGTCGTGGGAAGGGAGAACCACGGATGCCTTGACATACCGAGAGTTTGGGAACCGTGGTCCGGGTGCACCGACTAGCGGAAGAGTCGGTTGGCAAGGATACAGGGCGGTAACTCTTCCCAATGAGCTGCTAAGTTACACCCTCGGAGAATTTATCGATGGTAAGGAATGGCTTAGCCATACTGGTATCCCGAACACTAGTGGGTTTATATATGAGTAAAGAATTTGTAATTATTGCCCGGTATTATGTAAGTTAACATGATATATATATTGTAATTTGTACATGTAATTGAACACATGATGATTATTTTCCGACTCAGGTTTCACATTTGATTGAAATGAAAATGCCATTGTATCTTGATATGGAGTTGAATATATATGCTTTTTGTATGGAAAATGAATTATATCTGATGGTTTGGGATCATTATTTGCTGTTGATTCCTTTTGGGAAATTAATTATTCATTTGTAAGCTATTAAGATTGAAGGTTTTGTTTCCATTTGCATGCTAATTTTCTGTTGAGTGTCATCCAGATTACTTGATACATCATTAGTATATATATATATATGTGTATGTAAGGAAAAATGAGTACAAGACATATTTTAAATCCTTCTGCAGCACAATGGAACAATATGTCTTAAAACAGTTGATTGATTAAAAGACACTTTCTTTGATGCTCTGCTCATGTCTTAGACTCGATTGTATCCAAATTATTACAAGATTAGTAGTGTATTACACTTATCTTGAGTGGATACATGCGACCAAATTGAACTTGTACTAGAATTCGCACAACGATTTCTGAAATCTTTGGTTGCACCTCTTGATGGAATAGTGCCCAGCAAGCCAATATTAATTAGCTTGTTGAAGTACTATTTTCTTATGGTTTATAATTAATACGCCGTTCATTCATAGTATGTGAAACTGAACAATGGCCAACTTCATCTCTCGCGAACCTATCTAAGCGATTAGATGAAATCCTGATCTCACAATAGACTATGGGACGATTCACTTCAGTACTGAGTGCAATCATGAAACAGTCTCAAAGGTCGTGATCTTAAAACCGTTCCAAGTCATAGATTCCAAACCAGACGGGGTATCGTAGGAATCGCCAAGACTTGTACAAGTATGCATGATTCACATGGAGTGAATTTGTAGAGTTTCATGAGCAAGGAATTTGAGTCCAGTGCATATGAGTAGGTGGTTCAATGGAGGATTGAACGCATCGAACGACCCGAACAGAGAAACCCATTGTGGAAGCGCATGACGCATATCGGTGATGGGATGTTTCTCAAGGCTTATAATAGTGTACGATTTAGTCATTAGACTTGAGGTACTAGGGCGAATTCGGTACATGGATGTGCGTACTTAGATTTAGGTACTGGTCACGTAGCCTGGCCACAAAGTGCCTAAGTTGGGTGCGTACAAAAGTGTACGCGAGTGGTTAGTACTAAGAGAGGATCTAACGCCTCATCCTGATAAGATGAGAGCATTTCCTGTACGTTCTTCGATAATATGTTCCTAGAAACCCATGGCCATGGTTGGTGACGAATTTGGAAGGGATTTCCAAATTAGGCAGTCACGCCGGAATTATTATCCAGAATTAGAAAGTACAGTATCGAGATAATTAGAGGTGCCGATCAATTCACACACCCTAGGTCTCGATCGGGAAATCAGTCGTAGAAGGACCGTATGTACATGGCAATTATAAGAGGTGAGGTTCACAATAAATCAATTCACCTTTGATTGGGCTTCATGGGCTTGTGGCTAGACATCGACCATGAAGTGTGGGTACTCCGGAATTAATGGAGGATTTAATTCTAGGAGTGGTCAATTAAAAGTAGTTTAATTGATCGAAGCATTTAATTGCTCGTCAATTAAATCACGAAAGTCGTGGGCCTGCTGCCAGTTGATGGTGAACCCAGAGGGTCACACACAATACAATTGGACGGTGACTGTCTAAAAGGAAAGAAGTGATTTAAAGTTGTTAAATCAAGGTAATTGAATTATGGTATTAATTCAATTGGAGATTATCAATTAGATGACTAATTGATTAATTGATAATTAATTAATTAGAGTTATCTGATTAATTATGGAAATAATTAAAGTAGTTAATTAATTGGAAGAATAAACAATTAACCAATTTGAGTATTGGATAATTATGGGTTGATTTTGGAATTATCTAAAATTAGGGGCTAGGGGCGATTTCTAGTAATTAAAAGGAAAAGGAGTTTTGTTTCTTGGAAAGCAAGTTTGAAGAGATTTATCAAATCTCACATTCCTAAGGATAAGGAATGAAGATTTGATAAACAAGGAAAGGAGATCTTTTTGGAGAAGGACTCTTCTCCTATAAATACTCTTTCCCTTCTCTTCATTCATAACCAACCTAAGTTTTTGCACAAGTTTTAAAACCCTAAAAAGCTTTTGAGAGAAAATATTTTGCTGAAAATTGAGAGGAAAAATCGAGTAAGATTGTTTTTCGAGCAAGAAATTTTAATTACAAAATCGCCCCCCATAGTTTCCGCCCCTAACCCTAGTCGCCCAACCTAGCTTTGGCCGAACCCAAATCGGACCAGACCTAACCCTGGCCGAACCCTGCTCGACCACAGAAGCTCTGTGAGTCGATTCTTCCATTGGTGTCTCCGTTCCTTTGCTGACAAACCTACGAGATCCAGTTCGTAGCCTAAGACTTGTAGGCGTCACCAAAATCCGATTGGTGTGGACTAGCTTTGGAGGTGAGACATATGGATCACTCAATCTGTGGATCGAACCAAAGACTTGGAGGACACGACAACCACAACATGGTGGTCAGGTAATTTGCGATTAACCCCCTCGTGTTTTTGTTGATGTTTGATTCATCCCTATTCGTATAATAACTATGGAGAAAGTATTCATGGGACTTTTAGGAACTCGAAAAATTTTAAAATTCCGCACTTTGTTGTATTGACAATCGAGCCCTAGCCAAGATATCCCAACACCTCTAATTAAACCAAAGGTACTCCTCTACTTAAACTACAAGGAGATACACGTCAAAGCAGTGTTTAACTAATTTCTTTTACTCAAATTAGAAAAGTGCACGTGCTTTGCACGTGATTAACTAATTTTTTTATTCAAATTAGAAAAGTGCACGTGTTTTGCACGTGATTAATTGATTTTTTATGTTAGTTGATTCATATCATCATTTTTAATCATACTATGGTCTAAATGACATACCACATAATTTCTTTGATTAAATCGTTTTAATTATTACTATGTTGTTCCCCAAAAAATTATAGTTGTTATCATAAATATCTAAAATCAACCCTTGAAAATAAAAAATGATCTATAATTACTAAGTATTTCTAATACAAAATTACATGTCTACAAAACTATTATTCTAAAATAGGGTTGGCAAAATGGGTCTGGACCGAATGGGTCAGCAAAGACCCGCCCAGGCCCGTTAAGACCCAACCCATTAGTGTATATAATTTAATGGGTTGGGTTGGGTCTGGACAAATATTAAGCTTATGAGGTTTTTTTTTTTTTTTTGGTACAAAGCTTATGAGGTTTTTAATGGGTCTTAAGCGGGTCTTTAGTGGGTCTGAAAAAATTAAATATAGTACTGGGTTACTGGGCTTGACAAATTGGCTAATTGAAGAGACAGAAAAATGTTTTGACTGATGGCCCACTTTTTGCTACACACCTTAGTCATATTATCTAACTTTAACATAATTATTATATTATACATATTGATTATACAGTATACTCAATATGTATATATAAAATAACAAATAAATACATTTTTTATAACAAATATATAGAAAAATGTATATTCAATTTAGTTGTTTTTTATTATGTTTTTTCTAACTACAATATAGAAAAATGTATAGTATTTCATTATGTTGCATATGTTAAATAAAAATAACAAATAAATACATTTTAATAATAACAATTTTATTAGAAAGTATTCTAATTTTTTGACTTTATAGTGTCATATAAATTTTTGAAATAAAATCCTGATAGTTATATTTAACATGTAAAAAATATTTTATTAAGTTATATCTTTTAATTTGAATATCAATAAATTATGTTTTTAATATCTTTTTCTTGTGTGAAACTAAAACTACAATATTGAAATATAAGGAATTAAAAAAACAACTAAATTGAATGTTAATGTTGATAGAATTTTGAAAACAAATATAATGCTATAATGTAGGACTTTGTTTTGATTATCCAAATTTTTTTTTTAAAAAGAAATAAATGAGAGGGCCGACCCGACGCGACCCAGACCCGTTTACGACCCGATTTATTTAGAACCCGACCCGTTTAGGACCCGTTAGTGTAGACCCGACCCGACCGGACCCATTTTAACCGGACCCAAACCCGACCCAACCCGCCCATTTGACACCCTAGTTTTTCCCTCGATAAGCGGTTTCCATCTTTCAACTTTTTAGTTTCTGAAATTTTAAGACAGTTCACTTTATTCCCTTCAGTCTTCAACTATCACACAAGCACAACATTTCATTTTCTTTCAATTTTTTATATTGATATATTATATATGGTTGATTTTCTTATTTGAATGAGAAACAGACAATCTTCTACATTTATAGTGAATAAAGACATTCATAATGAAATAAAATGAATAATTTGATATTACACAGAAGATTTTAACACCATGATTTCATTTAATAAATTTCAATAAGAATAATACTTAAGTATCATAGTTATTGTCATTATTTAAATTCTTGTAATTTTTTTAGACAACACGATTCATTTCGTATTTTTTACTAAGCAATTTCAAAATTTTGTTGACAAAATTTACTTGTGTTTCTTATAAACAACAAATATTTTATCTATATACATTCATGATAGCTGAAGAGAGGGAAAAATGCAAGATACTCCCCTGTGTTATGTTAAACCTATAAAAAACTATCCTGTGAAAATTTTATTGCACTAAATTTCTTTGTGTTTTTTAAAACCCTCAAAAAACACTCAATTTGTAAAAACAGGTCATTTTTTATCGACATGTTTTAGAAATAATTTTAAAAATATATCACGTGAAGTTGTAGATACCAACTTGAAATATTTTTAAAATGGCTTCTTGAAATATGTCGATCTAAAACGAGCTATTTTTTTATAAATTGAGTGTTTTTTTTCAGGGTTTTCAAAAACACAAGGAACTTTGATGCAATAAAAATTTCATAGGATAGAATCTTGTAGGTTTAAGATAACACATGGGAGTATTTCATATTTACCCCGGAAGAGCAAATCGTGAATCAAGATCCCGCATGGGCAGCTCAACTGGTCTTAGAGGTGGAATTTAGAACAAGAGACCAATGTTCGAACCTCACCAGCGGCAGTGTGGGAGCAACCTCTCAAAAAATGAGGGGGGCTCTTTGTGCGCAGGGAGCACTGATCCCAGCCTCTGTTGCCGGTTGAGTCACCATGATTTACCTCCTCTCACAATCCTGTCGGGCAGGGGGTGAGGGACGCCCGGGGTGAGCGATTTCACCTTTTGGAACAAGATTGCTGATGCATGGATCATGGAGTCAAAATGAAAGTAACGTAATTTCTTCCATTAACAAGAAAACACAAAACTACCTTAATTGAAATTTATTCACTTTATTGATGTACGCAACCATCCAAGTTCTTTTAAATTAAAAAACAAACACACACAACACTAAATTTATGCAAACATAATGAACCCACAAATCATATATGATCACATAGAATTAGTACTAAATTCCTCATCAATTATAAAACTTGAACCCCATAGAATTTTCAGCAAAATCCAAGAGATAATCAATCTCATGTTCATCAATATAACCATTCTCATTATAGTCGGCATAGTTCACGGCGCCGCCACTCTTCCACCTACTGAACCACCCTCGTCGGTTCCGAACGGCGAGGCGGAGTTCCTTCTTACTTATACGGCCATCCTTATCCAAATCAAATTTCATAAGCCAATTCGTGAACTCCTCCATAGTTATATCCTGCTTGTCGTCGTTGCCGCCACTCTTTCGGCGGGCGCCACCTCTAAGTCCCATTGCTATAGTGGTAATTAATCTTTTTTTCATGTAACTAAATTTGAATAAATATAAATGTCTTGTAGATTGTTTAGAATATGAAGCATGGCCATGTTGTTGGTTTGTATTTAAAGACTAAGAAAAGCAAGCCGCCATGGGAAATTTGAATAACGAGAATATTAAAGTGGAAATAATTCTTGAAATTCTTTTTTCATTGATATGAAGTTAGGCCATTGCGATACCAAAAAAATATATATATATATCATGAAGTTAGGAGGAATATAATATACATTTGTTTAATACTATCCCGAGCCGTATTGCTTTATGTTGTTTTAAAGTTGGACTTGAAACGAGTCAAGTAGTATTGAACAATATGAGATCAAGTTTAATTTTGAGTTTTTTTTTTATTTGATAAGATTATTAAACGAATTATTGTGTTCGAATGAGATTGAGTCGCGTATATATATATAATAGCTAATTTATTTTTTCACATATCTTTTGTCAATTTTTAATTAATTAATCAAATTTGAAATTTATCAAACTTGTTTTATATATATGCATAGCAAATCGAGCTCAAATAATTTTTTATATCAATCTTCAAAAAGAAATATTACTTAATTTTGGAGGCTGCTATCTGTTTTCCTAAAACTCGCCAAGAATATATATCCGTAGCTTTTTTGCTTCTTCTTCTTCATTTCTTTTTTAATTTTTTTTTTTATGTTTAATTTCAAATGAATGTGACTATATACAACTCACGGAATCATTTACCTAATTAACTGACCACGAGTCGTAGGAAAGTTTGAATGGTATAGCTAAAAGTGGAGGGCTAAAATAAAAATTTAACTAGTGGTTCTTGCTAAAAGCATTCCTACATTAAAAGTTAGTTGCTACAATATTCTTCTACAGTTTTATTGTTGCCCTTAATGTATTTTTTTCTTGATAATTCACTGCCCTTAAATATATTTCAGAGTAAAATGGTTTTCTTTTTCCCCTTTTCCTCAAGCAAATAAAGGACTTTTAGCCCAAATGGATATACAAATGTGACATTCAAATTTGACATGAATTTAAGTTTGTAAAGAGGATATGTAAATTGGTTAACCATAACTTAACACCAAATGCATATTCAAGCCGCGTAAGATATAAGACGGTAGTTCAAAATCAATATATTCAATATATTTGATATATAACATTAAGATGATGAGCATATATTAATTGATGGTGTTTTTTATCTTAAAATTTATAGTTTCATTTATCAAAGTGTTATTATTAAGATAAATTAATGCCGTTGTTTATTTATAATAATTTAAAAATTATTAAAAAATTAATTGATTCACCGTATAGGCCTTGTTATACTAGGATGAAAAATAGTGAAACGGAACATGTTGATGTATGTATATAATTGGACTCGGCCCATGGCACAGAACCTAGGTTTAGTTGGGCTTTTGTTTATTTATTAAAATTTAATCTGGCAGATTATTCTGGACATGGATGTGAACTATTTGTGAATTTTATAATTTGAAATGAGAAATGATTTTGTATTGCTCAAAGTATAGGATTAAACATGACAGTTTTATATATTTGCACATTCAACTATTTAAAAATATATTTAACTTGAACATTATCACACTCGTAACTACAAACCTCGTGGGCCAGATAATTAATTGTTTCTTCCCAAAAAAAAAAAAAAGAAACTTGATATAAATTATTTCATGTACAAATATTTGTACTATATAGTTTGAATAAAAAAATAATTTATTTTTCTGGGTCCGAAGAAGAATTTAGACATCTTAATGCGTAATATAATATTCAGATGATCATTTTTTTTTGTTTCCTAAGGGTTTTAATCTCTTTCGAGGCGCGTCGGGCACATAAAGTGGAAATCTCTCCCACAGGGATTTGAACTTGAGTCCGCTACGTTGTAGTGACTAATCCCTTCCACTAGACCAATCACCTGTTGAACATATTTATAAAATGGGAACCTTTTCCAACAGGGATTCAGATGATCATTAATCAACGACAAATTTATACTTTTAGTCTGCTTTTCAAGTTGAACATATTTGATCACTTATATCTTTTACACATTTAATCCTCCACCACTTTTATCTATAAGTCTTTTCAATTATACAAATTATTTGGAGCTTAGTACATTTAGTCCAATATGTAAATTTCATTAGATATGTTGGTTAGTCCAATATTTTTTTTTCTTTTTTCTTTTTCAAGTAGCTAGTTTTTGTAAATAAAAAATTATATGTTCCAAATAGGCTGTTGATATTGCTGGAGCAATTTTATTTATTGGACAATATTACCCTCTTTTAAAGTTGCTTCGACTTCTCTTCTCCCCTTTCTATTCAATGAAATCGTACGTCAGTCTTCTACCTTTCCGAATTAATTGTATCCAAGTACAATAATCCAACTAAAAAAAACTCTAAGGAGTAACGACCAACAACCTAATTAAAATTTATCTGACTATATCAACATCCTTTCAAATATGCTAAACTTCAAAAGATATATTGATTAAAAACGACTTTTATGTGAATACTATAAATAATTTTTTGTATTAATAATTTCTTTAATAAAAGATTATTTGTGATATACCTGAAGATATCATACCAAATTTGTTAAACCAAAAAGAAAGAAAATTAAATTTGTTTCGGTTAGGTTTGTTCAAAAGATATATGACGATTTTTGTTATGTTTCATAACTGAAAACACACAAAGTATGGATCATAACGGAAAAGGACATGCAAGAAATTTGCTTGTTGCTTTGTACATTGACATTTATTATGATTTTAAAATATTTATATGAAAATCGAAATTAATTTTTGGCAATTGTGATTTCTATGATATTTAGCTCTCAATATACTAATAAGCTAGAAAATGTAGCTCCCAACAAAAAATGTTATTCTCATTCAATTTAACTGTAATTAATAATTGTAAAATATAATTTTAGTAAAGTTATGAGTTATCTCATGAAACTAAATTTTAATCGCTAGGTTCAAGTACCCATAAACACAATTAACAACTAATCTTAACCCTTATAAAGGCCATAACATAGGGCTTGTTTGTTTGGTGTTTGAGAAAGTAGTTTGGGAGAGTAGTGGAGGTTTGTGAAATAATCTCGATTTGCGTAATGTTGTTTGTTTGAATTTTGAGAGAGTGATTTGAGTAACAAAGTAGGTGTAGACATTTTTTTGGAATAGTTGGGTTGTAGGTGTAAAATGTGTAAGACTTTATGTCAAATCATGTTTGTTGTGAGATAAATTGTGTAAGATATATGTTACTTTATGTCAAATCATAGTAGAGTTTGTATAAGTTTTGTTTAGAGATAAAAAAATAGCTGTTTGTTTGGGTTTCGAGAGAGTAGTTTGAAAAAATTGATAGATGAAAAATTTATTTCAGAAAATAGAAAAAATGTTTGTTTGGCATTTTCCAAACACGAAATTTTTTTGGGAAACGCCAAACAAACAGGCTCATAATTTCTTTAACGATACTTATAACATAACTTTTTATTACATATATTTCTACAATTTTTTTTTATTCTAATAAATTTATGTATGTTTTACAAAAAATAATATAATTCATGTTATCAAGTAAGTGCAATGATCTTATTCTATCATTATACACAAATCATTATATTATATACATACTGTTTTTCCATAGAAGACACTAGTTATATCACATTATTTCTTAAACTTAGGCCACTTACGAATTTTATGATCACATAATAACATTTATTTATTTATCTATCATTGTACTTCATAAACTTAGGACGCTTTCGCATTTTATGATCTGATTCTAAATGAAATAAATAAAAAAAGAAGAAAACAAAAACAAACATCTCTCTCTCTCTCTCTCTCTCTCTCTCTGAATCTCTGTGTATCTATAATCTGTCTCTCCCTCGACTAAAAGTAACAACAAACAGTACAACACGGTAGGGCTTTTCGCTTTAATTTCACCTCTCTTTCTCTGTACTCGGCGCACGTCAACAACCCTGCCGCCTTCTATCTTACGCCATCCCGAGGTACGTTCTTATCCTACGCCCCCACACATCTCCTCCATTTCTTCCGTTTTGATCCTCATTTTTCTTCATTATCGTCAAATTAAGACCAATAGACACTCTTTTTGTTACATTTATCAGCTCGTATAATGAGAATCTCCCCAAAATTTATAATTTTACTTATCATTTTGGTTAATTTGTTGGAAGTTAGGGTTTTGATTTGATTTTTTTTGCCACAGGAGATCTAGTTAGAGGAAGTGTTCATTTTTATACTGTCGTTGAGGGGAGGAAGCGTGGAGACAGATAAGAGAAAGTGAGAAGAAAGTTTTAGGGTTAAGATTTTGATGCGTTTTGTGTGGTCTGGGATCCGAATTTCCAGTAGGTTTCCGGGTCGGGTTTGGATATGGCCAATCCCGGGGCCAAGTTTGTGTCAGTGAATCTGAACAAATCGTATGGGCAACAGCATCATCCTTCTCATCATACTCATTATAATGGCGGAGGCGGCAGTGGCTCTTATGGGCGGGGCCGGACAGGGAGTGCGGGTGGTGGTGGGGGAATGGTTGTTTTATCTCGGAATCGAGGTGGTCCCCCTAAGGCTGTTGCAAAATTATCAATTCCACCCCCCTTGAATTTGCCTTCACTGAGGAAAGAACATGAGAAATTTGATACATCGGGTACCGGTGGTGGACCGGGTGGTGGTGCTGGTACAGGGACTGGATCAAGGCCTACTTCTTCGGGTGTGGGCTGGACCAAACCCGTTGCTGCTAGTTCTGTCTTGCCGGAGAAGAATGAGAGTGGTGTTGAGGTTCTGGGGATTGACGGAGTGGATACAGATGGGGTGGCTAGGGCCATTGGTTCTTATATGCCGCCTTCTGCTCGTTCGAGTGGAGTAGGAGTTGTGGGTTCTAGTTCTGCATCTCGAGATTTTCTGCCATCAGCTGGGAAAGCTATGGTTTTGAGAGGTGAGGATTTCCCATCCCTGCAGGCGGCAAGGCCTGCCTCTTCTGGGACTTCACAGAAACAGAAGGATGGTTTAAATCAGAAGCAGAAACAGTTTGTAGGTGAAGAATTGAGTCAGGACAAGAGGAATGACCATCATTTGGGTCCAATGGTTGATGTGCATCCGCTGATGCAGTCTTCAGTGAATGGTGTTGGAAATAGGTCTGTGGAGAATGGTGGTGGGGGCCATGGAATTGGTAGTAGGCAAATGGCTGATCAATCTCGGAAGCAGGAAAATTACTTCCCTGATCCACTGCCGCTAGTTCGTTTGAAGCCAAGGTCTGATTGGGCTGATGATGAGCGTGATACGGGACATGGATTTGTTGAGCGTGGGAGAGATAGTGGATATTCAAAAAGTGAAAGTTATTGGGATAGTGATTTTGACTTGCCCAGGCCCAGTGTTTTGCCTCACAAACCAGCTCAGAATCAATATGGCAGGTGGGGTCAACGAGACAATGAAGCTGGAAAGAATTCTTCCAGTGAAGTCCTTAAAGTGGACCCATATCCCAAAGACGTGAGAGTTCCTAGTCGGGAAGGTAGGGAAGTCAATAGGTGGAGAAACTCACCTTTTCCTAAAGATGGTTCTAGTTTTCAAGAAATAGGAAATGATAGAATTGATGCTGGTTCAAGAATTACTGGTTATAATAACACGGTAAAGGAGAATAGATATACCACACCTCATCATGGAGACCCTGGTCGAGATGGCAATGCCACACTTTATCGGGATTCCACATTTGGGAAGAGGGATTACGGACTCGTAGGTAGACAGCAACAATGGAATAATTCATTGGAATCATATAATAACCGAGGAACCGATCATAATACTCGGGATCGCCATTTCAGTGAACAGTCTAATAGGTACAGGGGTGATAATTTTCAGAATAAATCTTCTTTTGCTTCAAATGGGAAAGGGACTCCTGTAGCTGACCCTATACTAACTATGGGTCGAGATAAACGATATTCAAAAGGTGATAGACACTTCTCGGAGGATCCTTTTGGTTCTACTGGTTTTGATGAAAGTGATCTCTTTTCAGGGGGTCTTGTTGGGGTAGTTAAGAGAAAAAAGGATGCTGCTAAATCTACTGACTTTCATGATCCCGTTCGAGAATCATTTGAGGCAGAACTTGAAAGAGTTCAGAAAATGCAAGAGCTCGAGCGCCAGAAGATAATTCAAGAACAAGAAAGAGCTTTAGAGCAAACTCGAAGAGAGGAAGAGGAGAGACAGAGAAGGATTAGGGAAGAGGAGGAGCGGCAGAGAAGGCTGGAAGAGGAAGCCCGAGAAGCTGCATGGAGGGCTGAACAGGAGAGACTGGATGCTATCCAAAAAGCGGAAGAGCTGAGAATTTTCAGAGAAGAGGAGAAGAGAAGACTTGATTTGGAAGAAGAGAGGAGGAAGCAGGCTGCCAAACAGAAACTTCTAGAATTAGAAGCTAGGATTGCCAAGAGACAGGCTGAAGCTTCCAAGAGCGATGTTTCTGTGTCTAACGCAGTCATGGATGAGAAACTGGAAGCAGCAGTGAAAGAAAAAGAAGTCTCCAGAATTTCAGAATTGGATACCTGGGAAGATGGTGATAGATTGGTGGAGAAGGTGACATCTTCGGGTTTGTTTGATTCATCCGCTTATAGCAGACCTTCTGAGATGAGCTCGAGGCCTTACCCTCCGAGAGATGGTTCGGCAAACTTTAATGACAGGGGAAAAGCTATTAATTCTTGGAGAAGGGATATGTTTGAAACTGGTGATAGCTTCTCTTCACCACTATTAGACCAGGAGATGGGTCATTACAGTCCAAGGCGAGACGCAATTGGTGGTGGAAGAGCAGTTCCGCGGAGAGAGTTCCATGGAGGAGCTGGATACATGCCTTCGAGGTCTTACACGAAAACAGGGGTGCAAGAGCCTTACTCAGATGAGTTTGGATATCAAAAAGACAGTAGGTGGAATCTTTCAGGGGATTCTGACCCCTATGGCAAATTTAGGGAGATGGATTCAGAATTTCCAGGTGGTGTTGCAGATGATAAATATGGTGATAATGGATGGGGCCAGGGACAATTTCATAATAGTACTCACTCTCCTTACCCAGATCGGTTGTATCCACATCCTGAGGCAAATGAGCTTTACCCATATGGGAGGTCAAGGTATTCCATGAGACAGCCCCGAGTGCTCCCCCCACCACTTGCTTCAGCTCAAAGGACTAATTTTAGAGGAATTACTGAAAGGTCTGGTCCTTCAACCTTCTTGGATAAAGACATTCATCATATGCATGCTGCAAGAAGTGAATCAGCTAGGCAGACAGGCTATTATGGTAATAATCAAGGAGGTCTAGAGCCATCTGAGATTGTTGGACTGCAGCAAGAAAATGCCACTATTGAAGACCAGAAACTTGACAATGCACCTAGGTGTGACTCACAATCTTCACTATCTGTATCCAGCCCCCCAACTTCTCCACCTCATCTCTCACATGATGAGTTGGATGAATCTGGAGATTCTCGTGTAACATCAGCTGTAGCGGAAGGCCAAAGAAGTCTGCTGACTGGGAGTGGATCTGTTATCTTGAATGATAATTCAGAAAAGGATACAGTAGTACTTGCATCGGATTCTATTTCTGTTGTTGAGGATGAAGAATGGACTTCTGAAATTGATGACGCATTACAGCAGCAAGAAGAATATGACGAGGAAGAAGATGGTTATAGAGAAGAGGATGACGTACGTGAAGGGGATAGGCAAAATCTTGAGCTGAACCAAAAGTTTGAAGAACCAGAAAATGTGGTCTTAGGTTTTGATGAGGGTGTTGAAGTTGTGATACCAAGCGATGATTTTGAGAAAAGTTTAGGGACTCAAGAAATATCATTTGACAATTCCGTCAGTGTTCCTTCCAATAGCCAAAGCCATCTGCCTGTGGAGGATTCTTCTGGAAGAAGTGCTGATAACTTTTCAGAAAAGATCCCAGAAACTGAATCGACATTGCTAGCATCTGTTAATCAACCTGTTGGTTTGCCTACTCAGCAAACTATCTCATCTTCAGGTGACATTACAGTTATTGCTGGACCAACTAGTTTGCCGTCTCTATCTTCTGCTGGAAATCCGGCTGATATACCTATTCAACTTCAGTTTGGGCTGTTTTCTGGCCCTTCTTTAATACCATCTCCAGTGCCTTCTATACAGATTGGTTCCATACAGATGCCTCTCCACAACTACCCTCCTGTTGGTCCTTCCATTGCTCAAATGCATCCGTCACAACCCCCTATGTTCCAGTTTGGTCAGCTCCGGTATACATCTGCTGTTCCCCATGGAATTTTGCCAATGCCCCCTCAATCAGTTTCTTTTGTTCAGCCTACCGTGCAAGGCCATTTTAATCTGAACAAGAATGTTGTAGGCTCTGCGCTGCAACCTGATCAAAATGCTCCTGTATACAATGTGACTAAGGAAAAAGTACCATCTGCACCAGCGGAGCAATCTAATGGGAGCGTTTCCAGGGGAATTGATTTGGCCTTGGATTCAGACAGTCATCGGGATAATTCTGGTGACCGATCAACTTCCTCTGGGGTCTATATTGCTAATATTAATAAAAACAAGTCAGAATATGGCTCCCAAGCAGAAGTGGAAGACCGTGTAGCTTCGAAGAGTTATTTACCTTCAACGAAGGGGAGAGGATCTGAAAATCAGTTTGAACATGTACAACCAAAAACGCAATTTGTATCTGGTGAGAAAAGATTCAGCGGACAGAGAGGTATAGGAATGTCATCTGGTGGCAGGGGGAGGAGATTTGCTTATGCAGTTAAAAATACTAGCACAAGATCATCTGCTCAGGCTCGTGATTTCCCAGCAGATTCAAATGGGTATCAAAGACGACCTCAACGGACTGTTCAACGAACTGAATTTAGGGTTCGTGAGAACTACGACAGGAGACAAGCACCTCTGTTGGATAATACAGGCTTAGATGATAAGTCTAGTTATATGGGAAATACTTCAGGAGCTTTCACAAGAAGTGGGTCCAAGAGAGGTACCATCTCTAATAGAGCTAGAACAATGAAGCAGAGAATTGAATCAGAGCCACTTGCATCTGGAAGTGGTATTTCTCAGGAGGGTAATTCTGGAGATAGAGCAACAAAAGATATGGCAAAAAGTTTACCGGTTAAGAGTCATAATACATCACACTCTGGTGAAGCGAATTTGAGGAGAAATGTTTCCGAGGAGGATGTCGATGCACCCTTGCAAAGTGGTGTTGTGCGTGTATTTAAACAACCTGGTATAGAAGCCCCTAGTGATGAGGATGATTTCATTCAAGTCAGATCCAAAAGACAAGTGTTGAATGATCGACGCGAACAGAGGGAAAAAGAAATCAAAGCAAAATCACGGATCATAAAGGTACTACTGGTTATAGAAATTGTATACGTATACACCTGTTACGATTTTGTGATGATATATAGTTTGTCAGTGTCATTTCTTCACATTAAGGCCACCTTTTTTTTTTTGGGTTTCATTTCAGCCACCTCGAAAACCACGTTCTACTAATCAAAATTTTGTCGCTTCAAGAAGCCATAATAAACTTTATGTAGCATCGGGAAGTGAAGGACCAAGTAAGTCTAACTTGGACTATACTGCTTCAGAGAGCCCTCACTTGGACAATGATGAAGTGTCAAAAGAATTTATGGCTGTGGTTTCCAAGCCTCTGGCTCCAATTGGCATTCCTGCTGTCAATTCTGAGGCGCAGGCTATCAAGTACTTGTCCTTTAACAGAAGATTTTGCTATCGAACCTAATTTGACAAATAATTGATGTGGCTTGTACATTTTCTTTGTAGGCACCCTCAGTCAGGCCCTGTATCTGTTGATCTTGATGGTGGAACAGAACGTGAGGCAGACCTAATGTTTGAGAGCAAAAACAAGGCAGCTGATAATGTCCAGTCATCTTCGACAACTTGGACTACAAGTGGGATTAGTCAACAGGTATGTTGAACTTGTGTTATTGCTAAGTCATAGCTGTTGATATACTTCTCCTAAAAGTATTTAAATTTCCCAGAAAAACCCTTAGTGAGGATAAATGTGTATGAATTCATTCTCTATCGGCTTGAAGGTTAAACTAAGAATAAGGTCAACCATTCGCCTTTCCAATTCCTATTTGAAAGTTGGTGCCTACTCATCAAAGTCATCTTATTGTTGACAAGGATTGTAATTTTAACAGAGTTGATGATTTTGGAACATCCTTAAATTATCAATTGACGGACCCACACCCACCTCTTTATGTGTCTTACGAACAAGTTATTGCAAGTTGTCTAAGCGTTCTATTTTCCTGTCAATCACTAGGGATCTGGTTTGCAATATTTATTATGTTTGTCGAACTGGAAAGCTAGAATTTGTTTTTTCTAAGAAAGTCTGTCTGTATTAATAATTTAATATTTATTACTATGTGGTAGGTGATGTCTTTGACTCAGACACAACTTGATGAGGCTATGAAACCCGCTCGGTATGATTCGCACATTTCTACTGTTGGAGGTCATTCCTGCACAGTTAGTGATCCTATCTTGCCAACACCGTCCATTTTGACGATGGATAAAACATTTTCTTCTGGTGCTAGTCCAATCAATTCCCTGCTGGCTGGAGAGAAAATTCAATTTGGTAGATTACCCGTTATTGCAAACTTACCTTTCTCCCATGTAGATATTTTACCCCAGAAATTCACATTTTTACCCTTCCGCAGGTGCTGTTACATCTCCAACAATCCTTCCTAGTAGCCGTGTTGTATCACATGGAATTGGTGCTCCAGGTTCCAACCGACTTGATGTGCAAATGACACGCAATTTTCCTGTATCTGAAAATGATAGTTCTCTATTCTTTGAAAAAGAGAAACAACCTAGTGACTCTTGTGCTCCCCTACAAGATTCCGAGGCTGAAGCCGAAGCAGCTGCTTCTGCTGTTGCTGTCGCAGCCATTAGCAGCGATGAGATAGTTGGGAATGGTTTGGGCTCAGCTAACCTTACTGGAACCGAAGGTTTGTCTCAACTTAGAGTCAGTTTGGGAGGTTGGACTTCGTGTGTTTATGTTGTTAAATTTCACCTTGTGATACTTTTTACAGGTACTGTTAGAGATCAGCAATTAGCAAGTCAATCACGAGGAGATGAGTTGCTCAGTGTTTCTCTTCCAGCAGATCTCTCCGTTGAGACGACACCAATCTCCCTATGGCCACCATTGCCAAGTCCTCATAGTCATTTCCCTGGGGGTCCACCTTCCCACTTTCCCTTCTACGAGATAAATCCAATGTTGGGAGGTCCAATTTTTGCATTCAGTCCACATGAAGAATCTTCTGGTACAAAATCGCACCCTCAAAGTAGTACCACAACTACTTCAGGACCTCTTGGTAATTGGCAGCATCATTCTGGCGTTGACTCGTTTTATGGTCCTCCAGCTGGATTTCATGGCCCGTTTATTAGTCCACCTGGAGGCATTCCGGGGGTTCAGGGGCCTCCACACATGGTTGTTTATAATCATTTTGCTCCGGTTGGACAATATGGACAAGTTGGTTTGAGTTTCATGGGTACAACTTATATTCCCTCGGGAAAGCAAGCTGATTGGAAACACACTCCGACTTCCTCTGTTGGGGAGGGAGATATAAATAATATGAACATGAATTCTGTGCAGCACAATGCTCCCATCCAACATCTTGCCCCTGGATCTCCTCTCTTGCCTATGGGTTCTCCATTGCCCATGTTTGATGTTTCTCCATTCCAGGTAACATATTCCACTATTGTGTATTACAAAGACTGATTTTTTCCAAAGTTACTTTACATGATGCTGTCTTTGTTTGCCGTGTAGAATAATTTAGTGAAGTGATGGAGGCATAATATGTTACATTTGCCTTTTAAATTCTTTAAGCTTCATCTTCTCTCGTAGGTAAATAAAGAGTAATTTTTTTTTTGTCAGACTGCGCCTGATTTGTCTGTCCAAGCTCGATGGGGGCATATACCCGCTTCACAAATTCACCCTGTCCCTGTTTCGCGACCACTGCATCCTCAAATAGAAGGTGCATTGCCTTCTCAAGTCAGCCATGGCCATACCATTGGCCAGGCAGTAACTGCCAATAGGTTTTCCGAGTCTCGGTGTCCAGCACCATCAGATAGCGGCCCAACTTTTACTGTTGCTTCAGAATCAAATGTTGCCTCGTTTCCTTCTGAACTGGGATTAGTAGCCTCATCTGGACAGCAGAGTGTTGTAGTTCAAAGCTCATCTTCTGAAACTGGCACGATGGAGAGCCGACATGGCAATAATGGCAAACACCCAAATGCAGGTCCTGTGAAGGCTCAGTTCTCTCAGAAGAATGCATCCACCACTCAACAGCAGGGTAATTCTTCTGGCTATAATTATCGAAGAGGTGATGTTTCTCATAGAAACAATGCAGGAAATGAATGGTCGCATCGTAGGATGGGTGGTTTCCATGGAAGGAACCAGTCTAATGCTCCTGCTTCAAAGGTGAAACAGATATATGTAGCCAAACAGACCCCTACCGGGAGCTCCACTAACTGAGCAGACTTCGCATTTGATTCGACACTAGTTTGAGCACCGCCGTGATATTTTTGGAGCTTCTTCTCAACAAAAACTAAGCTTAATTTGGCAGTTGGGAAAGAATGGGATTGTGGTGATTGTGTTTTCTCGAGTAAGATACAGAAATTTTGCACTGTTCTTGTTTGATGTGTTGGAATGTTGAAAGAGTTGGATAGATAAAGTTTTATTAAGTTGGGGATACTATATAAGTGTGGATGGGTAGATGAATTTAGTTGCTTTTGGGTAATATGATGTTTTGTGATGTAACATTTTTGTCTTCCTCTTGGTATTGTGCATCAGAGGAAGTTGACATTCACCTCTTCTTTTTATCTTATTTTATTGGAATGCTTTAATTTTAGCTACGTCGTTTTATTAATTGAACCTACTTTTCTTTTGTGGGAGTTGACATAACTGCATGTACTGTATAATATTCCTATTAATTAAAGTGATGTTTATAGTCCTAGAAAAAATAAACAACTGCATCAAGTTTTTACCTTTTAGCATCAATTATGCATTATAATTATAATGAAGGAAATTTATCGAACTCATTATTACTGCACATGTGACATTATTTACCAAAAATGACTAAGAATTGAGGCTCATGATCACTAGCCAGTATATTTTTCTCATGCAATTATTTGCTCATATATAGTTAAACATTCTGGTGCCATAAGCAAACTGCAGTCACACCAATTCATCCCCAAATTGGTGGTTATACTCTAAATCATATTCCACCCATGTGATGCCAGATTTCTTTGAAGCAAAAAGCTACACTTTTATGGCAATATCATCTGATCTGCATCACTACTTACTATTGATTCTAAAGGTTGGTATAGAAATCGACATCGACTTCCAGTTCCAATACCAACCAATCAATCTCAATCGAACATGCTGATGTCATAATTACAGCTCATGTATTACATTTCCATCAACAAGACTGATACCGGGAGGTTTACAAAATCGATTTTGTTCCAATACCAATCTCACATTGTTAGCTTCTATCCACTTCCCTGCAGCTGCATAAATATTGTAAAGAATCACATACGGTCCAGAACCATTAGGGTTCGTTTCTAAAACCAACTTACCGATTTCCTCACCAAGTCCATAGTTCCCTTGACTTAAACAAGCACCCAACAACGACTCAAATAGTTTGACAAAATATTTACGCGGTAAATTCTTTATAATATCATATGCCTCGTCTAAATGGCCCATCCTACCAAGAAGATCCACCATGCATGCATAATGCTCGATCCCAGCCGATATACCATCTTGTTTCATAGATTCAAAAACCACCAACCCTTGCTCGACTAGGCCAGCATGGCTGCATGCTGATAAAATACTCATATATGTGACTCTATCGGGTTTTAAACCGAGAAGTCTCATTTGTGAGTAAAGGGTTAGAGCTTCTTCACCATTACCGTGAACCCCATACGTATTTATCATCACACTCCAAGAAATGATGTCCTTCTGTGGCAAGTCCTCAAAGAGTGTCCTTGCTAAAGAAACACTCCCACATTTTGCATAGAGATCTATTAAAGCATTGGTAATTGTGATATCTTTGTCGAATCCCATCCTTATCACATAAGCCAAGACTGAATTTGAAATATGCAAGTTCTTTAACTGAATACAAGCAGAAACGAGGTTCAGAAATGTAACATCATCGGGCTCGATTTTGTTCCAAAGCAACTCACGGAATAAGGAAAACACGGTAATACCGTCTTTTGTAAGTAGATGTGCAGACATAATAGTATTCCATAAAGAAATACTCCTCTCTTCTCCCATATGAAAGAGAGTCAAGCATGAGGTTATGTTTTCATATCTTGCATACATCATCATGAGAGATGTGAGAAGAGGACTTTCCAATGGTATCATCATCCTAATAACATAACCATGAATAGATTTACCTTGTAGAAAGGTATGACATGAAGGTACTATACTCAACATAGTTACATAGTTTGGTTTTTGACCCTCCTCTATCATTAGACTAAACAATTCTAAGGTCTCCTTTTGTAAGTTATGATATCGGTAGCCAGTTAAAATAGCATTCCAAGAAACCACACTTTTATGAGGCATATCGTGAAAGAGTAACTTTGCTGAATCAAGCTCTCCATGGTTTATATACATGCTAACAAGAGCATTACCTAAGGAAATATCGTTTATCAGTGCAGTCCTAATCGCATAGCTATGAATAGCTAAACCGAGCATTAAACTTTGACAATCATGGCAAGAAGGAAGTATGCTTATCAAGGTAACCAAATCAAAGTTCAGCCCTTTTTGCCTCATCTGATCAAATAGAAAGATTGCTCTCTCTGATTCTCCATTATCTACACATCCAGATATCATCGTGTTCCAAGAAACCACACTCTTCACAACCATTCTGTCAAACAACTTGAAAGAACACGACAAATCATCGCAAGAACAATAGAATGACAAGAACGCATTTGATACGTTCACATTTAAATCGATCCCTCTTTTAAGACTAAAAGCATGTGCTGACTTTCCAAGCAAAGTGGCTTTCAATTCAGAGCATGAAGAAAGGATACTAATAATCGAGATTGCATCTGGTTCAAAACCATCAATCTGCATGGAACAAAATGCATCAAAACTCTGTTTCCATAGGCCATTTCCAACATATGCTGAAACCATCGAGTTCCATGATAAGAGGTTCCTTAGTTGAATATTACGAAAAAGAAACTCCGCGGACACAATGCTCCCTAGTTTGGAATACACTGAGAGAAGAGCGGTGGAAACTGAAAGTTGTTTTTCAAACCCGAGTTTCACTACGTAAGCATGGAAAGACTCGACAATCGAAATGCTACCAAGATTCTCCGAAGAGGGAAGAAGAGACACAAAAGTCACTGCATTTGGCTTAACATCATCTAGTAACATCATCTGAAACAATGTTGCAGCATTCTCGGGTTTATGGTTCCTAGTATAAGCCGATATCATCGCATTCCAAATTGCGACACTGTTTTTACATGAAGCATCAAAAACATTTCTAGCAGCCAAGAGATCCCCACAATTAGCATACATTGAAATTAACGTCGGTGCTAAAGATTCCTCCTTAGAGTAACCAAGTTTAAAAGCCAATCCATGAAGAGAAACACCAATATTAGTAACTCCAACACGAGAGCAAACGGGAAACAAACTCGCCAACGTGCTAGCATTAAGCTTCACATTCATAACATTCATCCCCTGAAGAACCCGAAAAACTTCATAATCAAATCCATTAACAGAATAACCAGAAATCAACGCGTTCCAAGCAATCAAATCTGGTTGAGGAATTTCATCGAACAGTTTACGTGCAGAGTTCATTTCCCCGACTTTCGAGTAAAAATCGAGAAGTGAAGTCTGAACAACAAGATTCTCTCCATACCCTGTTCTCAAAACAACAGAATGCATCATTTTACCGAAATAGACATCACTCAAAGCCGCACACGCCTTGATAACAAACGGGTACGTATAGTTATCGTATAGAACATAAGAATTTCTTTGACATTTTTTATAAACACAGACCAAATCTTGGAACAACCCATTATCAGATAAACTCCTAATAAGTAAATTCTGAAGATAAAGACTGGATTTTTGTATTGTTTTGAAAGCTGGAAGAGCTAAATTTGGAAAACCCAGATGACAGCATTGGTGAATGAATTGTTTAACTAAAGGCTGGTTCTTGATCAAACCATGTACCAGTAGAAAAGAGTTTAAGGCCTTTAAGTCTTGGCTTTTGCGGCATAGTTGTAGTAGAGACTGAAAATAATTGGTGAAATGTGGATTCGTATGAATTGAGTGCTTGAATATTTTTGGCATAGATGGTTTTTGTTTAGATGCACGAGACACAATCAGTAATCCCGTCATGAATATGATAGTCCAGCTCCAGCATCATCGTATTGTGAGTGTATATAGTAGTATAAGCTTTTGTAAATGGTTGGAGTTTCCTTAATTTAAATTATATGTAGCTTTATTATTATTATTATTATTATTATCACATTTTTTTCGTAAATATTCATCCATGAAGTGTTTCGCATTTCGATTCTCAAATACAATAATGGTTAGTAGAGAATGGAGTGTATGTTTGTGACAATAATGCCTCGTTTGGAACCACTCTAGTTCAAGTGTTAACTCAGGCTCAAAAACAAATCACTCTGATTCAAGTGTTTTATGTAGGACTAGGGCTGAAAATCGAATCAAGCACTCGATACTTGACTCAAGCTCCTTCGATAAAAGCTCGTTTGAGCTCGGTTTGTCACAATAATCAAACAAGCTTGAACATCATTTTTCGTTCGAAAACTTTTGAAGCTCGGCTCGAGCTCGAGCTCGATAAGCTAAAAATTGAAAAAATAAATGTAAAATATCAAGCTACTCGGTACTCGGCTCGGACTCGTTCGATAAAAGCTTGTTTGAGCTCGACTCGATTTAAAATCAAACCAAGCTCAAACACAAAATTTCAAGCTCGATAAAAATCAAATCAAGCTTGAATAGTATGTCGTTCGACACTACTCGGCTCGATTACACCCCAATGTAGGACCTCATGAGCTACTAATAGGTTCTAAAAGCAGTATCCAAAAAAAATTCGATTCCCTACGAAAGCAATTACTGAGGGGGAGATTGTTGGCTAGGGGTTATGCAACAATTGTCCCGTAGCAGAGTCGCTAGAGGGTCAAGTCACAGTCCAATGTCGTGGACGTTTGTGTGTGTGAATGCACTATAAGGTTAGTGTGCACATTTCGACACATGGCTAGGGGTTAGGCAACAATTGTCATGTGGCGGAAACCCTCATAAGTGTAGTTGTAAGAGGATCAAGTCACAATCAAATGACATGGGCGCTTGTGCGTGTAAATGCACTATAAAGCTAAAGTATGAGCATTTCTTAACACCAGTTGATTTTGCAATCGGTGGCGCACGATGTCCTACATTTTGAATTTTTGATGAGTTAATTTAGAAGGAAAATATGTGATATTTGTCAAATCATCTCTCTTTCAATTGTATTTAACACAAATCTAGCTCGAATAAAACTCAAATGAACTTTATTAGAATCAGACGCAAGTCTAACTCGAATAGATTGATATTTGCACATATATTCTATCATTTTCTAACTTAATAAACCAGTCAACATTTTAAGGGTATCAAGAAATGAACGTTATTAAAATCAATTTAATATGTATGATAAATCAAATTCAAATGAACTTTAATCAATTGAACTTAAATTATGTAAAGTACAATTCAGTATTGACAAAGACCTTTCCTCTAAAAACAAGTAAGGAAAAGAATCACCCAATTTTGATGACCCTGAAAATATCTTTATTTGTAGTATTTTGACAGCCTAGCCTTACGGTTGGACAGTATCTCTACTCTATACCTTAAATATCCTACGACACTACATCATATAATCACTTGATTACATTTACATGTGCTAACCTTCACGCTTTTTTTCCCTTAGCCAATCACCGCCAGTTTCATTTCTTTCTTATTTGGCCCAACACAATCAATATTCTCATCACAACCCCTCTTCTTTTTCACAATTACCCCAAATAGTTTCGTACAATTTTCATTTTCATCATCATCACAATTAAAATCTCCACCACCCACCCCTTTGGAGACGTCGGGGTCGGGGTCGTAGCCGAGATTCATAATACGATTCACTTGTTCAGGTGCCACTTTCACAGACTGAGTTAAAAATGCTATTAACTCGTCGCATTGTGTTTTTGTCCGTGCTAACTCTGAGCTTAAAATTTCATTATTTTTTCTCAGCTTTTCGTTCTCATCTGACAAGTCGGCTAGTTGACTCAATGATTGTGTATCTAGCAAGTTAGGGATTTTGGAGTCTGGAGACGATGTGGAGCCAGAGCCAAAGTCGTCGCCAGAGTTTACTTGAGAAGTAGGATTGTCGGAGGCTCCTCGACTCGCACAGCGTGGATTTTGTGTTGCCACTCTCCGACGATGGATCTCAGTGAGCATCTCCTTTTGTCCTTGCTTGAAGTTGTCGTTGGCGAACTCCCATTTGTCCGGAACAGTCTTTCGAAAACCCTGCACGAATATTAACTATTAATTCTAGTAAAAATTTCAATCTTTGATCCCAATTAACTTGATCCTCAACACTTGTGATCCATACTTTTATAAATTTATTTTGCAACTTTAACAATTTTGAACCCCTCCCCCACCCCCCCCCCCCCTCTGAAGTTGCTTCTATTGGACTACTAAGGAGGCGATGGGACCATAATTGCAAAACAGTTTGAAAAATGAGGTTAAACCCAAAAGTATAGTTTTGTAAACTACGTACAGGACTGAAAATGTTGAAAGTCCAATCTATGTGGGACTAAAAAAAACAAGTTTTCTTTAATTCTACGATGCTAAAAGAAATTAAGGAGAAACATTTACATGTAGTGCCCCTTTTTTTTTGGATAATAATCATAGATTTTGGATAGTCCTCCTAAATATGTACTTGCTTGTATTGTTCTTCATGCCACACTATTTTCTTTCGAAGAGATCTCTCAATCCCTATATTCAAATTATAAATATTTCCAAATCAATTCTCTCCTAAAATATTTTAGTATTACCAATAAATTAAAAACATATATATGGAATAATTAAGAAGGTTGTTTCTAAGTTGACTTAGGCACTTGGAACCCAAAAGTAGACCACTATATATTCTATACTTCTTATCATTTACACGTCATATGAAATTGACTAATACAAATAAATCTTAGTGCCGTGTCAACATATATAATTATATTTCTTAGACCTAAATTCAAATAAATTTGATAGTAGTACCAAGGAAGCATCCGTTGCCAAATTCAAAGTACGGCACCGAATTCACACTTACGTGAATGGGATGGTAAATTTGTGTTGGTGGTGTAATAGTCAAAGTATGGAATAAAATTTACTTTCTTATTTAGTAGCTTTATTTTTTTTAAATAATCTTCTTACTAACTACGAGAAATTACTTATTAAAAAAATCAATTTTTTTTTTAAAGTGAAAAATAAATTTAAAGAAGATATAAATCAAAAGATACTCTATATTTTGATTTCGATTAAAAAAAAATTATAACTATTTGTATTCAAAGAATGAAAATTTTAATCCATGAATCAGAACACTGTAATAGATCAAAACTCAAATTTTAATTTTTTTTAAGAATTCTCAAAATAGGGATCCAAGAGACCATTTATATTTTATCAAGTACTAAATTTTTTGAAATAGTGCCTAATGAAATAGTACTAGGTATGTTTTTGGCACCTACCCCCATTGGAAAAATTGATGTGCCACAAATCATCTAGCCCTTCTTTGTCATGGCAAATTGGCAACTAGCTAGTCAACTTAAATAAAGTTAAGATAATTATAATAAAAAATATGTTTAATATATTTCAATGATTACGTAATACTTCGTATTAAATAGTAATATAAATATTATGATACAAAGATTCCAAAATATTTAAAAAAAAATATCAAGATAATTAGGTGCTAATATTATTAATCAATTTGACTCCTTACCGAATGGAGTGAAAAAATTTGGATTTGGAGAGAGGGTTAAACGTTATTACAATGGAGTAACTTGATGCAAAAAGTAGCTCGGTTCAACTACTTTTGAATTTTGTACATTAATTGATCTTAGAAAAGAAACATAACATAAAAAATTAAAACAAAACATGAATAAAGATTTACTATAACAAAATTATGAACAAAAGAAGAAGCTGAACAAGACTTACATATGTATTGAGCTGGCGAACAAAGCTGGAGAAGTTATTATGCTTAAAATAATTTGGCAACAAATATTTGGCAAATTCCGCATTTTTCCATACCACAAACGTTGTACCGCTCTCATTCCACGAAACGACATCGTTTGTTGTCGGATCATCCACCAAATCGTACGTCTTCGTCAAAAACGGCGCCGGTACAGACCTTTGCGCCATTTCTCACACCAAAAAATTAAATTAAAAAGAAAAAAAAATCTAATTTCTCAAGGTTATTAAATAAAAATATAAGTAATGGAGTTTTGGCAGGCAGATAAATTGTTGGATCAGCAACTAAAAAGCAAAAGTGCAGTGAGAAATTCCCAACCCCAGCAGTAGAATCCGAACAGAAAAACAAGATCGTGTTTTGGTACTTTAATTTTCATCTTCTTCTTTTCATCATGACTTTTATTGCATGCCAAAAGGGAAATAAAGAAAATTTTATGTGGAGAAATAAATAATGGCTTTCTTTCTTTCTTTCTTAGTGGCTTTCTTTAAAGAAGAAGGGCGAACGCAAGGGAAATAAATAAATAATGGGGCGGTCAAAAGAAAGTGGCATTCCGTTTCTAGAAACATTTAGAAACAAGAGCCCCATTAAACAAACCAATTATATAGGAGCACTTTTTTCTTTTATTTTTCGAGGATATTTAATCATTTGATCGATTTATTATTAATGGCTAGCGATATTGTCAGAACACATATTGTTGCTATCAGAGTAATTTTTTTTTAATTTCTTATTCTGTCCTTTCAAGTTAATGATCATTAAATCCATATTTCTTAATTCCCAAGATACTCATTTAATTGGTAATTCAATATTCTCTCTCTTATTAATATATTATTAACTTTTCTTTTCTTTTTTAATAGTAGTATATTTTAGAAAGAAAATAAATAAATTATTTTAATGATTTTTTAGATAAATCACATTAATAATTTTATTTGTTCTTCAACATATAATAAACGGCATATGAAAGAAGTCAGTCATCATCATGCTTAAAGGTAATTTTTTTAACTTCATTTGATTTTAATTTTGCCGTAATATAATAAACTGCGCATATGAAAGAAGCCCTTCATCATCATCCGTAAATGTAATTTTTTTAACTTCATTTGTAATATAAATAATTTCCGTAATATTAATTTTGGCCCTGCGATGCATTTTTCCCTTCCCATTTTCATGTATATTTGATTAGAATGACACTTATATATGATGTTGTGATAATTTCTTTGGATTGTACAAACTATTTTTGTGCAGTAATGATTAATTAATATTTTTGAATTTTGAAAATATTTTTAAATAATTTGGATTCGAACGAGTTTTAATTGAATCGAACATGTATTAAACTTGTTGAACTTCACATTTACATTTTTTTTGACTAACCGAATTGAGCTTGTGACGAGTTTGAAAGTTAATTATATGACTATATTATTCATGCTAGATTTGATAAGAATAATAGATTTAGATTTGAAAGAGTTTTAATCGAATCGAAGATGTATTAAACTCGTTTAACTTTACATTTACATATATATTTTTTTTTAATTTTTGACTTACCGAATCGAGCTTGTGACGAGTTTGAAAGTTATCTAACTATATTATCCATCCACATTTAATTTTTAATTGTGTGAAGTCGACTACGCTCATTTATGGATTTACCAAATTTGCTTTAAGTCATAAACATTTGGTAATAAGAAGATACAAAAAATTCAATTATAAAGAGAAAAAGTGAAATTATGCAATAGTTCATTTCATCACAAATTAATTTATGGGTTAATTACAGCTACCTCCCCTGAGGTTTGGCCAAACTCGCGTCCATTCCCCTCTAAGTATACTAATTACTCGGACCTCCCCTGAGGTTTGCAAAATCTTACAAAACCCTGACGGCAATGAACGGACTTGGACGGAACGTGTGCTTTTACCCTTTTACCCTCGAGATTTTTAATTAAAAAACAAAAAAAAAAAAACAGAACATGTGTTTTTACCCTTTTACCCTCGAGATTTTTAATTAAAAAAAAAAAAAAAAAAAGCCATCTCCTTCTCCAACCCACCCTACCCCAGCCCACCCCACCCCACCCCGACCCACCTCACCAAAACCCCTCCCCCACCTTCCCAGGCCGTCCCGACGGCCTGGGATCGCCGGTTCCAGGCCGGCGACGACCTGGGGAGAAGTTCCCAGGCCGTCGCCGGCCTGGAAGTAAAAATTGAGGCCTGCGACGGCCTCAAGGTCGGAGGCCATCGCAGGCCTCGGAAATTACACTCCAGGCCGGCGACGACCTGGGGTGGATCCGGTGATCCCAGGCCGTCTCGACGGCCTGGGAAGGCTGTGGCGGCGGGGAAGGCTGTGGCGGCGGGTTTGGGGGTTTGGGGTGGGGGTTAGGGTTAGGGTTAGGGTATTTTAAAAAAAAAAAAAATTATATTTTTATTATAAAAATTAAAATATTAATGAATATATATATTTTTTTCTTTAAAAATTGTTATGTTATATTTATGAATAATTTCCCAACAAAAATATTAATGAATATATATATTTTTTTCTTTAAAAATTGTTATGTTATATTTATGAATAATTAAAAAAAATAATTTCCCAACAAAAATATTAATGAATATATATTTTTTTTCTTTAAAAGTTGTTATGTTATATTTTATAAACATGTGTAATATATTTTCTAAAACATTATTGACTATTATAAAATTTTATATTTATAGACATAAAAATTAAAGTTGAGTATTTCAAATATTTTCCTATCAAGTAAAATATAAAAACACTAAAAATAATAATAAAAATAAATTTGAATGCTTATATTAATTTGAATTTATATACACACATAAGAGGGACAATGTGGAAATCTATACGCACATTGAAATAATAATGGATGAAAATTATTTTTTTGTATTTTTTGTAAGAGTTAGTAGTGTATTTCTCTTTGCATATATTAAACAATAAGTAACAAAATACTTTAGAAATATTTAAAATGTTATTTTAAATATGAATATAAATTCACATTATATATAAATTTAACAACATTTTAATCCACAAATGTAATTTGACATTGCTATTAGATCCATTCTCATGCAACAATGTAACATTTGCTGATAGGGGTAATATAGTCAATACAAATTTGCTACAGTAATCGGGGGCAAAAATGGCAATCGACCGAAAATTTGTTGATGACGTAAGCAAATTTTAACGGAACCCTAACGATTGTAAGGTTTTGCAAACCTCAGGGGAGGTCCGAGTAATTAGTATTCTTAGAGGGGAATGGACGCGAGTTTGGCCAAACCTCAGGGGAGGTAGCTGTAATTAACCCTTAATTTATTTATATATTGTTGTGAATTACATACCAGGCGTATTATACTATTATATAAAACTATATAATTATGTCTATGCTTGAAATATAATAGGCCAAGGAAAAAGAAGTTAAATAATAAAAGAAAAAAGGAAAACAATAATACTCCCTCTGTAATATATTAATAAGAGAGAGAAAATAAGATATTAATATGAGAGAGAAAATAGAATTGTCATTAAAATAATATGGTGTGTCGTGGAGATTGAGAATTCCAAGTTTTATGATCTTGACTAGAAGGGGTAGATTAGGAAATTAAAAAAAATTGTTCTGGCAATATCGCTAGCCATTATTAATCCTCTTAAGCATTGGATACGTTGAATGAAATTCTTCTCAAATACTATAGTGTTACTCCCTTCGATTTTTTTATTTGTCGCATTGGCAAAAAAAAATTATTCACTTTTATTGTCGTTTTAGGATTTAATGTAAAATTACTATTTTATTATCAATTTTACCCTTTTTACTAATACTTGTCATTAATAATATTAATGTTAAAATTATTTGATTAAAATGGTATCTTGAAATTTTACTTAAAAAAAGTGGTTACTTATGACATTCCTTAATTCGTGTGCAATCCTAAAAAAACAACAAATAAAAAAATAAAAAGAGTATTATATAAATAAAATACTAGTTTATTTATTAATTTTCATGAGTTTCCCAAATATTTATACAACGACTCCTTAAACTCTAAAAATTTCATGCATATTCTTATCGCTTATATGTTCTTCTAATTAGTTGAGTTCACATATATTTAATACTAGTTATCTTAAACATGCATTACCGCGTGCATAAAAAATTTTAAGCACAAATATAAGGATTTTAATTAATTCAAAGAAAGAATGAATAGTAAATTTTATTAATAAATATAATCAAATTGAAGAAGTGGGGAGCTAAAAAGCTACATAATGAATAACTATCAATACTTTCTCTTAAAAAAAGGATAACAACAAATGTTAAGAATAAAATAGAAAAAATCAAAAAAATTGGTGTAACACTTCTCTTTTCATAAGCGCGTTGGGTATATAAAGTGAGAACCTCATCCAACAGGGATTCGAACCTGAGTCCGCTACTTTGTAAATTGTAGTGACTAGTCTTTTCCACTAGACCAATCACATATTGGTACTTGACCAATATTCAATGAGTTCCTAAAGTAAATTTCGAGTTAATTAAGTTAAATATATACAGGAATTTATGGAAGAAAAAAAATATCAACTAGATAGGGACTAATATTCTATATTGTTTGTTTATTTGTGTTACTATTTGGATTTTGGACTATTATATGTGGCTGGGTCTCTTAAAAGTTAAAGTAATTAAATGTTTGACAAAATTAACCGTGTTAGAACGTTGCAGGAAATGGATATTTGTTGAAATGTCATATTTTGAATGATTCTTTGATAAGCTGTAACTTTTGTATTGACGGCTAGAGCTTGAGGTGATTATTAAAGATATATTAGTTTCGCGAAAATTATGTCTAAATACTTCATTAACTTTTGGTAAGTAAAATATTTTTATTGCAATCAAATGATCATAGAATATAAAATTTTATTTATTGTTAATTTTATTTTCTCTATGCTTTATTTACTAAAATCTATAAATCAAAGATTGCATAAAGAATTGCCAAATTCTGTTTAATTTTTTGACAAGGGATATCCCCTCATTACTTTTCTTTCGTTAATTCTCATTTGATAAGAAAAACAAACATGTTTTAGTCAATTTTAAACCAAAAGGACAAGCCAAAGCAAATAGCCTACAGAACATGCATCAAAAATAAATTGAGACGTTTTCACACTTTGGTCAAAGTTATATCCTTCATCCGTCCCAATTTTTTTCCTTTCATTTTTTACACGAAATTTTAGATAAAAGTTAAAAATGCGAATTATTAATTATTATTTTTACATATATGTTCTTATAAATAGTGGTTGAAGGTTAATGTTATCAAATCACTATTTTATATAAGAGAGTATTGTTTTCATTTATAGAAATAATAGTGAAACTTCAGGGACAGAGGAAATATAATCTAACAAATACTAAAGCACATATATTTTGGATAAAAATTCTGATTTTGGAATATGTTTAATTTATTTAAATATCATAATTTTTTTGAAAATATTAAGAAAAATTGTGATTAGCTTACTAATTAAGAAAAATAAATGAATTTCAAGTTAACATCCTACACATTATTTTCATTTCTACTAATTCAAAAACTATAATAGTGTTTTAATATTTCGATATAAATAATTAAATATTAATCTATGGCGTACATAATACGATAATAATGGATTATATAAAATGGTACTACTAGTATTATTATATATATAGCGTTGGATTACCGAACGTGCGAGAAAGTAGTGGTTGGTGGCGGACAGGTGGCGCCGGTGAAATAGTAATATCAAATTATTGTAGTACATATACTATAATTAAAGAAGATGTTGATGGCGATGGTGGTGGTTGATATTTAATTAATTAATTACGACTTTTCTGTCTTTTTGCTTAATTTTTGATTAAAAACAAAAATTGAAAACTTAAATGAGTCAACTCGGGGATTGACGCACTGCAAAAGCAACTACTTGTGCCCATTGCCTCAACCTTGTCTTCACCGTCTGTGGATTTTCCCCTAGTCAACAAGAAAATCACAAAATTTTATTTTTAGATTAAATAAGTAATTAATTATCAAACTTGCTAGATATATTTAGAGGTTTGTTTTTTAAGTAAATATTAAAGATTGGATTTGACACTAGAAAAATAGATATTAAAGACCATTAATCAATTTTTCGTTTACTTATGACTTGTATCAAATAACTTGGAACAATATTAATTTTTCATAGAATGATCTTCGAAGTTCGATTCAAGTTCAACGACTTATATAAGCTAAAAAATGACAAATTATATATAAAAAACTATAAAGTCACTCAACTTTTTTTCTTATTCAAACTCGATTCCTTAGATAATCCAGCCAAACTCAAATTTATAGCTCAGGTAAAATCCAAATATATTTAATTTAAACAATGTGTTATTTGACACTAGCTAGTCGACTCATTCACACTTGTATCTACTGTTAGCCCATTTAAAATATAAAAAATAAAAAATTTGAATTAGTAGGAGTAATTAATTTCCAATAAAACAATCAAATTTCCTTGTAATTTAAGAGAAATCTAATTTCCTCAACTGGTTAATTCAATAATGAGTCTCATGTTTTAATCTCCCCTTTTTGGTCAAGTTCTTGAAAATCATTGAAGCATTTAATCCGGAAATCTAATATCAATTAATGTAAACCCAAATAATCATGTAGCCTAATAAAATTCAAAATTTGTGCAAAAATTAAATAAAATTAACAATATAGTTAAAATGAATTTAATTACCAGGTCCGAATATGGTGTGGGGGCTTCCAAGGGGTGACAGAGTGTCGCATTCCGATGGGGCTGGAGAAAACAGAGACTTTGAATGAGGCGGCGGCGGTGGTGGAGGTGGAGGTGGGGATGGCTTTGACACGGCGTCGTTGTAATTCTTATTGACGGCATAGTAGAGTCCATAAGCCGGAAAAGTATCGGACAAGCGCTTGTCAATTTCAGGGGAGTCGAACCCGAAGCCGAGCTCAATGCAAGCTTTGAGTTCATCGACATCTTCATCGGTGAGGCTCTTGCTCCGCCGCTTACGGCGGCTCTTCTGCCGCAGCCACGCCTCGTCGCGGTAGGAGTCAGGGGACCAGGAGTTCTGTTTGTACAAAGAAGAGGTCAGGGGAGGCTGATGAAGAGAGGGAGAGGGATTTGTTGGTGGAGGAAACATGGGATTGGTGGTTCGCGGGCGGCGGCGGCCAACCCCTGCGGTGGGGGGAGGCGGAGAGCTCTCTTGCTCGGCGGTGGTGTGGGGAAACTGAAGCGTGTGTTGACTAATGGTTCGGTTTAATAGTGCAATTTTTTCCTGCAGGCTGATAATTGATTGGCCCCACTCATGATGACTTGTTCTTTCATAATTTTCTTTCCTTTTTTATGAATGATTTTTTCCTTTTCTTCTTCGTGTTTTCCGATAATTAATTATTAATCATGATTAATTTTCATCGGTCTCATTGACTAAACAAAATATACAGTCAACAGTCATACCAAATATTATTTAATTTCTTGGATATGGTAAATTTGATTCATGTTTCTTCGACAAGTCTTATCATAGTAATACAATGCATATAATAAATTTTCAACATATATATCTAGGTATGTATATTTAAATAGTAACTATAAAATCATTGAAGAAATAAATAGTAATTAATTATATATGAAGAAATTTTATGTTGTGAATGCATATGGTGCAATTAATTAGATTGTTTTGATAAATTATTAGGACAATTAAGTTACTTTTTATGGGCGGCCTCGCTGATTTAACCTCATCCACACCAAGATATATGTAGCGATCGGTTGTTGTTCTTATGGTGCTTTTAATTTGGAAAAATAAATATTTAGTACATTCGTTGTAGGGATAACATGATATAGCATATAAATGAAACTGCATATAGTTCATACATTCAAGGAGAAATTGACTCCACAATCTCATTCACATCGTAATATAATGATTTGTTTGTTACATTGTATTATATGTATAGTTGATGCATGACATAATCACTCATTCTTATGCTACCATGAATTAAAATTTCCATAGGTTTCCAAGGTAAAACATGGTGATGTAGGTGTGATACCGAAATTTTTATTTGAGTATGCTCTACTTCAAGAATATGGATACTCCATACTCCAAATCCTGCAAAAGAAAGCCCACTGGGGTGCCGACATAGCCTTTTTCAATGCTTAAATCAGCAAGATGTAGCCGAAAAACTTAAGGATGAATTACAGAAAATAATATGGAGTATGTAAAGAGAGATTATATCTTTTTTAGTCATACTTTGGGGGTATTTAAACCTGCGAGGTGGGTTTAATTAGTTATGTAAATCATGGATTTAAAGGGATCTTAAAGTATGTGCATGTGAGTTTTCTTGTTGGGTGATGCACATTTCCTTAAAGAGTGAGAGATTAATTTGTCGAAAATTTTACTTAAAAGTAGGCTCACGATCAGAGTCCTCTATGGAGATGATTCGCTTGAGGGAAAACCCAGTGGTTTTTGGGTATCGGGTCACTATTGTATTAAGGGAGCATTTACTATGGATTGGTCTAACGCCTTAAGGCGCCTTTCCTTTGTACTTCACGACTAGCGTTCACTAAGTTTGGTTGATTGCTCTCACTGTTGGTTTTGTTGTGACTTGTAAGCTGCTTAAAGACGAGTCTTTATCATGGGTGTTATATCCTTTGCGAGGCATTTTATTTATAACCGACTCGCTGCTCGAGCACAATGTTGCGATGGGCCTTTCCGCCTCATTGGAAGGACTTATAAGCTTGATAACTAGGATGTTAATCTTGCTCCTACATCATGTGGAGATGATTATGTTTTTGAATTAATAGGAACAAACATATATAATTTTCTTTTTTAAACATAATTATTTGACTAAAAAAATTTAGATTCTTTTTTAAAAAAGCAAAGAAAGTATTAGAAATTACTATTCAAGTCCTATTAATATCCATGCTACAAGTTGAATTCGAGATGTAGAAATATAATAAGACAGGTCTTTTCTCCATCGAATAAATAAAATTCTCGAGGATAAAAAGTAGGCAAAATTGCAAAAATCGTCCCAAATTAATCACTGATTTTGAATTTTCGTCCCAAACTATTCAACTTGGCGAATTTCGTCCTATAATTTAATATTTTTTTGGAATATCGTCCCACCGTTAATTATAAGATGAAAATTGTGCATTTGCCGTTAAATTATCACATGGCTGCCTACGTGTCATGACGTGGTAAATTTTAATATGAATAATTATATAATATTGCAGAATTCATCCCAAACTAATTAGAAAATTGAACCGTCATTTCCATTAAATTAGAAATTTAATATTGGGACTAAATTATGGGATGAAATTCGGCGAGTTGATATAGTTTGGGACGAAGAATCAAAATTAGTAATTAGTTTGGGACGATATTTCAAACAAATATTAAATTGTGGGACGAAATTCGATGAGATAATATAGTCTGAGATGAAAATCCAAAATCACTAATTAATTTGTGACTTTTTCAACTATTTTACCTAAAAATATTAAAAAAATCCTAATACTAAATAAATAAAATCCTTATCCATTAATCTATATTGCAAATGTTTATTCTTTGACTATTGAGATTAATAAATGTAATATCACCCATATTCCATAGTCGCAATATTGACGCCCAAATAATATTACACTCCTAGGGTTTCTTCCGAACAATCGAAATCCAATCCAACAAATTTCATTAGGAAACTCGATTGGAATCAAATACTGATAAGGAAACTATCATGTGGCACGAGGCGCGGAGGTCGGAGAAGAAGGTGCACGACATGATGGACGCGGCTCGAAAGCGGGCTCAGCGTCGAGCCGTATATCTGGCTAAGCGGCGCGGAGATCCTCAGCAGTCGATCCAGGCCGTCGGATCACATTGCCGCATATACCGTGATGATGCCCTCTATCAAGCCACTGAGGATCAGCAGGGCCTGTACGAATTCAACATATATTTATAATTTATACCCTATACTTTATTTATTTTATCCTTCTGAACAAAAATTTCGTTAGATGCAGATGCTTGTTTCGGCTCCTTTGAATTAGGTTTTCAGTAATGCCACATATTATATGCAAATTTTAGGTTTATGTGTGATTTGTTATTGTTTTCGAGTGAAAATTAAGGTTTTTGGTTTGTCTATGAATGATTAGTGCTGTAAATTGATAGTTAAATGACCATGGATTAGAATGTCGATTATTGGTATGTTTTGACCAGTTAAACTATAGAAATTTTCGAGAATTTTATGGAAATATTATTGTAAACTGAAGATACATATTGAAGTAGAAAGTACTCTAATGTTTGTTTCGGTTGGCTCGAGAACAGAAACTATTCGGCGTTTTTAGTGGATACTTGATTATGTATGTGTAGGGCTATAATCTCTGATGTTAGGTTTCCAGCTTTTATATGTGAATGGTTCCAAAGGTTGCAAGAGTTCATTTCCAGAACCTTGTGATTGTATATCCAAGCATTTCTCATGCCTTGCTTGATGTTGGAATTAAACATACATTTATTTGGTTGTGCACTGTTCTTTCCTTGCGTTAGGTTGGTATTTAAACATAACATAAAACTGATAGGTGGTCTTTTCTCTCTCATTTTTTAAGTTTCATCTGCTCATCAACTGAAGTTATGCAGATACAGGTGAATCACTGTAACATGATAATCATAAAAACTAGAATTTATTTTTGTTTAGAAACAGAATTCGTATTAAGTTCTCACTTTTTTCGTCTTCAAATGTAACTTCAGATAGATATCAAAATATATTGAACTAGGTAGGAGTTTTCAACCTTTTTTAATCAAGTATGCTCTGTATTCATTTCCCACTTGCCTCAAGATTATGCTATGCCATTCTCTCATCGAATGTAGCGCTAACCAGTTTTCCTTTAATCAGGATACCTTGGAATGGGAAGCAGGATATATTGATTGACAGGTAAAGTCATTTGAGTTGCCTACCTTGGTGTAAATAGAAATGCAATAACTAGCTTTCATGATATTAGAACAAGACCAGTGAGGCTATTGGGGGCTTGTCTGATTTAATAAATAATATTTCCTTTGCAGATTTGATGGTCGAGCTCTTCTTGATTTTATTCGAGATAGTAGTTCCCGACGTTTTCGGGTTCCTGAAAAAACTGAAGAAGAGGAAGAGTTAGAAGAGTTTGTTAATTTTGAGCGTTACCGGGATTTAATTAAGCATCGGCGTAGAGGATGTCGGTACTTTTTGGTTTTGTACAAGTCGTCTGTTAGATTCTTGAATCTTTACTTTCTCTTATGTAACATTTTATAGTGACAGTATTCTTTTAGTTAGTCATGGCTTCTGCGAGGATACGTTCCAACTCCACCTTTTGGGCACTAACAAATTTTTTGGCAGTTACTGATGACGATGGTCTGCAACATGTTAACCAAGAAATGGAGGCCAAAATAACTGCAGCTTTTGGATCTGACAGGTAGAAATTCTTTTACAATAATCTCACAAAAGTTTGAAATACCACTTCTTTTTTTATTTGTGTCGCACATTTCAAATTCAAGTGCATTTTTCTAGTATTCATAGAAACGACTCCTAACATAATTGCATACTTAAGTATATATATATAACCTTATTTTGTACTTTTGACTGATTGATGGCAACTGCAATCGCAGTAAATCTCATTTGGTTCAACCTCCACAAAACAAAGGGTCTTATTCTCAAGTTGGTTTTTCATATGATGGAGACGCAAAGGAAGATGCTCAAAATTCGGATGGCGAGGAAGAGGATGATGAAGATGATGAGGAGGAAGATTTTAACAGTGATGATAGCAATGATGAATTAATGGAATCAATTGCTAAAGATTTTGGAGTGAAGAGATATGGTTGGCTTGTATATATGGATAAGAAGGCTAAAGAAGAGGAAAGAAGGCAAAAAGAGGTCATCAAGGGAGATCCGTCGGTTGTAAGTGTTCTGTTTGGGATCATAATTATGGCTCAATGAGTCAATGCAGCTATATTTTATTCTATCCTGATCGATGATGAATTTAACAGAGGAAGCTAAGTCGCAAGGAGAGAAGGAAAGCTTCTCATATGGGAAGAGAAAAAGATAGAGAAGCTGCCATGATAATTGGAACTAGAGTGGTTCATCATGATCCCTACCGGTAGATGTCATGAATATCATTTTGACATTTACTAGCACACACCGCAAGTCTAATTTGGAAATAGGACAATTTATCATGTTTTCCTTCTTTAATTCTTGATCTGATAATTTGCAGGGACTCTAGGCGAAGTCCTACTTATGAAGCTTACTCACGTTCTAGAAGGTGGACTTCATGAAATTCTCAGCTTTAAGAATCACTAATCTATTTATACTAATTAAAATGTTTTTTTTTCCCCCATCTTGGGTAGGTCAAGATCTCGCTCGTATTCTCCGTCTCAATCAAGGCGCTATTCACGTGGACTGCATTCTGTTGAACCTCATCGAAGCAAAGATAGTGGTCCTAAAATAGAGTTTATTACTGAATTTGGGGGGGATGAGCCAAAGCTTGAAGGCTATTCTCCACCGCCCTCTCCTTCATCTCAAGCTGATACATTGAACCGGTCGGAGCACTCGACCTTTAATTATTGCAAAGATAGATTGGTCAATCATTACTGTTCTGCAGCTTAGCCTCGATTTTGTTATCCGGGCCAAATTTTGTGGTTCATAATAAGCCATACATAGGTTACAGCATAACTGCCAGGGTGATGAAAGAAGAGGCTTCCTTGTTGGAGCTCTTTTACCCTTAAAAAATTGGACATCATATGACTGCATCCAAGCTACTGGAAATCACATAAAGTGTGTCTCTAATGCTTATGCTTTCTTGCAGGCCGCCGTCTGGTCGCATACTTGAGGCCCTCCATATAGACCCCGCATCTGGTGTATCACCTGAGAAAGAAAGAAATGTCAAGCTGTTGAAAACGCCTAGGTAACTCTTCTAACATTCATATTTATTTGCCTTAGTTAAATATGTTATTTGGATATTTCTCTCCATGCTGTATTTACTACTCTGTATCATTCTTACTCTTGGGCAGCACATCCTCAGCCCTTGCAAAATTGAGCAAAGCAACCAGTAGCGCGAGTCTCTCTAAGCCACAGGGGGAGAAGAAGGAAACACCTCAAGAACGACTTAAACGGATCATGGACAAACAGCTAAACAAACAAAGTATATTTCGCATAATTTATTCTACAAGTGAAGCACCCAAACCCCCAATAATTTGCAGCCACTTGTTATCAAAGCAGACGAGCTAGGATATCATTATTCTTAATTAATTCAATGTCATTGCATGATTAATGATGTGCAGTATTTCGTCAAATGAATGTCTTTGTAGTTAAAAAAGACACAGCTGTTGAAATGGCTAAGAAAAGAGAACAAGAAAAGCAGAGGCTTGAAAAACTTGCAGAAACAAGCCGATACAAGCGTCGAAGCCGAAGCAGGAGTGAAAGCCGCTCGCCTAGGTATTAATAGTTGTATACTAATTTTGTACATCTGCAGCATGAGAACACATTATTAGTACATTCAAGTGAATTGCAGTGCGTAGGTTTTTGTTATTTTTTTTAAGATGAAATATTTAAGCACTTTTAGTTCGGGGAGACAGGGAGATATCTTCATTTTGGTCAAACCCCCCCCCCCCCCCCAATAATAGAAGAGGACAGCTGGTTAAATTACTTTAAAATGTATTGCTCGCACACTGGTTTATCAAAGGCAATTGTGTTTCTTCATTTTTCGCTATATTAGTTTTGTAGTAGGAAAAAAGTAGGAAAAAAAGTTTGGATTGTTAATTCAGTGTAGTGATTTCCACATGATCAGGTAAAAAAAATTAAGAGAACAGGTTACATGTGTAGATAATTTCAGTTTCTGGTTGATGGTGATCTGGGTTGGCTTTTTGGGTCTAAAGATTGAAGTATAGATCATTTTATGAATCTACATTAACGTTAGAGTTGCATAATGGTATTTATCTATTGAGTCAATTGTAGAACCCAGTATTTATTTGTGAAAGATGTTTTTCTTTAGGAAACGATGATGTGGTAAATGTGATTGTTTATTTTTATGAGTGGCATTGTTATTATAGTGTAATAAATAATTTTTGAAATAGGAGTATATCTTCACGGTGATACTATGTTATTGTCGTTAATTTGGTTGCTGCGTTTCTTTTTTAACAGAAGATACAGGCGCAGTCGGAGTCGGAGTCCGAGCAAGAGTAGGAGTTCAAGAAGACGTCATTCACGATCTCGTTCTCCTCCTTCTCGCTCGCACTCTAGTTCTCGTTCCTTCTCCCGCTCCCGCTCTCCTAGGTAATATGCGATTCTATTGGATTTTGAAAAATGCGTTATGTAGTTTGGTTACTTATTTTTTTCTGACATTCCAGGGGGACAAGGCGGCCGAGATATTAAAAAGTAATCTTGCTACAAAGACTGCAGTATGATGTTCATCACTCTGTTTAAGCTGAAATTTCATTTCACAAATTTTGTGGTAGTTTGTTCTTGTCCTCTAGGTCAGAAGCTAGAATATGATATAATTTTGTGGTGTGATTCTCTATTTTGCTTGCTACATAAACTGGATTGCCAATATTTAAGACTTTTTTTAATTATTATTATTATCCACAAGTAAAGTAACCTACCCTAATAGGTCGGTTCGGGTTTGTGCTGGTCAAAATTGGCCCAGGTCAAATATGGGTTTTTAAATGGATCAACATGGATTAGGAAAGAAATGGTCCAGATCAAAACTGGGTTGTATCTGGATTGAGCCAGTAAGTCCCTTTCTTAGAAATATTGTGTTGAGTAACACATAAAGAAACAAGTACAACATACATCATAAATATAAGAAATTACGAATTCAAGTAAGATAAATAATCAATGAGTGCATTTATTAATAAAAATCCAAAGAACTAACTGGTTTTCTACAATATTCAACTCATCCAAAAAATATAAGCTTATAGCGAAACAACCTAATGAAATACAGCTGGTTTTATACAATATTCGACTTGTCCAAAAATATAAGCTTGTGGATACGAAAAACAATTTAACACTAATATTTTTTAATTACACTAGCCGCTGTGGCACGCGGTACTCGCGCGTATAAATTTATTTGAATGAAACGCGTTTTATGAAAAATAATAAATTTTCATAATGAGTTAGAATTGCATAACTAAAAGCAATAAGATTAAGAAAAGTGCAACTCACCAAATTTTGCTCAGGTTATGCATACACAATTGAGGGATACCTACAAACTTAGTGCCACGAAAGAAAAAATCTGAGAATAAAATTAGTAAAATCCCAATCAATGAAAATTAAAAACATGAGAACGTAGAGCACCAAACTACATCAACATTTGGAAAACATAAAATTGGATTGTAGAAATAAGAAAAGCTAAACAAACATAAGCAAATGGATTACCCAATTAGTGAAAATTAAAATAATGATTTCAGATGTAAATATTTGATACTAACCCATATAATTCTTCTTGATGAACTCCCCAGTACCCAAGACCAAATGATTCCTTCCAAAAAATTAATTTGGGCATAAAAAAGAAAATATAAAGTTAATATGAAGACCAAATGGTTGAAGTTGAGAGTGATAATAAGCAATCAAAATATCTCAAATTTTTTTTTTTTTGAAATAGCTGATAGTGAATCTTGAACTCACAATATCAAGATCTTAATTTCAATTATTAGAGTGAAGAATTATATCGTCTACGCCTTGAAAGTTTGAGAATCATCCATTTTATCATTTCATTTTTTTTACATATATAGAGATTAGAGAGAAGATAGAAATCCAACATGCATATATTTGTACTAGGGGCGGAGTCATGATTATTTGTCGGGGACTAAAATAATATAACAAAACTTTCGAATAAAAACAATCAAACTTAAAGTTTATATTATTCACGAGAAAATATATGACGTAATAAAAAATTAGAAGGTAGAGTTTGACAAAAAAATCCTCACAAGATACTTTAATTACATATGATATCACGTTATAGTCCCAAGAGAACTCAAAATATCTACGTATCTACATTAATAATTGACCACGACGATTTCTATTTTTTTGAAAGCGTTCCATGATAGCTAATTTGAAATACAATTAAATATATCTCTATAAAGACAACTACATTATCATTTACTCATTGATCGTCTATTAGATTACGAAGTCGATTCTTTACTATCTTCATAGCCGAAAAGGCTCTCTCCACTGATGAAGTTCAACGGGTAGAATAAGCATCAATGTGACAAGTTTGTAAATCAATGAGAATGCGACATGTCTTTTAGTTGTGATCATCTTCTTAGCAAGATCATCAATCTCTTTTAAGCTAGAAAAATCATCCACTTGAGAAAACATCTCTAATATAATTTTTATGTTGATTCATGGTTGGAAAGGGCCGAGAGCTGAAGAAATCGTTTGGATTGAAGTTTTGGGTTTGGAGATGTTGGGAATTGAGAGAAGATTTGAGCTTTAATTGGGGCTTGGGTAGAGTTAGATAATTAATGAAGTATTAGGGAGGGATAATATTTGATTGAATTAATTTGACTAATTTTTTATTTGGACTAGAGAATTGTTGATTGGGCTAATATTTTTGAAATTCTTTTTTTAAACACAACACTACTATACTAAAAATAAATTTAAGCAAGTTTGTTTGTAAGAGCAAAAATTATTTGGTGCATTCGTTGTATGAATGATATAGTACAATTCAAAAAAAAGATTAAATTCAATTCATAAATTTAAGAGAAAATTGGATCCATAATTTCATCTTCACCATGTATACAACTACAACTGTTTACTGCACTACGTTATACATAGAACGATTGTACTAAATAGTCTCCCATGAATAAGTAGCTCGGTCGCGATTAACGAATTGCGTGGTAGTTACTTTAATTACTAGGCCAAATAAAAATTAATAATTACTAGGTATCATCCGTTTGTGTAAAATTCTCTGCCCCACTAATCCAAAATCCTCTACCATGCATGCATGCCTTGTCATAAAAGGGAATTTAATCTATCATAATTTTTTCTATAGAATCTTAAAGTAAAGAATTTATTATTTATATAAACAATAAAGTATTGAACAATCCTTTTTTCCCGGAAACCACCTTGGGTTAGGCTCTAACTATCCATTATTCCTACTAACCTAGGGGACTGATTTCTTAATCAAAATCATTGGGATATTTATTAGTTACATAAATTGGTCCACATATAATATAAGAGTAAACTACTCCATTTTTTTAAAAGTTTAAAATAGATCTAAGTATATGTATAGTAAATAATGGAAGATATTTTTACCAAATCGTATTTATCTTAAAATTTAAAATGTGTGGGAGACAATATGAGTCTTCTAATTATAAGAGTGTAATGAAGTAAAGTGTTTTTTTTTTTTTTTTAAATCACATGAAATAAATTGAATAAACAATCATTAACTCATTTCATTTATGGAGATTTAGTTAGTTTATCTAATTTAAGCTATTATTATATAAAAAATAGGGTGAATGAAAACAAGAAAGTGATATAATTAATGTTGCAGCCCATCATATCACCCCTAGAAACTGGAGGTCTTGTGCAGCCCCACCGTGCCTGTTCAACTTCTACGGACAACAAAACCGCCTTACCCATGGTGTTATATTTCTGCCTTTCCGGCGGCGTTTCCCCCCCTCAATCATCCATGACATCTGGCGGCGACATGTACGTAGGTTTGAGTGAAAAATAAAATCCAATACGTGAAGGACAAATGAAAATCATCATCCATATTGACATGTGACGTACTCTCGTGTATATTAAATGCATGAATTGAACTAAATCGATCCACAATAAATAAACTCGATTTAACTCACCTTAAAACCTAACTTAAGCAGAAAAAACACTTGGTCTTATTTCTAAAACTCCAACATTGAATATATCTATATATATAAATAATATGCCAAAATAATAAAGTATTTAACAGCTTAATTTACAAATTATATTGACGAAAAGTATAGGGCGTGATCATGTTCTTGTACTTTGTGTACAACTCCACGAATTACAATTCTAATTTTCCTTTTAGTGTATGCACGCTCAATGGTTTAATTATGGAACTCAGCAAAATCACTCATGAGGTGAAAAACGTTTATCATAGCTAATATTTTTATTACAAGCGTGCTAATGAGCTACAATAATCAAATCAATTAATTAATCCTTCAAATTCAATTTGACAATAATTAAGTTATAACATGTAAAGTATATACAATTTTGCACATATTTTACAATTATATTAAAAATATTAGAGGGTACGTTTTCAGACATAATCAGTTTGGTACAATTAATTTAGTAATTATGTCTTCCTAACTTTTATTTCTTTTCTTTTAGCTACTCTATTTATTTACCCGTATAATTAATTTCCAAAATAATGAAGTCTTACAGAGTTAAAAGAGAAATTGGATGGGACTGATTTATAATTAGTTCAGGTGTACCGACCAAATGATTATAGCATTTTAATCATGAAATCACCTTGCTTAAGTTTACTAATATTTTGTTTTATACTACTCCATATATATATGTCTTTGTGTTCTTAAATCAAATGAACGAATTTCAAGGTCACATCCCCATGTGACACCACTATTATGTCAAAGTCAATTGATCACAGCTTCAAATTCAAATTCTTCTACTATTTAAAATAATTAAAATGAAAATAAAACTTGGAGTATTGTTTTGGAAGTTTGTCAGAGTTTGCCTCACGTGCTTAGTTTGAATGCAACAATTTGTCCTTCTTTCTACTAATAAAAACAATTTGTCCTTCTAAAGAAACTTATATAAATTATCAATATTGTGTTCAAATTAGTTATTATATGTGTGTGACTTCAAACGGTTAATTGACATATTCGACTTCAGTTTCATTGTTTATTCTTATGAAGCATTTGTATTTACAATTGTTTTTTGAATTAGTTATCTTTTAAAAGTCTTATCAAACTATAAATAATTAAGTGCAGTTGAGTCAAGTATAAAACTAAAACGGTTCAAGTATATTACTCCCTCCGTCCCATATTTTTTTCTCCCTTTAGGTTTGACACGTAGTTTTAGACAATTTGTTGAAAAAGTAAACTTTTGTTATTCCTCGAGAGAGAAAGGGAGTTATATTTTGAGACATCTACCAACAGCTGATTGGTCTAGTGAAAGAGACTAGTCACTACAAAGTAGCGGACTCAGGTTCGAGTCCCTGTTGGGAGAGGTTCCCACTTTATGTGCCCGACGCGCCTTGAAAGTGATTAAACCCTTGGAAAATAAAAATAAAAAATTGGGACATCTCAAAAAGAAAATAAGAGCAAAAACAATAAGACGGAGGGTGTAATATTTTCTCTTGAGACTTGTGTCATATTATTGATGTGACATAAAAAACATTATCATATAAAAGAGAAATTTTAAATTGAGTTATATTCTCATTTTTTTCTTTCACACCATATGTAGAAACATTTCATGCATGAAATATAGATTAGAGAGAGTCAATGATATTTCTGTATCAAATATTTCGATGTACTTTCAAGTTAATATGAAGTTTATTTACATAGCTCAGTAAATGTAAAAAAAACTACTAACACTGTATCTGAATAAATATTGTTTTTATAATTGAGAAATAATTATTTATAATAACGGTGATCATATATAAATTAAGTCCATTTTTCTCATTTATATTACTAATACATTTAAAATCGGATCATTGATAGTATTATTTTTTTTAATTTTACGAAAGGAGAAATTCCCTTTGAGCACCACGCATTAATTACTATATTCATAACAATTGATCTTAAGAAATCAAAGACTTTAAATTAATTAAATTTTAAAATGTGGGGGAAATGAAGCTTTGTGGAATTATGACTAAAAAAATTGAAAATAATTTCACCGGTGCCATGTGAGTACTTGGTAGACTTCTTGAAAGTGCCATGTGAATATTTAAATTAAATCAGCAATGAAATTATATTTTCTTGTGACGAGCGGTGCAGTAACATGTGAAAACTGCCCTTTATGTGACTCCAATAATAATTAGGCAGTTGAAATATTAATGACTTCATATCATATCCCCTTCTTATCTTATCTCTGCTTAATTAATTATTTTGTCTATCACTTAACTTATCACTATGATGGATGATTTTTTTCTCCATTCTACGAAAAATATCAAAATATTTCAGTTATTAAAACGAAGATAAGATGTATTTTCGAACTCTTTATCCAACCTAAAATCCTCATATTTCTTTTATTTAATAGTTTTTCACAATTCCAAATTATTTTTCAATTTATAACTGATTGAGACATAAAGTAAAAATGAAACTTATTAGATTTATTTAACTAATTTTGTGAAGCACATTAAATATTGATTTTTACACGTTTATACGTCTCATTTATAACAATAAAGTAATTAGATCCTGTATTAAGTTTCTTACTTAAAATAGAAAATAATAATAATGCAAAAAGTATGGCCTCACATTAGTAGAAATATATTAGTGGACGAAACATATGCAAGAGATTGTTTGCCAAATTGGAGGGAATAAAGTAAAGTAATCTCAATTTTGAGATATTATCAACTCAAATATGGAATTTTTTTTTGCTGAAATGTACTAAGTTTGCTATTCAGAGACCAAACATTAGAATTTAGCTCCACTTAGTCCACTAGAGGTTCTTTTTCTTTTTTCGTGTTGACATATGTAAATTAAAATGAAAATTTGGTTCTTGGTCCATTTAATTTAAAATGGTAAATTAATAGGAGTTTAATTATTCATCTCTCTCTCTTTTGTTTCGTTAAACATAATTCTCACTCCTGGCTTTTATTGGGCATGGCAATACAAATCAACTTTTAAGAGTACCTAGTTTTCTCTAACTTTACTTAAATAATCTAAATACAAGTCGTGCATTTAATTCCACTTTGACCTCTTTATTTTTAGATGATGATTATGATTATATCATTAAATCAATATCAATAAATCAGATTACAATCAAATTATAAAGAAAACCATTAATACTCTTAATTTGTTACATTTTCCAGGATATTTTAAATTACCTTAGATCGTATCGACTAATAGTTATTTTGTGTAATTAACTATACTACGATGAAACGAAGTTTGTGATTACCTACTTAAAAAAAAATAAGAAAGCGAAGTTTGTGATAGAATTATCCTTAAGTTCATTCCGTTTGACTAATATCTGAAATCGTTATAATTTGGCATAAGCATTATTATCATAATCTCTCATATTTGAAACCTAATATAGGAGTATTATATTATTTAAATAAATAAATAACGATTAAGATTATTTTCTGTCAACTACCATTAATTCTGAATATGTAACTCAATTAGAAAAAGGAAAGTGAGGCCCCACGCACTTTAGCTAGCTATAAATACCTCTCCTTTTCCCCATTTCCACTTCAGTACAAACTCACTCCATCTCTTCACTTTCCCTTTTCTTCAAGAAAACGAATCAAAGAAAACACACACATACACACATTCTTTTCATTTTCTTCTTGCTAAACCTCAAATTAATCTGTATTTTCATTTTTCCAACAACAAAAATGGTCGACGTTGATCGGAGAATGAGCGGTCTGAACCCGGCCCACGTTGCCGGCCTCCGCCGTCTCTCTGCACGCGCCGCCTCCGCCCCCTCAACCCCTCTCCCCCCACGCAACAGCCTCCTTTCCTTCACTTCCCTATCAAACAAAGTAATCAACCACTTAAAAAACTCGGGCATCCAGGTTCAACCCGGTTTGTCCGAGTCCGAGTTCGCTTTAGCCGAAGCCGAGTTCGGATTTGCCTTTCCACCCGACTTAAAAGCCGTTTTATCAGCCGGATTGCCAGTCGGAGCCGGTTTCCCCGACTGGCGCTCATCCGGTTCGGGTCGACTTCAACTCCGCTCCTCCATTGACCTCCCAATCGCATCGATATCCTTCCACATAGCGCGGAATTGCCTATGGTCTAAATCCTGGGGCCCACGGCCCGCCGACCTGGAAAAAGCCATGAAAATAGCCCGAAGCGCACTCAAACGGGCTCCGATTTTGATTCCCCTTTTCAACCATTGTTATATCCCCTGTAATCCTAGTCTTGCAGGAAACCCTATTTTTTACATCGACGAGAATATAATTTTTTGTTGCGGGTTCGATTTATCCGACTTCTTCGATCGCGAGTCCTCCATTTTTTGTGAAAGATCCGACCCTGATAAATCAGCCGGGTCATCGAACATTTTTTCGAGGAGAAGTTTGGATGCAGTTTCCGGCAGGCAAAAGCCGCCTCGATGGGTGGAGTTCTGGAGTGACGCCGCCGACGATCGCCGCCGAAGGAATTCGAATTCTTCGTCGTCGTCCTCATCTTCGCCCGATAGGTATTTTGATATGTTAAAATCCGAAACGCCTAAATGGGTAGATGATTACGTGGGTCGAATCGGGTCGGTTTTGAGAGAGAGTGGGTGGGCGGATGCTGATGTTTCGGAGATTGTTGACGTGTCAGCTTCTGGGTTTTTTGATGGTGAGATGGTGATGTTGGATAATCAAGCGGTGATGGATGCTTTATTGTTGAAAGCGGATCGGTGTTCGGATATATTACGAAAAGGCGGGTGGAGCTCCGAAGAAGTGTCGGATTGTTTAGGATTTGATTTTCGAAGGGAGAAGGGGAAGAAACCGGTTAAGAAGTTGTCACCTGAGTTTGTTGAGAGGATAGGGAAACTGGCTGAGTCAGTGAACCGGTCATCGTCGTCCTCTGCTTCGTCATCATAGTTTTAGACCGGTAACCGGCAAACGGCATATATGAAGATTCTTTTCACACATTTTGGTTTTTCGAAGCAATCGTGTTTGGGTACAGTAATGTGATTTAGGATATTGAGAAAACTTAGGAAAATAAAATGCAAAAGCAAAAGAAACACGTTTTTGATATTTTACTGTAAATAAATGGACAAAAGGGGTGGTATACAAAAGCTGGGGAAAAACAAAATTGTTGAAAAAAAGGTTACTTACTAATATTCATGTAATGATATTAATTGAGAATATTATAGAAAATTGTGTATAGTATAGAATAATAGAATGAACTTTCCTTGTCTCTTATATTTTTCTAGTAATATTTTCTTGTACTTCATCAAAATTCTAGTTGAGGTTCAATTTAACATACATTTCAAATGTATACTAACTAATATTAAATTAAACACACTTTATGATGATCTTTACTTACGAATTGTTACACTTGTGAGTTTCTGAAATTATTTGCATATTGGTAGAACATGTGAAATTTTATTTAATTTATATCATCATATAATTGATTTGTATATTCGATGATGTTGTGCAATAGATACATGCAATATTTTTGGGGTTGTTAGTTTGACGTTTACCAAAATTATTTTGTGTTTGGGAAACGTCAAACTAACATGTTTTCTACTTTCTGAAATAAATTTTTCACCTCATAATTTTCTCAAACTATTCTCTCATTTCAAACAAACAACAATTTATTTTTTATTTCTAAACAAAATCTATACAAACTCTACTCTTATTTGACATAAAGTAATCTACCTCTTTTATAATTTATCTCACATAACTAACATGATTTAATATAAAGTCTTATACATCTTAAACCTACAACTTAATTCTTCAAAAAAAAATTACACCTGCTTTATTTCTCAAACCACTCTCTCAAAACTCAAACAAACAACATTACGTAAATCAAGATTATTTCACAAATCTCTATTACTTTCCCAAGGGCTACACTTTGAATAGTCTAATATGGATCAAATTTAAGAAAGATTATTATTATAAATCCCAAACATTATTCAAATGTATTTTATCCAGTAGAAATTCAAGAGACTTGTGCAAGCAAGCTTTTACATGGGATATATTTTAGTCCAATAAAATACAGTTTAAACGTGCGCAACACCCAACATAATATCCTAAATTTTCAATTCATTTACACACGCAATACCAAAAATTTACAAATTTCTGAAAAAGAAAAAATATGCAACGTATATATACCCCTACACTACACTTTAATTAAAACAGCAACATATATCCCATATCTTAAATTTTCAAATTATTAACTATTCTTTTAATATTAATTTACATTGAGAATCAAAATGAAATATACTGAAGAATTTTGGTAACACCCAAACATAGTTTGATTTATGGAAAAATAACCCAGTCTAACCCTAGACATTGCTGGTCTTCTCTCTTCTCACTAGTATTTGCAATTCTTGGATATACTATAATTTATGGCTTCTAAAAAAATGAGGAAATACCACAATTATTACTATATTTTTATAACTAAAAAAATAATATTTTGCCCAACTACCAAGTTTCAACAAATAATTGCCTCGTCCTAAGAAAGAAATTAGTACAATGTGGATTTGAATGAAATACAGCTAACTTTGGTTTTTTTTTTTTCAATTTTATTTAGAGTTTTGTGTACTGTACCTATTATTTGCTTTACTGGTAGTGAACTGGCACATGGGCCGAACCGGGCTCACACGTGTGCTCATTGTTAAGATGAAAAAAAAAAAAAGAATTGTTCACTACCAGTAAATCAAACATAATTGCTCATTAAAGTTCAGAAGTCACTATCTAAAAAGTAGTTCCGAACAATTCAGAAAAGCAGGGTTTGCAGTAGGCCTCGCTTTATTGACATATTTGATGTTGTATAAAAATGTTCAGGGCAAAAGTGGAACAAACCCTTCAATTTATAAAAACATCACAATAATAAAATAAGGTCTGCACACAGATATCAAGAGAAAAATTGTATTGTAATTGTAATAGTGAATTGATTTCTTCTGTTCGTAAATAGGGCGACCTATTTATAGGTATATACAAGGGTGTAATAGTCTTTTTAGGAAAGACGTTACAAGTAATAAATACAAAGACGTTACAGACGTTACGAGAGTCTATGATAAAGACGTTACAAATCTTTTATTTATGCAACTTAGTGTATAAACGAACATAAAAAATCAATTTATAACTCAATTTATTCATGCAGCTAATCCATTAAACGAACATAAAAAATCAATTTGAAACAAATCTCTTTCATTTGCCTTCAATTTTTTCACATGATGAATTGGTTCAACTCCACTTAAATGTTTTGTGTATAACTCAAAGTTCAATATCTTATAATGTAAACTTAATCATGATTTTAATCAGTATGGGACATTTAATCCTAATAGTTTCATGCAATATGTCATACATACAACTAAATAATATCTTAGTTTAATTATACAAAAATAAATCTCTTAATTAGTGACCCTACTAGTTTTGAAATGAAGAAGCCAGCCAACCAACACGGTGCGCTGGGGACGTGGGGCACTGTCAATTGCTTTCTAGCTAAGCGACACGCACGGCGTCGTTTCTTTCTTAGCCCCGAGTAGAGTAATTAATACGGTGTCGTACGAGTTGGCATGTATTGTATTGTTCGTTTGGTGGGGGCTTCATGTTGTGCAGTTTTTTGGATGGCAGAAAAAGAAATAAAATAAAAGCAAAAAAAATATTGGGAAAGAAAACTGTTCCTAGATTTTTAGTTCTATTTCATGTTCTTTATCTTTAAAGCGAGAAATGGACAAAATTTATTCTTTTGAGAGGAGATCAAATGAGAAAGGGATCGATGTAGGTGTATTTGAATTTTCAATTTATTTAAATTTTTGAAAAGGTGAAGAAAAAGGATAATAAAGGGTAATCTGAACTCTTCTTCACGTTTAGCTTTTAGGAGACAAAACAACTAGATGCTGCTCTATTTTTCACTTTCATCTATAGAGTATACAAAAAAAGATTTATTTTTTATTTTTTTTAATAATACTAGTACAAACTATCACATATTTAAATTATTTTTTTGAGGTGAAGAAACAAAATTGTGAACAGAGCTTTGAATGAATCTAAATAAAAGCGGGGGAAGGGAGGGAGGTGGTGATCACGTGTTACGGGGCCCAGTGGATTCCCGTACGGTGTGATGCGATATACCATAGTCTTTTTCGTGGGGACATCATATGGTGTAATTAGGCGCTTTTACAAAAAAAAACTGTGAGCAATTAACACAAATTCTTATTACCAACTCTCACCCGAAAAAAAAAAAAAAAAAAAAGGGAAAGAGAATTGGTAGTACGTACTCATGTTTAAGGAATTCTTAAGAAAGAAGAGGCTCTCCATAATCATTGCTTCAAACACATTTTAAAGCATTTTTAAATAAACACATTTTAAAGCTAGCTATGATTATCGTTGCTTTTAAATCATATAAAATTCTTTTTACCCTGTTTTTAGAATGTTGAACTTCACAACCTAACAAAATATTAATATTAAAATTTAGATGAAAGCAGCTAGCCACGTAAATTTTCAGGGGCAGTAAATAAATAAAGGAACCAACTCGCGGGTTTCATCCGTTCTAGAGAATCAAAAAGGACATTATGAAATCAAATTAAAAATAAATTAAATACTAAGCCTAAACTTTAAATTCTCCAACGGTCTATTTATCCACCAACTGAACCGATTGTAGGCGCGTCCCCTGCTCTCTTATCTCTATATATATGCCACTCCCAACTTTCGAATTTTTTTTTGTCATAAAATTGATTTATGAGATTTTTATATGATGTAGTGCATTTACAATCATCAGGTCTATGCAAGAATTTTTTCCAAGTTATACCTTATTCAATCTTATACCTCATAAAATTAATATCAAATTAACAAATAAAAATTAAAAATTAAAGAAGCTTGTTCTTCTTGTGCACTGTAATTTGATTGTCATTTTTGAGTTTTTTGTCATACTATTTTCAATCTCATAAATACCACCAAATAAAAATAAAGGGTGACATTTACATTTACACCAATTAATATATAGGATCTTTAACACAAAGACATGATTTAGATAAATACCCAAACCTCACCTTCTCTTACAAGTTATAATAATTGACACTTAAGACCTAACAAATAATATCTGGACTCTGGACTTTGAGACTTAAAAAAGACATTTCAACAATTTCTACCCTACCTATTTAAGTTGGTTTCAGTACGACAAATACAATTGATGTTGTGAAGGCTTGAGTTGTAGGTATGCAGGTTACAATCGAAATGCGATGTTTGATCTCTTGTGATAAATTCAATGTGTAGGAAATTATGATCCTGACCCAGTTTGGTCAAGCTTATCAACCATAAAGTAAATATATATTTTGTAGTTCAAACCTGTTTATATTAATTTGACCCGAGGGAAATTTAGATGATACACGATGTGCAATGTATATGTGTATTTTCTTAATGATATGTGTTATGTTGTGAACTAATATTGACAAGGTAGATTTTTAAATAAATAAAAATAGACACGTACCATTAGAAGAATGCGCTCGTACATTGCACGATGTGTAACATCTAAGTTCCGTGACCCGAGCATAATTATTTGTGAGCCGGTCTAATTATAAGTTTAAAGCTCTTGATTTAAACCAGATTAAATTTATGGGTTAGCTAAAGCTCAATCTGAATAAAGACCGATTAATTAAAAGAAGTTTGACAAGAGCTCTTCTTTATGTGCGTAAGTGCTTGTGCATTATTTATAATTAGCAAACATGTATCAGTCGTATTCATTAGTTTACTACTTCATCATATATCTGAATATGTTGTCTAGACAAATGAATTAAGCTACAAACATGTTACATTTTGATAAACTTATTACAGTCGCGCATTAAGTAAAATCAGTATTTTCTTATGTGTTTCAATAATTAAGGTGTAATTTTTTTCATTTGGCGAACAAAAGTTTCTAGTATATGGAAGCCCGATATAAACTCGAAACCCGAAAAGATATATGAGCAGAGTTGATTGAAGATAAATAAAAAATTTATGAGTCGGGTATGAGAATATAAATATAAAGCCTCATAACATTTGAGTTTGAGTCATCTAATGACCGGCTCACATTGCCAAATTGTCAGCCCCCGTGAAATCATGGAAATAAAGGTAACTTAGATCCTACACACGGACATGAAAGGACCAAATATTGTCCTTTCATGCCCATGTGTCATTCATCCAGTGCCTAGTAGGCACGAATTTTCCGAAAATCATGTTGATCATATTGTAAGAAGCCAATAGCACCTTTATATATATCTAATTTAACCAAGATATGAGCGACGGTGGAGCATTAATTGAGCAAGATTGTCTCTTGTCCGCCGGTAGGATGTTTGTGCAGATTTGGGCAACAAATTATGGAGTCGTGAGTTAACTTTCTTATCATACTTTTGATGTCTTGTTCGAATTTGGACAGTGACTATACCTTCACATTAAGTGTAGCTTGTCGTGGACTTGTTACAACAAATGTTAGGTGTTGTAAAATTGTCTAACCATTTTTTGTTGGTGTAGGGTCTTAATTCACCAATTAAGGTCAATTGTAATTTTATCTGCTGATTCATTAAATATAGCCATGGAAATCTAGCATGCATTAGATCATGTGATTCAACTTGAAATAGAAACAAAGTACACAAGAACATGGGATGGTGAAGAAAATCCAAGATTCAAACCAAAGATCTGAATCTGAATTTCACTATTATAAAATTGAATAGTTGAAATAGACAATACATTAACAAGAATAATTACCCACTATTTTTAAATTAAATGAATAACAAATTACACATATTCAAATTGTAGAATTTCTCGAGATAAGGTGTATATGTTAGCTTGTACGTACCTTGAGTTATTCTCACAAGTTTAAAAATCAGGTAGGTGACAAGTGTAGTATGTGGACCCAAAAATTCTTGTCATATGATTTGAGTCTTAAATATCAGATAGCTCTATAAATATATATTAATGAACCTTTCGATGATTACTATTATTATTGTTGTTAATTTTTTATTTTTTTTTCAAATATATATATAAGTTCAATTCATTCATTAAAAACGGAAGTATAAAGTTCCCATAAGAAAAAAAGAAGTATAAAGTTTACAAAAGGATAGAGTTAGCCCGAATCCACTTTTTCTCTTTCAGCCCATTAAGCAAATATATGGGCTGTTTTATTGCCCAATCAGGCACCTATTATTAGGGCTGTTGAGGCATGATTTCAATTTGGATCCGTTCGAATCCGATTCGATTTATTAGGATAATTATTCGATTAGAGATTCATAATTCAAAATATGTGAAGCAATATAAATCTAGGTCGATCTGATCTGTATCATATAAAAAATAAAAAGAATGATATATATATATATATATATATATATATATATATATATATATATATATATATATATATATATATATATTGTTTTATAAAAGTAAGTACCATTAAGAAAAAATAATTTATCACTCCTTTATAAATTTATTTAAACCAATACTTTTATCTAAAAATATGAAATGATATTTGAACATGTGAACTAAAATTAAACAAATTTGTTTTAGGAAGAAATATTAATGTAATTTTTTATATAAAAATCTTATTGGATCGAAAAAGATCTAATATCCGATTAAATCCGACCAAGATTCATTGGATTAAAAACTTTATATCCGATAAGATTCGAATCCAATATAAATAGAATCCAATCTGAATAAACCTGATCAGACCAAAATCCGACCCATTGACAACCTTATAACTATATATGGATGTTCTCTTATTAAGTAATAGGGTTTTTATTTTATTAAATCAATCAAATCCAAATTTAGTCCAGCTATTCTATCACCCAATAGGCAATAGACCAAACTGGACTCATGCCAATTTAGGACCATTTCTATAAAAAGAAGAACCAAAGTCTCTGGGTCAAATATGAAAAGAAAAGTGGGTTCAATTCCCATGTGAATATTTATCTAGTTTTAATACTAGTATTTTATTTGATAGTTGTTTATTATCAAATAAAAAAGTGGGTTCAATTCCCATGTGAATATTTATTATTTTATATTTAATTATAAATTTATTCTAAAGAAATTATTAAAAAAAAAAAAAGTGGAGGTGTTATTCTCCTTCAATCATACTGGACATATACCAAGGGGCAAGGGCGATCTACACATTATGTCCCCTCCCCTTTTTCTTCAATTCTATTTATACTTTTTGTATTTTATGTGCATTGATTTTTATTGGTCATGAATAGAAAATCTAACTATAGAATTTAGCGATATAATTAGATATGTTTATCAATTATATGACCCACTAACTAAAAATGATACTCGTGGTCCAATTGCAAATCTTGAATTTTACGAAGTACAAACGTCGAGAAACTTAAATAAAAAAATACAAATACATCTTGAGTTTCCTCAATATGGTTCTTATTGTACAATTCATTTGTATATATTTTAATCTTTATGTTGAACCTCAGTATGGATATTTTAATTGTACAACCTATTTATTTATATTTTTAATCTTTGTAAAAAATAAAAGATTAAAAGCCATCTCCAATCATGGGCTCGGGCCGCGCGTTTGGGCCGGGCTGAGCTCGAAGGCAATCTCCAATTGTGTAGCGGGGTGGCACGGTCGAGGTGGCTGTCTCGGGGCGGAATGGGCCGGAGAACGGGTTGGGAGTGAAGCAGTGGAGAAGAAGAAGGGCACATGCAATACACGCGCCCCTCTTTAAATTAGGTGGCGATACTTGGTGCCACCTAATTGAGTATCGCCACCTAATTGGTCCATCTTGTTTATTTTTTGTTTTTTCGTTTTAATTATTTTAATTGTTTTAAATGCAGTAAAATTATTTTAATTGTGTAAAATTTTTAGGATTTTTTGCACTTTGCACCCTCGAAACATGGGAAATAGGCATTTTGCACCTCCGAAACTTATATTTAGCACTTTGCACCCTCGAAATATGAAAAATGCAGCACTTTGCACCCTCTTTTATTTTCAAGCAAAAACTCAAGGGCAAAATAGGTAATTCTATTGTAAATCTTTGGCACTTTGCACCCCCAAAATAAAATTAGCACTTAACACTCTCTAATTAAGAACAAATCAACAACTTGCACCCCCGAAACACAATAAATGAACACTTTGCACCCAAAACACAAAATTAACACTTCATACCCTCAAATTAAAAAAAAAAACTCACTCGTTTTTTCCGGCAAAGATGACCATTAAGGTGAAAAAAAGTTAAGGCAAAATAGATAATAATTTATGGGTCTTTGATATTTTGAAGTAGACAATGAGTCTTCGAGAAGTTTACTTGTACTTTATTTAGTTATTTATGGTTATATTGTTGAAATGAAAGATGGAGAGAGAAATGAGTATTCGAGTATTTATAATTGTATTTTGTAAAATTTAAGGAAAAAAAATGAATTACCTATTTTGCTAGATTTTTTTCACTCCAATAGTCAACTTTGACGAAAAAAATGAGGGGTTTGAGTTTTTTTAATTTGAGGGTGTTAAGTGTTAATTTTATATTTTGGGGTGCAAATTGCCCATTTATTATGTTTCGGGGGTGAAAGTTGCTTATTTGTTCTTAATTAGAGGATGTTAAGTGCTAATTCTATTTTGGAGGTACAAAGTGCGAAATTCTCAAGTTTTGAGGGTGCAAAGTGCCAATACTATTGAATTATCTATTTTGCCCTTGAATTTTTGCTTGAAAATAAAAGAGAGTGCAAAGTGCTATATTTTTCATATTTTGAGGGTGCAAAATGCTAAATCTAAGTTTTCGGGGTGCAAAGTGCCTATTTCTAATATTTCGAGGGTGCAAAGTGCAAAAAACCCAAATTTTTAATTAAATGTGTAATAATTGTGCAAGTTAACATAATATTTTAGTATAAAATTGAATATTATTATTTTTAATTTTAATTATAATTCTAAGTATTAATGTTTTAATAATAGTAACATTAAAAATGGCTTTAATTATTTCTTCTATTTAAAAATTAGTAATTAAATTTTATAAATTATTGTTAGTAGATTTGTTAATATTAGAATAAAATTAAATATGATTTTTTAATTTTAATTATGATTCTAATTATTAATGTTTTAACAATAGTAATCTTCATTTTTTTATGTGTACCTTTTATTTAATGTTATAATTCGTATTTTGAATTAATTATGATTATAATTTAAATTTAAATTTTTAATTTTTAAATATTATAGTTATAATATTTTTAAATTAATTATATTATTAAAATAATAATTATCATTATTATTATTAATATCAATATTAAAAATAATATTAAGACTATTATAAAAATAGTGAAAGTGGGGAAAAAAAAATTTAAAAGAAATTGAGTGCTGAAGACCACTACTGAAGATGATCACTTAGAGCCTGAACTGGCTCAAGGACTACTCTGAAAAACCATTAGAAATGGCCTAAATATAAAGTAGTAGAAGAAAATCAACTGAAAAATCTCTAATAAAAAAACCAAGTGGAAACAATCACAAAAATAATAATCCATGAGCCATATAAGAAAAGAGAGCTCGAAATCAAACACGAGCGTGAGCACTACGAAAAGCAACAGTAAAGAAGCTCCTAAAGCTACCTCAAAAGGTTATCTGCAATTAAGAAAGGCAGATCGTTTTTCTTTTCTTTTCTTTTTTAAAGAAAGGCCAACCAATTTTCTCTTTTTTGTGAATAATTTTCATTTTCAGAATTCTGTAATGGCTGAAAATCCTGAAACCGATTCTTTACTCTCCATAAGTCTATAGTACTTATGATAAGAGTTCTCTACTTTATTTGATACTTTCTTAGTCCAATTATTTTTATTCCTTGGTACAGTTGATCAATCAATTTGACTAAATTTATAAAAATTATAATAGATAATTTAATTATTATATTTCATTAATAAGTTAATAATATCACATGACACTATATATATTTATATCTAAAAGGTTCAATACTTCACAAATGTGAATAATTTAATATGACATTTCATAAAAAAAATTAAAAAGTTTGATCGAGTACTGTAGCAAATAAAACAAAATAAATGAGACGATGAAGTATATTATAAGATTCAATTTAAAAAAAAAATCAAGACTTGTAAAACAATATATATATATATATATATATATATATATATATATATATATATATGTTTTACGTTACGGGACAATTATCGAAATATATATGATATTACTAACTTAAATATAAGCCTTAAATGATGGGAACAACCTTAACTGCCCCAATCATTGTTTTCAAATTCATGATATTTCCATTCCCCACAAGTTCCTGATTAGAACATGTATGATGTACCCAAAACATTTGTTTGGTCGGCGTAGAAATGTTTATCATTTCACTATATGAAAAAAATTGAGCCATTTATGGTCCTTTTTTTTATATAATTTTTGACATATTTATGTCATTATATTTGTTAAAAAAAAAAAAAAAAAATTGAGCCTATAGCCAAATATTCTCAATAATCTTTGCGAGGCCTTGCGTTAATTGAAAGAAATTGCACCTTTATAAGGATAGTAAGAAAATGAAAAACGATTAAATACATGAAGTGTTTTTTCAAAATTTTCAAATAATTGTGCGTCAAATCTCCTCGAAGTAATTCAAAATCGGACAAACCAAAAACACTAGATAATTAGTTAATTTGATCAAATATATAGTCCACCACGTTCTATTTGTAGCAATAAATATAACAATCATACATTTGATTGTCTCATAAATCTCTTCTGAAGAGTTACATCGCACGAAAATCCCAAATTATCAATTTATAGCCTATAATAGTTACAAAAAATTTCAATTCAACACCGTTGAAAATTCTTAATCCCCTCTAAGCTTCAAATATTTATTTGTACTCGGGCGGAAGGACTTGGGGGGTCATGATCCCCCCAAAAAACGTTCCAATAATATTAATTTATACTCAGACCCCCTTAGGCTTGAGCATATTATAAAAAATTCCCCGTTGTTTTAAAAATTACAGGGACACCCTTTCAGATTTGGACATATTACAAGAAACCCCTTATGGAGTTAAAAACAAACGGAATTTGATGACGTCAGCAAAAAAATTTGATTTTCCAAATTTACCCCTGGCTAAATATACCCGCAGGGGGTGTCTATGTAATAATATCATACCACAGGGGGTGTCTATGTAATAATATCATACCACAGGGGGTGTATTTGAAATATTACAATAACTTCAGGGAATTACTTGTAGCCAACGATCATATTTTAAAAAATGACCATTAGATGTTACTGTTGGCCACATATTTTGGTTATAAATAGCAGTCCAAATGTTTATTTTTAGTTTTGCATTTCATCCCTCAAATTTGATAATGACATCATCAAATTCAAGAGGTAGTGTGAGATGCTTAAAATATCAATAATCAAAATATTCATGTGTAGGGTGTGTGAAGAATGCACCCATAATGGTTACAGAAGCACGCCAAAATTTACAGTAACATCCATTGATTATTTTTAGAAATATGACAATTTGATAAGTAACCCCATGAAATTTAGAGTCAAAATATATGGCTAACAGTAACATCAATTGGTCGTTTCTTAAAATAAGACCATTGGCTACAAGTAACCCCATGAAGTTATTGTAATCTTCCAAATAAACCCCATGTTGTATAATATTATTACATAGACACCCTCGTGGTATAATATTATTACATAGACACCCCTTGAGATATGATATTATTACATAGACACCCCCTAAGGTATGATATTATTACATAGACACCCATGTGGGCATATTTGGCCAGGGATAAATTTGGAAAATCAAAATTTTTTTTGCTGACTTCATCAAATTTCGTCTGTTTTAACGTCGTAAGGGGTTTATTGTAATATGTCCAAACCTGAGGGGGTGTCTCTATAATTTTTTAAACAACGGGGGGTTTCTTGTAATATGTCCAAACCTGAGAGGGTCTGAGTGTAAATCACCCATATTATTAAGTATTCGAAGTGGGGTTATAATTTGCTTACATAAAACACGGAAGAAAAGTACCACATGTTGATCTCAAAGAGAAAATCAACAAATATATTCAATAAAAACAAGGAACATTTATATATACATCATAATAATCAAAACGATTTGAATCACAAAAATTATCAATACAAAGTAATCTATAATACTCCGTATTAAAAAATTTAAACAAAGTGACCTCATTATTGCAATCTACAAAAATTGTATGTTGTAGTTGAATACATCTGAAGGTTGTAGGATTTGACGCCTTGAACCATAAATTGTCATATCGAATAAGCTGAAATGCTGTAAAAAATCAACAATTACGATATAGAACATTTTATTTAATTATATCAAGCCAAGTGTGTATTTATTGATTCAGACAGATTGAGTACATATGTTCGAATTACGATATGCTTTTAAAATTATATTAATGATGTGCTGAATTATTAACCATAAGACATAATTTGGAAATATATATTATTTGATCCAAATTACGTAATTTGTTCGCAGGTTGAGGGGCAATTATCATTGATCCACAACTAGTAAAAATTAGTATAATAAATATATATACGCATGAAATTATAAAATCTTCGGATTAACTATATAGTAGGATATAGTATGATATAGCCCAATATAAGTTTGAAGGCCCAAAAGGTATATCTTAAACTGGACTAGGTCAAACAAAAAATTAAAACCTTACTGTTTTTTTTGTTTTTTCCAGAAATTCAAGTGTTTTCTTAAAATTCAAATAAATAAGTTTTTCATTTAAAAAAGAAATTAATTGAATATATCTCAATTTCGAAAAATAATTTTATATAAGAAAATTTTATATCTTAAAAATTTAAACAAACTTTATTTTGATTTAACATAAAATAATTTTATCTTTTTTATAACCTAACAAATTTGATTTGACATAATATATCTATATATCGCAATATATATTTCTTTTATTTCCATAATCACTAAGGAAACCCATAACTTTTTAAAAAAGAGTTATTCCATTCATTCCAATTTAATTGAGGGGGGAAAAAAAGAAAAAAAGGACGAGGATTACATATATCTTCTTGGTCAATTTCTATCAAAATGACTAGATTCAATGAATTAATCATACCAACGCTTCTGGCACATGCAAATACCATACAAAAAAAAAAAAAATTCGATCACATAGTATATTTGTTGCAAGAAGCTTAAGTGCAACTTCTTTATTGCAAATACTATAGAATATTTGTAAATATAACCACTCATTGAGAGAAATTGTTAGACTCTTCACTAATTTTTCTACTACAATGATATAGTAATTATGCAACGATCAAGAAATTTCGTTCTAGTTAAGTGAAATTTCCAATCAACAAATCACTATTTTGGGGTCTTGATTGACTTCAATGGACAATGTAGGCTGTATTTAAGAAGCCTTATTAAATTAGATTTAGAGTAGGTAATAATACATCTGGAAAAGAAAAAAAAGGGTGTATTATTAATGAGATATATAATGTGGGTGGTTTTACATTTTACTCAAATGAAAATCTGCTTATGTATAGCGGGATGACATGTATGAGATAAAATATATATATATATATATATATATATATATATATATATATATATATATATATATTGCAAAAATTGCATTTTTAGTTTCACGGATTTGTAACCTTGACAATTTTTAAATAGTTAGCATATTTAGTCTGACATTCACACAAAATTGCATTTTTTGGTCTCAATCCTTTGGAGTTATTTGCACTTTTGGTCCTATAGAATATACTCCATTTAGCATCTTTGATACCGCGCCATGCAGTTGGACCAAAAGTATAATTAATATACCTTCAAATTTTGGGACTTAAAGTATAGTTGCATAAAGTATGGGATAAAAAATACTGAGAATCCAAACATGCAATTATCATAAAAACTCAAGGATTTTCATAAAACAAATTCTTTAAAAGCCATATATGATCCTTTTTCCTATAAATTTGTGATAGAATATAATTATGATATCAAAAATCGCTCCATGGTGAAAGTTGAAACACTGAAACTAATTCAGCATGCATCATGTATCTGTAGTTTAGGGATGGTTTGGTTGACATTATCAAGAATCAAGTTAAATTAGAAAATAAATTTGAACACGTGGGAACAGGAAAATACATATGTATATATATATGGGATTAAATTATTCATTCATTTTATTTTTTCTCTCCGCCACAGTCTGAACATAACAAAACAAACGCAATAATGGGATTTGGTCTTTGGCCTGGGGGTTATTAAATGAAAATTGAGCTTTAAAAGTGAGGAAAAAAATACAATGAAAAGCATAATGATTTTATCACACAAAAGGAAATAAGTATAAAATGTGTAGTACTCCTACTACTACTTTTTGGGTGGTGCATGCCAAATGCAGACGAAGAGGTGTTGGAACAGGACAATCCATATATATTGGGATTAAAGTATTCATTTTTTTTTTACCTTTTCTGCCCTCCACAGTCTGAACATAACAGACGTAGAGGTAGTGTTATGAGTACTAGCTGTTCAGATTCTGAGCACCTGACTGTGAAAAGGAAAGACTACCCCAATAAATATATACTACTCTTAATAGTAAGAAAATAAAAGATTCCTTTTTTATTTTTTAACAACATGAAAATTCCTTTTGTTGGTCCAATACGTTATTGTTATATAAAGTTTTAATTACATTTTTGTTAGTAATTGAAGTCTTTTACAAAAATTCAATATGGCTTAGGGCTCTTACATTCATTTGATTTGTTACCTAAGAGTAATTTTAAAAAGTTGAGAGGATTTTCACAATATTTAGTACTAATATGTTTGGATTAGTTTTTAAAAAGTTTGATATGTTAAAATTGTGTTTTAGTAAAGAGAACATCTTTGAAAGTGTTACCCGATGTCATATCTATATATAGGTTTGAAAGTGTTTGGATTTAGGTTGATGTGTTTAGTGATAATCTCGTTGAGTTGCATTTATTTATTTAACTTACTTATATCTTACTTTATTAGTAAAAATTCATTACTTAAACAAAAGATAAGGATAATGAGTTTCTTTCTACATCTTTTTCTATATAATTATCTCTACTCGTCTTGACCTGACATTGTCGGTATTAAAATTCGAAAATAAACTACACTTTGACATCTTAAAAAGTAAATCGAAACCCAATTTCCAATTTATTGCCTACACAGAAATCCGAGAAGGCTACTCATAAAACTCTCCCAATAGTTTTAGAATTCCTTCAAAAATAAACAAGCCCTAATATTTGGGGAACTGTTCCTTTTAGGAATTTGGGCATAATTTACTCGTATTTGTTCAGTTTCGATTTATATATTTTCTTTTTTTCTTGACTCTTTTATTATACCCAGTTTCATTCATTTACAAAATAGATATAACAATTTTAGCTATACACAAAGCCATGTATGAAAAATGGTAAGCAGCAAGAGAGATGACAGAAAGCTGAAAAGGGAAACTGTTAAAGGAAACTCATTCTTAGTGTTGGAATTACAAAAGATCCTAGAAAATAACAGTCCCTATTTTTCTTACTTCCATCGAAGTAAGAAAAATTATTACAAAAATCCTAAAAAGTCAAAATGCCTATTTTTCTTATAAGAAAAATTATTTCACCTGCTGCCTGACCAACTTTCTCCAACATGAGTTTCCATTTTCCCTTCCCTCAACCTTTGCAAAAAAAATTAAATAAATTAAAACATGTTATTTGCAGCACAAAATAACATAAAAAAATAGATATAACACAAAATAACATAAAATAGATAAAAACAACCAAATCTCACATATTATTACCTATATATTCCAGGGAAGCACACTGGACAACGGAGTGTATAGCCAATCAGAGTTCCTAGGCAAGTGCCGAATGACAATGTGCCTGAGAATTTTTTAAAAATCACAAACATTAATCATTTAAAATAATAAATGGAAAAATTGAAGGGAAAAAAAATGAGATAGACTCACTGTGCTGGGATGAAATGAATCCCGTTCACCTAAAAAAAATCCAACAAAACAAAAATCAAAAACTCAAAAACTCAAAAACTAAAAAAACTTACAAGGTGCCATCCCACATCATGTGGCCCACTCTCGTTTCTACCAGCGCACCTGGTGACAATCAACCCCAGTACAACGGGGTCTTGAACAACATTAAACCTGGGAAAAGAAAATACAAGTAAAATAAAAATATAGGAGTATGATATATGCAACTAAAATACAAATATAAAAATACTTACATATGCAAAAACACTGCATAGTTAGCATTAGTGTCATTTCTAAATGTCGAAATGTCAACCCCGTCCAACATCTTCATACGAACCCAGCGAGCTCTGCATATGTTACAGCAGAGTATCTCCTGACTGTAACGACCCATATAATTCCTCACCGTAGGCCTTTGTGTAATTCTATTTTCCATTGAAGAAAAGGGAAATGGTATGGAAAGTTGTAACTTGTAAGAATCTGTGAGAGAGAGAGAAAATGGGATGAAGGGAGAGAAAATGGTGTTTAATGTATAATGGGTGCTAGCATTTGTAATAAGGTCATCCGCTAAATAACCCTACAGAATAAAGTTTGGACCTTTTTGTACTAATTGGGTCCGAATTAAAATATTAATGGGTGGCCCAGTGTCACGGGCTAAGACTTTCCCCAAAGCCTCCCGTGCGGCACTTAGCCTCGAAAGCACCCAGCGATCGTTTCCGCATCTCCGTCGGATTGGCTAAGTCAGCCTCACTCTCTTCTCCAAGTAGGTATTATGAAGGAGGTTAGTTCAGAAGGTAAAATAGCACACAAGAGTTGAAAGAAATCCTTATATTACTACATGGATGTATTACAACATTTATATACAACACTTGGATATCCCCTTGGTTGATCCCAACAAATGACTCCCTACCCCTATTTATACTACTAAGGTGACCTATCTAGAAGCTTTCCTATATCTAGAGACTTCTACAAAAACCTACTACATCTACTTTATTCTAGAGCATTCCGTAATGCTCTACTACCTCCTACAATTACAATATTCTAGAACCTTCTACTAGGTTCTACTTTCTTCCACCACTTTCCAAGACCTTCTAGAATCTTCTAGAACCATGTAGAATACTCCGAACCCCTCCGGAGTTCTCTTGAACATCCCGGACTCGTGTAGAACCCTCTGGAACCCTCCGGAACCTCAAAGATTGGGTTTTGGCACCTCCAAAAGACTTGGGCCGCCCCTGGGATGCCCCAGTGCCACTCGACGGCCTTTCCTTGCCCTCGTGCCTCATATCCCGCTCGGCTAGACCTCCCGCCTTGTTGGTTACCCTTGACATATGCCTTCCGCGCCTTCCTCGTCCCGGGCCAACTCATCCCACCTGTATGGCCGCCCGTCCATGCCGCTTGGCCAGTCGGCCCCCTGCCTGACTGCCAAGGTCTTCACCTCGGGCCACCTCAACGCTCCCCTGAGCGGAGTCCCGTTCGTGCGAAACCTCACCCTAGGTTCCTTGGTCCCGCAATTCCTTCGACAAGGTAGGTGCGTCCCCGTCCCTGGCTCCCCCAGAGCTGCGCTCCCGTCCATCGGGCCTCCGTTGCGCCATTTTGCACCCAGCAAAATGTCAGGGCGTGACACCAGTCTCTGAACATGAGGAGACGTTATGGAAAACCTAATTGAAATGATGGTGTTGTCCTTTCCCCCATCCATTTCTTTCCGTCTCACACATGCCTAGGGAACCACCATGGAAATGAAAATATAAAGTAATTTTTATTATACTAATACTTTTTTTTTTTGATAATTAAAAATTAATCATTAAGAGAAATAGAAGAGTTTGTTACAATGGAAATAGAAGAACTAGAATCGAACAAAACACTACGGGGGATATGGGAAAGGGGAACAACACCATTCCAATTGAAAGAGAGACCCCATTTTGCTAGATTGTGAGCCGCTTTGTTACCAAGGCGTGGGATCTTTTTAACTTTCCATAATGGCCATTTGAGAAGCATACGTCTAGCATGATTAGCATCTGTAAAGCTGGCCCATTCAAAAGATGGAGAGGCTTTGGTGATCAGAAAAATCGCATTCAAGGAATCGCTTTCAATAATGATTTTCTCATAACCGGCTTGATCAGCAAAATTGAAGAGCAATTTTGATGGCTGAAGTTTTAGCAACAGTTGGATCCGCAAACAAATCTCTAGTGATTGAGGTAAAGATGAAAGAACCATTGTTGTTGCGGACGACAAGAGATAGAGCTGTGCAATCACTATGGAAAACAACATCAACATTAATTTTAAACCAACCCGGTGGTGGGGGAAACCATTCAGCACTAAGGGATGAGCAAGATGCAATGATATTCTTCCTTGTTTGAGCAGCAACATGCTCAGAGGCCAAAGTGCAGCACCTGTTTGAGAGTAATGAAGCATTCGGGACAACTTTGTTGTGTAGAACATCATTCCTTGTCTTCCATAATTGGTCCAGAACAATGCAGCAGAAATTAAGGAATTCAAGAGAGAATTCTGGTTCCGGAAAGAAGAGCGGGTCCTGTACCAAAAGAGATGAAATCCACTTCTTTATATCCCAATTGTTGAAGGGATATAATCTGAAATTCCACTTGGAGTTGAGGAAAATCGCTTCAACAAAGGGACATGATAAAAACAAATGTTCAAGATTCTCAAGTGGGTGATTACAAAAAAACACAAGATTTATCCTCAACAAAAAATAATATAGATAGTTTTCCTCGAGTAGGAATCATATCATTCAAAATTTTCCACACAAAGAATTTGATACGATCATGAATCCGAGCCTTCCAAAGAACATTCCAAATATTAGCACAACCAACGGTAGTAGCATGAAAACGAGCTTTCTGGTCGGCTAAGTAAGCACTTTTAACCGAGAAATCACCCTTTTTGGAGTGAGCCCAGAAAAGCTTTTTTGGTCCCGATGAAAACGGAACTTTGATTTTGAGGATCTCTTTGATGGAATTTGGACAGAAAATGGATTCGAGAATATCAAGGTTCCAAGTGATGGATGATTGGTTTAAAAGGTCAGATGTGTAGTTTGGAGTGTCGTGAGTACGAGAAAGAGGGCTGGGGTTCGGTTTGAAAGTGGGGAGAGTGGGAATCCAATGGTCGTTCCAAATATCAATGGCCGAGCAAGACGAGACTTGGAAGCAAGCGCCTTTTTGGATTAAAGGAAGATAAGAGAAAATATCTTTCCAAATCCAAGATGCGTTACTTTTTGTGGAGTTGAGGTTTAGAATATTTGAGGATTGGAGGTATTTAGAGGTGAGAAGGGGAACCCACATTTTGTTTGAGGAAGAATCGATGTGCCAACTAAGTTTAGAAATGAGTGCTTTATTCATATCGAAAGACCTACGAAGGCCTATACCCCCATTCCACTTAGGTGTGCAAATTTGGTCCCAACATTTAAGAGCAAGAAAGTGTTGCTTATCATTAGCTTGCCACCAAAATTTTCGAATCAAGGAATCGAGTTTATAGCAAATTCTTTTCGGAAGGAGGAAGGTGGACATATGATAAGAGGGGGTGGCTTGGGTGACCGCTTTAGCTAGGACGTTTCGTCCCGCATGGGAGAGGAGACGGGCTTTCCAACCACTAAGTTTTCTTTCTAGCTTCTCAAGTATATCATTAAAACAGTTCTTACTACCCGAGGTCGAACAGAAGGGAAGACCGAGATGCTTGGTCTTATGATTGCATTTTTTCATACCAAGGATATCAAGAATTTTGTTACGAAGGGAACCACGAGAGTTGGGACTAAAATGCACAAAAGATTTTTCCTTACTAATGACTTGGCCCGTCCATGTTTCAAAAGTAGAAAGAACCTTTTTGATTTCAATGGCATTACACTCATTAGCCTTGCAAAAAATGGTGATATCATCGGCAAAGAGGAGGTGAGTAACCAGGGGACAATTGCGACTTATTTTAATACCTTCAATGAGACCTTCAGATTCAGCCCGGTTAATCAAAAGGACAAGGAGTTCGGTGAAAATGATGAAGAGAAAAGGCGAGAGAGGGTCTCCTTGCCTTAATCCTCGAGAGGGCTTGAAATAACCAAAAGATGAGCCATTGAAAAGAATAGAGAACCACACGGTTGAGATACATTGATGGATGAGATGAATGAATTTTTTATCAAAACCGAGGGATTCAAGAATTTTAAGGAGAACATGCCATTCAACACGGTCAAAAGCTTTTGAAAGGTCAATTTTAATGGCCATGGCTGAATTCTTGTTCTTTTTTCGACTATTAATGCAATGTAAGATTTCATGCGAGAGTATAGAGTTGTCGTTAACATTTCGGCCCGGAACAAACGCAAATTGGGTGGGAGAAATGAGGCTTTCCAAATGATTTTTGAGTCGATTTGCAAGGATTTTGGTTATAGCTTTAAAAACAATATTGCAAAGACTAATGGGGCGAAAATCCTCAACATGGCAAGCATTCATTTTTTTAGGGATAAGGGCGATGTGAGTGTGGTTGAAAGCTTTTAAGAGAAATCTGTGATCAAAGAAATGAATAATAGAGGACGTGATGTCCGAATTCACACAATCCCAAAAATTTTTGTAAAAAACCGGGGAGAAGCCATCGGGGCTTGGACTTTTGTGAGAATTCATAGAGAAAAAAGCCTTTTTAATTTTTAAGGCGGAGGGGGCAGCGGAGAGAGCAGCACAATCATCCGGATCAATACTTCTCAAAAAATACCTTCAAAATCATGCGGAAAAACAGGGCAAGAGGATGTGAAAAGGTTACAAAAGTACTTTTCAAAAACTGAACAAATGCCATTCCAATCCGAGCAAAAAGAACGATCCACAGGGTTAAAATGTTATAAATGCGGTTATACCTGCGATGGATAATGGTTGAGAGGTGGAAAAAGCGAGAGTTTGCATCCCCCTCTTCAAGCCATTTTTGTTTCGCCCGTTGTCTCCACATAGCTTCTTCTATCGAAAGTAGAACATCAAGGTGATATTGGAGTGCCTTCTCAAGAGCAAGGGTTTTCGGGTTTTGGGTTTGTTTTTGGATTATGTCGATGGAATTTCGGGTTTGGGAAATCTGTTTTTGGCAATTTCCAAAAGAGTTGCTGTTCCAAGTTCTCAAGGCGTCTCTTGTGATTTTCAGTTTTGAAAAAACTGTATAGGCAGGGGAACCGTGGGAGGGAAGCGACCAGTTGTGCTCGACTGTGTTGCGACAACCGTCGTGGAGGAGCCACATGGCTTCAAAGCGGAAAGGTTTAGGCCCACTAGAGTGGTAGGTGGAGGAGTGGAGGGCGATCGGGTTGTGGTCGGAAGCACAAGCCGGAAGATGTGCGACAACAGCTTGGGGAAAGAGTACATTCCAGCTTGAATTTGAGACAACACGATCAATCCTTTGCCGTATATTATGGCGATCTCTTTAATTATTCCACGTGTAAGGATTGCCAATGAAAGCAATATCATCAAGACCGGCATCATCGAGGATGTTTTTGAGATTGTTTCGGGAAGAACATGCGAAAGCATTACCACCTAATTTGTCGTTTTGTGAGAAGATTTCATTGAGATCGCCGATGCAAACCCAAGGAGTTTGATCGAACAAGACAGCTGTTTCACGAAGAAGATCCCAAAAACTATGTTTGGCGGTGGATTTTGAAGGACCATAGATGCAAGAGATGTGCCACTGAGAGTTGACAATGGGAGAAGTGATGGAGCAGTTGATGATATATTGATGTTTGTTTAAGATTTGGAGATTGACTTCGTTACGCCAGGCAACAATTAGACCACCGGCGGTGTTGCGGGCAAGAACAAAGTCGAAATTAGGAAGAGAGTGATTTCGAAGAATAGAGAAAATTGCTTGAACTTTTTGAGTTTTAACTTCGCAAAGAAAAAGAATATCGGGGGATTGAGAGGAGAGGAGCGCTTTGAGAGAGCGCTTTGCCTTAGACTTATCAAGCCCTTGGCAATTCCACGATAGGATTATCATGAGTACTCGCTAAGCCTCCAACATGAGTTTTCATTTTCCCTTCCCTCAACCTTTGCAAAAAAAATTAAATAAATTAAAACATGTTATTTGCAGCACAAAATAACATAAAAAAATAGATATAACACAAATAACATAAAATAGATAAAAACAACCAAATCTCACATATTATTACCTATATATTCCAGGGAAGCACACTGGACAACGGGGTGTATAGCCAATCAGAGTTCCTAGGCAAGTGCCAAATGACAATGTGCCTGAGAATTTTTTAAAAATCACAAACATTAATCATTTAAAATAATAAATGGAAAAGTTGAAGATAAAAAAAATAAGATAGACTCACTGTGCTGGGATGAAATGAATCCCGTTCACCTAAAAAAAATCCAACAAAACAAAAATCAAAAACTCAAAAACTAACAAAACTAAAAAAACCTACAAGGTGCCATCCCACATCATGTGGCCCACTCCCGTTTCTACCAGCGCACCTGGTGACAATCAACCCCGGTACAACGGGGTCTTGAACAACATTAAACCTGGGAAAAGAAAATACAAGTAAAATAAAAATATAGGAGTATGATATATGCAACTAATATACAAAAATAAAAATACTTACATATGCAAAAACACTGCATAGTTAGCATTAGTGTCATTTCTAAATGTCGAAATGTCAACCCCGTCCAACATCTTCATACGAACCCAGCGAGCTCTGCATATGTTACAGCAGAGTATCGCCTGACGGTAACGACCCATATAATTCCTCACCGTAGGCCTTTGTGTAATTCTATTTTCCATTGAAGAAAAGGGAAAGGGTATGGAAAGTTGTAACTTGTAAAAATCTGTGAGAGAGAGAAAATGGGATGAAGGGAGAGAAAATGGTGTTTAATGTATAAAGGGTGCTAGCATTTATAATAAGGTCATCCGCCAAATAACCCTACAGAATAAAGTTTGGACCTTTTTGTATTAATTGGGTCCGAATTAAAATATTAATGGGTGGCCCAGTCTCTGAACATGAGGAGACGTTATGGAAAACCCAATTGAAATGATGGTGTTGCCCTTTCCCCATCCATTTCTTTCCGTCTCACACATACCTAGGTAACCACCATGGAAATAAAAATATAAAGTAATTTTTATTATACTAATACTTTTTTTCATTTTTACATTGTTCTGAATATTTCTCAAATTTCTTATAAGGTTCCAAAAAGCTCACAAAAAGTTTATATATTAATATCTGCCTGACCGAATTAATGTACCAAGGAATGAGACTTTAGTCCCATCATGTGTCATGAGACTTTTTTGTGCTCCTGACAATATTATTTAGTTGAAATATAAATTAATTTCGGAGAATTGATTTATTCGGAATTGCTCAAAAACTACTAATTCAAAAATCACTGTATAATTATCTAAAGTGATATTAATTTTGGCTAAATCTCTATAATTCGTTACTTACTCATGTTTTATACCCTTATTACTTACTCAAAAATTATGCCCTCATTACTTACTCGGGTTTTATAATTAAAGTGGTAACAAGTTAATCTCTATAATCGTTAATTACAATATTTTTATTAAGCGTACAACATAATTGATTCAAGAATCTTATATATAGGAGAATGTTGTTTCATCAAATTAAATCAAACTCTTTTTCTAAAATTTTGAATTATTTTTATTGTCTTAAATCATTTATATTTAGTTTATAATTAATATACATTTACCATGGAGTTACTAAAAAACAAAATTGCTACCTCCTAAATGTCTAAACTTTTGGAAAAACGTATTTGGACATAATTTAACTAATTGCACAAATCATCCATTTATTTTTTATAATAAAAAAAAATGGTTACAAACTAATTAAATATGGAAAAGTGTATTAAGGGGATTCTAAGGTGCCGTTGCTAGCTTTAGGTGCCGCTAATTTACCACATTAGGTGGTGTTACCACACAATGTGTATCCAAGGAGTAAGTTGTTGTTAACTTTTCTCTCTGTTATATATTTATTATATATTCTGATTTTAAATTAAGGTTACTTGTTAAGTTTTTCCTTCCTAATTTGAAAATTGCTAATTATTATGGGAATTATTGTCAATTTTCAGGTGATAGGGATGGAGGAATAATTTTTATTTTTCTTGAAAAATATGTAAGGGTGAAATACAGTTTTTCCCCTTAAAGTACATGGATGGTATCAATTACCGCCCTAAAGTATCAATTGTAACACTTACCCCACTCTCTTATAGTATTGAACATTTTATTCCAAAACTACCCCTGCTTCTTTTTTAACATATATATTATTCATGTATTAATTTATCAAAAAATAAATTTTTATTAATTATAAATTCTTCCACCTAACAATTTTTTGTTTCAATTTATTCATTTCTTTTGTTTCTTTCGGTTTTATGTCTCAATTTTTTTCTTTATTTTCATCTTAGTTTTTTTTTTCATTATTTCTGTTTCAATTTGTTGCCTTTATTTTATGTTTCAATTTTTCTTTTTCTATTTCAATATATTATTTTATTTATATTTGTTTTGAGTTTTTATTTGGTGATAATTATCTCATTCGGTACGAATTATTATTCAAAATATTGAATAATTCTCCTTCAAAGTCTTTCTCGCAAAATTCAACTTTGACACCAAACAATATTATGTTCGAATTTCTTCATTTATTTATCAAAAATTAAAATCTTTATTAATTATGATCATCACATCCACAAAACAGTATTATGTTTCAATTTCTTCATTTCTTTTGTTTCCTTCAATTAGAAAAAATGAGATGAAAATAAAGAAAATTTTTGAGATCTACTTTCCTTTTTAAGATCTCAAATTTTTTCTTTATTTTCATGTCATTTTTTCTAATTGAAGGAAACAAAAGAAATGAAGAAATTGAAACATAATGTTGTTTGGTAGATAAAACATTATGGATATATGATTAATAAGGAAATTTACTATTTATGAAGCGGATGGGGGTATTTTTGAAATAAAAACTATAACAAAGGGGTGTAAGTGTTACAGGTGATACTTTAGGTGGTACCACCACAATAATTTAGAAGGGAAAACTGTATTTCACCCAGTATGTAATCCAGCTTGGGAGATATAATTTTGCTAAACAAAAAAAACACGGAAGGCCATAATTTTGCTAAATACTTCCTCCGCCCCAATTATCTTTATCCGTTGGTACAGTTGACCAGTCAACTTGATTAAATTGATAAAAATTATAATAAATAATTTAATTGATATTTTTCGCTAATAAGTTGATAACATCATATGACACCATATATATAAATATTTAAGAGGTTTAATACACCAAAAATTTGAAAATTTTAATATGATAAGTCACCTAAAAGATTGAAAAGTTTGACCGGATATTGTAGCAAATAAAGCAAAATAAATGAGACATTTGCTAAATATAATAACACATGAGTTTTTTTTGTCAATAAAAGAATGCATTACGTTTTTGAATTTGACTTAATTATATTTTGAAATTGTTTTGCATTATAATTTAAATGAAACGCAAACACATTCTAAAACTCAATTCAAACCATGTGTGTTAAGTAGTCTCGATTCGTTTACGATTGCTATAGAAGCAGTTCATATACAACAATCCCGTAACTAATCATGGAACCTTTTCTTTTTGGTAAATTCCAAAAATAAATTGCATTGAAAATTTAAACCTGCCATATAGTCATATAGAGCACTGGTACCAAAATTAAAATAGTACAATACTCTTTTGTTGCATATGAATGCTCTCAATGAAGAATGAGTTGTACCTATATACATAAACTACTGCGATTAAGAATGTTGTACATTACAACACATTGATTTTATATAATCATTGATTCTAATACCAAATTCTGTATTCCCAATCTATGGAATTGAAAAAGAGTAGGACAATTTTTTGTGCAAAAAATTTAGTAGAAAAAATAAAAGGTGATCGCCAGAACTTAGAGTTCAAAAAGAAAAAGTTAATTTTCGTAGTTATATTATTTTCTAACAAAAATATCATTGACATTGTTCATGAGCAAATATCATATACTAAATGACAAATTTTAGATTTATGGTATCTGTATTTCTTTGGAATTCATCAGAAAAGGAGAAGTACTTTGACACAAATATAGTTCGCAACTTATACTTCTGTACAACAATGAAGTCCCCGTATCAAATAGTTGGGTTAGTGCATTTAATCCATTGGGGTTGGATGAATGCCACATGGACATGAAACATGCTCATGTGGCATTCATCCAACACCCGAGTAGATTAAATTCTCCGGGATAGGTACTAATTTTCCATATAGTTGTAGTCATAGGCGGATCGAGATAGGGGGAAGGGGGGTTATCCCCCCAGATTTTTTTTATTATATAGGTGTGTTGTAATTTTTTTTACAAAAATTTTAATATATTAGCCCAATATGAATTTTCAGTCCAAATATAACTTCAGTTCAATTAATATACACGACCCATTTTAATAATAACTTACTCTATTCAATTGTAAGCACCAATTTTTTCCTACTCCCAACATCTTCAAACCCAAGAATTCAAAAAGCGTTTCAATGAAGTAAACATGGAGCAGCTTCTTTGTGTTGCATGTTTAAACTCATCCAATCACTTTGAAGCTTTTGACAAAGGAAAACTTGTTCCTCTTGTCGAATTTTATCCAAATGACTTCTCTTTTCTTGAGCTCTCGGTTCTTCCCAATCAACTTGAAAATTATATTAGAGATGTTTGATCAAGTGATGATTTTTCTAGTTTGAAAGTGATTGGTGATCTTGCTAAGAAGATTGTTGCAACTAAATGATGTGTCGCATTCTCGATGGTTTACAAACTTGTGACATTGACGCTTATTCTATCCGTTGCAGCTGCATCAGTGGAGAGACCTTTTTCGGCTATGAAGATAGTAAATAATCGCCTTCGTAACAGAATGGACGATCAATGCCTAAATGATAGTTTAGTTGTCTTTATAGAGAGAGAGAGAGAGAGAGAGAGAGAGAGAGACATATTTAGTAGTATTTCAAACGATGCTATCAAGAACCGGTTTCAAAAGATGAAAAATCGTCGTGGTCAATTATTAAAATAAATATGTAGATATTTTGGATTCTTATGTGAATAATATAAATTTTATGTTTAACTGTTCCATATATTTTTTTTTTTGTATAAGTTTAGTCCCCTGATCAAAATTTCTCGATCGGTCCTGGACTTGTAGTCATATGCTCCCCAACACATGTTGAAACTAAATATAATATACAATCATCCTGTATAAGTATAAAATATTATACTGTATTTATTTCGTAGAATTAGACAGAAGAAAACAAATTTACTTATCTACTGAAATCCAAAAACCAAACATGGATTAGATTATATAATAAATAATAATATTAATAACTTCCAAGGGTTTACTGTTTGAAAAAAATCTCTATTCGGATTAAGCAAATATAATAATTTTTAAAATTCTTTTGTTGGGAAACCATCTAACTTTTTATCCTAACCGTTATCTAACTTTTTATCCTAGCCGTTGAGACCCGTGACCGTCTTCTATATGTAAGCTTGAACCCCCACACAATTTCCACACCATCTCTTTTTCGAAAAAATTAATTTTAGCAAACAGAAGAGATGACGAAGTTCTACGACGAATTCATCCGAACCACCGTCGCCCACAATCCAGACGAGATCGACGCCTGGGCTTCACAGATTAGGTCCATACAATATGGCACTGGCCGCGACAACCCCTTCTCCGTCGGCCTAGTTTACAACTCTGGCAGTCTTCGAGTCTGCGTCGGCCCTCGATGCCTCGTTTACGAGAAACTTCCCGGATCCGAAGTCCCAAAACCCTTAGAACGTTTCCTACTCTATGATATGTACACATTTGTGGGGACCAAAGTCGAATCCGACTTGGAAGACCTTGCAAGCGACTACAGGATCTGTCATTGGGATATCAGCGGTGTGGATCTGGGGAGCGTGGCGGCGACGTTGTATGCAATGGAACGTCTTAAGGGCGCTAGTTTGAAGCAATTGGTGAGCTTGGTTCTGGACACTAGTGTGGAGTTGTCTGATAACTTCCGAAGGACTGTAGGCAAAGAGATGGAGGTTGAGATTCGCGGAAATTTGGTAAAGGCCAAGGACGCGATGTCAGATCTGGAAGGAGAGATTGATTATCTTCTTAGTGAATTGACAGCAGAGAATCTGGACCAAAGGTTGATGTCTGCTAGGCTTGAGTATGACTGTATTACTGCTTTTGTGCATTTTTGTCTTGGTGAGTTTCTGCAAGCCAGCCATTATGATACTGAGTACGTCTCTGTTTTTGTTTAGGACTGTTTAAGTGGATTAGGGTTCTTATGAAAATTAGGGTTTATTTTATTTAGTGATGGACTTTATATCATGTTTTGTTTAGGATGATCTATGGTACTTTTGTGGCTGGTTTCTAGTTATAATTTCGATTACGGCATATTTTGTGCATGCAAGTTATCTTTCGAATTATCTATAGTTCGTTGATTTAACAACTAAAATATTGATTGATTATTAAATAAATCCATTTCAAAAGTTAACTAAACATGGCCGAAATAATAAAACGTTTATCTTAAGAAACATTCAAATTCGATTATATTTATGGATATATCACCAATTCAACTAATCAAGAAATTGTAATCCGCGTTAAAATTCAATCAATGAAAACTAGGGTCGGTTTTGGTTTATGTAGTTGAACCCCCTTAGACCATTTGCAAACTTAGCATCGCAAGATAGTCCATTTGTCTTGGATTTATTGATGGTCCAATATGTACATTTTTACATTAGCGCAATTTTAAGCCTTATGGGCCAATTACAGTTAATTATACCTCTTTGTTTTGTGTAATTTTTGTTTATGAAAGTGTTGGGTGTGTGTAATTGGGTGAAAATATTTTATATTTAGAAATGATATATTAATTGTCTTATATGTTATTATCATATCGACAATTTTGCTTTTTAGTGTACATCTCTACGTAGTGATAATTACAATATAAATTTGAAGGATACAAATTGACACCAATTTCACAAACAATTATTCAGTTGGGTTTATTTATATAAACGATTTGCATCATTGTGCAACTTAAAAAAATTAGGTTTTTCAATTATTTGCAAAAATCACCCATCTTCTTCCTTCCTCGTCCTACCTAAATCTCACCACCGATCGACTCCCTTCCCCATCAACCCAACCTTCCCCTGCCCTTAAAGGGTTGAACGAGGTGAGGTTTAGGCGGTTGTATGTGAAAAAAAATTAATCTTGACCCTACTCGATACATTCGGATTGCCAAAATTTCAAATCGCATTATGTTCATAAACTGCCCAATTTGAGTGAGACGGTACGGGCTGAGCGAATATAATTATTTTGATCATTACATGTCACGTTTTCATTAATTCTCCCTTGTTTGAATCAAATATTGTTCAAGTTTGTGCTATGCACGGAATCATATTAGTTATTTCATACTCCTCTGTCCCAAATTATTTTTCGTTTTTCACATATTTTCACACGTATTAAGGTCCCTAATAAATAATTTCAATTTTAGGGGAAAAAAACACAAATTATATACGTAAAATTCTCTTATTCTATATTTATTTCAGCGTTAACTATTCACTCGTTATTCAAATTTATACTCTCTTTCTATCTTTGACGATATAATATGTAAATATGAGTGAGAGAGAGAAAGAAAGAGTAATAAATATGAAAGATTTTTAAATTCATGAAAATTAGGGGAAAATATGAAAATATCTATAGTTAATATAGTACTAAACTCCTAAAGCGATAGAAATAATTGGGGACCAAAAAAAAAATTCTCTAAAGTTACATATTATTTGGGATAGTGGGAAATGTAACAATATTACGTAGTAGGAATATCAGTGTGTAGATTTTTGACTCGAAAGATTAAAGTGTTTTATGTTTGTTAGAGCGACAATTAGTGTGATTTAGTCCAAAAATATGACAATATAAAACTAACAAATATTGTAGTGCCATTGCCATATAAAATAAGGACAATCTTTATTAACCTAGTGCACACTATAAATGCCAATACTATTGCAGTTTTATATGTTTTTATATTATTTCAGAGTTCATAAGGTCACACGATTTTATTAAATTGTATGTTTTAGTTCAAATAAATGCTTAACTTAAAAAATAAAAAGTAGCACATAAATTTAAATTAAAAATTCAATAAAAAAGTTTCGAATTTTTTTGTGGCATTACACATGAAGCTTATCATAACCAAATGTATTCTTTTATTATTATACAAGATAAGAAAAAGTGGACAATAATTTTATTATATATATGCAATTCATGAAGGGTAGGGAAGCTCTCAACTGGGAACGGCAAGTGATTGAAGTGAAGAGTCGAAAATAAAGGGCACGTGAAGCACAAAAAAAAAAACTCAGAAGAACCATTGTTTAGTCTGTGCATTTACAGAGAGAAAGAGACAGTTTGAGAGAAAAGAGAAGCACCCGCGTGAAATGAGAGAGAGGAGAGAGGGGATAGAGTACTGTAGCATAAGGTTTTTTCTTGGTCAAAATGGGCTGCAGCCCAATTTTCGAAAGTTGGTTTCAAAAATAATCCCCGAAAGGAGAAAGTTTGGGAAATGAATTGGGCTGTTTGTTTCACATCTCAGAAATGGGAAATAATTTTCCCAAATGCGAGACAAACAAGCCCTATATGTCTTGATCAAACATTCCACCTCAACCTCATCATACAATCATTATATTTTTCCTCATCACATAGTAGCAAATAATATTATCAAAATATTACGATGAACTTTAAATAAATCTTGCCTAGACCCGTTTTTTATAGGACATTCACAAAATATTGCAAATATATTTAGTAGGTGTATTAATTTTGTTTATGATCTATGAGAGACTTGATCTACGCGAAAATTTTCCATGAACTTTATGCTACGTTACAAAATTAATAAATTAATGCAATCTCTAAACGCGCACTAAATTAATTGACCTTTTTAAAAATTTGACCAATATTACATAAATTTGTTTAACTTCCAAAAAGCATGAGAGTCATTCCAACAATTATAGGAAAATCGCATTTATATGATCAAGCAAATTTATATTTTTGACAAAAAAGTGAACCAAAACTCGAATCTAAATATAATTGCAATTTGTCATTTCTTTGGACAGATTTTATCTTCTTCAAAGCCAAAATCAGGGCTAAGTTAATTAGATTAAAAACAATCTAAAATTTCACACCCAATAATTAAACACGCAAAAGTTGGTAAAGTAAATCCAGCCACCTGATTAGTAATAACTAATACTAACAGATACCCTCCAATCCTCTAACAACAATCCGAAATTCCATTACTACCCTTCATTCAACATCAGTACCCGCACTCCACAAAGGTCAAAACAGTAAACTCATACCGCACAGGCGCGTCTCCCCAAATTGACTAGATAAAACAAAATAAAAATTGTGAAATGTCTTAAATGCCCTTAGTTGTTTTTAATATTTACAAAAAAAAACGAACTCCATGGTGAAATTCCGCTCAAAATTACTACCACTCACAAAAATCGTGAGTTCTCCCTTGTTTGTGGACGGATTTTAGTAATTCTTGTTGTGTTAGGCTCGCCTCTTCATCGCGCATCTTCCTACTGGAGCAATTTTTGGGATTCTGGACTGGTTTTTGCGATTGGCAGTGATTTGTGTTCGTCCCCAAATTCTAGGGTTCATCGCGATTTGCAGATTTGAGCCTCTAATTCTGGATAATTACTTTGTGTTTCACTTCTATCTGTTTATTTCGTCACTTTCCTTGGATTAATTGCCCGATTGGAGGTGGGATTAAAGATTTGGATCGAATTGGGCATTTAGGATTTATGCGCCCACTTTGATCTCCGAATTGGGGGTGTTAGCGAACTGATTTCTACTGGATTTTTGAGGACTTTTCTTCGTGATAGTGTTAATTTCAGTTTTCCCAAGTCAATTCTGGGTTTGGTGAACTCGGGCCGCGAATAACAATTTCGGGCCGTGAAGAACAAGTCCGGGCCGAAGAGTTTTTTGCTCTCCTGGTGCATTTTCCTGCTATTTTCTGCTCTTTTTTATTGTTATTTGCTGATTTTAATTTGGATTTTATTTTTGTTATTTGGTGCTTTTGTTGGTGTTTTTTCGATTTACCTAGTGATTTTTTCATCATTTACTGGCCGGGTATTTATGTATTTTGATCTAATGCAAAGTGGAACATTACATTGAAAAATATTTGGGTGTTTTTTCATCATTTACTGGCTTGGTGGATTGGTATTTATGTATTTATTAGGTGTTTTGATATGTAATGTTATTTGTTGTAAAATAGTTGCATTGAATAAAAACATATGCATTGCATTACATTAAGGTGGAACATTACATTGAAAAATAGTTGCATTGGAGAAAAACATATGCATTGCATTACATTAAGGTGGAACATTACATTGAAATGGAAATACATTACACATACAACAATAACTTTCAGCCTACAACAATCAAATTTTAAATATTACAAATACACCCCCTGTAACATAACATATATTACAAATACACACCGAGGGCAAAATTGGAAAAACATTAAAAGAAAATGATGACGTCATCCTCCGTCGTCAAAATTTAACCCCGTAAGAGGTGTTCTTGTAATACTGTTTTGCCAGAGGGGATGTCTTGGTAATATTTCAAACAGGAGGGTAAGTTTCTGTAATTAGGCCTAAACCCAGGGGATGTCTAGGTAAATTTCCCTTAATTTTATACCCAACTCCTAAGATAATAAATATAAATAAACAAATCATATTTTTCGAAGCGATAAATAAAAAAACGGAGGCACATACCAATGATAGGTCTAACCTAAACTTTTGTGTGAGCACACACCAATATATAAGACTAGGTACATACATATGTGAACACATAAATTCAAAATGATTCCTACATACACATAATAAATTTATATAACAGTTTCGACTCATAAATGTAAAGCAACATATGTGAACACAAATCACCGATACATTTATCCTAGTAAAAACTTATATGTCAGCTTGCACAAAAACAAATGATGGTAAACATATGTGAACACAATAACACTATTGACACATATATACAAACTAAATTTAAACTTAAATGTCACAAGGGAGACGAGGAGATTTATTAATTTTGTCTTTAGCTTATACTAGAAGAAGCAATTAGACACCAGTGGAACATAATAAGTACTAGTTTTTATTTTTATTAAATAATAAGTACTAGTTAGGAGTTATGATTTTACTTTATAATGCTAATTATGTTTTTACTATAATATAGAGCTACATATAAAAATATCCCTATGTTTTGTCTAACTTATAAAAAAAATTATGTGTTATTTTAACTTATGTTGTAAAATAATATAAAAACTAAAGAACAAGAGAGCACAAGAGAGATAAGAATTGAGTAAATCTTATATTCCTTTTTTTTTTGGTGTTTATATTGTTTTACAACACGTTATCAGCACGATAGTTTCCGTATCATTTCTTTTGTGTTGAAGAAGTCCATAGATCCAGCACAAAGAAGGTAGTTTAATTTCACTGGTGAGTTGTATATCACACTAATATATATTCTATATTATATTTGCTTATTATAATAATTATCTCATTTCATTCATATTGATCCCATTGTACGTGAGGTCAGTTTCATCCCAATTAAAAGAAAAGATGAAATATTTTCTAGCATTCACACCTTTTTGAGGATAATTTGATCTTTAAAATTCTTTTTCTCCAACTTTCATATTTACTAGTACGATACTAATTGCTGAATAATATATAACTTAAATTCCAATCATAAGATGGTATAACTTTGGGTTGAGTTATTTTAATAATCTTGCAATCACAATTATAAAATTTTGTTTTCCCATGAACCTTCGATTTCAAAGAATATTGTTAAATCATCTTATAAAAGTTTCAAAATCGTAATATTATAACATATATATACGCTTATTATTTATCTAAACTTCTATCTTTTATAGTTTTGTTGGAAGATGTCGAACCTTATAAAACTTGAGTTTGTTACTCTTAATATTTTTGGTTTGGCTTGGACTCTTAATGCTGAGTTCCACCTTGATGCTATGAATCTTGGAGAAACAATCAAAGAAGGAAATGACGCATCCTCACAGGATCGCGCAAAGGCAATGATATTCCTTCGACATCATCTCCATGTATGCGTATTGTCTTCGCTTAAAGGAAATGTACAATTTGACATCACAGGATCGTTATTTTATGGTCCTGATAGACGCATCTTCGATATGGTCTCATGTATGCCTATTGTCAACGCGTACAATGGTTTTTTCAAAGCTTCTTGCTCAAATTATAAAATTGAGGGCACAATTCCCTGATTATCCGATAAAGACTATCCGTCTTGATAATGCCGGTGAGTTTACATCTCAGGCATTTGATGATTATTGCATGTCAATTGGAATTGATGTTGAACATTATGTTGCACATGTTCCTACTCATAATGGCTTAGTTGAGTCATTTATAAAGATGTTGCAATTAATTGCTAGACCTTTACTTTTGAGGTCAAATTTACCCACCTCTGTTTGGGAACATGCAATATTACATGCTGCTTCACTGGTCCGATTTAGATCAAGTTCATTTGAGGCGTATTTGCCGTTGCAGCTTGTGACAGGCCAGCAGTCTGATATTTCTCATATGAGAATTTTCGGATGTGCGGTTTATGTTCAAATATCACCGCCACAACGTATAAAAATGGGTCCACAGAGACGACTTGGGATCTACATCGATTTTGATTCCCCGTCTATTATCAGATATCTTGAGCTCCTGATGGGTGATATGTTTAAATCAAGATATGCTGACAGAGTTTTTAGTGAGACAATTTTCTTGCCGTTAGGGGGAGATAAGAAGCCTATTCCTGAAGAACGGCGTGAAATTAAATGGAATGTGTCATCTTTGTCTCATTATGACCCACGTACAAATAACTGTGAGCAAGAAGTAAGAAAGATTATACATTTGCAAAATGTTGCAAATCAATTGCCAGATGCATTTGTTGATACAAAGAAAATAACAAAATCTTATATACCGACAGTTAATACACCAACATGGATTGATGTGTCCCTGAAGAACTTGTCCCTGCAGGACAAGATGAAAAACCACGAATGAAACATGGACACCCGGTTGGTGCGAAAGACAAGAAATCCCGAAGGAAAAAGATACCAGAAGTATGTACCCCTCTTGAAGGGGAAATTGTTTCAACACAAAGTGCTATAGAAAAAATAACTGATCAGTCTGAATTAAGAAATTCCCCGAAAGAGGCAAATGAAATTGATGCCCCTGAAGAGGCAATATTTGAAGAGATCTCTTTGAATTATTTAAATACCCGAGAAAACTGGGATAGAAAGAAAATGATTGTAGACAATGTCTTTGCTTGTGAGGTCGAACTAGATATTATAAATAAGGACCCCGAAGATCTCGAAGGGATATCGGTTGACGAATGTCGACATAGAAATTATTGGCCAAAATGGAAAGGTGAGATTCAAGCTGAGCTGAACTCGCTAAAAAATCATAAAGTTTTTTTATCGATGTTCACACGCCCGAAGACGTGCAACCGGTCGGATACAAATGGGTATTTGTACGAAAACAGAATGAGAAAAATGAGATCGTGAGATACAAGGCACGACTTGTTGCACAAGGATTCTCACAAAGACCTGGAATTGATTATGATGAGACATAATCCTCTGTGATTGATGTAATCACATTGCGGTATTTGATTAGCTTTGCAGTCTCTAAAGGGCTGGACATGCGTCTCATGGATGTGGTTACCGCATATTTATATGGATCACTTGATAGTGATATATATATATATATATGAAAATCCCTGAATGATTCAAAATCCCTGAAGGATCTCATAATCAAAGATCTCATGGACTGTATTCAATTAAATTGCAACGATCCTTGTACGGATTAAAACAGTCTGGCAGGATGTGGTATAATTGGCTCAGTGATTATCTCATAAAGGAAGGATTTGTTAACAATCCAATTTGTCCATGTGTTTTCATTAAAAGATTTGAGAATGGATTTTCCATTATTGCGGTATACGTGGACGGCTTAAATCTTGTGGGAACTCTTGAAGATATCGTTTTCTCAGTTAATTTGCTGGCAAGATATAGCTCTGCACCAACACGAAGGCACTGAAATTGAGTTAAACACATATTGCGCTATCTTCGTGGAACAGTAGACATGGGCTTGTTTTACTCTAGAGATGCCGTCTTGTGGGTTGCCTTCAACAAAGAATAAACCAACATCGTTATATGAAGACAATGCCGTCTGTATTGCTCAAAGAAAAAATGGATATATCAGAGAGACAAAACGAAGCACATATCACCAAAGTTCTTCTTTATTCATGAGCTTCAGAAAAAAGGGTAATATAGATGCTCTTCAGATTCAGTCATGTAACAACTTTGCTGATTTATTCACTAAAGCATTGCCGACTACAACATTCAGGAAGATGGTTTAGAGCATTGGAATCCGGCGACTTGTGGATCTTATGTCGGCATCAGGGGGAGCGTGTAATTAACGACACTTACACTGTACTCTTTTTCCTTCGTCCAAGTTTTGTCCCACTGGGTTTTTCTTGGCAAGGTTTTAACGAGGCAGTGTTACATTCTTATAAGCCCATTTTTGGATATGTAATATTTTTCCTTCGTTCAAGTTTTTGTCCCAATGGGTTTTTCTTGACAAGGTTTTAACGAGGCATACTCCAGAATTAATGGGCATCTAATGGGGAGTGTTATGAAATATTCATATTTTGTGGATGTCATTGATAGTTTATCATTCAAGAGAATGTGGCTATGCATAATTCTTCCACTTGGTAAAATAAAGAATCAACACATTACCTTATATGTGGCAAGACATGAAGAAGTGTGGCAAAGCATACACCTATGTGGAAATCTCTAGATGTATGCAAGTATTTAACATGTAATATAGTCATGTATCACAATTGCATGGAAGACACATATATGAAATATGGCTATTGTATAGAAGTCTTGAACTTGTATATATAGATGAGTTCATCCCTCACTTTATAGAAAATGAACTACAACATTAAATGAATGAAAAGAGTTGATGAGTTTTCTCTACATATAACTTTGCTTACTACAATTTGTTCATCATTTTATCCTAAGTTTTATAACAAAATTTGGATTTGAATCCAGGTCGCAACCGAGTTCTTTCTTTGTGAATATTATATAGGTTACTTATATGTCTGGGTCTGAACCCGAACATGTCGAGTTCAGGTCCGGACTTGATCATTGATATTCAAGTCGAGTCAAGGTTATGAACCGATCTTTTAGACTTAATTTGAATTATAAATACACAGTTTAGTAGAAAAAATATAGTTGATGTGATCTATTCTAGGCTTAGGGTCTTTCTGGAAATTTAGACGAAAAATGTATTTACTTCAGTGGGCCTGTGGGCTTATAAAGGTGTATGCATCCCTCCAAATTGATTTGGTGAGAGGAAAAAATATATTTTTTGAATCATAAAATAAGAATTATTTATTAAAACAAATAAAGAATTGTTATATAATAAAATTTATAACCCGAAAAATGCATTTGGCCTTTAACATATGTATTCTATGCGTAGTAGTAATTAATTAGGACATGCTAGCCATTTCTTTATTCTGATCCCCTTGTATAATTCAAACATAACCCCAATCAAGTTAATCAACCAAAATTTTAAAACTTTGTCGATAAATCACAAAATTAAAAAAAAAATCGAAAACAATATTCAGAACACTCAACTCTTTCTTAGACCCAATAAATCATTATGACATACATTGTTTTCTAGATGATGATCGGTAGCTTCTTGTAACTTTCATGGTTGTAACCTATTAGATTTAAAGAAATCCATTAAGTGACGGCGTAAACGTTATTAATATTATAAACAATCAAATTAGTTCATGCTTTCATCTTTACATTCCATAAGTAAAATAATAATAATAATAATAATAATAATAATAATAATAATAATAATAATAATAATAATAATAATAATAAATACTACTATCAATTTTTTTCTTAAAAATTGATCATCTTACACTACAACAAAACATAGATAAAGCAACAACAACTTCCTGATGTCTACCGAAGTGGCAAGAAGCCATATCATGATATTATATTATTTAATTCTTTTGAATAGCGAAGCTAAAGTGATTGAAAAGATAAATATTTCTATCACTATAAAGAAGTTTATATCCTACATGGTATACACTAATTTTAAAAGGAACTATATTAACAGTGTCATTTTATAGTCTCGTGTAACATAAAACTATTCAAAAATATATTGTTTAATTATTGATTTATTAGCAATGAAGTTGCAATTTGCACAAGTCCAACTTCAATAATAATCCACCAAATCTCTATACCAAACTTACAATATGATTTTTTTTTTACCAAATTACTTCGGTTACCCTCTTTCAACTGAATTACAATCTAAGTTTAATGTAGAAGCCTCTTCTTAATATAAATACTTAAAATAATGAGAAAATATATTACCCACATTTTACACTAATCTTTAATAAAATAATATCCTAATAGGAATAGAATGGCTATCAAAACCTTGAAAATTTACTTGATTGTCTCTATTTAATTTAATCATGATAAAAGAACTATCCAACTTAAATTATCATTTTTCTCTTACTCTTCAAACAATACGTACCACTTAGAAACTAGCATAGTGTGTTTATTAGACCATCTCATTATGATCTCTACTGTCAAGTCAATGTCTCCAGTCCAAATCCCGGCAAGACCTGAGTTGTTTCTTTTTTTCTTTTTCCTTTTTAATAGTTGTTTCTTTTTTCTTTTTCATAAGTTATTTTTATCCCCATGGCCTGGCCTGTTTGTTTGATGTTTCGAAAAGTAGTTTGGGAGAGTAGTGAATGTTTGTGAAATAATTTCGATTTGTGTAATGTTATTTGTTTGAATTTTGAGAGTGGTTTGAGAAATAAAGTAGGTGTATATTTTTTTTGAAAGAGTAAGGTTGTAGGTATAAGATGTGTAAGAATTTAAGTCAAATCATGTTTGTTATGTGAGATAAATGGTGTAAGACATATGTTACTTTAAATCAAATCAGAATAGAGTTTATATATGTATTGTTTGAAAATTGTTGTTTGTTTGGCTTTTGAGAGAGTAATTTGAGAAAACTGAGAGATGAAAAATTTGTTTCAGAAAGTAGAAAATATGTTTGTTCGGTATTTTCCAAATACAAATTTTTTTTGGGAAATGCCAAACAAACAGCCCCGAGAGTCTTCTATTTTATTTTACAATATTATCAATTACTGATTATCTTAACTCTACGTGTGTGTGTATATATATGGTTTTTTTAAGTGTGAATTTCTTATAGACGAGACATGCGTTACTAAAAAAATATGTCTAAGTTTGTTAATTGAAAGCTTCGGATTAAAGTTTTCTAATATTCAGGTAGCGTTGGTTTTAAATTTCAATTATACAGTTTTGAGTTTTGGGTCAATTTAAATTTGTTTATTAATGTTTTGAAATATTTTATTAGATCAGCATTGGTAATTTAGTTTTTTGTTTAATTAGCTAATTCTTGGATAGACTATGTTTAGTTAAATAAACATCATCTACCATAGTTGAAATAATAGTTATTACGTTTGTGGGATAAATTATACTACTTTTATCAAAATAACGATAAAAATATCTAGTAAATTACTGAAATAAATACCGCCCCCTAATAAAAATCGTCTTACTCCACTCTCAGGGCATCTCCTATGTAAAGAGGGGAAGGTGGATTTGGGGGTTCTTGGATTTAGAGGGGAAAAAAAGTGAAGAAAAATATATAGAGGGGAAAAAAGGGGTAAATGGATTCAGTCTTCACTTGGACTGCTCACCGCTTGAGTTATTCAGCTGCTCATCATGCGCCCAGCCCAATTTATTTATTTTAAACTTTTTTCTTTTTTAAATAAAACCCCTTTTAATTTAAAAAAAAAGTTCTTTAAAATACCTTATTAAATAAAATGTAATTCTTATTTAATCTTAATTTTATTTAATTTGGGTACTATTTTTAAAAAGTTAATTTTAGTATAAAAATGTAACTTTTATTTAATAAAATTAAATTTAATGTAAATTTAATGTAATTGAGAATTTTAATTAAATGGAATTGATAGATTGATACATTTTAGATGACTTCTGAAAATGAAAGGGGAAGCTGGACTTGGATTCTGAGGGGAAGCTGGACTGAGTGAGGGGAAGCTGGACTTGGGCTGAGGGATACATAGGAGATGCCCTCACTACCATACAAATTACCCCCCTCAAGGGTCTAGGCATGCCCCTGCTTTTACTATAGTTTACTTGCATGGTTCAAATGATGAAGACCTTGTCCAATTCTCCAATTGTCTTGCCCTTTTTCCATATTATAGTGTATTTTCGTTTCACCTAAAAAAATTATCTCTAGCCAAAGAGCAATCAACATCCATTAATTCAATTTCACAATTTTTACCACTCTCACTTTCCACAGTACTCTCCCTACTCAAAGTTATTTTAATAAGTATAATTATAATGATAATAATGATAATAATAATAATAATAATAATATTAATATTAATATTAATAATAATATTAATAAAGATAATATTAAATATTTGTGTTTTTTATTTAAGTTGTGTTGTGTATTTTTAATTTAAGTATTTATATTTTTTATTTAAGTTCTATTATTTATTTTTAAATTAAGTATTTGTATTCGACAAATCTTATTTATGTAGACTTGTATTTCTCCAATTATGTAAGAAATTGTTCAACAAATCTCATTTATTTAATTCATGTATTTAAAAAAAATTAAAAATAGCACCGAGCCCCCGACAATCCCTGCTAGCGCCCAACAGGTGCCGACAGGCGTGTTTGCTTGCCAGCAAGCAAGCAGGCAATGGTTGCCTGCCCCGAACCCCCTGCACACCCTGTCCCATTGCCCGTCCAATTGCAATCATCCATCTCCAACCAAACCGAGCCGGCAACTCCCCTCATGCCTGATTGCCGGCTCGGTTGGAATAATGAACTAGTGTTAGCCTGCTATCTATCAAAATTTGAGCACAACTAATGGTAGATTAATGTTCTCGTGATTATATGTAACATGTCAAAGAAAAACGCGATTCTTAGGAACACTTCATTGATATTGTTTTTTGCCTTTTCTTTTATTTGCGCATATAAAATATTACAGTTACCTTTAAATGAATGTAAGTTTATAACCAAAGATGGGCAACAAAATTTAATGTGTTGTTCAGATTTTGAATTTTTAGATGGGAACTCAATCACTCGACTACTCCCTTATTTGGAAGCTCAATCGAGCAAACTACTCCCTTCACGAATAGGGAAAACTATGACTCAACATATTAAATTTCTTTTCAATACAACTGTTACATACAATAATATTTTCTTATAGACACAGCATAAACGTTCATTCGAATCTTTATTTTTACTCATTTGAAATAATCCAATGATTTTCTCCAAACTTTAAAATTCAAAAATCTAGCTCAAACATGTACTTTGTCTAGCAAATCTCCCATGCTAAGTTGCTTCATGGTGTAACTAATATATTTTTTTGTTATATCTTCATTTAGAATCACTGTATTTGTCTTTAAAAATAAATTATATTGCTAATAAAAAAATTGAGAAAAAGAAAATACTAATAATAATGAAAACACAAAAATCAATTCCAAAAAGATGCCAATGTCCCCACTGCAAAGTTTACCAAAAAAATCCAAACTCGATTTTCTCGGGCCCCCTATATTTTGGTGTATTGTCACATGGTACTGCATATATGATATATATGGATTCAGACAACATCTGCCAACTCAACCTCTAATTTACACCCCCCACCCCCTTTCCGCCATTAATTTAATTCTACATTTTGGAAAAGCAAAATCTGAGTCCTCTGTTCCTCACTCCTCAGCATAGAGACTTCCAATATCAATAAAGTATTCTCATACTCCATACCAATGAAAGTCATCCCTTTTGGCTTCTTCCAAGTATTCTACATTTATATATATACACACCTCAAAGTGTAAACAGAAAATCATCGTAAAGTTTAAGAAGAAAGACAAAAGGCAAAACCTTGAATCTCTTTTTATAATCATCACCCATTTTGAGAGCTTGTTTTTACCCACAGGAAAAGGTAAGTTCTTTCAAAAGTTTGTTTTTTCAATTTCTGGTCCCATTTATTTTTATATTGTATGAATTGTTTTTCCTTTTCAAATTTGTTCTCAAAATCTTGAAATGCTGATGGGTTGTTAGAGTTATTAGCACGCCTTTGTCTGTACCTCAAACTTCACAAACCCTCCCTGTGGTCCAAACTCTAGACCCATGAGATTTCACAATCAAATAAATTGACCATTTTGGAAATTTTTACTTATTTTTACTGAAAAATAGATACCCACTTCCCGGTTTTATGAAATACAGAGTATTTTGTTTAGTGTGTGTTTAAAGGAAGATGAAAATGTTATAAAGTTTCATAGTTGGCAATACCCAGTTGGGATTTTTGTATTTTAAGCATTTGGGTCTGAATCTTTGTTTGTTTCAAAATTTGAATTCATTAGGTCCTAACTCCTAAGTTTATTTCAAAATTAGAAAAATTTACTTCTCTTTACTGATAAATAGATACCCACTTGCCAGTTATATGAAATACAGAGTATTTTGTTCTGTGTGTGTTTAAAGAAAGATGAAAATGTGAAAAAAATTCATACTTGGCGATACCCATTTGGAAATCTTGCTTTTTATGCATTTGTTTCTGAATCTTTAATTGTTTTAGGTCATAAGTTTATTTCAAAATTGGGGTAATAATTGAAGCAATGTGGGTACTAGTATTTCGCCTCAATTGAAAGACAGCCATGAGGAGAAATTCCGGTGCCTATACTAGCCCAGGAACTCCGGAATATGGCGATGTGGGAGAAATCCCTATAACTTGGAGTTCCGAACGAGTTCCATTTCCGAATAATAGTAGAAAAAGACATATAACTGCTGCTGCACTAATACCCTTAAATGGAGGAAGAACTTTGCCTTCAAAATGGGATGATGCTGAGAGATGGATAACTAGTCCTGTTTCCGGTTATGGTGCTTTCAAGAATTCTTTTCCTCAGCCTCAAAGGCGGCCTAAGTCGAAGAGTGGCCCTTTGGCTCCAGGACTTGGGTATTTATCTAATTATTCGCCTATCGGTAATGTTCTTGAAGGTGGGAATGCAAGGAATTTTATGGTAAATTCACCTCTAACAACTGGGGTTTTGGTTCCGGATGGTTTATCTATTCATTATAATGGTGGGATTAGTGCAAAGTCTAATTCTATGTATGGTGATAACAATATCACAAGGAGTACTAGTGTGCCTGGATTGTCGGATTTGATTAGTGAAACTTCGGTGCAAAGTTCTCAAGGTATGCAATCTTTTTGGTGTTTTTCCCTATCCATTGTACTTGCATGAATTGAGTATGTTTTTTTAGTCAATAAGTCATCATTTAACCAAATTATTGAAAGGATTGAAATGATTTCTATGGGTGCCTTTGAAAATTTGATTTATACCATGGGCTTTGGATTCTGAGTCCTATTGTGAAGTGAAATGAGCCAAGAATCAAAAGTTTGACCCTTGTTTATTATCGTGTGCATCTGTTGCACGGATGATGTGGTGTAAGATGCAATTAGGATCATAATTCTCTAAATTTAATGAGCAGAGATACTTAAAGATCTCATCTTCATCGTGTATTGTAATCCATAACCAAATTGGTTGTTGCACTATGTAGACACAACAAAAATTAATTTCCTTCAAATGGGTAATTTTTTAAAATTTTGATAATTATTAGAATGTTAACAAGTGTTTCTAGGAAAGTCCGTTTTATTTTCTGTAAATTGGAGTTTGCTTGATATTCTAAATGCTTACCAAGATACGAATATAACATATTTTTGCAATTCTTTTAATAATACTTGGCAAATTTCCATTTTATAAGGTTTGAAACTATTTAATCCATGTAAACCTAAGGGAACGGATAACTATCATTCTTAATTTTCAATATGGCTATTTGTACTTCTATTCTAGGCCATATATATTGTGGTTGTTAACTGATGTATTGAATGACCAGATGATCGACTTGATGGGGTCGTGGAGGAAGAAGACCAAATTCCGCGGGCTGTCTCACGAAGAGATATGGCGACTCAAATGAGCCCTGATGAGAGCACTCATTCATCTAACCAATTAGAAGGGCTATCGTTTTCTACTTTATCTAATTCTCGTCCTACTTCAGTGCGACTGCACGGCAATCCAGCTTCTAAAGATGAAATAAGAGATGTCCAGGTAGACAAAGGCACAACCACGACAGCTAAGCCATCCAAGAAACATGGTGTAAGAAAGACGAAAGACTTAACAAATGTTAAAGACTTACCTTCCGCTTGGAATATTAATGAGGCATCAAAAAATACATCCAAGTATGTTTACTCTCTTTCCATTAGAAATAGAAAGTGGAATTCTGTTAATTTTATAATGATTTGTGTTAAGATATCATCTGCACTTTTGGTCCCGCACTTTATGAAATTGAATGTTTGATCCCATATATGAAATGTTTTGTACTTTTGGTCCCGTCAGTTGCTTTCGCCGAATTTCAGACCAGAATTGCAAAACTAAGACAGACCTATGGGACCAGAAGTGCTATACAAAGGCTATCTTTTTCATCTAACATTGTTGTGTTTCTGCAGATTACAAAGAGAAGAAGCCAAGATCACAGCTTGGGAGAACTTGCAGAAGGCAAAAGCCGAGGCAGCGATTCGCAAACTTGAGGTTTGTGCTGCATTAAAATCCGACTTTTGTCATTTTTCTATTAAAAAAAAAATCAAGTGGAAATTTCGAATATAGTAAAAGAATTGCACTCATGATTCTCTTCTAAGTCGTAGCAACTTGTTTAATTATTCAGATGAAGCTAGAAAAGAAGAGGTCAGCATCCATGGACAAAATCATGAACAAGCTTAGAGCTGCACAGATGAAAGCTGAAGCCATTAGAAACACACTCTCGGAAAATGATGAGCATCGATCATCTAAAACTTCTAGAAGCTGGATTTCTTGCTTTCTAAGTGCCAAGATTTGTTCTATCAGTAAATGTTTTCTTTGCTGTAAGCATTAGTTTCTAGGACTATAAATTTATGGTCAGCTATATTCAAGTGAGAAATGATGTATACCCTTCTTGGGTTTAATGTAGATTGTCTATATCATTTTTGTTTCTGTTTTGTTGGTTAGTTTAACCGACAGTTTCAAGTCTTTTTGGCATAATAATGAACAGAATTTACAGAAGCTTGCTATATGGCTTGTGTATGAGAGGAAAGCTTAATTGAGCTCGACTTATTTTTGCTTAAATTTTTTGTTCGTTTCGGAAGGGTATATGACATTCGACTGTGACTGGACCCACAGTCAGGTTTGGATGGAAAACGTCTTTATAGACTTTAAGGATGACATTTATCGGGAAATCCCCTCCCCCCTCTCCCCCAAAAAAAATGACTTGAATTGCCTTTAGATCAAAAGCCACTGGTTTGAAGTCTACCAACCTTGGCCCATTTGGTAAACGATCGATCTAACCGAAATTGACTGACTTGCCTTGCCCTAGGAATAAATCCTCTATTTTGCTATACGATAAACCTTTCAACCTAACTTCATGAGCTAGTTGCCCTAGGATTAAATCCTCTATTTCGATTTTATTTCAATTTTTAATATCTCATGTTTTGAATGGGTTTTGAAATGGTATAATATAAGTCGTGAGTTTTAGAATTTTGTTATGATCTAAATATTAAGATTTAAAGAAAAAAATAGATATCAATTGTCAAATTAATGACGTTTTATAAAATTTTAACGAGGCTTGTGTCAATGACTTCAAGTTGACCAAAGAAATTTGTTCAATTTCACCTAACTTGATTTTGGCTTTGTGAAATGTCAGGATCAATGGCTAAACTTGGATAAAAAGAACAAGTTAAAATTCATCCATGAACACCCTATAAAAAAATTGAGAATGATAAATGATTGTCAAGAAAAGCAGCTGCAATGAGTCATGCCTGGAACTCAGCCACCTAAATAAACACTATCCGTGTTTGGATTGATGGATTTGAGATATGGATTTCAAATTCATAATAACAAATACATAGAGCACTTGTTTGGATCAATATGATTTAGGATGAATTTCTAACACATCGGTAGTCATTTTATACTTTACTTTCAAACAAAATGATGGATTATGAATACCCCAAAATCGAATTCATTTGGAATTCTTCCTCCAAATCTGTCCTCAAACCCCAATCCCAGGCTATATTTGGTTTATGGATTAAATGAACAAATATTGAATTTCAAATTTACATCATTGAATGCGAAAGAAAATAATTTCCTTAGTAATTACTTACTGAAATTCAAATCAAACATAGCCTAAGTCCTATTTTGTTTGGATTAGATCGGTTTGGGTTTTCTCAACTAAATAAAAAAACATATAATGACATTTCTCATAGTCAAAATCAAACACAACTAGAGCAACCAATGTAACCAACGGCAAAATTAGTACACGACCAATGCCAACTGCCAAGATAAGATAACTGGATACAAATCGGTACATAACTTCAACGTTTAGATTCTATCTCTCATCATATTACAAGCCCGTAACAAGCAAAATAATTTGAATCCAAATTACTTGGATGTTACTATTTTTTGGCTTAGCATCAGAAGCGTCGCCAAATCCACGAGAGGCACTGAATCATTGCGCAAAATAACCCCATTGTCAAGCAATACACAAAAATAATTATATGAAATAAAAATAAAAATCAATATACTAATAGTTAACACAACAAAATTATGAATACCTCAATGCAGTAAGAATGGAAATTTTGGATAGTTTACAATGAGGCTTTGTCCTTATTATACTAACTATATTCTCGAACATACGAAGATATGATAGAGATCAACTTAATACAATAACTATATACAATAATAAATGTTACTCTAGAGACTTTTATTAAATAATTATATGAAATTTTATGGACTTATCTAAAAAAATTGAATTTTGAATAAGTGAAGAAGTGTCTAAAACTACATTAAAATGTGTAATTATTATTCCTTATTTATTTCGATATTTATGATAATTTTATTTTTTATTTTTTGTTTCTTAATGGTTTAATTCCTTTCGAGACGGGTTGAGTACATTAAGTGGGTACCTCTCCTAACAAAAATTTAAACCTGAGTTCGCTACTTTATAGTGACTAGTCCCTTCCAAAACGATAACACCAAAACTACTGAAAAAAATGACACCCACATTAAATCAAGTTACATTTCTCCTACTCGATAAGAGTCTGATCCCCATTTCTTTATTTCTCACTTCTCTGAAATTCACAAGTCTGTTCGCCGTTCATTTCTAGTCAAAGATACCTTCGTGTCCAGTTAATTTAAAAAATCACATTTAAATATTAATTTACAAAGAAGACCAGAAATTACATTAATTTTTTAGGTACCAAGCCAACTACAATATTTGGTAAAATACTGAATGAAACCTTGATTTGTCATTTTGTGTCCGTAAATGTTAAGAGAAAAATCAAATATATATTTAATAAACACATTACATTTTCAAAAGTATGAAAAATAATTTTAATAATATATAATTTTATTTATAAAAATAAACGGGGCAATTTTTCAAATTTCGCCTAAAGCCCTAATATATCAGACACTAATAACAAGATAATATAAATCAGTACATAACTTCAGCTTTAAAATTAATCTTTCATCATATTACAAGTACATAACAAGCAAAATTAATTTGAATGCTTATCATATTACAAGTCCATAACAAGCAAATTACTTTGAATAAAATCAAAACGGAAGTTATATTCTTTTCTTAGCATCAGCAGCATCGCCAAATCCACCAGTCCTGTGACCACTAGTAAGGCCTATAACGATAATCTGCACGTGAAGATCTTCCACCGCCCATACTACCACCTACACCATAACCCCACTGCCAAGTACAATACACAAATAATCAATTAACACAACAATATGAATACCTCAATGGTTCGGAAATACATGGAAAATATTCTTAATCAACTCATCAATGACCTAAACATCACATCCATACATATCTTATAGCATTTAAAACATATCAGAACTGAAAAGACAATGCCAAGAACAATATCGTAATCGCCAATCAAAACTGAAATGTTTGTATGAATTCGAAGATCAGAATTTTGATTTATGGATTTTGGAATAGGGGAAAGGGGAACGCCTGCAACCTTATCTGCGATTTTTTTAAAGAAAAATGGAATTTTAGACCAATTTTTCTAGCACACTAAGTTGAAACAAGGTGACAACTTCACGAGTAAATATAAAAGATACCCATGCAAAGGAAAGAAATTCAATGCTCCGGACTATCTAAGAAGAAGGTTGCATATATGCATTTGTCACCATAACCTCCAGTAATTGATCTTAAAATTTCAAAATGTTGAAATTTAACACCAATTCCAGAACACACTAGAATATCAGTATTTTGATGTATCACAACTCTCTAAGAAAAGTCAGCTGAGAATCGAGTAAATACCCAAGAAAATCAGACACAAAGCGGAATTTATGAGGTGGACGGAATAGACAAGTAAATATATTCTTTATGAAACAATATCGAACTGCTGTCACCCATCTTCTGCAGGTGAAAATCATGCAATATATTATACATCTATACTTACGTCATCAAAATCTAGGCTCCCGTACATTCTGCCATAAGCTCGCATAGGAGGTCCACCATACCCAAATGGTTCAGGGTTATTAATCATGAAATTATCACTAGGGCCAGCATCATCAAGTGGTGTAGCTGAATCTATTGCAACCTGTAAGATGACAAACGAAGAATCTTCAACATTAGAGTCACGCTCATCTTATTCAACCTCCAGTTAAATACCATCAGTCTATGCAAAAGTTGCTTAATAGAAGACGATATAACATGAAAGCATTCATACACCACCAATGCTCAAAGCTTATATATACAAGCTCATTCTGTATCAAATGGAGTAAGCACTTAAAAAGATTTGGATTGTATACCAAGAATCTGAAAAACAATAGAATACCAATTAAACAACAAGCACATCTCATGAATTCTTACTCGTTAAGGATAATACTTAGATTGAAGTGAAAACTTACACCATATCTTCTAGCCTATATTATCCAAAAAAAAAATGAATAAAAAACAATTGGTCACTGGCCTCCGGCTCAACCGGTAAAACCAGATGCTATTTGCAACAACATATAAGATCACAGCTGGCAATAAACTACTAGAATATAAGGTTAATAATGATTAGGATTCATAATGACGAATTTAGGTTCATTGTCAAGCTACCTCCGTTATATTTACATTTCTCGTCTCTTTATTATAGTTAATTAGGTTTTTTCTCTTTTTGTGATGTTTTGGAATGTTATATACTCCTTATCCTTCAGGCCATGTTCATCACTTCATTTTTCTTTCTATATACCTCTATGCAGAACATAGATACTGTCATACCACAGAGAATTAAGTGCACAAGGAGATGCTGTCAATGGGGAGGGAGTTCGACCAACCAATATTTACTAATTTGTCAAATTTTAATGTGCCCCTTTAATATGATACTTTTGGGCAGGAACAGATTGTCAGCCTATTCTACAGATTGGTCGAGTTTGGTAATAAGAAACGCTGCTCCAGGCCTGCTATTCTCCAATGGCCCCTCCTTTAGAGGGGACTTTTGGTTCTATAAGCCTGAAATTTTTAAACCAGGACAATAATCTGCAATAGGTTGTGTGGTAGTTCTAATTAGCAAAAGAGCCAAACCTGGTGTCCACATATTTCATGAGATCTTCGAGCTACACGCTCTGCCACACCATCATCAGCAAAAGTCACAAAACCAAATCCCCTATGACCAATTCTCTTGGGGTCCTAGACAAAGTAGCAAGACAAATATCAAAATATTTTTTTTGAAAAAAGATACTAAATCGCCCGGCTTCTTACCTTTGGAACATAAACATCCAAAATACGACCAAATCTCCCAAAATACTGGCGAAGATCTTCTGAACTTGCCTCCTGAGGAAGCCTGCCAACAAAAATCTTTTTTCCCATTCCACGAGGTGGCTCTCCTAATTTATGATAGTTGTTAAATTAATTGCATCAGGCAAATTGACTTGAACGAGTGCGTTCAGCAGTTTACTTACTTCCATACATAGGTTCATGATGATCATACAATGTGGGAGCACCAATTGCAGCATATCTAGTTGCAGCACTTATATAAGCACTATAAGCACCATATCCACCCCCACCACCATGGGGCTGGGGCATCCGACTAACTGGTCTGAAATCCTCCTCCTAAACCAGAACATCACCATACAAACATTCAAAATTAAATGGAGCCAGGCACAAACAACCAAATAATCAGTACAATTTAAACAGCTGAAACCCTTAGGATCTCTGTCTCACACACACAATCTCTTTCTCTGAATATGAATTTATATTTTTAATTTTAAGTTTTTCCAATGTGACTGCATTTTCTGAGCATTAGCCTATAAGAAATTGGGGGTGAGCAGATAGTATAGGGAAATCCATAAAGATTAAGAAAATTATGCTGCAAAATCATATACGAAAGCTCAAATAAAATTTGAAATACAAAAATATATGATGTTGTCAATCACCTTTGGGGTTGCTCGGTCAACAACTATAGTCGAACCTCCCAATTCGTGAGTTTCAGACATCAGATCATCCACTGCTTCTGTGAACAGATCACATATAGAGAATCTGTTAATAGTAAGTAATAAATTACTTAAGAAAATGAGCACCGCAAAGAATTACATCTTGGACATCTTTTTTCCAAATGAAAGTGGTGAGAGAGACCACAATTTATTTAACCCTCAACAAATGAAAAAGGGAAACAAGAAAGAAATGAAACCCTAGGCAGTCTGAAAAAACCAAAAGAAAACTTTTGAGGATAGTTTATTGGTCCAACTTTTTAGAAGATAAAGTGCCGAGACAGCCAGAGCTACACATGCAGGCACCAAGTAGGAAAAGAAGAGCCATAAGAGAATCACTAATTTTAAAAGCCAAAATAAGAAACAATTATATTAAGGAAGGGTATCACCAGTAGGTGTTCCCGGAAAGGAACATGTAGGATAAAGTGGTTCCATGTCGCAAACTCTTTAAGGTGAAGAATTTTTTTATTGTACATACTAGGAGCTACATCTTAGAATGAATCATGCTTCAAGCAATAAAATTAAGGTGTCTAGAGAAGGATAAGATTCCAAGAAGAGCATCATAGGATTACCAGAATTTGCAAAAGTGATGAAGCCAATTCCACGATGTCCTTTAGTGGTAGGATCCTGATTAAATGAATAAAAAGATGTGACGTGAAGACAATCAAAACAATTCTTATCACAGAATTCCGGAAAGAAGTATGAACCTTTGGCATGTATAAATCTGTTATTTCACCATATTTCTCGAAATGACTGCATAAGACGAAAATACATCACATTCAGACTTTACCAATGCACGAATGATAGTAGACTACAACTAATAAACCAATTGGACATAGCAGATTTAAACAATAACTACACATGGAAAGAGGGAATAGGCACCTTCTAAATGCAGATTCAGTTACTGATGGCGGTATCCTTGCTACAAAAATCCTGGGCACTTTCTTTGATGGTGCTCTCATCTCCTCCTGAAAAAATAGGATAGAGAATTTTAGAAGGATATAGTGAATAAAAGACTTCCAGAACTCCTCTACAACTTCTAATAGAAAATCCAGGACTAGGAGTCAAATAAAATTGAATATGCAATAATACAAAGCGAAATTGGAAGGCATAGGACATATGAACGGAAATCATAAGTCACTTGAGAAAACCTTCGGTGTGGCTATTTTGACTTCTAGCATTCTATTTCCAAGTAAATGTTCACTGGCTAATGCAGCCTGACATGCACAAAGACAGATAAATCGTAAGCAATCATAGTGCAGCAATTCGAAATTGTCAATGAACGTACACATAGCAAAATTACTAGACCAAGGTAACAATGAGAACTTAAACCACATGAAACAGCTGAGTAAACAATGATGTGTCAAAAAAGATGAGCATCAGGTCACCTTCGCGTCCTCAACTGCTGCAAATGTCACATACCCAAAACCACGAGAACGACCAGTTGACCTTTCCTGAAATCACCATGAGAAAGAAGATAAAGGATCCCCCTTGACATTTCATCCCATTCATATATATTATTTAGTAGAACTAAAGTAGATGCTTATAGATAAGCCCATGCATTTGTAAGGAAGCTAGAAATGATTCCAAAGCACAGTTACAAATATAATACACATTCATAAAAAGTAAAATTTTGATTAAGAAAAGATAAGAGAAGTAACCTTCATCACAATACAGTCCTCCAATTCACCAAATTTGCTCATGTATTCTCTCAATCCTTCGGTTTCCACATCCCATGGGATTCCCAAAACCTAAAATTAGACTTTGAAAATATTTACCTTTATATAAGCATTCATAACTAAAGATACGTTAAGACGATTTAAACTCACAACAAGCTTCCGGTTCGACATGATGAAGAAGATCTGACAATTTCCTTAAGAAATTATGAATTTATCCCCACTCTCGCTCTCTCTCACCAACTCTCAATCGCTCGCGCACTCGTCCTGCACACAACAACAATAGACACACCTCTTTCTCACAACAACACACAATTATCAGCATATACCAAAGCAAACTCACCATTTTCCTTTCTCAGAGTTCTAAGAGAAGAAAACAAAAGATTCGAGAAAAATTGAAGAATAGATTGGGACGCTCACTGGTTGACTGACCTTTCGATTCGATTTGGGGAATTTCAAAAACCCTAATCGCTCAGCTCGCGCTCTTCTCTCTATCTCAACTCTCCTCTCCGCTCTCCTCGCGCCGCTCAGCTTCAGCCTCTCACCTAATTTTTGGGTTTCATGTTAAATATTGCCTCATTTATTTTTAGTTTACAATTAATCCAAACTAAATAATTACATATTAGCATAATTTATCAAAAATAAATACAGTACATATCTACGTTTTTTTCCTTTGACTCGAGTCTTTGTTAAAAGTTTATTCTTTTCCCAAGAATTTAATTCATTTTTTTATCACTAATAATAATAACATTTCATAATTAACAGAAAGGAAAAATGTATTTAATTAATATTTAATTGTATTTAATTATATTAGCTGATTTTGGTGGATGGGTGGGGCTGCTAAAGCGTGATGTTGGTGAAATTTGTGTAGGTAGTTGAACGTCAAGAAAACAATAAAAAAAAAATTTATTGGTGACGTTTATGTAGACTTTTGGATACTCAATTCAATGTGGTTGGATCAAATGGTAGTGACTTGCGATCTCCAGAGGCGAGACTCTAGTTTGAATACTACTAAAGCCACCACTCTGGAAAAAACGTATACTATTTTCACTCTTCGGTCTGAACTGTAAATACATAATTTAGTAAATAAAAAAAAATATTATGGAATATGGCAGGAAATATGAACATTAAGAAGAATTTGATAAAAGAAGTATTTTGAGAAATTTTATTATGTTGCTTTAATTACAATCATAGATGCTTTGAAAGTATTAATTACCAGAAAATAGTTGGTGTTTTGCATATAAAGTAAGTGTGCGGGTAACAAATGTCCATTGTGTTATTTAAAGTATACAATAATTTGAAATCAGTTAATCACTGTAATTATTCAAAATTATTAAAAAAAAAAAAAATGTCAAGTGTGCTCATGTTGCTTAGTTAATCACCATGATTCACTATGTAAGGTGACTGTTTCAGATCCAGGAGTAAATTTGTCAACAACCGGCCCTATCACTGAAGATAGGGCTGTCAATGGGTCGGATTCTGGTCGGATCTTGCTCGGATCTAGATTTTTTTAATCCAACGGATCTTGGTCGGATTTGGCCGGATATCTTATATTTTTAGGATCCAATAAATTTGTATTTAAAAAGTTAAATTAATATTTTTTTCATAAAACAAGTTTATTATCTTTTCAATTTTATTTAATTTTAGCTCACATTTTTAAAGTTTCTTTACTATATTCATATTTGTAGAATGAATATATTGGTTTAAATAAATTTATAAACGAATTATAAATTACTATCTTCTTAAATTGACGTTGAAATATTATTAATGATACTTATTTTTATAAAACATTTTGTATATATATCTTTTTTTTTATTTGTTGTCGGATACAGATCTTTAACGGATCGCATTGACTTAAATCCATATTCGCTCCATGAGTTTCGGATTTCGAATCTTTATAATCGAATCAGGTCCATCGAATCTCTAATCGAACAATTATCCTAATAAATCGGACCGAATTCGGACGGATCCGGATTGAAATCCGCCCCATTGACAGCCCTAACTGAAGATATTGATGTGGTGTCTAAATGTCTAATAACTTTACGGCTACTTTTGTTAGACGTTCATGCAATGAAATTGATGTTTTAATTGATCTACTAAAGAGGATCCGGAATATTGTAACATATGATATTGTTTAATTTTTTCTCAATTTGCATTCAGAATTGTTACAATTTTAAGGTTAGATATTAATAATTTAAAATTAAAAAAAAAAAAAATTGTGCTTCTTGAGATTACACTAGACTCATGAATGAAACTTATGTTTACTATTTGGGCTTGCCTATGTTCAGTAACTAGGGGCTCATATGAATATAGTTTATCTCAATCTAGTCTCATTCAAACTGGATCAAACCCAGTTTGAATAAAGGATTTGGGCGGGTTTCATCCCCAAACCCAAGTTTCGGCTCATGGCTGAAACCTGTCCAAACCAAGGTTTATGGGCAAGTGTAAGGTGCTAGTCTGCTGACAAAGTGTCAGCAAAGCCCTTTTCATTGTTCTTTGTTATGGTTTTTTTATGTGTTCTATTTATTTTCTCACTATGTCACCATTTCCCAGTAGACAGGAATGGATCCAACTAGTTTTGGGGGGCCCTAGCGCCCTCCTCCCCCCTCCCCCCTCCCCTCCCCTCCCCTCCCCAAAGAATTTTGAAATTATTTGATAGTACTTCCTCCGTCCCATTTATTTTGCTCACATAGTACAGTTGATCAGTCAATTTGACTAAATTTATTAATATTATAATAAATAGTTTAATCAATATATTTCACTAATAAGTTGATATTATCTTATGGCACTACATATATTAATATTTAAAAGGGAAGATAAAATTGACAAACTAGAAAAAATTCACGAATTTATTATATAAATAAAATATATGTTGTAGTTTAGACATCAAGAAGCGCCCATGGCCTAATGGATAAGGCGCTTGACTTCTAATCAAGCGATTGTGGGTTCGAGTCCCACTGGGCGTGTATCATTTTTTTTCCTTGGTTGTTCCTCTTACTTTTATTTTTTTCATTTCTTTATTAATGTTTCCCGCCTATTGATACTATTTGCTAATGATCAACTTGCATTACAACTTCCCTATACTTTAATTAAAAGATAAAGTTCAGACTTCATATTCATTGTATTTAACTGTTCATTAATTTTGGATTTTATTTGGATTGAGATTAATAAATCGTGAATAAGACCGATTTTGATCCTTTTGTTTAAGTTCGGTACTTTATGAGATGAGTTTTACCTCATCGAGACTTAATCCAAATTAAAGACTAGTTTTCTTTTTCTTTAACATACTAATCTTATAATAGGTTATTGACTATTCAATATAATATTTGATTATTTATCATACTAATCTTCTAATAGGTTATTGACTATTCAATATAATATTTGATTATTTATGGTTGAGATCTTATAGAATGACTCCAGAAACATCTCATTTTTATACCTAATTTTCAAATAATATCATGAACTTACGTTAATAATCATGTTGTTTTGAGACGATATCTTCTAAATACTTTGAAACAAATTATAAATGCATTCGGGATGAATTATTCTACGCTGAATCCTAATGAAAGACAAAAAAAAGTCTAAAAACTTGAATTGAGCTAAACAAATATTATTAATACTTTTTTTGTTATTCAAGTTTATTCAAGATGGTTTAATTTTTTTCGAGACGCGTCACATATAGGAGGGTAACTCTCTCAATAGAAATTCGAACATGAATTTGTTATTTTGTAGGAGCTAGTACATTGCATAAACCAAACAAAACCTACAAAAATTCAATTATCCAAAATTTAAATACATCTATCTACAATTACTACACGTAGGACTGAAAATTAAACCAAACTACTCGACTCGAGTTCGTTCGTTCGATAAAAGCTCATTTGAGCTTGATGCGTCAAACTTATCAAACAAGATTGAACATCATTTTTAGTTCTATAACTTTCGAAACTTGACTCGAGCTCAACCCGATAAAAACATTGATAATATATTAGTAAAATATCAAGCTACTCGATACTCGACTCGACTCGAGCTCGTTTGAGCCTATCTCGATTAACAATCAAATCAAACTCAAACACAAAATTTCAAGCTTAATATAATTTAAATCAAAATTAAACAATCAATGTGTCATTTGAAACTGCTCACACTCGATTAAACTACTGCATACAAACAACAAATTAGACTTTTTCATAACTTTTAAAATTGAGATCGAAATTGGATAAAGATCAACTATTTTTTTCCTCATTAATTATAGCTACACTACAGTCTACATTACTACACGTGATTCGTCGTCCCCACTCTTTTCCCCAAAATGGTACTATCTGCCAACTGGCCACCATTAACAAACAATACACATTCACTCGTCACTGTAACGAACTAAATCGGAAAATTTCTCATCTCTTTCTCCCCATATGGAGTACCACTCCTTAACAAACTGCCTCTTTTGGCTTGCTCTCCTCACCATTTTTCTCACGAGCTCCACAGCTCAAGCCGATGAATCTACCTTCAAAATCACTAGCCACGCGCTGGAGGAAGAATTTTTTGTAGAAGGCGCGTCGTCGTCAATCGGAAGGTCACTCTTGTGGGGGAGAGCTTTCCACTACTACATTTCGTACGGTGCGATGCTGGCGAACAGAGTCCCGTGCCCTCCACGCTCCGGTCGGTCGTACTACACGCACAATTGCTACCGTGCCAGGGGGCCGGTTCATCCGTACACGCGCGGTTGCTCCGCCATCACTCGTTGCCGCAGATGAGTTGAAATTAATTAAATGTGGCTTTGATGTTTGATTTTGTGGTGAGATTTGCGTGATTTGAGAGTCGGATATGTAGATCTGTTTGAGGGTGAGATTATTTGTTTGTTGTTGTAGATTTCGTAATTAATGTAACACGAGTATGATTATGGTAATAATCCATTTGGTAATTATGGTAATTTTTATTGTTACAGAGAGATTAACTGAGAACAGAGCCCCTATTTTAACACATTAGGCCAAAATAGGGTTGAAAATTATTAGTTGTGTGATTAAGTGCATATTTATGTTTAGGTCTTGGATAAGCTTATATGATCATCAATATTCTTTTCTTTTAAGTGCATCGAGTTGCTCAATTTTATTACTTTATTTTAAAGTTTTTGGTCACATCTCTTTTGGTGCTTTTTAAAAAAATTGTTTTTAAATTAACTAGATTGTTATTTTCAAAATCGATTTTTAAATTGTTGGAGAACATGGTCTTATAAATTCTCCATCCCTATTTTTCATTCAAGAAACTATTATAATGATGACTAAAAGTTTCACTTTTTTAACTCTTTTTAGTCGAGTAAAGTTAAAGGAAATCATAATAATGCCCGCATGGGCAGCTCAACTAGTCTTAGGTGGAATTTGGAATAAGAGACCAAGAATCGAACCTCACTAGCGGCAGTGTGGGAGCAACCTCTCAAAAAATGAGGGGGCTCCTTGTGCGCAGTGAGTACTGGTCCGAGCCTCTGTTGTCGGTTGAGTCACCATGATTTACCTCCTCTCACAATCCCGTCGGACAGGGGGTGAGGGGCGTCCGAGGTGAGCGATTTCACCTTTTGGAACAAAGAAATAATAATAATATGACATTTAGATAACTCATACTAAAATAATGTAAAAGTATTTAATTCCTTTTCTTTATCTAGTAGGTTAGTCATTATTGTATTCTTCAGACTATAATGAGGATACCATGAATTGATATATTATAAATTTGATTTGGTACATTATTTTGAAGACCAATGAGAAAATAGTGACTGAAATAACCCTAATGATATCAATAGGTTGAATTTATATCGGTATAAAAATTGTTTTTTGATACATTTAATTATTGTTTTTTTTATTGAACATATCACGTTAAAAAGTAGTGGTATTGATTTTAATATACCATATTTAATTTATTTTATTAGATGAAAATATGCATAAAATAAGATCACGACTAAAATATCAAATTATGTCTTGTAAAACTTAAGATAAAAATTAAGTGTTATTTATAAAAGTAAAACATACTTTATGTATATTTTACATTTATATATTTTACTTTAATTTTTGGATTCAGATTTTTGACAGATATATAACCTAATTTTCTATGCTCTTAATTAAACTAACTTTTTTTCAACAACTAATCACATTAAATCTCGAAAAAAAATTATTCTATTAAATGATTAAATCATACCGAATCCATTCCATTCTAAAGGCATAAATTATAATAGGTAAAATTACATTCTAAATTAATTAGTAATTTTGGATTTTCGTTCCAAATTATATTATCTCACCGAATTTCATCCCGCAATTTATTATTTGTTTGAAATATCGTTCCAAACTAATTATAAATTTTGATTTTTCGTCCCAAACTATATAAACTCGCCAAATTTCGTCTCATAATTTACCATTTTGTATGAATTTAGTCCCAATATTAAATTTCTAATTTAATGGAAATAACGGTTCAATATTCTAATTAGTTTGACTAATTCTGTAATATTAAATAATTATTCATGTTAGAATTTATCACGTCATGACACGTAAGCAGCCATGTGATAATTTAACGGTAAATGCGCAATTTTCGTCTTATAATTAACGGTGGAACGATATTCTAAAAAAATATTAAATTACGGAATGAAACGCCAATTTAAAAAGTTTGGGACGAAAATCCAAAAACAATAATTAGTTTGGAACCATTTTTGTAATTTTGCCATTATAAATTATAATATTATACTATCATGAAATATATGAAAATGGGCCAATGGGTTAGGGCCCGCCAGGTAGTAAAACAAGCCCTTTAAATTGTTTCTTGAAGTTGTATTCAGCGGCAATCTTAGCCCTTGTTTGTGGCCCAGCAATTTTAATTTTGTGTTGGGCCAAACATAGTTTGGAACCATTTTCATCATCCCATAGAAACTGAACATATCGAAACTGCCCAAGTTTGTATTTCTCCTCTAGGAGAATAAAATAGGAACTTGCATAACTTTACGGTTAGGGCTGAAAATCAAATTAAATTATTCGATATTCGGCTCGAATTTGTCTTATATCAGTTCGTCGAACAAATCAAACAAGCTTGAACAAGATTTTTTGTTTGATAACTTTTGAAGCTCGTCTCGATAAGCTAAAAATTGAAAAAACACATGTTAAATACCAAGCTACTTGATGCTCGGCTCGAGCTCGTTCGATAAAAACTCGTTTCAATTCGGTTCTTTAAGAAATCAATCCAAACTCAGACACTAAATTTCAAGCTCGATAAATTCAAACAAAGCTTGAATAATGTGTCGTTCGATATTACTCGGCTCGTGAATACCCCTTACCCTACCCACTTGTATCTCAATTTTGTCATTTCAACTAAAATTATTGGCCTGTTTTTTTGGCGTTTCTCAAAATTATTTTGTGTTTAGGAATTGCCAAACAAACATATTTTCTACTTTCTCAAATAAATTTTTCATATCTCAATTTTTTCAAACCACACTCTCAAAAGTCAAACAAACAACAATTTTCTTACCTCTAAGGCCATCTCCAACCCGTAGGGCTATTCATAGACCTGGGGTGTCAATCTCCACCTGGGGAATCTGCACCCCCCTGAGCATCGTCTCCAACCGGTAGGGCTATCTCCTCCAATTAATTAAAAAAAAACCTTCCCCACTCTCACCTATAGTATCTATAATAATAATAATAATAATAATAATAATAATAATAATAATAATAATAATAATAATAATAATAAATTTAAAAATAAGTAATATTAATTTAAATATGAAAATGCATAATAATTAATTTTAGAGACAATAATAATAAAATAATAATGTTACATTCGGGACAAGAAAAACAACAACGATTACACGGAAATAACAACGAAATTGCAACGATAAAGACAACATTGAAAATGCAACAATACAACAATGTAAACAACAAGAAAAATGCAACGATGGAAACAACAATCATTAGGCGTTGGGAAAATAATCAAAAGGGTTGTTATTTGTTTCCACGTACGCTTATTGGAATGTTATTTGTATTCACGTACGTGTACATATAATTTTGTCTGAATTATACATTGAACATTAATGCTATATTAGAGTTTAAATGAAATTAAAATATTTCAAATCAAATTTTAAATGTGGCTAAATAAATTATTATTTTATAGACAAATATATAATTTCAAAATTAATAATGGATAAGAATTTTATTATACTATAATTTTTTTTAATTTAACTTTCATGGCAAATTTTTATATCTAATAATGTTACATCTTTAATTTAAAATAAATTGTTATTAAACTTACAACAATTTTTATAATTAAATGTAACATTTATTTTTTAGTTAATTAAAATAAATAAGGTATTGTTAAAATTCGTAGTTAATTTTTTAACTTTTTTTATTATTAATTTATTTATTAATATATATTTTTTAATTTAATAAAAAAAATTAAAGAAAATTCACCAGGTGGCGCCACCTGATGCAGTGTGGCTGGGATGCGCTAATCAGCGCGTCCTAGGAAGAGGGCGATGGGTTGGGCGATTTACAGCCCAGCCCATCGACCTGGGCGGTCAATTTGGACCGCCCAACATCGTCTCCAACCCGGGAAGAGAGGGTTAGGCCCATATCCACCCACCCCCTTCCCGGGTTGGAGATGGCCTAAATAAAATATATATAAACTCTACCCTGATTTGATATAAACTAATCTATCTATTACACAATTTATCTCACTTAAATAATGATTTGACATAAAATTTTGCATCTGCAATCTAACTCTTAAAAAAAAACCTTAAACATACTTTATTTTTAAAATCATTCTTTAAAAACTCAAACAAATCAAAATTATTTAACAAACTTCCACTACTCTCTCAAACTACTATTTTATTTTTTAAATACTCAAACTATTTTCCTAAACACCAAACAAACAAATTCATTAATTTTTCAATCATGACTTCAACTATTATACAATATAATATCAATTAATTCCAAAAAGACCTGACATGACAATTATTAACTAACATTCACCCTCAAACTCCAATATTCAAAATACAACTAATTAAATACAAATTTTGCATTAAACTTTCGCGCTGACCACTAGTACAACTACTCAACAAGAAGAATGAAATGGATCACTCTGGCTATTTCACTTGGGCCTAGCCTTCGAACAATCTTTAGCCAATTAATTTAAAAGAAAATAAAAGAAGAAGAAAAGATTGGATGAATGAAGGGTTTATCACACTTTTTTATTTTGTTATACGACTACAAACTAATTTCTTCAAGCACCAAATTTATCACCAAAATAATTAATGCCTCGTATAATTAATTAATTTCTTTTTGAGTATTTTCATTTACCAGGTAAATAATGTTTTTTTGAAATTACTCCCAAAATAATGCAAAAAATCAAAGTTTTTGCACTGATATCATTTATTGATTTACATAAAAAAAATGAAAATTGAAAATTGAAAAATCTTCTTTATGCGTATCCTGTTTGTGCAACATATACCGTATAAGATTTTAGTTACATGTCCTTTGCTTTTTATTGATGATGTGCTAGTCTATTTCTATTTTGTCTGTGTAAAAGATTTAGTGGAGATATTTAGAATTGAACAAGTTGGTTCAGTGATTGAATTTCGAAATACAACCACACAAATTGAATAATAAACATGAAAATTTGACGGCCAGAATAAAATAGCGGGTCAAGAGAGAAAGCCCAATCAAATATGACCCTTTGGCGACTCTTTGGGCCATCGTTTGATTTGTAAGATCAACATTTAATACAATGATTTAGATAAGCACAAAAAAAATCTTTATAGTTGAGGAAGTTTTGAATGGACGTTTACATGTTTCAAGTTGTTTGTATACACTGGTTGTAGAAATTCTTATATAAATCGGGTTTAATCGAATTCAAAATAACTACATGATAAATACAATATACTTACTTTATGATTGGATGTAATTCTTCGTAGAGTGATCAATCAGGTTAATAAAGACAATCCAACATACGACTGACCAAGACTTCTTAAACCATATGTTAATTATTATCAAACGGATCAAAGGCAAGAAAAAGCTTTAGGTCCGACTTTGACTCCAACTTTTCACGATGGCTTTATAAAATTTTGGGGAACTTTCGTGGCTACCTCAGCATCCGCCATATTAAGGGGAGTTTTAGGGACACTTTTTATGCAAAAGTGTCCCTAAAAGTGATCTAACATGATAGATGTTGGCTACCCAGAGGGTAGCCTCGAATATTCCAAATTTTGAAGATAGTGGTAATAAAATTGAAACATGTTGCTTTGATATTTTTCGAAATAATCATTACATCATTATCTTGGCAAATATAATTTATCAATAGTAAGGTATAAATAATGTATAAACAATGTTCAACTAGTAAATATAAATAATATTCAAATTCAAAACTAGTATTAAAACTAGATAAAATTTCACATTTCACATAAAATTTGAACTCATGACCTCGATTATTAATGTAACAAAATGTGATACAATTTATGTATAATAAAACTCTGAAGAAATATGAAGTATATTAAGCACAAAACACACACTTTTAAGCTAATATTAAGGGTCTATTTGTTTGGCGTTTCCCAAAAATTTTCTGTGTTTGATAAATGCCAAACAAACATATTTTCTACTTTCTGAAATAAATTTTCCATCTCTCAATTTTCTCAAACTACTCTCTCCAAAGCCAAACAAACAACAATTTTCTTATCTCTAAACAAAATTTATACAAACTCTACTATGATTTGACATAAGTAACCTATCTCTTATACATTTATAATTATCTCACATAACCAAAATGATTTGACATAAAAACTTACACATCTTAAACATTCAACTTAATTCTTCCAAAAAAACCTACACCTATATTTCTTAAACCACTCTCTTAAAACCCAAACACACACTCCCAAATTACTTTTCCAAACACCAAACAAACATGCCCTAACTAACTACAATGATCAAACAAGAAAATTCCCTAATCTGAGTAGGACCAAATGACGTCTAAAGTCTAAATCCTATTTTTATAGCTTTAGTTTTGTCGTTTTTGTCTTTGAACACTAGTCCGTATCATGAATATATTTTCTTATAAGTTCGAACTCTTAACCATTGGACATAAATTATTCGGGAAAATTACAAATTTGGTACTATAGATTATAGCACTTTACAATATTAGTATCACTAGATACGTATATGCCATTACAACAAAAATGATTTTTGGTGGCTGATGCAGGAGCATCCAAGGCAATCTATCTTTTTATTAGTTAGTTATTTAGTTTTCTTATTTTGGTAATTTAGTTTCTATAGGAGTCTAAGAGTTATTCAGTTTCCCTAAAAGTTTTATTTACTTTCAGTTACTTAGGCTTAGAGTATTATAAGGAGTTGTAATCTTTACTATTTTCGGATATTGATGATTATGAATTTTTGAAAAAGAAGAGATTTGTTCTCTCAAAGGTTAATGGGTGTCTATTTCTCGTGTTCTTGTAACAAATTTATCTGATGGAACTTGTCTGCATAACAATCACTATTCTGCCTGGCTTCAGTGACATCATGCCTGATGACATTTTGAAGAAAATGTCACACAATATTTATATAGTCATATTTTTGAAGAATGTCACAAACTATAAATGTTAATTTTACTGATTAGAGGCATTTTTATACAATAATGTTAATTTTAACTGCAATTGTGACATTGATACATTTAGTCACATCGCTACTTGTGGCATTTTGCTAGTGACATTTTATATATAACATTTTTCAAATTGCCACTTTAGCAGTGTGATTAAAAATTAAATATTACTATCATAACAAGAGGTAACATAATAAAATGCCATAATAATGTATAAATATCACTAAACAGTATGATTAACATTTATAATTCCTGATATTCTTAAAAAAATATAATTATATTCAATTTTTGTCACCTTTCTTTTCAAAATGTCATCAAGCTTGGTGCCACCAAATATCATTTTTGTTGTAGTGTGCTCATTTAGTACCATAATTTGAATATTGATTGCAATATTCCTACATCGTCAAATAATTTGAAAGCAATGGACGAAATTGACCGTGCATCGCATGTTGCCACTATTTTTATTTTTGGAGGGAAAATAATCACGTTATCTCGTATTTTAGGAAAAATAATAACATTTTCCTCACATTATTACTCTATACTGTGATAATTTTTCTCCAAGTGACGAGTTAACTTTCGTCCATTTCGATTCAATATCTGACGATAGTATGAACATTATAATTAATATTTAAACTTTGATACTAAATATACATTTATCTATTCATGAATGATACTAAGATCGCAAAGTGATCTATTGCATGATACTAGATATGCAATTTTTACTATATTCTTCTTATTGGGATGTGTTTGTGCACCAATGTTTAATAAATTTAGTAGAAATGATTAACACTTACAAAGTAATGAATTTAGATAGATTTATTGGGAAAAAAAAAGTTATGAATTTAGATCTGAATAATTGCTAAGAGAATGTCTAATGTAATACAATACACTATTAATGAAGTTTTTTTCTCAAAAAAAAAATTAAGTAAAAGAAATACTAATAAAAAAATAAAAAGGCATCTATTGAAAGATAAATGGTTAATTAAAGGAAATTTATGTATAGGATATATAAAATAGGTAAAGAGAAAAATAGCTTTAATCAAACTTTAATGGGCGGCGGCGGCCCAGCAATTTGTGCAAGTTGAACGTAACGTTACGGGAAACTGTAATTGTAACTGTTTGGCAGCCTTAATCACGACTACAGCAGCAAGTGCACGTGAGTAAACTATGTAGCTTCGGTAATTGTGAATTGAACAATTAACTGCTCATAACTAACTCTTCTTTAACTACTTTTTAATTTTAGTCTAATGGAGTATTATTTTTTTACCTTCTAGATTTTATCTCATGCGTAGGGAAATTCTTATCCAGATCGGATTTAGTCGAACCCAAATTAATTACATGGCAAGTGTAATACACTTGCTTTGGGATTGGATGTAACTTCCAGAAAAGTGAACAATTACAAAACAAGTGCAATACACTTGCTTGGTGGTTGGATGGGTTTGGCCAAGCCAGGCTTGGGCAAGAATTTTCCCTCATGTGTAATACTCCTACTTTTTTGGTTTTTTTTATTTGTCGTTTTAATAATTTTTATTGTTTAATTTTAAATGTTGTTTATGATTTCAATATCAAAGTAAGGTTCGTTAATCAATTTACTCTTCTTATTAATATTTGTTATTAATGTTAATTAATGCTAACATTATTTGATTAAAATGGCACATTGGAATTTTGGTTTAAAAAATAGCTATTTATGACATTTCTTAATTCATGTGCAATTCTTTAAAACGACAAATAAAAAAAAAAGAATTAATAACTCATGGTTTCAATTATCATTAATGTAGATTTCTCTCTAATAATACTAGTCATATTATTTGGTTGATATTCTCTGTAATTAATTGGTAATTCGATTAATTTCAAATTTAATAATATTGATGTAATGATATTAATGTAATAATCGTTGCTATTAAAGTAAATATATTGTTAAATTTGAAATTAAAGTAGTTAAAAGAGTTAGAGTTATGTTATATTGAATTAAAGTGTTACACATTTATAATATATAGAAGATCTCTCCTAGAATGAGCCATGTTATATCGTTATCACTTCTCCTGGGCCTTGCGAAAATGAAATACTACTATCATTTTTAAAAGTATTTAGTTAATTAAAACGTGCCACAAGATTGGATGCTTAAATTTCACACACTAACTGTCACAAAATAAAAAAAAAAATAAAAAATTCACACACTAACTATGTGCTTTCGTTGTCTGTTCGCAACTTTTTTCCGAAAAATAGATCTCCTACCAACATCCATGCACCAAACATGTTGAGAGGAACTGTTCATTTTTTTCTTTTTGTGGTCCATTATAAAATTTTGTACAAGAAATGCAAATGTTAATTTGTATTTGAAAAAACGGAGACAAGAATTTAGATGGAAGTGTTATTGGGAAAACTATTAATGCATGTGTCTATATTGAGATGTTATAAAATTTTAGTATATCCCTCTCTTGAATCCTCAAATAATTTCTTCAACCGTTTTCACATTTAAAAATAAAAAATCTGATGTATTTTACACTGTTATTCTATATATGTAAAATTACTAGATTGCAAACATTTGACAATTTGATAACCTCATAATGGAAATTTATGAACCAAACTAATTGCTTAATTATAAATTAGAGTTGGCCCTTGTATATGTTGAATTCATTAATTACATTTTGTTATATAGGCATGTCTTAAAGATAAATAAAAGCTTGTCCTTTCTTGAGTCTAGAATTTAGAAGTAAGCAATGTGCAGCAATCTTGTTCACAAATTTGACCCAACTAAAAATAATGTAGAATTAATTAATTATTTACAATTAAATTTTATATGAACCCATTATATGTAGCTAGTGAGATAGCCTACCAATGGCAAGCATGCTTAGTATATATTATTGACCAAAAGTGCAAATGTTGTAAGGAAATTGTGTCTAAATATGCAATTTTATAAAGAGGGAGACCAAGTGAAAATAGTTTCAACTTTCAACACTTGGTTTGAAACCAAAAATGTAATTTTGTAAGGCGCCCCTCAAAAGTTTCAAATGATTAGTTATGCGAAACTAAAAGTACAATTTTGATCTCAATGGAAATCTTGGGGACGGGTTAGATGGTGAATATGTTGGCTTAAAAGGAGAATATTACCTACTCCAGTGGATTTAATTCACCCGAGTGCTGGATGAATGTCAAATGAGCATGGAAGGGGATTGGTTTGTTGTGCTATTTAATAGTTGTTGACTTTAGTCAATAAAAGTTAAAACTGAATTAGCACTAATTTAAATATAATTAAGGGTGTATGCAGATGGATTTTGGCCCGGTCTCGCAGGTTTCGCGAGATCGAGCCAAAATCCTTTCAAATGAGTTTTTGTCAAACACATATAATCATCAAAATTCTATTTAGAAATCCACACTCAAACTCTTCAAACTTATAAACATTGATTTAACTAGGTACTACCTACTTTTTTCCCCCAAATCTCACTAAAATAAATTTGATTTGACACTTACCATCTAATTTTTTCCCTAAACCCCAACATCCAAACCCAATTCAAGTGGGTTTCAACTTATTCAAACAACAAAACCTAATAGCCAAAACTCATCCAAATGAGGTCTCAAAGGTTTCATAGAAACCATCCAAACCAGATTTTTTAAATTGAGCCCACGAATCGAGCTAAAACCCATCCAAATACACCCTAAGCGCCTTCGAAGTTCACATATAATACAATTTTTAGGTAGTAATTTACTCACTAGATAATACTCCTATATATTAGATCATCATTAGCGTGCATGACAATTTCTTGTCGATAAATTAAAATATGAAAATATCAATATACACTTTTCCGCCAACGATTTGCACTATTGTCAATCACCGACATGCATGAAAAATCTACTTGTAGAGAACAAGTTGTTCCAAGTTTCATGTGACTGCAAATCGTTATTAAATGTGTTTATATAATACTACATGATCTCCTTAATTTTACAAAATAACAAGTCCCCAAGATAGGGATTTCCATGTGAATGGTGGGCCTTTTGCTAATAATAAAACATGGTGCATGTCTTAGATATTGTGTCCATGCTCAAATGATAAGAGTGTTTATTAAAATCATAAAAGAAAAGTTCAATTTGTTTTACTTTTCTTGATTTATTTGAAATGGGTACTTTATTTCAAAAATATTTATTTCTTAGAATTCTAAAATATTAATTAATTAAATCTTGACATATATATTATTATTTCAACATATTATTTTTAAATTGATAAATGAAAAATCCACTTAATTTTTTTACCAAATCAGTTGCGAATATGTTTTTATAATATTTAATTTGATTCAAATATTTTTTAGCGAAAACAAATTTTATAAGTATATATATTGAGTATAATTCCATAACAAGTATAAATCAATAAATTTAACTTTTTACCTATCAAGAACAAATATTAGATATAATGGAAATATACTTTTTATATTCTTATTATTACTAAGATACAAAATTAAAGGGCTTGACATTAAAAGCCTGTTTGTTTGGTGTTTGGGAAAGTAGTTTGGGAGAGTAGTGGAGACTTGTGAAATAATCTCAATTTGCGTAATGTTGTTTGTTTGAGTTTTGATAGAGTGGTTTGAGAAATATAGTAGGTATAAGTTTTTTTTGGAAGAGTTGGGTTGAGGTGTAAGATGTGTAAGATTTTATGTCAAATCATGTTTGTTGTGAGATAAATTGTGTAAGAGATAGGTTAGTACTTTATGTCAAATCAGAGTAGAGTTTGTATAGATTTTGTTTAGAGATAAGAAAATTGTTGTTTGTTTGGGTTTGAGAGAGTAGTTTGAGAAAATTAAGAGATGAAAAATTTATTTCAGAAAATAGAAAACATGTTTGTTTGATATTTTTCAAACACGAATTTTTTTTAGGAAACGCCAAACAAACTGACCCAAACAATTCTGAAAATTAAGCAAAACTACTTCATTCGTTATACATATAATATTGTCTATGATCTATTGATAATAGCTCGTGGGTTCCCTTCGTTATACATATGACCACACCATTGTACAAAGTTCGAGTAAAATTTATCGTCTCATGGAGTTCTCCATTGTATTTATATTTGAGTCGAGCTCCAGTCATATTCAACTCGATTAAATTTATTTTGAGCTCAGTTTGTTTAAATATCAATATTGAACACAATTTTAATTTTAAAAGAAGTAAAATTAAGGTTGAATAATTGACTGACTCTTTGACTTTATTTGACTCGGTTATATCTTTATCTCTCTTTGCATGGTTTTAGCACTTTATTTTCATCTCAAGTTTTTTATTGGGGTCAGTTCGAAGATTTGGTTCCGATTTTCACTTCGTCTGGGAATCAATTTGTTGCACAGAGATGTACAATTGCTTATTTTCTTCATTTTTTTTCTTTTTTCTTTTTCTTGTTTTGTTTTTCCGAAATTTGGTTTGATCTTCATTGTTCACTTTCACTTTAGTCATTGTGGTTACTATATTGTATTTGTAATATGTTTTGTTTAGTAATGAAAATTTGTTAATTATCAAAAAAAAAAAAAATCTATGTGTGACATCAAAATATATACATGCGAAATATTAATTTCAATTATCTATTAATGTAATGATATATAACTTTTTCCATAAGATCAAATAAAATCTTTTGACAGCAAATACGACTCAGATTATACATAATACTTTCTTCTTCCCATAATTCTTTATTCTTTATTACGATTGCCAGTTATTTAAAACTAAAATTTGAAAGAAACTTGTAATAGATAATTTATCAATTACTCACTCCGTTCCACATTATATGTCGTTTTAGAGTGTTGCACGGGTACTAAGGATCCACATAAATAACATGTATTTTAATATTGCATTGAAATAAAAAACATAGATTTTTAGGTGTAATAAACAAGGGATAAATTGAAAAAGAGGTACTTAATATTGCATTGGAATCCTAAAACGACATATATATTGAGAATATAATTTTTTCTCTAAAACGACAGATATTGTTAAACGCGATAATAAAAAAAATCAACAATATTTAATACTCCCTCCGTCCCATTTATTTTGCTCCCTTTGCTACAGTACTCGGTCAAACTTTTTAATCTTTTAGGTGACTTATCATATTAAATTATTCACATTTGTGGTGTGTTAAACCTTTTAAATATTAATATATATAGTGTCATAATATATTATCAACTTATTAGTGAAATATATTAATTAAATTATTTATTATAATTTTTACAAATTTGGTCAAATTGACCGGTCAACTGTACCTGAAGAGCAAAAAAATTGGGACAGAGGGAGTAATATTATATAACAGCACATAATATTTAAAAAAAAAATTAAACGTTAATACGTAAACAATTTAGTAGTTTTTCTCCCTCATCAATTTGACACCGTTAATATCGTTAACGTGTGTCAGGGTTCGACTGATGCTCCATTTACTTCAACTTTCCCTTTTCTAATTAATACTAATATATACGGTTACTTCATTACCTCCTCCAAGTCGCTAACTAGTAGCAACTTGCACTTATAGCCGCAACTTTGCAATAATATAAACCACCCTTTCAGGTGTACCATGGCCATCCGGCTAAGGGCGAACAAATTAAATGGTCAAGTTAATGAATATTTTGACCAATCCCAATTTTGTAGCCGCAACGCCTTTTCAAGTCCAGGTTGAGTCTTCTTTTAGGAGCATTAGAATTTCACTTTCATGATATTTTTATTTTTTATTTTTTAAGAGTTTAATTCATTTTTGAGGCGCGACATATACATTAAATGGAAATTCTCTTAATAGAAATTTGATTCTGGATTCACTATTTTGTAATGACTAGTCTCATCCACTAATTCAATAGTTTGTTGATGCTTTCGTAAAATTTGATTGTTAACTCTTCTAGGTTCGTATTTTATAAAATAAACTTATATCTATAATACTTTTGGTCCGCATTTTACGGAATTATACTTCGATTTCAGTTTATATATATATTTTTTAAATTTGACCCTAAGAATAGTAAGGCAACTTAAGTAATTGAAAAGTTATTACAAAAAGTAATTTATTTAATTTATTATAATAATAATTGCATGATGTTAAATAGCACAATAATATTATATAAAAAGTTTTAAAATTCATAAATGTATTAAAAAAAGTTCCACCTTAATAGACTATACTCCCTCCGATTTTTTTATTGTCGCATTGATCTGAAAGCTTATTATGAATTTTCAGTGAAAAACCCACTTCTTTACAAAAAGACAGATTATTTACTTTAGTATGAACCAAGAGGGGAAAAGGGAAAAAATGGCTTATAAGTTATAAGTAAAGGGCGTTGACAAATTTGTCCTATATATTTTTGGCCGGCAAGTTTACCTCACAACTTATAAATTTGAAGCAATTCTAATTTTAGTTGGAGCTCAATTGCAAAAATTGGCCCAAACTAGCAACATGTGGGGGCCATGTGTTGAATTTAAAAAGTAACAATTGCATATATACCCCCAAATTTAGAAATTGACCATCTTGAATTGAGTTTAAAACTGATAATTGCGTATTTATCCCCAAAATTAGAATTGAGTTTTTTTCTTATAAAATTTAGAAATACACATTTAAATTTTCACTATGAATAAACAATGAGTTTTAGTTTTAGATTAAAATAGTTTGATGGATTTTTTCAGAAAAAAAAAAACAGAAGAATTTTAGTTTTAGACTTTTAAAAGAACCTAAGTATATAGTATTTAATTTTTTCAATAAAAAAAACATAAACTTGTTTTATAGTAGAATCATAATGTAATATTTTACTTTGATACATAATTAAATATGCAATTGTTACTATTCAAATTGAACACATGGCCTCATTGGCCTGCATATGATGCTAGTTTATGCCAATTTATACATAATTTATACAATTGGACTCAATTGAAACTGAAATTGCTTCAAATATGTAAGTTGTGGGGTAAAGTTTGCTGGCCCAAAATTTGTGAGCATAATTTAGTTATGAGATCATTTTTGTTATTTTCCCTACTTCAGAGTGTATACATTTTATTAAGTTCAACTAGTTATAAAAAATAAATAAATAAATAAGAAAGATAAACATATGACCTTTTTTCAAGTAATTGAAAAAAAAAATCCTCATACACAAGTTTGAGTAAATTATTAAAAAAAAAAAGCTTGAGTAAATAAAAAGGAAAAATCAAGTAATAAATTGGCACTAACGAATTACTTGAGGATGACTCTTCCATAAAGTTGAAAAAAGCAATAAAGCAAAAAATAATTTGATGATCATTAGATCTCTCAAACAAACAAATCCCAAATCAAATCGGCATGGTACTTATTAAATAGGAAATTTCCATCTTAACTAACTATTCTGATCAACAATATTAACCACGTTTCCAAAATTAATGTACTCTGTATAATTCACCACGAAATATCCTTCCCAACCACATGCTTTTTATTATATTTATTTAATTAATTAATTAATTAGTTAACAAATCTTAGCTACACACACGTTTGCGTCACTTTTACATTCATTGTATAACTACAATTCCAATCCTAACCCCAATCGAACTCCTCTTATATATATACACTCAAACAGAGTCTCTATTGTTGTATTTTTAAAACCTCTGTTTTTCCTCTAAAAAAATCCAAAATCCTACATAGATAGTTCAAACAAAAGTGACTTACAAACATGGATTGGATTCGCGGCGAGAAATTGGGTCATGGGAGTTTCGCGACGGTGAGTTTAGCCGTGCCGAAAAAACAGAGTAATCAAAATCCTCCACTAATGGCGGTCAAATCTTGTGGGACTTTACACTCTTCATCTCTTATGCGCGAGAAATTGATTCTGGACGAGTTGAAAGATTGCCCAGAAATCATTCAATGCTACGGAGAAAGTTTTTCGTTCGAAAACGGCGAAAAATTATACAATGTGTTACTAGAGTACGCTTCCGGCGGCGCTTTGTCGGAAAAGCTCAAGAACTCCGACGATCATAGGTTGCCGGAACTCGAAATCCGACGATACACCAAGTCTCTACTCAAAGGTCTAAACTTTATTCACAAAGCAGGGTACGTACACTGTGACATCAAGCTTCAAAATATTTTAATAACCCCGAACGGGCTTAAAATTGCCGATTTCGGCCTTGCAAAACGGGCTGGAATTGAAAAGAAAGAATTTTGTTCTCCGGGGTGTGAATTGAGGGGTACCCCTTTGTACATGTCGCCGGAGACTGTCACCGGCGGGGAGCAAGGACCGCCGGCGGATATTTGGGCACTTGGGTGTGCGGTGGCGGAGATGGTTACCGGAACTCCGGCCTGGAGGTGTGCCGATGACGTGGCTGAGTTGCTGATGAGGATTGGTGTTGGTGATGAGTTGCCGGAGATTCCTTCGGATTTGTCGGAGGAAGGGAAGGATTTTATCCGGTGTTGTTTCGTTAAGGATCCTATTAAAAGATGGACGGCTGAGATGCTTTTAGATCATCCCTTTATTTATGGCTATGATGATGATGATCTTAGCACTGTTGCATTGGAGTACAATTACATCAAGGAAGAAAACAGAGAAGCATCACCCTCTCCTAGATGTCCATTTGATTTCTCGACATGTTTTACGACTTTGCCCTCATCAGAATATACCCAGGAATCTTTATCTTGGTTTTCCGGTGATCAAATTTCGGCGGCGGAGCGGCTAAGGAGTGTGGCTAGTGAGAAAGGTCCTGATTGGTCTGTTACAGAAGATTGGGTCACAGTCAGGTGACGGAAGAGAATATTTTAATCAATTTTGCTAGAAGAGGCGGAATCAATTTTTGGAAGATTTTTTCTCTATTTTTTAATGAATTAATTTACATACAATGGATGTTGTTAGATTATGACTTCATAGAAGGATTCTAATTGGACACTCAAAATTCTGTACAGTGTAGCTTTAGTAAAAGATTTTATACAAGTATACAACATTAATTTCATTCAAGATTAGTATTATTATTTTATTTGTTTTGAATAGTATTAAATTCTTCTAGGGAAAATGAGAAATGCAAGTTGTGCTTGGAAGTGTTAGGCAACAGAGTTCTGATATTTTGCCCAATTGGCCACTTCCCACTTTTTCTGTAAGTAATTAATTATGAGATTATGGGTTTTTGTGCAATTGCAACTTGCAAGAGTATCAATAATTCAATATCCATAAATCCAGGATCAATATGAAATCGTTAAAGATAAGAAATAAATGATACAAGTCTTGCTCCTTTTTCTTTAATATGCACTTGTGTTTGATAATTTCTATTTTCGATAAATTAGGGTAAATTCAATTACAAGGCAAATATCATGGATCAAAATTTCCATCTTTTCCTTCGAAAACATCGAAAAGTTTCCGTTTTTTAATCAAGCGAAACGAAAATAAATTGTAATTCTGAAACTATTTGTTTGCCTTAAACTCTGTTATTTATCTAAATTTAGTAACTTTTATTACAATTTTTCCTTAGTGTTTCCGAAACATTTTCGAAAAGTCTCGAAAAGTTTTCAATATTTGGCTGATCGAAACATACACTCGAAACGAAATTTTGATCCATGGCAAATATATTGCATGATTATATTTTAAGTGTTTTATTCAATTTTAAAGCAAATATATTATACTTGTTATACAAATACATTTGATTCAACCAAACCCTCGAATTAAGTTCGAATTTCATGTGACTAGTCTGACGTAGAAAAGGCATCTACATTTCAGAACATGAAACAACCATGGATTTGTAAGATCAATGTCGTGCCTAACAACAAAAGCAGTTAATATAGTTTGAAATATTGTTATTCTGGATAAGAATTTTGCTTTTTCCTTTTTTATTACGAGATCTTTTGTTTAAATAGATATAAAGGAAAAAATACATTAAATCTGAGGAAATACAAGTTTCAATATCCACAATGCATGTATAAATATATTCAGGTTTAATTTAGTCAGGTCGGGCTACATCATTCCCAAGCTCTAAGCCTTTTCAGTGTTTGTTATTTTTTTCTAATGAAACGGTAGGTGATTATATTGTTATATCGATAAATTTACTGTAAATAATATTTACCTGACAAAAATATTTACTAACAGTACTAATATTAAACTAAAACTTGCACTTCTTCACGCACAAGAAGCTTGTTGTTGTCGAATTATTAAAGAAAAACTTCTTGTTGAACCAATTTTGAACTATGACTTTCATAATTCAAATTTGGGGTTGTTGGCATCTTAACTCCTTGTGATATGTCTAATAGACAGTTTAATACCCTGTGATTTGATAGGTAATTTACCTCCATGTGATATGAAAAAATAAACAATTTAACTCCTTACTCGTGAATGTGTAGCACACACGCATTTTCATGCAAAAAATGACCATTTTAACCCTACCTTGATAACATATTCACTTCACTTTACTTTCATGTGATATGCATAAATAGACAATTTACCTCTCTATGATATTTATAAATGAACATTTTACCTTCCTGTGATATTGCATAATACGTATTTTACCCCCTTGTAAAAATGTAAAAATTAAGAGGAATGCATTACTTCTTTTATAAAAACACAAGGAATTATTTTGCCCTTTTATTTACCAATGAGGTAAATTACTTATTAAGAATAACAATTGGAGTTAACTTATTATTCACTCCCAAATTGGACCGCGGGTTCCTCCCTCTAGCTCGCTGTATTTTCCTTTTCAACATTATGCTTGCAAATTTCAAATTACAAGTTATGCTTTGTGAGTAACGTTGAAGTAACCTAAAATATTGGTTGGGATTCAAACGAACCGAAAGTAGCTAGCCTCATTTTATTGCTTAGAATGAAATTTAGTTGAAACTAATGAAGCATGATTTTATCGTGTAATAATAAGCCACCTACCAAAAATAATTATATACACATGTCTTTGTAGCTTCACAATATTCTCCATAGGCTCATTTTTCCACGGTTTTTATTATAGGAACAGTGTAACACTGTTTCTTGTTAGCTCGTTATAATCGCATTTATATATCACATGTGTATATAATTATTTTTATTTCCTTTTTTGATTTTTCAAGCGTATTTAGTATTGGACACGACTCAATTATTTTTAAGACCCGTCAATCATATTACATGTGAATTTCTATTAGCGGGATTTGATCCTGAATTCGCCAGTTTCTTTCACTAATCATTTGTTTGTATATAGTTTGTATTCTAAATTACTCATTCAATAGTCAACTTAAATGTAAAGTCATTGTCCTAGTTAAAAAATTTTGTAAACTTTACATAGATTTTTTTTAGATTATATCGTGATATATAAAATATATATTATATATATTTCTAGATTATATGTGCCAATGTAAAATAGATTTTTCGATTAAAATGCTTGAATTTGTTGTCGGTGTATTTACTGGAAAAAATGCAGAGATAAAAAAGGGAAAAACGACATTGCTTCTCAAAGAGTTACAAAGTACTCACACGTACGGATAAATCCCAAAAAACAGTAAAAAGCTTCATACATAATCGGACCATATTATAGCCCAATTCAATCGGGCTAATCATCAAAACGTATTGGGCTAATCATTATGGACCAGGAAAAAAAACCCATTTCCAAAGACTGTAAGTAAAAACATTTTTTAAGATACCCTTCCTTTTCCCTATTTTTTCTTAACTATACGTGCACGAATTCTTCAAAGGAATGGGCACATTCATTTTCTTTGGGTCCAAAACGGTTGTGCATTGGACTCTCTTGTAGAATTTGGGCTTTACCAATTGGCCCAGTACATAAGCCCTGGCCCGAACGGTGAAATTCAATGACAACGGCACAGGTAAAAGCGGTTTCCCATATTGGCTGCCCAAATTTGCGCCTCCACCGTACAATGGTATGCTGCTTCCCTTCAATGTAATTGTTATTGTTCTATGACTTTTTCTTGATTGGTAAAACCTTTTCACCTGCAATGTTACAACAAAGAAAATTAATCCACTTAATTTTATTCAAAAGAACTTAGGTCAAATTTAATTATCAATACTAAAGTATGATCCATCTATTAGTCCAATGGTTTTAAATCACATTTGCAAATAGTTTGTGAAAAAATGATTCTAAAAAACATGATATAGGTTAAGGAATAAGGAATTATTGCTACTTACGGTTCCGGTGGCAATTGTGAGGTCGGAGTAGGAAAGATCCAACGGTGTAGATGTGACGTGAACGCCAAAAAATGTACCGGTGTTGCGGAAAATGAGCGTCGCTGTGGAATTCATGGTAACCATTTCGGTGCTTACTCCGGAGGAATCCGAGCCAGCTTGAATCATGAAACTGTCAAACAATATACTCTGCAATGGCCAAAGGCCAAAACCACAATCACATGTGTCTTTATTTGGAAGAATTATTGTAATTAGGGGCAATGAGGTAATGAATTTTTCTATAGTATAATAGAATTTACATGTAAAACTATCTAGCTTACACAAATTGAACAAACTTCTTTTTCTTCTTATTAACAATTCTTATCAAATTACACTCGATTATTAGTCGACTCTTGAAGCTAAATTACGCTTTTAGTCCCACATAAATGGACACTCAACAATCTTAATCTCATATATTCTTTCAAAACACTAATTTTGGTTTGAATTTCTACGTTTCTTTTGCACATTTCGTCAATTGCCTTCTATATTTTGGACCGGAAGGGCTAAACACACACACTCATATGGGACCAAGAAGAGTAAACGATTTTTTTATGGGATTACACTAGAAGTATTGGGTGGAAAGGGGACTACATATGTACACTTTTACTTTTTGCTCTAATCTTATAAATTTTTGGATTCATCCTCAATGTCCAATTATTCTCTATCATTTACATACATTTTATAATGTATTGTAATGATATATCTTAAAGAAGTGAAAGATGAAATTAGTCCATGGGTGTTAGGGAGGTAAAATCACATTTATGGTCCTTCGTTTTACACTTATATATTTCTTGTCAAAAGAATTACATTTAAGCCCCTTTTATATAAAACATGTTATACTGATCAAACTTCAGACACTTTCTGGGTAAAAATTTACACCGATAAAATGTGTTACACCAATCAAGTTAGAATATTAAAAAAATCCGAAATTACCCTTACTAAAAAGTGCCGAAAAATTAATTGGTGTAACACATTTTATATAAGAGGGACATAAGTATAATTATTTGATAAGATGGATATAAATGTAAAATATTTTATATGGAGGATCATAAGTGTGATTTATTTAGCAGTGTTCGGGACTAGACTACTATTGTATCAAGGGAAATTCTTTTTTTTTTTTTTTATTTGGTCAAACTCTTCCAACAAAAGAATTATAATTACATTTTCTTGATTGGTCAATTTTTTAAGAGCGATATCCAATTACATGACAATGCACTAATTTGATTTCTCGTTGAGAGTTTGGCCCAAGTTAATTAGGATTGGGATAAAACCTCCCATCTATCAAGTATTACTCTCTCCGTTTTTTCAAACTTGTAACTTTGAAAAAAAAATTGTTTACTTTTATATTTGTCATTTTAAGAGTTCAATGTAAAATTAAATTTTTTTCAACCAATTTTATCCTTCTTGTCAATGCTTATAATTAATGATGTAATTATTTATTTAAAGGGCGTTTTGGAATTTTTCTTTAAAAAAGTAGATATTTATTGCAATTTTTAATTTATGTGGAATAAAAAAAATTGGGGAGTAGTACTTATTTAGGGAATAATTATTATTGTTTAATGCACTTAGGTATAGACCAACCCTATATATTTTGTCATTTTTATATTTTAACCAACCCTATTTAAGTTAATTAACTTGTCATAAATCGAAGATATAAATGACAAATTTTGACATGGGCTCGGTCAAATCTAATTAATTCACAAGTGAAAGCAATATATTTATTAGAAAAACCAATTTAGCGACTCACGCTAACAATAATGAATAGGTATGCTTATGATCATTGATCAAATATATCAAATCCATTCCACATTCAAATTACCTAACACTATATTTGTGAATATAATTTTTTTCTCAAATGGATACTTCATTCAAATTATCAAAATACAACCTAAGATCTAATTAACTCGAACAATTCAATTAACCTTTATGTCTGGTTTAACGAATGAGACTAATCTTCACATTTATCAAATTCATATTCGATTAGTGAAACGGACCAACATAATGTAACGGACAATACCGATTAAGTCAAGTTCAAAACATAAATACCGAATTTTTAATTTTTGCTTTTTTTTTTCTTTGTTGTAAAATTATATTTAAAAAAGAAAAAAAAAAGAAACAGAGCAAAAACGTACCTTCATGGTGACTACAGGTTTCTGATTCTTACTCGCACCCCACAAAATCAGAGAGAAAAAAGTGAACAGCAAGAAGAACCCCACCAAAAACGCCGGAAAATAGCACCGCCGCGGGAGTCCCCGGCTACCGCCGTCATCATCCAACAACCCCTCCTCTTCAATAGCATCAAACTCCTTCCATTGCTTCTCCGCCTTCCGATGGTGGTGACGCCGTGACCCATTACTCGACTTCTGCGAACCGGGCTTCAACGAGCCCGAATACCGAGTCGATGACGAGTCACGCGAGTGGCGACCCGGTGAGCCCATCGGACTCAGTATCGGCGTCGAATGGAAAGAATTCGTCGTCTTTTCTCCATCGTGCGAGTCACGCGACGGGCTCTGGACGTAGTAGACTGCGCGATTCGGTGACGACGGCGCTAGGCTCGTCACCTCTGAATCTGTTTTTCCGTGAACTGACATTTTTCTTTTTCTTTTTTGGAATTGTGATGGTTTTCAGTGTAGTTGAGGATTTAGTGATGGGATCTAAATTGTGGAGAGGAGGACTTGATTCTTGCTTCAAGGAGTGAGTGAAGAAAGTCCAATGGGCACGTTATAGTGTTGTTTGTTTAATGCATTTGTATGGGAAATTAAATTGCATTTTTAGTCCTACTCTAATATAATGTACCTTTTGTTCAAATTCTTTTCAATGTTTTCATTTTTGGTCCCCACATAGTACTCTAATAATGTGGAAATGACATATTTCACGAATTGTCAGTAAGGGACGATCAAGAGTAAATTCTCAGCTAGCTAGCTTGATGATAAGGCGAGATCGACCCATGAACCGAAACTGTAAATTAAATGTGGTACAAAGCCAATCAGCTAGTTGAATCGAGAAATTCAAGAATTAATAGCCAACTGATTCGAAACTTTAGCTGAGACGAGGCAAAAATATGTTCACATAATTTATGTTAGCACGTTTGGTCTCATCTGATCGTAGTTTGCACATTATGTACTTGAAGGAGGTGATATGATCAAATTACAAATGCAATTTACATGTATAATGCAAGACCACAAGTTATTAATTGTCTAATTTTATGGACTAAAGATGCAATTTTTCCCATTTGTATTTTCTCTGTCATGCGTGTAAATGGAAATTAATTAGGGGGTAGGCGACACAGAAAACTATGCCAGTTAATAAATATGGTTTCTTAATTAACTTTGTCTCCCATAGTACATTGCCGGGGTTTTTCTTAATTGTATTATTTTGGACTAAATATTGTCTTACGTGTGCAAAATTAAAATTCTAAATTGAAAGTATATTATTTTTACTCCATTTTTAAAGTATGTGGGTCAATCATTATGGATCGATTCAGCTTATAGTTGATGCATTTTTTTTAATTATAGTTGATGCATTTTTTTTAATTATAGTTGATGCATTTAACATGGCATGGTATCATGGAAAAATCATGTTGTGCCGACACTGTACATATGATGTGGTGTACTACATTTAAATTTCTGTAACTAGTTACTTTGAAATTTAAATCTTCTGTATGTATTATTAGAAACATAGAATTAAACCATATAACCACTACATGGGATGATCAATATGCTTTGAATTGAAAATTGAAATAAAAAGATTATTTAAGTAATTCCATCTCTAATTATTTGTCATACCATTAGAATATATCATGTGATATTGTCAAATATAATTTTAACGAAATAACAAAAGTTTATGGATGAAATTAAATCGGACGCTTGTTCGCCGATTACGAACCTTTGATTGAACGGAGTCCTTTGATTAGCTTCGAGCATTTCACATATTTAGTGAAAAACAAAATGGCCATTGTTTTTTTTTTTTTTTTTTATAATCCAGGTGTACAAGCTTACACTTGACTAATCCTGGACCCTCAGAACCCTTGCCCTAGAATCCTGAAGGATGTAAATCGCAGGATGTGCCTCCACCAAGCCCTGGGTTCCCACCATACTGCTGTACACTCTGCGCACAAAGGGGTGTCTAACAATCTGTGTACTTAAATATTTCGATCTAAAATAAGAAACAGTGAGAAATACTTACTTGTATCGAAACCAAAGATCACTTCAATCTTTACGTAAAAAGCAAGGAAATTAGACTGAGGCTTGCCGAAACAAATTTCCTTAAGACAATATTTCCGGGGCTGTCACGGTGCATACAGTTTGATTCCCGGTAGTCTCCCAAGATACAACAGTCTGTTGTTCATTATTTGCACAAATAATGAACCCACGGCGAACCGAAGCAAATAGAAAACTCGACATAAATTTAAAGTTGAGATGAGAGTAATTTTATTTTGATTATTGTCGGAAAAAGGATACTTAATTGGCTAGATTAAGTCTCCTATTTATAGACTCAAAAAATATATTTTCACAAGAGACACAATGTTTGGATTGTACTGTTTCGATCCAAAGGGTACCTCTTCAGATCGAACAGACACGACCCTTACTCTCAACTAATTTTATTCACATATAGGATATAAATTCCAACAATCCCCCACATGAATAAAATAGTTCTCCTCATGTCGAAATTTCTTTAGGAATAATACCGCATCGAGATAGGTGAAATATTTCATCTTGAACCTTCCCTAGTTAAAGCTTATCGGATTTACTTAGCCAATCGGTGAAATATTTCATCTTGAACCGTCGACTGTTTGTGTAAACCAAGGCAGTAAACTTAACACAGTAATAAACCGATTTGTTTCAAGTTCTCGGTTGTGTTCGTTTTGGCCCTGAACATATTCTTGGTTATGCGAGTGCTTTAGAGAATTCCAGCCTATAAAGAATTTCTCAACGAGCCGACCCAGCTCACACTAACATAGGTGACCGCATCTATCAAGAGTATCCTACCATACTCTACTTGTTTTGACAAGATATAGACGTCATTAAAAGCATTTGCTTAACCTATAAAATAACGCGGTAGGCTTGCACTTATTGCATCATAAGAATGGGATAGAGTTATACTCTTAAGTGCTTTCTTTTAAGTTAGCCAAGACTGGTTGTCCTATTGAACCTGGTCCGTGGGATCTCCAGTCGCCAGGTTAGGTTTCCGTACGAGGTAACTTAGTTTAGGCTTTAAGCCCATTCCCCTCGATGCACATACTACTCTATAGATAACCTTTCAATATCCGGAATCAGGATTATCTCTTGACTTCTTAATGTCCTTTCTATTTGAAAGTAGATGTCTCTCGGTATTGTATCAACGACATCGAATATGTCATGTCGTGACTTTACCATTATACATAGAGCTTTTTGAAGCTCTGTGTATCACCGCTTGATTTATCGCATTTTACGTATGACTACCACAATTTTTAGTCATTTTAAATATCTTCCAAGAATTTTGTGAAGCCATTCAAATTCTTCACTAGTTTTATCCAATGCTATGCTCTCGTATCTCATAGTGGATTGAGTTATATGCGTAATTTGGAAGATTTCTAGGAAATAGCGGTGCCTTCAAAATCTGAATACATATCCGCTTATAAACTTTGATTCATTTAAATCAGAAGTTTCATTTGCATTACTATATTCCTCCTGGATCATTTGAAACTTTTTTTTTTATTTTTTTTTCAAATATAATGCACAGTATGTATTCTTTCAAAATTCAAGCATTCTCATTAATGCATCCCAATCAATCTTGCTCATGCATCTCCTTAGTTTATTAATCAAAGAGAAGATGTCTATCCTCTTGCATTTTACAATATATGCTTGACATCTAATTTTATGAGCATACTCAAATTGTGATATTCTATCACATTTATTCTCGCGTAGCACAGAAGATATGAATTAAATAAAATTATGAAATCCCTTAATTTCATAAGTATTTAACTTATATATCATTCATCCACGTAATGTTCTTGAGATGATTTAATGTCATCACATGACCTCCTAATCATGATTGATTAAATCGAAGTTTTTATATCACAAGTTAATATTTTTTCAATGAATTTAATATTCACGGTATTAGTCTAAAATATTAACATATCATTTGCTTATAAACAAACTCTGATACTCAATTATCCAGCTAGTTTATATGGACATACTTATCATATTTATCAATATGACAGTCAAAATTTGTTAGTGACACTATCACATTTTTCGTGTCATTGTTTAGGAGTTTGTTAAAGGTTAATAAGAAAATACAAAAGTTTCGCAAACCATGTTTTCTTTTCATTTAACAACAATACTCTCTAATTACTCCTCATAAATAATGCTCATTTAATTCAACTTTAAGGAAGACAATTTTAACGTCCATTAGATAAAACATCGTACTGAATGTAGCTATTAGAGCTATTAACATTCAAATGGATGTCATCATATTAGTTAGTGAATATAAGTCAAAGAAGTAAAATTACTTCTTCTAATAAGGCACCTTGGCTATTCGTCTAGCCTAGTTTTCTCGACTGACTTATCAAAGTTTTAAAACTCTTGAAATTACTCCTCGAGATCTACCAATCTACGATATTGGAACGCGACATAATTAATTATATGTTTGAGGTTAATCCTCTACATATAAATTAGAATATCTAGATCGAAGAACTTGGATTTGTCTCTTCATGTTGAAGTAAGCGATTAATATGTGTATTCTCGCAGAATATTATAGCTTATAATTAATTATAATTATAAACTTCACAAAGTTGATCCTCTTGATCAAAATCAATTAAATATTTTCGCAAAATATTCAATAAAATTTAAAAAAATATTCTAGTCTAAAATGAGTTAGACTATAGTGATATTCTCACATAATAAATAATTTATAATTAACTCTAATTATAAAGTGTAAAAAGATTTATATAAGTAATATAATAAATAATATTACTTTATTATATTTTAATATTAGTAAATCAAACTCACTGAAAATAAATCTGAAACAAAAGAAAGATCAATTTATGATAAATGATTCTCAAATCCTTCTTGCATTTTTAATGAATGCTACATCACGTGACTCGATTCACATGATTACAATTATGTCAGATTTAAATACCAAAAATATGAACTACTATTATTTATCACATAAGCTAGTAGTAATTAATATTTTCAAGTTATTTTCTTTTTCGGTGGTGAAACCGAAATCTTACTTAAATACCCCCCACATTTTAAGGTATTTGGTTTTTCTTCTCTTCCATAACTCATATGGAATGATATTTAATTTTCTTGTGTGAAACTCGACTTAATATGCATTTAGACATATAGGGAGTTTCTCCCCACAAGTTATCCCGTAGATCCAAATTTATAGAATAATATTACCATTCCGTTTAGCTACATACTCAATTGAATTTGGTTGAGATAGGTGAATTACTTTTACGAATTAATCTCAATTCAACACAATCTTGTTAAATGAATATATCGTATTCACCCCCACAATTCGGATATAAGAGTTTTTCATTTTCTTATTTCATTATCCGGATTTGTATTTGAAAAATGCTTCTTTTCGCATTTCGTAATTACATTTATTGTCTCGTATTTATAACTCAATAGAGCAATAATATCTATGTGATTAAATATATTCTCAAACTCCACGGGCTAGTAATGATTTCAAAATCACACATTTAATTTACATTAGTTCTAAAGTTTTGAACTCTTTACACATTTGTTCACAAACAAATAAATTATAATTTATTTCACAAATAATTTATAATTATTTCTCAAAAATATAATTATTTTCATAAATAAATTATAAATATTGTAAATATTTCTCAATAAAATATTGATATGGTAGTAATTTATAATTACTTACACAAATAAGTTTTCAATATTTTCTCAATAAAATATTAACATGAATCAACATTTTCTCAATAAAATATTGATATAAATCACAATTATTTCCAAATAAATTATAATTATTTTCAAAAATAAATTATCAATATTTTCTCTATAAAATATTATTTTGATAATAAATACTAATTAATCATTTATCTTCATATAAAGATTATTAGTAATTACACAAATATCATATATTCCACATAAGTATACGTCGCACTTATGACACCACATTCACATATGGAGTTATTAATTTAATGCTGGTGACATTTAATTCATTACCTCAAGTAATGACACATATAATCTACTTCGATGAATAAATAAATTAGTGCAATACTAAAATACTACTTGTGCACAAGAAGTAATTATACTGGAACCTTGATTAGTTAATTAAAACGAAACTAATCAATTATTGCAATTAGTTGCACCGATTCATGAAAATCGGCTGCAACTCCTTACTTGCACCTGCTCAGAATTACTTTAATTTTGATGAGCACGAATCATGAGAATCTCAAGACTTTTGTCTTTGATTTCATATGATGATGCTTACTCCACTATTCCTTGAATTGATTTTTCAAATGGTCAACAACGAATTTCTAAAGAAAGTTTTCTTCACAAAAATTCAACCTTTTGCTACAACCAATTCAACTTATTATCAGATTGTTTTTTTTTTCTCTTGTTAATTTAGATGAAAATCTAAATATAAATACTCATTGTTTAAATAGAAAACATTTTGTATTCATCTATCGAGTTTGCTGTTTAGGCCATATACATGCATAATAATTGAATTTGAATGAAGAAAAGGTGTTCATTATCTTTAATTCCTTCTTTCAAAATTCGCATGATTTGCACAAGATTGGTTCTAATCTTTTGTACAAAAATTTCTCACTCTAAGTATACAGTGTCTTAGAAAATTTAAAACATTTTCCAACCTTTTATAAAGAATTTGCTCTCTAGCAATCCGAAATATCTTTTCGCAGAAATAATCTTCCTTAGCCCCAATTAACGTTGCTTCCGGCAACATAAAGTTAATACACAGTTTGTTAAACAAAATTTTAATTATTGTCTTAAAATTGTTGGTGTCTAACAATCTGTGTACTTAAATATTTCGATCTAAAACAAAAAATAGTGAGAAATACTTACTTGTATCGAAACCAAAGATCACTTCAATCTTTGCGTAAAAAGCAAGGAAATTAGACTGAGGCTTGCCGAAATAAATTTCCTTAAGACAATATTTCCGGGGCTATCATGGTGCATACAGTTTGATTCCCGGTAGTCTCCCAAGATACAACAGTCTGTTGTTCATTATTTGCACAAATAATGAACCAACGGCGAACCGAAGCAAATAGAAAACTCGACATAAATTTAAAGTTGAAATGAGAGTAATTTTATTTTGATTATTGTCGGAAAAAGGATACTTAATTGGCCAGATTAAGTCTCCTATTTATAGACTCAAAAAATATCTTTTCGCAAGAGACACAATGTTTGGATTGTACTGTTTTGATCCAAAGGGTACTTCTTTAGATCGAACAGACACGACCCTTACTCTCAACTAATTTTATTCACATATAGGATATAAATTCCAACAGCCATATCCCCCTTGCGAATTTAGGGTCGTTAAATTTCGAATTGTACGACTGAAGTATATGGAAAATTAAATTTTTGAACATGAAATTTCAATTGTTTTAATATAAAAGTAGATCTTGTCAAAGCATTATTTTCATATGAAATTTTGTAATCCCTATGAATACAACAAATATAATAAGTTACAATGGAATTAGTTTGAACAAAAAATATTAGTTATGTTTACATATACACATACTGTATATTCTCTACATATAACATTTTCAGCACAATTCAACAAATGAGATCATCATTCACCTTCAAAGAAAACTATATTGAAACAAATAAGAATTATTGGGCCTCAAGCCTCAAATATTTACACGAGGACCCACGTGTACAATGTATTCCTAATTGCTTCCTATTTCATAATACTAATACGAGTGTTTAGTTGAGCTGGAATTTTGGACTTGTGAACTAATTAGGCCCAATACCCTATAAACAGAAAAGTTTTAGGCCCAAGGAAATGTTTAAATGGCAGGAATCTCAAGTTTTCGCGGTAGGGTACGCAGGGCTGTCAATGGGGCGGATTTCAATCCGGATTGTTCGAATCCGGTTCAATTTATTAGGATAATTGTTCGATTAGAAATTTGATGGACCTGATCCGATTATAAGATTTGTAATCCGAAACTCATGGAGCACATATGAATTTAGATCGATCCGATCCGTTAAAGATCCGTATCCGACAATAAATAAAAAGAAAGATATATATACATTATTTTTTATAAAAGTAAGTATCATTAATAATATTTCACCGTCAATTGATGAAGATAGTAATTTATAACTCATTTATAAATTTATTTAAAACAATATTTTCATTCTACAAATATGAATATAGTAAAAAAACTTTGAAAGTGTGAGCTAAAATTAAATAAAATTAAAAAGTTAATAAACTTGTTTTAAGAAAAAATATTAATTGAACTTTTTAAATGAAATTTATTGGATCCGAAAAATATTCGATATCCGACTAAATCCGATCAAGATAAGTTGGATTAAAAAAATCTCGATCCGAGCACAATCCGAGCTAGATCCAAATCCGACAGGATTCGATCCGATATAAATGAAACCGAATCTGGATGAGGCTACTCCGACCAGAATCCGACCCATTGACAGTCCTAAGGGTACTCCCCTTTAAATATTACCAATATTTCGAACTTAATATTTGACGAAGCACTCTTGCTCCAAGCTTTTGGAATGGATTAAATTTTTTTGGAGAACTTCCCAAAACTTTCAAAAAAAAAATGACAAAAAAATTTGAAAAAAAGTTATATACTAAATAAATATGGTGAAATGAAAATTACTATAAATTCTCATTTCGATTGATCAAAGAAAACTTTTCCCCAATGATCATAGAAATATATAGAAACTTTTGATTCGTGGTATTTACTAATTCTATTTTGATGCTAAGCGTGTAAATAACTAAGAGCGAAAAAACATGAGCAATATACTACAAAAAATGGTATGGTAGGGTTCTAGGACAAGGATTCTGAGGGTCAAGAATTAGTTTAGTGTAAGCTAGAATACCCGGGTTATAAAAAAAAATGGTATACAAGTAACATGATCAATAATCACGCTAACCAAATAATAGTGTTTTTATTTCAACATAAAAATCTTATTGTTCAAACTTAAAACGCTCCATGTTCCCATGTGAACAAGTTCAACGAATTCTAAATTTATAAACTCGCTTGTCCTATACATAAAGGAAAAGAAAGAAGAAAACCCATTCGATTGTTGAATACATGATCGTGATATAAATAATTGTCTGGAGATTTATTATGTGGTTTAAAGAATAGTATTTTACCCCCTATCATCTTATAAAATTTTCAAACAACCTCCCTGGTATTTTTAAACTTAAAAAAAATCGAAATGACAAAACTAACCCGTTTTATATGTGACATTTTATCCCATGTGTTACGAAAAATGTGACACTTAAATGTAACAATTTACGTTTTGTTATGAAAAAAAAGTTGAGCTTTACGATCCTATATATTACGAAAACATATTTCATTCCAACTCTCAATTTTGGCTAGTGAGTTACACTCTTCGCCCAACAAAGAAAAAAAAAAAAAAAAAAAAAAAAAAAAAAATTGCCCATTTAAAATTCATAGGGGATAAAGTGATCTTTTTCAAATTACAATGGGATAAATTGAACATTACGACATAAGGGGGTAAATTGATATAAGCACAATTTTTTTACTACCTCCTTCCCATATTTTTTTTAACTTAGAAAAAATAATATAACTACTTTTTTTCTTTCGATAATTAATTTGATAATTTCATATAAAAACACATATATTATTATCTAGAAGGTTTAAAACACAATACATGTAACAAAATCAACTTGAAAAGTTATTTATGAAATTGAAAAAGTTAAGGAGTAAATAAAAATTATTACATCATCAAGAACAAAATTATCCAAATATAAGAAATATAATAATAATAATAATGGAATACAAAAAGATATATATATAAATTTCATCTTAAGACAATAATACCAAATGACATATTAATGACTTCTACAGGATAGCAATTTTAATGTCATCATTGCTGTCTTGTATATTTTCGGCAGAAGACACGGCACCGTCACTACAATGCTCCACCACAATTATTTCAAGTGTCGGAATTTCTCCAATAGAAGATGGTATTTCTTCCAAATTTAAGCAGTGCAAAATATGAAGGAATCGGAGGCTCGGAAAATGATTAGCATCATCAACTCTCCATTCCTTTAGACTATAATGGATATCAATCTTAAGGTATTCGAGTTTCTTGAAATTATCTTCAACGGTTTCCCACGTAGGGCCTTGAAAGGCTTCAATTTGTAGTATCAGCATTTCGAGATTAGGCAAGTCACCAAGAATTTTCATATGTTCCCATGAGAACATACAACCACCTAAAGTCAATTTTTTCAATGAAACTGGAAAGGCAAGATTCGCCACAAGTGTCTCATTGCACTTTACACAAAATTCACAACTAAGAGTTTCAAGCTTGGACAGATTGACAAGATTTTGGAGACGATAATACGACCAATCTGTAATATCTCCAGCATCATATGTAATTTTTAATTTCCTAAGATTTGGGATTCTGACAAGAACCTCATCCTCACATCTAAAATTATTTATTTCACAAAGTGTCTCGAGGCTTTTAAGGACACAAGGCATTTCCTTTCCGATAGGAAGTGGAGGAAGGCTTGAAAGGCCTACATGTAGAGTCCTTAATTGTGGCATATTCCAAATATCTGATGGAAGACCACTACCATGTTCTTCGCCATAAAAAACAGATAAGTGTTGAAGATTCCAAAATTTGGATATTGAAGGAGGCATCGACCAAACATCAAGCAGTCTTAAGTTAACTAACTCAGTAATTTCTTTTGAGAATCCAATGTAAGATAATACTCTTAACAACTGGAAATCAAATTTAAATTTTGCATCATTAATAGAACCAAGGCATATAATAGAACGATTACCTAACATTGACTGGATCACATTAAATTTGCCTTCAATGTCTTTATCTTCTATAATACTTCTAGGAATGCTCAGTCGACGATGACCTTGAACTTCTTTAGGATTCAAGTCAATATGGTTATTCAAATAAAGAAGAAACTTTTCCTTTCGAGCTTCCTTGATGCACAAATCCCTCACGAGATCATGGATTTTGCAGGTTTTGGGTTTCCTATTATATTTAAGTTTGCCAACCAAAACAAGATTTCTTTCAATTAGATCCTTCAAATTATTCTCTGCAACCTTTTCCATGTTTATAGAAGTTGGTTTCAGAAATCCTTCAGCAGCCCATAACCGGTAAAGCCCAGAGACAGGAACCTCTTGATCTTCTGGGAGAACTGCCATGTAAAGAAAACATGGTTTCAAGTGATGAGGCAAATAGTTATAACTTAAAGATAATATCTCTAAGCATTGATCATCTTTCTCCATTAAAACTGACTTTATATTGTTTGCAACATGTTCCCAATATTCCCGAGTCATCTTCTCCTTGGAGAGAAGTCCACCAATCACAGATATTGATAATGGAAGTCCTTGGCACTTTTTGGCAATCTCTTTACCAATTTCGACCAAATCTGATGGGCAGTTTTCTTGTGCAAATAACTCTTGACGGAGTAGATCCCAACTCATGTCGTCATTTAAAAGTTTCATCTCATGATAAGATTTTGCGGCATATGTAGCTACTCCCGATTGCCTAGTAGTAACCATGATTCGACTTCCATTATTGTTATCCGGAAAGAGCTTTTGTAATTCGTCCCAGGCCTTGTTATCCCATACATCATCCAATACAATTAAATATCTCCTTTTAAACAAAATTTGGTGGAGACCTACATATTCATCCAGATCTACTCGGATGTTTGTCTTTGTATTCCTTTCTGCGATGTCCTTCAGAAGTTTTTGAACAATATCTTCGACGCGATATTCTTGCGATATTGTGACCCAAGCACGAATATCAAAACTATGCACACAGAATGGATCATCAAGTAGAGCTTTAACGAGTGTAGTTTTGCCGATGCCTCCCATGCCGACTATTGGGAGGACTTTGAGTCTAGAATCTTCTGTAACAAGTTGTTCCTTCAATTGGTTCATAAGATTCTCGTCTAACAAAACAAAATTGGTTTTGCTAGTTGGCCTAGAAGAAACAACAGAGAGGGAGCCATCAAAATTAGTACGAGTACCTTGGATCTCCTTCACATCTTTCATTAATGACTCGAATCCTTTCATAACTTCCTCCAAGGCTTTAGACAACATATCGATACTGTCATGATCACTTCCGGAGATTGACCGGAAATGTTTTGCTATGTGAGATTCAAGGATGTCTTCCGTTTCATACCCTAAATCTCTGATTTTTGTCTCCAAAATCTTGATTGTTTGGTAGCTATGAGGTGGACTGTTTTCCAGAAAGGACAGTAAAGTAGCAATGTTTTCGTGGAGAGATTCAATTGTTTCCCTTTTGCAAGGAATTGAATAGGGATCAGGATTCAGCATTTGATCTGTGGTGATAAACAGAGATGCAAGAACAGCATAAGCCATTGTAAGAAATGAGATTTTGATGGCAGCAAGAAAACAATGAGATTATGTTGAGAGTGCAGAAAGTAATGATAAAATTTATTCCAAAGGATATAGCTATAAATTTAAGCAAATTTGTGGTGGGGACCGGGTGGATTCCTTGTGTTCTCTTCTCGACATATTTTGGGTCTCCCCACTAAAAATACACAGTACATAATCCCCACTAGCCACTAAAAGTTCTTTTGTAAGCACTAAGCACACTCTTGTAATAATTCTCAGACATGAATCAATAATGCACTGATATAATTGAAATTTTTATCCACAAAACCACATTGTCATCATGCAAAACTACTTGTTCAACTTAAAATTACTGAATTACCCTCAAGAGAATTGATGCTTTAAGCTTCAATACATTAATTTAATTGACATGTGAATAATAAGTGGAAATTAGGATTAAGAATATATGCCAATTAGAAGGAAATGTATAGTCTGGTTGAAGAATTCTTATATAGAATCTGAGAAGATAAAACTACTATAAACTTAGCAGTAAAATATCAATACAACAAATTGCATATATTTGATTTAATATGAATCTGTTGAAGAAATAAACTATATTTATAAATAAGTTAGTACATGCATTATAAAGTGTCTAGATATCTTCCATTCATGAACTAGATCAATGCATGTATAACCTTAGTTCATGTATTTACTTTGTGCATGTATTTAGAAAAGGGGAAGAATGTAATAAATATTGGTACATGTACTAGGCTAGATGAGTGATAGGATTTTCCTATAAATACCCATGTATTCTTCCCATTTGCAACAAGTCAAGTTAAGAAATCAATAAACACTCATATTTTCCTCCACTATTCTCTTGAGTGAGTTTGAGTATTTTAGTGTTTATGCTCTCCAATTTCTAACAAATTGGTATCAGAGCCACTTTGTTTGAGAGACGTATGAGTTTGAAGAAAGATATGTCGAACGGAACTCCATTTTTAGTTCCACAACTTACCAAAGAACATTTTGGTAATTGGTGCCTCCGAATGAAGGCCCTGCTTGGATGTTATGAAGCTTGGGATACGGTGGAGAACGGTGTAAAGACTGATGATGCAGCCTCTGTTAAGAAAGATCAGAAGGCTCTCACCCTCATCTATCAAAGTTTGGATGAGAAGATGTTCGAGAAGGTTGCTAGTGCAACCACTTCCAAGCAAGCATGGGATATTCTTCAAACTTCTTTTAAAGGGGCGGATAAAGTGAAGAAAGTACGTCTCCAAACATTGAGAGGTGAGTTCGAATCGCTTCATATGAAGGAATCCGAATCGGTTTCGGATTATATTTCAAGAGTTTTGACCGTGGTCAATGAAATGAAGAGAAATGGAGAAGAATTGAAGGATGATCGGATTGTTGGAAAAATACTACGATCACTAGATTCGAAGTTCAATTACGTGGTCGTCGCCATTGAAGAGTCCAAGGACTTGGACACCATGACCATTGAAGAGCTTGCCGGATCTTTGCAAGCTCACGAAGAAAGATTGAAGCCGAAGCAAGAACCGGTGGAGCAAGCTTTGCAAGCAAAGCTTTCAATGAATGAAAAGGATGAAAGGAATGTCACGTCTCAAAGAGGCCGAGGTCGAGGTCGAGGACGTGGACGAGGCCGTGGTCGTGGAAGAGGTGGCAACCAACCTTCGTATAATGAAGAAAATGGCCAAAATTTCAACCAAGGAAGAGGTCGTGGCCGTGGACGGGGTAGAGGAAGAACTTCGAGGCCAAATCAAGGAAGGTATGACAAGTCGAATATTGAATGCTATACTTGTCATAAATATGGTCATTACTCTTCGGAATGCAGAAATAATGTGGAGGAGAAAAATAATTTTGTGGAGAGCAACTATGAAGAGGAGATCCCCACTTTGCTTCTCGCTTGCAGAAGTGATGGAAATGATGAGTACAATCAGTGGTATCTTGATTCTGGGGCAAGTAGTCATATTTGTGGAAAGAAAGAGTTATTTTCAAAACTTGATGAATCCATTGACGGTAATATCACATTTGGAGATTCTTCAAAAGTTCAAATAAAAGGAAAAGGTACGATTTTAATTCGTTTGAAAGATGGAAGCCATCAATTTATTTCTAATGTGTTTTATGTGCCGGGAATGAAAAGTAATATTTTGAGTTTGGGACAACTTTTGGAGAAAAATTATGATATACATTTGAAAGATAAAAGTTTGATAATGAAAGATGAAAAAGGAAGGTTGTTAGCAAAGGTGCCGATGATGAAAAACATGATGTTTTTATTAAATATTCAAAGCGATGTTCCAAGATGTTTGAAATCTTGTGTTCAAGATTCTTCTTGGCTTTGGCATATGAGACTTGGACATTTGAACTTTGACGGCCTCAAAATGATGAGCAAGGAAAGGATGGTAAAGGGCTTACCATCTATTGACCTTCCAAATCAACTTTGTGAAGGATGTCTTTTTGGCAAACAAGCAAGAAAAAGTTTTCCGAAGGAGTCTTTGACGAGAGCTCAATATCCTTTAGAGCTAATTCACTCGGATGTTTGTGGACCTATCAAGCCATCATCGCTTGGTAAGAATAATTATTTTATTCTTTTTATTGATGATTATTCTCGGAAAACTTGGGTGTATTTCTTGAAGGCAAAGTCGGAGGTGTTTGAAACTTTCAAAAAATTCAAAACTTTGGTGGAAAAACAAAGCGGTTATCAAATCAAAGCGCTTCGGTCCGATAGAGGAGGAGAATTCACTTCAAATGAATTCAAGAATTATTGTGAGATAAATGGCATCCATCGTCCTATGACGGTTCCAAGATCACCGCAGCAGAATGGCGTAGCCGAGAGAAAGAACCGGACGATTCTCAACATAGCAAGGAGTATGTTGAAAAGTAAGAACATGCCAAAGGAACTTTGGGCAGAAGCAGTTGCATGTGCAATTTACCTGTCCAATCGGAGCCATACTAAAAGTGTTCATGGAAAGACCCCTCAAGAAGCATGGAGTGGTTTTAAGCCAAGTGTTTCACACTTGCGGGTTTTTGGAAGCATAGCCTATGCACATGTGCCAGATCAAAAGAGGACTAAACTTGATGACAAAAGTGAAAGGTACGTCTTTATTGGCTATGATCAAAATTCCAAAGGATACAAACTGTACAACCCAAACAATCGAAAAATTGTGATAAGTAGAGATGTTGAGTTTGATGAAGAAAACTCTTGGGAATGGGGCATTACAAATGAAAAGTACAGTTTCAGTCCACTCATTGATGATGAAGGAGATGATGGCACGATGCAACCTAATACACCACCATCAACACCTCCACTACAAAGTCCACAGATTGGTGAAGAAAGTTCAAGTGAAAGACCTCGAAAAACTAGAAGTCTAAGAGAGCTTTATGAGGTAACGCAAAATTTAAGTGATATGACTCAATTTTGTCTTTTTGCGGATTGTGAGCCTCTAGATTATGAAGAAGCTGCTCGTGACAAAAGATGGAGAAATGCCATGGATGAGGAAATCAATGCAATTAAGAAGAATGATACATGGGAGTTGGTGACATTACCTAAAGATAAAAGAACCATTGGAGTCAAATGGGTATTCAAGACAAAAAAGAATTCGAAAGGCGAGGTGGAGAGATATAAAGCGAGACTGGTCGCAAAAGGATACAAACAGAAAGCCGGTATCGACTACGGTGAGGTATTTGCTCCAGTTGCTCGTTTAGAAACTATCCGTTTGATTATTTCTATGGCAGCCCAAAACATTTGGAAAATTCATCAAATGGATGTAAAATCCGCATTTTTGAATGGAGTTTTGGAGGAAGAAGTCTACGTTGATCAGCCTTTGGGTTATGAAGTTAAAGGACATGAAGATAAAGTGTTGAAATTGAACAAAGCTCTATATGGCTTGAAGCAAGCCCCGCGTGCTTGGAATAGTAGAATCGACCAGTACTTCCAAGCAAATGGTTTTTCAAAGTGTCCACATGAACATGCACTTTATGTAAATATGCATAAAAATGGTGATATTTTACTTGTTTGTTTGTATGTGGATGACTTAATTTTGACAGGAAATAATCCAAAAATGTTTGAAGATTTCAAGAAAAATATGGCTAGAGAATTTGAGATGACGGACATTGGTTTAATGTCCTACTATCTCGGCATTGAGGTGAAACAAAGGGAGGATGGAATTTTTATATCCCAAGAAGGATATGCCAAGGAAATTCTAAAGAAGTTCAAGATGGAGAATAGCAAACCCGTTGGCACCCCCGTTGAATGTGGAGTAAAATTGTCTAAGCAAGGAGATGGTGAGAAGATCAATCCTACATTTTTCAAAAGTCTTGTTGGAAGCTTGAGGTATTTAACTTGTACAAGACCTGATATTCTTTTTGGTGTTGGACTTGTAAGTCGTTATATGGAGGCTCCTACTGCTTCTCATTTAAAGACGTCCAAAAGAATACTTCGTTATATTAAAGGTACACTTGACTTTGGAATCTTATATTCATCTTGTCAAGACTTCAAGCTTGTTGGTTATTCTGATAGTGATTGGGCTGGTGATGTTGATGATCGAAAAAGTACTACCGGGTTTGTTTATTTTATGGGAAATTCAGCTTTTACTTGGAATTCAAAAAAGCAGCCTATTGTGACTCTTTCTACTTGCGAAGCGGAGTATGTGGCAGCTACTTCTTGTGTTTGTCATGCAATTTGGCTTAGAAGTTTAATGAAGGAACTTCACCAACCACAAGAAGATCCAACGAAGATATTTGTTGATAATAAGTCCGCACTTGCATTGGCGAAAAATCCCGTGTTTCATGAAAGAAGCAAGCATATTGATACTAAGTATCACTTTATTCGGGAATGCATATCGAGGAAAGAAGTTGAACTTGAGTTTGTGAAGTCTCAAGATCAAATTGCGGATATTTTCACCAAGCCATTGAGGATTGATGTGTTTCGAAGATTGCGAATGTCTCTTGGCGTAATAAATCTAGTTTAAGGGGGGGTGTTGAAGAAATAAACTATATTTATAAATAAGTTAGTACATGCATTATAAAGTGTCTAGATATCTTCCATTCATGAACTAGATCAATGCATGTATAACCTTAGTTCATGTATTTACTTTGTGCATGTATTTAGAAAAGGGGAAGAATGTAATAAATATTGGTACATGTACTAGGCTAGATGAGTGATAGGATTTTCCTATAAATACCCATGTATTCTTCCCATTTGCAACAAGTCAAGTTAAGAAATCAATAAACACTCATATTTTCCTCCACTATTCTCTTGAGTGAGTTTGAGTATTTTAGTGTTTATGCTCTCCAATTTCTAACAGAATCAAATTATATAAAGATCTGGGTTGTGTGTATATTCGCAACTTTTATAAAGCTTTCGGCAAGTTAAACGCCACTGAAGTGAAGAGAAAAAGGAAAGGTTTTGAAGAATGTAGAAGAAAAAGAGTATTGCATGGTTTTAATTAGGGGCAAATATGTCATAAAATTATTATTGCTCTGGCAATAATATTTTGTGCTATGGTAATATCGCTAGCCAAATGAAATCTACTAAAATGGCTAATAGATATACAATTACGATATAAATACTCGCACTTAACCTATAACTTCTGTCAATGAGGTTGTAGCCTAGTGTTAACACATAAAATGTGTTAATATGGTTTTTCTCTAGTTTTAATACTAGTGTTTGATTGAGGCTTATTATTTGTAATATTTGATACTTGGGTAGTTATTGAAATAATTTATGACGTAATGATCAATGTATTCTTATAAAAATACCCACCCACCCCTTAACACATTTCGTGGGTTGTTTTTTTTAAATAATAATTGTTTCTTTTCTTATTTCTTATTTTAAATAATATTAAATAATTTTAATTATATAATTTATTATTTTAATAAATATTAAATAGATTAATAATATTATATAAATCTTATATTTGAAAAGAACGTGTTCTCTTAATTTTTTGAGATTTATGTTAAAGTGGTATTACTTTATTTATTAACATAAATCAAATTAGTTATTTAAATATAAAAAGTAAAATATTCAAATTGGTCTGCACGCAGTCTTATTCGAGTCAATTTTAAAATTTGACAACAATGTAGAATAAAATCATCACTAAATCTTGAGATGTAGGACTTTTTGATAGACTGAAATGTTATGGGGTAAAATTATCAGTTAACATAAGTAATGACATCAACTTTACAATTAGACCTAGCTGCCACGTCAGTACTGAAAAGACAATTTTTAACGGCTGTACCAAATGTGTTGGTCACATAAAGAGGTATACCAAAAGTGAAAATTAACCTAAAGCGCCGAACCAAAAATACAATTCTCCCCAAAATGTTTCCATGTCCTGCCCAATCTTCTTATGAAATCTGGTGAAATTGATAAAGTTGAGAGAAACATTTGAAGGATGTAAGAAAATTCACTACATTTTTAATCGAAAATTTAGATATGATGATATTTACACACGAAAAAAAAAAGGTTTCATTAAACTTCAATTTTTCTCCAAAATATATCATGGAGAAGTAAATTAATAATTGACCCCGAACAATAACCATACATAACTATCAAATAAGAATTAATTTCCAATTATCTAACAAATCATCAAATAATTCTTTTTTTCCTTCTCTGTCAATCCAATTTAAAGCTCATAATAAAAAGAAATGCAACCAACAGGTGATTGGTCTAATGAATGGACTAGTCATTACAAAGTAGCGGACTTGGGGTCGAATCCCTGTTGAGAGAGGTATCCATTTATTGTGCCCAATCCGCCTCGAAAATGAGTAAACGCTTGAAAAAAAAACCAAAGAAATATATTAAATTGAGAGAACACAACCTGAAGTATCTTGAAAACGGCAATATTGGTAAAGATGGCGGCATTTTCTTTCTTACAAATTCTTCCCAAAAATTCAATCCAATTTTCATGGATAGAGCTGGTGGTAAGAGTGATTCAAATTAGGTTTTCCTCGTCCTTCTTTCATTCGGGCCCTTGAGGAATTATATTCTACTCCGTTAGCAGATTAAAATGGTAATATTGTAGGTCAAAATCGGAGTTCGGGTGCCAGCCCGCGACCTCCGAACATGAATGCAGTCCAATTCTCTAGCTTTCGTACAAACCCATTTTTTGCATTAATTAGAATTTGTTAAATGCAAAAAAAATTTCTCCATATTCTTATGTTAATTAAATAATTCAATTTTACAAATTTATTTTGTAAATGAGGAAATTTTAATTTTATTAAAAAATTACTTTAAATAATTTCAATCCCACACGACCCTAGGGCTGGGCGCAGGACTCCGCCCAGCCAGTTCCCACCCCACCCGTCCCGAGCCGCTGGAGATGAGTTTCCTCCCCACCCCAAATCCTACCCCGACCTTACCATCTTCAATGGAGATGGCCTTAATAATTTAATATCGTAATCCCCACTACACCAAATATGCAAAGTTCTTTTGTAGCCACATGGCTATTTTAATTGTAAAATTAATACGGAAATCAATATCTGAATATCATACCAGATCAAATCACAAACATTCGTATCGAATATGAAAAACTTTATTCCAAACGACAAAATTTGTGGTGGGGACGGGGTGCATGGGTACATATTTTTGAGTCTTGGACTACACCATAACTAAAAATTAGAAAAGAGAGAATTGCATTTTTGGAATACAGCTATAGGTCAATTTTCATTTTTGGTACACAGCTTTATGTGTTCAACACATTTGGTACACCTCTTTAACAAAGTTCGACACATTTGGTACAACCGTTAAATAAATTGCAAAATCACCGTTAATTCCGTTAGTTCGACACATTTGGTACACCTCTTTTACAAAATTGGCATGTGCGCGGCACATGGCTGCCCAGAAAAAAAAAAGAAAAAAAAAAGAAAAAATTGAAACTTGATAAACTTTTTTATTATATTTTATTCTTCTTCCAATATTAAACTATAAATGACATTTTAGTTTATTATATTTTACATGTTATATAAATAATAAATACATATTTTTTAATATTTTTTATAAATATGATAAATTAAAATAACTTATTTATTATATTTTATTCTTCTTGCAATATTAAACTTTAAATGACATTATATAGTTTATTATATTTTACATGTCATATAAATAATAAATACATATTTTTTAATAATTTTTATAAATAATAAACTATAAAAATAATAAACTATTTTTATAAATAATTTTTTAAAATTGAAAATTGATAAACTTTTTTATTATATTTTATTCTTCTTCCAATATTAAACTATAAATGACATTATATAGTTTATTATATTTTACATGTCATATAAATAATAAAGACATATTTTTTAATAATTTTTATAAATAATAAACTATAAAAATAATAAACTATTTTTAAAAATTGAAACTTGATAAACTTGATAAACTTGTTTATTATATTTTATTATTCTTCCAGTATTACACTATAAATGACATTATATAGTTTATTATATTTTACATGTCATATAAATAATAAATACATATTTTTTTTTATCATTATATAAATATGATATGATAAATATTATAAATACATATGATAATTTTTATAAAAGTTTATCAAGTTTAATTTTTTTTTTGGGCAGCCATGTGCCGCGCACATGTCAATTTTGTAAAAGAGGTGTACCAAATGTGTCGAACTAACGGAATTAACGGTGATTTTGCAATTTATTTAACGGTTGTACCAAATGTGTCGAACTTTGTTAAAGAGGTGTACCAAATGTGTTGAACACATAAAGCTGTGTACCAAAAATGAAAATTGACCTATAGCTGTGTACCAAAAATGCAATTCTCTCAATTAGAAAAAGAAGACTCTGGCAACTTGACTCCTTGATTTGAGTATGAGCGAGCGCCCACCCTTGTACTAATTCTCAGACATGAATCAATAATGTTCACAACTTTAAATTTACTGATTGCCCTCAAAAGAATTAATGCTTTAAGCCTACAATACATTAATTTAATTGACATTTAGGGACCAAGTATCATTTTTATCAATGAGCACTCCTCCCTCGGACCTATTTTTATTTGTTAGGGAGTATAATTTATTTATGACCATTGACCATATATCATAATATTGATGGATTGCATTAGCAAGTTACAATGTTTATAACTAATTAATAAGATTTAGCAAGTCCATCTTCAATCGTTATGGCATAAATGTCCCCTCCTCCTCCCCCTTCTCTTTCATGGTCGTCTTCAACTGTTAGTGACATATAATAATAATAATAATAATAGAAATATAGAAAAATAAATAATAATATAATAATAAAAATTAAAATACAAAAAATAAAAAATTATAATAATACTAATTAATAATGATAATGATGATGATAATAGCAATAGTAACAATAATAATAATAATAATAGGGAAAATTGCTTTTTTGGTACATATGATAGATTTACTTGCACTTTTGGTATCATTGGATATAGAAATACAAATTTGGTACCATATGATAGGTTATCATTGCAATTTTGGTACCAAACCCAATTTTTCTACAAAGTCAATGACAATTAGCTCCTATGAAATGCATAATGTTCGATTTACCCCTCTATAATTTAGAAAAAAAATCAATTTACCCTGTAATATTTTGTTATGAAGCAATTTACCCCCTTCAGCCGGGGTTGTAACTCACTTGCTAACTATTTTATAATATAGGTGGATAAATTGCCACATTTATCATAGCACAAGGGGTAAAATATCACATTATCATAATAAAAGTGGATAAAGTGTCGCCTATAAAAATATCTGGGAGGCGATTTGAAAATTATATAAAATTTCAGAAGGTAAAATGCTCTTTTTTAAACCACGAGGGGGTAAATTTGAACGTTATGCATTTAATAGGGATTAAATTATCATTAAATTTGGGAAAAATTTGGGTTTGATATCAAAGTTGCAATGAAACCTATCATATGGTACCAAATTTGCATTTTCATATCCAATTGTATCAAAATTGTAAGTAGGTCTATCCTATGGTAAAAAGCAATTTTCCCAATAATAAAAATTAAATACTTAGGGACATATTTATGTTTTTATTGTTCACCACCACCAAAAAAAAAAAAAAATTGAGATGTGATAATTAAGAATAAGGAAAAATTGCATTTTTGGTGCCAAAAGATAGGCCAACTTGTAAATTTTTTGATACAAAAATATAAATTTGGTATCACATGATAGGTTTTTATTGTAACTTTGGTACCATACCCAATTTTTTCCCAAAATTAATAAAAATTTACCCACTATGAAATACACAATGTTCAATTTATCCTCCTATTATTTGAAAAAAATCAATTTATCCCTTGTTAAAAAATTAATAAAGCAATTTACCCCTTTTAGCTGGAGAGTGTAACTCACTTGCCGAAATTGAGAATATACATGAAAAATATTTGTAATATAGGGGGATAAATCGTCAAATTTATCATAATACAGGGGGTAAAATGCCACATTATCTTAATAAAAGGTGATAAAGTGCCGCCTACAAAAATGTCAGAGAGGGTGTGTGAAAAGTATAGGACATAAAGTGCTCTTTTTTAAATCACAAGGGGGTAAATTGAATATTATGCATTTCATAGGGGGTAAATTATCATTAACTTTAGAGAAAATTGGGTTTGATATCAAAGTTGCAATGAAAAAATATCACGTGGTACCAAATTTGCATTTATGTATCCAATAATATTAAAGTTGTAAGTTGACCTATCTTATGGTACCAAAAAAGCAAATGTCCCTTAGTAATAATAAAATAGAGTTACAATTAACAATAAAAAAAAACTTAATTTAAGGAAAATTACACATTCACACCAATACTAATATTTTCGGGTAGGATTAAAACTCAATTTTCGGGTAGGATAATAACTTCAAATCATATTGTATTAACCGACACATGTTGTCAACGTGACGACCACTTTGCTAATTTATTAAGCTGAAAGAATAAAACATGGTAACATGTTGATTTCATTTTACTACAAGAAACTACCTACCATTCCTTCCGTTTGACCATCACCACCATGACAGTGTGCGTTGGGTCAATGGATCGGATCTTTATATTTTTTTAACTAAAATGCAAAAATCTCTCCTAAGATTTGTTAGAAAAAGAAAATACTTTCTTCGTCTCATTTATTTTTATCCCTTCGTACAGTTGACCAGTCAACTTGATTAAATTTATAAAAATTATAATAAATAATTTAATTAATAGATAATATCATATGACACCATATTTATTTATACTTAAAATGTTTAATACACCACAAATGTGAATAATTTAGTAAGATAAGTCACTTAAAAGATTGAAAAGTTTGACCGGGAATAGAATAACAAAAATGGAACGGAGGGAGTATCATGTATTATTTTTATTAGTAAAAACCTACGTTGCACGGATACGGACTCGGCGACTCGGACTCGACACGATTCGGATTCGGCGATTCGTTTTCGAAAAAAAATTAAGATACGACTCGGCATGGATACGTATATTTTAATAAAATAAATTTATATAGTTTCTTGCAGGTTTAGCATAACACAGGGGAGTACTTTGCATTTATCCCAATGAATTCCTCCGTCCATCAAAATCATAATAAATCAATGACTAGCAAGCACATTTATAATCATCGTAATTAAAATGAATCCTAAGAGTTGGTCAAAATCACATCCAAATTACATTAATTAATTTGAAAGAAAAAAAAAAGAAGCAACAAAAAATTACAAGTTTGAAGTGATGTTTATACTTTATAGAAGAGTAGAGTAGTGCTGCTGATGATATTTGTTCAGTACAACCCCATTAATATAACCCATAAAAACATTAGCCATAACCTCACAGAAAACTAACAAAAAACCTCATAAAGAATTAACAAATCCCACAAAAAATTAACAAAAACCTCACACAAAACTAACAAAAACACATTTCAAAGCAGCCCTTAACCCAACCCCCCCCCCCCCCCCAAAACCCCATCAAAGCAACATACATAACAGATACACATGTTCTTAAAAAGAAATCAAAGGAAAAGTCATGAACAGGGTTTAAGAGAAGAGAGATTTATCATACCTTTTGGGCCTCAAACGCATCGAAACAGTTGGGAAACAAGAGAGCTTTCTCTGCTGGAGTGCACAGCAGAGGTTTTGTCGCAAAAAATTAGCAGAAGATATTGATGAAGAAGAAGAAGAAAAGCAACTGGATCTGGGCCGTGAGAGATGGCCGAGTCTTGACCGAGTCGACTCTTCAGCTTGACCGAGTCGACTCACGTATTCGAATTTTTTTTATTTTTTTTTTCTTGGACTCGCCACATGGCGAGTCCGATGCGAGTCCCAGCCGAGTCGAAGGCGAGTCCGAGTCCTTCACGAGTCGACTCGGCATTCTTCATATTCTCTGCCGAGTCGGTGCTTCATAGGTAAAAACTCATAGGGGCCGTTTGTTAGGGTGTGTGGGATTAAGATAAATTAGATCAAAACCGGATTGAAGGCCATATTAAAATATATGTTTGGTAGATTGATTGAGCCATATTACATTAAAACAATCTACTGTAATATATTTTGTGAATTTATGAGTTTAGGCATATATTTATATATTTTTACTACTTAATTGAACATATTTTGTTAGTTAAGATATATCATTGAAGCCATTTGTATAATATGTATGAGAGTATGAGTTGATCAAAGTTTGTTCAATGTTTTAGTCCGAATGCCTGCATTTTAATTGTAAATTGATATAGATTTTAGTTTGTGATGTATTTATGTAGAATGTGTTTCTATTTTCAGATATTTGAGAAGAATTTGTGATGTGTTAAAATGAAAAATATACAAATATAAGAAATATAATAATAATAATGGGATACAAAAAGATATATAAATTTCATCTTAAGACAATTACACCAAATGACATTTTAATGGATAAAAAGTTTAATGTCATCATTGCTATCTCGTATACTTTCGGCAGAAGACAAGACACCGTCACTACATTGCTCCACCACAATTGCTTCAAGTGTCGGAATTTCTCCAATTGAAGATGGTATTTCTTCCAAATTTGAGCAGTGCAAAATATGAAAGAGTCGGAGTCTCGGAAAATGATTAGCATCATCAACTCTCCATTCCTTTAGACTATAATGGATATCAATCTTAAGGTATTCGAGTTTCTTGAAATTATCTTCAACGGTTTCCCATGTAGGGCCTTGAAAGGCTTCATATAGTAGTATTAGCATTTCGAGATCAGGCAAGTCACCAAGAATTTTCATATGTTCCCATGAGAACATACAACCACCTAAAGTCAACTTTTTCAATGAAACTGGAAAGGCAAGATTCGCCACAAGTGTCTCATTGCACTTTACATGAAATTTACAACTAAGAGTTTCAAGTTTGGACATATTGAGAAGATTTTGGAGACGATAATACGACCAATCTGTAATTTTGACATCGCTATATTCAATTTTCAATTTCCTAAGATTTGGAATTCTGACAAGAACCTCATCCTCACATCTAAAATTTTTTATTTCACAAAGTGTCTCGAGGCTTTTAAGGACACAAGGCATTTCTGTTCCGATAGGAAGTGGAGGAAGGCAAGAAAGTTCTACATCTAGAGTCCTTAATTGTGGCATATTCCAAATATCTGATGGAAGACCACTACCATATTCTTCGCCACCAAAAACAAATAAGTGTTGAAGATTCCAAAATTTGGATAATGAAGGAGGCATCGTCCAAACATTAAGCAGTCTTAAGTTAACAAACTCAGTAATTTCTTTTGAGAATCCAATGAAAGATTGAAAAGAGATTAGTACTCTTAACAATTGGAAATCAAATTTAAATTTTGCATTCTTAGAACCAAGGTATATAATAGAACGATTACCTAACATTGACTGGATCGCATTAAATTTGCCTTCACTGTCTTTATCTTGAATACTTCTAGGAATGCTCAGTCGACGATGACCTTGAACTTCTTTAGGATTCAAGTCAATATAGTTATTCAAATAAAAAAGAAACTTTTCCTTTCGAGCTTCCTTGATGCACAAATCCCTTACGAGATCATGGATTTTCCAGGTAATGGGTTTCCCATTATATTTAAGTTTGCCAACCAAAATAAGATTTCTTTCAATTAGATCCTTCAAATTCTTCTCTGCAACCTTTTCCATGTTTATAGAAGTTGGTTTCAGAAATCCTTCAGCAGACCATAACTGGTAAAGCCCGGAGACATAAAACTCTTCATCTTCTGGGAAAACTGCCATGTAAAGCAAACATGGTTTCAAGTGATGAGGCAAATAGTTATAACTTAAAGATAATATCTCTAAGCATTGATCATCTTTCTCCATTAAAACTGACTTTATATTGTTTGCAACATGTTCCCAATATTCCCGAGTCATCTTCTCATTGGAGAGAAGTCCACCAATCACAGATATTGCTAATGGAAGTCCATGGCACTTTTTGGCAATCTCCTTACCAATTTCGACCAAATCTGATGGGCAGTTTTCTTGTGCAAATAACTCTTGGCGGAGTAGATCCCAACTCATGTCGTCAGTTAAAAGTTTCATATCATGATAAGATTTGGCGGCATATGTAGCTACTCCCGATTGCCTAGTAGTAACCATGATTCGACTTCCACTATTGTTATCCGGAAAGAGCTTTTGTAATTCGTCCCATGCCTTGTTATCCCACACATCATCCAATACAATTAGATACCTCCTTTTAAACAAAATTTTGTGGAGACGAACATTTTCATCCAGATCTACTCCGATGTTTGTCTTTGTATTCCTTACTTTGATGTCCTTCAAAAGTTTTTGAACAATATCTTGGACGCGATATTCTTGCGATATTGTGACCCAAGCACGAATATCAAAACGATGCACGCAGAATGGATCATCAAGTAGAGCTTTAGCGAGTGTAGTTTTGCCGATGCCTCCCATGCCGACTATTGGGAGGACTTTGAGTCTAGAATCTTCTGTAACAAGTTGTTCCTTCAATTGGTTCATAAGATTCTCGTCTAACAAAACAAAATTGGTTTTGCTAGTTGGCCTAGAAGAAACAACAGAGAGGGAGCCATCAAAATTACCAGTACCTTGGATCTCCTTCACATCTTTCATTAATGACTCGAATCCTTTCATAACTTCCTCCAAGGCTTTAGACAACATATCGATACTGTCATGATCACTTCCGGAGATTGACCGGAAATGTTTTGCTATGTGAGATTCAAGGATGTCTTCCGTTTCATACCCTAAATCTCTGATTTTTGTCTCCAAAATCTTGATTGTTTGGTAGCTATGAGGTGGACTGTTTTCCAGAAAGGACAGTAAAGTAGCAATGTTTTCGTGGAGAGATTCAATTGTTTCCCTTTTGCAAGGAATTGAATAGGGATCAGGATTCAGCATTTGATCTGTGGTGGTATACAGAGATGCAAGAACAGCATAAGCCATAGTCAGAAAACAATGAGATTTTGTTGAGAGTGCAGAAAGTAATGATAAACTTTATTCCAAAGGATATCTATAGCTTTAAATTTAATCAAATTTGTGGTGGGGACGGGGTGGATCCCTTGTGTTCTCGACATATTTTGGGTCTCCCCACTAGAAATACACAGTACATAATCCCCACTAGCCACTAAAAGTTCTTTTGTAAGCAGTAAGCACACTCTTGTAATAATTCTCAGACATGAATCAATAATGCACTGATATAATTGAATTTTTTATCCACAAAACCACATTGTCATCATGCAAAACTACTTGTTCAACTTAAAATTACTGAATTACCCTCAAGAGAATTGATGCTTTAAGCTTCAATACATTAATTTAATTGACATGTGAATAATAAGTGGAAATTAGGATTAAGAATATATGCCAATTAGAAGGAAATGTATAGTCTGGTTGAAGAATTCTTATATAGAATCTGAGAAGATAAAACTACTATAAACTTAGCAGTAAAATATCAATACAACAAATTGCATATATTTGATTTAATATGAATCAAATTATATAAAGATCTGGGTTGTGTGTATATTCGCAACTTTTATAAAGCTTTCGGCAAGTTAAACGCCACTGAAGTGAAGAGAAAAAGGAAAGGTTTTGAAGAATGTAGAAGAAAAAGAGTATTGCATGGTTTTAATTAGGGGCAAATATGTCATAAAATTATTATTGCTCTGGCAATAATATTTTGTGCTATGGTAATATCGCTAGCCAAATGAAATCTACTAAAGTGGCTAATATATATACAATTACGATATAAATACTCGCACTTAACCTATAACTTCTGTCAATGAGGTTGTAGCCTAGTGTTAACACATAAAATGTGTTAATATGGTTTTTCTCTAGTTTTAATACTAGTGTTTGATTGAGGCTTATTATTTGTAATATTTGATACTTGGGTAGTTATTGAAATAATTTATGATGTAATGATCAATGTATTCTTATAAAAAAACCAACCCACCCACCCACCCACCCCTTAACACATTTCGTGGGTTGTTTTTTTATAAATAATAATTGTTTCTTTTCTTATTTCTTATTTTAAATAATATTAAATAATTTTAATTATATAATTTATTATTTTAATAAATATTAAATAGATTAATAATATTATATAAATCTTATATTTGAAAAGAACGTGTTCTCTTAATTTTTTGAGATTTATGTTAAAGTGGTATTACTTTATTTATTAACATAAATCAAATTAGTTATTTAAATATAAAAAGTAAAATATTCAAATTGGTCTGCACGCAGTCTTATTCGAGTCAATTTTAAAATTTGACAACAATGTAGAATAAAATCATCACTAAATCTTGAGATTTAGGACTTTTTGATAGACTGAAATGTTATGGGGTAAAATTATCAGTTAACATAAGTAATGTCATCAACTTTACAATTAGACCTAGCTGCCACGTCAGTACTGAAAAGACAATTTTTAACGGCTGTACCAAATGTGTTGGTCACATAAAGAGGTATACCAAAAGTGAAAATTAACCTAAAGCGCCGAACCAAAAATACAATTCTCCCCAAAATGTTTCCATGTCCTGCCCAATCTTCTTATGAAATCTGGTGAAATTGATAAAGTTGAGAGAAACATTTGAAGGATGTAAGAAAATTCACTACATTTTTAATCGAAAACTTAGATATGATGATATTTACACACGAAAAAAAAAAAAAGGTTTCATTAAACTTCAATTTTTCTCCAAAATATATCATGGAGAAGTAAATTAATAATTGACCCCGAACAATAACCATACATAACTATCAAATAAGAATTAATTTCCAATTATCTAACAAATCATCAAATAATTCTTTTTTTCCTTCTCTGTCAACCCAATTTAAAGCTCATAATAAAAATAAATGCAACCAACAGGTGATTGGTCTAATGAATGGACTAGTCATTACAAAGTAGCGGACTTGGGGTCGAATCCCTGTTGAGAGAGGTATCCATTTATTGTGCCCAATCCGTCTCGAAAATGAGTAAACCCTTGAAAAAAAAAACCAAAGAAATATATTAAATTGAGAGAACACAACCTGAAGTATCTTGAAAACGGCAATATTGGTAAAGATGGCGGCATTTTCTTTCTTACAAATTCTTCCCAAAAATTCAATCCAATTTTCATGGATAGAGCTGGTGGTAAGAGTGATTCAAATTAGGTTTTCCTTGTCCTTCTTTCATTCGGGCCCTTGAGGAATTATATTCTACTCCGTTAGCAGATTAAAATGGTAATATTGTAGGTCAAAATCGGAGTTCGGGTGCCAGCCCGACTTCCGAACATGAATGCAGTCCAATTCTCTAGCTTTCGTACAAACCCATTATTTGCATTAATTAGAATTTGTTAAATGCAAAAAAATTATCTCCATATTTTTATGTTAATTAAATAATTTAATTCTACAAATTTATTTTGTATAGGAGGAAATTTTAATTTTATTAAAAAATTACTTTAAATAATTTCAATCCCACGCGACCCTAGGGCTGGGCGCAGGACTCCGCCCAGCCAATTCCCGCCCCACCCGTCCCGAGCCGCTAGAGATGAGTTTCCTTCCCACCCCAAATCCTACCCTGATCTTGACAATCTTCAATGGAGATGGCCTTACTAATTTAATATCGTAATCTACACCAAATATGCAAAGTTCTTTTGTAGCCACATGGCTATTTTAATTATAAAATTAATACGGAAATCAATATCTGAATATCATACCAAATCAAATCACAAACATACGTATCGAATATGGAAAACTTTATTCCAAACGACAAAATCTGTGGTGGGGACGGGGTGGGTTCTCTACATATTTTGGACTACACCATAATTAAAAATTAGAAAAAGAAGACTCTGGCAACTTGACTCCTTGATTTGAGTATGAGCGCCCACCCTTGTACTAATTCTCAGACATGAATCAATAATGTTCACAACTTTAATTTACTGATTGCCCTCAAAAGAATTAATGCTTTAAGCCTTCAATACATTAATTTAATTGACATGTAGGGACCAAGTATCATTTTTATCAATGAGCACTCCTCCCTCGGACCTATTTTTATTTGTTACAGTTTCAGAGGGAGTATAATTTATTTATGACCATTGACCATATATCATATAATATTGATGGATTGCCTTAGCAAATTACAATGTTTATAACTAATTAATTAGATTTAGCAAGTCCATCTTCAATCGTTAGGGCATAAATGCCTCCTCCTCCTCCCCTTCTCTTTCATCGTCTTCAACAGTTAGGACATATAATAATAATAATAATAATAATAATAATAATAATAATATAGAAAAATAAACAATAAAAATAAAAATACAAAAAATAAAAAACTATAATAATACTAATAATGATAATGATAATGATAATAGCAATAGTAATAATAATTATAAAAATAATAATAATAATAATAATAATAATAATAGGGAGAATTACTTTTTTGGTACAATATAATTGATTTACTTGCACTTTTGATATTATTGGATATGAAAATACAAATTTGGTACCATATGATAGGTTATCATTGCAATTTTGGTACCAAACCCAATTTTTCTACAAAGTCAATGACAATTAGCCCCTATGAAATGCAAAATGTTCGATTTACCCCTCTATAATTTAGAAAAAAAATCAATTTACCCTGTAATATTTTGTTATGAAGCAATTTACCCCCTTCAGCCGGGGTTGTAACTCACTTGCTAACTATTTTATAATATAGGGAAATAAATTGTCACATTTATCATAACACAAGGGGTAAAATATCACATTATCATAATAAAAGTGGATAAAGTGTCGCCTACAAAAATATCAGGGAGGCGATGTGAAACTTTTATAAAATTTCAGAGGGTAAAATGCTCTTTTCTAAACCATGAGGGGGTAAATTGAACATTATGCATTTCATATGGATTAAATTATCGTTAAATTTGGGGAAAAATTGGGTTTGATATCAAAGTTGCAATGAAACCTATCATATGGTACAAAATTTGCATTTTCATATCTAATAGTACCAAAATTCTAAGTAGGTCTATCCTACGGTAAAAGCAATTTTCCCAATAATAAAAATAAAAATAAAATAGTTAGGGACATATTTATGTTTTTATTGTTCACCACCACTCTCACCATAATAATGAATTGAGACGTGATAATTAATAATAAGGAAAAATTTCATTTTTGGTACCAAATGATAGACCAACTTGTAAATTTGGTAACACTGGATACAAAAATGTAAATTTGGTATCACATGATAGGTTTTTATTGCAACTTTGGTACCAAACCCAATTTTTTTCCAAAATTAATAGAAATTTACCCACTATGAAATACATAATGTTCAATTTATCCCCCTATAATGATGTCGGGAATGATTGAAAGGAGAAGGTAACACAAGTGAGAAACTAATTATAGGCTCACCACTCGCAGGAATCCACCTAGAGATACAGGGCCGTATGTTAGCTCACCACTCAAATGAATCCACCTAAGAGATACAAGGCTAAATGTGTAAGAACAAAGTCTTAGACTCAAATATTATTTCACTCAAATTAACTTGTTACAAATGACATTACAAGTCACTATTTAATAGAGGAGGAACTATTTCAAGGGTTATAGATGGTTTGTATTCCCAATGAATGAATAATGATTTATAACATGTATGAAATCTATATTTATATTGATGTTTGTCAATTGTGAATGCATGAAAAATTAGTACTTTTAATGGGTTGAGTTGAAAATACTTCTCAAATTTTGTGCTGACAATAAATTTCAATACTTTTTCGTGAACTTTTTCCTGATCAATTATTATTCGTTGATTATTACAAAAAATATTAATAATTGTAATTTTTTAATCTAAACAATAAACAAGCAAACACTGGGTGTTTGGCATTTGAAATTTCAATGTGGTTTATCTCAATATAAATATTAATTCAGGGTGAGAAAAGATCGGGCAATATGAGCTAACAAATTGATCTATTGAAACAACTTAATTCCATGCAAAGATTCAACTGAGTTGTATAAATTACGATTGATGTTTGAAATTTGAACATTTAGATTAAGTTGCTTCTTGAATTTCAATAATTAAAGTGATTAGTCTAATGAAAATGAACAAAATGTCAAGTTCAATCAAAACAACATTGTCTTTAATGTTGAACTCACTAAAATCCTAGAACCAAACATACTTGAGATTTCTTTAAGCTACTCTAAATAATAATATTAACTTATAATGAATCTTATTTTCTCAATACCTATAGTCATGCGCGTTATAGCCTATAGGTATGCAAAATTGCAAGTTTATTCGTACATAAGTGAGAACCCTTAGCACTTTTAGTTATGTAATTTGCAATCTACATTTTTTGTCTTAATTTTTAGAAATATTTGAGCTTTTGATCTTACACTTTATAAAATTGCAGTTTAGAGATCTTATACAATGTTTCATTGTATTGGTTTCAAATCAAGCGTAGTACAACAAAATCATTTTAATAAATTATAATTACAGATTTAATTTTATAAAGTATTAGACTAAACTATTGTTTTGCATTATTTTCAATTTTTTTTAAAAATTTGTCAATAGAAATAAATTTTTCTACTTCTTTTGTGTAGAATCTTTAATGCAAAATAACGAGACGGTTCAATAATTAATACATTCTCTATAAACCGAAATTGCAAGTAAGAAGTTTTTACTTTTTCTAAAAATTAAAATGTTGTTTTCACATAATTAAAATATATGTCTTAATTTTTCACTTATATTAAAGAACCAAGTTCGACAATTTTATAATTTTAATAGTTGAGGTTTAATAACTCATATTAATTATATTATAAAAAATGTATTATATAGAATTACAATTTAGTATAATTGCTAGCACGGGAATAAGCTAGTACACTTCTTATTGCTAGACGGACGGGTGTCCTTAGCTGTAAGAATACGCAATTTATTGTAACTTAATTTGATTTCAATTATATTAATGAATGATTTTTCTTTGATTGTTGAATCCATGGTCTTGAGGCCATCTCCTATGTATGAAGGGGAAAGTGGATTTTGGGGGTTGTTGGACTAGGGGGGAAAATTTATCAAGTAAAATGTATAAAGGGGAAAAAATGCAAAACTCCCCTCAATCCATCTATAGATCGCTTCAAGGTGTGAGGCAAGTGAACCTTCACTTGCCTCACACCTCTCGATCGGTCACTCGCCAGGCGGGCGAGTGCGTTGCACTCGCCCGCCTAGCCAGCAGGTGGCCGACACTTGTCGGCCACCTGCTATCCCCTTTCCTTTTTTTTTTTGTTTTTTTTTGCTTTTATTTAATATACATTTTATCTAAATAATTTGTGTATTAAATCTTAGTTTTTATTTAATTTGTGTATTAAATCATACAACTAAAATAATTTGTTTTTATTAATATAACTAAACTCTTATTTAATCTTAGTTTTATTTAATTTGTGTATTATTTTTAAAAAGTTAATTTTATTATAAAATGTAACTTTTATTTAATAAAATCAAATTTAATGTAACTATTATGTTGGAAAATTTAATGTCAATATTAAATTATTTTTAAAATTTTCTAATCATGTCAATCAAGTATTTAATTGTTGTATTATTGTGCACCAATTTGAAAATCCCTTTAAAAGTTAATTATTAGAAACTCAAATTTAATTTAATTAATAAAATTGAAACCTTAAACGAACTTTTTCTTTTTTATAATAAACCTTAAAAGAACTTAATGAGATTGCGAATTTATTGTTATTATTATTGTCAAACTTAAATTATATCTTATTGTTATTAATTATTTATTTATTTCACATACGAGTTAATTTTTATTATTATTAGTATTGCTATTATTATTATTCTTATTATTAAGTGAGAGTGGGAGAATTGAGAATTTTAATTAAATGGAATTGATAGATTGATACATTGAAGATGACTTATGAAAATGAAAGGGGAAGATGGACTTGGATTCTGAGGGGAAGCTGGACTGAGTGAGCGGAAGCTGGACTTGGACTGAGGGATACATAGGAGATGCCCTGATATCAATAACTGTCGACATGCTTAATTGTAAATAGATTTATTAGAGTTAATGACAGTTTATCTCTTTGTGATAAGCATAATGTTCAATTACTTTTCTGTGATTTAAAAAAGAGCAGTTTACCCCCTCTGTAATTTTATAAGAATTTCACACCGCCTTCCTAACAATTTTAAACTTAAAAAATTAAATTGACAAAACTATCCCGTCTTCTATGTGGCACTTTACCCCATGTGATACGAAAAATGTGGCACTTTCTCCCCATCTTATGATAAATGTGGCAATTTACATCTTGTTAAGATAAATTAATGTTGCTATTTATCCTCCTATATTACAAAAACACATTTTATGCCAACTTTAAAATTGCCCCTTTAAAATTTTCATAGGGGGTAAAGTGCTCTTTTTCAAGTAACAAGAGGATAAATTGAACATTATGCACACAAGGAGATAAATTGACATTACCACAAATTTATTATATAAAAATTACTCCATCATATAAAGAACAAAATTATCCAAATATAAGAATATTAATGGGATACAGAAAAAGATATATAATTTTCATCTTAACATCAAATGAAATTTTATTGACTCCTAATGATATCAAGTTCAATGTCATCATTGCTTTCTTGTATATTTTCGGCAGAAGACATGACACCGTCACTACAATAAATCAACTGATTTAAAAAAGAGCATTTTACCTCCCTGTAATTTCATAAAAATTTCACACCATCTCCCTAACATTTTTAAACTTAAGAAAATATTGAATTGACAAAACTACCCCATCTTATATGTGGCACTTTACTCCATGTGTTACGAAAAATGTGGCACTTTATCTTCCTCGTGTTATGATAAATGTAGCAATTTACATCGTGTTAGGATAAGTTAATGTTGCGCCTTTATCCTCCTATATCACTAAAACACATTTCATGCCAACTTTAAATTTTTTATAGAGGGAAAGTACTATTTTTCAAATAACAAGGGGTTAAATTGAACACTATACACACAAAGGGGTACATTGACATTACCACAAATTAATTCAATAAAAATTACTACGTCATAAAGAACAAAATTATCCAAATATAAGAATAATAATGGGATACAAAAAAAGATATATAATTTTCATCTTAACATCAAATGACATTTTATTCACTCCTAACGGATAACAAGTTTAATGCCATCATTGATATCTTGTATATCTTGGGCAGAAGACTCGACACCGTCACTACAATTTGTCACCTCAATTCTTTCAAGTGTCGAAATTTCTCCAATAGAAGATGGAATTTCTTCCAAATTTGAGCACGAATAAAGACAAAGATATTTGAGGCTCGGGAAATGATTAGCATCATCAACTCTCCATTCATTCAGACTACCACTGTCCCAAATCCGAAGGTATTCGAGTTTTTTGAAATTATCTTCAACGGTTTCCCATGTAGGGCCTTCAAAGGCTTGATATTGTAGTATCAGAATTTCAAGATTAGGCAAGTCACCAATAATTTTCATATGTTCCCATGAGATCTTACAGCCAAATAAAGTCAATTTCTTCAATGAAACTGGAAAGGCAAGATTCGCCACAAGTGTCTCCGTGCAAATTTCAAACATTTCAATTCTAAGTGTTTCAAGCTTGGACAGATTCACAAGATTTTGGAGACGATAATACGACCAATCGGTAATATCGTAATCATTGTATTCAATTTTCAATTTTCTAAGATTTGGGATTCTGACAAGAACCTCATTCTCACATCTAAAATTTATTAAAAAGAAAAGTGTGCCGAGGTTTTGAAGGACACAAACTGGCATTTCTGTTTCGGTAGGAAGTGGGGGAAGGGTAGAAAATTTTACCTGTAGACACCTCAATTGTGGCATATTCCAAATATCTGATGGAAGATTAAAATTATAGTCATTATAAATAAATAAGTATTGAAGATTCCAGAGTTTGGATACTGAAGAAGGTATCGTCGTAACCACAACCATTCTTAAATTAACTAACTCAGTAATTTCTTTTGGGAATTCAGTGTAATCTTTTGGGAGTTCAGTGCAATCTTTTGAACGGAATAATACTACTCTTAACAATTCGAAACCAAACTTAAATCTTGGATCATCATTATAGCATATAACAGAACGATTACCTGACATTGACTGAATTACATTAAATTTGTCTTCAATGTCCTTATCTTCTATATCACTTGGCGGGAGGTGAATACTCAGTCGACGCTGACCTTTAGCTTCTTTAGGATTAAAGTCAATGCAGTTATTCAAAACATAAAAAAACTTCTCTTTTCGAGCTTCCTTGATGCATAAGTCCCTAACGAGATCATGAATTTTGCAGGTTTTGGGTTTCCCATTATATTTAAGTTTATCAACCAAAATAAGATTTCTTTCAATAAGATTCTTCAAGTTCTTCTCTGCATCATTTTCCATGTTTATAGAACTTGGTTTCAAAAATCCTTCAACAACCCATAACTTGAGAAGCCGAGAGACAGAAATCTCTTCATCTTCTGGAAAAGCTGCCATGTAAAGAAAACATGGTTTCAAGTGATGAGGCAAGTAGTTATAACTTAAAGATAATATCTCAAAGCAATGATCATCTTTCTCCGTTAAGACCGACTTTATATTATCTGCAACATGCTCCCAATATTCCCGACTCATCTTTTCCTTGGAGAGAAGTCCACCAATCACAGATATTGCTAATGGAAGTCCATGGCACTTTCTGGCAATCTCTTTACCAATTTTGACCAAATCTGATGGGCAATTTTCTTGTGCAAATAACTCTTGGCGGAGTAGATCCCAACTCATGACGTCATTTAAAAGTTTCATCTCATGATAAGATTTGGCGGCATATGTAGCTACTTCTAATTGCCTAGTAGTGACCATGATTCGACTTCCATTATTGTTATCCGGAAATAGATTTTGTAATTCATCCCAGGCCTTGTTATCCCACACGTCATCCAATACAATTAGATACCTCCTGTTAAATAAAATTTTGTGGAGATCAACATTTTCATCCAGATCTACTCCGATGTTTGTCTTTGTATTCCTTACTTCGATGTCCTTCAGAAGGTTTTGAACAACATCTTTGATGCGATATTCTTGAGATATTGTGACCCAAGCACGAATATCAAAACGACCCACAACGAATGGATCATCGAGCAGAGCTTTAGCGAGAGTAGTTTTGCCGATGCCTCCCATGCCGACTATGGGGAGGACTTTGAGCCTAGAATCTTCTGTAACAAGTTGTTCCTTCATTTGGTTCATAAAATTCTCGTCTAACAAAATAAATTTGCTTTTGCCAGTCGACCTAGAAGAAACAACAGAGAGGGAGCCATCAAAATTACCAGTACCTTGGATCTCCTTCACATCTTTCATTAATGACTCGAATTCTTTCATAACTTCCTCCAAGGCTTTAGATAACATATCGATACTGTCATCACTGCTGGAAATTGACCGGAAATGTTTTGCTATGTGGGATTCAAGGATGTCTTCTGTTTCATATCCTAAATCTCTGATTTTTGTCTCCAAAATCTTGATTGTTTGGTAGCTATGAGGTGGACTATTTTCCAGAAAGGACAGTAAAGTAGCAATGTTTTTGTGGAGAGATTCAATTGTTTCCCTTTTGCAAGGAATTGAATAGGGATCAGGATTCAGCATTTGATCTGTAGTGGTAAATAGAGATACAAGAACAGCATAAGCCATAGTAAGAAATGAGATTTTGATGGCAGCAAGACAGCAATGAGATTTTGTTGAGAGTGCAGAAAGTAATGATAAACTTTATTCCAAAGGATATAGCTTTAAATTTAAGCAAATTTGTGGTGGGGACGGGGTGGATTCCTTGTGTTCTCGACATATTTTGGGTCTCCCCACTGGCCACTAAAAGTTCTTTTGTAAGCACTAAGCACACTCTTGTACTAATTCTCAGACATTATTGAGACTACATGTCCCACATTGGTTGAAAATAATAGTTAAGTCCACCTTATAAGGATTTGGGCAATTATCATCTTACAAGCTATCTTTTGAGGTTGAATTAGGCCCAAGCCAAGTAAGTGGACTTAGCTCATAGCTCAATCCATGTGGTGAATTATAATATGAATCAATAATGCACTGATATAATTGAATTTTTTATCCACAAAACCACATTGTCATCATGCAAAACTACTTGTTCAACTTAAAATTACTGAATTACCCTCAAGAGAATTGATGCTTTAAGCTTCAATACATTAATTTAATTGACATGTGATTAATAAGTGGAAATTAGGATTAAGAATATATGCCAATTAGAAGGAAATATATAGTCTGGTTGAAGAATTCTTATATAGAATCTGAGAAGATAAAACTACTATAAACTTAGCAGTAAAATATCAATACAACAAATTGCATATATTTGATTTAATATGAATCAAATTATATAAAGATCTGGGTTGTGTGTATATTCGCAACTTTTATAAAGCTTTCGGCAAGTTAAACGCCACTGAAGTGAAGAGAAAAAGGAAAGGTTTTGAAGAATGTAGAAGAAAAAGAGTATTGCATTGTTTTAATTAGGGGCAAATATGTCATAAAATTATTATTGCTCTGGCAATAATATTTTGTGCTATGGTAATATCGCTAGCCAAATGAAATCTACTAAAATGGCTAATATATATACAATTACGATATAAATACTCGCACTTAACCTATAACTTCTGTCAATGAGGTTGTAGCCTAGTGTTAACACATAAAATGTGTTAATATGGTTTTTCTCTAGTTTTAATACTAGTGTTTGATTGAGGCTTATTATTTGTCATATTTGATACTTGGGTAGTTATTGAAATAATTTATGATGTAACGATCAATGTCAGCCACCCCTTAACACATTTCGTGGGTTGTTTTTTTTTTATAAATAATAATTGTTTCTTTTCTTATTTCTTATTTTAAATAATATTAAATAATTTTAATTATATAATTTATTATTTTAATAAATATTAAATAGATTAATAATATTATATAAATCTTATATTTGAAAAGAACGTGTTCTCTTAATTTTTTGAGATTTATGTTAAAGTGGTATTACTTTATTTATTAACATAAATCAAATTAGTTATTTAAATATAAAAAGTAAAATATTCAAATTGGTCTGCACGCAGTCTTATTCGAGTCAATTTTAAAATTTGACAACAATGTAGAATAAAATCATCACTAAATCTTGAGATGTAGGACTTTTTGATAGACTGAAATGTTATGGGGTAAAATTATCAGTTAACATAAGTAATGACATCAACTTTACAATTAGACCTAGCTGCCACGTCAGTACTGAAAAGACAATTTTTAACGACTGTACCAAATGTGTTGGTCACATAAAGAGGTATACCAAAAGTGAAAATTAACCTAAAGCGCTGAACCAAAAATACAATTCTCCCCAAAATGTTTCCATGTCCTGCCCAATCTTCTTATGAAATCTGGTGAAATTGATAAAGTTGAGAGAAACATTTGAAGGATGTAAGAAAATTCACTACATTTTTAATCGAAAATTTAGATATGATGATATTTACACACGAAAAAAAAAGGTTTCATTAAACTTCAATTTTTCTCCAAAATATATCATGGAGAAGTAAATTAATAATTGACCCCGAACAATAACCATACATAACTATCAAATAAGAATTAATTTCCAATTATCTAACAAATCATCAAATAATTCTTTTTTTCCTTCTCTGTCAACCCAATTTAAAGCTCATAATAAAAATAAATGCAACCAACAGGTGATTGGTCTAATGAATGGACTAGTCATTACAAAGTAGCGGACTTGGAGTCGAATCCCTGTTGAGAGAGGTATCCATTTATTGTGCCCAATCCGCCTCGAAAATGAGTAAACCCTTGAAAAAAAAAACCAAAGAAATATATTAAATTGAGAGAACACAACCTGAAGTATCTTGAAAACGGCAATATTGGTAAAGATGGCGGCATTTTCTTTCTTACAAATTCTTCCCAAAAATTCAATCCAATTTTCATGGATAGAGCTGGTGGTAAGAGTGATTCAAATTAGGTTTTCCTCGTCCTTCTTTCATTCGGGCCCTTGAGGAATTATATTCTACTCCGTTAGCAGATTAAAATGGTAATATTGTAGGTCAAAATCGGAGTTCGGGTGCCAGCCCGCGACCTCCGAACATAAATGCAGTCCAATTCTCTAGCTTTCGTACAAACCCATTTTTTGCATTAATTAGAATTTGTTAAATGCAAAAAAATTATCTCCATATTCTTATGTTAATTAAATAATTCAATTTTACAAATTTATTTTGTATAGGAGGAAATTTTAATTTTATTAAAAAATTACTTTAAATAATTTCAATCCCACGCGACCCTAGGGCTGGGCGCAGGACTCCGCCCAGCCAGTTCCCACCCCACCCATCCCGAGCCGCTGGAGATGAGTTTCCTCCCCACCCCAAATCCTACCCCGACCTTGACCATCTTCAATGGAGATGGCCTTAATAATTTAATATCGTAATCCCCACTACACCAAATATGCAAAGTTCTTTTGTAGCCACATGGCTATTTTAATTGTAAAATTAATACGGAAATCAATATCTGAATATCATACCAGATCAAATCACAAACATTCGTATCGAATATGAAAAACTTTATTCCAAACGACAAAATTTGTGGTGGGGACGGGGTGGGTTCTCTACATATTTTGGTCTACACCATAACTGAAAATTAGAAAAAGAAGACTCTGGCAACTTGACTCCTTGATTTGAGTATGAGCGCCCACCCTTGTACTAATTCTCAGACATGAATCAATAATGTTCACAACTTTAAATTTACTGATTGCCCTCAAAAGAATTAATGCTTTAAGCCTACAATACATTAATTTAATTGACATGTAGGGACCAAGTATCATTTTTATCAATGAGCACTCCTCCCTCGGACCTATTTTTATTTGTTAGGGGGTATAATTTATTTATGACCATTGACCATATATCATAATATTGATGGATTGCATTAGCAAATTACAATGTTTATAACTAATTAATAAGATTTAGCAAGTCCATCTTCAATCGTTATGGCATAAATGTCCCCTCCTCCTCCCCCTTCTCTTTCATGGTCGTCTTCAACAGTTAGTGACATATAATAATAATAATAATAATAATAATAGAAATATAGAAAAATAAATAATAATATAATAATAAAAATTAAAATACAAAAAATGAAAAATTATAATAATACTAATTAATAATGATAATGATGATGATAATAGCAATAGTAACAATAATAATAATAATAATAATAATAGGGAAAATTGCTTTTTTGGTACATATGATAGGTTTACTTGCATTTTTGGTATCATTGGATATAGAAATACAAATTTGGTACCATATGATAGGTTATCATTGCAATTTTTGTACCAAACCCAAATTTTCTACAAAGTCAATGACAATTAGCTCCTATGAAATGCATAATGTTCGATTTACCCCTCTATAATTTAGAAAAAAAATCAATTTACCCTGTAATATTTTGTTATGAAGCAATTTACCCCCTTCAGCCGGGGTTGTAACTCACTTGCTAACTATTTTATAATATAGGTGGATAAATTGTCACATTTATCATAGCACAAGGGATAAAATATCACATTATCATAATAAAAGTGGATAAAATGTCGCCTATAAAAATATCTGGGAGGCGATTTGAAAATTATATAAAATTTCAGAAGGTAAAATGCTCTTTTTTAAACCACGAGGGGGTAAATTTGAACGTTATGCATTTAATAGGGATTAAATTATCATTAAATTTGGGAAAAATTTGGGTTTGATATCAAAATTGCAATAAAACCTATCATATGGTACCAAATTTGCATTTTCATATCCAATTGTATCAAAATTGTAAGTAGGTCTATCCTATGGTAAAAAGCAATTTTCCCAATAATAAAAATAAAAATAAAAATTAAATTCTTAGGGACATATTTATGTTTTTATTGTTCACCACCACCAAAAAAAAAAAAAATTGAGATGTGATAATTAAGAATAAGGAAAAATTGCATTTTTGGTGCCAAAAGATAGGCCAACTTGTAAATTTTTTGATACAAAAATATAAATTTGGTATCACATGATAGGTTTTTATTGTAACTTTGGTACCATACCCAATTTTTTCCCAAAATTAATAAAAATTTACCCACTATGAAATACACAATGTTCAATTTATCCTCCTATTATTTGAAAAAAATCAATTTATCCCTTGTTAAAAAATTAATAAAGCAATTTACCCCTTGTTAAAAAATTAATAAAGCAATTTACCCCTTTTAGCTGGAGAGTGTAACTTACTTGCCGAAATTGAGAATAAACATGAAAAATATTTGTAATATAGGGGGATAAATCGTCAAATTTATCATAATACAGGGGGTAAAATGCCACATTATCTTAATAAAAGGTGATAAAGTGCCGCCTACAAAAATGTCAGAGAGGGTGTGTGAAAAGTATAGGACATAAAGTGCTCTTTTTTAAATCACAAGGGGGTAAATTATCATTAACTTTAGAGAAAATTGGGTTTGATATCAAAGTTGCAATGAAAAAATATCACGTGGTACCAAATTTGCATTTATGTATCCAATAATATTAAAGTTGTAAGTTGACCTATCTTATGGTACCAAAAAAACAAATGTCCCTTAGTAATAATAAAATAGAGTTACAATTAACAATAAAAAAAAAAACTTAATTTAAGGAAAATTACACATTCACACCAATACTAATATTTTCGGGTAGGATTAAAACTCAATTTTCGGGTAGGATAATAACTTCAAATCATATTGTATTAACCGACACATGTTGTCAACGTGACGACCACTTTGCTAATTTATTAAGCTGAAAGAATAAAACATGGTAACATGTTGATTTCATTTTACTGCAAGAAACTACCTACCATTCCTTCCGTTTGACCATCACCACCATGACAGTGTGCGTTGGGTCAATGGATCGGATCTTTATATTTTTTTAACTAAAATGCAAAAATCTCTCCTAAGATTTGTTAGAAAAAGAAAATATTTTCTTCATCTCATTTATTTTTATCCCTTCGTACAGTTGACCAGTCAACTTGATTAAATTTATAAAAATTATAATAAATAATTTAATTAATAGATAATATCATATGACACCATATTTATTTATACTTAAAATGTTTAATACACCACAAATGTGAATAATTTAGTAAGATAAGTCACTTAAAAGATTGAAAAGTTTGACCGGGAATAGAATAACAAAAATGGAACGGAGGGAGTATCATGTATTATTTTTATTAGTAAAAACTCATAGGGGCCGTTTGTTAGGGTGTGTGGGATTAAGATAAATTAGATCAGAACCGGATTGAAGGCCATATTGAAATATATGTTTGGTAGATTGATTGAGCCATATTACATTAAAACAATCTACTGTAATATATTTTGTGAATTTATGAGTTTAGGCATATATTTATATATTTTTACTACTTAATTGAACATATTTTGTTAGTTAAGATATATCATTGAAGCCATTTGTATAATATGTATGAGAGTATGAGTTGATCAAAGTTTGTTCAATATTTTAGTCCGAATGCCTGCATTTTAATTGTAAATTGATATAGATTTTAGTTTGTGATGTATTTATGTAGAATGTGTTTCTATTTTCAGATATTTGAGAAGAATTTGTGATGTGTTAAAATGAAAAATATACAAATATAAGAAATATAATAATAATAATGGGATACAAAAAGATATATAAATTTCATCTTAAGACAATTACACCAAATGACATTTTAATGGATAAAAAGTTTAATGTCATCATTGCTATCTCGTATACTTTCGGCAGAAGACAAGACACCGTCACTACATTGCTCCACCACAATTGCTTCAAGTGTCGGAATTTCTCCAATTGAAGATGGTATTTCTTCCAAATTTGAGCAGTGCAAAATATGAAAGAGTCGGAGTCTCGGAAAATGATTAGCATCATCAACTCTCCATTCCTTTAGACTATAATGGATATCAATCTTAATCTTAAGGTATTCGAGTTTCTTGAAATTATCTTCAACGGTTTCCCATGTAGGGCCTTGAAAGGCTTCATATAGTAGTATTAGCATTTCGAGATCAGGCAAGTCACCAAGAATTTTCATATGTTCCCGTGAGAACATACAACCACCTAAAGTCAACTTTTTCAATGAAACTGGAAAGGCAAGATTCGCCACAAGTGTCTCATTGCACTTTACATGAAATTTACAACTAAGAGTTTCAAGTTTGGACATATTGAGAAGATTTTGGAGACGATAATACGACCAATCTGTAATTTTGACATTGCTATATTCAATTTTCAATTTCCTAAGATTTGGAATTCTGACAAGAACCTCATCCTCACATCTAAAATTTTTTATTTCACAAAGTGTCTCGAGGCTTTTAAGGACACAAGGCATTTCTGTTCCGATAGGAAGTGGAGGAAGGCAAGAAAGTTCTACATCTAGAGTCCTTAATTGTGGCATATTCCAAATATCTGATGGAAGACCACTACCATATTCTTCGCCACCAAAAACAAATAAGTGTTGAAGATTCCAAAATTTGGATAATGAAGGAGGCATCATCCAAACATTAAGCAGTCTTAAGTTAACAAACTCAGTAATTTCTTTTGAGAATCCAATGAAAGATTGAAAAGAGATTAGTACTCTTAACAATTGGAAATCAAATTTAAATTTTGCATTCTTAGAACCAAGGTATATAATAGAACGATTACCTAACATTGACTGGATCGCATTAAATTTGCCTTCACTGTCTTTATCTTGAATACTTCTAGGAATGCTCAGTCGACGATGACCTTGAACTTCTTTAGGATTCAAGTCAATATAGTTATTCAAATAAAAAATAAACTTTTCCTTTCGAGCTTCCTTGATGCACAAATCCCTTACGAGATCATGGATTTTCCAGGTAATGGGTTTCCCATTATATTTAAGTTTGCCAACCAAAATAAGATTTCTTTCAATTAGATCCTTCAAATTCTTCTCTGCAACCTTTTCCATGTTTATAGAAGTTGGTTTCAGAAATCCTTCAGCAGACCATAACTGGTAAAGCCCGGAGACATAAAACTCTTCATCTTCTGGGAAAACTGCCATGTAAAGCAAACATGGTTTCAAGTGATGAGGCAAATAGTTATAACTTAAAGATAATATCTCTAAGCATTGATCATCTTTCTCCATTAAAACTGACTTTATATTGTTTGCAACATGTTCCCAATATTCCCGAGTCATCTTCTCATTGGAGAGAAGTCCACCAATCACAGATATTGCTAATGGAAGTCCATGGCACTTTTTGGCAATCTCCTTACCAATTTCGACCAAATCTGATGGGCAGTTTTCTTGTGCAAATAACTCTTGGCGGAGTAGATCCCAACTCATGTCGTCAGTTAAAAGTTTCATATCATGATAAGATTTGGCGGCATATGTAGCTACTCCCGATTGCCTAGTAGTAACCATGATTCGACTTCCACTATTGTTATCCGGAAAGAGCTTTTGTAATTCGTCCCATGCCTTGTTATCCCACACATCATCCAATACAATTAGATACCTCCTTTTAAACAAAATTTTGTGGAGACGAACATTTTCATCCAGATCTACTCCGATGTTTGTCTTTGTATTCCTTACTTTGATGTCCTTCAAAAGTTTTTGAACAATATCTTGGACGCGATATTCTTGCGATATTGTGACCCAAGCACGAATATCAAAACGATGCACGCAGAATGGATCATCAAGTAGAGCTTTAGCGAGTGTAGTTTTGCCGATGCCTCCCATGCCGACTATTGGGAGGACTTTGAGTCTAGAATCTTCTGTAACAAGTTGTTCCTTCAATTGGTTCATAAGATTCTCGTCTAACAAAACAAAATTGGTTTTGCTAGTTGGCCTAGAAGAAACAACAGAGAGGGAGCCATCAAAATTACCAGTACCTTGGATCTCCTTCACATCTTTCATTAATGACTCGAATCCTTTCATAACTTCCTCCAAGGCTTTAGACAACATATCGATACTGTCATGATCACTTCCGGAGATTGACCGGAAATGTTTTGCTATGTGAGATTCAAGGATGTCTTCCGTTTCATACCCTAAATCTCTGATTTTTGTCTCCAAAATCTTGATTGTTTGGTAGCTATGAGGTGGACTGTTTTCCAGAAAGGACAGTAAAGTAGCAATGTTTTCGTGGAGAGATTCAATTGTTTCCCTTTTGCAAGGAATTGAATAGGGATCAGGATTCAGCATTTGATCTGTGGTGGTATACAGAGATGCAAGAACAGCATAAGCCATAGTCAGAAAACAATGAGATTTTGTTGAGAGTGCAGAAAGTAATGATAAACTTTATTCCAAAGGATATCTATAGCTTTAAATTTAATCAAATTTGTGGTGGGGACGGGGTGGATCCCTTGTGTTCTCGACATATTTTGGGTCTCCCCACTAGAAATACACAGTACATATTTTCGGTCTCCCCACTAGAAATACACAGTACATAATCAATAATGTCCACTGATTTAATCGAATTTTTTTATCCACAAAACTACATTGTCATCATGCAAAGCTACTTGTTCACCTTAAATTTACTGAATTACCCTCAAAAGAATTGATGCTTTAAGCCTTCAATACATAATTAATTTAATTGACATGTTGTTTTTAAGGTTTAATGTCATAGTTTGTATACATAGTCTGGTTGAAGAATTCTTATAGCATCAGAGAAGATAAAACTAAAAATTAGCAGTAAAATATCAATACAACAATTTGCATATATTTGATTTAATATGAAAAAAAATTATATAAAGATCGAGATTGTATGTATATCCGCAACTTTTATGAAGCTTTCACTAAGTCAAACGCCATTGAAATGAAGAGAAAAAGGGAAATGTTTTGAAGAATGTAGAAGAAAAAGAGTATTTCATTGTTTTAATTAGGGGAAAATATGTCATAAAATAATTATTGCTCTTGCAACAACATTTTGTGCTCTGATAATATCGCTAGCCAAATGAAACTAACAAGGCTAATATACAATTACGATATAAATACTCGCACTTAACCTATAATTTATGTCAATGAGATTGTACCCTAGTGTTAAGCACAAGTAAAGTTGAGGCTAATATGGTTTTTCCAATAGTTATAATACTAGTGTTTGATTGTGACTTATTATTTGTAATATATTAATACATGGGTAATTATTGAAATAATTTTTGATGTAACGATCAATGTATTTTTTTTAAAAAAAAACCAACACACCCACCCCAACCTTTAACACATTTCGTGGGTTGGTTTTTTTTTTTAAATAATAATTATTTATATTTTAGTTAATATTAAATAATTTTAATTATATAATTATTACTTTAATAAATATTAAATAGATTAATATTATTATATAAATCTTATATTTGAAAAGCATGTGTTCTCTTAATTTTTTGAGATTTATGTTAAAGTAGTACTACTTAATTTCTTAATATAAATCAAATTAGTTATTTAAATATAAAAAGTAAAATATTCAAATTGGTCTGCATGTAGTCTTATTTGAGTCAATTTTAAAATTTGACAACAATGTAGAATAAAATCTTCACTAAATTTTGAGATGTAGGGATTTTTTTGTAGACTGGAATGTTATGGGATAAAACTATCAATCAACATAAGTAACGACATCAACTTTGCAATTAGACTTAACTGTCACGTCACCACTTAACGGCAATTTTTAACGATTGTACCAAATGTGTCACAATTTGTTAAAGCGTTGAACACATAAAGCAGTGTACCAAAAATGAAAATTAACCTAAATCGCCCAACCAAAATGCAATTCTCTCCAAAATGTTTCCATGTCCTGCTCCATCTTCTTATGAAAAATCAGGTGAAATTGATAAAGTTGAGAGAAACATTTGAAGAATGTAAGAAAATTAAATACATTTTTTATCGAAAATTTAGATATGATGATATTTAAACCAAAAAAAGGGTTTCATAAAGCCTCATGGTCTGTTTGTTTGGTGTTTGGGAAAGTAGTTGTGAAATAATCTCGATTTGCGTATTGTTGTTTGTTTGTGTTTTAAGAAACTGGTATGAGAAATAAAGTAGGTGTAGGTTTTTTTTTAAGAGTTAAGTTGTAGGTGTAAGATGTGTAAGACTTTATGTCAAATCATATTTGTTGTGAGATATGTTATTTTATGTCAAATCAGAGTAGAATTTATATAAGTTTTATTTAGAGATAAGAAAATTGCTGTTTGTTTGGCATTTCCCAAACACAATTTTTTTTTTGGAAACGCCAAACAAACATGCGCTCAATTTTTCTCCAAAATATATCATGGAGAAGTAAATTAAAGCTCATAATAAATTTAAATGCAAAGAAAATATATTAAATTGAGAGAACAAAACCTGAAGAATCTTGAAAGGGCAATTTTGGTAGAGATGGCGGCATTTTCCTACTAATTCTTTCCAAAAATTCAATCCAATAGAGAGAGCTGGAGGTAAGAGCGTGCATTCTTTTTTTTTTTTTTTGACAGTAAGAGCGTGCTTCAAATTAGGCCCTCGTCCCTCTTTCTAACAAGAGCTCTGTATTGCACTTTGACCCATCATCTTTAGGGCATTTTGCAATTTACCCCTGAGCATTTTAAATTTACATTTGCCTAACTTTTTAAGTAGGGCTGGGTAAATGGGACCGGGTTTCGGGTACCCGTCCCGTCCCGATCGGGTTTTTCCCATTTGGGACGGGACAAAATGGGTATTTTTTCATTTGGGACGGGACAAAACCCGATCAAGAAAAATCGGGACGGGTTTCGGGTATCGATCCCCACCCGATTGGGGAACCCAGTCCCGATTACATAGTTTAATTAAAAATATATATATAATCAAAATACCTAATCTAAATCTAAAATTCAACCATTCACATCTCATTCTACATATTCTTCTTCTCTAAAATCCAAACATACAAGTTAATATATCTAATCAAAATACTTAAGTCCACCACAGCTCAACTCCCGCAGTCCACCACTGATCCGTTGCTCGCCGACGTCCGAGTTTTTCAACATATATCATCTTAGAGGATTTCAATTTTCAATCTTCTCCAATAATTTCCCTTAATCAGATCTTGAGATTTTGATATATTTCTGAGTCTACATGTTGTGCATAAGATGGTGAAATGGCATACCAATATTGACACATAAGATCCGAGACTGTTTGAAAGTTGCATTAAACTAAAAAAATTAATAGTTTATCAGGACACCCGGTCCCGTCCCGAAATCCCGAAATTAAATCGGGTACCCGAAACTCTCGGGAACTTGATTGATCTACCGGGTTTCGGGATTTGAATTTGAGATCCCGAAACCCGATATCCCGTCCCGAAATACCTGAATTCCCGAAATCCCATCCCGATCCCACCCCTATTTTTAAGTTATGTTTAGAATTTGAATTTGAGTCAAACATAGCATTGTTGCCGTTCGCAATATTTGGTCTGCTGTTCAAGAGCAAATCTCCCAATAAATTATTTGAAGAAGCCCTCTTGGAGTCTTTGTCCAAGCTTTTGGAAGTATGGATTAAAGTTCCTTTCCAATATTAAAAACTTTTTCAAAAAATTTGAAGAAACATTCGGAGAAGTTATAAACTAAAAAAGACATCTAGTGAAACAGAAACTGCTTCATATTTTCATTTTCATTGACCGAGATACGGAAACTTTTCCACATTTATCATAAAGACACGAAATTCACTGTATATACTAATACTATTTTCATACTATGCATGTATATAACTATGAGAAAAAGACATGAATCTACCATCGAGAAAGGTATATAAGTAACATGATCAATATTTTAGCCAAAGAATAGTATTTTTATTTCAACATAAAAATCTTATTGTTCAAACAAACAAGTCAAAAATGAAATGATCAATTTTGACAAGAAGTCTCCATGTTCCCATGTGAACAAGTTCTGTGAATTCTAATTTTATAAATTTGCTTTTCCTATACAGAAAGGAAAAGAAAGAAAACCATTATGTGATCCATATGTAAACATGTAATTTATCAATTTAACTATTCTTGTGAGGCAATACTATCAATTTCACTACTTGCCTACAAACATGATAATGGACTGTGAATTTTCACTGCAACTCTCCCACTGGCGCCTCGTTGAGCCACAAGAAATGGATGAAGTCATACAGTTTTGCACTTACACTAACCTGGCCAGAAGATAACATCGCAAAACAATGAAAATTTGCCAACAAAAAATGTAAATTAATTATTTCGATTCGACATATAAATATACAGATAGTGATTAGTGTAATATGTTAAATGTACCTTGTAAGGTGTGGGGTTTAACCTTCTCATGTGGTCAGGACGCATCTGGCCCAGTTGCTCAATACACCGTTCTCGTATGAGTTTAATGGGTTGTAGCTCTTCTCTATTCTTTCCTGCAGATGTCCAATAACAACTAATATGAAACAAACATCAAAGCATTTGTTGATACATAGGTTGGGCATAGCATGTAACCAAATGAGTTCCAATCCCAAATGCATCAACTTCATGACCCTGGCAAAGAAACAAGATTAATTTATTCACAGAGGAATCATAAAACAACATGCCCAGCCCAACTAGTGAAGTAAAGATTCACTGAGCTCTTCCCTATTAGCATTGTCATGCGATAGTGAACTGATTACAAGAATTTCTTAAAGGAAATTCAATTTTGTCCATGTCTTTTAAAATAAGATGTCTCTCTTGACTCCACTCAAGAACTTGATCATAAAGTCTCTTGAACAGAGCATATTAATTAGTTAAAAAGATGCAGATTAACCATGGTGAAACTCATTCAAAGAGTTGTTTCAACAATGTTAACAAGTGAATTTAAAGAATGTCAAAATGGGCTAAAAGATTAATAGTGGAGTAAATTCGGTCAAAAAGAGACATCAAATTATCAGCCACAAGGTGCAAAGAACAAACTATCATGTGGCTTATTTACGGGGCAACGATAAGCAGAACAATTGTTTGAACTTAAATTTATAGAAATTAATGCATCATTGCATTGTTATGGTGAGACTCAAATTTTATAATGAGATATGATACGAGTATTTTACCCCCGTAATCTTATAAAAGTTTCACACAACCTTCCTAACATTGGGGCGTCTAGGGTGCGACCCTCCATAATAGAATCATGTGCGGCCACCCCTTAGAATCTGACCAGAAGATAACATCACAAAACAATGAAAATTTGCCAACAAAATGTAGATTATTTCGAACATATAAATATACATATACTTGATTATATATACATATAGTGATTAGTGTAATTTTTTAAATGTACCTTGTAAGGTGTGGGGTTTAACCATATGAGAAGATTAAATTGAACATTATGACACAAGGGGTAAATTGACATTAGCACAAATTAGTTTCTCCTTCTCATATTTTTTAAATTTATATAAAATAATATAACTACTTTATTTCTTTCAATAATTAAATTGATAATATCATGTAAAAACACATATTATTATTTTGAAGGTTTAAGACACAATCAATGTGACAAATTCAACTTTAAAAGTTATTCATGAAATTGAAAATTTTGACCCTACACCGTACCTAATGGAGTAAGAATTATGGGACATAAGGATTATATAAAAATTAATACATCTGTAACAAATAAAATTTCAAGTTTAAAAATATATATTAAACAAGAAATAATTGTACAAATAAAATTTTATTGATTTAAAGTAGTGGTTACAATCTCTATGATTCCTCTGATTCTAATCATCTAAGCGATAATCTTGAAAAAGATTGATTTGATCTTCTTCAAAATGATTTTGGCACTTGAATAACGTTAATCCAAAGCAATTGTGCTTAATGTTGGATCAAACGTGAAATGCATTGAATCTCCTTGACGAACATCTCGAACTTCGCCTTGGATATTCTGGATTTTTGAGGGATTTGATCTTTATTTTAACTTCGTGAATTTCCAATAACGTTAATCTAAGAGTTAATTATATTAATCTTAGATTAAACGTTGAATTTTTCTTCACCTCTTGAAGAACGCCTTTGAATATTGGAAAGAACGCCTTGATTTGAAGAACGCCTTGATATTTTGGAAGAACGCCTTGAGAGAGTTTGCTTTTCTCCTTGCACTTCTTTTTTGCTTTTTGAATTGTGTTTTTGAGTTATGTTTTTCTTCTTGAAGATGACCCCTATTTATAGGTGGGTTTTGAGAAATATTGTAATATTCTCCATATGACGTGGAGCGATTTGATTGGTTCTTCACACTTTGTATGACAAGAAATATATATTTTTTTCATTCTCTTGCCCTTTAAAAAGATATGACATGCAAATATTGCATTGTGAAGAAAACCTTTCCTTGCTTAATAATTTCCTACACAAACTTGCCTTGTGTATGGAGATTTTAATTTATTTGCAAGAAATCTTGTATTCAATTAATCATTAGGATATAAAATTAATTAATTGATTAATTAATTATTATTTTAGGAATTAAATTTGATATAATCCCAAAATAAATTAATTAATAATTAATATGTCTTGGACTCAAATTTGGCATTAAAATTTAACTGCCTACAAATGCCCCCTCGAGACTTATTTACGAAAATGCATTTGTTTTTGAGTAGATAAGTCTCCACTTTTCTTCACGCCTTCATCAAATTTGAAGTCAACGTTTTCTTTTCTTTTTAAGAAATTTGACTGAGCTCAAAATTGTTTCAAGCTGCCTACGTATCCCAAAAAGGGAATCAAGTCATAACGTAGTTCAAAACATCAAATTTGATGTGATGGATGTTGTTCACATTTATACTCATGTAAACGAAGAGTAACATACATTTTAGGTTCGTGTGTCAAGGAGCATTTTGAATTTGAGATTTGGTAGACCCTTTTGACTCGTGTCCAGGAGAAGTTGATTTAAAATTTGTAGACATCTTCGTCTCGTCTACTTAAGGCTTTCATTTGAACTTTGTAGACATTTTATTCTCATGTCTAGGAGAACTTGATTTGGGTTTTGTAGACTTTTTCGTCTCGTCTACTGGAGGCTTTGATTTGAAATTTGCAGACATTTTCTTCTCTTGTTTGCGAGAACTTGATTTGGATTTTGTGGACTTTTTCATCTCGTCTATTGGAGGCTTTTGACTTGAGATTTGTGAACAGTTTATCCTCATGTTAAGGAGTGATAGATTTGATTTGTAAACAGTTTATCCTCGTGTTAAGGAGTTTGACATGTAAACAGTTTATACTCGTATTAAGGAGATTTCAACTTGAAGATTTTTAGACAGTTTTAACTCATATCAAGGAGTTTTCAACTTGAAGATTTGTAGACAGTTTTAACTCGTATCAAGGAGTTTTCAACTTGAAGATTTGTAGATAGTTTTGACTCGTGTCAAGGAGTTGTTTTCAACTTGAAGATTTGTAGGCAGTTTTAACTCGTATCAAGGAGTTTTCAACTTGAAGATTTGTAGACAGTTTTAACTCGTATCAAGGAGTGTTGAAGAGACCTAATTTTGAAAGATTCCTAGATAGTTTTAGCTCGTATCTAGGAGCTTTGAAGAGATCTAATTTTAAAAGATCCCAGATAGTTTTAGCTCGTATCTAGGAGCGTTGCTATATTTTCAAATGGATTCTTCATATGGAGACTCATCAAAAGATTTGCCCCCTTCTTTGGCAGTGGAATCGTCTTGAACTTTGTTAGGAAAATGCACATGCGGCTCATCAGTTTGACTTCTAAACATGCTCAATTTCATATTATAGGCTCGAGTGGCTAACTCTTCAAAAGTTTTTGGCTTTATTCCTTGTAGAATGTATCGAAGGCCCCAATGCATTCCTTGGATACACATCTCAATGGATGAAGCTTCAGATAATCGATCTTTGCAATTGAGACTTAAATTTCTCCAGCGGTTTATATAGTCGATGACAGACTCCTCCTTCCATTGGCGAGTGTTAATGAGTTCGACCATTCGCACAGTTCTTCGGGTGCTATAAAAGCGATTGAGAAATTCTTGCTCCAGTTGGTCCCATCCATCAATGGAATTTGCCCCCAAATCAGTATACCAGTCAAATGCATTGTCCTTCAATGAACATACAAATTGCTTGACAAGTTGATCTCCATGTGTCCCAGCATTATTGCACGTCTCGACGAAATGCGCCACATGTTGCTTTGGATTGCCTTTGCCATCAAATTGTTGAATCTTTGGGGGTTGATATCCAATTGGCATATTTAAGTTGTCAATTCTTTGAGTGTAAGGTTTGGTGTATGTGAGGGAAGACTTCGAGCTCCCATGTAGTTTGCTTTAGAAGGCCTCCAAAATGAACTCCTTCAATTGGCTAGCTTGGATCATACCATCAGACGAGATTTGAATTTTTTTAGATAAAGATTTTTCTTTTACATTTAATTGTTGCTTTATGAAAGTCTCGTCATCGTCAAACTCATTGGGCAACTTTTCCATCAGGTGTCTCGCCTCAGCATGACCTCCTCTGCTCAATAGTTGATTTGCGGATTTATCGCCTTCTTCAAGCTCCTCAAGTTCTTTCTCATTCGCGTTGACGGCCTCAACATTGTCCCAATTGATCAATAGCTCATCGAGCTTAGCATCGCGCTGTTGGAATTGCATTGTGAGCTCATCCATCGCCTTTGTTAACATAAAAAGTTGTTCCTCCATGGTTGGATTGTTTGTCACCATTATTGGCGCCACTTAATGAAGAAAAGAGATGGGAGGTAGAGATGGTCCCACTGGGCGTGCCAAAAATTTGTAACAAATAAAATTTCAAGTTTAAAAATATATATTAAACAAGAAATAATTGTACAAATAAAATTTTATTGATTTAAAGTAGTGGTTACAATCTCTATGATTCCTCTGATTCTAATCATCTAAGCGATAATCTTGAAAAAGATTGATTTGATCTTCTTCAAAATGATTTTGGCACTTGAATAACGTTAATCCAAAGCAATTGTGCTTAATGTTGGATCAAACGTGAAATGCATTGAATCTCCTTGACGAACGTCTCGAACTTCGCCTTGGATATTCTGGATTTTTGAGGGATTTGATCTTTATTTTAACTTCGTGAATTTCCAATAACGTTAATCTAAGAGTTAATTATATTAATCTTAGATTAAACGTTGAATTTTTCTTCACCTCTTGAAGAACGCCTTTGAATATTGGAAAGAACGCCTTGATTTGAAGAACGCCTTGATATTTTGGAAGAACGCCTTGAGAGAGTTTGCTTTTCTCCTTGAACTTCTTTTTTGCTTTTTGAATTGTGTTTTTGAGTTGTGTTTTTCTTCTTGAAGATGACCCCTATTTATAGGTGGATTTTGAGAAATATTGTAATATTCTCCATATGACGTGGAGCGATTTGATTGGTTCTTCACACCTTGTATGACAAGAAATATATATTTTTTTTCATTCTCTTGCCCTTTAAAAAGATATGACATGCAAATATTGCATTGTGAAGAAAACCTTTCCTTGCTTAATAATTTCCTACACAAACTTGCCTTGTGTATGGAGATTTTAATTTATTTGCAAGAAATCTTGTATTCAATTAATCATTAGGATATAAAATTAATTAATTGATTAATTAATTATTATTTTAGGAATTAAATTTGATATAATCCCAAAATAAATTAATTAATAATTAATATGTCTTGGACTCAAATTTGGCATTAAAATTTAACTGCCTACAAATGCCCCCTCGAGACTTATTTACGAAAATGCATTTGTTTTTGAGTAGATAAGTCTCGATTTTTCTTCACTCCTTCATCAAATTTGAAGTCAACGTTTTCTTTTCTTTTTAAGAAATTTGACTGAGCTCAAAATTGTTTCAAGCTGCCTACGTATGCCAAAAAGGGAATCAAGTCATAACGTAGTTCAAAACATCAAATTTGATGTGATGGATGTTGTTCACATTTATACTCATTTAAACGAAGAGTAACATACATTTTAGGTTCGTGTGTCAAGGAGCATTTTGAGTTTGAGATTTGGTAGACCCTTTTGACTCGTGTCCAGGAGAAGTTGATTTAAAATTTGTAGACATCTTCGTCTCGTCTACTTAAGGCTTTCATTTGAACTTTGTAGACATTTTATTCTCATGTCTAGGAGAACTTGATTTGGGTTTTGTAGACTTTTTCGTCTCGTCTACTGGAGGCTTTGATTTGAAATTTGCAGACATTTTCTTCTCTTGTTTGCGAGAACTTGATTTGGATTTTGTGGACTTTTTCATCTCGTCTATTGGAGGCTTTTGACTTGAGATTTGTGAACATTTTATCCTCATGTTAAGGAGTGATAGATTTGATTTGTAAACAGTTTATCCTCGTGTTAAGGAGTTTGACATGTAAACAGTTTATACTCGTATTAAGGAGATTTCAACTTGAAGATTTTTAGACAGTTTTAACTCATATCAAGGAGTTTTCAACTTGAAGATTTGTAGACAGTTTTAACTCGTATCAAGGAGTTTTCAACTTGAAGATTTGTAGATAGTTTTGACTCGTGTCAAGGAGTTGTTTTCAACTTGAAGATTTGTAGGCAGTTTTAACTCGTATCAAGGAGTTTTCAACTTGAAGATTTGTAGACAGTTTTAACTCGTATCAAGGAGTGTTGAAGAGACCTAATTTTGAAAGATTCCTAGATAGTTTTAGCTCGTATCTAGGAGCTTTGAAGAGATCTAATTTTAAAAGATCCCAGATAGTTTTAGCTCGTATCTAGGAGCGTTGCTATATTTTCAAATGGATTCTTCATATGGAGACTCATCAAAAGATTTGCCCCCTTCTTTGGCAGTGGAATCGTCTTGAACTTTGTTAGGAAAATGCACATGCGGCTCATCAGTTTGACTTCTAAACATGCTCAATTCCATATTATAGGCTCGAGTGGCTAACTCTTCAAAAGTTTTTGGCTTTATTCCTTGTAGAATGTATCGAAGGCCCCAATGCATTCCTTGGATACACATCTCAATGGATGAAGCTTCAGATAATCGATCTTTGCAATTGAGACTTAAATTTCTCCAGCGGTTTATATAGTCGATGACAGACTCCTCCTTCCATTGGCGAGTGTTAATGAGTTCGACCATTCGCACAGTCCTTCGGGTGCTATAAAAGCGATTGAGAAATTCTTGCTCCAGTTGGTCCCATCCATCAATGGAATTTGCCCCCGAATGAGTATACCAGTCAAATGCATTGTCCTTCAATGAACCTACAAATTGCTTGACAAGTTGATCTCCATGTGTCCCAGCATCATTGCACGTCTCGACGAAATGCGTCACATGTTGCTTTGGATTGCCTTTGCCATCAAATTGTTGAAACTTTGGGGGTTGATATCCAATTGGCATATTTAAGTTGTCAATTCTATGAGTGTAAGGTTTGGTGTATGTGAGGGAAGACTTCGAGCTCCCATGTAGTTTGCTTTTGATGGACTCCAAAATGAACTCCTTCAATTGGCTAGCTTGGATCATACCATCTGACGAGATTTGAATTTTTTTAGATAAAGATTTTTCTTTTACATTTAATTGTTGCTTTATGGAAGTCTCGTCATCGTCAAACTCATTGGGCAACTTTTCCATCAGGTGGTTCGCCTCAGCATGACCTCCTCTGCTCAATAGTTGATTTGCGGATTTATCGCCTTCTTCAAGCTCCTCAAGTTCTTTCTCATTCGCGTTGACGGCCTCAACATTGTCCCAATTGATCAATAGCTCATCGAGCTTAGCATCGCGCTGTTGGAATTGCATTGTGAGCTCCTCCATCGCCTTTGTTAACATCAAAAGTTGTTCCTCCATGGTTGGATTGTTTGTCGCCATTATTGGCGCCACTTAATGAAGAAAAGAGATGGGAGGTAGAGATGGTCCCACTGGGCATGCCAAAAATTTGTATCAAATAAAATTTCAAGTTTAAAAATATATATTAAACAAGAAATAATTGTACAAATAAAATTTTATTGATTTAAAGTAGTGGTTACAATCTCTATGATTCTTCTGATTCTAATCATCTAAGCGATAATCTTGAAAAAGATTGATTTGATCTTCTTCAAAATGATTTTGGCACTTGAATAACGTTAATCCAAAGCAATTGTGCTTAATGTTGGATCAAACGTGAAATGCATTGAATCTCCTTGACGAACGTCTCGAACTTCGCCTTGGATATTCTAGATTTTTGAGGGATTTGATCTTTATTTTAACTTCGTGAATTTCCAATAACGTTAATCTAAGAGTTAATTATATTAATCTTAGATTAAACGTTGGATTTTTCTTCACCTCTTGAAGAACGCCTTTGAATATTGGAAAGAACGCCTTGATTTGAAGAACGCCTTGATATTTTGGAAGAACGCCTTGAGAGAGTTTGCTTTTCTCCTTGCACTTCTTTTTTGCTTTTTGAATTGTGTTTTTGAGTTGTGTTTTTCTTCTTGAAGATGACCCCTATTTATAGGTGGGTTTTGAGAAATATTGTAATATTTTTCATATGACGTGGAGCGATTTGATTGGTTCTTCACACCTTGTATGACAAGAAATATATATTTTTTCATTATCTTGCCCTTTAAAAAGATATGACATGCAAATATTGCATTGTGAAGAAAATATTTCCTTGCTTAATAATTTCCTACACAAACTTGCCTTGTGTATGGAGATTTTAATTTATTTGCAAGAAATCTTGTATTCAATTAATCATTAGGATATAAAATTAATTAATTGATTAATTAATTATTATTTTAGGAATTAAATTTGATATAATCCCAAAATAAATTAATTAATAATTAATATGTCTTGGACTCAAATTTGGCATTAAAATTTAACTGCCTACAACATCATCAAGACCAAAATCATCCAAATAAAAGAAATATAATAATAATAATAATGGGATACAAAGATATATAATTACTGCAACTCATTTTGTAATCCACTGATACCTATCTCCCTCCTAAAGAGTTCATGGAGCAAAATTGCAACATACGAATTAAAATTAATCAAAGAAGCTATATATAGACAACTTAGCAAGTATTTTGCAATTTTGATCCAAAGGAGTTCATGTGACCAAAAGTACAAAATATGAATTTAAACTTAATCAAAGAAACCATAAATGAACAACTTAACAACTATTTTGTACTTTTGGTCCCAAAGGAGTTCATAGGATTTTGCACTTCTTTTTGTCCTAAATGAGTTCATGATTCCCCTTTAAAGTCTAGCATTTGTAACCAATTTTAGACATACACCAGCTAGAGAATTTCCCTAAGATTTCACTATACAAGATAATTCAATAATACACTTCTTATAACAATCTTTAATTAAGTTGACTTAAGCTTAAATAAACTTGAGATTGTTAATCACCTTAAAAGTTTCGCCATCCCCTAAATGTTCAATACATTCACCTCAATGTAGATAAAAAATCTCAGACCATTCCATGCTTAGTCACGTGGGTTCGGGCAGGGCTCAGCTGGGTCGCAGTAGGTTAGGCTTGGGAAGGGTCGTAGTGGTGGTAATGGTGAAGTGGTGGATTTGGTGTGGTGTTAGTAATGGTGGTTATGATATATAAGGAAAAGGAAAAGGAAAATGGTAAGAGCAAAATGTGAAAAAAGAAAATAAACCCTATATTTGACATCTGACTATATTCATTTTATTTGTTTTCATCATTTCATTACCGAACAATTGTCTTAATTAGCAACGGATCAAGTTGATCCGTCGCTAAGGTAACAACCAATTTTTTTTCTTAATTTTAAAAGCCCGTTGCTAACTTAAGTCAAAAAATTGCATTAAAAAATTGGCTTTCCCGTTGCTAAATACTATACAATTATTATTGTTTAAAATTTATTATTTTTAAATTTTCTAACTATTTTAGTGACGGATTTCATTCCGCCGCTAAGTTTAACTGGTTTTTTAAAAGTTTAGCAATGAAATTGGCTTTCCGTTGTTAAATACTATATAATATTTATTTTTATTGCAATTTTATCCGTTGCTATTTTGAGTTTTCGTACAAGTTTATATGCAACAAAATTCATCGCTAATTTAACTGATTTTCATAAAATTTCTCGCACCGTTTCTAGCGATGGATGTAGCGACGAAATTTAGCAATGGATGTACGTTGTTTTAATCATAATTAGCTAAGAAGTTCTGCTGCTAGATTCCGTCGCTAAAAATAGTTTTTCTAGTAATCTATAGGAAAATAATGCACAAGAAAGCAAGATGCTGAATATTCCAAATAAAGTTTTGGTGACCTCACAAATCGGTAAGAAGAATGTGCAATAAAATATTCGATGAAGAAATAAATAACATACCTTTCTCCATTCATATACCCCCTCCCACTCCAGATCAGAGCAGGCAGATAATTCTAAGAACGAAAATCATATTTCGTCCCCTAATAAGACTTTTAGTGACGAAATTTGTGGTGTACTGAAAAATCGTCGCTAAAAATAAGATTTCTTGTAGTGTCAGAATCACTGTGAAACATATTAGCTTCATTTATGATTTTTATGTTTAGATCTCATGTATCTTAAGTTTGCACATTACGTACTTAAAGGAGGCCGCGATGTGATTAAAATTACAAAGTTTTTAAAATAATTAGGAGTAAAGGTGCAATTTTATAAAATGCAAGACCAAAAGCTAGTAATTGTCTAATTTTATGGACCAAAGATGCGACTTTCTCCATTCGTATTTTCTCTGTCAAGCGTGTAATGGAAATTAATTAGGGGGTAGGCGACACAGAAAACTATGCCAGTTAATAAATAAGGTCTCTTAATCAAGTACGAACATTTGATCTTTATCGGATTGTCCGACTAATTTATTGTAAATATTATATATTTTGATCATGAAACTTCGGTCGTTATTTTTCATGAAGAAAGAATATATTATATGATATTAATATTCTTCACATATTAAAATTATGAATATTACGATTGAATTGGTTTAAAAATAGTAATAATAGTAAGTTATGTTTATATATAAACACATTATGTCATTTTCTATATTCTCTATATATTATAACTTTCTGCACAATTTAACAAATGAGAGGAATATTCACCTTTAAAGAAAATCAAGGGTAAACATCACATTTGGTCCCTCTTATCATTAATTTTTTACAGAGTAGTATCTTTTATGTTTTTTTTCCTGTTTAGTCCCTACTGTATATTATTTATTTCATTTTAGTCCTTTTCAGGTGTTCCAAGGTGGTTCCGATAACATGTAATATGCTCATAAGGACAATTTCGTCATTTCAAGTAAACTAACATGGATATTTTTGTCTTTTTAATCATTTGAAAAAAAACTAAAGATTTAATCTCTTTCAAACTAAGCTTTCATTCCAGTCCAACTTAATCGTCAATTTCGTTCCAAACTAAAGTTTTCTCTCAAAATCTTCTTCAAACATAAAAATTGTTCACCATTAAACAATATCTCAAATGGTCTCAATAGCGAACAAAAGAAAATACCCTAAAAAATATTCATATGCATATCAAGTATTATCAGAACCACCTGATAAGGACTAAATTGAAACACATAATTCATAGTAGGGACTAAAGAGAAATAAATAATTCATAGTAGAGACTAAAACGGGAAAAAAAACATAAGAGGGACCACTCTATAAAAAGTTAATGACGCGCTTGGAGCCTATCGCTAGAACGAACAACATACCAGCGACCAGACTTGCACCTCAGGTTTTTGTTCGGGATTAGAAGCGTCAAAAGTGATATTTACCCGAAAATCAATATAAATAAGGAATAATTGGGCCTCAAGTCTCAATTTTCTTCCCGAGGATCCACATGTATTCCTATTGCTTAAATGCTTCCTATTTTCTCCAATTAGGCCTGATGCACTGGAAAGAGAAAAGTTTATGTCAAATCGAACGTAATAAAGGATGCGAAATTAATCTTTTGTCTTTTGACAGGTCATGAGTAATGATTTGAAACTTGGAAGCAATTTCAAGTTGAACCAAAAGTTAATCAGAATCACTGCAAAACATATTAGCATCATTTATGATTTTCATTGTGAATAGTTTCATTAGATATAATGATAATTTATCACTTTGTGATCTCCACATTGTTCAATTTACTTATATATGTAATTTTAAAAAAAAAAAAAAGCATTTTACTTCCCTATAATTTTATAAAATTTTCACACCGTCTCCCCAATAATTTTTAAGCTTGAAAAAATATTGATTTTGACAAAACTACCCAATCTTATATGTGGCACTTTACTCCATGTGTTACGAAAAAATGGTACTTTATCTTCCCCGTGTTATGATAAATATGACAATTTACATCGTGTTAAGATAAATTAATGTTGCGCTTTATCGTCCTATATTACTAAAACATATTTCATGCCAACTTAAAATTTTTCATAGGGGGTAAATACCATTTTTCAAGTAATAAGAGGATAAATTGAACATTATACACACAAAGGAGTACATTGACATTGCCACAACTTTATTCTATAAAAATTACTACATCATGAAGAACAAAATTATCCAAATATAAGAATAATAACCGAAAAAAATATAAAATTTTCATCTTAACATCAAATGACATTTTATTCACTCTAATGGATAACAAGTTTAATGTCATCATTGCTATCTTGTATATTTTCAGCAGAAGACACGACACCGTCGCTACAATGCTTCACCTCAATTCTTTCAAGTGTTGGAATTTCTCCAATAGAAGATGGGATTTCTTCCAAATTTCTGCAGATCTTAAGAAGAAGGAATCGGAGGCTCGGGAAATGATTAGCATCATCAACTCTCCATTCATTCAGATCATACTGGCTATCAATCACAAGGTATTCGAGTTTCTTGAAATCATCTTCAACGGTTTCCCACGTAGGGCCTTCAAAGGCTTTACTCCGTAGAATCAGAATTTCGAGATTAGGCAAGTCACCAATAATTTTCATATATTCCCATGAGATCTTACAACCGCATAAAGTCAATTTTTTCAATGAAACTGGAAAGGCAAGATTCGCCACAAGCGTCTCCATGCAATTTACAAAAAAACCGATTCTAAGTGTTTCAAGCTTGGACAGATTGACAAGATTTTGGAGACGATAATACGACCAATCTGTAATTTTGACATCACTATATTCAATTTTCAATCTCCTAAGATTTGGAATTCTGACAAGAACCTCATCCTCACATCTAAAATTTTTTATTTCACGAAGTGTCTCGAGGCTTTTAAGGACACAAGGCATTTCTGTTCCGATAGGAAGTGGAGGAAGGCACCAAAGATCTACCTGTATACCCCTTAATTGTGGCATATTCCAAATATCTGATGGAAGAATTTCTCCTTCAGAATCATAAATAATTAAGTATTGAAGATTCCAAAATTTGGATATTGAAGAAGGCATCGACATAGCCGTAAGCAGTCTTAAGTTAACTAACTCAGTAATTTTTTTTGAGAATCGCTTGAAATCATTTAAAGGGGTTAGTACTCTTAACAATTCGAAATCATATAAAAATTTTGCCTCATCATTTAAATCACCAAAGTATATAACAGAACGATTACCTAACATTGACTGAATCACATTAGCTTTGCCGTCAATGTCTTTATCTTCTGTAATACTTGTAGGAATGCTCAGTCGACGATGACCTTGAACTTCTTTAGGATTCAAGTCAATGTAGTTATCCAAATTAAAAAGAAACTTTTCCTTACGAGCTTCCTTGATGCACAAATCCCTTAAGAGATCATGGATTATGCAGGTTCTGGGTTTTCCATTAGATTTAAATCTGTCAACCAAAATAAGATTTCTTTCAATTAGATCCTTCAAATTCTTCTCTGCAACCTTTTCCATGTTTATAGAACTTGGTTTCAGAAATCCTTCGGCAACCCATAACTGGAGAAGCAAAGCAACATGAATATTCTCATCTTCTGGAAAAACTGCCATGTAAAGGAAACATGGTTTCAAGTGATGAGGCAAATATTTATAACTTAAAGATAATATCTCTGAGCATTGATCATCATTCTCAGTTAAGACTGCCTTTATATTGGTTCCAACATGTTCCCAATATTCAAGAGTCATCTTCTCATTGGAGAGAAGTCCACCAATCACAGATATTGCTAATGGAAGTCCATTGCACTTTTTTGCAATCTCCTTACCAATTTGGACCAAATTTGATGGGCAGTTTTCTTGGGCAAATAACATTTGACGGAGTAGATCCCAACTCACGTCGTCCTTTAAAAGTTTCATCTCATGATAAGATTTGGCGGCATATGTAGCTACTTCTGATTGCCTAGTAGTGACCATGATTCGACTTCCATCATCATTGTCTGGAAATAACTTTTGTAATTCATCCCAAGACTTGGTTTCCCACACATCATCTAATACAATTAGATACCTCCTTTTATACAAAATTTTGTGGAGACCAACATCTCCATCCAGATCTACTTCGATGTCTGTCTTTGTACTCCTTACATTGATGTCCTTGAGAAGATTTTGAACAACATCTTGGATGCGATATTCATGAGATATTGTGACCCAAGCACGAATATCAAAATGACCCACAACGAATGGATCATCAAGCAGAGCTTTAGCGAAAGTAGTTTTGCCGATGCCTCCCATGCCGACTATTGGGAGGACTTTGAGCTTAGAATCTTCTGTAACAAGTTGTTCCTTCATTTGGTTCATAAAATTCTCGTCTAACGAAACAAATTTGCTTTTGCCAGTCGGCCTAGAAGAAACAACAGAGAGGGAGCCACCAATATCACCAGTACTTTGGATCTCCTTCACATCTTTCATTAAGGACTCAAATTCTTTCATAACTTGCTCCAAGGCTTGAGTTAATATATCGATATTTTCATCATTTTCACTTTCGGAAATTGACCGAAAATGTTTTGCTATGTGGGATTCAAGGATGTCTTCTGTTTCATATCCTACATCTCTGATTTTTGCCTCCAAACTCTTGATTGTTTGGTAGCTAAGAGGTGAAGTAGTTTCAAGAAAGGATAGTAAAGTGGCAATATTTTTGTGGAGAGATTCAATCGTTACCCTATTGCAAGGAATTGTATAGGGATCAGGATTCAGCATTTTATCTGTAGTGGTAAATAGGGATACAAGAACAGCATAAGCCATAGTAAGAAATGAGATTTGGATAGAAGCAAAAATGCAATGAGTTTTGTTTGTATGTTTGAGAGTGCAGAAAGTAATTCAAGATCTATGATATATATATATATATATATATATATATATATATATATATATATATATATATATATATATATATATATATATATAAATGTCTTGTTTGATGAACAACTTGCCATTAAATATATAAATGATGATATGACTTTTTTTCCTTATGGATACAGAAATCTGAATAAAAGATGCTTCAATGGGTTTAATTTTCAGAATTATTGGAAGCAGAGTAAGTTGACAAAGGAAATAGCCAACCACTTTGCCAATTAATTAAACAATAAGACAGGGTCAATGGATCGGATCTTTATATTTTTTTGATTAAAATGCACACCATCAGCCGCGATGCACGTAAATGGGAATTAATTAGGGGGTAGGCGACACAGAAAACTATGCCAGTTAATAAACATGGTTTCTTAATTAACTTTGTCTCCCATAATACATTGCCGGGGTCTTTCTTAATTACTATATATATATATTAATTTGGACTAATAAATATTGTCTTACGTGTGCAAAATTACAATTCTAAAGTGAGAGAATATTATTTTTGGAAAATTCTAGGGTGCCGCTACGTTAGGTGCCGCTAATACCACATTAGGTGGTATTACCACACAATGTGTATCACATTGTATGGTATGACCCCCACATGTGACAGTACATGATCACATTACATAGTATTAACCCCATATATTTAATATGACCCCCACATCATGTAGTATTTATTCCAAATTATGTGGTATTACCACACAATGTGTGTCACATTTTATGGTATAATTATACTCCTTATACCATACAATGTGATACACATTGTGTGGTAATACCACTTAATGTGGTATTAGCGGCACCTAACGTAGCGGCATTTTAAAGTAGGTGATGACTATAGATGTAGATATTGACCGGCTCACTCAATTATTTATGTTACTGAACTGAAAGTTGATCAATTAACTAATTAATGTTTTTATGATTGAAATCGATTAACTAATTAATACATGTCATATAATTGAGATCACAAAGTAGCTTTCAGACATATAGAATAATTATATTCGTACATATATATAGCAACTGACAGACGATAAAGTAAAATATGATAGTAGGTGTTGTTTATACATCAACCAGCTGTTAATCTTGTCTTTATGATAGTAGGTATTTGTGCATATCCAAACTCTAATTTATGATTAGTACAAGAAAATGAGATTTTAACAACAAAATATAAAGTATAATTTTTAGTGTAGAACTGTACACCAATGAAGAAATAAAACAAGAGGGATTCTGTGTAGGTTTCTCAAAACAAAGATGGATATCACGTAGCATTGTATCATGGAAAAATTATTTTGTGCCGACAGTGTACAGATGTTGTGGTGTATTATATTTAAATTTCTGTAACTGACCAAAAAAAAAATTATGTAGCTAGTTACTTTAAAAATTTTATTTTCTGTGTGTATTGTCAGAAACATAATTATACCATTTAACCACTACATGGGATGATCAATATGTTTTGAATTACAAATTGAATTAAACCCATCTATAATCTTTGGTCATACCATTAGAATTTATTTTGTGATATATATTGTCAAATAATTTTAACGAAATACCATTAGAATTTGAATGTTTGAGAGTGCAGAAATTAATTCAAGATCCATGATAAATTATAATGAAGATATGACTTTTTTTCCTAATAGATATAGAAATCTGACTTTGATTTCTTAATAAAAAAATCACAAAAGATGCATTGGGTTTAATTTTCAGAATTATTTGACACCAATGTGTACAGGACAGTGTCCTCGGAGGCGGCGACACCACCGTGCATCGCGGCGGATGGTGTGCTTTGGGTCATTATATAATCCGGATACAGAAATCTTACTTTTATTTCTTAATAAAAAATCACAAGAGATGTTGATTTCATTGGGTTTAATTTTCAGAATTATTTAAAGAAGAGTAAGTTGACAAAGGAAATAGCCAAACACTTTGCTAATTTTTTTAAAGCAGAGTAACATGGTATTTCATGACCACCGTGCATCGCGGCTGATGGTGTGCTTTGGGTCATTTGCTAAGATGCACACCATCAAATGTTGGTTACATGTTTAATGTACATAAATTGTTATAGCATATGTTCATTACTGTACTGTTGTAAATACTCATGTATATTTGTTGCATCCACGCACATGTACACTACAGCCTCAGTAAGTTGGACGATCAATTTATGCATTCTGTGTTTCAAATTTTTCAGCTACAGGTATTTGGGGTAAATGATAGTTTATGTTGCGGTTAGGTCATCACGGTTGCGGTCCCACCCTAGTTCCAGAGAGTAGTTGAACTTTTGTCTAAATTCTCATTTGATTTTAAGATTTTCGTTTGAAATGTGTTTTAAATCTCCTATAATGTCTAAGTTGATTTTTATTATATCTTACTAAATATCTTTGTATTTTTAGATAATTTTGTAAAATGGGAATGTCTATCGAAAATGATTTTAAATTTTATCAAATATTAATCTTAATCTTATTGTATTTCTTTTGGGTCCCACAAATTTTGGTTGTAATATCCATTAAATTTTAAAATATCTTTTGGAAGAAGTAACATCTGCTTCTTTTAGGTTTCGGACAGATGCTTTCGTATCATTTTTAGTATTATTATAAATATCTTTCCCTATATTATCTATGTCGAGAAATATTTTTTTGACTCTAAAAAAATCAGAACTTTCTCTAATTTGAGATGTAGAAATTCCTAGTAGGAATTTTTTCATAATCATAAATTTCCCTAATTTGAGATGTTGTCGTCCTAGTAGGTATAACTGATATAAAAGATCTAACAGATGAGGCCCTGGAAATATTATTTCTAGCTCTATTTTCTATCATTCTTACAGAAACATCTCATGTTTGAGATTGGAATATTGAAGAAAATTCATTCAAATTTGAGGCTTAAGTTTGACCGCATGAGTTATTTTCCAAGTACTTGGAAAAGGAATTTCATCCCACTTAATCGTTCTTCTAGTCGTTATATTTGATTTACCAAGATTGGTATCAGTTATTATAGTTTCATTCATCTTTTTATCCATTAACCTGCAACTTGGATTCAAAGTATAGAGAGGTTTAAAATAAACTTTTTAACAAACACACATAACTTTCGTACAATTTTCATAATCATAACCATGGGTTTTAACATTCAAAGTAAAAGCATCTAATAATTTTATATCAGTTAGAGATAATTGTGAATTGGGATAAGCAATAAAATAGACTGGTCCATGTGCCAGACTAGACTGTATTATTCCCATTAATGATTTTTTCAGTTTAGATTTATTCCATCACGTAGAGCTGCAATAAAACTTTCGGGTAATCCGACTAAAGTAAATGGTTTAAAAGAAATATGCATTAATCCTATGTGTATAAATTTATGAGTATATTTATAAGGCATAATGTCATTTTCATTTAGCAATCTAATTGTTAATTCATCATTATCAAGAAAAATAGATTCATCAGTGGTCTTAACAATTTGTTTAAGTTCAATTTTTTTCAAAAGTACCCATTTTATAAATGGTTCTTGGTTCAACTTTTGGAATAGTCCATTTGTTAAGTAATTCCAGATTCTGATGAATATCATATTCCTGATTTACACTATTTCTAATATATTCATTTTTCCTGAAAATATTCATTTTCACAATGTAATCGTGTGTTAACCTATATAATCACTATATATCCTCACCCCCATGGCTCTGATACCATTCTGGACCCAAGTACAATCATATGAGCAGAGGAATTTTTTTGAAAATTTGCTCAAAGAAACTGAAAGTTGTGAGATTACACACTTTGCTTCAAGTTACCAAATAAAGTTATACTTCCAACAACTTTATTACAAAGAATTTTAACTTCCAACAACTTTATTACAAAGAATTTTTTTACTTTAAGTTGTATTGTGGATTTTTTAATTAAGTCTCTTTGATCAACATATCTATTTAAGTCGTATTTTTTGTTATCATAATCTAATATTTTTTATTTTAAAATTTAAAGATATAAAAATAAAAACTAGCCAAAATTGTTCTTGTTTATTTATTTCTTTTATTTGTATGAATTTAATGAAAATAATCACTTTATTAAATCTAACACTAAAAATAATTAAAACTAATTACAATTCATATATTAAAAATAAATAAAACTAATTATTATAAACAAAACTCAATTACAAAATTTTAGAAAATAAATAAAACTATTTTTACAATTAAATCTAACTAAAAATAAAAAGAAAATTAACTTAAAATAAGAAAATAAAAAAGTAAGCAATAGGTGGCCGCCAAGTGGTGGCACCCACATTCAGGCATACGATACGATGGTATGCCTGAGGCAAAATGACCGCCCAATTGCCCAATTGACTACCCTTCAATTCCCTTGCCCGTCCTACCCATGTTGTCCGCCCAATCCCCCTCCTCATTTTGCCATCTCCAACCAATCACCGCCGGCGACTCCCCTCATGTTCGGTTGCCGGCTCGATTGGAAATGGCCTAAGAGAAAATGACATGACCAATTTACCAACAAAAGGTACATAACTAACATGATCATTATTTTAGATGATACCCAAAGAGTAGAGTTTTTATTTCAACATAAAAATCTTAATTGTTCAAACTAGCGAGGGAAAAATGAAGTGATCAATTTTGAGAAGAACGCTCCATGTTCACATGTGAACAAGTTCTGCGAATTCCAAATTTATAAATTTGCTTTTCCTATGCAGAAAGGAAAAGAAAGAAAACCATTATGTGTGATCCATATGTAAACATGTAATTTATCAATTTCACTATTCTTGTGAGGCAATACCATCAATTTCACTATTTGCCTGCAAACATGATAATGGACTAAGAGTTTTCTTTCACCGCAACTCTCCCACTGGCGCCTCGTTGAGCCACAAGAAATGAATGAAGTCATACAGTTTTGCACTTACACTTACCTGACCAGAAGATCACATCGCAAAACAATGAAAATTTGCCAACAAAAAATGTACATTAATTATTTCCAACCGACATATAAATATACATATAGTGATTAGTGTAATTTGTTAAATGTACCATGTAAGGTGTGGGGTTTAACCTTCTCATGTGGTCAGGACGCATCTGGCCCAGTTGCTCAATGCACCGTTCTCGTATGAGTTTAATGGGTGGTAGCTCTTCTCTATTCTTTCCTGCAGATGTCCAATAACAACTAATATGAAACAAATATCAAAGCATTTGATACCATTTGAAGAAGTAAGTATTAATAGATTTTCCTTTTCTCAATTTGCTAGTGTGCCATTATTTGCACTGTCGCGTTAACAATTTGCGAATGACCTTTAGCAGTGGGGCAGCAAAAAGACACTGCATGTGTTGTTGGGGAGCTAAAAGAGAAACCAAATTCTACCTGATTTTCCGGACCAAAAACACTTCAAAAGCTCCTCCACATGCTGTGGCACCACATAAGCTCTCTTGGATTCATTAAAATTAAAGGATGTCAGCACAAAATTCGTTCCCCTGGCTGCATATCAGAATAAATTTGTTTGAGACTAAAGAACTCTCAATAATTTTTCAAATTCACCAAAAAATATTAACAAAACAATTATCAACTTTGGTAATTCAACATTTATGAGATTAAGGAATATAAGATAAAGTATTGAATTGTAGAGAGAAAAATGTAAAAGTGTATATTAATCTGAAGTCCTGTACAAACAAATAAAGAACCTATCTATATATACAAATGTGTAAGGGAAGAAGAGTAAATATACATTAACCGCCCCTAACTGCTAAGCTGAATGTAAAACTAATTGTATATAAAAATGAAATAACAACTTTCTCTAGTTAACACGTTTTTGTCTAACAGTCTATTTCTTCTTCTTCATTTGTTGCCCTTCGTTCCTTTTCCCCTTTTTCTTCTATTTTGAATTTATGTTGCTCCTGCATTGTTGATAACAATCTGATTGATTTTTGACTAAAAACTGACAGAGCAGAAGAGGAACGACAGCTTCTATGTTGGAGAAGTAGACAAATTAAAGGATACCTTTGGAGGTGGTTCATTTTCCCCTGTCATAATATCCACAAGAGGATAACCTTCCTTGCCATATAATCTGAAGCTTCTTTTTTTGCATGGGATTGAAACCTGGAACCAAAGCTTAATGTATCTCCATAATAAATCCTGCTTTGATATAACGAGGACGAATCGAACCTTTGAAACATCTACGGAAAGTTTAATGCGAGGTTGATTATTTATCTCGACCAATTTGAAAACAACACCTAGGGCAGGTTGGGCATAGCATGTAACCAAATGAGTTCCAATCCCAAATGCATCAACCTCATGACCCTGGCAAAGAAACAAGATTAATTTATTCACAGAGGAGTCATATAACAACATGCCTAGCATAACTAATAAGTAAAGATTCACTTTGAGCTCTTCCCTATTAGCATTGTCACGCGATAATTAACTGATTACAAGAATTCTTAAAGGAAATTTAATTTTGTCCATGTCTTTTAAAATAGGATGCCTCTCTTGACTCCACTCAAGAACTTGATCATAAAGTCTCTTGAACAGAGCATATTAATTAGTTAAAAAGATGCACATTAAACATGGTGAAACTCTTCAAAGAGTTGTTTCAACAATGTTAGCAAGTGAATTTAAAGAATGTCAAAAAGATTAATAGTGGAGTAAATTCGGTCAAAAGGAGACATCAAATTATCAGACACAAGGTGCAAAGAACAAACTACCATGTGGCTTATTAATGAACAGGGGCAACGATAATCAGAACAATTGTTTGAATTTAAATTAATAGAAATTAATGCATCATTGCATTGTTATGGTGAGACTCAAATTTTATAATGAGATATGATAAGAGTATTTTACCCGTAATCTTATAAAAGTTGCACACAACCTCCCTAACATTGGGGCATTTAGGGTGCGATCCTCCGTAATAGGACTCGTGTGCGGCCACCCCTTAGAATCGTGCCGTGTGGCAGCGGTAACAAGGGGTTATTTTTCCCAACTATTTTCGATTTTAAAATTGTCCAAAATACCCTTTTATTTTATTTTTTAAAGAAAATTTTAAATTATTACCTAAACATGAAATGTCTTTTATATCCTTTTTAATTATCTTAAAATTAAAACCATTGCTTTAGTTGTGTTTATAACCCAGGTTATTTCCGGTTTACAAATGTCCAAAATACCCTTTTATTTGGAAAATTTAAGTTATTACCTAAATATGAAATGTCTTTTATATCCTTTATAATTATCTTAAAATTATAACTATTGCTTTAATTGATTTAATTAGAACCTATGTCTCCAGGTTGAGCATACTAACAACTCAACCAATATGGTAAGTCAAATTTTGTAATTAAAATTGACAAATAAATTTATAAATAACGTACAATGAGATTTACTTCCACAAATGATTAAATCCATAAAAATTCCTCACAATAAGATTTTGACAAATATTTAGGCATGGGCTATATTATGATTCCAACTTAGATCTATTTATTAGAATTATTTAAAAAACAATATATAATAAAAATATTGACATTAAATATATAAGTATTCTTATGAAAGTGATATTTGAAACTAAAATTTTGAATCGAACATTAATGTAAATTGGTTAAAAGTTTTGGGGTCAAATATGTACATTTAAGAAATAGACGGACCTTTTTGGAAACATCCGAAAATGTTAATCTCAAGTAGGCTTTTTATGTAAATGAACTGATGTTATATGAAATTATTGTACAATATTTTAAAAAAATTAAATATATAAAATGTCTTATAAACATTGATATATTTTCTAATAGGACCTAATGTATACTTTTAAAAAGTTTTAGGGTCAAATATGTACATTTCAGAAATAGAGGGATATTTTTTTAACTATACAAAAATGTGAATCTCTAATATTATTTTATGTATATGAACAAAAGTTATATGAAATTATTATACAAGATTTTTTAAAGTGTGTATTTTCTAGCCGGGACGTTATAATTGGTATCAGAGCTTAGTATTCAAGTTAGGATAGGACTTTTGTGAAAATTCCAAAATGTAATCTACGGTAGGATTTTTATGTAAATAAACCAATGTTATGTGAAAATATTGTATAAGAAATCATGGGTATTATATAAATATTAGGTTTGAATGATTATGAACGAAAAATAATTAATTAATTTTGAATGGTTATGAATTTTGTTCTAATTAGTGGTTGATCAAATTTGTTGTAAACGATTTTCATTCAATTCGTAGTAAATTTGAAAATGGTGGAAAAGTCAAAAATCAAGTTATGGAGTTGTAAAAATGGTGGAGAATTATGAAATAGGGAAATAATTATTAGGTTTGAATGATTATGAAAGAAAATGAAATAATGTTGAAAGAATTTATAAAAAAAAAGACTTAATTTGAAAAATGAATTAATGTTAAAAAAACTATTTACAAACAATTTTATGTTAAAAAAATGATTTATATTAGGAATGAATAATCATGAAATTAAATAATGCTGAAAGAAACTACAAAGGATGATATAATGTTATTAAGTTTGAGTGATTATCAAAGAAAATGAAATAATGAATTAGGTTTTAAGTAATAATTATGTAAGAAAAGGAAATAATTAATTAGATTTTAAGTTGCGGGTATAAGAGTCTTTATCAAAATCCTACAAAACATTGTTTTAAAAAATGAGGATTAACATTCTAAATTTGCTTTTCCTATAGAGAAAGAATGGTGTTGTTCACTTGAGAAAGGGAACAGTAACATTCTAAATTTGCTTTTCCTATAGAGAAAGAAAAAGAAATAAGATAACCATTATGTGATCCAAATGCAAAGATGTACATGTAATTTCGCAGTTTCACTATTCTTTTGAGGCAATACCTCTATATATCGAATATGGGACCAATAGGATAATTTTATTTTGAATTGTTCGTAAAAACGAGATCATTCCAAGAAATCCATTAATACTATAGCATTATTAAAGTGAATAAAAAGTATTAATAGATTCTTTTTCCCAATTTGGTAGTGTACAATTACTTTCACTGTTGCGTCAACAATTTGTGAATGACCTTCTTTATTTGTGGGCAAAAAGAAGAAACTTCGATCAGATCTTTCATAGACCATGAACAAAATTAATGCATTCACTAATTATTTTTACAAGATTTTATGTATGGTATATGAAAGACTTGAAAAAATTTCCCAAAAAAAATACGACGTAGTTGGTAACGGCTTAGCATTGTCAAGGAGAGTTGATTTAATATTTCAATATCACAAAGACTTCTTATTGCTAGACGGACGGTGTCCATAGCTATAAGAATACGCAATTTATTGTAACTTAATTTGATTTCAATTATATTTATATTTATGGATGATTTTTCTTCCATTGTTGAATCCATGATCTTGATATAAATAATTGTCGACATGCTTAATTGTAAATAGATTTATTAGAGTTAATGACAGTTTATCTCTTTGTGATAAACATAATGTTCAATTACTTTTTTTGTGATTTAAAAAAAAGTAGTTTACCCCCTCTATAATTTTATAAGAGTTTCACACCGCCTTCCTAACCATTTTAAACCTAAAAAAAATAAAGGTAAAATTGCAGAAAACGTCCCAAACTAATTACTGATTTTGGATTTTCGTCCCGAACTATTTAATTTGGCGAATTTCGTCCCGTAATTTAATATTTTTTTGGAATATCGTCCCAAACTAATTACTAATTTTGATTTTTCGTCCCAAACTACATCAACTCGCCAAATTTCGTCCCATAATTTACCATTTTGTATGAATTTAGTCCCAATATTAAATTTCTAAGTTAATGAAAATGACGTTCAATTTTGTAATTAATTTGGGACGAACTCTGCAATATTATATAATTATTCATGTTAAAATTTACCATGTCATGACCCTTAAGCATCCATGTGATAATTCATCGGCAAATGCACAATTCCGTCTTATAATTATGGTGGGACGATATTCCAAAAAAATATTAAATTACGGGACGAAATTCGCCAAACTAAATAGTTTGGGACGAAAATCCAAAATCATTGATTAGTTTGGGACGATTTTTGCAATTTTGCCAAAAATAAATTGACAAAACTATCCCCTCTTCTATGTGGCAAGTTACCCCATGTGATATGAAAAATGTGGCACTTTACCCTCCCCGTCTTATGATAAATGTGGCAATTTATATCGTGTTAAGATAAATTAATCTTGCTATTATTCCTCCTATATTACAAAAACACATTTCATGCCAACTTTAAAATTTTCATAGGGGGTAAAGTGCTCTTTTTCAAATAACAAGAGGATAAATTGAACATTATGCACACAAGGAGATAAATTGACATTACCACAAATTTATTATATAAAAATTACTCCATCATATAAAGAACAAAATTATCCAAATATAAGAATAATAATGGGATACCGAAAAAGATATATAATTTTCATCTTAACATCAGATGACATTTTATTGACTCCTAATGATATCAAGTTCAATGTCATCATTGCTATCTTGTATATTTTCGGCAGAAGACATGACACCGTCACTACAATAAATCAACTTCTATGTGATTTAAAAAAGAGAATTTTACCCCCAGTAATTTCATAAAAATTTCACACCATTTTCCTAACATTTTTAAACTTAAGAAAATATTGAATTGACAAAACTACCCCATCTTATATGTGGCACTTTATCTTCCTCGTGTTAAGATAAATGTAGCAATTTACATCGTGTTAGGATAAATTTATGTTGCACTTTATCCTCCTATATCACTAAAACACATTTCATGCCAACTTTAAATTTTTTATAGAGGGAAAGTACTATTTTTTAAATAACATGGGGTTAAATTGAACACTATACACACAAAGGTGTACATTGACATTACCACAAGTTAATTCAATAAAAATTAATACGTCATAAAGAACAAAATTATCCAAATATAAGAATAAAAATGGGATACAGAAAAAGATATATAATTTTCATCTTAACATCAAATGACATTTTATTCACTCCTAACGGATAACAAGTTTAATGCCATCATTGATATCTTGTATATCTTGGGCGGAAGACTCGACACCATCACTACAATTTGTCACCTCAATTCTTTCAAGTGTCGAAATTTCTCCAATAGAAGATGGAATTTCTTCCAAATTTGAGCACGAATAAAGACAAAGATATATGAGGCTCGGGAAATGATTAGCATCATCAACTCTCCATTCATTCAGACTACCACTGTCCCAAATCCGAAGGTATTCGAGTTTTTTGAAATTATCTTCAACGGTTTCCCATGTAGGGCCTTCAAAGGCTTGATATTGTAGTATCAGAATTTCGAGATTAGGCAAGTCACCAATAATTTTCATATGTTCCCATGAGATCTTACAGCCAAATAAAGTCAATTTTTTCAATGAAACTGGAAAGGCAAGATTCGCCACAAGTGTCTCCGTGCAAATTTCAAACATTTCGATTCTAAGTGTTTCAAGCTTGGACAGATTGACAAGATTTTGGAGACAATAATATGACCAATCGGTAATATCGTAATCATTATATTCAATTTTCAATTTTCTAAGATTTGGGATTCTGACAAGAACCTCATTCTCACATCTAAAATTTATTAAAAAGAAAAGTGTGCCGAGGTTTTTAAGGACACAAACTGGCATTTTTGTTCCGGTAGGAAGTGGGGGAAGGGTAGAAAATTTTACCTGTAGACACCTCAATTGTGACATATTCCAGATATCTGATGGAAGATTAAAATTATAGTCATTATAAATAAATAAGTATTGAAGATTCCAGAGTTTGGATACTGAAGAAGGTATCGTCGTAACCACAACCATTCTTAAATTAACTAACTCAGTAATTTCTTTTGGGAATTCAGTGTAATCTTTTGGGAGTTCAGTGTAATCTTTTGAACAGAATAATACTACTCTTAACAATTCGAAACCAAACTTAAATCTTGGATCATCATTATAGCATATAACAGAACGATTACCTGACATTGACTGAATTACATTAAATTTGTCTTCAATGTCCTTATCTTTAACACTTGGCGGGAGGTGAATACTCAGTCGACGCTGACCTTTAGCTTCTTTAGGATTAAAGTCAATGCAGTTATTCAAAACATAAAAAAACTTCTCTTTTCGAGCTTCCTTGATGCATAAGTCCCTTACGAGATCATGAATTTTGCAGGTTTTGGGTTTCCCATTATATTTAAGTTTATCAACCAAAATAAGATTTCTTTCAATAAGATTCTTCAAGTTCTTCTCTGCATCATTTTCCATGTTTATAGAACTTGGTTTCAAAAATCCTTCAACAACCCATAACTTGAGAAGCCGAGAGACAGAAATCTCTTCATCTTCTGGAAAAGCTGCCATGTAAAGAAAACATGGTTTCAAGTGATGAGGCAAGTAGTTATAACTTAACGATAATATCTCTAAGCAATGATCATCTTTCTTCGTTAAGACCGACTTTATATTATCTGCAACATGCTCCCAATATTCCCGACTCATCTTCTCCTTGGAGAGAAGTCCACCAATCACAGATATTGCTAATGGAAGTCCATGGCACTTTCTGGCAATCTCCTTACCAATTTTGACCAAATCTGATGGGCAATTTTCTTGTGCAAATAACTCTTGGCGGAGTAGATCCCAACTCATGACATCATTTAAAAGTTTCATCTCATGATAAGATTTGGCGGCATATGTAGCTACTTCTGATTGCCTAGTAGTGACCATGATTCGACTTCCATTATTGTTATCCGGAAATAGCTTTTGTAATTCATCCCAGGCCTTGTTATCCCACACGTCATCCGATACAATTATATACCTCCTGTTAAATAAAATTTTGTGGAGATCAACATTTTCATCCAGATCTACTCCGATGTTTGTCTTTGTATTCCTTACTTCGATGTCCTTCAGAAGGTTTTGAACAACATCTTTGATGCGATATTCTTGAGATATTGTGACCCAAGCACGAATATCAAAACGACCCACAACGAATGGATCATCGAGCAGAGCTTTAGCGAGAGTAGTTTTGCCGATGCCTCCCATGCCGACTATTGGGAGGACTTTGAGCCTAGAATCTTCTGTAACAAGTTGTTCCTTCATTTGGTTCATAAAATTCTCGTCTAACAAAATAAATTTGCTTTTGCCAGTCGACCTAGAAGAAACAACAGAGAGGGAGCCATCAAAATTACCAGTACCTTGGATCTCCTTCACATCTTTCATTAATGACTCGAATTCTTTCATAACTTCCTCCAAGGCTTTAGATAACATATCGATACTGTCATCACTTCTGGAAATTGACCGGAAATGTTTTGCTATGTGGGATTCAAGGATGTCTTCTGTTTCATATCCTAAATCTCTGATTTTTGTCTCCAAAATCTTGATTGTTTGGTAGCTATGAGGTGGACTATTTTCCAGAAAGGACAGTAAAGTAGCTATATTTTTGTGGAGAGATTCAATTGTTTCCCTTTTGCAAGGAATTGAATAGGGATCAGGATTCAGCATTTGATGTGTGGTGGTAAACAGAGATGCAAGAACAGCATAAGCCATAGTAAGAAAGCAATGAGATTTTGTTGAGAGTGCAGAAAGTAATGATAAACTTTATTCCAAACGATATAGCTTTAATTTTAACCAAATTTGCGGTGGGGACGGGGTGGATTCCTTTTGTTCTCAACATATTTTGGGTCTCCCCACTTGCCACTACAAGTTCTTTTGTAAGCACTAAGCACACCCTTGTACTAATTCTCAGACATGAATCAATAATGTCCACTGATTTAATTGAATTTTTTTATCCACAAAACCACATTGTCATCATGCAAAACTACTTGTTCACCTTAAATTTACTGAATTACCCTCAAAAGAATTGATGCTTTAAGCCTTCAATGCATTAATTTAATTGACATGTAGTTTTTAAGGTTTAATGTCATAGTTTGAAAGTAGCAATATGACTAAATTCAACTTGTATAATAAGTGGAAATTAGGATTAAGAATATATGCCAATTAGAAGGAAATACATAGTCTGGTTGAAGAATTCTTATAGCATCTGAGAAGATAAAACTACTATAAAATTAGCAGTAAAATATCAATACAACAAATTGCATATTTTTTATTTAATATGAAAAAAATTATATAAAGATCTGGATTGTGTGTATAATCGCAACTTTTATGAAGCTTTCACTAAGTCAAACGCCATTGAAATTAAGAGAAAAGGGAAATGTTTTGAAGAATGTAGAAGAAAAAGAGTATTTCATTGTTTTAATTAGGGGCAACTATGTCATAAAATAATTATTGCTCTTGCAACAACATTTTGTGCTCTGATAATATCGTTAGCCAAATGAAACTAACAATGCTAATATACAATTACGATATAAATACTCGCACTTAACCTATAACTTATGTCAATGAGATTGTACCCTAGTGTTAATCACAAGTAAAGTTGAGGCTAATATGATTTTCCTCTAGTTTTAATACTAGTGTTTGATTGTGACTTATTATTAAAATATCTAATATTTGGATAGTTATTGAAATAATTTCTGATGTAACTATCAATATATTTTTTTTTTTAAAAAAAAAAAACACCAACACACCCACCCCAACCCTTAACACATTTCGTGGGTTGGTTTTTTTTAAATAATAATTATTTATTATTTATTATTTTAATTAATATTAAATAATTTTAATTATATAACTATTACTTTAATAAATATTAAATAGATTAATATTATTATATAAATCTTATATTTGAAAAGCATGTGTTCTCTTAATTTTTTGAGATATATATTAAAGTAGTACTACTTAATTTATTAATATAAATCAAATTAGTTATTTAAATATAAAAAGTAAAATATTCAAATTGGTCTGCATGTAGTCTTATTTAAGTCAATTTTAAAATTTGACAACAATATAGAATAAAATCTTCACTAAATTTTGAGATGTAGGGATTTTTTGGTAGAGTGGAATGTTATGGGATAAAATTATCAGTCAACATAAGTAATGACATCAACTTTGCAATTAGACTTAACTGTCATGTCACCACTTAACGGTAATTTTTAGCGATTGTACCAAATATGTCACAATTTGTTAAAGCGTTGAACACATAAAGCAGTGTACCAAAAGTGAAAATTAATCTAAATCGTCCAACCAAAATGCAATTCTCTCCAAAATGTTTCCATGTCCTGCTCCATCTTCTTGTGAAAAATCAGGTGAAATTGATAAAGTTAAAGAGAAACATTTGAAGAATGTAAGAATATTAATTACATTTTTTTTGAAAATTTAGACATGATGATATTTAAACCCAAAAAAGGGTTTCATAAAACCTCATATAGCCTGTTTGTTTGGTGTTTGGGAAAGTAGTTGTAAAATAATCTCGATTTGCGTAATGTTGTTTGTTTATGTTTTGAGAAAGTGGTATGAGAAATAAAGTAAGTATAGATTTTTTTTGAAGAGTTAAGTTGTAGGTGTAAGATGTGTAAGACTTTATGTCAAATCATATTTGTTGTGAGATAAATTGTGTAAGAGATATGTTATTTTATGTCAAATCAGAGTAGAATTTAGGGTTTTTTGCACTTTGCACCCCCGAAATATTGGAAATAGGCACTTTGCACCCTCAAAAATTAGATTTAGCACTTTGCACCCTCGAAATATAAAAAATGCAGCACTTTGCACCCTCTTTTATTTCAAGCAAAAACTCAAGGGCAAAATAGAAAATTATATTGTAAATCTTTGGCATTTTGCACCCCCAAAATAAAATTAGCACTTAACACTCCCTAATTAAGAATAAATCAACAATTTGCACCACCGAAACACAATAAATGGACACTTTGCACCCCAAAACACAAAATTAACACTTAACACCCTCAATTTAAAAAAAAAAACTCAAACCCTTCATTTTTTGGGGCAAAGATGACCATTAAGGTGAAAAATTTTGAAGGCAAAATAGGTAATTATTTATGGGTCTGTGATATTTTGAAGTAGACAATGGGTCTTTGAGAAGTTTACTTGTACTTTATTTAGTTATTTATGATTATATTGTTGAAAAGAAAGATGGAGAGAGAAATAAATTCGAGTATTTATAATTGTATTTTGCAAAATTTGATGGAAAAAAATGAATTATCTATTTTGCCTTAGATTTTTTTCACTTCGATAGTCAAATTTGACGAAAAAAAGAGGGGTTTTGAGGGTATTAAGTGTTAATTTGTGTTTTGGGATGCAAAGTGCCCATTTATTGTGTTTCGGGGATGAAAGTTGCTGATTTGTTCTTAATTAGAGGGTGTTAAGTGCTAATTTTATTTTGGGGGTACAAAGTGCGAAATTCTCAAGTTTTGAGAGTGCAAAGTGCCAATACTATTGAATTACCTATTTTGCCCTGGAATTTTGCTTAAAAATAAAAGAGGGTGCAAAGTGCTATATTTTTCATATTTCGAGGGTGCAAAGTGCTAAATCTAAGTTTTGAGGGTGCAAGTGCCTATTTTCCATATTTTGGGGGTGCAAAGTGCAAAAAACCCTAGAATTTATATAAGTTTTGTTTAGAGATAAGAAAATTGTTGTTTGTTTGAGTTTTGAGAGCATAGTTTGAGAAAATTAAAAGATGAAAAATTTATTTTCGAAAATAAAAAACATGTTTGTTTGGCAATTTTCAAACACAAATTTTTTTTGGAAACGCCAAACAAACATGCCCTCATTTTTTCTCCAAAATATATCATGGAGAAGTAAATTAAAAAAAATATATTAAATTGAGAGAACAAAACCTGAATAATCTTGAAAGGGCAATTTTGGTAGAGATGGCGGCATTTTCCTACTAATTCTTTCCAAAAATTCAATCCAATATAGAGAGAGCTGGAGGTAAGAGCGTGCATTTCTTTTTTTTCATTTTTTTTTTTTTTTGACTGTAAGAGCGTGCTTCAAATTAGGCCCTCGTCCCTCTTTCTAACAAAAGCTCTGTATTGCAATTTGACCCATCATCTTTAGGGCATTTTGCAATTTACCCCTGAGCATTTTAAATTTACATTTGCCTAACTTTTTAAGTTATGTATAGAATTTGAATTTTAATAAGGAAAATGAAAAATTAAATAAAATTCAATATTTTTTCGTTTGAAGAAAAACATTTTCGTAATTATTTTACCCATTAAATCCACGAATCAAACATAGCATTGTTGCCGTTCCCAATATTTGGTCTGCTGTTCAAGAGCAAATCTCCCAATAAATTATTTGAAGAAGCCCTCTTGGAGTCTTTGTCCAAGCTTTTGGACCAAGTATGGATTAAAGTTCCTTTTCAACATTGAAAACTTTTTCAGAAAATTTAAAGAAACATTCGGAGAAGTTATAACTAATATACTAATACTATTTTCCATACTATGCATGTACATAACTAAGAGAAAAAGACATGACCAATCTACCATCAAGAAAGGTATATAAGTAACATGATCAATATTTTAGATGCTACCCAAATAATAGTATTTTTATTTCAACATAAAAATCTTAATGTTCAAACAAACAAGTCAAAAATGAAATGATCAATTTTGACAAGAACGCTCCATGTTCCCATGTGAACAAGTTCAGTGAATTCTAATTTTATAAATTTGCTTTTCCTATACAGAAAGGAAAAGAAAGAAAACCATTATGTGATCCATATGTAATCATGTAATTTATCAATTTCACTATTCTTGTGAGGCAATACTATCAATTTCACTACTTGCCTACAAACTAAAAATTTTCACTGCAACTCTCCCACTGGCGCCTCGTTGAGCCACAAGAAATGAATGAAGTCATACAGTTTTGCACTTACACTAACCTGACCAGAAGATAACATCGCAAAACAATGAAAATTTGCCAACAAAAAATGTACATCAATTATTTCGATTCGACATATAAATAAATATACATATAGTGATTAGTGTAATTTGTTAAATGTACCTTGTAAGGTGTGGGGTTTAACCTTCTCATGTGGTCAGGACGCATCTGGCCCAGTTGCTCAATGCACCGTTCTCTTATGAGTTTAATACATGGTAGCTCTTCTCTATTCTTTCCTGCAGATGTCCAATAAGTAAATAACAACGAATATGAAACATCAAAGCATTATTTGCACTGTTGCGTAAACAATTTGCGAATGACCTTTAGCAGTGGGCAAAAAGACACTGCATATGTAGTTGGGGAGCAAAAAGAGAAACCGAATTCTACCTGATTTTCCGGGCCAAAAACACTTCATAAGCTCCTCCACACGCTGTGGCACCACATAAGCTCTCTTGGATTCATTAAAAGGATGTCGGCACAATATTCGTTCACCTACCTGCATATCAGAATAAATTTGTTTGAGACTAATGAACTCAATAATTTTCCAACTTCACCATAAAAAATTAACAAAATAATCTGTTTGATTATTGACTAAAAGCTGACAGGGTAGAAGAGGAACGAAAGCTTCTATGTTGGAGAAGTAGACAAATCAAAGGATACCTTTGGAGGTGGTTCATTTTCCCCTGTCATAATATCCACAAGAGGATAACCTTCCTTGCCATATAATCTGAAGCTTCTTTTTTTGCATGGGATTGAGACCTGAAACCAAAGCTTAATGAATCTCCATAACAAATCCTGCTTTGATATAACGAGGACGAATCGAACCTTTGAAACATCTTCAGAAAGTTTAATGCGAGGTTGATTATTTATCTCGACCAATTTGAAAACAACACCTAGGGCAGGTTGGGCATAGCATGTAACCAAATGAGTTCCAATCCCATATGCATCAACTTCATGACCCTGGCAAAGAAACAAGATTAATTTATTCGCAGAGTAATCATAAAACAACATGCCCAGCCCAACTAGTGAAGTAAAGATTCACTGAGCTCTTCCCTATTAGCATTGTCACGCGATAGTGAACTGATTACAAGAATTTCTTAATGGAAATTCAATTTTGTCCATGTCTTTTAAAATAAGACGTCTCTCTTGACTCCACTCAAGAACTTGATCATAAAGTCTCTTGAACAGAGCATATTAATTAGTTAAAAAGATGCAGATTAACCATGGTGAAACTCTTCAAAGCATTGTTGAGTTTCAACAATTTTAACAAGTGAAATTAAAGAATGTCAAAAAGATTAATATTGGAGTAAATTCGGTCAAAAAGAGACATCAAATTATCAGCCACAAGGTGCAAATAACAAACTATCATGTGGCTTATTAAAGAACACGGGCAACGACAAGCAGAACAATTGTTTGAACTGAACGTTATAGAAATGCAGCATTGTATTGTTATGGTAAAACTCGAGTTTCATAATGAGATATGATTAGGTTTGTAAAATATACTATCTATTGCCATTACCTGTTTGTTTAGAGCATCTAAAGTTTCTTCATTGAGGTCATTACTCGCTGTAATGCCTGTTTTTCCAAAATCACGCATTTTGAATTCCTTCTCAATAGCCCGAAAGAATTTTCGAGACTCACTTGACAGGTAAGCAAGATCACCAGAGTCCAGTCTAATACCTACTGCTTTGTACCTGGAAATCACATTCAGATAAAAATGAACCAAAGCAAATAAAATTACTACCTGAGTTGGATAAAATAAAAAATACCATTTTGGACTTATGGGTAGTCAAAATGAAGCCAGGTGGCTTTGTCAATCATAAATATCAGGCCACGACAATTAGATCAACATAACTGTCTGACTCTAGAACATTAATGTAGTGAAATGCACAAACAAGTGAGATCCGACTCATTTCCTTTTATGTTTCAATGAGAAATACGTACAAAGAAACAAAAGAACAAATCAAGAAAATTCACTTCAACAGTGAACATGCATATAAGATCCTAGTTACTATGCACACACAGATCTCAATGAATGTACAACAGTTGCCATGCATTAACATTTATTGACATTTATTAATATTGCAGATATTTATATAATATGCATATATTCATATATACACACTCATATACGTACATATATTTATATCTATTGTATGTGTGTGTGTGTGTGTGTGCATGTATTCTACGCGTGCAGACAGGGAGTTCTTAAAGAATGGATATAGATCTTAAAGAATTAAGACATAAAGTGCCAGTACAAGAATAAGCCTTTTGAACGCACCCAAGATCATGTAGAGCCAGAGCAACTGCACAAAAATTAGGGATACCGCTTCTCATAACCTGACATGGATTTGAAAGCCACATCAATAACATTAACATAGATCCAGCTTGAAATGGAAATTGGCAGATACGTAGTTACAAGATATATGAAACTTTGCAAGAATGATACGTCATTATTCCGATGTAGTAGAATACATATTTTTGTTGTTAACATAAGTCAAACGATTCACATGGTTCACAATATAAATCATAAAGACTAAAGAGTCAAATCTTCTTCAAGATCAGAGCAAGAAGTCTAGGAAATAAATGTTTTCCCTTAATTTTTTAAAGTATAATTACACTATTCTATAGGAAAATAACACACAAGAAAGCAAGATACATCTGTAAAAATAAATTAATCACAGTAATAGAAGTTCAGTAAAAGAAAACTAATGAATAAAGGACCTCAAAGTTCGATTAAGAACTCATATCAGACACTCTTGACTCAAAGATTGTAGATATTACTTGAGAGATTAGATATTACTTGAGAGATCCACTGCTTACTTGACCCATTAAAGATCAGAATGTAACTTCACGGCCCTTGAACAATAAGCGAATCGGTAAAGATGAGTGGTATTATATGGAGCTATAGATTATATTACACTCTTATAAATAATCCATACAATTGCAAAATGATGAAGCATTGTAGATCTTTTCTTCAGACATAATTACGAACTGCTTGCACGTAATCCGCCAAGATCAATCATTTGAGAGTAATTATGAAGTTCCTAAAAAGTAGATTGCCTTTCTTATACATGTTACAACCAATAACAAATCTAATATATACTTACATCATATGTGTCGACAAGGGCCAAGAAGTTTTCCGGGAAGGCAAGAGCATATGAGATGAAAGCAGCTAACTCACTCTGACTTGTTTCACCAAAAATTCCACCTGATATGTGTGACAACTGAACAGGTGCAAAAATTGAATCAGCCAACACCATACTATTCCAAATTTTTTAATGACTCAAACAAGTGTCTGCCATGCTTAAATGACATCAAGATCAAACATACATCTGAGCCAACACTATTATATTTAATGATATTCAATTTCATCAGTGAAGTACAAGAGCCATTGATCACCAAAATATCTTCCCAAATAGGATAAGATGAAGTAGATATTTTAGAAGTATTATTCTACGTGATTGAAACAGGAAGAATATATTTTCTAGAGAAAATTAGAACAATGGGAAAAATATTTAGTACTTTGTTATAGTAAATAGAGTGATTTTTTCCCTCCTATATCCATATATATACTAGATATTTCCTCCAAATTTCAAGAATGGATATCCTGAAGAAATTAGCTACTTCATCAATAATAAAAGCATTTAGTTTCCTTGACACAATTATTAGCAATGCTCATTGCTCATTGTACATAATGTATCGTTTTACCAACACTAACCCTATCACCTCAGGTATAAATTTGTTAATCACCACTATGCTTTGGTCTTTGACGAACAGTAACAAGTGAATCTCAATTCATCTACTTGAAATCAAGAAAGATAACAACATAAATACAGATTGTCCTTGTTGAATTTGGTAATAAAGATATTATACACAATAAGACCTTCACAATCTTGAGAGCTAACAAAAGTTGAGACTGTTTTCAACCTCAGAGAGAGAATTTAAAGAGAAGCTGCAATAGAGAAAATTTGCGCTTTCTACATCTCTATAACTACTGGTTAACTGCTAAATTAATCTTCAGCATTGTTATAACTTCATTGCTACAATAGATAACTTCTGTAATGAACTAGTACAACCATAATATTCTACCACATGACAACTTACACCAAAGGATAATTGGAATTTCACACTTCATACCTTGTGCATCAAGAAGATTAAGATTCAACACCAAGGTAGTTAAAAAAAAGCAAGGAAAGCATGATGGAAGAAAGTGATAGTTAATCACATATTGAAGTATTCAATACAAACACTTATCTAAAATGATGGTGAATTTACAAGATTGTTGCAGATAAATACATTTTGCGGAAGCAAAGACAAGAAACATGTAAATTCAAAGCTAAATGAGGCAAGATTAAATACACTCCAAGGCAATAAGAAAATTTCACTACACCTTCAATTTTCTTAACCATGTCTGCACCAAACTAACAAAATCCTCGCAGACATTTGAGCCATCACGACTCTTAAGTGACTTCTCAATGATCTCATCAGGGCTCTGCAATATCACTTGATTAAGTGAGATAATCAAAAAAAATTGGAGCGCATGTAGGTGTATTTGAATAATATGGAGCATTGCTCCAAACAAAATTATCATTACACACAGGTGGAAAAAATATTCCATGACATTAAATGTCATGAGTCAGTTCAGATTACTATTTCTGCTTTTACTACGGAATTTGAGGGGCAGGTAATGAGTATTTACATTATACCATAAACAAACTCTTTAGGAGCATCAGAAAATAATCATCACATATTGGCCAATATTTGAAGTGTAACCTAGTTTCTGTACAATAAGAAAGCAGAATTTCCTTTTCATCCAAGCATGATCGGCCAACACAATTACAATACCCTACGAAGTCACTATAAGGAGAAAAGGACGAAGAAAAGAAGATAACTTAGTCTTGAATATGACCTTCTACATGTAGATCTCTAGAACATATTCTACTCATCCTTCATGGGTGAATTGCAAGAATATGAAGACACTGGAAAATTTTATAAACGGAAAAAGATATTATACATCATTTAGACCACTTTTAAAAAATCACCTTTAAATCAAACCTGTATTCTAAAATAAGCTGCTAACATAGAGCTCTTAAGAAATTGTTGATAAACAAAAGCTCAGGGGAATTATAGTAAAAATATTACAGAACTTACCATAAATGAGCTGACAAAGGCATGAGAATGAGTTCCACGAAGTGGTATTCCAAACAATTTTCCAGCAGCAACGTTGCTATTAGCACACAGTTTCAAAGATAAATGAGCCTACTGATAAATTGTTATGATTAACAGGAAGATAAAACAAAAATTTATAAAAAGAAGAAAGTTTAACCACAATTGTAACTTCACTTCTTATGATTCTCTGATCTTTCTTTCGAATACCAATTTTGTGGCTTATGAATTGATCGTAGAAACAAAAATTGAGCTGATATTAAGAATATCAACCACAAACTAGTCAAATCATGATAATTTGGATACAAAGTAGGGCAGGAGTCGGGACATTTCAAAAGGAGGCCAAACTGGTCTTCCAGGCACTATTGTAAATGGATCAGACAAGAAAATATTCAATCAGAGCTGGGTGGCAAGTCTGCTGAAGATCTGATCTAAAATAAAGTTTTCTTTTTTTTATATAATAATAAAAGAAGTAATTTGTTCAATTGTCCATATAGGCTATTTCATAGCATGCATAGTAAACTTTATTCTGCATGCTCTGGTGGTCTAAGTTATTTCATCAATCATATGTATTCTAAAGATATCCTACAAAAATACACACTTAGCAACACTGCTATTAAATCATCCATATATAGATACATTTGTTGTGCAAAATTAAAGGATGACAACTTTTTCGATTACTTCAAATATTTATATTAAATATTCTTGTAGATATTCTTAAATCAATTAAGATTAGCATATTATTATATTGCATATTTATGTGATACTTAAATAGTGCACTCATGGCATTTCATCCAGTTCAATTCAGAGGTGAAGCATAGGTTATTCTATCAAATGGCACCTTTGAACTCTGATCCAGTTTCAGTAACTCAAAGTAAACCAACGTGCCAAAAGATGCATTGGATCACCACGACTGAAAGAATGGAAATTATAAATATGATATTTTACTATGAATCACCTTGTTGCATCAAATCCACCCATATAGCAATACTTTGATGCTCCTATACCCCCATCAGGGCCCTGCAATAATATAAGGCAACAGCTTTGAATCGCTATAAGAAATTTAATACTTCGAAATGGAACAAGATAGGAAATTTATAGTACCTGTGCCCGTCGCAACCCAAATTCCAGAAGAAGTTTGTCCTTCCCAGCAACAAAACGATGCCTTGCAGCATTTGTAGCAACTAATGACGCATAATTTATAAGATTTGCAAGCGGGGTTTCAAGCAGTTGAACCACCTTAAAAGACGAAATCGATGATTACTGTGTAGTAATACTAATAAACACTAAGAATGAGCAGATCAAAACCAATATTTGGACAAGATTGTACTGAAGAAATCACCAAAGAGGTACTTACAGCTACAGGCCCTTCAACCCTCATCAATGGTATCTTTGGGAATACTACAAATCCCTCCGAAATAGCGTGTATCTCCATATCTGAACAATCTATTCCTCGAAGATAGTCATAGAAGCCAACCTAAAAGCCAACATTTCTGAACTATAGATCAGCATATATGGGATCAAGCGTTCAATATATCGATTAGCTTATACAATCTTTAATAATGTCTGCATCTTATTCTCCAAAGCAATCTTTCATTTTCCTCTTTATTGCAGATACAGTACAAGTTGATACTATATTAGCCACAAGAAAATAACTTCTAGGAAAAGGATTGACATAACTGACATGTGATCTATACATAATAGAATTTTATTAGATTATACCGTAATTACTAGTTAAAACGAACGTAATAGTAACCAACATGTTAAACCATTCATATATCGCGTTAACCAATATACCTCGCATGATGGAGGCAAACTCTTTCGGATAAAAGCAATTTCATCCTCTGTAAATCTAAAGTTAGCAACTAACTTTATGCACTCCTCTAGACCAGCAAAAACTGTATATTCTCCGCCAAATGGGTTCTTCCGAAAATACAAGTCAAACCTGAAAGTGAACATAATATCAAATAAGAGTATTGTTGAACCTAAATTAATACCTATCTAATCTGATTAATAAAATTCCTGCAGGTTCCAGTGGATATCGTTAGTCTCAAAGGCAGATCCAGCTTTATATGATCGCAGGTGACAAATTAGGCTTCCTTTCCCAGTATAACTCAAGCAAAAACGCACTTATTGTATATCTAGCTCTGATTTTTTCTTGAAAAGCACATTGATAGTGGATATGTACCAAACTAAGAAACTTAGGAAGAAACATCATGAGCTAACGAATTTTCCCTAGGTTCGGGCATGTCGAAATGATACTTGGGGATTCCATACTAATTTCTAAATTTGAATAAAGATAGCGGAGCTTCTGTTCATTACCAAAGAACACATTTTACTTAGAAACTACAATTGGCAGGCTTCATTTTTGAATTTCATCTGATAAATGCTCCATAAGCAACTGAAACTTAATTAGAAAAGCAACCAATACAAGCAAAATCATCTAAATTCAATCAATTCAAAAACAGTCATGTAACTTCAACCAACACAATACATGTAGATTTTGAGTTTGTTGAACCAGAACGCAACTTGATAACAACTAAGCTCCTTAAACAACAATTAATTGCTTAGTTCAATTGAAAACCAAAAGAAAAAAGAAAAAAGAAAAAATTAGAAATACATATATAATCATAATAAAAGTTAATGTTGGCATTAATCACAAAAAATCTGCATGTCAAAGTTGCCCCCAATCAACGCAATATAGACATCCACAGAATTCAACCAATACATGCAAACAACAACAACAAAATAAGTAATAATCTAGAAAATTAGGAACAAAAGAAAAAAAAAAGTAATTACACGGCGCGTTCGTTGTGTTTGCCGGCTTTCCAGTAAGCATAGGCCATCGTATATTGATAAAGATCCGTCAATAGAGGTGTCACCATTGGATTAGTGGGCCCATCTATGCATCCGGCCCGTTTACCATCTGTCTTCGGGCCATTTCTCAGAGCCGCCATTTTAATTGAATCAAATTTCTAGAAACCTTGTCTCCTGCTATTGATATAGTATATATTGTATACACCCACAAAACCGGGTTCATTCAGTTACGTCAGACTATTGTTTAAATTCTCTCTGTGAGTGTGTGTGTGTGTGTGAGAGATAGATATATATATATATATATATAGAAAAGGAATATACATATAGCTCTGAATTTTAATTTTATGGCGAGGGGAAAAGCACACGCCGGCTAAACGTAGGAACTGCTATAATTACAAACAAAAAAGGTTAAAAATATTAAAAATTTTATAGGAGTATATAATCATTTATAGGGACAAACTTAAAATTTTTCTAGGCTAATGGTAAAATAATTATAAATTTGAAGGGATATTTTTATCCAATACGAGAAATATTTTTATAATAATTAGGTCTTACCTCAAGGTATTCGTAATTTATCCTTAAATTTTAATTTAGATTTAATTTGGGTCAAACCCAACTTATTCATCAAATTTCTTTTTTCACTAATCAAAACCAAACCATTTATGAATCCAGTGCAATATATTTATTTTTGTAGTTATTAACGAGAAATTCTCTTCCCTAATATTTGGTAGCTGCATTTAATGCTTGCATTGACAAAGTGTATATTAACCAAATTTATACGACACTAAAGTTATATATGTAAGAGGTGTCAATGAGACAAATCTCAATTTGTCCGTTCAAATTCGGTCCGATTTATTAGGATAATTATCTCCCTCGATTCAAATTATGTACTCCCCAAATTAAACAAATCTCAACAAAATATGATTTATACATTTAAAGTTACATATGTATATTACAAGATAATATAAAGGATAGCAAGTCTTCAATGGAGTTTCCCAAGCAAACAATGGAGCAAACAGTGGAAGAACATGATTCAATTTGGAAAGAAGAATAAAGAGAAACAACGGCTGAATAGTTCAAATGAAATTAGGGTTATTTCTTATGTAATTAGGGTCGGATATAATATTTATATCTGGATATTTAATTTCGGGTCAATTATCTAGATCCGGGTCAGTTATCCGGTTCGGTTAGAGAGTTAGTGTTAGTTATACAGTTAATTATATATTTACTTTTATGCCCCTGTATTAGCTGCCTATTTAAACAGCTTCTTATGGCTGATTATTGTAACACACAGAATTATTCAATCAATACAAGAAGCATTATTTACTCTCTGTCTCAAATTCTCTCAATCACTTTCAATCAAAGTATATACAGAAATTACATATATAATCAGTTCATATAAATTTACATGGTATCAGCAGAGATTCAAGTTAGTATCTCATAAAGAAATTTTACAAAATCAATTCATTCTTCACAAGATTTCTGGCTACTGATTCACGGCAGTTTCTCCAGTTCTGTTATTCATCATATGGTTACAATCTCCTCCTGTTATCAGCAGAATTCTTTCATTGTTCTTCATATTTTGTCATCAGGTTCACATTCTCTTACTGTTCTTGATCTATATCTAATCTTCTTTATTTTTTTTCTTCTTCTCCTCAATTGTCATATTCAAGAAATCTTCATTCCAAACCACTATCTTCATATTATTTCCGCTCTCCATCCACATTCTTGATTTTTTTCTTCAAGAAAACATGTCTTCTTCTGATTCTGATCCTATCTCCACCATTGCACCATCCACTTCAAGAAACCGCCCTGATATAGAGGACCCTTCTAGTCCTTTTTACCTACATCCTGCAGATGGGCCAGGAGTTATATTAGTTCCTGAAAAACTTGATGACAAAAATTACCAAACATGGTCTAAGGCAATGATTAGAGCCCTCACTGTTAAAAATAAACTTTCCTTCATTAATGATACTCTCCCTCGCCCTACTGATGATGATCCAATCTTACAAAATTACTGGGACAGAAGTAATACAGTGGTAGTAGCCTGGATTCTAAATTCTTTGACAAAGGACATCAATCATACAATTCAAAATCACTCCACAGCCTCTGTTCTATGGAAAGAATTGAAATCAATGTTTCAACAGGCAAATGGTCCTAGGCTTTTTCAACTACATAGGGATCTCCTACTCCTACAACAGCAGTCTCTTTCTGTAAACACTTACTACTCAAGATTGAAGATCATTTGGGATGAAATTTGTAATTTCAGACCCAAATGTCAATGTGGTTTATTGGACAAATATTTTGAAAACTTCTACTTAATCATCTTTCTTATGGGTCTTCAAGAATCACTTTCACATACAAGATCCCAGTTACTACTTATGGATCCACTTCCTGATGTTACCAAAGCTTACTACCTAGTTTCTCAAGAAGAAACACAAAGGGCCATCCAAACTTATCCTACTCCCACTGATTCACTTAACTCAATGGCTTTTTCCACTAAATCTGCCCCCTCTTCCTTCTCCAGTAGGCCACCATCTCAGAATCAAACATCCACCTATACTCCTTCTCCCCGTTTTCCTTTTCAACAAGCAAACTTAAATTTCAGACCCCAAACAAGAAACCCATTCAACTCATCTTTTCAGAGACCTAATAGGCCCTACTGTACACACTGCCACATGGTTGGTCATACAATCAACACTTGCTATAAACTACATGGATACCCTCCTGGGTACAGACCACCTAATCCCAGACCATATACACAACCAAACAGCAACATCAACAACATATCAACAGACACATCAGCAACACATGACAATATTCAGAACATCATTCAATCTATGTCTCCAGATCAACTACAGCAAATTTCTCAACTATTCACATCACAAATGAATAACAGTACTTCTACATCTACATCAGACAATACAACTACTCCAGTAGAATCACATACCTGTACAGTCCATACTCAATCAGGTACATGCTTTTCCACTTCCTTACTTGCTTCCAATCAATACAAAGACTCCTGGATCCTTGATTCAGGAGCTTCTAGCCACATCTGCAACAACATTACTTATTTTGTCAGTCTTCATCCTATTTTCAATACTACAATTACACTACCAAATAATTGCACTATTCCTACATATTTCAAAGGCACTGTCATTTTAAACAATAAATTAACACTCTTAAATGTCTTATATGTCCCACAATTTAAATTTAATTTGTTTTCTGTAAGTGCATTCTTAGCATCATCAGTATATACCATCACTTTTCACACACACTATTTCATCATTCAGGACAGGACATATATGTTTGAAGAAGATTGGCAAGGGTGACCTAGTTGATGGTTTATACATCCTAGAACAACCAACACTCACTACTCCTATTGCTTGTAATAAAATTAGTATTGACACTTGGCATAATAGATTAGGTCATCCTGCAATTGATAGGCTTCATGTACTTCATTCTACTCTAGATTTACCTACTACTTCTTTAAATAAACATTTTTGTGAAATCTGTCCATTGGCTAAACAAAAGTGTCTTCCTTATTCTTCTAGTACTACTATTTCTGCTCATCCCTTTGACTTAATACACTGTGATATATGGGGTCCTTTCAAGACCACCTCATACAATGGTTTTAGATTTTTTTTAACACTTATTGATGACTGTACAAGATTCACTTGGGTGTTTTTACTGCATTCTAAATCTGATGTTCATCATATTTTACCAAAATTTTTAAAAATGATTTCTACACAATTTAACTCAACCATAAAAATGTTTAGAAGTGACAATGCAAAAGAACTATTTTTTACACAATTATTCTCTGATATGGGCATTATTCACCAATTTTCATGCATTGAAACCCCTCAACAAAATGCAAGAGTAGAGAGGAAACATCAACATATTCTTAATGTTGCTAGGTCTCTTATGTTTCACTCTAATTTACCTATTGAATACTGGAATGAGAGTATACTTACTTCTGTTTTTCTAATAAATAGATTACCTACTACTTTACTACAAAATCATACTCCTTATTCTAAACTTTATAATAAATCAGTTGATTATTCTTTTTTTAGAAGCTTTGGTTGCCTTTCTTTTGCTTCAACTATTAAACAATACAGATCAAAATTTGACCCTAGAGCTACTAAATGTGTTTTCTTGGGATATTCACCTGGTATAAAAGGCTACAAACTTCTCAATTTATCCACTCATGACATTATACACTCTAGAAATGTTGTCTTTCATGAAAACATTTTTCCATTTACAGACACCAATTTTTTTAAGAATTTTACCAATAATCAGGACACTAATTCTTCTACTTACTATAATTCTGATAATCCCTATCTTCTTGATCCTATCCTTCCACCTCAACAAACTGTCTCCACTAACCCTCTTCCTAATTCTTCTCCTAACATACCATCACCCACACCATCATCACCACCTTTAAGGAAATCATCCAGGATTTCCAAACCACCCTCATATTTGCAAGACTTTCACTGTAATCAAAATGAAACAACAAAGACCAGATACCCTTTATCAGCTGTTTTAGACTACTCTAACATTTCAACTAACCATAAAACTTTTTTAGCAAATATATCTACCATTTCAGAACCTAGCACATATAAACAAGCAATAAAGCATCCAGAATGGGTTAAGGCAATTCAGGAGGAACTAAATGCTATGACTAACAACAACACATGGTCTATTCAACCTTTACCACCTAATAAATCACCCATTGGATGCAAATGGGTTTTCAAAATTAAAACTAATTCTGATGGAACAATTGAAAGATATAAGGCAAGATTAGTTGCCCAGGGCTTCACTCAACAAGAAGGCATAGATTTTAATGCCACCTTTTCCCCTGTGGCAAAGTTAGTCTCTGTTAGGATTCTTTTAGCCTTGGCTATGGCCAAAAATTGGGAATTGCAACAGCTGGATATAACTAATGCATTCCTCAATGGTGACTTGGATGAGGACATTTACATGCATTTACCTAAAGGTTACACACTGCCACCTCACATCCTCTCCTCAGGTATGTCTTCTAACTTAGTCTGTAAATTACATAAGTCAATTTATGGCTTAAAGCAAGCCAATAGGCAGTGGAATCATAAGCTTACAGAGGTACTTCTATCATTTAATTTTACACAATCCAGGTCAGACTACTCTCTTTATACCTCTGGGTCAGATTCTAATTTTATTGCAATTCTTGTTTATGTTGATGACATATTGATCACTGGTCCTAATATTCATTTAATTTCCACAATTAAATCTAAACTTGCTCAAGTCTTTAGGCTTAGAGACCTAGGTAAACTAAAGTATTTCCTAGGGATTGAACTTTCATACTCAAAATCTGGCCTAATGATTTCCCAAAGACAATATGCTTTACAAATCCTACAGGACACTGGGTACTTAGCTAGTAAACATGTCCTCTTACCTATGGATCCAAAGAACACATTACATTCTGATGATAAAGACCTCTTAAGTGATCCTTCACCTTATAGAAGATTGATTGGTAGGTTGATCTACCTAACAATTACTAGACCTAATATCTCTTTTTCAGTACATAAATTAAGTCAATTTATTGCCAAGCCTACTCATGCACACCTAACAGCAGTTCATCATCTCCTTAGGTACTTAAAATCCAGTCCAGGTCAAGGTTTATTTTACCCTAAAGAATCTAATCTCAATTTGACAGGCTTCTGTGACTCGGACTGGGGCTCCTGTCTTGACACTAGGCGTTCAACAACTGGGTTTTGCATTTTTTTAGGAAATTCCTTAATCTCATGGAAAGCCAAACGCCAACCAACAGTATCTAAGTCCTCTGCAGAAGCAGAGTACCGTGCTCTATCCTATGTGACAAGTGAAATGCTATGGATATCTCAACTATTGCTTGAATTAAAAGTTCAGTCGAAATTACCTGTCATTTACTGCGATAACGCTTCCGCAATTCATCTCGCACAAAATCCCATCTTTCACGAAAGAACCAAACACCTGGAGATTGACCTCCACTTCGTCCGCGAGCATATAGCCAGGAAACGAATCAAACTTCTTCCAATCTCTTCTTCGGCTCAATTGGCAGATATATTCACGAAACCCCTTCCAAAACCCACACTCTCTGAAATTTTACTCAAGTTGGGCGTACGAAATTTGTACTCACCAACTTGCGGGGGGGTATTACAAGATAATATAAAGGATAGCAAGTCTTCAATGGTGATGTATGCTTAACTGGTTTAGGCAGCATTTAATAAACACATGCAAGGTTGGGGGGGAAATCTGCATGCAAGAAGGGGGTAATTGCTATTTTGCTCGGAGGTAAAAACGTAAAGTCTTATAGTACGTTTCTTTAAATAAAAGAACGCTGCCATCCAAACGACATCGTCTCACTTAGGCGGAGCTGGACACTTGGCCACGTGAGCTGATCTCATTGGACGCGGGAAATGACGAAGCAGCTGATTGGATGATGACTTGGAAAGCGAGCTACTATAAATAGCTCCTATCACGAAAATAGCAAGTTAACACCTGAGATAATTGTGAGTCTTCTTCCCTGCTGCCTCTCTGTTTACGATTGAATTTACATCCATTGATCAAGCTTTGTTCACTCTCTTTTCAGGTAATAGGAGAGTTAGGAGCTTGGTTGGATTGCGTACGAGTGAATTTAGTTTACTCCTTCGTGATTCGTTGTAGTTTGGGTTATTGGTTGCAATTTGAAATTCATTACTGTAATTGTGATTAAACTTTGGATTGAGGATTATTAATGGATGGGTCGATGTTTTGATTGAGTATTGCTTCCTATTGTTGATTAATTGCTGCTTGATTGTTTATTTTATGCATAAATTGAATTAAGTAGCATCAGAATGGAGTTTCCCAAGCAAACAATGGAGCAAACAGTGGAAGAACAGGATTCAATTTGGAAAGAAGAATAAAGAGAAACAACGGCTGAATAGTTCAAATGAAATTAGGGTTATTTCTTATGTAATTAGGGTCGGATATAATATTTATATCTGGATATTTAATTTCGGGTCAATTATCTAGATCCGGGTCAGTTATCCGGTTCGGTTAGAGAGTTAGTGTTAGTTATACAGTTAATTATATATTTACTTTTATGCCCCTGTATTAGCTGCCTATTTAAATAGCTTCTTATGGCTGATTATTGTAACACACAGAATTATTCAATCAATAGAAGAAGCATTATTTACTCTCTGTCTCAAATTCTCTCAATCACTTTCAATCAAAGTATATACAGAAATTACATATATAATCAGTTCATATAAATTTACAATGTAAGGGGTGTCAATGGGACGGATCTCAATCAGGTGATAAGGGAAAATCATATTTTTATTCTAATTTGGAAAATATATTTAAGGGATAATTAGCCGATCTATCTTTGAGATTTTGTGTACCTACTCTGACCATCCCCATATTTGAAAAATTACTCAAACTATTCACAGGGTGTTAGATTCATCATAGTTACCTCTTGCAAAGTTAATTTCATAAAAAAAATCAAATTTCATAAATATCTCTTAGTATCATCTCAAGGGTTGCAAAATAGTTTCATTCAAGTTTTCACTGATTTCACCAATTTCACTGATTTTTTTAATTGATTTAATTCAAGTTCCCCACAATTTCTCTTCTTCACATCAAAATCTTTTCTACTCTAGGGGTATTTCTGAAATTCAATTTTTTCTTTGAAGAAATTAATTTTGTGAGGGGTAACGGTATGAATCAAATACGTCCGAGTTGTTTGATTAATTTTTTTAACATGAAGAATGATAAGTGTAATTATACTAAGCCTCGTGAATGGTTTGAGTAATTCTACTACATTTAAGTATGTTTATTTTATTACGTAATTAAATTTACAATATTTCGACTATCAAAATATTTCTATTTCATCCAAATTATTACTATAAAAAGTTCAAAACATCATAAATGTAAAAACGAAATATAGTAATAAGTTAGTCAAAAGATCAAGTAGATTGACTGCATTGTGTTTAACAAAAGTAGATAGCTCATACATTTGTGCCAATTTCATCAAAAATATTCATTGTCATATTTCTTTTCTCTCACCAATGTTTTATGCTAATTTCTTATAGAAACGGTCCAACAGTATACATTGAAACAAACGTAAGACACCACAAAAAAACACATATTAATGTGTCAGTGGGTAAACAAGTTCCAACTTCAAACTGCAGGTTGAATGTAACACAGTTTTGTACTCATGCAACCAGCATCATATGCTTAAATTCCATCTTTTGCGAAGATCATAAATACATAATTAAATAGAGTGAATCGCACTTTTATTCCCGACTTAACTTTATCACTTTCATCCATCTTAAATTTTTTATAGCAGGTGCATTTCTCTTATCAATATAGTATATGACACCGGTCCATCTTGTCAATGTAGTGTAACACATTCATCCCTCTTAAATTCAAAATACATCACAAAAATTAATGCACAAATGTGTTACACTACATTGATAAGAGGAACGAATGTGTTATACTACATTGACAAGAGGGACTAAATCTGTTACTAAAAATTTAAGAGAGACGAATGTTTTACACTACATTAATATAGAGGGGCTTTTGTGATATACTATATTGATAAGAGGGACGCATCTGCCATGAAAAACGTAAAAGAGACGAAAATGATAAAATCATGCTATAATGAGGACCAAAAGTGCGATTCCCTCTAATTAAATTAAATATACATATATACTACATTACACATATAAATTTTCAATTTTCTTTATGCTTAATTAAGAAAGGCAAAATTACAGTTTACGTCCATTAACTTTCACTGGTCCGCATAATCAGGACACTTAATTTTCCAACAAGCAATTTACGTCCCTTAACTTTCACTGGTCTGCAAAATCAGGATTTTCCAGCAAGCATTTTACGTCCCTTACTTTCACTGGTCCGCAAAATCAGGACGCTTAATTTTCTGACAAGCAAAATACATCCTATAATTTTTCTATACCTGTAATTTTAGTCCATTTGACTGCAATTTCAGTCCATTAAATTTTTTGGACATCGTATAACTTTACAGTTTAAATCCATTATGCTCGGCTTAGGTAGATTCTTATTTATAGAGCATTATGCAAAATAAGTCCAATTTGACACATTTTGGCTACAAGACATTAAATTTCATTTGACAAAACAAACACCCACTTGACAATCACTTAACAAACCGTCTACAACTATTTAACAACATCAATATTAATTCAAATCCCCATATTAATTAATTGTCCAGTTGGCAATTATGGAATTTTCGGTGAGTTGTGGACTAAAATTGCGGTTAAGTGGACTAAAATTGTGGGTACAAAAAAGTTATAGATTTCACGGATCAATGAGAGTTAAGATATGTAAAATGCTTGCTAAAAAATTAAGTGTCTGATTCTGCGGACCAGTGAAAGTTAAGGAACGTAAATTGTTTGCTGAAAAATTAAGTGTTCTGATTCTACGGACCAGTGAAAGTTAAGGAACGTAAATTGCTATTTTGCCATTAAGAACTCCCTAGCTCTATACATGATTTTCTTTCCCCCCGGAAGCATGAAAGACTAGACTAGAAATTTTTTTAGATGCGTTGAACATGTTATATGGAAACCTCTCTCAACGAATATGCGAACTTGGATCAACCATTCGATAGAAACTAGACTTTTCCACTAAACCAATCACTTATTGATGAGAACCTCTCTCAACGAATATGCGAACTTGGATCAGCCATTCGGTGGGAACTAAACTTTTCCACTAAACCAATCATTTATTGAACTACACATATATGATGAATGTCAACTCTTGAAAAGACATGTATTAAACTTACCTAGAGTTCTTTGATAAATAAGTTACGACACTTTAGTCATTCACAAGAACAATATTGCAAGATCTTACACAAATTTGGAGTCCCATTTCTTTTGAGAGAGTGTAGAATCCTTTTAACATGTTACTTAACATCTCCAAGATCTTTTAACTGAAAATCAACAGTCATCTCCTTCTACTATATATCTTGCTACAATGCAATGCTAGCTCACATAGATAATATCAAAATCAAATACCTACAAACATAAATACCCTTATACCCCAAAAGTAAACAATATAATCACCACCACAACTTTGTTTCATAGGGCAATTTTCTTTCCACCAAATAGTATAAAACTTAGAATAGGAAGTCAAGAACAAAATATAGCTCCATCAACCATAGTACGACACTTTACACGTTCAATGCGCTAAAAAAACACAATGAATCTTCATTTATAATTCTTCAACTGTCTTGAAAGGATTGGGTTGTTAAGCAAGTTTGGTAACATATTTTGAGCATCACCGCCTAAAAGTTCGTCTAAAGTACTGTCCTTCATATTGGATGCTTGTGTACCAAACCTAGTCGATTTGGCTCCTTCACAATAGCCTTTTCCTTTATGGGTCATTACAAAACTTCAAATACAAGAAACCGAAAAATCGTGAGTATTAGCTTAAAATAGTATACTATACCTGTCAAACGAGCCTGAGAACACTCCTCGTTTAGTTGTTGACAAGGAAGAACCTCCTCCGGACAAATGCCCTTTACATTATAATTAAAAAAAAAATTTATTACTGATGCAAATTTAGGACAAAAAGACTATGTAATGGAACTTACTGTCGTAGATATGTGGGAGAAGCGATATGATCCGAAATGCCCCTGCGGTGATGATTCTATTTCAAATGAACTTCTTGAACCAATTATAGTAGAGAGATCGGCATTTAGCGCTTGTTTGACACAAGTGTTCGGTAGATCAAGCAGGGTATCTGCTGCGATATTCTGATCCATTGCAATTACTTTCTCAGCGCTCGTGTTTAGTGGTTTATTTGTCTCACAGACATTCATACTTGGTACCCCAGGCAAGCAAATAGGGTAGAGGCTTAATCCATTTCTCATTGTTAACATCTACAAAATTGGATTAGAGTTGAGAAACATTTTCATCGTAATTAAGCCTATGAAATGCCAAATCTAATGGGCCATTTTTTTCCTTTAAACTATCAAAATTAAGCATACATTTTGCTCTACATGCATTGTGGAAGGACGAAAACCGTTTTCTCCGTTTGGATTAGAACAAGCATAAGCTAAACTTTACGGAAGAATTTGAAACTTAACCCTTTTTGGATCAATTTGGACTATATGTTTGGCTTGACTTGGACCTATCTTGGTCCATCCTACTTTACATAGTGTAGTATAATTCCGAAAATTCCCAATTAAAATGATTTTTACACTAAATACGACTCCCAATAAATACGATTATATTTACCATCTATCCACCTAACTTCTACCTTGAAAACCCAACCACCAAAGTGCACCTCACATTTTTTAGCAACTTTTCTTGTAACATTCTTTTACATTGTGAAAATCCGACCATAATACATCAAATTCATGTTTCAACCGTTTGTCAATACCAAAATCTTCAACACCTAAACCAAGCTAAAATACATCCAAAGTATATAATTTTTTCGCAATTTGTAGCAATTGAATGAACAAGTATTGACTGTTGAGAGCTAAGCTTAAGTTCAGTCATTGCTTCATGATTACATAATTTACATTTATCTCATATTCTTTTCGACTTGAACCAAATAGCCGATTGCTGATATTCAACGAACAAACCATGAATAAGTGCAGAATTACGAACCTGTACTTGAAGCTGGAGCTGTTTGAGATACTCAATAGCTTCATCAAGCATTGAAGCCTTATCCGTCTATATATAACATCGAATAAATGAAAATTAGATATTCGGGATAAATAATTATAAATCAAGGCCTAATGAAAAACCAAATTCTAGTTCCAGTCCTACCTTGTTAGAGTTTGGAATTAGATTTTGCAATGCTTTCATCTTCTCATTAATCCTGCTCCTTCTCCTCTGTCATAAAAATTCAATGCTATAAGATCACAAAAAATATTGGCATAATTGCATTTTTAATCCTGCAGGATTCAATCCGCAGCACTTTTGGTCCCCTAATTTATAAAATTGCACTTTCGGTCCAATTATTAATTTTTGCACACTTGGTACTGTAGTTTACAAGTTTGCATAATTTCCCCAATTCATTTAATATTTTGCACTTTTATCCCATAAAATAGTCTCTCTATTGCATTTGCGATCTCAAAGCATTGTCACAGTTTTGCACTTTTAGTCCCCAAACGAGGAGATGTGCCCTAAGTGCAAAATAATTTAACAAGTGGAATTTGGTGGAGTGTGGAATACATGCCAAGGTGGGACTAAAAATGCAATTTTCCCAAACATTTTTTACATTAAAAAGAAACAAATCAAGAATTAAAAAGGGTAGCAGGAAAACAACTTTTTCAGACAAATTATGGACTTCAGCTGCTCTGCTCCTCTTGGAAGAATTACGAGACGGCGCTGTTGACTTCGCCGCCGCCTCCTCCACCAATGCTTCACCATTTTCCTACAAAAATTACGACAACAACGGAGTCCCCAATTCAACATGCACACAAAAACTCTAAAAAAAAAGGACTTTTTTTTTAGAAAAGAAAAAAAAAAAAAGTACCTCACTTTCACAATCATACTCATCTGGGTCATTATCCAAGGTCCCAACAGAAGAAGATGACACATTCGCCTGAAACCAAGATGGGTCGGGCGCATAGATCCGACCCATTTCGGGTTCTTGATTTGCAGGAAAAGATGAAGAAGATGAAGAATTAGAAGAACGGAGGAGAATTTGTTGGAGAAAAAGGGAAATCTCATCGGGTTGAGAAGAAGATGCAGAATAATTGTTGTTGGCCATTTGAGTTAAGTTATTTGAAGAAAAATGTGGACTTTATTTTCGGATTAAAACATGGGATCAGTTTGAAAAGAGTTCAAAAAGGGTTGGTTTTTTTTTTCTTAACTCTGTTTCTTCTCACTCACTCTGTAAAAGCTATTGAGAAAGGAGAACCAGTTTAACACTCTTTTTGGGTCTCAATTAAATAAACTCTGCAAAAAGTGGATTTATGTACAATGTACTTATGCCGACGCAGAAAAGAGGGCCCGAAAGAAAGATATTGTGGGGCGCTGGGGTTTTGAAATTAAAACTGTCAATTCCAAGAAGAATGCTGAAATGTTTTTGTAATTTCAGCACTAAATAAAGTACAGGGCTTTTGGTTAGACTTTTTTATTTTTCTTATATAGGTTATTTAATAATGTTAATCAAAAGTTATTATTATGTTAAAATACAAACTGCAAAATCACCTCCCGTTTTGTTTTTAATTGACATAAAATATTTTTGTCTCTTTTATTAGTAAAAATTTAGAGAAAAGTCCCTATGTTAACTCAATACAACACTTTGAAAAGTAAGATTTGGCCGTATGTAGATTTTTGCAATATTTTTAAGTTGAATAGTTGAGTTTTTGCATTTTTTTTCTAATTGAAAAAAATAGCATTTAGTGGTAGAATTGTCACTTCCATTGATGAAGATATACATGCTTGCTTACTAGAAGTAAACATGTGAACAATATTATACACAATCACTTTTTACTCTCCACTTCAACAACTAGTTTATATTTTAACAAATTACTTTTAAACAATCACATCATTTCGCTCAAACAATTAGTTTATATTTTAACAAATTACTTTTAATTATTATTTTATATAAATAATATATATATGTGTGTATAATACTTATTTATTTAAGATTATAATTAAAAAATATATTAATTATAATTATTTTGAAAAAATATTCTGACTATAAAATATAATGATAATAAAAATATTAATTATAAGTATTCGAAAAAAGTAAGTAAATTTTACAATAAAATTTCTAATATTTAATTTAATTTTATTATCAATTCTAGGAGTTGAAGGAGGAGTTGGCCGGATTTAATTTATTTGGCCAAAAAAAAAGTTAAATGATGTGCATATTTTCTGCAAAAATTCAAAGTTTGTACTTTCCTGCACATCATTTACATTTAAAGTAAATTTTTTGAAGACCTGTATAATATAGAAGGATTGTTGGAGCTTCATTTTTATGAGAATATTATTTTTTTTTTCTTAAAATTTGAGTTTTACATTTGCTGTTGGAGATGGTCTTATAACACATACGCTAGGGGTCCTCGCCAAACATTACATATAAATGTTACTTCACTGAAGCCATTTTAGCCTAGAGTTTAGCTCTAATATCTTATTGTATAGATGTAATGTGCCAGTTATGTTGACTATATGAAATATGGGTTTCACCCGGTAAATTTTATTGGTAAATTCTTAATTTTCGTGGGTATTAATGCACAGATTTTTTCTCATTAGTTAGTAGTTAGTACATTTTATTGTACATGTTTTCCAAATTAATTTTTAGTTATTGTAATATTTTATTATATGTTTATCAGCTGATGATATATATGTTAAATTATCACTTTCAACGTATATAGTTATATACTATGGAGTGTAATTCATTGGAGTTAAACTCTAACCAAATTCTCCAAAAAAAATATCGGACAGCTTACATTTTAATTATTATTATACTCTAAAGTATTACAATAAATTATAACATGGAGATATAGTATATATATTATGGGTGGTGCAAGCAGGTAGTGTGTTTGACACTACTTTGACTGGTCTTTTGTTTCTGGCGGTTTTGGAACTGAAAAATGAACAGTGAACAGTGAAAAACTTTCTACAGAGCTGGCCCAGGCCCAGGTGGATTGTTGGGTTCTCTTTCCTTACTCTCTTTTCTTGCCACATAGTAAATTTTGAATCGATGAATTGAGATTATATAGTTATTCGAATAAAATAAAAAGAAATTCGGCAAATCTTTTTTTATAAATTAATCCCTATAAGATTATAAGGTATTTAATTAGTCAAAAAAATTCTGGTTTAAAATTATACTAACACTACAGATATGTCAAAGAAAATTATGTCATTCTCCCCAAAAAAGTTCTAACTCTTTTTAGTGACTAATATTTAATCTAAAAAGAAGTGATTAAAAATTTGAAGGATTTGGTACCAAAATATCCAGTTTTGCAATTAATTATTTTACGCAATAAAAATAAAATAAAAATATAAAATACTCACGATATTTTTGTTGTTACCATTGACAAATTAGGTGTTCGTGTATGACGCCTTATAAGTTATAATAGAAGAGCACCAAAATTGTATACGGTTGAGTTCTTTTTTTGTACTGTTATATTAATATAAATGACATGTTAATTTTTTTAATACATAGAAAAGTCAGGTATGTAATTAGTAAATATGAATATATTGTTCAAGTGTGACTTAATTTTTTATAAAATTCGAGATTAGTTTGAACTCATTTAAACGCAAAAGCTCAAAAGAAATTTCTTCGAATTGAATACAAGTAGCTTTAATATTTTCACATTAATATAATTTCTCATGTTTTTGCTCATCGGATCAATATCAAAACAAATTTTGTCAAACGATAAGTATCAAGTTTGTTTAATATGTATGATGACAAATTCAAACGTGGCTTTATTGTTATAATTTGAGTTGAAGCTGATATCGAGTAGATTAGTATACTTCCAACTTAAGCATAATTCTTTATTCACGGGACTCATTTTGTATATAAGTACTAAAATTCTACTTCTATTTAACAATATTTCAATTAATTATGTTAATAACATTTGTTTCGGTGAAAGAAATTTTATAAATAAAAACATACATGATTGATTATATCGAAAAAGTTAAGATTAAGTTTAATTTAATAAATATATTTGCATACATTAAATAAAAAGAAAAACATATTTTTAATTATATACTCCTATGAAATAATTTTTCTATGGGATAAACCCTTCTTTTAAATTTCGTTTAGAAACATATTTTTGTTTTTTTTTAAAAAAAAGATATTTGTATCTTCTAGATTTAGATATTATATTAACCAAAAATCAATTTAGTTGAGGTAGACAACTAGGCAAAATAGTTCAGAATTCTGTCCTCTCTCGTGAGAGTCATTAACTTGTTATAGTCGTCAGAATTATAAATTCACAATCCGTACTCATCACTTTATTTTAATTTTGGTTTTGGTGTGCAAACTAATGCTCAGTTGATAACAAAAACGAAAAGAAAACGCACATTTGTTTCCTACTTAAATTATTGCTACAACATTAGGTCATCCAAGATCATGTTTAAAAGTTAAATTACTACTCTCTTAGGTTTTTTTCTATTTATAATTTTGACAAAAAAAAAATAATTATTTTTATTCGTTGTTTTAGACGTTCAAAATTAATTTTTTCTATAGATTTACCCTTCTTTTTAATACTTGTAATTATGGTTAATTAATGATTTGATTATTTAGTTAAAAGGTTATTTTGAAATTTTTGCTTCATATAAGTTACTATTTATTACATTTTTATATCTATATGCAATCTTCTAAAACAACAAATTAAACAAAAAAGGAGTAATCACCATTCACAATTATTATGTGAATTCTAAAGGTTTGTTTTTCATTTTCAATGTACTTTTAGGGTTTCTTTTGTTTCCTCCAAATTTGTATTTGATGTAATATATATAATTGATAAAGATATTTTAAGATGGATCGTGTATTGTTTTGACTTGTTTTAGTTCACGAGTAAACTGTAATTTTCATTTTCATTGTGCTAAAAGTCCTGCAAAATGAATTTTCAAAAGAAGAATAAGAATTGGGTCCTGCGCGCAAAACGAGGAGGGGGCATTAATTTCATGTGAAATTCACAACTGATGCTAAGGGCATCTCCTATGTATAGATCAGTCCAAGTCCAGCTTTCCCTCACTCAGTCCAGCTTCCCCTCTGAATCCAAGTCCAGCTTCCCCTTTCATTTTCATAAGTCATCTTCAATGTATCAATCTATCAATTCCATTTAATTAAAATTCTCAATTCCCCCACTCTCACTTAATAATAAGAATAATAATAATAGCAATACTAATAATAATAAAAATTAACTCGTATGTGAAATAAATAAATAATTAATAACAATAAGATATAATTTAAGATTGACAATAATAATAACAATAACAACCAATATTTTTTTTAAAAAAAAAACACAACAATACAATACAATAATTAAATAGTTGACAACCAATAATTTTTTTAAAATTACATAATAATATAACAACTAATAATTCATATAAGGAAAGCCACCCACCCCGCCACCGTCATATGTAATGTTCATTAAGTTCGTTTAAGGTTTCAATTTTATTAATTAAATTAAATTTGAGTTTCTAATAATTAACTTTTAAATAGATTTTCAAATTGGTGCACAATAATACAACAATTAAATACTTGATTGACATGATTTCAAAATTATAAAAATAATTTAATATTGACATTAAATTTTCCAACATAATAGTTACATTAAATTTGATTTTATTAAATAAAAGTTACATTTTATAATAAAATTAACTTTTAAAAAATAATTAAATAAATTAAATAAAACTAAGATTAAATAAGAGTTTAGTTTTATTAATAAAAACAAATTATTTTAGTTGTATGATTTAATACACAAATTAAATAAAAACTAAGATTTAATACACAATTTATTTAGATACACAATTTATTTAGATAATTTTTTTTTTAAAATTAATATAGTTTTTATTATATAAAATAAATAAAACAAAAAAAAATAAAGGTGGGTCAACAGGTGGCCGACAAGTGTCGGCCACCTCCCGCCCGGCGAGTGACCCACCGCGAGCGGTGAGGCAAGCCATAGTTGGCTTGCCTCACCGCTTCAAGCGGTGGGTGCATAGCTTCAAGGTGTTTTTGCATTTTATCCCCTCTACACATTAAAGTTCATAATTTTTCCCCTCTCAATCCAAAAACCCCCCAATCCACTTTCCCCCTTATACATAGGAGATGCCCTAAGGCAAATCAAATGATGATTTAAAAACTTTAATTTCATGAAGACAACTGAAAATATTTCGGAAACAATATGTAAAATTGTGGAGAAATCAATAAATATAGAAAGAAAGAAAAGAAAAAAAAGTAAATAAACTGGCCTCTAAACATTTTTAATTAATTTCCTCGAATATCTCTTATTTTCAATACAGCGTTCAGATTGCATGGGATGACCATGACATCTCAACAAAGATAAACTTGAATATGATTACCAAAAGAACTAAATTGCTTTTGTAGTTTGACTTTAAGTAATAGTTTCCATTTATGGAAAAAATTTATCTAGAAACTGCATTACTTTTGATTCATCAATAACAATGATAAATCACTCCCAATTGTTAATTATTCATGATCTATAATGAAGTGGACCCAAATCAGCGATTCTACCAAATAATCTCTCCAAAATTAGATCACTTGCGATTTATAGCATTTTTTTTTTTATAGGAAAGCTAACACCTGGTTCAAGTCAAGTAGTATTCTGAAGTGGTGTTGAGCTAAGGTGGCTTTATTCAAAGTAACTTATTCATCAGGTTTTAGCTCTAATTATTACTAAGAAGTCACATAATTATTGCTCTGCCAGCTTGATTAAAAAATATTTTCTGAAAAATTAGAATCGAAAACGCAAAACGTTTAAATATTTATATTGTTTTCATAAAATATTATTGGTAGTTGATATTTAATAATGTTGTATTACTCCCTTCATTTTTTTTAATTTTAATTGTTGCTTTGGATGATTGCACACGAATTAAGGAATGTCATATATAATCATTTTTTAAGCAAAAAATCCAAAATACCCTTTTAATCAAATAAGCTTAGTATTAATTAGCATTAATGATAATTATTAGTAAAAAGTGTAAAATTGGTAAAATAACATTAATTTTACATTAAAATCCTAAAGCGACAAATAAAAGTAAACAAGAAAATTTTGTTAAAGCGATAACTAAAAATACGGAGGGAGTATTATTTTATGTAAAACCGCCAATGATCTCCTGTCTCATTACTGTGTACCACTTGGTGTGCCATCCATAATAAATTGACATGTGTCAAATTAATTAATGTGCAATTACATAGGATTATTTTCGCACATACTTATTTTTCACCAATACAATATTTTACTCCTTTATTTTTGGTTTCCAAGAAGATTTAGGTCTTATACATGATTTAACTCTATTAGAGACATCATGGGTATGCACTGTACATGAAAATATTTCTCACCAGTGATTCGAACATGAGTTGTTATATCGTCTGCACTAAATCCTTTTTAAATGTTCTACGTAACTACTAACTTAAAAACCGGTAAACCAATTTCAAACTATCTATATAAACAAATCCAAATAAATAATGGGTTTATAAATTTTAGGGCGAATGTCTTGAAGCATCACCCATGATATCCAATTGTTTGCTTCATAAACATTTGAAAAAACATCGGGGCATATTTGTCTTTCTGAAAGTGATTTTAAAAATAATATCAAAGATTTAGAGAATCTCTCAGTTTTGTAACGTTATTTGTTTGAGCTTTTATTTAAATGAAATAAAGATTTAAGTATATATTTCAAAAATTATTATGTATTTTAGAATATATGGAAATAAGAGAAATAATGTAATAAACATGTTACTAATCTACATGTCACTTTTTTTAATTGGATGTACCAAAGTAAAACATATATATTATGTTAAATTAGATTAGAGTTTTATTTATTTATTTTTAGATAAAAGATTATTTTAGGATTAGATTCTCTTTAAAAATTGAGAAATGTTAAATTTGTTTCCCAAAGAAAAAATATTATTTGTTTGACTATTCATAGAGCACTGAAATTCTCTCTGAAAAACAAGACAAACAAACTACTCATAATTGTGTTAAGTACTCTCTGAAAGCGAGACAAACAACCCACCAAATATAGTTGTGTCATTCTAATTTTCTGTATTCGTGGTCCAGTAACTTGAGAACTTTAAATTAGTAAACAAACAAATAATATGTTATTTGTTTGAGCTTTTATTTAAATGAAATAAAGATTAAGTATATATTTCAAAAATTAGTAGGGGTGTTCGCGGTGTGGTCTAGTGCGGTTTTATACTTGCCCATACCCAACCCAATATTTGCGGGTTTTGAAATCTCTAGTCCAAACTCAACCCAACAAGTCTTGAGATTGCACTATGCGGTTCATTTGGGTTTGGGCGGTTTGGGGCGGATTTTGTGGTCTCAACTATCAACTTTCTTGTATTTTTATTATTTGATGAGTTAAATATAAAAATGCACTAGTTAATTACAATTTTTTGTTTTTATTAATAAATTTAGTAAACTTTCATAGATAATATAATGGAGATGATGTAAAATATCAATTAAAATATGATTTTCAATGAATACATAATTTAATGAAAGCTAAAAACAAACCCGAACACTAAATTAACAAATTTTATTACACAAAAATCAAATTATTCCCAAGAATAAACAAAAGAGAAAAATATATTTATATTCGAACTTGGTGTTGGTGGTTAAAGGCTAATGAAAAGTTTGATTGATATATTTTTTTTTGCTTTACTTTTTGTTTTTCGCAGAATATTTTTTAACTAATTTATTCTAGTTTTGGATCTATTTTTTATCTTTTTGACATTTAAAATTGGAGATTTACGTATGATTGTAGGGTTTATCTAATATAATTGGGGTTTGGGTTGTAGAACACGACTAATTTGTTAAAGTATGTACTCATATTATATTTCTCATTTTCTTAAATTTAGGACTAAATTAAATAATAAAATAAAATAAAACATATATACATCATCATTTATATAAAGTGCGGTCGAATGCGGTTATGCGGTCTAAAAAAGTATAAAACCAAACCCGATCGAAAATTGCGGTCTTTTTTTCCATGATGCCCAAGATCAACCCATCAAACCTTCAACCCGTAAAATTGCGGTCGATTTGGGTTGGGTTGATCGGTTGGGGCGGTCTAGCGGTTTCGTTGAACACCCCTAAAAATTAGTATGTATTTTAGAGTATATGGAAATAAGAGAAATAATGTAATAAACATGTTACTAATCTACATGTCAATTTTTTTAATTGGATGTACCAAAGTAAAACATATATATTATGTTAAATTAGATTAGAGTTTTATTTATTTATTTTTAGATAAAAGATTATTTTAGGTTTAGACTCTCTTTAAAAATTGAGAAATGTTAAATTTGTTTCCCAAAGAAAAAATATTACTATTTGTTTGACTATTCATAGAGCACTGAAATTCTCTCTGAAAAACAAGACAAACAAACTACTCATAATTGTGTTAAGTACTCTCTGAAAGCGAGACAAACAACCCACCAAATATAGTTGTGTCATTCTAATTTTCTGTATTCGTGGTCCAGTAACTTGAGAACTTTAAATTAGTAAACAAACAAATAATATGTTATTTGTTTGAGCTTTTATTTAAATGAAATAAAGATTAAGTATATATTTCAAAAATTAGTATGTATTTTAGAGTATATGGAAATAAGAGAAATAATGTAATAAACATGTTACTAATCTACATGTCAATTTTTTTAATTGGATGTACCAAAGTAAAACATATATATATTATGTTGAATTAGATTAGAGTTTTATTTATTTATTTTTAGATAAATGATTATTTTAGGATGAGATTCTCTTTAAAAATTGAGAAATGTTAAATTTGTTTTCCAAAGAAAAAATATTGTTTGTTTGGCTGTTCATAGAGCACTGAAAAACAAGACAAACAAATTACTCATAATTGTGTTAAGTACTCTACTCATCAAATATAGTTGTGTCATTCTAATTTTCTATAGTCGTGGTCCAGTAACTTGAGAACCCTAAATTAGTAAACAAACATGTCTCTAAAACCTACTTCAAGCAAATTTAAAAAATATTCCCTCCCTATGTTGCATATTAATTGGAATATTTGTTTGAAAAACTGCCTCATTAATATAAAAAAATTATAAATTAAATATCATTATAAAAGATATTTAAGATATTTTATTTTAAAAAATTATATAATTATGATATTATTTAATATATTTGAAAATAATAAATGTGTCGATTAATATATAATAAAACGGATAGAGTAACAATTTCTGATTGTTTGCGTTTAGACGTGCAAGATCAACACATCCTCCTCGTCTTTCACTTTGTACACCAAAGCCGACCACCTTTCACCTCCGATCCAAACGTCACCTTAACCATCATTTTCTACAGTCTGTCGACGTGGCATCTCTTCATTCGAGAAAAAGATATCGTATCTAACCCTACTAGGTAGAATCGGGGACCGCATGTCCGACATCATCTGACGTCACCACATCAAATGTCTCAATTCAATTCCAAACACGGCAAGAAACATAGTAGGGCCCTAGGGTTGAATTATGGACGTGTCGATAGGCTAGCATAATTAATTGCCTTGAGATGTGTGATTTTTGGACCACGCTATCATAGATTGACGGTCCAGATTGTTTCATTCGTGAGATCGTGATTTGATGTTGTACATTGGCTTTGGTTTGTTTTGATTAATTTTGGGAATTGGTTCCATTTCCAATGATGGGGTTGGTGGGCTGAGCTGTCGTGTCTAGACTTGCAGGCAATGTTATTAAGATCGGACCGGACGGTTCGACCGGTTCGACCGCTAACCAGAGATCCGTTCGGTTCGATTAACACTTTAAAATCAGGAGTAATTTCAAAATTCAGTATGAACCGGTTCAAAATCGGTGAACCGACGAATCAGTTTGAGCCGATTCAATCCAATTTTGATTTTATACTTAACTAAAATTAATATTTTATACATTATCAATAAAAATTAAAACTAATTTTAGTTTTATGACAAAATGTTTTATTTAAAGTTTCTCTATAAAATATTTCTTTCCAACTATATTATTTTTAGGATAAAAAGTGTAGAGATTAGAAGTCAAATCGATTTAATGGGTTATTGGCATTTTTCACCCTGGAATTATAGGGTTTTGTCACTTTGTACCCTGACTTAAAAGTTTTGGCACTTTGCACCCTGAAAATATAATTTATTTGGCACTTTGCACCCTAATGTGCGTTTTAGTGAAAAAATTCATTGATAGAAGGGTAGAATAGTTATTTTCAATTTTTTTTCACTTTGCACCTTGACAATATAGATTTTGCACCCTTAAAATATAGAATGATAGCATTTTGCACCCTAAAATTATGAAATATTAGGATTTTTCACCCCAATTTAAGTTTTTTGGCACTTTGCACCCTACTAATATAATTTGTATGACATTTTGCACCATAATGTATTTTTTCTTAAAAAAACAGACTCATGAATGTTGGCGATGTAGAGATAAAATGGTTATGTCGATGCACAACAATCATAAACTTGTTATTCTAAATTTATTTTACTTTATAATAACTTATTTTAATATTTTCTCTCTTTAAAATTTAGATTAAAAAAAAGACACTGTCTACATTTTATTTTCAAGTATTCTCAAGATCATTTACTTTATATCTAAAATACACGTTTACGTATTTAACACATTATTATATTGCATGTTATTTACATAATTTAGATTATCATATTAAGTCGGGGTTGAAAATGCCAGAAATTATATTTTTTTGGTGCGAAGTGCCAAAATTCTATATTTCAGAGTGCAAAGTGTCAAAATCTATACTTTTATGGTTTAAAGTTCCAAAAATATTCGAAAATAACTATTATACTCTTCAATCAATTACTTTTTTCTTCAAAACATACACTAGGGTGCAAAGTGCCAACTAAATTGTATTTTCAGGGTGCAAAGTGTCAAAACTTTTAAGCTATGGTGCAAAGTGCCAAACTTTTAAGCTATGGTGCAAAGTGCCAAAACCCTATAATTCCAGGGTGCAAAGTGCCAAAAGCCCTCGATTTAATATTTAAATTTGATTTTGAATATTAGACTTGTATACATAATCTATTTTAAAATTTATTACTCTCTTAGTTTGTTGTATTTTTAACTTACAATTTTATATTTTAAGTAAGTAAATATAATCATATTATATTTATATGAGCTTACTAATTAGTATCGTATTACCGTTATAATATAAGTTAGAAAAATATATTCTAAGTTTTTGTATATTTTTAATTAATTATAGGATAATATTTTAAATTTTATGCATATTGTATATACTTGAAATTAAATATATTTATAATATCATTATGACGTTATCCGGTTTGACCAGCGGTTCGACCGGTTCGACCAGTAAAACCAGTGACCAGTTGGCTCACCGGTTCACTATCTAGTCCGGTTATGAAATCATTGCTTGTAGGCTCGGTTTGAAAGTGTTTTGATTCAATTTCGCGGGTCTGGATTAAATAATTAATTTAGATGGTTTCGATGAAACTTTTGAAAATTCATTTTATTATGTTTTGAATGTTGGGTTTTGTGGTTTTGAAAAAACTGAAACCCTACTTGAGTTAAATTTTAATATTAATATTTGAAAAAAAAAAATAGGTGAAATGTATCAACTCAAAGTTTTATGATTTTCAAGAATTTGAAATATTAGTTTCTGAATTGATTTATGATGAGTTTCACGAATCTAGCAATAAGTTTTGACCGGGACTTGACATTGTCCCACACTTATAGAGCAAATTTATCATATAATATGGAGTACAAAATAGATAACTCCGAATTTTACAAACAAATACACAAATAAATTTCCTGAATACGAGAGCTATCAATTTTACTATCTTCTGATAATTAGAAAGTTCATCCAACACAGGTAGACCTTTAAATTTAGGAAGAAATTTGGTTAATAAGATATCGGGATTCGGGATTGCACAACAAACATTCTACACCTCAAAATTGGGCTGTTACTAATCTGGGCCTTATATATTTATCATAGGCCAGACCCGGTTATAATACTGGAATAAAAAATGGGCTAGCCCGTTATATATATGAATCCAGCATACTAAACACAGACTTATTATTTACTTTAGGCCCAAAATTAAGTTTGGGCATGTCAATGATGTCCAAATTTGAAAATTTTATTTGATCAGTTGTAGGCGTGATATAACAAGTATTTCAGATTTTCAGGAGATTACGTTTTAATCCCTAAATTTGTAGAGAAATTAATTCTATAATCTATCGCACCAAGCAAGTATTGATATGCAAAAACTCATTTGAACAAATTTCATCCTTTTGCATCGCATTATACGTTCAACGAATGCACCTAATAATTGTTGAGTTTTGGGTCCAACGTACGTGGTTGGAGCCCATTAGAGAAAATTTAGGTTTACATGAGGCATGTTTAAAAAGATTTTTAGTTTTTTTATTTGCGTGTGTTATGTGCTACACATACCATGAAACAACAAACATAACACGGACAAGAAATAAAAAAAGGGGAGAAAAGTAGGAGTTGTATTGAGGTTTGTGAACGAGATGAAGTACTATTGATAACTGGTTTCGTCTAAGATTTATTATTCTTGCTTAAACTATTCTATTTGTTCGTGATTTTACTCATGTTTGTAATTTGAGGATTTTGATATTGTTGTTTATGTTCTTTGTGATCAAAGAGTGTTCTCTTGAGATTTCATAGACCGATTATTATTATAATGGTTGAGTTGGATCGATTTTCAATCTCCTGGTTTTTCTCGATTTGGATTTTCACGTTCAAATTTTCGTATGCCTCTTTACTTACATGCGCCTTAATTCTTGCTTGCATCAATCAATAGAGATTGGTTTATAGTTTGTGGAAAGATTTAGTTGTTACTAATTTGGTTTCCTTTCCCCTAACAATGATTTGGACTATTAAGAGATCAATTTGACTATTCTTTTACTAAAATAAAAATAACATAAAATCAATGCAAAATATACACTATGATTTTTTTCTTTTTTATCATAAATTCTTGAAAGATTAATTTAATTTATCTAATAAAATATTGGAGCTTGACCTTTTACATAATCTTGTCATACATTTTTATGCTGGTGGTGGGAGTTAAATAAATTACCGAGACAATTTTAACTAAAGAACGATATATAATTGAGATGCGACATGATTTTTTCAGATTTAGAGTTTTCACTTTTCAGATTAGATAATATTTTCTAAAAAAGTTCTGATAAAAGTTAATGCTTATTATATTCATAATTATGTTTAAACATATTAAATTAAATTCTACTGAAGGGATCATAAATATAGAGATGGAATTTTATGGAACTATTACATTAAAATTACAGGAATGTCTGTTCGCTTACGTGTGCTTACAATGACCTTTAATAATTCTTTGACAATCCAACAAACCAGTAAACCTGAAAAGCCAAACATGAATCTTTGTCTGTAAGAAAAATAATAATACCATGAGAAAAGAATGCAACAAATCCACATAACAGTGTTTTATAAAAAGGCTAAATTCCACTTTTTATCTAGCTTAGCAAAATCAAAGCCTAGTTTGGATCAATTTTGGCCTAACAGGTCAAATGCCAGCCAAACATCTTCAAACCATAAACCCTAAAAACTAACATCCAAACAATGTCCGCAATTTCAAACACCACAAACTCTTTCTTTAACATTATTTACATAAATAAATAAATTGTGAAAATCTCAACCAAATTAAAATCAAGTCATGCTTCAAATATTTCGCGTGAAAAGACCCAACCAAGATCAAAAACACTGAAATCAAACCTAGATTGATCCAAACTAGCCATAAGTTTTAATCTAATAACAAAAAAGGAAAAGGAAAAAAACACTTTCACAATTCACATCACATTGAAGAAAATATGTCAACCATGAACTTTTTGTATGTTCATTCTAGATACTTTTGCATACACTTAGATCCAAATTAAGTCGACTAGAAAATATAAGCTACAAGCAAACAATGTATTGAAGATGCAAAGTACATAAGAAGACAAACCTAAAACTTACATCATCTAATCAGCTTTCTTTATAGTTGCTTGCTCTCGAAGCCAAACTCGTGCTCCGACTCCTCATAAACCTACCTATACTATACTAATTCCAAAATTTGTATCCACTACATTACTTGAAGGCAACCCCCAATTAATTTCAGCTAGTAATTGTCCCATTTCTCGATTCTTTAATACAACATAGATAAATTATATACGAGAAAAGATAATATAAATAAAACTAGCGTGGAATGAATATTAATCGATGAAGCATCTCCTGTTAATTGAACAGAGCCAGAGAAGCTTCCGGCAGTATCAGTTGTCCCAGGAGTAGTAGTAGTACTGTTCATGGCTATGGGCTTGCAACTTCCGAAGGGTGCTCCAGCCTACAACAAAAAGTACATTTGAATTTCGAGTCATTCTACGTTAAGTGTCAATAGAGCGGATTTTAATATGGATCTTATCCGAATAAAACGATCTACACTCTATAATACATTGAACGAATATAGACTCAGTTTCATCCAATCCATTAAAGATCTGAATCCGATAATATATATTTAGATAATATGAATAACATTATTCTGTTGGATGGGGCTAAAATAACCTCGGATAAGGTAGACAATGGGTTTTTGGCAAGTTAACTCCTTATGATATGCCTAATGGACGATTTACCCACCCATGACACGAAAAATTGGCAATTTCCACCCCCCCCCCCCCCAAACCATATGAAATAATTAGCTATTTACTATCTTCCTCGTGGAGGTGCTGCACAAACGCTCTATAATGCAACTACGACTTCATTCTCATGTGAAAAATGACAAGTTTAACTCTACCTTAACAACATATTCACTTCGCTTTACCCCCTTTTGATAAGCACAAATAGGCTTATAGGCAATTTACCTAACTGGGATATGCGTAAATCGGTATTGTAGGTCCCTTGTGATATATCATATTGGGCATTTTACCCACTTGTAAAGATTTAAAAATCAAGAGAATATGTTATTCACTCTGTAGACAATATTGTTGTTAGAATTCACCTCATGGTTGGGCTAAGTCCACTTAAAAGACTTGGGCTTAACACGACCTCAAAAACTAGCTTATAGGATGATGATTGACCAAGACCTTACAAGGTGGACTTAACTATTGTTTTCAACCAATGTGGGACATTTAGTCTCAATAATTGTGCATCAACAATATTTTCTTATATACATCTCTGACTTTCTTAGTGAACTAAAGAAACTTTTGGGCAAGAAATATGGACAAACCTGGCAAGAAGAGACCGTAGGACACCCGCACAATGTCTGGCCATTCATTCTATCCAAATCATCAAAGACACCTCCTCCATCACTTCTCTGCAAGTTAATAACAAACATTAATCCTTAAAATAATACAATTACTTGTTTACTAAGTTTTTGTGAAATTTCAATACCATGTAAAAATTCACTGCTAAATAGTTAGGCATCAGATTCCCTGCAGCCTTATAACATGTCGCAACCATATCTGCCAATGGAGCAGAATGCTCCTTGCAAGCTTCACTTTCAACTGGAATTGTCGGAAAATAATTCATCAAAAATAAAGAAGCACTTTTCGAGTTTAGTGGCTTTGATTCCTTTCTATTGGTACATGACCTAGGTTCCACCCCAGGATCTCCAGCTGAAACAATTTACCAAATAAAATTTTATATTTGAAAAACCATATTCAAACAAGTGATATATGATTTATATATTATACACTTACGCTCGTTTTCCACTATGTACTTCCATTGATATGCAATTCCTTCAGTTGATTCTTTTGAAGAGTCAGAAGTGAATACTAGTAGACGATAATTATTTTGTACCATATTGTTAATAGTAGGCCAATCTGCACCTTTCTTCGGCATTTTTGTAACCGGATACCAATACTTGTCCAAACCAGCATTAGCGAATAGTTTTGTTAACCCTTTTGGAGTATGAACATAATCCTCAATTATGATGGTTACAATCTCCGTAGGGTATTGAGTCAAGAATGCTTCCACTTCTCTCAGTGTATTAATTGCCGGTTCCTAGTTAGATAATTTACTTTAGAGAATTGCTTAAAACAATACAATATTAAAACACTAGGAAAGATTAAATTGAAGGAAAGAGATAAGGGGGTTTAAGTTTTAGTACAAATGCCGTGAAGTTGTAGCATTGGCCACGAAGTGAGTGGCAGAGCCATATATCGTTCTCGAAATCATACATATCCAGCATCAATCCCCTTACTCCATTCTACACCATACACATTTACAAAAAGACATGAGATAAATACTTGGATGATATAAAAAACAATAATTTCCATCTATTCTCTTTTAAAATTACAAATTGCTAAATCAAAAAATGGCATAATACCCTCAATTGATTAGTAACAGAATCTTCTTGATTGTAGAAAGTGATTCTCTGTGCACCAGTCAATGAAGGTGCATCCACAATTGAGAATGCATTATGGGTCACCAACCAAGTGTACTTGTTAAAGGGCAGTCCACTAATCTATTCAATTTTTAATCATACACACAAAAACAAACAGAATTCAGAATATCTGAAAAGAATTTTGGGAACTCATACAAAAACCAAAAGAGATGTAGTAATTAATTATTAAAGCATATTACAATGGAAGTGGGTATTGTAGCTTGGCCCCTTATGCAAAAAGGTTGAGTCTTTCCAACTGAAGGGCAGTTCCCACAGAAAAGACCCGACCCGCAATCCGTTGCAGTTGAACATGATTCAAGAAGCTGCGGAAATATATAAACAATTTAGCAAAAATCCAGCGAAAATACAGGGACCCATCTGGAGATAGGTAAAGTAAAGATGGAAATTTACCTGACAGTTGCCACTGGAGCAAGCAGTGGCGGTGGGGATCAAGAACAACAAAATTGGAAGTAGGAAGAAAAGGGAAAAATGGCGGTTGCTAATTGGGACTCGGAGTGTGGTGGTGCATGTGTTCATGCTGTGGAGCTCCGCGAGACACGCCAACAGGAGTGGAGTTGGGAATAGAAGGCAATCATATTACTCCTATTAAAGAAGTTGAGATATAAAAAAAGAAAGGGGAAAAAAAAAAAAAAAAAAAGAGAATTTAAGAGTGACCATATGACGGAGATTGTGTTTGTGTTTTCAACAGTGGCCTTTTGCTCTTCACTTACCCCGACGACCAATAAAGAAAGAAAAAGTAAAGGAAAGAAAGGGAGTTTTTTTTCCCAAATTGGATTTAACTTAACAAAATATTCAGTGGGAAACACTTTGTTTTAGGATTGAATAATATTCAATTAATGTGATTTCCATTAAGTTGAATAATCATTTTTCTTAGTTAGATGACATCTGCAAGAAATTTTTAACCGGCAAATTATAATTCTAGTCTCGTAAAATCGGGCTCTCATAATTTTTACCTCATTTCACAAAATTATTCTTTAATCTCAATTTTTAGAAAGATGTTATCCCGAAATTGGATAGAAAATGGACAATATGAGTAAAAATATAAAATATTTTACGAAGTTAATATCAAAAAGTTCAATTTTGTAAAAGGTCATATCAAAATTCGTAAACCCTTATTATATGGGACTAAAGGAAAATTCTTACCAAAATCGGGTTTGGCCAAACCCAAAGTAACTAAAATGCAAGTGCAATAAACTTGCTTTGAGATTGGATGTAACTCTCAGGAGAATGACCAATCACAAAGCAAGTATAATACACTTGCTTGGTGATTGGATGGGTTTGACCAAGCCAGACTTGGACAATAATTTTGCGGGACTAAAAATGCATTTTTACCATTCAAATTCAGATAATGGGTATATATTGGACAGCCCTCCGAATGGTACACAATCACTAGACAAATTGTCCCCTATAGTTGGTGTTACGTTTGAGGTCTAATAATACACAATTCCTCAAGTTATGTCATCACTTTAATTTAAATTTACTCCAAACATTGTAAACTGAGATTCCTTAACGATGTCTTTTTTTATCTTCGAATTTTAATTTTAAATTTTTGAATAAGTCCAAGAGTGGTCCGACATATTTGGTCTCATATTAGCCTCAAAAAACAAAAGTGGACATGTTTATAAAGCTAGACAAATGATTGTAGCAGTTGCAGTGGTCTTCACATGGTAGGGTACATTTCAACTTCCAACTGTTGGGCAGACAATTTCTTCTTTGACCCATAACCGGCCTATTATTGTTCTACATATTGATATTATTACTTCATATTTATTTTCACCATAGTCAACAAAATCAATAAATAAATCAATATTTCAGCCTCAGATCTTAATGTTACAGTTTGACAAATAAACGTAAGGTAGATTAGAACTGTACACTTGTAGAAATTAGGTGCAGACTAGTGAGAAATGCCTGCGGGTATTAAATATAGGTAAGAAATAAGGTAGACATGATTTCGGCCCCATCCAAAGACTAGATTATTCGATCCATTTGAATTGAGCTAAATGCCAAGAAATATTTTTTTCTTTTGTGTCAAATGATAGAATTCCGAACTTAATTTCTTGTGCATTTTAATTTTCTAATCATTTTGCTTATAAAATTCAGGAGCCTTAACATCAAAAGGATGATTTGAATTAATTTAGCTCACTTCAAACACACAATATAACCTACTTACTTGCATACTTTACACATACACAATGTAATAGGCCCAAAAACTCCCCCAGTAAACATGATTTAATACATATCCAACTACTTTTCATCACAAAAATTCAGCATCCAATTTACATTTCACATTTACTTTCAATTTTTTTGCGCTAATATCTAGAGAATCTTCTAAACACCAAGTCAAAACTAGAAGCCAGTTTATGTACATCCAAATTTCCCATCAACCCAGTTAAAAAAATGAGAACTAGAAACAAAGCAAGTATATGAATCATAGCATAAGTCTATCACAATAGTAAATTTCATTCAAATGTAGTTTGCTGCAAAAATTGTCCAAAAAGATTGCATTTTTCATCAGAATTTTAATTGAAAAAATAAAAAGACAAAACAGAAATATTTCCCTCTTTGGTGAGTAAACTCGGCAATAAGGTAGCACAACGAACAAAAGAATCAGTTTACGTTACTTTGGAGATGTCTGCCTTTATGTCATCTCCAGCGACTAATGGATTAGCACTTCACCCATCATCAATGTTTCTATCAGAGGAAAGAATGACAAAAATCTATCTTCAGAGTTGTATATACCAAATTAAGTGTTCTTTTTGGCACGACCATTTGAAGGAGCACCATCTTCTCTCTTAGCACCAGAAGCCTCGGGCTTTTTTGCCCAAGCCGGAGCTCTATCCGCTTCATAACGATAATCATAAAACAATTCTTCTCCTGCATTTATTCGTTCTTTGGCAAATATGCCCACCCTGTGATCTCCAGCCACCAAAATGACCTGACAAGGTATGCAGGGTAAAATAATCGCATTTAAGAGAAGGTGACACATAGGCCCGCGGCCCTGTATGATGTATTTATTAATCATGGGCCACTTACCTTAGCATAACAATTTGGATCAGGAGAATGGTTAGCAAACTTAAGCTTGTCACCCTTACGATAAGCATCAAGCACAAACTGACCATTAACAAGAAATCGTCAGTTGGGTATATTCGTTCTTCATTGTGCTTGGGTTCCGCAGAGGAGCAGGGAGGGGTGGGTGGGGGTGGGGTCAATGCATATAAAGAAGAAATACTTTCACTATGAAAAGGGGGTGGGGTCAATGCATATAAAGAAGAAATACTTTCACTATGAAAAGGTTGGAATAACTTGCCTGATCATTTAGGTTAAAGAGAAACGATGAATTTTCACGATCATATATCTTTCCACGCTTGTCAGCTTCACGATGTGATATTAGTTCACCAGTGTACTCTCCAAGGTATTCATGCTTGCCAACACTATTCTGCAAAGTGTAAAATATAGGTGAGATCTAAAACAGATTGAAGTAGTAGAGGCATAAGCTAAAATTACCTTTAAGAAAGCTCCCCAGCCAGATACATCAGATTTTCCCAGCAAAACCTACAGATAAAACAAGCATTATCATAAGTATCATCACTTTTCATTATTTACAGGGGAGTCCGGTAAACTAATCCTAATAGAACTATATGTCAACTAAGTACCATAGGAATTTGAGGTTATGTGAAAGGTAAATAAGAATTTAAGCCCTCATCTTCCCCCTCAAGATACTAAATAACTGATGCATGAAAAAGTAAAGCTCCAGGCATAGGTTTTAGGTGACTCAAGAAAATGGACAGAATTTCTACCGTGAGACCGAATAATAAAAAGTAAAAAAATTGAGCAAGAAATAAATATGACTGTTCAATACAATAAACTTCTCATATCTGAAAGTAGTCGCAGGAAGTGCAGTCTCACCAACCAAATATATTTAGTGGGAAAATAGTGAAGCACCAATTATTTCAATCACAGAACAGAAGGTAGGTCTAAATAACCAAATTGAACAGTGAAATCATCAAAATTAAAAAGCGAAGAAAGAAAGCTGAACTTTCAGCAGAATGATTGTCCTCAATCATCCTGTGTTCACAGGACAATAAATCCCAGTTTATGTAGATAAGGAGCAGGGAGTGTATAATATTGATACTCTTAACTGATAGGACAAAAGCATACATTCTTTGGAGTCTTCCTAAATAGAAAACTGCAAATTAAAATCAGTAAAAATAGAACCAACTTTCCCAACACGGACACAACCATTAAGAAATATTAAAGCTTGAAATATTATGAGGCAACCAAAAACAGAAAGGATATTGAACTCATCAGATCTACATGTCAAATGGAGTGGCAGAGGAACAAAAAGACCATCACAAAGCCTGATCATGCACACTGACAGTGCAAAAGTTCTTGATTTGCATGATCTATGCATTGCAGTACTAGTATGCCTCCTAACAACTAACTTTCTGAAGATCAGCAAGACAAATTAGATCCTCAATCTGAGCCTGAACTCAAAATTTAAAACAAAAAGTATAGCACTGGACATAATTACCCTTTGTTGTTGTTTTAGGAGAAGCTTCATATTCCTGCATTCATAGTTATCGCCCCTCTGGAAAGGTACCCCATGAGTGCCATCACCGCAACTGTAAAGCCAGATCAAACTGTTTAAGTACTACTGAAAAGAAACCAAGATATTGCAACAGATAGCAAAAAACTACGAGTAATAAGTTTGATACCACATAAGTATGAAATTATTTCTGTTCACTAAACCACCATTTTATATAAATGTTAAGACTAAAACCGTTATGTTTATTGAGCAAACAACTTTCACGAATTCCATACTCCATACACCATACAAGGATTATCCACTACCAATTATCAGCAGACAGCTGTGTATAATTGTACAGAAATAATTGGAGGTTTGAGTTTGACAGAACCATCCCAGATCAGCTTCAGAATTTTGATACCAAGTACTGATTTGCTTGGGACTCGGGACAGACTCAAACATGTACGTAGCAAACACAACTACATTATGTTAACTTCTTTTTGTCACGTCAATAGAAATAACAAACAAGTTGCTCGAACTTCCTATTAGGTGCCCTTAAATCCTAAGCTTATCCCATAACAGGTAAACACACACATACTCTGCCACTCATAAATTTATATCTAGGTGATTGATAATAAAAATGACAGGAGCAGAATGCAAGAGCATCAAAATCAAATTCAAAGCATAGTTTGGTAGCAGGATTGACATAGAGCACCTGTCATATTCCGCAACAACATAACTGAATCACAGAAAGTGGCCAACCTGGCTAGTAATGCTTTTGTTCTTTACTCATTTTGTTTATAAATCATTTGACAGCCCAAAACAAAATATGGAAATGTGGCTAGTAAAACCCTTTTCACCTTTATCTGTTTATTTACCTCTAAATTTTCTTGAACTTAACATTTCATTAGTCCTCCCTGACTCAGAAGGTGTAACCAGCATCTCTCACTTTGTCCCTCACAGTCTCACTGAGTTGCAAACGTTATAAGTCCACTGGAAGAGTTGAACCAAAACATTCAATTATCTTCACCACTAGCAACCATGAGGGCAACAGGCAGCCACCAATTTATGGAAGCACAAGTTTTGCAATTTAAGATTTTTAAATAATAAATGGTAAATCTTCTGGAAGTCGTGCTCTTAAAATTATCAGTTAGCTGTTTGAACACTGAAGATGCCTCCACTTAAAATTCATGTAATGAAATATCCTAGCATATAAACAGGCAAGTATTTCTCTTTACTACTTATTTTTAGTTCCAAACAATTGGAAAGCAAATCTAATATCAACAAAACTGCAACCCACCAACTACAATTCACAAACTTTATCTTAGCAGTCAAAAACAGTAAACCTGAATATAGAAGAGTGAAGACTTTGGGAAACTTTGTTATGTCTAGGATATATGAACAACATGTCCTCATCTAGATTAAAAATAAAAAAAAACTCCGGCACTGCATCAACTACTTTATACAAAATTCAACTGATCGTTGTAGACAGATTTCTAGAAAACACTGGAGAAGACTGAGGTCTCACTAAATACTATGTTAACAGAACACAAACCCTACTATGATAGATTTGTGTGCTTAAAATTATCTATTTCTCTCGAGTGGTTTATCATAATAAGAGTATGTTAGTTCTAAGCATAAAGGCTTTTCCTAATTCCTATAGTTTCTTTTATTTGCTAGGAAACCACTTCAATAGAGTTTCTAAACCTCGTTCCATCATGCAAGAAAAACCATCCACCAGATGATGCCTCACCTTATCCAGCAATTTCGGCAGACATCTGGATCACACTCCCTGTCAGCAGCAAAGCACGGGCACTGACGACTTCGACACTGACTCTTGGCACAATGACAGCCTCTGAATCGATTCTTGCAACTCTTTGGACATCTGAAACAAGAGCAAATTACAGCAATTAGACTGCGACCAAATGTCATATGAACATTTAACTGCTTGGGACAAAATAAACTATCAAACTGGACAAAATACACTATCAAACCGCAAGTAAGAAAACTACAAGAATACTTATAGTTTAACACAAAAGAAGATAGCATTGGATATGCATCTTGCAACTTAAATAATTCATATAGAAGTGTAAAGATGCTATCTCCTTAAATATCCAAAATTGTAGTCAGCTCACCCGCAGTATTTTTCACAGCATGTACCATTAACAACACAAGAACAATCTTTTCCACATGAAGTTTGGCATCCACATGGATTGTACTGCCTACAAGGCTGGTCCTTCCTTTCAGAAATCCTCTTCCTAAATGATTGATATCCTGCAGATTTCCATGTGTACTTTAGGCGACGTACTTTACCTTTTCTACGTAAAAATCTTGATCTTCTACGTGCACCACCACCCTATTTTTACAAAATAAACATATAATCTGGTTTCTCAAGGTGCACCACAGATATGTGTATATATATATATATATAGAGAGAGAGAGAGAGAGAGATTAGAGAGAGAGAGAGAGGGATGAATAAAAACTTACCACGGTTTCATGATCATCAGCTTGTATGGAGACGTCATCTAGGTCAGTCCCATCACTGGAGAATATTTTTTTCTCTGAATGATGCATGTATCTGAAAACTTCTGAGCAGCTTTTCAAGCCATTCATCAAATTTCTAGCAATCAAACAGCTGCATTGAGAATATAGTCCCTCTCAGAGCGTAGCATTAACATTTAAAGCAAATCAATAGGATTAATTAAAGGGCAGGAGATAAACTGTAAAGCAGGATTGTTGAGCTAAAATAAGACCTAAGGCATGAAATTAAACACAATAGCAACCTCATAAAACATGAGAGAAGAGAGATGCAGATAGCAAATAGGTAAGAGCTAGCTTTACAGGTAGAATGTAAGAAGCAAAATATGGAGTCTAACCTGTTGCGTCCAAAAATCTGAATACCCTTTTCATATAGGGCCTTTTCAAATGGTTTCCAACTTTTATTGTCAATTACTTGTTTATACATGTTTTCATCAACAAACTCTTCTTTCTTTAAGGTGTCACAACTAAAAGTCACATGTTGATTACTCTCACTCTCATTTGATGTACCACTGATAACCTCCCCAAGCAAAAGTTTATCATCTAGAACTGGAGAATCATTCCTTCTAGATTTTGTAGAACTTGTAGGTTTCACTTTCTGAGAAGAATTAATATCTTCTTTTTCTTGGCTTGTGTAAGCCCGAAGATTCAAATCTTTCAAACTGACAGTATCACCTGCAACAGAATCAGAATCAGATACTACCATTTTCTTCTGCCTCTTCTTTTTGGCAACTAGAACGTTTTCAGCTATCCTCTTGCTACTCCTTTTGTCAACCTCACGTATTCCAGCAGGGGCACTTTTCCTTGATGAAGTGATATCATTAACAGGTTTGACATCTGAGGAAGAAGCACTTTCACTTGGGCAAGACTTTGATTTCTTTCCCACAGATGGACCTCCCTGCTTCCTATTTTGCATTTGTGTAGCAGCAGCATTAGATATAAGAGCAGCTTTTTCTTCAAAAATTGGCTGCTCGGAGGTCAATGTATTGGAACTCTCTGGATCAAGGACCTGAGGCAGTGTAAACAAATTATAAGTTCAGAAAACAGTAAGCAGCACTTGTGTAGGTAGTAGACATATAGCTGTTGATGCATCCAGTAATTTTTACTAGAATTTATTATTAGTTAAAAGGGATCCATAAGCAGTAGCAAGGGCTGGGCATGGGAATTTGAAGATTTATAATTTAGTCGAATAATCTAAAAGAAAAGCATCTTATAAAACAGAATAACATACCAGTCGATGGCAATTTGGGCCACATGATTTCTTTTCAACATTCGAACATGACCATGGTAATTGTTTCTCCGCCTGAAGAAAGACTTGCATAGTAAAGAAAAAATCACAATTGAAAACAATGTCAACTTACATTTCCCAAGAGAATCTACTTACAGGAAAGACAAGATCCTGGGAACACCCATGAAGTCTACAATCGAATACCTGCCAAGGAGAAAGAAAATTATAAGGAACAACAATCAGATGAGAAAAAAATGTGGTTCCTGCGGGAATAATGAAATGAGTCAACATTTTATACTTACAAGACATCGACGACAAAACAAATTGTCGAATGAATCCAGAGCAGCATCAAGATCTTTATCAATATACGGATTCACAAAGCCTCCAGTATTTCCATTATTAACATCACACAAAGAGTAGTCACACTTGGTAAGATATTCATATCTTCCCTGTATAAGATGTTGGATGATGTTATATGTCATCACAGCAAAACACGAATAGGAAAGAGCTGGTCCAAAGTTCTTACTATGACCATTTTTGTAAAACTTTTAGATAATAATGGAGTTCAAGCGATAATATAAAAAAACCAATGCAGCCACAGGATCAGTCACGTGCAGCTATAGTGCATACCTTGATTTCAGAAGGTTTTCTAGATAGATAGCGAGCCAATAAATCCAGTGTGTCATCAGATAAACCCTTTTTCTTTATGGTCATTCTGAAAAGAAAAAAAATATTAGAACCCAAAAAGGATCATGTTAATGCTATGAGTTCTAAATCCTATCTATTTCAGTGAAGGGAATAAAACGAGCAGGTTATTTCAACCTCATTTTTACTTCCAATTAAGTTTCAAGGTTCTTTATCATGTAATGTGAAATCTCAGCAGCTAACAGGAGAAAACAAAGAAGAAACATGTACTATGGAAGTTATCTTCTGTGTACTCGGGCTTACCAGATTCAGAGTTTCAAAATTCATAACTTTTTTCCCCGAAAGAAAAAAAAACTTCGTCTAATTATAGTTAAAAGCACATTAGCCTTCTTTCTTGTCAAACAGTTGGTTATATAGGGGTGATAAGGACTTTAAAAAAAAAATGAAAGGTCGGTGTATTGATAAAGAAACTTTTAGGAAACTGGAGTCCCAGACATCCATCCACTCCAGTTAAGCATGGCATAGGAATAGTAACAGATAAATGAAACTTAGACTGGATTATATAGGTGAAATTCAACAGATCAATTTTACATTTGCATGTAAAAGGAACATCATGGACCAAATGTTGCAAAATTTTCACTTTTAGCTTCCAACTAACTTCTGTGTTTGCGCGCTGAAGAATAGAAATGAAATAAGCAAACAGCAAAATTATTTTTTCTAATGCTGGGTAGAAAGAGAAACTTGCAAACTGTAAATTTGGATACATTTCGAGCATGAATGTGATTTGAAAGCATAATAAGTAGAAAGGCCAAATAGACCCCTTCATCAAATAAACCAACCGCAAGATATAGTCTTCAGATTCTCCAAAATCTTTCTTTTCTTCTTCATCCTCATTTGCTTCTTCTTCGCTGTCACTACAAATTAGAGCTTCACCACCATTCTGGGCATAATAGATTCTCCTTCTACCAACCACTGATTGATCCTCTGTCATTCTCTGATTTCTGCACCAAGGACAGAATAAGATTATACCTGATTGTAAAAACACCAGAAATAATCACAGCCAGCAGCTGAAGTAAACAATGGTTCAACAGAAAGATCAGTTTTCCTCATTCACAATAATCCAGAACTAATCTTTAGTTATCTTAACTAAAAATAATTCCAAAGCAATCTCCAAATTTAATGAATTGCCATTCTATATAGAAGAATTACAAAAATTAAAAGTGGCATCAGAAGATCAGACTCCGAATGGTGTAAATGCATTTTATAGCTTTGAGGAGAATAATTTGGGGAAAGATATATGCCATAATTATCAAAAATATATGTAAAATGGCAAAAACTACAATAATATATTGCATGAAGCTTACTAGAAATTACTTCTTAATTTAGGTCATCAAAAGTTGAATATCCACACAAGAAGAATATATTTTCCATGTACTTAGCAAGTCAAAACATAACTGTGTGAAGGTAGTGTACATCAGTATATGGATATTTTTCAAATTTTTCTCACGGATATTTAATTATATATATATATATATATATATATATATATATATATACAATATACATGAAACCTACCTGGATATAGGCATAGACATTATAATATCATTGACTGATGCCACTAGTTTGGATTAAAGCAGCAAATAACATTTTCGAATTATAACATTAATCATAACAGCATAACATATGGTTAGGATTATGGGATGCTAAAATAAAATCCTTCATAGTAAAAGTTAGATTTTGATAAGATAATACTTGGTCATTTCCAAAATAAGATACACAAGCAAGCTTACTTCTTGTGTTATCCCTCAGCCAACATACACAAGCTCACTTTTCCAAAAGTTAACATTGAAAATTAGTTAGAATGTAATATTTTTATCCTTTGGCCTTTCAGTGTAGACTTTTGATTTCTAGAGATTCTGATGAAAGGGACTTGATAACATGGTATAGTACAGATCAAACATTTCTGTGTTTATAACAATAAAGAGATCACTGCTAAAACAAAAGGACAAAAATAAAGAAGAAATGCAAGCGTCAATGAAGACCAAAAAGGACCATCACGACAAGAAAACATTACATGCTGTAAATTATCTCGGTCATAAATGAAAGTTGTTGAAAATAAAAAATACAATTTTCTGATACAGATGCTGCCAGCTGCAGCAAATTAGTCTTTATTCAGCTTGATTCGATATGAGTTTCCAGATTATCAAATGAGTACAGAGACAAAGCAGTATTAGACATGATTAAAAATTATGGTGGCCTCCACAGGTCTTTCTTATAAAAGTCTCTGACGCGGGTCAGACTTCAAGCATTATGCACCTAAGGAAAAACATATACTCCGCATAAGAGTGGATGAGTCCAACAACTTTCAAGTGCTGCAGTCAAAGTTATAATTAGCCCTTGTAATTTTCAAGAATAAATAAACAGAATAGAAGTTGATAAGAGTGTTGGTTTGGAGAAAGCAAATGATTAATTACACTTCTAGTCTAATGTGCATAACAGTGTTTACCTATCCAAAAAGATCCATGAAGTATATGTTGGTAATCTTTTCACTTCAGGAAGCTTTATAGGACGGACAGCGTTCTTGACCGCTATACTTGATCCTAAAAGAATTGCTGAAGACGCATATCCATCTTCCTCGGAGCTAGAGCTTTCATTATCTCCATTACTGGTGCCAATACCATTATGCATATCAATTGCATCCTTCTGCCTCTTTGCAAGTAAGTCTACACTTCTATCAGAACCAATAATCTTGAAATTTCTCCTCTCCATGGATAGTTTATAGAGGTTTTTCGTTATATCAATAACTTTCTCGGAGTTCTCTTCCATACGTTTCTGTCAGCGATATGAAGGACAAATAAGAGTTAATGAATTACCATGAATTGGCCAATCAACGACTACAGAATATGCATAATATCAATGCACCTTTATATGAAAAGACCGATCATAAGTGAGTTGTTTTCTTAAAGAATCAATGACTGCTAAAATTTCTGGGCCTGGTGTACTTGTTTCTCGCTGCCCAGCAACCTGTCCAAGTGAAAATAAGTACAACAAAAAGAAATAAGCTTGTAAATAAGTTGGAAGTGAGCTGTATTCTATTTTCAAGGGACCAAGAGTTGAACATTTTACATGAATAAGAAGGAAATATTAAAAGTTGAATGACTGTATCAAGAAGATCAAGGAGGCAAGAAACTTGTGTGGCTGATTGTTTATTACAGACAGCAATTATATTTAAAGAAAATAATTTTAAAAAAATAAAATATTCTAAGTATCCAAGTGGCTTTAATTAAATTGTTTAATAAGTGAACAGTTTGTAGCAGCTTTATCATTACATGATGCTGTCAATAATTCTATACATCCAAATCTCGTTTGCTACTTGCATTTTCTAACTTCATAAATCACACAAGTAAATTCCATTTTCCTAATATACCAATCTTTCTTTTTTTACTCTTTTTATTAGGATATAAATTTGTCGAAGTAAAAAATGGAATAAATAGACACTTATTAGGAAATAAGATTGAAACTTAGCACAAAATCATGTAATCACACATTTACTCACTTTAAAGCATAAAAATCTGCATGCAGAAATCAAAGTATCTTGCAAGCGACACGTCACAAGCCTCAAGCCTCGTATTCTCCGAAAAACCACAAAAATTTCTTCTTAAAACCAAATAAACGCTGTTTAACAATGTAAAAACGAGCTAACAACAAGACCTAAAAAAAAAATTAACTCCCTAAAGCCAACCATCGCCACCACAGGAATTCAATCTACACTAATTTGAGTCACAAACCTAACTTTCAGCAAAGTAAAAACACAATGTACCTTCCTGTTCAATCCTCATTCTTCCAAGACCACATAGAAATCTTTCTCAATCAATTCAATTCAAATGTACTCATAAACAACTAGTAAAAAATCCAGACATGAAACGAACACAAACACATCAATCGAAGTTCTAAATACACATAAAAAATGGAGCTTATTCAAAAATTACCGGCACCTCGGATCCGGAGGCGGATGGGGAGGTTTTGAGGGCCGACATTGCCGGTGGAGGAGCTGATTAGGCGATCCGGCAATGGAGATCTGATTGGAGCTCCAACTCATGCAAAGCCGGGCTGTAATTTTGATTTGGCGGGTTTGAATTGAATCGGAATTTTGAGAACCTAAAATTGGATTTTGGGGGAGCTGGCGGTGAGGGCCCTAAAGGAAGTGCTTTTTCAGTTTCCTTCTCCTTTGCTTTTTATGTACTGCTCACTCACTTGACTTTTGCTTTATTACCTTTTTTCTTCGCGGCCGTTTTGTTTTGTTTCTGACGTGTTTGGACTTTGGATAATGGGTTATGGTTGGCCCAGTTTCCAATTTTTTTTTTTTTAATAAGCAACGGTACAAAATTTATCAAAAAATAATTACGACATTAATATATAAGTAAACTATTATTGCATGTTTGTTTGACGTTTCCTTAATATTTTTTTTCGTATTTGGAAGATGTCAAGTAAACATCTTTTCTATTTTTTGAAATAAATTTTTTATTTCTCAATTTTCTCTAACTATTCTCTCAACACGAAGCAAATAATGATTTTCTTATCTCTAAATAAAACATATATAAACTCAACTCTAATTTGATAAAAAATGATTTATCTCCTATACAATTTATCTCACATAATAAACATAATTTGACATAAAGTCTTATACATTTTACACCTACAACATAACTCTTACAAAAAAAAAAGCATACACCTACTTTATTTTCAAATCACTCTCTCATAACTCAAACAAACAATATTGTGCAAATCGAAATTATTTCACAAACTTTCACTACTCTCCCAAATTATTTTCTCAAGCATTGATCGAACAAACAGGCACAAATTACTTTATGTAACATCAAACATCTGAAAATTAGTTTTGCTTTATTCAGAATTAAATCAAAATTATCGAACTTGGAAGTCACGCTGAACTTACCAACTAAAGACTTGTTTAGTTGATCACCAACTAAGTACATTTTTAGTCTTATTTTATGTACTTACTACTGAATAAGTATGAGCGTGGCACTTTAAAAAATAATTTCAACAAAATCTAATTTTAGTGAAATCAATTAATATATAATTGATCTCAACAAACACTGACTTTATTTTAAAAATTTGATGTTAGAGAATATAATCATGCTGGCCAAAATTAAATATTCCAACATTCGTAATTATCTATAAATTTAATTAGTGCCCAAAAAATGGGTAGTGTTGAATAAAGAATTCTATTAATATTTTCTAATCACATCATCTCTTTTTGTTAATGGGACTGACGGTAGAGATGTATTTGTAAGGTGAACATAAAATACATGAAATGTTAGTAACTATTAAAGATTTTAATAATATGTATGCAATTACGTGCAATTTTAAGAAATGGGTAATAATCTCATTTTCAAATAATAACTTCGAATTATTGATGAAGTTGTAGCCTAGTGATAAAAAACTGAGGCTCAAAGATCAATATGGAAAGATATTTTGTGTTCGATTTTCACTAATGTGGGTATTTATCTAGTTTAACACAAGTCTTGGTAGTTTATTTAGAGAAAATCGCACTCCACACCCCCAAAATTTACAATCAAGTTGCACTTGTCCATAAACTTCAATTTTTTTGCTTTGATAGCCTAAACTTACATTAACATAGCACTTTCCCCCCTATACACTTTTTCGGCCAAAGAGTTCGGGGGGAAAGTGCAACACAAACACTCAAGGTGAAAAGTGCAACACGGGTGTAAGTTTAAGGAAAAGTGCAATACATCTATAAGTTCATAGGGAAAACGAAAATTTCAGATTGGAACTTGTAAGTATTATTTTGTTTCTTGAATTAATAAGTTTCCCTCTTTATTCTTGAAATGCTAATTATCAACTAGAAAATCCACGATTTCAGATTGCCAACTATATTTATTTATTTTTTTACAAATTTTAACTACTTTAAACCTCATTTAAAGAATGTAATACAAAACTTGCAAGATAAACATAAACATGAAAGTAGAGTATATTCTCATTTTATTCTCACTCTATAACGTCTAAATGATATATTTGTATCAATTATATATTCGCTAATTTTGCACCAAAGTTTTTGTTCTTTTTTCTGTATTATATATCTTATTAAAATTATACATAATTTTTTAAATTCCATATTTTTTGCACTTTGATTTATATTGGTTGCAAACAATCGAGTTTTGCCCCCTAAAATTACATTAAAGTTGCATTTTTACCTCTAAACTTACACCCTTGTTGCACTTTCCACCTTGAATTTTTGTTTGAATTTTCCCCCCGAACTATTTGGCCAAAAAATGGTTGGAAAAGAGTTTAGGGGGGAAATGCAACATTAATATTAGTTTATGGTAGATAGTACAAAAAATGAAGATTAGGGGAAAAAATTGCAACTAGACTGTAAGATTGGGGGGAGGGAGAACGATTTTCTCGTTTATTTATCTTTGTACTTTGATTGAATAAATTTATAATACAATAACTTATTAGTGATGTAATACCGTTTCTTAGTAACTTTGAATTGGCGTATGTCATACCAAACAAATAGTATGATTTTACTTAAATATTTTTTATATAAAATTGGAATATAACAATCAATACGAATTTGTGATACAAAATAATTGCATATTTCAATATATATTGTATTGGACAAATATCTATAGAGATATACCTTATAATGAAACATGTTTAGATTTTATTGTGCGGCCTCGTACTAACATACAATCTCATTACGGAATACGACTATTTCATCATAAAAGATAAGATGACAAATGCAAATTTTTACGTGAGCAACAGTAATTCTCCAAAATTCTCATCTAATTCAAAATATTTTTTGAGAGAATATTGACGTGGTACTTGGGGACATGGACATTTAATACATTTCACACATGAACTTCGGGTCAATAATTTTCGATCGGCTTAGGCTTAAATTATCAAACAAAAAATATGAGATCGATTTGTAATTTAACCATGCAACTCACTTAGCGAAAAATTGACCTTTAGCACAATATATCCCCAATTCAGCTCTAATCTATAAAGGTCTACCAAATGCCTCCATTTTTTTCTTTTTTCTTTTTCCAAGTCACTTGCTCCTCATAGCCCATTTATAGAGTACATACATTTTTTTTTTGGTTTCCCAAGGGTTTAATCCCTTTCGAGGCGCGTCGGGCACATAATGTGGGAACCTCTCCCAACAGAGATTCGAACCTGAGTCTGCTACTTTGTAGTGACTAGTCCCTTCCACTATACCAATCACCTGTTGGTATAGAGTACATACATGATACATATCAGATCAAATGAATCTTCGTATTTGCTGTCACTTCTCATTTTGGAATGGGAGAACATGCAATATATTCAAGTACTTTTGTGATATGTCATTTCTTACCTTTTAAATTTTAAGAAAAAAAGTGCAACAAATTTACTTAGGCAAGGTTGTTCGTCGTTTGAGCAATTCTATGTTGTTTAATGTTATGTTAATGCATTTTTTAAAAGTTTATGTTCATTAAGAAATTGTTAATATGATCAATAAAATATAGGCGTGAAAATTGGTATAAGACAATTTTTAACGTCTTTTTAAATATGGTGAACACTCCTACTAGAGCAACTACAATGTCAACGAGGGAATTGTATTTTTCGTACCAAACTTTCACCCAATCTATATATTTGGTACTATATTTTTTTGAAATAAATACATTTAATACCATGATTTCACCCCCCTCGACACATTTGCTTTCTCCATCAATTTTTGGACGGAAACCGTCTTGACTCCTCCGTTAAAAGGCTAAGTTTTGTGTTATTTATATGGTGGAAAGCTCATGACGAGAAATTTCTAACTGTACAAGTTTCAATTCATGAAACGCAATAGATAACTGGCAGAAAATTAACAAAAATTAACTAAGTTTCGAGATATTAATCAAAATTAAATTATATCTCATAATCTAAGGAATCATGCCACAATAATTCACAGGTATAATATAGGGCACAAATCGTGCCATTTTGGTGACTTAATTAACGGTTGTTTCCACAAACTGACAAAGAATAAAATGTGTCGAGGAGGGAGGGGGTGAAATCATGGTATTAAATATATTTTTTTTGGAAAATATGATACCGGATTTATAAAGTAGATAAAAATTTACTATACTTGTCACAGTTGTTTATGTTGAAATAAGTTTTTTTTCAAAATAAAATTGATGAAAACCTTTTTACAATCAACTATATCACGATATATATTAAGTGAATTGACGATTTCATCCATAGAAAATTATGTTTGAAAGATTAGAATAAGAGGATTTAAGAAATACTTTTGCATCTATTTAAGCAAGTTAAATTGATTTAAATTCATATATATTTTGTTGTATAAAAAAAGATTTACACGAAATAATATGTTTTACGATAGAATGGCCCAATTTTGGATATCGCTTAGGGCAAGCCCTGCATGCTCTTAAAGATTTACACAAAATTCTCGATTGCTCCTCTATTATGGGAGTGAAGGTTTTCTGAAAATATATCGCAGACTATAATTCTGGATAAGCAGTGGTGATATAAGGCCATTTCCAACCGATGCCGACAAGGGGATAACGGGGGGAGAGCCCGTTGACCATCAGTTAGAGACGGAAAAAATGGGCAGGGGATGCGGCCGTAAGGGGATGGGGCGGTGGAGAGGGCAAAAGGGTGGTCAAGGGATGACCGCCACTTGGGTACCACCAGTCGGTTGCTTTTTCTTTCTTATTTATTTAGTTTAGGATTTTATTTGTATAAAAAATTGTAATTAACTAAAAAAATGCTCACCTTTTTTTTTTAATTTTTTTTGAAAGATTTAATAAAATTGTATTTTAAATTTAAGGTTAGTTTGTGGGAAAATTTAATAAGTGATTAGTTTATGGAAAAATTTAAAATTTAATAAACTCGAAAACTACGAAATTAATATCTAATATGAACATTGTTAGTTTATTTTAGAATTTAGTTTGTAGTTTAAACATTGTTTATTTTTTAAATTCTTAAATTTGAAAAATAAAAACAAATTATGATAACAAAAAATAGGACTCTTATTATCATGAATGCCTTAAATAATAATAGTGTGTACCTAATAAAAATTTTGATTTATTATTATTATTAATAAATGAGATTGGGGAAATAATGAAATTGAATCAAATAAATGTTGATTGCCATTCGGTTGGATATGAATCTCTAGTGGGTCGAAAGGACAAAGGCAAGTGGACAATATGGCCATCTCCAACCGAGCCGACAACGGGACATGAGGGGCGGTTGACGGCCCGGTTTGGTTGGAGATAGATGATGGCATTTGGGCGGACAAGGGGGCAGGGTAGGCAACTAGGCAAGTAGGCAGGCAACCATTGCATGTTTGCCCCTGCTGGGTGCTGACAGGGGATCGGGTGTTTTTTTTTTCTTTTTAATATCATAAATTAAATAAATGAGATTTGTTGAACAATTTCATATATAATTGAACAAATACAAATAAAAAAAATTAGATTTGTTGAACACAAATATTTAATTTTAAAAATACACAATACAACTTAAATAAAGAATACCTTAATTTGCATGATTGTGTAACTTTTAAAAAATTATTATGATTTTTATTAATTTAATTATTATTATTTATAATTACTATTATTATTATTAAAATAAGTTTGAGTGAGGAGAGTGTGGAAAGTGAGAGTTGGGAAAGTTGTGAAATTAAATTAATGGACGTTGATTGCCCTTCGGTTGGAGATGAGTTTTTTAGATGGGTCCAAAATTAAGACACAAGAGCAAGACACGAGGGCAGAGCAATTGGGTAAGGCGTTCAGTTGGAGATGTCATATGGGGGTCAAAAGGGCAAGAGGGCAAGACTCTCGGTTTGAAATGACCTAAGGTAAAATAATAATTTTTACCCCATTAGCTATAGTATATATATACAGTGTCATATGATATAAATAATTATTGAAATGTATTAATCAAATTAATTATTATTTTATTATAATTTTTTGAAATTTAGTCATGTCTACTAATCAACCATACCAGGATAAAAATTTTGAGATCGAGGAAGTATTTGATAATCCAAAATATAAAGTCAAAATTTGAAGTACTTTTCAATACTTACATAATTAGAAAATGAAATTTCAAAATAAAATACAACACTCCATATGAAAAAGGAAAACTTTTCAATATTCATAAATTAAAATGAAAATCCAAATATGTTACCATGTGAAATACCTTTTCCTTTTGTAATAAGAAGTTACCATCTAAATAGACCATGAAGATTGAAGAAAAAAGACTTTAACATTTAAGTACAAGATTTTAAAATAAATGCGCCCCTACAAGTTACATGTACATAAGCAATTCTCATTTTAAATCCAGAAGACAAAATCAGGAGCGGCCCTAAATCCTAATAATCAAATCAAGTAGGCGCCCGGGACCCTAATTTTTCTTGAAAAAGGTTCTTAACGGCTATGGCTAAAGCAAAGCATCAAAAGCCAAAACCTAACAAAGCCAAACAACCCCAAGTAATTTCACTCATTTTAGATTTTTTTAATTTTTTTAATGTATGTATGTTGATTTTGTGCAAGTTATGAACAGACTAGAAAGCGTGGTGGAAAACAAAACGATGTATCTGAATTACGGAGTCAGTTGGATTTGTTTGGTTTGAAAATCATTCAAGTTACTTCCGATGGTAATTGTTTCTTCAGGTGCGTTCTGATTGAATTTCTTTTCATTTTAACGTTCGTGTAGTTTTTTTCAATTGGAGGCTTATGAGCAATGAATTTGATCGAGTTAGTTTTGTTTGTGTATGGAGGGCTCTGGCTGATCAATTGGAAGGCAATGAGGATGAACATGATAAGTATAGGAGTATGGTTGTTCAATTTATTAAGGTAAATGGAAATTTAATAACGAACATGGATAATTTTAAGTTAGATTGAGCTGAATTATTGTTTAGATCATTGCTGGCTTTTTATTTTGGTTTCTATATTACGTTAACGGTTAAATAAGTTTATATTATGCGGATTGAGTTGTTTTTATTGGAAATTCAATAACGAACACGGATGATTTTAGGTTCGATTAAGCCCCTACTTATTGTTTAGATCATTGATAGCTTTAATTATACTTGTCGTGATTGGGATAATGGTTAACTGAGTTTCTATTATGAGGATCTACGCTGTGCTCGCTTGCTATTTTTATATTTGTGCTTGTTGTAATTGGAATTATCTAGGTTTTGTCATGAGTTTTTACTTCTTCTAAGTTATATTTGTAGAATTGATTGAGTCTTTGTTTGGATTTAGGGCTTCATGCATTGAAATGAAATGAGAAAGGAAAAAATCATTAGGATCCATTTCACCACCTTTGGTATCTTATTCTATTAAATATAAAATCTTTTCATTTTACACGTGGTGATATATATGAATACGTGTATGTATACATACATAATTACATACAACTTGCACAATCTTGGATAATTTTCCAAGAATATAAATTGCGATTCTGTAGCGCACTTGTTTAGTGCTTGGATCAATTTGAGGCTTTAATGTTTATGTTTGTTACTGATCGATGAGCTGCATTTGACAGAAAAATCGTGAAATGTTTGAGCCCTTTGTTGAATATGAGGTGCCATTTGATGAATACTGTCGGTCCATGGGGGAGGATGGCACTTGGGCAGGAAATGTGGAATTGCAAGCAGCTTCTCTTGTCACTCACTGCAACATTTGCATTCACAGAGTAAGTTATCTTTATATCCAAATAACTAGGTTGGCAGTTTCATGATATATATAGACTTCAAGCTGTTTCAGCTTTCTTTGTGTTTGAAAGACAACAACGCCTTTCTTGTACTAAATCTTATCTTAAAATTTTTAGAATGTTTACGAATTTGAATTTATTTGGGCAGCATATGTCACCTCGTTGGTACATACAGAATTTTGATGAACACGAAGCTCGGATGATTCATCTGTAAGTACTAAAAATTTCAGATATTAATTTTGTAGACATAATTAACTTTCTCATGCCAAAAATTAGACACCCTGTAGAGAAAATAAGAGCCCCCACCCAACCCAACCCTTCAGCCAGCCCCCGGGGACTTCCTCTCTCCCATCCGGCAACCATGAGAGGTCATACTTGGGCGTTGTTATTTAGGTCGCGACAATTGATTTTTCCTTTTTTTACGATTTCTTTTATTATTTAATGAAACTCGAATAGATACTTTTGGGTATCAATCTTAATTATTTAATTAATTTATTTTGTGATAGTTACATTTGTTTATGTTTCATAATTGTTGAATATTATGATTAATAATATACTAAAAAGATTTGTATTTGCGCTTCACAATGATAAAGTGCGCGCTTCACTATTCGTTATAGCCCCAAGAAGCCTTAGTGCTGCGATATGCGTAATTCACACCGATGATGACCGATAGTGCCAGTTCTCATTGAAAATGAGTGAGAGAACATTAAGCTAACCTTATAAGTTCCGTAGGAAGTATATTGCATTTAACCCGAAAACTTTTACCCTATTGATTCGCCTAATCAATGCATGCTTGTCAGAAATCAATCATTCATGAAAGAATACCTAATCAATGTTTAGTTTCCAGGATCATGGTTCTACTTTCCAGGATGTTTAGTTTTGCCACCTTAAAAATGTTGCTTAACAATTTGCAGTTCATATCATGACGGAGAGCATTACAATAGTGTGCGGTTGAAGGAAGACACTTGCTCTGGACCAGCTAGGCCAATTGTCATAAAGGTTTCTCTCGGCTTTCAAATAAATTCAGGGCCATTTCCACATACTACCTATACTATTTACTTTCCAAACAATTTCTGATTTCTAGCTTTATTAAAAGGGTGATGGTGAGCTTTCAGCAAAATCTAATCAACCAAAATTGGCTGCCGTGAAATCTAAGCAAGAATGTGGAGATAATGCTGTTCATAAGAGATCCATTGAATTGGTAAAGGCTGGAAGTGGATGTGAAGACACTGGAAAAGTTGAACAGGTATTTACTTCTATGCAGTTGAGAAGTGCCTAAACAAGAAAATCACCATAATAAAAATAAAAACACAAACCCAAATTAAGAAAACTAGTGAAATAATCAATTACTACATTGGATAAGATGCCCACTGTGTTTTCTTCAATTGGATTATGATCTAGAGAATGGATGAAGCTGACAATTTTCTATTTGAAAAACCTTCATTCATTCTAGGCTTTACAAAAGGTGGCCGGGAATGTTGATGCTGCAGTAGAACTCCTAATAGAAGAACAAGGATCTGTAGATCAGATAGTTGCTGATGATGAACTTTATCATTCAGTTAAAAGTTCAAATGGTAATGACTTGTTTGTATGTTTTTACAATATGATGGATCCTGCCAGCTAATTACAGTATGCAGCCTGTATATTATCATAATCTGAAGGGCCCTTTGAACATCTGATGCAATCTGTTTTTTGGTCAAATCTGTTAGAAAATATCTTGAGTTATGTTTAGTCTTAAGATTGTTTAGGTAATTAGGCATAGTAGTTAATGGTGCATAGCGCAGGGTAGCACAAAGGCTTCCAGGGGCTATAGCGCATAGCGCATATCCACACCTAGGCTATAGCGCACACTATTTGGCTTATAACTACTATGTAATTAGGGTTCAAATAAGCTTCAAGAATAATTGTGATATAATTTCCTTATCGGGGTTATGATTTAAGACACTATCAAATACTATTGAATACCAACGGCTACAGTTTCCTCTCATAATCTCTTTATCAACAACATTGGGACTTGAAAGCTTTAACACAACCAAATTTTATATACTAATAAATTTATGGGTATGAAATTTAATTATGAAGATAAATAAGGATTGATATATAATTTTCTCGCGCAATTTAATTCTATAAAAAGTGTGGATATGCTTCTGCTGCTAATTATTACATATTTTGTCTGTTTAATCGCGAGTAAGTGAAATCTGATACCCTCTTGAAGATGTTCTTTCTTGAGTTAGTGCCGAAGGGCAGATACTATAAGTTTTCTTTGAATCATTTCCTAGTTTTGCCTTTATTGTATTAGTTTTAATCGTTCTACTATGTTGCTAAACATCTGCTTGCCTTCGTGTCATAATCTAACCCAGATGAACAACAAGATGAGAACTCTGAGCTGCACAAGTTAGATGTTGAAGACGAGGCATCCAAACTGGAATCATCTGGCGATGATACAGAAAGAACTTACAGGAGGAATAATGGCTCACAACTTGATGAAAAGGTTTTATCATGTGTATGCAGGAAATCCCAGATTTAAAATTAATTTCAGCAGCCAACTTAATCATATATTACCATCTCCTGTTGCTGCAGAAAATTTCAAGAAACAAAGCCTGCCCATGTGGATCAAAAAAGAAATACAAGTCTTGTTGTGGTTCAGTTGCGGGGAGATCTTCCAAATTTTCAGTGTATGCTTCTTAAATATTGTCCTCATTCATAATTATTATCGTAAATCTAAAAGTGATTTGGTTCCAAGTAGGCATACCTAGGATGCTTCTTGCTCTTACAGTTCTTAGATTCAGATACCATTTTTGTGATTGTGTTGTATATTGGAGACCTTAATGTACAATTCTAAACATAGCATTTCGCATGAAATAGTCGTAGTCTGTTCCTGCTGGTGGACAAGTTATCTCAGTGAATTTTTAGTAGGATAAAATAATAGCAGTAGCATAAGCATTGGAGACAAGATGTATTCACTTATAAGTTTCCATATCAGAAATATTTAGATGATTGAATGCAAACATATATAAAGGATTTGGATAAATGAAAGATCAATCACAAAAGATTATAGGGTTTCTCTCCAGATAATACAGAAGGTAATCCCGTAATAGTCTAAAGGCATGAAAGACAAAAGGTAGCCTAAATACCAAGTTACATAATAAAAAGACTAAATTAACCTTGCATACAAAATTAACTATAAAAGAACATATATTTATGGTAGCTAAACAGAAATAATTAGTAAAAGAACTAATTTGATACTTCTGTCTATGAAAAAGGCATGATGCTGTTCTTGGAAGCACCGTAAACTTGCCTAATCCTATGTTACTAGTGCACACAATTCATTATCTTTTGAGAGGTTTATTGTTATTATTGTCCAGCATTTTACTTACTTTTATAGAGATATTAAGGGTTGTCTGTGGTAAAGGTAGTTTGTGCATTTTGGGTAGTCCTAGTGATGTGTTTGCCTTGTTATATTCGCGGGCTTTCATTCAATTTTAACAATCTCAATTTCCTTTTTGCTGTCTTGTGCATTGGAGAAATATGATACAAGGCAAAAACAATGCAAACTGTTGAGATACATCATTTGTTCTTCTGAAAACATCATAGATCACTGTAAGATTGTTAAAACAGAAATATTTTGGCTTGAACTTATTTGCAGTAACCAAACGGTTGACTATGGGAAGAGCCGTAGAGAAAGAAAGCAAGGTAGAAAAGCTGGATCAAAAGCTGTAAATTCCATTCAATCCGATGGAGGGCCACCCGACATGGGCGCACTATGCATCTAATCATATATTCCAGTCTGCCATAGGATGTACTCTGCGTGATTTACTATCAGGTTTGTCTGCTGGAAAATTATCTTATTTATGTGTAATCTAAAAATCATTCGCTTACCCGTTTCCATCTTTTCAAATGTCCTTTTTATTTCTTGATGCAATAAACTTTTCTTTTGGGATCATTTACACATTGCATTCATGAAACCCCAAAACATAAATGTTGGCCAATTTTTACCCCCCCTTATGAATTGCTATCAAGCTCCTTTTTGGGAAATTCTTTTATTTAACCCACATATATCCAATTTTAAGCATATATTTTTGGAATAGTAACACTATGTTTGGTTCTCGAATTTCAATTATTAAGAAAATGAAAATGATAAAACATGAATCCCATTGTTCACGATGCAAGAAAAACTTTTTCCTTAGTATTTTACTCGCTAAAAATAAGGACCAAACATAGCCTAATTCATTTTATTCTCTCTTTAATTTTTTTTTTTTCGGGCTATTGCTACAGCATAAACTAATCTATACAGTACATTTGACCGTTCACCTATTAAAATTGCAGGACTTTTTTTTTTTTGATAATTGGAGTGGAGCAGAAGGACTCAATACCATCTTTTCTGCAGCAATAGTATGATTCAGTACAATGTTGTTTGGTGAGTAGCATAATACAAAAGCTTTGGCCCTTTAGCTGGGTCACAAAAATATCAGTATTATAAAGTGTTAAAAAAGAAGAATTGTATTACCGGGAAATAATTATTTTCTCTTTGGGCTATGTATAAAAAAAAAAGTTACATCAATGTAATAATTGCTGTTTGATTATGAAGTCGATTGAAATAATAAACATCTCACCAGTGGTCTTCACAGTCAAGTTACAAGAATTTTTGAATTGCCGATATGCAGTATAGTTTTCATGGCCATATTTTTACATGTGAATTTACATATACATTCTAAATCAAAATATTTACAAGCAATCTAGTTTCAAAGAAACTCTATTCAAAATCCACTTTTACCGGAAAACAGGAAGATGAACATATAAATAATCCCCGTTTAGATGTAAGTTGTAACACAGAAGTTCAAATTCTATACATGTCTGTAAAAACTAAAAAAGGAAGGGTAATCTTCTTTGCAATAAAAGGACCATTTTAGTTAGTTTATGTCAAGTATTCACTTTCACCACTGAAGAATTACCTGACATTTTCTTTCATAAGTTGATATTGAGAATGCTTTAAAAAAGGAAAAAAAGGATATTGAAAATATATCTCAATTCATTCACTGATTCACATTAATCTTATATTACTTGAAAATAACTAGTTCAAACGCATTTTCACATTTTATAAATTATAATTTTTTTTAACTTGGCTCCATAAAACTTTGATAATTATCTGTTTCTTATTATTACTCATCCTAATTGATTTGAAAGAAATTTTCCCATAAAACTTAAAACTTGAACTACTGAGCTAAAATGGGCATAAGTGAAGCCTTACTTTGGGGCTCAGTTAGAAGAGGCGTGGGCCTTTTGGCATAGTCTTGTTCCACGAAGCTGGACCAAGTATTATGGCCTATTTGAAAGGTTTCTGGCTTGGCTTGGGTTAATGAGTTTCAGTTTCAGAAAATGATTTGAATGATTACGGTGAAATCTTTGAAACCTCACTTGGTTAGGTTTTCGATATTGGATTTTATAGTTTTGAAAAGTTGAAATCCCACTTGGATTGAGTTTGAATATTGGGGTTTGGGGGGGGGGGGGAAGGTGGTAGGTGTCAAATCAATATTTTTCTAATAAAATTTTGAGGAAAAAAGTATGTGGTAGATGCCAAATCAAAGTTATATAGGTTTCATGAGTTTGAGTGAGTTTCTGATAAGGTTTATGATGAGTTTCATAGGTTTTTTCAAACTCAATTTGAAAGAGTTCTGGCTAAGTTTCGCGAGATCCATGAGACGGGACCATAAATCATCCACATAGACCCTAAGTTTGGTCTAAATCCTTAAATATATTTTATTATCTTCAAGAATTTAAATCATTATCAAAATCTTAACAATATATTTTCTGTTGCAATCTTAGTCACTACATAATTTAATATTGCATCTCAAATCCTATGATTGATTTGATACAAATCAATTATTTTTTCTCCTCAAATCTCAACAACTAATAAGCCACATATTGGACATCTATCGCCTATTTTCTTCCCTAGGATTCCAACAATCAAAACAAAATCTATATCATATTTCAAATTCTTAAAACCTACTATTATTAGGCAATATTGTAGAAATTGCTCTCTTTGCTGAATTTCGTCCCGTTATTCAGTACCTTGCCCAAATTTTGTTATGTCTTCAAAATTATGACAGAAAGTATTTTTAAATATCATGTTGGTGCTGGACAAATATGTGAAATTGCGGAATTAGTTCAAAATTAATTGTCAATTTTGGTTTTCTTCTAAAACTAAATTGCATATTGAGTTTTCGTCCCAAACCATATCACATCGCCAAATTTATCCCGTAGATAAGTATTTTGCCTGAATATCATCTCATAATTTCTCTAATTTTCCCTTTTTGTCCCAAATGGGATGGAGTAGGAATGAGATGAGACTAAATGCAAAAAGAAAATCTAAAAATAGTTGAGATGAGAACATCTATTTTTTTAAACGCGCGAAACTAACTTTACTTAACAAAGTTAGTGAATTTGTTTTCAAGGTGCGAATAAGAAACGAAACTTCACGCGTTAAATGCATTGGGAAAAAAAGAAACTCTTTCATCACCCATAAATGTACATTATGTAAGGCCATCTCCAGCCGAAGGGGGAGGCAAGCAACAACCCCCCAGTCGGCTGGAGAAGAGCTCCCCCGGATGGGCAAGCAGGCATCCAGGGGGAGTTGCCTGCCTACCTGTCAGCTAAACGCGCGTGCGCTCCAAGCTTTTTTTTTATTATTGTTTTAAAAGTTAATTAATTTAAATATGTAAAAAAAATATATAAAACTTTTTAACACATATTAATTAATTATGGTTTAATGTTTTATTTAAAACAAAACTTAACCATAATTTTGAAAGATATAATGTTTTCTCCTTCATATTTTTTCCCCTTCTCTCCTACATATTTACTACGTACTAGAAGACTACTCAAACAATATTTTCAAATCAATGTGGGATAAAAACTTAACTCTCCTTATTTCATATTGGTTTAAAGATAGTTTTTGAATGACATTCAAGTAGTATAAATATGAAATATAAAATATTATATCTTTCAAAAATTAAAATGGACATAAGTTCAAATAATTCATCCAAACTAAGAAATGCATACTTCGTCCAAAAATATAAAAGTGATTGTACATATAAATTTGTAATTTAAGAAATTTATATGTAAGAACGAAATTAAACTTTCATCATGGTCAAATATAACGATATATCTCAATCTAACGGATTAATCCAATTAATATTACTTCATAAAATTATTACTTTATTCATACAACTACTGTTGTTGTTTTCCATTAATTATGTTTACTCATTTTTTATTTTTATGAATCCCTTATTATTATTATTGTTGTTGTTGTTATTAAGTGAGAGTGGAGAAAGTTTGAGAATGAAATAAATGTTATGGATTGTTGGCTTGGTTGGAGATGACTGACTTCACAAGCAAGGCATGCAAGCAAGGCATGCAGGCAGGCAAGTAGACGGGCATGAGGGGACTATTGCCTGCTTCGGCTGGAGATAACCTAAACCTGCAATTGTGTTCAAGTAGTCATAAACTCGCATAAGTTCTAGTTTTAGAACCGCGCTTAATAATAGCACTATTTATGGTAGCACTTTTGATCCCACCTATTTTCCGTGTATTTTGTATGATCCCACCCCCATTAAATTTGGGATTAAAAAAAAAACTACAATGCCTTCAGGCATTTTTTCAACTGATTGACCAATAATTTATAAAACTTGTTTCAACGGCAAGAGTGGAGTTCGAATCCCGTTTTGAACTTGGATAGAAGCATTATCGAGTCTTTCTAAAGATCATTTGTGGTCGAGACCCCTTTGTACGCAGATGATACAACAATATTGTTGGATCCCAAAATTTACTGATGGCACATCCCGTAATTTACATCTTTCAATGTTCTAGAATAAGAATTTTAAGAATTCAGAATTAGTCTTTGTAAACTTGTGCATCTGATTTAAGAAAAAAAGAAAACTAGAAAAATTAATATCATTGCAAGTCTTTTGTATTATTTAAGTATGATGTGACTCAAGTAAAATAGAAGTACGCATGTTCGGTGTTCCCATTCCAATTTCCAAATAAAAAAGGTGACGGGGAATGACAAGATTGATTTGATCTGAAGATGTGTATGTATCCTATAAATGGGCAACAAGGAGGCAATTATAGGGGCACCTAATTTTGGCACAAAATTAAATTAATTGTATTTATCTGCGGATAAGTAACCTTTCTTCTCCCATTTTTCACCCACAAAATTCTATAATCAAAATTCATTCAAACGAAGTCTCAAATGTTTCATTTAAAATTTCCAAACTTTTTTTTTTAAAAATTGAGACCCATGAAATCGACCCTCAAAGGTTTGGGTTTGATTTTCTGTGGATATTTTTTTTAGTTTATTGCTAGTATTTGTATTTTATTTATTTTTTTGAAATTTTATAGTAATTGAAAATATTCTCATATAATAATTAATGATTGATGAATGAATGTATTAAATGTCTTAAAAAAATTTATTCACAAGCAAAATAATAAATCGGCTTTTCGGTTAAAGAGTTTGGAATTCTCTCTATCATGAATACGAAATTCATAATCTACATTTTCAAAATTAAATTATACATACTCAACCTTATCTTATATTCAAATTTTAAAAAATTACACTCAAATCACATTACAATTTTCCACACAAATTTCAATATTATTATTTTAGAACATATATCTAACCAAAATATTTTACATCCAAATCCGATTACCATATAGGACTTTAATATATCCAAATGAGGCCATCAGTTTTTAGGATCCAATTTTCAGTAGATAATTTGACATTAAATTTATAACCAGAGTAAAATCAAGACAGCTACTATTCCATCAATTACAGTATATTAGTTTCATATGGTGAAATAATATTATTAGGGCGCCTTCAATGCACATTCATTAAATGTGACTATTTGATCGAGTTTAAATGTGACACCAAATTAGGCTTTTTTCTTTTCTTTTTGTGTTGGTTTTTTTATTTCAAATCGATTTTCTTGTAATTGTGAAATATATCAATTAAATTTATACAAAACTAGCAACAACTACTTTTTTTTTCTTCAAAATATTTTAACCTTTGAACTAGTCGTTGGAGGATAAAATATTAGACAGACACTGGCAATGAATTTTCCCTATGAAATCAAACAATGAATTTTACATTACATCTGCTGTAAATCATTTATTCTCTACCCTTTTTTTTTTGCTTTAAAAAATTACACATTATTTTTACTTGGTGGTCCAACACAATCAAAGGAACACTGGCAAGTCTTATTATTAGTACAACTACTCGTCACATTATCGTTTATAATTGAATAAAAATATACAAATTATATTTGCTCATATTTTCGACATTATTGTACGTGATATATATCAAGTCCTTGATTAATTTCATTGAAAAATTTGACAAAGACGAGATGGAATTATATTACAAAGGATCGATCCGCGATGACGAAGATCATATTTTAATATTGAAAGTTCGAACAATATTCACAAAAATTAGCTAATTATTGAGATAATAAAATCAAGGAATGAATAGTTTTACCCAATATTCTTGCAGTGGCAACATTGATCATAAGTAGAAGAATGCAAAGTGCAAAACATGCAAAAAAGTTCTTCTTCATCATTTTAGACCGTGTAGCTTGTAAATTAAACTAAGGGTACCCCTACATACGAGACAACACGTATTTAAATAGAGAATATATTATACAGTGGTTGAGATTTTGAGAATAGAATATTGTAATATTCCGTAGATATTATATATTATAATTGGAATCTAAATTTCATTATTTCTTAATTTGTCTTTTTGTTGATAACTACAATGAAAGTGAAATACATAAGTAATTACGACATTTTGATAACGTGATTTATGTAATATTCTCGGACTATTAATAAATTACCGTATATAAAGTACGTCTTTTGAGTTTTTAATACCAATTTTATTCATTGTGAAAAGGTAAGGCAAATGTAAATATGACATTCCTATTTTGTACAATTCTATTTAATTGGCAGGAGAAAGTTTGTTGTGTGGAAAAAGTATTGGCAACTTATGTAACCTATTTCAAAGTTACTATTGCAATTTCACCCCTGAAATCTTAAATAATAAATATTTGAATTCTTTTATAATTGGTTGAATAAAATTTGCTTCGTGGAAATAGTTTGGACGACTTGTTTTATGTGTTAGTACATGTCTAGTGAAATTCTTACCCCCACAATTTTATTTTGTTGAAATCTTTTGTAATTTTTACCCCCATAATTTCTTTAACTCAAAGTGTGTTTAACTATTAAACATGTATGTGTCTTTATCCCTGAATTTGATTTTGTTATTATGTTATATCAGATATTTCGAATTCATTTATACTGAGACTAAATGTCCCACGTTAGTTGAAAGTTAAATTCACCTTATAATGTCTTGGACAACCCTCACCATACAAGCTAGCTTTTGAGGTTGAGTTATACCCAAACAATGCAAGTGAACTTAGCCCAATCTATGTGGTGAATTATAACAGTCAAAAGTTCTTACAATTGAAAGCTGTCTCATAGCTTTAGAAGTTTTACTAACATTTCGACCCCGACTATAAAACTCCTTTAAGATTTATGGTAAATCCGATCACAATCTCAAATTCAATAAAAAAATTTAAACTTAAAAATATATTGCTCAATTACTCGAAGATGATGTTATTATATTTCTATATTACAAAGAATTTGTACATACTTTAAAAAGATTATCACGTCAAGTAGATATATATATGAATTTTTTTTATTAGTTATAAATAATATAATGTCAAATTTATTAATAAGAAATAATTGACGTGAACTTGTAAACCCACTACTTTCTATAAATTAGGTTGGGCTGTCATACCGCCTAATTAATGCACCGTAAGATTAGTGCTACTAAAAGGTAAATGGACGAGAGAAATGCATTTTTGGTACACAGAAATAGGTCAATTCCCACTTTTGGTACACAGCTTTATGTGTCCAACACATTTGGTACACCTCTTTAACAAAGTTCGACACATTTGGTACAACCGTTAAATAAATTTCAAAATCGCCGTCAATTCGGTCACGTGACATCACGTGCACGTTAAGTCGACACATTTGGTACACTACTTTTACAAAAAAAAAAAAAAAAAAAAAAAAAAAAAAAAAAAAAAAAATTGAAACTTGATAAATTTTTTTTATTATATTTTATTCTTCTTCCAATATTAAACTATAAATGACATTATATAGTTTATTATATTTTACATGTCATATAAATAATAAATACATATTTTTTAATAATTTTTGTAAATAATAAACTATAAAAATAATAAACTATTTTTATAAATAATTTTTAAAAATTGAAACTTGATAAACTTTTTTATTATATCTTATTCTTCTTCCAATATTAAACTATAAATGACATTATATAGTTTATTATATTTTACATGTCATATAAATAATAAATACATATTTTTTAATAATTTTTATTATTATTTACAAAAATTATTAAAAAATATGTATTTATTATTTATATGACATGTAAAATATAATAAACTATATAATGTCATTTATAGTTTAATATTGGAAGAAGAATAAAATATATTAAATTTTTTTATCAAGTTTCAATTTTTAAAAATTATTTATAAAAATAGTTTATTATTTTTATAGTTTATTATTTATAAAAATTATTAAAAAATATGTATTTATTATTTATATGACATGTAAAATATAATAAACTATATAATGTCATTTATAGTTTAATATTGGAAGAAGAATAAAATATAATAAAAAAGTTTATCAAGTTTCAATTTTTAAAAATTATTTATAAAAATAGTTTATTATTTACAAAAATTATTAAAAAATATGTATTTATTATTTATATGACATGTATAATATAATAAACTATATAATGTCATTTATAGTTTAATATTGGAAGAAGAATAAAATATAATAAAAAAAGTTTATCAAGTTTCAATTTTTTCTTTTTTTTTTTTTTTTTTTTTTTTTTTTTTTTTTTTGTTTTTTTGTAAAAGTAGTGTACCAAATGTGTCGACTTAACGTGCACGTGATGTCACGTGACCGAATTGACGGCGATTTTGAAATTTATTTAACGGTTGTACCAAATGTGTCGAACTTTGTTAAAGAGGTGTACCAAATGTGTTGGACACATAAAGCTGTGTACCAAAAGTGGGAATTGACCTATTTCTGTGTACCAAAAATGCATTTCTCTCGTAAATGGACACTTTTCCCTATTATAGGAAAAAGAAAAAAAAAAGGCAAAACAGCTTCTTTTTATTTCAAGTAAAGATGCTAATAAATAATAATTTATCCAATTAACCTCCCAGTTGATTTGAAAATATTGTAAGAGTTTGACTTTTTTAACTTAAAAACACTATTAATTGATAAAATTACCCCTCATATATAACTTATAAATATGGTATTTACCCAAATGTTTTATGATAAATGTAGCACTTAACCCCCACGTGTGATGAATGTGACAATTTACCCTTTTAAGAGTACTTTTGCATTTTTATACGACACTTTTGATGTTCACTCTCAATTTCAAAGAGTATGTTAATTCTTCGTGCAATAAGGTAAATTGCTTCTTTATAACTTTTATATTTAAATCATAACAGTGTAAATTGAACATTATGCATATAACATAGGGATAAATCAGCACTAACCCCAATATTATCATTATATCATTGTGCCATGTTCTGTTATGAAACATAAATATGTGCCTATTTTAATTTTATAACATCTTAAACTATTATAAATTGCTACTTATAATTGTCAGTGCAACATTGAAATAATTTGTCATTAATATTTGAAGATAATGCTGGCAACTTTGATTAATTCAAAATAGAATAGTTCAAGGAAAAATGGAAAAATTCTTACTTAGACCTGGTCTAGGAGATTTTCCTAGACTTTGTGGTTGAAAAAATATCACATCATTAATTGTGATGATGTGGTGCTCTCACAATGATGATGTGGAGTATTTTTCAACCGGGTAAATACCACTTTTGGTCCCTCTTATCATTAACTTTTTACAGAGTGATCCCTTTTATGTTTTTTTTCCACTCTAGTCCCTACTATGAATTATTTGTTTCACTTTAGTCCCTACTATGAATTATGTGTTTCACTTTAGTCCTTATCAGGTGGTTCCGATAACACGTGACATGCATATGAATATTTTTTAGGGCATTTTCGTCCGTTCACTATTGATACTATTTGAGATATTGTTTAATTGTGAGCAATTTTGGTGCTTGAAAAAGATTTTAGGAAAAAACTTTAGTTTGGAATGAAATGTACGATTAAGTTCGATTGGAATGAAAGCCTTGGAAATTTAGTTTTTTTTTTCAAATAATTAGAAAGACGAAAATATCCATGTTAGTTTACTTGAAATGACAAAATTGCCCTCATGAGCATATCACATGTTATCGAAATCGCCTTGGACCACTTGAAAAGGACTAAAGTGAAACAAATAATTAATAGTAGGGACTAAAGTGAGAAAAAAAATATAAGAGGGACCACTCTGTAAAAAGTTAATGATAAGAGGGACCAAAAGTTGTGTTTAAGGTCTAGAAAATCACCTAGACCAGATCTAAGTAAGAATGTCCCAGGAAAATGCAAAAATCAGCATCATCCTAAAAAATACTTGTAAATGAATATGAATGAATGAATGATGAAAATGATTTATTTCCAAGATCAGTATGTTTTACCAATTTCCAAGCACATACATAAAACACAAGTCACAATCATACTTAAAACAAAAAGAAAAATAAACAATTAATTAATTTGAACAAACAACAGTACCACAAACGCAATTTTACCCCAATTGAAACTAAAAATTAAAAGGACTAAACAGTATTCAACCGTTGAAGAAGTTCCAAATAGGGAAAGAACCAATACCACATATTTAAAGTCCAATTTCCAATGTTGTACAGCAATGCCAAAATCTTTTTATTGATTGATTGATTTCTCATATCATTTTCTTTATTAATTTTTTCACCAACTCCCCCAACCGACGAGGTTGTCACATGTTGCATAAAACGACCTCGTTTTGGGCCACCATATGTTTGGGGTCGTGGATCTTGTGCAATGGAAAGAATCTAAAGAAGCTTGGTCTGAACCATTACTGCCACAAAGGAACAAACTCTTTTTATTTTTGTCCTTTTTCTTTCACTTCAAAGGGGAAAGGGTTGTGATTTGTGAAGAAAGTAGGAGAAATTGGATTAAATTTTTTGGTAAATTAAATTTCACATGTAACAGCCCGAAACCGGCACCTGCCTGCTAAGACATAAATAAATAATAAAATAACCTTGATAAATTTCCAATAATTGCAGTTCAGAGCTCTAACTATCTATTACAATACATTAATTTTTCCCAACTCACTTATTACTTTAAAACTTTCATTACAGACCTTCACTTGACAAATTCTAGAAACTCTATGGTAGACGCCCAATTGAAATCCCTTAGTCTGATGTGGCCCATCCTGCCCTTTGGTGAGATTCTGAAAGAGTAATAATTTGAAAGCGTAAGTTGTAAAAACAACTTAGTGAGGCCTGTGCCAGGGTGCAATTGAATTTTATGCAAGAAATGATTTAAAAATCTATGAACTGCATATTTCATTGTAAAATCAATCCACAATAGTATAACAATTATATTGATATCACAGATGAAATCACGTTCAATTACCCGGCAAAACGGGCTAAACAACTCCTCCACTTCAAAAGGATACAATGATCACAGAATGGATCAATAGTTAGTACGCCGGTTAGATATGGGAGAAGGTGCTACCTTTCCCATCTCGGTGGCACTGACATGTCTTAGCCGGATAATATGAGTCACTCCCCAAGGTGCTCTAATCCTTGGTTTGTGAGCCCGGTCAATGGCAGAGCTCTGGTAACCCTGTAGCCCCCAGCTACCCAGAATTATCCAGAGAATACCATCAAACTAGAGCAGATGAGCGCGCAAATAATCATGCACAAGTAATTGGTACTTAGGTGAGATAAAGTACTACACCTTGGTACCATTCATCAATATGAGGTGAGATAAAGTATTACACCCCATTATTCAACCAATATCATATGATGCGAGAAATGCAAACAAGTATAGAATTATCAGTTCTACTATGAAGAAGTAGTACATGCTGCAAGCATTGCAGACAAATATAAACAGAGATATAATAACTGTAGTCATTTCAAATGAGAAATACATATATATGATATGATATTCTTTAGAAACTCTTTCAGTTTTAAAAACATTTTATTGAGGCGCTCACCTTTTTCAGGCTGGAGATGCTTATCCCCCATAGACAACTGACCTCGTGACCTATTATCACTTCACCCCACTAGCTTGACTCCATAGAGAAATGACATCGCTTCAGTTGATTGTTCCATTGCTGTCTCTACGGAAGTCGGGATATGGGGTTCAGTCCTCTCACTATTTCCTTGTTTATCTGACATCTTCACATGCCAAGGATGTTTATAAGTAACTATATCCACTTTATTAATTTTGCAATTATTAACCCTGTTCAAAAAAATTGCTAATAATAATAAAATAGAATATTATATATATAACACTCATTGAGCACAAAAGAAATAAAGAAATTCAAGAAGACACCATTATAATTATAAAATCTATTATTTAATTTCCTATGTTTCCCCGCTCAATATTCTATTCAGTACTTGAATTGTAATAAATCACATATTAGTCGGCCGCCCAATAGTGATCAACCACAATTTAGTACTGAAGGTCCCTAGTAATAGATGTTGTATTACGGTTCCCATTAAAAGACTCCCACTAGCTAAGGACCCTATCCTGGCGTAGCATTATTCTAACTAAACGCTCTGATACCACCTGTAACGACACCAAACTTGAAGTGAGCTTAGAATTCGCCTTTTTCCGAAATTACAGTTAAGAGTTAACGATTTAGAAATTAACCCCTTCTAATAATAATTACTAATACTAGTTCCCATAATTACATCAAAGAATATTTACATAGGATAAGACCTACAACTAGTCTCAAACCTTATATACAGATTCAGATTCAAATTTAAATATTTTCAGATTGCTACGTGGATAATGGAACTCTGGGAGGAGGAGAGATGGGCTAGTTGTTTTACTAGATGTCTGCTCTAATTTTGGGAACTATAATCGAAACTATAGTGTGTCTGTAAATATTATGTTTTGAATCTGAATCTGTATATAAGGTTTGAGACTAGTTGTAGGTCTTATCCTATGTAAATATTCTTTGATGTAATTATGGGAACTAGTATTAGTAATTATTATTAGAAGGGGTTAATTTCTAAATCGTTAACTCTTAACTGTAATTTCGGAAAAAGGCGAATTCTAAGCTCACTTCAAGTTTGGTGTCGTTACATCACATGTCTAAAATTGAACTTTGATTGCATTCACAAAGTAGCAATTCTGACATCAGGTTAAATCAATTTTTTGTATCTTATTTTATCCGTAAATCTTTCTACATATATTCTATCAATAATATATGTATTCCCTAGACTAATCCACTTCACCTGTCCAAAAGTACATCTGTCTCTAACCTATATATATAACAATTTTTAGTTTTATTACATCCCTTGCAAATCAAGCACTATATATATATATATAGCTTTATTTCGAGTTTTTTTTTTTTTTTTTTTGGCGAAAATTACTAGATTTTTTTTTAAATAATAAAAAGATCTTGTTCTCACTTGCGGTCAAGGCATGTTTATTGTTCAACCGCGAGTGGAAGGGAGAGGGAGAAGGTTGTGGTGTCGGGGTCGCGGGTTGTATCGTTTTTGTTCTTTTTTTTTTTTATAAAAAAAAGTATTTGCGTAAACATGTAACTATTATATGAAAATTTAGTAAATGGATGTTCTGGTCTTTTAAACACGTAAGGCAATGCATCACAATCTCCTTACAAGATCATGGTTTTTGGCTAATTTCATTTTTGGCGCGAAGTTTTATGTAAAAGTAGAAAAAAATGAAACTTTTGAAAAAATTTACATTTATGCCTAAAAGTTGTGGTTGAGAATCAGTATTGTCAAATTATTACTTTATGTGATAGAGTAATTTTGAAAAAAATAATTTCATTTTAAGAGAAGGAGTCCTATTTTTAGACATTCCCAGAAAAAAAAAAATAGAAGTACAAATTTAATGGCGGAGGAAGTATGTCTTATGGTTGGCTTTGTTCTTTCTCATGTCTTCAGGGAGGCAATAGAGCAGAGCATTCATTCACTTGCCAAATTAATAGGTCTTAAAAATAGGGGGAAACGACACAAATGACCTCATAACTAATGGCTGCGAGCAAGGTTGTCTGTCAAATATTTAGGCTGACAATTTTACTCCATAATTTATAAAACTATAGTAATTTTGGGAATTTTTTGGTCCAATGGCGAAAATGAACCTCACTCGCTGGTTGACAATTCCCCAATTTAAATTCAACAGGTCCACGAGTAAGGTTCACTTACGCAATTGTATAAATAATTCCCAAATTGCTTCAATTTTCTAAGTTGTCAGGTAAAATTCCAAGCCCGAATACTTGTGAGGCAAATTTTATAACGATCATTAATTATGAGACCAATTTTACCTTCCCGGCCCCAAGTAATAGGGTAGAAAGTGCAGAATTTAAAATTGTCACAAACATCATTGTATATATCCGCTAAAGTTGATTAATAAAGATATCCATTTTGCGATTCTGAAAAAAAAAATCAACTTTACATGCGAAACCTCATGTTCATCTAAAACAAGCGTTTATGCTGTTTAGCCGACAAAGGGTTTATAATATACTCCCTCCGTTCCACTTTTCTTACTCCTATTTCTATTTTTGGACGTCTCAAAACATAGCTCTCTTTCTATCTGAAAAAATAACAAAAATTTACTTTTTTAACAAATTGTATAAAACTCCATGCCAAATCTAAATGGAGCAAGATTATTGGGACGGAGGGAGTACTATATATTAGTTAATGAGCTAATGACCAAGAACTAATCTTTGATCAATTTTGAAATTTCCATCTTATTGAAAACTTAATTTCTTGTCTCAACCGACAATAAGGTTAGCATAATTTCCCTTTTTCTTGTTAGTGAAAGTACTGGGAAAAACTATGAATATAATGTTGGACCACTTGAGATGACTTATTTCGATAGAACAACATAACATTAAATTTAATCTTAGTAAACTACATTTCTTTTTCTCTCATTCTTGGTAAACCTAGTTGTCAACTTGGAAATACAATCTAAAGGGGATTTAAAGGGGATTTGTTTATAAAATACAATCTAAATCAAAGGGGCATGAATCTTGGCCTATCTTAATCTTAAAGAACATATAAAGTTCTATTATATTTACATGTAATCTCTTACAACTTAATTAAATCAAGGGACCATTAATAAACAATTGATATTATACTATATTATGGATATTATTAAATTGCAACATGAACAAAAATGAAAGGTTAGCAATGCAGCTAGCTAGTACATGATGTATTAATCGATGATGACGTCCCAGATGATGAAATCAGGCAAATATATTATAAATTTTAGTGCCAAATAGAATATATGAGAATGGGTTGTACAATCAATCCCGAAATCTGGATATATACATTGGGCTTATAATTAGTAAAAGGGTTCACTGGTTTTTTTAAAGAGAATTAATTAAACCTAGCACGTACAATAATTTTGAATAATTTTTTGTCAACATACTACATTTTTATTATATAATTAAAATAATATAAAGCGGGGGGTAACTTTTGTTGAAGCTTTAGTAGAGTTAGGTTAAGTCCCTCTCGTAATAATGGCCAATGCTTCTCTGAATTACTTTTGCTCATGAGAACTGATTCAAAGGACTACGAAGATGGTGACAAGTCATGTGATTTTTTTATTTTTTTTTATTATACTCCCTTCGTCACTTTTTTCGTTGCTCCTATAAATTATGGAACAAAGATTTAGGTAAGAGTTGAAAAATTAAATTTTTAGTATTTTTTATATTTATTCCTTTAAAAGTAGTGGTAAAAAAAAGCAGAAGCGTATTTAGCGGGGACTATATATAGACCCCAATTAATTTATTTACTTTATTATTGTAGTAATATTATAGCCAAAATAATTAAACTAATCCAAGTATTATATGCCCAAAACACTCAAATAATTGAATCCAAAGAGCAATCAATTAGGTTTAAAACACTAGCACACGCTGAAATTACCTGCAATTAGGGTAATTCATTGCCCACTGACCCAACTTTCAGTCCAACCGAAATACTTGACTGACCAATTAGGAGTTGATTCATTGAGTCATGTTTAAATTCATCCAATCGATTTGAGGCATTTGACAAATGAAAACTTCTTCGTCTTATTGAACTTTATCAAATAACTTCTATTTTCTTAAGCTATTAATCTTTTCAAATCGATCAACTTGAGAATTGTATTAAGGATGTTAGATCAATTGATGACTTTTATAATTTGAAATTAATTGATGATCTTGCTAAAAAGATCGTTGCAACTAAAAAGCATGTCGCATTTTTGTTGGATTACAAACTTGTGACACTGACTTTTACTCTACTATTTGTAACTGTATCAGTAGAGAGGGTTTTTTCTGTTATCAAGATAGTGAATAATCGACTTTGTAACTAAATGTGCGATCAATGACTAAATGATAATTTAGTTGTTTTTATATAAGGAGAGATATATTTAGTGGTATATCAATTATGCTATCATGGGTAGGTTCAGAAAATGAATAATCATTTTGGTCAATTGTTAATGTAATGATGTCATCAGAAATTGTATCGTAGATGTTTTGGGTCTATTGGGGTCATAATGGGATATCGAGTGTAATTAAAGTAACTTGTGAGATTTATTTTTATCAAACTTCACCTCCTCTTATTTGTATCTCATATATTTTCTCGTGAATAAAAATATAATTTTTAAGTTTGACTGCTTAGTTGATTTTTTTATAATTCGGTTATTAAATTATCGTAAAACCTTTAGCCCCCACTACATCAAAATCCTAGATGTCCCTCTTTAGAGAATGATATCAAATCATTACTTTATGTGAAATAATAATTTCGAAAAAAGATAATTTAATTCATATTAGGAATGAAAGCGTTGTTTTGGGACATCCCAAAAAGAAAATATATAAAAAAAAAGGACGGAGAAGTATAAAATTACCGAAGTAAACAAGGTAAACCCCGCCCACATGCAATAGCTCACAAACCACACGAGAGATGTAAACATTACTAGGAAAATCAGGTGTGACGAGCTCGACCTAAAAGCAATGTCTTGAAAATCGGACCGGACTGGTCGATTGGCCCGACCGGTTTAACCACTAACCGGTCCGCAATCCGATCCGGTTTATCCCGAAAAATCAGTCTCTCGAACCGGTAAAATCGGCTCCAAAATCGATAAAACTAGTGAACCAGTGGTTCACTTAATTTTTTTTTTAAATTTAGATATTTTTTGTTATTATTATTTATTTGAAGTCTTATTTAACATTTAAGAGAAATACATTTATATAATTGGAATAACATTCATTTAATTACTGTTTTAACAATCAATGAGGAACAATCAATGCCATATTACATTTTTTTTTTTACATAAAGAAGTACACAACCATTTTCTCATCATTGTGAATAATATTTTTTTGTGTATGAAATTATGCAAATCAATTGACATATAAACATAAAGTTACAACAATAGAACCCAAATGAACAAGCCAAAACTTTGAAAATGAGATGGACTTTTAATTTTGTTGTCTTGTTTTGAATGTATGTATCTTTGAGGGATACTTGAGATTTATATTTTTGACATTGATCTTAATTTTTAAGACATTTTGATTATTTGCATAAAACAATAAAATTTTATATTGACAAAGAATGATATTTTTTGAATTATAATTGTATTTTAGATAATATATATATATATATATATATATATATAAATATTACATAATAATAAAGTCATAATGGTTATACTTATCGAACCATTAATCAGTAGGTCTTCCAGTTCAATGACCGATCAAATTTTAAAAACACTGTTAAAAAGTGTTGACAAGAGAATTCAAACTTGGATCAAAGACATCACGCTAACCAACTAGGCTGGTTAAATTTACTTTCTCTTGTATGTATAAAACATAAACTAAGACTTTATTTTATAATCACACCGCTATATACAAACAAAGATAAATATATACATTATATTATTGGTGATTTTTTTTTCAGAAAAAGCGATAAAATTTATTCAACCAGAAACGTCATGAATTACAGTTTGCCCAAAAAAACTTGGGTAAATCAATCAATGCCTCAACCGAAACTAATCAAGCAAAAAGCTTTGTAGCTTTTTGATAGAGGTGAAAAAAATAATAGAGGTAAAAATGTGGTTTTTAATTTTAAGCCGCATAAATTGTAAACTAGTATTGTAACGGAAAAATTGCACAAAACTCCCGTGTTACAAAAATTTTCACAATATTTTCATAATTTTTTTTTTCCATAAAATTACATTCTCCCCAACTCCGTTTCACCCATGGATATAAAAATATTTATAGTGTATGTTTCGGTTAATTAATATTAAAAAAAAATTCATAAACTCTCTAAAAATATTTTGGAATCACTAAGAAAAATTCTAAAGAAATTACTAAATTTAAAAAATGAATAAGATCTCGAGTCTTGAGATAAAAACTAATTGAAAACTACAACTCATTTTTCGTTTATATTAGTTCAAAAATTGAACTTCTTGATGTTTTTTGTGATCATATATATATATCCGTGTCTTAACATTAACATCTCTCATTACATTTTCTTCCATTGTTATGTTTATTTACCCTTTAAAGAAAAGAAAATTTCATATAGGGAATCTATCACTCTCTTTTAAAATTTTTATTTCACAAAATTCACTTTCTTTTATTTGATTCCTTTAACGAAATTTTGTAGCCGTCCACTTCCCAAAAAATTAGGCGAAGGATGCTTCACGCTACTTTGATGCTCCCAGCCATCAATTTAAAACGCATTTGATTTTGTGGAAATGAAACATTTATTTTCTCTTCTCTAAAAAATATTATTTCACAAAATATTCTTTTGTTATACATTTTGCTACATAATAAATTAATGACATAAAACAAACTTACTTTAAGTTGCATATATACATCTCTTAAACTCAAGCAACAAATATATACTAGTGAAAAAAGCTTTTAACTATATGTAAAATATATATTTCGGATCCTGCGGTAAATCTAACTAAAGATTTTCTTCATTCTTTAGTCACGAACCAAATTAACGTTCTCAAGATAGTTTGAAGAAAAAGAAAAAGCTGAAACGAACGAATCTTTACAGACTTACATAAAATATGAGTTTTTTTCCCACTTAAATTTCTTCGATTTTAGAACTAATTAGAATCAAAGAAATTAAAATTGGCATGCATATTATATATATTTAATATTTATATATCAGAATTAAATCAAATGATAAAAATCATGAGGGTCTCATGAGAGTTGGGTGGGTCCCATTATTAATATTACTATTATTCTGCAGCCAATTTTGATGAGGCGGTCTAATTGGGAATCCTGATGATGCTGCAGCATTAGCAAATAATTGATGATTTATTTGCCATTGCTGTAATTCATTTCTTGAAATTACCGAAATACCCTGATCTTCTCCTCCTCCACCACTACCACCGCCGCCGCCCCCCACCGGAAACTGCCACGTCGGATACAACAATAAATTAACTAACTATGTGGGATACAAGAATAAACTTATTTAGTGGAGTAGATAACTTACTTGATAATTTTGTGCACTAAATGGCAAGTTGACCATTGGGTGAATTTGGGGAACAAATCCATTTCTTCTCCAGGAATTGTCTGTGTCAGTTGAGGTCATTTGGTGCTGAAAATTAGGCTGTTTTAATTAAATGATTAAATTAAATACACAAAATTAAGTCACAATTATACAAGAAATTATTTCATTCATTTGATGCACTACATCACCAATAATCCGATGATATATATTACATACAGAGTGACGTGGATTCTCACTCGATATGTAACAATTGCATTGATGGACTGTACCAGATGTGCTTAGTGACATGGTGCAATCAATGGATGCACAAATTTATCTTTTCAATTATATACGTACCTCATTGTTCAACCCGTGGATTCTAAAATTTGGTTCAAATGACAACGACGATGAAGAATACGGGTTCTTATTAAAACCGGATTCTTGGTTTGATGTTGAGTTTCCCAAACTTAGGTCCAGGTTATGATCTGATGCATTATTTGAAGACTCTGATATGTACACATGAGTAATTAATTTCCATAATTTATGAAGCTGCAATAATTAAAAATTATTAGAACTTATATTATATTTTAAGAAAATGTACCTGGTGCTTTAAGTTCTTCTTCATAAATGCTTGGATCAAAATTGGTAACAGCTTCCTTTCCATTACATTTGATGGCCGCTTTATCATAAGCCCTAAATAATGTATGTCACAAGAAAATAATTTAAATTCATAAAAAGTCATAATAAAAATAAAAAAAGGGTTTGGAATCAATTAAACACAAAATAACCCACCTGGCAGCTTCAATTTCGGTATCAAACAGACCCAAATAAACATATCTGTTATCATGAAATAATCTTAATCATAAAATATAATTAATAAATAAATTAGTAAAAGGTGGGTAAAAATGGTAAATTTACTTTTTGCCTAAAAACTGGCCCATTCTAGATTCCCATCTACCACATTTGTGTAAAGTTACACCTCTATACTTTGAACTCCCTCTTGGAAAACCAGTACTTTGTCTTCTCAGTACATGTACAAATTCCTCCTTAGTTAAATTGCTCATCTGAAAACAAAAAATGTAACACATATAGAATATAATGTTACCTTTAATAGAATATTAATTAATTAATTAATTCTGAATAAAATTAATCAAGAAGACAACTGTTGAGGATAAGGAATAATACTGTAGTAGATAAGGTGTAATGAAACAAAAGAAGAATTCAATCTCTTTTATCTTGTTTCTCTGTCTTTTTATTTCTCTATTTTAATTTTTTTTTTAACTTTGTACAATTAAATGACATACCTGTTTTAAATCTTCTTCGTAATCTTCTAAAGTGAAGTTAATGTCTGCTTCCACTCCTCGGAATTTAATCGCGGCCCTATCATATGCACTGTAATAAGAATAAAATTAATTTATTTATTTGGTCAGATTCTTTGAAGTTTTAAAAAATTTAATTTCTTTTGCCAGAAAATTGTGTAAGTGGTTATTTGGAACTGACCGTGCTGCAGCATGTGCTGTATCAAATCCACCTATAGATTGCAGAATTCAGTAATCAAAATGGAAACCCACCAATCAGATTATAATTAGCTTAAATCAAGTTTTTTGAAAAATAATTATGAAAGAAAGACTAACCCAAATTAATATACTTGCTTTCCATGAATTAATTCTTGCCAACTTATTTAGTTAGTTAGTTAATATTAAAAAAATTTAATTTTATGGAAAATTTTCGTACTAATATTTGACAAAATATAGTAAATAAAAAGGTTTAAAGTAAAAATTACAATATCGAAACATTGCTTTTGGATCATGTGAATTTTATGGAGGAAAAAAAAACTACATTTAATTCGAATGACCTAAGAACAAAAAACAAATGAAAATTTTAATCCATGATTATCTACAAGTGATCAATAAGAAATGGAGAGGAAAATGTAGGGGGGAAAAAAAGAAAAAAAAACTAACCCAAATATACTTGCTTTCCGCAGTCCCTGAATCACAAAAATAAGAAAGAATAAATAAATATATTGAATTATAACGAGAAAAAAGAAAAAAAAAAAACCCTCTTTAAGATCATAAAATAAAGTAGATATTTCTTTTTTTGGAAATAGAAATAAAGTAGATAATTAATAAACATGTACAAATAATTTACACACCAAATATGTGACTCCCAACGGCCAGTTCGCCGGTAAAAAGTGACGCCGCGATACTGTGAGCTTCTTGACCTCGGACCCCGGCGGCTCTTCTTAAGCGGCTGCGCCACCTCCGCCACAGACTTCCCCAACACACCTCCAACGCCGCCGTGTGGGTCCGACTGACAAAACTTAACTCCCACCCAATGAGACCTCGGAAAATCCTGCAGTCCATGAGAGCCATCCACAGGAAAGAACTGCCGCGTCACAGGCGATGAACATGGACCCGGTTCATCATCGTTGTTGTGGGCCATAGAAAATCCAAAGAGTTTCCCACTACTCCTTTCTTCGGATACATCTTCCATAACCACCGCCGAAGAGCTCGAATTCGACATGGATCCGACCCGTTTACCCTTCTCGTCGGAGCAGTAACCCTCCAATAATGAATCGTTAAGATCCCACATTTTTTGTGATAATTGAAAAAACAAAGATACAGACAGACAGACAGACAGAAAAACAGATTCAACACCCACAGCCACAGGCAAGTAAATAAAGTAAGCAAACTATAAACAATTATGGGCTATTTGTCTGGATAAAAACTGTCTCATCAAACTGAAATTCTATGCCTGTTTGTTGGGTGGAGAAAAATCTTGGCAACTCCCATTTTTTCAGCTAGATCTCTTACTTTCTCTCTCTATATATATCTTTTTTTCTTTTTTCTTTTTTCTTTCTTCTCTCTCAGCCTATAGATATAGGTGCATAGACGAGGCAAGTTTTTTCAAGGATTGGCCGAAAGGAGTACTACCCTCTTCACTAATCTCTGTTTGGCTCTGTCTCTCTGTGTGTAGGTGTGTGAAATTTGGTTCATAAATAGGGCAAGTTGCCTTCTTTTTTTGGGTTTCAATTGGATAGACTAAAGTATATATAAATAAATATATAGATAGATAGAGTCTCTAAACCTAGAAAGAAGGGAGGCCCTCTTTTTTTTCTTTAGCTGTTATGTTCAATCAAATCACAAATACTTCAAGGATGGTTTTCTAAAACTCTTTCCATTTATATATATATACTCTGATTTGGGAGTAAATATAATCACCCTATCTACTTGATCTAGCTTGTAAAAAATATTTTGTGTTATTTGAATTAGCAAAGAAAATCTCATGTATAAATATTTTGTTTACTTAATATATTCATTAAAAAAATTAAGAGTTGACTCATGAAAGTTATTGCTATTTGCTACTTTCTCGGTCCCATTTTATTTTATTTTTTGATTTATAATAAATAATTTAATTAGTATATTTCATTAATAACTTCATAATATCATATATCACTAGAATATTAATATTTAAAAAGTTTAATACACTATAAATATAAAGATTTTATAATAATAAGTCACTTAAATATTAGAAAGTTTGATAGGGTACTGTAGCTAATGGAGTAAAAATATAATTTTAAAAGAATAAAAGTGTTACTTTCAATTTCTTAAGTTTAGAAGGTGTAATTGCTAATTTTAAAATGTAAACCGTGAGGTTTCATATTTCGCTTAAGAGATACAAGGCTACAATTGTTAATTTTTATTCAAAGCATGAATAATACATGCAATTTTAGCGAGTGAAGCATATTACGGTTCGAAAAAAGTTAAAAAAAAAAAAGAAAAAAAATTGGTAATAATAGTAGTAATATATGGGTTTCTTTACCAATATATAATAAAGTATAGGAGGTGTTTTTGCAATAATCGTATATAGATTCGTACGTTTATTGCAAAATCTAGCGTAGCTTTAACTACTGACCCTCAAAATCTAGATCTTTCATTGGTTGTTGTTGTAGTTAAGGAAAAAGAAGAAGGAAAAAATAAAGGGAATAAGAGAACCATCTCTTTCTTACGCAACATTCCGACGTTAACCAAATCGAAAAGCAAATTCTTCATTTTTCTCTTTCCACATTTTCTTTTTTTTCTTCTTCTCTATATTAACCATAATGGAAATAGACAACACGAAGACTAGATGGATGACTTATTACTCAATTGCCTTTATTAGATAAACTAATTATCATTTCATTGTCATTCATTCATTCATTCACATATATATTAGCCCCACAACGTAACTTTACCTTTTTTTTCTTCTTCTTCTCCTCTCTTCTTTTCTCTTCTCTTTTGTGTTTTTGTTACCTCATTTTCACCTAGGCAGCTAAGAGTGGGGCCGGAACAGCAAAGCTTAATTTCCATTACTTTAATTGGTTTTAGAGAATGAAGTAAAAAAGTTGACTATTGGACATTATATCATTTTAAAATTGGTGTTTTATATATGTTCACATATTTGTATGTTTATTATTGTCAATATTACAATATAGTATATTGATATAATGCAATTTGATATGCAAGAAAGAGTATAACATAAGATCATACGTCCTATGCCTTGTGGCAAGAAGTACTATAAATAAAATGTATAAGAATTATGATGAGATAGGTGAAACTTTTACTTTGGATATGGACCTTTGTTTTCTTAAACACAAATACATGCACTAAACTTGAATCATAGTTCGTTTGTATCAAGTTCCTAAGTCAAACTCAAATTTAATTTTAACTGACATTGAATTGATATTTGCGACATATTTTTTTCTCTATAAAACATATAATATACTTTTTCCATAAGACTCCAGTATCCAAATTGTATTTCAAAATTTTAGAGTTTAGAATACTCCACATTAATCAAACTTAATCCAATTAAATTTTGTTGCGAACATTTCGATAAAGGAATACAATACAAATTAAATTTTCAAGACCAAAAACCAAGCGAAAATTTGAACAACACCAATATTTATGGACCTTGAGCTCCTTATGGATTGATTTTGGCCCATGTCCCGTCCCACCGAAAGTTAATCAAAATGATCAATATGAGTACGTTTAGTCCTTTACAAAATTGGTCCAACTCAACTCCGGATTTTCTCAAACCCTTTGATCTTATACCAAGCTTATATAATATAATGTCTAAAACTATTTATATAAACATGGACCACCTTAGTGTTTCTCAAACATGCAGACCTAACATACAAAATCATTATAAGTCATATCTTAAACTTTTAAAATTTATAAAACTCGATGGACGAACCACTCAAATCAAATTTCTAAAATCAAATTAACAAAACAAAATAAAACCAAAATCGTTCCATATAGACCCTACGATTTCTCTCCTAAATTACAAGAAAGATTTCGTAACTATAAAAGAACTTATTTTGTTCACATCTGAATGTTAATAAAAAATAATAGTAGCAAATAGTTTTTCAAAAAATTGCGGTCAAGATTACAAGGTGAGAGGAGTTGGAGGAGTAAAAGTAAATAAATACAAGTTGGAGAGGAGGGGTATTTTGGGGAAAGAAGGGAGGGTGGGAATTATTGTGAGTCAGGGCCACGGCAGAGGGGCAGAAGGGTTTAGTCTAAGAAAAGGAAATTGGAATAAAAGCAAATTTGGAAAAACTTTCCAGAAAAATCCAATCCAAAAGTACGGGAAGAGGGCCACCATTTCCTCTTTTATTTTACCAGCGGACCAATATGTACCTCGTATTTATTAATCTAATATTTTCCCCAATTCTCTGTCTCCACGCGCGTGTATAACACTCGTCTTTAGGAATGACGCATATGTCCACTTTTTTTTTTTTTTTTAATAATCCCTGTCCACTTGTTTTTATATGGAGTATATATTTTTGCTTTTTAAAATTTTGCTTTTTAAAATTTTGCTTTTAAATCTCAAATGCATTATGGGTCAAGGAAAACAGTGTCAATGGGCCGATGAAGTGAAGTGGTTGGTAAAGGTCTCATGTATTTGATTTTTCCGGTTCACTATATTTTATAAATATTTTAATTTACCAAAATGATAAAGAAAAAAACAACAAGGCAGGTTTGTTTGATTTTTCATAAAACATTTTGATATCTTAGAAAGAAATAAGCAATTAAATTTTTAGAATTCAACTAATCATACAAATTTTTGCCTCGAATTTTTAAAACTTATTTCTAAAGTGTTTAAAGATACAATAATTTGATTTGACATAAAATTAATTATTTTTTATCATACTTTGCTCACATAATAATTTTGATTTAAAATAAAAATAACTTATATATCACTATACTCTTATTTTCATAATCTCTAAGAAAAACATATGAAATATTACTATATTCTATCTCTAAAAATTTAAACAAAACTAGTCTTTAAATACACGGAAATCTAACTAGGGTTATCAATTTGTAAGAAAAATGTATTATATATTTATATTATAGAATTATAAGAGTATATGTAATTTTATCTCGGTCTAGAGTAAGTGGTTCTGAAATAAACTATAAAATTGGTTACCATGTGTTGTGAGTGTGTTTTGTAGTCGGTATTAGAAGACAAAATGACAACTTCAATCTAATGTTTTAAGACAATGATTTTTTTTCCAATGATAATCTCTTTCGAGACGGATCAGATATATTTAGTGGGAACCTCTTTCAACAGGAATTTGAACATAAGTTCGTTACTTTGTAATGACTAGTCTCTTCTATTACACCAATAAAAAACAATGATTGAATAAAGGTAATTAAACATATCCTTATCCAACAATTATTTTTGGTAACTATTGCTAATTAAAATATAAATAGAGAGAAAAATCATTAACCTTCCATTATGGACATTTGGAATTGGCTTTATAATAGTGCTTCAGTGTCATTGCAATAATTTTGTAAAAGCCTAATTGTCCGACAATTCTAAGAGTTGTTTATTGTACTTTTATTAGGATCAAATTAAACACATTTCATTTAAACTAAATTATGTTATGAATTAACAATACTCAAGATACTACTAGAAAGTTCGTCTAAGTCTATTATATGACTTGCACTCCACTTTGCCAATATATGACCTGTTTCATTAGTCTCTCTGAACTCATGGTTCACAACAAACCTGAGGGGGGAAGAGGTAATAAATCGAATATCTTCAAACACGAGATTCACGTGTATAGCTAATAGAATTTGATGTCTTCACGATTTCATCAATTACTAACTTAACATAAAAGTCATCATTTGCTGCTAAAGTTTGTAAATCAACGAGAATGCGATATCTCTTTTAAGTGCAACCAACTTTTTAGTAAGATCGCAAATTCCTTTAAAATTAGAAAAATCATCAATTGAACATCCTTAATATAATTTTTAAGTTGATTGAGCAAGGCTGAGAGCTTAAAAAAAGAGAAACCATTAGGATAAAGTTCGGCTAAACAAACAAACTTTCCTTCGTTAAAGACCTCAAAAAGATTGAATGATTGGATGAGTTTTATCATGCAACATAAAGATGCAACTGCGTATTTAGTTCATTGAAACGGTTGTTTAACTCTTGTATTTGTCTAACTGTAGCCGAATTGAATTTCTCAACTTTGTAATGGCTCGAAGGTCAGTTGTTCAATTCTACGTCTTGGCCTCCCACATGAAACATATACATTATTCATAGAATGAATTTAAAGTTCATACTTGGAACAAAAAAAAGTAATTTCCTAAAACAAATGTCCACATCCATTATCTCTTGTCTCTTGAAATCAATCTTTAAATAATTTGACTAATCTAATAGCATTCACACTATGACTTGATATTTTTTTTACCCAATATTTATTATATATGAATTAATACTACCATAATAATAAAAACTAAAAAATAAAATGAGTGGATCGATCTATAGACCCCCTAGTCCCATGTTAGATCCGCCAATTGACACTACCCCTTTTGGATCCAACCCGAGAATGTACCTTTCCAAACACAAAAACGATATAAATATCTGATAATTGATAATTCTAGCTCACTGGAAGTGTATATAGCGTGAGTTTGGCTCAGCGATTGGAGCTCTTAAAATCACTTTTACATCTCTATTGTAATTTTTGAAGTGTTTGGCCCTGATTGTAAAAATTACTTATGTTCAATCGTGATTTTCATGGTGTTTGACCCCAAAGATCATAATCTCTTTTATGATCTCGAGATGCAAAAAAGCAACTTATTTTATAAGCAACTAAAGTGTTACTTTTACAAAGCTATTATATTATACAAAAGTAATTATTCTATAATTAATTTTTTCTATAATAAATTATTACCATAATTAATTTTAATAAAATTAATTCTCTTATAATTACTTTTCGAATTTCTAGCTAGGCCAAACTCACCCATAGTTACAATAGAAGATATTCATACATATTAAAACTAGATTCAGTGTAGATTTTTTTAGCAATCCCATGACTACTTTATGAAAAAACGAATCCCATGACCACTTTATGATTCGGATCCACACAATATTTTTTTTTATTCGGAAAATGCAGAAGGTAAAATCTATTGATAATCATCAATTACAAAATTAATGATAAATATATTGTGGAAGTTCGGAAATAATGTGGAACATTTAAAAGAAAAAAGATTACAAGATATACGCCTAATATTAAAAAAAATAGTGTCAAGGTTGCTAGAAGATGCGGTAAAAGTTCCAATGCCATTTATTACCGATTTACAGTTTCCTTCAATCCCCTATTTACGAATTGAAAGAAAAATTTATAAAGAAAGTTAATGTCCAACAAAAACTAATTAATTCAAAACCGTACGCAGACCAAATTAACATAATATTGACAACATACCCATTAACCTTTTACGTGAACTAAAAGTTAATGTACCTATTTATTATTTGACCATATTTGGCATTTAGGGACGTGATTTATTAGCACTCTTATTAAGTGGGAGTTGGGACTAATTTATTACAATAAATATTTACCTAACAATATTTGACTTTTCACATGTACCCTTACATTTAATTTAATTTAATTTAATTTTTTATGTTTGATTTTGATAACTCAGGTGTCCAAATTTACATTATACTAATCTTGAACTCTCAGAATTCTTGTTCTAAAACCTTGAAGAATATAAATTGCGGGATGTACCCCTATCAAATCTCGAGATATATACCACTATACTGTTGTACACTATTAGAAAACATGTACCCTTAATTAGATTAATACATATTTTAAGTTGCGTATCAGTATCATGTGGATCAATATGAAACTGTGATGTGAAATAACCTTGAAAAACTTATGGCTTATTTTGGGAAAAGTTCTAAAGAGTCTGATTTTGCCTGAACCGAATCAAATTTAATTTGATAAAATTTTTAAAAAATACCTCTATTCTTATTAAAATTTGATAATAACCCACCCACTGATCATTAACTAAAAAAATTAACAATAACACCAGCAATAACAACCTCGTTCACTTCAACGATTAGCAATAATTTTCTTGTTATAAGAGTTTTTCAGTAATGATCATTTCTCTAAGAAGAAAATAAGTATACAGAGCTAATTTAGTTGTACTACTTTAATTTTTCTACCACTAAACTTTTTTGTAGTTACATTAATTTAGAATTTATAATTAATTGACAATTAAAAAATTAATTATTTTGCCCCAAAGTAATACGTACTTTATGAATTGGTACTTCTCAATCATTCATGATTTTGATTCTCCTAATTCATAATTTGTGGATGTTTAGTCAGAAGATGACAAATTTTAAAATTTAACAAAAGAATGTAACTATAATTATAAAAATCATTTTAATTTGTATTTTGTTTTTTTTAAGGGTAAGGCCTATTTACGAAAATCCCCCCTCACATATTGGGTATTATGAAAATTCTCATGAAATTTATTAATTGCATTAGAAAATCCCACTCACATATAATGATTAAGGTAGTTAATTGCATTCAAATTTGTTCTAAATATATATATATATATAAGAAGACATGAAGCCAATATTTTCTTCATTGTGTGTTTTCTTTTCTATTTTGTTTCCATACCATGTTTTTTTTTTAAATTCAAGTGCTCATATATATGCATAGCATACATTCATATATTGATGAGCATTTTCCTTTTTTTGATTTCAAGAACTCCGAATTGTTGAGATAAAACATATCAATAACTTGAAAGAAAGAGCATATGTAGTGTTATCATAAAAAAAAATTTAACACCCGCAGTGACCAAAATTATACAATCGAGATTAAACAATTGTGGAGGTTATAAACTCAATTTTATTTATTATGTTTTCATTTGTTTATTATAAAAACTATTAACATATTGTTATTAAAAAAAATAGTCCTCATCTGGATATTTCATTTCTACATATAAAATTCTTATTTTACTATTTTGAGGTGATTTATTTTAGAAGAGTGTAGAATTGAAAGGGTCGAAGTATAAGGTGTAGGCAAAATTAAATAACTTTTTAAGTTTGGAAGGACTTCTTATTATATTGACAATGTATAATTTAGAATATTCATAATCAAATTTTAAATATTTGATTGATTAAAACAATATTTTTATGATTTTATATGCAGTTATAACTTGGTGGAAGTTTTATATGCTTTTGAAGTTCAACTTGGATGAAATTTTTTAACGTTAAATATTTATAAAGTTCAATAAGTCATAGTTCGATAAATAAACAATTGTTTGCATTTTCATATTTCAACATTTTATGGAACATATATATTTGAAATACTAATCATTTTTTCAGTTACGTAGATACTTTATACTTGATGGTTGATTAGTAGTTTAATGCATTCTCTTTAATCTTTAGACACTGAAATAAAAGCCCTATCATGGAATATATATTTAAGATGTGTTCAATATAGTAATATAGTAAAACAAAAGTGGAAAGCTTAAGTACTGCATTTTAAGGTAACAATATTTGAGGTGTAATGCGTAAATCAAGAATGTCAAATTGAAATCTTAATAAAATGAAACAAAATTGTTTTTGATTATTTAGCTATATTATATATAGAGAAACGTAAATTTAACTTCTTCGTGTAATTATATTAACTTTGAGGTGTCGTGAGAAAAACAAATTTTGAAAATAATATTAGGGTATTTCTTGAACAAAAAATTATTTTCTTAGGACATCAAAATGTGTTGTCATCTATGAAGCACGGATACTTCAAAAAATTATTAAATGCCGTGTCGAACTCTTTTCGGATACGATACTCCTCTGATACTTGTGGGATACGTATTCGACACTCCACATGACGTGTCGGTAAATATAATTAACAAGAAATGTTGGACACACGTATCGGATACTTATTTAGACGTATCCAACACATTTTATATTATGAATTTTCCTAAGTCACCACAATTGGTAAGAACAATGTAAGGCATCAAATTACTGTTTAAACTTTGTATTATATACAGCTGCAATACAAGATAATTTGTCTATCACGGGACATGTTTTATATAACATAGTAAAACAATGAACATTATGTATAATTAATAGTATTAAATTACTAAATAAATTTTTTTTTCTAAAAATTATGCAATTTAGTACTTATGAAACTTAACTTGATCTATTTCAATATGTATGAATATATACATAAATTATTTTACTTATTTCAATATGCATAAATATATAAATTTATATTTTTTACATTCGTATCCATGTCGTATCGTATCCAGTAAATTTTTAAAAATCCGCATCGCCGTATCCGTATCGTGTCGTATTCGTATCAGCGTATCCGTATCAGTGCAACATAGGTTGTCATCAAATAGTGTAATGAATCAAATACCTATAGAGTAGCTTGAGTTACTTCCAAAACTTAAACGGTGGTCATTGTATTTACACCAATATATGAGAGATACTTTAAGCAATTATCTTTTGATATTGTTGAGTTAACTTATGATTGTCAATCATCCATATTCCATATCTCATGAAAAAAAAAATATAAGAAACATTCGTTTTAATTAAATTATACTTTTACAAATATTTCTAGCACATAAAAAAAGTTTCATATTGTAATTTTCACATGCATGAAAATTGTTGCGATCACAATACATTATAATTTATTTTGATGTAAATTAAAATAAATTATTTAAGTTTGTGCATAGCACGGGAATAGGCTATTACATATATATACGAGACTTTTTACTGATATAGACGACACGATTTTTTTTTTTTTTTTTTTTTGACAATTAGATAAAGCATATGGTTGCATTTTACTGGTCATAGTTTTATTAAAACTTTTCTTTTTTTGTTATGAATTGTAGCAGCATTTAAAATAAATAAACATTAACAATATAAAATATGATCAGAATAGAACGTTGAAGAAAAGAAAAGGCCAAACCAACTCAACATGAGATGGATTCATAGATATATATCTTCTTTTATATATTTAGTTATTTACCTATGCATCATGGTTGACATCACACGCCTCATACATATATATATTATATATATATACTAAAACAAAGAAAGTACCTAGACTAGAAAAAATACCTAATTAAATAAATACTCATTTACAAAAGAAAACGAAAGAAGAAGAAGAACCTAGAAAGAGTCCTTTGGAACATAATGCATAAAAGTGGAGCCCAATTATATTAAATGAAAGGAAGAAGAAGCAAAATATCAACAATTAAATCTGTTATTTTATTTAGGATCCAAAAGAAATCTGTTATTTTAATTTTTCTGATTATAAGTGGGGGGGATTCCCAAAGAAAAAACATGCTATTAATGGAAGTGGGACGAGGCATTGTTCGTACAAGTGTTTTCCCCAACAGGAAATAGTACCAATTTGTGGGCCTCACACTTTTCTCTACCTCATCTTTAGTTGAAGTCCAGGCCCACATGTATTTCAATATTAGTAATAATATCTTCTACTTGTGTGGACACATTTTGTAAGGCCCACTAATAAAATTGTCATTGCTTTCCTCTTCAATATTTAATAGGGTTTTTTCTATAATAAATATTTTATCGGGTTTTTTTTTCTTTTATAAATATATTCCAAATTAATAATCTGGCATAACTGTCGAGAGATTTGGATTATCACTTCACATGTCCCAAGTATATTGGTGGACTGCACCACGTATATTCTATGACGTGGTGCAACAGTTGTACTACATAAGTTGTTTGTTAGATTTCGGAATCCATTAGAAGAATAGTTTTTTTAACGGGTTTTTTGGATTTCTAATACTTTCTTATATTAGATTGCACTAGTAATTAATAATAATTATATAATATAAGGATGCTAGAATAACCGAAAGAATTTGTTAATGCAAAATTAACTTTGTACTATGGTTTGTGTGGTCTATTATGAAGTCATATTATCTAATCTTTCTGAAACTTACTAAGGTAAAATTTTAATGTTTATTTATTTATATGTGATTAATATTGACTGGACAATTATAATCATATAACTATAAGTAAATAATTGAATAATTGAGTTAGTTAAATTGATTAGTTAACAAACACACAAGTATAAAACCAAGCAAACCATTTTTAATTCAGCTCTGTAAGTGATTGAGCTAGGATTTCCGTATAAACTCATGTTAATATTATTTTCAAGGTTATTTTAATTTGCTCCCTTTGATTATTGTTTATGCATGTTATGTCCCTCTAATTGCATTACTTTGCTCCTCCAACTATCACTTGTGCATAAATAAAACATTTTACTATACAGAATTTTGGATTTGAAAAAATATGAAATGAATTACGTTGTTTCAATTAGGGTCCAAAATTTAAAAAAAAAAAAAAAAAAAAAAGCATTATTCACTATTATTAAGGCCAGTCATAAAGTATTAAACTATTACATCTGGTAATTTTATTCTATGTGATGGAATATTGAAGTACAGTTATCATAATTTCATTACCAATATATATAGAAGGTTTCATTACCAATATAGAAGGTTTCTTGATTAACACAAGAAAACCTAAAAAAGGAAAAAGATGAAATTCGAGACAAACAAATACGGAATAATATATCAAAGATGAAAGCAGTATTTCAAAAATGGACCGAACCAGCCGGTTCGAGAGGTTTAATCAATAACCGATTGTCAATATGGTCCGATCAACCTTCCAAAATCAGCTTTATTCCTGACCAGTTCTTCCATAACTTCAAGTATTTTTATTTTTTTATATAAAAGTTTAAGTGACAAAATTCATCAATATTTTCGTTTTTTCATAGGTGATTATTAGTAATAAAATTAATGTTTTTGATATGGTGTTTATCATATTTTGAATTATTGTTTTGATATCATATTATCATATATACTTGTAATTTGTTACTATCATCCATTCTCAATTCAAGATTGGTAGGAAAAATAATTGATGAGATAACATTTAGTTTTTATGGAAATAAACTTGAAAAAATGGATAAGATTTTTTTTTTAAATAGTTGATTACACAAATTAAAATTTAAATTAAATCATTACTTCGTAATGATTTAATTTAAGATTAAAACCGTGAAACCGATCATAATCAGTAAAATTATCGATTCGTTGTCCGACCTGATTTTTAAAACATTGGATGAAGGCATAACATGATCCAATTGAATGTTAAAGGGACAAAACGTGGATCACAATACTTGAAAGGGTTCTTAAGAAACATAAATTGCAAAGTACAAGTCTAATAGATGCTCATTGTCCTTCTCGACTTGTCATAGTTAAATTATGTCCCCCGGGAATGAACCTTTGAAAAGGATGACTGTTTTAACAATCACAATATTATACCTAATCTACTCAAATTTAATTAATTACTCAATTATTAAAGCCAGCCACTTAAAATAATTGAGCTTTTGAATGTGCATGACATGGACTCATCGGTCTATAAAAACAATAAGCATGTCCAATAATGCTTGTAATTATGGTCGTAATTCGTGAACCACCATATATTTCTGCACCTTATAATTGGCTAGCTATGGTACGGATATAGCACAATTTTAGTAGTATCTATATAACTATATATATATTGTTTACATTGATTAAAACTTCTATAAATATCAGAACATGGAAATGTTTCCCCGTTTTAATCAATGTAAAAAAAATATGTTCTTTGTTTTTATTGAGGCTCTCTTACATTTTTTATTTGAGTTATTTTATAATTTTTCTGGTATTCACGAAATACTATAAAAAGAATAACGTATTTCTTTGATCAAAATATACCGATAAAGAAAATTTTATTTTGTTTTCTCCAAATAATCGGAAAAAAATATAGTATTTCATGGAATAAGAAATATACTGAAAAGAAAATTCAACTATGTATATGTTGGGTTATGTTGTTGTTGGCAAGTCAATTAGAATGTATAAATTTGAAAGAAAATAGTAGTTGAATTGACAACTTTCCCACATTATTCAATTATATTAATGAACAACGTAGTACCATACCTACAATGAATAATTTGGAAGAGCATTGCAACTTGCAAATTTATTTTGGAACACTAAGTAATAAAATGTTTTTCAAAATGACCTTATATGGGCAAAAGTAAAAGTATAGACCCCAAAGGCGATCTTAATTAATTTACCAATTAAGTTGTAACCAAGTAGCCAATGGTACTTACGAGGAGGAGAGGTAACTCGTCAGCGAAAGCTTTAGCTAAACTGGCTTTATGTTGGAGAAGTACAAGTGTGGGATGAAAAAATAAAGTATTATAAAATTTTCAATTTTTTTATCGGATGCTATGGTTAAACATTACATGAAAAATTCAAATCTACATTGTCGAATATGCATGCATCGAAATGTGGTCGAAAATATGTAGATTTTTTAACTTTAGAATAAATAGAACTAAATAATGTGATTTGTTTCTAAAGTGTTTATGTTCATCGTAAATAGATTATGTTTTATGCCTTCCGATTAAATATTTATTATTATTTTTTTGAGAGATTAATTTAATTTTATAGGATAGAATTTTTATATAACAATTTCATAGATCTTCTCTAAATAATGTGTGTAAATTAATATAATAATAAATTTATACTACTTTAAAAATAATTGTTACATAGTATCGATTAAATTAGTTGAGATATATTTTTTTAATGAATTTATCACCGCAATGTTTCATTCCTGGATTCGTCCCTGGACCTAACATAGGGAAAATATTAAGGAGAAATATATTGACTGATTTAAATATCCTGATCGAAAGAGAAACTTACTCCGTCAAAAAGATCAGGGTCGAAAGGACTGTGAATGAAAAAATCTCATCCTTTGAGCCCGAAAAACTTTCAAACTCGAGAAAATCATGATATATCATATTTGTACCACATATGTGATATTAACGTGGACCTTCTGTCTGGAAAGATTGGTCAAAGTTCCCCAAAAAGTACTCAACCAGGGATCAAAAATGTGGCTCGACCTTCAAGCAACACAATACAATGCTCACAACACGGCTGCTTATACAAATCGATGACATGGCTTCGATATTTGCTTCATTTATTTAACATGCTTCAATCGATTTGCATATGCCTGATACGCTGCTCGAGCGGAGCTACGCAATATCACAGTTCATATGATCGGACATCAGTTGATCCTTGCGTGGTTAATAACCAAACATATCTTTGTCAAATCCGAACAGTTCGATCACCAGGTGGGCACATATCCTATGCTTCGGATCAAAATCACACTTGTGTTGATTAATATTTGATATAAACTATCAAATGCCCTAAGATCTATGTCTCTTTCAACCAGGTCGACCAAAGTAAAAATCATTTGAACGGGTCAGTCCCGATAAAATTTTCACCCATAAACCCCCTCATTTATTACTTATTCGGTACGCACTAACTATGTTTGTCAGATCGGATCTCAATCCGACTTGTATTGGCTTAGCAATTGAAGGATTATCAATAAAATCACCTCCAACACAACCTAATCAAAATTCCTTGTGTATTTACAAACAAGATTTTTTAATCAATATTGGATCGGAGTTTCATCAAGCAACGGCCAAATTAAGCTGATCGAGGGATCGAGTTCATTCGAATACGAGAAACTTTAACTTTGACCTAGCTTCCTACCTAAGACGACATATAATCGGAGAGTTATGGTTGGGATCCCTAGCTCCAACATTGATGAAATTCCTTAAAACAAATCTGACCATCTTACCTAACCCAACCTTTGAAAAGTCCAAAGGTACCCCGCATAGTTAAATATCGATCGATCTCCATAATGCATGTTCTACGTACGTTGGCAAATTCATTACTCATTAGTTACAAGATCCAGACTATAAGGCTTTAGGTACCCTCCCCCTCCTTTTGTATCTTAAATACTGGTCCAGAGCCATTAATTATATGCATGGGTGCAGGCGTGAGGCAATCATCTCTTATTTTCGACCAAATTAAAATTGCGCAGTGATTGGTGGTCATGATCAGTCACATCTCTTTATGGATCAAACTGTTAGTTTATAAATGTATGTTTGATCAGATAAATATTGAAAAACTTTTTGAAAGTAATAGAAAAAATTGTGAAAAAAATTACTAGATTAAGAAAAAAATATATATATAAGAGAGTTTCAAAACTACACTTTATTTTATTTTTGTTGTCTCAATATTGAAATGTACGTCTTCATATTTCTGACAAAGAAAATTCTTACTTAGACCTGGTTTATGAGTATGTGTCATGTTAAAAAGAATTCAAGTAATAATTTGAAGAGGATTGCTTAACATTTGGAATAATAATTTATTTTTTTATAAATTAATAAAGATACCAATTTATTAGTTGTTAAAGGAGTTGGCTAGTTTTGGAAAAAAAAAAAAGTCCAAAACCATTAATGGAACACTTATGGAGTGAGGAAGTGTTACAATTAATACTTCAGAAGGTAACTGATACCACCTCAATACTTTAAGGCTGTGTTCAGTTTACACAATTGGCCTCAATTAGTCATGAATTGGGCTGGGAATTATTTTAATTGTGGGCTAATTCATGGTTCAGTTTGCAAGATAAAATCACGGGCTGCCCAGACTTAATTGTGCGATTTGTGGGCCAGCCCCCTTTATTTGCCCAATTCGAATTCGCCCAGCCTAGGTCCAATTGAAAAATAATGGGCCAAACTAATTATTTTCAGACAAAAATGCCCTTTGATTTCGTTTTAATAACAAAAATACCAGAGAATGAAAAAAACACAAAAGTAAATTTCCCCCCATTTCCCCAAAACTCCCACCTGGTCGCCCATTTGAAACAGTAGATCTCCCATTTCCCCTCTCCACTGCCGACGCCATTCCCAGGTAAGAGGATCTTCATTTCTTCCAAACTTTATGAAAATTGCACAAATGAACCTTATATTTTCTCCTACTTCACCAATTTTGACAAAATAGCATGAAAAAAAGCTTCAATTTTTGGAAATGTAATATACTTTTTTTACGTATGTAGTACAATTTGGGCCTTTTTTTTTTTTTTACATTTTCTGCCCTTTTATTACAAATTCGTATGTAGTATAATTTTATTAAAAATTCGTATGTAGTATAATTTTTTACAAAAATTGTTGTGTTTCAATTGTTCTACTTTATGACAAAATAGTGTAGCTTGATATAAAATTGTAATTTTTATTCACAGGGCTCAAGATTGGAGTTAGCTCAAGATTGGAGTTAGCTCAAGCTGCCGGATTGTGAAGAATTTCTTGTTGCATTTTTATAAACATTTCTCCCCTACTAAGTCACATTTTTTTAATCAAGATTTTTAATGGCTAACAAAAAAAATTTCTTGTACAGGGACGAGGAAGGCTACGGGGAGTTCCTAGCTAATTTAAATTGAGGTAAGTTAGAGCTATCATGTTTTTTATATTAATTAGTATGTGTATTTTGTGGATAATGGAGCCTTTTGAACATTTTTTCTATGTAGTAATGTCAAATTTTGTTCAACTTTGTGAATCCCATAAAACTTGTTAAATTATACACAAAGTTTATGATAAAATTGTGTTGACCTTATATTGATATATTTTATGAAAAAAAGTATTAGAAATTAATGAAATATAAATGTACATGTTGCCAGAGACTTTTTCTATCAAATATAAAAAACTGTTTGTGACTTCTTTTAGGTTATACAATGGATGCCCGGAAGAAACAATTGATTATGTTAGCATTTCGTCGGTTTTTTATCCTCGGCATGTTTTTTATATGGTTCCGTTCTAAACAACATGGCAATCGTAGGAGACCCCTACGGTATAGCCTAATCCGTAGGAGACGTAAGTGGATGAAAAACTTACGAAGAATAACTGAAAAAGATCCTGTAAGGTGTAAGGATAATATACGTCTTAATATTAATTCATTTGATAAGTTAGTTTGTTTTCTTGCTAACGTGGGGGGTTTGAATGACACTAAATATGTGACCGTGCGCGAACAAGTTGCCATGTTTTTGACCGTTTTTGCCCATCACAAAAAGAACCGTATCGTAAGAACCGATTACCGTCGATCCGGCGCCACCGTTAGCAAGTGTTTTTACCGTGTTTTGACATGCTTGATGAAGCTTCACCCAATATTGTTTTCTCAACCGGATCCAATAACAAATGATTGTGAGGACGATAGGTGGAGTTGTTTTCCGGTAAGGAACAAACTTTAATTTTCGTAATTGCGTTGGGTATTTTCTTTAACTTGTGCATTACAATATAGACGTTGTGTACGTATAGGGGTGCATTGGGGCACTAGACGGAACCTACGTTCATGTTAATGTTCCATCGGTGGATAGGGCACGTTATAGGAACCGAAAAGGTGATCTAACAACTAATGTACTTGCGGCGTGTGATATTAACGGATTGTTCACCTATGCACTTGTGGGTTGGGAAGGGTCGGCGGCGGATGGGCGCGTGTTAAGGGATGCAATTAATCGGCCAAATGGATTGAAAGTACCTACGGGTAAAACTTAGTTTTTACAAAAATAAATTTTTAATTACAAAGGGGTATGACATTGCAACTCATTCACGATTCTAATTGTAGGAACATACTACTTGTGTGACAATGGATATACGAACGGTGACGGTTTTCTTACACCGTATAGGGGAGTCCGATATCATTTGAAAGAGTGGGGAGTTGGTATGGAAGCCCCCCAAAATTACAAAGAATATTTTAACATGAAACATAGTCAAGCTAGAAATGTCATCGAGCGCACTTTTGGCCAAGTAAAAAAACGTTGGGCAATTACTAGGAGTCCTGCGTTCTATCCCTTGCAAACGCAAAACCGAATGATCATGGCAATGTTCTTAATTCATAATTTCTTGCGAAAAACGTCGCCGGATGATGTTATGGGGTTCGATCCATTATTTGATTTACTTGAAAACCGTGAGGATGATAATAACGTTGAGGGAGATGACTACATCGAAGTTGTTGAGACGTCACACGCATGGAACAATTTTCGGGACAACTTAGCTCGTGAAATGTTTGCACAATGGATATCGGAGCGCGAGTGAAATTTATTTGAGCTTGTTGTTTTAAGATGTTGTATGTGTCACTTAGACTTGAGTTTTTTCACAATTTGTACCGTATTGTTAGTGTAATTGAATTTGTTGTTTTAATTGAACTTGTTGTTTGAATTGTAGACACATTAAATGTTTGTGGAATTTAGTTGAATATGTTTTAATTGTTATCTAGAATTAGCATGTGTACCGTTCATTATGTATGAATTGTACATTTACGTAGGTGTACACCGGATGAGATGGATTCCATACCCCGATACGGTGAAACGGCAACAAGCCAACGGAAGGAAAAAGGTACTCGGAGGACAATGAACAATGCCGAAGAACAAGCTTTGCTAGATTGTTTAAAGGAACTAATCTCAAAGGGGTACAAGTCCGATAATGGTTTTCGTCCGGGCTATTTGCAAGCCTTAGCAATTGCACTTAATGCAAGGATCCCCGCGTCCAAACTTTCTGTCAAGAATATTAACTCCAAACTTACGGTTTGGAAGAAAGTTTATTACCAAATTTTGGGTATGCAAGGGACTAGTGGGTTCGGATGGAACGATACTAGTAAAATGATCACGGTTGATGATGATGTTTGGGCACTCTATGCCAAGGTATCCTTAAATTAAATTTTTCTTTGAATTACTATATGATCCGGTTCTTAAATCGATTGTTCTCTAAAACTATGCATTTTCAATCGTAGGCACATCCGGATGTTGCAAATATGCGTTTTAAGACGTATCCCTATTATGAGGACTGGGTTGAGATATTCGGAAAGGATAGGGCCACCGGAGACGGCGCGGAGGACGTCATTGACATTGTGGAGGATTTGTTAAATAACGATGCGATGAACCATGCAAAAAATAGCGGTAAGTCACCCATGATATATCCAAATAGTAGTGATTATGCATATAGTAGTCCGTGTGTGGATTTGTTATCGGATGCTTCCGACGGAGAGGATTTTGAAACCGAAATCCCACCGTATCAAATGGGTTTACAAGATGTGGGTCCTAAGTTAAAACATTTAACAAGGAAGCTCAAAAATGAGAAAATCAAGTCCGAAAAGGTTGTTAAAAAACGGAAGACGCTTACGCCGGAGTCCGACGGGGGGGACTTGTCAAAATTCGTAGATGCCGCAAAAACAGTTTTTGGTGATCTTAATCACCAATTTGCGAAAGAGGAGGATAGTTACGATGAAAAGTCAAAAAAGATTATTAATGCCCTCGAGTGCATTGACACTCTCACATGTGAGAACCGAGTATTTCTATCATTTAAGATTATGGATAACGCCAAACATGTGAGTTTATTTTTGAACTCGAGCGAGGAGGCCCGAATCCACATTTGCCACATGATGTTAAACAACCAAATGCCGTGACTTAATTCGGCCTTGACTTAATTTGGCCATATGGTGATTTGATGATTTTGTGAACTTGTCGGTATATTTGCACTTTTGACATTCGGGTATATTTTGGTCTTGTTCCTAGAACTCGATATTTTTGGACTAAATTGATGTTTATTGTACTTAATTTGCATTACCTTAATTTTTGATGAATATCTTGCCATGTCTTATTTTGCATTTGATAAAGTTACGATGAAAGTAATTTTAGTTTGATTTTAGTACCTCATATTATTTTAATAGTGGCCTTGTGTATTCTACACATGAAAATCTAGTTCATGAATTATTTTTATGGATTTTAGTTCGATTTATAAAATGTTTGAGATGTTTTTATAAATTTTTGCACATGTAAGTATGTTTCGTTTAGAAAATGCAAAATCGAACTATTCTAATTGTAGACACGTATTTTATCAAACACACGTACGGGTTAGTACTTATTCAACACACATTACATAAAAGCTAATAACATAACAACATTCTCGAACACGCTCACAATAACATTCGAACAAAGTACATAAATAACTCAACCTAGATGCCAAACTCGAGAATGGAATTTTTACAAGTGAAGGTGTTATGAGGACACAACAGAACCAACAAATCAAGCAGAAAATATGGTAGATCCGTCGGAATTGATGGAGAAGACAACAATTACGAAACCCTAGTTTAAAAGAGCGCCGTCGCAAGAGAAAGAGAGGAGTAGAGAAGAAATGACGTGAACTCACGTGGAACCCTAGACTACTTATACATCCAAATCAACGGCTCAGATTACTTCGAGATTAACGGTTAGATCACTACATCGACCCAGGGGTAAAATGGTCCACGATTTGTAGTTGGGCCAAGTGAACATCTGGACAAAAAACGGGTCATGATTATTACTTGGGCTAATATAATATGCCCAACACCTGATTAAAACATTTGGACGGATTAATAATTGGGCCATTTGCAAAATCTGGGCCATTACTTGTGAGGCCAAGTGAACGCAGCCTAAAGAGACAAAATGTATTTTACCCTTACGAATATCACAATGGGTAAACGGCCATTAACTCTCTTATTTATTATCACCATCATTTTATGTCATTTTGCATTTAATCTCTAACTTTTACGAACTCACAATATTACTCTTATATATAAATAATTTTCTCTTGTAACTTTCAATTAATTTGTAAGTGAATTTTCCTGAAAGTAATTACATGACCAAATTTGTTTGCATAAAACTAAAGTTAAAGAACTAAAAAATTGAAATATATATGATGAAAGTTAAGAGATTAAATGAGTTTATTTACTAAAACTTTCAGGAAAATTCTGAGCTGCTTGATTCTTTTATATCTTTATTATTTGTGGTGCTTTGCCGACTAAAGAACATGGTGGAAACCTAGAATACACAATAAATAAATAAAAAGTAAATTAGGTTTATATAACAATCTAAGAAAATAAAAGTGCATGGATGTTGATGCAAAAATTAATTAATCACGAGTGCAACGTTGTAATTCCGTTCTAGGTATCTCAAACATAATACTTTACTTATGTGTATGGTACCCTGCATATCCCAATGTCAGGTCACATAAATTAAATTAAATGCTGAATCATACATACATGTGCATTTTAGTAATTTTCTGGGTTTTTATGACGTACGTAATATAATCTTAGGGACCACCCAATTCTTGCAGAAAAATACATGCCACAGATTATTAGTTATATGCTTCTGGTGGGTGAGGAAATTGGAGAAAGATTTGATGTTTGAGCTACCAATGGCACTATGTCTTAAATTTTCTTGAGGATCCAACTGTCTAAAATCCTTCATTAATTTTCAATATTGTCACGAGTACGTATATAGATGTCAAAAATGTACAAACCCAAACACACACGCGCATATAAAACCTCGCTACACCAACAAGTGATTGGTCTAGTGGAAGGGACTAGTCACTACAAAGTAGCGGACTCAGGTTCGAATTCCTGTTGGGAGAGGTTCCCACATTATGTGTCCGACGCGCCTCGAAAGGGATTAAACCCTTGGGAAACCAAAAGAAAATAGATGTCAAAAATGTACAAACACAAACACACGCGCGCATATAAAACCTCGCTATAAAGTTGTACTCCCTCCATTCCTTTTTACATGTCACTTTAGAGAGAAAAAAAAATTCACAATACATGTCATTTTATAATTTCAAGATAGACTTAAATGCTAGTTTGACATTTTTACCCTTCTTCATTTTCAAGATAGAGAGAGGATTATGGGAGTTACAAAATATTTACTCATGTTTATCAAGGGTAATTTTGTCCAACTACCCTTTTATTTTCCTAAAATCTAGAGCATTAAATGATTTCTTAATTCTTGTGAAACAGATGGAGTACAATTTTTAGGTTTATAATTCAGTAAATTCCCCAAATGATGGAACACTTGATCAACATTCAAGTGTCAATGAAGTTGTAGCCTAGTGGTAATCACTGACAAAACTGAGGTCCCTTGATCAAGATGTCATGAGTTTGTCAGGAGTTCAACTCCCACATACTGGATTTTTCTCTAATTTAATATTAGTGTTTGATAGTAGCTATTATTTATGATTCTTTGTACTTAGTCAGTTATTAAAATAATGAGAGAAATTCACTTTTGATACCATAATTCTACCTACTTTAGGGATTTGATACCACAACTTTTTATACCGATACATTTGATACCATAACTCAAATCAATTTTGCACATTTAATACTTCCGTCAAATTAATGACGGAATTGCCACGAGAATGTCACGTGGCCGTTAAAACTTTACAAATTTGATACCATAACTTATGTTGATTGATAATTTACCCCATAACATTTCAGGTTATCAAAAAAGCCCCACATCTTCAAATTTAGTGACAATTTTAGTTCACATTGTTGCCAAATTTCCAAATTGACTCGACTAAGACCACGTGCTGACCAATTTAGAAAATTTTACTTATTTAATTTAAATAACTAATTTAATTTATAAACAATATTAATAAATTAAATAATAAATTAACATAAATATCACCAAAATTATGAAAACATATTATTTTTAAATATAAAATTTATATAGTAGAATTAATATATTTAATATTTAGTAAAATAATTATATAATTTAAAACTATTTAATATTTATTAAAATATTAAATAATAAATAATTTTAATTTTAAAAAAAATCCCACCACACCCACCACCTCCCCACCCCTCTCCCGGCCCCTACCCCCCGATTCCCAGGCCGCCGGCAGCCTGGGATTTTCGATCCAAGCCACCGCGGCCAAGGACCGAAGATCCCAGGCCGACGGTGGCCTGGAACCGAAGATCTCAGGCCGGCTGTGGCCTGGGACCGAAGACCCAGGCCGCTGGCCGCCGGCCTGGTAATCAGGGTAGAGAGGGGGGTGGGTTGGGTGGGGTGGGCTGGGGTGGGCTGGGGAATTTTTTTAATTATAATTGTTTATTATTTATTATTTTAATAAATATTAAATAGTTTTAAATTATATAATTTATTATTTTAATAAATATTAAATATATTAATTCTATTATATAAATTTTATATTTAAAAAGAATATTTTTTCTTAATTTTGGTGATATTTATGTTAATGTATTATTTAATTTATTAATATTGTTTATAAATTAAATTAGTTATTTAAATAAAATAAGTAAAATTTTCTAAATTGGTCAGCACGTGGTCTTATTCGAGTCAATTTAGAAATTTGGCAACAATGTGGACTAAAATCGTTACTAAATTTGGAGATGTGGGGCTTTTTTGGTAACCTGAAATGTTATAGGGTAAAATTATCAGTCAACCAAAATTGCAATTCTCCCCCCAAATTCAGATTTAAAATTTTCTAAGTTGATCAGCTCGTGGTCTTATTCGAGTCAATTTGGAAATTTGGCAACAATATATGTGGACTAAAATCGTCACTAAATTTGGAGATGTGGGGCTTTTTTGGTAACCTGAAATATTATGGGGTAAAATTATCAGTCAACATAAGTTATGGTATCAAATGTGTAAAGTTTTAACGACCACGTGAGATTCTCGTGACAATTCCGTCATTAATTTGACGGAAGTATTAAATGTGCAAAGTTGATTTGAGTTATGGTATCAAATGTGTCGGCATAAAAAGTTGTGGTATCAAATCCCTAAAGTAGGTAGAATTATGATATTAAAAGTGAAATTCTCTCTAAAATAATTGGTTATGAGCAACAATTAAAATTTATTGGACTGAAAATTGCCAAAACTGAAAATGACGTAGTATGGGTTAAATACGGTAGCCCGAATAAATGTGGTTAAAGATGTGAGTGAGCATTAGTTGTTGCACTATATTTGCTTTACCCCCTAAAATAATAGAGAACTTTGTGCAATCATGGTCCCCTAAATAGTAGTACATGGTCCTAAATCCTCGATCGAACCACTTACCCTTCTTGGATCCGAACCCTACCACTTTGACACACAAATCACCCATGTTTGGTCTTTTTTTTCTCATCATCTTAAAAGATGGTAGCACTCGAAGCAATTAATTGAATCGACAAACCTTTTTTCCAATGACCTAATAAACATGGAGATAACAACTTCACTTGACAAAAAAGTAAGTGCCAGAGATCTAAGCTAAATGTTACTTGTTGCTTATCTATTTTCTTGCAACATTACAACAATACTTTGTTTTGTCAGCTTTTTGAACTTATGAAAATAGAGGGCAAACAAGTGCACTAGGGGACCATGAGTAATGCATGAAATTAGAGAACAATGCATCCAATTTAATTGCTACCACATGACCCATATATGCATCCCATAAGATTTTATGATGGATTGTCCACCCCAAAATAGATTTCGGGGCAAAGCAAAAAAATTTCATTCTCAAAATCATACTAATTAGAGGGTTTGCATTTATTATGAAATTTATGTTTATATATGTTCTAAAAGGGAAAAAGAAAAAGAGAAAATCCTTAGAATTCTATTGCCCGAGGATCTTTTAAAATTTTGTGATTGTTGTTGTGTGACTTGCATGTGTAATGTGTTGTTTCATGTCTATGGGCCTGTCGCCTTGAAATTTTCTTGTGGTGTTTTTCTTTTGGCCCATGTCTCTACTCAACAAGACTGCAATAAATGAAGCCCAACTCACATGCATGCATACTATGCACTGGGCTTTAGCAAAACATCTTTATTTACTTCTCTCAGCAAAAGAAAACAGGCTTTCATTTTGGTATCTCATCTTTTTAAATAAATCCTACTTTCATGGGCTTTTGACACTTTGTGCCCTCAAATTATAGGGTTTTGGCACTTTGCACTTTAATTTAAAAAATTTGGCACTTTGCACTTTAAAAATACAATTTAGTTGGCACTTTACACCCTAGTGTGTATTTTGAAGAAAAAATTCATTGATTGAAGGGCATAATAGTTATTTTCGAATATTTTTGACACTTTGCATTCTAAAAATATAGTTTTTGACACTTTGAACTTTGACCCATAAAATATCATTTCTGATATTTTCGACCCTGACTTAATATGATAATTTAAATAATATAAATAACATGCAATATAATAATATGTTAGATATGTTAACGTGTATTTTAGATGTAAAGTAAATAATTTAGTGGAAACTTGAAATAAATAAAAGAAAATGTCATTTTTTTAATCTAAATTTTATTGAGAGAAAATGTTAAAATAAGTTATTATTAAATTACAATAAATTTAGAATAACAAGTTTATGAATGTTGTGCATAGAAATGACCATATCATGGGTTTGTTTCTTTTAAGAAAAATACATAAAGGTGCAAAATGTCATACAAATTATATTTTTAGGGTGCAGAGTACTAATAAATTTAAATCAAGGTGAAAATGCTAATATTTTATATTTTTAGGGTGCAAAATATCAATATTCTAGATTTTAATGGTGCAAAATCTATATTGCCAAGGTGCAAAGTGAAAAAAAATTGAAAATGACTATTCTACCCTTCTACTAATGAATTTTATCATTAAAACACACACTATGGTGTAAAGTGCCAAATAAATTATATTTTCAGGCTGCAAAGTGCCAAAACTTTTAAGTCAGGATGCAAATTACCAAAATCCTATAATTCCAGGGTGCAAAATGCCAAAAACCCCTACTTTCATCTTTTCCTAAATTTTCACTATTATTTGACTTTTTTTATGTCTAAATATAATATTTCGTTTCTATAAATATAATTATTTTTCGAAAAAATACTCTCTCAGTAATATTTTGTTCCCATTAACTTTTAACCATTATTTTTAAGGGTATTTATTTATTTATATAAAAGTACCTAAAAGTTCAAACTTTATACTTTTTACCTAAAACTTTGCTACAAAATAAAATGATAGAGAAAACAAAGGGACGAATATAATATCTAATATATTATGAGAAAAAAAAAAGTGAAGATCGTTAGGCTAAAAAATGTCAAATAAATTATTCGATATTTGATTAGCTTTCGATAGTTAAAAATTATTCTCTAATTTGATAATAGTATTTGTATTAATTTATATTTATTTATATTTTCTAAATACCTATTTTTATTCCCAAGTCTAAAAACAACCTAAATTCAATACCACAAGGCCACAACCACAACCCTCGCCTTATTTGATTCAATATTATTACTAATTATTCTCTATTGATTTTATCTTTTATTTAAAAAATTCGTGGGTTGCTTTTTAGGCCGCCGAAAAACAATGGTGATTTCATAGCGATGAAAGAAGAAGAAAAGGGTTTTCTTCTGTGATTGATGAAAACTGAAAATGGGGTAAGTTTTGCTTATTCCTTCCTTCATTTATCAGTGCAAATTTACGTTTTCTATACTTAGATTTGTCAATTTTGTTTTTTATTCATGATTAATGGTTTAGATTGGAGTAATTAGAAAATTCCCCAGCTCATTTACTGTCTATTTTGTACTCTCTACACGTTTGAAGTTATTAAAAATTGATTAGTTTTAGGATTGAATTATGTTGACAGAAATTTGTATTATTGTATAGATGTCACCTCAGATGTTTCCTATTTCCTTTTCCCCAAATTAAAATGATGTAATTAATTGTTAAAAGTTTTTTTTTTCCTGTCACTTGGTGAAATCTGAGTTTGTTTCTTTGAGTTTCATTTCATGCATTTCTTAATTATTAATTAGAGAGAATGTAGGAAAAGAGAAAGCATTAAACCTCTTCTAGTGCTAAATTTTGTGGAGTTATCCAGACAATCAATCTCCATCGTCAAATTAAATTGATTGAAGTTGGCTCGTGTAAACTGGTGGTAGGAGTTATGTATACGTAATATAGTCGAGCAGACGAGGACCAAGTTAGTGAGCAAGTAATCTTTTGGTTAGCCAGATTTTCTCTTTACAACAAAGCACCCTAGATGAATCAAGCGACAAAGTTGATGAGCTATGTGCCGCAGGTGCGTGCGTTTAACCAGTGCATGAGTATAATCTTAATTGATTTAGTATCTATGTACTAAATTTGAAGGAATTATATTTTAAATGATCAAAGAAAATAGATATCTAAGTGTGGTTGATGCACATGAATTTGAATGAAGCTACAGGTTTGCTAATTGAGTAATGATTTTTTTTTTTTTTGATGAATTGGTTATCAAGTCTTTGCAATATAATCAGTCGAAGTTGAAGAAAATGGAGAAAATTATAGTCATAATATGTCCTATTTACAATCATAAATTGAACACAAGCTGCGTAACCTGGCTATGTTAATATATTGACAAATTTAACATATTTTACTGGATGTTTTACTTTTTAAGTGTTATTATTATGCATTTATGCTTTCTTTTAAAAGATTCTACTATGTAATGAACTGGATTTGACATCTCTCTCTCTCTCTTGCAATACGTACACTTATGCACTGCTGATTTACCGAAAACACTTAGGCTATGTTTGGTTCTTAGATTCCAGTGATAAGGAAATGAAATGATCGTTCATGCAAAGAAAACATTTCTTTTGGCGTTTATACTCACTAACATCCAAGAACCAACCATATCCTTAGTACCTTTACAAAATAACCAAATCAAGTTCTTATGTCTTTGCTTCTGAGTGGCTGTTGCGCGTTGCTGATTATAAGACGTAAGCATGACAATTTGAAACATCCAAACAAGTTAATTCTTATGTCTATTCCGAGTCTCTCTCTCTCTCTCTCTCACACACACTCGCAAGTTAGCACACACATCCCCACATGCATGCAACGCTGATGGCAGCTTACCTTTTTATAGAATCTTCCGGTATATTTCTCGTGTGTCACATCTCGGATAGTATTTTGACCGCCGCAAACATTCAATGAAATACAAAATTGCTTAGTAAAACCAACAGACAAGTGGTTTTGTTTTTGTGGATTTGTAATACATAGCTCCAAATCCATCAATTCGAATGAAGCCTTATATGCTTGTCTCTAGTGAATTTGTAGTGAATATTTTCAAAGATTATATATACTTAAATTTAAAAATACACGGCGGTGGAGTATGACCGCAACCAGATTCTGGATCTTTTATTGGGCTCCCTTATTTCCGCTACCCACTTTACCCACTTACGCATCCTTATGCCTTTGTATGGCTTATCGCTTTGTCTACGGGTTGCTGCGCCGCCTCTACCGACTTCAGAAGCTCCGCCGCCACACTCCATCTCTTCTTAGCTGGTGAATAAATTATGTATTTATTTATTTTCTTTTTCTAGTGGGACCGGATAAATAGTGGAGAAGACATGAAGAAATTGTGACGGGGGTGGGGGTGGCTTAATTGGCAATCTGGGGTTAGAGGAGTAAAGCTATTGTCATTCCTGTGCGAGCGGCCCAATAAGACTTCATTCGTACTCCACCGCCGTGTATTTTTAAATATAAGTATATATAATCATTGAAAATATTCACTACAAATTCACTAGAGACAAGCATATAAGGCTTCATTCGAATTGATGGATTTGGAGCTACGTATTACAAATCCACAATAACAAAACCACTTGTCTGTTGGTTTTACTAAGCAATTTTGTATTTCATTAAATGTTTGCGGCGGTCAAAATACTATCCGAGATGCGACACACGAGAAATTTACCGAAAGATTCTATAAAAAGGTGTTCTGTCATCGGCAGTGCATGCATGTGGGCATGTGTGTGCTTGCTTACGTGTGTGTGTGAGAGAGAGAGAGAGAGAGAGAGACTCAGAATAGACATACGAATTAACTTGTTTGGATGTTTCAAATTGTCATGCTTACGTCTTATAATCAGCAACGCACAACAGGCACTCAGAAGCAAAGACATAAGAACTTGATTTGGTAATTTGTAAAGGTACTAAGGCTATTATGGTTGGTTCTTGGTTTAACTTTCTTAAGTGTATATTATTAGTATTATATTTACAGTTTGGACATCCATTTGTTGGAATTCAATTTTATGGATTTGGTAACACAAATTTTAATTCGAAATAAGCCTTATATGCTTGTCTCTAGTGTATCCTTGCAGTTAGCTTTAAATATTTGTTGAAGGCGCCATATTGTCGTTAATTGCCATTTTGATGCTCAAGACAAGATGGCCGCCTTTTCTGTTGTGAATGGTGATAATAAGCGAGTAAGAACCTGCCACGTCATTTTTTTAATATTCAACTTTTTTTATCTCTTTCGCGCTGATTGGCTGATTGTTTTGATTTTGAAGGTTTGGGATTCTCTGCAAATAATTAAATGAGCCACCGGAATTGTATGAGCTTTGAAAAGTAGTACCTCTGCAGAAATTCAGTAAGCATAATTAGCCTAATGTTTAACTTTCTTAAGTGTATATTATTAGTTAATTATATGTACAGTTTGGACATGCATTTGTTGGAATTCAATTTTATGGATATCTAGATTTACATACCAAATAAGAGAACTCGGGTGGGATATAGAAATTAAATAAATAAATAAATGATGAAAGTAGGACTAGTATTTCTTTGTACAGTTGTATCTAATTATTTAGGTTGAGCCGCTAAGCGCAATTAAGGGTCCCTTAATGATAACTCATTATAATTTATGCTGTTTTAATATGTGTAAGTCTTGTGTCAACATCGATAGGCAAATGGTGTTTTAATATAATCAGTCGAAGTTGAAGAAAATGGAGAAAATTATAGTCATAATATGTCCCATCTACAATCATAAATTGAACACAAGCTGCGTAACCTGGCTGTGTTAATATATTGACAAATTTAACATATTTTACTGGATGTTTTACTTTTTAAGTGTTATTATTATGCATTTATGCTTTCTTTTAAAAGGTGCTACTATGTATTGAACTGGATTTGACATCTCTCTCTCTCTCTCTCTTGCAATACGTACACTTATGCACTGCTGATTCACCGAAAACACTTAGGCTATGTGATAAGGAAATGAAATGATCGTTCATGCAAAGAAAACATTTCTTTTGGCGTTTATACTCACTAACATCCAAGAACTAACCATAGCCTTGGTACCTTTACAAAATAACCAAATCAAGTTCTTATGTCTTTGCTTCTGAGTGGCTGTTGCTCGTTGCTGATTATAAGACGTAAGCATGACAATTTGAAACATCCAAACAAGTTAATTCTTATGTCTATTCCGAGTCTCTCTCTCTCTCTCACACACACACACACGCAAGTTAGCACACACATCCTCACATGCATGCAATGTTGATGACAGCTTACCTTTTATAGAATCTTTCGGTAAATTTCTCGTGTGTCACATCTCGGATAGTATATTGACCGCTGCAAACATTTAATGAAATACAAAATTGCTTAGTAAAACCAACATACAAGTGGTTTTGTTATTGTGGATTTGTAATACGTAACTCCAAATCCATCAATTCGAATGAAGCCTTATATGCTTGTCTCTGGTGAATTTGTAGTGAATATTTTCAAAGATTATATATACTTAAATTTAAAAATACACGGCGGTGGAGTATGACCGCAACCAGATTCTGGATCTTTTATTGGGCTCCCTTATTTCCACTACCCACTTACCCCACTTACGCATCCTTATGCCTTTGTATGGCTTATCGCTTCGTCTACGGGTTGCTGCGCCGCCTCTGGCTCCACCGCCGCCTCTACCGACTTCAGAAGCTCCGCCGCCACAATCCATCTCTTCTTAGCTGGTGAATAAATTATGTATTTATTTATTTTCTTTTTCTAGTGGGACCGGATAAATTGTGGAGAAGACATGAAGAAATTGTGACGGGGGTAGGGGTGGCTTAATTGGCAATCTGCGGTTAGAGGAGTAAAGCTATTGTCATTCCTGTGCGAGCGGCCCCATAAGACTTCATTTGTACTCCACCGCCGTGTATTTTTAAATTTAAGTATATATAATCATTGAAAATATTCACTACAAATTCACTAGAGACAAGCATATAAGGCTTCATTCGAATTGATGGATTTGAAGCTACGTATTACAAATCCACAATAACAAAACCACTTGTCTGTTGGTTTTACTAAGCAATTTTGTATTTCATTGAATGTTTGCGGCGGTCAAAATACTATCCGAGATGCGACACACGAGAAATTTACCGAAAGATTCTATAGAAAGGTGTTCTGTCATCAGCAGTGCATGCATGTGGGCATGTGTGTGCTTGCTTACGTGTGTGTGTGTGAGAGAGAGAAAGACTCAGAATAGACATACGAATTAACTTGTTTGGATGTTTCAAATTGTCATGCTTACGTCTTATAATCAGCAACGCACAACAGCCACTCAGAAGCAAAGACATGAGAACTTGATTTGGTAATTTGTAAAGGTACTAAGGCTATTATGGTTGGTTCTTTGTTTAACTTTTTTAAGTGTATATTATTAGTATTATATTTACAGTTTGGACATCCATTTGTTGGAATTTAATTTTATGGATTTGGTAACACAAATTTTAATTCGAATGAAGCCTTACATGCTTGTCTCTAGTGTATCCTTGCAGTTAGCTTTAAATATTTATTGAAGTTGAAGGCGTCATATTGTCGTTAATTGCCATTTTGATGCTCAAGACAAGATGGCCGCCTTTTCTGTTGTGAATGGTGATATTAAGCGAGTAAGAACCTGCCATGTCATTTTTTTAATATTCAACTTTTTTTATCTCTTTCGCGCTGATTGGCTGATTGTTTTGATTTTGAAGGTTTGGGATTCTCTGCAAATAATTAAATGAGCCACCGGAATGGTATGAGCTTTGAAAAGTAGTACCTCTGCAGAAATTCAGTAAGCATAATTAGCCTAATGTTTAACTTTCTTAAGTGTATATTATTAGTTATTATATGTACAGTTTGGACATGCATTTGTTGGAATTCAATTTTATGGATATCTAGATTTACATACCAAAGAAGAGAACTCGGGTGGGATATAGAAATTAAATAAATAAATAAATGATGAAAGTAGGACTAGTATTTCTTTGTACAGTTGTATCTAATTATTAAGGTTGAGCCGCTAAGCGCAATTAAGGGTCCCTTAATGATAACTCATTATAATTTTTGCTGTTTTAATATGTGTAAGTCTTGTGTCAACATCGATAGGCAAATGGTGTTTTAATATAATCAGTCGAAGTTGAAGAAAATGGAGAAAATTATAGTCATAATATGTCCTATCTACAATCATAAATTGAACACAAGCTGCGTAACCTGGCTGTGTTAATATATTGACAAATTTAACATATTTTACTGGATGTTTTACTTTTTAAGTGTTATTATTATGCATTTATGCTTTCTTTTAAAAGGTGCTACTATGTATTGAACTGGATTTGACATCTCTCTCTCTCTCTCTTGCAATACGTACACTTATGCACTGCTGATTCACCGAAAACACTTACGCTATGTGATAAGGAAATGAAATGATCGTTCATGCAAAGAAAACATTTCTTTTGGCGTTTATACTCACTAACATCCAAGAACTAACCATAGCCTTGGTACCTTTACAAAATAACCAAATCAAGTTCTTATGTCTTTGCTTCTGAGTGGCTGTTGCGCGTTGCTGATTATAAGACGTAAGCATGACAATTTGAAACATCCAAACAAGTTAATTCTTATGTCTATTCTGAGTCTCTCTCTCTCTCTCTCTCTCTCTCACACACACACACACACACACATGCAAGTTAGCACTCACATCCCCACATGCATGCAATGCTGATGACAGCTTACCTTTTATAGAATCTTCCGGTAAATTTCTCGTGTGTCACATCTCGGATAGTATATTGACCGCCGCAAACATTCAATGAAATACAAAATTGCTTAGTAAAACCAACATACAAGTGGTTTTGTTATTGTGGATTTGTAATACGTAGCTCCAAATCCATCAATTCGAATGAAGCCTTATATGCTTGTCTCTGGTGAATTTGTAGTGAATATTTTCAAAGATTATATATACTTAAATTTAAAAATACACAGCGGTGGAGTTTGACCGCAACCAGATTCTGGATCTTTTATTGGGCTCCCTTATTTCCACTAACCACTTACCCCACTTACGCATCCTTATGCCTTTGTATGGCTTATCGCTTCGTCTACGGGTTGCTGCGCCGCCTCTGGCTCCACCGCCTCTACCGACTTCAGAAGCTCCGCCGCCACACTCCATCTCTTCTTAGCTGGTGAATAAATTATGTATTTATTTATTTTCTTTTTCTAGTGGGACCGGATAAATTGTGGAGAAGACATGAAGAAATTGTGACGGGGGTAGGGGTGGCTTAATTGGCAATCTGCGGTTAGAGTAAAGCTATTGTCATTCCTGTGCGAGCGGCCCCATAAGACTTCATTCGTACTCCACCGCCGTGTATTTTTAAATTTAAGTATATATAATCATTGAAAATATTCACTACAAATTCACTAGAGACAAGCATATAAGGCTTCATTCGAATTGATGGATTTGGAGCTACGTATTACAAATCCACAATAACAAAACCACTTGTCTGTTGGTTTTACTAAGCAATTTTGTATTTCATTAAATGTTTGCGGCGGTCAAAATACTATCCGAGATGCGACACACGAGAAATTTACCGAAAGATTCTATAGAAAGGTGTTCTGTCATCGGCAGTGCATGCATGTGGGCATGTGTGTGCTTGCTTACGCGTGTGTGAGAGAGAGAGAGAGAGAGAGAGACTCAGAATAGACATACGAATTAACTTGTTTGGATGTTTCAAATTGTCATGCTTACGTCTTATAATCAGCAACGCACAACAGCCACTCAGAAGCAAAGACATAAGAACTTGATTTGGTAATTTGTGAAGGTACTAAGGCTATTATGGTTGGTTCTTGGTTTAACTTTCTTAAGTGTATATTATTAGTATTATATTTACAGTTTGGACATCCATTTGTTGGAATTCAATTTTATGGATTTGGTAACACAAATTTTAATTCGAATGAAGCCTTATATGCTTGTCTCTAGTGTATCCTTGCAGTTAGCTTTAAATATTTGTTGAAGGCGCCATATTGTCGTTAATTGCCATTTTGATGCTCAAGACAAGATGGCCGCCTTTTCTGTTGTGAATGGTGATATTAAGCGAGTAAGAACCTGCCACGTCATTTTTTTAATATTCAACTTTTTTTATCCCTTTCGCGCTGATTGGCTGATTGTTTTGATTTTGAAGGTTTGGGATTCTCTGCAAATAATTAAATGAGCCACCGGAATGGTATGAGCTTTGAAAAGTAGTACCTGTGCAGAAATTCAGTAAGCATAATTAGCCTAATGTTTAACTTTCTTAAGTGTATATTATTAGTATTATACTTACAGTTTGGACATGCATTTGTTGGAATTCAATTTTATGGAAATCTACATTTACATACCAAAGAAGAGAACTCAAGTGGGATATAGAAATTAAATAAATAAATGAATGATGAAAGTAGGACTAGTATTTCTTTGCACAGTTGTATCTAATTATTAACGTTGAACTGCTAAGCGCAATTAAGGGTCCCTTAATGATAACTCATTATAATTTATGCTGTTTTAATATGTATAAGTCTTGCGTCAACATCGATAGGCAAATGGTGGTTGAACTCATCAAAATTTTTTTTTTCGAATAGTTAGTTTTTCTTGATGGCGAGAGTAGCCTATTCCTTTTCATGTGAAATGTCGGCTACATTTTCATATTAATATGTAATTAGTTATGTGATTAGAATAATCAGTGTGTTAATCTTAGCCATAGCTGTATTAGTACTAAGTGTTGATTGGTATCTCTACTTAAACTTTCCTGTGAATTTTCAGCATGAATTGTTTTATATTTCATCTTTCGTGGATTAGAGTGAACTTTACTATGTCGCATTCTTACTATTTTTACTAATAGCGCCATATGCTTGGGCCATGTTACTTATTATAGCAAAAGGTGATTGCATCTTCTACTCAGAAAGAATGAATGTCGCAATGTCTTACATTTTTATTTGGCTAATTCTCTTTTCAACTGGTTTTATATATTATATAAATAAGATTTTATGTTAGTTGATATTCTGTATTCGTGTTACTCTCAAGTAACGACTAAGCAAATACTTTTCGCAAACGCACGAAATTAAAAATGGTTCAAAATATTCTTTGGATCATTAAAAAAAATCTTCGATGAACCAAACAAAAAATCTAATATACACTACAAAAAAAATGAGTTTTGGTGATCTAATATTGAAGGGTTGTAGTGGATATGAATATTTTGACATCGGATTAGAAAAATTGTGGTTGAATATTTTCACAAATCATAGTTGAATATTTCTTATAGCTAGTGTATAGTCACAACTAAATACGGTCATATCAAGTCAACAATGTTTCCTTCGACACCACTAATCTCCAAATCCTAAACCGAAAACCTCGATATATATAATGCATTAATTTTCGACAAAGACAATCTAAAACTTTAATATAAGAGTGGTGAACCAGGAAAGAAAAAAGGAAGTACTAATTGATGTGAAACTCTTGTTAGTGTAACATTATAAGATAAGACAAAATAGAAGGGAAGTAATTAAGACATCGAATAGTCCCTTTCTGTTTCCCGGCCGCCTTGCTAGCTAGCCGGCGGGGCTGGTCGGCGGGGCCCAACAATCCTACTTGTAAGTGCCCCAGGAGAGAATTAATTAATTAAGATTAAGAAATGACCCAATAAATTCAAATCAACATCCAAATCTTATCATTTTCCTTTTTTCTTTTTTTCTCTTTAATTATCAAAATAACCACTTGCACCGAACTCGAGCAATGGTAGGACCCCGGCTGTCCCCAAACCCCTCCTCCCCCACCCACCCAACCAACCACCTTTGATCATCATCAACAATTCAATCCTTGGGGGCATCACATGCAAACATAAGTATCACAAAGAATGAAAAACAAGAATGAAGCTATATAGGTTAAGTCTTGAAAATTAAATCAAATTGTTTCATATTGAATCTAAGCACATTTGAGTTCATCTAGTTGTATAACAAATTTGAATTTAATTATATCTTCAATAATTTTTGAAAAACTCGGTTAAGTCTTAACTCGATCTATTTATTAATCATTAACAAAAATATATAAAATATTAAATTTCAAACTAGTTCAAAATATAATAACTCGTTCGAACTCAATTTACTTAACAATTAAATTAAGATAAAACAAATCAAGCATAAATAGTGTGACAATTAACAGTAGTCGATTCATTTATACTCTTATATGCATTAATTTCTTTAGCTTAATGGCAACAAAAAAACTATATTTTATCCAAAAAAAGAAGAGAAATAGAAATTGCATAACCGAAAATTCAAACATATATAGTAGGTAGTAAATATGAGCTAAATATTCACATTAATTTCTTTAACATAATTGCTTCAAGAAAACGATTCTAATAAACATAAAAGAAAAAGAAAAAGAAAAAGAAAAATATAAATTACAAAAACAAAAAGCTAACATAGCACTAGCCAACTGCAAACTACGAGGTGCATGTTACCATCACAACCTCTGAAGAAATTAAACACTACTAAGAAAATTAAAATTAAAAAATAAAAATAAGAAATAAGAAATAAAAATAATATAATATAGTTTCATATATATATCTTCACCAGGATTCAACGGCGGGGTCTTCGGGCTCGGGCTTCTTATTAAGATCAATCTTATCTTCAAACCAACAATTCGATTTCACCGATCGTTGGTCGCCGCCGTGATCATCAGCCACACCAAAGCTATTCGTCTGTAGTAAGGCGTCCACCCTCGCCCCCACCTCCGCCGCCTTCTTCCTTATCGAGGCGGCGGAGAGATCCTTAAGCCCAACACCACCTGCAGCCGTAGAGATTTCATCCGGAAAATTAAGTTTGGCGGTGGGGCCACGTAGGTAATAAACCGCCGTGTCGTAGGCTCGAGCCGCCGCCACGGCGGTGGAGTAGGAGCCAAGCCAAATCCTTGATCTTTTATTTGGCTCTCTAATTTCAGCTACCCACTTGCCCCACTTCCGCATCCTTATACCTTTGTATGGCTTATCTCCCCTCCTCCTCTTCCCGCCGCCACTTTCCATCTCCTTTTTTTGTGTATAAATAAAAATACTAATAATTATAAATACAGGGGGCGGTGTATATATATATATATATATATATCAAGAAGAATTTAGAGAAACGAGAGGCATGCGGGCGGGGGGGTTATTTAAGGTTGTTTTTTTTTTTATTTTTATTTTTTATTTATTTATTTTTAGGGTGGTTGTTGTCTCCTTAAAAGCTAATTTTGTGAGACAAAATAAAACTAACTCACTCACAATATGCACCGACCGACACAACAACAACTATTCCCCTCCCCCTCTCTCTTTCCTTCAGGGTGTTGATCCTCTGTACCACTTTTAGTGTACCACTATTGTGTATCACTAATAACTAATTGTCACTTGTACATTTGACAATTATTTACTAATAATTAATTGCCACTTGTACATTTGACAATTAAATAATTATCAAATGTACAAGTGACAATTAGTTATTAGTGATACACAATAGTAGTACACTAAAAGTGGTACAGAGGATCTTGAGCCCTTTCCTTATCGTACCCTAGACAATAGTTTCTTTCTCTCTCTAATTTTTTCTTTTTTTTGGGAGAGAACTCTCTAAGATATATATATAGCTATGGAAAATTCTAGTATATCACATTCGTCCCTCTTATTAATGTAGTATATCACATTCATCCCTCTTATTAATGTAATATATCACGTTTGTCCCTCTTACAAAGTACATCAACTTTTGTCCAATTTAGTATTTTGAATTTAAGTGATATATTTTATATTTAAGAGGGACTAATGTGTTACACTACATTGATAAGAGGGACGAATTTCCTACAAAAAATTAAAAAGGGACGAATGTGTTATAAGAGGGACGAATGTGATATACTACATTGATAAGAGGTTGCTACAAAAAATTTAAGAGGGACGAATGTGTTATAAGAGGGACGAATGTGATATACTACATTGATAAGAGGTTGCTACAAAAAATTTAAGAGGGACGAAAATGCAAAATTTCACCCATAAAGAGGACCAAAAATGCTATTCACTCATTTTAAAACTTGGGTGCTGTTTATTAAGTTTCATAAATTTTTAAAATGATAATTATATACTTACTAAAAAAGAATTTGATAAAATTCATAATTATCCATATGCTTTAATAATATTGCAAAAAAAAATATTGAAATATTTATTAACAATTTCATTTTTATTATGTTTTAATAATATTACGAAAACAAAATTACAAAAATATTTTGGGAGATGCTGTAAAATTTGAGACGCATAGAGCATTATAAAACAATAACATCAACTTTCTTATTTAGGGACAAGAAAAAATTATACTTATGCGCCTTACCGCGTTGAATCTATTATGAGTTAGCATGGAAATTCAGATAAACATTTTTAGAAAATTTAGATAGCTGAGAGCTAGAATTATCTTACTATTATTGTATCGGATTCAGGTTATAATAAATGTTAGATTCTTTTGTGCATATTAATTATTTTTAAATGTTAAAAAATTCATGGGTAATAAACTTTAACATATATATAGTTAATATAGTGGTGGCCGGCCATGACATATATGTGCATATTGCCTTTTAGTTTCTTCCTCTAATCATTCATCACAAATTGCAAAATCCTCTCATTTTTTAATTGTATGGCTCAAAATTCAAATAGAGGGTAAAAATAGAAGGAGAGATGATAGAAATTGAAACATATTTAAGTGCTTATTTTGGGAAATTTAATAAGTCTAAGTAGTTGTCATTTGGCGTGTTTTGAGGAGAGAGAAATTAATTGTTTAACGTTAATGGAGATGGAGAAAGTGATTAGTTTGTCTTTTAATTATTAATTACTACTATTTTATTAGAGTTTTGGGTGAAAATAGAAATAAGAGTAGGATTGGATGGTAGGTCGGTGGTCGGTGGATGGATAGGTACAATTTGTGACTTGACTTTCCGACCCCTCCACTGCCCCACTCCAACAATAAACGATTTTTGTGAATTGACTATAATACCCTTACCCTTAGAATTGTCATATTTAAGGTTTGGTTTGTCCTCACGTAAATTTCGATTTTTACGAGAGAATATGTTCAAATATCTTTGATTTTTATTGATTCTTCTTTTCTCTTGTTCCATGTATTGTCTTTGGGAAAAATATTAGCACAAATTTTTTAGTACGTCATAAATTAAATCAGTCTTAGATTCTCATATACTATACTAGAAAGAGAATATAAATCATTTAAAATTTGAAGTAGTTGCGTGTGAAATTAATACATAGTATAATTATTTATATTAAGATCTTAAACAACTAATTAAGACCACTCAATTATTACAAGATTAAGTCAACCAATCTTTCAACGAATTATGTATGAAAACGAATGATGAATAATATAATTGAGTGAACCAATGGATTGAGAGCAATTTTGGTCCACATTAAAATTGGTTTAATCTGCTCTATATATTATAAATATATACTTTAAAGTTAACATTTATACGTATACTGAAATACATTGGGCATGTTTGTTTGGTGCTTGGAAAAGTAGTTTGGGAGAGTAGTGGAGGTTTGTGAAATAATTTCGATTTGCGTAATGTTGTTTGTTTGAGTTTTGAGAGAGTAGTTTGAGAAATAAAATATGTGTAGGTTGTTTTTGGAAGAGTTAGGTTGTAGGTGTAAGTAGGGCTGTAATTGAGCCGAGTAATACCGAACGACACACTGTTCAAGCTTGGTTCGATTTTTATCGAGCTTGAAATTTTGTGTTTGAACTTGGTTTGATTTTCAATCGAGCCGAGCTCAAACGAGCTTTTATCGAACGAGCTCGAGCCGAGTATCGAGTAGCTTGATATTTTACATGTGTTTTTTCAATTTTTAGCTTATCGAGTCGAACTCGAGCCGAGCTTCAAAAGTTATCGAACGAAAAAAGATGTTCAAGCTTGTTTGATTAGTGTGACGAACCGAGCTCAAACGAGCTTTTATCGAACGAGCTCGAGTCGAGCATCGAGTAGCTTGGTTTGATTTTCAGCCCTAGGTGTAAGATGTGTAAGACTTTATGTCAAATCATGTTTGTTGTGAGATAAATTGTGTAAGAGATGAGTTACTTTATATCAAATCATAGTAGAGTTTGTATAGGTTTTATTTAGAGATAAGAAAATAGTTGTTTGTTTGGGTTTTGAGAGAGTAGTTTGAGAAAATTGAGATATGAAAATTTTATTTCAGAAAATGAAAAACATATTTGTTTGGCATTTCCCAAACACGAAAATTTTTTGGGAAACGCCAAACAAACAGGCCCATTTATTTTGTGAGTATTATATATAAAAGAAAACGAGAAAGAATTAAACTTGAATTTTGTATAGCAGGTTTAAATGGGAGTTGGCTCAAGTACAAGTTAATTTTTTTTTTTAACTATAGATGACGAACCCTACTCAAATGAGTTTCATTTAAGTTGTTCTTAAATAAACCCGAATTATATATCGAGTACTTTAATTTAACTTTTTTTAACTCTAAGTCATATTAATCATTTAAAATAGAGATAAAACTTGCATCCAACGTAGAAGAATTTTTCATCGGAAAAGTTCGCCGAAGCCCAATTATAATTCTTGAACCTTGGAAGATTTTTTCCATCTTGTTTATGGTTTGGGATTTTAAATGTGACAGGCACAACCTGTTGTCTAGTGAGTTTCATATAAAATAGAGGGAAAAATCTGTCCAAATATAGGTCAAGATATTTATGTACTAGATGGTTGAGCAGGTTGATTCACTGAGTTGAAAAGGGTACAATAGAGAATTAAAAATTTATTTATGTAAAAATGTACTTAAAATTTCATTAATTTGATGGCCGAAACAGTATAAACTTTGATTTGTTATGTATATGAAATAAACTTTGATTTGATAAGTTACTACCCATGCCAATAATCAAAATATGATATAGGACAAAATACATGAAAGATTATATTGTATATGAAGTGACCGGTTGAACTCATGATCCAGTATTGCGACAACCATATATTTGATAAATCTAGATGAATAATTTTTAACATGTCCAGATTTTATTTTTAAATTGAAACGATAACTAAAAAAAATAAATCAAGCCACTTTAATTAGTAAATAAGTGTACTTCAATTAGATCCAAAAAGTCCAAACACTAGTGTTTAGCACGTATTAATTAATAACATTTTACTTTAATGATGGATACAAATTATTCTAGTGATTTACATTAGTTTTTTTTTTAAATTTTAAATAGAGCTATATTGATTATTAGTAGACCTATATATATATAGTTATTATTCTCTTTCGAATCATTTTTTATTAAATTAATAAGAAGCTGACTACCTCTCTCATAATGCTCTACCGTGCTTGACACTTATAATTATTGTGTGTTAATATATCAATTTTATGAGTTTACTTATGATTGGTTAAGTCATGGATTTTCATTAATATATTAATTAAATATTTTTTAGAGACGATATTACATCATTATAGGATGTGATTGTATCATAAATTTGTTCAATCGCTAAAAAGTACAAAGATAATAAATAGAAAAATTGCTTCTTTGATACCATAAGATAGAATAACTTGCACTTTTGATATCATTGAATATGAAAATGCAAATTTGATACCATATAATAGGTTTTTATTACATGCAATTTTATCAAACTCAATTTTTCTATAAAGTTAATGGTTACCCCCTATAAAATACATAATATTCAATTTACCCCTCTATAATTAGGAAAAAAATGAATTTACCCCCTGTAAATTTTTAATGAAGCAATCTACCCCCTTCAACTGGAGAGTGTAACTCACTTGTCAAAATTGAGAGTAGACATGCAAACTATTTTATAACATAGGGGGGTAAATTGCCACATTTATCATAACACAGGAAGTAAAATGCAACATTATCATGATAAAAGTGGATAAAGTGCCGCCTATAAAAATATCAAGGAAGCGATGTAAAACTTTTACAAAAATTTAGGGGGTAAATTGAACATTATGCATTTCATAGGGGGTAAATTATCATTAACTTTGGGAAAAAAAATTTGGGGTTGATACCAAAGTTGCAATGAAAACCTATCCTATATTACCAAATTTGCATTTTCATTTTTAATGGTACTCAAAATATAAGTAGGTCTATCCTATAGTACCAAAGAAGCAATTTTTCCGTTAATAAACTATCTAGACTACTATTAAACTATAAAGAAATATTTAAAGCCTAGGCTTTTGTCACTAGACTACAGCTCATTAGCATTAATTAGATAATTAAACCTAATGATGTTGGGGTGGCAAACATAATCTGGCTCCAGGCTTCCAAACTTTATGTTTTATTCTCTAATGTGAGTCGTAATGCTTCTTCTAAAATTGGAATAAAATTAAATCTCTCATGATTTGAGGAGGCATTTGGTAATATAATTAAATCCATTTTTGTGGTTATGCTGCAAAATTTCATTTGTTGGTCCTTTAACGTGGCCACATTTTGAAATTCGTCATCAAATGTGGCACTCCTCCATTTTACATATTTTATGTTTATATTATTGTCAATTTTAGTCACTTAAAATTTGTAATTTTCAGATTATGGAGCTAAAATTAGCATATGCGATGCATGTGACCTAGGTTGATGGTCAATGGTCATATTTTGGGGAAAAAACATAAGAAATTTCCCTCCAAAACTCGTCTTCTGAATACAATGTTCTTCACATTAAAAAAAAAAAAAAACACATTTATTTTTGTTATGTTCACATATTTGATTATTGTGATTAAATTTTATAAAATTCACCTCATGAAATTTTCTAGTTATTGCAATAAAAAAACCCAAAATATTCTATATAACGCAATAAAACAAATTCAATCAAAATAATCAAACATGTGCACATAATCAAATTAAACGTTTTTTTAATTTTTTATGATGATATTGTAGGAAAATTCTTATGTTTTTACCCAAATAGTGACCATCAGTCTTGGTCTCCGTCGAAATTGAAGAATGCCGACCAAAAATGATTAAAACTGACAATGATGTACAAATGCAAAAGGATATAAAATGGAGGGAAGCCACATTAGAGGACTAATTTCAAAATGATGCCACGTACGTTAAGAGGACCACAAATAAATTTTTGCCGGGGCTTGTTTAAGTATTTGGCATTCTGCAAAACTCTTTAAATTATGGGTTGGGCTTGGTTTGCGTTTCAAAAAAAAGAAAAAGTCGTCCAAAAAAATATGAATTTCTTATCTATATATACTAGTATACGTCCCGTGCTATGCACGGGTTTTTAAAAAAATATATATGTTAAGTATTTTTTTAAAAATATATATGTTAAGTACCTTGTTTAACATGTTAGAAATATCTATTGTACGACATGGTTAAAATATATAAAATAAAAATAACAATATTTATATACAAAGAAAAATAATTTGTTAAATATTAACAAAAAAGGATAAAGGATGGAGTTATATTCTTTACAAATATATCATTCTAGACATCTAAGAAAAATAGGAATATTTACACACCATCATTGTTAAACTAATATCTGAATAATGAGCCAAAGCTATGTTAATGTAATAATTTATTTATTCTCAATGTAAGCATTCTTTTTTGGATTTCATGTAAGAAAATGAATTATGAATTACTTTTTTAAGCTATAAACAAAATCTTAGGCAGTCAGTTTGTTTGAGAAATTGAAACATGATTTAATATCGGAAGAAAGTTCACATCTTTGGTCACCCAAGTGTTAAATAAAAAATACTATTTAAATTGACACTAAAAACATCACGTTGAAAGCAACTTCTCATTTTTGCCTTGAAAATATAAATTCTTAAATAACACAAAGAAACAAATTTTAACTATAAATAAAATCTTAGGCAGGCAGTTTGTTTGAGAAAGTGGAACATAATTTAATATCGGAAGAAAGTTCACATTTTTTGTCACCTAAATATTAAATAAAAATAGTATTTAAATGGACACTAAAAACATCACGTTGAAAGCAACTTCTCATTTGTGCCTTGAAAATATAAATTAGAAAGATAAAAATATAAAAATTACTCCACTGCTGTTATCATAGAAACAAAACAAATTAAAAACATTTGAAGATTTAAAATCTTGGCCAAAAAAAGTTAAGAGAGATAAAAAAAAAAAAAAGCTAAGCTTACCTCTCGATTACAAAATAAAGAACACACCAAAATTTTCTAAATTTTCTAACTATTCCTTTATGAAGTGTTGTTATCATAAGAATAAAAATCCAAACATTTAATGACATCGCATAAAAATAAATGGAAATAGCTTAACATAATGATTTATCGTAAGGAAAATATAAAAATTAGAAAGATGAAAATATTTTGAAATTGAAAAGTTAATTTCTTAACCAAACCGCCAGCTTCATGCAATGTTCTGTACTCATTGAAGCTTCATTATGAATAGGGTTGTGTGGGATATATATGTTTGGTCTAAAAGATACATAGACAAAATTAGATCAACCAAAAAACTACTAATATATATAAAAGAAGTGGAAGAAAATGTACATTAGAAGAATACCAACTCAATTTCCATAGATGCTATGTTGTGGCATGGAGAAATGACATGGAAGTTGTGTGAGAAGTTATGTAGATGAGAAAGAAACCATGAAAAATTGAGAAGAATATGGAAAAAAAAGGAGTAAAACATATTGAGAAGAAGATGGAAAAAATTGAAATGTAAGTGGGTTTGGGATTGTACATGGATTTGGAGGTAGTTATATTATTAAGTAGAATAAAACAAATCAAAATAAGGAGAAAAACGTGAGTTAGGGACTATATAGTGGGTTTGGAGGTGGTTATCACATGTATTAGATAATTATTAAGTAAAATAAAATAAATCAAAATAAGGAGAAAATAGTATTTTGGTCAATTAATAGTACTAAAGTCTGCAAAGATATACATAACTTATAAGATATTTGGCATTGCCAATCGAGTTACTCAAACTTTCGTAAGCAAATGAAAACCTTTAAATTCATTAGTTATGTTCTAAACGTGCAATCTAAAAATAAGATGTATACATTGTATACCTCAGGCAAATAGTCTTAAAGTTACTTGAACAATTTGGACTACCTTAATGAAAAAATATATACTCCAAACATAGTTGTGTTGACAAAGAGGCCATTCCAAAACAATATTAACTGAAAGTAGGAAGACATAAAAACATGGGATGTGAGAAGAACATCTCACTGCATTAAGACTTGAACTGGTAGAAGTCATAATTTAATTAACGAAAACCAAAATTAAAAAAATAGAAATCTATTGCTTGCCTAGCTAGGAACAAAATATAGATATGGAAAGATATTTTGCATATGTGATCTGTGAATAAACTATATGCAATTTAATTTCATAAAACAACCTATTTTTCAAAAAATGGGTTATTCACCCAGAGCAAAATCAATGTCAAAATGGAGTTTCACCAACACCAACTACATGCAAAATCAATAACCTCTGTACAAAATCAAATTGCAAAAATTTAGAAGAAATCTCGAATAGTATATGCATCAACATCCATAAAATTAGATTAAAAGATTTGAGACATGGTATTAAATATAGAAACCTGCAATTAAGCACCAACACTTATTGGCTGCGTAAAAGTGAAAGTTTGGGGGAAGTGGTGTAACGCCATTTTCACTTCAAATGAAATGAACCTGCGTAATTATTGATAAGCAACAAAATAAATATATGGAGAAACTCATTTTATTAAAGATTATTGAGGAAATATTGGGTAAAGAGAAAGAGCCTACGTACTGCAAACAAAGAATAAAATTAGAGAAAATGTGATCTGGAGAGAAGGAGATGATGGAAGAGAGGATAACTGCTAGAAAGGTGGGAAGTTGGTTTTGAGTTCGTTATCAAAGAAATTAATTCATTAGCCGAAAATTTGATTTGATGATATAAAAATAATTTTAAATTCTCAGAAAATAGTATTGAGTCAAAATAAGATAAGTTTGACCAATTCACCCCTTAAAATAATAGTAAGGAAGATTTGTTTAAATATTTAGTTCTCGTTTGGATTAATTTGAAAAATTATTTAACTTTTAGAATGAGAGAAAAGAAAGGATTATCAGAACATTCTAAAGAAAACGTGAAATGTCTTTCTGGCTATACTATTATTTGAAAAAAATTAGGTTTGATCTTTGTTTTAACGGAAAGATTTTCAGAATCGTGTTGTTAGATGTTAAAACAATGCAGTGTAATATTTAAAATTATTATTATTATGATGTTTTAGTTTGTGATATACCGTCCCATTATTTTTATTCCACTACTAGAAAAACTTAAATTTGCAACTGAATATTTGCAACCGAATTAAATCGGTTGCAAATTGGGCAAAAATTGCAACCGATATTCTTTCGGTTGCAATTTTGGCCCAGAATTGCAACCGAAGTTGTTTCGGTTGCACTTTTTGCCCAATTTGCAACCGAAGTTTAATTCGGTTGCAATTCTGGGCCCATAATTGCAATCGAATCTTTTTCGGTTGCAAATATTGCCCAATTTGCAACCGAAGTTTAATTCGGTTGCAATTTGGGCCAAAAATTGCAACCGAAAGAATGTCGGTTGCAATTTTAGCCTAGAATTGCAACCGAAGTTTGCTTCGGTTGCAATTTGGGCCCAAAATTGCAACCGAGGTTTACTTCGGTTGCAATTTGGGCCCAAAAATGCAACCGAAAGAATATCGGTTGCAATTTTAGCCTAGAATTGCAACCGAAACATACTCGGTTGCAATTCTAGGCTAAATTGCAACCGATATTCTTTCGGTTGCAATGTTTTCAAAATAATAAATCATGATGTATTATTTTTAACCAAAAAAATATAATAAGCACAACTATCTTTCAACGCAATTACTTTTCATTGTGGTTGATGATGTTTCTTTAATTAAAAATCGTTTATAACAATTTAATTAAATTTGATAATTAGCTAATTAAACAAAAATAATGTTATCTCAGCTTATTTATTCTAAAACTTCATCACTCCAAATAAAATAAATTTACATTAATTCTCAAATTGAAATTTAGAACATATGCTACCATAGTATTAAAAAACCTTAATCCTAATTGAGTTATCTGATAGGAAAACTGCAAAAAATAATTTCCTCCATATTGGCCATGTTCTAATATATATACACTTCTTTTTATAAAAATTCAATTGACACAAAGACATCTTGGCCAAGTGAAATATATATACACTAATATATTTATTTTTTCATTTAACCCATATATATACACTTCTTTTTATAAAAATTCAATTGACACAAACACATCTTGGCCAAGTGAAATATATATACACTAATATATTTATTTTTTCATTTAACCCAAAATACCTTAATTCTAATTAAGACTTAAAAGTAATATATACATACATATAATGTTCTAATAGATATACTTGTTAATGGATTAAAAGACATGACAAATACATTAAAGTTAAAAAATGGGTCCATCTTTCGAAACTATTTACATTTAAAAAAAAAATCTTTAGGGGCGATCCTTCTAATGTTCCGTCCATGCTTCGAGCTTCAACTTGATTTTGTAGTAGCCCAGTTGAGTTGTTGGTGCAAGAGGCAAATCCAGAAATTTAATCTAATGGAGGTTAAAATTATACGATAATGATATATATATATATATATATATATATATATATATATATATATATATATTACTTGAATTTTGATAAAAATTGCAACCGAATTAAACTTCGGTTGCAAATTCACTCAAAAATTGCAACCGAAACAACATCGGTTGCAATTATGGGCCAAAATTGCAACCGAATTAAACTTCGGTTGCAATTCTGGGCCAAAATTGCAAATTCAAAAAATTGAGTTGCAATTTTTCCCAACATTTGCAACCGATGTTAACATCGGTTGCAATTTTAATTAAATTGAAATAAAGAAAGAAACTCATCGTGCAGCGCTGCTATCCATTCTGATTATTGGAGAAAAGAAAAAGGAGATTTCCGAATCCGGCCGCTTCACCACCGCACAGCATCGCACTACCACCGCACAGCATCGCACCACCGCACCACCACCTCACGACATCGCACCACCACCCCACAAGATCGCACCACCGCACCACCACCGCACAACATCGCACCACCACCGCACAACATCGCACCACCACTGTACATCATCGCACCATCGCACCACCGCACCACCACTCCGCCGTCTTCCTCAGATTTAGAGGTATGTAGCTATTATTTTCGAATTTGATTAATTAGGGTTTAATTAGGATTTAGAGGCATCGCACCACCGCACCACAGCACCACCACTCCGCCGTCTTCCTCAGATTTAGAGGTATGTAGCTATTATTTTCGAATTTGATTAATTAGGGTTTAATTAGGATTTGATTAATTAGGGTTTAATTAATTTTCGCCAATTTGCAGGTTATTTTCATAACCGCCCCAATTTCGCCAATTTGCAGGTTATTTTCATCTCCCTTTCCTTTTTGTAATTTGATGAGCAATTAAGCTTGGTATTTATGGATCTCTTAATTCAATTGTTGCAATTTGAAGTTTTCAGTATTTATTGTTGAATCTGTTGTTATTCTTGTAAATACGCTGTGAATGTGCTGGAGTTATATATATATTGTTGTAGCTCAGTAGAAATTCTATATCGTGTTTGTTGTCAAAATGCCAAATTTTTGATTCACAATTAGCTGAGCAGTTGTGAGTATAAATATAGTATTATGTGGCAGGAGCCTTATGTTCCGAAAGGATTTAGATGTCCCTGGTGCTCTCTTAGTTTATATTTTGAAGCCTTTGTTTAAACTTTACAAAACATTAATTAAATAGATAGCAACTGAATCCTTAGAGCAATTATCAAAACTTTTGCCTAGACTAATAAGTCCAAGTCTTTTGCTTATCAACACTTCTGAACAAGCCCACTTCTCATCAATGGTATTGTTGGAAAAAGGACCACCTATAGATATAGGAAAACTTCTGTCAAGGAAATTCCCTAATTGTCTTTTTGAATCATTATACTTGTGATTATATATATAGGTATAAGATACTTGCTATAAAGTCAAAACATATATATTCAGTAAGATGTATTATTTGGGGCTCTTGATATTTGTTATATGATTATAAATTGAAACACTTGTCATTAAGAATTATTACAGTTTACCAAAAGCTGGAATTTTCTGTTTTTATTTTATTAAGTATTATTTTTGGTATTGGATAAATTGTAGATAATTAAATTCAAATTCTAATGCAGTATTTAGAGAAGATAGTATGGACCTATGAGAAAGAATTGTGTGCTATCTTACTTTATTTTCGTCATATTTTCCTTCAATTTTTAAAGTGCAGATGGCGGGTAGTCGCGACAGGGGCAGAGAGTCACTTATACTCAGTCGGGGATTTATTCGCAACCGGCTGGCATATCTATCGGGGGAATTTCGCTCATCGTGAGTCAGGCATTCCAAGGTATCTCAAATCTCAATTTTATGTCTCAGCCGAATCATGAACCGTCTCAAGATAATCAATCAGAGAACCAAAATGATGATTGAATTGTAATACTTAGGTGTTTATATAGTATGGATTGTGGATTATTCCACTTTAGTTTTAGTTGTGTAGTTTTTTTATTATGAATTATATATTTTTTATTTTTTTTATGAAAATTGAAATGTGTATGGATTGTGAAAATTGATTTCGGAGTGTGTTTATGAAAATTGATTTATTTATTTTAATGTATATGCATATGAATTTGAATTATGATTATTAGAATTGATATTTATTTATTGAATTATATTTATAAATTCCCAAAAAAAAAAAGAGAAATTCCAACCGAAAATATTATCGGTTGGAATATCTTTCCAACCACAAATATCGGTTGGTTATTTTCGGTTGGAAAAACTCCAACCGATTATTTTCGGTTGGAAAGATATTCCAACCGAAAATAAGCGGTTGGAAAAATTCCAACCGAAGACAACCAACCGATTATTTGTGGTTGGAAAGATATTCCAACCGACAATATTCGGTTGGAAAGATACCAACCGAAAGTTTTCGGTTGGAGAAATATTCCAACCGAGTTGAAGTCGGTTGGAAATTCGGTTGAAAAACTATTCGGTTGGAATTTCGGTTGCAAACTCATTACCAACGGAGGTTTTTCCAATCGGTGTCTTCGGTTGCAAAATCGGTTGGAAATTCCAGTTTCCAACCGATTTTTACCCATTTTCGGTTGGACTTTCGGTTGGATTTTTAGTTTTTTTTAGTAGTGTTCTATTAGCTATAATAGGTAAAATTGCAGAAAACGTTTTAAATTAATTAATGATTTTGAATTTTTGTCCCAGACTATATTACCTCACCGAATTTCGTTCCGCAATTTAATATTTGTTTGAAATATCGTCCCAAACTAGTTACTAATTTTGATTTTCGTCCCAAACTATATCAACTCGCCGAATTTTGTCCCATAATTTACCATTTTGTATGAATTTAGTCCCAATATTAAATTTCTAATTTAATGAAAATGACGGTTCAATCTTGTAATTAGTTTGGGACGAACTTTGCAATATTATATAAGTATTCATGTTAAAATATATCATGTCATGACACGGCAACCATGTGATAATTCAACGGCAAATGCGCAATTTTCGTCTTATAATTAACGTTTGGGACGATATTTCAAAAAAATATTAAATTACGGGACGAAATTCGCCAACTTGAATAGTTTGGGACGAAAATTCAAGATCAGTGACTATTTTTGCTATTTTTGTCGCTATAATATTCGGTCCAACTTTTTAATCCTTTAAGTGATTTATCATGTTAAATTATTCACATTTGTGGTGTATTAAACCTTTTAAATATTAATATTATGGTCACATATAATATTATCAATTTATTAGCGAAATATATTAATTAAATTATTTATTATAATTTTTATAAATTTAATGAAGTTGACCAAACTGGTCAACTGTACTAACAGATAAAGAAAAATGGAACTGGGGAAGTATATATTTTCAACAATATCGGAAAATGCATTCAAAAAGTTTATCAAAGCATTACAAATTATAATATGAATACATTTCTTGGAGAAGTTTAGGCCATCTCCAGGCTGGGGGCGGGGGCGGGCTACGGATGAGGAGCCGTCTCCAACGGCGCAGGGCTGCGGGACGGGGCGGCAAATGGGCTGGGCGCAAGGTCTGCAGAGCCCTGTGCCCAGCCCTGGGGTCGCGTGGGCGACCTAGAAAAGAAGAGGGGCGCGTGTTTACATTAATAAATATATGTAGTCACCAATTTGATTATTTAATATAATAAAATTAATTTTTTTAAAATTAAAATCATTAATAATTTATTTTAATTATAATTAAATTTATTTATGGACAAATCATTAATAAATAAATAGCCCATTTTTTTTAATATCTTTTATTGTAATTAAAAATTTAATCATTTAACTACAATATTGGTGGTGGCTATAATTTATTAAAAATACGAAATTAGTTAAAAATAAAATTAAACGCTTATATAAATAATTTAGATTAATACTTAATCTAAATTAAATATTTAAATACATACTAAAATAGACAAAAAAAGTAAATTCAAACAATTACATTCATTGTTTACAGTGTTTTGCGTAAACATGGGCTATGAAGTCTTTTTGAAGTCTACGGTTGGTTTCTCTGGAACGAATTACTTCATGACACAACATACAGTTATCCAACGTTTGCATTCTTCGTTCAACATCTTCAAACTTTACTCCGCGAGATGGATAAATTCTAGCGCGTGCTCTACGAGACGTGCTAATGTCAGTATCATCATCGTCGGAGTCATCGTTCTTGTATTCGCCACGTTCGTCCTCCACAATCATGTTGTGGAGTATTATACAAGTTCACATGATATTGGACAAATCTTGCATATGCCACCCCCTGCCGGGATGATTAACGATTGCGAACCAAGGTTGGAGAATTCCAAACGCTCGTTCAACATCTTTGCGGAATGATTCTTGATACCGCGAGAATACTTGTTCAGGATTGGTTCTCGATTTTCTCACAGACTGGATTAGCGTTCCCCACTTCGGATATATACCATCCGCAAGATAGTAAGGCATGTAGTAATTATGACCGGTTACTTCATACCGAACCTCGGGAAGGTTACCAGAAGTGAGGTTGTCGAACAGAGGTGAACGACCAAGGACGGTAATGTCGTTCAATGCTCTTGGCACGCCAAAAAAGGAATGTCATATCCACGTATCATGTGAAGCAACAGCTTCAAGGACAATCGTAGGTTTTTTCGACCTTCTAGAAAAACTTCTTTGTCATGCGGTTGGACAATTTTTACACGTCCAATGCATACAGTCGAGCGAGCTAATCATCCCCGAAAATCCACGTTGTTCCGATTTGTTAAGTAGCATGGCCAAATCAGCTTCCGTTTATACAAACACAAAATGATTTGACAGAATTGACGGACAATTTCGCATGTGGTACTCTCCGCAACACGAAAATTTTCGTCGTTGGAATCGTGGAAGCATGCATAAGCCAACGAACGCATAGCGATTGTTACCTTCAGAATTGATGAAAATCCTGGTCGATGGGACGCATCGTATCTTTGACGAAAGTATATATTTTCGCGCTCGCAATCCGCAAGGATACGGAAAAAAAGGGGACGCTTCATACGGAAACCATTTAGGAATCTAGAGTTTTAAAATTCAAAATTTAGGAAACCTTACAGATAAAATACCCTCCAATTTTTTTCCATATAAAATAAAACACAGTCCAAGTTATCTTTTAGACTTCATAAATTGATCCTTACCACGGGGCTTCTAGGGTGTGGGCATCGTAACTCGCCCTCACATGCGGGATGGCCCTGAAATGATGCCATGTGGCATGCGTAACTAGTATGTGACTCGACGAGTTGACTCGGTATGTAAATAGACACTTTTACCCTTTTTTTTAAAAAAAAATTAATTAAAAGTTTAGATAATCTTCAATTAATAAAAGACATTTATAACCTTTGAATCAAAATAATTAAAACTAAAAACAAATTGACCCTTATGTTCAATGATATTACCAATTGAATTATTTTGTTTCTAAAAATAAAAAAAAAACCACTTATGATATTAAAAGACCATTTTACCCCCAATTTAGATAATAATTGAATTTGACAATTTTGCAAATTGAACCCTATATTTTGCTATTTACGTATTGAATTATTTTGCTTCTAAAAAAATATAAAAAAACCGTTTGTCATATAAAAAGACTGTTTTACCCCAATGTAGATAATAATTGACTTTGAAAATTTTGCCAATTGACCCCTATATTTTGCGATTTTACGAATATAATTATTTTGCTTCTAAAAAATTAAAAAAAAAAGTCAATTGTCATATAAAAAGACCTCTTTACCCCCAGTTTAGATTATAATTGACTTTGACAATTTTGCAAATTGACCCCTATGTTTTACGATTTTACAAATTGAATAATTTTGCTTCAAAAAATAAAATAAAAAATAGTCTATGATATAAAAAGACTGATTTATCCCCAATTTTGATAACAATTGACTTTGACAATTTTGCAAATTGACCCCAATGTTTTGCGATTTTACGAATTGAATTATTTTGCTTCTAAAAAATATAAAAAAAAACGTATGTCATATAAAAAGACCAATTTGCCCCCAATTTAGTTAATAATTAACTTAGACAATTTTGCCAATTGACCCCTATGTTTTCCGATTTTATGAATTGAATTATTTTACTTCTGAAAAAAAACCGTCTGTCATATAAAAAAGACCGCTTTACCCCCAATTTTGATAATAATTGACTTTGACAATTTTGCAAATTGACCCCTATGTTTTGCGATTTTACGAATTGAATTATTTTGCTTCTAAAAAATATAAAAAAATTGCCTACTATATAAAAAAAAGACCGCTTTACCCCCAATTTAGATAATAATTGACTTTCATAATTTTACCAATTGACCCCTATAGTTTCCAATTTTACGAATCGAATTATTTTGCTTCTGAAAAAAACACCGCCTATCATATAAAAAAGACCACTTTACCCCCAATTTTGATAATAATTGACTTTGACAATTTTGCAAATTGACCCCTATATTTTGCGATTTTACGAATTAAATTATTTTGCTTCTAAAAAAAAAAAAAGAACGCCTCTCATATAAAAAGGACCGCTTTACCCCCAATTATAATAATTGACTTTGAAAATTTTGCAAATTGACCCCTATGTTTTAGATTTTACGAATTGAATTATTTTCCTTCTAAAAAAACAAAAGAAAAAAACGTAGGTCATATAAAATAGACCGCTTTACCCCCAATTTATATAATAATTGACTTTGAAAAATTTTCAAATTGACCCCTATATTTTCCGATTTTATGAATTGAATTATTTATATGAAAGGCGGTTTTTTTTGGTTTTTTTAGAAGCAAAATAATTCAATTCGTAAAATTGGAAAATATAGGGGTCAATTTGCAAAATTGTGAAAGTCAATTATTACCAAAAGTGGGGGTAGAGCGGTCTTTTTTATATGACATGCGCTTTTTTTGTTTTTTTACAACCAAAATAATTCAATTCGTAAAATCGCAAAATATATGGGTCAATTTGCAAAATTGTCAAAGTCAATTATTATCAAAATTGGGGGTAAAGAGGTCGTTTTTATTTGAGAGGCGGATTTTGTTTGTTTTGTTTTTCTAGAAGCAAAATAATTCGATTCGTAAAATCGGAAATTATAGGGATCAATTTGCAAAATTGTCAAAGTCAATTATTATCAAAATTGGGGGTAAAGCGGTCTTTTTATATGACAGGAGGTTTTTTTTTTTTTTTTAGAATCAAAATAATTCAAGGTGAAATATACTGGCGGGAACTAGATATAATTTTTTCGACAGTCCACCCACCTCAACCAAGAAATGTTGTTGTGGAGCAGATTCAAGCCGACGGAGTCGTGGGTGAAGATGAAGTAAAGGAATGTGACGAAGAAAATGAAGAACCATATGTCACATCTGAAGGAGGAGAAGAGTATCCGAGTAGTGAACCAAGTGACGAGGAACTTTAAATTTCATTAATTCTGAAATTGTTGAAATGCAAACTCATTCTTATTATTAGTATTGCTTTTAGATTAATAAATATTGTTATTGGGAAAATTTTATTTATATTTTATATAAATTTTCATATAAGCATGATTTCTGCCAGAATCGTTTTTTTTTTTGGGTCATTTAAGTATCCGGAAACTCATTTATTTTTTTACAAAAACGACACATAGTTCAAGAATCACAGAACCATCTAATAGATAAATTATTCTAAATAACGACTGAATCGTTTTTTTTTAAATTATGAATCCGGAAATTGTTTGGCGAGTGTATCTCGGACAGAATTTCTGCCCTCGTCTCGCGGCCGCGAGACGAGGGCCGAAACTTAGCCAAATATTCTGCCTTCGCCTCGCGGCCGCGAGGCTATGTCCCGCGTCCGCGAGACTTACGCCGATAGTTTGGCTAAGTTTCAGCCATCGTCTCGCGGCCGCGAGACATTGCCTCGCGGCCACGAGACGAGGGCCGAAACTTAGCCAAACATTCTGCCTTCGTCTCGCAACCGCGAGGCTATGTCCCGCGGCCGCGAGACTTACGCCGAAAGTTTGGCTAAGTTTCTGCCATCGTCTCGCGGCCGCGAGACTATGGCAGAGAGTCTAGCCAACTTTCGGCCTAAGTCTCACGGCCGCCAGATATAGCCTCGCGGCCGCGAGACGAAGGCCGAAAGTTTGTAATTAATTTGATATAAAAAACCTCGTTTCTGCCACGTTCTCGCCGCGGTGAGGCACGAAATTAAAAAAAACAAATGTTATCTTCTATTTCTATATTGAATTGCTATTTTTTTTTTACTTTTTCGAGATGATGCCATGTTATCTTCTTAGAGCTCTTTTTATATGAAACGAGGTGGCCTTTATATTTTTTAGAAAAAAAATAATTCACTTCGTAAGATCGCGGAACATAAGGGTCAATTTGCAAAATTGTCAATTTGGTGGTAACGAAGTCTTTTCATATGAAACGAGGTGGCCTTTATATTTTTTAGAAGCAAAATAATTCACGCGGAACATAGGGGTCAATTTGCAACAATTTGGGGGTAATGAGGTCTTTTCATATGCAACGAGGTCACCTTTATATCTTTTAGAAGCAAAATAATTCACTTCGTAAAAAAACGGAACATAGGGGTCAATTGCAAAATTGACAAAGTCAATTATTATCAAATTTGGGGTAACGAAGTCTTTTCATATGAAACGAGGTGGCCTTTATATTTTCTAGAAGCAAAATTATTCAATTCATAAAAACGTGGAACATAGGGGTCAATTTGCAAAATTGTCAATTTGGGGGTAACGAGGTCTTTTCATATGCAACGAGGTGACCTTTATATTTTTTAGAATCAAAATAATTCACTTCGTAAGATCGCGGAACATAGTGGTCAATTTGCAAAATTGTAAATTTGAGGGTAACGAAGTCTTTTCATATGAAACGAGGTGGCCTTTATATTTTTTACAAGAAAAATAATTCACTTCGTAAAAACGCGGAACATAGGGGTCAATTTGCAAAATTGTCAATTTGGGGGTAACGAGGTCTTTTCATATGCAATGAGGTGACCTTTATATTTTTTAGAATCAAAATAATTCACTTCGTAAGATCGCGGAACATCGTGGTCAATTTGCAAAATTGTAAATTTGGGGGTAACGAAGTCTTTTCATATGAAACGAGGTGGCCTTTATATTTTTTTCAAGAAAAATAATTCACTTCGTAAAAACGCGGAACATAGGGGTCAATTTGCAAAATTGTCAATTTGGGGGTAACGAGGTCTTTTCATATGCAACGAGGTGACCTTTATATTTTTTAGAATCAAAATAATTCACTTCGTAAGATCGCGGAACATAGTGGTCAATTTGCAAAATTGTAAATTTGGGGATAACGAAGTCTTTTCATATGAAACGAGGTGGCCTTTATATTTTTTACAAGAAAAATAATTCACTTCGTAAAAACGCGGAACATAGGGGTCAATTTGCAAAATTGTCAATTTGGGGGTAACGAGGTCTTTTCATATGCAACAAGGTGACCTTTATATTTTTTAGAATCAAAATAATTCACTTCATAAGATCGCGGAACATAGTGGTCAATTTGCAAAATTGTAAATTTGGGGGTAACGAAGTCTTTTCATATGAAACGAAGTGGCCTTTATATTTTTTACAAGAAAAATAATTCACTTCGTAAAAACGCGGAACATAGGGGTCAATTTGCAAAATTGACAAAGTCAATTATTATCAATTTTGGGGGTAACGAAGTCTTTTCATATGAAACTAGGTGACCTTTATATTTTCTGGAAACAATATAATTCACTTCGTAAGATCGCGGAACATAGGGGTCAATTTGCAAAATTGTCAATTTAGGGGTAACGAAGTCTTTTCATATGAAACGAGGTAGCCTTTATATTTTTAGAAGTAAAATAATTCACTTCGTAAGATCGCGGAACATAGGGGTCAATTTGCAAAATTGTCAATTTAGGGGTATCGAAGTCTTTTCATATGAAACGAGGTGGCCTTTATATTTTTAGAACCAAAATAATTCATTTCGTAAAAACGCGGAACATAGGAGTCAATTTGCAAAATTGTCAAATTCAATTATTATCAAGTTTGGGGGTAACGAGGTCTTTTTATATGAAATGAGGATTTTTTATATTTTTTACAAGCTAAATAATTAAATTCGTAAGATTGCGGAACATAGGGGTCAATTTGCAAAATTGTAAAAGTTAATTATTCTCAAATTTGGGGGTAACGATGTCTTTTTATATGAAAGGAGGTTTTTTGGTATTTTTTACAAGCTAAATAATTAAATTCGTAAAATTGCATAACATTAGGATCAATTTGCAAAATTGTCAAACTCAATTAATAATATAGGGGTAAAGTGGTAATTAATAATGCTGCCAGATTTTTTATTTTTATTTTTTTAAATTTAATTAAAATGGTAATTTAGGTATATTGCAAATTAATTAAAAGTCAACAATTACCAATTGAGTTTGACCAAGTTACCAAATCAACGGTCCAGATTAATCTGAGTCAAATGAACGGCCCGATCAACCCTCCCGCATGTGAGGGCGTAACTCGGACGCCCGCACCCTAGAAAGATCCTCCTTACCAAATTAACTTTTCTAGAATCAATCCTCTCTTGGGCAAACCATTTTCAAAACCTCCGCCGTATTATTACGTTCATACAAATAAATAAATGGAATAATGTTTACTGTATATAATGTACGTCATTATTTAGCAAAGATTGAAATTAAATATTAAATTGCAAGAAATCTAACAACTGCAGTTACGTCGATCAATTATTTTCTTTTGACTTTTCAGACATTTCCTATGTTTTCCCCACCACATTTTCTGGTCAAAATCATGTTTAGTTCTCCATCGCACAAACACTAGGCATGCAACCGACAAAAAACATAAATAGTTTAAAATCCCTAGTTCTTCACCATTTTGACGTGAGATTAAAGCAATCAACATAAACCTTTAAAAAAAAAATTAATTGGATAATTGCATCCACCTTCCTAAATTTTAAATAATTTGCATATTCAGTAATGTTTGTTATATTTTGGCCAGATAAGTGATGCAAACGATTGAGGGAATAATCAACATGTGATTGATTTATTGAAAGGGGCTAGTCACTACAAATTAACGAATTTATATTTGAATTTTTATTGGAAGATGTTCTCACTTAATATGTCCAACGCGTCCCGAATGAGATAAAAACCCTTGAGAAATAAAAAAAAAATTCAGGAGATACCAAATACAATTTGAATTAAAGTTAGTCAATGTATTTTTTGAAAGTCATATTAATTACGTACTACTCTCTCCGTGCCACAATATCTATCATTTTAGAGAAATTCTTTTATTCTAAAATATCTGTCGTTTTAGGATTCCAATGCAATATTCATTACCCTTTTTCCAATTTAGCTTCAAATGAATTCAATTGATTGAAGTATTTTAAATTAAACTGAACATGTCTCTTTTGAGAAAAATTAAGCTGAACATGAGCTTGAGTTCCAAAGCGGTAGTAGCTACTTGAAGTAACTCTCACAAATTTCCTTTTCATAACATTTCCGCTTTCTGCAATTTAAAGGTAAAATAGTAACTATCAAAATTGACATTTACCCACAAAATGATTACATGTACATGTCCTCATCCAACGTATTTAATTAATATGCCTATCGTTGATCGTTTTGTCAAAGATAGTAGGAGAAAAGAGCATAGTGGGAGTGAAAGTGAAAATCTATTAATGCCACCATTATTTCCTTCACCAACTAGTTGACTTTTTTTGTTTCTTCAAAAAAAAAAAAAATTTAATTAATTTTGTGCTTATTATCTAGCCGCGACATCAACCAATTGTCACGTCCTAAAACCGTATCCATTACCTCAACCGAGTGGTGAATTCCAAAAATATTTTATATATTTGCTTTGTTATATCACATCATTATATATATATATATATATATATATATATATATATATATATATATATTAATCAATTATATAGTAATATATGGAGTAAAATTTTGTATTACATCATGTTCGAACTCGTACTATCCAAAATGTGTTTTTAGGGGCTCAAGATCCTCTGTACCACAATTTGTGTACCACAAATGAGTAATTGACACATGTATATATGACCATGGATTAAAATTTCGGTTCACATGTATGTTTCGGTCAGTCAAATATTGAAAACTTTTCGAGACTATTCGGAAATGTTTCGGAAACACTAAGAAAAATTTGTAAAAAAAGTTACTAAATTTAGTAAAATAACAGAGTTTAAGGCAAATAAATAGTTTCGAAATTACATCTTATTTTCGTTTCGTCTTATTAAAAAACAGAAACTTTTCGATATTTTCGATGGAAAAGATGGAAATTTTGATCCATGTATATGACAATTATAATAATTGTCATATATACATGTGTCAATTACTCTTGTCATATATACATGTGTCAATTACTCATTTGTGGTACACATTTATTGTACACAAATTATGGTACAGAGGATCTATTGCCGTTTTTAGGAGGCTATTTCCACATGATTCTAAAAGTGATAGTTATGAGGAATGTAGTTGATATGGCTCACCATGCGTAATTGGTGATGCACTGATGTGATAGATGCATGAAATAATTTTTCATAATGAGTGCATGATGTGATATGTATGGATTTTGATAAATGTTATTTAAAATTATTGGATTTTTCATTTAGTTTGAAATTATATTTTAATAATTTAATTAAAACTTTAAGTCGATCTTCATTTAGTGATGGTTTAATTAAACAATAAAAATGACTTCAGCTGAGTTTTAATTGATTATACTTCAACCGTTTCACAGTACATGTCTTTTTAGAGTGTTGCACATATATTAAGAATTCAAATAAATAACATGATTTTTTAGTATATATATATACCTAAAATACCCTTAATTAATATTGCATTGAATAAATAAAATAACAATTTTAAGTGTAATAAATAAGAGACGAGGCAATATTATACGATCCCTCTTCCAATTTTTCACAACTAAACAGATGATGACTAACGGGTAACATGTCAATCTATTAACTATTATTCTTGATCTTATTAGATCATACAACAGTTGCGCGTTTTTACTTCCGAAACAATCCTCACAACACACAAAAAGAAGTCAAGGTAAAACCCTTTCAAATGAGTCGATTCTATGGTTAGACATCTTGGATACTCGTCTAAGGCCCCAACCATAGAAGAGGCCTCAATTTTTTTATAAATATGTAAATATATTTGTTTTCTCATTTTAATAAAGAATTATATTTTTTGTCGAATATAAATTATATATAAAAAAATTACAAATGCAAGTTGCAAAATTTAGAGTCAAGTGAAAAATAGACTTGGACAACCTAATTTTTGAATAAGTAAGAATGTGTATTGTAGAATAAACTAAGAAGGTTGTAAAAACACTTTAAAATATTTTATTGCTATTAAACATAGACAATTTACAGATGAGGAATTACCATAACCACCTTCTCGAACGAACTACAGACCAACTTGATCTATTGGCTAAGAATGATACTCGTAGACTTTTATTAAATATTTTTATGGATCTATCCTAATAGAATATCTAGGTGGAATGTTCTAGAATCAAGAAACCATGTACAAACAAAAAATGACATGGAAACATCCATGCATGATTTGAGCTAATTTATTGGGTCAAATTTAATTGGTCAAGTATCGTTGGGGCAATTGTTGACCTTAAGATATGTCGAACATGCATGTTCGGAGTATGACATTAAGCTAGATTTTATCTATCAAATTAACATTAATCGAATATTGGTTAATTTTATTTGAGTTTTAGTATAAGTATAATTGTTTATTTTATAGTCAAGAGGAATATGAATGTGCATGCAATTCAATAAGTCGACATTCATATTGAATATTGAATGTAAGTGCCAATTCGATATTTGGTACAAAGTCTAATTACTAAACATTATTGCTTTTCGATTTCAGTATAACCGATCAATTTACGAACCAAATCAATAATACCCAAATTATGAGTTTTATTTTTTCTTGTAATTGTACCCATTCAAAAGTCTCTCACTTGACATTTTAATCATCCTTGTACCAAATAATAATAATAGTAATAAGAGTTCTATTTGTCATTTCTTGACCCCCGTTCTCTAATTCATTCCGGTTCTCCTTCCGTTGGCGTTCATTTAATCTCTTGGCTTCAATACCTCATCTTTTTTCTTATTTTTTTTTCTTTTTCCTTCTTGCTTTGTTTGTTTTCAACATCACTAAACATTTTATTGAAGTTCTCTTTGTCTATGTTATGTAAGCTATAGCTAATTAATATTTTAAAAATGATAAAGAATATATGCCATTGATAATATAATTATTTCTATTTAATTGTATCTTAGTATTTGAAAAAAAAAATTATGATACTTATAACTTCGCAACATTTCATCAGTATCATAATTTGTAAACATCAGTGGTATCGATTTCTTTTTTATTTTCTTATTCTGGTTTATAGGATCAATTTAAAAATTAAGATTGATATTTAGCTACAAAATTCAAAAGTTAATTTACATAAGTTTTACAAAAAAAAAAAAAAAAACTCAAAACTGAACTTTCCGAATTTCTGGTACCAAACCAAACTGTTCAATTTGACACACAGTACCAATTCTAAAATTACTGAACCAGTTTGACTATCAAAAATTGATACGGCTCGATTCAATTTTAATAAAAAGCCCCCTCTTGTAACATAGTTGCAAATACATAAGCATTACTTTCATGTTTTATCTTTTCATTGATTTTAACAGCAAAAAGATAACTCCATTAACGTTTTATATGACTATGTTTCACAATACTTATAATAGCTACTTTTCCAAATGAAGGATTTTAGATTATATGATATAACAACATATCATAATTTGAAAAAGAAGTTAATTTGTCAGATTATTAATCAGTAACAAATATATAAAAAATAACTCATATAAATACTAAATAAAAAATTTTACAATTTTAAAAGTAAGAAATTAAATTTTAACAATAATCATTTTTTTTAATTTTATATAATAAGGCCCCAATTTTACATTTCACCTAGGGCCCTAATACGTCGGGCCGACCCCTGTCTACAACTAAATAATCAAAGGCTAATAATTAAATAAAAACAAAGTTAAAATCAAATAGCAGCAAGTAGAAAATTCATTTTGCTCTGCCCGCGCATATAAACTGCCCACAGAAACTTCTAATTTAGCTTACTATTTATCACGGTTATCTCGACTTCTTGCTACGCATTCCCATCCGCGATTTTGCATATCTGGACATATGGTTAAGCATATACACTAAAATTGCACGCACAAAAACAGCTTAAAGTGAACGAGTAAATAAGTTACTAGCTCAAAAGGATACTCCAGTCTCATTCCTTCACCAGATGTTGAGGAATAAAGAACTGCGCCTTGTAGATGACTTAGAGCTTCAGTTGAACACGCAGTGTCCTGAATGTATATACATCACAAAAGCATGATAAGAGTCAAATAAATCACGTTAGATATCTCAGAATTTTGAATAAAATAATGTAATGAAAGCATGATCTATAAAAGTTTATGAAAGTCTAACAAATATACCTGAAAGTCAACAAATGCAACAGGAGCGCCATAGGTGCTTTGCATCTTCAGTTTTATAAACCCACGACATCTATAGAGAGTCAAAGAATGTGAATGCTTCATAATGTTCCTAATTTTCTGTTACTCTCTTTTCAAAGACTGTATCTAGAAGAAATACACACACCTTGAAAAAACTTGCATCAGCTCTTCGTCTGAGCAGGTTGGACCCAGATTAGCCACAAAGAGTGTCGGACATGGAGGGTTGTTCTGCAAATATTTTGTATCATAAGTGGACAGTTAAGACTTGAGATAAAAATTAAAGAAAAATAAGCAGTTCAAAACTGTGTAATTCTTCACGCAGTGTCAGTAGCAGATATAGTTCATTCTTTGGAGAAATAATTTACAAAAATTACACTTTTGGAGTAGGAATAAAATTAAAAAAATGTTTATATAACTTTAAGTGGACTAATAATAACTTGCCCCGTCAGTCATTTCATTCATAACATTAGTTAATTACTTCCTTCACATGTACGGCAACACAATAACATAAATATGTTTGATGAATTGAAAAGGACAGAATATTTCAAAGCAATGGCTCCCCATTTCATCTCAAGAAAGTGAAATAAGATAATCAGGAGTTAGATGTTACCGATTTCGTAGCACCCTCATTCACCGAGCCACCAACATATCCAAGACTGGAAAAAATAAAGAAATAAAATTAGAACTACCACCCTATTATAGTTGATATATTTGGCTAACATAGTATCTAACTTCAGGGAATAGGGCATGTTGCAAGTGCTTCTGCTCGGCCCTCAACCTTTGAGATAGAAGTAATCATATAATTCAAAGTTTAACGGGCATCCCGTATTAGAAATGTGCATAAGTAGTGCAAATGACCTTTGTGTAGAAGGATAACCAATCGTGTTGTAAGCAGAATTACCCATTCCAGGCATGTGAACGCTGCCAAAACCTGCTAGTGCCCAAGCGTGCAAACATGTGTAATGTGAGCTCTTAGAAGAATGTGTCCTTCATGTGACTAACTAGCTAGAGCCTTATACGAGATTAGAATATTACAATTTGACCAGAAACATGGAAATGACCAAGTGGGCAGATATATGAATAGAATATATAATAACTCTATTCTAGACTAATAATTAATGTACACATATTCTAGGATAAAGGGAGCTCCAGGAGAAGACAGCCTTGCCTTAGTGAATAGATAGAGTAAAGATTATATATATCTTACCAGGATCATAGCTCCTTGAAAAAGCAGCAGGTCCTTTTTGTCTCTTCTCTGAACCTTGTCTATCATCATCTGATACAATTTTGTGTGATCAGCTACCAAGAAGACGTATGGAATAGGATAAACAAGAAGGAAAGGGAAAATAAATCAAGCTATGATATACCTGATCTTGAGCGTTTCGACCTGGAATTTGATTTTGCAAGATCAATATGCAAAGTAGAACCTTTTTCAAGGTCAAACACCATCCCCTGACAAGGCCATTTAAAATAAATAAAATAAAATTGGAGGATGCCGTTAACAATATAAAAATGGCAGGCTATTTGACAATATCTCACAATGAGGAACCACTGGACACTACACTAATAAGATACCAGAGGTACAGACATAAAAATGATCTTTTGAGCTAGTTCTTCTTCTTGAGAGCTAGGTTTTTGGCTACTAATAATAATTTTCATCTTCTTTTTCCACTTCCAGCTTATTATTGGCAACTTAGAAAGTAAAGTGATCATTCTGATTGAAACTAACATGTATCAGCAAGAGATATAGTTCTGGTTGATCTGGTTAGGCAGATTTAGATGGTGCAAATTTAACTCCCCTCCTAAGATTACCTGTTAACCATGGATTATACCTTGATGAATTCAATTTGTCTATGTTACAATTACATTACATGCGCGAAACCCAGATGCTCTTGGATTCCTAAATATGTCGATAACCATTTCCCTTTTGATTTTTCTCTTTATATAACCGTCATTTGTGAGGACCAGGTATAGAGATCCTTCTAACTTTGGCCAACTCCCTATTACCAACCTGTATCATGTTCATTTCGGAAAGAAATCTATTGTAATACTTACCACTGCATGATCAACCTAATATCTATTCGACCATAGAATATCTAAAGCGATCATCAATCACAAATAAGGAATCGTGATGCACAAATTTGACAATATATATGTCTTAGACATAACAAACACATTGTTTGAAAACACATGCTAGTTTTGAAAAGTGAGTATCAGAATGTCTTACATTCAACGCATGTAAAGCCATGATCGCCGACTGTTGGTCCATAAAAGTTGCAAAAGCAAATGGCTGGAAACAATTAAATTTCAAGTCAGCATGAATTTCGACAAAAGAAAGTACATCAAAGCACAAACCATAGAGTTGAAGGTTTAACAAGGGACAATATAAATGCTTCCATCTATCAATAAGAAGCCACTAATTCAAACTCGGGAGAGAGACATAATTGTAGAAACACGAGGCATTGAGAATTTCCTAAAAGTTTCCAAAAAAATACTACTATTAACTAAACAAAATACTACTATTTCAAGTTCCCAGGATAGCAGTTCTACTTACTTTAAACTCACTTTCAACTTACTTTAAACTAACTCCATTTTCTCCCTTTTAAACACGTAGATCAATAGACTCAATCATCTAGGAACTAAATCAGTGACCTAATTCCAAAACCAATCACTTAAGGTCGAAACTAAAGTAGATACAGCTAAGTAAATAAGAAACAAGAGAAGTAATCGATTCAAGCTAGGTCGACATTTATAAATTACATAAAAAAAATTAAAATTACCTGACTCTTAGACGAGGTAGGGGCACGGAGATTAGAGGATTGGTATCCAGGAAACTCATGGAAAAGATTATAAATTTCTCGAGGCTTTACATCCTCAGGAAGTCCGGCAACGAAGAGCGTGCGAACCTGGTCGTATGATGACGGCGGGTACACTGGGGGAGCATCGTACGATGACTGCGGGTACACTGGTGGAGCGTAGGCGGCAAATTCAGGTTGCGCGTGAGTTGGCTGAGCTACCGCGGGAGGCGGCGCGTACGCTGTACCGGGAGGAGGAGGCGCGTACGACGTACCGGGAGGTGGTGGCGGTGGAGGCTGGTAATAAGGTTGGTGGATTATAGGAGGGTAGTAAGCTGTGAGATCGTCCATGGCAATGAATAAAATCAATTGCAGGTGTGCCCTAGGTGCGTAGGAAAAAAAGGGTAATGTGTTTTTAATTTTTACTGCTGAGTCGACAAATGTAGAGTAACGTATTGCAGCTTTTAGTTTTTCTTTATAAAGTTTTAATTTACTTTATGCTCAAAATAAAAATTTATATAATTACTTTGTTTAATTGAACAGCGTTTTTGATTGTTTATACTTTTCGTTTTTAAATTGCTATCAAACTCCATTCCAATATTTTGTTTATCCTACATGAAATTTGAGATAGTAATAATTAAGTAAAATATGTAACTTCCAGATTTTCATACTTGCACCATAAAAACATTTGTTAAAAAATAGTAGTTACAAACCTTAGGTGTATCGGTAAATTCACAAGGAAAAATTGTCTTAAAAATAGTAATATTGTTTTGAGAGATTAAATAAGAAAACACGATTAAATACTTAGGCTGTGTTCACTTTAGCCGATTAGGCCTCAATTGTATCCAATTTGGGCCATTAAGTTATTTAATTGAGGCTGGGTCGGGTGTTTAGTTGGGCTAATAAAATCGCGGGCTGCCCGACATTTTCGGTCTGACATGTGGGCCAGACCCCTAATTGGGTCAATTACAATTCGGACTCAGACCCTCCAATTAAGAAATAATGGCCCAACTAAATTTTTACAGGTCCATTTTGCCCTTTCTCTTCCCTGAAATTACAAAATTACCAGCAACAAAAAGTCGAAAATGCCATTGGGTCTCCCACTAAATTACAAAATTACCTTGAGACAAAAAAACATAAAACATTAAATTTTCTCCACCCATTCCTCTTCTTTCTTGCTCGTGTACTGGCCAGAAGCAAACTTAGCTTCAAATCATCTTGCTGCGCGAAGAGTTACACAGCCCAGGTGAGATTTTAATTTGTTCCATCAAATTAATTGCTAAATTGCTTAAATGACCCCTATGGTTTTTATGTTTATTAATTTCCCTCATTACCATGAATTTTAGCTTGACGGAAATATTTTGGTTTTTTGATTTCTGAACATTTTTATCTTTTTCCAGGAAGATTTGTTATGTAAATGCAAAAGAAGATGAACAAATCAAGCAGAAAATGGTAAGATCCGTCTGAATTGAGGGAGAAGACAAGTATTCACAAATCCTAGATGTGTGGCCGTCGAGAGAGAGAGATGGGAAGAGAAGAAATGAAGATTAAAATTTGGAACCCTAGCATAATTATACCTCCAAATCAACGGCCGAGATTAAACCAGATGAACGGCTAGATCTCATCTCGGCCCAGGGGTAAAATTGTCCACGATAAATAATTGGGCCAACTGAACAGATGCACAAATGGGCTGTCACGATTATTAGTTGGGCCACTATAATCAGACGAACGAGCAATTAAATACTTGGCCGGACTAAATAATTGGGCCGATTCAACAATTTGGGCCATTCCTTATTTGTGCAAGTGAACACAGCCTTAAGAGACAAGGTATATATACTCCATGATTAATGATTTATCCAACAAGAAAAGCTGCACTATACCACTTTGAAGTTTGAATTAAACAATGTTGTTTGAGCAACTGATTAGTCAGTGACTAACAGATTAGAAGTTATGATACACAATTCAGGATAAGTTATATCATTATAATATGCACCAACCAACTTATAAATTAACTGTGCAGAAAACGGTCTCTTTTCCAAATAAATTACTCTCCACAATAAACAATAATCTGAAACGAAACAAATTTGTATTCAAATAATATTTGCTGGATACTGCTTCGCCTGGTTCCGCACCCTCCTCTTGTATTCAGCCGTGTCCTACATACATTGCAATTATTTCATACGTTGGTACGTAAGTTATGTGCTGAGAATAAAACTAATGTAATAGTTATAGAAGCTCGATTTTACCTGGATGAAAAGATGGTACCCATCAGTTTGTGCTGGATCAGATGGATTTGGCTGATCCAATAAATCCTGAACGCCAATCAAAATTTGTTTCACTGTAATTGCAGGACGCCATCCCTAGAAATCCAAAATGGGATAAAAATAAGGACGTGTGAAACAAATCACAAGAAAAGAAGTAATTAAGGGTTAATGTATACTTACACTATCTTCATTGAGAATTGAAAGACAAACAGTTCCAGATGGGTATACGTTGGGGTGGAAGAAACCTTGGTCGAATTTACACTTTGGTGGCTTGCTTGGATAGTCTTCACTAAAGTGCATCGTGAGTGGGTAGTATCCACCCTCCCAATCTGTCTGCAATACCGTTCAGAATCATATATAAGTGCTTGCAAGAGTGAAAATATAAATGTTATTACAATACTGTCAATTCATGCAAGTTTTATTAGACATCGCTTGCATACCATGACATGTATCAAACATAAAGAACAGATAAAGAAGGTTAAAACAAAACAAATAAATAAATGACACTTCTAAAATGTTTGAACGACAACATAGATGAAATGAAGTGTGACAATGCCAATGCAGAATCAACAAGCTAAAAAACAAACTGCAACCAAAGCCCCAAGTTTCACTTAGCCCCATTTACCATCAACATTGACAATGTCAATTCATATAACTTAAACAATGGCTTCAGAAAATCCCCTAAAGAACCCTGAACATCAAAACATGTCCATGTCAAACAAAATCTGACAACTTATTTCATTGTCTAGACTCTAGGTAGCTAAAACAGGCACAGACTACCAGTGATAACACAAAACCAAGGACAAGACATATCAAAACAATGTTATTATACTACAAGCGCAATCATACAACATATTCCTAAATTTTAAACAAATATCAAGATATGCGCGCGCAGGGGGTGTTGGGGGGGGGGGGGGTGTTGGTGGGATGCCAATGCAGGTGGGATGAGTGGCGGTTGCCAACAGAGAAGTTTGGTGGAGGAGTGGAAGCATGGTGGGGCAGCGACAGGTGGTGATAGAGGGCATGTTTTATGGACTTGATTATGTGTCTTCTCTATGTTTGGGATTGGATATGGAATGTACTTGCTTAACAGCTATATAAATAATGTGGAGTCAATCAAATATCGAAAAATTGAAGTCAATGGGCTTGCTTGGGTATGGGATTAAGTTTTGATTTGATAGACTAAACACAACAAACACATGTCAAGAAAAGATATGAAAGTTCCACACTAGCACGCCTCCTAGTTTTCTTTTTATCTCTAAAGTAGTGCCGAACAAGGAGAAGGAGGCAGCAGTTTCTAGCTCCCTCCCACTTTAAGCTGTAAAACTTGCCATCAATATTAGCTATTGTGATAGAACTTCACAAGTGAACCCCTCAACCCAGTAACTTACAACATTGTCTCGCTAAAAGACACTAATCTTACTTGGTCGCATCATAAAGAATTGCAATTAACTATTATAGTGAACTACGCAACAATTTTAGGTGCCCTTATATATGAAAGAATGATCGTAATTCGTAATGAAAGTTTCTATCACATAAAGACCATGATTTGTGATACCCCTAGGTTTTGCAGAGGTCTAGTTGTTTTGCAACATTCCAATCAGTGATAGAAGCAAGTTAAGCATTAGCTGAATACTAAAGGCAGCCAAAGACAGTCAAAAAGTAAACACCGAAGCTAAACACCACAGCCTATAACCCATTCTCTATGATCAAACTAAACAGTGATCTTAATTAGTATCAACTAACTCAGCAAGGTAAAGAAGAATTATGAGAAAACATACATATAGAAGTCATCTAACAGCCCACACAAAAAGTAAAACATCACAAACCAATTTTCCGACTAACAATTAGCAAGTGCAAGCGCTTTATCATAAATAAACTAGTTATAATAGAAAAAGCTCACTTACTCTTTATACAGGACAACCTATATAAACAATTAATAAACGTAATTAAACTAAAGTTGAACTTAAATATGATTTACTTACCCCGGCCTTACCAGGGATCGTACAATTCCACACCATCAAATTCACTGTACCATCAGGAAGAGTCTCTGGCTTAGCCACAAAACCCTAACAAAATTGCAATAACAAAACTAATAAACCTTAAGAATTGAATTAAAAGACAATAAAAATACATGAAATTCATAAGAAAATTTGATCGAACATGGGGATGATTTTTCCTCCAGGCTTTGCGTTCTTCAGCGAGTCGTCCACGAGCAATTCCCCCAGACATTTTTGTACAAAAAATTCTCTGTATCTTTACAATTTTTTATAAATAATCCGCAGAAGTAAAAGAAAATTGAAAATAATACGAGCAGTTGTTTCCGTATTGGGCTTTTAAAGGGGAGAAGAAGATGAGGATGAACTTTTCCTTTTCTCTTAATAAATTGTTTGCGTAGTAAAGTCAATGAACATAACGCGATTTTGATTTATTAGCCTAGCGTGAAAACCACGCCAATTAATGACATCACGTGGAAAACGTGTGGGGTCATAGAATAGCGACTATATATTGTGACAAACTCATGCTTATTGTCTATTCAATCTAATACTATCAATTTTAGATTGGAAGGTTTGTAAGTGTTCAATTTGTGTTTTATTATATAATTTTCTTTTTCTGAACTTGGTTCTTATGATCGAATGTAGCCGAAATTAATATAAATTCTTTTTTTCTTTTTCGGAAGTTCACTTTTTGAAATAATAGATGCATAATTAGAAAATGATTCTAGCAAGATTTAATGTTGATAAGAATTCATTTAAATTTCATATTTCTTTGTTTGGCTGAATTAGAATATTGATATAGTTTCAAGTCTGTCTCAAAATTTTTTCACTGAAATATTTTTCATTTTATATATATATATATATATATATATATATATATATATATATAACAGAAAACCTATATGAAAAAAAAAGAATAAATATCAGAAGTAAGCCCAACTCTGGCAGGACATTTACATAATTAAGGCCCAAATTCAGCCCATTTGAGTAAATGAAAAAAATCTATCACTGCACAATGTGGAATTATAATTGCCACGTGTACATATGGTTATTACTTATTAGTGGTACACAAACATGGTACATTAATAGTGGTATAAAGAATCCTCAGTCAGAATCATGCACAGGGTTAAATTACACGCGTACTTTTTCGCCCCATGCGATCCGACTTTCCCATAGCAATGCTTGGGCCAAATCAATCAAGCTATTTCCGATTATGCCTCCTAGTGATAGTGTTTCCACTTGTTGGACCTTAACCCACAAGAATTAGGCACATAATTAATTACACATCGGAATAGTAGATATTGCGCACGACTTACGAGCAATCGGCCAACTCGCACTTTTATTCCACAAATAGAAACAAGTAAAATCCTTTTCACAAAGGTGCACCCAATTTCCCTCGAAAAATCCCACCAAAATCCTACATGAAAGGAAATGTGCACTCTTTAAACTAACAACCTATATTCGTCTTCAATTCCAATTTCAAAATTAAAGTTGCCTATTATAATTAAGTATATAAATAGGATTAAATTTTTTTAATTGATGTTCAAAGTCTTTTGTAATTGATATATGTATTCATACTGAAAATGCGCAGAGTGTTACAAAATGAGTATACGTAAAAGGGAAACTTGAAAATTTAAGTACAATGAAGAATATAATTTGGATAGAAAATGTAGAACAAAAGTAACGAATAATTCAAACCGAGGCCTGTGTGAAAACACAGTGTCCTTAAGACAAATTCGCTCCCTCACCCTTCCGGTTCGTGCTCGAGGTTGTTTGAACGTTCGTCTCCCAGGATTCAACGGTATAAACAAATAGACTTCGCACCAAGCTATTTGCAGCAAACTGAAACACCTTTTGAACTCAAGAACAGGAAGATATAAGAGAGAATGGATTTTGTTTTGGTGTGTTAAAACTGATAAAATGAGCCAGTATTTATAGGATATGAGTGAGGGTAAAATCGGAATAAAATAATATTAATGAGAAAACCGTTACGGGAGTTACAACTCCATAAATTCGAGGGTTACAAAATTTAAATCAATTGTTGCTACAATTAATTTAATTTTCATTATTTTCCAACAATCCCCCACAAGAATGAAAATTGAATAAATTCCTAACAGGAAGTTCTAAGAAGATAGAGTTCAGCGGTAGACACTTGCATAGGATAGGTAGGAGTAACCCTTTGAACCTTCCCTTGCGAAAGTATGTTTACTTTACTGGCTGATCAGTAGACACGGTGTCCTTGAACTATTCTGCTGTTTATGTAAACGATGACATACTCCTCACACGCATCTTACCTCGTAATGTTTCAGTTCTTACGGTTATGTCCGTTTTGGCCATGGACATCTGCCTGGTTCAGCAAGAGTTTCTAAGAATTGTGCCCTATACAATTCCCTTTGAAGCGGCCCTTCTTCTCTCTCACATAGGTGATTCATTTCCTTGAGTTACTCTCTTTACAAGAATCATTAAAAGCTTTGCTTATCCTTACTCAACCGTTATCACTATTTTCATCATAGGAATGGACTTGAGGGTAAAACCCCCACAGTGACTTAACTAAACTTTTGCGGTTAGGTTGTCCCTTTGAACTTAGATCTTGGGATCTCCAGTCAACTAGGTTGGGTTTTCCTTCGCTAAGTTTTTATTCCATGGGCTTTAGTCCCATTCCTCTTGATGACTTAGCAACTATCTCTCTTGTTAACCCTTTGGTTAGCGGATCCGCTAGATTATCCTTTGACTTTACATAGTCAATAGTAATCACTCCAGTTGAGAGTAGTTGTCTAATGGTATTATGCCTTCGGCGTATATGCCTAGACTTACCATTGTACATTTTACTTTGTGCTCTTCCAATCGCAGATTGGCTATCACAATGAATGCATACTGCTGGCACAGGTTTAGACCATTGTGGAATACCCTCTAAGAATTGGCGTAGCCACTCAGCCTCTTCACCACATTTGTCTAGAGCTATAAACTCAGACTCCATTGTGGATCTGGCTATCACAGTTTGTTTAGAGGATTTCCAAGATACAGCTGCACCACCTAAAGTGAATACATATCCACTGGTGGATTTTGAATCTTTTACATCAGATATCCAGTTTGCATCACTGTATCCTTCTACAACAGCTGCATATCTTGTATAGTATAGCCCATAGTTACGAGTATACCTTAAGTATCTCAGTAACCTCACTATGGCTTTCCAGTGGTCAGTACCAGGATTACTAGTATATCTGCTTAGCTTACTTACAGCATATGCTATATCCGGTCTTGTACAACTCATCAGGTACATTAGACTTCCAATAATCCTTGAGTACTCCACTTGAGAGATGCTCTCACCTTTATTCTTTGATAAAGGTTGACTTGGATCTATAGGAGTTTTGGCCTCATTAGAGTCATCCTTATTGAATTTTTCAAGGATTTTTCCAATATAACTGGATTGACTCAAAATAATGCCATCTGATTTTCTCGTGATTTTAACTCCCAGTATCACATCTGCTAGACCCATATCTTTCATTTCAAATCTAGCATTCAACATATCCTTAGTGGATTTAATCATCTTATCATTACTTCCAATGATAAGCATGTCGTCAACATAGAGACAAAGAATGACATAGTCATCTCTTGTTTCTTTCACGTAAATGCATTTGTCGCATTCACTGGTTTTAAAACCTTTCTCCAACATGACATCATCAAATTTCTGATGCCACTGTTTCGGAGCCTGTTTTAAGCCATACAATGACTTAACCAGTTTACAGACTTTCTTTTCTTTCCCTGGAGCAGAAAAACCCTCAGGTTGTTCCATGTAGATTTCTTCTTCCAAATCTCCATTTAAGAAAGCCGTTTTTACATCCATTTGATGTACTTCTAAGTTTCGCAAAGCTGCGATAGCAAGTATCATCCTAATGGAAGTTATTCTCGTCACAGGAGAATACGTATCAAAGTAATCAAGGCCTTCTCGTTGCTGATAGCCTTTTATTACTAGTCTGGCCTTGTATTTATCAATTGTTCCATCTGGTTTCATTTTTCGTTTGAAAATCCACTTATATCCTAGTGGTTTGCAACCTGGAGGAAGATCAACTAACTCCCAGGTATGGTTTTGCAAAATGGAATCAATTTCACTATTGATTGCCTCTTTCCACAAAGGTCCTTCAGAAGAAGTTACAGCTTCTTTGAAGGTTTGAGGTTCAGTTTCGAGCATATATGTTAGAAAATCTGGGCCAAAAGATTTTTCTATCCTTGCTCTTTTACTTCTTCTTGGCTCAACCTCAGTTGGCTCATCATCAGTTACCTGTTCAGACTCATGGTCTTGACTATGAGTTCTTTTGGATGAACTCACTTCTTTTCTCGTTTTTGCTGGAAATATATCTTCAAAGAAAGATGCATTTCTAGATTCCATTATCGTGTTTTTGTGAATCTCAGGATTTTTAGATTCATGCACAAGAAACCGATAAGCATTACTGTTCTGAGCATAACCTATGAATATGCAATCTACAGTATTCGGTCCTATCCTTTCTTCCTTGGGTGTAGGAACTACCACTTTGGCAAGACACCCCCACACTCGCAAGTATTTGTAGGAAGGTGTTCGACCTTTCCATAATTCATATGGAGTTTTCTCCTGATTTTTCCGGGGTATCTTATTTAAAAGATAATTGCTAGATAGGATAGCTTCCCCCCACATGTTCAGTGGTAATCCAGAACTTATCAACATTGAATTCATCATTTCTTTCAATGTTCGATTTTTTCTTTCCGCAATTCCGTTTGATTGCGGTGAATAAGGTGATGTTACCTCATGTATGATTCCATGTTCAACACAAAATTCACTAAATGGTGATACATATTCACCACCTCTATCACTTCGAAGTACTTTGATCTTTTTATCAAGTTGATTCTCAACTTCTTTTGTGAATAGAATGAATTTATCTATAGCTTCACTTTTTGCTCTTAGCAAATATACATAGCAATATTTAGTACAATCATCAATGAAGGTAATAAAATAATTATAACCTCCCCTTGATTGCACACATTTAAGATCACTTATGTCGCTATGTATCAAGTCGAGTGGTTTAGTATTCCTTTCAACCTTTTGAAAAGACGTTTTCGTTAATTTAGCTTCAATACAAGTTTCACACTTGTGCTTTTGATCAATTTGAAATTTAGGGATATGTTTCAAATTAATTAATCTACGCAGGGAATCGTAGTTAACATGTCCTAGTCTACCATGCCATAGATTAGGATACTCAAGCAAGTAAGCAGAATTATTAACTTTATTAATAACTTTAGGCTTAATAGCCATTACATTCAGCTTAAACATTCCGCCACATTCATATCCCTTTCCGACAAACATACCACTCTTGGTTAAAATAAATTTGTCAGATTCAAAAACCAGGCGGAAGCCATGCTTGTTCAGCAGCATCCCAGAAACCAGATTCTTGCGGATATCTGGTACATAAAGGACATCCTTCAGAGTCAGCTCCTTTCCAGAGGTCATTTTGAGAATTACATTCCCTTTGCCTTCTATTGCTGACGTAGCCAAGTTTCCCATGAACAGTTTTTCTCCATTCTGGACCGGCTCAAAGGTGGTAAACACTTCCCTGTCGGAGTACACATGCTTTGTAGCCCCTGTATCTACCCACCACTCTTTAGGATTAGAGTCAACCATATTCACCTCTGAAATGACAGCACAGAGGTCCACATCACCACTGTCTTCAACAACATTGGTTACATTGGGTTTTTTCTTTTTCGGTAGCCTGCAATCTGCCGATTTGTGACCCATTTTGTCACAATTGAAGCATTTCCCTTGAAACTTGGTTTTCTTGGAAATACCGCCTTTTGGTCCCATCTTGGACCCTTTGTTGTTCTTCTTGAACTTTGAACTTTGACTATGTTCCACAACATTAGCCTTAGGTTCAGTAGACATATGCCCTCTTTTTTCCGATTTCCTGTTGTCCTCTTCAATACGAAGCCTAACAACAAGATCCTCCATGCTCATTTCCTTTCGCTTATGCTTAAGGTAATTTTTGAAATCCTTCCATGCAGGGGGTAACTTTTCAATAACACAAGCCACCTGGAAGGTTTCACCGAGCTCCATCTTTTCAGCCTGAATTTCATGAAGAATCAGCTGAAATTCTTGCACTTGGGTCATAAATGGTTTGGAGTCCACCATCTTGTAGTCCAAAAACCGACCCACAACGAATTCCTTGGTACCGGCATCTTCAGTTCTATATTTCCGGTCCAAGGCTTCCCAAAGTTCCTTTGCAGACTTTTTGTCAGAGTATACATCATACAATGAATCACTCAGACAATTCATGACGTAGTGTCGGCGAAGGTAGTCCGACTGGTTCCAGCCATCAAGAGCAATGAGGAAGGCAGTATCTTGCTCTCCTTCTTTCTTGGGTGGATCCTCGGTTAAGAACCTTGACAGGCGGAAGGTGGTTAGGTAGAATATCATCTTTTGTTGCCACCTTTTGAAATTCAGCCAGTTGAATTTCTCCGGTTTTTCAGTTTGGCTCAGAGGTGCCACAGCTCCAACTTGGCTCAGAGGTGCCATAGCTTGGTTTGGTACTGGAGCTCCAGATGAGTTCCCAGTTACCACAACTTCAGTGTTCTCATTGGTTGCCATTTCTGAAACCAAAACACAATTGTCAATTTCCACAAAGGAAATTCAGAAATATTTAAGTGAGTATCTTAACAAGATTACAACACTAAATTTTCTGTCCCAAAATTCGTTGTATTCGAAAATGTTTTTCCAAATTTTTCAAATAATTTTTTCTATCCCAAGATAGATATTTAATAACCAATTTTGAAATCAAATTAATGTTTCTCAAATCAAATTTCCAAGGACTCCCAAAATTTTACTTTTCCAAGAAAAACTTTATGTCCGAAAATTAATTTGAGATATCTAAAGTTGATGGCTAACAATATTACTTTTCCAAAATTTATATTTCCAGAAAACTTTATGTCGGAAAAACAATTCTTCCAATATCTAACAATATTGAAAATGTTTATATTCAAAAGTTTCAGTTGAAAACTATGTTAACAATTTTTGGGATCAAAAGGTTTTATTTATTTGAGGTCCAAAAGTGCAAATTACATTAAACAAAACAATTTTGTAATCACTTGTCTGCCTTCTATAGGAAAATTGATTAACAATAATAAAGCAGATCACCACCACTATAAACGTACAATTTTCAATACGTACACCACCAAAATATTTTCCCAAAGTTTTAGTGTTCAGATTTCGGATTTCTTGTTAATTTGAAAATCTGAAAACAATTTTATATATATCATAAAGAGATTTTGTTTACAAACTTCTATCCAAGCACTTCTTGTATATCCAAGCACTTCTTGTATAGATACGTACTTTATGAAAATGTTTCTGTCCAAATTGTTCAGTAAATAGTATCACGATTTTTGGGACAAAAGTTTCTGTCCAAAATGTTCAGTAAACAGTTAATGAAAAGAAGCTTTAGAACTTGTTCTCCTTTTACGTAAACAAACCGAAATTTGTCTTAAGATTGTTACAAAATGAGTATACGTAAAAGGGAAACTTGAAAATTTAAGTACAATGAAGAATATAATTTGGATAGAAAATGTAGAACAAAAGTAACGAATAATTCAAACCGAGGCCTGTGTGAAAACACAGTGTCCTTAAGACAAATTCGCTCCCTCACCCTTCCGGTTCGTGCTCGAGGTTGTTTGAACGTTCGTCTCCCAGGATTCAACGGTATAAACAAATAGACTTCGCACCAAGCTATTTGCAGCAAACTGAAACACCTTTTGAACTCAAGAACAGGAAGATATAAGAGAGAATGGATTTTGTTTTGGTGTGTTAAAACTGATAAAATGAGCCAGTATTTATAGGATATGAGTGAGGGTAAAATCGGAATAAAATAATATTAATGAGAAAACCGTTATGGGAGTTACAACTCCATAAATTCGAGGGTTACAAAATTTAAATCAATTGTTGCTACAATTAATTTAATTTTCATTATTTTCCAACACAGAGGATATGAACAAGTTGGTGAAATAGCTTATAATATGCATGAAGGCTGAAGCCATTATTGATGTAGGTTGAAATTCTATAAATATCAGTAATAATAACTAATAATTGCTAATTGGTTTCATTATGTATATTAACAATTGCTTCAATTGCCCTTTAGACCATTTATTCATGTTTCAAACAGCTTTTAACTGAAACATGTTTCAACTAATTTACATATCTACACATATATATAACACATAACACTCTATAAATAAAACAGGCATGTCCTGTTTCCTTAATTATTCAAAACACATGAAAGATAACACTAGAGTAGTAGTAGTACTTCACCTATTTTACAACACATAATTCTTAAGGCTGATGCTTCTGTAAAGCCGCGTAGGAACGCGGCTGAGCCACCAGTTTCCTCTCCACCGGTGAATCGGAATAATCAATCTTACAAGGCACGTAATTCATCGACTTCAAATCGGCACAAGTCTCCTGTTTCAAGAAGAAAGCTGCACAATCTTTTGCACTTCTCTGTGATGGAAGATCCAAAATGCAGTTCATACTTACATCAAGAACTCTATTCTTGATCAGCTTCCTACATTCAGGCCCTACCTGCGTCAAGTAATTGAATTTCAACGTTAGATTCAGATTCTTTATCCTGCAAAGAGATTCCGGCACCGTTCCATACAACCGATTGTAAGATAAGTTCAGGATTGACATATTTTCTAAGCACCCGAAAGATCTAGGTATGGGGCCAGTTAAATAGTTCATGCTTGCATCGAAAAGAGTTGCCTTTTTCAGTAACCCAATCTCGTAAGGGAGACATCCCGAAAACCGGTTATTTAGTAGTAGAACTTCAAGCAATGTGTTTGAAGCTTGGCCTATGCTTTTCGGTATCGGGCCTTGTAGTTTGTTATTTGCTAAAGTGAGGAAAAGGACGGGAGTTTTTCCGAGGTTTTCGGGTACGTTTCCCTCAAATTGATTGTTGTTGAGAAATAGAACGTCGAGGTCTAGTGCAAAGACTTCAGGTGGGATTTGCCCTGTTAGTTCGTTGAACCTAAGATCCACGAATGTAAGACTTTTAGATGTTAAGATTGTTCTTGGGAACTCTCCTTTTAGCTTGTTGTTGCTTAAGTCGAGCTCGAATAGGGATGGGATTTTGGTGGGGCCGATTGGGACTTCGCCTGTGAAGTTGTTGGAGTTAACGTGTAAGGATATTAAGTCGGGGAGGCCATCTAGTAAGTTCGATAGTTGCAGTGGTTCGCCGTTGAAATTGTAGAAGGTGAAGTCAACTATAGCAATTCGAACCTTGTTATCTCGGATCGTGGTGTCGCATATGAAGCCCTTGTAGGTGGAACTATCTTTACAAATTTGGTTGCCTGTCCATGTTTTTCTTATGTTGAAGGGGTCATTTGTTATTGTTGCTTTGAATCTTTGGATGGCTTTGATTGCCATTTGTAGCTCTAAAGGGAGGGGACTAACTGGTGCCGACGGTGTCAGAGGTTGCGGTGGTGGCTTCGGTGGTGGATGAGGAGGAGGAGGCGGTGGGTGCTTCGGTGGTGGTGGTGGGGGAGGGCAGGTGGGCGGTGGTGGCGGGGGAGGGCAGGCGGGGGGTTCGGGTTCAGGAGGCTGAGGGCAATCTGGACAATCACTATAATCAGGAGGGCTGTTTGGAGGAAAAATGCCTCCACCTATTATGATACTTATTGCCTTTTCATTGCTTATACTGGCTTGAGTATTGCAATTGGCTTGGTGGAGTGTTGAAAATGAGATGAAAAAAATGAGAATTTGAGTCAAAGAGAAAACAATGGATTTTGCCCTTGTAAATGTACACTCCATTTTTGCTTATTTTCAAATGATTAAATGTCCTTCACATTCACAAAATATATAGAGAAAAAGAGTATATACATTATCTTTTAAATGTTAAAGGACATGCATCATCTGTAGTGTAAAGTCGGTATATGTGGACAAGAGAACCTTAAATAATTGTAAAGTTGCTCAAGTTGCAGGATTGTAATCATAGAGGAATTACACTTATAATTTCCTTCTTTATTAATGTTTTACACTTCGTTTGTTTAATTTGTCTTGTTCATGTACTTCATTTTACTGTCTGTACTATTTATTTTTATTATTTTTCAACAACAAAACACTATAGATTCAACAATTGGTTGAAGTGTTGATGAACTTGAGTTGAGGTCGGGATTATGAAAAGGGTATTGGTAACTGAGATTTTTCTAGGTGCGGGCATGTGAGGTATGCCTCTCACACGTGGGAAGCATCATCATCTTGTTCATTTGGTTCAGATTGATCTGGGTCGTTGATTAGGTAATTTGGTCAAAATTAATTTATAACTATTTACTTTAATTAAATTCCAATTTGTCTAATTTACTCTTTCACTTATTTGCTTCTAAAAATATATAAAAATCGTTTTCATATAAAAATATCGCTTTACCCTCAATTTTGATAATAATTGACTTTGACAATTTTGCAAATTGACCCCTATCTTTTGTGATTTTACGAATTGAACCCCACTTCTTTCATCCAGCCGTGTATTTATCCCGTTTTGATCTCGGCCATTGATTGTGTAACTTGGTCAAACAAGTTAGTTTACACAGTTGACTTTAGACTTTAAAGTAAATGACCTGGTAACCCTTCCATTTGAATTTATTTAAAAAAATCAAAAATCGTAGAAAAATTAATTTGTAACTATTGACTTTAATTAAATTTCAATTTGCCTAATTAATTGTCAAATTTCTAAATTTCTGTATATTTCTTTCTAATTCAATCTAGATAAACGATTATAGTCATTATATTCTTGTAAGTTGTAACCGAATTAATATTAAAACTTTGGGATGAAAAATTAACTATCATTAATTATAAGATAGTTTGTGGCCAACTGGCCTTATTATAGTACTAAGATAAATCTCTAGGTTTAGTTCGAGTAGCAATTGTTAATCATGATAATTATCGATATTAATCATGGAAATAAATCAATTAGTATATATTTTATTTAAAGGTTATAACTGTCTTTTATTAATTGAATATTATCTCAACTATATTTAAAATTAAAATCAAAAAGGGTAAAATAGTCTATTTACAGACCGAGTCAATTCACCGAGTTACATACTAGTTACGCGCGCCACATGGCATGATTTCAGGGCCGCCCACATGTGAGGGCAAATTACCTTGCCGCACCCTATATGCTCCGTGGAAACTGCCCTAACACAACTTTGACAAAGCACAAAATATTCTCGTATATTTATCTTGTGATTGATTGATTGAATAACATTCATTTGATCACAAAATAAATGTATATCACATATCTTGCGGTAGAAATGAATCTTGGGCTATTATATTTTGCTTAAGCTTGATGGGTGATTATGAATACATAGTTTTATGAACTTTACTTAAAAACTACTCTACTAATATAAACTCGATAAAATGTTTGATTTAATATTTACTATCTTTTTCCCCCTTCCCTCAATTCTCAAATTCCACGAGATTTCAAATCTGATATACCCGTATGTTCCAATACCCCAACATTAATACAATCCTATTTTCACATTTAAGGAAAAAAAAAACAAAAAAAAATCAATTTTCACGTGCTTTCTCAAATATCTAATTTTACATTCTTTCGTCCAAACCGTGATTCAATGTTTATTCTCCTTGAAAGATTCTAAAAGCATGATACAAAATACATTTCAAACAGGGCCCTTGTATTTAAACGAGTGAATAGCATTTTTGGTCCTCCTTATGGGTCGAATTTTTCATTTTCGTCCCTCTTAAATTTTTTGTAGCAGAAGTCTCTCTTATCCATTTAATGTATCATATCCGTCCCTCTTATAACACATTCGTCCCTCTTATAACACATTCGTCCCTCTTGAATTTTTTGTAGCGAATTCGTCCCTCTTATCAATGTAGTGTAACATATTAGTCCCTCTTAAATACAAAATACATCAACTTTCGTCCACGTTAAAATATATTTTGAATTTAAGTGGTGTATTTTGTATTTAAGAAGAACTTATGTGTTACACTACATTGATAAGAGGAGCGAATTTGATACAAAAAATTTAAGAAGGACAAAAGTGCAAAAGTTAATCCATAAGAAGGACCAATAGCGTGATTTATATGTACCAAAAAAAAAAAATAGCGTGATTTACTCTATTTAAACTTCCAAATAATGTTACTCAATTGTATGATGCTTTTCAATCCCCGGTTAAAACTGAAAACAAATCAAGTCATTTGAGAATAAAATAAGATAAAAAATACATGTAAAAATATCAAGATATTCGACATTCGATTTTCGAATTCGTTACATAAAAGCTCGTTAACGCTCGATTCGTTTAACAATCAAGCCAAGTTCAAACACATTTTCAAGCTCGATACAGTATTCAAACTATTCAAACCAAACTTGAATAATATGTTATTCGATATTGCTCAACTCGTTCAATTTACACACTTATGCACGTTACACTTAAACTGATACGGTAACTGTCTGAGACTCTCACTTTATTTACCCATATCAAATTGTTTTGCTTCCTCAATTATAGTCAACTCATTTCAATTGATCATAGGTCATGCCCGTGACCTATGCGTGATTGTTGCTAAATTGAATTATATTCTTCACATGGAAAAAGGCTCATGTCGTTTAGGTATCATTACATGAAAAATTGGCCCTCACCACTGTCAAATTGGAACCATTGAAATAGACCATATGACAACTGATTCTTTTTTCCTTCTATTTTTCTGCCAATAGGGGATTTTTGTAGCTTATCCTCTATTTATTCTGTGGCAAAAAACTGCATCTTCAGTTCTACTAAAAATAGGGCCATTCAATTCAACACCAGTTGCATTGGGTGTACTATTTAATACATGCACTATCTGCTAAAAATGCATCCCTTTCCACTTTTCCTCTCCGCTAGGTTTCTAACTATATAGAACAAATATCCCATTCATTACATATCTAAGTGATTTTCCAACAAAATTACTTAACTATGACAATAAATGTTATAAGTTGTAGTATACATTAGATATTATATTTATATTTTTCCAATGCCTAATCAAACTTGTAGTTTCTTGATGAGACTTAAAACTCTAAAAATTTGGTATATGATGACGAGTTCACTATCTACAGAGGTTGCTTCGTCGAAATATAAAAAAGGATCGTGCCGACACTTGAAATAACACAGAATGATAAAGACATACTAACAAGTAACAACTCTTACTATGAAACACATATTGATATAGTCATCGTGAAAAAATAAATAAGATTTAGTAAATCAATATATAGAACAAAATTCTTCTCATGATCCCAAAGAAAAGGGATTTAAAAACAATATGGCACAACAAATGTTACCTTAGTATCTCATACTTCGAATTTCCAGCCACCAGATCACCAATTGGAGCACCAAAACAAATTCAAGCTAAATCTCCATTCTTCGATAATTCGCGAGAATTACTCTCCTTCACTGCAAGAGGTATCTTTACACCGAGTCCCCTAAGTCGATCAACAATCTCATAAAGAAACTCAAATGTAAGCTTATTTTGCGCATTAAGATCATCTCTTACACTCGGATGAATTCTAAACCACTCTCCCAATAACTTATGAACATGAGACCTAATCATTCTCCAAGGAACAGGATACTTCTCACAAAACTTCAAATACTCGACCAATAACTCAGCTTGATCCAATTTCCCATCTTTACAAATTTCTTCATTATCCGATACCCATTCCGGGGTTCGATATCCAGCAAAGAGGGCTGGGTTTTCGAGAAGAGACTCTGCAGAAAGAACCCCCTCCACACCTGTCTCTTCCAAACATTGCCAAGCATCTTCTAAGTGTCGTATGTTACCATTAGCTAGGACAGGAATTCTAACGGCGTCTTTTACTGCCTTGATGGCTTTCCAGTTAGCACGGATTTTCTTACCATCTTTTTCGTCTCTTGTTCTTCCGTGTACTGCTAAAATAGAACAGCCCGCTTCTTCTAACATTTTGGCATAGGATATGGTATCTTCTAAATTTGGGAAGATTCGAACTTTACAAGAGACGGGAACATTGAGGTTGTTAGCCAATTTCTCGACGAGTGACTTAACAAGAGGAAGATTGTCCATAAGGAAAGCTCCATAATAACCGCGCCTTGCTATACGTTGGGGACACCTGAACATTAGGAAAGAATATAACGAAATAGTTTGCAAGTAGTATAAATAAAAAACATTTTACCATAAGAGTAAATAGTAAAGGTACAAGAATAAGCTATGCAAACAACAATAAATGCTCTACAAAGAATTAATATTTTGAGTAGGCTTTGATTCTTTTCAAGTGGGGTATGTGACGCTTATTTTATTTCTGTGAATTCAAGATCAAGCATACAATTATAATTATTTCAACGGGAAGAATATATAGGTGAACTTGCAATGCTCAACTGTGGTGGTTAAAGGCTCTCAACTGACAGTCATTAGTGTTGGAACAAAGACATGGATGGTGCATTGATTCCCAAAACCCAAAATTTCATTGAACTACCATGGATTAAAATATCGATTCTATGGTATTGTTTCAGTCAGTTGAATATTAATAAACCTTTCTAAACTATTCGGAAATTTTCAGAGAACTTATTAAAGTAGAAACTATTTATATTTTCATTTCGATTGACTCAAAAACAGAAACGTTTCTATATTTTCGGTAGAAACATATAGAAACTTTGATCCATGTGAACTAATAAGACGCAAGTTGTCCCATTTGTGTAGAAATACTCAACAACACAAAGATAAAATGAAAATGCACAAATTATTATGACCATAAGGGATAAAAATGGGCAGGCACAAATTATTATGACTATGGTATCCCTCCACAACAATGCTTTGCAATTCATGATAAGACATGGAGTATATGTTTCCCTCTTATACTGCATGTCATTTTGGAAATCTACCTTAAAACGGTAAAAATTTAGAATTTGGCTTACCATATTATCTATAAAGATCAATTCCACTTATCATTAAAGTGAAGTTTACTATTCATATTCTAACTTGTTGAACATTCTTGCTTTCCTCTTTAGTTTCTACATTCTATATTATATTAGTTTATCTTGAACACAAACCTTGAGTCTAGGAATTTGTTATTTGAGGAAAAATCCATCGAGTTCCACCAAGAGTCCTAATTATAATCCCGAGGCTCCAGTTCTGTGATACTAAACACTATATGAGGAAGAAATGGATATTAACTTCACCCTAAAGGTCAATCTCAATAATTTAGTAGTAAAAACCCTAACACATTTCTAAAAAAGATTCGACTATTAAATTCAAGATTGAACAAATCAAAGCAAAAAATTCAACCATATCTGAGAACAATATGAATGAAAATAATACGGCTTTTCAATTAACTATAGGTAGTGAATTTCTTCACCAAATATACTGAAACACGCAATGAACATTTTATCAAAATCCAAAGCAATGCACTATGATTATCCAACAATTACCCGAAATTAATATCAACGTAATCGCAATAGGGCTCCACTTTCCGTGCTGCCTCCAGCAAAATATCTGGATCATTTGCACAAAATTGCACAAAAAGCGGCCTATCTTCCTGTCATTTCCATCAAAATTCAGTAAGACTAACTCGACTACCAATTAAACTATCAAAAAACTAAAATTTCTTAGAAAATAAATAGCAGCCCCACCTCACAAGTGGTGAATTCTTGTGCGCGGTATTTTTCAGTCTCGTTAAAAATTCTGGAATGAAGCATAGGTGTGTACGCGGCTTGAGCACCGTACTTACGGCAGAGCATACGGAATGGCAACTCGGAATTGTCGACCATGGGGGCGACGATGAGTTTGGGCCGGCCGAGTTTAATCCAATGGGCCCAGGCCCGCTCGATGTGGGCCTCACCAGTCAAGTACCCTTTTGGACGGTCCAACGGGAGGGATTCTTGTTCCGGGGGCAGGTTGGCAACTTCAGAAGAGCAGGGAAACTCGTCGTCGTTGGTGGGTTGGGTTTGTGAGGAGTGGGGCTGGATTTGGGTCGCCATGAATGGGTTGAGAAGGAAAAGCGATGGTTCCGGGTTTGGATTTAGGTAGAGCTTGGTGAATAGAGAAGAAGGGAGGTGCGATTTTATTCTCATGGGTAGGAGAAGGCGGCGGTTGTTGTGGTGGTGGCGGCGGCGGTTGGATCCATCGCCGCCAAGGGTTTTTAATTAAGGAGGTTTTATGGTTGCGCTGGTCTGCTTTCCCGTTTTTATTTAAGCCTACATTTTTACTTTAATTTTTTAATAGGTCAAAAAAGAAAAGAAAATTAGGATGTAATGCTAAATAAAAATAGTTGTCTCGTGACTCGTGATTCAAAATTTCAGAAACTAGAAAAAATATAGACGAAACTACTTAGTCTATTTCCAGTGACTTCTCAACCTAGGTTCAGTTTTTTCTCAGCTCAATTCAGTTTTTCCTCAAATTTCAAGTTCAGTTCCCCTTTTCTTTTTATAAGTCATCTCAAATGACTCAATCTATGAATTCCATTTAATTCCAATTCTCATTTTCTCCACTCTCACTTAATAATAATAATAGCAATAAAATGATGACTCGGACGATGATGATAGCTATCCCACCATATTTCGAAGGCCCGTGCCACCATTTATGATAAAAAAAAATAGGGGTGTTCATAAACCCATCTCACCCGACCCGCTCCAACCCACACAACCCGCCGATTTTATCTTTAAAATATTCAAGTACGGGTTGGTAATTTGTAAATCCGCACGTTATGGGTCGGGTGAGGGGTCTAATGGTTAAAGAACCGACCCACCCGCAACCCGCACTTAATCATCCTTGATGTACATTTTATTCATTGTTTTATAAAAGTGTGAAATAAATTATATTTATTAACAAATGAATAAGAACAAATAAACAAACTTTCTTCAAGTTTTTTGTTTATATTAATGTTAATGATACAAATATGTTAGTACATTTTTTCCCTAAAGAGTTTGTTGTTGAAAAATCGAGAAGAAACTCACTAAGTTGTTAATGTTTGTAATGTGCTAGTGATGATTTGTAATATTATTTTTTGTGGAGATTTGTAATATTATTTTTTGTGGAGATTGTTGATTTATTTAGTAAGAAATCGTCGATTATATTCTAGTTGTGTATTTTTTGCATCTTGGATTTAATTTTAAAAGTGACAGTAAACATATTTGACACATTTTATTTGTTGTTTGGAGAACTTTAGATTATATGCTTAATTGTCTATATGTAATTAGATGTCAGGATTTTATAACGTTGTTTCCGTTCAACCCGCCAACCCGACCGCCACCCGCCCACACTCATTCCACCCGAACCGGGCGGTTTATGAAACTAACAACACGGGTGCGGTTTAAAAAATTGGCAACCCGCACTTGTTGGGTCGGGTTGATTTTTTCATGCAAACCTGCCCAAACCCGACCGCGTTCACCCCTAATAAAAAAATGAGCTAGATTCGGATCCCCGCTCCAGTCCGATATTCGTAGAAGAATATTTGTTACGTCATCACCAGATACGCTCAGTAGAGGTCAACCGTCAACTTCAAACCGACTTAGTTGAACATGTGTGGGCAATACGTACACGATCCAAATGGCGATCATATGTAATCGTATTTATTTTAGATGTATTCACCCAAGTGTTTCACTATATAATTGTTAGGGTTATATCATTTTTAATTTAACGAATCATATGTAAGCTTCATTAAATTCTTTTGAAGTTTCATTTTTATTAATTAAATTAAATTTGAGTTTCTAATAATTAACTTTTTAAAAAAATAATACACAAATTAACTAATATTAATTAAATAAGAGTTGTATTTTAATAAAGATTTAAAAAAAAAGGTTTTAAAATTGCTACACAATAATACAACTACTAAATACTTGATTGACATGATTTGGGAATAATAAAAATAATTTAAGGTTGACATTAACTTTTCCAAAATAATACACAAATTTAAGGATTTTTTTTTGAAAAAAGTTTTTATTAAATTAAAACAAAATAAATTAAATTTGAGTTTATTAAATAAGAGTTACATTTTTAAACTAAAATTAACTTTTTAAAAAAATACACAAATTAACTAAAAATAAAATTAAATAATAGTTACATTTCCTTAATTAGGTATTTTAAAGAATTTTTTTAAAAATAAAAGGAATTTTATTAAATAACAAATAAACAAACATAAATTAAAAAAAAAGGGTCAACAGGTGGCCGACAAGTGTCGGCCATCTGCTGACTGGGCGGGAGAGTGCAACGCACTCGCCTGCCCAGCGAGTGCATCAGATCGATGCATTATTGCCTCATGCATTTAGCGATGGATCAATTGAAAAAAGGGGAAAATGCATTGATCACCCCTTGAATAAAAAAACTTCACACATTTCATCCTCCTAAGTTTTCAACCCATTCCCATTGAATCATAGGAGATGCCCTTAGGTTTTTGAGATGCGAATTTGTTTTATAACTATGGTGTTTGATTAAATGTATTTAAAATGTTATTGTATTTGAAAATATATATTGAAAAATTATTTTAGTGCTTTTTATAAAATTTGAAATAGTTATATATATAAATAAGATGAATGTTGAAGTTGTACGCATTTAAATATGTATAACTAGGCTTCACTGATATATGGGTATTGAATATGTTGCAACAGTTAATGTATTCATCGTCTCAATAAAGAAAAATGTTTCACGGATAAGAAAATTAAGACGTATCTCAAATTATATTATATTAATTTTATTTTGGAAATATGAATTATGATCTATGTAATTACTGTAAACTTTAGGGATAATATGTATAACTCTCTCTCGTAAGAATACATATTTAAAGATAATGTACATGAAAATAAATTGGTTTTTATGTATTTATAAGCGATGTGCATGGAATTTTCAGCAGGCCCAAAATCATTTCAAGTATTACTTTTATAGTTAGTAGTGTAAGATTGATTCTAATCCATAGAAGGGACAAAAAGGGAAAATAGTAAGGTTTAAAATTACATCCTTGACTAATTTTTCGTCCTCTACTAATTGCCACCAAACATTATTTTGTGCATTTGAGGACTATTTGTAATCTTATTATAGCCATGTATTATATTATAATAGATTTTCTATTACATATACATAAATTACGTGTATAGATTATAATTTGTGTGGATGAACAAATACACTTGTGATGGACGTGTATAAATGACACCAAATTGTGACACTCATTTGTGATAAAAAATTAAAAAAAAAAAAATTCTCGAAGAATATTGTATGAAAAAATTAATTAATTGCACCATGTCATAAGCAATAGCTAAGACATGAAAACATCTCCATTAACATTAATAGACCTACTTCTTGTCTATCTATGCCAAAGTTATTATCAAAACAGGCATTCCCTATGTTTTTTTTTTTTTTTAGTTTTCCAAGGGTTTAATTCCTTTCGAGGCGGGTTGGACACATTAATGTGGGTCCCAACAGAGATTCGAGCTTGAGTCCGCTACTTTGTAGTGACTAATCCCTTCCACTTAACCAATCACTTGTTCGTAACCTACGTTTTAGTATCTAAGTTGGATTATTTAGTTCACCTTAAAACTAAATGCAGACCAAACGCATACACATACATAATTTCTCAAAAAAAGGAAAAAATCCTTAAATTAATACACCTAATATATTGAGATTTGCCAACATACAAATCCCAAAAGAAGGAAATCATCAAAAGAACAAGATCATATAAAGCAAAAACAAACAATGAAATGACAAACATCAAAAGAACAATTAAGGTCCTAAACATCAACAAAGACATTAGCTTTTCCATTTAAAACTACAACTTGGTATTAGAAAAATAATCACAAAAGTTTTATAAAATATCAAAACAAGAATCCAGTGTTGTACAAGGAAACTCATTATATCTCCTTCGAACGAGATAGATACCTAAAATTAGTGTCTATAAATGCGGATATTCTACGCTTTTGTTGGAGTACCATGAATAATTAAGTTATGAAGAAGACTCTAAGATCATATAATTATTTGTTTCTGCAATGGAGAGGGAGTGATTGTGGTCGCCTTCGTACGTGACAATGAGCATTTTCGGATCATCTAAAGCCCTCTCAACATGTTTTCGTGCTGGGCAGCCTCTCAAACTACTGCACTTGTAGTAACCCCTGTTTAACATAGATTTGATCAAACTCAACCCCATATTTTAATTACACGATGCAAAAATATTATATTTATGAGGTGCAAAATGTCAACTACTCTTTGAAGTGTTAATGATAATACTAGTATATAGTAAGAATGAAGAAGTGAAGTTATAGTATTGTACCTAGGATATGGGGAGCCCTTAATGGGCTTTTGTCCATACTTTCTCCATGAGGAATCATCTTGTGGGATGTCCGCCATTTTCATGCTAATTGCCGGAACCCGTATCGCTCTCTTCAATTTCGCTTTCCTAATAACAACATTTACAGGAAATTAGAAAAAATAAAATAAAATCATCTATTCGTTTCATTTTGATGTAACATGATGCATAATTCCACCCACAAATTTTAAATGGTAATACTTATCAATAATGGTTGTAGTATGTTTGAGCTACACAAATTTTAAATTTTAACATTTGTCACCAATAATTCAAACTCATCAATTCATACATATGATAATTTTTTAAAAAAAATGCACGTAAATACCCACCTTCTCTTAGAACAGGGGCAGCCCCTGGAAGAACCGCTGCACTTGCCGGAGACGCCGTTCTCTGATGAGCTGCATTTCCTCTTAAAGCAAGAAGGTGGTTTAAATTCACCTATAGAATCTGGAGGAGGGACTTGTTGAATCGGATTTGGGCAGTAGATTTTTGTATAATAACTAGGAACTTGTGATTGGGATTGTTCTGTTATTACATTTAAGGAAGAAACCGGGGAAGTCGTCACAACAGGGGCTCTTCTGAACCGGGCATGACCAAGAAGAGAAATAACCCGTTTGAATTTGTCCATCTCCATTTCTGATTCGGATTGTGAAATATTGAAGCTTTTGTTTCTGTAATTCGTCATGAGCTCCACGGCCATGGCCGCTGGGCTGATGATTTTCGCTTTCTTTCTTTATTGTTCTTTTTCTATGTAGTCGGCAAAGAGAGAAGGGTTTACTTTGTATAATGGGAGGAAGAAGGTTGAAGTAATGAAATGGTCAAATTGGTGGATGCAATTGCCGATTGAGGTTGAGAGAGAGAGAGAGAGTGAGAGAGAAGGACTTGCCCTGCCCTGTGTTGCCTCTCACTTTAATCTGCACATCTCTGCCTTTGTCGATTTTTTTTTCTTTGCTTTTGGGGTACGAATGCCTTGGTCGAATTTAGGTGCGAATATATATAGAAGAAAAGTTTAGTTTCATTTGGATCGGTGTTGGTTTAGTTTGGGTCATCCGAACAGAGTAAAACCTTATTATTTTGGATTTTGGAATGTCTCGATCCTAATCTCATGTTTCGGTTCAGGATATGTCCAAATTTACGTGAAGTTTATAAAGTTTAAATTTGACATACTTTTCAAATTTATAAAGTTATCGATTTAACATTTACCATCTAATTTTCTCAAACAAACATTAATTGAATCATATTTTGAATTTTTAAGTCCACTAACTATTATTTTATTGATATTTTGCAATCATAATATTTCATTGAAATCATTATTTAAATTGAATTTCAAGTATCGTCCAAAACTCCCAAATTAATTTTTGAGACCAAACACCTACATAACCTAACCAAGATTTCCATAATAGCCCTTGTAGTTTTGGTTGGTTTCGCCTACTCATCCAACCACAACGTAACTTATACATTTATCTTGCAATTGATTCGATGTTAACCCCTATATTTGGGCAAAATTTATTGAAATCGATCATCACATTTTAAATTTTCTGAACACCTCAGAGCTCTTACATCAATCCCTCAACCACTCGACTTAAATAGCTATTATATACTCCGATTTAAGAGCAAAGATCGTGATTGGTAAACCAGACTGAGTGTTGAGGGATAACTAAGTACGGGCTTGCTAAATGCAGTTCAGGTTTGGCAGAACTGCCCGCAGTTCACCACTCAATGAGTGCCATGTGGCAACAAATTGACTTGTAACCTGTTATGTAATTATACTACTAGGACTTTGGAAATGTCCTAAATACCCTTATTCCTTCTCTCCCAAATTTCTTCTTCTCTCCCAAACATCATTTTTCTTCTACACGACTAAATTGATTTTTTTCATTTCTCAACGGAATTTTGCAAGATTAGTCTCATTCTCTTCGTCTCTTCATCAGGATTACGTTGATGGTTTCAATTTTTCGTTTCTCTTTGTTTTTCGTTGTTAATTTTCAGATCTATAAAAAACCAAATAAGAACTTAATTTTTTATTTCTTAACGTTTCGTTGCGTTTTCTTCTAGGTTTATGTTTCTAGAGCTATTTAAACGCATTGGCCGGCTTCAATTTTGTGTTTTCAGCTCGGAATTAGTGGATTTGAAGATCGGGCCACGAAGAACATTTTCGGGTTGTTGCTTTTTTCATGTTTCGTAGCATTTCCTTCCGGATTTCTGTTTCTGGAGCTGTTTAAACGTATTTATCGGCTTCAATTTTGTGTTTTCAGCTTGGAATTAGTGGATTTGAAGATTCGGGCCACGAAGAACAATTTTGGGCTTTTGCTTTCTTCACGTTTCGAGCTATATTTTAAAATTGATCATCATTGTTTCTGGAATTATATAACCACGTTTCTTTTGTTGAATTGTTTCAAGGATTTGAAGATTAATTTTCAACAATGATTCTTCAACAAAGATTAATTATATAGCCACTTTTCTTCATATTGGTAAATCTTCACGGCTTTCTTCAAACGTAGCCGTTGCTTTTCTTCATATTGGTAAATCTTCACGGCTTTCTTCAAACGTGGCCGTTGCTTTTGTATGTATGTATAATTAACTATGGTGTATGTATGTATAATTAATCTTAAACTTCAGATTGTTGCTTTCTTCAAACGGTTTCTTCAAAGATTAATTTCTATCAGCTCTGGTGTATGTATGTATCTTGGTTATAGATCGATTAATTTTGCCTTGTTGATTCTATTAGCTCTGGTTGCAATTGATTAATTTTACAGAAATTGTCTGTATGTATATGTATGTATGTATTATGATTTTATCAGCTCTGGCTCAACACAAAAATATGACCGACAATTTTTACCTATTTAGCATGTTATGGTTGAATTTTTTAATATATTTAATTGGCTATGAAACATGAACTGCCAGCAGTTTTCCACAAGGTGAACTGCTGGTAGAAGCTCCCAACTAAGTAATGTTCCAACTAATCAAATGGGAATCGAAAAAGTATCCCACTATTATAGTCAATTACTTTTCTACAAATTATGACAAAAAATCTAATTATTCATTAATTTGAAGCACATATACTCAGTTTATGCTCTTAGAATTTCAATATCTAATTTAAGAATTAGAGGAATTTCGTTGTATTTCCTCGACCTAATTCATCCTCGTTTATTTTGCAGTTCATATACCTATTAAAAGAGACAAAGAACATATGAATCAGTCTCGTTCAAACCATAAACTCGATAAACATCAAATCTAATATTCTAAAATACAATAAACCAATTATGTTATGTACCTTTAGAAAATTAAAATGATGGTTTATGGAAAATATTGAAGATCACATTTAAGGATTGGACATCTTTCTTACCCGGCCATGAAGCAACAATTAATGTTCTCCCTATTTTGTCCATATATTATATGTCCGAAACGATCGTCCAGGGCATTGACAATTTCTGCATTGGAGGGGGGTCCATTTGAAATTTTAAAGAAATGGTCATCGGAAATTATGCGATCGAGATGAGGTCAAATATGTTCCTAATAAGAGACGTATATGAATTTGGAGGTGTTGTTTTGTTTGATTGTTCAGAGGAAATATTGACTTAAAAAATTCTATATGAAGACTACTACAGATCCCATGAAGTCTTCTGCTTTAATTTGTTGTCAAAATTTCCAGAGCCACCTGTATTGTCCGTAATAATTTTTTTGAACAATATAAAATTATAAATAAAATAAAGTTCATGTTCGAATATTTTTTTTATTAGAATTCACACGTATACTTGATGATGCAGGGACGGATTCATGAATCAAGAATTGGGGGAGCTTGAATGCTAAAAAAGCTTGTTAAAATGATATTCAAATTATTTTATTTGCATAAGCAAATAATAATATAAATACTACTAATATAGATATCAATACAAGTTATATTGAAATTTAAGTCAATTATATTATTAATAAAAATATTATTGAAGATTTATATGACGTTAATTCTGTCATATCAGAAAATGCATATATGGTAGAAGTAGAACTAGTATTGGATTTCTCAACAATTTTGTTCTTACTGTAAGTGATTAAGTGAATAAAAGCAATTAGATGCATTTATCAATTGACCAAAATATTTGAAAAGACAAATAAGTTGTTTTGTGGAGAAAAGTTATAATGTTTTTGGTTTTCTTCTTCTTTTGTTTTGAAAAATTAGGTCAAGGTCTTAATTTAATTTAGTCCTTAATGATAGAGATATAACCATGGATCAAAATTTCCATCTTTTCCATCGAAAACATCGAAAGTTTCTGTTTTTGAATCAGGCGAAACGAAAACAAGATGTAATTCCGAAACTATTTATTTGTCTTAAACTCTGTTATTTTTATAAATTTAGTAACTTTTTTTACAAATTTTCCTTAGTGTTTTCGAATAGTCTCGAAAAATTTTCAATATTTGACTGATCGAAACATACATTTGAACCGAAATTTTGATCCATGGATATAACTCAATTATAACATAAGAAAATAATATAAAATTTTGAAACTCAAATGTGGAAATAATCATTAAAAAAAATGTAAATATTTTGGTAATTCTTTATACACGGTAAATTGAGTAAACTATTCGGGGTTTGAGTTCATGGGCCCAATGATTATATTTCTTCTTGTCTTTTGACATTTATTATAGAGAAAAATAGCATTTCCTACTTAAATTTGATTAGTTTTTCACTTTTTCCCACTATGTACAGGCTCTAACGAGAAATTCAACTGACGTCATGATGATGGAATCAAGAGTCACTGAAATTTTAAATATGTTGAGACATTAAAAACAAGTCATTGTAATTCCATCACTATAGAAGTTGTTTATGAAACGATAACCTTTTTATCCTTACATTGATAAAATTTATTAATATTGTCTATAGTATTAAATTAGTTAAATAGATATTTAATATAATAAGGAAAATTTTCAAATTGGTTCACACGTGGTTTTATTTGAGTCAGTTTAGAAATTATGCAATAATGTGGACTAATCATCATTAAATTTAAAGATTTGAGGTTATTTTACCAACCTAAAATATTATAGAATAGAATTATTAGTCAGCATATGTAATGACATCAATTTTGCAATAATTCATATTAAATTTAAATACATAAGTGCAATTCTTTCAATAGTTTTGGGTACATTACAACATTTGAAGGTTTCGTACATGAAATCTTAATATTATGTTTTCCTTGTAACGTTTTTGAAAGTTATTTATAACATCTGAACAATTAGTTTGTTTAATCATACATATATATGTTTCTTGATAATATAGGCAGCTTTCACTAGATCTCGCAGATTATGAGCTCCAACATTTAAATATATCACTTGTCAAATTTTCAAAGAGTTATATCCAGATTTAAAATAAAAAAGAATTGTTGCGTATACTTTCACTACACTGAAATCTTTTATTTATCTTAAAATCCCCATTTTCTTGGTTCCTTGAGTTGGAAAATTAGTACCTACCCAGGTGGATTTAATCCACCCAGGTGTTGGATGAATGCTACATAAGCATGTAAGGATAATTTTTTATCTTTCCATGCCTATGTGGCATTCATCCAACCCCAAAGGATTAAATCCACTAGTGTAAGATCTAACTAACCCATTGAGTTCATATGGCAAAATGGATCTTGAGACATCATTTTTTGGTTAATAAAGTTTAACAATTTAATTAAACTACACTGACTAATTTAATATATTTGTCTCTCGATCCTTTATCAATTCATTTGAATTCACGATTTAGATTATATTCTACTGTTCTACATATTTTCTTTTGACTTGGTTAATTAAGTTTCTTCTTTATATCAAAATCAGTTTAAATGTAATTTACATTCAATTGAAGAAAATAGGGGATATTACAGTTTGTTACAAATGATAAATGAACTCCCTAATTTATACAGATTACCTTCCAAAATAGATTGACAAGATCTACTGGATTTAATGATTGAGATTAACTCCTTAGAACAATCTACCCATCCCAGAATTTTCTACACACAATCAACGGTTCTCCTACACTATGTACAATGTTCCGCAAGGTCCCATGGTCTTTCACAATCTTTTAAGATATTATAGAGAAATTTAGAATGCTCCACCATATTACACACTTGTGTAGACCCTTTTAAAAATCTACGTACTATTATAACCCCTTTCGGAACACTCCATAATAGTGTAACCCCTTATGGAAGTATTTAGAAAACTAAGGATTTGCAAACCCGTTGGGCCAACCCTGGGTGGCTACCTGGGTCGTTCCTTGGTTAATGATTATATAGTTGCTTGGCCAAATGGTGGCGCCATGACCTGATGAGTTGTTGGGTCATGGCTTGGCCGCTTTGTTGGCAGTGAATTGTCATTTAGCTGGGTCGTGGCCTGTCTGTTTGGTTTAGCCACGCCTATAGCGCCTACCTAGTCGGTTGTCATTATGCCTCGTCCACGTGCATATCTCACGGGCCAAGTTTTGTCCATGCCCCCACTGTCTAAGTCATCCGTCATTGGTTAAGTCACGCTCAAAGCCCCCACGTGCCACGTCATTGGTTATTTGTCACGGTGCCCAGCCACCTTGATCATGCAAAGTGTTGGAGCTTGAAATAGGGTTGTCAATAGGGTGAATTTTTCGATTTGGATAATTTAAATATGTATTCGATTAGAGATCTAATAAATTTGGTACAATTAAGATCCCTAATACGAAATATAAAACTAAGCCAATCTAAGTTAAGATGTAATTTCGATAATAAATAAATAAATAAAATTATATTTATTTATATAGGAGTAATATTTTATTTCTATAAGTAACACTGAACATGTTAAACAAGACACGGATTTTATTTCATTCATGGTAATATATTTATGCATATTTTTGCCTCACAAGTCACAACATAAGTTGATTTTGAATTTTTACACAATATATCAATTCCAATATTTTTCAACTAGATCTGTTAAATCATTCGAAACAAATGGTTAAATGTATCGAAATATCATCTTTCCTGTATTGGAACTCAGTGAATTACAAAGAAAGAAACTCAGTGAACTACAAAGAAAAATTGAATATGTGATTTAAGTTATATGATTATGTAACATAAACATGCTTGTTGTAGAAGAAACTATTGATTATAATTTTAGAAGCGAAGAGTTTATTAGATTCGGAAAAGATCCAATGGACGCGATAATTACTGGTGATGACAATGCTCGAACCCTACTCAAACCCAACTCAAAGCCAGGTATGAATCTAAATTCATCCAACCTGTCGAACATTTTTATGCTGTTGTGGCGTGCTTTAGTGTTGTTGGGGATAATCAGCACGGAAGTTCTATGTCGTGTATGGTTTTTATAAGCCATATCACTGAAACCAACAATCAGCTCCCCTTCAATTTGACCCCAGATTCTAAAAACGGAGCTTAAAAACTTTTTTTTTTAAAAAAAAAAAAAAAAAGATCACAGGCGTATGGTCCAATATAAAAAATCCAGTGCCACAGAAGCATCTATATCTCTGATAAAGTGCAAAATAGAAGAAAGAACTTTCAAATCCGATTCATAGTTTAGTGTAACATTTGCTACTAACTAGTAAAGCTCAATTAACACTGACTATTGTACAACAACTTCTTCCTTCTGTACAAGGATACATTATGAAGTCAGAACAAGAAAGCTTCAATCTCAGCCGTATGATATTCACGGTTCTGCTGAAGAGGCCAAAACAGAGAAAGGCAAAACTGAAGCAATGCAAGAAATTAAGATATTTAAAGGTTACTTTAAGAAAAAGTTTTAATTACCTGTGAATTTCAAATCAAGGGAGCAAGCTTTCACTCTCAGTTGAAGAAGAAGCTCTCTTTCCGTCGTACCTCTGAGAGGAATACAAGACATGTCAATGTCGAGGAGAATATGCCATTTTAAGCAATATAGAAATTTGCAGGCAGCAATTTTTGAAAGATAAAGTGCATTTTAAAGTTACCTGCTTCCCTGATCCTGAGGAAAATGGAATGTATTTATACTTGATCATATGCAGTATTTGCCGCCTCAGAGTAAGCATGCATAGCATAACCCAATAGAAAAGGAGAATTGGCCAAAAAACAGGTACATCAAATATGCTGAAGAATGTCAATACGAAAGCAATGCAAAATGCTTTGGTGATTGAGTACCTTGTCAAAATACAACAATCAAATTTCAATCAAACTGGAAAAGAATCAGCATTTCTTCTACGAACTCACCTCAGTCTTAACGATCCCTAAAAGATATTATGACAAGATTTTAGCTAATAAAAAACTTGCAAAGTGGCAATCATCACTCCATATTGAGCTCAAGCATTATGGCCACAGATAAATCAGAATCTATCAATTTTTACAGAAACAAAAAATAATTTTTTTAACCATTGACCTAGCAGAACCATTTCCAGTATTTAGAAGTGGCATTTGCTAACTGAATTCGCTCCATAACATCCCATTCTTACTATGAATTCATATTCAACATATTTTACTTCAGGTTATAAAAGAAATGCACAAACTTGAAGTTCAATAATGTTCGTAATCACCCTTGTATCAATTGCAACACTAATACAAACAGAAACCTCGAAAAACCAAAACAAGTTGACTCTATCTATTCAGCTCATTCAACAATTGCCCGAGCCAATCTTCCTATCACTTACAAAATATGATCCATGGTCTCTCTACAAACTTATTCCTCAGAAAGCAAAAGGGAAAATCAAATTACTAAGGCGAGATATAAAGGAATGTTATTCCTCACCTTCTAAGCTTGCAAAATTAACACGTAACAATTTACAAAACAAAACCCCTTCAACTTTAATCACAATTCAGAATAATTAATTTAGTCAAAATAATAAACAGTCCTAATAAAAATATTATATAAGTCATGATGCCCTAATTAGTAAAAAATTCGAAACAAAAGTAACTCACCAGAATTTAAACTCGGGAAGGCGGCGTGCGAAGGGGCGGAACTCATCGGAGCCCCGAATAGGAAGCGTCGGGCCTTCAGACAATTCCGGGTCGATCTGCGGCGAGAGGAATCCGATTAGGAGGTTAAGTATGTAGATGCCGAGTGCGTAAGATACCACGTAGAAACCTTCAACCAGGTACACTCGCACTACGTACAGGAATGCGAGGCAGAGGAACGCGATCCAACGGTGTCGAACGTGGGGCGTCGACTTGTCTAGAAAGTGTTGGAACCGCTGCGAAATGGTGAACATCCACCGTGACACGGCGGTGCTGGGTGTAACTGAGGACTGATCGTCTGCCGTTTCCGCGGCGGCGGAGGTGGTTGTATCAGTGATTGAAGCGGCACCGCCGAGTGTCGTTTCCATTGAGGTTCCGAGATTTGTTTTGTTTTATTTCAGATTTTATATTTATGTTTGGCTGGTGGTTTATTTCTGTGAAATCTGACGAGATTTAGCAGGCAAAAGTGCAAAACTGTAAGTGTGAGTTTATTTCATTTTAGTCCTTGATATTTTAAAATAAACTCGAACTATACCCTATATTTTTTTAGGGGTTCCAAAAACGAGATATTCTCAAGATCCTTGAGGTACACATTAATAAGTATGTGACCACACCACATACAATGCCGAAAAGTCTTAACAAACATACGCCCACAAAACTGAATCACAAGCTTTTACAAATTTATAAAAACTAGAAAAAAAACATACATTGTACAAGTCTAATTAATTATATTACTAAATTTTGTAAACTATAAGATGTTGGAATTTTAGAAGTTTTTAAACTTCAAAATAAAAAATAAATTTTGTAACGTCAAATGCATTAACATTTCCTTAATGCGTCATTATGTGGCTCTTAATATTTTGACCATTAAGGCCTCTCATGAACACTATAAATAGGAGTGTCCTAGAGTCTTAGTAACATACACTCACTAGATAGATAGGTTGCATTCACAAAATACTTTCTATATTGTTATTGGGCACTAGAGATAAAGTCTGGTTCTTTGTCTTCCTGTGAACGTGCTCACGGATGAGGACGCGGCGTGGTCATATGGGTTTTATCTTGGGATTGTGATCAGCCGCCAATACCTGCCCGAGGGGAGGCAATCACTTTCTTAGGACGAGCGTCTAGTGGCGTGACTCTCATCAGGCCAGTCGTTTTTATATTTTAATTATTTTATGTCATATATCATATTATAAAATTATATAAACTGTTTATTTCAAAACTATGATTTATTTAAATCAAGTGTAAAAAACCAAAATTTCACAACATAAGATTATTAAAAAATTATTTAGTTCATTTTAAATTAGTAGTTTTTATTTGTAAGAGCTCTACTAATCTGTTTTTAATGGTCTCATTATTGAACGACTTTAAATTCTTATTCAATCAATATAAATTTATTAAACAAAAGTTATAAAATATTTTTTATTACAACAAATACAACAATGAATATCATTTATCTTTGTGTTTGTCAAATACAAAAAAAAATTCATCATAATGAATGTTTAAAGTATTATACACAACAATAAAGACAATTATGTTAATTTATATATCAAATGTCCATTTAGATGGCTGGATTTGGACCAACAGGTGATTGGTGTAGTGGAAGGGGCTAGTCACTACAAAGTAGCGGACTCAGGTTCGAATCCCTGTTGGGAGATGTTCCCACTTTATGTGCCCGACACGCCTCGAAAGGGATTAAACCCTTGGGAAACCAAAAAAAAAAATAGATGGCTGGATTTGGATCGAACGGATATGGAATATATAGCTCAAATCTTTTGCATTATTTTAAGTAGATTTCAATTTATTACTTATATAAGCCGCTATTTACCTATTTAATTAATTAGTTTACTCCATTTTCATCGATTTAACCCATCTTTCCGTCGATTTCATTCATATTATACCGGTCTAATATATATATAAATATTACTAATTTACTCGTTTAATCTATTTAACCCATTTAATTTTTTTTTGTACCAAAAAAGACGATCTTTTTTTTCTAGTTCAAACTATTTTCCTTCATATTTCACCATGTTTGTAACACCTAATCCCACATTGATTGTGGATAAATTGTTTGAATAGTTAATAAAGACTTGACCTACTTTTACTTGTCAATATGGGCTTAAGCATTTTAGGCTAGTGGACTAGAACCTAACAATGTTGACAAGGCAAGAAATGGATCAAGGTATTTACAATATTTTTGTTGGTTAAACTAATTTTTTATTAGTATTATTGATTTCACAATTTTTTCCACTTTAAATCATTTTCACATGTTTTTTTCCACCAATTTCACTTAAATTTTCGTTGATTTCACATGTTTTAAACAACTTCATTTTTATTGTTTCATCAATTTCACCCAGTTTCATTGATTCACCGTTTCTTCAGGAATTTCACATGTATTTACCAATTTTGCAGACATTTTTTATCAGGTTCATCCATTTTTCTACCCCCTTTCCCAGTATTTCACCTAGTTCACCTGAATTTTCATCGAATTCACATGTTTTTGCCAATATATAATTTTTTATCGAAATATATCACCATTTTCATCTATTTCACCCGTTTTTTATTGATTTCACCCATTTTTCCCTTAAAAAAAATCATGAAAAATCGAGGTTATGAATATTTTGATATTATTTATATTTTAACTCTCTAGCCAAAAAAAAAAATTGTGTACTTTATTAGGTCATAAACATTTTTTGTTATTTCATAGGTAGGATGTGATTCTATTTTTTTTTTAATATATAGCATAATGATATTTAAGAGATTTAGAGAGGAGTGTTTATTACTTACGTGCTAAATCTTGAAATGATACAAATAGTATTTTTTTTCACTTAAAAAATATATTGATACTAAATTATAACAATTATATATATATATATTAGGATCCCAACAATATAATCCTAGTGGTGAATTATAGTCAATTTTCCAGCTTCATGTCAATAAAATTGACAAATGACCAGAAATTATAGAAATACAGTTTTTTTTACAAGTGCAAGTTGTCTTATTCACTTATTCAAAAGAAAATTAAAGCTGATAGATTAGGAATATTTGTTCTTTAAGTTCCATACATTATGATGAATTTATGATTTTTGTAAAATTTGTAATCATACTTCACCCTCATACTCACACTTTATCAATTAATTTTCTAAAATTTACAGTTAAGCACATCACCTTACAAATTATTACAGTGTACCCCATATGTTCACCAAATCAATGTTTTCTAATATATTTTTAATTTAAGAAAAAGCAAATATAAATATAATTTACTTGATTATGTATTCAATACTTGATGCATAACAATTTTAGATTGGACTTCTAAAATAATATTCAATGATTTAGTTGTTTGGTTGTCAAGAAAGGGAAAAAAAATAAGGAAAATGAAGTGAAATAATGACAAAGAGTTTGTTTAGCTTGTTTGGTTGAGGGAAAGGTAATTTCTAGTTTCTCATATGGTGTTTCGTTAATATGAAAGGAAGTTACAATTTTTTTTTTACTTTTAGTGTAGAAAATATTTTTCTACCAATTTGATGGGAAATATTTAATATCTAATTATAACTCATCAATAATATTTTACAATTTAAATAAGGGCATTTTTATCTTAAACTTAAAAAAAAAAAAAAACTATTCACATTTTTATAATAATATTTAAATTAGCCAAATCAATAGATATAGAACTTATTAAAAAAAAGGAAGATATAATTAGACTCGTAAAGGGCAAGATTAAAAGACCCAAACTCATCATTTTTTTTATAACTCAGGTGTCCAAATTTGCATTAAACTAATCCTGGATCATCAGAACATTTGTCCTACAACTCTGAAGGATGTAAATCACAGGATATGCCTCCATCAAGCCTCAGAATCCCACCATACTACTGTACACTCTACACACACAAAAATATTCACCACAAATGACCCTTAGACAGACTCAAACTCATCATTACATATATTTTATCAAGCCCTAAAAGATTCGACAAGTCAAGAAGGCATATTCAATTAGACCGAAATTCTTATGGGTGGACCTAATCATTCACTTTGAAGGGTCAATCCTAATTGAGAGTTAATCTCAACCACCAAATCTCTTTTGGATACAACAGTAGATCTTTCCATACACCAAAAAACAATGCTATACACCACTACTCCAATCTCATTAAGAAATCTATTTTGCCACGGGCACTTCTTTAACTGATTGACCAACAATACATAAAGTTTGCTCTAGCAGTAAGGATGGGGGTTCAAATCTCATTTAAAATTTGAATGGAAGCATTTTTATGAGTTTGTCTAAAGGTCATTTGTGGTGAAGACCCCTTTGTGCGCAGAGTGTACAACAGTATAGTGAGATCTTGAGGCTTGGAGGAGGTACATCCCGCGATTTCCATCCTTCAGAATTTTAGGGCAAGGGTTCTGATGGTCCAGAATTAGTCTAATGTAAACTTGGACACCTGGGTTATTTAAAAAAAAAAAAAAAATCTATTTCAAACACTTGAAAATTAATCTATCAGTAACAGTTTGAACTTATAAACAACAAAGCCATGTTTGGATCCATTTTTGCTCAAGCTTTCTAATTTTCACTGAATCAAACATCATCTGTAACCATTTCACTAACCAAAACTCGTTAAACTAGTATTTCAACTTAAAGGTCCCAGCCTCTGTTGCCGGTTGAGTCACCATGATTTACCTCCTCTCACAATTCCATCGGGCAGGGGATAAGGGACGCCCGGGATGAGCGATTTCACCTTTTAGAACAACAAGTATTTCAACTTAAACTAATAGTAATACTTTCAATCAAATCAATCATTATACTCAAATGACATGATTTGACAGCTACTACAAACTTTTTTTTCCCAAAAATTCCAACATCCAAATATTCAAACCAAAAAAAAAATTTCGAACTCAACATACCATGTAATTAATTTTATTTAAATTCAAAAGATTCTAATAAAGATACATTGAAGTCATGGTTCAGTTATTTCCCTCAAATTTAAAGAGAATCTTCAAAATATCCGACAAATCATCCAAACCAAATGAAACTTAACAGGGCAAGAATACATCCAAACAATGCCAAAAGCTCTAAACGAAAGTCAAGGCTGTGCTGCTTGAACTTTTACTTGAACTTGAGATTTTTGAAAATTCACTTAAAGTAGTTGAGAATAAGAATATAAAGTGGAAGATGTCTGCATTTTAAGAGAAAAAGTGCTTTATTGTGTAGTGTATTTAAGAGGGAAAAAATGCCATCAAAAGCTAGAAGTTGCCCTTCTACTGCTTCTGCTTTTAGTTTTTTTCTAGAGAATATAATGGAGAAGTTAAAATTGAAAACACATCATTAACCATTTTTGGATGGAGAAAAGCAGAAAAGTAAGTTTTAAGCCTTTGAAAACACCACATAAAATGTATGAATAATGAATATGTGAGTTGTATTTGGTTTATTATGGTTTTAAGCAAAGTTATATAGCATCATATATATATTAGTGCCATATTGGCAATCACTTTTTCTCCCCTCTTTTTGACCGGTCTTTAATCAAATTTCTAGATTTTGGTTAAATTCACGTGAATGCTTGAGCTGCACCAAACTTTTTGACCACTCGGAGAGCTGCTTTTTCTAAATCCCGAGCAGCTTCTTTAAAGCCCGCTCCAGATGAAACTTTCGAGTATTAGCATATGCTCTTGTTATTTCCAGTAATTGGCTTTAACAATCTTCCCATAAAAGAAAATTTCATAATATTCGTGAGATCATGATAATCATGACGACATTATATCTTATACATCTAATGTGAATAAATCATGCTAAAAAATAACAATACTGCAATGGAAATACCATAAAGCAAAAAATATTTTTTTCAGAAATAAAAAAAAAAAATTTGTTTTAGCCATAAATACAAATAGCAGACACAATTTATTAGGACAAATGTATCCAAAAGCATCTGATAGACGAGCTTTTTCGTAAAGATATATCGCGAGAACAATTTTGGGACTTAAAAAGAAACAAAAATTATTTGAATCACCAAAAATCACTGATGAAAATGGAAGTTCATGTACCTATTAGATATGTGATACAATCTTCTTTCACAGTATTACAGAAAACCGAATATAGCTTACACAAATTTGAGAAGAGCAGGATACAAAACAAGTTCAAAACACAGAGAATGTATATACCCTATGCTGGATAACAAACAAAAATTTGTATATTTCCAACTCATTCAGTTGATTCATTAGCTCTATCATTTGAACAACCATTACCATTTGATAATCTTCTAAAAGCACATGCCACAAGAGTCCTAACAGGTAAAAGGTTAAACCTCGATTTATTGGACGATCGACCTCCATTACTCGTTGATGGAGCATCAACGCCAGCCACCTCCAAAACATTGCCACCACTGCTAACAATTGGAGGGAACTCCACACCATCATCATTTGCACCTCCATCACTTGTGCTTGCATCTATAGCCTCTGGTTCAATCTCATCCGCATCTAAATTCACTGTTAGCAACACCCTCCTTGCCCTAAGCCAATCCCCAACTTCACTTGTAACTCCTCTACACTTCTTAACCTTAATCTTCACTAAATTTGGACACCCAAAAGCAAATGCCTCAATCCCAGAATCAGTTATGCGGCAGCTCTTTATACAAAGCTTCTTCAGAGCCGTACATTTTGCAGCAATACACAAAATCTCAGGGTCACCAATGGTTTCACTTCCACAAAGGGCCAACCTTTCCAACTTCTTGCAATTTGCCGACAATGCCGTCAAGCTCACGGAACTTGGATTCACCCCAATAAGCACCAATTCGACAAGATTGACACTGCTTTTTGCAATTGAAATTAATGCCTCATCACCTATCCTATTGGTCCTCCACCCATCAATATGAACCTTTCTTAAAAGCTTACAGTTATCCGCAATGGCTGAAATACCATCGTTGGAACAATCAGGAGCCTTTACCAAGTGTAAGATCTCCAAATCGGGACACTTTGAAATAGCCATTAGCCCCAAATCACTCACCTGCAGCCTCTCCAAATGAATCTCCGTCAAACAACTCTTCCTCCTAGTCATCTCCTCCAACAATCTATCCCAATCACCCAAACACCTCAAAATCTTCAAACTCTTCAAATGCTTTGATCCAATAATCAAAGGACCAAAACACTGTCCATTGTAAAGCTCCTTCAGAGTAATTGACTTCAACGGCGTCGTTACAATACCCGGTCCAATCGGTTCAGCCGCAAATCCATCATTAATTCCCCTCAAACGTTTTACAGAAAGCTCTTCCAAAGTGGAGCAATTATTCAACAAAGCATTCATTCCTTTAGCTCCAAACATACACGATCCACACGAAAATTTACGCAATGACTTACAATTTTTAGCCAAAGCCAACATACCTAGGTCAGAGATTTCGCGACATCCACGGAGCTTCAGGCGAGTGAGGTTGTGGCAGCGAAGGGAGATTAATGTCAATTCGTCGTCGTTTATGCTAACGGATTTCCGATCACAGCGGAGGGCGAGCTTCGTGATTGAGTCAAATCGGGTGAAGATAGAAGGAAGGTGAGCGGCGATTTCGGTGGAGGCGTTGAGAGAGAGACGGTGGCGGCTCTGTCCCTCCACGGCGAGCCAACGGCGGCAGACTAAGGAGCAGCGTTTCCTGTCGCCGGAGCTTAGGGTTTGGAAGATTATAGCTAAGCATTCATCGGGAATCTCCGACGTGTAGTCGTGGTGGTGTTGTTCGTTACAAATGTACGGAAGCTGAGTAATTAGAGTTTCCGGTAGAGGAGAGGAGGTAGTGGAGGCTGTTTGGCCCATTGAATTTGGCGGAGGAAATACACGCGCCGCCTTGTTCAGGGCAGGGAGTTTTTTATTTTTGTGGGGATTGAATTCAGATCTGGGAGAAATGGTAATTGGAACGGGTTTTAATAGAGGGAGGGGTATTAATGAAATTTGACCAGTCAAACAGTGCGAATTCAGTTTAAAAATACAAATAGTTTTTGAAAATTATTACCAAATATAATTCAGTATTCATTTTAGTCTCATTTGATCTATTTACAAATCAACATGTATTTATTTATATGTAGTAGTTGGTTTTTATTAATAAAGTTTTTTTAGTCAAGTGCATGTAGATAAAATTTGGTAAGAATTATTCTATGAAGTGTTATTCTAATTTCAGAATAAGTATTTTTTTAATATTTAAGAACACTTAAAGTAGCTTTCAAAAAAAAAAAAAAGAACACTTAAAGTAAAGAAGAACTCTTGAATTACTCAAATTGGCTATAGCTTCTGAAATGTTAAAATGGAAAGAGAAATGTTTGTACATAGGAAAATGACCTGGTTTGCTTCAAAATAAGTTTCAATTTGGTTCATAGTTTACGGCTAGACTTCAAAGAAGGTATAAATATAGGACCATGTCAATTTTATATTTCTTCTCAAGACACACACACACACACAAAAATGGAGTTGCTCCTAAATCAAACTGATTATTTGATGAAATATCAAAATAAAAGTTTTACGTATTCATCCAGATGTCCAAATTAAGGCATAATAGTTTAATAGTCAAGGTGAAATTTTCGAAAACTAAGGTCAATAAGTCAATGTAAACTGTAAAGATTCAAAAATCAGAGCGAACTCTGGTCGATGAAATCCAACAACACTCCTTATGAATTGAATCTAATCTACACAAAGAAGAAGATCAATAATGCTCCCCCGAGTGACGATCCTAGTAAAAATTATCAAATGTTCGAGCCAACTCAAATATAAGCACAAATAATTTCCAACTTTGAGAAAGTAATTCTAAACCAGGTAATGTATACCAGACTTTGGAGAGTGAATGGTTATGTATAGAAGGTAAACATTTGTTTTAGAGTTGGATCAGATCGATCCACTCAGGTCAATGCAGATCCTATGGTGTTTTATCATTTTGTAGAATCTAAAATCGTTCAATAATAACTTGTTCAATCATTCGAGCTTCCACATCAGTTTGTCGATTAACCAATGGGATCTAGAAGCTTGAATTTACGTCCTTAAGCCAAAATGTCGAGCATTAATGAATGCTCGAGCTAACTGACTTGATTGACCACGTCTTGAACATTAAGAGAGATTGATGGGGTCAATCTTCGATAAGTACGGGGGAGTTTTTTATGTTGTTTTGATCATTCTTGTATAATACGTATTTTCTAAGTGGATATCACATTGAAGGTCCAAGATATGGTATATCAGTTCGAATATTATAAAATTTTAATTCTCCATGATACTCATTAATTCCGTCCATTTTATTACTTTTTATTATTGCTCTCATTTCACTTTTAAGATGTTTAAAAAAATACTTTTTTTCTAGAATGAAATTATTTTTCTAAATATACCATCTCTCTTAAAGTAATTATTTGACATCAACAATTCTCTACCACTATTTTTAAAATCATTTATAAATTTTTAATATCATTTATAAATGTAATGTAAAGATACACAATATTTCATATTTTTAACCTTTATTTAAAACTTATACCAAAACTCAAGAGAGCAAAAGTAAGGTACCAAAAGGGAGTATATATATTGTGTTTTATCTTATGTCACGTGTTCAAAGAATACTTTAGAATGATGAGTGCATTAATTTAATATACGACTTATATTTTTGTCTAAAAAAAAGGTTATTTTGGTTTTTGTTCTTCAAAATATTGCTTTCTTTAGTTTTTTATACTTTAGAATAATTATTTCATTTAAATAACGTGCTTCTTTCCATGATTAGTGGGAACCGAAAGAGTCTAGTATACTCTACAGTGTACACCATCAACATTCAACACAATAATTTGTTTAGACTTTAGCACAAAGCTCTTCTTTTCACAACTTTTTTGTCTCTCTTTTTCCCCTCTACAGATTTTCTGTTTATTTTACAATCTTATCTATATTCAAGAAAATCATTACTACTAAATATATTTTTTGTACTGTTTTTCTAATGTTTTTTTTTTCACTGTATTTTATCCATTCGTTTGCGCTTTACTTGATCCTTCGGGTAACACGGCATAATATTATACTAGCCTATTCCCGTGCTATGCACAAAATTATATTGAAATATTTCAAATATTTTCTTTCTTATGATATAATTATTAATGTGAATTACCCAAAACTCGGTAATAAAAAATAAACATGGCATGAATATATGTCATTTTAGGATACATTTGTTGAGAATATGAAATTTATAAGTATTCAATTAATAGATCAAAATATTTAATAAAGCATTATACAATGTCTTGTAGATTAAGTTCATCTTTTACTTAATTTATAGAAGAATAATGTAATTTTACCCTTTTTGCATATTACTTATTTTTTTTTTGATTAATTATTTGTATCCTATTTTGTTTTTATCATCGAACTTCATTGAATTTACAAGTTACTTGTCCAGTTGTTTCTATTATTGAGCGAAGATTATCTTCGTGACTGCCTTCTTTCTAGGTGAATACCGAGGCTATTGCCCAGCCCTCTCCTAAATCACGATGGTGGCGGTCGAGATAGTTATGACGGTGTTTATCAATGCGTTGCTAAGTCTTGAAATTTAGTATTTAAATGTTGAAAAGAGACAAAATAGTTACTTCCTCCGTTTTTTTTATTCTTCGCTTTGGCAAAAAGAAATTGTTTACTTTAATATGTCGTTTTAGGATTTCAATGTAAATTAATGTTATTTTATCAAGTTTATCCTTCTTACTAATACTTGTCATTAATACTAATTAATGCTAAGATTATTTGATTAAAAGGGTATTTTGGAATTTCTGCTTAGAAAAATTTATTTATGAATTTCTTAATTCTTGTGCAATCCTCCAAAACGACAAAGATAAAAAAAACGGAGGGAGTGCTAATTATAAAAATAATTAAGTTGTATCTTTATATGTTTTATGCTGTCAAATTTCCAGCAAGAGATTATATTAAGTGAATATTAGCGGGTTTAAATGGTGGTTGATCCGCCATTAATATATAATTTATGATAAATTGATTGGTTAACCAAGACTACCAAAAATGTCCAAACAATATTGGTGGATAGCATATATATACATAGACATAGTCTATCAAATATTTTGGCGCATAAACTTCTAAATTCTAACTTTTTTATACACAATCACATATATATATGCATGCTTTTAAAAGTTCAACATTAGTTATAAGTATTTTAAAGCACTCTTTTTTAAATTCAAAATTTTAGTTCTCCAATATTCCAATTTCTTTAGCAAAACCCTCATTTAACATATATTTTCAGAACCTCTCAATCAACAATACACATTTAAACAAATTATATTTTTTGCACAACATAAAAAAATTGAATTAATTTTATAAACTCATAATTTAGACACATACAAACTAGCTCGTCAATGGGGAATGTTCTTATGTAGCAGCAATCATATTGGGAGGGGGTATGTGGGCATAATTAATAAGAAAATTCAGTTGATTGTGTGGAAAAAAAAAATCTCAAAATCAACAGATGTTCAAATACGATGCACCAATTCAGTGTGGAAACTTCAGTGGTCCAGATCAAACTTATATATAGAATAATAATATTATTATATATGAATATTGAAACATTCAAACATGTAAATTAATTAGATTATTCATTTATTTTGATTTTTAGCTCATCAATTCAGATCACGGGTTCTATGCTTCTTCCAGCCCTTAATCAATAAAGAAATCATTGGCTCTCACTGTAGGGTTGCCTCCATAATCCATCTTCAATAGTGAAAATACAAATCATTAATTAAGGAACGTTAATTAAGTAATTAGTATAGCAATTGAAACTAATCCCACCTCAATTGAACCGAAATTTCTAAAAGAGATGAGTTAATAGCTGAGCTAATATCGGTGAATGTTCAGAAAATCGGATCAGATTGATTGGATCCCGACCACTTTACCACGAATAAGTCTCCCAAAAAACTCACCTTACATCGGATTGGTTGTACGTGGACCAGTGAGAACCGATCCAAAATTAACAAATTAGATCGACTTACGGTCCATTCATTTTTTAATTGTTTTAGTTTATATGTTTATTTTATTTATTGACAAATATTGAATGTTATTTCGTATGCGGAGAAATTTGAAACCTCGTTCTTTTGGATAGATAAATGTCTTTGTGAACTAATTAATTAAGACTAATATATTAAATTTACCTTTGATTTTTTTTAATTCTCATCTTATATACATATATATAGAGAGAATAAAGATTTGTTTCAAAGTTTTCGCATTTTTATTATTTTTTTGTACATAAAGATAATAGTTTACCATTAACCTTTTTTTTTTAAGAGAAGCGTTCATATTACATGAATATCTATAAATAATATATTTATTGAAATGCACTCAAATTACTAAGAGAACTAATCATCAAACACTAGTATTCAATTAAAGAAAAAATACATATAATGGAAATTAAAGTCAAAACTAGGTAACTTAATTCTCCGTCTAGGACTACGTGCACGCTCTCAAAACGCGAATTGGAGCGGATTTGGCGATTCGCGATTAAATTCGCGAATTTCTCAAATTATGGAGCGCGAATTCAGTGAGACAAATTCGTGAACTAAGTTTTTTCTTTGTAATCAGCCAATAATTATACAACTGTCCACTAACCATCTACATGTATGTATTTGATACTCCTTTCAAAATATCTTTTCAGTGGTGGACCCATGTGTTGTGCAGTACTGTAACTTTAACAGCGATGATCATGTCAAACTATTCATCATTTTCCATTTTTACGGCAATAAGCTTAATTTTTTTTCTGATAAATAAAATGTTAAACTATGTTATTAAAAGTAGTAAAAAAAAATATAACACTTAAGGTTTATTGAATAAATTCAAGATTCTTAATCACTTGAATTACAATAAACATTAAAAAAATAGCAATATAAATAAATATTTTTTTCTAAATTATTGTATATTTAATATATTAAGATAATTATTTGTAACCCAAAAAATCTAGGACAACGGTAAAATCTTCATTTTTGATAGAATTCCAAAGCAATTTTGGAATGATATAGGAAATATGTATGATTTTGGGTATATGAAAACTCTCAATACATTATTTTATATATAAAATACGTAAAAAAAAAAAGTGACTATGGACGCTCTCAAACTCATGTTTTCTATGCTTTCGTTCACGCTCCACGCTCCCGCACACACTTCGCTAATTAGTTACCAAGCCAAAACCTCTAAGTATTGACTAAAAAAAATTTAAACACATGTCATTAGAAGAATTCAACTATTCAATTATCCATTAATTATTAACTATATACTACATTTTTCTTCAGTGGAAGATCATGATCTAAATCATCTAGGCAAAGTTTCATAATGTATGGATAGTGATTCATTCCACTTGCTGGTGATTGATACGTATATTTGTACTAAAAAAATACATTTCAAGATTTCAATAAATGCTAATACGTGCGTGTTCAATTAGTAAGCAACAATTTCAAGTGATTTGACGCTCTAAGTGCTTCACCTTTGCAGAATCAAATATTAAAATGAGCACTTGGCTGGGTAAGATGTCGATCAATGAAATTGCAATAAATATCCGGACTTGGTCGGATTGATTTTGATATAATATATTATTTCGATTATTTTGGATTGGTTTCAGAATTTTCATTAATTGGATGTGTGTTAAAAAAAATTAATAACGTATTTGGATTTGTTTAAAAGATAGATCGATTGTGATTAATTAATATGTCAGTATAGTTGAAAATATACTGAAATTGATTTTGGTTTTTTTTTTTTTATGAGAAAAGGTGAGTTTTAACTTTTAAGTTACTAGTGCGTATTACATAAAAATATATAGTATTTTAATACATTAATTTTATTATTACAAGTGGTGTCAAAACGATAACAATTTCATTTAGTGGTTACAACTTACAAGTCAATTAAAGCAAGAATTGAAAATATTTTTAGTTAAAATTATGGATCAAAATTTACTGTCGTTTTCATCAAAACATCAAAATGTTTTTCTTTTCTGATCAATGAAAATGGGAATAAATGCAATTCTTAAACTATTTCTTTGTCTTAATTTTTTTTCTTAATTTAATAAATATATCTCAACGTTTCCGAATTAATTTTTAGAAAAATTTCTAGATTGAAGCATACAATATGATAAAACAAAATTTGATCCATGACTATAATTTAGCTAAGTTTTTTAAATTCTGGCTCTAAATGTGAAGAGTAAGATTAAATGTTTGGGCCAAAATTTATACCCAAACTTTAGGGTGTTTTGGGCAAAATTATTATCATGTGGGCTTTAAATCCAAGTGGATCGAGACGTGAAGAATGAAGTCTCATCTATATGTCTGAAATTCTGAATGTCTGATTCTTAATTTCTTTATTTTATTTATGTTATTTGTTTTTGACTAATATACACAGAATGAAATTATGAGTTTTGAAATTTACAAGCAATATGACTATGATAGTTCAAAAACACTTTACCAAAATTGATTATCCAGTCTCAATACATAAATCTGTAATACATTTACGACGAGCCAAATTAAATAAGCCAATGGAATTATATGGAATTTCTTTTTGATAATGATAAATGAGACAATATGGAAGTCACGGTAAAAAGGATACAGAATATAACTTTTATTGTATGCATCGAATTTTGCGAGGGAACTTTATGTAATGAAAGCAATTTCTCATAATTAAAAAAAGGCAAAACACATCAATTTATCAGGATTTGAGATATCGTTCGGTTTTTGAGATCTGACTTCCACATAAAATATTGGTTTTTTTTTTTTTTTTTTTTTTTTTTTTTTTTTTTTTTTTTTTTTTTGATAACCCAGGTGTACAAGCTTACACTTGACTAATCCTGAGCTAGTAAATGGTTGTTCAAAGAATTGTTCATTGCCCATTAATTCTCAATTGAATTCCTTCAAATAAATAAATTTGACATGAAATTAATCTTTCGAATCGCATAAGCCTATCCTGAGTGTTAAAACTAGTTTTTAAAAATGACAACCCAAGGAAAAACGAGTGCATGATGAGGACATATTTGAGGATTTCGACCTAGCTAATTTCAGCACATAGGAACGAATCCAGGATCAAACTGTTGGTGGGCCCGAACTTCATTATCTATGAAAAAACTTACAATGATATCTAAACTAAATTACTTGCCAAAGTTACACTGAAAATGCTAATACATATATCTTCAATAAAAACGAATTTGAAAGCAAATTACAATAGCAATTTAAGAAAGAAAGAAAAAAAATATATAAAAAATGCACACAATGTCCTTTCGTTTCATGAAGCTCGTTTATGGTAGAACCATTATAAGATATATCAATAATTTCCTTCTGGAAAGAAATATTATTCATTTAATTGGTTATATTATTCATAGAAGTATATAATTTGTAGGTAAATTATTAACTTATGTATACATATGTATATACATACACGTAATATTAAAAAAAATCAAAAATCTTGGGAAGACGGGGAAGCCCCCAAGGATATGAAGAGATCCGTCCCAAGGATGTGAATAGGAGTATTCATTAGATTTTAAGAAGTATTTCATCGTACGTACACTAACAAAGTTAATAGCCAAATTATTTATACAAGATCGTTATATGCAGTCATCGCACAAAATAATATATTCTTCTTATGTCGCATTTGAGACATATATAGTTTTACCTTGACCAAAAATTGTCTAGAACTAGTGGATAGAATCAATACATCACATCGATTATTCATAATGAAAGCATGACATCAACATAATGAATGATACAGTGTCCTCCTAACCATAAGGTCTAGAAAATTTTTTCGCATAAAACTTAAAGAAGACAAAATGTATTCATATTTTGCAAAATAATGTATTCTCTTTTCATTGCATCCGGGACGTTAATTCTTACCTAGAAAGAAAAAAAAAAAAAAAAAACTAAGGAAAATTGTCTAGAGTTAATTAATAATGTGTTGCAATTATATGTCCTCTAAGGCTCTAACCACACGATCTAGGAAATGCACAAGAGAGAAGAAAACTTTAAAGAAGACAAAATTGACCAAAAGAAAAGATGACAAGTTAATTATTTTCAATTTTTCTCTTTTTGCTGGCTGCAACAAGTAATATTACATTAGACAGTTGTCTGTCTGAGTCTCTTTTTTCTGTTTTTTTTTTTTTTTTTTTTTTTATCGTAGTGCACAATGCAATAAAGGCCAATACCACTAATTAATTCACAGCTTGCCTCACTACAAATTACACTGAACAAAAGCGTGAAAAAGAAAGTTGAGTGTACGTACCTTTTTATTTCACGTCACTTTATGGACTGCGTTTCCGTCGGCGTATAGTTAAGTAGTACTTGTCTTTAATTCAGAAATTTTGGGCAGTCATAAAATAAAACATGCATGCAGCTGAGCTATATTAGTATAAAGCCATGAAAAAAGGAGAAACTACTGCACAATATTATTAAACATATCTACATTTACAATATAATATTAAAGAATTTAATTTGGTACTCCATATATTATACTACAAATATGGTAGTAGCTAGTTTGTATATTAAATATTGGAAAATTTGCATGTTCAATTTCATGCTAAGTGATTGGACACTCAACAACATTGGTCCCATACTATATGAGATACAACTTTTGGTATCATGCCTCTTTGGATTCAAAGTTAAAACTGGGACAAACTAGAATTGGACTGTTATTACCACATTTTCGAATTTGCAAGGTTCGATTTTTCGTATGTCACGTTTAATGTTTGTTTCGTAGCGTACGTTAAGCCCATTCACATGTGATCAGAGGGAGTGATGAGACTAAATGTCCCACATAAATTGAATATCAAGACTAAATACAATTTGTAACGTTTGAACAAACCTTACCTCGTATGCTAACTTTTGATGTGAGTTAGACCTAAACCATATATATGAATATAATTTTAATCAAATTCATGTGTACACAATACCGAGTGATGATAATTACATTTCGTAAACCCTAATAAAATTCTACAAGTGGCAGTCAATTTGAATTAAATGATACATAATGGAACAAAAAATCTCCACTAATACAACAAGATCATCTAGAAAGAGGGGGGAAAAACTTATTTTTCATATTTATCAATATGTCCAGTTAATGATAGGGTTTTTTCAAGTTAACTCCCTGTGATATGTCTAATGGGCAATTTACTTCTCTGTGAAATAAAAATAGGCAATTTAACTCCCCGTGAAATGAAATAATGAGCAATTTACCTCCTCGTGATATAAAAATAGGCAATATACCTCCCTGTGAAATGAAATAATGAGCAATTTAACTCCTTGTGATATGAATTAAAAAGCAATTGAGAGGGAAGCAATGTGCTTCTTTTATAAAAACACAAGGAGTTATTTTGCCATTTTTCTTAACACAAGAAGTTAAATTACATATTTAGGATATCACAGAGAGGTATTTTGCCCTTTTATTTATCACATGAAATTAAATTACCTATTTTAAATAACACAAAGAGTTAATATGCTATTCACTCGTTATTGTTAAGTATATATAGCACTGAAATTATTTGTGCAAACTAGTTTACAAATGAGTACGATAAACTAATTCAAGGTAGAAAGTGAGTAATTCAAAAAGGTTCGTCATGCTAAAATTAAAATAATATTTTTAAAATTAACTATAAATGCATGATGATTTTTATTGAAATAATTAACTCCATGTCATCATTTTTACCAAACATTATATCAAATAGGAGTAGTACTCTGTTTGTTTCTGTTACGTACTCCATGAACAATAATTTAATATACTAACATTGCTAAGAAATTAGATGATCTCATTTGGTTGCCTACTTCCACAATATTAATTGTTTGAGCTGAAATAAAGTTTTACTAGCTTAGCTAGTTGGCATTTTGCCGACAGCTTTGTACTTTGACAGACCTTTTATTAGTGCATAATCCAATATCATTTTCGTCATAATTACTTTCATGTGTTTGTCTGTTTGGTGATGAAATTCTTGATTTGGACAACAATATGCATGTTTGTGTAGCTGGGAGCACTAGCTCGTCTTGATTAAGGAGGAATGATGGAGAAAATGAAAGACATTACTCACTATTTTGTGATTTTTTTTTTGTATATTTATATTGTTGTATTAATAAATATTTGGTATATACACACTACAAAAAATTTGAATTTTAGTGACAAAATAGTAAATGACAAAGTGACAAGAATCTAAATATTGTCACTAAAATAATGTAATGTAAATAGACATACTAGTGACAATAAATGTGAAAAAATTGTCATTATTGACATTTAGTGATACCCCAATGACAACTAAAATGTTGTCATTAAATTATAGTGACAATAAATATTGTCACTAAGTTGTCACTGAAAGGGTGTCACTAATTGTTAATTATGACAACTCAAGTTTGATACACTTGTCACTAATAGTCATTAGTGACAACTTAAAAATATATTTTGTCACTATTGCATTTGTCACTATTATTATTGTGATAAAACTAATATTTTTATCATTAAATATACGTAAAAAATGACAATTTCAACAATGTCACTTAAGATTTTGTCACTAAAATCCATTTTTCTTGTAGTGAGATGAATGAGGATTGTACATATTAATAGGTAAAAAAAAAAGATCAAATTGAAAATAGAAAATCTAAAAAATAAAATACTTATAATGGAATTCGAATTTAAACACAAAAATAATCAGTTTCATTTTACAGGATAGGACAAAATTTGCAAAAATATTTTAGTTACAGGACTAAATTGCCAGCCCCGAAAGTTACATGACTTTTTTACTAGTGAACAATAGTTACAGGATTAATTTTGCAATTTTCCCCGGGAAATAATAACAGTTTTACAATAGTCAATAGTCACGGGAGTAATATATATTTCAAGAATAAAAAACAATTAATTAATTAAAGCAACGATTTTGCGCTTCAATGAACAACAAACAAGATTATAGGAAGGCGTACTGCGTTTGTTGTAGGTAGACAAGAGGGCACAATTATATTATCTAATATAACATTAAGGGTCTATTTGGATGGGTTTTGGTTTGGTTTCGCAGGTCTCGATTTAAAAAAATAATTTGATTGGTGTCGGTGAAACCTTTGAAATCCCATTTGGTTAGGTTTTGGATTTTGAGTTTTGTGGTTCTGAAAAAAATTGAAATGTTATTTGGATTGGTTTTGAATGTTGGGATGTGGAGAAAAAAGTAAGTTGTATATGTCAAATCAATGTTTTTTAAAGAGTATGGGAAAAAAAATAGATGACAGATGTCAAATCAATATTTTATAAGTTTAAAGAGTCTGAATATAAATCCGTGAATAAGTTAATAATGAGTCTCATATGTTTGACGAAAACTCATTTGAAATGGTTTTAATCCGGTCTTATGAAACCCACGAGACTGGACCAAAACTCTTACACATACAGCCTAAATCATTTCTTTATTCTAAAAAGAAACCATTTCCTGAACAAGATTTAATTTATTTGTGATAATTAGTACTTTTTTTTTTTTTTTTGAGCCAGTGATAATTAGTACTTAAAAACGTTGTTATATCTTTAGAACTACTTATTTTTGAGTTTTGGCCTTTTATGTGATTAAATTCAAGAATCTAGATCACTTACACAACGGCAAAATTAGGGACAACTAAATTAATATTATTGCCAGTTGGTTAATCCCATAAGTAAATTGAAGTATTGAAAAAATGTTTGGCAAAAACATTTTTTCTAGAATTAAATTTCAAAATCAACAAGAAGCCTAAATTGGAATACTATTTATGAAACAAATTGCTTCATAATTAAATATGATTAATTCCGAGATGAGTGCAGAGTTCATTGTTTTCATTCTTGTGAGTTGTCACCTTTTAAAGCTCTGCTATAATCAAGAGCATAAATCCCCCGTAGAACACACGTTACCTATTTTCTCATCTACTATAGACCTCTTTTTTATTTTTATTTATTTATTTAATAACCTTTTTATATTTGTTAATTACATGTAATAGTATAATATATTACATTTTTTACTAACTTATATAAATTGTGAACAGTTTGACTACTGAGTGGTTACGGCATTGACCGATCCCTGGTCCAAAGGCTGGACACAGATACAGTATATATATATAAAGGCGGGATGGGTTAAATTATTCGAATTGTTTGGTAAAAAAAAAAAGAGCGGGACTGCACCTATTTATTTATTACTTTAATAGTGTTGAGTGAACCATATGGGGATGAAGGTGGTCCACTCCACTGCATTAGATTTTTATTCGAAAAGAATCTGATCAAGAGATATTTTTTTGAATTGTATTTCAGGAATTGTATGTTTATAATTATATTGTTTCTATTTGTGTTACAGATCTATCGTGTTTTCTAAGTAGTAAATTAATTTTTACATTTGTATCAAAATTTTGTTATAATTTTCTCTTTAAAAAAAAGGATTATGTGAATTGATTACATTATTATGTCTTATGTCTTTTCAGAAAATGATCATTTGAGGTGAGTTGGACTCATGCCTATGGACCTTAGCCCAATCCATATGAAATCCAACATAAGAGCATCATGTTTGTGTGGGTCATCTCCTTTCGTGATGAACATCTCATTGTTTATATGTTGGACTTTATTCTTTACACACACATTTCGTCTTGATTATCAGAAATATTAGGTTATCATTATTCATCTGGTTAACAAGGAATTGACTATCAATATTCGTGTTTCGGACTTTTATCCACATGTCTTAATTCGCAATGTTGAGCTTTCACATGTCATGTGTTTCGTTTGTTTCACTCACATGTGAAGAGGAAATGTTGACTAAGTTCTCATTACAAGGTCTCGGACAACTCTTATCTTTTGAACTAACTTTTAAATGAGTAACTTAAATCAACGACTATGAACCCTATCTCAATCCATGTAAAATTGAATAGATTAACATAACAAAAGTTACTTAGCCTCGTTTGACGTATACATATATAATTTTATTTGCATTCATCGGTATCCTATGAGATTCATTTTATATACGATCTATATTTACTAATAAGAAAAAACTACAAACATCTCGAATTTTATTTATTTTTTATTTAATTGGAAATTACTTTTGACTGTATTTTAAATAGGTTTAATTTATTTATTTTAATTTTATTTTAATAATGAGCTCCCAATTTATATGTATATTGCTACATAACAAACCTTTTTCATATAATTGCAAAATATTGTAGCAATATGAAAAACGAATGATTTGAGTTCAATATTTGAGCTCCGTTGGAGATGCTCTAAGGGCTAAGGCTCTATATATAAAAGCATATGTAAATAATTAATGGTTCAAAATCAAATATGTCTCGTCCATAAATGGGATTGATTTTATCTCTTTTCTTAAATTGATAATAATTGGCCCTCCAAACCTTAGCTTTTGTAAATTGTGATAATAATAATTATAAAAAAGCAGTAGTAAAAGCAGACGAAACGGTTGGCATTTCTCAATAATTAAATTTATTTACTTTAATATCCTTCCTTAAAACTTAAAAGCCCAAACATCTTCCGACGTCGCATTAACCCAACATCTTTTTACCACCTCAAACCCGATATAAGACAAACCCAGTCCACACGGTCAACGTTTTAACCACGCCCCATCCTCCTTAATGTTATCGCGTGTAAACCACTTTTGAAATCCATCCGTTCATTCCACTGAACCAACGATATCTGATTAAGCATGATTACACACTTGTTGGAAGAGAGTAATTAAAAATGTGTAATTAATGCAAATCTCCATTAGAGAATTTAATTATTGCGTATAATTGGAACGAGGTGGTCGGACTGGAATACGTACTTCCATGCTTCCTTCACTTTGTGCAGTGTGCAACTCCGGTGGCGGTGGGCTGTGACCCTTTTAATTCAATTCATTAAACTCCTCGTGGAATTAAAGAAATAAAACTTTCTTAAGGAAAAGTGTTAACTTTTTTATTTAAAAATATATATAGGCAAAATTATCTAAGATATGTTTTTCTTGGTTTAGTTTTCTTGCCATGAATACTTCAATATAATAAAGGGAAATTTTGATATAATAACTTGGCAAAATTGCAAAAATCATCCCAAACTAATCACTGATTTTAGATTTTCGTCCCAAACTATTTAATTTGGCGAATTTCGTCCCATAATTTAATATTTTTTTGGAATATCGTCCCACCATAATTACAAGACGGAATTGCGCATTTGCCGATGAATTATTGCATGGCTGCTTAAGTGTCATGAAATGATAAATTTTAACATGAATAATTATATAATATTGCAGAGTTCGTCCCAAATTAATTACAAGATTGAACGTCATTATCATTAAATTAGAAATTTAATATTGGGACTAAATTCATACAAAATGGTAAATTATGGGACGAAATTTGGCGAGTTGATATAGTTTGGGACGAAAAATCAAAATTAGTAATTAGTTTGGGACGATATTCCAAAAAAATATTAAATTACGGGACGAAATTCGCCAAGTTAAATAGTTCGGGACGAAAATTCAAAATCAGTAATTAGTTTGGGACGTTTTCTGCAATTTTACCTAATAACTCACATTAATTATTACTATATTGTTACCAAGAATTTTAAAGTTTTTATCATACATACCTAAAATCAAAACTTGAAAATAAAAAATGAACTATAATTACTAAATGTTTTCAATTTAAAACTACATGTCTACATAATTATTATTCTAAAATAATTATTTGAAGGAAGAATGGACAATATCAATTATTTTCTTCATTGATCTCGATATTTACTTCGAAACCATTTTCACATGTTTAACCTATTTTTATTTTTCTTATTTTATCGATTTAACCAGTTTTGTCAGTTATAATCATCTTATACTGAGTTCATCCATTTTCAATTACATGTCTAATCTATTTTTTAACTAATCTAACCCCTTTTTACCATTTTTCTTAAATTTTGTCGACTAACCTTGCTTTTACACTAAGTTAATCATTTTTTTTTGTTATTTTAACATGTTCTATCATCGATTTCCATCCTGTTTTTTACATTGAATTTACCATTTGTTTTCATATTATTTTAATCCGTTCTTTCATTGATTTCACCCATTTTGTGATTTATCCCATTCATTAATCAATTCACTCATTCTCTTATGTTTAACCCAATTTTAGTCGAATCTACTTATTATTTTGCTGATTTATCCAATTTTCTCGACTATCACACCTTTGTTTTTTGTCAATTTAACTCGTCTTTTTTTCCTTGTTCTTTATCGATTTGACCCCTTTTTTATTATCAAGTGTTTAGGCGATGCCATTTATTTGTTCTCGGTTTACCTTATTGTTTTAATGACTGCACACATTTTTATTCGATCTAACCCATTTTCCAATTATTATTTTAATCGAATTTTACCCGTTATCACCAGTTGTAACCATTTATATGTTTTGACTTTTTTTAACTTAACCTAATTATAAGTTTTTCAGTATTTTATTCATATAGCACAAATGTGGTTTTTTTAGGTTCTTTAAAAATTGATCATTTCTTAAGAATTGTCCAAACAAATTTCGATTGCACCAACTTTTACACTGAATTCACCATTTCTTTTTGTTATTTTAACCCATTATTTGACCAATTTCACCCGTTTTCGTGTTATATCTCAATTGTTAATCAGTTCACCCATTCTCTTCGGTTTAACCCGTTTTTAGTGGATTTTACATATTTTTATGTTGATTCAACCCATTTTCTCACATGTTTCACATTTTATTGCCAATTAACTCATTTTTTGTTTACGTTCTTTTATCGATATGACCCCCTCACCCTTTTGTTATCACATGTTTAGTCAATGTCATTAATTTTATCAATTATTCGTTTTTTGTTGGCTTACCCCGTTGTTTTATCAATTGCACCATTTTTTTTTTGCTTTAGCTCATTTTTCTTCTATCTAACTCATGTTTTCATCGATTGTACCATTTTCATCATATATATTTTTTATCGAATTTTACCCGTTTTCACCAATTTTAACCATTCTTTGTTTTGACTTATTTTGGCTTAAGCCAATTATAAGTTTTTCAGTTAATTAACTAAATAGTACCTTTTTTTTTCCATATAGCCCTAAAGGTGACCTTTGTTTTTAGGTTCTTATTGTTTTTGAGGTTCTTTAATGAATGATAATTTCTTAAGAACTTTCGAAAGAAATATCGATTTTATATGCTTTTATACTGAGTTTAAAATAACAATAAAAAATGATAAATTTATTATTTTTTTATTGTTATTTTAACTCATTTTTTCACTGATTTCACCCCATTTTCTTGTGGTTTATCCATATTTTATCTCTAGTTATTTAATATTTAACCCAATTTTAGTCTGATTTTACTTATTTTTTTCTTATTTCATCTAGTTCTCACATATTTCACCTTTTGTTTGCCAATTATCACATTTTTTGTTCTTGTTCTTTTATCGATTTGATCCATTTTTTTTTGTATTCCGTGTTGAGCCAGTGTCATTCTTTTATTACCGATTTTACCCTTTTTTGCTTGTTAACCTTGTTTTAGCAATTGCACCATTTTTTTTCTATTTTATCTCGCTTCTCTTTCTATCTAACACATCTTTCCATTGATTTTATCATATATTTTTAATCAAATTTTACCTCTTTTAACAATTTCTATGTGTTGACTATTTTTTTTAAGCCAATTACATTTTTTTAACTATATTGTACCTTTTTTATATTCATGTAGCACAAATATGACATAATATTCTTTTTTTTAAATTTTTTGAAGTTCTTTAATAAGTAACAACTTTTTAAGAACTTCACAATTTTTTTTGAAGAAATATAGAGTAATAATCTTTTTAATTACTATGTTTTTACCATTAATATTTTAATGAGTTGTAACACCCTAAGATGATTATATGGTTGATGTAAGTTAGGGAGAATTCTTATCTAATTATTATTTTAGGATTCTTTCTTTTTTGGATTCTTTTCATTTACTTTTTTGTCATAGAATTAAATATAAAAATATAGTTAAAATAGGGGTATATTAGTATTAAAAAAAAGAAAAAAAATTTCTTGGTCAATTCATATTTTATATTTATATATATAATATAGAATAGATATAAATAGACGAGTGACTAGAAAATTTGATATTAATTATTTTATTGATCCAACACGCTCTACTGTAAACAAGTGATAATGAAACATGCAATTTATAAAACTGCGTTATATTAGAAATTCAAAAAACCTTAATTTTAACTATGTAACAATATAACATATAATAATACTATATGTAGGTTCATTGAAACTTGTAAGGTGAAACTACGTCATATTTAAGCATCAACGTGCTTCATTATAACGAAAGAGACTTTTTTTTTTTTTTAATATTATTATTGAAGTAACAAAACTCTGATATATGGTCTCCCCTATTTATATAATAAAACATAAGATACAATTAATTGAATGTCTGTTAATGAATAGCGACACATGATCTTATATAAAACTTCACAACTCAACATAATTACTGATTTTTTATTTTATTTTATTTTGAATACATATAAATTTGAACAACTAATACTTATGTTTTATAGAGACTTTCTGTCAGGTCGAACGATCTTGTTTAAATAACGAATTTTCTGTAAAAACAAGGAACGATCAGACCGTGTGATTCTGACATAGCTTCTTCAATGACTAAATCAACGATATGATATTGAAAGCAGTTAAGTTATCTAGATCTAGTGTAATGATAATGAAATTAGGGTTTTGAGACCTTAATATCGAGTATTTATTATACATGAAGATCTCATGTATATAATAGGTATGCCTCGTTATTATTCTCCTTATTGTAAGATTTGCGAAAGGGGAGGGGTTATCTATCCTATTTAAAAACAGACTCTCCCGCCATTACAGGAGCTCTCACGGAAATGAGGGAGTTCGAATAAGTCTTCCCTTTGGCAAATAACTATCGGGCTGGTGTGGTGTTTTCAAGTCACTCCTCATTGTTCAACGCATATTTTTAACTCCATCATTACCAGGGTATGAACATGGTAATGTTCAAGAATGAAATGTACATTTTACATTTTCGATGAAAAATCATTTTATCTAAAAGTAAAACTCGATAAAAATGAATATATATTTAACATTTTGCTGATTCAACACGCTCACACTCCTAATATTTTTGAATTTGATTATAGGGTACCTAAAATATTAACTAAAATTCACAATCAATTTACCAATAACTCATTTTCCTTTCTTTTAATTATATATATCAAAATTTATCCGCATTTATGATTTATAACATGTTGCAGATGTATATGCACCATCTAGGCAATTATATAATAATAAAATAACAAGGCATAGTTATTAATATGTTCTCCAAACATTCAATGACAAAATTTACTCTCCCACCATAATATTCCTCCAACAAATACTAATTTTTAAACAATCAAAATAAAAATAATATAAAAAATCACAATAAAAACAAAAAAAGAAAAGGAAAAAAGAAAGGACAGGCGTGGAAGGTTTCTCACATAAAACCCCTTCTCTGCTTTTCTCTTTTTGTTTAGCCCCCTATCCCTCTCTCTTCCTCACTCAACCCTTTTCCTCTCTTTCTCTTTTCATTACCACAGAGATAGAAAAAAAGAAAAGGTCAAAAAAAGAAAAAGGGTAAAAACGAACAGAAGAAGAAATGAGCACAAGATTCAATCTTTCAAGCTTTAGCTTTGTGTCTTAAAGATAATGAGCAGAGGCCCCTGTATCTTCTTCTCAGAAGAAGATGGTTTCACATTTTCAAGAACAAGAACCCTTTCCTCAAAATCCAATCTTCGATGCCCTTTACTGTGAGGAAGAAGAGAGCTTTGATGAAGACTTAGGTTTTGGCTTAAAAGAGCCAAAAATCGAAGATTTTAATGAGATTTACAAAAAACCCTTTACTTTTCTGTATGAACATGACCTTTTCTGGGAAGATGAGGAGCTTGTTACCCTCTTGTCTAAGGAGAATAAACAAGCCCATTTGAGTTATGATGTTAAGGATTCTGATGGATCTTTAAAAATGGTGAGAAATGAGGGCGTTAAATGGATTTTGAAAGTGATTGCTTATTTTGGATACACTGCAATGACTGCTGTTTTAGCTGTGAATTATTACGATAGATTTGTTACCAGCGTTTGCTTTCAGAAAGATAAGCCATGGATGAGTCAATTGGCTGCTGTTGCTTGTCTCTCCATTGCTGCTAAGGTGGAGGAAACTCAAGTGCCTCTGTTATTGGACTTTCAGGTATTGTTCTTTTTGCAATGTAGGTGTTTGTATAAAGGCCTGTGAGTTATTTGTGGTGGTTATTTATTTGATTTGTATTTGGATTTTACTTGAATGTGTTTTAGGTAGAAGAATCTAAGTATGTATTTGAAGCTAAGACTATTCAGAGGATGGAGATTTTGATTCTTTCTACGCTCAATTGGAAAATGAACCCGGTTACACCAATTTCATTCTTTGACCACATTGTGAGGAGATTTGAGTTGTTAAACAACCTACATTGGGAGTTTTTGAAGAGGTGTGAGAATGTAATTCTCTCTATTATCACCGGTATGTGGATCATTTAACTTTCAACAATGATGATCTATCAATTCAATAGTTGATTTGCAATGCTATCGTTTGTGTAGCTTTATTCGAAGAATTTGAGTGCATTTTAACTCTAATGCCATCATATTTTTACATTGTATGCAGATTGTAGGTTTGTGCAATATCTTCCTTCCGTTATTGCTTCTGCAGTAATGCTATTCGTTATTAAAGAGATCGAACCTTACAATGCAATGGAATACCAAAATCAACTTACAAATGTGATGAAAACTAGCAAGGTTAGTTTTAAGTATAGACTTAGATGTTATATAGTAATCCTACTCATTTGCAATAGATTTTTTTCTAAATTTCGTTCTTGATTGCGTATTTAAACAGGAAAAGATCGATGGTTGCCATAAACTAATAACGGATATTATGATGGACGACAAAAGGAGCAATCTTTTCCTTAAACGCAAACTTGAGTCCATACCTAGCAGTCCAAGTGGCGTAATTGATGCCTATTTCAGCTCTGATAGCTCTAACGACTCATGGGCTATTGCTTCACCTATGCCATCATCATCACTAGTCGAGCCCGTGTTCAAGAAAAGCCGAGCATTGGCTCCACTAAGCAGTGTGTCCTTTGGGGTGACTAATCATTCTCATTGAACTCTCGTTTTCGTATTTATTTTACATTGGCAACAATGGTACTTGATAATCAACTCTTTGGCTCTGTTTTAGCTTATCGTTATTTAGTACAATTATGTGACATTTCGACTATTTTCTCACTGTATTTCCATGTGATTGGGATCAGTAGACATGTTTAACAATTGACTCTATTACCTCTTTGATTGAGGATGGAGAGGGAAATTGGAGAGAGGGTATTTGAAGTATTTTTTTCCTTTATTGTTAATGAATTTGAATTCTTGATATTTATCTGTATGCATTATTGTCCCCTTGAATTTCATATATATATATATATATATATATATAATATACATAGGTTTGGTCAAGAATCAGAGACAGGGATGGGTGCCCCAAGTCTTTGGTTATTTTCTTAAAAGAGGAATTCTTGATTTAAGAATGGTTTTTAATGTAGGACAGGTTGGCAATGGGACTAGTGGTGTCTGTTTTTTTTTTTTTTTTTTTTTTTTTTTTTTTTTTTTAAATAAGTTAAAATATTTACTACCAAATCGGACTTTTGAATATCATATCGTTACAGTCGGGTTGGTCTTGCTTAGATGATGTACATTATGGTTTCACGTTTTTCATCGGATGCTATCTTTGTTTAGTTGCGGAATGTTTAGCCGGAAAAAAGTTGGTACGAAACGAGTTGGGATAGTTTTATCAATAAGAAAACAAAAGTTAATGAGATTTTATAGTCAATTGAGTGTTACAATTTTTTCTGGCATTTTGAAATATTTTCGATTTTTAATTGACCAAAACAAACTATAATTGGAATTTTTATCCATGCTTCTCGGTATTGAATTTGATATTAGTTGATTGTGTACTAGATTAATAGGATGAAAGATCAGAAGTCCTAAATCTCAGTTGCATAAATACTTCCCTTAATATCTCTTTTAAATTATGACAGATTTATCATGTAGGTACGAGATATAAAGATCATACCAAAATAGCTATTTTGGATTTTGTGAATTTTAAATTTTCCAAAAGAGTTTCTTAATACACTAAATTGTAATATTGTAATATGTTTGCTTCTAACTAGGACTACTTTTCTTAATACTCTAAATTTTTTGAATTCGGACAGATTGTCATCAGTGCATTAAAGTTGCGGTTTCATAGACTTTCTTGCTTGGTTTTGACCTAGCTAATTGACAAAGAATTGAGCAATCTAATATAGAATATTGTCTATTTCTATTTTAGTGTACTTGTAATGTAGGAAAGATACCAAGATTCTTGATATGCTTTAATTTTTTGACAGTGTCAATAAAATAATAGTGAGTTAGGTATATATTCTTACAATGTAATTAATAGAGCATCCTTCGATCTCTACTAGTAACTTCAACCCCTAATTTAATAAATTTGACTCCCATAATCAACTAAGAATCTCATATTATATAGTGAATCTAAATTTAATTTTTCGTTCAAAAAGACCCCTACATAATATGCTTATTTCCTAAATTCACAAAAGTGTTTAGTTAAAAAAAAATTTTTTTCCAAGAAAGTGAAAATAATAATTTCACGTAATATAGCAACCATTTCCCTCAAACCTCACAAAAAACACCTCACGTTGTTAGCTGATAGGTAATAGATTTGCCGGCAAAGATCTATAGGTCTAAAACTAATATGACAATGGGAAAGGATACGAGAACAAACAATTCCGCATCTTGGGACCAAATAGTAAACATGTTCAAATGTCTCTGGTATTATATATATTCCCCCGTGTTAGATTAAATTTGCACGAAACTATCATGTGAAATTTTATTGTATCGAACTTTCTTGTATTTTCAAAAACTTTGCATAACTCCACGTTAAATATTAATTTCTTGAAATATATCGATCCAAAACGATCTATTTGTGTCGAGCAATTTGCTGTCGAAATTACCTTGTGAAATACGTTATCATTACATCAAGAATCAATTAATTAAATAACGTCAAAGTACAAAGCAAACTAACAACACTACTAATACTTAAATTAGATAAAAACCAGCAATAAGTTGATTTTCAGAGTTCTCACCATCAGACAAAACTCATCCTATCTAAATATTTCCATACGTTTTGTTAGAAATTTATTTCACGATGTCCCAAAATGAGACCACTATTTTCATGATAAAATTAAAAAATACCTCAAATCTCTAACTTTTGTTTACATTTTGAGAGGTGGTAGGTAGGAGTACTATTTTGTTAATATTCAAAAGAAATTTGAAGTGCCAATGATCGATCGAAGATGACATTTATTTTGGACTCGGGTTGAGCTTTGATGGAAAACAAGCGCAGTATTCTAAGAGGGCTTTTATGGCCGGGCTAATCCGATCCAACTGGGCCAGATCAATATTAATTCTTGAACCATTTCATCACTGCATTGTGACCAAATCACATTAAATTGTTTAAATAAAACAAATATGTTTAAGGTCAATAGATAATATATAATCATCAACAGTGATTGGTCTAGTGGAAGGGACTAGTCACTACAAAGTAGCGGACTCAAGTTCGAATTCCTGTTGAGAGAAGTTCTCACTTTATGTGTCCGACGCGCCTCGAAGGGATTAAACCCTTGGAAAAAAAAAAAAGGAGATAATATATAATCTACAAATTGATGACCAATCAATTTTAAATTTGCTCTAGCAGGCAATGGATCTAAATTTGTACAACAAACTATTTCTATCAATTAATTAGAAGGTTTAAGTGTCATGTATGTTTGTAATTTCAAACGAATTTAATTCTCAACAAGAATAAAAATGAACATTACTCGCGATCGATAGTCAATGATTGCATTTTATGTATCCACTATGCGATTTATGTACCCTTATTTTTGAACTTTTAACTTTTAATGATCCAACATGCTAATATTTGGTTTATAGATTATGATTTATATTGGTTAAATTTAAAACTTCTTCTTAGTAAGCGAGTATTTTGATTGCATCGAGTGATTTTGCAATTAGCAGCACACTGAGTAGTTGTACAATCAACTCCCCTTCATTATTATGAACCAAAAAACAAGAATGTTCTCGCTATTGAATGCACAACTACTGTGATTAATTTGTTTGAAATTTATAACCACGGATCAGAAAATGACCCATTCTCAGTCAAATTAATAGAATGAAAAGTTAATATATGGAGTATATTATATTTTTCACGTAGATATGCTGCGTAAACTTTAATATTGGAGAAGAAAAATCATTCATGAGTTTGTTTTGGATTATTGAGACTCGGTTCAATTAAAAAAGAAAAAATTGGTTTCAATTGATTTTTTATAGGTTTATTTGGATTCGAAGGTACGCAACTAGGCGTATGGAAATCATTTAGTTATGGAAAATGTGAAATGTGTATATAAATGTACTTCTTTAGAAAAAATATATATGGGTACTCATACATATGTTATTAAATTTGGATTGTAAAAATATGAAAATTCGAAAACATTGAAGTAAATACAAATGAGAGTATCTTTTCAATGGGAATGAGTTGTAATCTGACTCGCCTAAAAGTTCTACCAAATTTCTGTAGAGAAAACTGACAAATCATTTAATTAGAGAAAATTAATTCAAAGTATGTCGGACATTTAATTAGCATTTGTTGGGTTAGTTACGGTATGAAATTTTATTCTGCCCCCATAATAACTGCCTAACCCACTTACCTATAACATTTGTCAAAAAAACCCTGCACAAGTTTAATTCACACATGAGATATAAACTTATGGCTATGGTTCTTTTCAATATGTTCCAGCTGGTTAGGTTGGAAAGCAGGAAAAATGTTACCCATGTTAGAGTTACTGGATTATTAGTGTTATAGATTGAGTAGGAGTAGGAGTGTTAGAGTCCTATTTGAATTAGGAATGTTTTACTTTCTTCTATAAATACTCCTACGTTGTCTTTGTAACACAATATATTGATTATTAATGAGAATTCAATCTTTCCCCAACTTTGTCTTTCTTTACATGGTATCAGAGCGGATACCGATCTAGGATTTGAGAGTGAGTGAAACCCTGGCCGCGGCGGCTCGAATCTTAATAAGTCGCCGCGGCCCCCAAAGTACGCTAGTTTAGTATTGTTTTTTATTGTCGTGTCGTTCTTATTACTTTTTTTTTTCTTGTTTTCCGCTGCCGTCATCCACAAACCACTCGTCATCCGTCACTATGGGTTGTTTGAATTGAATTTTGGTTTGAGTTTTTCGGGGATGGTATTGATTGGAGTTGTTCGAAGTTGTGGCTTTTGGTTGTCATTGTTTGGTGATTTCGTGGATACACTTGGTGAAGTGGGTTTCACAATTGGGGTGGTTTCGATGAATACACTCGGGAGAGTGGGATTCATGCATTGGGTGGTTTCATGGATACACTCGGGAGAGTGGGATCTACATGGATTGGTTTTCGATGAATACACTCGGGAGAGTGGGATTCATGCATTGGGTGGTTTCGTGGATACACTCGGGAGAGTGGGATCTACATGGATTGGTTTCGATGGGTACACTCGGGAGAGTGGGATCCATAAATTGGGTTGATTTTGTGAAACACTTGGATAAGTGGGATTTACGGATTTTTCGCGATTGATGGTCAACAATTGCTACATCTGTCATCAATTCGTTATTGTTTGTCGTCAATTCGTTATCGTTATTAGTTTTTTGTTTATTGTTTTTGTGTTTCAACTTTTTTATACGTTGCAAGCTTAGAGCATGTTATGCTCTAGCTTGAGGGGGAGTGTTAGAGTTACTGGATTATTAGTGTTATAGATTGAGTAGGAGTAGGAGTGTTAGAGTCCTATTTGAATTAGGAATGTTTTACTTTCTTCTATAAATACTCCTACGTTGTCTTTGTAACACAATATATTGATTATTAATAAGAATTCAATCTTTCCCCAACTTTGTCTTTCTTTACAACCCCAACTACGATCTTTCTTACTCTTAATTATTCTACTTGTTCAATCACGAAAAAATAGATTTATAAATGTGTTTTTGTTGATTACTCTTTTAAGAGTGGCATCTATCCACCAAACAATCAATTGTTGAATATGCTTTATATTACAAAAAGAATTCGTGTTCTGAATCTGATTTGATATACTCACTCAATATATATCTTCTGATTGATTAATTATTTTTTTGGTAAAATCAAATAATGCATTAATAGAATACTAAGGTCCGATATACAAATTAGAGGAGAGCCTCTATCATAAAAAACTTCATGAGGAAGAGAATTAAGTAGAATATGACCATTCCAATTAACAGATCTTCTCCATTTGGCAAGATTGTGTGCTGCTTTGTTGCCGATACGACGGATCCTTTTGGTTTTCCATTTCGGCCAAGACATAGCAATGTTATGAGCAAAAAAAGAGTCGGCTTGACTTGGCCATTCAAAAGATGAAATGGAGCTAGAGATTGTCAAAACGGTATAAAAAGAATCACTTTCGAAAATAACCTTTTGATATTTGATAGAGCCCATAATGATTAAAGCAATTTTAAGAGTAGTCGTTTCCACACTTATAGGATCTATGAATAAATCACAAAAAGCTGCAACAAAAACAACCAAACCGTGAGAGTTCCTAACAAGAATAGAGAGAAATCCGACACCTTCTTGGAAGGAAGCATGGACATTAGATTTGAGCCAATATTTAGGAGGAGTCCATTCCTGTGAAAAGGGAGCAGCTTTGGCCTTGATGAGATTTGAAATTTGAGCATGGGAGTGAGCTTCAGCTTGTGAAGAAGCAAGGACAGCCAATTGCAATTCATTAAGAGAAATATTGTTATGTAAAACCGCATTCCTTTAGTTCCAAACAAGACGAGGTGAAAGTTCCATTTCGACAACAAGAAGACTTGAGAATAAAAGGACAATGGAGAAAGAGATGATCATTTGATTCATTTTGGGCATGGCAAAGGAGGCAAGAACGGTCGTGGATCGGAAAAATGGAGGAGAAATGATCACGGGTTGGGACCATATTTTGGACCAATTATTATAGGAAATTTTCTTGACGTTCATGGATACAGGCTTTAAAGATCTTTCCACAGGAAATCAGCCGTAGTATGAGAGCAGGAGATCGAGTTGATTTGTCGTTTATATACGCAAATTTAACCGAAAGTCACCTTTTAATATATCAACTAAGTAAAAGATCTCATGCTCCCCCATTCCCCCATTTGCAAGGTCCAAATACTAAATGCACTTTTTTGCCCATCTTCTATCCATGAAATTCTCAAAAATCAATATTCTTCTGAATGGAATTAGTGTTTCTTCATTTCAAACACACTTGTTTCTCAGGGACCAAAGAATATAAGGACTAACCTAGTAGACATAAAATTGCTTGGAAATCATAAAACCATCAATTAAACTACACAAATTGACACATACTTCAATAACACCACATACATATTCCACTTAATTTAACTAAAAAGAACAATTTCCCCAGGAAATAATTAAAATAAAGCCCTAAAATAGCCATGCATGAGTAGAACTAGAAGTTAAAACACCTGAGATGCCCATTTTTTTATGCTTTTTGAACCATTCAAAAACTAGACGATGCATCTCTATGATAAAGTGTAGAATTTGGGCATCAAGCAGAATAGATAGTTCTTGCATACCAGTGAACTTTTATTATCATAGAGCGCCGAACTAGCAAAACATTACACAGTATATGCACACAAAGTGTTTAAAATTCATTCTACACAGATACAACAAAGTAAAGAACCCATACACTTTGGTGCTATATTACACACTACTATCAGAACATAGTCTCCAAAACAACGATATGTCTCTACAAGAAAAACTAATAACACTTTTGCAAAAATATGAGTAATATATTGAACCCGAAGTAATGTCATAATGCAACGATTTGGCACTAGGAATTCAGGGAAAGTATAAGCGCTAGACATGTGACCTTGTCCTTGAGATTAAGGAGAAGATCAGTAAGTGACTAGAGGTGATTCACTGCAATGGACATCGGAGGATTCAGACAACCTTTGCCTTGGAGATGATATATTGGTGGCAGCAGCATCAACATCAACATTGATAATACTTTTCCTCTTTTGAGTATCACCCTTCAAGTTCTCCTCTGGTTTCACTTGCTGCTGATGCTCCGATATCATGGCCTGAGCTTCTGCAACCACTGAAGCATCCTCTTCTGTAGAATACAGTATCCTTTTTATAAAATCAACCACCTGCAGAACAAGGAAAATAATAAGTATCGACAGGTGGATTATAACATTAAGAAAAAAATTCTTAAAATTTTTTCACAAGAGTAGTTGGAAGCAGTACGGGTATATTTTCAATATCAGGAGTCTGACACAAGATCTCAATATCTCTCAACTTGGAAAAGTAGAAGTCCCTCTCCTTCTCAAGACTATCCACAGATAACTTCAGCTCTGTAATCTGTAACACAGAAAAAAAATTAATTAGCCCCCAAAGGTTGCTAACTATATATACGGTGCAAGATTGGTAGACTCTGAAACCTGTTTCTCAAACACTGCACGTTCTTCCTCATAACCGGTAGACGGTCCACCACTTGAAGAAGGCCTAGCAATTTTAACAGATTGATTTGCTGTGGTATGAGGTGTGTCAGTCCGACGACCATTTTGAGATGTGTGTTTGGGAGCAGGTGCTGAAGTTTTAGCTGAGGGTTGTGATGGTGCAGATTTCTTGTTCAATTCTTTTCCACCCTTGCGACCCTCCCTCCTTTCCAAAGCATTATAACTGATGACAGAAAAAAGGTAACAAACAAAAGTCCATCAGACATTTCAATTAGAACATATAACATAATAGATAGAAAACCAAATAATATCAATTAATATTTCCACAAATCCTCAACTATGAGATGTGAAACCTCAACTTTATCTAGCATATAGAAAATCAATATTGGTTCAAGGCACAAACACCAGGCATTATGAAAGTCTTCAGTTACGAGAATAACGAATTCCAAAACCTAAGTTGTTTCCATTCCTAAATAACAAGTATTTGATCTCAGGATCTCCAGCGCAACCAAGTCAACAACACCTCGCTACCCCACGAAGTACAGTAAGATAGAATATGGTAACGCAAAGAAAGCAAAATCCCTGAAATATAATCACAATCCATATTCTTAAGTTTAAAATGTTCATGCCCATCCCAAATTCGTAACAGAAAATTAGTCCATGAAGGATATTCAAATGCACCTATTTTACAGAAGATCTAACATTTGTAATACAATAAGAATTAAATGTAGCTATAGGAATTGCATAAAGTAACACATTCAGACTAAGAACAAGGCACTTCAACATATTAACTAATAGAGAAATATCACAAATTCAGACAAAATATATTACTTGTTCATGGTTCCTCCATTAAAACCATCACAGTAACGCTTCATCCATTGCATGAATTCCAAATTGTCCAGTGGCCTCCCTTTGATTAATTTGTTCACTTCAATGTGCTGTGCTCGCACCAACACAAACAGACTATTAGACATCCAAAAATCACTTATCTAAAAACAGAGTAATTTCAATTGTACCTTAGTGATCTTCAGTTTGTTGAAAACATCTTGAAGGACTTTGTAATTTTGAATCATCTCGTACTCGCTCTTGGCATCGAAATTGACTTTGTGCATTGGAACCATTCCCGGGTGAACAGCGTCCATCAGCTGGCACTGAACAGCACCCGTACAAGCCTGCAAAATCGATTTATTCAATTAAATCCTAGAAAATTCAAATGAGAAATACAAAAACCCTAGAATAATTTATACTTACTTCTTCGACTTTGGAGAGGTTGAGATGGAGCGTGGAATTGATCCAGGAAAGAATTTCGTTTCTTCCGACGAAATACGCTGAATCCATCATTCCGATGTTTGTCGCCATTTCTTCGAATTTTCTTCGATTTAGGGAGAAGGTGAGGAGTCTCTCTCTCTCTCTCTATCTGTGAAATTGAAATGAGGGTTGAGCGGGATTTATTTCTCTTTTTGTAATTCAAAAATTGTCGTATGGGTCTGGGCCTGGGCCAATGGACTATAGGCGGGTTGGGCTTCAGTAAAGTAAAACAGATTTCCAAATTAATTTGCTAGTGCTTTCTTCTTTTTTTCTTTTTTTCAATTTTTTTTTGTATAATTGAAAATTGCTAATATGAATTATTGGTTAAGCTTGTTAATTTAGAAACAACATTCTTTTTTAAGAAATTCACTTGCATATAAAATATGAAAGAAGAATGTCAGCGATAACAATTTCAAGAATAGAGTTAAAGAAGACCATTATAATGGAATATTTTTTATTAGCAAGCATGAGCTATCGTGTTATTTTATCATTACACATGAGGAATACACAATTTCTTCAAGATGAGAGTCAAATGTTTAATATCTTCAAATAAAAATCTCCAAGAAGAACTCACATTTTTTGACACCACGTCCACCAGTCCTTGCAATTACTTTCAAGAATCACCTTAGACTAATTTCTCAAAGCTCGAATTGAAGATCTTTTATTACAATAGTGACTTATGCCGCCTCAAGTCCCAAAGGAGGCGCAATTTTGTAGACGCACCAGACCTTGCATAAACCATGGTTGTCCCCTACCAACATCCAAACACCAAAGCACATGTCTTGCTCGTTGATTGTTGAATCCATGTCGATTTTTGTAACATTTTTCGGATGAGGCACCCATCGTGAAGTTGGATGATGAGTTTGAACCATTGGTGCACGGCTGAGCGCTAAAATGTAGCCCGAGACTTGCCATGGAAGTCGAGAAAAAAGATATATATAATCTGCAACGAAGTTAGAGTCGGGTTGGGCCCTATAAGAGTTAGGTAGTTATGCTTGGGCCCCAATCCATAAAACTCATAATTCACTATATAGTATCCAAATAAGCTTAAAAAATGAATTAACAACCCAATTTAAAAGTCACGCTCCAAACTTGCAATTGAATCTTCATGAGACCTCACCCCAGGTTCAACCCACTGTATCAAAAATGACAACACGTTTAAATTTAGCACTTAGACATTAAAGTATAAAGAAAAGAAATAAAAAAATACCTACAATTTTTTGTAAGAGTTACCCTTTAATATTTAAAGTTATCTAACTATATATTAACTTTTTAACTATCCTCACCTCCGAATTGTTTGGAATTATCTTCTAGGCAGTGCTTTTTGGACTTTAGTGATCAACATGGGTCAAGTGGGTGACCAACAACATTCAATATATTAATTCAAAACTTATTAGAGAGATCAACATATGTTGCTCACTAAGTCCAGAAGGTACTACTTTGAAGATAGCTCCGAACAATTCCCTCACCTCCGACGCATATTAATAAAATATATCTTTTATTTTCTTCGGATCAAACCTTCAAAATAGAGTTTTTTTTTTTTGTTTTTTTATTTTTATTGTTTATGCTTAAAAAAATTATGTACGTGAGGATACTTGATGAGAATAACTAGTTATATAAAAAGAATTCTCAGAATCTTACCCTCCCCCCCCCACCCAACCAACATGCATAGATCCGTTCATGTTCATAAGTAAATAAAAGTTTTTGGATATTTATTTGTATTTGCTATAGAATAATACCTACTATACTCATGACGATTATTTCTACTGAAAGAAGTTGTCGAAACAAAAATTGATAAAAACTTATTAACGATCAATTATGTCACAAGAAAAATTAAGTGAACAGACCATTTTATCAATCGAAAACAATAAGTTAGGAAAATAAGAAGACTAAAAATTAAATAATAATTTTGCATCTACAAGAAAAATAAATTTTACATTTTTTTTCCTAGAGGGCTCCGATTTTAAATCTCGTCTTGGAGCCAAAGAATAGCATAATAGCATTGTCAATTGAGTCGGGCTTACTCGAAGACCGACAACTCCATCCGATTAAATTTGACTCGAACTTGAATAATTGTGAGTCGGACAGAGTTTGAGCCGTTATATTAAACACGATTAATTTATGAGCCGAGCTTGAGCCTAATAAGACTCAACCCGGCCGAATAAACCCCGAATATATGTTTATTTTAAATACTATAATTAATTATTGATATTAAAGATAAAATGTACTAATTACTTCCTCCGTTTCAAATTAGTTGGTATATTTGATAAATTTTGATGTTTCAAATTAATTGGCACAGTGGTTTTCCAATATTTTTTTCCAATTTTGCCCTTCCTTGGGAAACTCAAGGATCACCAATAAAAAATGAAAAAGGTAGAAAATAATTATAATATGAAGTAGTTCATGACAAAAGTAATCGCAATCCTTAAAGAGGGTATTTTTGGTATTTTATCATAGAAAAATAATTCATTAATTATGATGTTTCTTAATATGTGTGAAAACAGATGTGTCAATTAATTTAATTTGAAACGGAGGGAATACTCTTTTGAAACAAGAAAAAATAACTTTTCAAATAATCCACTACCCACATATATCAAATATAACTTTTTATATTACTGCCCACTCATGTTACATATATCACTTACAAGTTTTTTTTAATGGTGAATACATTGTAACATAAAACACTATATCGAATAAAAATTATTACAATGATATCAAAGTGAACTAATTACTAGTATTAAACTAGAGAAAAGCTACGTATATGCAGTCCAAAGAAAATAAAGTTAACAAAAATGAAAAAAGGAAATTAAAACAAAAAGTCAAATAAATTGAGAGTCTTGAGATTAAAAACTTTATATTTTAATGTTTTATATCATGTTTTACAAGTATGAAATTGATATATTAGTGTGCATTAAGTAATATTAGTCTATTTATATGTACTTTAACAATGCTTAATTATTTATATACTTAAGTAGATTAATTAGCTAGTGTGAGCAAGATCGATGTATATTCGAAGTCCAAAAAGTTACATGAATCGAACGTGAGTCTATGATCGTGAGTATCTGAGTTAGAGCTTATAGACATAAAACCCAATAATATTTAAATTTGAGATATTTAGGGCTCGACTCACATGCATGGTCCAATTGCAGGTTTGCCAAAGAAATCTAGAGCCAGCATGGCCTGAATGGAATCAGTATTTCTTCATCAGTTTTTCAATTCCCTTTTTTTTTAGGGATAGTGTTTCTTCATTTCAATACACTTGTTTATCCTGTAACACAACATCCAAGAAATTAAAATAAAAAAATAATCGGAACTACTGTTTTTTATAATTCAAAACTGTTTCATGTTGGTAAATGAAGATATGCATAAAAATTGGATCGATCATAAATGAAATAATAACTCAATTCTTTTATAATTCAAAGCTTTTTCGTGTTGCTAAATGAAGATATGCTTAAAAATTGGATCATTAATGAAATGTTAACTCAGAATTTATCCAGTTGATGTAATATATGTATGGTCCCAGCTGCTTGTTATTTCTATATTATCCATAAATCTTTTTGTCTTAGCACATTGCATTTGATGAGCTATTATGTGGCGCCACACCTTGCTTAAACAAACTAATGAAATAGATTAGTTGTGTGTCAAAGGATATTTGGTTTGAATTTTGTAAGAAAATAGATCTTTCATATTTAATTAGCAGTACTATTAGCATGTTTGGGGTGTTAAATTTAATTTCATAGATTTAAGGTCGGAATTAATTTAACTAAAAAATTAAATTACATAAAGGGGTTAGATAAATATATTTTGAGGTAGAAATAGTTATGTATTTATGAAGTGGTATCGAGTACTTTTAAATCAATTTAATACATGTTAATATTAAATGTTGTAAGATATTGTACTGAAGTTATGATTATTATTCTTATTTATAAGTGATATTAAATTCATATTCACTCTACGTATATTATATATATTATGAATCTTATAATATGAATAAGATCTCTGGTCGATTAAAAATTACAACAAAGATGTTCGGATTCAGACGATAATTATCAACTAACATCCGATCCAATAAAGGTCGATATAGATTATAATTACTTTCAAACATTTGAATTTAAAATCTTATATATTCATAACATTCAAATATTATTTTAAATTTTGAAAACCCCCTAGAAATGTACAATTATTATACATTTAGTGATTAAACCCCAATCATTTTGTTAAGAAAAAAACTCAAGCTAATCAACAAGATACAGTTAAACCTTAATCTATTAAAAGAAGTTACATTATATACAAAGCTCAGTTTAAAATTACAAATTTGATTACTCAAATCTATTAACTCATATTCAATTGAGTATTTGATATGGACATGACTGGAATATTAGATATTCTTATTTAGAAACCAGCTGTCAATTTGTTTCTTTCTAGTTTTGATTAAGAAAAATAAAAAAACTTGAGTGTACATTATTACTAAACTTTCTGGTGAATTAGTACTGCATGTATATTAAATGTCCTTAAATGCTATTGAGCATACATAGCCCCACAGGAAAAATTACCTCAAAGTCAAATATATCATGGCCCATGGAAATTCAATTATTACAGCCTTTATGTCAGGCTAAATGTTCATGCATATGTGATGAATTTACCAGAAAAGTTTTATTAAAGAAATAATTAGAAGCTGCAATAATTTGATCCTAATATAGGCGCGACCTATCATTGATGAAGAATTTTTCTTGGACATTATTCCTTTACTACACCTAATATTAATGATTCGAAAATTATAATTCTATATTAGACTTAACGGTTGATGAGACGGTAGTCTAACGACAAAATTAAACTGATACCTCAAAAGTAAACAGATCTCGAATATGAATCTTACTTGTATGATTTTCCCCTTCTCTAATTCAATATTAGTTTTAGTAGTTAATTTGTCTTCTTACTATGATAGAAATCGAATAAATTTTTCAATAGGGTTATAATATTGTTGTCTTCACTATTTCAACGTGATAAAAAAAGATGATTTATCCCGCAAAATATATAATGTATGATATTTTTAAAATAGTGATCGATAAGAATTTATAACTATATGAACATGACAAATTAAATACTATTGTATTATTATAATTGAATTCAAAATTCTTAAAAAAGAACAACAAAAATAAAATATTAGTTGTGATCTCATCACACTACAACACAATCCTACCATCATCATTAAAATCAAGAATTTTCTTAGAAAAACTAAAACATGTCAGTCAATCATACATACATAATTCTACAATTGGGTCCATTTAGACACCATAATAATATGATGAAGATGGAAACCTATCAAGTGTTTGAAGGACCTCTTTCATTGATGGTCTCTTTTGTGGCACAGGAGAAATGCAACCATACCCTAATTTTAACAATGCCAACAAAGCTTCCTCTTTACCTTCCATGTCAGCACGGATTGCCACGTCAGCCGTCCTCAAAACTTTTACCTTGTCTTCTTCTGCCGAAGTGGAACCTACGATGGTCAAACCAGGACCCATATCATCCGATACAATGACTTTCCCGGTCAACAACTCAAGCAAAACCACACCAAACGCAAACACATCCCATTTGGGATTGGGCTTGAGACTTCTAAGCGACTCAGGCGCATGATAAGGCGAGACACCAATTACACTCGGACTCGGGCTCGGAGTGGCACCAGAAGCAAAATCCTGGAAGCTGTCACGCGAGGCCGTTGATCTCTTACTGCCGAAATTACGGGCCGAACCACCAGCTTTAGAACTATTATCACCCGTTACAAGCCTTTCGAGCCCGAAATCTCCTATCTTGGGCTCCATGTCCGGTCCCAATAGAATGTTACTGGGCTTTAGGTTTCCATGCACGTGCTTCTTTTCGTGGATGTAGCAAAGCCCGCGGGCCACACCCTTTGCTATCTTGAGCCGCATTTCCCAGGGTAAATGACAAGGTGAAGAGCCAGTTTTTCCTGAAAATTACAAACACAACGTGAGTGAGTTAGCATCAAGAAAGATCATAAGGCTAGTCCCTTTCCATGCACATGACCACAATATATAATGACATTTGGCTCATTGTGTGTGGTGGTAGATAGACATCGCTATCTTGCGCAGTGGGCTCAGGATAAGAAAATGATATACCAAGGGCCAAAAGACATGGTTGACTTGCACTAACTTGCTGATGATGCAGATTTCAGGAGTATTAAAAACAATAGGTCAGTTGCAACTACTCCCACCGCTGTAATGTCAGTCCGGTTCGGCTCACGTTAGCATAAACCGTATTTTTTTTTCCCAACTCGCGCACAAAGATATTTAGGTAGGCTAAAATACAAACTAATAAATGGGGTAGACTAAGATACACAAAAATCAATTTCAATTTTTATACAAGTACATTCTAAACTTGGATCGTTGATTACTACTTAATATAGAATTATTGTGTCATAAAAATAAAAAAAAATAAAAAAAAACACTACGGCTTATTAAGGAAGACATCTAGACCAACTCTTTGTAATTCATAATACGATGTGACAATGTACTCTAGATCTAGTTCGACAATTTCCTTTTAACTCTGTATCAAAATCACGTAAGCACTTTGTTGTAATCACGATTCTACATGATACTTATTAGGAATGGAATAATACAACAGAAAATTTAACTCCATACTCGATTTGATCACACTCGACGTCAAATAATTTAAGTGCACCCCAGAATTGGCCTACACTAGAATTTCGCCAACTTAGCACTCTTACAACCATATTCCTCCAAATTTGGCAATAACATGACGAATAAAATTATTAAAATTGGACCAGTGTCGGTGCACACTAATAATCAATGAAATCAATCAAATTCAGCAAAAAATTAAAAAAATTAAAGAAACTTACTGTAACGTGCATTAGCCAAGCTACCATTCGGAACAAAATCATAGATAATCAGCTTCTCATCAGTTCCCCAATAGAATCCCCGGATCCGAACCAAATTCGGATGCACCAATTTCGCAATAATCCGAATCTTATTTTGAAAATCTCTGAACCGTTCCACCCCGTTTTCCCCTATTCTCCGGACCGCCAAAGTCGTTCCATCTTCAAGAACCGCCTTGTACATTATACTAGACCCCGACGCCCCTAAAATGTACGCCGAGGCTTTGAGTAAAGTCTCGATTTCAAGTTCTTTCTCACCATCTACGGTTACGAGGGCCCCGTTTTTCTGCTCTTGGGGTGCGTTCGTTTCCTGATTTTTCGACGGGTTTTCGTTGTCGTCGCTATCGGAGTTCGTGGATTCCGAGGTTGTTTCTGCGACGTCGTTTGGCGGGTGTCTTTGTTTCTTTAAACACGTCCACGTTCTCAACCAGTTGTATTCTCCCGATGATGATGTAGATGATGATGCCCAGTCGAATTCTTTGGCAGTTTCCGCTTCTTTTTTAATTGAGTTTTTTATATTTTTCCTCTTCTTGAGTGCATAAACGTACGCGAAAATCAGGGCTAAAATCCCAATTCCCATTACGTCTCCAATTACAATTCCCAAAATTGTCCCCGTTCTGAGACCCGTCCTTTTTTGTGAATTTCCTGTTGTGGCCCCGCCGTCTGAAGTGGATGGGGTGGAGTCGATTGTTTTTGGGATGGCGGCGATTGCCGGAGGAGAATCGGAATCTGGCGGTAAGGTGGCGGCGGAGGACGGAATGAGACAGAGGTTTTGTAAAGGCTTACCGCATAAACCAGGGTTGTTACCGGAGTATGAACTCGTGTTTTGATTCAGGAACAGATTTGTTTCAGGAATTGGGCCTGTTAAATTGTTGAACGAAAGATCTATGGTTGAATTTGCGGGGATTTTTTCGGAAAACTGAATTGGGATTTCACCAGAGATTCTGTTATACGAAATGTTTAAATAAGAAATATTACTCCCCCCGAAATCTGAAGGTAACGAACCATTAATCAAATTCGAAGACAGATCTAAAACACGAACAGAATCAAACCCACTTAGAATCGGACCAGTAAAATAATTATTCTTCAGGGAAATTGAAGTCAAATTGTGAAGAAAGGTCAAACTTTTAGGTAACTTCCCACCTAAAGCATTGTCGGAAAGATTGAGAATTTTAAGATGTTTCATCGACCCGATAGTCTCCGGTAACCCGCCGGAGATTAAATTGTTGGAAAAATCAAGACTTTGAAGCTCAGAGCTACTGAAAAGTGAAACTGGTAAAGACCCATTTAAGGAATTGTTTGATAAATTGAGATTTCTGAGGTGTTCGATCATGGCAAGAGTTGATGGGATTGAACCCAGAAGCCCGAAATTGGGGAGAGAAAGGCCCGTGACCCGATAATAGGCGTCGGCAGAGCCCGATGTTCCGCAGGAAACTCCAGTCCATGAACACGGCGTCGTATCACTTGAGTTCCAGCTCTGTAATACCGCGAATGGATCTTTTCTGATACTGTATTTAAAAGATAGTAAAAGTAGGCCGTCAGTGTTGAGGCCGAATGATTGATTGTTGAGTAGAAGAAGAAAGGAGAGAAATTTCCACCGCCATAAATGGAGAAGACCAAATGTTTGAGCACTCATGTTGTTTTACAGTCATCACACATTCCTGTTTCTCCGAGAAAAGAAAACAGAGAGAGAGAGAGATAGAGAGAGAGAATTAACTGAGATTTATGATGAAGCAGAAGGCAAGACGCAAGAACCATGTGAAGGGAAGTAGTATTGAGAAAATTGCAAAAACACCCCTTTTACTTAGTTCTAATTGATATTTTGGGAACAAAATTATGTTAACACTTTACTATATAAATTGCATCTATTTAATAATTTAGAGATGAATACATTAAGAGCAGCTTCGGCTGTAATTTTAAGAGAATATGGGGAATGTTATTTTTTACCTAATCTGGGTTTGACTACCTTTATTCAATCACAAGAAAGTATTTTGAATATGTTTTGAAATTTAAAAGTACTATTTAACTTCAAAACAATTGTATTTACATTTATTTTGTGATTTAATAAGTTTGACGGAGCTTGATTTGAATAAGATCTACTCATTTGGGAACTATTGTCAATTTGGTGGCTATTCTTTCATTTTAAACAAAAAAAAATCATGTCAAGATAAAATTGTCATTTTTCTAGCAAATCATTCGGATATTTGTACTTAAAGTGAATAAAACACATTACGGTCCGAGAAAGGGTAAAAACATTTGAGTTGTTAATACTAGGGTTCTTTTTGCCAATTCCATAAAACATAGGGAGTAGTTTTGAACTTTACTCAAAAAGAATAATATAATTAATATCGGAAGAAGAGAAACAGCTCACCATTAAACCAAACAACCTCACCAAAATGCTCTGTTTCAGACCTAAATGATAGGATAAATTAATGAGGGGATAGTACTTCAATGAAATGAAATTAATGCTATTTAGTGTTTTTTTATGTTTGTGACACACAGTTGTAATAATAATAAAAGATATATATGGTCATAAATTATTTTATTCTGAAAAACAGAACTAATATGGGGGAATAGCATCTTTGCTAGGTGACACAAAGATGAAGTCAAGAACTTTTGCATATCTTGCTAACATATTTAGTATTGTATTGACTTTTAAATAATAGAGAGGTCCTCTTTGATTATTTGCTTGATTTTGTCTTTTTTTTTTCCTTTTTTAACATGGGATTTTCCATTGTAGTTTCCTAAGATCTATTTTAGTATTTTAGATCTTGGTACAGAAGATAGATCTGAATGAATGTTGGGAACAATGGTAGATATGATAATCAAGATATAAACTTTGTCTAAAATAAATTAAGATAGCCAGATGAAAAATAAATTCTAGTGAGATACTCCATTAATTAAGATTAATTTGCCCAAAAGGAATGTAGTTAACCATAATGAAAAATAAATTCTAGTGAGATAGCCAGATGAGTTGAATACAATGAAACAATTTTAAGTTCGTAAGTTGAGTTGAATTACTTCCTCAAATTTTTTTTTTATTTGTGGTTTTCAAATCTTGCACACGGATTAAAAAATATTATAAATAGCCATTTTTTTAAAAATAAAAACCTAAATACTATTTTAATCAAATAAGCACATCATTAATTAATATTAATAACAAGTATTAACAAGAAGGATAAAATTAATAAAAAAAATTGATTTTATATTGAACTCGTAAAACGACAAATAAAAATAAACAAATTATTTTTGTCCAAACAACATAAGAAAAATAATGAAGGGAGTACTACGTTGTTAATAAGAAGTTTTTAGTAGACAGAGTAGGAGATAATGATAGAGTTTTCAGCTGAATTCGAATTTTTATATTGAATCCGACCAAATCACATCCGTTTTATCCAACAAGATCCAAATATGTATTTATTTAAAGGTAGTTAAGTGAATTTAAAATGATCTGGTTTAATCGGATCCGAATCCAAGTATCCATTGACAGTGCTACTAAAGATTTAGATGTGTGATATGGACAAGATCAAAATTGGACCACCGAAAAGACCATTTGGAACTTGGCTGAAATCCATCAATGATCAATCAGAATTCAGAACTATTGCTTGCAGTTGGCTGCTTTAGAAACACACCATGATTTGAGCTTTTTAACAACAAATGTTTTGTTTTCATTCAAGTTCTTGGAACTACTCTACAAAGACAACACCAATCTATCATTTTTATGGACCAATAATTGAAAATATAGGTCCAGAAATGGCCTTGGAAAAAGGTAGGATTTTAGTCAAATTGACACCCAAATTCTGTCCTTCTATTTTTGTCTAATTTTTCAATTACAATAATTTATGCTAAAAGTGGTTCATTTTAACAATGTCTTGTGATATTGTCGGACCAAATATTGTTGCTGCCAGAATAATATTTTATAAATTTCGAACTTACTCCTCCTATGAAAGGGTCATGAAATGAAATTGCTTAGTTTCCATACTCCCTCCATTTTTTTTATTTGTCGTTTTGGAGGATACCACACATATTAAAAAATGTAATAAATAACCATTTTTTAAGCAAAATCCCCAAAACAACCAAATAATCACATTATTAATTAGCATTAATTACAAGTATTAAGCAAAATCCCCAAAACAACCAAATAATCACATTATTAATTAGCATTAATTACAAGTATTAACAAGATGGGTAAAACCAGTAGAAAAAAATTAATTTTACATTGAAATCCTAAAACGGCAAATAAAAGTAAACAAAATTTTTTTGCCAAAGCGACAAATAAAAATACTCAAAAAAGGGAGTATTTTATCTAATAAGCAACTCTTTAATTATAGCAGATTAATCTTCCATCTCATTAATACACACTTTTAATTAATATTTCCTTTCCTTTTTTCTTTTTTAGACGAAATATTTCTCTTTCCACAAAATTTAAACTTTGTGATATCACTATTTTGAATTAAAACCATCACAATTTTCAATTCGTAATTTGATGAATTTGAACTCAAGTTCGAATAGATTTAACAATCAAATCAAATATTAATCATGCATTGCTCGACAGTGTTTAATTAACTTACACTCCTATTTATTAAATGACTTGTATTTTATATTTTTTGTAATAGCAATTGTGTTAATCTCCTCATGGTTCAAGTAATTAGGTATATATTCTTAATGTCTAAAGCAGCATCAAATAATTATTACAGTAGCATATTTGTTTTCCATAGATAAAGTTAATGCGGAAAGGGAAAAGTAAGTAATATATATTGTACTACATATTGGAGTACTACAAAAGAATAGATTAAGTTGTCCCAGGGCATATCTCCAACTGACTAACCAACAATTCATAAGGCTTGCTCCAGCGGTAAGGGTGGGGGTTCGAATCCCATTTGAAACTTGGATGGAAGCATTTTCATGGGTCTGTTTAAGGGTAATTTGTGGTGAAGACTCCTTTGTGCGCAGAGTGTACAGCAGTATGGTGGGATCCCGAGGCTTGGTGGAGGCACATCATGCGATTTACATCCTTCAGGGTTCTAGGACAAGGGTTCTGAGGGTCAAGGATTAGTCTAATGTAAGCTTGGACACCTGGGTTATAAAAAAAAAAAGAATAGATTAAGTTGCTATAAGACTATAATTAATGAGATTTTAACTGAAAGGGTAAATTAGGGAACTAAAAGAAATTGCTCAGGTTCCCCTATGACAATATCACAATATCGCTAGTCTTTAACAATTAAAGTGCTTGATAATTGGGATTAGGGCAGTCATCTGCACATTCTAATATGTTAATTGAGATTCCATTAAAAGGGGAAAAGAAAAAGATAACTGTTCTTTTGCTTGGTTTGGATAGCCTTTTCAAAAGCATTAATTTTTCACATATCTTTTACTTACTTTCTTTTTCTTTTGCACGCATTTAGAAGAAAAAGGTAATTATGAGGAGCTTCCATGGAATGAAATAGGAAAAGGAATTAAAGTAAGCTCCTATATGCAATGAATACTTTTCAATGTCTAGAAAAGGATGGTCATAAAGAAAGATAATTCGGAAAACAAAAAAGATAATGGGACGGTTTGTTTTGCATTTTTTAAAATATTTTTATGTTTGAAAAAAGCGAGACAAATATTTTTTCAAATATATTTTTTCAAATTTATTCTTTAAAAAGTCAAAGAAACAACAATTTTTTTATTTAAAAAAAAATCAATACAATTTTTTTACTTTGATTTGACATAAAATCTTACACTTATAGTCTAAACTCTTTCAAAAAAAAAAAAATTACACCTCAAATCACTCTCTCAAAACTCAAACAATCAACATTACGTAAATCGATATTAGTTTATGAACATCCAGTAAATTACTCTATCAAACACAAAACAAACAAGCTCAATGTTATTTTGCCTCACGTGCTTTGTTTTTTACATACATATTTGAATTTGGTGAAGGAAAAATATCAATCGTGAATACTCCGTTGAAGAGTCAAGGCTATACTTAATTATATATTTATTCACATCAATAAAGATTGATAATATAAGTTTCTTAGGTAATTTATAATTTTACATATACCCTGGATTTTAACATTGTTGTTCGATTATATATTTATATGTACTTATACTATTATATTTATATTCTAGCAATTTGGTCGAATTAACTTGAAAATCTAAAATTGATCGGGCTATTTTCTAGTTAATTAGGTTAATAGGCTGCTCGTCTAAAACAAAAATTTCTTCATTTCTTGTATAGACTTGATCTATAAATGATGTGTTGAATTTATAATTATAATATAGACCAGGTCTATATCTGTAAGGTAGAATTTTCCGTCCAAATCTAAGTGAAGAATATCACAGTTGGTTACATATTTAGTAATTATTTACTATTAATTTAAATTATTCCAAACATGTTACAATCTGATTGCACCAGAACTTGCATGACTCGACAAACATTTATAGAAACTTTGATGTGGACCTCTCAACGGTAGAAAGAAAACGAAACATTAATGAAGACAAAATATCAACGTAGCTATCTAGATTATGAATATGAAAGCATGCATCAACTATTGCGAAATAGAAAAAACATGATATGAAAAAGGAATTGTTTTTGTAATAATATATTATTAATTCATGAACAAATTTAATAAGAATTAATGTCGCCCCTGCTATTCCATTTTCAATGAAGTAGCTAGCTAGAGTGCTTTCATTTTGTTACGTAACATACGTTTATAAACTAAGCTGATTGACTTGAAATTAAAGTCGTTTGAATTGAATATATATTTTATTAGCAATTGTTATTGTTATGTATAGAGGTGTTGACGAAAGTACGATTCATGGCAATATATATGTATTTTTATTATGTTATTAGAATAAAAAACTAAAAGGGCCTAATCTTTTATTTCCTTTTGGTATGGTGAATGTTGAAAGCTCCTTACGTGAAGAAATAAAATAGGAGTAGAACTTTAGATAAAATGTTTAATTTTAAATTGTGAAAATATTTTAATTAAATCTATTTATTTTTGTAATAATATTTCATTGAGAAAAAAAATACACTATTGAGTATTGAGCAAAAGAAAATGATTTGATATAGATATAGTAAAGTTAAAAGCACAAAAAGCATCGCACATCCTACGGGAATCTGATTCTTGGATGCTGAATCAAGTACATCGACTTCCCTTTTTTATGCACTACACATAAGCGAATAAACAATGCAGAAAGATACCACAAAAACTAGCCATGCCTACTTTTAGGGGGAAAACAAATTTGTTTTAAACATATTAGTTTTCATTGAAGGTATTTGTAGAATTTTTTTTTTTTTTTTTATATCAGCGGGTTTCAAACATTTAACACTTTATTAATTATTGTCTACCAAAAATGATTTAAAGACAAATGGGTATTATGCTAAGACAAATGGTTTAATTTTGTGAGTACCAAACATAATTGGACATTGAGTTTCATTATATGTGTTTTCAATCACTTTCAAAAAGTACTTTTCAACTTTTAAAATAAAATAAGTGTTTGCCAATACCAGATTCTACTTCTACTTGTACTTCTCTAAAAATTAAGCCAACATAAACAAAAATAAGCCAGAATCTAGAAGCAGGTAAGGACCTGCTTTTAGCTTCTCTACTCCAAGCAAAAGCAAAAGTACACAATCTATGTATGTTGTCAATGCATCTTAGGGTTTTTTTTTTTTTTAATTATGCATCTTAGTTTAGTGCATGAAGTCTGTTTTGATATGATGTTATGCCTTATAAGAAATAAAAAGTTTTATATTTGAAATTTTGGCCTCTTAGAAATAAAATAAATTTTTAATTTTTTTCTCAAGTTTTACCTAATTGTCTTCTAAGTTTACCTAATTGTCCTCTAACTTGATATTAAAAATAACGAAACATGATTATAAAATCAATACTTATAGGTGCGTGGCACTTGTAAAGAGTTACTAGCTACATATATATCTACACCTAAATATAAAGGGTACATACTGTATAATTACAAACCGTATAAAATACACGGTCCATTGCCAATTAATTTTTTTTTTTATTTTTATTTATTTTATATTGGGTGCAATATAAAAGCTATTGTCTTATATACTGATATATCCAACCTTCACACTGTATTCAAACATGAGTTCCCATATTATGGGAATTAATTCATTTCACCAAATCCCACCTCTATTTTTGTTGGTGTCTCACTCTCACCCCCTCATTTGAGTATATACTACAAAATACTCATGAAAAACATTAATGTCAGTGAGTTTTTCTTAGCTAACTGTTTTTTGTTTAATCAAAATTTTTCAAATTTGACTTGGTCCAACCATATATTCCATAAAATAACAAATTTTGTTTATATATATTTTCTTATTAATCATATCTTACCCCCCCCCCCCTTTTTTTTTTTTAAAACAAATGGTATCCTATATATGTAATGTAATTTAATTGAGTTGACTTTGACCTCAATTTTTAATTAGATCACCATTTTCGGAGGGAAAAAGTCCTTACTTAAAATGCAAGATGCTTCACGATAAATAATAGACTCTACTTTTCCACTTTATAAGTTATAGTGGAGGCTTGGGAATTTGATTAGTTTTGATAAATTTTTGGAAAATTCTCCACTCATTACTTGTCAGATAATTTAGCTAGCTAGAAAGCTTTTAAGGCATACACATATGGGATGTATCATACTATACTCTCCATGTATGCTTAAAAGCCTAGTTGAATATATATATATATATATATATATATATTCAGTCAATAAAGCTAATACAACGCTGTGATTGCACGTGGTATGAATCCTACTTGCTAATTAAACAGAATAATTAGGAATCAAGGGAGATAAGTGATAGTAGTGTATATATATTATACTGACAATTTATTCTCCGTGATATTTAATCCATTTTTCAGTGATTTGAAAAGAAAAAATTTACTTTTTTGTAATTTTATAAAAGTTTGACATCGTCTTCTTGATATTTTATATGTGGCTTCATGTGTTATGATATAGATATGACAATTTACCCCTGTGTTATTATATATATAACAATGTACCTTACATGTTACAAAACACTTTTCATGTTCACTCTCAATTTCGACAAGTGAGTTACACTTCTTGCGACTGAAAGAGATAAAGATAAATTGTTTCTAACTCTATATTATACCATAGTCAATTCTAACATGGAAGCTATGAGGCTACATATGAGGGATTGAATTAGATATTTTTATTTAAGCACCTCATCGACGTGGTCTGATCATAATTTCCACATCAAGACTAGCTCCACCATATGCCGTGGCTCCGCATTTGGGCCATGCATATCACTTGAAATCTGATGAAATAACGTTTCAATCTTCAACCACAACAATGTTTAAATATATAGTAATGGGTAAATATCACTTTTGGTCCCTCTTATTATTAATTTTTTACAGAGTAGTTCCTTTTATGTTTTTTTTTCACTTTAGTCCCTACTATGAATTATTTATTTTGCTTTAGTCCCTACTATGAATTATGTGTTTCACTTTAGTCCTTATCAGGTGGTTCTGATAACACGTGACATGTATATGAATATTTTTTAGGGCATTTTCGTCCGTTCGCTATCAGTGGCGGAGCTACAGCTAGACTGGGGGAGGCGGTCGCCCCCCCCCCCCCCCCCCCAAGAATATTTAAATATTAGTAGTAGCTACATTTAACAAAGTATGTCCCTTGGCTGGATGGTAAGAACATTTTGCAAATGTCAGTGAGAGGGCAGGGTTCGAATTCTGCTAGCTGCACACTTACTTTTATCCCAATTTTATGCATTCTTTTAATTTTTCTGTCTCTTAATTCAATATTAATGCCATTTTTTTTTCTCTTAACAATATTTATGCATATTTTTAATTTTTCTTTCTTAATGATTATAAATATGGTATTTTATTGTTATTATAATATAATTATCTTTTTATTATTTTCTTTATTTAGTGCATTGTTCCTAAATAAAAGGAATACTGACTCTTTTTTATATTTCTTTACAATAAAATCTTTTCCTTATAATTATATTGATTTAGTGCATTCTCTTTCAAATTATTTTCTTTATTTAGTGTAATGCTTCAAACAAAAAATCTTTATTAATAATTGTAAAAAGGATATGGTGTTTTATTTTGTTTATAATACTCCTTCCTTAATTAATGCATTGATCGGAAAAAAAATCGCCCCCCCAAGAGAATCCGTCTAGCTCCGCCACTGTTCGCTATTGAGACCATTTAAGATATTGTTTAATTGGTGAGCAATTTTGGCGTTTGAAGAAGATTTTGAGAGAAAACTTTAGTTTGGAACGTAATGGACGATTAAGTTGGACCGGAATGAAAGTCTAATTTGGAAGAGAATCTTTAGTTTTTTTTCAAATGATTAGAAAGACGAAAATATTCATGATTCCATGTTAGTTTACTTGAAATGACGAAATTACCCTTATAAGCATATCACATGTTACCGGAACCGCCTTGGAACACACCTGAAAAGAACTAAAGTGAAACAAATAATACATAGTAGGGATTAAACTGGAAAAAAAATATAAGAGGAATCGCTCTGTAAAACATTAATGATAAGAGGGATCAAATGTGGTGTTTACCCAGTAGTATATATACCTCTCATAATCCCAGAAATTAACCACAAATTATTTCAAATATATATGTGCCATTTACTCGGGTGTTCGGATCGGATTGAGATAACTCCAACGACTTCATCATGCAATGACCCATCTAAACCAATCATTAATCAGAACATGTACGGCCATCCCATCTAAACCAATCTATCATATCGGCCCCAGCTAGTCTTATTGTTCTTCATTATTTGCATGCATATGACCATGTTTCCTTGGTGCTTATTTTGTATACTGTATACTCATGTTTAATATGATTCGGATCTGTTCATAGGAATAATTCTCTAATTACTGCTCGAATACTGTGTGTCGTCTCGTTGCTCTACGTAGGTATACGAGGATTTTGATTGGAATCAACACCGACGTGCCTAATGATTGGGAAATTCTTATTCAGATCGAATTTGACCGAACCCAAAGTAATTAATTATATGACAAGTGCAACACAGTTTATTTGGAATCGAATAAAACTTCAACGAGAGTGGCCAATCATAGAGCAAATACAATACACTTGCTTGGTGGTTTGATGAGTTTGATCAAACCAGGCGCTTGGACAAGAATTTTACCTGATGATTTACCTTAAGAGTAGATCAACCATTGACCAATAATTTAGGAGTCTTCAAGTTAGCTAGCTGTCCTACGCCATTTGAAGATCGATACATATATATATATTCTATATAGTAAAACAATGGTAATTAATTAATTAATTGTGTTAATTTGCTACAGCTTTGATATTTGTTGAGTTGTAATAGTCTATCCCGTGAACAAGAAGACGTTACTAAATTCATATTTTCGTATCTTCTGTTAATTTACCCTGTTCTAAACAAATTATGAACACTTTCGGTGTGGACTAGTGTCTGGAGCTTTGGTTTTTTGTGACAGGTTTTGTTGCAAATGAATGCTGCCCAAAAGCTATTTTAATCAGTGTACGGAATATTAATAATTTCGCTGTAAATATATACATGTTATTTTGTGTTGAGTTAATTAATTCTTCGTTTTGGACCTTGAAACTTGAATACATCGAGAAAAGAAGATGAAGATCTGTTCATGAATGAATTTGTCCGGTTTTGTAACAAATACTAAATTTCAATTTTTATTTTTAGTGACATATAATTAATTTTCTTTATACATGTAAAAGTCGATTTAACTATTATTGCTTGCGCCCTAATGGATGTTCTACAATTGCTTGCGCTCTGAATTTTTTTAAACTTATAGAGTATATAATAAAATATTATTGCTTATTGCAAGAAGGTTAATATCTTATTAGTTAAATATTCTTTATGCTCTATTAGTAAAATTGATTTTCTGATCATTATGGTTCTCGAAGTAATTTATTTTAACCTTTTATCATGGATTAAATGCGGGTTCATCAAAAGATTGTATGAAACATAAACCCGGCATTTAATTCAGGTTAAATAAATATATGACTCCTGCACAAGGTAGCTATTCTGCATTAGAAATATAAAGGGCCTGCTTGTCTCGCCTTTCGGAGAGTGGTTTGGGAAAGTGATAGAGGTTTGAGAAATAATCTCGATTTGCGTAATGTTGTTTGTTTGGGTTTTGGGAGAGTTGTTTGGGAAAGTAGCCGCAATTTTTGACTTTTCTAATATAGAGAGAAATAGAAATAGAGTAGAAAAGTGGCCTGTTTGTTTGGCCTTTCGGAGAGTGGTTTGAGAAAAAAATTATTGTAGCTAATTAATTAGGAAAGTGATTGAATTGTTTGTTTGGCCTTTCCGAAAACCGAAATTTTTTTCGGAAAAGCGAGACAAACAGGCTCAAAGTGTATGATTTTTCGTATTCTATTATATGAACATTAAAGTTTAAAACTTTAAATAATGGAGAATTATTTAGTTTGACCAGTCAAATACAGTAGAGCGTGCATTGCATTGACGTTCCAACCACGCCATCTTTAACCCATGAAATAATAAATAATTAGAATAGTCGCCATCTTAGTTTCATCTTTTACTTGCCCATGAAAGAGAATTATTATTAAAGTAATACATTTTGAATATTGCAATTGCTAGATTGACCTTAAATTTTGTTTTAAACTATAAATTATGTAACATATTTCAAAGTGGGACGAGGACATGCACATTTTTAACTTTAAATCTTAAAAAGGACATTCGATAAGAGTAATTGACATTTTGCACTGTAAAAATATATTATCTTGATATTTTGTATTTTGAAATTAAAAATTTAATATTTTGCATCATCGATTTGATTTTTATTTGGCAAATTAATGGGCATTTTACACCCTATAAAGGGTTCACTTCGATCCAAGTCCACCAACAATATTAAAGATTAGGGGTCTTGTGATGTAGCTAGAAATATTAAAGTCGAAGCTCGAGGCACAATCCAATAAAATGAACAAAGCTCAACGATCACTAAGGAACTCGAAGTTGAGAGTCTTACACAACTTCAAAACAGTCATAGATCTTCTAACGATCCTCTCAAGTAAGCAAATATCAAAATAAATATCCTGCCAAGTTTAGCACTGCATAATAACATAACAAAGAAATAGTTAGGAATGGACCAATTTTGACAACAAATTAGAGAAAATCCAATGATTCATGTTCAACAAACAACAACATCTAAGTATATATAAATCGTAAGGTACACATTTTAGTACAATCGTGTCATTTCTATTCAAAGTCGCATTTCATCAAGTAAAATTTATCGATTTAAATGTTGGTTGCTATTTTGTTGTTGACCTGGTCAAGGTTTTACTTGCTTTGCAGGCCACTTACACTTGCGGAGAAGATAAACACATTTTCCAATTATGCATTAACGTTGAACGAATTAAAAACATCATTCTCCATAAAACAAAAATTTTCAATTGTGCATAAACATTGAACAAAGTAATAACATCATTCTCCATAGAATTCGTGTTCCCATGTTTTATCCGATATGCCTCGAAAAGGAATTAAATCCTTGATAAACTTTAAAAAAAAAATACGGTTTTATCAATGTAGTTCACATTGCCTCAACTTGGAATCTTGACTTCTTCCCTAATTGCAGTTGCTCAAGTTCAAATTAAACCTATATTGACCTAAATGTTCAATTTATTATCTAAGTTAGGTAACCGTATAACTTCACCAATCTGAAGCTGGCAGTACACAAATTATGGCCATTTTCTCCAAAATTAGATAAAAAGAACAATTATTTTTAGTTGATATATCTTCTACGAGAGTACTTTTACAAGATTTCTCACCACATCCAACAAGAAACTTGTACGAACCTCTTGGATCCAAAGCTAGCCTCGAATGTTTTAATTATTTCAATTGGCTTCATGTAACAATGTATTTACTTTAAATTTTTCAATATTTTGGATTGGATTAGTACAATTTCTTTCACAAATATATGCAATAAATAGTGGGCCTCCAAAGAGGAAGATCACAAAACTTTGACTATAAGCATGATGTCTGTCTTTCTGAAACAGCCCATCTCAAAAACTCATTGTAGCCCAATTAGCCTGCTTATGTGAAAGTCGAGTTTGCCAGTGCCAGTGATTACAAAGATTTAAGGAAATGACATCTTATACATAAATTCAGCTCAAAAAAATTTCTAAAACTCAAATTCGAAAGTGGTTCGTATAAAGTTATCCAAAATAAATAAGGAAAACATATACAAACCAGCCCTAGTATTTTGGGAAAATTCATATTCTAACAAAAATATGAAAATCTGGATTTTTTATCAGGACTATTGGTAAATATGTAAAAAGTTAGTAGTTATAATTATAAGGGTGGGGTGGTTCAAGAAAATTATGGGTTTAATTTGTTTATTTTTATTTATTTATATATAAGTAAGAAGAATATAGTCCTAACAAAGAAAATATAATTTGATTGATGAAAAAATATTATAAGTTTTACTTAAACAACTTAGATTAAATTTGTCCTTTTTATTATAGGATAAAGTGCACATTAAGCATAACACACATAAAATATATTTTGCAATACATTCTAACTTTACATTAAATACTAATAAAAAGTTTGTTTGAGCTAAAATAATTAAAAGGAAAAGGAGCCAAGGATATTTTAACTTAAAAAATTTAGCAAAACAAAAGGTAGATTAAAATTGAATTTCATAAATAGATGTGAACTATAATTCATTGCATGTAAAAATTCGAGAAGAAGCTTGATTTTAATCATAATTTGAGGATATAGAATATTAATACGATGATTTAACATTAAGAAACACGTGGATGGCTAAATACATCGACATTTACTAGAGAATTATTTCCTTGAGGGTGCAAAAAGTCAAAAATCTGCAATTGAAATACCTATTTTGTTCTTGAATATGGTGGTCATTTTTGCCTGAAAAATAAAAGATGGTGTAGAGTGCTGAATTTTTTATATATTGAGGGTGAAAACTACTAAATTTAAGTTTTTAGGGTGCAGAAGTGTCTATTTCTCATATTTTAGGGGTGCAAAGTGCAAAAACCCTTTAAAATTAATTTTACAGTTCATTTCCTGGAGGCATATATTTTTCACTTTTCCAGTTACGCAATTTTTAAGTTTTGTAATTTCAGTTAGCTTCTTTGTGAATCTGAAGCTGGGTATTGGTCATCTAGCTTGCCTGTCTCTCCCAACCCCGCAGCTGGAAACCACCACCAACGCCCTCTCTTCGGTGGACATCCTCCACTCTCCATTGTCGCCGCTCTGCAATACCCAAGATAAGTTATTCTAATTTTGCTCCAAATTGAAACTGAATTAGGATATGGAATTTGTGTTTGTGATGAAACATTGTAAATTTATTCAACATAAAATCAGGCTCAGCCTAGAAAAGAACCATCAAAAGAGTTTTTGATTGAATATGCAAGTAATTATTTGTTAGTACCGATCCTTAGATCCTCTATTGCAGATGTTAGGGTTTTCGTTTATGAATGTATATGCGGACAATATTTGTTGTAGTTTCTTTTTGGTATTTGATTATAGTTTTTAGCAAATTAAAATCAGTATATAAATCAATGCTTACCGTTAACCACAAACAACAGACCATAAATTTACATGATCCAACCTACACATACATAGCCCTGGCCTACAAGTACCTTGTATGTATAATAATAAAAAAGCTACTTGCTCCGTTCAACTCAACTTATTTTGATATCCAGTAATACAATTTTAGTACATTATCAAGGTCGGCCCTATAGCTAGGCAATTTAGGTCATCGCCTAGGGCCCCGTCTATAGAGAGGCCTCAACTATTTTGTTTGTGAGAATAGTATAATTTCACCTCGAAGGCGAAAAATTATCTTATCGTTAATTAAATTATCGTTAAGGTCAAGTACATATTGCACAACGTAGCTCCTGGAGGGGAAAAAAACCATACACATAAATTGAAAGAAATTAAATAAATTTTAATTTGAACAAGAAAAATGTTGTCTAAATTAATTGTGCATGAATAAAAATTAAATTTACCCATATAGATGAGTTGATAGGATATCTGCAATATTTGCAATTCGATTGAGGAGCATGATTCTATCGTATCCAGAAATTTTGTCAATGCATTCAATCAGATATATATCCCACTTCATGTATGGCCAAATGACTGTAGTTTTCAATTATTAGGTCATATAAAACCTAAAATTCATTAAAAAAATGTTAATACACTTATATTATATTATATATATATATACACTTATATTATATTATATTATATTATATTATATTATATATATATATATATATATATATATCCTTCTTATTTATCTCTTAAACATGTTAAAGAAAACCTTTTTTTTTTTTCTTATCAAATCCGATCGAATTGATAATATACAAATTTCTTGATTTAAGTAGTAATATTACCTCATTCGGTTCATCTCTTAAGTGATTTAGGCACTGCTGAATCACAATTCTTGCTTCATGATGAGTCATCATAGTATAGAATTTGTTTGAAAGAATATTTGTCAAAGTAAAAGCATGATCTTCTTTCTTGATTAATATAATCTAAACAATCATATAAATTTTGATAGAATAGTAAAAGAAATTCTAGAGAGAATTTAGAGAATTGAATCTGAACTTAAAATTGAATATATGAAATCAATGTGTAAATTACATGTATTAAACTGCTATATATACAAAGTAGAATAACAAACTAATAAGTCGGCCACTAATAAAAGGGCAGAAAAGTAAAAGCATAAATACAACCATAAAAATAAACTAACAAATAAACTTAATTAATCAAATCCCTAACATTTTGGGAATCATTTCAATTCCAGTAGCCCCGTTCTATTCTTCCTCTTCTTCTTCAATTAACTCTTTGACTTCTCTGATTGCAGGTACAATTGAAAGATTCTGCTAATGCTAATATTGATCCTTTTGATGAGTTTCACAATGGAGTTTGATCTATAAAACAAAAATTAATTCATAGTTTAATAAAAAAGATAAAGTTGTAAAATTTAAGAAAAATGAAAAGCTAAGAGATTAGGAGGATTTTGGCCTTACCCTTGTTTAGAGAATGCTATGTATAGAAAAAAATTCCTTTTGTGAAAAGACCTCTTTAATAATCGAGTTAAATTGTTGGTCATCGCAGGCATCGATTAAAATTTACAAATTCGTATCCTTTTTATCGCCGGCCATTAGCCATAACATCCAACCACGATGAGTTTGAAGCAATTTTTCCGTTTCATTAATCTCATCATCATGATTCGATGGTGAATAATAATCTGAATACCCTTCAAAAGAACTAACGGAAATTTCTCTCGCTCTCCTCGTAGCTGTGCACCCCTCCTACATATACACAATTAAATCACAATTTTTAAAAAAAAAAAAGAATATCTCCTTTTGAAAACACAAACATATATAGGAGGAGTATATATATTATAAGGTTTTAAAAAAAAAGTTTACAAAATCTGTATACCTTTATGGGAAGAGGTGTCATCTTTTCCGAAACATAATCTTTTAAAAGCTTGAACAACATTTTCAAATATATTTCGATTTGAGAGTGAAAACTTTAGTAAGGTCTTTTTCAATTTTGGGATTTTGAGAACTTGAACCCTCCATATTGCATGCAGAATTAGAAGAACAAGACGAACTGGATAAATATTTTATCTATTTTATGGATGAAATTTATAAAGAAAAACTAATTTAGAACTTGAATGTCTTGTATTGTATCGTAATAACTAAAAACAGTTATATAATGTATATAATGGAAGAGTCTTATTTAAATTGTAATGGGAAATTAACACAAGCTCAGTCCTAGTTTACTCTATCTTGATAGAAACCTTATTAGATATGGAGACCTATTCCTTATGTTAAAAGATGTATGATCGAATATATAGGGAAAATACATACTTAGATATTTTATTTCCAAATTATAATTAATTTAAATTTTTTTACGTCTTTATCATGATTATAATTATGGAAACTTATAAGATCGGTAGAACTTTACATGAGAATGTTACGCTTCCTGATTTAAATAAGAAGTGAGATGCAAATATATCCTCTATGTTTTGCCTAATTAATTAAAATTTCATGTGCATTTTTATTATCGAAAATCCCATTGTGCTAATTTTTTATCAGCAAAAAACTCAATCTCAAGTCAAAATGACAATTATACCCCACCAAAGGATTCAATAACACCCCTATCCAACTAAAAAATTGGCAATTCGCCTATTAACTTAACCCCCTGTTTACTTAAAAAGTTGACAATAACTTCACAAGTGTTTTGCTAATAAAAAGATAAGATTTTTTTGATAGTTAGACAAAACAGAAGGGATACTTTTGCATTAAACTCAATTCCAAATCCTAATGTTAATACACATTGTAAAGGTATCTCTGATTTTTTTTTTTTGTCAAATAAGATGTAAGAATGAAAATAAGATCTTGCCCTATTTATATAACCACATTTTTAAACAGACGGTGAAAATCAACTTGATCTAGTGGCTAAAGTGATGCTCTAGAGGCTTTTCATATATATTTGTCTAGAATGTTTTATTTCATAATCTAGAACCATGTATATACAAAAAGAATGTCCTATTCTGCCCCCTTTACCTGCATCATATTATAATAACATTAATGTTTTATGTATTGGTTAAGATGCGTTGGAGAATGATCGTAGCGTGACATTAAAATAGATTTAATCTATCAAATTAACTTTTCGATTAAAATTACACGTTCTATTGAAATTCTCCTTGTGTTTGTTATGTAAGATCCGTTGATCTAATTTATGTTGAAATGATTAAATCATATTATTGGTGTCAAATGATGAAGATTACTCCCTCCGATTTTTTTATTTATCGTTTTAGAATTTAAATGTAGATTTAATTTTTTATACCAATTTTACCCTTCTTATTAATGCTATGATTTTTTTATTAAAAGGGTATTTCGGGACTTTTATTTTAAAAAATTGGTTATTTATTATAATTCTTAAAGTTTGTCTTCAATCCTCCAAAGTGAATAAAAAAACGGAGGAAGAATATGATAATTGATAGTACAAGTGATTTTGTTTTATTTTGTCTTATTATTTTGGAAAAAAAATATTATAATATTGCTGTTTTTGCATTAAAAAATTAAAATTTGATGTAACTTATTATTTTGAAAAAAATATTATAATATTATTGTTTTGCAATAATAAATTAGAATTTGATATGACTTAGATTCAACGAGTTTGAATCAATCTACAATTTTTAATATTAATTTATTATAAAAAATACTCAAACAACATACACGTCTTGATTTTTTTTGTAGCGGACTGAACTGGTTGATAATCCAACCAAATAGTTCGATTTTTTGTACTGTACAAATTTTAAAACTACAACGTCGGACTAGATACCAAAAATTAATATGGTTAAGTTATATTAAATGCGACGACAACAATCTCTTAATATTAGTGTTGTGCATGATCCGATAAACCATATACCGAACTGAAATCACGATTCAATATACGAAATCAACCCAAATCCAACCTATAGGTACACCCCCTTTTTTTTTTTTAATTTCCCAATTCTTAAAGGTATTAAAAAAATTAGATTTTCCGTATTGCCCGTAGATCTAACTTACCAACCCAACCCATAGGTACACCCCTTTTTTTTATTTTAATTTCCCAATTCTTAAAAGGTAAAGATTCACTTCTTTTCTACGGACTGCCTTAGCAAAACCCAAATCTTCTTCTTCTTCAATTCGGAATCCCACCGCGCCGCCGCATCACCTACCCCCATCGCGCCTCCACCGTCTCTCTTTGCCCAGGTTTGTAATTTACAGAGGTACACTCCAAATTCTAAATGCCCAATTTTATTCTTTTTCTGATTTTCTCTTAATAAATTAAAACCCAAAACTTGAATGATGCTAAAGTAATTTTTGGAGAGGGGACTGAGGCTAGGGGGTCTCTGATATATTCTTTATAATTTCTATTCATCTTCATTGGATGGTTAGTGGTTAGAGTGGTAGGAAGCATATTATTATTTACATATGTATTCAAGACAAATTATTTTTTGATTCAATAATTTTTCGGTTTTTTTTGTACCGAATCAAATTGAACCGTACTGAATTGGTAATTTACTGAACCAAACTGAAATTTTCTGTTTGGCAAACGGTACGAGATTTCAAAATACCGAACCAACAGGTATAACGAAATTTGGTACTGTTCGGTTCTACCATTTGCACAGCCCTACCTAAGATAGTAGCGTGAGCAGATATATTATACTTTCATATTCAATCTATTTACCCAAAAGAAAAAAAGTTAAAAGTATTTGAATTCAATAAATGTTATCTTTCTTTTATCTTACCGAATACTAACTTCTTAACCATGTTCTATATATTGTAGCCATTTATTTAAAAATAAGCATATTGATAAAATTTAAGTTGTCAAGAATGCTTGGATTTGAACTAAAGAAAACTATTCAATGATGAATGAATTTGCAAGCTCAGCCAAGTTATTTTGAAATTTTCAAGTGTACGGATTCAGACCTCGAGAAAAAAAAAGCTTGTGTTGTGTATATAATATAAGATTTCTACTATAAAATATTGTTACATCGACCTTATCTCTAATAATTTTCCGGCCAAAATGACTTTATGTGCCATTTACATGACTTTTAAGAGAATTCTTCGGGTACTTCGATTCTTGAATTACACTTACCCAAATTCAAAGCGTACAACAAAAGATTGTGCATAGTCAAGATGAGGAAGACTTTTACTAATTTGAGTTTGGATAAGTGTAATTCAGGAAATGAAGTACCGAATTATCTTGCTTGATAATCATGTGAATGACACATAAAGTCATTTTGGTCGGAAAAATGCTAGAAGAGACGAAAACATAAAAATCATGTTATCTCTCATTCAACTGTAACTTATTTGATGATGAATTGTCCCACTATTTATAAATTCTAAATATGTCATTCACGAAACTAGGGTGACCATTGTATGACTGGAGTTAAAGTTGGGTGACTAAATATGCATTTCCCCTATTACTAGGAAACATATTTATTATTGTCACTTGAGGGTTTATGATGTTAATTTTTTTTAATAATTAGCTCTAGTTTGAATTTGTATAGCAGCAAAATGAACATTCATATTTTTCTTATTTCTGATCATTAAATTGCATATGTATAGCAGCAATCCCATTTGGTACGTCGCTTACATACCTGATTGTATTTGCAAATGGACCAAGTAGCCGAAGAAGTGGAGAAAGCCAAGAATGATTTCCAGAAGATATATAATCAAACCCTGAAACACATTGATTCTATCCAGGAATATGGGAAAACATCAAGATTTACCAATCCAAGTGATACTAAAGAAACAGAGAAGAAAGATTCACTGCCCAGATTAAATGGTTTAGTTCAAGATGGGCTGAACATGCTGCAATCCCTTCAGTTCGATCTTGATCTCCTTGCCCCACAACTCGCATCTGTTGATGATGCTGAAAAGGCGCAATCTTTGGCTCAGTCCTGGAAAAATCAAATTCAGAGGTGCCCATTTTAATAATTTCGGCAATTTTTTTTGATAATTTCAAATGCTCCCTGGTAATTGGATGAATGGATGTTATGTATCTGGGTTTGAATACTTTACTGGTGTTTTTGAGCATGTGGTTTTGTTATAGAACTTTGGATAGATGGAAACAGAGTTAGCGTTGGAGCTCGGGGAAGAGTATTGGTAAATGATGTTGTAAATTAGGAGTACTAGGAATCAACTTTGGATTTTTCTGGCCAAACTTTGATGAACTATTGGAGCTTTTCTTGCTAATTTAATCAACTATTTGAGTTTGCAGTTGTGCTAGTGTCCTGAAGCTGATAGTATACTTTTATGTTTTTGTATGTTAGGGGATACATACATACATTTATGTATCATGTATGTGTTCAGAATATGTGGCTTCTTTTTTCTGGTATGCGAAATGGGTCATGACTCATGATGGGATTTTATGAGAAAAGCTGGTCTTGGAGTTTTGATAAGGCGAGTGTAGGTAAATTATGTGATTTTATAAATAATGCTTACTGGAGATCAAGGTTTGTTCTTGGTAAAAGCAATGATGTAATAAATTTTGTATTTTTGTCTCCCGTATATACTTGTATCTCATAATATGCTTTGGTGGGTGTAGTAAGGGATATGAGTGGGATTGATGAAACTGAGTTAATGTTGAAGTTCTGTGAAATCTAGTCTAGGTAAATGATGTGATTGTGTAAGTAATGTTTAGTAGAGATCAAGTTTTACTTTTCCTCAATAAAGTAGTGTCTTGTGTTATTGTTTGCCTCTTAAATAGTATGTCTGTAAGTATGTATTAGTACTTCCATGTATTTATGTGAAAATTACTACTTGAGTTTTCATGTCTATGACACGAGGGTATGAATTTATTGGTGGGTTTGGACAAGTCTATGATCAGTACTGGAGACAAGGGGGGTCCAGGAATTTTGATAGTATTTAGTACATACTCAAGTCAAGTTAATAGCACTTCTAATTTTTTTTTCCTTTTTCTTTTATTTTATAAGTTAGAGCATTTTTACTTGAAGACACACGCATTGGGAAAAGTGGCTTCCGTTAGATATGGTACCTTAAATTTAAAATATTTGCACACCTTTATTGGTCTAAACAAATTTCTTTGATTCTATTGAACATATTAGAATGTTGTATAATACTCTCAACTTCGCTTAAAGTTTTGTTTGACTTTCATTAGATTTTGAACTAATGGAGTTAGATTAAGTATTACTTAAGCTTTACACAAATAGAGTTCGAGTAACTTTATATTTTAACATATATATATTGTTATATTTTTAGCTTGTCAAGTTGAACCCGAACTACATTTATTTGATTGACTGCATCCACACCATGTTCTCTTGTTGTTTTTGTATTTATCTGTAAATATCCAATTACTGGTTTTCATATCGTATAGTTACTTTATATTCTAAGCAACAATTTTGTGAGCAACTTTGGTCTCGTCTTAGTCTCGCCCCCCTGAGTTTCAAATTCGAGCTTCGCCCCTGTCTATGATGAGATTCAGAGGATTGTATTTATAGTAGGTACTTAGTTAAGCATGCAGACGTGAATTGAATGTGTATAAATGTATAATAGCAGTAGTCAGTCATATTAATCCATTTGTTTTTAGCTTATGTTGGTAGAAGTAGAACAGGTTGTGATAGATCCACGTTGGTTTAATGGGTTTTAAGGATGCCCCGTTATTGAGGACCTGTGCTCTGATTTAGCATAAATCAGTTGATGAAAATCTTTGTTTTAATTGGATACTGTCAATTAAGTTCCAGTTGGGTTTCATGCCTCAGATTCACGCCACACCAGCACTCGGGTAGCTACTCATAGGGAAGTCACGGCTTTATGGTATACTTATTATTTTTAAACCAAGCTTTAACATATATAGAATAGACACTTCAGTTCTTAAGTCGACAAGAGATGGTTTGGGGTGTCAATGGTGACGGTTCATGCGTCCGTGGTTGAGAAAGTGTGTGGGGGAGCCAAAAAGTTTTGGATGATACGGAAGAGGTGACATTATTTCTGACATTAATGTCAATTTTGATGGAAAATTTTGTATATAGAGAGTAATCAGTTATGGAGAAAGAAGGAAGAGAAAAAGGGAAAGATGAATGCAGAATTTGGGGGAAAAAGTGAGGCTCAGACGGCTAGATGGTGGATTATATGGAGCTGATGACTAGGGTTTTAGGTATCTTTTCACTTTTTATTTGGTCTTTCTGTCTTTGGCAGCTAATTTTTACTTTCTATATTTGAGTATGTATAGATAACAAATTAGGAATGTTGCTTGTGAGATTTGGATGTGGAAGATGATATAATAGAAACTTGTTCTGCCATTTAACCAAAATATACCTAAAATTTTCTCTCAAAATTATTTTTATGATTATACATATACATATATATATAGGCGCACCTAAGATGCTCCTTGCTCTCATAGTTTTCATATTCTTGTGCTCCAGCTTCATGTGATCTAAGGTGGGAGTTGAATCCTTCCATTTATTACAGCATGCATAATGCATTGTATATCCAGTTTAATTTTGTTTCTTTCCATGTGAATTGAATTTCAGTTTGCGTTTGAGTTTGAGGAATGCCAACATGCAAGCAAAGGCAAACATGAAGAAAGCTGCTCAACAAGAGGTAACGACTCTAAATATTTCCCCTCGGGTAATCTTTTTTCCATTGACCTTTTTCTGTAAATATGCTTTAAGAAGTTTCCACATGTTTGATAGATTAACCTATAAGTACTTTGTATTTGGGAAAAAGTAGATGGATATGTGGATATTGTTGTTTAAGTTCAAAATTTTAAAGTTTTTTTAGAGTAAGGAGATAAACAAGAATTCTTCATTTGGATAATATGTTTTCAGTAAATTGATGTGACTAGATACGACTGATTATTACAGAGAGAGCTGCTATTGGGAGGTGGAGAAGAATCTACTACTCGAAGGCGCAATCTTCAGTATGTCTAATAGCTTTCTAATATATATTTTTATATATGTCTGGACTTGTCCTCTAGGACATCATACTACATCAATACTATCTATAAAATTAGTTACAGTATCCATGGAAACATGGCCATTGAAAAAGTTCTATATTTTTACTGATGTTTGTCAGGACAAAAGCAGGAATGACTTCTGCTGCTGAGAGCATCACGGAGAGCCTTCGTCGAACTCGCCAGCTTATGGTTCAGGTCAGTTTTTATTTACATATATCAGATCGTAATGGTTATTTTGTGGTATGGATTTTGATAAATAACGCATCTTCTCTGTATTAATAGGAGGTTGAACGAAGTGGAAGCACACTCATGACATTTGGTATGTTTCTCTATTTCCAAAAATAAATTCACTGTTCTACTTTATATTACTAATGTTGGACCATATTTACATGGAGAAGTTGCTCCAATTGCTATTATTGTGCATTTCTAGTGATAAACACAAACATTGATAGTTCATTTAAAAATTAATTGGCATCAACCCTTTGTCAAATTGGGCAGAAAAAAAGAATTTTGATTTTGATTTTAAGGTTGCACTTTCAAACATAATCTCTAGATACCTAACCAGAATCACTAATAAGGAAGACTTGCCATGATATGATAATCCAGATGAGCGCTTATAGCTGGATTTGTAGAATTAGTGGCGTTCAGGTAGAAGTCTTTTATTTTCTCTAGGAATTTTGACTATTTGCGTTACACCCCTAGCCCTATCCCGGATCAGATTCTTCAGCTGGGCCATAGCTATGTTTCCTAGACCCTTTTATGTGGGCCTACTATTTGTGGCAAACACTTGAGCTTCGTGTAAGGCTGTTCTCTTGTAGATCTTTCGTCTTAAGCATATATTGGCAGATCCAGCTCTTGATCTTATGCCCTTGTTTAACACTAGTCTTCTTATACACGTAAGACATAACATGGGTACTGTAATATGATTCTCCAAAGTGAAATTTTACTGAAGAATATAGTGTAAAATCCAGGAAAGTAGATTTCATTCTACTTTAGCTAAAAACTTGAGCTAAAAACTTGAGCTAAAAACTTTAGTTTTTTTTGGGGTATGATCAAATTGCTACTGGATGCTGATATAAACAAAATATGCTAGAAGTTGGTTATAGAACTATGTGTCGTAGATTTGTAGATTTCATATTTTGGGAGTTAAAAATGGTGAGTGGAGATGATGAGGGAAAAACTTGTTGGAATTTTAATAGGTAAATAACTTCTCTATTACTAAATTCTAGGATTACACTGGCATGGAACTAAACTTTACCATCTGAGTAACAATATTCAGTAAAAATAATAGTTGCTAGATGAAACTTTGCAATTTTCTCATGCCTGAAGTTTGAAAGCCAAAACAGTGAAAGGCATCAATAATTCAATATTGAAGATGGTGAACTGTGTCCATTAATGCTCAATACCATCACTTAGTGCGATTAGTTCCTCATAATTTAAATTTGTAAGTAGTGTAAAAGAAGGTTTTATTGAAAAGGGCTATAATTTAAAACTCCTTCGTGATTATGATAGGTTTTCCCATAATGCCAACACGATTCTTCGTGAAATTTTTGATGTTGCAGAGGAATCGACTAAAGTGTTGACAAAAGCTGAAAGCGAGTACAAGGGTCACCGTACCTTGCTATCCCGTACCCGAAACCTTCTCTCTACAATGCGGCGTCAGGATGTCCTCGATAGGTATATGAGCGTTAGCTATTCTTTTATTCGAAACTGATTTAACCCCTACCACCATGTGTTAAGGTTGAGCTTTGTATGGCAGAATAATACTTGTAGCGGGATTTCTTGTATTCTCCTTGGCTGTACTTTATGTTGTTTCAAAGCGAATTGGGATACTGAAGTTGCAGAGACTGGTTATTGCGTACGTGAGAGCTGGCATGGCAGGGCGAAAAGAGGTTGTGCCTTTGGGTGGCAGGGATGGTATCGATGTTGCTCCAATTCTTGAAAATGTACCATTAGATCAACTGAGACATGATGAGCTTTGATTGAACCTATTAGGATTGTTCGTTCATTTATATACATGTAGTTAATTGTGTCTCTGAAATTAAATGATGAAAAAATCTGTACAAATTCGAGTTTTAAATAATTCTAGACAATTGCGAATACAGTTTATGGATCATCAACTCCTCTATCAATATTTGAACTTGGGTGATTAGCTGGTGAAATGATGCTTTGATCTTATGTTGTTATTAGAATATATATACTGTAGTGGAATTAGTGCAATACCTAGCGTTATGCTGTTATAGTTGCAAAATACCCCTTCCCTTGCTGTTCAAAACGTTTACAATTGAACGATTAGACTTCTATCAATTAAAATGGTGACATTCTTCATCAAGATCAAAATTTTGTTTCGAGTATATGTTTCGATCCGTTCAATATTAAAAAAAATTTGATAATTTTTTAAAAATGTTGGAAATATTAACAAAAGTTTTGAAAAAGGTTACTAAACTAAAAATAATAACCGAGTTTTAAAATTAAGCCTTATTTTTATTTCCGTTAATTCAAAAATGGAAACTTTGATCAATGATCTTCATGTGAATTTCTAATTCGCCCTTGGGGTTTTTGCAAGATCGCTTCCTTTTTTTCTTTTTAACTTATAACATGTTCTTTCTTTCTTCGTTTTTTTTCCCCTCTCAGCCTCTCTTATAACAGTTCTACCGGCGGATCTACTATATGAGTTGGGGGGGCCTACTATATGAGTTTTATTTTTTTTCATTCTATTCATGTATATATATTTAGTTAATGTTTTGTGAATTTAAGTGATATGTCTATCAATAGTATGAATCAATTAATTAAACTATTATGACTTTTAAATTTTAAATCAATATGACACCAGTTTATTGTGATATTAGTTTATTCATTATTTCATACATTATGTATGTGAAATATAAAGTAAAGCTTGTGAAAAATAAGCTTGAAAACAATATACAAGTTTATTTACTCCGTATTATACATTGTTTTGTTGAAGTTTTAGTTCATAATGAAAATAATATTAATTTTATTTGAGACTATTTTATAGTATATTAATGAACATGGTGTATAATTATAATATAGTGAAAATACATTTTAGAGTATATATTTTGTGTTCATCTATTTATACAGATTTTTTTTCATGATAATAAAAATTGGCCCCCTCGGCTCTGGAATCTTGGATCCGCCCTTGCCGCTGAAATTTTTTCTTAAAATTCGAATTAGTGAAAATATATTTAAAATTAACTATGTGATATATATTTTGATGACTTTGTCATTTATCTATTTAGGAAAAATTTGTTGGACTAAATTAGAATATTTTCAATCCATGTTTTGGTACAATTAGCCTATATGCAGCCAAATCGAATGGCGACTAAGTTATAGAAGAGGTAATAGCAGCCAAACAGACAGCTAAAGAAACTTCGGAAATGGGTTTTTTGCATTTTGCACCCCCGAAATATGGGAAATAAGCACTATGCACCCCCGAAACTTAGATTTAGCACTTTGCACTATCGAAATTTGAAAAATGCAGCACTTTGCACCCTCGTTTATTTTCAACCAAAAATTAAAGGGCAAAATAGATAATTCAATAGTATTGGCACTTTGCACCCTCAAAACTTGAGAATTTCGCACTTTCTACCCTCAAAATAAAATTAGCACTTAACACCCTCTAATTAAGAACAAATCAACAACTTTCACCCCCGAAACACAATAAATGGGCACTTTGCACCCCAAAACATAAAATTAACACTTAACACCCTCAAATTTAAAAAAACCAAGCCCCTTGTTTTTTTCGACAAAGTTGACTATCGGAGTGAAAAAAATCCAAGGCAAAATAGGTAATTTATTTTTTACTAAAATTTTGTAAAATACAATTATAAATACTCGAGTACTCATTTCTTTCTCCATCTTTCTTTTCAACAATATAACCATAAATAACTAAATAAAATACAAGTAAACTTCTCGAAGACCCATTGTCTACTTCAACATATCAAAGACCCATAAATAATTACCTATTTTGCCTTATAAAATATTCACCTTAATGGTCAACTTTGCCCAAAAAAATGAGGGGCTTGAGTTTTTTTTTTAATTTGAGGGTGTTAAGTGTTAATTTTTGTATTTTGGGATGCAAATTTATTGTGTTTCGGGGGTGTAAGTTGTTAATTTGTTCTTAATTAGGGATTGTTAAGTGCTAATTTTATTTTGGGGGGGCAAAGTGCCAAAGATTTACAATAGAATTACCTATTTTGCCCTTGAGTTTTTGCTTGAAAATAAAAGAGGGTGCAAAGTGCTATTTTTCATATTTGGAGGGTGTAAAGTGTTAAATCTAAGTTTCAGGGGTACAAAATGCCTATTTTCCATGTTTCGGGGGTGCAAAGTGCAAAAAAACCCTTCAGAAATTGGATGAAATTTCTATTTTGACAGTAGTCATAAACAAGATCATCAAAATGAGTTCTGTTTCAGTGGCAATAAATGTAATTTAGAAATATCCTCCTCATGTAAGGTCTAATTACAAAAATCACTCTCACGTATTGGGTATTACAAAAATTCCCCTCAAGTTTATCACCTTCTTACAATAAACCCCTTGCCCCTAAAATGTTCCATTTTTACCCTTGAGTGTTATTTGTATTGTTTGTAATGTCTCATAAATGTTAAAAATTGGGTGCTAATTATTATATCTTATAAATTAAAAAGAGATAATTATATATTATTACCAAAATAATTGATAAAATTTATAACTGCCCATAAGTTCTAATAAATATTGCAAAAAAAAAATATTTATATATATATATATATATATATTAGCAATTTAAATTGCAAAATATCAAATTAAATAGAATTTTAATAATATATTTTGTAAATATGAACAAATTGTTTAGACATTAGTTGAATGAATTCATTTTATAAATTAGTATATTTAATAAACTTATATTGTTTTATAAATAGGATATTTTAGTTTATTAAAGTTTATATTGTATTATATATTGAATTGTTTTATAAATAGGATATTTTAGTTTATTAAAGTTTATATTGTATTATATATTGAAATACTTATTGAAATTTATGAGCAATTATAAATTATATCAATTATTTTGATGGTAAATATATGATTATTAGTTTTATATAACAATTTAACACCCAATTTTAAAATTTATAACGCATTATAAACATTACAAATAACTTCCAAGGGTAAAATTGAAACATTTTAGGAGGAACTGAGGAAGGGGTTAATTGTAAGAAGGGGACAAACCTGAGGGAGATTTTTGTTATACTCAACACGTGAGGGGAATTTTTGTAATTAGGCCATACCTGAGGGGGGTTTTTGTAATTTACCCTTCACATATTTGTATATTCTGTATCAGTAACTACCGAAATTATCATTAATCATTTCATCAAATATCAAAGTTAACTTTAAACTTGATCATCTTTTTTTCAAAAATACATTCATAGTTAATCATAACATCAAACACTATCAAGAAATATACACAATATTCATCTATCTTATTTTGCCCCTCACAAACCTGGCAGGACTAAACCGGGTAAGATCGACAATACTAGCACGCCCATCCAACACAAGCTCCGAGACTGCTGCCCCGGTGGCTGGCCCGTTTAAAATTCCCCAACAACTATGTCCGGTCGCCACATAACATCCTTTCACACCAGGAACTTCTCCGATGACTGGCACACTGTCATCAGTGCAAGGCAGGAAGCACGCTTGCTCGGCTTTCACGGTGGCTTCTCCTTCCATTAAGTGAGTCGATACATTTTTTGCTACGGTTTTGAGGACCTGTATTGATTCGGGTACGGGTATTACCTGCTCTGGGTCATCTGGAACCTCTTCCTCAGATGACATCCCACATATGTACACCTCCCCTGTTCATTCCACAAACAGAAAATTATATATGCATTAAATTGAGGTCAGGATTGTCATTTAAATTGTCTGTATTGTGGTGTAAATCATTTACCACATTTGATGTGTATGAAAAAAATATAACCATGAAACTATGAAAATTGCTGTTTACCATGAATTTTAGTACAAGTCACTTTTTTTTTTTTGACCAATTAGTACAAGTCACTAAAAAGGTTGAAGTGTAACAAAAGATTAGTATAGGTACTGAGCAATTCTCACAAAGTTCTTTGGTCTTCGAACTTAAGATGATGGTATACAATATTCGTGTATATTTATCGGGATAATTACCTAAATACTAATGCTGAGGTTAGGTAAATTACAAAGTCATTCTTTCAAACTCTCAAAATTATTTTACAGCTCTAGTTTTAGGTTTAAAATTTCCATTCCATATGTGCATTTCTCTCAATAAGGACAAGAGGTGATGTCCCAAAAGTATTTTGGTAAAACTCATTTTACTCTATGTGATGTCTCGATACGAGTTTGACAAAAATACCATTTTCAAAATTTTCTGAAAGAAATACCATTTTCCGTTACACATTAAGAAAATTACTATTGCAGTCAGCTACACAGATGACATGGTGCAGCCTCAGTCGTGGATTGTCACAAAAAAAAGAATACAAATGATAATGTGACTCAAGTGTTTCTATGTAAATTTTGTTTTCAAGAATACACTTTTGGGATAGATATATTAAAAAAAAATTGAAATTGACTTTGTTGTTTAATAACATACTTTATGATCATATAAAACATCTCACAAAACACAGAATCAAGTTACCAATCAGCAGCAACCTAATACTAACGGAAAAAAATAATATACTTTGAATTCTTTTAGATAAAACTATATGTAATATAGAAAAGCAATTCAAAATCCAAACAAACCACAAGTACTTCTACCAAAAAAAAAAAAAAAAAAAAAAACCACAAGTAATACCTGTTGGACGAGGATAAACCTCCGGGTCCAAGGGTTTCCCTCCTCGGGCCGGATAATAACTTAAAAACAAAGCATGTGGCGTAATCGCATCACCATCTTTAGGCTCCAAAACAATACTATGGGCCTTAAGCCCAGATATCCGAAACATCGAGCCCAATAGTCCCAACTTCCCAGTCCAAGGCCCGAGTGCCAAAACAACCGCATCCGTCTCAATCACCGCCCCACCCTCCAGAACCACCGCCTTCGCCGCCCCTTCCGCTACCTCCACCTTCTCCAATTTCCCAATCACCACCTTCACACCATACTCCTCCACCGCCTTCGCCACCAGCGCTTTAGTAAACAGCTGCGGGTGCACCTGGGCCGTCGTTTCATTCGTCCCAATAGTCTTCGGCCCATTTACCGGCCTATCAACCCATGAAGGAACGTTTTTATTCAACTGAGCAGAAGAAGAGTTCGACGACGACGACGTCGTTTCGGTTATCGAGAGGCTGAGAGTGGTGAGGGGGCGATAACCGTACAAATCATGGCCGTTGAGTTCTTCAGCTAGTGAACGGTGGAGATTGAAGCTCGCACGTGCTAGGGAGGAGACGGGCCCACCGTCGCACCAATCTAGGGCGAGGAATCCGCCGGCTTTTCCGGAGGCGGCGCAGGCGATTGATGATTTCTCGACGAGTGTGACGGCGGCGCCTCTCTTGGATAAGAAGTAGGCGGTGCAAACGCCTATTACTCCGCCGCCGCAAACCACCACTTTCTTGGGTGTGTTTGGAGAATCCATGGAGGTAGGTGGTGTTGATGAAGAGGAGTGGATTGAGAATTTGACTGGGCTTGATTTGGGATGTCGGGTTCGAATTCGGATACGGAGCGGTGTAGAGGGAATCAGGTGTGATGTGGTTGTTGCCATGTTTATACTGGTGTCGGTTCCTGAGGCGACACGTGTGGGGGGAGTGGGAGTTCTAGATGGATGGCATTGGTTAGTTTTAGTGTGTATGAATACGTGAATAGACAAATATTATTACCATAATATAAAAAAATAAATGTCTTGCGGTTTTTCAATAACTTTTTGTTTTAGAATTTAGCATAGAATTAGGAAATAATTTGATGATTATATACGTGTGTGACAGTCAAAACTGACATGAAGATCGAATAGTTGTATCATGAATTCTGGAATGCATTACATCATCACAATTCTTTGACCGGTTGTTTTGCCTCGGATTTGGATGCTTTTGGGCCTATTTTTGTTAATTTCTTTACAAACCTCTTCACCACCTCCAATCCCAACTTTCCCCCTTACTTATCTCTTTACCACAACTATCACTCCTCATGAGTCTCCCTCCTTCTCCTAAGAAAATAAAAGATACTATCTTCTCCATGCACGCCTCAAAGAGCCCGGGCCCGGACGGTTTTTCCCCAATATTTTTCAAGCACTATTGGGACATTGTTGGAACAGATGTTATTCTATCCGTCACCCACTTTTTCCGCACCGGTTACCTTCTCAAATCCATGAACCACACCCACATAACCCTCATCCCAAATAAATCAAATGCTTCTCGAGTTAGAAGATTTCCGCCCCATTAACTTGTGTAATATCACTTTCAAAACTATCACAAAGATCATATCTTCTTATTTATCGTTTTAGAATTTAAATGTAGAATTAATTTTCATACCAATTTTATCTTCTTATTATTATTAATGCTATGATTATTTGATTAAAAGGGTGTTTTGGGACTTTTATTAAAAAAAAAGTGGCTATTTATTATAATTCTTAAAATCCGTATTCAATCCTCCAAAGCGAATAAAAAATAAAGGGAGAATATGCTAATTGATAGTACAAGTGATTTTGTTTTATTGTGTCTTATTATTTTGGAAAAGAAATATTATAATATTGTTGTTTTGCATTAATAAATTAAGATTTGATGTAACTTAGATTCAACGAATTTGAATCAAGCTACAATTTTTATTAATTTATTATAAAGAATACTCAAACTACATATACGTCTCGGTTTTTTTGTAAGCGGACTGAATCGTTTGATAATCGAACCTAATAGTTCATTTTTATGTACGATACAAATTTTGAATCTACCGCGTCAGATTAGATAAAAAAAATTGGTATGGTTCAGTTATATTGAATGCGACGACAATAAATCCCTAATATTAGTGTTGTGCACGATTCGATAAACCTAACTACGGCTGAAAATCAAATCAAGCTACTCGATACTCGACTCGAGCTCGTTCGATAAAAGCTCATTTGAGCTCAGTTCGTCACACTAATCAAACAAGCTTGAACATCTTTTTTCGTTCGATAACTTTTGAAGCTCGGCTCGATAAGCTAAAACTTGAAAAAATACATGTAAAATATCAAAATACTCGAAACTCGGCTCGAGCTCGTTCGATAAAAGCTCGTTTGAGCTCGGCTCTATTGAAAATCAAACCAAGCTCAAACACAAAATTTGAAGCTCGATAAAAATCAAACCAAACTTGAACAATATATCGTTCGATACTACTCAGCTCGATTACAGCCCTAAACCTAACCTAACCGTATATCGATTGTATACAGGATGAGGTTCAATATCGAAACACTAAAAAAATTCGATTTTCGGTATTGACCGTAGATTTACCTTACCAAACCGGTACAACTTTTTTTTTTTTTTTTAAATCCCAATTCTTAAAAGGCAAAGACAGCGTTCCAGATTTCCAATCGAAGCTTCACTTCACTTTCTCACCTCTTCTACGGACTGCCCTAGAGCAAAACCCAAGTCTTCTTCTTCTTCTTCTTCAATTCTAAATCCCACCGCGCCGCTGCATCACCTACCCACCATCGCGCCTCCACCATCTCTCTCTCTGCCCAGGTTTGTAATTTGCAAAGGTACAGTCCAAATTCTAAATACCCAATTTTATTCTTTTTCTGATTTTCTCTTAATAAATTGGGTTCTAATTGCATTTAAAACCCAAAACTTGAATGATGCTAAAGTAATTTTTGGAGAGGGGACTGAGGCTAGGGGGTCTCTGATGTATTCTTTATAATTTCTATTCATCTTCATTGGATGGTTAGTGGTTAGAGTGGTAGGAAGCATATTATTATTTACATATGTATTCTAGACAAATTATTTTTTATTCAATAATTTTTTGGTTTTTTCTACCGAATTAAATTGAACCATACTGAATCGGTAATTTACTGAACCAAACCGAAATTTTCTGTTTGGCAAACGGTACGAGATTTCAAAATACCGAACCAGCCGATATAACGAAATTTGGTACGGTTCGGTTCTACCATTTGCACAGCCCTACCTAAGATAGTAGTGTGAGCAGAAATATTATACTTTCATATTCAATCTATTTACCAAAAAGAAAAAAAGTTAAAAGTATTTGAATTCAATAAATGTTATCTTTCTTCTATCTTACCGAATACTAACTTCTTAACCATGTTCTATATATTGTAGCCATTTATTTAAAAATAAGCATATTGATAAACTTAAGTTGTCAAGAATGCTTGGATTTGAACTAAAGAAAACTATTCAATGATGAATGAATTTGCAAGCTCAGCCAAGTTATTTTGAAATTTTCAAGTGTACCGATTTAGACCTCGAGAAAAAAATAGAAGCTTGTGTTGTGTATATAATATAAGATGTCTATGGAGTTCAATGTAATTGGTTGAATTTTCTTATGCTGCTTTAATTCATATAATACATAACAATTTGATGTGTGTGCATTTGTTATATAACTAAATTCACGTTACTTGAATATATATATATATATATATATATATATATATATATATATATATATATATATATATATATATATATATTGCTTTTGTTAAGAGAAAGTTTAAGAATGAATGTCATAATAATATATTACGATTGAATCTAAAAAGTATCAGCTAATTTTTAGAAGACGGCCCCGATATTAAATATCGCCTAGGGCCCCGTAATATGTCAGGCCGGCCCTGCACGAAACCTATTTTTTATCTATGTTGTTTGTTTGCCAGCTAGTAAATAACATCTCCCTTTTGTTTGTAGAGTTTGTTTTGCAACTTTCTCGTTGCTGAGATTGTTCATTCACATGTTAGTTCTAATAGACAAATACACACCTATGATAATTTTATTAACATGTATCCTCGTATGTTCATATAAATATAGCAGTAATATCCCTTTATATCGATTTATACCTAATTATGGGTCCTATAGTTTATTAAAACAGAACAAATGGAAAGCAAGTCTTGTTTACAAGAACAGAAAGAATCAGAGGGACAAACAACACAAGTAGCAGGAGAAGAAGAAGAAGAAGAAGAAGAGGAGTTTGTTATGCTTAATTTGGATAGACTTCCTAATTCAATTGAAATACCTCCAAACGCGCCATACGTTCTCTCTGTATGACTCAATTTCTCAGCTGTCGTTAATTTATTTGAATGCTCCATTTATTTCTCCGAAAAGGCCCTACTTGTTTCCATGTTAAAGTTAAAAGTCTTAAACAACATATTGATTCATACTAGTAATGTATCCTTTTATGTCTCATTTAACTTATTGCTGAATGAATATTTCAGGGCTTGGACACGCTCAACCCAATTTTGATCATAGATAACAAAATCAAGTTGGTAAGTAGAAGGGAGTATGTCTTTTCTAATAATTGCATCTAATTTAAGAGGAAGTTCTTGATTTTTATATTATGCTTTTGATGGAGAAATGATGGACCATATCACTTATAGAGCTACTCTTAAGACGTATCATCTCTAAAACATTTGTATTTGCTAGCCGTTGTATAATTTGGAATAATTTTTTCTACATGAAGCATAATAGCTTAAGTTCTTTGAATGAAACTTATTTGGTTTTGGGTGAACATCTGTTTTTGGTTGAAATTCTAGTTTTGTGAGCACTTCGAATTCTTGATTTAGCTTTTTATTATAGGAGAAATGAGAAAAGTTACATTTTACCTTTTTTGGCAGTGTTCAGTATAGATATCATTGTACCTTCATAATATGTTCCCCTTGGCTTCAGGTTGGAAAATATGAAGAAACAATTGGAACATGTCTTGTTTTTCAAGAACATGGTAAGCAAGCTCATTATTTCACTCAACAAGGAGCTAATTGTATAAAGATTACCTCTTAAATTCGACTATATTCTAGCTTTAGCACTTCATTTGTTGATTCATAGTACAGTAAGAACTCTTTGGAAAACTCTTTAACACATACCCTGTTGCTTGGCCAAATCATTCCAATCGGCAAGTCTATTTGTACATGTCTTGTCAGTGGTCACTCTCTAAGAGGGTTATCCAGGGACATTTGCCCTGTATACGTTCTTGGGTTCGATCGAGTCTTTCATTGCATAATGGTTATTTTTTATTTTTTGTTATTTGCTTCCTTTTAATTATATGGGAGCTACCGAGCTAGAATTTGTTTTCCATAAATTTGTGCTTTTCAAGATTTAATCTTTTTATTTTTTTCACATCTTACGCCTTAAACCATTTAACATTATTGCACTATAACATACTGGCGTGTTCCCTGTGACATATGATTACTTGTGCAGAAGCTCATGTAGTTCATGAAGAAACGGGGCCATCAGAAGCCAACCTTTTCTCTGGAGTACGAATTATGGATCCTCAACAAACTCCAGTCAAACAAATAAAGCCAATAGCAAAGCTTCATAAGATTCTTAGATTCAGACCCTTTCTGGAAGCCGACGATGAAGACAGACCCAGACAAGGTGCAAAAAGGCCATCTTAGCGCGAATAACGCGATTCCCTAGGTTTTAAATATTGTTTGAAAAGAGTTAACAAGTTTTGCCATGTAGAGTTTTTCTTTCCCTAACCAGATGACATTAGTGCATATGTAAAGTGATTTAGAAATGGCTTCTTCTAAATTTTGTGGATCTAATTTTAGTTCTTTATTGGTATATGAACTAAATGGTGTTCTTGGATACATTGAAATTAACTTTTTTTTGGTTCATGTCATAACATTTATTTATGTAGGCTCTATTATTTCATAGGAGATTCAAATTCTTTTTGGGGTTTGTTTGAGGTGCATACATTTTCCAAAACTTAATATTGTTACTTGTATATTACAACAATTTTGGTCTAAATTTCAGTTTGCCTTCTCTCTCTAACTATTATCGAGTTCACTTTTCCTATACAAATATTAGTTGTTGGCCCCAAAATGCACTCCGATGTGATACAAAGAACCTGTTTGTTTAACTTTTCACAGAGTATTTTCAGAAATTTGGGGGATTTTTCTGATAATCTTGATCTTTCGTTTATTTGTAAAATATTGATTGTTTGATATGTTAAAGATGAAATTAGTAGATTTATTTTCAGAAAGTTGTAGGTTTATAAAGAGATTATGGAAAGAAGAGAAATAGAATAATGGGTATGGCATTTTTATGCTACATCAAATTTTTTATGTGAGATAATAATGTAAATAATAGGTTTTTTTTGGGTCTAAAATGATAGGTTATTTTATGTTAAATTAAATTAGAGTTTGTTTAGATTTTTTTTTTAAAGATAAAAATTTATTAAGATTAAATTATTTTTTACAAATAATTTTATAGGATAATCCCACTGTTTTAGATATTTTAGATAATTTTGTGTCAAGTTTAGAAAATTTTGTCTATATCACTAGAGCGCACAGTAATCAGCCCAACAGCTTGTGGTCTTTTAGTCAAGCCCATACAAAAGTTATCCTGGAGTCTTTCTTCAAAATTGTTTACAGTTTTTTGCTTCCTTTTTTTTTTTTGAGAAAAAACTTTTTAAAGTAAATATTTTATTTCTTTTGATGTATTCTATCTTAAAAGATGTTTTATCTTATGGTCCATTTGGATGGATGGATTTGGGTTGGGTGGATTTGAAATCCCTTTTCAAATTCATCATGTTATTTGAATACAAAAATTAAATCCACTCATTTGAAATCTTGGATTTTAGTCCAATGGATTTCAGACTAATTTTAAGTGGATTTGAAATTCCTCTTAAAACTAGTCATTTGAAATTCACTTAAAAAAAATTCACATTGTATACTTTCAAAAATTATAATTTGATCCCAGATTTTCAAAAAACCTAGAATTGCATTTCAGTCCATAATTTTCAAAAAATTAAAATTTGCAATTCGACTACTATTTTCAGAAATTCGAATTGCACTTTTGGTCCCTCAATTTTCGGAAATTGCAATTTTGACCCAGATTTTCGAAGAACCCAGAATGACAATTCAGTCCAGAATTTTCATAAATAAAATTTTCAATTCGGACCCTGATTTTCAGGAACCGAATTTGCACCTTTGGTCCCTCAATTTTTGGATATTGCAATTTTGACCCTAGATTTTCGAAAATCAAGAATTGCAATTCAGTCCAGTGTTTTAAGAAAATAAAAAGTGAATTGCAATTCAGTCCAGTGTTTTAAGAAAATAAAAAGTTTCAATTCAGCCCCTGATTTTTAGAAATTCAAATTTGCACTTTTGGTCCTCAATTTTTGAAAATTACAATTTGACCCCAAATTTTTGAAAAACCAAGAATTGCTATTCAGTTAATTTCGGAAGATTAAAATTTTCAATTTGGCCCCTAATTTTCAGAAATCCAAACTCTCACTTTTGGTACCTTAATTTTCATAAATTGCAATTTGACCCCATATTTTCAAAAAAATCAGAACTGCAATTCATTCCATAATTTTCAGAAGATTATAATTTTCAATTCTGCACCTGATTTTCAAAAATCCAAATTTGCACTTTTGGTCCCTTAATTTTCGAAAATTGCCATTTGACCCCAATTTTTCGAAAAACCCAAAGTTCCAATTCAGTCTAGAATTTCAGAAAATTAATATTTTAAATCCAGCCCCAGATTTTCTGAAATCCGAATTTGCACTTTTGGTCCCTCAATTTTCAAAAATTATAATTTTGTCCCAAATCGATTTATGCGATTTTATCCCAAAATCAACAACAAGAATTAACTCAGATAGCAAATTATAAGGCACCATTAGGAATTTCAAATAACACAAATGATATATACGAAACAATGAATTTTGAATGAATGGATTTGAAATCCTTTGAAAAAAAATTTATCCAAACAATAAATTGCAAATGAATGGATTTCAAATCATTGGAATTTCAAATCCATTCATTTGAAATCCCTCTTCATTTCAAATCCATCCATCCAAATGGGCCCTTAAGTATTTTCTCACAAAAGACCTTGGGCATGTTTATTTGGTGTTTGGGAAAGTAGTTTTAGAGAGTAATGAAGGTTTGTGAAATAATATTCATTTGCATAATGTTGTTTGTTTGAGTTTTAATCGAGTGATTGGAAAATAAGAGTAAGATGTGTACGACTTCATGTCAAATCATATTTGTTATGTGAGATAAAGTGTGTAAGATATAAGATACTTTATATCAAATCATAGTAGAGTTTGTATAGATTTTGCTTACAAATAAGAAAATTGTTATTTGATTGGCTTTTAATTAAGAGAGTAGTTTGAAAAAATTTAGAGATAAAATTTATTTCAGAAAATAAAAATACATGTTTGTTCGGCATTTTCCAAACACAAAATAAATTTGAGAAACGCCAAACAAACATGCCCCTAAAGTTTACTTAGATTAGACATAACATAACATGCATATTTTTTTTAATCTTATTTTTCTTAATTGTAGAATCTCTAGAAAGAAAAAACTCATGTAACATTTTTTTTTTCCCAAGAGCTTAATTCTTTTCGAGGCGTGTTGGGCACATAAAGTGTGAACCTCTCCCAACATGAATTCGAATCTGAGTCCGCTACTTTATAGTGACTAGTCTCTTCCACTAGATCAATCACTTGTTGGTGTAACATCTTTTAGTTCAACATGATTTTTCTTTTAATATGATCAAGACTTCATAGGTTCTAACTCCTACTATTGTGGGTATTTCTTTAATTTAATACTAGTCTTAGTAATTAGTTTATTTTTATAATTTGATTTCAAAATAGATTTTATGATATAATAGTTATTGATGTCGTTATTTTTTTTTTTTTTACCTTTTATCATACTATGATCTCTTCATACTATAGTCTCTAAAGAATAATCTATAACTTTTTAAGAAATAAATCTATATCTTTGGAAATTAGACAATTTCTTCGAAATGCATGAAAATTGAAAATTTTCTAAAATAATCTCCAAATTCCTAAAAACACGAACAAAGGAAACCACATGCTCCCTCGTCTCATTAACTATATACTATACTAAGAAAGTTTCCCTTATTTCAGACTGACCGTTTAGGCTCTATGTGGATGGATTATGACTTAGTTTCAAGAGTCTCACGAAAAGGAGTCAGAGCTCTTTGAATTTAAAAAGAAAATTCGTGAAGCTCATTACAAACATATTTAGTGATCCACGCTCAAACTCTTTGAAGTTTGAACCTATAAATAGGTTTCAAAGATTTCACCAAATCACGGAAACCATTTTCTTAAAACAAAGACCCGCGACCTTAGCTATAGTCAGCCTATAGAGAACAATTTTCTACTCATCCAAATAAAGATGAACAATTTCAGATTCTTTTTAATATGCGAAAAGTTATTTATTTTGACATTATATATTTTCTAATTTATGGTTAATTGTGTGACAGTTTAATGTTGATTTGAAATGACCCTCGAGATATTATTGAGTGCATACAATTATTTGTACCTGGAAAAGTGTTTTGGACCCCTTATTATTGTTTTATTCAAAGTCGACTGGTATCAGAAAATTAGACCGACCATCTAAATGATTAAAGATTAGTGTGTCACAGTCTGGAACTTTTATACCGGAAAGTCGTAACAGTTTTAATTTAATAATGTTTTTTTTTTTTTAGCTTAAGTTAGATTAGGTTTTTATTTTTTGGTAAAATAAAATAATTAGATTAGGTTAGACTTCCCTCAATTAATGTAAATAAACCTGCTCCAGACTTCACTATCACGTGAGTTGTAAGTTGTGAGTCATTTCAATTGTACTCATCACCTATGGACAGTACTGCACTAATATTACATTATTATATATACACTCTTAATATTGATTATACAATTAGTTGTGGTCTGATAATCCTTTATAGTAATTAGAAGAATTTTAATAGTTTGATGCATTTTGGTTGCAAGATATTAATTTTCAATAAATTATAGTAAAATACAGTGTTGAATACTTTTCGAATACAATATTTGTGTGATATGTATAAGACATGTCTTGTACACCTAGTTTACAAAGAAAAATTAGACACATGTATTGATTGTTGAATACTTCCTTAATGTATCCGACACTTTCATATTAAAATTTTTCTAAATCACCACAATTGATAAGGATAATGTAAGGCACCAAATCACATTGTATATCATATACTACTTAGCAATATAAATATAAAATCAGCTAAGAGCCTAAGAGGGGACATTTACATATAAATGATGATGTATAATTAGTATTAAATTACTAGACGATTTTATTTTATAATACTTATGTAGTTGAGTCCTACTTTTTTTTAAAGAAATGTTTATTACACTAACTTCATTAAATCAACATCACTAAATAAAAAATCTATCAAATTACAATCATTTATAATATATAAGATTTAACTTAATCTAGTTCGATATGCATAAATATACAAATTATGTATGAGATATTAATATTCATATAAATATCATATTATATCCTATAAATATTAAAGATTTGTATTCAGTTGTCATGCCATATCCGTGTAAACTAGAATATGATATATCATACTATATTACATAATCACATCTTCATAATTATATTTTTTTTGAAAAAGTCGAATCTATTACACTACCCCGTTGCCTAAATATTTATTGCAACATCTAGAGATAGAGTGATGTGATATCATTCAGTGATTATTGCATAAACAATCACAAATTTGTTTTTATCATTTTCCCCCTAAATTAAAAACGGAATCTCGCAATTTATCATAATTACAGTGTGAAAGATTACGTGGATCTCGAAGAGAATATATTTCATATCTGCACAGAATAGGGAAATCTTTAATTAATTAATTAAGCTTCATTATTTAATTTTACGTACTTTTTTGCAGGCTAGGTGCAGCTAAAGTACTACTATTATAAATGGAAAAAAGTTGGATAAAATTTGGATGCAGAGAATCTTATATGAGACCCCATCCATTATATATATTCCCTTTTATTTGGTAAGTTCGTCAGAATTCCAAGAATTAATAAATCTAAATGAAAATAAAATAAAGTATCAATGGGGAGCACTATAATAAATACAACCACAGGAAACAACTGTGCATTAGGTAATATTGGGTACGAGTACGACGTACATGTAACAGAAACACAACAATATCTTTTCAGCGCCCAACTTGCTTTAAAAAAGTAACGAAGAATTAATCAGATTTATTTTGGAAAATTTGTAACGATCAAAATTTCGAATTGTTTGAAAATGCTTATTTTAACAAATCTACTACTTGAACCAAAAATATATGAGCCAACTTAATTTTAGTCTTAATTATAAAAAATAAAAATAAAAATAAAAACTTAATTTCAGTCTCTTTTTGTGGTACAGAATTCAGATAACACATTTAACTAATATTTAGTTATTTACACCAATAGACTTTTGCTTACAAGGTCTATTCTTTTTGGCTCTTTTTGTGCAATCCTTCAGAAATTCGTTCTGAATTATTTGTACGAACTTCATACATTTTGGTGAAAGTTTATTTCATGCTTCTATAGATTATGGCCGACAGTTGGAACTTATAAGTTAATTTTGAATTTGCTCAAAATTAAATATTACGAAGATGATCTCTTAAATATCATGAAACCAATGATTATTGTTCGACTGTAGTTTCATCCATCTTATCAATATTGTGTAACATATTGATTCTTCTTAAATTTATCATAGCATATGCATCTTTCTTATTAATAATGTAGTGTAACACATTTATCCCTCTTAAATTCAAATTAGATTCATTTTTTTCGTCCATTCGTTTAAACTACTTTAACTGATACTTTTAAAATAAAAGCCACGTGAAAGTGAAAGTTACACTCAATTGATATTAATTTATGTAAACCCATAATTACAAGTAATAACATTTTTTTCCATAAAACTAGAAAATCACCTCCACATAATCTCATGAATTAGAAAACTATCTCCATATAAAAATTTACAGATCCACATCCCCAATTAAATTTGAAGCTAAACCCCACATACCAACTGAATTACTATTAGTATAACAGCATATGTAAGAAGAACATGGATTAAATCTAAAAAAAGGAAATAGGGAAGCTACGAGGAAAGAGGTAAACAGTGCATTTGAAGGAGTAAGCGTGGGACTACCTGAATCCGTACAGAGAACCTATTTATTAAAAAAGGAGGCGGTTTGATGACCGACTCACCGGCAAAAAGGAAAAAAGAATGGCCGTTGTTAAAAAAGAAATTTATTACAGGCTGGACTGGCAGATTTGTTGTAATGATTCGCCTTCCTATACCTCGACAGCCGTTGTCGTTTTGTGCCACCTAGGCTATGCAGTTCCGTGCCACCGTTCTATTTCCTTTTTATTTTTATATTTGATTCGTTCCATTTATTTTATCTTGCACAATTGATCAATCAACGACTAAATTTATAAAAATTATAATAAATACTAATAAATATATTTTGTTAATAAGTTAATAATATTATATGAAATTATATATATATATATATATATATATATTAATATTTAAAAGATTTAATAAACCACAAAAATAAGTAAATTTAACATGATAAGTGTTTCGCTGGGCCAAAGCCCTTCCACATGAGTTTTAGACAAACTCATCACAAATATACTCATAAATTTATCACAAACTTTTTAAATCTATAAAATATTGATTTGACACATATCTTCTATTTTTTTCCCCAATACTCCCTAAAAAAGACATTAATTTGACACTTATTTCCTACTTTTCTCCCCAAAGCCCAACATCCAAAACCAATCAAAGTGGGGTTTCAACCTTTTCAAAACCACAAAATCCAACAATCAAAACCTAACTAAATAAAGTTTCAAAGGTTTCAACGGAACCATTCAAATCATTTTTTTAAAACTCAGACTTGCGAAATCGAGCCAATATCCATCCAGATAGACCCTATGATTTGACACCTACACCTACTTTTTTTTTCTTTTTCCAAATTCTATTAAAAAGTATTGATTTGACATCTACCACAGACTTTTTTACTCCAAACCCTAAATTTAAGTGTGGTTTCAACTTTTTCAAAACTACAAAACCCAGAATAAAACCTAATCAAATGGGATTTCAAAAGTTTCATCGAAACCACCCAAACCATTTTTTTTGAAATTGAGACTCACAAAACCGAGTCAATACCCTTCCAAATAGGGCTAGGATTGAAAATCAAATCAATCAATTCGATACTCAGCTCGAGCTCGTTTGAGCTCGGTTCGTCAAATAAATCAAACAAGCTTGAACAATATTTCTTGTTTGATAACTTTCGAAGCTCAGCTCGGGCTCGAGCTCAATAAGCTAAAAATTGAAAAAAACATGTATGAAATATCAAGTTACTCGATATTTGGCTCGAGCTCGTTCTATAAAAGCTCGTTTGAGCTCGGTTCGTTAAGAAATCATACCAAGCTCAAACACAAAATTTCAAGCTTGATAAAATTCAAACCAAGCTTGAACAATGTGTCGTTTGATACTACTATGCTCGTTTACACCCCTAAATAGGGTCGGGGATGACATAAGTTAAGTGAAAAGTGTCAAATCAATAATTTTTATAAAGTTTATAAATATGAAAAACTAATTATAAGTGGGTAGTAGGTTCTGATAGATTTCATTCGAATTTGGATTGAGTTTCACTCGAGCCTTGTCCAAACGCGAGTTGAGAGAATCTAACTTAGTTCCACGATTTGGAAACATGCCATGGTGGAAAAATATTAAGTTAATGGAGTAACTTGGACATATCTTAAGTGGGACCCACTTTAAGAAAAGAGTCGGGTTTACGGAATTATATTCTACTCCATGAGTAAATTAAAATGGTATATGGTATGTCCAAATTGGAGTACGGGTGAATGAGAAAGTATAGGTAACATGCCATGTCCAAACATATCTATAAGGAGCCTCCGGGTTAGGGATGTAACGAGTATCACATAGTGCAATTTTCAAGGTCAAGTTGAAAAATTGAACATGAATTTGGATTTGAAGTTAGTTTGATTGATAGGCGAACCGAGCTCAATTAAATTTCAATGAAGTTTAATGTGTTTAATTTAATTATTAGTTTGACATTTTGCACATTTTTATTTATCGAGATGATCTCGAAGCAAACTTAAAATTTGTCAGATATTTTTTATATTATCTTGTTTTATATGTCTATTGAATTCAAAATTTCAAAGGAACTTATATTGAATATATATATATATATATATATATATATATATATATATATATATATATATATATATATATATATATATATATATAATTATTAATTATTAATTTAATTTTAGCCTTAAAATCACTTCACACGAGAAATGCTCACCAGTCTGGTTCACTCCCTAGGTCAAAGCTGATGGGCTCTCTTTAAATGCTTTCTTTTTCTCTCAACCGTTACTAGTCTTTTAATTACCAAAAAAAAAATGCCAACCGTTACTAGTCTTTTCTTTTGTTTTTGTGTGGTGCCGTTTATTAAATTCAGTTGGAATTTTGCAATGCTTTCTTTAAAATAAAAATGTTGCTTTAATGCAAAAGTCTACTATAAATTGACAATGTAAAGGAAACTTGCATATATTTTGATAAGGCTGGAAATTGAAAATAAATTTAATTTTAATGTAACCCAATTTTCTAAGATTTTTGTCTGATTAAATATATGATTGATAAATTCCGTATCCCAAGAAACATGAAATGAATATAGATCTAATCGCGTTTGAATTTGATCTGATTCAACTAATTGACATGCCTTTCTAAAAGAATACGTATATCATCTCGACTCTATGATTGGATTTACAATTTTTTTCTATAATCAATTTGTTTACGATGCAGTTGAAACATTTATAATAATGAAGGATGAAACATGGGTTTACAATGGAGAAAAATAGACTTTTAACATATGTGAAAACTAATTTAAATTTAAAAATATTAAGGGTGTGGTGTTTAAATTTAATAACCTTACATAGAAACTTATAATAAGTACTATAAACAAGTGGATTAGGACCAGGATCATACCCTCCGTCTATATAGTTTATTGCCATTTATTGAGATTGTGAGGGTAATTATACTCCATTTAGTAGGATCAATGATATGAAAGAAAAAGGTAAAATTACAGAAAACGTCTCAAACTAATTAGTGATTTTGGATTTTCGTCCCGAACTATTTAACTTGGCGAATTTCATCCCGTAATTTAATATTTTTTTGGAATATCGTCCCAAACTAATTACTAATCTTGATTTTTCATCCCAAACTATATCAACTCGCCAAATTTCGTCCCATAATTTACCATTTTGTATGAATTTAGTCCCAATATTAAATTTTTAATTTAATGGAAATGACGGTTCAATCTGGTAATTAGTTTGGGACGAACTCTGCAATATTATATAATTATTCATGTTAAACTTTACCATGTCATGATACTTAAGCAGCCATGTGATAATTCATCGGCAAATGCGCAATTTCCATCTTATAATTACGGTGGGACGATATTCCAAAAAAAATATTAAATTACGGGATGAAATTCGCTAAGTTAAATAGTTTGGGACGAAAATCCAAAATCAGTAATTAGTTTGGAACAATTTTTTTGCAATTTTGCCAAACAAAAAAATATTATATGGTAAACTTTTTCAAGATTTTGGTTTGTTTATCACATAATAATTGTGATGGAAATTGTTCGAGAACTAAAATGTTCTCAATTTTATTTTTATCCAAATAATTATTGTGGCTTTCCCTTTATTACAATTGCATTGTTACATTACTTATTTTTTTCATAAATAATTATTACTCCATCTGTTTTAAGTTAATTGGCACATTTAACTTTTTCACATAAATTAAACAATTCAATAATTAATCATTTTTCTAAAATAAAATGTCAAAAATATATTTTTAATGATTGTTTTAATTAATATCATTGATCTTTGTGCACTCTACTTTATTGTGCAAACTTATAAATAAGAAAGTAGTATAATAATTTTATTGATGTAAGGAGATAACACAAGTGGGAGTTCTACGACACTTACATAATATATTGTTGTTGGTTTTTGAAGGAAATAGGAACTTGAATAACTAAATAAGTTGATATTTTGGGTCTTGTTAAAGAAATAAAGAGATTATTGGTGACAATAAGTTCTTTCAAAATTACTATGTTATATTATATTCTCTCCGTTTCATATTTATTATTATATTTGCAAAAAATAAAATGTTTCAAATTAATTGGCATGTTTGGATTTTCAAAGCATTTTTTTTTCAATTTTGCCTCTTTCTCTTATAGGAGTTGGAAAATTCAATGGTCATCACTCACTAATAAAAAGTTAAAAAGTAACCATCATTATAAAGGGTATTTGAGATATTTTATCATAAAAAATATATAATTATAAGATTTTTTAATGTGTGTAAAAAGTAAGAATGTGCCAAGTAATATGAAACGGAGGAAGTATTTGTTAAGTGAAATAATTTATGTAAGAGATAAATTACTTTTTGTCAAATCAATGTAGAATTCATGTAATTTTTGTTAGAGATAAAAAAATTATTATTTGACTTTGGGAGAGTAGCTTGAAAAAATTAAGTGATGATAAATTTATTTTAAAAATTATAAAACACGTTTGTTTCATTTTTTACAAACACAAAATAATTTTAGAAAAAGTAAAATAAACAGGCCAAGCCGCCAAGGACACTATACCCACGACAAACTGCATAAGATGGTAAAATACTAAAATGTATGTCATTCTAGAAAATCTTCATTACACAACACTTATTCACTCAAGACACCCTATAGGGACTTGCACAAGTAGATATTATGATTTAATGGAAATTAAATACTGTAATTCGATATTTTGATTAAAAGTAGCTGGACTAAAGATCTAACTATAATAATTAATTCAGTGAAACTGCACGAGTTTCTAAAAAAAATGCAAGAGTATTATTCTTAAAATATACTCCTACTATGTGACGTAATAATGGAAATAAAATGTTGAAATTTGAAAATTAATATAATTAAGTTCTACAAAGATTTGATACTATTGATATATTTCAAATTAATTTTTTTTGAACCACTGGAGCGTAAAACAAATTCATTTATTTCACCAATATGAAAATCTGATATTATTGAAATATTTAACAAATAGTTAAATTTTGAAACTTGTGGAGCGGAAACGAGTTTATTTATTTCATCGATTTGACAACCGTTCAATATAATTGTTAAAAACTCAAATTATGAACATCTCTTAGGCCATCTCCAAGAGCAAGTGTAAAACTTAAATTTTAAGAGTTTTGTTAAAATTATGACAAAAAGTGCTCTCCAAGAGCACATGTAAAATTTAAGAGTTGTTAAAATTTATAGGTTTGGATGGCCAAATACCCATGGCCAAATACAAATTGCTATTTGCAATTATTTACAAGAAAGTTTGTACTTTCATGCAAAACATTAAAATATTATGCCCATACAACTCCAAAAATTAATATATTTTTTTAAAAACTATTTATAATTATGAAATTAAATAAAAAAATTAATATTATAAATATATCATTATTATTTATATAAAATACTTCCTCCGTCCCATTAATTTTTATCCCTTGGTACTATTGACCATTCAACTTGACTAAATTCAAAAGAAAATTAATAAATAATTTAATTAATATATTTAACTAATAATTTGATAATATTATATGACACTATGTATATTAATATTTAAAAGATTTAATACGCCAAAAATATGAATAATTTATCAAGATAAATCATTTAAAAGATTGAAAAATTTGACTGGATAATATAGCTAATTGAGTAAAAATAATGGGATGGAGGAAGCAATATATAAAAGTTATATGTTAAAATATAAACTAGCTGTTGGAGTGCAGAGTAAAAAGTGAAAGTGTATAACACTGTTCATTACTTATATTTTAGGATAAGAGGCTGAAATTTAAAGGTGCTGTTGGAGATGGCCTTATACGCTTAGAAACAACTCGACATAATTACATAAAATTTAAATTTAATTTTCAAATATAAAAGTCTCTGACATAGAGATAATGATACATCAACACTTTATTAGCCAGTAAGGACACAATAAAATATGTATGAATCAATTAAGTATATTAACTAATTCAATATATTTTACACAATTTTTTATTTTTAGAGAGGATATTTTACAGACAATTACATATATTTCACCATGTCAATGTTATAGTATCTTTCATCTACTAAAAATACATTTACATCACAACACTCATGAGAAATGAAAGACTGGTACTCTAATAAATTGGAAATCTTGAGTATTTTCCAAATATAAAATATTCTTAATAAATAATATAAATATATATATTTAGAAGAAAAAAGAAAAAGGAAAATGGTGGAGAAAAGTTAGAAAAATCCAAAAAAGGGGGTTGGGGGAAATTTGGGAGATAGTGAAGCATACACCAGTTAAAGGAAAGTGTAGTTAAATAATGATATGCATATGTGTAAATCAGTGCAAAGCTTATGTGACGCGTGTTCGTACGCCAGCTGTAACCCAAATCCCCCCAAAACCAACCGCTTCAACCCGTTTCCCCAAGCGGTGACATCAGCCCTCTTAATATATTTTTCCACCGGCTACTCCGGTTATCCCTATCGCTTCTTTCATATAAATACCCCTCATTTCCCCCCTACCCACTAAAAAGAAAGAAACCCACTTCTTTCTTCTCTCTACACCCTAAAATGGAAACAAAAATGGATACGGATCGGATCAAGGGTCCATGGAGCCCCGAAGAAGATGATCTACTACAGCAGCTGGTTCAAAAACACGGCCCGAGAAACTGGTCCATCATCAGCAAATCGGTTCCTGGTCGATCCGGAAAGAGTTGCCGGTTGCGTTGGTGCAATCAACTCTCTCCACAGGTGGAGCATCGGGCTTTCACGCCCGAAGAAGACGAGAAAATAATCCGGGCCCATGCTAAATTCGGCAACAAATGGGCCACCATAGCCCGACTTCTGTCGGGTCGAACCGATAACGCCATTAAAAACCACTGGAACTCCACCCTCAAGCGAAAGAGCAGCTCCGACGATGGTGGGAACGACGGCTATGATTGTTCGGGTCGGGCTCTGAAGAGATCCGTCAGTGCCGGGTCGGATCTCCCTGTTTCGGGTCTTAATTGGAGCCCCGGCAGCCCGTCCGGGTCTGACGTCAGCGAATCCAGCCTTTTGTACAAGCCGTTGCAGGTCGAAACAGTGTCGTATGACCCGCCAACGAGTCTCAGCGTCACTCTCAGCCTTTCGCTTCCGGGTGTCGAGTCAACTCGTCCAAGCAACACCGAGTCGACTCAGTTCATAACAAATCAACCCACCGAGTTGCTCCCTGTTTTGGCAACACCTGTTCCTCCTCCGCCGCCGCCGCCGCCACCAGCCTTACAGACTGCAGCCCGTGTTCAAATACAAACACCCATTCCGAATATATGTGGGTACGAATCAGCTGCGCCGCCGTTCACGGCGAACTTGATGGAGGTGATGCAGGATATGATTAAGGCTGAGGTGAGGAATTATATGTTGGGACTGGAGCAGAAACACCAGCATCAATACATTCAGCAACAGCAATTCCATCAACAAGAATATCAACATCATATTCAAATTCAACAGCAGTTTCAGCAGTGTAATGAAGGATTCAGGAATGCGGCAATGAAGCGCATCGGAATCAACAGGGTTGATTAATTATAAATTTAGTATCTTTTAAAAAGAATATGTGAAAAGTAGAAATGACATAAAGAAACGATCTTTGTTTCTTGTTCAGTTTGGAGTTTTTTTGGGTATTGTATAGTGAGGAGAAGAAGAAGAAGAAGAAGAAGGCGAGATAGGTGGAAGTTAACATCTTTTTGTTTTGTCCGTTTCCGAGCAGATTTTAGGGTGGAAAAAGAAAAAAAATAAAATAAACTAAATTTTATTAAGGCGATGTTTAAATCGTTCTTTACTGTCTTTCTAGGAATTAAAATTTAATTAAATAATTTAAGTAATTTCTTGTCATGATATTGTGATTATTGTGTTTGTCATGAGTCAATTCATTCAGATGAGGGAACTGAAAGCTACCAAAACAAGAAAAGAAGTGGGACTGTAGGCTTCTCCTTCTTTTCTTGTGTATAAAATTGAAATTAGTATTTACTGTAGTATTTACCATGAATTTGGACCAAAAAAATAAGGGAATTTTTTTGTTAAGATCCGTTTTTTCATAGACCATAACATAAAATTTGTAAATATATTTGATGGATGCATTTATTTTGTTTATTGTCTATGAAAAATCTTATCTAGACAAGTATCATCCAAAAATAAGAGGTATTTACCATGGATCGAATTTCTATACATTTTCACTCACGAGACAGTAAAGTTTATTCTAGAAACACTCAAAATTAGAAAAGTCATGAATTTCACCAAAAACATAAATTTAATTTGGAACAAAACTGTCATATAGGGTTGTCAATAGGTCGGATTTGGCTCGATCAAGATCCTACTCCCTCCGTTTCATAATATCTGTCGTTTTGAGAAGTTTTTCTTGTGCCATATTACCTGTCACTTTGTATTTTCAATAAAGCTTTAATTACTTTTTTTCCATTTTTGCCCTTTATGCTTATAATTTTTCTCAAACATTAATTGACTCTTTATCACCTCTTTTTTATCTCCTTTTTCTTAATCATTATCAATTCCAAAACAATTTTCATACTTCCAAAGTCACGTAAACCACAAAATTGAAGAAGATTTAATATACTCATAAAGATTGGAGTACTTGACTTCAAATTATTTTATTTAAATGGACAATAAAAAAAACAAAAAGTAACATGGAAGAAAAGAACATAAAGAAAAAAATTCGAATTGATAAAATTATTTGGCTACAAAATTTGAAAGGGATAATTGAAATTTCAAGTTGGATTGATCAAATAATGAATTCTAGATATAAATTTTGGAGGGAAGAAATAATAAAAGTAATGGCCGATTAACATTGAGATAATTAAGGGACATGGAAATAAATACTTGGAGATAGTGACGAATACAAATGGAAGTAGTTAATGAGATAATTAAGGAATATGGAGTATTTAAGATAGTTAAAGAGAGAGAGTTAGTGGATGGAGTAATTAATTAAAAAGGGTATCTTAGTCTTTTTATTCTTTTTTCCCTAGAATTCAGCCACAATCAATGAATTCCTTAATATATGTGCATACACGTGAAAAGACAGATAATATGAAACAGAGGGAGTATTTCATTTAAGATGGATTGGTTTCGGATTGGATTTGAATTTCGTTCGGATGTAAGTTTTTCGTGATTGTCGAATCTTGATCAAATTCGGTCAGGTATTGAATATTTTTTGGATTCAATGAAATCTTTATTTTTAAAATTTAAACTAATACTTTTCTTAAAACAAATTTGATAACTTAATGATTTTATTTAATTTAGATTACATGTTCAAGTTCACACGTGCAAACCTTTTTAACTATTATTAATATTTTTTGATGAAAATATACATAAAAATGCAACCATGAATGCACTATTAACTAGTATTATCTTAAACTAGTGATAGTTTATTATTATTGTTATTTATTTAATAAAATATTATGTATATATATAATTTCTTTATTTATTGTTAGATACGGATCGGATCAACTTAAATCTACATTCGTTCCACATACTTCAAATTACAAAACTTTATAATCGGATCAGATCCGTCAAATCTCTAATCCGGTTAAAACCCTAATAAATCGAGTTGGATATAAATCGAATTTGGATTGAAATCCACCTTATTGATAGCCCTATTGTCATATGCTCCCTCCGTTTCGAAAGACTTGTCACATTTGGCTTCACAATGCATCTTTTTCAGTTTTACCCTTTCTTACTTCTAGATTTACACTGTAAAACACAAAGATCAGTGGCATTTAATAAAGTAATTATTAAAAAGGTATTTTTGACATTTTATTTAGAAAAATGACTAATAATTGAATTACTTAAATTGTGTGAAAAGGTCAAATATAACAATTTATTTGAAACAAAAGGAGTATTAAATAACGCGGGGAAGAAGAGATATTCTTACAAACACTTGGGGCAATCATTTTCCTTTGAACCTTTCCTATAGGAAAAATAAACAAATTATAATAAATATCTGGAAAATAATAATTATCATGTTAGAGACAATAAACGAAAGCATTCTGCATTTAATCAAATTTCTTAAAAAATATATTATCATTTTTTAACTCATGTATTGCATTATGAATAAGAGAAAGTATATCAATATTTAATATATCAAATAACTAATGATTTTGTGCATAGCACGGACTTTAAGCTAGTTCTTATATAATGTAAAGAACACCACTAGCATAACAGCCGAGCGTCACAACTCTTTTATATCGTCGGTGGAATCTCAATCAACTTATTTGAAAAAGAAAAAAAAAACTTGTTATACAGGTGTACAAATTAAAGGACTGTGAAGTTTGCGGTTGTGATACAATCATTTTCCTAATATAAATCATAATTGCAAGACTAGCGATATTGTTAGACCAACTATTGTTGCCGTCATTTTTTGTTCCATACTAAGTACACAAGCACGAGTTGAAACTATAAAAAACTATGTCATTTTTTGTTTTTAAGATAAACCAACTAAAACATTATGCTATAGCCCTTTTGATGGTGCGTTCAATTCAGTCTAAAACTGTAAACTAAAATTTATATTTTTTTAAGAACCAACAATCTAATCTTCTATGCGCATCTCGTACTTTACAAATCAGATCATTCCATTATATAAATTACTAAATTCTTTATACTTGTTATGCAATCGGATTGGTATTAATCATTTATATTTGTTATCTGAATGGTTTCGCGTGAGTCGTGTGTCCAAAGTTCTAGACCAGAATTTGTACACTTTTTCTTTCAAAAGATAAATACTGAAGAAATTTTTTGTAAGTCGATTTTAGAAATTGGATTCTTAATTCAAAGTTGAACAGTACTAACACCTCATACATATATCATTGCCATGTCTATCAACGTCAACAGCTGCCACAACTTAATATGATGATATAAATTGGCAATTCAATACTGTAGAGGGTTTTAAGTTCGGAGAAGATTAGAAGGAATCCAAATTTTTACATGGCAGCAATAATTTTTTTTGTCAGATAATACTTCTCACAAAACACGTGTACCATACTTATGTTTTAACAATAATTGAGTGGGTCCAAGTTTAAGTCGAGTCTAGGCCAAATGTTATGAACATGACAAAAACTAAAGAATTGGGACAATTACACGGATTTCCCCTGAGGTTTAGGATAATTATTGTCCAATTCCATCGCAAATTTCATAATGTAAGGTACATGGAACAGGTTTTTTTACAATGTATATGTATATGTATGGGTTCAAATGTTATAAACTTACATGAAACTTGTAATTAATTTATTAGTGTATATGTATTCTTAAAATAAAAATATAATAACACATTAACATTTTTTTCCAAATTTTTTCATAATTCTTTTACAATTAAAGTACAAGGAAAAATAAATAAATTATGCTTAATTATAAGAAAAAGAAATTGTAGAACATAAATAAAAAATGTAAATATATTCAACTTTAACATTTAATAAGTAATTTTAATAATTTCAATTTTGTTCATAAGTAAAGTACAAAGATAAATGAATGAATGACGTTTGATCATGAGAAAAAAAAAAAACTTGAATAATAATTATTAGACATTATAAAAATGCTCACATGTTTACTAAAAAATTCTTAAACTTTTAACTAAAATATTTATTATAAAATCAATAATTTTTTACAAAAACTAAAAATACTCGATAAAATAAAATAGTTATTATAAAATCATAAATACATTTTTTAAATATTTCTTACTTAAATACAATAATATTAAAATCATATCTTATTTATATAAAAATTGTTTTATTAAAAATCAATAATTTTTTTTTAAACCCTCACCATCCCTAACCCCTCACCCGCCGGTCCCCAACCCCTCACCCGCCAATCTCCTCCCAGGCCCCGCGGTCTGGGAAACCTAGGGTTCGAACTAGGTCAGCGACACGGTCTGGGAGGATATTTGTGGGGTTGGAACGACAGAGGTAGGATTAGGGTTAGAGTCTTTTATGTTTATGTAAAAAATTAATTTTTGCAAGGGTAGTATTGTAATTTTGTATATCATTGCAAGAGGAATATTGTAATTTTGTGTATCATTTCACATCATTTTTGTAATATCTTTCAAATGTGGAGGGATCGAGGTGGATGTAATTATGAAATTGCGAAGGGATTGAGTAATAATTAGCCTAAATCTCAGGTGATGTAAATGTAATTATCCCTTGCCAAGGGTAAATAGGACAATTTGTTAACTTATTTTCTTTTAACTAAAACTGACGAGGACATGTGATCATTTCACATCATTTTGTAAGGTTTTTCAACAAGGGAGATGTGAGTGTAATTATGAAATTACGAAGGAATTGAGCAATAATTAGCCCAAACCTCAAGAGAGGTCATTGTAATTATCCCTAAAGAATTTGACCTCCGGAACGAGACCTGCGTTCTAGCAACAATTTTACTCTAAAGACACAAGCTTCAGTAATGCTGATCAACTCCAAGACTTTAATTGAAAGATTCCATTAAAAGCATGAAGTATATTTGAATTTGAATATAACAAAATTCAAATCTAATAAACCTTAATTTTTCTCAAAAAAAAAAAAAAAACTACTAAACCTTAAATCCATAAAAGACAATGATATAACATATACCACAAATTTTAACTTTATTAAAATAATTGATTAACATCAAAACTCAAATCAAATTATATTTTAAAATCTACAAAACCCAACATCCAAAAGCTCACCTGAAATCACATTTCAAATGTTTTGCTGAAAATACTCAAATCAATTTTTCAAAACCAAAATCGAACGGAACCCATCCAATAATTATGGACCCCAAATTTGCTTCAGAAATTAACCACCTGTCATGTTTGTTATTTCGATACAGAAACTAAGTATATGAGGCCATCTCCTATAATTAGAGGGGAGAAAAAAAATTAAATATAGGGGAGTAAAAGTGGTGAAGTAATATGAAATAAGGGGTGGGAAAGGCAATAATGCCTTGAGGCATTGATACACACATTACATTGAGCGGTGAGGCAAGGGGCTTTCCCCTTGTCTCACCCATCGAGCTTCTAACACTTGCTGCAACAGATGGCCGAAATCACCTGTTGTTCCTTTTTTTTTGTCTTTATTTATTTTATATTTAATAAAAAAATCCCCTTTTTTAAAAAAAATTCTTATTAAAATATAACTCTTATTTAATTTTAGTTTTAGTTCATTTGTGTATTATTTTTAAAAAGTTAACTTTGGTTTAAAAGATGTAACTTTTATTTAATAAAGTCAAATATGATTTATTTTGTTTTAATTTTATAAAAATCTTATTTTTTTAAAAAATTTCTTTAATTTGTGTATTATTTTTAAAAAGTTAAATTTAGTTTCAATTGTTAAAAACTCAAATTTAATTTAATTAATAATAAAAATTATTATTTCCAAATAGGTTTGCATATTATTACTATTATTATTACTAAGTGAGAGTGAAGAAGAATGAATATTGAAACGAATTAGAATGATAAGATTGAATTACTAAAGATGACTAAATGGGAAGTAGAGCGGAAAGAGGTGAAAAAAGAAAAAGGGATGAAAAATGGGAAGGGGAAGGGAAAGTTTGACTGAAATCACCTGAGTCAGCTTAGGTCGAGTCATCCAATGACTCACTGGATGACTCAGTGCACACAACAGCACACGTAAATAAGTAACTTGACACTCTATTGCCATCAACTCTTTCCTAAAGTATCAATTGAAAGAATGCACAACAGCATAAAACGTTTAACGCTTTTCAGGAATGCATACACACTCCTAACAATTTAGACAATCTTATATTGCATAGTTTATATTACTATGATAAATGATACTGTTTCTGCTAAGTAAAACAAAACCTAGAATTATTTTGGATGGTAAATCAACTCTCTTTTCCCTTAGTCACCTCCACCGCTAACTTCTGGACCATCATATTCAGCAAGGAAGAAAGTGCTCTCGTTCTTTTGCAGATACCTGTATCAAACATGAAAACCAAAAATCATTGATAAATCTAAGACATCTGTTGAGAATCCAATTGAAGCACAGCTGAAACATTAAAAACGCTGTTTGGTAGCAAAGATTAGGTCTTTTAACAACTTTTCTCTCTTATTTGGTAGCGTTGATAGATAAAGCCAGTCATTCCATAAACAAATGATAGCCCATCACTTTTAGGCACTAACATAAATAAGATAATGTCAAACAATATGATAATATAATGTCAAAGGTCCAACAACAATTTAGATGGGGAAGTTTGCCTCAAATGAATTCTAAGGTGATCAATGTGAGATTGAAGAAATACCTAAAGTTATGAGACTAGCGAGTAAAACAGCCATTTCTGGATAAAATTCTTGCTTATTGCTCTGACATTAATAGTATAAACTCATTTTCACCATGATTTGAAGGATCATGGTATAATAGAAAAATTCAATATAGAAACTAATTTTAGACTATTGTTATGCGATAACCACTATCAGGGGTCAAGATCCTCTATACCACAATTTGTATCACTAATAAGTAGCCACATGTACATGTGGCAATTACTTATTATAATTGTCACATGTACATGTGGCAATTACTCATTAGTGATACACAAGTGTGGTACACAAATTGTGGTACTATAGAGGATCTTGAGCCCAATATCAGTAGCTGAAAATAAAGGGAAAACTAGCTTACTTGAGAAATTCCTGCAATTTCTGCTGCATTCCGATCAAAGTCTCTTCCTCCATTTTCACATATGCCAACAATTCTGGCAACTTCACTGCAAAAACCATAAGATGCAGAAAGGTCAGAATTTTAAAAACTGATAACAGCAAACCAACAGACAATTATATACTACTATATATTCACAAAGACATAGTCTTCTTGGCATAAGAAAAAATCTATTCTCTCACCAACAGGTTTAAGAATTGTATCGATACACGAATAAATTCAACCCCTAAGAACACGAGTTGATCAAATATAGCAAAAATGAAAGGCATACCAAAGAGGCGCAATAAATGTTCAGCTCCATATATACTTGATGGAGATACATTATCTGAAACTGCGTCTCCATACTGCTGATGCTCCTTTTTGTACAAGAGAATGACAGGCAATGCTTTGTCAAAGTAACATCGTATCCCCTTTAAAATTTCTCCAGTTGCATCTACCATCCTGAGTCATAAATAAAATTATTGGTGGCCATTCACAAAGTACACCAGTACAGTTAACTTACCATCTTTCAAAGAAACAATTTCTCTCAATACCATTCATCACAAAATCATGCCATTATGATAAGAGACTTTTCCGACCAGTGATATATGCAACTGAAATTTTGCATAACTTTTTACCAAACAGGGAAGAATTTACAAACCATTACTTAAGAGGTGCCAAAGAAGACAGTAAAGTCAAATTAGTCAAATGCACAGGAGATAGACCTAAGCAGGGGGGCGGATGAATTGTTTATAAGAAACAGGTATTAAAATTAATGTGTAGCACATTTTAGAGCATATATTCCCAGCCAAATTTATACTGGCCCTGTATTCTATATCATTTATGCAACCCCTCAAGCAGATTGCCTGTCATCAGCATTCTTCTTGGCAACGTCACCCCCCCCCCCCCACTGCGCGCCAAACCAAATTAAATAAATGAAAGATGTTTATAATTGATGAATCGGAGCAGAAGGTTTCAGACAAATCACCCAATTACAAATAGAACTCTGAAAGAACTCCTGCATAGTTAATATTTAAAACAAAGGGAGAGAATCGAGGAAACTGCACGCAAATGATTCTCATATTTGAGAAGGTTGTAAATAATAGACTCACATGCCATCCTTCTTGGACCGGTACTCAAGATACTTCGTCAATATATCATCAACACTTGGAGATCGGGGGAGTTTTACGAGCTGCAAGAGAAGTAGTGTGTTAATGCACTGTTCACGTGTACTAACCCCGCCAGTAAAATTAAAATTGTCAAGCCAATAAGCCCCCCAAAAAAATGGAACAGGCCATAGCAACCTTAATAAAGTCTGTAAACAAACCAAAAATGTGTATATGAATGCTCGAGGGAAGTCACATAATGAACACCCAAAAGCAAAATTTGTTATTAATATTTTTCAGGCACGTCAAGCCGAGTAACACTATTATGAAATGAGTTAGATTAAAAGTCCATCGACATTAAAACCCTTCACAGCATTGCAATTACATATTGCAAAGACAGATAAACAATAATTTTAAAATTCACTTTTCCATGAAATTTAAAGTAAATATCAAGTTATATAATAAAGATGAGTAACTGTACATCATATTTATCTACTAATAGTTTAAAATTGAGAATTTTGTCATCACAGGTTCCGCAGGATTGCACATTGCTATTGCGTCTTCAAGGATAAAAATAGAGCAGAAACTAGCTAGATAAATCATGAATATGCACCTAGTGTATGTAGCCAATAAAATAAGAATAAAGAAAGCGTGTATGCTTGTAAATATATATTCAAGTTGAACTGAAACTATAATAAATTTCACTTTTGTTGACCTTCAATTTTAATAATTTTTTGCAAACGCTAAATCTAAGCCACAAAGTACATTGACACACAGCAACCAACATTATCTATATCATTGATTATAACAAATTAATCATCTTAAACTGATACAGCAAACAACTAGTGTTTGCTTTTCTTGCACGAATGTTCTTAATTAGGACTTTTTTTATTGCTAACGTGGAAAAAAAATATATTCAACAATGGTAATAATTTGTTCTTGCTTTACTCTGTTCTATTTTGGGGTAAGGAAGGAGGGTCGGGGGGGCTAAATGCTAATAAATACAATTACCTTATTCTGCTGAGTGATAAACTCCCAATCATCTACTAATAGCTTCTTCAGATTTGGTGGAATTTGAATCTTGATGAGTTTTTCTGCTGATAGATTGTCCTTCTAACAAGATAAAGACCAACACGTGGCTTATCAATATCAAGAATTAAGAGGACTATACTGCAAGTAAAATTCAATTGACTGACATTAAAAATATTCGTAAATTCCTACTTGCTAGCATTTCAAGTTTCAAAATCCTATTAGAGAACTTGAAAACACCTAAAACTTGAAAAAAGAGGAGCAGAATTTGCAAAAAGGATACTGCTGAAAACTATGAACTTCGGATATAGTACAAAACTAAGCTGCAGCCAATGCTGCAAAAAGCAGCATGAGTCTGCAGATGATTATGAGAGCAAATGGAAAAGCAATTTTGAAAGACTATATATCTATTATTACTCTGAGTGTAGTTCTGCTAATTAAATGACACTGGTACTGATGATGGAAAAATATAGTCTCACAATTAAAAGTAACAAATGTAAACACATCAAAGGTTTTATAATTATTATAAATCTCAATCAGAATTTCCCATAAAATATACAAATATTGAACAATAAATTTATGATCAACCATGTAAACCATAAGGTTAGAACAACACAAGTGCACATGCATTTATACGTACAAACTAGGGGTGAGCCTGATTCAATAAACCGAACGAACTGTACCGAAGAAGTTTCGGTACGGACCGATTACCGAACCGAATTTTCGAATTCGGTTCGGTAATCGGTTTCTGCCCCAGAACCGAAGTATATATGCTTTCGGTTTACCGAACCGAACCGGTTTACCGATTATTATCATTTTATTTTTATTTTTAGTTAATCAATTTCAATTTTAAGGCTGAGTCATTTTTCAATCGATTTGGTCCCAAAAAAAACCCTAACCTTCATTTTCCTTCCCTGCCTCTGCTCTGACCTCCGTCCACTGCCGTCCGTCAACCGCCGTCCGCCACTTCCTTCCTCCGCTGCCGTCTGGTCGCTGCCGTCCTCCAGAGCCATCCGCCGCCGGCGCTGTGTTTTGCTCTTTCTCCAGGTACTTTTGTTTTCGGTTATGGTAGTTTATATATAATAGTCTAATCTGTTCTTGAATGCAATTCTCACTCCAAAATTCACAATGGAATTATTTTGGTTTCCTATTCTGTGTTTGGAAGGTACTTCATTTTCCTTCCTTTTTTTCATATTCATAGTACGTGAATCGTAATATGTTTAAAATTAAGGTGATATAATTGGAAAATAGTTGGCAGTAATAATTTGGGCTTTGGAATAGAGATTCTGGCAGCTTTGGAAATTAGTTGGCACTTGGCAGTATAAGTTGGGATTTGGAATCGTAATTATGTTTAAAATTTAATGTTGTTTGTTTTGGTATCCCCATGAATTGTTCTTAATTGCTACTAATTATGTGTAAAAGGAAAAAAAAAATCGGTTTTTTATACTGAACCGAACCGAAAATTTCGGTTCGGCAAACGGTCAGCGGTCTGAAAAGTACCGAACTTCGGTCCGGTTTGGTTCGGTTTTTACCGAATGCTCAGCCCTAGTACAAACATACACAAAAACGAACATATGATCTAAGAAACAGAACTAGAAACGTGCAACTAATAAAACTCAAACGAACCTCAATGCTAGAATCAGCCTTTCGTTTCTTCCCCTTTGGTGCTGCAATATAATGAAGAAAAAAGGGTAAGTTTGTCAAAGCAGTCTTTACTAGGGACAAAGATTAGGAAGGCGATTACACCTAATATTGCATTCAGCATATATATGCAATCAACTTCAACCTACTAAGGGATGCACCAAGACAACCATTAAATTTACCCCAGTTTTCACACCCATAAGAAGACCATGATCCATAGATGATAAGGAAACATTCAAACACAATAATTCTTAAACAATAAAGCTAGTGGGAAGTGTAAAATACAAAAAACTATAAGCTAGATCATACCGGTGTTCTTTGCCTCCTCTTTATCCACTTTAGTATCTACAGAATCCATACAAGCAATAACAGTTAAGATAATCAAACAAACGCCATTGAAGAATTCGACAGAAATTTCTGATCAAAGGAAAACAGAAGTACCAGCTGAACTTTTAGGTTTTGCTTGTGCTGAACGCCCCGATTTAGTATTCTTGTCCACACCAGCTTTTTTATCAAGAGCCTGTTGCTTGATAATATTCTCTTGACTATGTTTCATCAAGCGATCCATACCTACCCATTCATCCCAACTATTGAATGACACGAAAAGCTTCAGTTAGTGATATCATATATATTACTAAAGGAGCACTATTCTGATCTTTAACAAAGAAGTTTGCTGATTTGGACACGATTTATGAAATCTGAAATCACAGGTGATGTCACTGTAGCATCATATTGCAATTTTCAATTTACCCCTGAAAAATCTAGTTTTTGAGAGAAGAATACCGTGCAATGATTTTCCAAATTTTGAGTTCTAAAAGCGAATGTTTGTCTGATAAGATGGAAAAACAATGCAGACAAAGCTAAACTGCAAATCTAGGACTGCCTTAGCAGATATGATTTCCTTCAAAATTTGAATTAGATTCATGGTAAGAGTTGAATAAAAAATCTACTATAACCATATTTATGCAATAGATAGAATATGTTTGGCAGGTCCAAAGAGCCTATTATGACAATCCAAAAATGCACCAGAACAACTAAGAAAATCAAGATAAACTTCAGGCCCATTAGAACTTCTGAAGGAATCTTCATATGCTGCTCTTCATACTTCTAACAGGTATGATCTCAAATGTAGTGATTCAGACAGGGAGCACCTAATTCCAGTGCAAATTTTGCACAACTCAAACAGCAACCTAACTAGATATAGCTAGTTCCGCATGCATGAAACACATGCAAAGAAGAATTTGCAAGAAAAAGAAAAAGAAGAAGAAAAAAAATATGTTGTGCCCCAATTCTTATCAACACATTAAGCATGCAATTATGCAAATAAACTATTCCATTTGCATCAACAAGCATCTACTAAGGGATGAAAATTCCTCTTTCAAAGTAAAAACATAACCCTGACGCACTCCTTGGCAACAATTCAATAAACTGGTAGAGAGCAGGAACTTTTAGCTATATAAGCACTAGCAAGCCTCGCAATTTCAATAGACATCAAATAGTTCATCGTATAAATGAACATGCATTAATTTGGATAAACGATGAAATTAATAGGTAGGGTGCCTAATAACAGTAGGAATGATACCTCAAAATGATTTTCGTACATTATACTTCTGAATTCCTAAAAGATGAAGGTACGAAAAGCTGAACACACCAGTGAAGTCCCTAAGAACCAGCCATAAAGCTATAGAAATAGATAAATTTGTTCATAACATAAAATAAGTTCTGCCATGTTTTTTTTGAAAAATATTTCCACTCACCTTAATGTTTGTTCCAAATTTCACATTGGATCTCTCTGATATTCCATAATCTAAACTTAGTATTTTGTCATCTATAAATACCGACTTTCTAAATAATCCTTTAGAAACATTCTTTCCAGGTAACCTATCTTTCTTTATATCTCCTCAGAGAAATAAAATAACAAATTCCCCATATATTTTGTTCAGTCTGACCCGGCTTAATTTATCAATCCAACTGCCCATCTTCATGCATCTAATCTTTATCTTTTCACTTCAGCTGATGAGTGGTGGTATATCATAACTCAGAAACATAGGTAGAACAATGTGATCGTAGATGAATAAAGCTACCTTGAATTTGTTTTAGAGAGTATAACCACTTACAACAGAATGACCTTACTGAGGAGATGCATAAGTAACACATGAATCAAAATAGGACCTCAACATTTGAACACATAATTAAAAAGGTACCAAACAAATGGAGGCCCACTGATTCTACTTTCTCATCTTGATCAAAAAGGAAAATGATTAGAAGTTCTGCATCAGTATACTCACTTTTTGTTCCAACCCTGCGGACAAAAAATAGCCAATTAATGCACGATAGTCGAAACAAAGCTATAACTTATAAGTCATTTACAATAAGGCTAGGCGAGAATAATTTTGATTGGTCTAATTCAACAAATGGCAAAGAACACTTATTTTGACACCAAATAATGGCAAACATGAATCCAATTGCCCCGAGAGTGAAAATTAAATTAAAATATATGGTGATCACTTACAAGGTAATGGACGAAATATCTCCATTCATTCTTCCGAAACTCTGCTTTTTGAACCTTACAAACTCAAAAGAGCAACAAATCAAAACACTATAAATGAACAAAAAAACATACAGCAAACAAAAAATAAAAGATAAATTTAAAAATAAAACAGCCTCCATTAATGACCGCAACAACACATGATTAAACATTAACTGCGACCACAAAATATACAATGATAGTTCCAGGGAAGCATACACAAAATTTACTTCTAATAACAATAATAAAACTACCAAACATACAACTATGCCATTCTATGTATGATTAGGTGCCAGACATAATTCTACATAAATTTCAACTACATATAAAAACTAAATCAATCATACAACTCCAGTTAACAATGATAAATTGATAACCCATACAGAGGATAGAATAACATGGAAGGCGGAAAGTTGTAAATGTAAATAGATCATAAGTGGCCCTAATGAAAGCCCCAATATTAGAACAGCAATTTTAAACTGATTTTGCATTCAGAAATAACCGTCTGCACCAAAATTCCAATTCCCAACCAAATAATTCAAAACAAATAAAAACAAACCATAGAACTTCACTAATTCAATACAGAAAACAACAAGTAAAAATAAAATAAAACAAAACCCTAAGGAGAAATAGATATAAGGGCATGCCTTGGCTTCGTATATGCGGGGCCCGTGATAGGCAAGTACTTTTTCTCCTGCAGAGAATAGGCTCTTGGATTTAGATTCCGGAGCGTCGCCGGAGGAGTTTTCGCTGTCGCTCGCCGACTCTTCCTTTGAACTGCTCACCATTTTTACTTTTCTTCCCAAAATATGGCGGAGTTCTGTAATTCTGTTTCCCACAATTTTGCCCCGTTTTAAATTAGAAAACGGGTGGACCGAGTCGTATTTTAAAGTTTAAATATTTCCATAAGGCCTGTTTGGATGTAAGATGTATTCTGTCTTGATCAAGATTTTTATAATTCATAGTATGAACCTACTCAGTCTATTCACTTCACTTAATAATAAAAAAATAATATTTAGTTAGGTCATATTATTCCATATATATAATTATTTATATTTATATTAGTGTACATTAAAATTTATACTCCTATATATTATACAGAACTAATTTCAAAATATTGGGGCCAGGAACCCTGCATGTATCAATGTTATTGAACTCGGATCGGGTCGGCCGATCCAATCGATTCGACCGCGAATCGAAGATCTGTCCAATTTGGTTAACCATCTAAAATCAATGAGCTTTAAAACCAGTGACCTCAGAATATAAAATAACATCTTTACCCTTTGAGTTACATCATTTTTGTTAAACTTCTTGTAACCAAATTTAGTTAGAATTTAGATTATGATAATTAACTCAAATTAATATTTTACACATTATCAATAAAATTAAAACTGATTTTAGTTTTATGATATAATTTCTTATTAAAAGTTTTTCTATAATGTATTGTTTAGTTTTCGGGAAAGTGAGGGAAAATAAAGGAAAGTCAATTTTTTTTCTCCCATTTATTGTTTGGATAGCAGGAAATGAAGTTATTATTTTCCTTCAACTTTCCCGCTGGAAAAATTAGTGAAGAAAAATTTCCCCATCAATTTGATGGGAAAATCCTTGGAAAATTTTATAGTAAATTGTAAAAGACCCCTTATACTTTGTCTAACTATGAAAATCCCGCATTTGTGATTTTTTCTTACCAAAAGCCCATTTGTGCATATTTATTATTAGCAAAAAAATTACCCTCATAAGTCATATAACAATTATAAATTATACCCCACAAATGACGCAAAAACACCATTTTTACATAAAAAATTTATCAATAACTCCATGTTAACTTTAAAAATTGATAATAATCCTCTGTTAACTTTGAAGATTGATATTCGGTGACTAAAAAATATACAATCTAATTTATAATAAAGTTAATATAATGAAAATGTGATTATTCATACAATATTTTATCAACACAAAAAATGTAATTCACAATCAAACAAAAATATTTATCAAATATATTATGTTCCTAAACTTTCTTAACAACCAAACAATTACAAGAAAATAGTTTTTCTCACAACCAATCATGTAGAGAAAAATGACCTTCTTTTCCTTTCCTTTCCTTTCCATTTTCCTACAATTTTCCCTCACTTTCCTGACAACTAAAAAAGCTATAAGATATTATTTTTAGGATAAAGAGTGTCAAAGTTTGAAAGTCAAATCGATATATTATTTAAATTTGATTGTGAATATAAGACTTGTATAAATAACCATATTTTAAAATTTATTACTCTTTTACTTTGTTGTATTTTTAACTTACAATTTTATATTTTTAAGTAAATAAATATAATCATATTATATTTATATAAGCTTACTAATTAGTATCGTATTATCGTTATGATATAAGTTAGATAAATATTATATGATTGAATTTAAATATATTTTAAATTTTTGTATATTTTTAATCAATTGTGGGATAATGTTTTAAATTTTATGCATATTGTATATATTTTAAAATTAAATATATTAATTATGCCAATATGATATCATTAGTCTGACAAGCGATTCGATCGGTTCAACCAGTAAAATCAATGACCAGTTGGTTCACCGGTTCACTGTCTGGTCTAGTTATAAAAACATCGGCATGTATACGTCCATGCACATATATATTGGTACTCTTCCTGCAATCAATCCATATTTTTTTCATGTTTACGGAATAAAAATGATTATGTCATATTAATCACTATTCACTTGTAAGATTGTCTTGTTCTTAGGCCATCTCCTAGCTTCCCCATAAATGATCATTTCCATTGATTCAAGAGGAGGTCCCTTGAATTCATTCATTGACTTGTTCTATTCCTTGAGTCAAATCAAGGTGTTTTTTTATAATTAATAAAATTCTTTTTTTAAAAAAAAAGAAATCCCCTTTGATTTATGATTAATTTTAAAAATATTCATTTTAATTTTTAAAAATATAATCTTTATTTAAGAAACTTAAACAAATTTAATTATTAAAAATTAAACCTTAAAATAACATAACTTTAATTTAATAAATTTAACATTAATAATCTGTAAATTTACTAACATTGTAAGAAACCTAAATGCAATTTATTAATATTATTAAGTGATAGTGGGGAAGAATGAAATTAAAATTAAATAAAATTGATAAATTGAGTCATTGGAGATGACTACGGAAAAAAAAAAAAAAAAAAAAGCAAGTTGGACTTAAAAGTTGAAGGGAAGCTAGACTTAGGGTGAGTTTGGCCTAGAGGTTGGAGCACTTAAAATCACTTATAGATCCCTATTCATGTGATTTTTGAAGTGTTTGGCCCCGATTATAAAAATAACTTCTGCTCAATCGTGATTTTCATAGTGTTTGGCCCCCAAGATCATAATCACTTTTGGGATCTCGAGAAGGAAAAAATCAACATATTTTAGAAGCTACTAAAGTGTTACTTCTGCAAAAGCTATTATACAAAAGCAATTATTCTATAATTAGTTTTTATTATAATCAATTATTACTAAAATTAATTCTCCTATAATTGCTTCTCGTATCGCTAGGCCAAACTCACCCTTAGACTGAAGAGTCACTGGAGATGGCTTTAAGATCATAAGTAATATATTTTATTTCCTCTATCTCGCTATATATATATATATATATATATATATATATATATATATATATATATATATATATATATATATATATATATATATAATTGAATTAGTTAAAGCCCATGAAATAAGAAATGAATTAAAGTTGGAAGAGGAAAAATGTCTCTACTTATAATGCAAAAATTTGTACTGAGGGTTGGGCAGGGAAGAAGATCTACATGTCCATGGGTTCACCACACGCACCGCCGCCGTCGTACGGCCGACACGGCAGAGCTTGGGTTTCAATAAAATATTATCTTTTTAGAGAAAATTTAAATTAATATTTTGCCCCAAAACTTGAAAGCTCAATAATTAATTCATATCAGATAAATCAGCGTAGCAGATCCAGTTGACCCGAATAGATCCGCGATTGACCCATTTTTCTTTTTAAGATTCACACGCCTTTTTTCAAATGAGTGAGTATTACACATATTCGGAGCAAACCAGTGCTACTGGTCAACCTGACCAATTCTCTCACTTTGTTTTCTACCAATTAAAAGCAAATCCTATCTTCTCCCTCCCTATTCTTCACTTTAAATATGATTTAATAAATTTATTTGTTAAAGTTTGTTGTGACTAGTTCTCTGTGCAAAGAAACAAGTATCCGCCTGTTATATCTTGTGAGACTAATGGGACGAACTGTTGAACCTCTGACAGCCCAAAAATATTGTCTTAAGGACATTGATTTTGCAAGCCTCAGTCGATTTGTTGTTCAAAATTAATCTAGTGAGTAGTTAAATTCTGATTAAAATAATATTTTAATATTACTTTTACTTGTTGTGCGAGGATAAAAATCACTATGCACACCAGTGTTTTGAAAATTGGATTGGACCGGCCGGTTCAACCGCTAACCGGTCCCCAATCGGCCCAGTTCAACTCTAAAATTCAATTTCCTAATTAACCAGTTCGAACCGGTAAAACCAGCTCCAAAACTGGTAAAACCAGTGAACCAGTGGTTCACTTAATATTTTTTTTGTTAAATTTAGAGATTTTTTTGTTATTGTTATTTATTTGAACTCTTGTTTAACATTTAATAGAATTACAAGTCTATACTTTAATTGGAATAATATTCATTATTTTATAGTGTTTTAACAATCAATGCAATAATACATTTTCTTTAATATAAAGAAGTACATAACCATTTTCTCATCATTGTGAATAATATTATTTTGTGTATGAAATTATGCAAATCAATTACCATATAAACATCAACTTACAACAATAAAACCCAAATGAACAAGCCAAAACTTTGAAAATGAGATGAACTTTTAATTTTGTTGTCTTGTTTTGAATGCAGTGGCGGAGCCAGAAACTTTTTCCACAGTGGTCCATTATAAAACTGATTTATACTTATTAATTAAAATAAAATAAAATAAATTACTCGAAAAAAAATTCTTCAACAACAAATAAAATAAATTACTCAAAAAAAAATTCTTCAACAACAATTAATTTAATCTCATAATCACACTTAACAAATCTTATTTGAATAAAATCCTAATCGATCTTGATAATACAATTATATCGAAATACTAAATTAATTTAACAAATCTTATTTGAATAAAAAAACCACCAATTATAAAATCACATTTGAAAGTAAGTAGTAGTACTATATTTGTATTTTTTTCCCCTTTTGTTGAAAAAACTAAACCTATATGTTTGTTGAATAAAAAAAAACTAAGCTCATTTTAGTATAGATGAGATCAGATGCGAAAGATATTGGTATGAAATTAAATATTTAAAAAGTGTCTTCCTTCTCAGAACATATTGTTTGTCTTTTTTATAATTAAAATTACAAAATAAAAAAGATTATATATGTTAAGAGTTTGAATTGAATTAGCTCATTTCATTACCATGACTTAATTTCATGACAAAGTAATAATATATATGGACCCCTTTCTTATAAGATTTTAATTTTTATTATAGGGATCCACTTGAAGAAAATTATAAATTATACTTCAAAGTTATATATATTATTTAATAAAATATAATATTATGCATATAATATATACATAAAGATAAAGACTTTAGGGGGGTCCATGCACCCCCCTAGCTTGTATGTGGCTCCGCCACTGTTTGAATGTATGTATCTTTGAGAGATACTTGAGATTCATATTTTTGACATTAATCTTAATTTTTAAGACATTTTGATTATTTGCATGAAACAATAAAAATGTATAATTGCAAAGAATGATAATTTCTTGAATTATAACTGTATTTTAGATAATCTAAAAATATATATATAAATATTACATAATAATAAAGTCACACCGGTTTTACCGATCGGATCAGTGGTTGACCCGATCGAACCAGTAACCAGTAGAACTTTCGGTTCAATGACCGGTCCGATTTTAAAAACACTTATACACACATGTAGCATGAAACTGTAAATAATATTGCATCTTATTTCCAAAAATAAACTCCAACTGTACACGTCTCATGCGTGCACGAAGCAAAATTGCACCTTTTGTCCCACAAGTAATTAACCAAAAGTAATTGAGGCAAAATTGCAATTCTGCTTCTCATAATTAAGCAAAAGTAATTAAGAACAATGAGTTTTCTTAATATACTATGTAAAATACGGTGAAATTTCAAAATGGAATTAACAAGTAATTAAAATGGAAAATGAAACAGTGCATTCGGAATCTAGTGAAGGTTGCCAAAATTAATCAAAAATAGTTAGTACAAATCTATTTCGTTGCGCGGGCCATGGAACTTAGATATTACATGGCAGATTTGCTTTGTTTATATTTATTTATTTAACATGTGATGTTATTTAGTAATAACCATGCATAATTGGAGAATTGATACACAAGTGTCTTGTACACAGTTTAGCATCCAAAGAGTTTGCACAAGATATGTAGCTTTCTAGTGTCCGTCCCCTGCAGAGCTCGGACCCGAATTGGTCACGAAGTGTCCCGCCCCGGATTTTTGACCCGGATCCTCGATGCTGTCATGTGATTTAGCAAATGCATGGTTGTATACTAAATTAGTGCCCGGGCCAAATTCCTTCATTACACCGATTTTGATGGAACTAACAAACTTATGCCCTTCACCTGAACTAGGCCCGGCCCGAATGGCACCCAGATAAAATGGTGGTCTGTGGGCTTTCGGGCCTTTGAGATGACGGGCCTCGGGTGCAATGAAAACCGAGCTGAGCATCGGAATGAGGAGGATATAAAAACTCAAGATTTTTGTTTCTTTAATGGCCATGTTCAATTAAAGAAGATGTATATATGTATACAATGTTGAAGATGGTTTTGTTAGTGAAATTTAAGTAGGTAATTTTAATGAAATCTGGGTACTAATTTATAGGATTGTTTCTTGACTAAAAATGGAGCTATTTAATTTACAGCTAGTTAGCGTGTTAGGTCAACGTCAAATTTGAAGATTTATATATTAGCTATTGAATTGGAATTGAAACTATATATGTTTTGGGTGTGGCACTGGGAGGTTTTGAATAGTTCAACTATGGTTCTTCAGTTTGTTTATTGGCTGCATACGATAATTAATACTCTGAGTTATTCGTCCAAGCAATTTTTTTTTTACTATCAGTATAACAAAAATCATGTTATCCAAAAAAATAAATAAATAAATAAAAACTTAACAAAAGTCATTTTTTGATGGCAGCAATTTTTTTGACGGTACTTTGGAAAAAAAATGTCAGAAGAAATAATATAGAGTAAGAAATTTACAAAAAAAAAATCGTAAATTATAAGGGCATGTTTGTCTCACTTTTTAGAGAGCATTTTGGTGTTCTGAAAAGTCAAACAAACGATATTTTAAAAAAACTTACCCTATAAATTTATAATTCAATTTTCACAAATAATCTCATTTGAAAAAAAATCCGCTTGTCTTCAGAAAAGCCTAAACAAACTCTATTTTTTATGAAACATAAATTAGCGTATCTCTTAAAATATTACTTATCTCACGTAACAAATATGATTTAAAATAAAGTAAATTATTTTTTACATTATTTCTCTTCTTCTCAAAATCTCTAAAAAACCTACAACTTTTTGAAAAATAAACTCACGATAAATTTATTCATCTTTGAAAATTCAAACGAACTTTATTTTCCAAATATAAGAAAAATCGGAATATTTTTAAAATCCTCCAAATTTATGAAACTACTCCCCAAAAAGCGGCACAAACATACCCTAAAGGTCAATCATATTACTAAGGGGGAAAATGCAAAAATGGTTAAATGGTTGTGTAACTAAAGTCCGTCGCAGAAAAGATCTTTAAAATTTTCTTGCCGGTAATTTAGTCTTGCAACAAAATTAATTTGACGATTAATTAGTCCTATTTTGACCCGAATTGGGGTTTTTTCCACTGTTTCCAACATCACCCATCCCTTCCACGTGAAAAATTAATCTCTTGCTAATATGTAACTAACTTTTAAAATTAAAAAAAGATTGCTAGCAAAAAAGTCTTTCAAACCGGGTAGTCAATTAAGTCTTGTAACATGCAGGTTCATTATTTAGTCATATTTTTTTCTGGGTTTTTTCTTTCACCATGTCCGCCAAGTCACCCGCCTCTTCTTTGTTGATGCGCACTTTAATTAACTTAAAGGTGTGGTTAATTACCAGTTGGGTAGGAAAAGAGATAAAAAAGAATGGGAGAAGAGGCGTGCGGGACAGAGAATGGGTGAAAGACACCGAAAAAATGGGTGAAAGAGTTCAAGATACGAAGTTTAAGTGAAAAGGATTACACAACGAACTTCACAATATGAAGATTCCTTGAAATCATTCCCAGTATATAAGTTTCGCAAAGAGTTGTGGGAGGAAGTTGATGCTTTGCCCTCGTGAAACGATTATTCTTTAAAACGACAATTTTTTTGTGACTTTCTTTCATGCTCTGTCCTGCACCGCCCCCCTCCCATGCACTTTGTCCCTTTTGTTTTCTTTTGTTATCTTCTAACCCTACCCGCTTGTCAGTCACATCATGAAGTTCGAGTGTACATTATCTAATAAGCAAATGGTTAATTTTTCAAGTGGAAGAGTCGGGTGACTTGGCGGATATCGTGGAAAAAAATATCAAATTCGATCAAAATATGACTAACTTGCCCAATTAACTTAATTACAGGACTTAATTGCTAGCAAGCTTTAGTTACGGGACCATGTTTACAATTTTCAAAACTAGATGCATATCAGCAAGGGGTTAATTTTCCACGTGGAAGGGATGGGTGATTTAACAGTCACTTTGGAAATTAACTTGATTGCATGGCTTATTTGACATCCCAAATTTTTGAAGGATTATTTGCCAATCAACTTTACTTAGGAGACCATTTTTGCAAAATTTTCAATTATTTAATGACATTTTTTTATATAATGTTACTTCTAATTGCAATGAATAATAGTGATATTGAACATTTAGCGAAACCACCATTATGCACAACGAAATTTTTCAATGCGAGACTTACAGCTATATTGTGGCTAAATTTCAAATGTACAATAATAAAGTGCCACATTAATAAAAAAATATTCATAAATAGTATGATTAACATTTATCATGGTCAATGGCCCGGTAAAAAACCCGGAGTCTCAAGACTAAGAGGTCTTGAATTCAACATATGACATTGTGAATATTTCTCTAATTTAATGTTAATGCTTGTACTTTGATAATGATGAAATTGATTCAAATACACAGTCTTGATATATTGATTGTTGTAATTATATATTCACCGTTTCACTATAAAATATTTATAATTTGTGATATTTTGTAGAAATTATGACTAGCTATAATAATTATTTGTTACGATTTTTCATAATAACATTAAGCACGGTTCCATTAATGATGATTTTTGCTGTATAGTGCAAGGAAAAATTAATTTAAAGTAGCATTCGTTTATTAAGTAATGCAATTAATTCGATTTTTTTTTAATAATAATTAATGAGTTTTAAATTGGATTTTAGAGAGTCGTATAATAGACGAGGGTTCACAAATTTCCATACACGACTGTTTGAGTTCATACAGAATTTAGTGAATAGGTGATGCAATATAGTCAGATAGTATATGTTTTCTTAAATGGTCAATTTTCCAGCATGTACTTAGCTGTGAGGATTAGTAATTAGAGTTGAAGTAGTCCAAGCTCTTTCATGGATGTATGTTAATAATGCTATTACATATTTATCTCAAACTTAATTCCGTTGGGGTTATAAAAATTTTAGTGTAGTTAATTAGATCTTTTTAATTTTTAATTCACTCATTAGATTGAGAGTATTATACTTTTGATCCATATCTTCTCAATGAAACATATTTGATTGCATATTTGATTGCACTCTATAGATAGTTTTACTATCAAATATTTGAGCATTAAATTATTTCGAACCCATAAAGAATCTGAAGTTGCATTGTCAACAATATAGTTAGAGCTATAACTACTCCTCAATTTGAGATTAAGTTTAAAGAAGAGTAATTAAAGCTTGACTATAATTTAATGGATCTAATATGATTCAAATATTTCACGGAAAAACTAAAGGCCATTAATTTGTGATATTAAATTAATTTTTTCACAAAGTTTGATACCAATTGTATAAAATCACAAAGTTTGATACCAATTGTATAAAATATGATACGAAAAGTGTAAATTTTTAAATAGATATGAAAAATGTAATTTTCTAAGTATATTTTTACATAGTTTGTGATTGGTCAATAAGTCAATTATTTATTATAATTAGTTTGAGTTAAGCTTGTTAGATATTTGAACTTCATAGGAGACATTATAAAAGCAAGTATAAGGTTCAAGTTACCTTCATGTGATTTGAAAAAAATATTGTAACCCCTGTTTATAAAAGCTTCATACCATTTCTCTGACATTTTTATATGGGGCGATCTATTCCCTTGTGTTATGAAAATGTGATTGTTTACCTAATTTGTTATGATAAATAAACTCCCTATGATACATAACGATATTTGTTCTCACTCTAAATTTCGACAAGTGAGTTGCACCCTCCGGCTAAATGAGGTAAATTGCTTCTTAAATTTTTTAAAAAGGGGATAAAGTACTCCTTTTCAAATTCCAGATGAGTAAATTGATTATTATGCATTACACTGGATAAATTGACATTAGCTCTCTATATATATACTACTTCCTCCTTTTTTTAATTTGCCATTTTGAAGGATTGCACACAGATTTAAAAAATATATCAAATAGCCAATTTTTGTAAGAAAAAACCCAAAACATCTTTTATTAAAATAGCCACAACATTAATTATCACCATTAACAAAGAGGGTAAAATTGATAAAAGAGAATAAATTTTACACCGAACTCCTAAAATGATAGATATAAGTAAACAAATCGTTTTTTTCGAAGCGATGAACAAAAAAAAAAGGAGGGATTATAAAATATGATCACTTGCACATACCATTGATAGGTCTAACATAAACTTTTGCGTCAACACATACCAATATAAGACTAGATACTTGCATATGTGAACACATAAAATCAAAATGATTCCTACATATACATGATAATTAAATTTATATAACAGTTTGCACTCATAAATGTAAAGCAACAAATGTGAACTCAAATCACCGATACATTTATCCTAGTAAAACCTTATATGTCAGCTTGCACAAAAACAAATTATGGTAAACATATGTGAACTCAATAACACTATTAATGGCACATATATACAAATTAAATTCAAACTTAAATGTCACAAGGGAGACGAGGAGATTTATTAATTTTGTCTTTAGCTTATACTAGAAGAAGCACTTAGACACCAGTGGAACATAATAAGTACTAGTTTTTTTTTTTTTTTTTAATTAAACAATAAGTACTAGTTAGGACTTAGGAGTTATGATGTTACTTTATAATGCCAATTATGTTTTTACTATAATATAGAGCTACAGACAAAAACATTCCTATGTTTTGTCTAACTTAAAAAAAAAATTATGTATTATTTTAACTCCCAAATTTTTTCATGTGTTTGGTTTTAATTATCACACTCGACTCATGTAAAATTTTACTTTTGACTTTTAACTAAATGACAAAAACACCCCTATGTATTAGTCTTTATATTTATCTATTTATTCCTTTTGAAAACCCGAGTATATACTACTTAGATTGAGTATGGTAATTAAAACCAAATACTGGAGAGTTTTGGGATTTAAAATAACACAAGAGATATTTTGGTAGTTAGAAAAAGCAAAGGGGGTATTTTTGTATTTCGCTCGTACAACTAAGTGTTAATGATAAAAATTGTCATAACAAAAGAAAAATATGAATAAATACTATAATTTTCGCAATTGAATCACACTTTTTTTGGGGGGGAGGGGGAGGGGGAGGGGGAGGGGGGGGTTGTGTTTGGCGCTGATTAGAGAGCACAAAAGAAGTTTTGAAAGTTAAAATAATCGAAAGATTTTTTTAAGAATTAAACAAAATATATGGGGTGCTTTTGTCTTTCGCTCTATATCAGTAGCCAAAAGTTCACTTAAATTAGACGAAGTGGTCGATGAGGCCCTTTTGGCAATCGGCTTGGTTCATGAACTAGAGAGATTTTAATTGAAAGTTCTTAAGTATAAGCTAAAAAACAACTTCAACTTTCTTTTTTGACGGTCTTAATTCTTTGAGAATTTTTAATAAATTTTAAGAAAATTCTAATCCAGAATTAAATTTATTTAACCACCTAATAATGAATTTATTAAAACATATGCTTTTGTTATTGATCAATTTATTTTGGGAGTTGCCTTAATCATATATATCTTTTTTTTAATAAACCATGTTAAATTCAAATTAAATCCACTCCATTGATAGCCCTGTTTTCTGGGTTTGAAAATTTCTACAATACTCTTGAGATGAGTGTATTTGAAATCCCTTGTAAAATCCATTAAATTATTTTGATACAAATTTAAATCCACTCATTTAAAATTCTGGATTTTAGTCCAATGGATTTCAGCCCAATTTTAAGTGAACTTGAAATTCTTCCTAAAACTAGTTATTTGAAATTCACTTAAGGAGAAAGTCCACGTTGTATATTTTTAAAAATTGGAATTTGATCTCAGATTTTCAAAGAACCTAGAATTGCAATTAAGTCCAGAATTTTCAAATAATTAGAATGTGCAATTTGGCTATTATTTTCAAAAATTCAAATCCTAACTTTTGGTCCCTCAAATTTTTTAAAATTACAATCTTGACCCTAGATTTTCGAAGAACACAAAATTACAATTCAGTCCAGAATTTTCAAAAAATTAAAAATTTCAATTCGGACCCTGATTTTCAGAAATTTGAATTTGCACTTTTGGTCCCTCAATTTTCGAAAATTGCGATTTTGACCAGAGATTTTCGAAGAATCCGGAATTGCAATTCAGTCCAAAATTTTCAGAAAATTAAAAAGTTCAATTTTGCTCCTAATTTCCAAAAATAAAATTTACACTTTTGGTCCCTCAATTTTTGGAAATTACAATTTGACCCCAAATTTTTGAAAAACCCAAAATGCAATTCAATTCGCCCCCAGATTTTCAAAAATCCAAATTTACACTTTTGGTCCATCAATTTTTAGAAATTTCAATTTGACCTCAGATTTTCAAATAACCAAGAAAATTTGACCTCAAATTCTCAAAAAATCCAGAATTGCAATTCAATCTAGAATAAAATTAAGATTTTCAATTCGGCCACATATTTTTCAAAATTTGATATTTGCACTTTTGGTCCCTTAAGTTTCAAAATTATAATTTTGCCTCCAATCGATTTATCCGATTGTATCTAGATATCAACAACAAATAACGAGCAAGAATTAACTCATAGAACAAATTATAAGGTATAATTGTGAATTTCAAATACCATAGATGATATATACCAAGCAATGAATTTCAAATGAATGGATTTGAAATCATTTATAAAAAAAAAAAGTATCCAAACAAGAGATTTCAAATGAATGAATTTTAAATCATTAGAATTTCAAATCCATTCATTTGAAATCCCTCTTCATTTCAAATCCTCCTATCCAAATGGACCCTTATTAAACTAAATAATGACCCACGTTTCAGGTAGAATTCAATCACATTATCTACCTCGGATGGCTCTTTTTGTAATTATTTCCATAGTTATTTTCCCACGTTGTAATTTTCCTTTTTTATGGATGTACTACTCCCTTCGTTTCATATTAACTAGCCTAAACTCGTACTATGCACGGTGCTATATTAACTATTTTATATAATAATGAAAGATGTTAAATAAAGAGTTTGACATATTATGCATCGACATATACAAATATGAGAGTTAAATAAAAATTTATGTATATAAATAAGTTATAAATATTCAATATCCCTAATGTAAAAGATGTTTATATAAAGTAATCTAAGAATAAAAGTTTAATTTGATAAGAAATCAACATAATTGAACACTTGTTAAAATTAAAGTCAGGCATGACTTGAACCAAATCCGACTCCCCATCGGAAAATATTTCAATTATCAGATAAATAATCCTGAACTGATATTCCCCGACAAGGCCATCCTATTCCTGACAAATGGAAATAATTATAATCTATTTATAATAGCCTGGACGGCTGGACCGAACAAAACGCACTATTGATTAACATTGACGTATAAGCCCAATGGACTACAGCTTAAAAGGCCCTCCATACAATACGACTACGAAGGGCCGTCAAATGGAGCGGATTTTAGTCCGAAATCGGTTCAAGTTCGTCCGCCTGATTTATCAGGAGTTTTTCCGAAATTAACGACTCCATGGATCAGATTCATAAGAAGAATTATAATCTGAAATATGTGTAGTGAAAGTAAAATTTAGAACAATACATAAAGTTCGTCATAGAACTCGCGAGGAAACTTTGATTCAGGGTGGATTGAATTCCGTATTTCCGTTAATTTGGATCGAATCCATGAATCAGATCCAAATTTCATATCTAGTTTGGTAAAAACAATTTTGTTTCTTCGTTGCAGGAAATGCTACTCTAGCAACAAGATTTGGAGCAACAGAAAATTGGAGCCGGAAGAGGAAACAGCTACTCACATTCGAAAAATTTCGAAGGGTAAGAAAAGCATGAGCCTTGTTCCTTTAAATATTTCACAACACACACCAGTTATGATGATAATGGATTGAAAGAAAATCAGAATGTAGATAACAGTAGAGATTATTGAACTCTTATTCACAATCATGTGTTTCTCTAAAGAAAATAGTCTTTGATTGTGAATCTCTAAAGGAAATAGCCTTTCTTATTATCCTATATCCTATACAATACCAGTAGGGAAAACAAATTAGCTAAAACAAACATTTTAGGCATCTTTGGCTAGAACTTTGTGAAGAACATCACGAGCTTTGAGCATAGCCTCCAGTGGTATAGCTTTAGGCATGGATACGCCTTTCCCCTCAGTCAAATCGACCTTAGCTTCACCAATTCGTTTCCACTCAAAACATTGTATAAGCGATGCTAAGGTCAACCTAATGACCCGTTCGGCTAGGTCAGAACCAGGACACGACCTTCTTCCCATCCCAAATGGTACTAGTTTTGGTGGCCTAACTTCACCGCCTTCAAATCTTTCTGGCTTGAAGCTTGTAGGATCATCCCAAATAGTAGGGTCCCTGTGAACGGCCCAGGCATTCACTTGTAAAATAGTCCCCTTCGGAATGTCGTATCCCCCAATCTTGCAGTCGGCTGATGATTCATGAGGTACCAGTAATGGTGCTGCTGGGAATAATCGAAAAGTCTCGGATATAATATTTAGTAAGTATGGGAGATGGGATATATCTGATTCATCTATAAGGCGTTCATTGCCCACAAGACTGTCTACCTCGGCTCTAGCTTTATCTAATTTGTCTGGGTGATTGAGCAGGGCAGATATTGCCCATTCCATAGTCACTGCTGATGTCTCTGTCCCAGCCATTAGCATAAGCTGCCATGAAGAATTCATATAATCAGTTAGCTTCTTTAAGAAAAAGGGGTGGGAGAGGGTAAAATTGTAATTTTAGCCCCACGAGATGGATGTTTAGCACCTTTAGTCTCACACTTTACGAATTGCACTTTTGATCACATTTTTTGAAATTATTTTGCAGTTTTGGTCCTATCGCCTCCTTTTCATTCAATTTGAAATAAAAAATGCAAAACTAAAACAAGGACTATTTCTAAAAGTGTAATACATTTCATAAAAATGAGATCAAAAGTGTAATTTTGTAGAGCATGGGACCAAAAGTATTGAGCTTCCAATCCTGATTTCTAAGACTGAAATTGTGCCAAAATAGGGGGTAGAATATGGCTGTTTGAAATTTGAATAAATGTTAGTTGAACTGAATAATTGCATGGTTGTGATTAAGAGTGTGCGCTGTCCCTCTCAAACATTTCTTTTCTTTTTCTATTAGTTTCAAAATACTGGTTTATTTTTTATCGAGTCAAATGGACTTAAATTAACTGAATTTGTTCCATTCAGTTGGTCTACAGTAATTGCACGTGCCAAATGCACCCGGTAACACTGAAATCTGATTATGTTCTGTATTAACAAATGCACACCCCTTGTAGTGATCCTTCTTGGATATGTCAAATTTATTCCCTGAATTGAACAATTTGAGGAGAAAAAATTGAAAACTCACCATTATGTTCGCTTTGATCATCATATCGGAGTAGTACTCTGGCTCTGACTCTTGCAAAGAAAGAAAATGATCTATCATGGTATTCGTATTCTTATCATGTCTATGCTCATCAATCAAACTTTGCAAAAGCACGTCCATTTTTGTTGTTACCCTTGCCAAAGTCTTCTCAAATCCCTTGTAATCAATCCATCTAAGAAACGAGAAAAAATCTCCCGGATTTGATACACCACCTAGTTTTAAAACTTCTTCTGTAAGCTCTCGGAAACTCTTTGCCTCCTCATTATCCTCACCTTCACCAAAATATCTCTTACCAGCCACCATTCTCATTATATTATTAAAAGTCAGCTCCGACAACACATTCCTAAGTTCAACTCTTACAAAATCATGCTTTGATTTTTTATACAACTTTTGTAGTAGAAGTCTGATTTCATCTTGTCTTGTGGAGATGAACTTATTCAGTCGGTGTGTAGAGAAAACTTCAATTGTGGTGAAGCGTCTTAAGTTGCGCCAGTGATCACCGTAAGGGGAACTCGCTAGAGAGGTATAGTTGTACCCAACATATTTGCCTATGATTAAACGAGGCCGATTTGCTAAAACTATATCGTTTTTGGTGAAGCACTCTTCAACTAGGTTTGGGGACGAGACTATAACTATGAAGCGGTTTCCTAGTTGGAGGGAGAAAATTGGGCCTAATTTTGTAGAGAGTTTGTGATAAGTTCGATGCAGTGGTGCTTTAAGGAGGTAGAGGTGGCCTGTTATAGGAAGTGTAGGGAATGGGCTTGGGGGAAGCTTTAGCTTTCTTTTAGATGAAAACTTGAATGCTATAACCAAAAGTAAAAGAGGGGGGAGGAGTGTATATAGCCAGCTTGTTTCCATTATTACTTTTGTGAAGTAGATGATGAATTTGTGTGTATGATTAATTTGGATACTTATAAGTACTAAATAAATTTCTATATATAGTGAAGTTTGGACTAGTGTGTTTTTCTATTTTAGCCAAAGTAAAATTACGTAATAAGTTAAGTCACAAGTATTTTTTATTCATAGTAAGATGCGATTCAATTTTAAATTATTTTTTTGTAACAAAATGATATTGAAGAGAATTTCATCCTAATTTTTTATATTTAGAGTGTTTATGTTGTACTAAATCTTTAAATTAATTTTTTCTTACTCAAATAAATATTGATGCTAAAATATAATAATTTATGTATATATATATATATATATATATATATAGGGGCTATTTAAAATAATAGTTATGGTTCGTTTTTATATATTATAAGAGAATAAGATTAAAATTATAAAAATTAATGTAAGAGAGAATTTATAAATTATAAGAGTTTATGTAGGAGATAACTATAATAAGATTTCATATCTAATTATACCTCTTCATAACTTTTATATATTTAGCATTGAATCAAATATCACTTTACAATTTAAAAAATAGTATTTTAGTCTATAAAAAAAATTAAAAAATATTCATCATTTTATAATAAAAAAAGATAGAGATAGAGAGCAATGACATGAGTCACATGACGCAGGCAGTGAGCAAAGAACTCTTACATGTTTGTTTCTAGTGAAACTTTTGTACAGGTTGCTTCTTGCATCATGTGGCTCTGAAGATGATTCTTATCCTTTGGTCTGAAAAACTTGTTGACGAAATTGTTTTCTCCCTTTAGTTTTCCTCTTGTTAAATGAATTATTGGTAGTAAGTTAAAGAATAGTCTCTTTAATCTTAAGATTATATTTTTGTGGCAGCTGGTGAATTGTTCGAGCTTTTCTTTCAACTCTTAAATCATTGAACTTTCCACTTAATTGAAATTGTTAATTAGTTATTACTCTATTATTGTTTCAAGGTAAGAAATAATTGTGCAATATAAATACTTTTCCGTGGGTGGTAGAAGAGAATGAACTTATTCTTTGGAGTTTCTAGAATATTTGATTTTTTGTACTCCATGAATATATTTATTATTCTGGCATTTTGCATCTTATAAATCATAGTTTTTTGCACCCTCAAATTGCCATTATTTGCCAATTTAGTGGACATTTTCACTGTTGTAAGGGGCACATGTCCATTGAACGTGCAATTATAAGTAAGATGCAGTGTGTCAAGATTTCAATTGCAAAGTGCAAAGTGTTAAAAATTTGTATTTATGGTGTTTAAAATCTTAAGAACTCATAGTTTCTATAAGTGTTTTTATAGTTTACGAGGGTTTTTTTGAGATATCATCAATTCTAGTGCATTTGATTAAAGTTTTTGATTGAGCTTTTAAAGCTTATTTGAGTAGTAGGCTTAATTTTAAGAAAAATTGGTATGGTTTCTTCTAGAGACTATAAAAAGAAGAGGAATAAGTTGAGAAATATGTGTAATTTTATGTCGAATCAAATGTTTTATGCCGGTGAAGTAGGGTAACATATATGTTATTTCACATTAAATCAAATTTGTTTAGATATTTTATAGAAATGAAAAGGGTATTCTTAAGAGAATTATTTAAAGCCGGTAGAGAGGATTATACAGTAAACTTCTTTCTTAATAGAAAAAAAACTTACCAACATGTGATTAGTCTAGTGGAAGGGACTAGTCACTACAAAGTAGTGGACTCAGGTTCGAATCCCTGTTGGGAGAGGTTCTCACTATATGTGCCTGGTGCGCTTCGAAAGGGATTAAACCCTTGGAAAACAAAAAAAAAAAAAAATAGAAAAAAAACTTGTTTCTAAGGATTTGCTTTTAATAAATATGTGTTAGAATTTTAAGACAGCACTTAAAAAATATTTTCTGAAAACTAAATAAACTTGCTCAAAACCTTATATAAAAGGATATATGTTACTCAAGACTTTTTGGTAGAAGCACTACTTTATTTATTGTGAAAGCATGATTTTTTACCATTTTTGAATATGTGGTGCACTTTTATATGCATTAAATAAATTTATCTAACTAGCTAAGACCCTTCTTTTGAATATGTGGTGCACTTTTATATGCATTAAATAAATATATCTAACTAGCTAAGACCCTTCTTGGAAGGGTTTTGCCTCGATTTTGCGGGTCTTGGTTTCAAAATATTGGTGGTTTCGGTGAAACTATTGTAACCTATTTGGTTATGTTGTAGATGTTGTGATTTTGAAATTTCACTTTGATTGAATTTTGATGTTGGAGTTTAGGGAAAAAAGTAGATGATATGCGTCAAATCAATATATATTTTTTTTAGAGAGTTTGAGAGAAAAAAAATAGTTGATATATGTTAATTCAATGTTTTATGGATTTTAAAAGTTTGATCGTAGGTTTGTGATAAATTTTATGGATCTTGTCAAACTCCATTTGAAAGATTTTTAATTCAGTTTCGCCAGACATGTTAGACCGGGCCATAAACTTTCCAAACAGGCCTAAGTGATTCCTAATAGGAGCAGATGTGAATATAATTAGTTTTCTTATATATTAGGTGGTTGGCCCATTTATCATATTTTCATTTTTGGAAATAACTCTAAGTACTAGGGCTGTTAAGTCGAAATTTTGTTGGAATTCGAACAAATTATGAATTTTTTCTAAATTTAATATACCTCTGTTTCAAAAATTTCACTAATATTTTTATATTCAATTATTTTGTTAACTCTACATTTTCATCTAATTAAGTTTGTAAACTTAAATTTTATTCATAAACAAAGATCGACCTTTAATACATTAAAATCACTATATTGATATGATTTAACAAGTCTCGTTGGTACACAGTGGTATTGATTGTAATATATGAAAAAAATTCAGGTTGATAGGGGAATATATATACAATATCATGAATGAAATATTAATTTATGTCTTGTTAAACTGAGTTAATACTTTAAGTATTGTCTAAATTTTATGCATGCTGCGAATTTATATTGTTACATTAATATTACCACCACTAATTTTAAATAAGGTACATCAAATTATTTGATACAAATGATCAATGAAATTTTTTGGGAGTTAGGCAAAGCATGGAGTGTTTTTATCTTTCACTCTACCTTTAATCAATGTTATTAAAACGGACTGGACCGGCCGGTCCGACCGGTTCGACCGCGAACCGGAAGCTGGTCCGGTCCGGTTAATTCCCTAAACAAGTTGTTCGACCGGTTCGACCAGTAAAACCGCTAACCAGTAGGCTCACCGGTTCACTCTCCGGTCCGGTTTTAAAAACATTGCCTTTAATACTAATTCATGAGCATATTGTGATACCGGAGAATCCGAGATTATAGTTTTGTTTTTGGTTGTGTTAGTTTCCATAGTAATTAAAATTTTTCTTCTAGTTTCCTTATTCTTAGTTATGTAGTTTACATAGGAGTTTAGTAGTTATTTCATTTCCGTTCTATATAGCAAATTTTAATCTTCACTATATTTGAATGTTATCATCTATACTCTCTCTCTATAGCAGAGTACCTACTTCTTTTGTTCTCTCTTGCATTTTATATGATGAAACTTGTCTGCAGAATAATCACGACTTTATAATATATCATGAAGATTTCCAGCGTTGATAGCTTTTATTGTGGTTCTGTTACTCCATTGCAGGAAAATAATAATGTGGTGATAAGATTTGGAGGAATTAAAAATTGTCAAAAGATGGAGCAGCTGCTGGTGCATTCAATCAATGCAAATGGTAAGAAAACATGTGCCTTATTCCTTTATATGTTACACAACACACACCACCTATGACAATAACTGAGTGAAAAAGAACCAGAATGTATAAAAACAGTAGGAACCAGAATGAAAAAAGAACAAGAATGTATTAAAAACAGTAGGAACCAGCATGTGTTATGTTACACAACACATGCCGCTTATGACGATAATGGAGTGAAAAAAGAACCAGAATGTATACAAACAATAGAAACTCTTTCTTACAATCCTGTGTCCTGTATACTAGTATAATTGTAGGCAAAGAATCTTATACATGAAAGTACTGAATATTTCATTCTAGCAAACAATTCAGACATCTTTGGCTAGAACTTTATGAAGAACATCACGAGCTTTGAGCATAGCCTCTAGTGGTATAGCTTTAGGCATGGATACGCCTTTCCCCTCAGTCAAATCTACTTTAGCTTCACCAATTCGTTTCCACTCAAAACATTGTATAAGCGATGCTAAGTTCAACCCAATGACCCGTTGGGCTAGGCCAGAACCAGGACACGACCTTCTTCCCATCCCAAATGGTACTAGTTTTGGTGGCCCAACTTCACCGCCTTCAAATCTTTCGGGCTTGAAGCTTGTAGGATCATCCCAAATTGTAGGGTCCCTGTGAATCGCCCAGGCATTCACTTGTAAAATAGTCCCCTTGGGAATGTCGTATCCCCCAATCTTGCAGTCGGCTGATGATTCATGAGGTACTAGTAATGGTGTGGCTGGGAATAACCGGAAGGTTTCGGATATAATATTTTGAAGGTATGGGAGATGAGATATATCTGATTCTCCGATAAGGCGGTCATTGCCCACAAGACTGTCTATCTCGGCTCTAGCTTTCGCTAACTTCTCTGGGTGATTGAGCAGAGCAGACATTGCCCATTCTATAGTCACTGCCGATGTGTCTGTCCCGGCAAGTAGTATAACCTGCGATTAAGAATTCATATTAGCACATTAAAATAAATAATAGGAAGGAATGTATAGATGCTATTATCGAACCACTTACAATTATGATGCCTTTGATCATTATATCTGAGTAGTACTCTGGCTGTGACTCTTGCAAAGAAAGCAAATGATCTATCATGGTATTCGTATTCTTATCTCGTCTATGCTCATCAATCAAACTTTGCAGAAACGCGTCCATTTTTGCAGTTACCCTTTTCAAATTCTTCACGAATCCCTTGTAGTCGATCCATCTAAAAAAGGGGAAAAAATCTCCTGGATTCGATACACCACCTAGTGTAAATATTTCGTCTTTAAGCTCCCTAAAATTCTTCGCCTCCTCATAACCTACACCTTCACCATAATATCTCTTCCCAGCCACCATTCTCATGATATTATTCAAAGTTAGGTCAGAAAACACTTGCCTAAGTTCAACTCTTGCGAAGTCGTCGTTCGACTTTTTATACAAATTTTGTAATTGAAGTTTGATCTCATCTTGTCTTATGGACGTAAACGTATTGAGACGAGCTGAAGAGAAAACTTCGATTGTGGTGAGGCGTCTTAGGTTGCGCCAATGATCACCGTAAGGTGCACCGACTAAGGAGGTATAGTTGTATCCAAGATATTTGCCTATGATGAGGCGAGGTCGACTTGCTAAGACTATGTCGTTTTTGGTGAAGCACTCTTCGACTAGGTTAGGGGACGAGACCACAACCATGCGGCGGTTTCCGAATCTGAGGGAGAAAATGGGGCCTAGTTTTGTCGAGAGTTTGTGATAGGTTTGATGAAGTGGTGGTTTGAGGAGGTAGAGGTGGCCTATTAGAGGGAGTGTAAGGAATGGGCTCGGGGGAAGTTTTAGCTTTCTTTTCGATGAAAACTTGAATACTAGAACAAGAAGGAAGAGAGGGAGGAGGATTGTATACAGCCAGTTTGTTTCCATGATTGAATTTATGAATTGAATGATGAATTTGTGTGTGCGATTGGATGATTCGGATATATATTAGTGTGTTATTGTTTTAAGTAGAATAGAACCCCATATATATAATGCAGTGCAGTGTAGTGTTGGCTGGTGTGTTTTGTTTGACAAGGAATTTGTGGCTACTTTTCTTCGTACGTAATGGTCTTTTCCATTGACTAAGTATTTTTTGTGCTTTCATATTAAGACGCGATTTTTTTTTTTAGGTAATAGCATGATTTAAGAGAATATCATTTTAAATTTTTATATTTATAGAGTGTTTATGACTTGTGTTGTACTAAATTGTTAAATTAACATTTTCTTACTTAAATAAATATTTATGTTAAAATATAATATAATTTTTATATATTTTTTTAGGGGTTATTTAAAATAGTAATACTTTTTTATGGTTCATTTTTATCTATTATAAAAGAATAAGATTAAAATTACAAAATTGATATAAGAAAGATTTTATAAATTTTAGAAGTTTATATAAAAAGATAAATATAATTAGATTTCATATTTAATTATATCTCTTCAATTATATTTTTTATTGAATCAAATATCGTTTTTTAATTTAAATTAGGTATAATAGTAGAGATAGAGATAGAGATAAAAGATAAATATGTTATAATTGGATAATATTTATAAAGAAAAATCACTTTTAAATAATTCTTTTTTTGGGTGCGTTCACTTTTGAATACATGTTTGTGATTTAGACTGAACAAATTTTCAGTAAATAGATACATCATGCAAGCGGTGAGTACAGAATCCGTGAATCTTGAACAGACAGTCAAAATTTTCACGAAGTTTCTTGCAACCTGCGTCTCTTTAGACGATTCTTATATATTATGGTATCTTCCTCTTGTTCAATGAACTTTTCACGAACTTGTTCAATGAATGTTTGTCCTTCTATTCTTCTAAAAAGTGGCTCGAGCATTTCTTTCTACTCTCAATTATTCAACTCTTTGGAATTGTTTATTATTATAGTTAATGACATCTTACCCCATGATAATGATATGCATAATGTTAAATTAATCCCCATAATTTGAGAAATAACACATTTTTTCTTATAATATTATAAAAGTCTCTCACTGTCCTCCTGAAATTTTAACATATAAAAATATATGAATTGACAAAATTACCTCTCTAATATACTATATTATGATACAGTCAATTTATAAATGTGGTACTTTACCTTAACGTATTATGATAAATGTGGCATTTTACCTTCCCGTATTATGATAAATGTGGCACTTTACACTCCCTATGTATTATGATAAATGCGATATTTTACCCCTCTAATAGTATTTTTATTTTTTTACACAATACTTCCACGTCCATTCTTAATTTTGGTGAGTGTGTTACACAATCCGTTGTTGAAAGAAGATAAATTGTTATTTTTATTAGTTTGTAGTTTCTGACTAATAGGTTACAATAAAATTTTTCACACTATAATTTAAAATTATTATTTTTATCTGTACCAAAGAAATAGTTAATTAAACTTTCTCAGCTTTGCCAGCATATATATTTTTGTTGATGCTAAAATAAATTAATTTCATATTTCTTATAAATCTACCAAGCATGATCACGCTTGTTTAATGCCATGCCGATTTATTACAAAGTTATAGGGCCTGTTTATTTGGTGTTTCGGAAAATAGTGGATGTTTGTAAAATAATCTCGATTTATGTAATATTGTTTGTTTGGATTTTGAGAGAGTTATTTGAGAAATAAAGTAGGTGTAGGTTTTTTTTGGAATGGGGTTGTAGGTATAAGATGTGTAAGAGCCTGTTTGTTTGGTGTTTGGAAAAGTAGTTTGAGAGAGTAGTGAAGGTTTGTGAAATAATTTCGATTTGCATAATGTTGTTTGTTTGGGTTTTGAGAGAGATGTTTGAGAAACAAAGTATGTGTATGTTTTTTTTTGAAAGAGTTAGGTTGTAGGTGTAAGATTTTATGTCAAATCATATTTGTTGTGAGATAAATTGTGTAAGAGATATGTTACTTTATGTCAAATCAGAGTAGCGTTTGTATAGCTTTTGTTTAGAAATAAGAAAATTGTTGTTTGATTGGGTTTTGAGAGAGTAGTTTGAGAAAATTGAAAGATGAAAAATTTATTTCAGAAAATAAAAATATGTTTCCCAAACATGAAAATTTTTTGGGAAACGCCTAACAACCAGGCCCTAAGAATTTATGTTAAATCATGTTTGTTATGTGAGATTAATGATGTAAGAGATATGTTACTTAATGTCAAATCAGAGTAGAGTTTGTATATTTATTGTTTGAAAATTGTTGTTTGTTTGACTTTTGAGAGAGTAATTTGAGAAAATTGAAAGATAAAAAATTTATTTCAGAAAGTAGAAAACATGTATATTTGATATTTCCCAAACACGAAATTTTTTTGGGAAACGGCTATACTTCCAATAATCCTGATAAATCTGCAGAATAGTTTTTTCAATAAATTCAAAAATTAAGTATCGGGCCATTAACCTATTTCAAGAAATATATATTGACCTATGACTGAGTTATGGGCTGCTATCATGTTTTCATTTCTCGAAATTTCCTTCAAATTGCAAAATCTCATATGAAATACCATTTGTATACAACTATATTATGTGTTACTTGTAATTTTATTTACTGAAATGTGTATTTATAACTCGGAATAAAGAATCTACTTGATATAAGTCATTTTCAGTGTAATGACTCCCGTTGAAATCGAACTTCGCCTCTGAATATCGTAAATAACTTGTAACTTTATATAAGTATGTATACTATATACGTATAGATTTCATACGCCCACAAAGTAAATTTAAATATAAGAAAAATATGATGGGTCATTTTTACCCTTTATAAATACATGTAACAATCAATTGTGAGGGTGAGGTTTGCCTGTTATTTTAAGGTGCATTCTGCCAAAAAATTAACCGTTACAGAGAGCAACATGCGGAAAACGCCTAATTTTATGCACAATATGTGGTTCATACTTTGATAGTATTTGAACATTCATTCTTGCAAATAACCTGAGATTTGTTGTCATCTAGTCTCATATATCCGGGCAATAGTAAAAAGAATAATAAGACATGAAAGAACTCAATGGAATTAAAAAATTCCATTCTCACATTTTCTAATCACAAAAAATCAAACCCATATGTTATCCTCCTTAATTTTCTCCATAACCCCATCAAATGCAATGTCAAAAGCATCCTTAAAATCTCCAACTCCTCCTCCATTAGTCTTAGCATAAATTATCCTAGGAATAGTTTCTATCACTTTCTCCCTCATTTTCCTAATCTCCTCTTTATTGTACCTCATCAAAACTTCCTTTATAGAAGTCCCATTCCTCACTTCCTCATGGTCTATGAAAACCGAGTAACTTTGCGGTTCAATCGGCAAGAACCACTCGTACTGGTCATAAGCCGTTCTTTTCCAAAAAAATACCGGAATCGAACCGGCCACCATACAATCAAAAATCGACTTCCTAGTAAAACTATCACCCCTCGGTTGCAAACAAAATTCGGATCCCAACAGTGCTTTTAGAGTCACAGACGAGTCAATTGAACATTGACTCACAGAGCAGTCAACGACCTGACAAGAATCCGATTCGTTATAACAATAATTCAATAAAAGCCCACGAAAATCATTGTTGACCCAAGTACGAGTCGCCCCAATGAAAGTAAATAGACTTGAACGGTTGAAGCGACGAACAAAATTCTGCCAATCAATTAGGTTATCCTTCGATTTAGGGTGGAATCCAGTAGGGTAAGGAACACTTACATCGTGTGCATCACCGGGGGCTTTCTCTATGATGAATCGGGTTACGTTCTGCATCGACTTCATGTTAAGAAAAGTGGAGCCCCAGATTTTTCCAGGGTCGGTTAACCGACGAAAGTCCCACGTGATTCTACCTATCGACATGAAATGATCTGAACCGTTGGATCTTTTCCAGTATTCCTGTTTCTTTACCCACTTCAACATCATTTTACAATGCCAGTCTCTTTTAGATGTGTCATTCATCCATAGGTGCTTTCCAACTGCGAGTCCAGCGTAAAATGGTATGTAGAACGCCGTAGCTGATTCCGGTTCCATGGTTCGGCACTTGTGATTCAAAATTCGGTAGTGAAATATTACCTACATAGATTAAAATTTCGCTTCTGTTTGTATCTTTCGTTCAACTAAATATTAAGAACGTTTTTAAATTTTTAAACTAACACTTGAAAAAACCGTAAATCTAAAGAACATGCTTAATTGAAGTTAAAAACTATTTTATATGAGTATTATTTACAACTAACTTAAAAACGGAAACTTTTTGATATTTTCGCTTAAAAATATATCAAAAATTTTAAATCATGATTACCTCTAAGGTGAATTGATTTGTGCGGTACCACGACTTGTAGAGATTCTCCGGCAAGATAGATCGGAGCTCGGTGGCGCCGCCGCCGTACCCATGATTAGTAACAATTCCACATTGCCAATTCCAGAGGTTAAGGTCTGTGCAATTTGACAGGAGCAAGTCTATGTTGAACATGGGAGGAAGATCATAAGAATAGACTCTACCGTAAGGGCAATCGTCGGTGGGTACCACTGAAACGGCGTCGTGGTGGTGGTGTTTTCCGGCGGTGCCGCGGTTAGAAAAACAGAGCAGTGGGTTGCGGGCGAACAAAATGACAAGGGCTTGAATCGAGAGAAAAGATACGAAGAGATAGAAATAGGGGTGTAAAGAAATATGGGTTTGGATTAAATTTAGAATTTTGTTGAGGGAATATTGGGTTTTTGGTGAGTGAGAGTGTGAAGAAAAAACCATTGTTTTAGTGTAAGAGAATTGGAGAAGAAGAAGGGTGAATGATTGAAAAATTACTGTAATAAAAGTAGCTTTAATGATGTTGTCAGATAATTTTCATGACCGACAGGAGATGAAGTGGGGGCGTTTGATTTTCATCTATTTATGGTTAAGGCCGGGGTAGGGTTGAAATTGAAGTAGAGGGTGCCATTGCCATTGCCGACGGTTTGTGTATTTTCATAAAATTTGCTCTTTAGCAAACTTTTTCTCGTAAAGAAAGAAAAAGACTTCCCTCAAAAAAAAAAAAAAAAAAAAAAAAAAAAGACTAGTAGTAATATTAAATATTAATAAATCAAGAAAGGTGATAAAGTAATTAGTTTTTGGAAAATTTTAATTAAGACCACTCGACTCTGCAGCATTAACTTGAAGGAAAGTCATGGAAAGAATTACTAATGAACAACATATTGACAAAAAGGAGAAACAAAGATAAACAAGTTGTAGACACTTAAATTTTATGTCGAAAAATAAATTTGAACTCATATTGGAAATTAAATTAAATTCGTTATTTCTGGACTTTTGCTAAATTAAATTCCAAAATAAATAGTTAATTTGATTAAATTTCACCTACATTTTATTGACCAATAAAATAGTGACAAATGTCAAATTGAAGTGTCTAAACCAATCAAATAATGGTTTGACTTTTCATAGAAAGAGCCAATTAAATCATGCCAAGTGTTCAAGATGATGTGTCAGGACCAATCAAAAGAAGATATATCTCCTACAAGCGATAGACATTTAAAAGAGTTCATATCTCTTTTACAAAGAGAGTTATATAGGTCTTCTACTACTGATAGCCAATCAAATTACACCATTCAATTAACTAATTCTACCTGGACTCTTCTTCCTACCACTATAAATAGGGGTCCTCTCTTAGAAGAAAAACACACATTTTTCTGAAGAAGCACAAGTTGAAGGAGCAAATTCTCTCTACGAGGCGTTCTTCAAAACCTTTTTCATTAACTCAAGATATTCTTCAAAGATCAAAGGAAAATCTAGCGTTTGACTCGAGAATAAGCTAAGAAGCCCTTATTTAAACGTTATTGGAGATCTACGACAGTACAAAGAAGATCAAATTCTCCAAAATTCAAAATATCCACGACGAAGTTCAAGACGTTCGTTGAAGAAAATCAAATCATTTCACGTTTGATCCAGGATTAAGCAAATTTGCCCCTGGATTAACGTTATTCGAGCACAAATTCATTTTTTAGAAGATCAAATCAACGTTCTCCAAGATCAAGTGCAAGAAACATTATTTTTCCTTAAGATTAGAATCAGGGGAATTATAGAGATTGTAACCGCTTTATTTAAATCAATAAATTTTAATTTGTACTATTATTTCTTGTTTAATTTATTTTAAACTTGAAATTTTGTTGCTACAAATTTATGGCACGCCCAGTGGGACAATTTCTACCTTTTATCTCTTTTCTTCATCAAATACAACGGTAACTATGGCGATAAAGGCTACAACCATGAAGGAAGAAATTGCGACGTTGACTAACGCCATGGACAAGCTCACGAAGCACATTCAAGAGCAAGACACGAAGCTAGATGAGCTTTTGAACAAAATGGACAATGCCGATGCCACCCACAGGAAGGAAAAACAATTCGAGGATCTTGAAGAGAGCGATGCATCTACAAAGCAACTATTGAGCAATGGAGGCCATATCGAGACGAATCGCCTGATGGAAAAACTGCCCAAGGAGTTTGATGACAATAAGACACTCATAAAGCAACAATCAGATTCAAATAATAAATCTTCAACCAATAAGATTCAAATCTCATCTGATGGCATGATTCAAACTGTTCAACTGAAGGAGTTCATTTTGGAAGCCATCAAAAGCAAGATGAAAGGAAGCTCGGCGTCTTGCCTCACATATTCCAAGCCATACACTCGAAGGATTGAAAATCTGGAGATGCCAATTGGCTACCAACCACCAAAATTCCAGCAATTTGATGGGAAGGGCAATCCAAAGCAACATGTGGCGCATTTTGTCGAGACGTGCAATGATGCTGGGACGTATGGAGATCAACTTGTCAAACAGTTCGTACGTTCGTTAAAAGACAATGCATTTGACTGGTATTTTGACTTGGGGGAAAATTCCATTGATAATTGGGACCAATTAGAGCAAGAGTTTATTAATCGCTTCTACAACACCCGAAGGACAGTTCGACTCCCCGAACTCATTAACACTCGTCAGTGGAAAGAGGAGTCTGTCATTGACTACATTAACCGTTGGAGAAATTTAAGTCTCAACTGCAAGGATCGATTGTCGGAAATTTCATCCATCGAGATGTGCATCCAAGGAATGCATTGGAGTCTTCGTTACATTCTTCAAGGAATAAAGCCGATAACTTTCGATGATCTGGCCACTCGAGCTTACGATATGGAATTGAGCATGAGTGCAATTGGAAATGATGTTAAAGATGAATTAGAAGCCAAAGAAGGGGGCAAATCTTTTACTGAAGCTCTAATTGATGAATCCATGATATAAGTGCCACGCTCCTAGATACGAGCTTAAACTATCTAAGATCTTCAAATCAAGATCTTTTGATTCACTCCTTGACACGAGTATAAACTGTTTACAAGTCAAAATTCGTCACTCCTTGACACGAGTATAAACTGTTTACAAGTCAAAATTCATTACTCTTTAAAACGAGTATAAACTGTTTACACATCTCAAATCAAAGCCTCCAGTAGATGAGATGAAAAGATCTACAAATTTCAAATTTAGTCTCAAACCAAAGCCTCCAATATATGAGACGAAAAAGTCTATAAATTTCAAATCAAAGCCTCCAATAGACGAGACGAAAAAGTCTACAAATTTCAAGTCAACTTATCCTGGACATGAGTTGAAAAAAAAAATATCTACCAAATTTCAAAATGCAAAAAGCTCCATGACGCACGAGCCTAAACTGCATGTTACTCCTGGCCCACATGAGTATAAAATGTGTACGACAAAAAAAAATCCTCAATTTTGAACTACGTTTTGACTTGATTCCTTTATGGATACGTAGGCAGCTTAGTAATTTTCTAAGTTCAGTCATACAAAAAAAAAATCTCTTCATTTTGAACTACATGATGATTTAATTTCTTTTGGGTTATGTAGGCAGCTAAAGTTAATTTTATGCTCAATCAAATTCCTTAAAAGAAAAAGGAAATGTAGCTTTCAAACTTTGGAAGGACGTGAAGAAAGGTCGAGACTTATCTACTCAAAGCAAAAACATTTCGTAAATAAGTCACGAGGGGGCAATTTGTAGACACTTAAATTTTATGCCGAAAAATAAATTTGAACTCATATTGGAAATTAAATTAAATTCGCTATTTCTGGACTTTTGCTAAATTAAATTCCAAAATAAATAGTTAATTTGATTAAATTTCACCTACATTTTATTGACCAATAAAATAGTGACAAATGTCAAATTGAAGTGTCTAAACCAATCAAATAATGGTTTGACTTTTCATAGAAAGAGCCAATTAAATCATGCCAAGTGTTCAAGATGATGTGTCAGGATCAATCAAAAGAAGACATATCTCCTGCAAGCGATAGACATTTAAAATAGTTCATATCTCTTTTACAAAGAGAGTTATATAGGTCTTCTACTACTGATAGCCAATCAAATTACACCATTCAATTAACTAATTATACCTGGACTCTTCTTCCTACCACTATAAATAGGGGTCCTCTCAAGAAAAACACATATTTTTCTGAAGGAGCACAAGTTGAAGGAGCAAATTCTCTCTACGAGGCGTTCTTCAAAACCTTTTTCATTAACTCAAGATATTCTTCAAAGATCAAAGGAAAATACAGCGTTTGATTCGAGAATAAGCTAAGAAGCCCATATTTAAACGTTATTGGAGATCTACGACAGTACAAAGAAGATCGAATTCTCCAAAATTCAAAATATCCACGACGAAGTTCAAGACGTTCGTTGAAGAAAATCAAATCATTTCACGTTTGATCCAGGATTAAGCAAATTTGCCCCTGGATTAACGTTATTCGAGCATAAATTCATTTTTTAGAAGATTAAATCAACGTTCTCCAAGATCAAGTGCAAGAAACATTTATTTTTCCTTAAGATTAGAATCAGGGAAATTATAGAGATTGTAACCGCTTTATTTAAATCAATAAATTTTAATTCATACTATTATTTCTTGTTTAATTTATTTTAAACTTGAAATTTTGTTGCTACACAAGCATCTCACGTTGTTGCAGGATTCAATTTTGTTAGAAAGTAAATTTTCTAGTCCAACACCAATTTGGGTAATTCTAACAAGATTGGGTTTGGTCAAATACATGATGTTTAAATGGCAAGCATAATGTTTTTGTTTTAATAATCCTGAGAAAGTAATTAATTACATGATATATAAATTATATTTTTGTGCTTTTCGAATTTGTATATTAAAGAAATTAATAATATCATCCAAAATTAATACTCTATAATTATATTTATTATAAAATAGAGTTGACTACACTACGAATTTGTGATTGTGTAGGTTAAGGTTGAAGCCACATTCCTCATAAGATCTTGGCAATTACATCCAGCCAAAACGTTCGATTGTTGGTTGATACATGATGTGCAAAATATCGATCTAGGCCTGTCGGATATTATTGTTCGTCACAGGCCCATACATATTTAAAGCCCAATAAAAATATAATACTACTACTATGTGTTGCTAATCTCGATTTGAATAATTAATTACGGGTATGTATTATCTAAGCTAGTCAATGAGTTGGATTCTGGTTGAATCATGGTCAAATCAAATTGGAAAATGATTATATAACAGTCTATTTTTTCACAGTCTTTTGTACAACATTATTTAATGCTTTCAAACTTAGTTGTGTTACCTATTACCTGTTTAACAGGTTGCTTCTTTAAATAATTTTTCTCATATTCTACTGGCTGTACAAGTGGACTGTGATAAAGGACTGTTATGCTAGTAGTGTCCAATCAAATTTGGCTTTAATGATATTGGATCAGATTCGAGTAGGATTTGTACCTTACTTAAATCTAAATTTTCAAGTTCATTAGATCTTGTTTGGATTTAATCGGATCAAGTACAATAGAATCCCCACTTTAGAAATTTACACCAGTATTTCATTTTTAAAAAAAAATGTTTATATTAAAGTTTCACTAATTTAGCTTATGTGTTCAAAATTTTCGGTTCAAATGTTTATGTCCATGTCTTTTAGATGACAATATGCATACAAATATAATAAAATATTATTAACGTTATTTATTCTAATAAAATGTTATGAATGTATATGAGAAATCATTTATAATCGAAATACGTGTCTTTAACGAATTATATCAATCTATATTCATGTTTGCTCTATTTATTTCAAATTACGGATTACTATAAATGGATCAGCTCCATCGAATCGAACAACTATTTTAATAAATTCAACTGAATTTGGATTAAATTCCTTTTGAAACCAAACCCAACAATGCTAGTGTAGGGCTGGGCGTTTGGGTCAGGTTTTTTGGGACCGTCCCGACCCAATCGGGTATTTCTTGTTTGGGACTGAAAATGGGTTTTTTAATATTTTGATTATCATATTTACGCCCGAACGGGTATTTCGGGACTTTTTCGGGTATTAAATAAAATAATTTTGGCACAATATCATTATATTTGTGTCTATTGTAACTTTAATTTGATTGTGATCTTTTGATGCTCGGAGTTTGATTGTAATATTGTTGAATTTTGAAGACTTAATACTTGTATGTTGTGTTTTGTTTAGGAGTCTCTGATTGTAATATTGTTGAAGACTTGAGAAGTTTGTGTTGTGTTTATTTTGAAGTAATTGTGCACATTTCAATATTTAAATTCAATTATTTTATAATTTTACATACATATTAAAAAGTAAGATTTTTTGTACATATATATATATATATAACAAAAATAAACAAAAAAAGGTGAAATTTCGGCGATCCGAAACCCAAAATTCGAAATACCCGAAAATTTTGACTACCCAGCAAATCGGATCAGGTTTTGAGTGTGAAAATTCATTATCCATCAAATCGGATCAGATTTTGATTGTAAAAATTCACTATCCATCATATCGGATACCCGATCAAAAATATCCAAAATCCTAAATACTCGACCCACGCTTACACCTACGCTAGTGTTACCAATCTTGAGTATGAAGATGCATTAGTTAAACAAGAAGACTGAAAGTTGATCCTCCAATTTCAGAGATTAGACTATCCCACCGATTAAGGCGTACTTTCTGCATGCTTAGAGGTGAGATTAGATTAGGATCACATAAAAATGTATTGAGCAATTCACGGGGAATGAAATGAAAAGTAAAACTGGTAGGGGTTCAGTCAAGTTGTACGGTCCACGCGTGGCACATTTTCATTTGGAAGTCATTATATTTTAAATGACCACTCAATAAATGTGAGAAATGGGCTTCGAATCATGTGACCGGATAACAAGTTGTCGGCTCTTTTCTTTTTTTTTTTTTGGGGAGTTGGGGGGGGGGGGGGGGGGTGGGTTTCATGAGTATAACAGTATTCATATTAGACTCTCTGATTTGTTGTCCTAAGTTCGTTTGCTGAAACTTTCACATTAATTACTTGGCAGTTACTATTCATTTTCATTTTTTTTTATTAAAAGAGAAAAGAATAGAGTCCATAATTTTAATGAAAATATCTAAGGGTCTATTTGGATGGGTTTTGGCTCGGTTTAAAAAAATTAGTTTGGGTGGTTTCGATTAAACATTTGAGACTTCATTTGGATGAGTTTTGGCTTTTGGGTTTTGTGGTTTGAATAAGTTGAAACCTCACTTGGATTGTGTTTGGATGTTGGGGTTTAGGGGAAAAAATAGGTGATAGGTATCAAATCAATGTCTTTTTTAGTGAGATTTAGGGGAAAAAATAAGTGGTAGGTGTCAAATCAATGTTTTATAGGTTTTAAGAGTATGAATGTTAATTTCTGAATAGGTTTTTAATGGTTTTATGTATTTGATGAAAACTCATTTGAAAGAGTTTTGGCTCGATCTCGCGAAATCCGCGAGAACGGACCAAAACCCATCCACATACACCCTAAAGCTTCTTATGGATCTTGGCTATCACTGGTCTTATCCCATTGAAGCAAGGTCTTATGTCAAACTCCATACTCATTTATCCAAATACAATAAAACTTTAGACTTATTAAAAAAAATTGATTGCTACTCACCGTTGACACTTTTTATATATAAACTATTTGAGGTGATATATATAATTCTTCTTAACCTCAACATCCATAAAACTAAAAAATTATAATATTCAAATTCAATTAAAATTGAATTTCAAAGGTTTCACTGAAGCCATCCAAAATATTTTTTCAAACGACCAAAACCATGTTAAATCGAGCCAATATCGAATTTTCTGGACCCATATATCTAAGGAAAAAGGTTAAAGTACAATTGCAAAAAAATTATTCTAGATGGGAATAATTCTTAGTAAATTAAGAACCATAAATCATGTGTAAATAATATATTTATTTTTTAATTGAATTACCTTAACAATATGATTTGTATCCACACTTCAATATGGAGTTTTTTAACAACAAAGCTACACACTTTATGAGTAACATACTAAAGGTAAAAATAAATATATATACTCGTAATTGCTATTTTTTTTTTAATTTGTCACTTTGTCAATAAGAAATATTTATTTTTCTTTATCGATTTATTATTTTCAATGTTTTTATCAATTTTACCCTTCTTACTAATACTTGTCATAAATGTTAATTAATGCTAATATTATTTGATTAAAAGGGTAATTTGTAATTTTTGCTTCAAAAAAGAAATTATTTATGATATTTCTTAATTCGTGTGCAATCCTCAAAAAACGATGAATTAAAAAAAACGAAGGGAGTAATAACCAAAGAACATTTACTTTATCTTGGTTACCATTTTTCCCTTTTCTCTCTTTGATTAGGGCAGCTTTATAGCCTTTATTTAGTTCTGCATCATTTCTTCCTTTTGCCTTTAATCTCACGAATTAGTCCCCTTTTAAGTCCCACTTGTACATTTTGGGACCAATGCGCAGCCCTCTTTGTGATAGTTCAATGCTAAACGATATATTCACATTCAAGTACAATTTTGTATGTAACTGGCACTAATTTTTGTGTCATAGTTTTACTGTCAATCATTCAACCTAGTACATTGAATTAAAAAATTTCTAAAAATGTGTGGATTATTTAGTCAAATAAAGAGTCATCGGCCCATTGCTGTTCACATGGTTTAGGCATTTCGAAGACCTGAAAAATAGTGTATTTTTTATTTTTTTAATTTAGTGAAGTGAAAACCTTTTTTTTAATGATTAAAGCACTGATTAAATCATTACATCGCTAAACTATTTGATCATTAGTAGATTACATATAATATCAACTAACAGATACGAATTATATTTACTAACAAAATTAATATTAAACTAAGTAGAAACTCAAAATTCAGGTATAATTTAAAGTTTTAAACCAACGACCTCTAAACCGAGGCAAAAATAGTGGCAACTGTTTCTTATCTTTTGATTTCTCTATTTTATTTTTCTTAGCTAAAAAGAATAAAAGTGAATATAATGTAGACATGATATCTTTATTTCCGACTAGAAAATAGGAATAATAGGATCTCTCATTTTTTGTTCATATTAGAGAGGGTACCCAATACTGGATCAGGCCTCAACAAATCATGACCCAATAGAATCAATTTCTAAAGTTCTCTAATGGGCTAAACTCGACCTAGAAATCCTAACCTCTACTCTTTGCCCAAAGACTAGATGCATTCATTTTTTAATTAAAAAAAAAAGGAAAATGCATTCAGCTTTTCTCTTTATAGTGCAACCTAAAGAATTGAAAATAGTAAACCCTATTTGCATTTTGCAACCCTATAAAATTAATAGAACCCTAAATAATTGAAAGTAGCAAACCCTATTTGCAAATTAGTAACCTACTTGCAACCCTATTGCCTAGTTTTAATGCATAAGTTTAATTATGAAAAAAAAGGACTACTGGATAGTATACGCTGGGCTAGCTAATCAGTTAAATAACACTACTACTTACATAAATACTTTTTTAAAAAAAAAAAAGTAATCAAATATAGTGGACAAGCACATAGCAAGCTTCAAGTATTAAGTATTAACTAATCATAAAAATTTCAAAAGTGGCACTTAATTAATTAGGTCTCACAAATATTTTGAAAGATTAAAAGAACAAATTAAGTTGAATAAAATGTCCTTAAAATAGATTGCGGGGAACATACTTTATTGCAAATTAAATCCATGACATTCATGTTTAATTGTATATATATACTATACAAATTGAAGAACTTTAAGCAAAGAATTAATTCTTAGATTAGTCAAAGACGCAATAATTACCTTTAAACCCAGTGCTCTTTCCTTGCTCATCACTTTCCAAATTGTGCTCCTTGATCCTCATAAGTCAAAATAACTTTCAAACTTTGTTATTTAATTTCAAGTATCCTATGTCATCAATAATCAATTTGTATAACAAAAAATATCAATAAATTGTAAAATGTATACTAAATTTATGTATATTTCCCCCCTCTTTGCTCCTTAAATCTTCTCAAAACCCCATCAATAGCAATATCAAAGGCATCTTTATTACTTCCCATTTCATCACTATTCATCAAACCATACACAAACTTTGGTATAGAACTAATTACCTTTTCTCTCATTTTTCTCACATCTTCTTTACTATACCCCTCCAACACTTTTCGAATCGAAGTTCCATTCCTAACTTCTTTCCGGTCTATAAAAACCGAAAATTTCTCCGGTTCATTTCCTAAAAACCACTCGTACTGATGAAAAATACTTCTCTTCCAGAAGAAAACCGGAATCGAACCAGCCAACATACAGTCAAACGTTGACCTTCTAGTATACGCATCACCCCTAGGCTGCATACAAAAATCCGACGCCAAGAAAGCTTCTAGAATCTCTGATGTTCCATCGTAACACCGAGTTCCGGAACAATCCACTAGTCGACAAGCATCCGACTCATTATAACAATGATTTTGCAAAATAGTCCTAAAATCACCCTTCACTTCTCTTTTCGCACCAACAAATGTGAAAAGACTAGTCCTATTTTGACCATGTACAAAATTCATCCACTGATTCATCTCCGATTTTGACTTGGGGTGAAATCCTGTGGGATACGGCACACTGATCTCCAACTTGTCCCAAGGATCTCTCTCAACTCCTAGCCGTAGGATATTTTTCATCAACGGCATGTGAATGAAGCTAGACCCCCAGTCCTCATCTCTAGTCCGTCTAAAATCCCACGTCATTCGACCAAGCATTATGAAATGATCCGAACCATTGGATCTCTTCCAGGGTGGCTGATCATGGACCCACTTTAGTAATTCAACGGAATGCCAATCACGCTCCTTTGCTGTGTAATTTGTAAACAAATATTTAGCTACCGCGAGTCCAGCGTAAAATGGTATGTACACCGCCGTAGCTGATTCCGGCTCCTTAGTCCTGCACTCGTGTTTTAACATTCTAGCATGGTATATGACTTCCCCGGCGAACATGTCCGTCCAGTACCACGACGGGGAGAGATTTTCCGGGACGGCGATGGGCCCGGCTGCTTTCGGGCCTAGCCCGAAGTTGGAAAGCGCGTTGCAGCGTGAGTGCCACGGGTCTAAATCGTGACACTTGTTTAATATATCTTTGTTAAACATAGGAGGGAGATCGTATACGTATATGGTGCCGTGTTTACATTTTTTCGATTCTAGTGATTGAAACGGCAGCGTTTTTGCTTGGATTGTTATTTGATGGGGTACGGACTTTGTAGGGGAGCGGAAAATGAAGTGGAGGATGAGAATTTGAAAAAGAAGGATTGTTAAAAACTTAGAAGATGTGAAGAAAAAGAAACGAATAGATGATGGAGTTGGTTTTTTTTTGGGGGAGAAGTTTTTGGGTTTTTCATGGGATGAGTGGAGTTCGAATGATGTTTGATCGGACATTGATTGAGGATGTAATGAAAGTGTGAGAGAAAGACGGCGGAAACGGCTCTTGTTGGCCGGAAAGTTTTGTAGGTATTAATAAAGGAGGGTTATGGTGTAGATGTCGAGATTTATAATTGAGTTGAAATAGAGGAAACAAGGAGTATTAGATTTTGATTATTAATGTGGTCCATTTTATAGTCATTGTCTTCGTAGCTGAGTTAGTAATATTATAATGATAATAAGAATAAAATAAAAGTCCTAACTCCTAATCTTTGATGATATTTGGTATCATTCTTTAAAAAAAATATTTAACATCAAAATTGAAGGATTTTTTTCACATTCCTTTCTCCGTCAATTTTTTCGGGCTACATTTTGTGTTCTTATATTGCTAAAAAGCTCTTGACGAGAGCTTTCCAATGGTACAAGTTCCAGATCATGAAACATAATTAATATTAACAAAGTTTTGAAATTAAGATTAATCAAAATTAAATTATATCTCATAATCTACAAAGAATCATCCCACAATAACTTGTAGATAGGATATAGGGCACATAAACATCATATGATAACATTTATGGAGCATAATTTTAAGCATACCAATCGCCATAACATATCAAGCACATGTTAAAAAAATTCTTCAATTTTGATATAAAATGTGTCTTTTATAAATGTTTAATATCAAATGTCTAAAGTATGTAAAAATTTGATATGAAAAAATGCAATTTCGTCAAATATAATGAAATGCAAAAGCCTCTCCCGTCAAGCCTTTATTCTTCAAAAAACTTTACGTTCCTGTGAGAAAAGGTTAATATATTGTTGTAACTTGTACGTCTAGGGCTCCGTTTGCATATATTCAATCATTGCAAGTTCTATTAACTGAAGCTTTTCTTTATTCTTTTTAATTTTTTATTTAACTAAACATAATGTGTGTATTTGTTGTTAACGTAGTATAGAATATACGGGAGTATTTGTTTGTTTTTCATATGTAGGATGATTTAATCTCGATAATTATAAGTATATATATTATATAGTAATAAACTATAGTATATTATTAAATTAACAAAAGTATATAGTAAAACAAATATGGGCTTAGTTTTAACTATATAGGATGATTTAATCTCGATATATTGTGTTCGTTTTGAATGTCAATGTGAATATCATGGAGGATGCAAGCTAATAAGAATATAAGATAATGAAGTACTTGCTAATATATAGTTTAAGCTCGACTTATTTCGTATCAAAATTTATTGATCGAAAGTTTTCTAAACTTGATTTAAAGTCCGATTTCATTATCTAATTTGTAATTAACAAAATACATGTAAAATATCTCAAACCATTAAAATTCAACTCGTGTTCAACCCTATTAAAACTATTTTTAACTTGATTTATTCAACAATTAATCCTATTATTAAAACTATTTTTAACTTGATTTATTCAACAATTAATCCTATTAATCATGATTTTCAAACACATGACACAAAAAAAAAAAAAAAAAAAAAAAAGAAAGAAAGAGAGAGAGAGAGAAGAAGAAGAACGTTGACTAGCTAGCACGATACCATGATTATACTACATGAGTTAAAATATTAAAGTGGAAGTGTGAAACTGTGCTTGTTTTACTATTGGTCTTTAGAAAGAGTCTAATATGATGAGTAATTTATGAATATACTATAGTTTATTACTAAAACAAATATATATATATGGGCTTATTGAAAATTGTGTTAATTTTTATTACAGTGTTAACTTGTTATAGACGTGAGCGATTTGTCAAAAGATCGAACTGAGTTGAGTACACTCATCAATTTAGAAGTTAGAACATACACCTCTTACATATATAGTAGAATTAAACGATTGGATTATCATATAAATAAATTAAAAGTCAAGGAATTCTGTTCAATAAGATAATATGGACGTCTCTCTTTAATTTGTTAGAGAAAGATTCCTTATTTTCATCCACAAATATTAATTAAATTCAATTTAGCAAATATTATTACAGAAAATCAGTAGTTGACTAGGTAGAAGGGGATGAATATGGGTGTTATAACATCGCCTTCCTCGTGATGTCAGAGCTAAACTTCAAATTAAATTGATGCAAATGCATATTTCACGAAAACATCACATATAGCAGTAATATTTAATTAAGTAATTGTATCAATTTCTGTCAAATGTTTCAAAAAATTTGGTGTCAATAATTCAAATTTCAGTTTTCATGTCCTAATATTCTTTGGAGTATAAATGTATAATGCTTAGTTTCACACTTATAAGCTTACCAATTTGTTGTCCAAAAATACTTAATTCATCTCAAATTTTCTTTCGGAAAGACCCAAATATACTCTCTCTCTCCTTTTTTTTTCCTCAAAAAACTTAGGATCTCACTTAAGTGTACTGAGTAATTCCAAATCACATACAACTTTTATATAACTAAAATTGAATATCAATTCAAAACATATCAAATTTTTGGGACAAGAGAGTGTAAAAATAATTTAATGTAATATTAGATACTTAGATACAGCTCATCACTTAATTCATTAAAAAAAAAATATTGTTGTAAGCTTGCACGCTCATGCTACAGATCTAACACCTACCACTAGTTAAATCTAGCAATTTAGTAATTAGTATTCGGATCTCCATTATTCTAAATAAGTAATTTCCAATTGCTAATCATGGTAGAGAGGAATCTCATTAATTGGAAAATATAAAGAAAGAAACTAGGAACCTTACTTGTCAGTTAGCCATTAATTAGCTTCCTTAATAAGTCCTTCTTAGGAAGACTAAATTTATAATGCATGTGATTTGGCGGTTGCCGGTTGGTGTTTCATGTGTAAATGGACTTATTATATTCAATATTGTACGGCTGCCAAAAAAGGGTTGGACGTTAGTCGGTAACACCCAAGAAAACCTTGGCTCACTTTCACCTTCACTTGCCACCGCCGGCTATACATAAATAATTTTGTGGAATCATTAGTACAAATAAATATCTATATTTATTTTTAGAGGAAAATATTTATATTGTATTTTTATGAAGATGATTAATTTTGTGCTTTGCCTCATTTTCATCTAATATGAGATCAAAAGTATAAAACTGAGATAATCCAATGCTATATATGTTGCTCGAATACTCTTGAAAAGTTGAGTTGTGCAGTTACAAGCAATGTTATTTAAATCGGACCGGACCGGCCGGTCCGACCGGTTAGACCGCGAACCGGAGCCTGGTCCGATCCGGTTTACCTCCTAAAACCAGTTACTTCAAAACCCAGTTTGAACCGGGTTGAACCGGTCCGAAATCGCCGAACCGGTGAACCGGTATGGACCGGTTCAACCCGGTTTTGAATTTTTTTTTTTAATGTTAAAAATTCTTGTAAAAGTTGGGATTTGAACACCTGACCTTTAGAGTATAACATGACTTCCTTACCATTTGAGCTACTTCACTTTTGTTGAACTTTTAGTACAAATTAAAGTTTATAAATTATAGAAACTTGTAGCCAAATTTATTTATAAATTAGATAATTAACTCAAATAAATATTTTAAACATTATGAATGAAAATTAATACTCAAATAATAAATTTTTATTAAAATTTATTCTATAAATTATTTATTTTCAATATTATCTTTAGGATAAAGAGTCAAATCGATATAATATGCAAGTTTAACTTTGAATATTAGACTTTTATACATAACCATATTGTAAAATTTATGAATATAATTTAGACTTTTATACATAACCATACAAATTAGTACCATATTACCATTATGATATAAGTTAGATAAATATTATATGATTTAATTTTAATATAATATAACAAAATTTATATTTTTAATAAATTGTAGGATAATGTTTAAATTTTACGAACATTACATATATTTTAAAATTAAATATATTTAAATATATTATTATGACGTCATCCGGTCCGACCAGTGGTTCGACCGATTCGACCAGTAAAACCAGTAACCAGTCGACTCACCGGTTCACTGTTCGGTCCGGTTCTGAAAACATTGGTTACAAGTACTCCCATGACACGAACTCGACATGTGAAGTCAGGGCCGGCCCTAGACATTTGGGGGCCCTAGGCGAATTTCAAATTTGGGGCCTATTCTTATAAAAAAATTTAATCAATTTATTTTTTCAAAGGCAAAATTATTAATTAAATATCGACAGTTATTTTCTCTAACATATTAATTTTTAGATAGATAATTAAACCTAAAATATTATTTTTAGATAAAAAAATAAACTTATTTAACTTTTAAAAGATTCAACCGTGATTTTTTTTTATAATTATTAATATTAAAAATATTATTTAGCCGAAACAAAATTTACAAGTATTATATGTACATCCTTAACTCTATTTCATTCTTTTATAAATATCATAATTGATTGCTTGACTTTATTTCATTTCGTGACATTCTTAACTCTATTAATTATATATTATCATGTATAGAAAAAGTTATACATCATATATAAAACTAAAAACAAGATGCACATACATATAATATTATGGATGGGGCTAGACCAATTTTAATGGGGGTGAAATTCTTTTTTGCAATGTACTAAGTGAGAAAGTAAGAAGCAGAAAAATTTTATTTCAAAGAAAAAAACCGTATTCTTTTTATAATAATTAAGAAATAATTCTTTTTGAAGTACTTATTAAGGAAAAAAATTGACAAGAAATCATTAAATAAGAAAAGGGATTAAAAGAATAATTACTACGAAAAGGAAATAAAAAAGACGAAGATTATTACCAAAAAAATGTTAAATAACTTAAACAATAAAAAATATAAGAAAAAAACTCAATATTGGGATTTTGAACACTAGACCTTCCACTCATTATGAGAAAGTCTTACCAACTAAGCCAAAATACATGTAATGCATATAAGATTAATAAAATTAAAAATATTTAACTTTTTAATTTTTCTAAAGGTCAATATATAAATTTTGGGGCCCTCCGAACCGGGGGCCCTAGGCACCGTCCTAAGTTGCCTAGCACTTGGGCCGGCCCTGTGTGAAGTGACTTCAGATGTGCACTTGAAATATGCAGTTGGAGAGACTTGAAAACTAACAAAAAATAGTGTGCAATACACTTGGTTTATGATTGAATGAGTTTGGAAAAATTAAATTTGGACAATAATTTTCCTTCAACTACAGTAATTTGGGAATTAGTGCTTCTTAATTATGTCCCAATCTTATTTTTCTATAGCCACGTGATAATCTAATATTTGCACTCCTTTACCCTTAACACATGGATCTAAGCATCATAAGTATTAATTACGTCCTAAATCACAAGTGGTAGTTTGAGATGGCTAATTTCTTAATCTTATGAAATAAAAGAAATTAAGGGAAAACCATTTTAATAATCTTTTTATGTACGACTATACAAGTCTTTTGTTATTTTGAAATGTTCGATTTGATTTGTGAGATTATACTTAATTTTTTTTTATTAGATATGGTTTTTAGTTGGAACATATCAAATTAACATAAATTTATATTCACTTCCTATTTTTCGATTTACGAATATTTATAACATAATCAGATCATCAGATTTTTAATTGGACAAAGAACCTATTAAATCGGACTGGATTCAAATCAAATTTATATTGAAATCCATTCATTGACATGCCTTTTGGATAGTCCACTTAGTTTCCGAGCCCTTTTCCCAGTCAAGCATTATAGCCTTTTTTCTCCTACCAAGCCCATTAATAGTTGGTCTTTAATCTGTAATTCTAATTTATACTAGGTCATAATATGATAAAACAAATATATCGGGGTCCGTATCAATAAAGAATAATGATTATCAGGGTTCGTCTAAAATGAGATTTTGAGGGATAGAAAATACACAAGATAGTTTTATCTTAATGACATATGTCCATTTAGAATTTAACTTCAAAAAAAAAAATTCTTAAAGATAAATTTTTAATTTTTAATATGTGAATTCAAAAACACCTCTTGTGTTTTGTCTTACTTTAAAAAAAAAACCTTACGTTATTTTTATTAGCAAAAAAACCTTATACTTTCTTTTGTTAATAAAGAAAATTCCTCTCAAGTCGAAATGACAATTTTACCCTACAAACAGTGAAAAAACATCCCTATTACCTAAGAGATTACCAATAACCTCCGGTAACTTAAAAAATTGGGGATACACTCCCTCCTTCCCAATTTGTTTTGAAAAAATTGACAAAAACCTTCATATGACTTAAATCTCGTATAAATTTATGAATCTCGTATAAAAAAGTTGACAAAAATCTTACCCCCCACAGTTACATATTTTGGCACTTTATCACCCATATGTACAAAATAAACACTTTACCCCCTAAAAAATAAAATTAGTTGCACTTTATCCTCTCAAATGATTTTATGCAATTTTTGTTTGACGAAAAATGTACATGGACCCCACATGAATTTTCAAATGGTAAATTAGTCACACCACTTCTTACTTTTCAAAATACTTGACTCATGCCTTGTGAACCAAAAATCTAAAGTTAAGTAGGAAAAAAATCATTTGTAAAGAGAGAGAGAAAAATGCGTGTCGATGAAATATTTGGGCGAAAAATTGATTTTGGAGCTAATTTACCCTTAAAATACACAAGTGGGATGCATATCTGTGTTTTTGGTGATTGGAATTAACTTAAAATCATTTGAGGGAAAAAAGGTAACTGGTTTTATACGTGCTTATTTTATACTTCTGAGTGATAAAATTTAAAATATGTAACTTTGAGATGAGGTGTAAAGTGCATTTTTCCTAGAAATATTTTTTATGTTAATTGTCAATTCGTATAAAAATTTAATTACTTGAGAGATTTTTTTCATATAAAATTTTGATTATTTGAGAGTTTTTTTTTTTTGAGAAATAGAAGAATTAATTAGAGATAAAGAAGAAAATTTTTAAACATATTAATGAAAGGGTTGGTATGTAATTTAATATATGCTTATTTTTTTCAAATGTCTGATGTCACATCATCATCGAAAATTTTGACCAAAAATTGTGATTCAGATTTATTGTTGATTATTTTTAGTGGTTGAGGAGGTATATTCCATAAAATCTTCTTTTAGAAAAACCCATCTTTTATACAATTTCATATACCAAAAGAATTAACACCATAAGTTTCTTTAAAAAAAAAAATAGTAAATCACTTAATTGTATACGATTTTTTTTTTTTTTTTTGCTCTAGTACGTAATTTCAATTAGTTTTGGCTCATAATTTGACTTTCACGAAAAACTTAATTGGTTAAACTTATGGCTATCAAAAATAAAATTGTATATTTATTAATTATGAATCCATTCATCCACCAAACAACATTTTGTTATATTTTCTTCTTTTCTTTTTTTACCTTCCTTTTTTCGATCTCAATTTCTTTTCTTTATTTTCATCTCATTTTTGTATAACCGAAGGAAACAAAAGAAATGAAGAAATGGAAACATAATATTGTTTGGTGGATGGATGGATGAATTCATAATTAATAAATATTCTATTTTTTGATAAATAAATGAAGAAATTAAAACATAATATTATTTGGTGTTAAAGTTGAATATTGTGAGAAAGAATTTAACGGATAATTACTCAATATTTTAAATAATAATTCGTACCGAAAATAAATGAGATAATTATCACCAAATAAAAACTCAAAAAAATATAAAGAAAAAAATTGACATAGAAATAAAAACAAGTTGAAACAATAAAGAAAACAAATTGAAACAAAAATGAAGAAAAAAAATGAGATGAAAAAAAAAATTGAGACCATAAAATCGAAGAAAACAAAAAAAATGAAGAAATTAAAGTTTAATATTGTTTGGTGGATGAATGGATTCGTAATTAATAAAGATATAGTTTTATTTTGATAAATTAATAGATAAATTTATTATTTATAAAAGGGTAGGGATATTTTAGAAATAAAAACTACAAAACTATAAAAAAGGGAGGTAAGTATTACAATTAATATTTTAGGGGGTAACTGATACCAACCCATACTTTAAGGGGGAATTGTATTTCACCCATTTGGCTATTTAGTTGGAATTTTTTTAAAATTTTAAATTTATAGTAGAAGTTTATTCACCAGTACACCAAATTCCTAGATCCATGGATATGTCAGCCTTTATTATTTTGGGCCACTTCTTGGCCAAATAAATGAGCATTTATTAAGTTGGTCCGATCCTCATTTTTGGGCCAAAGTCGGGCTATTATTATCTGAAACTAAATGGTTGTACCTGGTATAAATCTTTGTTAAATTATGTCGGCTGAGCATAAAGTTTATTTATATCCAATGTAGCATCAGAAAGAAAAAAAAATCAATCAGGAATAATTACAGTTCTTCAAATTTTCAGCTTTCATTCTGGTGAAACAAGGTGAATGTGGATGGACGAAGTGGTAACTAGCAAAAAACTTATATCTGGATTGAAGGATTTTGGAGTTATCAATTTTGAATACATCAAAATAAATCCACACATAATCAGATTATTTTGGAAACTTTAGTGCTTAAGTAATCGTTTTATTCTATTATATAGCAAAAATGAAGAATTTGAAATTTACTTGAAACTAGAGTCATTTAAAACATTACAAAAAAACATGTTTTAAACTTTAATCACTTCTTATATGCATTTAGCACTGATAATAAAACTGAAAAATACAATGGCATTAAATTAAAATATTTTAAGTAACTACGGCTGTGTTTGGATGGGTTTTAGCCCGGTCTCGCGGGTTTCGTGAGACCGAGCCAAAACCCTTTCAAATGAGTTTTCGCCCAACTCATAAAATCATCAAAAACCTATTCAAAAACCCACACTCAAACTCTTCAAACCTATAATACATTGATTTGACATATACCACCTACTTTTTTCCCCAATTCTCACTAAAAAAGACATTGATTTGACACCTATCACCAATTTTTTCCCCTAAACCCCAACATCCAAACCCAATCCAAATGGGGTTTCAACTTATTCAAACTACAAAACCCAAGAGCCAAAACCCATCCAAATGAAGTCTCAAAGGTTTCATCGAAACCACCCAAACCAATTTTTTTAAACCGAGACCCACGAAACCGAGCCAAAACCCATCCACATAGACCCTATATATTAGTGATAACTAGTAAGCGCATGGTCTTTATAATTGTCACCACTGATATTAAATACATATGTTTAGTGACTACCTAACAACAACTACAAAAAGTCACATTTATTTAATTAATGACAATTTTATGTTGATGTTGTTACTCTTTATGAATCACTATTCAAAATTTGCATCTGAAATATGAATCTTGTCATCAACATATTTATGAAAATTATAGTAGTAACAAAAAGAAAATTTTTCCTTCATTTAATATATGAAAATTAGCAAGTTAAATTGTTACTTGACGTTTTATCGTTAAAAATTATGTTTTATTTTTCAAATATAACTTAAAATTCACCTTTGAATTCATGTTTTATTATTATTATCATTATTATTTTATTATAGTTAAATATTTCATTTCATGAAAATTAGATAAATATTACGACAAAGTCAAAGATAGGGTAACCCTCGTCACAAAAAACACTTTTAGAAAGCAAATAAAATGGAATACAACAAAATTGATCCAACCAATTAAGCTTAAAGGCCCATGCAACTAAGTTATGAGTGGCAAAGTTGGATCTATGAGGGATGGGTCAAAATTTACACTTTAGTCAACATGTCCAAAAAGGCCGAATTTCTTAAAAAAAGCTACGAGCAACGCAATTCGACTATTTCCTACAATACTGAGTATCTGCAACAACTTGAATCAAACATTCTCAAAAAACATATCTTAATTTTTCAATGAATAAAAGAGGAAGAAGCCACCTTAATACAATCGAAAGGCTTTCAAAAGGATTTTTTGAAGAAAAAAAATTGTAAGACGACCCAACCCATGAAAGGAAGATGTTTGAGAATCAAATTCAAAAAGTAAAAATAATTTTAAAGGAGTGTTTTTATTTATGTTGCTGGAAGTGTGATTACCCAACACGCGTCATAGTGTGTCGTATTGTGAATATTTTTATTATGTCATGGTAGTAACTATTGACTAGGTTGTTCTATAACAAATAAAAATATTAGTGACAAGGTTTAATAATCTTTGCTCTTGTATATATCTACAACATTAAATTAACATCACTTAAAACATGCAATAATTGACTAGTTGGACTTGGAACAGTGTGTTTTGTTTTTGGTTTACAATCCACGATCTTTAGAGCGCACATTGAGTTCACTTCGAATTTTATTTGATATTAATCGATTTTAAATTTTTCTTTGGATTGGTCCAATTTTGAAAATGAATTGCTTGAATAACAATTTGAAATGGAGTCGAATATGAATAAAGGTTGATAAGCTTGATATTACTAACATACTGTAATTTTAATGCAATTTAATTAATCATTAATGTGATGGTCTTAGTTCTTATTGTGGCATGAGACACACCATGAGGGTATATAATTGAGACTTTAATTATCGCTATTTACTTTGGCAATATGGAAAATTGCTCTTAAAATAACGACTTATAACACTGAGGTTGTTATATTTATCAATTAATTTATTGAAATTTAAAACAAATTATTCATAAAATGTAAAGTATTAGACATGCATGTACTCGCTAGATTTCTTTAAAAAATCATTTGAAAAAAATAAGTATTAAAATTCTTAAATAAATATAATATTTTATATAAAATAAAAAAAAAATAGGGTCAATTAGGACTGGACAAGTACGTTGTGGGCCCAGATCACAATCAGAATTAGGTTATTGGTTCGCACGCCAACCAAGACCCTAAGACCTATCCGGTTAATGTTGGTCTTTGTTTAGTCCAAATTGCGAACATATAAGATTAATTTGCTCCTATTTTAAGTTGACCTAGACCGACTCACTTGACACCGCAATTGCTAAGGAATCCAACTATTTTAACCATACCTAATTGTAACTTGTAAGTATTTAATCATGTTACGTACCTAAAAGTTTAAAATTTTCCCATGAATATGACATTCAGACATTGAATGACACGAGGCATAAAATAAATTTTTTCTAATTAAATTATTAGACTTTGGCGTTTTAAAGTTCAGATCTAAGTCAAGTGATTAAATATATTTTATGTAACCAAATCTTCAGAATTTTTGCAAACACATGCCAATAAGCCATTATACTTTTTCAGTTTTCTTGTACTGTTGATTTATATTGTCGGTTGTGGTGAGCAGTGAGCTGGTGATTGATTCATGTTTTTAAAATGTCTGCAGATATACTTTTCTAAGAAAAACAATTGTACATCTGTCCTTTTGGACAACAGCACTCAATCAATATAGGTTTTACAATTCCAATTTATTTGATGATTAATCATAGCATCTTGAAGTTACCTTTTTCCACTTCATGATTATTCCAAAGTTACACCCGAAATTGCTTGCTTATATTATCTGAGTGTCCTATATAATAATAATTTAAATATCTAGTTTTCAAGTATTAATTATGTGAGTATGTGGGGTTCGATTTTATATATTTTAGACAGCATCAAAAGTTAACTAAATTTACTCGATATTGGTTCGAGTTCATTCGATAAAAATTTATTTGAACTCAGTTTGTTATTCATATAAATAATGCTTGAATAACATGTTTGATAGTTTTAAAAGCTCGGTTTCAACTCGAAAAGTTAAAAATTGAAAAAATATATGTAAAAGCATTACAACACTCGATAATCGACTCGAACCCATTTTTCAAGCTCATATCATTTAAAAATCAAATCAATATAAAACATAATTTCAAGTTCGAGACAAAGGAATTTCTAGTTTACCCCCTAATTCTAGGAAAGGAATTTCTAAAACAAAGAACCTAACTTCTTCTATTTTTTTTTTCAGGAAAAGAACATGGCATCTAAAGTCTATGAAATTAATTTAAGCCCGATTGTTCATTGGTATATTAGGGTAAATACTATTTTTGGTCCCTCTTATCATTAACTTTTTACAGAGTGGTCCTTCTTATATTTTTTTCCCACTTTAGTCCCTACTATGAATTATTTGTTTCACTTTAGTCCCTACTATGAATTATGTGTTTCACTTTAGTCCTTATCAGATGGTTCCGATAACACGTGACATGCATATGAATATTTTTTAGGGCATTTTCGTCCGTTCACTATTGAGACTATTTGAGATATTGTTTAATTGGTGAGCAATTTTGGTGTTTGAAAAAGATTTTAGGAAAAAACTTTAGTTTGGAACGAAATGTACGATTAAGTTGGATTGGAATGAAAGCCTAGTTTGGAAGACATTATATATTTAGTTTTTTTTAAATAATTAGAAAGACGAAAATATCCCTGTTAGTTTACTTGAAATGACAAAATTTCCCTCATGAGCATATCAAATGTTATCATCATAATCGCCTTGGACCACTTGAAAAGGACTAAAATGAAACAAATAATTCATAGTAGGGACTAAAGCGGGAAAAAAAACATAAAAGGGACCACTCTGTAAAAAGTTAATGATAAGAGAGATCAAAAGTGGTATTTACCCGGTATATTAATTATATTTTCTAGGGAACTCAAAATTTTGGCAGATATGTTCCCTATAATTAATTTGTATAAGGAACACATAAGTGGGCATTTTGGTTAATATATTTGAAAAGGGATTCAAATCCTTGTCAATGCCAAATACTTAAAAGGAAATTTGTCACATTTCCTTTTTTTTTTTTTGGGTGGTACAATCTTTCTTGAAAGTTAGTGTTGCACAAAATAGAATCTGCATCCCCGGCCCATTCATGTCCACAATAAAGTTCACAACACCGTATCATCATTTAATTTAGAGGAAGCAGTAAAGCTACTAATTTTTATTTTTATTTATATTCTGAATTTGATCATGTATCTTAATCAAATCATTCGATCAAGACTAATAATTGGATCGGTCTGAATTGTAGTACCACTGACAGTGACTTTCAGTATATCTACATTCATCCGATTAAAAAGTACTCAACCACGCCTCGCCCAATTATTATTCAAAAAAAAAAAAAAAAAAAAAGATACCCCTCAGCTCACCCTTTTATATATAGGAGTTTCATATTTGCTCCTTTTTTCTCTTACGGCTCACCTCATTGAATGAATGAATAGCAGAAAGAGAATTAAACATTTATAATGTTTTCCACCTCTTTCATGAATCTCATACACACAAAATACCCTTCCTTAAATTCTAAAACCATGAAATTTCTTGTGCATTTCCACTCCAAATTTTCTGCAAATCTCACCAATCAATAGTCAAGAAGATTAATTCACTTTTTATTTCCCAATTCTCTCTCTCTCTCTCTGTGAATAGCCAATTTTATTAGCGAAATTAATGGAAGTCATTTTCATAAGGTAATCGAATTTTTTCTTTCTTTAATCTTTTCAATTTAATTTTTTGGTAAACAATTTTTATTTTTTTTACCCAGATAGACCCCCCAACAGAATTTTTGTTCTTTCAGAAATTAGTTTTGCGGAGAAGCCAGAAATCCCAGGGCCAGGGGACATAATTAAATTTAAGAATGTACTGGGCAGAAAGTCTCATTGTATTTAGTCGGTATGCTGTCAACGTCACATTTAATAAGGTAACTAAATTGTACTTTCTGATTAACTGTATATGCTTAATTTTATACCTTCCTTATAAGCTAAATTAATATTTAATTGTATCATGAAGATAATTCCTCAAGTAATCCTCTGTTCGAAATTAACAATGGGTTAATTAATTATATATTATGATATATTAGTTGAAGCATGACTATGAGAAAGGATTTCAGCTTGAAGATGCAATGCGGTTGGGTTTCTATTTCGCAATAATTGGTAGGTAATCAATTAATCATGTTTTAATTACTTAATTACTTACAAGCATGAGTCAATCTTAATTATGGTCAACTTTAATTATTGTTAGTAGTAATAATTTATTTTGAAAAAATCAAGAGTGGGAGACAATAATTAATATGCAAGTAATCCTTAAGATATTTTCCATTTTCTTTTTCTTTTAAATTTCCTAGAAAAATTAATTATTTTTCAAAAATAAAACAAACGAGCATTTGAATTTTTATGTGTTGGTGATTTCAGACTAAATTTAATTTTGACCCAAATAATGGTAAGCACCTTTGGTTATTAATGTTGGAATGAGATTATTGATGAGTTAATCTATATTGTCAATTTAGAAAAGTTCTACTAAGTTTTAGTTGACGTGTATTAAAGATGTGCGCAAAAGATTTTTCTGGAGGCTTCATTTTAATTACATCCATAAGTTTGTTTAATCTTTTTGATGAATATTCACTACTTATTACTAAATAAATTAACAATTGGTTTTATTGAGACTAATTGTCCCACGTTGGTTGAAAACAATAGTTAAGTCCACCTTATAAGGTCCCGAGCAATCCTCACCTTACAAGCTAGCTTTTGAGGTTGAGTTAGGTCCAAGCCAACTAAGTGGACTTAGCCCAATCCATGTGGTGAATTCTAATATGGTATCAGAGCCCCAGGTTGAAGTGGGCCACCTCAATCCGTGATGGGTTCTTTCTTGCGCGCATGATGGGATTTATTCTTTACCCACACATTTCCCCCCAGATAACAAAGGCCTGGGTTGTCATTCTTTGTCCAGTTAACAAAGTCCTGGACGGTCATTATTCGTGTGTTGGGGCCCACATATCGCAATCCGCAAGGTTGGGCTTTAATATGTCACGTGTTGGGCTTGTTTCACCCACACATTCAGCCCGCCCACACGTGAAGGGGGAGTATTGAGACTAATTGTCCCACATTGGTTGAAAACAATAGTTAAGTCCACCTTATAAGGTCCTGGGCAATCCTCACCTTACAAGCTAGCTTTTGAGGTTGAGTTAGGCCCAAGCCAAGTAAGTGGACTTAGCCCAATCCATGTGGTGAATTCTAATAGGTTTTAATAAACGTTACGGCCCTGTTTGTTTGGTGTTTAGGAAAGTAGTTTGATAGAGTAGTGGAGGTTTGTGAAATAATCTCGATTTGTGTAATGTTGGTTGTTTGTGTTTTGAGAGAGTGGTTTGAGAAATAAAGTAGATGTAGGTTTTTTTTTGGAAGAATTAGGTTGTAGGTGTAAGATGTATAAGACTTTATGTCAAATAATATTTGTTGTGAGATAAATTGTGTGAGAGATAGGTTACTTTATGTCAAATCAAAGTAAAGTTTGTATAGGTTTTGTTTAGAGATAAGAAAAATTGTTGTTTGTCTGGGTTTTGAGAAAATTGAGAAATGAAAAATTTATTTCAGAAAATAGAAAACATGTTTGTTTGGCATTTTCCAAACACGAATCTTTTTTGGGAAATGCCAAACAAACAGGCCCTGCACATTTGGAGAGCCTAGGAAAAATAGCTCTGTTCAAGAACAGGATGAATCTTTTTAATATAATCTAGTTCAACATGTCCAATGGTAAATTTTAATAATAATATCTTATGTAAAATTTTATGATAATCTTCAGCAATATTTTTGATGATTATTGCACTGGTCGTGAAACTGATGTGGAACTGCGACGATGAGGAAGTTGATAATGGAGAGTATGCAAGAGCAACCGACACGAGGTATGGTAATCCAAATCCAACACAAATTAATTAGTAGCTGAAATAAACAACTTAGGAAAATTTACAATAAAATAAAAATAAGAACTTAATTAGGAAATGAAATTAAAGACAAGTTGCACATGCAAAATTTGAATTGTTAGACATTGTCAGGAAGTACAATTGTACATACAAGCCAAATAATATACCTTCTTTTCGGGTATTGATTATTATGTTTACAAGTTGCATTGGATTTAAATTTTTTTTTGGCAAAATGCATGTACACTAACTTTTTTTGAAATCCGGTACAGACAAATGTTAGTATTTAAATTTCGGAACCTGCCCTACTCAATCAATAATCAAAGCAGATACATCCAATCTTCTAATAATTCAAATTGACTTTATCATGAAAACTTTACTTTAATCACAAATTAAATAAAATTGCATCCTTTAAATTTTACCATCTTTTTTTAATCTGTGGTGGTCCAATAACAGTAGATTATTGGTAGCAAAGGAGGAAGTTGTGTACATTTCTTACGGGACAAGTGATGAAGATTTAGAATCAGGGGAAGGCAGTTGTAGAAGTTCATCGTCGTCGGATGATTTGTACGATGAAAAGATATGTGCTATATGTTACGATGACCCGAGAACTTGCCAATTCGTTCCTTGTGGTCATCGTATTACTTGCTATACATGCGCCAAAAGGTAAATATTAAATTTTCTCGTAAAAACACTGCATATAACTCGCTATAATTAATTTAATTTATAAAAAAAATTGATGCAACTAATTTATTTAATCGCAGTGCACCATTGGGTAAATATCACGGGGTAGAATTTAAAGTATTAATTATTGTTCTTCAAATTTAGAAAATATTTTGTCCTTGTTGATTTATATGTTGCACTTGCACCTTATTATTATTAGGTCGGTAGTTGGGATAAAGTAATTGCTATTTTTCTCGACAATTTTTAATTGCAGATAGATATACTTCAACTATTGATTAGACTTTTCATATAGTATAATTAATATTACAGGACAAGCATTATCATGCACATTCATTCTTCAATTCATTTTCAAGCAGTAATGTACTTTAGTGATAAGATTGATTAACGTATCCAAGTATATATATATATATATATATAGTGAAATGAAATAAAGCTGAATTTGTCACAATAATGACAGTATTTTTTTTACATAAAATTTCCTTTTGTTATTATTAATTGTTACACGTTGTCAATAGTGACATAAATGAATAAAAGATTCTTCTTAATTAGATGTCAGTAGAAATGGCTATGAAAATAATTGTCACCATTATATATGATTTTTGTTGTCGAATGAATATATTTATATATATATATATATATATATATATATGCAAAAATGACAAATTGAATACTTGGAAGTTGGAATATTTGTTAAGAATTAATGATAACGAATATCTTTCATAAAAGTATGCAATTTGGCAAACTTTAAATGCTAGAACGTGACTCCCATGTTATGTCGTTTGTTAGGTACCACCAACTTTTAAATTGTACAAGGAAAAAAAGTACATGAATTGTGTTGTACACCAAAAAGGAAAGAAATTAAAAGGAGATAATATATGTAACTAATGTGTTTCACAATTTGTTTATGCGCAGGATAATCAACGATGATTTAATCAATACTTGTCCAATATGCCGGACGATTATTCAAAAAGTGAGGAAGTTGCATATTTTGACATAAAAACCTCCCGATCTTGGTGTCTTTCGTTTATTTTCCGGCTGGGGAGAACGGGAAAATCTTCATGATACATAGACTCGAATTGCTCGAGTTATTATTTAAAGTTTCGTACATCGAATGTTAGTGGTTATATTAAATATATGTTAAGTATTTGTACATAATCATTAATATGTTTGCTGCTTGTAAAGGCCAATCAACGATTTCTTTAGCAGGTGAGATAAAATCTTTATTTAAAAATTGACGAAAAATAAAAACAAGCAAAACGTAAACAATTGTATAACGATCAAAACAAACTAGCTGTTATGTGTATATATCATTATCTTGTTATAGTCATTATTCATTGTTTGTGTGTATTGTTTCCGCCAATAATGAAGTTATGATTTGTCCAACGATGTTGCATTTTCGCTACTTCACTAGAAGTAAAATGACTTGGCGTCGCACTCTTTGAGTCAATTGTTGCTTGTCCCAAAAGAAAATTAGTAAGGAAAAATTATGTAATATTCGATAAAGTTAGTTAAGACTTTGGGCTTGTTTGTTTGGTGTTTGGGAAAGTAGTTTGTGAGAGTGGTGGATGTTTGTGAAAAAATCTCGATTTGCGTAATGTTGTTTGTTTGGGTTTTGAGAGAGTGATTTGAGAAATAAAGTAGGTATATAATTTTTTTGGAAGAGTTAGTTTGTAGGTGTAAGATGTGTAAGACTTTATGTCAAATCATGTTTGTTGTGAGATAAATTTTGTAAGAGATAGGTTACTTTATGTCAAATCATAGTAGAATTTGTATAGGTTTTGTTTAAAGATAAGAAAAATTGTTGTTTGTTTGGGTTTTGAGAGAGTAGTTTGAGAAAATTGAGAGATAAAAAATTTATTTCAGAAAATAGAAAACATGTTTGTTTGGCATTTTTCAAATACGAAATTTTTTTGGAAAATGCCAAACAAACAGGCCCTTTGATTCTGATCGGGTCAATAATTAATTATTGAAAAGAAAATCGATAACATAACTGGCGAGGAGATTGTCCAACTAGAATTGGTCCTACGTACTATTCTGGATAGGTGAAATTTATTCGATTAGGGGTTACGCCTATTTTTTTTAATTGTATATTTTATGTAATATCAATAAGCAATAAATTCTCTTTATCAGATTTTTTGAAGAGTCCAGTGTTTCTCTAATTACACTCACAATTGGTTATCAACATCAATCTCCATCAATTCTTTTTGTCACCACAATTTTTTTTTTCTTTTCCGTTTTTAACTCTTTAATTGAGGTCTTACCTCTATATAAAAGTAATATTCATTTCAACATGAAATGACAGAAATAAGCTCCTTATTTATTATCAATACAGGTAAAGGGTGAAACAGCAGCTTGATTTTTTTATGTGGTGTATTTTTTTATTTTTTTTAAATGGGGTGAAGTATGTTTCGAACGTGTCCTCTCCTCTTGGAAAAATAATGTTTTTTTTTTTTTTTTGGTTTCGAAAAATAATGTTTCAAATGTGAAAAGAATCTAACGGTTCATAGGATTTCTTGTACAATAAGAACAAGAGAGTACTACGACATGACTTACATCAATTTTTATAAGACATTGAATTATTTTAAAAAATATTTGAAAAACTTATATATAAGCAAAGCATGTGACAGACTACGTGACATTTTTATTTTGATTAACTCATTTTTTTTCTTCTAATAAGAACATAAAAAAAGAATTACTATCCGTGACTTACAAACACAAAGCTAGATATGCAATTTATTAAAAAATAATAACAAACTGAAAAAGATATAAGTGTAAAAGTTTATCGTATGTGAATCATTTTGTACTAGTCGTTTGGAAATTTTGTTGGAAGTGTTTTTGTCGAACCAGACATATGAAACAATTGTTACAACATAGTACATTAATATTTCAATCAAATCAATTATCATACAATATAATTCAGTTAGATATTGTTCATGTTCGATTTGATAAAAATAATGCTCTGAGCCGAGCTCAAACAAATTTCTAATATACAAACTTTAATATAATTTTGAATAGTTAAATTCGGTACCAAAATCCTAGTTGTGTCAAGTATAACTCGTTTTCGGAGTTGCATACTTCTCCTTTACGTTTTAAAAACTTTTGACAATGAGAATAAGGCTATGTTTGATTTATGGATTTCAGTGAGTAAAATGATAAGTAAAATGCAAATGAACAATAAAAGAAGCTCAATGTTGCGTCATTGGATGCAAGGAAAAACATTTTCCATAGCGCTTTCATCACTGAAATCCTTGAATCAAACATATAAATGAAAAAGTACTAAACTTATGTTAGAGGGTTTTTTTATTTGGTTGAAATATAGTTTATGTTTGGACTTTGGAGTACTATATTATAAATATTATATATATATATACAACTAGTAGATTATTTTCAACTTAAGATTTCTAAAGAAAATAAAAATAAGTTAATAGTGTATTAACTATTAAATCATAGAGAAGATTAAGTTGTCAATTAAATAATATGAAGTACTACTAGAATTGAGAAAAGTAAATTTTATGACCCTTAATTAAGAAGAGATAAATTAGAAATTAAAAAATTGGGAATATTCGTGGCTACCCTCTGGGTAGTCACCATCTGTCATGTTAGGTCACTTTTAGGGACATTTTTACAAAAAAAATATCCCTAAAATTCCCGTAACATGACGGTACTACCTCATAGGATAGCCACGAAAATTCCAAAAAAATGGTTCTACATCACTTTCCTCATCTGGAAATATCGCTACCCTCACTTTTATTAAGCGCAGACCGGTGGACAAGGATGATTGCTTGTGTGATTGGATTTCCAAATTCTTCTACAAATTTATTACTCATGAATATGCGGATTAAACCACTAGTGACAATAAATAAATAAAGAAAATTTGGGTCAACGGAGTTTGGCCAAACCTGACAATTTGGGTTTGTGGGCTTTAGCCCTATACGATTCATGGTAGATAACATGAAAGTCTAAGTAGGGTTGTCGATGGGGACTTTAATATGCATCCGATCCTATTTATTTGGTGGATATGGTGAATTTGATCTAATAAAAATTCAAAATTTATAGAGTAAATATGTATCTAGATCGATCTGATCCAATTAAAATCTAAATTCGATTATAAATAAATCATATATATTAATAATATTAGAATAAAGTATATCACACTTTCTTCACCCTCTTTTTCATTTGATAGTGATATGGATAATCTTAGATAAGTACTATGCAATTTTAAGTGTCTTTATTATGGCAATAGGTATTTAGCTTTGGCTCTATTATTAGCCATTGATTATATTATACACCAGTTTAAGAAAATAGTACTTAATAAATTTTTTTCTAATTTTTTTTAAGATATATCAATTTAAAATATGAATATTATTAAAACAAATTGAACATGTGAGTTAAACTAAATAAAATCGTAAAGCTAACAAACTTAATATTAGAATTTTAAAATTGAAGATTTTATTGAATCCGAAAAAATATACAATATTTGAATGAGGTTGGGCCAAGATTCATTGGACTCGAAAAATCTAAATCCGACGCAACTTCTAGATCCAACCTAATTTAACCCGACATAAATGGAATTGAATTTGGGTAAAGCATGATCCGACCCAAATCCTACCAATTGCAGCCCTATTTCTATGTATAGCAATTGGGTATATTTGTTTCCTTTCCTTAGGAAATGAATACTAAAAAGTTGGTAGATAATAATACTAAAAAGTTGGTATAATACTATTGCCTATTCTTTTTCTCTCTCTTTTATGAGCTGATATAATTTGAAGTCTCTGATTATTTGTAATGCTATATATCCATAGTAGTACTAGTCGGTGTTCTATCTAGAGAAGAGAAAGTTTGCCGAATTGTACAGTACTTGGTTAAATATTTGGGTTAACAGAGTTGGGCTAAGTCTGAAAGATTGAATTTGTAGAGTTTAAAAAAAGTTGATGGGCTGCTAATTTCTTCAAGCCCAATTTCGTTATATTTACTAAATTAATGGGAGTATCATACTTGTCTTCTAATTGGGCTAATATATTGTGATCAAGTCAGAGGCTGCCTCGGCTAAGAATTTCTGCAACTGCAAGCCCAAGCTTAAAAAGTCATTTGTTTTTCCAAAGTATTATGAATTATGTAGGTAGGTATCCTAAATTTTCAGGGACCGTTAAACGATTGCCTTTTTCAAAGAGTATTTTCAGAGATTGTCCATGAAAAGCCTCACTAAAGTAATTTTAAAAAAAAAAAGTGCTTTATTTACTTTATCAGAGTATTGTTTGAAAGTAATTTTTAAGATATTAAATTAAGTTTTAATGCAATTCCAAAAAAGAAAAGTAAGAGTAAGACAAAATCTATTGGGCTTGATGCGAAGAATGTACAAGGCCCGGGAACGAATTCACCGCCGTATGGCTGACCGGCGATTACTAGCGATTCCGGCTTCATGCAGGCGAGTTGCAGCCTGCAATCCGAACTGAGGACGGGTTCTTGGGGTTAGCTCACCCTCGCGGGATCGCGACCCTTTGTCATGCACATTGTTTCTCCAATTTATACAGTCGCAAAATTCTTAGACAAAATCAAACAATTAAGTATCCAACTATGAATAGTGTTTCCGTACAAACCAAATAACTTGAAAAAAAAAATGTTCGAATTCTACAGCAGTGAAGGGACCACTCATTCAGATTTACTTTGGAGTTTAAACAGTACCGACACTTCCTGAATTTATGGAGTATTTAATATCACCCGGAAAAATAAGTTAATTGATAGTAATTAGGTGACATTGAAATTGATAATAAATAAATAAATCAATAAATAAACCAGTATACACGAGGGGCAAAAAAAATATGGAACCAAAATATGGCAAATCCCAATGCGCATCTGAATCTAAGCCCATCACAAAAGTAGATAATACTAAGAAATAACAAACATATATATTATGCACAAAACAAGAATATATATGTAAACCATCAATTTAATAATTTAATACACATCACATGGACACTAGTTTAAATTTAGAACAACAAAAGCCACCCGGAAATGGCAGCCCCTCCTCCTATTGCTAAACTTCCCAACAGCTTCTTCTCGCTCATCAATTTCTGAGCCCCACTCTGCAAATACAATAGATATAGTACATGTATATCAACATATAAAACAATTCATACAATTAATTAGTAGAATATGGCATTAAAAAATCAGAAGAAATAAATGAATCCACCATATGGATTGATTATCAATAAATTAAAACATGCAGTAGGGTATTATAATGCTATCATGCGCAGGGCGCGGGTAATATCGATTTTTCCACCGTATCTCTGTGACTATGTGTACCTCGATTCGTGTGCATAATATTTTTTTTACCAGAATTAATAATGTAGCCAGATTCGAGTGATTGATTGATTATTGATCTTCAATCCTGCCATTGCAAATCTTGCCAAAAAAAATGCATATTATACTCTACTACGTCGTTTTACCTTGGTGATGAAATTGCATTTTTGGATCGTACCAAACTTCTTTATCCTTACACTTTTTACACGGAAATTTGGATAAATGTTTACACATTCAAATTTTTAGGTAATTCTACATATATGTCTTTAAAAATAATGTCAAATCGTTACTTTTATGTGAAACAGTGAGACTGTGACAGAGTATTGTTGAAAAAAATAATTTCTATCATGGAAAATAATTTTACAGTAGACTTGCAAGCCTAACGACAAAATAGATAATAATTAGCGTGGATTTCGTGCTAAAGTGCCACCGACAGTGCTTCCATGCTAAAAACAAACCGCCATTAATGCAACAATGGCGTAGCACGAAACACTATGAACCGGTTCGGATCAGGGATCCGGAAATGCTTCCATGCTAAAATTACGCAAGCTTTTGGTAGAATTTTTTGTTTTATTCTCTCAATGTCGCCATAAAATCAGCTAAAGTTTGGTAGAAAATCAGAAGATAGTGACACGTATATTTCCAGATCTAGAATTTTGCTCAAGGTAAAACACGGACGGTTAAATTAATAGAATACGAACCTCATCGCTGAGTGAAGCAGGACCAGGAGAAATTGAATCGTCGTTAGGTCCGGGAGCTTCGGTCGGTGGTGCGGGTGGGCTGACAAGCGCGGGAGCCGGCGCAGGTGCATGGTGCTTCCTGCTCCTCCTCTTGCTTGGAGCCGGAGCTTTGGCCGGTGGCACGGATGTCGGTGGGGCTGAAGCCGGTGCCGGAGGAGTAGATTCGGCTGGTAATGGAGCTGCGGCTTCAGGAGCTGGAGATGGTGGCGATTGTACTGGAGCGGCGGCTGTTGGTGGTGAGCTGACTGGCACGGGAACTACAGGCAGAGAGCTTACTGGCGCCGGAGTTGTTGGTGAGATAATTGGAGTTAAAACTGTAGGGGTTGAAACTGGAGGGGCTGAGACTGGAGCTGATAATGGAGGGGTTGAATATTGTACTGGAGAAGCTGAGACTGGAGCTGATGATGGAGGGGTTGAATGTACTGGAGAAGCTGAGACCGGAGCTGATGATGGAGGGGTTGAATGTACTGGAGATGGTGTCGTTGTAGCAGGTGCGGCGGCGGGTGGAGTGGAGATTGTGGAGGCAGCAGGTGAAATGGTTGGTGCGGCGGCGGGAGACTGGCCGTTGACGCTTGCCACCACGAAGCAAATCAATGCTAGTAGAAATCCGAGTTTGTGATCCATGGCTTAGAGAGAGAAAGAGAGATTATAAGTTGGGAGTGAAGGAGAATGTGAAATGCAGAGCGGTATAAATAGTGTAAATAATTAAATGGAAGTAGCGGTGTAAACGAGCTTAATAATATTGAACAACATTATATTTAAATTAATTCAAAATTTTATCGAGTTTGAAATTGTATTTGAGGAGTCTTGATCGTTAAAGTAATCGAAATTGATCAAGCTTTTATCTTATCACTTCGGATTACTTGAGCTCGAGCTAAATTTTAAATAATTTATATCGATATTTTTTTTTATTTATTCGAATGTGTATTTATAGCTCGAATCGAAAAGTGCATTGGATATCGACAACATTATTTAAGATTGTTAATAGATCAATTAATCTAATTTTATTACAAGCTTAGAAAATTTTGAGTTAATCCGGAGTCGATGAGGCTCCCTTCATTCGCTCTAATTATCGAAATATCGTGGGGAGTTGTGTTGTGATTGATATCATGTTGGCTCTCTCACTTATAATCATCATACATGCACGTCCATCAATTTACATTCTTCCTAATCAAGTGATCTCTAACACATGAGGAGGATTTCTCATCCGGGATTAACCTTTTAAAAAGAAAAGGTAAGGAAAGTTCGACATCTGGGTGGGCCATGCAAAATCAAACAAGAAACATAACTTTTAATGTGGCGACTAAACAAACTGGACTGGGCCCAACTTGCATGTGATTAGGTTGGGCTCGCCACGTCGACAACGGCTCTTTTACATGTTGATCTGCAAATTGAATTGGGAGCGTTGCCCCCGTGAGAAGACTTCGCAATTATCTATCTATCTATCTATTGTACATATAAAACTACGGTTGTCCAAAAAAAATTCTTTCGTTTTTTATGATTAATATATATATTTTTTAAATTATATTATGATATTTAATTTTATTTAAAAAATATAGAAATTTTTTTAAATATATAATTAGACAAAAAATCTCTCGTACATCAATCTTATTATAATTATTTTTTAAAGTTTTACAACTCATTAAATATTAATAGTAAAATGAATAATAATTAAATAAGACTATATTCTTTATTTCTTTGAAAAATTAAAAAGTTCTTTAAGTATAATTTGAAAAGACGTCTCTTCTACATCAAATTTATTATTATTATCTTATAAAGTTTTAAAACTCATTAAATATTAATAATGAAAATAATAGTAATAAAAATCCTATTACTCTATATTTCTTAAAAAAAATATCTTGAAAAGTTCTTAAGAAGTTATCAATAATTAAATAACCTCAAAAAAAATTATGTCACATATGTGCTACATAAATTAAAAAATATACTATTTAATTAACTAAAAAAATTGCATAATTTAATGAGTAGTAAAACTTAAAAAAAATGTTAAAATAAATGAAAAAATGGATTAGATAGAAAAGAAGCGAGTTAAAAAAATAGTGAACAACAAGGTAAACCGAAAAAAACTGGTAAAATCGAAAAAAAAAATGAATCAAATCGATAAAAGAATAAGAACAACAAAAATGAGTAAATTGGCAAAGAAAAAAACAAAGATGGAATATGAGAAAAAATAAGTTGAATCAGGAAAAGAATAAGTAAAATTAGACTAACATTGAGTTAAACCAGAGAGAATGAATGAACTAATTAACAAATGGGATAAAATGGACCAACATTGGGTTATACTAGGGAGAATGAATGGATTGGTTAACAAATAGGATAAACAAAAAAAAAAGTGAAATCAGTGAAAAAGAGTTAAAATAACAAAAAATAAATATTAAAACTCAGTGAAAAGCAGGTAAAATAAATATTTTTTTGAAAAGTTCTTAAGAAAATATCACTTATTAGAGAACTTAAAAACAAAATGCCACATTCGGCCTAGATGAATAAAATAAGTACTATTTTATTAACTGAAAAACTTAAAATTGGCTTATGCCAAAATAGTTCAAAAGAGAATGGCTAAAACAAGTGAACATGTGTAAAATTCGATTAAGAAATATATGAGATAAAAACGGTAAAATCAATGGTAAAATGGGTTAGATAGAAGGAAAACGAGTTACAGCAAAAAAATGATGCAATTGATAAAACAACGGATTAAACTGATAAAAAAATGGGTAGCTAGTAAAAATTGAGTAATATTAGCTAAACATGGGATAACAAAAGGGGAGGGGGTCAAATCGATAAAAGAACAAGAACAAAAATATGAGTTAAATTGGCAAAAAAATGAGAAAATGTATTGACTCAGTAAAATAATAGGTAATTGACTAAAATTGTGTTAACCGAAGAGAATTGGTGAATTGATTAACAAATGAGATAAAACACAATAACATAAGAAATTATCAATTGGTAAACTCAGTGTAAAACAATCGATGTTTCTTTGGACATCATAAGAAATTATCAATTATTAAATTAATGAACCTAAAAAAAATGTCATATTTGTGTTATATGAATAAAAAAAATGTATTATTCAGTTAACTAAAAAACTTATAATTGGCTTAAATAAAATAAAAGTCAAACAAATAATTCGTTAAAGTTGATGAAATTCATTAAAAAATAGATGGTAAAAAATTATAAAGATAAAATAATGGGAAAATGGGTTAGACTGAAGAAAAACGAGTTAAAGCAACAAAGAATGATAAAATTGATAAAACAATGGGATAAACCAGCTAAACACAGGATAACAAAAAATGAGTTAATTCGATAAAAGAACAAGAATCAACGAGTTAAATTAACAAAAATGTGAAATAGTTGAGAAAATATGTTAAGTCAGCAAAATAATAAGAAAAATTAATTAAGATTGGGTTAAACCGGAGAATGAGTGAACTGAATAACAAATGAGATAAACCACAAAAATGGATTAAATTGGTGAAAGAACGGGTTAAAATAACATAAAAAGAAATGGTAAACTCTATGGAAAAAGCGGGTGAAATCATTGAAATAACATGTTAAAACTACAACAAAAAATGGTAAACCCAGTGTAGAAGTGAGTTAAAATTGAAAAAATATTTTTACTCGAAAAAATTGAAGAAGTAAAAATGGGTTAAATTGGTTAAAAATGTATTAGATGTGTAATTGGAAATGGATGAACTCAGTAAAAACATGTATAACCAGCAAAACTGATGAAATCGATTGAAAAAAAAAAGGGTTAAACCTGTGAAAACTGGTTTAAATGAAAAAATTGTTTAGATGTAAATATCGAAGTCAAGGAAGAAAAGAATTGATGTTGCTCATTCATTGAAATGGTAGTTTTATAATCCCTCCGCTTTTTTATTTGTCGCTTTGTCAAAATAAATTTGTTTATTTTAATTTGTCGTTTTAGAATTTTAACGTATAATTAATTTTATTCTACCAATTTTACTGCTTAAAAATGCCTATTTATTAAATTTCTTAATACATGTTCAATTCTCCAAAACGACAAATAAAAAAAATAAAAAAAGTAATCATAGTTATGTAGACATATAGTTTTAGGTAATAAATACTTAGTAAATATAGTTCATTTTTTATTTTCAAGTTTTGGTTTTAGATATTTATGATAACAACTTTAAATTATTGGTAACAATATAGAAATAATAATGTGATTTAGTAAAAAAAAATTATGTGGTGTGTCATTAATTAAGACTATTGTATGATGAAAAATTATTATATAATTCGAATAATTTATGAAATTAGTTAATTATGTGCAAAGCACGTGCACTTAGTGTACTCAAAATTAAGTTACAATCTAGTTTAGTCTATTCTCCAAAATTGATTGAAAAATAATTATTTGTATTCGTGATTTTTTTTTTCTTTTCTATAATTGTTTATTCAAAAAATTGATTTAGAATTGCAACTGTGAGCTCGAGAGCAATTTGGGTCAAAATAAGAGTATGTGAGCGTGATCTCGTATGAGCAACATCGATCTGAAACTTCACAGGGTGGCCTAGTTGATTGAGCAAGTGAGCGTGAGTGTAGTGTCTAATGATCCGAGATCGAATCCCCTTGTCAACACTTTCTAGGCCAAACTCGTCACACTTAATTTACCTGGTGTGGTTTAATTCTCTCACGTGATTTGCAAGTTATTGCATGAGGACGGAGTTTACCTTGTGTTTAGCTTGTGCACTTCGATAAATACGGATTACCTTGTTAATTAATAAAACATCGATCTGAAACTTTAAACATTTGGATCCTCACACATCCCTTCGATCACATGATTAAGATAGTTGCTATCTACTTTCATTTAATAGGTAGCCAGATCTTGATCGAAAAATCAAGCGAAATGTGGAGCAAATCAATTATCAATTAACATATCAAATATTTGTGACAAAAAAAAAAAATTAAACTATCCCATAGTACGGATAAACCGATTATTGATATGACGAAAAGCTCAAACTATTCATTAGTTAGTGTTCTCATTTCCAGTTCATGATATTAGAATAACATATATAATTTGACTTAAGCATCAGAAAGATTTCATTAAACTAAGATTATTTTCGGCATAGTTCAACTAATCCATTATATATGTCTTACTCATGCCAGGAAGAAATAAAGTAATAAACCATAAACGGATGAATTTCCCCAATCAGATAAAATAATCCATGTTAAGATCTAACAATATGTGCACTTATATGTTTCATAAACCATAAAATATAATGAACAATATTCTAACAAATAAATTCTTGCATTATTAAAGCATATAAATCAGACTTACTTGATTAGGATTAATTTGTAGAACACTTTAATTAACACATAAAATAGGAAATAAGACTGAGGCTTGTCGAAACAAATTTTCTTAAGATAATATTTCTGTGGTTGCCACGGTACATACAATTTTGATTTCCGGTAGTCTCCCAGGATACAACAGTCTGTAGTTCATTATTTGCACAAATAATGAACCCACGGCGATCTTGAACAAACAAAAATTTCGAACTAAAATTTTGACGAAAGTAAAAGAAAGAGAGAATATTAATTTTCTATTTAATTACTATTAATTCATACAGAAATGGCGTGTTTCGATTCAAATGGTACCTCATCGAATCTAATAAACACCGTCTCTTTCTTTTAATTATTTCATTCACACATAAAATCCCAACAATCCACACTAGAAGTAGAAATGTTACTCAATTATTGCAATTCAAATGAATAAAAATTAAAATTCCCAAGCTGACTTGTGAGTTGTAACATTTATGAAGATCTATTGTACACAATGATATGATGGTAATTAAGTGAACTAATGTCACAATTTGAAGATGTCCGTAAATTAATCTTAACAATGTCTTACATTAATGAGGTTGGTGAATCCCTATGTTATGTCTACCTAATTTTTTTGGTGCTGCCATAACTACTCTTAAATTTCAAAAATCTTGCATCACTATCGCATGTTTCAATTTTTTGTTTTTTCATAGGGACCGACTCGAACTCAAGTCAGAATATTAGAATTTCCTTGTAAAACTGTCTTTCATCAAAACGCGTTCCATCCAAATTTTGCTTCTTGTTTTCTTTTTCTTTTTTAAGATTATTATTGTGTCCTTTTCTTTTTTAAGAGCGGCGCTGATTAAGGAGACGGAGAGTTTAGTAGTTTTAAGCTGCACTCTCATAGTATTGAGACTAAATGTCCCACATCGGTTGAAAATAACAGTTAAGTTTATTTTATAAGGCATTGGACAATTATCACTTTACAAGCTAGCTTTTGAGGTTGAGTTAAGTCCAAGCCTTGTAAGTGGACTTAGCTCAATTCATGTGGTGAATTCTAATACGTAGTATGCCCCCCCCCCCCCCCCCCCCCTTCAGTGCATCTGCGGGCCCGCATCTACATTAAGTTCTTGTGCAAACAAAATTATAAGAGTATGTTTGTTTGGCGTTTCTCAAAACTATTTCGTGTTATGGAGATACAAAACAAACATATTATTTTAATTTTTTAAATAAATTTTCATCTTTTAATTTTCTCAAAATGTTCTCAAAAGGCAAACACACAATAATTTTCCTATCTCTAAATAACACTTATACAAACTCTAATCTAATTTGACGTAAAATAACATATCTTTTACATAATTTATCTCACATAATAAACATGATTTGACATAAAGTCTTACACATCTTACAACTACAACCTAACTCTGCCAAAAAAGATCCACACCTATTTTAAATTTCTCAAACCACTATCTCAGAACTCAAACAAACAATATTTATCAGTATTTCACAAACTTTCACTATTCCCCAAACTGTTTTCTCAAACACCGAACAAACATGCCCTGAGGAATTCCCTCCGCTCCATTTAATTTTCTATCTCTTCTTAATATTCCCTCCAAATTTTTTATTTGTCGCTTTGGCAAAAAAAAATTGTTTACTTTTATTTGTCGTTTTAGGACTTCAATGTAAAATTATTATTATTCTACTAATTTTACCCTTCTTACTAATATTTATCATTAATACTAATTAATGCTAAGATTATTTGATGATATATTTATCTAACACTGAAAACCTAAAGCTATATTTTGGAACAAAAGAATTTATCTAACGCGAAATATATTAAGTAAAGCAACATATATTCTTAAGTAACGGAGGAATAGTAGTTAAGAATAAATATATCACGTCATAACTTTGTATGATAAATTAAATAGTACTCCTTCCGTCCCATTGTTTTTGCTCTTATTTTTTTTTTTTGGATGTCCCAAAATATAACTCATAACAAAAGTTTACCTTTTTAACAAATTATTTAAAATTCCGTGCCAAGCCTAAAGGGAGAAAAAAATATGGGAAGGAGGGAATATTAAAATAATTACTAACTTTAAAGAATCTTAATGTGTAGAAGTGTTGGATTCTTAATGCAAGTGCGGCGCCAGCCTATTCCCTGATTGCATACACTCATTTTTTAATAAAAGAATGTGTGTCTACCCCACTACAAAAACAGCATAATCTAATAAATCAACAAATCCAAAACTTGATAGTTGGACTTTGTGAAAAATAATTAGCAGAACATAACTGAGAAATGTTAAGAAACTCACCGTCGTAGAATAAGTAATATCTTAATCAACACAAGTTGCTTATTATCTATAAAGTATTAAAGGTTAGTGTTATAATTAGAATTTAACTTAGCTGTTCTGCATCATAACACCAAATCTTAATGCATACAGGCAAAAATTCTAAAAGAAAAATTGTCATATTTCAACAACTAAGTAAAAAGCTGTAGTATAATGTTACATATACAATAAGTATATGGCTAAAATATTAAACCAGTCCAAGTGAGATATCTTGCCTCAATTTGATCTTCATTCCAAATGAACCGTTTCGGAACAGAGAATGCCATTTTACTCTGAAAGATCTGCAGGCAGATACAGAGGAGCTATATTTAAAGTCAATGTACAAGAAACTAAAAGAATATGATCATTCGAGAGACAAAGATGCCTTTTTATTATCAGCACTTTTAGCTCCATGCTTCATGAAATTGCTCCTTTGCTCCCAATTTTTAAAAATGCTTTGGACTTTTGGTCCCATCGCCCCCTTTTCCATCCAATTTTTGAACTTCTGGCCCATGGCTTTGTTTTGCACTAAATTGGATGGAAGGGGAACGTATATCCAAAGTGCAAAATATTGAAAATTAGCATCAAAAGTGTAATATTATAAACAAAAGTGTTAAGGTTCAACTCTTGTTGGACCTAAAATGCGGCTTGTCTAGCTCCGGAAAATTGGACAAATGGGCTAAGATTTACATATTCGTTATAATTTTCCACAATAAATTATATCATGTTTACCTGAGCAAATTTCTTAATCGGCGTAAGTGCTTAAAGCAGCAACAACTGAGCCAGTCGTCTCTAGCGTTGACGATACATCAGGGTACCCTTTCCAAGATGTATTGATTTTGAGAGAAGGATATAACCAACTCTTTACAGAAGATATAAAGGTATTAGGATCGGGTTCTAGAATAGCTTCCCAGTCCACCTGCACACCCTCTGGGATGCTCCCCGTGAATTCCATATTAGCGGCAAGAAATAGTCCAAGCAACACTACAAATCCAACGGCAGCAGTACCTCTGGATAGAGGCATGAAATTATACCTGAAAACGGAAGCTCAGTTTCTAGCATAGAAAAAAGAATAAACAATAGATATAACTTTACCAGTAATAGGTCATCCTTAGAATTGAATCCCTCACGTTCTCAAGTACATCAAAATCTGTAGACCCATAATTTTCACCACAATAAGCATCACATAGTGCCTGCACATCAATGAATCAGGTCAATTGGTATAAATTCACGGTGTATATGTAAATTAAATTCAGAGAAAATGGATTAAATTTCAGACACTAAAAATCTGTATTATGTACTATGTCAAAAATATGATAAAAATTAAGGATGGTTAGAAGTAAAGAATTCAGGAGCTAGAACAGATATCATGATTTTGAAGAAGTTTCAAAAGGACCCAAGAAAATTAAGACTTTGTGAGAAAAGTCTAAGACAAGACGAGACGTATAATTGTGCACCCAAGATATATAGCAAGTACGACTCAGAGAACTGCATAATGAGATCAAGGAACAGTATGAGGCAAAGACGAAACAGCACTTAAATAGTTTTTGTCCTTGTGACATGATTCTCAAGCTTAAATAATGTACAAAGAGGACAAAATAAATGCAAAAATAACCCCTATGATTTGGCTAATAGGGAAAAACCCACTTGTGTAAATTTTACCAGCAAAAATCCACTTGTGTTATTTTTTATTAGCCAAAAAACCCATCCCAAGCCAGAGTAAATATTTTGCAGGAAAAATGACTATTATACCCTCACCATAGAAAGTGAAAACACTACTATTCATCTAAAAACTGCAGTAAGCCCCCTGTTAACTTCGAAAATTGGCAGAAACCCCCCCTGTTCACTTAAAAATTGATGATAATCTCCCTATTGACTTATTAAGGAATTTCAAATCGAATAAACCAAAACATAAGGGGTTTTTGCTGATAAAAATAACGCAAGGGGTATTTTGCCAATTAGACAAAACACAGGGGTAGTTTTGCATTTAGCTCCAGAAGAAATACACATGTCATTGTGCTTTCCAAGAGGGCTTAGTATAAAATGAAGATTGCTAAAGACGGTAGGGTCCGGCGAGGACTTAGACTTACCTCCCATGCTGAGGTCATTTCCAATTCAAAGTCGCCCCACCTAGCAGGTGTACAAGGTGTTTTGATAGCAAAATCATATCCAATTTGGTCCCTGTTAGGAACAAATAACTCGATAAATGTGCCCAGTGAACAAGGATAACCAATAATGAAAGATGGAGCAATTAATAAATGAGTCAACAAATATCAATAATCAACGGCCTACTAAGAAAAGGTAGCACTCACGTTTTTACTAGGGTGATCCTTGTTCCTTCAAGTTGTTTTCTGGAATAAGAATTATGGGCAAAGGAAGTCAAGTTATAAAATCCACACAATGGTGTAATATCATAATATGGGTTGAGCAAACCAAGAGATGATAAAATTCATAGATAGGGAATATGAACAAATACCCCTCGACTGCCATACTGTTGCACAAAGTAGCCAACCAGAAGTCCTCACCCACAATTTTGTAAAGATCCGAGCAGGATTCTGCATTCATTATCTGCAAGTTAAGACAACTCTTTTAGTTCAGTAACACAGTATCCACAATGCATTAAATGAAGATGATATTAATGCACACAGGCAGAAAACCAAACAGGCAAATATGGTGCATGTAAACATCATGAAGAGAAACTCAACTCTCTTTCACACTCATACAATAACATTTTATGTTTTAAACATGTAAGTCTCAATTTCAGCAGAAATGTTACTGCGTTAAGCCTTTGAAAACCATGTTTTTAGATCCAATGAGGCCTAAATAATTTTTTCATGTGGTCTAGTGACCGCAAATATTCCCAAATAAAGCAATAAACTCTTTTTCAAGATATTTTTTGTGGGAATCGTACTCTTCTTTCTTTTTCGATGTTCCATTACCTAGACAATTTTTGTTCGTCGGAATCAGCTTCACTGAGTATATTTTTTGCTATAAATCCTAAATATACTTGATTTTGGGAAAATAAAGTTGGAACATCATGTAAAACTCTCCCAAACCTAAGATTTAGGAGAACTGCAGTTCAGATTGAAATAAAATCTCTTCAGCAGTTATACCATATGAAGTAATCGCACCAACAGGTGATTGGTCTAGTGGAAGGGACTAGTCACTACAAAGTAGCTGACTCAGGTACGAATCCCTGTTGGGAGAGGTACTCACATTAATGTGCTCAACCCGCCTCGAAAGGGATAAAACCCTTGGAAAACCAAAAAAAATATATATATATGAAGTGATCGCAAAGTTGATTCATATTTCTTTCATCATTTATGGTCAAGGGGAAAGATAATCAGCCAAAACAATAGCAACATATAAACTTAGTGAGCGGGAAAACAAATTAACTTACTTCTTGCAGTTTCCCACTTTCATACAGATAAATGAGGTTGTCCTTCTTACCACGCACATACTTATTGTCCTTTATTACTGTTTTGGCAACATTCAATGTTCTGCAGATCAAGAAACAATGAGCACTCCTTGTAAAAAGATTTCATTTTAAAAACATTGTACAGATAAAATTCTCCACCCCCCACCCACCACACAAAAAAAATCATTGAATTGAAAGGAATGATATAGCTTTACCTCTGAAAATTTGGAAAGTAACGTACAATCTTAGCTTGCCCGAGAACAAGAGGAGTGTGCGATCCAAATCCAGAATTGAATTCCTCACTAAATTGCAGAATGATCAAGTGATCAGAAACTAAAGAAGCATGATCTGGTGTATGCCACTTGCATACACACACACACACACATACACACATTCCTCATTACATTCTTAATTCCAACAGCTAGTAAAATCAAACATATTCAGAACTTGTCAAGACAATTTTTTATATTTTCAAAAATTTCCAATTATATTAGCAAGTAAATACATAAACTAAGATGAGGTACCTCAATTTGTTAACCCAGACAATCGGGTCACATGGCTCAGAGATCTGTCTCCACTTGACAGCCAATGAATAAACACCATGCCACGGCATTGAGGGACGTCCAGATGATCTATCGTCTAATGTGCTATGCGAAACAGATGTTTCAAAGAAGCTGCTAGTGCTGCAGCCTGCACCGCCTCTGTTCTGACTAGTAGCATTGAGCCTTTCTTTTCGCCTTGCTTTCTTTCCATGTTTTGACGTACCTTTATTTGAATGCTTCCATTCAGTTTGTATAGAACGCCAGACCTTTACAACCTTTTGAGCAATCTCTATAGCAGCAAGTCCTGCCATTCGGTACTGGAACAATCCCACGTGTAGATGAGCATCAGTTGGTGCAAAGCCTAACTAGAGTACTAGAACAGCAGGATTATTGAAAAAGAAAATTTCTAAAAATTCATTTCGTGTACGTATTCTAGATCACCCTAATGGAATTGTAGCAGAGTATTGTATTGGTAAAAAATTAAAGGAAATAATAATTTAGACATCATCATGCAAGGTCTTACAAGCCAGGAATAATTTCTGGAGTACAATTCGGAACATGTAAATGGATGCTATTATTAATAGTATATTAACTCAATATCATGAACAATCACCTGACGTCTGTTGGCTAAGAACCCTGGGCAGTGATACTGGATTTTCTTGCCAATAGAATCTGCAGCCTTTAGAAGAGTTGTCTTTTGCTTTGTGGGCGAAAACTCTTGCTTTTTTAGCTTTCCCTTTCTTAACGAATCTCGCAAAGGGGGTTGCCTATACACTTTTTCGCATACATTCTTTGGATGTAGTTTTTTGCACCAATATTCCTGAAAAGATGAGTAGGTGGAAGGGGGGGGGTGTTAAGATAAAAATCTAGACGAGACATTTTGCATTTCATCGATTGCTCGAGAGCCCTTTCCTCTCCAGGTATGAGTTATTTCAGGGTGCATATCCTAATGCGCTTTTTATTCAATTATCACATAAATCAACATCTTCGGTTAGCGAAAGAGACCATTCAGTAATCCCAGAAAAAATTCAGGAAGTATTTCCAAAAACTTTCCAAAATATGCTGTGAGAATCCATCTTTTCGAGTCCTAAAGTTCATCTTGGAAATTCATCAATTTATTTATGTACCTTCAATCTACTGTGCAAACTTCCTGCCCATTCATAATTATACTCTACGGTGACTACTGAGTGGGAGAGCCTATGTGATTGTGCGTTATGTCTCTGCAGGATGAAGATCCTAATATTTTCGGTAAGGTTTCATGACTCTTTAAGTATTCAGTAAATTGAGTTGCTGGCAGTGCACAGCAATGAGTAGGAGAGATTATAAGCACTATCAGACCTATCTTCTGACCTATTAAAATAAAATATAATCAAACATAGTAGTAATAGTAGTAATGTGATAATATAATTGAACCATATTAATAGTAGCAACTCTTAAGTAAAATAACTTGGATTAACTTAGCCAGATAACTTGATAACAAAACACAGCAATAAAAGTATACCAAAATTGCTTAGCAGTCAAGTGATATAATCAAGTTTAATATAGTATATGACAGTAAATTATCCATACAATACCCAAAAAAAAATGATATAATGAAATTGACACAAGAAAAAATACTACCATTTTAGTTATGAACACATTTTACCTTAAAGAGGGGATCTATATCACCGTCAAGGTCAAACCAAGAAAATTCAGTGTTGAACTTCGAAGCTGTGTACAATGCAATTTCTTTCTGCAGGAGATGATAGAAATATATGAAAAGGGATTGCAGTCAACTTTTTATTATCATATGTTATTCCTGGATGAACTACTTGCATATCGACATTATAATCATGACATAAGTACGGTCAGTATCTTTCAAAAAAAAAAAGGGATGGTCAGTGTTAACTACAAAGAAATGAGATATGAAGACTAGAAACTCTCTCTCTCTCTCTCTCTCTAAATCAAATTTCAGCTAATTGATGTCATTTAAGACACAGATCAAGGAAGGCAAACAACTTTTGCTCTTTTTACTAGAAATCATGGTGAACCAAGATAAATATGCAAGAGCTTTAAACAAATGGATCTTAGAGTTTAGTAATATGAATGTAAAAGATGTTCTGAATATTAACAATAGTCCCTCTTTTGGGTAAATGATGCCAGCATTCTACTTTTGTGTGTCCAAATATGTTCGTCATTCAATCAAAGATGTATTTTTAAGCGCCTGGAGCCATCAGTTTACATTAAATGTGATGGAAATGAAATCGTTCTTGTTATTATGGCCTCAAAATTTGCAATTAAGAATACCTTCATCTAATTAACATGTAATTTTAATTTAAATGTGGAAAAATTTACTTAAAACGCTGGCATTTCACAAATTTAAACAAAGAAGAGCGCTTTTGGAACATAAGGAACATTATTTGACTTCTCATATTCTGTAAAGGAAGTCGAATGCAGCACCTTTGTGAACAGAGAGGTGCCAGAAATAACATTGGTGAATCAATACTTAGAAACATATACATGTAACAACCTGATAGAAGGCTAAACATTGGAGTGCAAACTTATCCATTGAATCTAATTCGAGATCCAATGCGGCATCATAATCTTTCACCTGCATCATATAAATGACTCTTTTAAGAAATCCTTAACGGAAAGTATTGTGCTGTTTATAAATATAACTTTTTCGGGAACGGGGCGAGTGGGTGACTGGGTGGGATGATATAGGAAGATAGATTTCCATACTGCCTCTCTGAATTCTCCAATAGCGTGATAACAAGAAGCTCTTAGATATAGGCATTCAATATTTGAGCTCTCAATACTTAATCCAGTCGATAATTCCTTGATGGCATTCCTGCAACAATAAATTAACAGTGAATTAGATATGAAGTATGAATACACTTTTCAAGATAGAATAATATCAAATCCCAGTTTTTAAGATGTAGAGATGTTTTAGATTAGGTGCTTCACATGTCTTGGGCAGGGACGTAAGCCCCATGAACTTTCATGTTTTATTTAGGGTAAAATATAAAATAATGCTTTAACATGTGGAAAATAAGGAATATAGTACCAAAGTGGTAGGATAAAAGGTTATGGTTGGGACTCTGCAAGTACTAAATAAGAAGAATATATACTAATATTTTTTTAGATAATTAAATATAGCATAACATTATTTCATATATTAAACCTTGCAATCAATATAGATATTTAGAAAAATGACTTATTATGGTTTTTCCTTTCTGATTCACAGAAGGCGTGATAGGAAGAATATTGGCTGGCTGGTGAAATAAAGATACATAATTACAAATAATAATTCTACCTTTTAATCAAGTAAGAAGAAACTAAAGTAACAAAAAATGAAACTTCATAACTTCAGACTTAAATAGCACGAACATAAGTAACTGTCATTTTATACTTTTTGCTTCAAATTTCACCTAGTAACATACAACATAACTTCATATTTGGAAAATTTACCTGTGCTCTCCCATACCATGGAGCAGAACCCCGCGCAGATGATATGCTTTGGCAAACCTAAAGACACCATTAGACAATCAAATATTTTTCCAACGTTTCCAGATATCTCATGACAAATAAATCATATTGAACCCTTTAACATCTTAGGCTCTATTTTGCACCTAATTTCTATAAACTGCAAGCTAAGACTTTTGAGAAAGATATCTACTGAACACAATTGAAGCTCCACTGAACTTAAAAGTAAGAAATGGTTCACCCTTCACACAAGGATAATCATTTTAGATAATGTGATTATACAGAATGAATGCTTGGAATAAGAGAGAATGTGTAGAAAAAGAACTTTAATTAAGATTCAAAAAGGTCCACGTAGCTAATAATCATTTGCTAGATAAAAATAAATTATTGCAGAGTTCAACATGAATTTGTCTGACTTCCTTGCAGGTCATCAAAAACTCAATCTGATTAGCTATTGGAATCAATTGTGTATTCTCCTGTAGTCCTCAAATGCGATGAAAATCCATGTGGGTTCACTTAAAAGTGTTGATTGCTTGCATGAATAACCTTTAATACCATAAATTCTAGTGAGTTGCTTAGCAAAGAAATTTTGGCCAACTTAATCCAAGTATCGCCTTTTGTCTTTATAGTCAGTATTATGATGCAACGTAGAAAACAAACTTGATTTCTTGTGCAAGCAATGTAGCAGCAATTACATTTTCTTAGTTTCAATCAGTTAGGTAGACATGATATATACGTAAATAAGAAATATGCAAACCTAAAGTGAATTACATTAATTGAAGACTTAGTTTCAATAGATATGGCCTAGATGAGCAGCTTCCAAGATGCATGTAGATTTGCTGCTCGATACCAATAAGATATTGTTAAAAATACAAAGAGCAGGAATGACAAGGAACATGCCTGAACCATGTATATATAGTGAGGTAGACAAAACACAACATGTAAACAAGTGAATAAAACATTTCACTGAATAAATCCAGACCCTCACTTGTAAATATTTAGTTACTCAAAACATCATAGTACTTTCTCATGATGGGAACATCTTGTACAAACATCATAGTACTTTCTCATGATGGGAACACATCTTGTACAAACATAACACAAAAGTATGTAAACCACAATAACCTAAACATAATGTGTACCTTCCATCAATTTGAAGAATCTCATGAAGGCAATTTAGAGCCTTTTCAGAATTTGCCATGTCTACATAAAACTGCCAAAAGATCAAAACATTATCCACAATTCTTGTTCAACCAAAGAAAAAACTGAAAACACATAACTGAACATACTTAATTTGGAATCCTGAGAATTTAATTGCTCAAAGTTCCAAAAATATTTATACTTCAATTTCAATTCTCTCTTACAGACTCTTCGCGCGTTATTCTTCTGAAATTACCTAATGCACTAATAAATATATAATTTCCAAAACTCAATAACGAGGTCGCAGGCACATTATGATATTTGCAACATCATAATCCTTATATAAGTCAAACTGAATAAGATAAAAATGACAAGAAACATACTGTTAAGCTTGTCTTTTCACGATTTGGTCACAACTTGCACACAAAAAAGACAAGTTTATTTCGTTTTGAGGTGAGAGAGCATATCTCCTATATAAGGTGACTTTATTATAAAAGAAAGGACAAGTGTATATGGATACCTGTGTTAGATGAGCCCAAGCTTCAAGGAAATTCCGTTCCATCTGGATTGCTTTCATATGTGCCATTTCGGCCCTTTGATAATCACCCAGTGAAGATAGAGCCAAACCCTATGCAAGGCAATAAAAAACCAAAAAAAAAAAAAATGCAGTTAACTCAAAATGCTTTTAGCATATATGCAAAATAACTCTACCTAGCTGATTTTAAGTAAAATGCAAACCCAAGTTATCATGAACTCACCAAATATGTGTATGCAGATTTGTTATCCTTTTCAACTTTTACGCAAGCAGATAAGTCGTCAACAGCAGCTTCATAGTCCTTAAACTTAAAATTTACAATTCCTGCACTAATTATTAACAAGGTCATTGCTGTGACACGGAGCTCTACAAGAAACAGTTAGAAGAGGAAAACAGGGAAACAAAAAAGCATTAATACTTCAGCTCTCAAGATAAACAAATAAAACAAAAAATGGATCTATGAAATGTTGTGATGTAATGAGGATAGAGAGCATTCTACTCAGTTTGTCAAGGTTGCTTTCACCAAATACAAGGACACAATCATTCATATAGCATCAACAATCATCTTATGTAACAATGAGCAACTTGTTCCAGAATATCTGAAGGATTCCCTTCAAAGCCCACTTGTTTTGCATAAAGTGGTCATGGAAGCATCATTCGATGAATTGTAATAGAATGCTCTCCATGCTAATCCCTGGGAATTCATTTTTGTCCCACCTTTTCCCCTTAGTTCTTTTTAAAGCTCCCATCACTCTCTTATATCTGATAGTTGTGTGTGCAGAAGTATAGTCAACCAACCCCCTCACACTCTCACGAGCCTGTTTAACATTGCATCTTAATCCTTCTGGAACCACAGACCATTCTTCTGGCCCAGCATAATTCAGTGTCATTTTTTAGTTGACCTCAGTTCTATTTCTTGGAATTTTGCTTCTTCCATTCTGATAAATCAGGAGGCCAACTACATCATTATGGGCTGAAAAATTATCTAATACTCACCCATCTCTTACATAGGATATGTCTACGCATTGTTTTTACCTCTAATTTTCTTTTTACGATAACCTTGTTCATGCAACTTGCATGGAAGTTCCTCCAACATTTCTTGTCCTCAGAAAGCCTAACTTTCTTAATAAAATAAATTGGGTTGTGACCCTGATAATTAAGATATGATTTGCTGAACCATCCATTACCTAAGATTTGCTCTAGAAAAGTTATCCAGATATAATGCTCACATTACAAGAAGATACATACAAGTAAAAATATCCTGTGTGTGTTATGTGTATTTATGTACATATATGTTTGTATAGTAGTGAAAAAACAATAGTAATTTGGCTTTGTTTGATTATATTTCTTTAGGTGAGGAAGCAGGAGAGCAGGAACTGTAATAGATCATAACAGGACAGGGTTCTCTGGCTAAAATACAAAGGAACAATCTTCTATCTCAAGTAAAGGTTTTCGGCCCATTTGCCAGTTACATCAAATAAGCTCTCAGACATGAATAGATAACGTAATATGCTACACAAATACTTGAAGAACATAATACTTAAGACAAATTGAAATCTTAATCAAGTATTTCAAGTGTAGGATATCCAGCATAAAAGAATCAGTTGATGTGAATACCCCTTTCATGCAATACGTCAGCCGAGTTTGGTTCAAATTCCAATGCTTTAGTCAAGTCCGCAATTGCCTGGCAAAAAAAGAGAAGTATGCATGATAATTCACAGAAATCTACATTTGCACAAACACCTACATATGAATGTAAGATGAATATCTACAAGCATATATGTATAAACATTCAATGATTTCTAATGACGATTTAAATGCAACTATCTTATTATAACATGATAACAATTCCTCGTACTGGTCGATGGCTTTCTCTATCATCTAGTCCTGTTCTTCCCCGTCCAATGACTCACAAAGCACCATCTTAAAACCGTTAAACCACCAATTTAACAGTATCCTATTGGACAATCCATTCCATCGCCAATTACAAACCCCCCCCCCAAAAAAAAAGAACCACCCACAACGGATAATATTGAAGAACTCTAATCATGTCATTTCTGAGATACGAATTCTTCCTTTCTAGACTTGCAAATAAAATATTTGACCTCGAGCAGCAATATCAAGTTTGACCTTTTAGGCTCATATATTTGCATCTCGGAAAAAAGAGTATGAGTCTCCGTACAGTTTCTCCATGTTAATACAAAAAAAAAGGACCACACCACTTGAGATGTTAAAAATACTCAGACTTAATCTCCGAAAAAGACAAATAGTTAACATATACGATGTTTAAAATAGAATGTATGGTGGCTGTGTGTTCAAGTGGAATTAAAAAAAAAAAATCCGTATATGTGCCGTATATAAGGCATCATGTTGGTATTATTTGAAATCAATGAATTTTAGTCATGCTGCCACGAAGAATTGATGGGTGAACTTTGGGCTTCACATAGATAAATGGTAGATTTTCAATCAGATAACTGCATTAGAAAAATAAGTTGAAGATTGGGACTTGATTTTAGGTTTATAATCTAGGGGTTCAGGGAGACATCAGGTCCTATCTGCACAAAGCTATAATAGTACCACTTGATGATTAAACGGGTTTTGTGAGGTTGTTTTGAAGCTAGAGGTTGAAATTCTTCTTAAAAATTATCTCGACCCTAAGGAAAGGTAAAAAGCATCTTCTTGCAGAACCGCCATCTCCCAACAAATTTTGTGGCACTAATTTTTCATTTAGAATTTAAATCAATGTAACTAATAAAAATAGTACAACGTATACTCCTTTAAAACATTTCTAAGCGATAACATAAAGCATCTATACCTCAGCAGATTCTCCTAATGCTGCTCGAGCTTGCCCCCGTCGTTTCCAGGCCTCACCTGCTAATGGGTTTGATTGTATTGCCTGTTCCAATAACCACATTTTACAACAACTTCGAGGACTAAAAATTTAGCCCACAAAAAGGGGGGGGGGGGGAATCCTTGAGCATTACGGAATCCTTGAGCATTACCTTTGTAAAATCAGCAATAGCAGCATGGAGTTCTCGTTGAAATGCATATGCTGTTCCCCTTCCAATCAATGCCTCAGGGTAATCAGGCTCTTCCTCTAGTATCTGACATATCATGTAAAGGGATGAAGTATTCTGTGAAAGGGTTCGTGATAAAGAAGATAGAACATCAAAAATGAAAAAGAGATACTAACCTTGTCAAAAATGGATATAGCATAATCATATTTTCCATCATTAACCTGCCAAAGAAGAGGGAACTATCTTCACAATGTGAAAAGCTAGAAAATTTAAAATCTCAAACCTTGATCAGAGCAAGTAACAAAGTAAATCAGCCTAAAAGATTTTCACTGACAAGGCATTAAAACAAAAAGGGTTCGAGTTAGAAATCTACTCATTTCCTTTCATAAACTTCTCTGTGTTTAATCCCAATTTGATGGTCATTATTGTGTAGAGTGAAGAACTTATTAGATAGACAACTGCATGTTCATGTCTAGAGTAGAGTTGTTCCTGCAAATGCTGGTTCATGTGCCAACTTTCCTTTGCAGTAAACATATCTCAGTATCTTAATACCACGTAAAGATGGGCTAACAAACAAGAAGTTGACTGGTGAAAGAAAAGGAATAAGATGCAAGGCTCAAGTAATGAATCTATCGCGTAATGTTCATCAAACCTGCAAATATATTTTGGGTATACAATTACTTTCTAGAGGTCTTCTGCTAATTTCAGTTTTTCAGAGACTACTCCTCCACTTCGCAACAATAGAAATCAAACCAGTATACTAAAAACCATAAATATGAATCAGAAAAGGATGAGTCGTGAAATCCAAAATATAAAAAAATCCTTACAATTTTAAAATACCAAAGGCATAAACCAGAGAATTTTACAGTCATATGAGAGCATCGTATAATACTCGTAATAACTAGTGAAGTTATCATGATATCAGCAAAAAGAAACGGAAACTTACCTGTGCAATTCCCCTTGATAGTCTAAAGTCCACATTAATGGACTTGTTCTTCGAAATCCTAGCAACACAGAACTTTTTGTACTTCTTGGCCTCATTCATTAATTCGTCAGGCAAACTAAACGATTGATTGCGGATATCTGAAAAATCACTAGATTCACTATACAGTGCAGGTAATTTACTGCATGATTCAGATGAATCACTCAACCCATTCTGTTCCACCAACTGGTTGTGCATCCCATTAGTTTCAGTTTTTGTATCATCGTGCTTTTGGTTGGATTGACCGCCGAACAGTTTGTAACCCTTGGCATTAAGATGTGATTCATTCTGTAATTCTGCATGGGCATCTAATTGATCACTTGAATTGCTGCTTGGTTCGATTTTTCCATTTGATTTCACATGGTTGTCCGATAATTCACTTGATTCACTAGAAATTACAGATCCGGATGCAGGAGAGGATAAGACAGATGAATCTAGCACATGGTTTTGACATGCAACAGAACCATTTTGTTTAGCAACTGTCAATAGTTCTTCAAGCTCCAGAAGTTGTCTTAAATCTGCAGACTGACAAACAGCCTGCCCGTAACCTTGTTCCCAAACTAAAAGAGCTTCCTCTTTTCTTCCCATAGCAGAAAATGCACGACCTTACCAAGTTCAGGAAAAAGAATCCTCAGTGTAGAATTGAAGTATACTTAGACAGGAGAAACTTTTAATGAAGAATTATGGCAAACAATTTTGTCATGCGACTATTTAGGTGATGTTCCAAGTAAAGAATCAAGAGACAGGATGCTGTTTCAAAAACTATAATAGACCCGTGAACCCAATTACGTCGACAAGAATACTAGGTTAACTGACTCAGTTATGTTGCATCAAGTTCAAATAAAATTACTAATATGGAAGACACATGTCATTAGGGTATACATGAAGCAAAGTTAATATATTTGGAAGTACAGCATCCAGTTAGTCCATTTGAATCCCAGATAGAATTAGCCGTCATCATTGCAACATCACATTTACATCCTTAACATATCACATTTACATCCTTAACATACTAGTCATGGACTATCTATTGATCATGGATCATCTTAATAGGAAAAGTCATCTAAATACAGAAAACATAAGTGACAAACATGATAAAACAATCTGCAGCTCCAATACACAAACAGACACTTTTGGTGAGATTCTTAGTCCCTGGAGATAGGTCATGCCAATAAGTGGAGGTATAATGTAGAAGCAATCATGCCACTTGATAATTTTCTCCCATTAACTGTGAAGTTTAACATTGACGACTCATTTCCATTAATGTACCTCATTTTTCATAGCATGTTAAAGATCATATCTCCAAGAAATAAGTATCTGGGTCATTCTTTATTATCAAATGCATGACCTTTTATTTGCCTGCATGTTAAAATATTGTTTTTATTCTAGGTCTAGTTCATCATTCAAGCAATTATTTATGTCATGAAATCGCATATACACTTGCAACAACATATAGAGTGGAATTGAAGACTCAAGATCCATTTCAGAAGTTAACAATTAAAACTTACCAGATGCAAAATAAATAACTCATAGGTACATTCCGGCTTTTCACTGGAAAATCAAAGTTAGTCCAAATCACCTACATTTTCCCAGCTAATGGCGTGTACTCAAGCTACTACAAGTTATAGGAACTATACAGACTAAAAAGTTTACATGTGGCAAATAAAAGCCAATCATAATTATTTCCTGTTCGACTTGCATTAATTACATAAAAAAAAAAAGAAAATGTAACCCTTAAAGAAAATTAATCTAATGGGACTACACATGAGAAATAATAATGAGAATATAATCCCTGAGCTAGAAAGTTGACTCATTAATTTTCTTCCTATTGTATGATTTGACAAGACGTTGACTTCAAATTTTAAATAAAAAATTACATTTCTTTTCTACAACCAATCTGATACTACAAGCTGAAACTGAATCTTCGTCAAGTAAATCCAATTCACGAAAAAAGGTAAGAAAATGAGAATAATCAGTCACCTTTAAGAATATAGGCTTGGAGAAGCTTAGGATCGAGCTGTAATGCCTTATTACAGTCCTTAATCACGTGCTTGTACAACTCCAATTGGCTATAGCAAAACGCTCGATTGCTGAAAAATTCACAGCACAAATTACAAAAAATAACAAATAACAAATTGAACAGATCAATCCACCAATCAAATCAATAACTCAATAATTAAAACTAATACGGAAAATTAATGCCATCTTCACTTACCAAAGGTCCTGAATCGCACAGGATTGAGAAAGCATAGAGTCGAGAACTCGGATTGCCTTTGACCAATCCTTGGAGCTACACAGCTTCGCGAGCTCAACTCGCTCCGCCACTGCCGAAGCCATTGGAGAAGGAATGAAAAAACAGCGAAATGGAAAGAGAGAAACAAAATGAAGTGGGGTTTTTGTGTTACATATAGCTGAATTCTTTGCTTGAGCTTTGGGAGAGAGAAATGGAGAAAGGAGGGGCAGAAATGGAAAAGGGTAACGGTAGACGAAGAAGATTTCCTTTTAATCAGAATTGGCAAATACGGTAGCCAATTTCCACAGATTAGGATTTTTGGTAGGGCTGTCACGGAGCAGTAATTAATATCAATCCGGTCCGATCCAGTCGGTCCAATCAAATCAATTATATTACTCCTTAATTCAATGAAATAAAATTATTTTGATTATAGATTCGATAAATTAAATTTACTTAAAAAAGTTTATTATCAAAATATATGATCTGAGGATGAATCCGAATTCGATATAAAAAGTTTTATATGTAATATAAATAATTTCTTTTTTTATTTTTAAACTTGCATAATGTATCAACTAACGATTTGAGTTAGTTGAATAAAAAGTTTTTCATTTTTCCTGTTAGACTTGCATTAATTACATAAAAAATTCAAAGAAAATGTATCAACTAACGATTTGAGTTAACTTTAATAGATAATTAACATCATCACTACTTTTCAAAGAAATCTGTTAAATTAATTAAAGTAACTTGTAAATTGTGTCGATGTTTGAGTTTCTCTATGTTGGAGCTCCGTATGAAAAAACGTAAACATGTTAAATAAGTTGAAAAATTATTTTACTTTTAACACATTTGTTTTTTTGTGAGACTTTTGAAATTAGAAATTCTCTTAATTTGAAAGAGATTTGAAATCTGATCCAGAGACCAATAAATGTTAGGTCTAGTCAAAAACTAGTATTCGACTTATATGTATGAAATTGAGTTCAAATTTGATCAGATCCAATATGATTGACCACTTTGGCAGCGCTAGAGAACGCACATGTCGGAAAGTCAACGACTAGGGGTGGACGTTGGGTTCGGTTAACTCAAACTCGACCATCTCATTTTTAAAATATCCAAAGGGGACGAGTATTTTTTGGATTTGGGTACCTTAATTTGAAAATTCATATTTTATTACTAAAATATAGGAAGAGTTTAGGATTAATCTCTCCAACCCCGAATATCCGAACACGTCTATATCTTTTTTTTTTTATTATTATATAACGTCTATGTCTTTTTTTATTATTATATAATTATACATTTGACTTTTAGATCAATTAATTAATTAATTAACATAATCTAATAAAAAAAACTTTTTTACTTTACCCTAATAAATCTTTTAAATCTTACACTAGTTATTAATAAATTAAGTTTGCATTAATTCTAAAGAATTGATGGTTTAATAAAATATGGGATCAATAATCTCATTCCATCCCGATATTCAAATTATTGTGGGATAAATTTAAAATAAAATGTATCGATCCCAAAATTTACTATACATATTTTATAACCTCAGTCCTCAAACACGCCATGTGCCCACCCTATTCGGAAGCGAAACTGGGATAGTTCTTTAACCCGTCCGTCAATATTATATTACTAGTCTAGTCTAAACCCAATCCCCACAAAAGAAAAAAAAAAGAGCCCATTTTGCCAATGCATGACGATTCACTAGTAATTGAACCGAAATTGAGTCAATGTCTTTGGAATTTGTTTATTGGCTCATTTGAAATTATGGTACACGTTCTTAATACAATACATAATCTCCCTAATTATAAAACGTATTAAATTTGATGATTACAAATTACATCATATTCCATTAAAATCATATTAAAGTATAATCAAATTATAAAGAAAAGTAACTACCATAATTGATCAACTCGTAATATTACTAGAAAAAATAAAAATTCCAGCCGAACAAAAATCGGTGGGAATTTTAATGAATTATGATATAAAATAATATCGGTGGGAGAATTCTTAGATTGTAAGAATTCGCGGTCGGAATTAAGAGATATATTTTCGAGAGAACCAGATAAATTCTGACCGATTGAACTTTTTGAAATAAAATAAAAATATTAATAAATGCAAAATTCTCATCGATTAGACACACTGATTAGAAATCGATGGGAATTTATTAAAATAAAAAAATGTCAAATTCCCACCAATTAGAAATCAGTGTTCTTCCATTCTTTTTCACTAAAAAAAAAAAAAAATCTCCTATTCTCCATCCTCCGTGCATGACCACCACCACCACCATCTCATTTTCAGCTCATGTCTTCATCCTCCGACCACGATCACCACCACCACCTCACTTCCAGCCACTAAAGGATTAGGCTAGCACCACCACCGCCGTACTTAGCACCACTATTCTTCTTCTTCATTTCAAGATGCAGAGGTATAGAGGTATATATATATATATATATATACTATTTCAATTTGGCATTATATATATCAAAATTATGTTTTTTTTTTTTGTAAATATTATTAGAAAATTTTAGATTTTGTTAGTAGAAATTGTTAGATTTTTTTAGTATAATGTGACTGAAATTAGTATAAATCATTAGATTTTGTTATTATAGTGTGTTCGAAATTCATATAAATTGTTAGATTTTTGTTGTAGAATTTGTTAATAGAAATCTTTAGATTTTGTTAGTATAATATGTTAAGACATTGTTAGATTTTGTTATTAATTATAGTGTGTTTGAAATTGTTGAGTGTGCTAGAAATTGAATTAGGGCATTAATGTGGGGTTGAATTATAATTTAGAGCTTTTAGTGGGGAAATACCGGATTAAATAAAAATAATATTTTTTTTATTTTATTTTTCAAAAATTCCGACCGATTTTGAATCGGTCGAAATTCCGGTTGAATTTTGAGCCGGTCGGAATTTCGGGATTTTTTTCCTCTAATTTTTGTGGTCGGAATTTCGATCGAATCTTGTATTTCCGACTGATTTTTCCCAAAATCGATGGGAATTTATGTGGAAATTTTCCTTTTTTCTAGTAGTGTAATCTTCAAAAGAAATAGAAAAAATAAACTGGTGTACTTGTAATCCTTGCAATGATGAGATTAATTCAATCATTTCTCTATACATCCGATCCATTCAAAATTACAATATCCAAAAAAAAAAGACAAAATTACTTTAATTAATTGCGGAAATGAAACATATGTCTCAAACGTAATTATGCTTGCGTGCGTTATATTGAACTAGTCTCTTATTAAAATATTTTATTAATCACATCATATTCCTGATTTAAAGGAAATTTTACTTTTGTTTTTAATTACTGGTTTACGGAGACTATACTTATTTTTCATGAGTAATTAACTATGGTAGATCTATTACAACTAAATGTTGATGTTCAAAATATATTAGTATTATGTTGTTGACTAACTGCAATGAAACCATATTTAATTTGTCTCTTGATTGTGATCGTCACGAAGCATCTGATATTTTAGATTCATGATACATTGCACTTTCGTTACAAAATTTCCATGAACTTTACTATTCCTTAATTCTCATATATAAAAAAAAAAACACGCTAGTGATAATTTTTTTATTTTTTTTTCTAAGGGTTTAGGGTCTGTTTGTTTGGTGTTTGGGAAAGTAGTTTGGGAGAGTGGTGGAGGTTTGTGAAATAATCTCGATTTGCGTAATGTTGTTTGTTTGAGTTTTGAGAGAGTGGTTTGAGAAATAAAGTAGGTGTAGTTTTTTTGGAAGAGTTGGGTTTTAGGTGTAAGATTTGTAAGACTTTATGTCAAATCATGTTTGTTGTGAGATAAATTGTGTAAGAGATATGTTATTTTATGTCAAATCATAGTAGAGTTGGTATAGGTTTTATCTAGAGATAAGAAAATAGTTGTTTGTTTGGGTTTTGAGAGAGTAGTTTGAGAAAATTGAGAGATGAAAAATTTATTTCAGAAAATAGAAAATATGTTTGTTTGGCATTTCTCAAACACGAAATTGTTTTGGGAAACACCAAACAAACAAGCCCTTAATTTCTTTCGATGCGCGTCGAACATATAAAATTGAAATTCCTCTTAATATGAATTCGAATATGTGTTCACTACTTTGTATTGACTAATTTTTTCCATTATACCTACAAGTGGTCATTATGTAGAGGACCATGGGACTATGAATGAAGTCAACATTTTATTTGTTTTTTAATTACTTCACATAACACTCTTGTTTGGTGAAATAAAAAAAGATATTAAAGATTTAAGTTATACACCTATATTTTTAGAAAAATGTTGAGGGAAGGTTGTAAAGTTTCTTCAAAACATGATAATTGCCCCGAATACTAGTATTAGAAACTTGCAAGCAGACAATAATAATGAGATTTTTTTGCATTTTTTTCCCAATAAACACACGTGCATCAACACTTCTTTTTGTTCCCTACTACAAATTAAGTATCATACTAAAATATTGGGTTTATTTTTTTTTTAATACCCGTAATCTATATATATTTATCATAAAGTGTGAATAATTTAAGTTTTTTTTTTATTTTCAAACTAATATAATAATATTTTAGCTGTAAAGTAATATTTAATTGAATAGTAAATACGTAAAAATAGTTGAAGAAAAATAATTACACGTGAAATTTTTTGAAGTATTAATTTTGGTAAATATATAATTAGACATGAGATAAAATTACGGTATTTATTTTCTAAATTAACTTCTAAAATTTAAAAATTATCTTTTACATCAATTTGTAAAATTTCAAGATGATTCTTCTCATATAACACATAAAAAAAACCATAAGAAAAAAACATTATTATTTTACATAGCTCATAAAATATATATGTATAATTATTTTAATTTAGCAGCAATGTTATTTGTATCATCATTGAAAGATTTAGTACAATATAAGTCATACAATCCTGTAAAAACAAAATATTAAAATTAAATACTCTTAAATATCATTCTGCTATACAAAAGGAAAAAAGAAGTTCAAATAGAATCGCATCTTGCCTAAAAATGAATCAAAAGTGCTTATGACTTAATTAAATACTTATGGTTTATTTGGCTAGGGAAGTAAAATATAAAAAGTATCAAGACATGCACAACCTCGTACTTTCATTGAATTCTTTTTGTGAAAAATGAGTGAAAGTTGTAAAAAAAATTGTTGAAATAGATGAAAATTGATACGGGTGAAAACTGATAAAATCAATGAAAATGGTAAAATCAGGCAAACAAACTTAAAGTCGATGAAAATATGTTTAATCAATGAAAAATCCAGGTGAATAACACGTGAAATAAGTGAAATAGGTGAAAGCAAGTTAAACTTTAACCGACAAAAATAAGGTGAAATCGATGGGAAAATGATCTAAATTGAAAAAAAATCGATGTAAAAGGGGAGAACAATGTGTAATCGATTAAAAAAATGGAAAAGTCGCTAAAATAAATATAGGGTGATTTACATTCAGACCCCCTCAAGTTTAGGCATATTACAAGAAATCCCCCTTTGTTTCAAAAATTGCAAGGACACCCCTTTTAGTATGGCCTATTTAAAAAAAAAAAAAAAAAACTTACGGCGTTCAAAACTAATGGAATTTGATGATGTCATCAATTTTTTTACCGAATTTTCAAATTTATCCCTGGGTGTTTATGTAATCATATTATACCACCGAGGGTGTCTGTGTAATAATATTATACCACAAGGGGTGTGTATTTGGAAGATTACAATAACTTCAGACGGTTACTTATAGCAAATTGTCATATTTTAAAAAAATGAAGATTCTTTAGATAAATAAGATGGTAAACTTAGATACTCGACATATTGATATATTCTTTTTGAATTGAAGATGATGAAGAGAACAAAGATAATGATGAGTCTGACTTAGAACTTCGATAGACACCTCTTCAATCACCAACTGCTTCTTTTGATAACCAAGTCGATGATTAAAGAATCGTTTGAATATTTTAATTTTTATACTACATTATAATTTTATTATGTATTATTTTTTGTTTATGTTTAGAACTAGAATACTTTTTTTTTGGATAATTGAACTAGAATACTTTGTTATGTGATTTTTTTAAAATATAACCGTTGACTACAAGTAACCCCCTCAAGTTATTGTTATTTTTCAAATACACCCTCGGTGGTATAATATTATTACACAGACACACCTTGTGGTACAATATTATTACATAGACACCCGTTGTGATTATATTCAACCAGGGGTAATTTTTTAAAATCAATAAAATAATTGATGACGTCATCAAATTCCGTTAGTGTTTAACACCGTAAGGGATATATCTTTATAATTAGGCTATACCAGAGGGGGTGTCCTTGTAATTTTTGCAACAACGAGGGATTTCTTGTAATATGTCCAAACATGGGGATCTGAGTGTAAATCACCCTAATTATATTAACTGGCAAAAAACTTAAACAATGAAAATATATGAATCGATGAAACTTTGGGTGAAATTGGTGAACACTGGTGAAGTTGGTGAAAAAATAGTGAAACCAGTAAAAAAAAAATGCTCGTGAAATCAATGAAAGTTCGGGTGAAATTTGTGAAGAAACAGATTAAACATATACACCATTGGTGAATTAACGAATAAACTTGATGAAAACTACTATGATGGAATGAACTAAATAATGTTCTTATGATCTTATATTAGAATAAATTTTATAAGATACCATAACTAAATCACTAAATCAGTCATCATTTTATATTTAATTTCAACTATTTTAAGCCATGATTTTGTTATGCAAAACAATAATAATTAATAAAAATAAATTTCAGAAAAAATAAATTAAATATTATTTATAATATATGATATTTTATGACACAAAAAAGACTCATTTTAATTTAATTTACAAAAAATACCCATAGAACTTCAACATACTTGCTCTTTTCTAGACAACGTACTTAAATTTAGGAATCTTCTTAATCATCTATGAGAATGAGTGGCACAATATTAATTTCAAACAATTCACCCAAATAAAAGATTACATACATGATTGAAATTGTCACACACTTTACAATAGACCCAACATTGTGAATCCAATACATCAACCCCTAAAACATCACTTGGAAAATAAACATCAAACGAAGTTACAAAATCAAACTGCAATATCATAACGAATGTGCCTAACAAGTACCGGAATCACAACATCCGGCGAACTCAATTGTGGCAGATGTCCTTCGGTCGACATAACCTCGACAATCGACTCTCCACCAATATTCTGGTGGAGGTACTCAGAAACCACCACCGGCACAGCCAAGTCTTTCATGCTCTGGATTATGTGACAGGGCACAGTTACATGGCCCAAAAAAGGCCTCATGTCACTGTAAAATATCGTTTGTGCCACACTCAATGCAATGTCGGGTCTCATGTTGAATAAAGTTCGGCTAAATTCTTGCACTGCTACTGATTCCATGTCGCCTCCCACTGCTAATGGCGCGAAGCCAGAACACCAAGCTTTAAAATTTGATTTCATGGCTTCAAATAATTGTAGAAGCTCGTCTTGTTCGAATCCTCCAAAGTAATTTGGGTCGTTTAGATACCTAAATGAAAGTTGAAAAATATACTTATGATGAATTTGGTTTAATTTGCCTGCATAATTGATTCCAGTATATATATATAATTGTTTTTTCAAAACAATATTTTTACTAGAATTAGTTTTAAATTTCAAAATTGATTCTTCTTTCAAATTAGTTGTTTATGGAAATTGAAGTGACAGTGTAGTAAATATCAATCCTAGCTTTTTGGATTCTTATTATGTGGATGCATCACAATCACGTATTTCTTCTTTTCATCTTTATTCTCTTCTCAATTATCTCTTAACTATACCAAAAAAATTGACAAATGTGACAGGACATATAGAAAAAACTTTCCAAAAGTTGGAACAATTGTACAAAGATAGAAATCCTTCATCTTTGTACAATTTTATACTAATCTTATTATTTAATTTATCTTTACACTTTACTAATTTCAAAATAATATATTCTATTTTAATCATTCACGTAATAACAATAAAAAAAAAATATAACTAACCTTGGAGAAGCAGAAATGGTGACGAGTTTCTTGAAAAGATCAGGCCTTGTAATGGACGCCACAACTCCAATCATGGCCGAAACAGAATGGCCAACATAAATACAATTCCGAACCTCAAGTTCTTCCAAAATTGCAATCACGTCATGAGCATAACCCTCTAACGTTGAATATCTTTCGAAGTCAAAGTAATCCGGGTTAGTGGTTCCGGATCCCATATTATCATACAATACGACCCGATACTCCTCAACCAAATGAGGCACCAAATGTTTCCACACAGACTGGTCCGTACCGAACCCGTGAGCTAAGACTACGGTCTGGTCTCCCGATCCCAGCACTCTTACGTTGTGAGCTTCTTCGGAAACTCCCATGTTGTTGTTATTTTTTTTAAAGAAAAAACTATTTATTATTGAGTTGAAGAATTGTTTTATGATGTGGGTTTTTGACTTTTTGGGTATGGCAAATGCGTTGAGTTGTTACTTGAAGGTGGAGTTTGCAGAGAGATGATGAGAACCACATGTTTTTTTAGATATTATTCTTGATTGTCTTTGTTTTGATTCGGGTAAATTATGGATTATTGATCAATTTTTTTTTCTTTTTTCGGTTACGGACAGATTAATATTCGTCTCAATAATGGGGTTCAATAATGAGATGACAGATACTTCTTAACTACATATGTATTTGGTTTGTTCTTGGATATTAATAAATATAAAGTAAAATTTAAATTGTAGGTAGATAGCCACAAATTTTTTATGTACTACAATTTTTCTTCTTGTATTCTTAATAGATATTTCGGGTTTTTATATGACTTAATAATTAGGGTATGCCTATTTAAAATTTAAGCAAAAAATGTTAGATGTTGATCAAACTTTAATCGGATGATTTATTCTTTTTATTTTTATTCCGAAACTAAACCATTAATTGAAACCCTAAAAATGTTTACAATTGCTAACGAGGTTTTACTATAATTTAGAATTTTGAAATGAGCTATGTCGTAGTTTTGAACTTTGAAATTTGCTACGAAATATATATGCCTAAAAGGTGAATGAAACAACAACCGAAGCCGGAGATAGATTCCGAAGCTTTAGCAATGAAGATGGCGCGCAGTGGAATGTGTTGAGAAAGACAATATATGTCGAAATTCATCTTGTAAGTGGATTGTAGTACTATTATAGGTAGCATTGAGGAAGAAGAAGGGGACCCCTTGTCTATTGACATATTATTGAAGACACTAAGAGGATGGTTTAGGGATTTAGTAAAATTTTAATGTTGGATTTGGGGGAAATGCGCGATACTTCCCTGTGTAAAATGCACAAAGTTTCTATATATTTTTATTGCGCCAGATTTTCATGTAATTTCAAAAACTCTGCATGCTATTTCATTACTTCTTTAGCTGTCTAACCCCATTAAATTTTAATTAGTATACATAAATTATCCCTAGATTTAAAATATGTTACAAGGGATTTTGTGCTAAAATATAACAATACTAGGGGCTTTATGCTAAAATAAAAAAAGTACAAGTGAGATTTGTACAAAAGTTAAAAATTATAAGGAGATTTTGTGCACACCCCTATCAAAAAATTGACGGGAGTGGATGGACCGGGGATATATGCACAGTTTCTAAAATACAATGGGATTTGGTGCAATATTAAAAATTTTATAGAAAAATTTGGTGCAAGTTTCCTATAACACAAGGGACTATCGTGCTATTTTCTCTTAAATTTGTTCATTGTTATGGAAATGAGATGGCGCTTTCATTAGCAAAGTTAATATCTTCCAGTGTTTTAAAAAAACTTACGGAAAGGACTAGGGAGAATGTAATTGTAGATATATAATTTCTTAATCAATGAAATTTAATTGTCTTCTCAAAAGAAAAAGAGAAAAAAGATGAGCGAATTAAGCTTTTTAATTTTAAAACCCTTCATCTTGATAAATCAATTTGAACCAAGATAATTTCACAAAAATATTTTGAAACATTTCCTCAATCCTCTTATAAGATGTTTCGAAATAAGTTCCACACAGAGATGAAAAGATTTAAATTTCGAATTCGGGACGCATCCACTTTCCAAAGTTTTTTATCACTAGCTTGACATTTTCATCATTAATCAAGTTTGTCACATGTTTTCTATTTTCGAAAGCGACTCAATCAATGTCATTCTTATGATTATCACTCATACTCCTGTCTTTGAATGGTACATCAAGCAAAACCGACACCTCTTTGTTCGTTAAGTCCTTGGTTTTTAGCTCAAATGGAAAATCAAGAAAGTCTCAAGACTCGAAAACAATGCTGCCCATAGCTTACCAAAATGGAAAAAATCTTACAATTGAAATGGTTGTCCACTTTGTCTCATTCCCCCATTATATTTTGTGATTCCGGTAGCCCGAAACAACTGTAACTATCGACTTTGACCCGTTTTATGAATTATTTTTATATACCGAAAAACAAAACTTTGTGACATGATGAATGCATTACTCTAATTAATCAAGTGTTTAACTCAAGTGTATTCATGTTTACGACTTTTGAGACTAAATGTCTCACGTGGGCTGAATACAATTGTTAAGTCCACTTTATAAGGTTTTGGACAATTCCTACCTCTTAAGCTATCTTTTGACGTTGAGTTAGACTCAAGCCATATAAGTTGACTTAGCACATTTCATGTGGTGAAGGTATCAGCGCTCCAGGTTAAAGTAGGTCAACTCCTTCCATGATGGGCTCCTCCTTATACGCATGATGAACTTCATTATCTACCCACACACTTCGGCCAGATAACAAAGGTCTGGGTTGTCATTATTCCTCCAGCTAAACAAGGCTTGGAGTGTCATTATTCCTCCTCTTAACAAAGACCCAGAGTGTCATTATTCGTGTGTTAGATTTTACCCACATGTTATAAATTCGCAAGGTTGAGCTTTATATAATTGTCACGTGATGGACTTGTTTCATCCACACATTCAGTCCGCACACACATGAAGGTATGGGTGGGCGTTTGGGTCGGGTATTTTGGGACTCGTCCCGACCCGTTTGGGACAAAAAAACGGGTATTTTGACATTCGGGTTCGGGTACCCGCACCCGAAATAAATTTTCAGGCAGGGTATTGGGTATTAATTTTACACCCGAACGGGTATTCGGGTACCCATTCGGGTATTTAAAAAAAAAAATTTGGCCCAATTAAATACTCCCTCTGTCCCATTATTCTTACTCCATTAGCTACAGTACACGGTCAAACTTTTCAATCTTTTAAGTGACTTGTCATCTTAAATTATTAACATTTTTTCCGTATTAAACTTTTTAAATATTAATATACATAGTGTCATATGATATTATCAAATTATTAGTTAAATATATTAATTAAATTATTTATTATAATTTTTTGAAATTTAGTCAAGTTTACTGGTCAATTGTACCAAGGGATAAAGATTAATGGGACGGAGGGAGTAATTGATAGCCCAAAATATGGCCAATATTTATTTTAACAATTAGTTGGGCTAGAAAAGGAAAAAAAAACTAAATTGCCTATTCACAGTTTCACACTCTTCCCTATTCACACTCTCACAACACTGGGCAGCCGACATTTGAACTCCCAATTCTGAAAATTAATTTTAGTATCCCTACTGCTCAATCAATTATTCAATTTAGTATTCCGACTTAGAGTTTGATTTGATCGTAATTTATTGAATACTTGAATCTTGAAGGCTTGAGACATTTTTATTGTTTTGTTTTGAAGTTATTGTGAACAATTAATATTTGAATTCATTTATTTATAATTTTACGTACATATATGTTGAAAAAAAATTCTTGAAAAAAAAAGTGTGAAATTTCGGGTACCCAATACCCAATACCCGAAATACCCGAAAATTTCGGGTACCCGAATTTCGGGTACCCGCCAAATCGGGTAGGGTTTCGGGTATGAAAATTAACTACCCGCCAAGTCGGGTACCCGACCCGAAATACCCTACCCGCGCCCACCCCTACATGAAGGGGGAGTATTGAGACTAAATATCTCACATAGGTTGAAAAAATAGTTAAAAATAGTTAAGTTCACCTTATAAGGTCTTGAACAATCATCACCTCTTAAATTAGCTTTTGAAATTGAGTTAGACCCAAACCATACAAGCGAACTTAGTCCGATCCATGTGGTGAATTCTAATCAAGATTAATGAGAAAATATTTATGTTTATACATAAAGTGGCTAAACTATAAAGTGTTAGCAAAATGAAGTTAAAAAGATGAAGAGGATATTGCAATTGAAGCTTGTGTGATGTGTCTTGAAAATGGTAAGAGTATCTATAGAGTCACGAAAAGTGACCATTTCCCTAATAAGAGTGATGGTTGTAGCCCCATTTCTTTTCTTTTCTTGGAAATCTTGAAGCAAGAGTTTTACTCTTAAAGTGAAATAGTTTGATTTATTTAAGGTGACCCAAAAGCGCAATATGGACTAAATTCTTTTGGCTAGGAGCCTAGGATAGGTTGATATTCAAGGAAGGTGCAGTTTTTTGGGATGACGCCAAAAGAGGAATCTTTCCTAAATAGCATAGTAGTATTTGACTTTATTTAATGACCCTTTAATCAATAAATTTATGTCTTACTGTTTGCTAATAATTTTGACACCCGCATTCCTTGATATCGAGCCATAGCTTGGCAGCTAGTCCCACTGGGCATCGAGAGTCCCACTGGGCGTGCCAAAATATTGTTTGCTATAAATTTTGGTCCTGTTGCCTTGATGTCATCGAGGGGTTACTGGCATCAGACCATACATGGCATCAAGGGATTGTTTGCATATATATTCAGTATCGAGGAACACCTCGACAACATCGAGGGACCGTTGACATCGAAGTACCAAAAATATTGTTTGCGGTAAAACTGATATCAAGGGATGCTTGGCATCGAGGGGTTGACATCGAGGGGTTGCTGGCATCAGGGTGTGCCAAAATATTGTTCATTGTAAACCTGTCAGTGAATCCCTCGACGAGCCAATAGCTCGATGTGAAATGCCTCGATATGATATAAAATAATGCGGGCGTGCCAATGTTTGTGCGTGCAAACATAACGATTTGAAAATAGACATGTGGATATCATTAAATTGACAATGTAAGTGTCCTGACGAGGACATGCTGATATCGAAATAAAATGTCTTGATAAGGCTGACTTCTAAACGATTGTGACAGAGTAGGCAAACACTACCCCTAGTTCTTTTCTATGCCTGCCTGGCCGCAGGACTTAAACAATTTATGAAAATCTCTCTTAAGTGCCAAAAAGTTATGACCAATCGATGGCATGCTTAACATATCAGCGGATTTGAAAATCAGCAAATGCCTTGACAGTCAATCAATTAAAGTATACACCTTGACAGAAAACATAACCTTGACGGAAAACAGCATATCAATGGAAATCAATTGATGTAAAGCATATTTATGTAAAAGAGTCACAAGATACGAGCCAAACGACTTCCATTAAAAACAAAAGAATATTGGCAAGTTCCCCGATGTACAAACATTACAAAAATATACAAAACGATGAGTCTCCTGTTTCGGCATAATCTGCCAGATGAGTTGATAAATCAGTTAAGTTCTGAAAATTGACCCCTTGATCGACAGGTAAACCCACCGATGGGCTGATGATGCATGAAAAACGACTTGTTGACAGAAAGTAACATTGACGACGGGAGACCCACCGTCAATGGTTCGCCCAACCTTGATGGATAACCACCAATCGGGCTCCTGATCAGCGGATGGCCACTGACCAAGGCATCGACGAAGCAGATGGCTACTCAGCCGATAGCCGTCAAGCAGATGGCTACTTGACGACGAGCTCATCAGGCAGATGGCTACTTGATGAGTTTGTCATATAAATACGTGGGCACTTACATGACAGTTAACAGCGAGCTACTTGCTGATATGAGTGGTATCGCTCGAGTCAGTGTCAGCTGACGGCGGAAGACGGCGGCGGCGGCGGCGGCGGCTGACTGTGAGCGGCGGCGGCGGCGGCGGCAGGCCTTCAGGCTGTCAGGGATCACTGGTGGCTGAGGAGGGACAGACTGATATCGAGGAGTTGGCGGGCTGATAACTTGACAGAAAACAGCTGTTAACTGCCTGCTATCAAGGGGTTTCGCTCGAGACAGCGCCTGGACAGCGGAAGCAGCGGCGGCGGCGGCTTAGTATCGACGGCGGCGGCTTAATGTCGGCGGCGGCGGCGGCTTATTTTTAGCGGCGGCGGCGGCGGACCTTGGGCGGCGGCGGAGGATTTTGGGCGGCGGCGGCGGCTTAACTTCAGGCTGTCGAGGGTGGCTGGTGGCTGAGGAGTGACGGTTGATATCAGGGGTTCTACAGGGTGTTTGCTGAAAAAGAAGCAGCGGAGCGCTGGACTTCCGGAGAGGCGTTGAGCCGATCAGTGTTAGACTGAAAAAGTTGTTGATTGAGTTGTGTGTGTCTCGCGTATGGCAGCCTCCTGCTGTATTTATAGCTGCTGGAAAAAGCTGATGGCTTGTCAAGTAACCTCCTGATGGCCTAAAATCAAGGAGCTGATGGCCACTAACCCACTTCTCCCACTACTTTGTTATTTGCCCACTACCTCCACTATGTTAATGGTGGTTTTCTCTCTTATTTTTGCTGCTGAAAATTAATGTCTAATGGAGGAGAAGAACGTGTGTTTGTGTTTAATTTGAATTTGAATTAAAGATAACTAATTAGAGATATTCAAGGAATTTGTTATTTAAACCAACTAAAATGGTTTGTCCTTATCCTTAATTAATTATCTCTAATTAATATTAATCTTTAATCAAAAATCAGATTTAGACAACACAAAAAGGAGCTGGCCGATTTTTGGGCTGGGCCCAGTTCGGGTTCGGGCCGATCGGACCATTTTGGCTCCGGGTCGGGCCATTTTGGTCTTATTTTGTAGTTATAATTGGCCCACTTATATAATTGCCCAATTAATTAATGGCCTTACTTATCAAGTGGGCCACTTAATTAATCTTGGCCCAATTAATTAATTAACTTAATTAATTAGTCCAAAAAAAGCTCTTATTGAATTTAATTGGGCTTAATTAACCATACTTGGTCTTTAATTTGTAATTAATTAAACTTAGCCCATAAATTAATTAATCTTATTAATTAATTAATTTATGTTTGGCCCAAAATTAATTAATTGCGAGAATTGGGTCGAGTTTTGAAATTGGGCTCGTAATTAACCCATTGGTTCGATTGGACCCATTTTCGGTCCAAATTGGATCCGATTTGGTCTGAACCGTTTTGGAGTGACTTGGTTCGGCCTATGAGCCATTTTTGGCTTGTCATTGAGTCGTTATACCTTGATTTATCGAGGGCGATTTTTTAGGTACAAACAATGCCCCCCGTAAGTCGTATCTGATAAGTTTTATTTGATAATAAAATTTTATCGGATAGACTTAGTTTTAAAATTTCCCCCTTTTCATTCTTCGATCGGCATTTAATTTAACCATGCTTTAATATTTAAATTAGCCATTTTTAGCCAAATTAAACATAACAGCATTTTTGGGATCAAAAATATTTCCCAATCAGTTAATTTCTATGCCAGATGTCAACTTCCCAACTCACTCCCAACTTCCCGGGAAAATTCAATTGGAATCTATCTCTAGTTCCCAATTTAATTGGTAGTCTATTAACACACTTTTTCCCAAAAAGACAAAACTCTCACACTAACCCTGGGCCCCACACTTACTTTTTCACTCTTCCCTCTCTCCTTCCCTCACACTCGGCCGCTTCATCTTCTCCAAAGAGACTCCATAGCCGAAAATTGCATCTCCAAATCAAGCTCCTACACTTCATCTTTCATTCTTATTTTCGCACCAACGGATTCCCCATTTCACGAAGAACATAAAACCCGTAACCAAATCCCAAAAAACCCCAAATCCGAAAGCACCCATTTTCGGAATCCACCATAACCGAGACCTCCAAGCTTCGAAATCAAGCTTTCTTGGTTCGGTTTCATCGTGTTCTCACTATTTTCGGGCTCCTCTCACTCCAAAGAACCCAAACCCCGAAAGCAAATCTCGAAAAGACACCTAAATCCGAAAACCCAATTCAAGAAATCCGCCATAGCCGAAAAAGCTTCAAGCTTCGGCCTACTGCTTCGGTTACTCCTGTTTTCACTATATTCGAGTTCTCTTGGCTCTAGTGGTGCCATAATCGAAGCCCATTCCTCAAGAATCCTTACACCCGAAAATACCCATATCCAAACCACTGCCATTTCCGCATACCCAAGCTTTTCGATCACCAATGGCTGCTGGGGACATCACCCAACGTGAAGTACAGATTTCTACCCAAGTGCTACAAGAAACACCGCAGGGTACTACCATCGGCCCATTCCATACCCCAACCGATTTGCCGCCGATAGCCGAGCATCCCATTCGATATCCGGGTGAGGCTCTACCTTTTTCTTTTGGTGAGGTGAGTTTCAAGACATCCACGAGAGGCTGGCCGTGGGCGGGTTCGGTTGTGCACTCGGATTGGCTTGTTTGGTGTAGTAGGGTAGAAAAGACATTTGCTCCCGTATGGCGGTTATGTGGCATTTTCGATGCCATTCAATTTTGTAAGACAGGATTGTCGTTGAACCTCCCTCTTATCCGTGCTGCGGCCCAATTTTGGTGTCGAGTTGATAACACGTTTCATTTCGCGCACGGCCCAATGACTCCAACGCTTTTGGATATCCAAGCTATATGTGGATTAGGGCCCGTCGGGGGTTACATCGACCCATTGCCTTCCGCCAACAACGAGGCATTTCTTTTTCCTCTCGCTTATCGTCCCAGCGGTTTCAGTGATAAGGCCCCGTCGTACGGCCCTGTCATCGGCCGATATAAGTCTTTGCCCGACTCCATCGAGGTAACCCACGATGAGCATGTGCACTTCCTCACCCTTTGGTTATCTCGTTACATTTTTTGCACTCCTGCCTTATCGGTGACCAAGGAGTATAATGCTATTGCTTTGAGTCTTGCTAGAGGTGAAAAGATAGCTTTGGGACCTCTCGTATTTTCTGGGTTTTGTGTGGGTATGGAGGGTTTTCTGGATTCTGGATGTTGTTTCTTGCAAGGGCCTATCTGGCTTTTGCAAGTTTGGTTGTATGGCTACTTCCCGGATTTCTGTCGGTTCAGCGAGACCCCGATTGGTTCTGAGATTTATGCGGCCTTCGTGGCTCGTCAGAGGGTTCCTCCCTGTAATTTTTATTACTTTTTTAGCCGACTGTACGATCCTGTCAAGGGGCTTGAGCCACACTTTGCGGCCTTCTATTCCCCGTTTCTGTCAGCTTATAGCCCAACTTTGTCAGCCGATGAGTTCAAGGAACATCAGAAATTGTGGGCTCACTTTCTTACGCCGAGAGACATCCCGTCGGGTCTGAAAGTAACGGGAGCCAAGACTGCACCGAGGCGAAAGCCTCTCAAATGCACTGTCCGACTCTATCCGGCGCATTATGTGGCCAGACAGTTTGGTTTGGTTCAGTCTGTCCCTCGATATGGCTCTTCCCTTCGGATTCGGGACGAGGAGTTTGACGTGCCCGATATGGATAGCTTCGACGAGCTGCGTCGTTGTTGGCGTGTGGCCCGTGACTCTTTTGTATTTCGGCCTTTTGCTCCTACTCCCACTGCATCGCCTGATTTCGTCAATTGGTGGAGAGACTACCTTGCCCTGACTCGTAAAGAGCCTTTTCATGTTGCGGTGACAAGATTCGAGGTCCCCAATCATCCCGAGGTCATATCCACCGATGGGCCCTTCCTTGAACTTACAGCTGCTGCTTCCGTCAAGGCGTCGAAGAAAGGTACATCGTATGTTGTTTCTCGATTTGAACAATTTTATAATGTTGTTTGGGATCCTGATCATAGGGATAGGGTGTATGAGCAAGCCGCCATGAACTTTGAGTCGATAAAAAGCATTAGGATAGGTAAAGCCATGTTGGCTCATGCTAAGTTAGCCAAAAAACGGGGGGGTCCTGGTGAAGTTCCTCCTTGGCATACATTTTATAAACCATTTGGCTTGTCTTTACCATTGCTTCCTGATTTTATCGAGTCACCGGGGTATGTCCCTTCCCCTGTCGAGTCGAGTGCAAGTAATAGTTCACGGCCTCGTAGTCATCAAGCTGACTCCCAAGTCACTTTTACGGGATATCGAGCTGATGACCCACAGGCCCTGTCGACGCTTTATATTTTATGTGATTACAAGGATGGGGGCACCACTGTCCTTGATTTATCAGGTAGTTTCCTTTGATTCTTCCTTGATTATTGTTGCATGCTAATGTGCTTGTCCGATTTGCAGGGAAAGCACCATCAGCTCCCCCGTCGGACAAAACGAAGAAAGCTCCCAAGGAACAAGACATTCCTATGGCCATTCCCTTACAAATGATCAGTCCGTCGGGGCCATCGCCTGCTGTTTCGCAGTCGCTACAGGCATCGGAAGCTCAGTCTTCCGCTGACAAGGTAACCAATCACCCTGTCGTATATATCCGACGCTCTCGTCGGCTCTTCGATCAGCGAGGTGGCACGAGTGCCATAGTCGTGAGCAGTTCCGACGAGGTAGCCCTCACTTGATTTATTTTATTATGTTTTTAGACTTACTGTGATTTCTCGTTTTCTGTCAGGAGGTGAGCACGAAAGGCAAGCGGCGGAGCAAGGTTGATCCCCTACCCAGGAAGAAAGTCCGTCGGATCGTGGACAGCTCCACGGACAGTGACAATGAGGTTGAAGAAATAGGGACAGCTGACCTTCCCCCTCATCCACCTTCTCCGATCGAGGCGGCGGACACTCCCGCCGACAGTGCTGTAATCGAGGGCCTGAAGAATCTGGCCACTACCCCTCAACCCGTCGAGGCGTCCGCTGATCAGAGTGGGCCTGTCGAGGAATCCCCCGTTTTGGCTCCCCCTGTTGCACAAGCGGTTTGTTTTGTCCTTAGCCATTTTTGGGTTTCTTTGTTTTATTTTGCTAACTTTGTTTTGCTTCTTGTTTTGCAGAGCCAGCCGATGGACATATCTCAGCGGCTTGCTCAAGCATTGGCTCGATTTGCCAATGTTCGGGCCCTATCCGCGAGTTCGTCGTCTCAATCCCCTTCAGCGGCATCTGAGACATCAAGCCGTGCCACTTTCACTCCTGACGAGATCAACCATTTCAAGGAGCTGCTGTCAGGGTATCGGGACCAACCCTTAGACGTGCTGATGATCAATATGGGCCCGTCCCTCGACGAGTTGATGAACAAGGTGTCTTCTGCAGTCCTTCCAAGTGATAAGGGGTCCTTCTATTCGGGGTATGCCGAGAAGTTTGGCCAGTTGAGGAGCAACTTTAAAGCCAATGACCGAGCAATCAAGGCTGAAGCCTCATTTTCGTCCTCCGCCAACGACCTTCTGGCGAAGTTTGATGCCTTGTTTACCCGCGGTTCCACACTTAGCGACTCCTTGAAGAATCTCAAGGATACAGAAACCGAGGTGATTGCGGCTATTGCCAAGTTACAGGGGGAGTTAGCCACGCTTCAGAACCAGATACAGACTGCCTCGACAGAGGCAGAATTGATTACTGATCAGCTGTCCGACACCAACGACCTGCTCGTTGCAGCGAAGGCTGAAGAGGAACGGGTGGCGACTCAGGCAGCGGCTGCTCGAACTGATCAAGCCAAAATAGAGGCTGATCTCAAGGCCTTCTTGGACCGATTCACTAAGGATTTTCTTACTTAGCTTTCTGGCCTGCGAGCCATTGATTTCGGCGCATGTGCCTTGATATTTCCGACACCTATGACTTAGTTTACTTTCCTGCTTGTTTGCGCATTGGCCTGATGGCCACAGACTGATTTGTTTTCCGTTTGTGTAATGGCTTGACAGCCATCGACTGATTACCTTTCCTTTGTCAAAAATTGTTTTGACCTTATATTATGCTTCTCGCTTGAACCACAAAACCAAAAATCAAACCAAACGTATCAACTTGAACTATCCCCCGACCCCTTGGCGGAGCATTTTACGGACCAAAAAATTCAACTTTTTGTCAACACAACTCGACTAAAACTATATCAACTCAACAGAATTTCAAGTCAAAATGCCTTGATGTAAAAATTTGAAAATCGGGGAATGAAAACTTGAAATAAAAAACGAAAGTATTTTGACAAAAAGAAAGCGTAAATACGACTATAAATTCAAACTCCTAACCTAACCAAACGAAAAAACGGAAATAAAAACAAGACCAAAAATAAATCCTACTTATATTTACAAAGGGATCGGCGCATTGAAGTATTCTTGGCGCCGCTCGATCTCAAGCTCTAAGGCTCGCTGATGTTCCAGACACATCGATTCCCAAAGGGTGGGCCTAAACTTTTTCAAATATCTTCCATTGATGGGGTCTCGACAGAGATTCCCATCTGGCTTTTTCAAAATGTAACCCCCGCCTCGGGTTATCGAATAGACTTCATATGGTCCTTGCCATGTCGCGCTCCATTTACCATACTTTTTCTCGCGCTGATGAAGTGGCAAAACAGTTCTCCAGACCATGTCCCCGACGTCAAAGTGTTTCCTGCGTATCTTTTTATCGTAGCATCGGGCAACTAGCCTCTTTTGTGCCTCGATTTTGTCTAACGCGGCAACCCTGATCTCGTCGAGCTCATCAAGTTGCTGGAACATATTTTCAGTATACTCTTCGGGCGTCAGCTCGTTTTGCTGCATCACCCGCAGAGATCGGACGTTGATTTCCATCGGTAGAACGGCTTCCTGTCCGTAAGTTAGCTTATACGGGGTGGTGCCTGTACTTGTCCGTTTGCTCGTCCGATAAGCCCATAATGCCTCTGACAGCATCAAGTGCCAAGCTCTTGGGTTCTCTTCGATCATTTTCGAGATAATGTCCTTAAGGACTCGATTCGAAGCTTCCGCTTGGCCATTCCCTTGTGCATAGTACGGTGTTGAATGGACCAATTCAAAACCCATTGATCTGGCAAACTCCTTGATTTCTTGACCGACGAACATCAGTCCCCTGTCAGTGACAATGGTCTGTGGCAGACCAAACCTGTGAATGATTAAGTCCTTGATGAACTTCATTACCTCGGCCTGATTGGCCTGTTTGAGCGGTTTGGCTTCTACCCATTTAGTAAAATAATCCGTGGCCACAATAATGTATCGATGGTGTTTGGAAGACGAGGGATGGATCTCCCCGATGATATCGATGGCCCAACATCTGAAAGGCCATGGCTTGATTATCATGTTCATTTCCTCGACGGGCATCCTTTGGACTATCCCGAAGCGTTGGCACTTCTCACAACCTCTTGCCAATTGAATACAGTCTCCTACCATCTTTGGCCAATAATAGCCATATCGGCGCAGCAGCCATGCTAACTTATGACCATTTTGATGGGCCCCACAAATTCCTTCATGAGCCTCCATCATAATTCTCATGGCCTCTTGCTGATCGACGCATAGCAGTAGCACGCCGTCGTGGCTTTTTTTGAACAGTTGATCACCTATCAAGACATAATTGACTGCCCTGAGCCTCGTTTGTCGAGATGCTCGGTCCGACGGATCAGCCAGATATTTTCTGATCGGCTCTCTCCAGTCATCAGGGTCCTGAAACACACTCAAAACAGTCAGTACGTTGTCTCGATACATAAATGATGGACAGTGTCGTCTCCTGACGACGTAGAGGGATTCCTCGACGTCATCAGGGAGTTCAACACCAGTCGCCAGTTGGGCCAAACTATTGGCCTCGCTGTTGTTTCCCCTCGTTACATGGTAACATGTAACATCAACAAACTCCGACAACAAGGACATCGCAGTTAAATAATATTTATCAAGCGTTGGGTTTCGGCATTTATAAGTACCTTGTATCTGCCTGATAACCAACTGCGAGTCCCCGACGATGACAACAGACTTGCTGTCGAGCTCTCTGAGCATTTCCAGTCCAATGATCAAGGCTTCGTATTCGGCCTGATTGTTAGTACATTCAAAATCAAATTGAATCGATAGCTTAGTTTTTACATTTGATGGAGAAATCAAGACTATACCTGCTCCAGACAGCCTGTCGGTTCTAGACCCATCGAAGGCCAGGGTCCATGGCCTGATCTCTACGGTCATCGAGTCCAGTTCCTTGAGAACGGCCTGATCGATATCGAGACATGGATGGTCAACCAGAAAATCAGCCAATACTTGGCCTTTGACTGCTTTTTGCGGTACGTACTGTAATTGATACTCCATCAGTTGGATGGCCCATCGACCGATCCTTCCCCTCATTACAGGTTTAGCTATCATATACTTGATCACATCAATACCAGAAATAACCAATACTTTTACAGGCAGCATATAATGACGTAATTTTTTGCAAGAGAAAAACAGTGCAAGACATACCTTTTCAATCGGCGAGTACCTTTGCTCTGTTTCTGTCAGGTGCCTGCTCAAATAGTAGATAGCTCGTTCGAACCCATTTTCATCGTCCTGTGCCAGAAATCCGCCGACGGTGTCTTCCGTGGCAGATATGTATAATTTCAAGGGCTTCCCCTTGACCGGCGGCATCATTACAGGCGGCGTTGTCAGCTTATCCTTGATATCCTGAAACGCCTGCTCATGCTCCGTTTGCCAGCAGAAATCTTCCTTGTCCTTCAGCTTTAACAAAGGCGAGAAGACCTTCGTTTTTCCAGCCAAGTTAGAAATGAACCTCCGTAAAAAATTGACTTTGCCAAGGAACTGCTGTAATTCCTTTTTCGTCGACGGGGGTCTGGCTGTCAGGATAGCCTTGGACTTGTTCTTATCGATTTCAATCCCCTTGCGGTGTACTAAGAAGCCAAGAAAATTGGCTGACGCCACTGCAAAAACACATTTCAAGGGGTTGAGTTTCAACTTATGTTGTCTCATTTTGGCAAACGACTTCGCCAAATGTATTAGATGTTCATCATAACTAGCCGATTTAATAATAATATCATCGATGTAAATTTTTACAAAGTCATCGATGTACTCACTGAAAATGCAGTTCATGGCTCGTTGATAAGTGGCTCCGGCGTTTTTGAGTCCGAATGGCATCACTTTCCATTGGAAGGTGCCTATTCCGCCGGGACATTGAAAAGCCAACTTTGGTACGTCGTCGACAGCCACAAAAATTTGGTTGTAACCTGCACTTCCGTCAACGGCTGTCAGGAACATATTGCCAGCGGCAGCATCGATAAGCATGTCCGCCATTGGCATTGGATATTCGTCTTTCGGAGATGCAAGATTTAGGTCTCTGAAATCGATGCATATCCTGATTTTCCCGTTTTTCTTCATTACGGGGACTACGTTCGCTACCCACTCCGGATATCGGGCCACTTCAATAAAACTGGCCTTTAACAGCTTCTCGATTTCCTCCCTGATCAGTCTGCAGACCTCGACAGACATCCTTCGCAGGGGCTGTTTACGGGGTAGGTACCCTTCAAGTATCGGAATACGGTGTTCTACTAACTCCCTGCTTAACCCAGGCATCTCGTCGTAGTTCCAGGCAAAACAATCCTTGTACTCCTTCAATACTTGCATCAATTGATCCTTTTGGCCATCATCAAGCAATGCGCTGATGTAAGTTGGCCTATGATCTTCCTCGCTGCCTAACTCAACCTCGATAACAGGATCCTGTACTTGGATCTTGATGTCGTCAAGCTTGGCTGGCGCCGTTGCTAACTCTTCTAACTGAATTTCATCGCCGACCGACGGTGGCGTTTCTTCCTCAAAGATGAGATCACCTGTATAACATTCGGCCACATAGGCCCGAAACCTCCTGATCAAATCGGCGCATGCTTCCTGCTGCGGCCCGATAACAACAATCTCATCAATTTCCAGTCTGTCGGCCTTACAGGCCGATGGTCTTCCGTCATCAGGACAATTCATTGATCCTGACAGTGTTCTTCTTGCGGCCCTAACTCCTTGATGTTGCAGGGCCGACTTAATTCCTTAGCCAAACAAACCATTTCCATCTGTGTCAACTTCTTGCTTGACGTGACTTCCTTCGGCCGTCCGTATTTGTCCTGACCGATGAATCGATAAGGACCTACATCATCCCGATAATAAGCTGCCTCGACAGCGTTGACCTTAGCAGTGAATGGCCTGTTGTCGGCCATAATAATTTCAGGTTCGGGGGAGTCCCCCCAGATCAGCAAGCATTGATGAAGCGAGGACGGTACACAAAGAGCGGAGTGAATCCAGTCCCTCCCCAACAACACGTTGTAAGAAGTGGCAGCATCTACCACAAAGAATGCGATTTTCAAGCTGGTCTTTCCGATCTTTACCTCGACAGGCAAGATTCCGAGCGTATCAGCCTTTCCCCCTGTAAAGTTGCTGACAATTACTTTTGTTTCCATGAGGTCCTCGCTGACCTTGCCCAGCTTGTACATCGTCGACGAGGGCATTACATTGACGGCTGCCCCGTTATCGACCAACATTCTGTCAATGGGTATCCCGTCGATATGCCCTGATATATACAATGGCCTGATATGTCTGGCCATAAAGGATGGTGGCTTTTGGAATATTGTTTCGATCTTCCTGTCCCAATCGGTCTCCTTCTCGTCGTCGACCGATAACAGCTCTAGGTCCTCTGCCATTTGTACAACTGGCATCCCTTCATCCCAAAAACCATCAGTGGAATATTCCAACTCCTCGTTGACACATTCAACAAGTCCTGAATCGACGGCATTGCATTCCATCATCGTCGAGTCGCCTGTCGGCTGACTGATGGTAGCTCCTTCCACTGTTTTTGTTTCTTTCTCGACGGCCTGTTTTTCGGCCTCTCGTTTCTCAGTTTCTTGTTTCTCAACCTCCTGATTTTCGATTTCTTGACCAGATTTGACCTCGACGGCTTGGCCAGACTTGGCCTCGTTTTTCTTACTGTCCTTGTCACCGAAAATCTCGGCAAATTTTGCCTCGAGATCATCTCCATCATCTTTGTCGGACAATAAGTCGTCCTCTTCCAAATCGATTGTGCCAAATTTAGCTTTCCCGGGGGTCCACTTCGAGGTGTCGATCTGAATCGAGCCCTTTGCCTCGATCTTGTCGGCCCCTTGGCCAGATGCCTCGATCTTGTCGGCCCCTTGGCCAGACTCAGCCTCTTTCATTACCTGTTTAAGTTTCTGTCCCCCTGACGGTGAAGGTTTCTTTGCTGATTCCCTCATCGGGGCCTTTCCCTTGGCAATTTCTAACTCCTTTCGTTGGCGTAGGTAACGCCTATATTGTGTTCGGGTCATTTGATCGACCCTTCGATCACCAGGAAATTTTGGATGCCTGACAGGAATCCATCGATCGACCTGTGTATCGGCCGGAGTGTGAACTGTTCGCGGCCTTGATGAGCCTGGCGGAGTTGTTTTTGTCGACGGACCCTGTGTCCTGTCTCTGCGAGCAGCGGTCGATCTGACCTGCCTGATTGGTGTTCTGTCAGGGGATCTCTCCCTGATTCTGCTGTTACGACTAGTGCCTTCCTGATGCCGTCGAGGCATTCGGGCCCTATCCTGTTCTTGGCGTTGCTTCTCTGTCATCAACGCGTATTCAGTATACTCGATCGGGGATTGAACAAAGCCAGGTTCTGTCGGACGAGGGGGTGGTGGCGGCGGTAGAGGTGCCTGCGGCTGCGGCACTGTTTGAGGTAATGCCTGCGTTTGCGGCGCCATTTGGTATGGATATCCCGTCGGCATTGCATTTAGCCAAGGCATGTATGGGCTATATAATGCTGGATTGAGGAACAATGGCATAGTCGCCAATTCAGTTTGGCATCTTGCACATAAACCCATCTCCCTGATTACCGGCGAGCGTTCTGGCTCCTCGTCAACGTATAACTTTTCGCCTGTTGACGGATCTGTAACCATAATCACATTAATCCCCACCTCGTTTTGCTGAAAGGGATTGGTGTCAACCGCCATCGGCTTCGTGATTTTCCAATCCGGGGCGAACCTTAAGATGCCCTTGTCCAGGTGATCTTGCACCATCCACCTAAATACAAGACATTCATTCGTAGAGTGAGTCCACACATCATGATACTTGCAATATGTCTTACCTGATATTTTCATTGATGGCGGGATCACATGGTCCCCTTTGAGTCGAAGAATCTTATCGGCCAATAGTTGGTCAAAAATGGCCTCTGTCTTTGATACATCGAAGGAGTAACGCCTCTCTCTATCAGTCTTGTATTCGGTGTCCCGACGGACCAGATTGTTCGGTACCTTGATGGTGGGTTGAGGTTCTTTCGGCTTGGCGAGTGCTGGACAAACAGTGTTCTTGGGACAGACCACTTCTGCCAATCCGATTTCGATACCCTGCTGCTCAATCGGTCGATTGACCTGATTGATTTGCTCCTCGCTGGAATCGGCCATGCCAACTTGATAATAGTTTCCCCTTGGCTGCCGACTGTTCTCATCCCTTAGAACTCGTTCATATCGGACCGCGTGATCGGTCAATTCGAACAAATCCTCATGATATTGAGCCATCATAATCTTCCGTAGCTCAAAATGCATGCCATGGATGGCAATTTTAATACACTCCTTTTCAGGCAACGGGATGGCGCAGAAGCCTCTGGCCCTGATGAACTTTTTCATGTATTCCTCGACGGTCTGTCCCGTCAACTGCCTCATGTTTGATAGTTCGATGACAGATACCTCGAGTGGAGCTTGATAGTGGTTCATCACAAAGATCTTTTCCATGGATGGCCAGTCGGGGACCGATCCAGGTTTCAAGTTGGCGTACCAGTGGAACGCCATTCCCGTCAGGGAGTTAGGAAACAACTTCAGCTTCAATTCATTCGTCATATTGCCACATTCCAAAGAGAATCGAGCCAAATGCTCTGTGGCAGACTGTGATCCCTCGCCAGAAAACAAGGTAAAATTCGGCGGCCTGTAGTTCAAAGGGAACGGCACCTGATCAATGTATTCTGGGTGAGGCTTGTTATACCTCGACGCCCTGTTTCCTTGTCTCCTGACAAACATTTCTTCGGCCTGATTCACCGTCAGGAGGTCTTCTGGACCATCTGCAGGGCGGTGAACTGTTCTGTCATAAGCCGATAGATTGGCCTGATGTCCGTCAAGGCCGTACCCGACGGCCTCTGAGCGGTCCTCTTCGGACCTGCCCCCCGAGTCTGGACGATTCCTCGTTTTAGATGTACTTCCTCGTTTATCCGGGACATTAGATTGTCCGTTTCCTTGCTTGAAGGGCGATTCGTCCCTCGATGAGCTTCCTCCGATATGGATCGCAGGGCCCTTGCCCTTGTCAACGGCAGTCCTCTGCGGCCCAGTCCAGGCCTGCGCTTGGATGCCATTGGCGAGCACGTTGATGCTTTCAGTGAGCGACGTTAACTTTGCCTCCAAGTGTATCAAGGAGTTATTTACAGTGTGGCTGGCTTCTGTACTGGCCTGACTAGCAGCAGTGGCCGAGCCTAGCATGTTCTGAAACTTACTGACGACGTCAGACCATTCCTCCTGTCTGGTCTCAAGGTCCCTGGTGAAGTTACGGACCTGTTCAGTCAGTTCCTCGATCTTGTCGGTCCCTTCCATAGTTAGCGGAACCGTTGATAGATTTTCCAAAGTATGCGTTAAATCAGAGCGTGTCCTCGTCAAGGTAGATCGAGTCCTTCGTGGTACCTGTAATGTCATCTGTCGATAACAAAAAGCACCCACTTAGTATCAATTGATTGACTGTTTGGCAAAGAGATAATCAAGCTGTCAGCTAGCCATAGTTGGCTGATAATCGTTTCATGGCAACTTAATAAAAACCCAAAAAATCATTTTCATGCCCCCCGAGCCATAATATTGTGTGGCTGGTGAACACTTGACAGAAAGAAATTTTTGAAAGATTTTCAAGTCCCACTGGGCGTGCCAAAATATTGTTTGCTAATAATTTTGACACCCGCATTCCTTGATATCGAGCCATAGCTTGGCAGCTAGTCCCACTGGGCATCGAGAGTCCCACTGGGCGTGCCAAAATATTGTTTGCTATAAATTTTGGTCCTGTTGCCTTGATGTCATCGAGGGGTTACTGGCATCAGACCATACATGGCATCAAGGGATTGTTTGCATATATATTCAGTATCGAGGAACACCTCGACAACATCGAGGGACCGTTGACATCGAAGTACCAAAAATATTGTTTGCGGTAAAACTGATATCAAGGGATGCTTGGCATCGAGGGGTTGACATCGAGGGGTTGCTGGCATCAGGGTGTGCCAAAATATTGTTCATTGTAAACCTGTCAGTGAATCCCTCGACGAGCCAATAGCTCGATGTGAAATGCCTCGATATGATATAAAATAATGCGGGCGTGCCAATGTTTGTGCGTGCAAACATAACGATTTGAAAATAGACATGTGGATATCATTAAATTGACAATGTAAGTGTCCTGACGAGGACATGCTGATATCGAAATAAAATGTCTTGATAAGGCTGACTTCTAAACGATTGTGACAGAGTAGGCAAACACTACCCCTAGTTCTTTTCTATGCCTGCCTGGCCGCAGGACTTAAACAATTTATGAAAATCTCTCTTAAGTGCCAAAAAGTTATGACCAATCGATGGCATGCTTAACATATCAGCGGATTTGAAAATCAGCAAATGCCTTGACAGTCAATCAATTAAAGTATACACCTTGACAGAAAACATAACCTTGACGGAAAACAGCATATCAATGGAAATCAATTGATGTAAAGCATATTTATGTAAAAGAGTCACAAGATACGAGCCAAACGACTTCCATTAAAAACAAAAGAATATTGGCAAGTTCCCCGATGTACAAACATTACAAAAATATACAAAACGATGAGTCTCCTGTTTCGGCATAATCTGCCAGATGAGTTGATAAATCAGTTAAGTTCTGAAAATTGACCCCTTGATCGACAGGTAAACCCACCGATGGGCTGATGATGCATGAAAAACGACTTGTTGACAGAAAGTAACATTGACGACGGGAGACCCACCGTCAATGGTTCGCCCAACCTTGATGGATAACCACCAATCGGGCTCCTGATCAGCGGATGGCCACTGACCAAGGCATCGACGAAGCAGATGGCTACTCAGCCGATAGCCGTCAAGCAGATGGCTACTTGACGACGAGCTCATCAGGCAGATGGCTACTTGATGAGTTTGTCATATAAATACGTGGGCACTTACATGACAGTTAACAGCGAGCTACTTGCTGATATGAGTGGTATCGCTCGAGTCAGTGTCAGCTGACGGCGGAAGACGGCGGCGGCGGCGGCGGCGGCTGACTGTGAGCGGCGGCGGCAGGCCTTCAGGCTGTCAGGGATCACTGGTGGCTGAGGAGGGACAGACTGATATCGAGGAGTTGGCGGGCTGATAACTTGACAGAAAACAGCTGTTAACTGCCTGCTATCAAGGGGTTTCGCTCGAGACAGCGCCTGGACAGCGGAAGCAGCGGCGGCGGCGGCTTAGTATCGACGGCGGCGGCTTAATGTCGGCGGCGGCGGCGGCTTATTTTTAGCGGCGGCGGCGGCGGACCTTGGGCGGCGGCGGAGGATTTTGGGCGGCGGCGGCGGCTTAACTTCAGGCTGTCGAGGGTGGCTGGTGGCTGAGGAGTGACGGTTGATATCAGGGGTTCTACAGGGTGTTTGCTGAAAAAGAAGCAGCGGAGCGCTGGACTTCCGGAGAGGCGTTGAGCCGATCAGTGTTAGACTGAAAAAGTTGTTGATTGAGTTGTGTGTGTCTCGCGTATGGCAGCCTCCTGCTGTATTTATAGCTGCTGGAAAAAGCTGATGGCTTGTCAAGTAACCTCCTGATGGCCTAAAATCAAGGAGCTGATGGCCACTAACCCACTTCTCCCACTACTTTGTTATTTGCCCACTACCTCCACTATGTTAATGGTGGTTTTCTCTCTTATTTTTGCTGCTGAAAATTAATGTCTAATGGAGGAGAAGAACGTGTGTTTGTGTTTAATTTGAATTTGAATTAAAGATAACTAATTAGAGATATTCAAGGAATTTGTTATTTAAACCAACTAAAATGGTTTGTCCTTATCCTTAATTAATTATCTCTAATTAATATTAATCTTTAATCAAAAATCAGATTTAGACAACACAAAAAGGAGCTGGCCGATTTTTGGGCTGGGCCCAGTTCGGGTTCGGGCCGATCGGACCATTTTGGCTCCGGGTCGGGCCATTTTGGTCTTATTTTGTAGTTATAATTGGCCCACTTATATAATTGCCCAATTAATTAATGGCCTTACTTATCAAGTGGGCCACTTAATTAATCTTGGCCCAATTAATTAATTAACTTAATTAATTAGTCCAAAAAAAGCTCTTATTGAATTTAATTGGGCTTAATTAACCATACTTGGTCTTTAATTTGTAATTAATTAAACTTAGCCCATAAATTAATTAATCTTATTAATTAATTAATTTATGTTTGGCCCAAAATTAATTAATTGCGAGAATTGGGTCGAGTTTTGAAATTGGGCTCGTAATTAACCCATTGGTTCGATTGGACCCATTTTCGGTCCAAATTGGATCCGATTTGGTCTGAACCGTTTTGGAGTGACTTGGTTCGGCCTATGAGCCATTTTTGGCTTGTCATTGAGTCGTTATACCTTGATTTATCGAGGGCGATTTTTTAGGTACAAACACTTACACTCTTACATGTAGTTTTTTCAAAGAAAGAAAAAGGATAAATCACATGTATTGATTCTAAATTTTTATTGCTTTTGAGCTTGCTATTTGAATGAAATTTATTTTGGATAAAGATAAATCTGTTATTTGATAGCATCGATAAATAAAGCAAGTAATTTCAAGTCCTTAATTATGTTATCTTATTTATAATGACCCAAATAATATTTCATCGGTTATTCTATAGTTGTTGTCAAATGGCGTTCAAATTGTATCAAACTGTAATCGAGGAGTGTTAGAGGGCCTGTTTGTTTGGCGTTTCCAAAAAAATTTCGTGTTTGGAAAATGCCAAACAAACATGTTTTTTATTTTCTGAAATAAATTTTTTATCTCTCAATTTTCTCAAACTACTTTCTCAAAATTCAAACAAACAACAATTTTCTTATCTCTAAACAAAATCTATACAAACTCTATTCTGATTTGACATAAAGTAACCTATCTCACAACAAACATGATTTGACATAAAGTCTTACATATCTTACACCTACAACTTAACTCTTCAAAAAAAAAACTTACACCTACTTACTTCTTAAACCACTCTCTCAAAACTCAAAGAAACAACATTACGCAAATCGAGATTATTTCACAAACTTCCACTACTCTCGCAAATTATTTTCTCAAACACCAAACAAACAGGCCAAGAGAGTCTATATGGGCCTTTTTCAGTTAAGCCATAACTTTTCTTCCTTACAAAAACCTGGGCTTCTTCGCATGATTGTTGGACCTCTTATTGATTCTGCTTCATCATAATTTGTGCTTAACTTGATTTTAATTATCTTGGGTTTCATTAGATTTTATGATGTTATCTATGAATATATGGTCCGATCTCAAAAACAGTAAAATTGTGCACAGATAAATTAACTACTCTAATTATTAAAATTTAAAAGTCGAAACTAACCTTCACTTCAACAAATTGGGAAAATGAAAGAATTGTTTTGGCCCAATCAGATGTTGGGCTTAAATATTAGAAAGGTCCAAATCCAAGCAACTCCTCGAGAAGATACTTTTCTGTTTTAATTTTGTTTCCAAAAATAAGATAATGTGCACCTTCTATTCTTGCGATTCAAGTGCTCACTCTTTAATTTATCAAAAAAAAAAAAAGAAAAAAAAAAGGTCCTCACTCTTTACTGCTGGATATAAATGTTTGTATCCTCCTAGTTGTACTTGTACTTGTTCGTTTGGTGATTTAGAATTTCCTATGGACCCAGACGAATTTAAGAAGTAATCATTCATTATTTACCTAACATCACAAAACTCACATAGCTCTTTCATATTTTGATAGTTGGCGTCGTAATGAGGAGTAGAGTAGCTAGCGCCACCCCCATACATTTCCGAAGTAGAAAAGCTAAAAAAGATTGTGAAAAGAAAAAATATTTGCTAAGTAGGAGAAGGCCTCACCGCGGAAGTGCCTAGGCCGAGGCGACGGAAGTTTGAGAGCCATTATATTCAGTATAAAAGAAAGGGACCAACAAGGCAAACCTCAATCATCAAGGAATAGAGGTAGATAACACATGAACTGATGAAAGCACAAGAATGTCTCACTAACAAACAATAAATGTGAGTTTAGTGAAAGAGACTAGTCACGACAAAGTAGGAAACCCAGGTTCGAGTCCATATCGAAGCAAAAAAAAAAAAGACACGTGTCAATTAGAGAAAGGTCGCTTTAGATATGTGCTTATAAGGAATTCTGACCTCATGTTACACATGATATCTTTAGCTCCAGCGCGAACTGGTCCACAACAATAAAGAACATTCACATATCGCATGAAAATATACTTAGAGTTAGAAAATTGTACCCCAATCGTGCAAAGTAGCACGAATAATACAATACAATTATGTTTGGTGGCCTCATGTGCTATGCTCTACATGCCTTTCTTACACCATACATAGCATCGGACTCGAGAAATTTGTTAAGTCCGCATAACTCTTTTCCGAATAAAAAAGATATTATTATTATTTTTTTAAAGTACAAAATTCTCTAAAGTTGGGTTAGATAATTCCAGAAATGAGTACTTGCATGCAACATCTGGACCAGCAAAACAGGAACATGAAAAGAGAGAAGCGGACCACAATGTAAATTATGTAATGTTAAGCAACACCAAACACTAACTGAATATGTAGTCAGAAAGCACTACTCATGTAATGTAGGCCGTGAAAATCAATAGGCGTGCAGGTGCTCTTTAAATCTTTTCTTCTCATTTGATAAATACAATTCTATCATACCTTTTACTTAAATATCTCTTGACAAATTATTTCTTATTTTTAAATATCTCGTAGCATATTTTCTTACGGTAATGATTCCAAAATTTTAATTCCCGATTAATTAGTATATATTCTCATGAACATAAATATGAAATTATTCAAGTTACATTATAGGGAAAAAAATTGAATTTTATCTTATTTGAGCCTCAACATTCACCTGCAAAGAATGTTACATTTCAAATTCCATGTCTGTATTTATTTTATGCATATATTTCTTCAATTTGATTAATTTTGCCTGTCTCTCGTGCTTCTTAGCAGTGATGAAATGCCACTTTCAAAAAAGTTCACACTCTAATCATGAAACGCACCCACGTCCACCTCACTTCCACCGTTATTAATTATCATTTCCCTATACTTCATTAAACATTCATTCATTAATCATAATTTCAATTTAAAGACAATTAATATAGTTACTTTTTTATCCACTAATCTGGAAGAATAAAATAACTAACTATATTTTTCAGGTAAACATGAGTCACATGACTATTCATTCAAACCAAAGGACATATATTTCAATGTCTATTGGTTTCATGGATTTGATAGAAGTCAATTTACAAGGTTTTGGCCTAATTTAATTTTAAAAGCTAGATTGAGATGTGAGAATTATCCAAATTCTTATAAGATAGATTTAATTATGATTTTTATCATATTTCATCATAATTTCATCGCGAGAGTTTGGTTGATTATTATCTACTCTAAGAGTTAATTCGGTCAAAGAATGCTTCGTCTTGTTTTATTTCCTAACAATATATATCATTCAACAATTCGATCAATTAAATACCCAAAAAAAAAAAAAAAAAACACAATAAATCACCTACTAACAATCCCCCTCATATACAAAGTTTCAACTTCATCATATTTTCGTTAGACCTTTCCAATGTATTTGCGTTCTTCTCATGGTCGGGTGCATTCTTAAATCTAGAGATGTAGCTTCGCAAAAAATTTACGTTGCGTCAATGGGTTGACGATCGAGACTTCCCTCTACTCACACACATACTAGCTTATTACGAGTACACAAGAAATACCATTATCAGGTTATGAAATAATAAATATCGTCTATCATACGAGAGATTATTTGGTACAACCGTTGCATGGATGACATTGTACAACAAACGGTTGAGATTTGATCAAATTAGTGTTCGCATACCAATACACGATGATGATGATGAGATTATGGAGCTAACTTTACCTTAAATTTAGGAATTTATTTTAATTTAACAATGTTGAGCTCATAATTTTTTTTTTTTAAAAAAGAACGCAATAAGTTAGATTTTATCGTCATAAACATATTAGTCATTATTTACATCTAATTATTACTTTTAACTATTAGTAAATAACTAGTAATAACAAAGTACTATAAAGTAACAAAAGATCTTTAAATATTGCAACGGTGTCATTACATAAGTGTCATTAATTGTCATAATAAGAATGTAGTTGTTACACACTTATGTCATAGTCATTCATAGTGAATAGTAAAAACAAATAATTAAATATCACTAATTGTTTATAAAATTGATATAACCAAAATGATTGGAACGGTACAAGATATACAGAGGTCAAATGATTGGATTAGACTTAAGTATTAATACAATAACTAGCAATTAGCATAAGGGCTTTTAATCAAAGTGCAGCCGAAGAATTAATAAGTCACATGTACAATTACAGGAAAATTAAATTAAACTACATGATTATTATCAAAATTAAACTACATTGCACAGATTTCATGAAACAAAAGGCAGGCTTGATGAGAGACTGGTTTTCTCGAATCTTCTATACTTCATCTCCTCCGCTTTCAATGGAAAGCTGCTTTAACCATTCAAATGTTCGGTAATGCGACATCTGCTTTTTCATCATCTTCTTCGGCGATTTTTTCATCTTCTTCTCCTTTTCCTCAATTCCAATATCTCGCACTTCTCTCTCACTCGCGCTTCTTTTCATAACGACGACTCTAGAAGGAACTGTATCAACCGCATCGACCGAACACTTGCATCCACCGAGAAAATCCGCCATTAATTTCTTCTTCTTTTCCCCTGATTTAACATTTTTAACACTTCCACTGCTATTAGTACTTGTACTGTTGCGACTCCCGAAGTTTTTGTTGTTGCTAGGGTTTCGCGTTTTGAAATCCCCAAATGCAATTTCTGGTGGGGGAGTAACTAAACCTAATCGGAAAATACTCCATACTGACGATGATGACGATGATGATTTTCTGGCGGAATTTGTGTAATTAGCTGCGTTTAGGTTAATTTTTTGCTTGTTGTTGAAACGTGTTATTTTGGGCGATGGGCTCGGGTGTGAATGGAATAGGTTTCGTGGTGGTTTAGGGTTTTGTTTCCGGTGGGTGGCGGTGGTAGCCGAGCTGCCGCTGCTGGTACTGCTACTTCTACTTGAAATTAATCCACCTGAACAGTAATGATCCATGGATTCGGATCTCGAAATTGAGCGGTTCGGGTAGAATTGAAGTAATCCTTTCTCAGAACTCACTGAATTTCGCAATGGAAGAATTTGGCCTTGGTAAAAGATTTCATCAGCTGCACACATTTCCGACTCATTTGATAAAGAGCGGCAGAAATTGAAATCCTCCTGAGCTTCATTAGACGCGGCACAGGGAGCAGTACATTCGTCGGTTTCTTTTCTTGATTGATGAAAATTTGGGAGGTCACACAATGAAAGCGCTTCTTCTTCTTCGTCGTCGTCCTCATTTTCCTCTGTTTTTACAGAATTTACAGCTGAATTTGCTAGTAGCCATCTTTCTTCACCATACATCTTCTCCATCTCTCGATTCTAAACCGAAATGGAATTCAAAATGTAGTGATGAACAAGAATTGATTGAGTTTATTGATTTGCTGATGTCGATGTCAAAAAACAGAGCAGAGTCGACTTGGGGGTTTTATAGTTGAATGAAAATGTATTATTAGTGGGGAAGATGAAGATTAAGGAGACAAGTGGAACATAGAGATGAGAATAAAGAGAAAAAGCTGAAGACTGATCAGAGCAGGCGACACAAAATATGTACAGTATATGCTTTTCTTATTTTGGAGTCAAAAGAGCTATTGGGTATGTAAGCCGGCCACCCTCTTTCCCTTTCCCTTTTAACTAAGCGTGAGTTTCTTTACTCATTGTTTCAAATGATTATTTTTTTTTGGAGGTGAAAAAAGAGAATAAAAAAGCTTGTGCATAAAGTGGAGACGGCTTGCAAAATTTGAACGGTGGTATTTTTAAATAATATTCTTTTAAATTACTTCAAATTAATGGAGCGTTTTCCACCTAAATGACATCAAACAATTTTAATACTTCAACCACTTTGACTTGCTGATTAATTTTCAAGAAGTACGAAATCGTTTTCAATATATCAACCACTAAATTTTTCAAAAAAATTCGAACAAAGCCCATTGAATTTGACCAAGCTAAGCAAGTCAAACCAAAAAGGCTAACGTAATTTTGACACAAAATTAATTATTTTCAAGTATTTTGAAAACGTTTTTAATGCAATGTATTAACCACTAGTTCCTTCTATTATCTCATCTAATACAATTTGTCAATAGAATATGAAAAATTTATTTTTATTACCTCATGCATAATCTCCACAAAAGTAATTACAGTAGTACTATTCTTTTTAGATTGTGGGGACAGTGTCATTGCTGAGGATTTAAGATATCATGAAACGTCAATTTACTGTTTGTTTAAAGAATTTTGATGACATTTATTGTCTTAAGTGCAGACAGTGATGTCATTTGGCAGTGAAACAGAGTTGTTGAGGTTTCAGTAGGATTTAATAATTGGCAAAATTCTTATCTACTTCGTGAACAATATTAATGAATCATGTGATATGAGTGAGCGGGTGATATTTCAATTTTGCGGTTTCTATTTTGCAATTTTTAGGATTATAAAGGGAAGCTTCTAGATTCTCTATGGCAATATAATTTGCCTATTTCATAGGTAAGGAATTAAATGCGGGTATACCCTTGATTTCAAGCCACTTATAAAGTGGAAAAAGTTTTGTGCTTGATAATTTGTCTCGTGGAAGATTATTGAGCACGGGTTCAGAAATGAGTAATCCAGCTTACTATTATTGATCAAGACTACATTATTAATTTCTCCTAATTATTATATGATTTAAAGGCATCAAGGTTTAATTCTTAAGTCAATGTGTACCCCTTGAATTGGAGTTGTTAAATGGGCTAGTCCAGCTCGGCCCATCTGGATTAAAAGTTTGGATAAGCCAAATACTGGTGAAACTTGATCTCGGGCTAGCTAGAGACCGCCACTGTATTTTGGCCCAAACGTTCCTTTTCTTTTCAAGATTGGCATGGTTCAAGACCATGATCGGAAGGATAACAGCAAGTGGAACTTGAATCGGATCAACTCAAGATCGACCCAACCAAAAGTTTGTAGTTATCCAACCTTAATGTGATATGTAGTTTTCAAATTTAGTTAGGTTATGTTTAATTTATGAATTTTAGTGAGTAAAATGCGAATTAATAAAAAATGAAGTTCAAGGTTAATTGTGTTAGTTGATGCAAAAAAAAAAAAAAATTAATTTAGCATTTTATTCACTGAAATCCAATTTTAATGTTTTTGAGGAAAAAATTTGCATCTTTTTTATTTAACTACTTGAGGTATTTTTTTTCAACATTTTGTCTGTAATGTGTGCATATAAGTATATCAAAATTCAATTAATAACATTAACATATTCAAAATCAAGTAAAACTTAAATATACTTTAAACTAATACTCTTCTTAGCCTTAAATTTTACAATATTATTGAAGAGTTCAGACATATCAAATATAATATACCTATAAATCAAAATTTTCATCGTGTAACATAGTAATTTTCTATTGTTTTGGATCAATGTTAATGAAAACAAGGTGTAATCCATAAACTCTTTATTTTCTTTGAAGTCTCTAATTTTTTTTAATTTAGTAATTTTTCCCAATGTTTTGAAATAATTTCAAAAAGTTATCGAAAAATTTCCAACACTTAGTTAACCGAGATATATACTATAAAACGAAATTTTAATCTATGGATATACTCCTTTATATTGAAATAATACCAAAAAATGAACACAATATACCAAAATTTAATCATGAACATTTAACAAATTTAAATTTGTATATTAAAAATATTTTCATTTTATGACCTTTTATCCCTATATTTCAAAAAATATTACCAGAAGATTTCTCATAGAAAGTGCGCACAAAGCCTAGAAAAAATAACTTTAGGCATATAAAATCGTCAATTTCTAAAATTCGTAGGACTTCTTTTATTAATTTTCTTTCATGACACATACTAATCATACAAAAAGCTATACAACGTATGTGTAGAGTTAATTGATACATTTTCAGCAATTTTATGGATATTGTAGTAATGAAATATCTTCACTTAGATTCGATTCGTTTTTGGAGCGACGTTTTGCATGTCAAAGTACATCACGTGAAGAGAAATGCCAATGTGAAAGGAAGCTCGACTAATCTCATGAGGTAAATCATGATTTCTGGTTGTGATCATTATTTTGGAGCAAATTTTCATTTTCCATACCATAGAATTGATTATGTTTCACTTTTCATATCAAAATCGCAAACGTATAAATTCCTTGACTGACATTACAAAATGATATTTCCGTTAGTTTTGTTGATGAAATAGCCACGTGACCGTAAAAATTTAAACTACTAATATTTTTTTATAATATTAAGATTAGTAAAAATGATTAAACTTTGACGATTTTACGAATTGACTTATGTCTCCTTCCTCATGCCACAACCACAGTCCTCAGGTAGTTGTTCGCCATAAATATGATAGGGGTTTTGCTCGTCTGTTCATTGCGAACATATACATAAAATAAATTTCATATTATGTTGAATGAGTAGTTAAGTTTTTGCATTTGAAAATCTAAATTGCGAAACTTTTTCCTTGAAAATTTTCAAATCGTGATTATGACATTGTTTCTCCACCTTTTTCAGATTTTTCTGTGTCATCTTATTCTTTTGGACTTGGACTTCAATTTTCATGGTTTTATTCTCTCAATAAAATTAACGGAAGTATCACTTTTGTAACATCTGTTAAGTATTGGTATTTTTTTTGTGAATTTTATAAAAAAGTGAAAGCTATCAAATTCTATGGTATAAGAAATAAGTTTTTGCCTTATCTTGGACTCTCCGATTAATAAGTTTGACACTTATTCCTTCAAATAACAGGTATCCAAGATTTTAGATTGCCAAAATATTTTTTGTTTTCAAACAAATTTTAACTTGGAATCTAATTTAAAAATGTAATCAAAATTTGCAAAATAAACATAAACGAGAAAATATTGTGTATCTTCGGACTTCGATATTATCCTAACTCAGTCTCTATTATCCGACTAATAAAACCACTTTTAAGTTTTGGGTATAAGATGCATTTACACATTTTGTTCTAACAATTTAAAGGCAGAAATACAGCCTCTATGTAATGTAAAATACTAGTTAAATATCAATAATTTTTTTTAACAAGGGAATCCGCAGCCACCTAAGTGCACAATATAAATCCCGCCATCATGTAATAGCTCAAAAACCACATGAGAGAAATACTTTATAAAAACAAAAGTAATCGATTCAAAGCTCATTGAATCAAAATAAACATTTCCATACATACTTCAAGCTTAAATTGTTTCTATTTTATATTTACAGAATTTGTATTAAGTATTTTTTATGTTGTACATTTTATTACAATTATACTCCATGCATTTTAGAAAATTTAATGTTTTCTAAGCACTAAATTACATCTGATTTTAAAATTGTGACTTTCCTTCTAAACTTATATTCAAGATTTCTAGTTGCAATTTTTTTTTCCCGAACTTACTCTAGAGTTGCACTTCACCGAGTCCATAACAATTTACACCTAATTTCACTTAATTCCGGAACTTTAGTATTGCAATTTCTCATGTGAACTTATATTATGTAGCATTTTTCACTTAACTTAAATGTTACATTTTCCTCCCTGATTGTAAATGGACAGAAGTAGCCTCCAGGCCCTTCACATTGGCATATAACATGTGGATCCCACGTTACATATTTTTAGCCAGAAAGAAAGTTGGGAAAAGAGCTTTAGGAGCAAAAGTTCAGCACTTATGTAAATTCAGGGGAGAAGTGCAATTTGATCGTAAACCCAGGGGTAGGACTGTCAATCGGGCCTTGTAAGCCGAGCTTTAAGTAGCTCAAACTCAAATAATGTTGAGCTTCATAGTTATAGGCTCAAACTCGGCTCATAAATTTTCTGTTTTCTCTAGCTCAAACTCAGCCCATGTAATTATTCGGGTTTCAGGTCTATATCGGGTTTGTTAATATAGGCACAAATAGCTTGAGGTATAAAATATTTAGATTACCGAAACACATATGAATAGACTACTATTACTTAAGACACGAGTATATATTATTAAATAATATTTTAACTGAAAGATCGAGCTATTTGCTCACATTTTTTAAGATACATTTGATCTATATGAACATACAGCAGAGTTTCAGAGTCTCAAAACTCCAATTTATTGACCTGTATTTTTTTTTTATCTTTGATTTAAATTTTTTCTTTGAATTTTGGTCATCAATACGAAATTGATATACCAACATATATATAACTTTTTGTAAGTTTACTTAATAAAAATAATAATTAGTAACTATAACTACAATACAAATAATTAATCGTAATATTTAAAACAATCATATGTTCGGACTTTATTCATGCTGAGCCGTGTTAGGCTCAAGCTCAGCGCATAAATTGATCGTGTTTAATATAATGGCTCAAACTCGACCCGATTCACAAATATTTGGGATCAAACCAATTTTAATCGGGTTGAGCCATCAGGCTTCGGGTAGGCCCTGCTTAATTGACAGTCCTAACTACGGGGGGGGGGGGGGGTGGGAAATGCCATTTTTTCTAAATAAGAAGTACCGTATCGGGTGAATTTTAAAAAAAGAGAATTGCATTTTTGGTACACAGCTATAGGCCAATTCCCACTTTTGGTACACAGTTTTACGTGTCCAACATATTTGGTACACCTCTTTAACAAAGTTCGACACATTTGGTACAACCGTTAAATAAATTGCAAAATCACAGTTAATTCCGTTAGTTCGACACATTTGGTACACCTCTTTTACAAAATTGACATGTGCGCGGCACATGGCTGCTCAGAAAAAAAATTAAACTTGATAAACTTTTATAAAAATTATCATATGTATTTATTATATTTATCATATTATATTTATATAATAATAAATAAATATGTATTTATTATTTATATGACATATAAAATATAATAAACTATATAATGTCATTTATAGTTTAATAATGAAAGAAGAATAAAATATAATAAACAAGTTTATAAGTTTCAATTCCCTTCTCGGCAATCTTACTCCTAAACACATGGCTACGCTCCACCGCCTTCTCGGCCGTCGCCCCCGCCTCTTCGCTTCAATTCCGGCTCAGTGTTCATTCGATCTTTGCAGAAACCCGAACTCTTCTTCCCCCAATTTTCTTGTCTACTCCTACCCAAATTTCACGGGAAAACGTTGGCTGAGCGCTAATGCGGAGTGGGCGGCTCAGCCGGAGCTCGACGGAATGAACGCTTACGATATCCTCAAGGTGTCGCAAAGCAGCTCATTCCCAGAAATCAAAGCTTCTTTCCGTAAATTGGCTAAGGAAACTCACCCTGACCTAGCTGCTCACTCTGAAAACCATTCCTCTGATGCTTCCAAGGAATTCATCCGAATCCTCGCTGCTTACGAGGTGATTTCTGTTTCGATATGTTTTCTGAATTGTGAGCTCTAGTATTCATCAAGAATAATTGGTGGCTATATGTTTAATAATTTTGAGCTCAATGTTTTCCGATTGATATGTAATTTTTCATCATGTGGTTTAACTATCAGTGGATTGCTAATGTTCCTGTTCGCGTGAATGAGGAATTAATTTTCTTGTTGAATAAGAAGCTTGTTTTTAGCGGAACATTAGAAGACTGTTATGTGATGATTTTGTGCAAAAACATTAGTAGAATTGGGAAATACTGTATATTTTTGCGTTTTTCTATGTCGGCATGCTATTTTCTAGGAATTTAGTCATCGTTACTTTCTTATTTGTGCACAGTTTAAGCAACTTTGTGAATTCTCTAAGGTGCCGCATATAATTTCTTTCAAGTCTATCAAAAAAGCAGCTCTGATTTGGTTTATGATCTTCAGATTCTGTCGGACTCTAATAAGAGAGCTCATTATGATCATCATCTCTTATCTCGAAGAGCCTTTGCTGAGAGACAATCTAAAAACGACCCAATCATCTATAAATATAACTCCTACGTATACCCAAATAAGCAGATGGAAGTTGTGGAATGGTTGAAATGGTACAGATATACAGTAAATGACATTTTGTCTGAAAGAAGAGTGACATCTGGATCAGGCTATTTTGATGTCCTAGAGAGAGATTTTTATTCGGCCATACACACAGCATACTATGGACCTGAGATTGATTCTGCAGATCTCCTTCCTGACCGATTTGAAGCTGAAGAAAGGTCTATGGCTGTTACATCTGAGGTGCTACACTTAGTGACAGGTCGAGACCTTTTTGGGATGGTATGTGTAGCTAACAAGTATCCTGAATTATCAAATGCCCACAATGAAAAACTAACATCTTCTGCTCCGGTCTTGGTCCACTTGGGTGAAGATATGAGTGGACAATTTCAATCTGATAGTTCAGAAAGTAAAGATTTCCATAAGCAATCCATCAGTTCTGTTTATCAAACATCTGATGCATATAAAAATCTAGAATTGCATGTGTCGGGGAGAGTTGTTGCTCTGGCTACAAGAATTCCACCGAAAAATCGTAATGCCACAGAAGATGAGGATCCTGAAGACCAAATATGCGTTTACCTTACTTCATGTGAAGACTCATTGCATGCAGATCAGGTATTTACCAGTGATAAGTTTGCAGATTCCTCAGTTCAGTGTAGGATTCCTCTGGGAGTTATAAAAGGTTTAGGGACCACTCCAGAAGAAGGAACCTGCGACGTCTTCGACAACACTGGCACAAAGACCCATTTAATTATGAAGCATAGGACTTTACTGGTATGTGCAAACCCCTTACCTGTTCTCCACAAACACAATAAAGAGAAAGAAAGATAAAAATGGAAAGAAATAAAAAAGAAAGTTCCGCAAATTGTGGAATCAACTAACTTATGCATGCTGTATCACACATTTTGACCCTTCACAAAGAAAGGTTCTGACCCGACTATTTCGAATATGTTTTTTATTTCCTTTACATAATTTTCGTAGTATCTATTTCAACTGATTACGTTGTTGAATTATTATGGATTTGTTCCAATTATTTTGCTTTTTTCTTTGAAAAACATGAATTTTCGATCATAAAACCCACTCTAAATGCTTATGTGAATCTGCAGGACATGTATGCCTTTTGCTTTGTGTTCTATTTCATATTATTCCAGAGAAGTGCATGTGAATATGATTCATACTTGTTGGACATTTTTATGCTTGCCCTTTTATACTTATATGAATGTGTATCAGGTGAAACACCTGCACTGGTATCGGGTCGGAGAGGAAGTTTCAGTTTGTGAATGCAGATGTAGTCGAGCACGTTTGCCGCCAAGCAAGTAAACAGAAATTCTTTCCTCAAATTATAATTGATGGGAACTCTTAAACTGCAGAACTGTTATTACTGAGTTGTTATGGAAATGTGTTAACTTTTATGTTTCCTTAAGGCTAGCTTCTTCTGGTGAAATGTATAACAGTATAACACTGGAAGAGACACTAGCGAAAGACACAATAGCATTGTCTTTAGGAAAATATCTCTTATTTGTGATAACTTTTGAATTTGGACAGGGTACATTGTTTCCATTGAAGGACTGCTGATCAGATGGTTCTTCTTTTTTTGGTCGTGCCCTTTGATTCTGTCAAGTTGAAACTTTATAATCTGCCGATGGTTTCCTCTTTCATGTTTCTTTTCCTTCCCTTTGTACAACCATTCCATACTACGTGTTCTTGTCTTCCCTTAAGGAAAACAATTTTTTTTGACCAATCTTCGGACTACCTTGTTTTTCAATCGATAGACATGTGAATCTGATGTAGATATTCTTTAATCCCCCTTTCATTTAAGTGTTGAAACTATTCACCATAACTGACACAATGCTTCCAAGGCAGACTTGGGATGCCATTGTGTCTAATGAACCATCCAGATGGTCAGTCGATCTTTTTTCCTTTGGCTTCAGAATTAGCTGGTTTCCTTGATTGAAAGGTACTGTAGTTTGATTATATCTACCTAAGTATTATAGTCTGATGGGATTACTTCTGGTTCAGTTTTTTAACTTTTGGAGTTTTGAGATTTGAAAAAACACTGATATCTTGATTGGACAAAAAGATTTTGGAAAACGTTGGGGCCAGGTGTGGTTTTGGGGGTTTGAAATCATATGGGGGCCTTGAAGGTATTGTGGAATATGAAAACGTGAAGATATGTTTCATATGTTGGATTTTTAAGAAAGGTGTGGGTTCAAATGCTCTTCTATAATTTGGGAGTTATGGAGTTCCGAGTTCTAAAAACCTGAAAATTCCAAACAAAAAATAAACTGAATACACGGTTAGATATGCTCTCATTTAATAGGTTTTAATAAACAAATTCATTCTAATTACTCATAAACTACCAAGTCATTCTTTTTTCTTATTTGGCCAATATAATTTTAATTTTGTTTTCACAAATTTTTTATCTTGTTGGCTACAGGTTTTGGCTGTTTGAGCCACGGAGTGCAATGCATGACATAGGTGGCTGGTATGTTGAGACATTTGGTAGAGATAGGAAAGGAAAGACTGTACCAGCCCAGAGATACTGGGATGGTTTAGATACTCATGAACATTTTGATGAGTAAGTAATATACATACAAGTCTATGAATTTGCAAAAAAAAAACTCTTCCCAATTCATTTTCCTTGCCGAGAATACTTGGTATATGCTGGAAAATAAGATTGTTGATTTGTCCTTCAACTTTATGAATAAAATTGTAAAAGAAAAATTGGTGTCAATTATGCTAAAGGTTGAAGTAAATTTATGCTCTTCAATGTCATCTGTAGGAGACTTCATCCAGCAATGTACTTGCTTGCTCTGGCTTATAGGACTCTTGATATTGAAGATGCAAGGAGAGAGAAAAAGACAATTAAGGATAGACTTCAAGCAAAAATATCAAAAGTATTTAGTTAGTGTAAGAATGCTGCTTAGTTTATAAGCAATTAGCCCATGATTGGCTTATAAATGCTGATCCCTTCCATTATAACTTTGGTATGTTGGCTCTGGGTTCCCACGAGAATCAGGAGAATTAATCACTTCAACTCATGCAATGGTAGTGGATGAAGAATTCTGAAATATGAGATAGAAGTAGACCTTCTGAATGCTATTCCCAGAATATGTGAAGGGCTCCCTTAAGAGGTTGTTGTGACAACAAGAGTATGGTTTGGCAATTATCCCTTAAGGTGATGGCAGCATCAATTTCCTGTTCAGTTTCTAAGGTTAAGTTTATTAATAGCTTTAGGGATTGAAAAATACCCAATTAGTGATGGAAACTATGGAGATACATTCATGGGGAAAGGTAAAAATGTGAAACTATAAGGAAAGATGGGGGCATGGAGCATGTTGGTGATGGCTTGTCTGTGCAAAAGTACCTCCCTTACTCAAATTAGGTAATCCTGTATGATCTCTGTTAGTTTAATATCATGTCTTAAGTACACACTATCTCCTTTAAATAAGCAGGTGATCCAATCTGAAAGTCTTATTCTTTGCAGAACAGTATATGCATTTAATTTGATTGATGTGGTACAATGTAAAAGTAAAAATAGAAAGTTACTACTTACTAGTCTCCTACACATCTTCTTTGGATTTCATTCTAGCTCTGAGGCATCTAATATTTTGGCATTATGTGTATCAAATGGTTTGCCACTTCAGCAAACACTATCTAGTTCTTGCTTGTCTAAAAATAGAAAAATGACATCCATCTATCTTATAATGGCATGAGTTCACTTTCTAGTTTATACTTATTCTTTCATTCTTTTTCTTTTGTCTTTGTAAAGGATAATTTGGGACAAAAGAGACCCAACAAGGGCAGTGTTTTCAGATAGTAGCAGGAGTCCTTTGAATAGAGCACAATCATCATATTTCTTTTTTTTTTTCTTCATCCCCAAATCTGCCATTGTAGGATTTCACATTTGCATCCATTATGCAATACTTTGACTTACCATTTTAATCTCCAGATTATGGCACTTGGAGTTAGAAGACAGGTAAAACTTACATTAATGCTCCAGGCAAGAGTTGTTTGCGATACCTGTCAAATTGATCAGTTGAAGCAGGTTGGTTATCACAACAATAACTATGGGTCTATTTGGATGGGTTTTGGCTCGGTTTCATGGGTCTCGGTTTAAAAAAATTGGTTTGAATGGTTTCGTTGAAACTTTTGAGACTTCACTTGGATGAGTTTTGGCTCTTGGATTTTTTGTGGTTGAAACCTTTGAGACCTCACTTGGATTGAGTTTGGATGTTGGGGTTTGGAGAGAAAAAGTAAATAATATGTCAAATCAATGTTTGTTATGGAGTTTAAAATATGATATTGTATTGTGTAATGATTGTAATAACAATTTTAATTAATAAGTTTTAATATAAAAAAGCTGATGGTCTCAAAGGTTTGGACTCTAGTCTCAAGGTGGTTTGGATTTAAATCTCACTAGTCTGAATAAATTCCATTTGGATGGGTTTTGGCCCGGTCTCGCGAGACCCGCGAGACTGAGCCAAAACCCAGCCACACAAAGCCTATAAGACTAGGTACTATCAGAGCTTTTAGTTTGAATGTTTTTGCTGCTTTATACATTTTTTTTAGAGTTAATGGCAATTTACCCTCTTGTGATATTCATAATGTTCAATTTACCTCCCTTTGATTTGACAAAGAGCAATTTAACACCCTTTAATCTTTAAAAAGTTTCACACCGCCTCCTTGATATTTGTATATGTGGCACTTTACCCCCCTATTTTATGATAATGTGGCAGTTTAACCGTTGTTATTTAATGTCATAAAATTATGCCTTCATTTCCCTACAGTTTAGTTTGTTCCTCAGAGCACGTATAGTTTGCAAGTAATTTGTACAACCTTTGAAGGATTGAAGCTTGCTGCTGTAATAAGTACCCCAGAACTGAGCAAATGACGCACGAATATCATCCCATCTGCTTTGTGTTCTCTACGGCAATTGTCCACGGAACTAAGAGGTGCATTGACTTCAAATGTATTAAAAATATAGTTTATTACACATTATCGTAATTACTACTTTGAAGCTACTCCACTCCAGTCCTTTAATCAATGGAGTTGGATTTGAGTGTAAGTAGAGTTCAGAAATCAATCTATAATTTGGGAATGGAATTGAAATTGATATAGCAAGGATAGTCTCCACATGGAACTGTCATATAATATACTTACATTATTAAATCTCATGATTCTATAGTTTTAACACTCAGAATCTTTGATGTTTTCTTTAATCACTGTTGTTTATCTGGGTTCACATGATATGGTGGAATCAATTTGGTTACACTTGACAATACAAGGGGATGAAATCTCACTTTCCTATATGATATGGTGACATTTGACCAGGGGATGGGATCTAAGAATATCACTTTCCTTTAATTTAGGCTATTTTTGATTCTTGAATTTGAGTGAGTAAAAGACCAAGGAAAATATTTTCTCTTGAGTTTAGTGACGCAATTTTGAGCTTCATTTATTGTTCATTTACATTTTAATTATCATTTTACCCACTGAAATCAATAGATCAAACATAGCCTTGCTGTTTCCTGTATGCCCAAGAAAAGCTTTTTTAACATACGGGTATATTTCATATGATTTGACAGTTAAGTGCCAACAGATATTTGTTTCTGCAAAAGTGTATAAAGTGTAATAGCTTTGACGTCTTTTTTCATTTTGTGCAAGCCTATTTAGCATTACGAAAATAACAGTAAATAAAAATTACTCAATTAATTAGACCGAGAATATGTCCAGTTACTTCATAAGTCCTAAATACATTACAATGCCTTAATTTCTTTTTTTATAAATGGATCTCCAATTTTCCCAAATATATTCTCAAAAATGAAGTAAAACAAGAAGAGACTCCACAATTACTAAACCATCAATAGAATTGAAAAAAAATCAGATATAGAAAGGATTCCAGTTCTCCAAGCATCAAAACACGTAGTCTCTGAAATAATAAGAAAAACAATGAGCAAAAGACAAAAATACCCTCTATGCTTTGTCTAACTCCTCAAAATCTCCCTGTGTTATTTTAAATACCCAAAAATCCCCTATGTTTGATTTTAAATACCACACTCGACTCAAGTAGTATATACTTATAATTTTATTTTTGACTTTTGATGGAATGATAAGATTACCTTACCCCTATGTGTTTGTTTTTTTTAAATTTATATATTCTTTTTGAAAAAATAAGTATATACTACTTGGGTCGAGTGTGGTATATAAAATCAAACACAGGGGAGTTTTGGAGATTTAAAATGACACAGGGTTTTTTTAGAGTTAAACAAAGCATAGGGGTGTTTTTGTCTTTCGATGTTAGGGATAAAATTGTCATATCAAAAGCAAATTGTGAACAAATACTTGAAATTATGGCTTTTGAAACACTCTCTTTTTTGGTAGTGTATTTGACACTTATTTGAAATCATAGGAATTTTTTTAGAGTTAAAATAACACAAGAGAATTTTTGGAGTTAGACAAAGACAAAGCATAGGTGGTGTTCTTGTCTTTTGCTCTAAAAACAATTCACAAAAGACATGTCATATATGAATTGTCCACTCCATCACCACAACTTCACCAAACTTATCAATAAAGATGTACCACCGACACAAAAAAACTATAAAACAGGAAGAAACACATCATAAGACAAATTTTTCACAGAAAACTTGGAAACCCAAACAATGAGATGAAAAATCAATTATAAAACAAAGTAATAAATTTATATCATGTACTCTACAATCTACATACACAACACTCATTACCATCAACAAATACAAGCTGAAACACATTTTAGGTAAAAAAAGATGGCAGAGCAACCAACACCGCGTATAGCACTGTGCAGGCGCCCTAGTATATATATATATATATATATATATATATATATATATATATATAAGCAAAGAGACTAGCTCGAGTAGCACATGAATGTGTACATGTAAATTTAATTTCTCAGATTCTGTAATCATGCAATTAGCATCGAAATTCAATTCAAGATATAAAAGTTAACTTCTCAACCCAAGGAAAGATGTGTCCATATAATGACTACATATAGAGATAACAACCAAAAGAAACACTACTTCAATATGTCATATTCATCATTGCAATTCTATAACTGATAAAAAGAAAAATGACTCATATCAATAAGTAGTACAAGGGTGACAAAACAAAGATCGGATGCGTATTTGACATGTAGCTCTCCTGGAAATGGAATTGCATATATGTGCTTAAAGATATAGCCTAAGCAACCAATCTCTTTGAATAATGCAAAAACAGAACAACTAGGAGAATAAATGCAGGAGCAATCATTTTTCTGAAACCACAACAAAAGCACATATTTATACATCATTAATGTTTAGCTCAAGAAAGAAGTTAAAAATTCCTAAGTCCAGCCAGCAATCAATAGGGTACGTATTTCACATTTTGCACCCTATAAGCAATTTGAGAGTGCAAAGTGTCAGGATGCAAAGTGCAAAAACAATGTATTTATGGGTACAAAATGCCAATTACTGGCAATCAGTAATACTCCAAATCACAGGATTATCACATAAAAAATAAACACTATATACTCCACCACTTCCCACCATTATTTCACATAACATTAAAGGGTACAACTAGATCTGAATAAACACTAAATTGGATTGAAAAAACTAATATACATACATATCGGAAAGCAGCGATTATCACATAAAAAATAAAACTCCTTTAAAATTGGTAAATCATTCCAAGCTAAAGAATGTTAAGAAAACAGTATAAACTCCACCACTTCCCACCATTAAAACATAATGAAATGGAAACATAAGACAACTGTACATGAGGGTTTTTATAAAGATTCAATTTCGATTGGAGTGTGGGTCTTGGTCGTCGAGATCATAAACATCCAATGAGGAAGAGGAATAAGAAGAAGATGTGAAATAAGGGTTATCGGGTGGGGGGAAGCAGAAGAAGGTCCAGAGACAGAAGGCGAGGCGGCGAAGCTGATGAAAGGGGAAGCAGAAGAGGAGGTGAAGCACTTGATCGCCACTTAGCCTCTCTGGGTTGCACGCTACGTATTGACAAGCATTCGCCGATACCCTAGCTACCCCCACCACAAGTGGGCTGTTCAATACCATATGCAATTGAATGACTATGTTTTGATTTTGATTGTACGATAAAAAAAGGGAACCTTCTTTTTTTTTTAATATTAATAATTGAAAATGGGGATTAATAATTCTATTTAGGATTTTGATGGTTGAGTGTTGAGTTAATACTCTCCCGATCAACTAACAAGAATATAGATGGATCGATTGAACATAGATGAATGCTTAATTAGGCGAAGTCAACCCATTTATGGGCGTAAACTTGATTAATTAAATAAATACTCTTGGATAGGGCTACCAATGCCCAATGGGGTGTATTTAAATCAAAACCCGGTCCAATTTCATGGGAAATTTGTCCTAGTAGGTTTGGCGGATCTAATCCAATTTTGAAGATTTGTCACTCGAAACATGTTGAGCAAATATAAATCAAAATGAATTCGATCCGTTAAGATATATATTCAATGATCACATTAAAAAGTTAAATATTCCTATATACATAAATCAAAATCTCATTTTTTGTATATTTCATCCAACAATGAGTTAATTTTTTATTTGATTTCTTTTTTAAAAGTTGTTAAATATGTCAAGTTTTATTTTTTTGTTTTAATATTTATATTGAGGGTTAGTTTTTTCTATGTTAAACTTTGAGAGAATTTTACTTTTGATACCACAATTATATCTATTTTAGGAATTTGATACCACAACTATTTATGTCGACACATTTGATACCATATCTCAAATCAACTTTACACATTTAATACTTCCGTCAAATTAATGACGGAATTGTCACGAGATTGTCACGTGCCCGTTAGTTCTCGTGAAATCTGAATTGAGAATTTCACTTTTGATACCACAATTATACCTACTTTAGGGATTTGATACCACAACTATTTATGTCGACACATTTGATACCATGTCTCAAATCAACTTTACACATTTAATACTTCCGTCAAATTAATGACGGAATTGTCACGAGATTGTCACGTCCCCGTTAGTTCTAGGTAAACCTTAGTTAATTGTTAAGTGAAGTTTGAAAATGTGAGCTAACTTAAATGAAAATGTAAGAACGTAAGTTTATTTTCACGAAAAATATTAGGGGTTTTCTGTGGTTAGTTCTAGTTTGTGCTAATTCTTATTAGGTCCCCCTTAAAATTCAGTAAATTTGACCTGTTACCTTCAGAAAAGGTAATGATTTAAAGATGCTTTTAGTAAAGAGAAAATTGCATTTTTTGGTACTGAACTATATGTCAATTTTCACTTTTGGTACCAGACAATTCGAGGCCAACATATTTTATACCATAATTTTATAAATTCACTCATATTTGCAACCGTCTTTAAAAATCACCGTTAAGTGGTGACGTTGCAATTAAGCCTTATTACAAAGTTGATATCATTACTTATATTGATTGACACTTTTACCCCATAACATTTCAAGTTACCAAAATAATCCCACATCTTTAAATTCATTGCGATTTTAGGCCACATTATTGCCAAATTTCAAAAATGACTCGAATAAAACCACGTGCGGGCCAATTTGAAATTTTTACATATTATATTTACATAATTAATTTGATTTATAAACAATATTTAAACATAAATCTAAACAATTTAAGAAAACATATTCTTTTCAAATTTAAATTTACATAACAATATTAATTTATTTAATATTTATTAAAATAATATATTATTTAATAAAAATATTTAATATTCATTAAAAAAAATTAAATAATTATAATTATAATTAAAAATACTAAAAAACCTACCCCACCCAAATCCCGTAACTAGGGGTGGCAAATGGATCACCCGGGTTGAATACGGACCTACCCTACCATCCCCACCCATCCCCTAACCTACCTCAAACCCACCCAACTAACAATTTTCATTTGTTTTTCACTAATTTAATCAATTTGACTCATTTTTTCGTCGTTTTTCACGAATTACATCAATATAAAACGTTTTTTTGACTAATTTAACTCATTTATTCACCGTTTGCACCAATTTTCCCACTAGTTTCATCGATTTAAACTGTTTTTGACCGATTTTATCCATTTTTTCACTAATTTCATCGATATAAATTATTTTAAACCGACTTAGCATATTTTTTCACCGTTTTCGCCCGTTTCTTCACTAGTTTCATGGATTTAAATTATTTTTTATCGAATTAACTCATTTCTTCACCGTTTTAATCGATTCTTTAACTAAATTTCATCTATTTGAATGGTTTTTGACTAATTTTATCTGTTTAAATTGCTTTTGACCGTTTTCGCCCATTTTTCCATTAATTTCATTGATTCAAACCGTTTCTGACCGATTTAACTCATTTATTCACCATTTGCATCGATTTTTTTCTCTAATTTCATCGATTTATACTATTTTTTACCGAATTAACTCGTATTTTAACTTATTTCATCGATTTAAATTATTTGATCGGTCTAGCCCTTTTTTCACAATTTTATTTCATTTTTCACTAATTATATCGATTTAAGACATTTTTTTATCTTACCGATTTAATTTATTTCTTCACAGTTAGCATCAATGTTTTTCACTAATTTCATCGATTTGAATGGATTTTGACCAATTTGACCCATTTTTCTTACTAATTTCATCTCTTTGAATGGTCCAATTTTACATTAATTTATCGATTTAAATTATTTTTGACCGGTATAACCTTTTTTTTCACTATAAAATGATGGAAATTGATTAAATCGGTCAAAATCAATTTAAATCGAAAAATTAGTGAATAGATGGGTTACATCGGTAAAAAACCGTTCAAATTGATGAAATTAGTGGAAAAATTGGTTAAATCAGTAAAAAAACGTTCAAATCGTTGAAATTAATGAGAAAAATTGATGCAAACGGTACGTAAACGAGTTAAACCTGTCAAAAATACTTAAAATCTATGAGATTAATTTAAAAAATGATCAAATCGGTAAAAAAATAGGTTAAATCGATAAAAAAACAATTTAGATGGATGAAATTAATAAAAAAATGATTAAATAGTGAAAAAAATCGATGCAAATGGTGAATAATTAAGTTAAATAGGTAAAAAAAATGTTTTAAATCAATGGAAATTAGTGGAAAAACGAAAGAAAACGGTGAAAAGGGCTAAATCGATCAAAAATAATTTAAATCAATGAAATAAGTTAAAATACGTGTTAAATCGATCAAAAATGGTATATATTGATGAAACTAGTGCAAAAATCAATGTAAGCTGTGAATAAATAAGTTAAATCGGTCGTAAACGGTTTAAATCGATGAAATTCGTGGAAAACGGTGAAAAAATAGGCTAAATCGGTCAAAATCAATTTCAATCGATAAATTTAGTGAAAAAATTGGTTAAATCAGTCAAATATCATTCAAATCGATTAAATTAGTTAAAGAATCGATTCAAACTATAAATAAACAAAGAAATGAGTTAACTCGGTAAAAAATAGTTTAAATCCATGAAATTAGTGGGAAATGAGCGAAAACGGTGAAAAATGGACTAAGTCGGTTAAAACAATGTAAATCGATGAAATTAGTGAAAAAATGAGTAAAATTGGTCAAAAACCGTTCAAATCGATGAAATTTGTGAATAAATCGATTCAAACGGTGAAGAAATGAATTAAATCGGTAAAAAATGGTTTAAATCAAATAAATTAGTTTAAAAATGACGAAAACGTTAAAAAATGGCTAAATCGGTCAAAAATAATTTTAAATCGATGAAATAAGTGAAAAGGTTGGTTAAATCGGCCAAAAAGCAATCAAATCGATGAAATTGATGAAAAAATCGATGCCAACGATGAAGAAATAAGTTAAATTGGGTGTGTGGGCTCGAGTAGGCTGGGCTGGGGGTGGGATGGGATGGGGTGAGGGTGGAGGTGAGGTGGGTATTCAAACTTTGTTATATTTCAACAGGATCCGATCCCAAGTCACCGCGGCCTGGAGGTTGAATGGGGGTAGGTTTTTTAATTTTTGTTTAAATTATAATTATTTCTAATTTATTATTTTAATAAATATTGTATATATTATAATTATATAAATTTTAGATTTGAAAAGAATATGTTTTCTTAATTTTTCTTTAAATTTATGTTTGAATATTATTTAATATATTAATATTATTTATAAATCAAATTAGTCATGTAAATATAATAAATAAAATCTCCAAATTGGTCCGTAAGTGGTCTTATTCGAGTCAATTTTAAAATTTGACAACATGGTGGACTAAAATCGACAATAAATTTGAAGATGTGGGGACTATTTTGGTAAGTTGAAATATTATGGGATAAAAGTGTCAGTCAACATAAGTAATGAGATCAATTTTGCAATAAGACTTAATTACTTGTGACTTGAGAAAAGAGATTAAATTTATGGAGTACAATAACCTAGAGCACAAGTCACCCTTAAAAAAATGAATGGTAGATTAAAAAATAAATATGATCCAACGTTAATTAAAGGGGACCTAATGAATACTTAGCACAAGTGGTACTGACCTAATTAAAAAATGGTCAATGGGTCGGACCCTAACCAGATCAGATCGACCCGAATTCAAATCCAAGTCCTATTTATAATTGTTATAACCGAATCTGATCCATATATGTTCAGATTTTCCAAAAGAACAACCAAGTTCGGATCTGATGGATATCCGAAATCTGCCTGAAATCTGTATCCGATACTCCTCAAAATCAAAATGTTTTACTTCATTTTCCCAGTATCAGCTCTCCGGTGATATTTCTACATACCAATTGTTTCTTAGAATCTGTTGAAGGGATTTTGATTTATTCAGTATGATAGTCTATATATAAAAATTAAAATTTAAGAGATGGAACATTTTTCTAAGGACCAAAACAAATTATGAGGAGAATATGTAAAAATGGATTGACTGGACAAAGAAGAAAGGAAAATGAAGACTGGAAAATGGAGGAAGAGAAAGTGGCGCTATTTTAGATAGGTTATGATGGATTAGATACCTTCTTGGATTACCTTTTACTCCAGCTTTCAAGTTTTAATTTGTAACAAATGTTTTTTTATTTTTACGTAGTAATATTATATTTTTTTTTTTGATAACCCAGGTGTACAAGCTTACACTTGACTAATCCTGGACCCTCAGAACCCTTGCCCTAGAATCCTGAAGGATGTAAATCGCAGGATGTGCCTCCACCAAGCCCCGGGTTCCCACCATACTGCTGTACACTCTGCGCACAAAGGGGATTTTCGTCTCGTAATTATCATTTTGTATGAATATAGTCTCAATATTAAATTTCTAAATGAAAATTTATAATAAATGAACCTAAGAGAAAGCAAAGAAGCATGTTCTCTACATCTACCATTGCTTGACATAGTCAAGTGAGGAGTGTTTCTATACCACTTGTTTAGAGCTGTCCTTTCAGATAGCCTTTGTCTTCCAAATATGATGCCACTTCAGCAGCCATCTCATTTGGTGTAGGGCAGATTCCATCCTTTTGCTTTATCACAATCTAGAAACAAGCATAGGGTTAACATTTCAGTAATAAGAAGCACAACAGTTAACATACAACAATTTGAAAGGATGATTTACGACCAGACCCCTGAGGAGGTTTAATTGTCTTACAAGGAACTCCTTGAAGTTTTAGAAATTACAAGAACACCCCCTCTGGTTTAGAATATGTACCAAAATACCCTTTACAACTTCTTAACATGTTTACCAAAAAAAAACCTGTAAAGGGTGTCCTTTAGTTGTAATTACAATAAACCTCATGGGGTCTGAGTGTAAATTACCTATTTGGAATATTGATTGGATCATCGTAAAAAACGCAGCTAGGCTACACACCTCACTCTTCAAAGGAGGTTCGTAAGGATCATCTATTCCAGTAAATCCTGAAACATTAATTATAAATTCTATTTAATTCATCTTCTCATTATGCTATCGAACACTTTCACATCTACCCAAGAAAAAACAATTCTAGAATGAGGCGCACCTTTGATCTTCCCAGCTCGTGCGAGCTTATAAAGACCTTTGGGGTCCCTCTCTTCACATAACTCTAATGGCATGTTTAAAAAGACCTGGAAAATTAATTTACGGTTGAATCAATTTGTATAAAGGTGGTATATTTCTATTGAGACTAAATGTCCCACATTGAAAACAATAGTTAAGTCCACCTTATAAGGCATTGGACAATCCTCACCTTAAAAGCTAGCTTGTAAGGTGAGGATTGTCCAATGCCTTATAAGGTGGACTTAACTATTGTTTTCAACCAATGTGGGACATTTAGTCTCAATAATTTCAGAACTAACTAAAACAATATATAGAGCCTTGCCTCAATAAAATTTTCATCTGGCAATAATGCACGGCAAGCATCACGGTCTTTACGATAAGGAGATATCAGACTAGCAATACAAATTAACCCAGCATCAGCAAAGAGCTTTGCAACTTCTCCTAAGTTGACAAAAAAGAAGAATACATCAATGATAAGAGTGTATATATCCCTTATCATTATTGTGTGTGTCAATTATCATAGCCACTACCACCATATGTATATCCAAACATATTGACCTGGTGAGATTAAATTACACATTTGGGCCTTGCTAGTGTATTTTAACGACATAGTTCTTCGATTCAATCAAGAAAGAAAGGGATAGATAATAATTGTAAAGTGGAACACAGAGTAAAAGTATAGCTACTATTAATGTGAATATATGGGAAGAGAAAACTAGAAAGACAACACCAGAATACGAGAAAAATTATCAAGCACAAGACAAGCATAACAAAACAAAGGGGAGAGAGTTTTTACTATTTTTCTCTTACTTTCTCCAGACATAGATGTAGTGATTTATTTATTATACATCAAGTGACTGTATACTTACCAACCCTTCTTATATTCTCAGTCCGATCTTCTGGAGTGAAACCTAGATTCTTGTTCAGACCATGCCTAAGGTTGTCTCCGTCAAGAACATACGAAAGTTTTCCCCGTGAGTGCAGCTGTCTACCCAGTGAGCAAGCAAGAGTGCTTTTTCCTGCAGAGATTGATCAAAATATTTCACAAGTGCTTAAATCTTAAAAATCTCCCTTTTAATATTCCAAGTGTGTCTGTAGCTTGATAATTCTATATTGGGTGATTTACGACCGAATCCCTTTAGGTTTAGTCGTCTTACAAGGAACCCTTGATATTTCCGAAATTACAAGGAGACCCATTATGGTTTAGACTATGTACCAAAATACCCCTTACAGTTTCAACAATCCTTACACGACACCCTCTAAACTTATGAAAATGTTTACCAAAAAAAAATCCTGTAAGGGGTGTTCTTGTAATTTTTGGAACCACATGGGTTTTTTTTAGTACGGTAAACCTCAGGAGTCCTAGTGTAAATTACCCATGTATATTATACACATAAATAGGATAATGAAATTAAATATTTCAAAGCTAAACTACAAATAATGATCCTAAATAGGTTATACATTATTCAATTTTCAAAGAACCATAATGAAAGAACATTAGTATTATAAATGTTGACCTGATCCACTGAGACCAGTGATCCATACAACACATCCCTGTTGATTAAGCAGCTTCTGCCTATCTACCTTGGTAACAGGACATTCATGCCAGAAGATGTTTGTTGAATTCCCCACAGTAGACATTGAGAAAAAAATATGTAAAAAAACTCTTCCCTGTTGAGACAAAAGGCATGAAGATTAATCATTCCTGTATGAATTCAATCAACCACCCTCAAGTGCAGAATCTTGTGAATAAAAATAAAAAGTAGGGTGATTTACACTAAGACCTCCTGAGGTTTATCGTAATTACAGGACCCCCCAATGTTTCAAAAATTACAAGGACACACTTTAGAGGGTGTTTTTTGTAAATATTTTTACAAGTTGTAGGTGGTGTCCTTGTAAGATTTGTTGAACTATAAGGGGTCTATTGTAATTTTCTAAAACGTCAGGGGTTTCTTGTAATAATTTTTTTTTTTTTTATTTCTTAATCTCATGAAGGAATGTAAGAAGTTTCAGCAAATTTTGCTTGTATTGCTAGTTTTTCTTTACAACCAAGCCAAGATCCAAACACTGCCTACATAGATTAACACGCACAAACACAAGAAAAAGGAAAATGTTATTATTGTAACAACTAATTGTAAGCATTGTTCTACTAGTATATAGGACCAAAAAGAAATTGTTCTACTAGTATTCAAATTTAATTGTACAAAAAAAAAAAAAGATAATAAATTAATTTTCGCAAGGGAAATGACATAATTAAAAAAAATGTAGAAATAAATTGTAATTCATGGACAACATAATTTAGAATTAACCGACAAAATGAGGAAGTTTTGGGATGAAAATACCTAGAAATGAAGAAACGGTAGAGCATATGGCAAAAGGAAGAACTGACGAGGATGGAATTAAAGGGAAGGTTGAGTTTGGGGGTATGTTGAATGTGGACGTATTTTGCGAAGCAAGGGAGGAAGAAGGAATCCCAATCCAATTGCTTGCGCGCAATTGGAAATGGTGTAATAATATTAATAATATTAATAATAATACTAGTATTGAGAAAGGAGCGGCAATGCTGATAGTCAATTCAATACTAGTTTCCTTCCATTTTGGACGGGTTATGCCTTTTTCAATATATATGACGTGCCTTATTCCTTTTATATAATGTATTTAAATAAGGACAATTAAGTATTTAAATTTTATTTAATAGCGATTATATTAATAAAATATATGAATATATTTGTAAAATAAAATATTAATAAATAAACTATATGTTTCTGTATTCCAATATCATATATATTTAATTAAGCTTTTATAAAGTTAAATGTCATTTACTCTAATTTAATTTGATTATTTTACTCTGTATAATTCAATTTGAAAGTGCTGTGCCTGTGCAACATCACATCACATTATGTACATATATACATCATGCTTAGAGTGTTTGGATCGCTTTTTATAGTGAAAAGCTAAACAATTTTTTTTTACTTTTTTTAGTTTTAGAAATAAGTTTATTCTCTCAATAATTTTATTTAAAAAGGATTTTATTTCTTAAAAAAATCTAAATAAACTTTACTTGGATTTGACATAAAGGTAACCTATCATTTGCACTGCTTATTTCATATAATAAATATATTTTAATATATAAAGTAATCTAGTAATTATATTATTTCTTTTATTTTCATAATTTTCAAAGAAAGTTTACTCATTTCTAGAACATACACCTCTTATTTATTTTATCTTATAAATTTGAACAAATAATATTATGAAAATCGAGAGTTGATTGTCATTTGTCTAGCAAACTTGGAGTCTGTTTTGTATAGGGAAAATTGTTTTTTTGGTACCATAGGATAGGCTGACTTGCACTTTTGGTACTATTGGATACGAAAATGCAAATTTGGTACCATAGGATATGTTTTCATTGCAATTTTGGTACCAAACCCAAATTTTCTACAAAGTTAATGGCAATTTACCCCATATGAAATGCATAATGTTCAATTTATCCCTCTATAGTTTGAAAAAAATCAATTTACCCCCTGTAAATTTTAATGAAGCAATATACCCCCTTTCAGCCGGAGATTGTAACTCACTTGCCGAAATTTAGAGTATGCATGCAAACTATTTTATTTAACATAGGGGGATAAATTGCCACATTTATCATAACACAATGGGTAAAAAATCACATTATCACAATAAAAGTGGATTAAGTGCCGCCTATAAAAATATCAGGAAGGCGATGTGAAATTTTCACAAAATTTCAAGGGGTAAAATGCTCTTTTTTAAACCACGAGGGGTTAAATTGAACATTATGCATTTAGTAGGGGGTAAATTGCCATTAACTTCGTAGAAAAATTGTGTTTGGTACCAAAATTGCAGTGAAAACCTATTCTATGGTACCAAATTTGCATTTTCATATCCAATGGTACCAAAAGTGCAAGTCAGCCTATCCTATGGTACCAAAAAAGCAATTTTCCCGTTTTGTATAGGTTATAAGTCCGCACAATATATTTTTGTTCTCTTACAACCTCTTTTAGAGTATAATAATTGTGAAAATCATTTTGGCATGTACAAACCTTTTGGCAACCACAATTTACACTAAAAAGACTTATAAATATAAGCAGAAATAATATTGTAATTTTTGTGTAATATGCTAGAGGACCATAAAGTCCTCTTTCACCTTCCTTGTTATTTTGATAAATTCTCACTTTTCTAATATTACATTGAAACCTTTCATTTTTTATAGGAATTTAGTTCGTAAGTGCAACTCTGACATTTTTCCTAATTGTAGTGTAAATCTACTTTTACTGATTATAGAATAATTGTTGTGACTACTAAATTAAAATTATACTGGTTGACTTATACACGTTAATTTAAATATTATAGTCTATTATTTGAAACACCCATAAAACCAAGCCTGGCTTGGCCAAACCCATTCAACCATCAAGCAAGTGTATTGCACTTACTTTGTGATTGGTCACTCTCCTGGGAGTTACATCCAATCCCAAAGCAAGTGTATTATACTTGCCATGTAATTGCTTTGAGTTCGGCCAAATCCGGTTTGGGTAAGAATTTCCCGCAAAAGGGAAAATTCTTGTCCAAGCCTGGCTTGGGCCGCTTGGCCAAACCCATCCAACCACCAAGCAAGTGTATTGCACTTGCTTTGTGATTGGTCACTCTCCTGGGAGTTACATCCAATCCCAAAGCAAGTGTATTATACTTGTCATGTAATTGCTTTGAGTTCGGCCAAACCCGGTTTGGGTAAGAATTTCCCCCCTTGTATTTTCCTTTCTGAACTATTTAATATCATCTCAAAAAACCGAAACCAAAACCAAGATAATCTTCTCAAAAAAGATATAAATAAAATCAATACTTTCAGGGCCTGTTTATTTGGCGTTTCTAATTTTTTTTTAAAGAATTTTCAAACAAAAATATTTTTTACTTTCTAAAATAAATTTTTTCATTTCTCAATTTTCACAAAATACTTCCTCAAAAGCTAAACAAACAACAAGTTTCTTATCACTAAACAAAATCTATACAAACTCTACTATGATTTAACATAAAGTAACTCAATCTCTTATACATTTTAACTCACGTTATAAATATGATTTGATAGGAAGTCTTACACCCTATAACCCAACTCTTCAAAAAAACTTACATCTACTTTATTTCTCAAACCATTATATCAAAACTAAAGCAAATAACATTCCTCAAATCGAGATTATTTCACAAAAATTTTAACTTTGTCAAACTACTTTCCTAGACGAGTAGACGTCAAACAAACATATCCATAATCTTTTTTTAATCCTAAAATAAAAAAATAAAAAAAAAATAATGTCAAGATGGCCAAGTCATAACTCCAAATCTCGTTAATGGATTCCACTTCCATTTCTGTAGTTTTAACCAAAAAACAAATTACCCAATGGGCGGCCACAACTATTACTATAATATGTAATCTCATTCGCTTAATCCAATGAAAATTTTGGTCGAACCAATTCAAGCCCAACCACCAAAAAGAGTTCCCGCCCCGTACGAATGTAAATTTGTATACATTTCTTCCGTTTCCACTTCTTTCATCCAGCATTTCAGTACTGATCACATTTTAAAATCGAGTGATAATCAAAAAGGAAGAGAATGAAGATTAGAGGAAGTAAAATCAGTGGAGGGAATTGGAGGACCCTAGGGTTACCGTCGATTTTCATCTTGTGCCTTTTCTTCTTTCTCGCCGGTTTTTTTGGTTCATCTCTTTTTTCTCAGCAGGTTTATATATAATTCCTTTTGTTTTTTTTTTGGGGGGGGGGGATTATATGATTGTGTTTTGCAACATTTTCATTTAGTTGAGTGTTGGTTTATTGCAGGAGATTCCAAATAACTTAATGCCGGTTAAGAAGATTGAATTTGAGGCCCTGCCACTTGAAGAGTCTGTGGAAGAGATCCCCTTTCAGGTATATATGTATATATACATAACATATGGTTTTTTGATAGATTAAAAGGGCTAGTTTGGATCAATGTGGTTGATTTAGGTGTATCGAGTTTTGGATGTTTTGATCAATATGTTAATGTGAAATATATATGTATCTTGATTTGGTTGACATTTTTGGGATGTGAAGTAATTTTTAGCGATAGAATTAGTAAGATTCGATAATGTAAGACATCGTTTGGATGCATTTTGGATGTTGGGGTTTTGGGGAAAAGTATAGTGAGTAGGTTTATTGTCATGATTTTAGAGGTTTGTGTTATGTAACTATGGTCATGATGATTTTTTTTTTGGGGGGGGGGGGGGGGGTTAGGGCCTCCATCCAGACATGAGTCTCATGTTTTTCCCTAGGCCAAAATGGATGCAAATTGCGTTCGGCCAAACTATTCTTATAGATTGTGAACCTTCTTGTTATTAAAACCTAAGCATCTCTGCTTGATCATTTATTTTGTCTTAGAACAGCAAAGTTTCTAATACTATGAGTTAAAGAAATTGGATAAGTGATGGAAAATAACTCCTTATATTAGTTATTGTAGTAATTGTCACTCTAATGGTACTTAATTTCATCTTTCAATCTCGATGTATATAAAATTATTTTCTTCTCTTTGAACTTTTCAATAGTTTTCCTTTATTTTAATATATAGATTCTGAGCTGGAATCCTCGGGCATTATACTTCCCCAATTTCGCTACTGCAGAACAATGTGAAGGCATTATCAAAATGGCAAAGGCACACCTCAGACCGTCATCCTTAGCTCTACGCAAGGGAGAGACAGCGGAATCTACAAAAGGAATTAGGACAAGGTGAGTAGTGACTACTTCTTGCATCTGGACTGAAAGGGTGGCCTAAAGAAGCATGTATATATATGGTCGTATTCTGCAATGTACTCTTGTGTTTACTGTTTTTTTTTGTTCAATTTTCTGCAAATAATTGGAGGTTAATTTATGTTCTGTGTATGATTTCTTTTCTATTAGTTCTGGCACATTTATTAGTTCATCTGAAGATAAGACTGGAATCCTGGATCAGGTTGAGGAAAAAATAGCAAAAGCTACAATGATTCCCAAGAATTATGGAGAGGTAGAGTTTTCTTCTATATGATCCCTTTATTTTCGAGTTCATAAGAGTATGGAGAAATATTGTAAACAAAATGTGGACATATCCTTAAAAGTACATCTTTAATACTAGTTTAGACAAGAATATAATGATTTTGCTATAAGACATCACCCCTGTCAAATCATCCATACCAAATATTTGGTAACCGATGCAGATTTTATTATGTTTTCTTGCATAATTTCTTATATTATTTGCTTCACATAATTTGTGCCTGAGAACTTTCTTTAATAAGAAAAATAATCATTATTTTCTGACACTTTAGATTGTAGAGTTAGTCGCCTCCAAAAGTTTCAGTAGTGATGCCATTTGCGAATATTTATTCTGACCTTTGATTTCTGTTCTTTTTTAGTTTCTGAATGTGTCTACTTATCATGTTTCAGGCCTTCAATGTATTGCGTTATGAGATTGGGCAGAGATATGATTCACATTACGATGCTTTCAATCCTGCTGAATACGGTCCACAAAAGAGCCAAAGGGTAACATAAGCTAAATACTATATTGTAATTGAGTTACAGCCAGCTGCCTAATGAACATTAACAATCAATGTTTCTTTGAAGGAACATCTGAGAATTGTTACTATCATACTACACATTTACTTCATTAGAAATCAAGTTTTAGGTCCAGAAACTTGAACTGACAGTTTTTTTAAAGTTTCCTGTTTCTCTTTTTTCTCTCTTGTTTTTTTGGTGCAACTTATGAAGGGCTAATCTTTTGCCGCAATAGTGTAATATTATTATATTACATTGAAATTATATTGCATTTTGTAAACTCATAGTCTGAACTTTGGTCAGGTTGCTTCTTTCCTGTTGTATCTATCTGATGTTGAAGAAGGGGGAGAAACCATGTTCCCTTATGAGGTAAGGCCTCCACCCTGTTTATTAGTTTCGAGCTTCGTATTATTTGGATTGTTTTATCTAACAGTTGCCAAATTTTTTTATGTTTACAGAATGGGGAAAACATGGATTCCAGTTATGATTTTCGCAAATGTATTGGCCTGAAAGTAAAGCCCCGTAGAGGAGATGGACTTTTATTCTATTCACTTTTCCCTAATGGCACAATTAATCCAGTAAGTGGCTCATAGATTTCTCTGTTTTTAATGAAACTATTTCGCAATTTTTATTTGCTTCTTCTTCTCTTGAACTTTTGCCATTTGATAGCTTCAAGAATGGGATAAACTGGAAATGAAATTTGAGAAAAACTAGATACATTGTGAGGTTTTGTCTTTAGTATTGTGTCGTAGTAAAATTCAGACGTGATTCGTATCCCTCAGGTAATATTTTTTGAAGAAACACCCTCGTCTATCAACTTATCCATCAAGCTCTTCCTTCACCACAGATTTTTTTTATTATCTCTCGATTTTTCCATTCCTTCCAATTTCATTCACATAGATTTAATGATGAAAATAGTGTTGTGGGTTCGGACAATTGCACGAGTAAAATCATATTATATTTTAGTTTTAGCATATTCTGTACATATACTACGATGACAAGATTGTTTTGGCCCTTTTACAGACATCTCTTCACGGAAGCTGTCCAGTAATCAAAGGTGAAAAATGGGTAGCCACGAAATGGATCAGGGATCAAGGACTGGATGAAGACTATTAATATCTTTTAAATGAGTCTGAACTTGGCATGATGGCATCCATTTCTGGGCAAATTTGGAGTTTTCAACAAATTTTGCAGTGTATAGAATATGAGGAACATTTTTCTTCTTCCTTAAATTTATGCCTGGATATGTTAAAAACTAATGGTGTATACAAATTATTAACAAATCGGACTTGACTAGCCTTATTAACCTGGCCAATCTTCAAAACGGACTTTGACCCGCCCGAGCACAAGCAAATTTTTTATGACTGAACCAATCTATCCTACCTATTCTTAGAGGTTAATGTAGCTAGTTTTGGAAATACCATTAGGATTGTATTTTTGCTCGAAGCATAAGATAGTTTATATTCCAAAAAAAATGAGTATGTAAAGTTGATTTTAATTGCAATTTTGCATCAGGAAATTCAAGTATAGCCTTACTAATTCATCATATACATGCTTAAGCTGGCCAAATATTGGTCAAGGCCTAAAAGGCTCCGAGTCTTTGCGTATGTTATTGTTAGGACCAAACTATAATGGATTATGGAAAGTATGCACGTAAGTTTTGCTTAAGATTTCTGATTTCTGTGGTTTCTTGCTTGAACCGCTTATGACTTTTATTAAGAAACTTAAAAAATATAAAAAGCAAAAACATGTTTGATTTGTCATTTTGTGCTTACTCTAGTTACAAATAAGCGGCTAATAATAAGTAGGTCATTACATTCTTACGCCAAGAAGCAATGTTCCAAGTTTTTTTTAATGATTTGTAGAAACAACATGCCTATTATTTCAAACTTTTACTTTTAAGTTAAGCATAAACAAAAAAAAAAAAAACCACCTTAATCGAAGTCTAAGGGTGAGTTTGGCCCAGCGATTGGAACTCTTAGAATCACTTTTACATCTCTATTGTGATTTTTGAAGTGTTTGACCCTGATTACAAAAATGACTTATTTTCAATCGTGATTTTAATGGTGTTTGGCCCCCAAGATCATAATCACTTTTAGTAAAATTAATTCTCCTATAATTACTTTTTAAATCGCTAGGCCAAACTCACCCATTAATAAGTATTACAAAAGCTCATGAAGCTTATCGAGGAAATTCATGAGTGTAAGAATATCGGATACAGTTCAATCGAACAATTTATTCATAATTTGAACTATGTTATTATTATTGTACTTATATACATTCAAAATTATTAGCAATTGCATTCGAATTGAATTTAAACTAAAAAAGAGTTCTTATGTATATCCAAAGTCGAACAAATAAAATGAGAATTTTTTGGACCTTCACTGAAAGAGAAAAGAAAAAGAAAAAGAAAAAGAAAAAGAGAGAGAACCAATCAAAAGTCAAACAAATGAGAACTTTTCCAACATTTCATAAAAGAGAAAAGAGAGAACTATTCCAACCTCGAATATGAATCCATTCCATGTATTGCTTATCTGTTCATCCTTATCTCCTTTATTATTTTATTTACTTTAATTCTCATTCATTAGTTTTTGCTTTTCATAATCATAAAAGAAGCAACGAACCACCCCACCCTATAGGCCATAGCTAAAGAACAATATTTATCAAACCACCAAATTTCTTGAACCCAAAACAACAATCTGACTTTGTAAAAATAATGCAACATATTTGGACTTATAGGTAAAAAAATATTATTGTTTAAAAATAGGTAAGGGAGGAGTGTAAATACAATGCCAATCGTAATCAAATCGAGAGGTTACAAAATTACAATGTGTCATATACTCGAATTCTAGATCCTGAATTCAGCAGCAACTTATTCTAGTGATAGCATCTCCAGTCGAGTTCGATCAACCATTCATGTTATTTGTCTCTCCCTAAACGTAAACGAATATGGATCAACAATTTATTCAACAATAAAATGTAAGATCAACAAAAACTATGATAAAAAAATGGCTCTTTTCCCTTAAGATTAAAGCAAGATTTAAAGAACAAGCTTTAATAATCATAGTTATAGTATACCCATCCCTAATTAGACTGAAAATCAAAGATACCTTATATATCAATTTCAACTCCATACTAATTATGTGAAGTAGAATTTTGATCCTCGGAAGTTATTGCATCATGAATACCAACTGCATTTTCGCCCTGCAATATAGAAACATTAGAAATTGTCCAAACAAAGCTCAAACATTAACACCTTGTTTGAAACTTGAATTTCAGCGAGAAAAATGAAAATGAACAACGGATAAATTCTAAGGTTTTAGAACATATCCTTTCGACTTTTAACTCGCTAAAATCCAGGAACCAAACATAGTCTGACAATTACATTCATCGGAAACTCGATTTGAAATGAGAGTTTGATTTTTACTTTCCATTGAGGAATGGCCTTTGTTAAAATAGTAACATACTTCTCCATTGCTATTTCTTGGCTCATATTTCCTAGCTTTTGCCAAGCATTCCTGTAAAATTTCAACAATTTCCATTAATCAATCAATTGATCTTCATGTTCTTGTTTGATAAATGCTAATTCGAATAATTAAGATCCAATTGAACAATACCACTTTGAACGAGCAGAAACCTTTAATGCAATAGGCTGTGATTCATAACACTGTCCTTCAAGAGCAACTTTTTCAAGTCCGTACAATTGTAATTTCAAATCTCCATCAATTTTATCAACATTCATATCAGAATTATTCACATAAACTACAGCTTGACCAAATATTTTATCTAATTCAGTTCTTTCTATTCCCTCCCAATCATCAAAAAAATCATCATTGTTATCCTCAATAATCCCCATATTCTTCCAACTGTCAACTCTACAAGAACCCGATTTCTCAGAACTTGCATAAATCGTGTTTTCCTCAGCTTCTTCTTTTTCCTCTGTTTCTTGAAAATTTACCTTAAAAACCTCAACTTTTTCAGAACTTTCATTCACTGATTCTGCAAGGAATGACCCGTTTTCGGTTTTGCATTCAGAATCGAAAAAAACGCAACTTTTTGCTGATTCATGACGAATTCTTTTACTTTCAGGCGAATCAAGGAATAAAAAGACAAGAACAGAGAAACCCACGACGCATAAAAGCAAAATCTCCACCGCGTCCATAAATATTAAGACAGTGGGAAAGAATTAATGGGGGCTTGTTTTTTGTGTTAATTTGAGGAACAAAACAACACAAAAATCAAGAATTTGAGTTAACAAAGGAAATAGGAGAGGGGATTTTACAGAACAGGGGAAAGTATATTCGGGTTAAGATTATAGAATGGTGGACCCACGGTGTTGGCGGAGTTTCATAATTATGTAAAAGACTTGTCCGAAAACGACTCTGTAACGATCTATTAAATGAGAAAAATACAAAAGTAACCCATTTGTTATTTTTAATTAATAAAACATGCCATATACTATTATTTTTATTAGCAAAACAATTTCTATATTAACAAGTTAAATATATTTATTTTCTCCCCGGCACATTTTGTCCTTCTCTCTTTAAATGCGAATACTATTCAGAAATGATACATATAACTTTATGTCTTGTTTTTTCTTTGAAATACAATAAGAACATATAATTATTCACTTAATATTAACAATTATTCTTCCTGCGGTCAAATCTTAATTTTTAATTAACTACAGTGAACTAATTAAATAATAATAATAATACGGAGGATATTTTTCTAATAAATACTATCACTTGGGTTTTTTGTCAATATAAAAATAAAGGAGGTCTTTCGTGTATTAAAAATATTACAGGGGTGCTTTTATATTTTACTCTCTTAAATTCATGGGATGTAGTAGTATATATCCTGCTGTGAATTGAACACGTCCCTAATGCATCGACAAATTTATGACATGGATCTATGCCTTAGTCTTTAGAACTACGATTTACCAAGTTGGTAAATGACAACATTTTTTCTTGTCTTGCAATGTTTTCTTTTCTTGTGGGCTTTGTTGCTATCTTGTCAATTTGCCATCCCATTTGTTAGATCTACATAATTCCACGTAATATAATCAAAATAAGAAATTATATTTTTTCCAGATCACTCAAGTCCCACCATTGGATGTATAAGTAATAATATTGTTGACATTTTCTTTTTTAAATTATAGGTACATCATTACATTAATATAATCAGATCAGAAAATTCATTCGATTACAATCACAAAATGAAAATCATCTACCGATCACTAGTATTAAATTAGAAGAAAATTTATATTAGTGATAATCGAACCCATAACCGTACCTCTTAAATATGAAGTCTCAGCTTTGTCATCGACAATTACCTCGTGAGCAATAACAATCTAACAAATATGTTCAGGCAATTGTTAATACTAAGTTGAATCATAATCAAACTCAGTTATTCGATCAAAATTCCTCTACAATATATTCTTTTAAGAAAATATTTCTCTACAAAATTAAGAATATAAGTAATAAATTATTTTCGATCACTTAAGTCAACCGTTTGAATGTAACATGGCCCAAAATTTGTCCGTAGGAAATTACACAAAAACACTTGGTAGAGTTTTTATTTTTTGGGGGGTTGAAGTATTTTCAATAATACTTGATCGAAAATTAAACAGACTTACTAGTTACTACGTAGGGCCGGGATACTCGTGTACTTTAATTATAACATCATGAGATCTCATTTTAATTAGTTACACTTCAAAGATTTTTTCGTGCAATTTACCATTTTTTAAGTGTGATCATTGCAGTCAACATTTATTAATGGTGTCAGATAAACCTTGTGACAACATAAAGTTATTCATGTCTTCATAAAGCAAAAAGTAATTTTTTATAATCTCAACTTAAAATATAAAATTGTATATGATGAAAGCATTTTTGTCATTCATGATATATTTTGATTAGTTGAAAACTTTAGGAAGCTTTTTGAGATTTTTGGAAAACAATGTAAACTAAATAAATAGGTTGAAGTAAAAACTTCATCATATATTTGTTACAATTGATTAAAAAACAGTGTTTTTGACGGAAATGTACAAGAATTTTGATCCAATTTTTATTATGAAAACAACCATGTATTACTTCACCAATAGGTTCGCAACCAAAAAAAAAAACTTCACCAATAGGTGTTTATCGTATGAAGAGAACCAAGTCAACCATAAAAAGGGGAAAGTGCACAGTAATACTACCTGTGTTATGCGATATTTGCACTAAACTGTTCTGCCATGTGAATTATTTTTTTTTAACCAAATTCCTTTGTACTTTAACAAATTTGTCATAAACCCAATCTTCATTAATTACGTACTAACACTTTTAAATTTTAATTAAATTTCATAAATTACCCTAGATATATATTTAAAAGTACAAGGGAGTTTTATTCAAACATTCAAAAGTACAAGGGATTTTTGCACAAATGTTTAAAAGTACAATGGAGTTTTGCACAGATATTAAAAAATGCAAGAAAGTTTTACAAAAGCAAAATTATGCAAAAAATAATTGTGTTAGTAACTAACGGAGATTGGATATTTTATGCAAAAATTTTTTAGTACTAGGAGTTTGGTATAAAAAATTCACCAGGCAATTTTATGCATATTTCCATACAACACATGATAGTATAATACATTTATCCCATATAAGAAAAATAATTTAAATGCAATACCTGTTGCAAAGGTACTAAGAATTATCTTAAAACGATTTCAAAAATAAAAGTTGAGGGTTATAAATTAAACATGACCATTTTATAACTATATTAATTTATTATTTTATTTAGAAAGTAGGATGCTTTGTTCTTGTAATTTTCTCTGAACATAAAGAGGTCCTTGCGAAATAATCTAATAAGGGCGTTTATGTAATTTTCTATTCAGTTTTTTCTTTTGTTCTATAATTTCATAATAAATAAAGACATTCGATGTATCGGGCATCTCCTATGTTTAGAGGTGAAGCTGGATTTAGATTTAGAGGAATGAATTTGTCAAGTAAAATGAATAGAGGGGAAGAAAATGCATTTACCCCTTGAATCTTTCACTCACCGCTTGAAGCGGTGAGTTACTCGTTGGGCGCGCCCACACAGCAGAGGCCCCCTGTTCATCCATTTATATTTTATTTTTATTTTTTTTATTTAATAAAAAGCCTTTTAATTTAATTTTTTTTAAAATACTTTATTAAATAAAATATAACTCTTATTTAATCTTAGTTTTATTTAATTTGTGTACTATTTTTAAAAAGTTAATTTTAGTATAAAAATGTAACTCTTATTTAATAAAATAAAATTTAATGTAACTATTATGTTGGAAAATTTAATGTCAATATTAAATTATGTTTATCATTTTCAAATCATGTCAGTCAAGTAAATTGTTGTATTATTGTGCATCAATTTTAAAATCCTTTTAAAAGTTAATTATTAGAAACTCAAATTTAATTTAATTAATAAAAACGGAACCTTAAAAGAACTTAATGAACCTTACATATGATTCGTTAAATTAAAAATGATATAACCCTAACAATTAGACATTTAAAATAAATACGATTACATATAATCGCCATTTGTACCGTGTATTGCCCACACATGTTCAACTAAGTCGGTTTTCCTTATACAACGACGATGGCGGGGAGGGTGGCTTTCCTTATATGAGTAATTAGTTGTTGTATTATTATGTACTTTAAAAAAAATTATTGGTTGTCAAACTTTTAATTGTTGTATTGTTGTGTTTTTTAAAAAAAAAATATTGGTTGTTATTGTTATTATTAATGTCAGTCTTAAATTATATCTTATTGTTATTTATTATTTATTTATTTATTATTGTTTAATTATTATTATTATTATTAAGTGAGAGTGGGGAAAATGAGAATTTTAATTAAATGAAATTGATATATTGAATCATTTTAGATGACTTATGAATAGAAAAGGGGAAGCTGTACTTGGAATTTGAGGGGAAGCTGGACTGAATAAGGGAAAACTGGACTTGAACTGAAGGCATCACTGGAGATGCCCTAGCAGAAATTTTGCCTTTGAAAATGTTTGTGTAATTTCTCAAACAAGACCTCTCTGTAAATGCTCCATTAATCAAGGAAAGTTTTATAAGTAATATGTTCAATTTATTATCAGTCATGTAGAAATAAATACATTATTTTTTGTAATTTTTTAAATGATCATTGTGCTTCCGTAAGCATTTCATAGAAAAATATAAGATAAACTGCTTCTAGAAAATAATATAGAGAATAAATTAATCCACATAAAATAACACAAGAATTGAACTGTTTCATCTATATCTATATCTATATTATTAAAAAAGAGAAGCCTGTTTTTACTGATAAAGTGGCGGTTGTGACACCATGCTACACCAAAATTTGTCACTTTCCAAAATTATCATTTTTTCGAAATTTAAAATTACAAAACACAAAAACTGCCCAATAAAAAAAACTACATTTTTCCACTTTGATCACCATGACAAATCCACGGTTGATTCTCCATAACTCCCTTTCCCCCTCATATTTCTTTCCTCTTCCTATTATTTATCTTTTCATGTTTATAGATTTCTTAATATATCTTCAACTTAAACTATAATTGTTCTTTATTTCATGGTTGCAGGGACAATAAATGGAACTTAATATTTTGATGGATGGATAATACTATGGAATGTGACATAATACGCGAACAAGAAAAGAGAAACAACATATGTAAGTTGATTTTAATTATCCTTTTGCATTTCTTTTGTGTGTCTTCGTTTAAAGTCAACATGTGAAACGAATTTTTCTTAGTTGAATCTTTGCATTTATTTTATACATATTCAAACTTAGTATGATATATTATAAAAAATTAATTATGCCAAGATAAATTATAATTCAAAGAATTTGACACATGCGAGTATCACGTGCCGAGTATGTATATGTGGGGGGGGGGGGTGTTCTAAATCAATAATACATAAATGAGGACAATTTTGTCAATTACAATTTATTTGGAGGTTTAAGTATTAGTGGGGAAGTAATGATAATCTTTCATAAAAATGTGGGGAGACAGAATACTCTTTGTTTTATCACTGAAATGTAAATTGAACACTCGAATATAATTCGGCGTAATGTGTGAATTAAAAAGATCCTTATGTTTCAAGTTACCTGCAACTTTGCTTGGCACCTTTCTCTTAAAAAAACCATTCATTTTTTAGTATTTGACCTAATTGAGTTGGCCTGAGTTCAGATAATAGTCACAATATGCATAACCAGTTTATTTAAAAGAAATAAAACATAAACCAATCAGATTAAGGTAAGCCTAACCTTGTGTTGTCAAGTTGAGAGACGTTGAATGATACATGTGCAATCTTTAAAAAAAAAAAAAGGGTGCTTGGTTTTTTTAGGGAAAATAAAAAATAAATATGCCTGTTACATTACAGCGAAAAATGAATCGGGTTCATGGATGGAGAAGATGGATTATTGGGTCCGTATCCTGCTATTTTTTGCATCCACTTGGGTGAAAAATGAGAATTTTTTTGTCAAATCTGATCAAATTCATTCATCATACTATAAGACAAATGTAATACACTTTCTTTGTGATTAATTAATTTTTTAGGAGTTTTATTCAATCATAAAGTAAGTGAGTTGCACTTATAATGTAACTATTTTCGGCTCAATAAACCCAATATGAATTTTCCAGGACGAATGTGTAAGGTGCAACTAATTCAGCAATATTTGACAATACACGGATAGATAAAAATCTTAGAATGTCATTTTTTCTTAGATTGATATGTTGCAGTACATCGATCGTCCAATTAGAATTATTATTAAAAGAGGCGCGCCCATTTAATGAGCTCGACGTGTCTAAAAACAAAATTTACTATAGCAAAAATATATGCCTGATGTGATAATTGTCATATATCAAACCCCTAATTATCGAAACCCTTAATAAAATTAAAGGGTAAAAGAACACAATAAAATTTGTAAATTAAATAACTTTGTGATTCAATCATACACACAGACAGGACACAGGTGTGTATGTCTTGTACAAAGTTTAACACGGTAACCATAAACCGTACCGTGTTGGTTAATGTTAATCTGATTTCTTCGCTTTCTGACGGACATTATATATTTATACGATGTATCTATTTAATCATAAATAATTTTGTACTGTACACAGACCCAGAGAATTGAAGGGCGGCTGAGAATTGGGAATAATACCTCATAATAGAAAGCTCAGAAGCTAATATCCTTCTCCCCAAACTGAAAATCAAATGGTAAGAGTTTTGCGCGTGAGATAGTTTTCCTTTGGTTAATTTCATGTTCGAATTTAATTATATAGATTTTGTATCTCATGATGTGATGATGGAATTTTATCAAGACGGCATCTAAGTTGTGTGTGTGTGTGTTATTTGTGGGGGTGGATCAGTGAATTAAATTGAGTTTTAGTGGAGCCTCCAGTATTAATTAGGAACTGAAATATTATAGTTTAATTGGAAAAAAGCTTGCAGAAAATAAGAAATCTGCTGTTCTGATAAAACATTAGTTCAAGTGGCAGCTTATTATGTCAGGAACCCTAATTTTACCTGTGTAGTTCGTTTGCCAACCAACATAGAAATCTCTCTTTTGTTTGTAGGGTTTGTTATGCAAGTCACTTACAATTTCTCATATATGTGTTCTACTAAGATTGTAAATTTCTTGAAAAAAAATGGCAAAATTCAAGTAATCATTCCCGGCAAAATTCAAAGATTGCCGTGTTGACTTGGTGCATAAACCTTATTTATTTGACTAAATATCATGTCGTAAAGGGTATTTTGCTTTGTAAACTTAGTGCAAATGGTTTTGAAACTACCTGTTTTTTGTGTCAAAGGACGGTCAAATTGTGCAAGAAACATTTATCTGTATATATGTAGCTAATTTAGCAAACCAGCATGTAACTTCTCTCCATTTGTTTATGGAATTCTTTTTCCAGGCATTATTATATAAGATGACAAGTTTGTGTGCCGATTCTGTGACAAGATTGTTCGTCTCTTAAAGGCATGACAGAATTGTAGACGATTCACATGTGTTTGGTTGAATTTAATCAGTTAGTTCCTAGTGTATCTTTCCAATTTGTTTTTAGGATTCATACATCCAGCCAGGGATTCCCTCTTGCTTTAGCCTTGAGTGAATTTGCGTAGATATGCTGATACTTATGAACAACTTTTGGAATTAGAAGGTTAATCTTTCTCTATTTTTATTATCTTTATTTTTAATAGGACTTCCAATGGGCACCAGCATGTTCATTACGATTCCAATCTTTTCATAAATCACTACTCCAGTCTTCATGAACCCACAAGACCATCGATTGGAATCATAGAATAAAGATCCGTGGGAATTTGTTTGTATGTATATGTAAGATAAGTATAAACAGAATTAATGGATTCGGCAGAGGTGACTGGTAAAGATAAAGTCCGGGTTAAGAGGAAAACTCTTGAGGCATTGCTCCAGCAATGCCAGCTTGCCCTCCAACAGCTTGCCTCTGGCTGCGATGAAGAAGATGACTATGAAGACGACACTGATGATGTTAATGATGAACTGAACGCTCCCCAAGACTGTGAAAATACCTCCTCTGACCCTGCCAACTGCGATACTGACACGGCTGAGGTAAAGTTTTTTTGGCACTTTTTTTTTATAGTTCAGGTTAACTCATTCTCTAAATTTACAGTGGCGTTGTCTCAGAGTATTTTGACCATTTTATAGATGATTCTTGTATCTTGTTTAGAAAGAGTTAAAGCAGATCTTCAGACATTCTAAATCTCATTTTCTTTGTCCGGTTGCAGTTTTATGATCTCTTGAAATCTAGAGTTGAATGTGCGGATTTCCTCAAGAAACTTGAAGATGCTCAGGCATCACTTACCCAAACCATGGCTGGTACGCATTCAAAATACTTGACATACAGAGGGAACTTCTAATATTAAATATAATTAATTTCTGGGATTTTCAAAAGTAACATATTCTTGATCTCCATTTCAAATTTCCTTCCAATAGATTCAGTTGAAATACTTCATATTACAGATCTAACACACTATGATGCAGAGGAAGGCAGTTCTTGGGATATGATCAACGAAAGTGATCTTTGGGAAGATGGAAATGTTGAATTGGATCCAGAGGATTACATTTTAGTAGGGCAAGAAGATATAATGGAGGGTATAGCATCCTTCATGGCTGCATATCTATTGTCCCTTAAACAAACTAAGGTGAATATTATTTTTCTTGGCTTGGCTTTGATTTGAAATTTTTATAGGCTCGGTTCCTTTTTTTTTTTTTTTTTTTTTAAATCCTTTAGATGTCCGTTGCTGTATTTTGTAGGACTTGACACCTAATCAGCTTCAAGAAGGTAGGTGCAAATATTTTTCTCCTTGCAGTTTACAACTTATATTACAACTATCGCACTTCCAAAAAGAGAAAATTGCAGTAATTAAACATCTCTTTTTGTTCTATAGTGACCTAGTTAACCTTCATTGAGATTTTGAATAAGAGATAGCATAAGGAGTCTAAACTTTTGAACTTTTTTTCAGCTCTGAGCAAGACATTGTCAATGAAAAAGAAGAAGGGTAAGCTTCGGAAAGCATGGGAAGGAAGTCAAGTAATTTACAATGTAGCATCTTGGGGAGCTACGGCCATTGGGTGAGCTATCTTAGCTACACGCACAATTATATAACTAAAATTACTTTTTTAGTGCTTTGAAATTGGACCTTGACAATTTTGATCCTGTGCTTTACAAAATTGCACTTTTTGTCCCATTTTTTAGAATTTTTTTCACTTTTGTTCCTATACCCCCTTTTCCATCCATTTTTTTTGTACTTGGGGTCCAGTATAATACTCTCTCTCTCTCTCCCCGCAGAAATATATAGGCAAAATTACATTTTTAGTCCCATAGGATTGGGCCTTCAACACTTCTGGTCCAGACGCTTTAGAAATTTGTACTTTGTGTCCTTTAGAATGCTTTGCACTTGTGGTCCTATAGCCCCTTTTGCCTTTTGCTCTTTGGTCCCATATAATTGTCTCTATTTTGCTCCTTTGGTCCCACCATCTCGATTTTGTACTTTTGGTCTCAAATTGGATGGAATGGGACGATGGAACCAAAAAATGCAAAGTAATTTAAGAAATTAGTACCGAAAGTGCTAAGGTTGCTGTATTATTGTACTAAAGGTTCAAATTTAAGAGTTGTGATCTATCCCGTTTGTCATTCCAGATGCTCTGGCTCAATTTGCTTGCTTTAACATTGGATTGAGGGTATAATTTTAAAAATGGAGTATGCTTACGTGTTCTGCATTTGTGCTTTGTGTGACAGAATATATCAAAATCCTGCCCTCTTAAGGGCTGCCTCTACCGCATTCTGGACTTCGTGTAATATTATATCGAAGCTATTCTGAGCTGCACCAGGGACGACGTAGAAGGGCCTGTGATTGGATTTGACTTCTGTGAAAGTAGTTGGGGTTGAACTTAATGTTTTGTAAAGTTGTGTGACATGTTTGTAGTTGTATGTGTGACACAATAGATTTGTTTTAATTGTTTTATCCTGTAAATATTACTCATTACAACTATTTTCACAATCTGTCCAATCAATATGGGGAATGATTTTGTCATTCCTGTTTACATACCAAACTATGAAATTAGTAATCCCTTCTTGTTGTTCCTTTAAGAATGGATTTTGAGGTTTAAGTCAGCACGAGAATTTGATGCGTTATTTGCAAAAGATACATGTGTTACCAAACATGTATTCTTGTTATATTAATGTGCAGATACTCATCGTGCTAAAAAAATGTAGAAGACACAATTGCACAATTTTTCGTGTTCGAGAAGTGTAAAAGAAGATTATCTATTTGTTCAATTTGTGTCATGTATATGTAATTAGTTGCGACAAATCGAGTTTCTCGTGGATGGCCTTTATACACATTATGAATTTGTTAATACACTTTATATGATTGTTTTTGGAGGACATTTTCCTTCGAGACTGAAATGAAATTAATTACTGATTGTTAGTTATCCAAAATGAAGTTCCAAATATGTATCTAATTGACTTTTTCACAACCTAAATCTTCAAACTTCAAAAAAAATGACATATAATCATCTTCCACAAGCAGAAATGTCATTTATGCAACACTAGGATTTTAAGTTATAAATAATGGAGTAATTCACTATAACATAGTAGTACAAAGGTTATCTGTACATTCATTCAGTCTGCTTCTAATGATACATAATGTTGTACTTATATCAATCTTTGGATCCTCAAACAGCCTTAGGTTGAATTTGCTCAAAATCGAAAACCTCAAACATTAGGCGTCTAACATCCGGCTTCCCATAAACAGCGTACGAGAGCCCATGAATGGCTTGTTGAACTGTGGTTGTGGCTGGATTTCTCAGCCTTCGGTTCTGGTCATATGCGTCTTGTACCTCTTCACTGTAAATAATGAAGCGATGGAGATATTTCTCCCTCAAGTACCTCCCGCAGAACTTGTTCATTAAAAGAACTCGATGCTTTTCTTGTAACCATCTTCCGGGAGCATCTATATGCTTCATAAGCAACCTCTCAGCCATTACAAGGTCCTGCACAAAATCAGATTCTTTCCTAAGTGGAATTTCTAACCAAGGACCTATGTTGTATGGAAAGAAATTTATTGATAAAATATTATTTTTCTACAGTTAAAATTGCCAATTTACTTAATTTTTTGGGTAACATAGTCGATCATAAATATATTTTTATTAATTTTAATTTTGAAAGACTTCTTTCAGCAAAACAACTGCACTAAGGTAAAATGACTAAACTGCTCTCATTTGGAAGGCTTCAAAATATGGGGCCTTAGGCAAGGGCAAAGGTGCGCAAGGAGACAATTCTTGGAAATTCTAATTCCATTTATTTACTTCTATATAATAACCATTCGGGAGCATGTAGTAGCTACTTACCGGATTTAGACAAATTTACTATAGATAGAATTTATTAAAAAACACGACTTTCTAAGTTATTTTTCTCGAATGAAAGAAAGCACACCTGGATCTTTTGGCCAATGTACTCCAAACGTTCAAAGCAAAATCGTGGATGTTCGTACTTGAATTTAGAAGGATGCAGGAAGCAGAGCTGTATATAAAGAGAAAATATGAAACAAGAAGCATGTGCTGAAAAACGAGGGAAAAGAAGATGAAGAGTACAAAAGCTCAATGCACAGTTAAGCAAGGCATAGAGAGTCAAATTGAACATATTTTATCCACTCAAACTATATTGTGAATACCTGTAACCCGAGTCCAAGTTCGATGTTCCTAGCTTCAGTGATCTCGGGAACTCTATCGGGCAATTGCAAGGGGTATCCTAGTGTTCGCATAACTTGAGGTCTGCAATCATAATCCCATATGTTTCCACGAAATCTATGCATACCAGGTGGAACACATGCCCTGAAAAGCCTTGGATGGGCAAAAAGAGCGTCTGCTGGAGCCTGTCAAACATTAAGAAGGGGTTTGATAGAAGAGATGAGACTATGAGAAATATAATAAAATATGATATAAACTGAAAGATGAGATAAAATCTGATACTTAGATCGTATATAGCATGGATTAGAGTGGGTAGTCGGGGAGAACTGGGATAAAGAAATGCAAGTCTGATGGTGTTAATGTGCAATTTACATGGTTACATCTAAGGAGAATGTGGAGTTTTAATCAATTAAAACCACTGTAACAACAAGTTATAATTTTTTTCACAGGGGTGGAGATAAAATTATAATCTAACAATTTATGTGCATAGTATCAGGCTTTCTTTTTCTATCTCACATACCATAAGATAAGGTGAGAAAAAGTGCAAATATCACCTTATCATAACTACCAAACATGTTCAAACAATATAAGTATCTTAAAAACATTAAATAGGAATATGGTTTTGCTTCATAAAAGAAAGAAATGACAAGTAGAACATCTGTTGAAACAATTTCAGAATCAAGTTCATGAGACCTTATAAATAGAAGACCATGAAAATAAAATAAAAAAGTAAAAAATTATTGCCTTATAAGTAGCAACATCTTGCCAACTCAGTTTCCGGTTTTCAAACTCAACAGAGACAAAGTCTACATCCTCAAGCTGTCTCCTTAGTTTAGGCTGACAATCTTCTGCCTCAGGGTCCATTCCAAACACTTCAAAAAGAACACGGTAAACTTCCGGCATTCCAAAGCACAAATATATTGCCCCAAACAAGGCCCAAAATACAGACCTAACAGAATAATGTCACAAGCAGTGTCAATAGTAAGCAACTCTAAACTGCAAAATGCATCAAATGGCCTATTATATAAACTCAATACATATGCAATGCTTGTAATTCACATAAGCTCACAGAAGATCTTCTCTTGAAAAAGTTGATTGCAAATGAGTCAAAATTTACGAGTGAAATGCAAAAATACCCTCTAACTTTGTCTAATTAACAAAACCCCCATATGTTATTTTTATTACCAGAAACCTCCCGTGTTAATTTTTATTAGCAATAAAAACCCTCCCAAGCCAAAATGACAATTATAACCCCACCAAAAGATGCATAAACACCCATATTCACTTAAAAGTTTGACAATTAAACCCCTGTTAACTTTGAAAATTGGCAATAACCCCCATTCACTTAAAAAATTGGCATTAACCTCCCTATGATTTATGAAGGAATTTCAAATGGGGTTTTTTTGTTAATAAAAAAAGAACGCAGGAGGTTTCTAGGTTTTTGCTAACGCGCGGATTTTCGCCAATTAGACAAAGCATAGGGGAAATTTTTTGCAGTTAGCTTCAAAATATGCATAGAATATCAACGACTTAGATCATTTTTACAAATGGAATTCCTAATAGCAAGAATCCATTTCTACCCCTTAAGAGTATATACTACCAAATTTAATCCACTACGAGAAAGCTAATAATAAGTACTAACTACTAAAATCTTCATGAAACAACAAAAACGAAAAACAAAGATCATGACATACTTCACTGGAGCTTCTCTATCTTTTCGAATCAACCTATCCATATCATCATAAGGAAACACCAAATTCTGCAAGCTAGCAGCTTTAATCCACTTAGGCAAAAACCTCTTCCCAATCAATGCATAAACTCTCTCCCTCATCGGGCCCGGAGATTCCCTCGGATACCGCTGTAAAAAAAACTCACACAAAGCCATCTCCAACACATACTCTCCCAAAAACGCCAACCTCGAGTGCCCTGACCTCACATGCCTAGCATTAGTCCTCTCACAACCCGGATGCTGAAATGCCAAATACAATAAAGTATCAAACTGTTTAGCAGGGCTATCATCCCCATAGCTCTCAGAAGGTTCAAGAGGGTACCCTAAGGCCTGTTTGGCTTCGAGTAAATACTCGTCAATCCACGTTTTATCGGCGTTGTTTAACCGCGAAGAGGGTAGGCAAGAACTTAATAAAGGGAAGGATTTTAGTGATAGTTGTGGGCTGTTGAGGAATCTTTCGGCTAGTTTTTTGTCGTCTAGAGGGGGTCGGAGGATGAATCTTTTAGGGGGTGCTCTTTTTTTGGGGGAGACTGTTTTCTTGCGTATTGCTAGCTCTTTTAAGAGTCTTTGAGGGCTGTTTTGTGGGAGCTCTTTTGGGTCGATTGCTACTGCTAAAATGTGGAAATTTGATGGGATTTTGGGGGGCTTGAGGTGGGTGGATTGAGAAGGGAAGGGTGAGAATGAGGAGGAGAAGGATAACTCATTTGTGGAGTGGGGTTTGAAAGATGAGTATAGCAGCTCCATTGAAATGAGGAAAAGATTGGATTTTTTGGGTGGGTTTCGGAGTTATTTAAGATTGTGAAGTGGGATTTTGGAACAAAATTGTTGTGAATAAAGAAGCCATTGAAAGAGGTTTTTGCAGGGTTTTGTGTAGAGAATTTGGAGGGTATTTTATGGTGTGGGGATAAGCCTGTGAAAATATTGGTAATGGTAAGATGAATGCCGAAGAGTTATGCGGATATTTATTCCTAAAAGCGTTACACGTTTTTACATCGAACAAATTTTCTTTTGATAGATGCATGTCTACATCGAACAATTGATCCGGAAAAATGCATCATGACTTCAAGTGAGCACGAAATCTTCTCAAAAAAAAGTGAGCACGAAACTAAATTACTACATCCATCATTTTAATTGTTAAAATTTTCATATCTCAAATTACTTATCACAGTTAATTCTCAAAGCAATTTTTTTTCTCAATTTTATAATTTCTTACTTCTAGCCTTAAGAATGAATTATATTTGTGTTTTTAGTTATATAACTTTTTTTATGTAAAATGAATTATTTTTGTTTTTGGGGCTCAAATTAAATGATTTAGTTGCCTATACATAATTTTAATTATATTTTTATACATCTATCTTTTCTTTTTCAATAAATTTCAAAATTTAATATCACCGTATCCATATCGTACTATATTCGTATTCTCATAATTGTATCCGTATAACATAGTTTCTAGGCTTACATAATAAAGTAGATTGCACGAAGATCAATGACATTAATTAAAATTATAATAAAAAGGATACTTTTAACATTTTATCTTTAAAAATTTTTAGTCTGTATAAAAATGACAAATGTGATAATTAAAATGAAATAGAAAGGAATGAGAAACAACGTTTTTATACTTGTGAGAAATAATATAGTCAACGTCTTGTTTGGAAAATTATAGTTAGATTAAAGCCTTGTGAATTTGTTGTTTTGAAATATCAGAACAACTATTTTCTTTAATAATGAACTTATCAATTCTTAATTTTAAAAAATAACCTCAACCTATAAAAATAATTCTCTATCTCTAAATAAAATATAAATAAAGTCCAATTTTAATGTAATTATCTCTTGCACTATTTATATTTATTAATCTCAAATAATATTTTGTTAGTATTATTTTTTACATTTTTTTAATAAAGAAAATTAAACAAAAGATAACCAATTTACAAGAGGATGTTCACGGTCACAAAATACAGAAATCCTAGTTAAGACAAAAATATGGACCACGGAAAAAAGCCCATTCGACAAGAATATGAGCACCCAATTAGCCGATTTTGAAATAAATTTGAAACGCCACCTAGACCAAAAAACCTACAACATGCGGATTTTCAAAACTATCAGGGCCCATTTGGATGGATGGATTTGAAATGAAGAGGGATTCAAATGAATGGATTTGAAATTTCAATGATTTGAAATCCATTCATTTGCAATCTATTGTTTGGATAAATTTTTTTACAAAGGATTTCAAATCCATTGTTTGGTATATATCATTTGTGTTATTTGAAATTCTTAATTGTGCCTTATAATTTGCTCTATGAGTTAATTCTTGTTGTTGATTTCGGGATAAAAGCGCATAAATCAATTTGGGGCAAATTTATAATTTTTGAAAATTGAGGGACCAAAAGTGCAAATTCGGATTTTAGAAAATCTGGGGCCGAATTTAAAATATTAATTTTCTGAAATTCTAGACTGAATTAAAACTTTGGGTTTTTCGAAAATCTGGGGTCAAATGGCAATTTTTGAAAATTAAGGGACCAAAAGTGCAAATTTGAATTTTTGAAAATCAGGTGCCGAATTGAAAATTATAATCTTCTGAAAATTATGGAGTGAATTGCAGTTCTTATTATTTTGAAAATATGGGTCAAATTGCAATTTCTGAAAATTGAGGGACCAAAAGTGAAAATTTGGATTTCTGAAAATCAGGGGCCAGATTGAAAATTTTAATCTTCCGAAATTAACTAAATAGCAATTCTTGGTTTTTCAAAAATTTGGGGTTAAATTGTAATTTTCAAAAATTGAGGACCAAAAGTGCAAATTTGAATTTCTGAAAATTAGGGGCCGAATTGAAACATTTTATTTTCTTAAAATACTGGACTGAATTGCAATTCTTGATTTTTAGAAAATCTAGGGTCAAAATTGTAATATCCAAAAATTGAGGGACCAAAGGTTCAAATTCAGTTCCTGAAAATCAGGGTCGTAATAGAAAATTTTATTATGAAAATTCTGGATTGAATTGTCATTCTGAGTTCTTCGAAAATTTGGGGTCAAAATTGCAATTTCCGAAAATTGAGGGACCAAAAGTGTAATTCGAATTTCTGAAAATAGTAGTCGAATTGCAAATTTTATTTTTTTTAAATTACGGAGTGAATTGCAATTCTAGATTTTTTGAAAATTTGGGATCAAATTACAAATTTTGAAAGTATACAATGTGGATTTTTTTTAAATGGATTTCAAATGACTAGGAGGAATTTCAAATCCGCTTAAAATTGGCCTGAAATTCATTGGACTAAAATCCAAAATTTCAAATGAATGAATTTAATTTTATATCCAAATCCATACAAATGGGCCCTCAAATAAATTGCTTATCTTCCCAAAATAAAATTGCTTGAAACACAACTAGACAATCACTTTTAAAAATAACATTGTATACACCTTTTGCTTTAAATAACCATGAGGCTTTACTCTATTTAATTGATTTAATTGATAAATTACCTATGTATCAACCAAGTCCAATAATATGCAGTCAGGTTCATACATGTTGGAATTTGATTTCTAAAACCTTCAGATAACGAGGATTGATTTACTTCAGCTGGTTTTCTTGGAAATGCATTATGTCTTCAGGCACATAGTTTGGTGGCATTAGCGTATGATTCTTTTAAATTATTGAGGAAAGAATGAGATCATATATCAGTTGTGCGAGTTTTTAAGAATGCAGCACACAAGTTGTTCGATGAAATGCCTCAATATAGAAAAGAGAGCACTCATGTTTTGTGGCCAGGGTGAAGTTAGCAGCAAGAAGAAGTTGTCAGCCTGGATAAGGGTAAAAGCGTAAATTTAAGAGCTAAAAATGCTTGCATACTTGCGTCAATCACGACTGGCTATCACGCCGGGGTGTACCATGTACGTGTGTTAGACTATAAGTATACACAATGGTATCTACTAATATAAAGCGGTCCGCTTGCGAAAACTCTGTGGATGAGCAGTGTTGCATGGTTGTGACTTGTGACTTGTGACACACACATAGAAACAAAAGGTTATTTGAAATTATCTTCAATAAGCACCACTTATAGTTCACATTTCTCCCAAGTCCTATCCTTTTTTTACATTTAAGGCCAAGCTAAATGCACGTCTCTCAGCTGGTGTATGATTTATTATTTCCTATATGTTGCTTAAATGCAACTGTAGTCTATTTATGAAAAGAACATAGAACGTAGAACATTGGCATTTATATGGACCAAAATCTATCTCACATTATCTCATATATATCTTCCACCACACGCTCTAAACCAAGTCATTTTCTTCCAATATAATCCAAGAATTGTTCGATTCTCTGTTAATATTCCCCTTTTCTATTTATCAAAGTAGTGTCGATTCAGATTTTAGTTCTTTGCTCAGTACAGAGTGATTGTCGGGAAGAAGACAAGATAATCATTTTGGCCAAATTTTTGTGTACTTTGACTTCCTCAATTCAATTTATGTTGATGGAGATAAATTAAATCAGGGCCATTTGAATAGTATTTAGACGGTGGATCTTGATAGTTAAGAGCAGATGACATTATCCAGTCCTGCAAACATGTCTACCATGAAAAAAGAGCTCAATTCTACTGCCATGAAGAGAACTAGTGAATGGTTTGCTCTCTTTTAATTTGTTTTCAGATTATATACAAGAAAATTTTGAAATTTTGTACTGAGTTATAGGAATACGATATATTTAAGCTGTTACTTGTAATATTTTACAGGATCTTTTCCCAAGAAATCTCTAGTGATTTAACTGTTAATGCTGGAGGAACTTACTTTTCTTTGCACAAGGTAGAATATATCCATTTTGCAAGATTATTTCCAAGTTTAGTTGCCTGTGGTTCTATATTTAACTCTTTAAACCTTCATAATGTTGTTTTGTGAATTCCCTTATCACAGTTTCCTTTAGTCACAAAATGTGGATACATAAAGAAATTGATCTCAGAAACCGCGGATCCTGAACTCTCGTTAATTGAAATCCCTGATGTTCCTGGTGGAGCGGAGGCATTTGAACTAGCAGCAAAATACTGCTACGAAATAAACTTTGAGATCAATATCAATAACATAGCCATACTTAGATGCATCTCGGAGTATCTCGAAATGACAGAGGACCATGCAGTTGGGAACTTAATCGAAAGAACCGAGGCATATTTAAATGAAGTGGCATTAAAGAGCCTATCAGGAGCTGTATCCATTTTGCATTCTTCGGAAAACCTTCTTCCAATAGCAGAGAATGTTAAATTGGTGAGCAGATGCATAGACACAATAGCATTAGTAGCTTGTAAAGATAGCCAATTTGCTACACCTTTGAGAGTTGAAAATGGCGTACATGACTCGAAGCCTATTGTTGTTTGGTGGGCTGAAGATTTAACTATTCTACGAATTGATTTTTTCCAAAGGGTCCTTATTGCGATGGTGGCTAAGGGATTCAACCACTATGCTCTTGGTCCAATACTAATGCTATATGCACGGAAATCCCTTCGAGGTTTGGTGAGGACTTAACCTATAAATTTATTCAAATTGCATTTTAACTCCATTGAAGTACGTTTGTGGCTATTAACCCCTGTATAAAAATAATTGACATTTAACCTCTTATACTTTTAAAAACAAAGTAAATTACCCTTTATGTACCTGAGCTAAATGCAAAAATACCCCCTGTTCTTTGCCTAATTATTAAAAAAGCTGTGTTATTTTTATTAGAAAAAACCTCCGGTGATCTTTTTCTATTAGCAAAAAAACCCATTTGAAATTCCTTCATAAGTCAAGGAGGTTATTGTCAATTTTGTAAGTGAACAAGGGGTTATTGCCAATTTTCAAAGTTAATAGGGGGATTATTGCCAATTTTCAAAGCTAATAGGGGGATTATTGCCATTTTTTCAGGTGAATAGGGGTGTTTTTGCATCCTTCGGTGGGGGTCTAATTGTAATTTTGACTTGGGAGGGGTTTTTTGCTAATAAAAAATAGCACAGGGCGGGGAGTTTAGGTAATAAAAATAACACATGGGATTTTTTATAGTTAGCCAAAGCATAGGGGGTATTTTTGCATTTCACTCTGAGTATAAAGGATATTGAGCTTTGTTTATAAAAGTACAAACATGGTTAGTGCTACAAACATATTGCATGCGGATAAAATACATTTTGGCCTATAAATTTTGGTTATTGATCATATGAACTACTTACATGATGCAATTTCCTTCTCGTTCCAGGACGTGTCTGGGAAGGGTAGGAAGAAAATGGAACCAAAACAAGAACACGAGAAAAGGATTGTTTTAGAAACTATAGTTAGTCTTCTACCTAAGGAGAAGAACATCATATCAGTTAGCTTTATATCAATGCTACTTAGAGCTGCAATATATTTAGAAACAACAGTCGCTTGTAAGCTTGATTTGGAAAAGAGAATGGCCTTTCAACTTGGGCAGGCTGTGCTAGATGACCTATTGATTCCTTCGTATTCCGGGGACACATTGTTTGATGTTGAGACCGTGCAAAGGATTGTGATGAACTTTTTGGAGGGTGAAATGGAGGTCAATGGAAAGGGATATCATGCAGATGAAGTTTTTATATCCCCTTCTTTAAGTGAAATGGAAGGAGTGGCCAGATTAATGGAGAGTTACCTTGCTGAAATTGCTTCCGACTGGAATTTATCAGTTTCGAAGTTTATCTTCCTTGCGGAACTTATACCTGAACAGTCCAGAATTACGGAAGATGGAATGTATAGAGCCATTGACATTTACTTGAAGGTTTGTGCATTCTCTTGTTTTGTTTTGAATAGTATATGGTATCAAATGGATTGGACCGGATCGAATCTGGTCTGCATCCACGTGGACCAGATCCATCTAATGCTAAAATCAACCGGGTTGGTTCTTTTCTCTGGGTCGACTTATTTTGTGTCATGTTGGGTTTGGGTCCACTCATTTCAAAAATAAACCGGGTCGTTCCATTTTGTTTCGACTCAACTCATTTGTGTCGGATTGGGCCCGAATATGCTTGTTACAAAACAAAATGAGCAGATTGGACTGTTGGACCTGAATTCAACCCAACCATAATTGGTTGAACTGGTGTTTTTCGTAATGGGTCTGGTCTAGATCCACATTTTATTTACTTATTTATTATATTTTAGTTCGATTGAGCTTACTATGTAATTTGGATCTAAATGGATCAATATGGATCCATAAACTATTAAGATCCATGTGTATCCAGTCGATATGAAATCCAACTTGGTTCTGAACTAGATCGGATGCACTAGATCCGAACTAAATTTCCACCCTTAGAGTTCACATTTTCAACTTATTAATTAGTTTCCTTCCACATAATCTACAGGCTCATCCAGCTCTAAGTGACATGGATAGAAAGAAAGTGTGCAGTGTAATGGACTGTCAAAAACTCTCTCGTTCTGCCTGCGCCCACGCAGCACAAAACGACAGACTCCCGGTCCAAACCGTAGTTCAAGTTCTTTACTATGAGCAGCAGCGTCTAAGAGACGGCAATTATCTCAACTCATCCCCTACCCTTCCTCCCAAAAATGAACCTTTCTCTATTGACATTCACCCAGTATCAGACGAGTTATCGACTCTAAGAAGGGAAAACCAAGACCTGAAACTTGAGATAGTGAAGCTGAATATGAGATTGAAAGAATTGGAAAAATCTTCAAATAAAGATAAAGATAAATCGTCGGCTGCTAGTAGTCCATTGGTCAGTACTGCCGCCACTCGGACAGTAATACCGTCTGCTGAGAAACCACCTTTGCCTAAGAAATCTCTGATAAGTTCTGTGTCGAAAAAATTAGGGAAGTTAATAATACCACCTCAAAGTACAAGAGGTAGAAATAAACCAAGTAAAGATAGGAGGCACTCTGTTTCATGATTCATACATACATACATACATTAGTTTTTGTTTATATCTTTCTAGTATTTTTATTTAATAAATTGATCAAGAAATGTATAAGCTTGGGAAGAGGATCTGTTATAGGTACTATCATGCTATTATGGTGTAATTATGTGTATATTGGAAATTGATATATTTCATTTGCTATAGGTTCATTTTTTGGGGTATAAAGTGCTTTCTGAAATGCTACAAGGTTTCTACAAAGTGATGATCAAAATAAAAGCGTAAAGTGACCATGATACACTTTTTATTTATTTGACATTTTTACATGGAAGAGGTATGATTGACAAATTTAATATTATTTCATCAGCCGTGTAATTATTGGATACATGTGATACCAATTGAATAACTTGAGTTGATTTTACTATTAAAAGAGTTAAAAAAACAAAATACTGTAATAAAGACAGATCAATTGCAAGTAAGTAATAATTTATCATCATCAGATAAGAGATGTTTTTTAGGACAGGGTTTGTTCAAATTCAACTACATAATTTGTGCTTTACGTGAGTCTTTATTAATGATCACACAAAAAAAAGGTTGAGTTTTAATTTGTTTAATATGAAATGGAATCTAATGTTCATTTGGTGGCCGACACATCAAAACACCACTAGTGTCATATTCCAGCAGAAATTGTTTCCATGTGGTAGGTTCAAGATGAAGATCATAAAAAAAAAGCTTGAATAAAAGAATGGGGGTGGGGGGGGGGGGGGGGGGACCTTATAATATTTTAAATATAGTATTTTTTTATAGAAAGTAGAACATGTTTATCTAGATCAGATTCCTTCAATCTTGTCATGAAATTATGAGAAGAAACTGAGATGTCTTTAATTTATTAGTCTATGTAGCAATCACTAGACAAGAAAACTATTTTCAAAAAGTCCCCAAAAGTACAATGGCCCCCTAAATAATGGAATGATCAGATTCCATTCGGCCATGGATTTTTTCTTGTCAAAATGCATTGTTCATGCTCACATTGTTTTTATATTAAAATTTGGTGAATGAGAAGAGCTGGAGGTAAAATGCGATTTAAATCATTTCTGATCCACTTAAAAGCTTGAAACAACATACCTATTTACATTTAAAAGAGATTATTTGGTATATCCATTGCACCAAAGATTGGTGCAATATATGTTGTAGATTTACTTTTTCATCTTTTGCATATCGAAAAGGAAAATTTGTGCCCACTCATCGAAACACGGGGTGAGATGAGATATTTTCGGTTGATTGAACCATATCATTCGAGTAGCTAACTTCAAACAGTTTCTAAGAGTAGAGGGTCAAAGGGGACTCCCAAAACTTAAGCCATGTAACGATCTTTCTAATCACATAACGTATAGAATAATGGTTTCTACTGATCCCAAAAGAAAAAACTAAAAAAACTTATATAATTAAGTTATAACTAATATTTAAATATCGAAATCAAGCCAAAATACTTTTAAACTAACTAGGCCATGTCTTCTATCAAATTACAAACTCCTATTTAATTATTAATACATATATGCTTAATTACTAAAAAGAGCAAGATGAGATGTATAAATGCAATTTTCCATTAAAGTAATGTTTCCTTGCAAGAAAGAAGGAATATCACAAGAGTTTGTAGACAAAGTCTAGTTTGATTTGATTCTTAATCCAACAATATAAACTTAGATTTAATCTAAAAAAATAATACATTAATTATCAGATGTGAATCCTAATTAAGTCTTATCTGAATGTGAGTCATGTGGGACAATATTAGAATCTTGGGATAATTCCCCAAAGATATTTTGTGAACTTCATCAACTACAGACAACCTCATCACCTAATCATAAACAAAAAAAAAAAAAATTATAATAAAGCTCATCTACCTATGAAATTCAACCTAAGATTAATAATAAAACCAAGTTTTTGGTTAAAAAAAAAAAAAACTCAGAGAAATAGAAATTGAAAAATAAAATTCTAACATACTCATATATTTTTTAACCCAGTTTCAAGTCATATTCAAACTTAAAGCTTGGAAAAGCCAAGGGGGATTATTTATAACTCTATCTTGATTTGATAAAGGCTGCATTTTCTCAAAACCCCTAAAAATCTCCTCTCTTCTTGTTCTCTTTACATTGCTTGATCCATTGGATGAAGAAGAAAAGCCCGGCCCGGAATCCGAACCCGGTTCATCAGCTTTAATTTTCCTATGGTAATAGCTACTCAGGCCCAATGTCAGCTCAAGATCGGTATGATGATCATTTCCACTTTCTGAATCTCTAAGGCTAAACTCTTCAACGGGCCGGTCTAAGTCGAGACATCTTCGGGCCTCGGGCTGATCGCAATCGTAATTATTGCTTGTGGCTTTGGGAATATCTTTCATTAGTGTCTTTTGGATTTGATAAAGGCGGTGGAGCTCGTAAACCTGCCGGAGAAAAAAATCAATTTCAAAATCATAATAAACATTTTAGAACTATAGGGCTAGGCTACCTGCAACTTTTTTTAAGGAGACCGCGCGTAAATTATATTCTTAATAATGACGTGGTGCAACGATTACATTAAATTAAATAAACTATCTATATATAATGCTAAATACTTAAATAAAATGTAAAATGCAAAAAAATAAGGTAATTAATTATACAAGATGAATTACTAATTAAATTTTGCATACCTGCTCTCGAAATGTTTCCTCGTGCTTTAACATCGCCATTTTCATGAATTGTTTGTCGTTTAGATTCATAATCTCCATTGGAAATTAAGAAGGTCCACAAGAATAATACAAACTGGTCGACAAATTAACTTACTTCACCTGAAGAATAAGAAGAAGAAAGAAAGAGAAGAAATTCAGGAATATAATTTGATGTGTGAAGAAATTTATTTTCGTCCCATATAATAAATTTATCAAAATGTTTTGGACCATAAATAATTATGAAAAATATCTACTAGAATTTAGTGTGTTTTGGGGCATCGTTTTCAGAAGCACAGTTGCCAATCCAACTCAGATATTTTCCAGTATTGATTATACATCACTCTAATTATATATAATCTTCCAATGATAATTTGTAAATACGGAAATATTCATATATATATGATCACATAGTACATGCATAAATGAAACAAAAGTCTCATTAATTATTATGTTTAAACTTAGAGGGTATGACTTTAAACATGATAATTTCCTTTTTAAGGTACCATAAATATAAGTACTTAGTTAACAACTTAACACTACTATTAAAGAAAATAAGATAAAACTCCGGGCCTCTTATTTCGCGAATGAATAGAAGATAAAATTAAAAGATGAACTGAAAGGTTTAATTTAATTAATTTCCTTAATTATTAAGCATGAAATTAGATGCATACTTATATATAATAAATAATAATAATAATTGTTTGAAAAGTTTCTTACCTTAAAGAATGTAATAATACCTCTGGAGAATGAACGGAAAGAGTAGAGGAAATAATGAGTTTCTGTTTAATTGAGCTGATTGAAGTATGTTAGGAGTAATTTGTATACACAGAAAGCAAAGCAATTGTTTGTTTGGATTTAGATATGAAAATTAAAGAGCATGCCATGCCAAACATATCCTAGTACAAGCTGCTTTTTATTTAGCCTCTATAATTATATGTGGTTCATTCAGTCTTTCTGAACGCAATTTATACATGTATATATATGCCCTATACTTACTATATCAGTTAGTATTATTAAATTAGTATTATTTATGATACAAATCCATTCTTCGTGCTGTTGGAAAAACGAATCTCAACCCGTGACCCGACCCGACCCGATCCAATCCAATGTAACCCTAATGGATTTGGATTTTGACTAAGGTCTCTGAAATTTAAAGTAAGTAACAGATGACATTTAAAAACAATTGAAGTAAATAAAACATGTTTTTTCTGTCATGGTTTAATTTGCTTCATTGCTACACTGTTGAGATTAAATGATTTATTAAACTAAATTGTTTATATCTATTAATTATATCAGTACAAATAGTATTAATACATGATACTATTAGATCATTGCTGAATTAAAAATATTTGCTTATATATTACTATATTTCTTTTCAAGTATATTTTTGTTCATCATAGGAAAAAATAAAAAAAAAAATTACGGAATGAAATTAAGAAGTGGTTATTGAATGACCAACTCATCTAAAAAAGGTTAAGTTGTTAGAGAGAGGAATCATTTAATAAATATCACTTAACACACCCCCTCACGTGTAGGGTGTATTCATTTACTCAAGCCTTAACACGTGGAATTTAGAAATGGGCGGCGGAGGGATTCGAACACAGGACCTCTTTTGGCCTGAGCTCTGATACCATATTGAATGACCAACTCATCTAAAAGCTTAAGTTGTTAGAGAGAGGAATCATTTAATAAATATCACTTAACAGTGGTGTTAAAAACAGATAATCTTTTTTTTTTTAGAATACATTCATCATCAATCATTTCAATAACTGTCTTAGTACACAAAATTATAAATAATAAATTACAACCAAACACTAGAATTAAACTAGAGAAAAATCAACATCAGTGAAAGTTGAATTTATAACCTCTTCGAACCTCAACTTTTTCATTGAATACAAAAGGCGGACCAATCACACTGGATCATTTTTCCGATTCAATCCAAATAGAGGACATCCGTCTTTTATACAAACTCCTTGATGATCCAATCCATTTTGAGCCAATTAATTTTTTATTTAATTTATGTTTTAATTTTAATATATATGGATCAGAAACTGAAAGGGCCCTTTAGAAGACAAATCATCAAAATAACAGGGTAGCCTTTAGTCTGTCCACATGCACCCAAGAATTATTGTCCGCATGGGCAGTTCAACTGGTCTCAGAGGTGAAAGTTGGAACAAGTGACCAAGGATCGAACCTCACCAGCGGCAGTGTGGGAGCAACCTCTCAAAAAATGAGGGGGGCTCCTTGTGCGCAGTGAGTACTGGTCCCAGCCTCTGTTGCCGGTTGAGTCACCATGATTTACCTCCTCTCACAATCCCGTCGGACAGGGGGTGAGGGGCGCCCGGGGTGAGCGATTTCACCTTTTGGAACAAGAATTATTTAATACTATGATCTATTACTAACAGTTGTCTTATGATGAGATTGCTGACGCACATGTAGAGAACAAAAATTTGTATGCATAGATATAGAACAACCACTAAGCTGACAACACCTGGCCCGCCGACGATTAGATCTTGACCGTACTTTACGTGAGTACCTCTTGGGGAATTTTGGGGGAGTCTAAATGTAGAGATTATAGCAGAATCTAAAAAATTCAAAATTAAAGTACTATATCATGCAGAGCTATTGAATTGAATTTTGAGATTTGTTTTCATTCAAAAAAAAAAGATTAAACTTTTTTTTTCTTAAAGTATATTATGATCCTTGACACTGAATTCAGAATTTTATTCAAGCACAACAACGTATATTAACCATACAGAGATATTTAAGTTCAATCAAGGTTATCAAACCGCATATCATATCGCGTATCGTTGTTCATTTGTATCGAATCTTATCGAGATACGTATCGTGTATCGTAAGATACATGATACTTTGTTAAAAATATTATAAAATATATTCCCTACATTAAAAAAAATAATTACAAGACATAAACTTAACATTTTAAAGTCAATCAAATCATTTCAAAATAAAACCAAGTTCCAAGTTTCAACTTTGAAGCCATAAAACAAAATCAAACAATAGGTTTAACGAAATAAAACCAAAATATATAAACTAAACATTATCTCCAAGCACAAGACCAAGCTAAAATTGAAGGATATCAGTTAGAATCGCACAAACCCATTTGGTATCGTGTCGGAATCGAGCTAATCACATAAGAATCGCACAAGAATCGCCCACAATAGCACAAGAACCGCACTTTTTTTCTTCCAAAAACCCAAATAAAGTGAGATATTCACAATTCTAAGGGTTGCTTGAGTTATTAATCAATGATTTTGATAGAGAATTTATAGAAAACTTGAAGAAGAAATCAATTTTAGAAGATAGGGTTTGAAAGGGGCCAAGAATCGTGAAGAATTATTCAATTTTCTGCTGCTGTTTTAACTTTAAACAGCAGCAGAAATTTTTTTTAAAAAAAAAAAAAAAGGGCCGCGACCCGGTTCGGTCTAGTCAGTACCGATCCAACCCGGTTCAGGTGCAGACCCAGTTAAAACAAGTATCGCACGTATCACTTCGGACTCGCGATACGTGCGATACCGAATCGTATCGTTACGATACATACCGATACATGAGCAAAAACGATACACTAACCGAGTCATATCGTTTTGGGTCTGTATCGGATCGTATCGCGATACGTGCTATACTAACTACACTGAGTCCAATTATTAACATATGGATATAATTGAAGATGGTTAATATGTGATTCATCTTAGATCTAAACGTATAAATAATATTTTTAGTTGAGAAGAAAGATTAAAAAGAATAAAATCGAGTTAGGAATCGCTCAGGTAAATCTTTTAAACACTAATAAAATTATTTTACTAATTTATACATAAAACATCTTCTACTTTATGTCTTATTACCCCCAATCAAATAAAAGTTTGATTCTACTAATTAATTCTAGATCTCAAAAATACATAATTATGGTGTATCTTGATATAATTGTAGAGAAGGTGCCTGATATATTGATATAATGTTTGTTTATGTGCTCTTGTCATTAGACTAACTAAATACATAGGTTTACATAAATAAATGAGTAAATGACCTAATTAAACAATATAATAGTCAGACAATTGACAACCAAAGGTTTCATATGGCCTAATGCAATGTACATAGATATAAAATTCCTTTTCGTCTGGGGAATGAGTTTTATAATATAGATTTGATTTGGTTTGTTCTTTTTAAATCCTGTAGCAAGCTGTACAGACAGAAAAATTGATTCTAGTTGAAGCCGCCCATGAATATTGAACTTAGGTGGGCATGATCTAATATCTTAATCACATAAAACGATAGAAATAAATAAATTAAAAATGAAAGAGGAGCCGAAGAGTTGGAATAACATAAATTACAAACTAGTAAAAGAAAATAAGTTCTTATTCTGCTACTTAAATTGAATTGCACAACGGTGCGTTGCTAATATTCTCCATCCAGAAATCTTTTTCCCCAAACTTATATGGACCTACACGAGTTGAATAGCATCAAATGATATATTGTTTAATTAAATGTGGTTTGAATTTTTAATCGAACTTGAAATTGTGATTGAGATTGATTTGATGGTTAGAAACCAAGCTCCATTGAGCTCTAATAGAATAAGGTCGAACTGAGTATCGAATAACTTGATATTTTTACATGTGTTTTGACAATGTTTAATTAATCACATCGAGCTTCAAAATTTATCTAACAAAAAATAATGTTTAAGTTCATATAATTTGCATGAACAACCGAATTCAGACGAATTTTAAAAAAGGGAAGTTGAATTAAATGTTAAATAACTTAATTTGATTTTCAATTCCATAAACATAGCTCAATCGAGAATCATATATTAAAAAAAAAGAAACATCAAAGAAGAAAGAGAGATTAGGACATTGAAGCACGCGTTGCCGGTTGAAGGAGGTGCAGTGGTTATTGCGGTAGTGAATGTGGGTCCTTTAAAAGCCTGCGCCACAGCCCCGTCTTCTAATTTTTCTTTCTCTTTTCAATTTTCTTTTTCTTTGATATTCAGATTTTATAACTAACTGATTACGTAGTTTTATTAAGGGGTGTTTGCAGGAGCTTTTAGAAGTATTTTTTTATTTTTTTTTGTGCTTAAAGCACTTTAAAAGTGTTTGCAAATAGTGCTTCTTCTATTGCTTCTTCAACTGAAAAGCAGAAAAAAGCACTTTTAAAAGAAGCGCCTAAGGAGGTGCTTTTTTGGTGTGGTGGCATTTCTACAATATTTTAGAATTAGTTTGTGACAATTTTGTCCTCAGTAAATTATTCTATTTTCATATATATATATACATATAACTTTTTTCGATTCTCATTTATATTTACTTGTACGCTCCTCTCACTTTGGGAGAATTCATTCCAATTAACCCAAGTATTTTTGTATGGTAATTTAAATTATTTTTTTGTTATCTTATTTTAACACCTCTTTCGTATTGTTTGCATGCAATATTTTGATATTCCACAATACGGGTTTGATGAAATATGAATTTTCCTTGAACTATATAGGTATATAAAAGTCATATTTTGTGGGAATATGTTTCTTTCAAAACAATTAACTTGCTATTTGATATTGAAAAAATATGAGGGTAAATATGTAATTAAATATTTATAAATCCTAGAAACACAAGAGTCATTGTTTGAAATGAAAACAATAAAGAATCTGCTTAAAGTTGTTTTTTTTAACTTATTTGCAAACACTCATTGCTTTTAAATAAAAATACTTATTTTTTACTTTTACTTTAAGCAACTACTTTTGGGTTTCAAAAAGTAATTGCAAACACCCTTTAGTACTTATCTAAATCTAAATCACATGATAAGGTACAGATAATTTTCTACTTTATATATATTAATTTATTGTGATTCATTTTACTACACTAATATATCGATACTATGAAAGAGAACGTAATTTAGCGTTTCATTTAAAAAATATAGGTATAGACCGTATAGTCATGTATATTATATCACTATAATAATTAATTTAGTACTAATTTGATTCAGATCAGAATATCAGATTTACCCAGACATAGATCCAAACATAGATTCAAATTCAATTTTTGTTTGACTTTTGAACTCTACAAATTCATCCGGCCAATCGATAATCAGATTTTAATTGGATTTTAGATAAAAAGTTTAAATTCGTTGAAATTTTCGTTCTAGTATTTTTCACCAATGTTTTTGTCTGAATTTACTTTAACATCATACTATTTTAAAAATCTAAAAAGTCTATCTTATTTATTCTAGTTCATGATTAATTATGGGTATTTTAGGTAACATTTTATTTTTTTCCTAATATTTTTATTTTGTTCCTTAATACCTGTGTAAAAATCTAAAGCGACAAATATTAAGAAATAAAATGTGAGAGGATAATTTTGAGAATTTATCACATAAAATATTTATTATATTCCATAATATAATTTTTAGATTTTTACACAGAAATAAATAATTTATGTGATAAATATTAAGTAAAAATCATTAATGGACCAGGTAATTGAGAATTCACGTTATCAAATCATTACTTTATGTGAGAGAGTAATTTTGAGAAAAATAATTTTATTTTTGAGAATGAATTGGGCACCCCTAAATGAAAGAAGTAAGATTTATGAGACATGGGGAGTATAATAGTTCAATTTAACTATTTTTTTTTGAGATTGTGAATACATTCATCATCATTCATGAATCTTTACTTCAGAACATATTTAATTACTACCATATTAAGATAAACTCGATAAACTCCAATAACTAGCAATTATAAAGAAAAACTAAATACAAAGATTAATAATAAATTAAAATTTACCCACACAAGAGGGAATCGAATTCAAGACCAACGCCTCAGCCTTAATTATCATTAGGCTACAACCTCATTGACATGATTTAATTTAGCTTAAAAGTTAAAAAAAAAAAAAAAAATTCATTGTCTACTAAGCTCCAACACATTTAATTGTTTTACAGTAATTGTCGGTGAAATAATTAGCATTCTAGATCGATGATTAGACATTATCAATGCTACTTACTATATAAATATATAGAATATTATATATATCATCAAGTATGTAATCACATCAACTTATATTCATAGTTTCTCTGAATATTTAAAATTACAAAGCTGGATTCTCTAATCGTATTTAGATAAAATTAAAATCCTAAACTACCCTGCAGATGTTAAAGCTTAAAGATATTTTTTCCATGACCAAAGGACACCTGTTAGTTTTATCAAGTCTATTCAAAATGCGATGTTGATTTTCATATAGATCTTCTTTTTTCCACTCACTTTAATGGGCAAGATTTTATCAAATTTTTGTACGTTCTTGTCTACGTCAAAATATCTGCAAGCACAATACTATTGCCCATCAAAATCTGAATATTAATTTATGGGATTGACTTTTAACCAATTAAAACATTAATAGATTCAACGTACACGTTGTTCAAATATAATATCATTATAGTTGTGACAAGCTTGCTAGATCTCTATAATTCACCACTAGAGTTTTAATTTCCGAGTTTATTATACATATATTATTAGGTAAAATTGTAGAAAACGTCTAAAACTAATAACTGATTTTGAATTTTCGTCCCGAACTATTTAACTTGGTGAATTTCGTCCCGTAATTTAATATTTTTTTGGAATATCGTCCCAAACTAATTACTAATTTTGATTTTTCGTCCCAAACTATATCAACTCGCCAAATTTCGTCCCAAATTTACCATTTTGTATGAATTTAGTCCCAATGTTAAATTTCTAATTTAATGAAAATGACGTTCAATCATGTAATTAATTTGGGACGAACTCTGCAATATTATATAATTATTCATGTTAAAATTTACCATGTCATAACACTTAAGCAACCATGTGATAATTCATCGGCAAATGCGCAATTCCGTCTTATAATTATGGTGGGACGATATTCCAAAAAAATATTAAATTACGGAACAAAATTCGCCAAATTAAATAGTTTGAGACGAAAATTCAAAATCAGTGATTAGTTTTGGACGATTTTTACAATTTTGCCATATTATTATTTAACACTGGATTAGTTCAATATTGCCGAACCATGTTGGACTTTGCTACAGATTTAGTACATTAGTTGATAATTAAATAAATTGTAAGTACACATAAGATGGCATCATGAGACTTGTCTTTTCTTTTCCTTTTCTTTTGGTTGGGTGGGGTGGGGGGGGGGGTTCGAATCAGTAATTATTAATTTGGGACATTTTTTAATAGTATGGCATGATCACAGGTGACATTATTATGAAACTAATGACAGGGACTAAGTGCTTAGTTTAATTAGCTTTAATGTTCGCAATCAAGAATAATGCCAATAATGATGACATGAGGTGGAATCAATTCCATTTAAGTAGGAGTATAATTTTGCTTTCTGCCACATCTATTTCAAGAAAAAGAGAATGCATCCAAAACCCATTATTGTAAATTCAATTTTATGTTTTTCATGAATTTCTAACTGAAAATGTTCAAATTATGTGGACGGCAAGTATTGATTTCATGAAAAGTTTTGCTATAATCATAGTTTATTGTTCAGAAATATATTATAAGAATAAGATAAAATAGCACATTGTAATTGTATGGTACAACTTGGCCAAGCCATGAGCCAAAAACAGGACAACACCACACATTGACCAAGACATTTGTAAAAGCTTAATTTAAGTTTTGTGAGGGTACTTAATTGGCACGATTGAAGTGTTATTTTAATGGTGAATATATTATTACATCAAACACTATATCGAATCAAAATTTTACAATGATATTAAAATAAACTAATTACTAAACTAGAGAAAGACTAGTACAATTTAACTATTTCTTATCTCATCATTTCTTTTTCTCATAGGTGAAAAAATTACAAAATTGATGAATGGTTTATAATTAATAATTAATTAAATAATGAGCATTTCTGGTTTTTGATAGTGCAAAGTGTCTGTCTCTCGGCAATAGATCCTCTGTACCATATTTTGTGTACCACAAGTGTGTACCACAAATGAGTAATTGACACATGTATATATCACAATTATAATAATTATGATATATACATGTGTCAATTACTCATTTGTGGTACAGAAGATCTTGACCCCTATCTCTCATGTTTTGGGGTGCAAAGCGCAAAAAATTAAACCCAAGCTGAAAGATGCATTTAATAACGAGAATCTAATAATGGGTTAATTAGCCCAATCCATTTAACAACGCATTTTCTCATAGATTTGAGTCCAATAAATTTTATCAAGGCCAAAATACGAGTTAAAGTCCAGCACTCAGTCAAGGAGTAGGGCTATCGGCGTGGGCCTGATCCAATATAAGTATGAGATTTATATGTATCAAATTTGTATCGAGATACTTAATACGAAATAAATATTTCAATAATATCAATTAAATTTATTCAAAATCACATAATTAGACGTCTATAAACTATTTTCCCTCGAACAACTACTCACCTTTTCAAACTCGACGAACCATTTGATTAACATTATTAAATGTTCGAAAGATTCTAACCAAAATATATCAAAATCATGTTTCAAAAGCAATTATTTCCTCCACCAGATCAAAGTCGGACAAAATAAATCTAAAGAGATTGTTTAGAATTAATTGGTCTTTCTTATACCATGAGCAAATTGAAATATAATTTATGTATTTATTTTGTGCATGAACTATATATTAAAAAATAAAAATCTCCCAAGGCGGATGTTTACCTGCTTTTCTTTTTTCCTAATCTATTTTATATTTGGATATATTTCGAAAAGTTAAATCATATTTTGGATAATTTACAACACCCTTCAAATTAAGGGGATAATTACACAAAAATGCTAGATTTTCTAACAAACAGGAGTGTAGCTAGGAAGTTTGTTTAATTAGCTAAAACTATAAGTACTGTATCTTTGTTATTTGAATTTAAACTTTTTAGTGAAACAATAATTACATAATTACATCAATGTTACTAAATTTAATGGATTATAATCAAATTACAAAGAAAACCAACTATTAAACACTAGTATTAGATTAGAATAAAAAAATCACACTAATGAGAGTCGATTTCAGGTGCTATGTGCATATTTGAGAAAATATTGTGGCATCTAATTAACATCTAACTATTACTATTACTATTGTGCATTGTTATATTATTTCATTTTATTCTACTTAAAATGATTTGAAAATACCTTATGTAGTTATTTACGTGTATCTAGTTCGACAACATAATTAAAAAATATTATTTATATTATATATGTAACACGTGGTACTCTATAATTTTATTTAACCGTGTTATATAGAAGGTGAATTTACTGCACTATATTGCAACAATATTTTCAGAACCGGTCCGGACTATGAATCAGTGAGTCAACTGGCCAATGATTTTACTGGTTTAATCGGTCGGACCGGATGACGTCATAACGATATTATAAATATATTTAATTTTAATGTATAAATAATATGCATAAAATTTAAAACATTATCCTACAAATAATTAAAAATATACAAAAAAATAGAATATATTTAAATTAAATCATATAATATTTATTTAACTTATATCATAACGGTAATACGATACTAATTAGTAAGCTTATATAAATTTAATATGATTATATTTGTTTACTTAAAATACAAAATTGTAAGTTAAAAATACAACAAACTAAGAGAGTAATAAATTTTAAAATATGATTATGTATACAAGTCTAGTATTGAATAGGGCTGTCAATGGGTCGGATTATGATCGGATCAGGCTCGTCCAGATCCAGCTCCATTTATATCGGATCGAATCCTAACGGATTCGGATCTTGTTCGGATTGTGCTCGGATCTAGATTTTTTGAATCCAACGGATCTTGGTCGGATTTGACCGGATATCGGATATTTTTCGGATCCAATAAATTTGTATTTAAAAAGTTAAATTAATATTTTTTTCCTAAAATAAGTTTATATCTTTTCAATTTTATTTAATTTTAGCTCACATTTTCAAAGTTTCTTTACTATATTCATATTTGTAGAATTTGTAGAATGAATATATTGGTTTAAATAAATTTATAAACGAATTATAAATTACTATCTTCTTAAATTGACGTTGAAATATTATTAATGATACTTATTTTTATAAATCATTTTGTATATATATCTTTCTTTTTATTTGTTGTCGGATACGGATCTTCAACGGATCGGATCGACCTAAATCCATATTCGCTCCATGAGTTTCGGATTTCGGATCTTTATAATCGGATCAGGTCCATCGAATCTCTAATCGAACAATTATCCTAATAAATCGGATCGAATTCGGACGGATTCGGATTGAAATCCGCCCCATTGACAGCCCTAGTATTGAACATCAAATTTAAATAGTATATCAATTGATTTTTAAACTTTGACCCTCTTTTATTCTAAAAATAATATAGTTGGAAATAATTTTTCTTATATAAAAACTTTTAATAAGAAATTATGTCATAAAACTAAAATTAGTTTTATTTTTTATTGATAATGTGTAAAATATTAATTTGAATTAATTATCATAATCTAATTTATAAAAAAATATGGTTATAAGTTTTCTATAATATATATATTTTTGTATTAAAAGTTTAACCAAAATGATGTAGCTCAAATGATAAGGATGTTATGTTATATTCAATTCAAGAGGTCAGGTGTTCAAATCCCTCATTCTACAAAAAAACTCAATTTATTTTTAATATTAAAAAAAAAATTGAAAAAAAAAATTAAAAAAATAAAGGAAAATCAGAGCCGGTTCATCGGTTTTGGACCGGTTCAACCCGGTTCATACTGGTTTTTAAGTTAACTGGTTTTTAGTGGTTAATCGGACCGGACAGGCCTCCGGTTCGTGGTCGAACCGGCCGATCCGGTCCGGTTTTAATAAAATTGTATATTTGTATTGCAATCACTTATGTACTGTTTGGTTGTCGGGAAAGTGAGGGAAATGAAGTTTTTTTTTCTCTCATTGTTGTTTGGATAGCAGGAAAGGAGGTTTTTATTTTCCTTCAACTTTCCTGCAGGAAAATTTTGTGAAGAAAAAATTTCCCCACCAATTTGATGGGGAAATCCTGGGAAAATCTAGGGAAAATTTTTTAGAAAATTGCAAAACTCCCCTTATACTTTGTCTAACTATCATAATTCTCCATTTGTGATTTTTTCCTATCAAAAGCCCCTTTGTGCTTATTTATTATTAGCAAAAAAAGTACCCTCTCAAGTCATTATAACAATTATACCCCCACAAAATGATGCAAAAGCACCCCTTTAACCTATAATATTATCAGTAACCCCCTATTAACTTTAAAAATTGACGATAACCCCTTGTTAATTTTGAAAATTGATTTAAATTCGATGACTAAAAAATATACAATAGCGTCAAATACTTGAAGAGGGAGTTGAATATCGCGATCAACAAAACCACTGATGACCAAAGCAATGATTTTTATGATTTATTTTAAGTTATTTTAGTTTATTTATTTCATTATTGTTAGCTTTTATTTTATTCAATTACTCAATTTGTACTTTTTATTTTCTAGGAATTAATTTGATAACTTTTATTTTGCAATCACTTTTAATATATTTTATAATTATGAAAGTATTTATAATCAAAAAAAATATTTATCAAAAATATTATATTTCAAAATTTTCTTGACAATCAAACATCTGCAAGAAAATAATTTTCCTGACAACCAAACATGCAGAGGAAAATGACTTTCTTTTCCTTTTCCTTTCCTTTCCTTTCCTTTTCCTTTCCCTACAATTTTCCCTCACTTTCTTGACAACCAAACAAGCTATTATAAACGAAGAAATTTTCTTGGAAGGGGACCGTAGCTAATCAATTTGATTTTCTTTTCTTAAAGAAATGAAGAATCATAAAAGTGAGAAAAGAATCTCACAGGAAAATTTGTCCTTACTTAGTAAAATGATAAGAATTATTATTGCGTAAAAAGGTATTCACACCAACAGGTGATTGGTCTAGTGGAAGGGACTAGTCACTACAAAGTAGCGGACTCAGGTTCGAATCCCTGTTGGGAGAGGTTCCCACATTATGTGCCCGACGCGCCTCGAAAGGGATTAAACCCTTGGGAAACCAAAAAAAAAAAAAAAAAAAAAAGGTATTCACACAATGGCTGAACCATACAGTTTGGTTATATCAGCAATTAATTTTCGATTCTAACAGTCCATATGGAAAAGGAACTTTTTCTCAATCACTCACTTGTTCCAAATTACATATATGATCTTAAGAAATGGAAATTGTATTGATTAATCAGAAATGTGAAAACATAAGTTAGAGTAAATTTCTATTTAAATGAAGAAAGTAAATTGCAAAGTAATTAGTATGTGTGTGATACATTAGTCATAAACTCAAACCAATATTGTTATTAATTCATATTCTATGTACCTTTTCATGTGCATCAAATGTAGATGGCATTTTTAAATAATTAATCACTAAATTGTTTCAATCGATCGTTCAACTCAAATCGATTGAATGAGTTGGTTTTGGACATCTTAAAAAACAAGACTGCGAATTATAATCGGACTTTGCATATTTTTGTATATACACCGCGTAAATGCACTCGATAGTACCACATTTAATTATTGGGATAGAATTAGATAGGCACACACACAATAGATGTATGTTACAATTTACATTGTTAACTAAGACTCAATCTATATGTCGGTGAGGCCTTAGCCAAGCGGATAAGGATGAAGCTCCATGATTAGAAGGTCATGGGTTCAACTCCCACGAATGTGGGTATTTTCTCTAGTTTCATATTGGCCTTTCTCTAGTTTAATATTAGTACTTAGTTCACTTTGATATCATTGTAATAGTTTCGATTCGATATAATATTTAATTTAACAATGTATTCATCATTTTATACACCATCTAAAAAAACTAAGACCCAATCTATCCATTAAAAAAGACCTTAAATCATCCCAAGTGCTAAAAAAAAAAAAAAAAAAAAAAAAGTAACACCATGTTCAAAGAGTAACTGGTGACCATATTCTGCAAAATATTTGATGGGTTCATTTTGTAAGGAAAGCCTGTTATACTATGGCCATTTTTTTTTTTTAAATTTTAGACGAGATATTAATTGATGATTATATTTTATTGAATGATATTTTTAAATTATTTCCATTACATTTCTTGGTCAATTCTAAATTTTTCTGTAGATAAAATTTAATAACGTATTGTAAATTGGTAATAAGTTTGCGGATATAATTTATCAAGTAAGAAAGACATTAAGATCGCAAAAATCACCTCAACCCAAGCGAAGTGCAAAGTGCAATTTTAATTGGATTGAGTTTAGACCAGTGTATATATAAATAAAACTAGCAAATATCGGATTAAGTAAAAAACACGTAACACCGCGTACACCCTAGATGACAATAGAAAATTTAATTACTAGTTTACTACTCTTATGAAGAAACAACTTACCTTTTGTTTTGGCTTATATACCAAATCCCTCCCTATCCTTTTAAGTGAACTCATAATTAAAAAAATGTATTTATTTACTACTTATAATACATGCCTTTTTTTTTGGTAGCATGTAGTTGAATAATTGATAGCTTAACAAAGAACAAAAAAAAATCCGAATTTACCTAATTCAGCTCCGCTGGTGTTCATCAAAATTTATTATAAAAAATTATACATTATATTTTGTTGATAATTTAATTTGAAGATGCATTCGCATTATTAAAGCTCATTTTTTTTTCAATTTCCAGATTGGTTGTCTTGTCTTTGATTGTTTTTTCCCAAGGCTATTCAAATTTTAGAACTGATTTTATCTATTTTAAAGTGCCTTGAATATATTATATAAGACATTTTTCTATCAAATATTAGAAGTTGTCCTTCAAAGAATCATTTGGTTTATATATGTTTATATTGGTGCATGCAATAGTACAAGAAACATTTATAGTTAATAATACTCAATAATAAAGCTATAAATAGATATTTTAGGTAAGATTTAATTTATAGTAAATAATGTAAAGTGGGAGGACTAGCATGTGACAGGCACTGTACGTAGATCCTGTCATTTATAGATTATAGAAATGAACAATTATATAATTTGATCTGAACATTGTTTGATTTAATTTCAGAGGGAATAATGAGAAGAATCTTCAAGGAAGAGATGGAGTATATAATTTGAACTTCTTCACTAAATTTGTCATAAATATTATCCCATTCCCTGTTCTAGCTAGCTAGTTAATTATCAAAAACAAAAAAAAAGCTAGCTAGTTGATCCAAATTTAGACCTGACCCTAATTAATAATATGTTATAGCCTATATATAAAAGGCCAATATATTTATACTTTTCCAATGTCATACGCAAGTCACACTTATATATGTATATTAGCAAATTACACCCCACTGACAGTTTTAATTAGTAAAGAAAATATTATAATTTAAAAAAAATATAGTAATATACTCCTAGTCCTAACATATGTTATAAACTAACCACAGAAAATATGCAATTATCCTTCTATGAGTATGATATTATACATCAATTCTTAGTCTTCTTCTTTTATATTTTTTTTTTTATTTTTTTTATTTTGATAACTAAGGCCATCTCCAATCCAGAGGGTTTTTCACAGTTCAGAGGTGTCAATCTCCACCCGGGTGAATCTACACCCCCCTGAACACCGTCTCCAACCCACAGGACTATCTCCTCCACTTAATTAAAAAAAGAAAATTCCCCACTCTCACCTATATTATCTATAATAATAATAATAATAATAATAATAATGATAATAATAATAATAATTTTAAAAATAAATAATGGATAAGGGTTTTTTTATATTATAATGTTGTTAAATTTACTTTTATAGGTAAATTTATGTATTCAAAGTTAAAATCAATAATGTTACATCTTTAATTCAAAATAAATTGTTATTAATTACACAACTTTTATAATTAAATGTGTCTTCCATTTCTAGTTAATTAAATTAAACAATATACGTTAAATTCGTAATAACTTTTTTTATTAGTAATTTTTTTTATTAATAATTATTTTTAATTTAATAAAAAAATAAAAGAAAAAGTAAAGGCACCACGTGGCGCCTGCCAAGTGACACCACCTGGTGCCATGTTGATAGCTCGTCCCTTTACCAGGGCTATTCAAATGGGCCATCTCCATCCACCATCATTGGGTTGGAGATTGCCTAATAATACATCAATTCAGTGTTCATAAAGTTGAGCATATTATTACCTATCGAAATTAATTAATTAAGTTATTCGGGAAAAAATATCAAACATGAAAATGGCAAGAACATACTGTCGTAAGAAGGATATGATTGAAAAAAAATTTAAATTTGATCTAGTAACTACAATCATTACTTTGACAATAACGTCACCCTTTTATTAATCACTAAATGATGTTATTGTATTTTTTTTTGTCGAATAATATAGACAGAAAATAAATCAGACTATAATTTCTCCTAGGGGTGGGCGTTGGGTTCGGGTAACCCAAACCCAACCTGTCCCCTTTTTAAAATACACGAACGGGACGAACGTTTTTTGAGTTTGGATACCCGAACTTAAATACCCGTATTTTATTACGGGAATATGGGACGGATTTGGGATTGGTCTCTCCAAACCCGAATACCCAAACCCGCCTATATAATATTATTATTATTATATAATTTATACACTTTACTTATATAATTAATTAACATTATATAATAAATGAACTTTTTTACTTTACCCTGATATTCCTTTTAAATCTTACATTAGTTATTAGTAATTAATATTACGTATGATTTTAGACTTTCGGTTGTTTAAAAATTTATAACTTTTGTGTAATTTAAGTGTTGTCTTGGATAAATATATTCGTATCAACTATAGATAGCATTTGGATTGGATTTTTCTTATTGAGAGTCGACGTGGATCGTATTTTATCATTTGCTCACTATATGATTTCACTTTTTTATCGTATTTGGATATATTTGAAATAGTCGTTATGATGAATTAATGATATGTTTTATGTAACTAGGAAAGTGTACGTGCGTTGCACGTGATTAACTAATTTTTTATGTTAGTTGAATCATACAATCATTTTTCAATATACTATCTTAATGACATATCATATAATTTTTTTGATTAATTCACTTTAATTATTACTATGTTGTTACCAAAAATTATCATAAATACTTATAATCAAAACTTGAAAATAAAAAATGAACTATAACTATTAAGTATTTTTAATCTGAAACTACATGTCTACTGAACTATTATTCTAAAACAACCATTTGAACGAATGAACAATATCTATTATTTTCTTTCTTTACCTTGATATTTCCATCTCAACCATTTTTCACAGGTTTAACCCATTTTTTTTTATCGATTTAACCAGTTTTGTCTGTTATACATGTCTTTGACTAAATTCATCCATTTTCAATTACATGTCTAATCAATTTTTAACGAATCTAACCCATTTTTACCAACTCTCCCCGATTTAGTGTAAACCTGCTTTTACACTAAGTTTACCCTATTTTTTGTCATTTTAACATGTTCTTTCATTGATTTGTTCCAATTTTACTTGAGTTTACCATTTGTTTTTGTGTTATTTTAATCCGTTCTTTCATTGATTTCACCATTTTTGTACTTTATCCCATTTTTTAATCGATTCACTCATTCTATCCGCTTTAACCCAATTTTACCTATTCTTTTGCTGATGTACACTATTTTCTCGACTACTTCACATTTTTTTTTTCAATTTAACTCGTTTTTTGTTCTTGTTCTTTATCGATTTGATCCATTTTTTTGTTATCTTGTGTTTAGTCGATGTCATTTATTTTTTACCAGTTTACTAGTGTTTTGTTATTTTATCACGGGTTTTAACCACTTATATAGTTTGACTTTTTTTAGCCTAAGCCAATTATAAGTTTTTCAGTTAACTAAATATGATTACTTTAATTTATTCGTATCGAAGAAATGTGATTTCTTTTTAGGTTTTTTAATAATTGATCATTTCTTAAGAATTATCCAAAGAAACATCGATTGTGCCTGTATTTACACTGAGTTTATCATTTTTTTTTTGTTATTTTAACCCGTTCTTCGACCGATTCCACCCATTTTTGTGTTTTATCAAATTCGTTAATCAATTCACTCATTATTTTCGGTTTAACACAATTTTAGTGATTTTACCTATCCTGCTTACCCCATTGTTTTATCAATGACACCATTTTTTTTATTTAAGTCGTTTTTCTTCTATCTAACCTATTTTTTCTTTGATTTATCAATTTTTTTTTATCATATATATATATATATATATATATATATATAGATATATTTTTAGTAGAATCTTACCCGTTTTCACCAATTTTAACCATTCTAAGTTTTGACTTATTTTGGCTTAAGCCAATTATAAGTTTTTCAGTTAACTAAATAGTATTTTTTTTATTCATATAGCCTGAATGTGACATTTTGATTTTAGATTCTTTAATAAGTGATAAATTCTTAAGAATTTTTGAAATAAATATCGCTTGAACCTATTTTACACTGAGTTTATCATTTCTTTTTTATTATTTTAGCCCGCTCTTTCACCGATTTCATCTATTTTATTTTTTTGTGGTTTATCTCATTTCTTAATCAATCCATAATTATCTCAAGTAACCAATTTCAGTCAATTTTCACATTTGTTAATCAATTCATTAAGTTTCTCCAGTTGAACCCAATTTAGTCTGATTTTACTTATTATTTTGTTTATTTAACCTATTTTCTCACCTATTTCACCTTTTTTTTTTGCCAATTAACTAATTTATTTATTTTTGTTCTTTTATCGATTTGATCTGATTTTTTGTTATCCCGTGTTTAGCCGATTTCATTCATTTTTTTTTACCGATTTTACCTATTTTTTTGCTTGTTAACCTTGTTGTTTCAATGGCACGATTTTTTTTTTGTTTTAACCCGCTTTTCTTTCTATCTAACCAATTTTCTCATTGATTTTACCATTTTTATCATATATTATTAATCAAAATTTTACATTTTTTGCCGGTTTTAACAATTTCGATGTTTTAATTTGAAGTTTTTTTTAAGCCAATTATACATTTTTAGTTCTCTCTAGTGTAACCCAATTTCAGTCGATTTTCACATTTGTTAATCAATTCACTAATTTTCTCCGGTTGAACCCAATTTAGTCTGATTTTACTTATTATTTTGCTTATTTAACTTATTTTCTCACATATTTCACCTTGTTTTTTGCCTATTAACTCATTTATATGTTCTTGTTCTTTTATCGATTTGATCTGATTTTTTGTTATCACGTGTTTAGCCGATTTCATTCATTTTTTTTACCCATTTTACCTATTTTTTTACTTGTTAATCTTGTTGTTTTATCAATGGCACAATTTTTTTTTTTTGTTTTAACCCGCTTTTCTTTTTATCTAACCCATTTTCTCATTGATTTTACCATTTTTATCATATATTATTAATCAAAATTTTACATTTTTTGCCGGTTTTAACAATTTCTATGTTTTGAGATTTTTGCTAAGCCAATTATACATTTTTAGTTCTATCTAGAGTAACCCAATTTAACTATATAAAAAAAAAGAGTAACCCAATTTCAGTCGATTTTCACATTTGTTAATCAATTCATTAATTTTCTCTAGTTGAACCCAATTTAATCTGATTTTTTGTTATCCCGTGTTTAGCCGATTTCATTCATTTTATTTATCGATTTTACCTATTTTTTTTGCTTGTTAACCTTGTTGTTTTATCAATGGCACAATTTTATTTTTGTTAACCCGCTTTTCTTTCTAATTTCTATCTAACCAATTTTTCATTGATTTTACCATTTTTATCATATATTACTAATCAAAATTTTACATATTTTGCCTGTTTTAACAATTTCTATGTTTTGAAGTTTTTTTGCTTAAATTATACATTTTTTAGTTAACTAAGTAGTACCTTTTTTAACCACGTAGAACTAATTCGACATAGAGGTTCTTTAATTTTTTTATGTTCTTCAAATAAGTGATAACTTCTTAAGAACTCTTCAAAGAAATTTTTGAAGAAATATAGGAGTTATAGTTTTACTTTTAGTATTAATATTTTAATGAGTTGCAAAGCTTTAAAAGATAATTATAAGTTTGTTATATAAGAGACTTCTTGTCTAATTATACTTCTGTAATTCTTTTCTTTTAGGATTCTTTTATTTTACATTTTTTGCCATAAATTTAAATATCACAATATAATTTAAATAGGGTATATTAGTCTTCACAAAAAGGGGAAGAAATTTCCTTAGGCCAACTCGTACTTTTATATGTATATAGATATAGATATAGATAGATAGATATAGATATAGATAATGAGTTAAAAGTGATACGATTTAGCAAAAGGAAAACAATGAAATATAATTGCGTAATATTGTAATATTATTTTGTTAGGTGGATGAAAATTAATGAATGAATAAAAAGAATATGGGACTCGTAATCCCGTCCCGCAATAATTCGAGTACCCGCAGATTTTAGATGAAAAGTGTCAATTCCAAAATTTATTATACCCATATCTCTAGCATAACCCATCCCAAACCCGCCCCGTGCCCACCCCTAGTTTCTCCTTTTGCCAATATATAGTGCTCTCTCAGTCTCTCCGGTCTCTCTTAATTAAAGAAGTTGGTCTATGAACTATAGTTTCTTCAATAGTTAAAGATATGGGTCAATTTAATTCTCAAATATTATCAATTTCTGTGGGTATCATTTTGTTCATTGGGACTGTCGCCTCAGCTAAAATCCCCAGAAAAAACTACTACGCAAAAATCTGCCCTGACGTTGAAAACATCGTCAGAGGAGCCGTAACACAAAAATTTCAACAAACAGCCGTTACTGTTCCCGCACTCATTCGTCTCTTCTTCCATGATTGCTTTGTTTCCGTAATTACTACATACTCCATTATTTTCAATTTTCATTTTCATTTACAATTCAATTTTCATGTTCAATAATTAATGTCTCTTCTTCCATGATTTTGATGGGATCCTTTTTAATTTAATTTATTATATAAAGCGAATTGAATGCAGGGTTGTGATGCATCAGTGATAATTGCATCGACTCAGGGCAATACAGCGGAAAAGGATCATCCCGATAATTTATCGTTAGCCGGAGATGGATTTGACTCTGTGATAAAAGCTAAAGCAGCTGTGGATGCAGTTCCTGGATGTAAGAATAAGGTCTCTTGTGCTGACATTCTTGTAATGGCCACTCGGGACGTCATTTCTCTGGTAATAATTTTTTAAGTGAATACGGGTGTTTTCATATTTTTGTGGGTGTTTAGTTGCTATTTTCCTAAAAAGGGAATTTTGCTAACAAAAAATAATATAGGAGATTTTTTATGATCAAATAAAAATAGGGGGTATTTTGCATTTCCCTATAATTTGTACATTTCTATCTATGTTGTAGAAAATTAAAAGCAAAATGTGCTTTGCAAATTAGGCAAGACGATTGAAAACATTTCAAGTCAAAAGCAGGGTCACGGGGTCCTTTTAGAGTGACTTAATTTTGATATTTCTGAAAGAGAAATAAAATTACAAGTTATCACTGAAAACGCTATTTAAGCATCTTTAATTTAAGAAGCTAAAAGTGCCTTTTTAAGTAATTGCAAACACATCCTCGTCAAATGTACAAGTTAAATAATTTTCGATGTGAAAATACAAAGTCGGTGTAAATTTACTTTTTAGTTATTTACATTTACATGTAAAGTTTTATCCAACTACAAAATAAACATTTCTCTTGCTTGTGAATAATTTGGGTCAGAATTTTCCTCGGGTTAATAATAACTGTTTTGGTTAATTAATTTTATGAATCCAATAAGCATAGTTATTAATTAATCAATTAATGTGGTTTTATGATAATGAGGCAGGCCGGTGGGCCTTCATATCCTGTGGAACTTGGAAGACTAGATGGGCTGAGTTCAAGTGCTGCAAGTGTAAATTTGCCACAGCCAACTTTCAATTTGGATCAGCTTAATACCATGTTTGCTTCTAAAGGTCTATCACAAAAAGACATGATTGCCCTCTCAGGTATTAGCCTAGCTTTTTATTTGCATTTATTTTGTTAAGAGTTAAGCTAAATGGGTAATTAAAAACAAAAAGACGGTTCATTAGAGAGATAATTAATTTAATTTAATTTATTTCTGCTTTCTTTTGCAGCTTGCCATACCGTAGGATTCTCCCACTGCAGCCAATTTTCGAATCGGATATTCAATTTCAGCCGTCAAAACCCGGTTGACCCGACCATGAACAAACAATATGCTACCCAACTAATAGGAGCGTGCCTAAATCCGGATCCATCGTTCGTTCTTCCTCTGGATCCGACTACTTCCTCAACATTCGACAATGCCTACTTCCAAAACCTTATAAATGGGAAAGGCCTTTTAACCTCGGACCAAGTTCTTTATACGGATCCACGATCCAGAAAAACAGTTAATAGTTGGGCCAAGGATCCGAATGCCTTCAATGCTGCGTTTATCCGGGCCATGACTAAATTGGGGCGGCTCGGAGTCAAAACTGGAAGGAATGGAAATATTCGCGTTGACTGTGGAAAATTTAATTAAGAGATGTGAATTTGAATAATATCCCAATAATTATCTCAAGAAAATTAAAATATTAGTTAATATTTCGTTTGCTGTTGATCTTAATTCTGTCTAGCCATTTTATTTTCATGGTTTAATTGCACATTTTTGAAATAATTGCTATCAAAATTCTGACCAACATAGGAGTACTTTTCAGTATAACTAAGCCACAAAATGTAATATTCTTCTCTATGACAGACATTGACAACATTCTCATGGAAATCTACAAAATCAGAATCAAAATCAGCCAGAGAAAAAGATGGATCAAAAAACACATTCTGAATAAAAATTGAGATGTCATTTTTACATGGGAAACCAAACAGTAGCAAAAACTACATTATGTCCTTTCCATGTAAGAACAAGATCTTTTTCTTCCTTCTTAAGTCCCCACCCAGCCGCATGCTCATCTAAGATGTTCTTCACTTCTGAAATCGCATCTTCACTAAAACCAACACTTCTAAAACTCGCATTTCTCATTCTCTGAACCCATTTACTTTTCGGCTCTAGCCTCTCCATTCGTTGAATCCCTTCATGTGAAATCACGTTTTCGATCTTCCAACAAATATCGGCTTCGTACCATTGCCTCTGCTTGCTCCCCCGCGGAAGAAACGTGTCAACCATATCGAATGGTATCCATAGGTAATTGTAGGCCGACCTTAATCTGTTCACCAAATTGTTCGATGTAAAATCCGCGTCTTCATCGACTAATATGACCATTGTAGGATCCAAACATCGTAATTCCTTCAGAAACATAGTTCTAAGGGACGATGAATCCGTGTTTGGAATTTCTAATTCGGGTACGCAATGTAGCATCATGTGACAGTTTATCACTAGCGCCTCGTTACAATTCTGGGTACGTACCAAATGTTGCATTTTGAGTTGTTCAATTAAGGAAGCAAACCCGTTAGAAGAACTCGAAGGGATGACCTTAAATTCCATAGCGACATTACGTGACCTAGCGAAATTAACCAACTTAGTACCTAATTCGCCGTACGAGAGATCTAGCATCGGCGGGAAATCCTCCGTGGCGCCAACCACGGTGAGCTTAACTAGTGGCGGGCCTTCGGGCCGGATCGCTAAAGATTCGATGAGTGTCGGGATTTGCATGCAGTGAGTCAAGCTTAAGTCAACAATGTGTACTACATGATACCCTTCCACGGCTTCCAACACGGCGGCATTAGCCGCCGTGAAGCCAAATCTGTGCCACGGTGTCAAGTCGACGAAGCTGGCTAGCTCAATGATTGAGAATTTGTGGTTGGTCATGGCTGGATCATTGGAATGGACATTAGCCATGGCGGTGATCAGTAGCTTGCAGTTGCCAGTCTTGGCAGCCCGGATGATTAGGGCTCGGAGGAAGCCGCAGGCGAGGCGTTGGGTCGAGTCGCCATCGGGAGGTGCAATGTTGTTTAGAACCCAAAGGATTTGTTGGGCGAGGGTTGCATCGTTGTTCTCGATGGCGTTGGCGCAATGGACCAATAACTGTTCCATGCAAGTGGCTTCGCCGAAGCTGACCGGAGATTTTGATGTGGGGAAATCGGGCCAAGTTCGGGAACGAATAATTTGATTTTTGCTCATTGGTGGTACATCAATTGGGCGTAAAGTTTGATTGAAATGCATCATGGGGGTGGGGGGTTGAGTACAAGTTGTTGAGTTATGACAAGAAGGGAATGTTGAGTGAGTATTATATATAAAGAGGAAAATTAGATGAAGAAAAAAGAGAGACAGAAAGGAAGAAAGGGACTAGACAAATGGTGGCCGGTATTGGGAAATGATCCATATTGGGCTCAATGTATTATTGTTCAATTTTTGAAAAATTTAATTTCTGCAAATGAATCCAAGAAAAATGGACTGTTCATCTTTTTGTCCTTCAAGGGAGCAAATATATTCTTCTTTATATGCACAGAAAAGGGACTGACGAGTGAAAATGATATCCCACATCGATCCCCTAGAAAATATTGGGCATTAAACTCAAAATAAATTAGGCAAAATAGCTTGCAGAGACTTATAAGATGAATTGTGAAAAAAGTGGGAAAGGAGATAGAGAAGAGTAATATAGGGTTGGGGGGGATGGCCGGCGAGGGAGCTTTTGGCAATATGTGGGAATTGAAATTTGTCATTTTGTAATAAATTAAGAATGTAGTTAATTAGCAGTTTTGGTTTGGCTTACTCTCGGGCTATATGTATATATCATCATGCATAAATCATTCTATTCATCAGTTTCCATACAGGCTGATGATATATAAGATAAATTTTGCTCTCACCCCCACCTTCTTCAAAATAGACTACTCAATCGATTTTATGTACATGCGACCACATAAAGAAGTGCTAGCTAATTCATTTTATTTTCAAGAAAAGAACTACTACTATAAAGTTCCCCAATTCCAATGTAATCGTACTGATTTTTGCCCATTAGCTAGCTAGTAGTTCACTTGGGAATCACGTGTGTGAATTGTCCTTTTTTTTTTTTGGTGTGTGTCTGAGTAAATTTTAATTTACTTGATTAATTTACTAATTGATGCAGGTCGAACCACAACGTAAAGAAAATGAAGGGATAAGGACTGGGAATCACTCAATCGACGGTAGCGGACTCACTCGACGCTACTAATCGCGGAATCACTCGACGCGATCAAGTCACTCACTTGTAAAAGAGGAATCACACACTCTTAATGCAAGAATACTTTCAAACAAATATATTTTTAAACTTCAACTCATATATAAGATTTTTTTCATTGAAAGGGATTTATACGAGAGTTTTGGAATATCACTCCAAAACATAGAAAATTACAAGTAGAATGACTTTCATTTTAATATTCTAGAAAATAGATAATATTGACTTTGACTCTATTAAAAATCATTTTAATAGAGGTTTATTTGTTCTTTTCCCCCTAATTCTCAAAGATTACTCGCACTTAATGAAGCCGGGCAGAATAGTGATTATTCTGCAGACAAGTTGCATCAGATAAATTTGCTACAAGAACACGAGAAATAGGCACCCATAAATTTTTGAGAGAACAAATCTCTTCTTTTTTAAAAACTCATAATCATCAATATCTGAAAATAGTGAAGATTACAACTCTTTTTATAAAATTCTAATCCTAGGCAACTGAAAGAAAATAAAACTCCTAAGGAAACTAATTAACTAACTAATAAAAATCCTAATCCTAAAAAACTAATAAAAAGATAGATTATCTTGGATGCTCCTGCATCAGTCGCTCTGGGTTGGAAAGAACTCGTCCTCGAGTTCACAGCAGTGTCATCAAGATCCATAAAACCAGGACAAACTAACGATGACGGTTAATCAAGCCTTGTACTTGGGTCTGTTCTGTCCCTCCCGTGAATGCCTTAGCTGTTTCCACCACGTCGTCTGATGAAGGTTAATCCTCGACAGCCTCTGCAAATCCTCAATCTTTACTTCCTTGGAGTGAACTCTTCGATCACGGTGTGGACTCCTCAACATCACCATGACTCAATCATTTAAGTTGATGAGAATTTTGCCCCAGGAAGAAAGAAACCCACTATTAGCCAGAGGTTGGGTAAATCTGCGACTTGCTTGGCAAAACCTCGATCTCCCAATGAGTGATTATAGCATTGCCTTGTCGTTCACGAGAATGGCGTAATTGCTCCCACCAAGCAGAAGCCCTACCCTTGAGTTTGACCGCAACTAACTTAACCCTCATTAGAAAATTCTGAAGCTCTGATACCAACTGAAGCCGGGCAGAATAGTGATTATTTTGCAGGCAAGTTCCATCAGATAAATTTGCTATAAGAATACGAGAAATAGGCACCCATGAACCTTTGAGAGAACAAATCTCTTCTTTTTCAAAAATTCCTAGCTTTATCCATGACCTTGTAATTGATGATATACCTATTTAATGAATCTACCTTCGGGTTTCCTCAAAAAAAAAATAATCATCAATATCTGAAAATAGTGAAGATTACAACTCTTTTTATAAGACTCTAATCCTAGGCAACTGAAAGAAAATAAACTCATAAGGAAACTAAATAACTAACTAATAAAAATCCTAATCCTAAAAAACTAATAAAAAAATAGATTATCTTGGATGCTCCTGCATCACTTCATTTCAGTCTCCGAGAAATAAATATCATTGGCTTGTTAATAAATGATACAGGGTTGCTTTTGCATTTCACTCAAGAAAAGGAGAACACCGGTTTAAACTTCGTACAACCAAATAAATTCACGCTGGCAAGCTACATTACCACAACAATCCAATATTCCAATTTATTTTCGTAGAAAAAGCATATTTTATGATGAAAACGACCATCAATTAAATTCCTCTTGTTGTCGCTGCATCAAATTTCAAAAAATGGTTATCAGCTAACAATCATACAACTCGATGAAATGTTTCATGCAATGAACATACATAACAATTAATATATGAAATGATATACTTAATTAAATTTATTTTTTGACAATATACTATAAAAATGAAATTCAGAAGAAAAGATTAATATACTTAAATAGTGTGTGCAATTATTGTATGAAATAACTCATGAGAAACCCAAGAAATCAAACCGAAAATAAAAAACAGGACGAAGGAAATAGAAAAAAAATTCCTGCCATAATTCAAACACGAGAAAAAATGCTGACCCACTTTTTGTCCCGCGTAATCGTCCTTTAAATTGCCCAATTTACACCGCATCAAATTTTTCTGGGAAATAGAATGAATATTAGTAGAAGAATCTTGAGGAACCACAAACAGAAAATCATGTAAAGTTAAAAGTTTGATTTAATAATACTGTCATAGCTAATAAAATATTACTTCGATAATTTTGAGGAATACAAAAACTAAATTACCCTCCTTTTTTAAACAAAATAAAAACACAAACCAAAATATAAAATATTTGTTTTTCTTTCCAAGTAAATTCTCTACCTTACTAGTCTAGGTACGTTAAAATATTTTAGGAGTTCAAGTAATATATTTTATGTAGTTTTGGAGAATTACACACATTAAGAAATGTAATAAATAATCATATAATTTAGGTAAAAACCCCAAAACATATTTTTAACCAAATAATAACAACATTAGTTAACAAATTACAAGCATTAACAAGAAGGATAAGTTTGATAGAAAAAAATTTATTTTACATTGAACTCCTAAAAACAGCAAATTTTTTTTTTTTACCAAAGCGACATATAAAAAGAAACGGAGTGAGTAACATTTACTAATATTATTCCTCTAGACAACACACAAAACAAAAGGGCATGAGTCAGTTAACATCAAAGTAAGGAATGTAAACACGTGCTTAGATACATAAATTGACAAATTAAACAGCACGAAATTCTTGAATTGAGAAAGAACTTTACCCAAATCATATGGAATTAAGCAGAGGTATAAATACACATTTTCGAGTATTGGGCTACACAAAAAAAAATTGAGGCTTTTGATATTCGTGTAGTTTTGACTTATGTTATCTGACTGATTTCTATAGTTGATTATATTAATTTAATTCCGTGAGTATTATCCTATGTGTTCAATCATTATTGATTGGTGGGGAAAATTATGCAGGTAATTAAAAATCTTGGGCCGTGCTCAAATTATAAAATAACTTATTAATGGTCCACTGCTAGACATTTCAAATTTTCAATGACTTTATGGATTAGCCCATTCAACGTTTGGACTTGGATATAAACACAATAACTTACAGCCCAAGGATATCACGTCCACTTAAGACTATTGATTGGGGTCGGATCTGAATTTTGTTCAAAGTAAAAAGTTGAGTTTATAGGATCTCGTCCGAATTCGCTCGGATGTCGATTTTTTTTATCTAATAAAAATTTTCACTTTTTAAAGTTGATCCAGTATTTTCTTTCTAAAATAAGTTTTTTAACATTACAATATTAATTAATTTAACTCACATGTCAACAACTTTCTTAAGTAATATTCATGTTTTAACATGAAATGTATAGAAATGAATTTAACTAATATCTTCTTAAACCAATGCTCCTATTTACTATTTAGTTTGATGTGTAGGTTCAGAATATTAGAATGCTTTCACCCAAAAAAAAAACAAAAAAATAATCAAAGGTTTAGATTAGAATGAAAATAATTTTCGGTTTATTTATATGGAACATTCTAACTCAAACCTGGTTAAATAGGTCAAACTCGTAAAATCATAATGTTAGTGTATTGTACTTTCCATTCAAATATACACGTATATTTTAGTTCTTTGACATATTCTATACTTTTTCAAGGAACTATTGAATACATCACACGAGTATTCAATCTTGAATCAGTGATATTGTTATAATTAATCACTTTTATTTGACCAAACACTCATTGGTAACACATTTATCATATTAATATTTTGGTCGATCAAACCTCGTCTGAACTATAATTAATTATCATATTTCCTTTATGTCCCTGAAAATGGTTGTTGAGAACTATAGTGGTGTTATATTCTTATATTGTGTGAAAAATTATTTTTTTGTGGAAATTAAAAGTTATTAAGAAAAGAGGAAATCCTAAAATAAAATCGAAAATAAAATCGGAGAATAATAATTTGAGAATAGATCTTCATATATAATCTAGTAAACATATACTCCTATAAATGACCTGGCTCATGAGTCGGTTCATATTAATAATTAAACCTAACTTGCACATTGTAAAGGCATATGTCTGGTTTAGTCCAAATAATGGAGCTGGCAAATATAATACGGTACCAGGATTCGTGGTACATGGCCGAATCTTCTCTTTTGTATTTTAATTCTTAATATTCTTGTCTTTTTTTTTTGGGAGATCAATGTTCTTGTTTTTTTCATTTATCATGTGTTCATGTGAGGTTCATGTCGGCTAGTACTAGATATATCAAATCAGATCCTCTTTTACTATGGAAATAGGCTCATTTTTCAATTTGCACATTATGCACTCTGATCATTTGGCTCGTCATTTTTTAATTATTTTTCTCCGAATTTTTTCACCAAAATCAAGAAGAACCTACTTACATTGTTTTCGCCAAAATATCACGGTTCAATCACTTGTTTAATTTCAATCTCATATTTAATTTGCTCTGGATTTGAAGTTCGTCGAGTGAAAAATGAAATTCGATAAACTTTAACTTATATTTTTGGGAGATTTCATAATGACTTGTTAGTTTTCAGGGTTGTTTTTGGGATAATTTATTAATTTACCCTTAGTTGCACTTACTCACATAATGTTGTTTTCGAAGGAAATGTTAGGTGATATGTAACATATATTTACTAAAATACCCTCTCAACGGTGAGTTAAATGACTAGAAAAACGATTAGCGTATAGAGTGAAGTGAAAACATCATTTCCATGATGCAAAGGGGATTTAAGCCAGTATCTAAATAAGTTTCATACTGAAAGTTGTAAATCCCAGCTTGCTAGCTTAAAGTGTGTCTCTTTAAATCATTATATTTATTATAGTCAGAATCATGCGGGATGTATTAGATTAGAGGTTGATTTGACTATATATTATAAATATTAATCTAGTGTTTGGTAGATTGATTTGAATAATGAAAATAGAAGAATGCAGAGTTAATCTTATAATTGTGACACATATAGAAGACAATCTTGTAATTCACCTGGAAATTGAGGTTATAAATATCACTTTATTGGATTATAAGTATGCATTAGAGCCTAATGTCCCTATTACAAAAATCTTAGGAGGTGTTTAGAACCATTTTTCAGAAGAGATTTTATGCTTTTCCCTTTAAAAAAGTTGTTTGGAAATGTTTTCTAAAACACAACATCTTAAAATTCTCTTAAAAAAAATAATCAGTTACAATACTAAAGTGAGAAGATGATGGTTCGTTGCTTCTAACTTGTAATGACACTTTTGCAAACACTTCAATGTCAATTTTCAATTGCAAACACCTTCAACTTTTCTTAAGCTGATTTTGGACTTTTTCTAAAAATCTCTAAAAAAGGCTACCCATTATCAATTGAAAACCCCACATTAGTTTTCCAAAAATACATGTAACCCTTTACAAGACCAGTGAAAAGAAATTTCTTCATTTGAGGAAACAATTTGCTCTCTTCTTTTGTTTATTTATTTAAGCAAATAAATTAAATAATCGGAAACTAAGAACAAATGACCTTAAACTCCTCGAAAGGACAGTGCAAAAGAGTATATGTGCCCATTCACGACCAAGAAAAGTAATATAGTAGAGCAAATAGTATAATTTTAATTTTTAAGAAAGGCATATATAAACTATAGAAGAATTTTTGTAATTTGATTTAAAAAGCACGAAAGCATGACCCAACATTCGGAATCTCAAAAGCATTTGAAAATATGAGGATAATAATAACGTCACGCCATAAACTTGTAGTGCCCACTTGCTAGGCAACTTGCAATGACAGATAAATCTAAATACAAACTCTGTATGCATGAAGGTTTTGGGCCCTCCTTTGTGGGTAAGTATGGTCCATGGAAAGTAAAATTGCAGAAACGTTTAAATTAATTAGTATTTTTGTATTTTTGTCCTAAATTATATCATTTCATCGAATTTCGTTCTAAAATTTAAATTTTTTTGGAATATCGTCCCACCGTTAATTATGAGACGGAAGTTGCGCATGTCCCCGTTAAATTGCCACATGACTGCTTAAGTGTTATGACGTGACAAATTTTAGCATGAACACTTATACAATATTGCAGAATTCCTTCAAACTAATTACAAGATTGAATTGTCATTCCCATTAAATTAGATTTTAATATTGTGACTAAATTCATGCAAAATGGTAAATTACGGAACGAAATTCGACGAGTTGATATAATTTGGGATGAAAAATCAAAATTAGTAATTAGTTTGGGACTATATTCTAAAAAATATTAAATTACATGACTAAATTCAATAAGGTAATATAATTTGAGATGAAAATCCAAAATCACTAATTAATTTTGGACATCTTCTACAATTTTACCTCCATATAGTGTAACTATTAAAATCATATTTATTTTCCCTTATCATTTTGAAAAATGTCTGACAATAGAGTTATTATAAATAAATTTTACTTTTTGCATATTTTTTTTTGTTTGAAAAAAGTAACAAATTATATATGCTACATATTGTAACATTTGATAACCATGATCCCAAAAATGGAAAAATTACATATTTGGTACCATACAAAAGAGTACTTTCCAACATTGATATAACTGGATACGTAAATGCACATTTAGTACTACAAAGTCTACAATTTAAATATTGGTTGCAATGTTCATAACATATAATTGGATGAAATGGACGAAATTGGACACGTGCACCACATGTGGTTGTTATCTTGTCATTTGGATAGAGAAAATAATCATGTTTCACATTTCCCTAGCTTACTTCTTGATGTGGATATATAAATCATAAGGGCATTTCAGTACTTATCAAATTCCATATTATTAAAATAATTAATCAAGAATTACATTTATGACATTCGTTAGAATGACCATCCCGTCCCTATTCAATTCTGAAGTTAGTGGGAGATTTTTCCTCTCCACCTAATCGATGGTGGCTTCTCATATCCCACCCTTAATAAGGTGACTCTTCACCTCCTCAATTTTACCTATAAATACTACCCTCATTTTCATTTGAAGAACAAGTTGCAGAAGAATGAAGCATAGCTGAATAGTTTCCTCGAAGTTCGTCATGTGACATCAGATCAAGATTTGAAGATGATCAAGATAGGAGGAGGCAATCCCGGAGATAACCTTGATCATTTTTGTGCAACATCACTTCTAAAGGAAAAAAACTCCAAAAGATTAAGTAACGGCTATGGGTGGTACACACCGTCGATTTCGTTCATTTCGATCCAATTATTTGACGGTGATATGAACATTGCAATCAATTTTGAAATTATGAAATTATTTGTGCATTTCTGTATCTAATGTCACGCTGTATGATATCAAATATGCAAATTTTCCTCCCAAAAATCAAATCTTCTAAAACCAATTTTGAAATATAAAATTATCATTCTAAATCAATTATTTTAAAGTTAATTGATTTGTTTATTGTTGTAATTTGTGTCATACATATATACAAGCACCCCAAATTTGGGGATATGACTGTCAATTAAGCTTTATAGTCGAACTTGGGTCGACTTATCCTCTAATATAATCCGAAACCATGAGCATAAGCTTAAACTCAGTTCACACTTGTTTCTTTGGTTTCATTGGACTCAACATAGTTTTCATAATTTTGTGGACTATCGGTTACTATCTAATTAACTAATACAAAATTTAAATTAAAATACCAAGAAAGAGATATTTTTACAATAAAAAGACTTTTATATATCTCTCCCAAATGTTTACGCAAGACATACATAAATTTGAATAAAATATTCTTACTTTTTGTTTGATCAACTATACTGTGTATTTACAGCTCGGACCAAAGAGTACAAAGGTTATAGGTCATCCCCAGTGTGATGTCTCCAGTAGGATTCAAACCTAAGTCTAACCTCTTGAGGTCGCAAGTCACTATTACTTGATCCAACCACATTGGACATATAAATACTTACATAATACAATAATATTATATTATATATATTTGAAGTTATCTAGTAGCCCCGAAAAATGTGTTATAAACTATTCAATGTATTCCATCACCATTGTAATAAACTTAATAAGTAAAATAATATATAAATACAACTTATAAGAAAGACAAAACACTTTAATGAGTTGGAACTATAAGATTTTTTCATTAAGCTCAATTTCAACTCATAAATTTATTGAATTTAATAAATGTGTTCAAACTTCAAATTCAATTCAACTCATATTTTGTAATTAGTAGGCTCCACCCAAATATAATCGGTCATCCAACATCAAGTATTCCGGCACAATTGACATCGCTTAGATGGGAATTATTTTTAGGAAACACTTTAATTATTGTAGAAGTGGTAAAATTAAATATTGTTTATTTAAAAAGGAAAAAATAATAGGCTTGCATATGCACCAAGAAGCTTGGAATTTTGTCGGGATTGGCCAGGTTCAATGGAAAATGAGTGGTGGTGAAATCCACGTCACACTGCCCTTTTATATTTGTCTTCATTAGGATACACAAAATATATTGCAATCTTATTATTCAATTGTGCTGGACCCCCTAAATTATATACTCCACTTCATATCCATGTGTCTAGATCTGTTTTCTTTAAATTTGACCCCATATCTTACATCACTTTATTAATTTTTAAATAATCAGTCGGATAGTTTATCTCTAACCTTTCATATTATATAGTTGAAAGACAATGCATTGATTTACGAAAGGAACCATTGTACGTAGTTGTAAATACGCCTCAATATTGATTAAATTCCACGGTTTGCTTCCTACTTCACATATAAAATGTGAATAATTAATTTAATTCTTTATGAAAGGGTATGTATTAGTTGAAAATTTGTAGTGTGACATTATTTTGTATTAGAAGGAATTTAATTTTTTTTTTTAAATTTACATGTTTTTCAACATTTATTAGTATGTAAGTAGGTTAATTAGTAGAAGGGACTAGTCACTATAAAATAGCGAACTCGAATTTGAATTCCTGTTGGGAGAAATACCCACTTAATGTGCCCGACTCAAAAGGAATTAAACCCTTGAAAAAACAAAAAATAGGTCAATTTCAAAGAAACATCAATTGGGCCTAGAAAGTAACATAAATAACATTCATCATTACTATTGTTACAACATAATGTGGTGGTTTTTAATTCTAGAACTCATTAATTTCATTTTACTATTATTGGTTGGCTTTTAACGGCGGATTGGAAGAAGGTGATCCAGTCTTGGGTGGGCCCACCACAAACGCGGCGAAGCGCCCACCCCTTTGTTGTGGAAGCCAAGCCATTAGGAAAAGGTGGTGCCCACATGCATAAGATAAAATATTTTCATCTTTTTGAGTAAATTGCGTTTATGGTCCTCTTATCAATTAACTTTTGCACTTTCATCCCTCTTGAATTATTTGTAGCAGATTGATCCCTCTTATCAATATAGTATATTACATTCGTTCCTGTTATAACACATTCGTCCCTCTTAAATTTTTTGTAGCAAATTCGTCTCTCTTATTAATATAGTGTAACACATTGGTCCCTCTTAAATACAAAATACATCACTTAAATTCAAAATACTAAAGTAGACAAAAGTTGATGTACTTTGTAAGAGGGACTAATATGTTACACTACATTGATAAGATGGACGAATTTGCTACAAAAAAATTAAGAGGGAAGAATGGGTTATAAGAGGGACGAATGTGATACATTACATTAATAGGAGGGACTAATCTACTATAAAAAATTTAAGAAGGATGAAAATGCAAAATTTGAGGACCAAAAATGCTGTCCACTCTTTCTTTTTTCATTCTATAAGCATTGAAATAAGAGATGTCAAGTGGAGGATTAAAGTAATTACTACATACAACTGTACTAGGGCCTATGATAATTAATATCCGATCCTTTCAATTTTTACATTCAATTTGAATATTTTTGTAAGATGGCGATTAATATTCTTATATCAGGATAATAATAGAGCTTATTAGTAATAAACATACAAGTATTAAAGTTAATACTACTACACAAATATAAATTAGAGCATAATATGATTGATGTGGATGTTTGTAGTTGGTCAGCTGGAAAGGATCCGAAACTGTTTTAGCCACAATCAATTAATATAATTTTCCTTCGTCAAACAAGTTAATTGACCTATAATTAATTAAGACAATGAAAAATTAAGTTGAGACAACTTGGATACTTGAATTAATTAACGATTTGTACTTAAAGAGTTTAACATATATATAGCGTGTACTTCGGATATGACTAGTTATTAGACCAAGATTGTACCTTTTATGATATATGTTAACATGAATTCATGGGCATCAAACCGGTCTTCATCTCATATTTAATTTAACCACGACAACGCGTATGTTTTAAGGATTTTTCTTGAATTTTTAGCCATGATCAGAAAATGCTACAATCAATTCTAGAATATATATCTAGTTGAATTTCAAGGTATTAAGATGGAATAACATATTTTTCATAATTGTCAGATTTATTAAACATTGTTTGCATTACAAGCTGCTCTTAATCCTCGGATCGTATGGATTCCTCGAACTCGTTCATCCTGAGAATATTAACTATTTATCTTCGTACTCCACATCGTAAGCGAGCTACAACTTGAAAATTCTCAATCCAAGTTTAGAATCAAAATTAAAAATCATTCATGATTTCAAATGTTCTAGAAATCTTTACTGTCAAATTAATCTTCACACGGTTTATTATAGTAGTAAGTTTTCTAAAACAAAGAAAAGAATAGTATTTTGTATTTGTTTTGGTGTACTGTTCAAATAAGATATGATCCGAATTTTGGCTCCACAACTCAAACTAGTAGTATAAATTTAATAAACTAGCATTCATTACATTACATATAATAATAATTAATAAATACATATTGGTACGCCTCTTCTACACTCCAAAAGCCAAAATCATTTAACATGCAAATTGCAATTTCTTTCTCTCTCTTGCCCCTACCAAATTTAAGCTGTTCTGTCCGCCGAAAGGTCCCAAGAAAACATATGATCTTTTAAGTATTTAACAGCCAATATCCAAACAGAAATAAGTACATAACCCAAACCCTACTTTCTTTACATAATTTTTCAATTCCTTCTTTAAATTATTATTTAACAATATGAACTTCTTCTTTTAATTTGTGGATAAGTATGAATTAATTGGTGTACGTATTAAATTTAATCCAAATAATGATTAGACTAATTTCAGGTGTAATTTAATTAGCTAGGTCAAATTCCCTCACCCAGCTATTAGCTAGGAACTACATAACCCAATATTTTCATTGGATATGATTTTTGAGGCTACATAATATATATTCCTCATTTCTTAGCATCATCATCCATATTTTCAGAACATAATGTTGTCTTAACGACAAAGTTTCGAGTCTCGGAAGAAATATGAATATTAATCTAGTTTTTACACTAGTATTTTTTGTTGTTTCACTAAAATATTATTCTCAACGTTGAAATATATTGTTTCTTATTTGATTTGAAACTTTGTGGAACACATGGTCCAATCAATTTAATTAGATCCTATTACAAGAATTTTAATGAAAAGAGATTAGAATTAGCAATGTATTTAAGTAACTGTGGAAAATGGAGAATGATAGATTGAAAAGGGTGACGTAGACACTTAAACATAGTTAAATCAAATTAGTGCTGTACTATTTATAAGTTTTGTATTTAATTAAAAGTACTAAATCTTGATCCAAACCCTAATTCAGGATCCCTCCATATGTTTTCCACTCATTACCTTACTTCTGAATTGCAATAAATAATAGTAATTATAAAGGAACATTTTTTTTTCCGAATTGAATTCAACGAGAGTTGGACAAATAAAAAATGCAAGAAAATTAAGAAAGCTAGAAAAGCAAACCAATTAATCTAGTCCAACAGTCATTAGACAAGCAAAAAGAAATTTAAAAAAAAAATAAAAAAAGGAAAAATTCAGTGGCAAAACATTCATGTTCCCCTCTTTTTTTCTTTTTCTACACGTAAACAATAATTAGAAAAACAGGGGAATCTTGTGCCATTGATTTACACCGAACTGGAAAAAAAGAAAAGAAAAAAAAACGCTTCAAAAGCTAAAGCTGATAAAAAGCTTCTACAGCTTCTCATGACGTAATTACTCAATTAGTAATTAATTAAACAAATTGAGAAGCTTTATTTCATGATTAGGTTGGATATCATCACCGCATGTTGTAGTCCCAGATTCTTCAGAATTCATAGATGGGCTCGCGAGCCGCCGCTTCTCGAACAATGAACTTCCCATTTTACCCTCAAAACGCGGCTTCAAGCCCAGACCAAGCTCAGCCGGCTCATCGGCCGAACGACGTCGTTTCATCACCTTGGGCCGTGAACTAATCAATCCAGGATCTCGAAGCTTGAACAGGTCCGTACACTCAGAAGCATCGTCGGGTTCAGATGGAAGAAACTCCGCGATTGGCTTCAACGCGCCGCCGCGGAGGACGGTATCCACCGCCGCCTGACACACGTGCCAGTTTCCTGTCGAGAGAAGGCCCACTGCACCGTTCACCGGGTTCACTGTTCTTCCAGCGGCTTCAAACAACAGGGATTGAAACAGAGCTGGTCTTTGATTTTCCGGTACGGCGGAGATGAAGGACATAAGGCCTGCGCGGCCGAAGAATTTGGCGACGAAGACGGTGGCGTGGCCTTGGGCTTCGGGGGTTTCGATCAACTGTAAAGAGGGTCTTAGAATACAGGTTTCACTGCATCCCTTTCGTAGAACTCGGCAACCATTGCAACTCATGATGATGATTCTCTGTGTTTAGGATGATGTATGTAGTATATGAATGGGCATAAAGATATATATTTATTTAGGGTTTAATGAAGAAAAATTGAGGGAGGAAGTATATTAATTAGCTAGGCCTAGAGGGTGAAAAGAAGAAAGGAGGATGGGTATATATATATAAAGAGGGAAGTGGAGACTTGAGGAAGTAAAAGAGTGAGTGGAGTTGAAGTTTTTGATTGGTTAACTAGAGTTGGTTAATAGGGTGGGTTGAGTTTAGGGGAATGGTGGTGGGTGGGGGATAAGTTGTAATATAGTACTTTATTAATTCAGCTTTAAGTGATATTTATAATGTTCAATTTACATACTCGTAATTTGATAAATAATATTTTACCCTCTTCTGAAAACCGTAAGGAGCAATTGTCCTACACACTTAGTGAAATTGAGACTGACATCAAAATATAGGAGGTTGATAAATAATATTTTACCCTCTTCTGAAAACCGTAAGGAGCAATTGTCCTACACACTTAGTGAAATTGAGACTGACATCAAAATATAGGAGGGGGAAGGTAAAATTCGACATTTATCATAATACATGAAGTAAAATAATATAATTTAACCCAGTCAAAGTATAATATATAAGTGGGATTATTTTATCAATTTATATTTTATTTTGAAGTTTAAAAATATCAGGAGACGATGTTAAAATTTATAAGATTATAGGGAGGTAAACTGGCCTTTTTTCAAATCATAGATGGATAAGTTAAACATTATGCATATTGCATATGATTAATTTCCATTAACTCAATATGAAAAGGTTTTTGTTTTGAGTTTTTTGAAATGATTAAATAAAGTAGTTCTTACTTTATGATAATCTTGTTGGACTCGTATTCGTTAGAATAGATTTAGGTAAGTATTATTTTGTGATTCAATTTTCACCATTCGTTTGGATAAGAAACAATTTATCTTAAAATGGAGAAGGTTCGAGGAATATCGTAATAGTTGCAAATGAGGTATTGTACTCTGAATGTACTGAATGTTATTATGTTGTATTACAAATGTGTGAATATGCTACATTTATATATAGTACATGTAAACTCCCTCTTTCTCAAAATATTCACTTCATTATAAATCTTCTATGTTTATATAAAATTACTAGCTAGTGAAATCAAGTAACTAATACTATGTTATTAATATTATAAAATCTTAAAATTGAGCGACAAAGTATAACAAAAAATTTGATGAGGGGAGTTGTTTTCCTTATGCATGTGGAGAGGTTGGATCTAGTTTAATGGGTTAGATTCCAAAGTATTGGGTGACAGCGGCTGCGTGTTTCCGCGGTTGGCTGTTCCTCAACCGTTGGATCGATTCTGAATGGTTTTTGTGGATGTTGATTGATAATACTCTGTTGATAACCTATCATTTTCAATTTCATTTTTCAACACACAAATACATATAGTACTACCTATATACACTGAGTATTATATTACACTACCATTTGCAATGGGGACCAGGGTCAGCAGTGAATGCCAAATTTGGCCATACATCATATTTTAGATGACATTTAAATTACAGCAATTATGTATGTAAAATATGTATTCAAGGGGTATATATATATATATTGTATATTCACTGAATTGAATTGCTTTTTAGCGAAAATTTTGAGAAATTTGAGATTCTTTTTCATTGTGATGAGGCCACTCCATTTAACATATAGTACATATATATGATTGACTAAGTTTTCATGTCATCAATAAAAAGAAATTAATACAGTAGTACGTAGTGGAGTTTTTGGTCTACCTTTTGCTTTTGGATTTACATGATTAAAGATGCACGTCATTTACTTGGGTTCATCATTTCCACGAATTTTCACCTAAGAAAATTAATTGCATGTTTGCTCCAATCAAAATTAAACAATTAATGGTGGCGTGTATTAATTTTGTTGTATAGTGTATACTAATTCTAGTCTAGACTTTGTCCAGTTCAAAAAATGCGTAGACCATCTTGAAATGAATTCATGACTTGGGCACTTTGATCAATCGGGATAATAGAAGAATCTATAAAGTCTTCATTTTATATACACTTTTTTACGAAGAAATGAATATGTAAACTTAACATTAATATTACATGGTTGACCAAATAACAATATATATTTTGAAGTCAATTTGGCATATGAATCATAGAACATATATATATATACTCTCTCGTTTTGAACAAAGTGATGTTATTTAAATTAATGGATTGTTAATTTGTTTAGTTAGCTAGGTTTTCTTTTTTTTTTTTCTTTGTCTAGATTAATTAATTCAAAAAATCTCACATCAAAAAACATAAAATTTACCCATGTTTTGAAAAACATGCACATAACTCATATGTATTAATATTTTTGTAACAAATCATCTTGTATTTGGTTGTCCATTTTGCCGTTAAATAACCAATACCGTTACTAATATTTCGATATATATATATATATATATATATATATATATATATATATATATATATATATATATATATTTTTTTTTTTTTTTTATATTTTGATATTTCTCTTGTTGCTATTAATCATTTTCTTTTCATAATATTCATTTCCTCACCTTCTCATGCTTTTGGAATGCAAACTGTTTCCGTGCAATATTGAGTTCTGTGCTTGTGTTTCAAAACACGGGTGAATTTTACGCTCTTTAGGCCATCTCCAATGAAGAGGGCCTTGGGCGGGGCGGGGCGGTAGAGAGCTCTTCTCCAATGGACATGGGCGGCGGGGCGAGGCGACTGAAGGGGCGGAACGGGCTGGGCTCGGGCTCGGGCTCGCGTCGGTTTTGTGGAGAAGTGTTTACACGCGTCCCTCTTTAAAACAGGTGCCGCCAAGTGGTGGCACCTGATTGGTTCCTTTCCTTTTTTTTAAAAAATTTTTTTTAATTAGTTTGTTGATTATAATTAATGAGGCTTAATTAGTTGCATAATTAATGTGAAATTTATGTTAATGTACGTGGGCGTGATATATATGTTAATTTGATATTTATGCATAATTAATCAGCCTTAATTAATGTGATATTTATGTTAAGGCGTGATATATATGTTAATGTGATATTTATGCATAATTAATCAGCCTTAATTAATGTGATATTTATGTTAGTTAGTTGTATAATTAATGTGTTACTTTAATTAATATGATAGGTTTTAATTAATGTGTTATATACTATATATAATTAATGTGTTACTTTATATAATTATGATATACTTATAGATATAGTATATAGTATGATTAATTATTTAAAGTAATTTTAAATAAAATAATGATATACTTATAGATATAGTAACAGTCCATTTAATTTTAATATATTTTATTTTAATTAAAAATTTAATCATTTAACTACAATATTGGTGATGGCTATAATTTTTTTAAAATACGAAATTATTTAAAAATAAAATTAAACACTCATACAAATAAAATTTAGATTAATACTTAATCTAAATTAAAGATTTAAATACATACTAAAATAGCCAAGAAAAGTAAATTCAAACAATTACGTTCATTGTTAACCATATTAATTTTAAGTTACTTAATTATTTACTCTCTTTTATTTTAATATAATTAATAATAAATTACAAGTACTAATAATTATTACTATTATTAATATTAATATTAAAAATAAAGTTAAAGCTAAAAGTATAAGTGAGAGTGGACAAGTGTTGAAAATGAAATTAATTCCATTTCAGAGCCCTGCCATTGGAGACGACCAGGCAGGGCTCGAGGGGGGGGGGGGGGGGGCAAGGCTGGCCCGGGGCTCCAGAGCCCCGGGGCTAGTCCTCTCCATTGGAGATGGCCTTATATCTAAAAGTGCATAACTGAAACAGTCACATGTACTTTTTTTAATAATTCGAGACAAACGGTTAAGTAGTGTAAAATAAGGGAGAAAAGGGGCTGAAAATCCAATTTCTTGGAACTAAAAGTTGCAATTTTGCCTACGAAGTTTTCTTTATAATGAATAGGAAACAAAGGAGAAAAGAGCAGTACGGCACATTTTTCGGGTGATTTATACTCACACCCCTCAGGTTTGGGTAAATAACAAGAAAGTTTTATTTCAAAAATTACAAGAATATCATCTCTGATATGGCCTATTTATTAAAAATCATTTACGACGTTACAAACTAACAGAATTTGATGACATCATCAATTTTTTTTTAATTGATTTTTCAAATTTATCTGGTTGAATATACCCATAGGGATGTCTATATATTAATATTATACAACAAGGGATGTATGAGTAATAATATTATACTACCAGGGGTGTATTTAAAATATTACAGTAATTTCAGGGGTTACTTGTAGTCAATTAACGGTCATGTTTTAAAAAATCACATGAATAAAATATTCTAGGTCTAAACATAAACAAAAAAATATACATGATAAAATTATAGTGTTGTCTTAAAGATAAATATTCACATGATTCTTTAATCATCGACTTGATCATCCAAAGAAGCAGTTGGTGATGAGGTGTCAATCGATGTTCTAGGCATGACTCATCATCATCTTCGTTCTCTTCATCATCTTCAATCCAAAAAGAATGTTCCAATATATATGTCGAGCATCTAAATTTACCATCATATTTCTTTAAAGCATTTTCATTTTTTCAAACATGAACGTTGGCTACAAGTAACCCCTGAAGTTATAGTAATCTTCTAAATACACCCCTTGTGGTATAATATTACTACACAGACACTCTATGTAGCATAATATTATTACATAGACGTCATGGGTATATTCAACCAGGGGTAAATTTAAAAAATCAGTAAAAGAAAAAAAAATTGATAACAATTCAAATTCCGTTTAATTTTTAGCGCCATAAGAGATTTTTTTGTAAATAGACTATACCAGAAGGAGTATCCCTATAAATTTTGAAATAACGAGGGTTTCTTATTATATGTCCAAACATGAAGGAGTTTGAGTGTAAATCACCGTTTCTTTTAATATACTATTGTGAAGTTTGTTTCTTCTTCCAAAAGGCAGGCCAAACATTTATATGTAGGGTGTCATGGTGACTATTTAAATGCATGCTTATAGACTTATAGTCATAGACCACTAGATTTATTTATTTATTTATTGATAATTCATCTTGACCACGAGATAGTTCAAAAGCCTTTTAGAAATGTACTACGTTGTTGTAAGATTAATTATTTGTAATTAAAGATAAGAACATGGAATATCTCACTTGAGAAGATATAATCATTTCCAATAAGCTGGGCTGGCTAAGAAACGACAGAGGAGAATGTCGTTTTCTGTAGGGGCTCGTGGTGGGACGTGGAGTCCTTATCCCCACCCGCCTAGCCCTTCCATAAAACCCAATGTCGTTTTGTTAATTTTGGAACCCACCCACTTGCATTCTGAATTGACTTATAGATGGATATGCCATATGGGCTTTACTCCTTCAAATTATTGACTTATAGATGGATATGGGCTTTACTCCTTCAAATTTTAATTATATTCCAGTATTTTATAAGGTTAATAGTAATTATTATACTACTAGCTTAATCTCGTGCTATTGCTATGTATAAATCATCTTAAATTCGTATTTTCATTGACCTAGTTACTGAGTCAAGATTCGAATCAGATTCAATCAAATAAAGCTCATTAAATTAGTTATACATGTTAAATTAAATTTCAATATAAAATAGTTTTTCAAAATGAATATGAGTAATTCTTATTTGAATTGGATTTGACCAAACTCATTCAATTACAAATTAAGTGTTACACTTAACTTTGTGGTTGGAGAATATTCGAACACAAAATATAGGTAACAAATTTATCTTATGGTTGGATGAATATGATCAAATTTAACTTGAACAAAATTTCCCTAAAAAATATATAAATAGCTTCTGGATCTTAGCACATAACAAATTACATGATAAATTTTAATTGTTTTAAACATTTACTAGGCAAGTTGGTGGACCATCTTACCATTTCCTATCAAATATTATACGGCAATAATTTAACGGTTAATTCAAATGTAACAGATAAATAATATACTGTAAAGCTTTACACTTTTTTCTCGAGTTCTTGATAAAGAAGCTCCAAATAGTTCCTGTCCAAAAATGATGACATTTCCGAAATAATGTAGGACCCATAATCCCGTCCCATCTCGTCTCGCAATAATCGGATACCCAAATTATTACGGGACAAATTTGGGATGAAAAGTGTCAATCCCAAAATTTATTATATCTCTAGCCCCGAACCCGTCCCAAACCCGCCCGTGCCCACCCCTAATCAATTTTCATCAAACTTATCCATCTGTAAAACACAATTTTTCAATGAGTGACTTGATTTATTTTCTTCCAAAAACTCAGCTAAATCCCACATCGAATTTATATAAAGTCTGATCATCGAATGGGTTCACATGGTGCCAAAGTGGTGGTGCCGATAGATGTAAAGAAGAAGCCAACGGAACAAGAGCTTCCTCTCCATAATCGATGGCACCCCGACATACCTCCCGTGGCGGAGGTGCGAACGGGAGAGGTTTTCAGGGTCGAGATGGTTGATTTCAGTGGTGGCGGCATAACAAAAGAGTACACTGCGGAAGACATCAAGCACGCGGATCCTTCGATTGTAAGTTAATTTGCTTCTCTTTTATTACAAAACCACCAAAACTAGACTGAAGAGGAACATCATATACATATTCCATGGCTTCATGTTTCATTTTTTCATTATCTTAGTTGTACAATACTTGCATCTATCGAAAACTGAAATACAGTAAGACAAATACAAAAGCACCAAACTTGTGAATATAATTAAGGTTCTTCCAAATACCTTCAAAATTCAATATCTAATTGCCTGAAAACTTCCAAGATTTCCAATATCATCGGACATTAGCGACAGCGACGGCAGGGGACCATCGAACAAGTTGTCAACAAACATGTCTAAATCTGAATTTCCTAATACATAAATATCATTTCCATAACAATTATGACAAAATAGACTTCTGATCAATCGCTGTATCATTCATGGCCCCTCCAACTCCAAAATTAATAGTTCCTATAGACCTAAAGAGGAAGCCATGGCAGCAGAAGCTGCCGCTTCACAATCGTTGGCACCCGGAGATACCTCCGGTGGCGGAAATCAAAACCGGTGAGTTATTCAGAGTCGAGATGGTAGACTGGACAGGAGGAGCAGTTTTAGATGATAAATCTGCGCTTGATGTAAAAACCTTAGACCTGTCAACTGTAAGTGCGCAACTTTTCTCACATAACAATTGTAAGGCTGTAGCTATACCAAGATACTAACCTGATCTGATTCTAAACGATAAGACCACGACTGTATTACCAACTAATCTTGGTGCGACATTTTTAAATATATTGTTTCAGGTTCATTATCTGAGTGGACCTATTAGAGTGGTTGACAAAGACGGGAATCCGGCAAAACCGGGTGATCTTCTTGTTGTTGAGATATGCAATTTGGGTCCTCTACCTGGAGAAGAGTGGGGATTTACTGCAATTTTTGACAGGGAAAATGGTGGCGGATTTCTTACGGATCACTTCCCTCGTGCAACCAAAGCCATATGGTATTTCGAAGGAATATATGCCTACTCTCCACATATACCTGGTAAACTTTATTATTATTATGTCTTTTTACTAAGCATGTTTAATAGTAATTAACATACAAACACTTGACAGGGGTCAGATTTCCGGGGTTAACACACCCTGGAATAGTTGGAACTGCGCCTTCAATGGAATTGCTGAAAATATGGAACAAAAGGGAAAGAGAACTTGAAGAAACTGGCCTTCAGACACTAAAGTTATGTGAGGTTTTGCATTCAAGACCCCTGGCAAACTTACCATCAACAAAGGGATGCGTTCTTGGCAAGGTACGATCGAAAAATATAGCATGATAAAAATGTATAACTAAAAGTATACTAGTATTTAAACTAATTGGGATGCAACTTAACTACTTTTTGTGATAATCGAAACCAAATTAACTATGTGACTAACCTTGATGTATGTAGATTAAGGAAGGAACTTCTGATTGGGAAAGAATTGCAAGGGAGGCAGCTAGGACAATACCTGGAAGAGAAAATGGAGGAAACTGTGACATCAAAAATCTAAGCAGAGGTTCAAAAGTATACCTTCCAGTATTCGTAGATGGCGCAAATCTCAGCACTGGTGATATGCATTTTTCACAAGGAGATGGCGAAGTAACATTCTGTGGAGCAATCGAGATGAGTGGATTTCTCGAACTCAAGTAAATACCAAACTATTGCACAGTCCTTTACCTCGTCATAAATAGAGAAATTAAACAGTTGGTTTGTTTAACATTAATAATTCAATTCATACCAGGTGTGAAATAATAAGGGATGGGATGAAAAAGTACCTAACTCCAATGGGACCAACTTCTTTACATGTCAATCCAATATTTGAGATAGGACCAATGGAGCCGAGATTCTCGGAATGGCTAGTGTTTGAGGGCATTAGCGTCGATGAGAGTGGGCGACAACATTACCTTGATGCAAGTGTTGCTTATAAACGCGCAGTGCTCAACGCAATTGACTACCTTTCTAGATTTGGATACTCCAAAGAACAGGTGTATCTTCTATTGTCATGTTGCCCGTGTGAAGGGAGAATCTCAGGCATTGTGGATGCGCCCAATGCTCTTGCCACCCTCGCAATCCCAATCGCTATATTTGACCAGGTACTATAATCGTTGAAAAATACAAGATATATCGTATAGTATTAATATTTATATCAGACTTATAGTAAAAGAAAAAACAATTTTATTGAAAGGCAAAAGCTAATTTGCAGGATATACGTCCCAAAACTGATGGTGTGCCTATCGGACCTAGGCTTGTGAGGAATCCAGGTATACCACAGTGCAGTTATGATGGAAACTTGCCGACTACCAAAAATCCATCTGCTGCAACCTGACTACAATCGAGCAATCGACTGAGGCATGAAGAGGAAAACGACACATGCCAGTAGTAGGAGTTAATAAAGCAAAGAGATGCAAAATATAGTGTAATGTAATCATGTATGTATATGAATATGATGAATGTAAATTATGTAAGTCACCACTATCTTAATGAAAACCGTTTTATTTAATTTGGAGATAATAAGAAAACTTAATCCTTAATCCTAAAGAGACGAGGAGAAGAAGAATCTCATCTGGCAATGTGGGATCAAGGTTGACCTTTTTATATCTAAAGACTGAAGCACATGTTTTTTTATTTTTTTTATTTTATATCTAAAGACTGAAGCACATGTTTTTTTATCAAGCCAAAAGGAGTTTTATTTTATCTAGGGCTGTCAAAAAAGAGCGAATTTTTATTTTGATCCAATGAATTTGATTCGATTAAGAACTTCAACATTTTTAATAAATTGAGATAATCAGAACTTACAAAATCCATAGTAGAGCTAGGAGCCTAGGAGTATCCATTTGAGCTAATTAAAGAACCTAATCTAGCTAAGCAAGCTAAAGAGTGAGCAGCTAAATGTGAAGCCAAAGATATAAGCAATATGATTTCTAAATAAAGATATGAATTCGATAATAAATATTTTGTGACAAGTAATTTTTCGGATTCCAAAAAAATCACTAAATAAACTGAATCAAGAGAAAGATCTCACCAGTTCAAAGGCATGAATTCAATCCGATATAAATAAAGATGGACCTGAATTTGATATGTATTCGACCCGATTTCAACCCCTTGGTAGCCCCTATCTTATCCATCGACAGAAACGACGTCGTCTAGGAGGAAAAAGAAAAAAGGAAAAAAGAAAGGAAAGGAAACAGGGGCTCCATTGGGTTCCCTATGGCGTCCAAAGAAATTAAAGAACAATACAAATAACCTTTGTTTGTTACATTTCATGGCCGTAAGGCCTTTCCTTTTGACCATTTCTCGCCACTGCTACCGCTCCTCACCCTCCGTCGCCACTGCTCTCCTCCGCCGCATCTCTGCCCTGCCTCAACTTTCTCTCATCCAGCAACACCACCAAATACACAACTACCAACAGAAAGAAAAGGAAACCATGTCGCAGAAGATCGGAAAAGCAATTCGGCGACCCGGAGCTCCGTCAAAAGCTCGGGTCTATGCAGATGTCAACGTTATCCGCCCTAAGGAGTATTGGGACTACGAGTCTCTCACTGTTCAATGGGGGTAATAAATTATGACATAAATTAATCAATTGCTTTTTGTTTTTTACTTTTGTGTTTATTTTTTTGACTGTTTTGGAGCTGTGCTTTGTATTGAAAGGGAGCAGGATGATTATGAGGTGGTGAGGAAGGTGGGTAGGGGTAAGTACAGTGAAGTTTTCGAGGGAATTCACACTATCAACAACGAGAAATGCGTTATCAAAATCCTTAAGCCTGTCAAGAAGAAGAAGGTATTGTTTTTTTGCTGATAATTTTGATATGTGGGATCTCTGTGTAACAAAGAGAAGAGAAACCATATTGTGATTTTACAATGCATTGCTGAGAAAACCATGCATTATCTCACTGAAAATAGCACTAATGCATAATAAATTTATTTATCAAAAAAAAAAAGTTTCCTTTCTTTAAATGGAAACTGCTTAGCTGATAATTGATTTAGCATTGGACTGTTACTTTATGAAACAATTATTTTTATCTATATTAGAGAGGTGACCCTACATACTTTCATGTCACAGTGAGTAGATTCTAAAAGGGGTATGCATTAGTTTGGAGACCTTAGTTACGAAAATTTTGAGTCATCCAGTAGTGATTTAAGTTCATCTATGTCAAAAACCACACATAGTATTCTTGTGGTTTTTAATTTAGTTTTCCATTCAACGACTCCTTAGGTTTGATCTTATGTAATCATGGTATCATTATAACCGTTTCCATCATTGTGCAGATTAAGAGGGAGATTAAGATTTTACAGAATCTTTGTGGTGGGCCAAATATTGTGAAGTTGCTTGATATAGTAAGAGATCAACAATCAAAGACTCCAAGTCTTATATTTGAATACGTGAACAATACAGACTTTAAAATGCTGTATCCCACACTTTCAGACTTTGATATTCGATATTACATCTATGAACTTTTAAAGGTTAGCCTCTATCTATCTGCATTTATAATTTCCCTTGAGCAAGAGAACGACTTTTTGTAATCCTCAACCTTCTATATTATTTTTCCTACATTTTTATATGTGTGAATCAAGAATTTAATATTTAATGTTTGTTTTTCTAACTTAAGCAAGTTAGGTCAATCTAGGTTGACTTAATTTTCTAATATTGTTTTAGGGTGTCTGGACTGATAGATGAAATTGACAGATTTTCTGATGTCTAATTTTGTCACTCTCGAATCAACATAACGTATGCTAACCTGAATCCATGAGTATACCTTGTTGTTACAGACATATTCAATTATAAGTGCTCTGCTCGATTTATTTGGATCTTCACTAATAACATAAAAAGTAATGATTGGATGCCCTGGTTATTGTTTCTTTCTAGATAGCTAAGAAACTATGAATGCTTTTAAGAGCTGCTAGTTTTTTTCTCTATCTGAAAACCAGCTGTTGTTCAACATTATATCAGGGCATGCGTGAATTTTCAATGACTCACTAACTGGATTTGGGTTTCGATATTATTAAGCTTATTTGGAGCCTTCGCTATGTTTATTTCTGATGGTGGATTTAGTTGTCATTTTTAGGTTCTGATGCAGCAACGAATCATCATCTATTCTGATTATAAAGTGATTTGTCCTCTACTGGCAGGCTTTAGATTATTGCCATTCTCAAGGTATCATGCATCGGGATGTGAAGCCCCACAATGTCATGATAGATCACGAGCAGCGTAAACTTCGCTTAATAGATTGGGGCCTTGCTGAGTTCTACCATCCTGGAAAAGAGTATAATGTTCGTGTTGCCTCTAGGTTTGCCATCTTACTCTGCCTTAACTATACTTCATGTGGCCAGTTTGCACGTTGTTTTCATACTACTCATTAAAATTTATGTGCCATGCTATTTGAGTAAATTCTGAGAGTGAACAAAGAGCAAACATTTCAGCCTTCTGATGAATATCTGACATATGTAAGAAACCACTGGTCTGGCCCACTTTTTCTGTTTAATTCCTGGCCAACGCTATGATAACATTCTAGTAAGCTTGTTGGAAAAATGGAATTTTGTTTTTCTGAAGTTTAATGGCTACTACAGGATGAATAGTTTTCTTAAATAAACAAACACTAAAATGCCGATAACCACTACCATTTTAACACGTTTTGTGGTGATAATTTCTCTGAAAATTGCTTGTGGGACTAAAGAGGGGTTCTCCTGATAATAACATAATATATTTTTTGCCCTTAGAAAATTCAGATTGTGCTTATATGAAATATATATATATATATATATATATATATATATATATATATATATATACATATATATGGACATGCACTTAATCATGTTTGTCTTGTCAAAACTAGCTTTCTGTACATCAGTTCTTTGCTTAGATTTTAACTGCTTCCAGTAATGGGAACAGCACCCTCTTCTGGCTGCTGGGGGAAGATGTAGACTGATAGTGTAGTCTAGGAACCAACAATTAAATGTTTCTTTTAACACTCAAGACTTATTTAGATCTATTCTAGGATTATCCCAGCAATATATTGTTTGTGAATGAAATCTTGAATCAATTTTCAAGATGTAAAGGTAATAGTTTCCACATGTTTTAATATGCTAATGTGCTATAAGCCTATAACATAAATGTAACAATTTAAAGAGAAAATGCAATGGTACTTTTCTTTCAAAATGGAGTCTCATTAAGGAAAAAAATGAGATTTTAAGAAATGTGATGAACATAGTTTCTACATTATCTGCAATAGGGTCATCCTATTTTTATTCCACTAGAGTAATTTTTTCTGAAGCTGTGATATTTGACTATAACATTTGAATGTTGAAAAGATACATAAATAATATGATGTATCTGAAAATTCAAAATTTTGCTGAAATTTCAGCTCTCTTGATATGCGTAGAAAGAAGAGTAGAAATAGTTGAATTAGGTAATACTTATCTAACTATTTTATGAAGAAGCATTCTGGTAATAGTTATTCAATATATATATAAATTTCTGAAAGAGCTGATTCTTGCTTGACCCATGCATTCTAAATTTACCTATTGGAGTAATCTTTTAGTGTCAATATGTGGCACAATATTTCATGGATCTTTGTAAGGAAAGTCTGGTCATGTTAAGGACTGCTTTATATGCATATAAGCATGGATTTTGCCTTGATAACCTTTTTTTTGGTTATGTTGCTTCTAGTTGTTGCCTGATCTGTTATACTTTCAATTTGTTGAAACCATTTTGCAGATATTTCAAGGGCCCTGAGCTTCTTGTTGATTTGCAAGACTATGATTACTCCTTGGACTTGTGGAGCCTTGGCTGTATGTTTGCTGGAATGGTATGCATTTCCTTAAACTCCCCTGCCCTAAAGGCTAAATTTTATTTTATTACGTTCTTGGTTATTGCTAATGGACCTGGGGATATCATTTGGCGGGCCTCCTCAATAAAGCTGCACTTACCCTATTGGATGATATTCTGATCCAGAAAATGGGTTGATTTTGTTTCGTTATGGAATATAGTGCGGCAAAATTGCAGAAAACATCCCAAACTAATTAGTATTATTGGATTTTCTTCCCAAACTATATCACCTCACCAAATTTCGTCCCATAATTTAATTTTTTTTTTTGAAATATTGTCCCAATCTAATTACTAATTTTGGTTTTCGTCCCAAACTATATCAACTCACCGAATTTCGTCCCATAATTTACCATTTTGCATGAATTTAGTCCCAGTATTAAATTTCGAATTTAATGGAAATGACGGTTCTATCTTGTAATTAGTTTGGGACAAATTATGCAATATTGTATAATTGTTCATGCTTAAATTTGCCACATTATGACACGTAAAAAGGCAATTTAACGGACACATGCGCAATTACCATCTCATAATTAACGTGGGACGATATTCCAAAAATATATTAAAATACAGTACGAAATTCGGTGAGGTGATATAGTTTGGAACGAAAACCCAAAATCACTGGTCAGTTTGGGACGTTTTCTGCAATTTTGTCAATAGTGCCATAGGCTAAGTATCTTAATCCACGGTAGATTTTCTTCATGAATCTATAGACAATTGGATTTTGAGCCTCTTGCATGTCATCCGTGGGTGACAGATACCCGAGGAGGTTATAATTTGATACCCCAAGATAAGCCAAGGTGTACTTCTACAATGATGCTTATATCAAGAGCTTCTGCTTTACAGATATTTCGCAAGGAGCCTTTCTTTTATGGACATGATAATTATGATCAACTAGTCAAGATTGCGAAGGTACTCCAGACATTACTTCCACAGATTTACTTGCAAACCTTTGTGCATTCATAATGTTAAAATACATACTTACTGATTTACACATGCATATGCGTGCTGATATTTTATAAAAGATTATTCAACTTATGTTGGATATTTGGTGTATGGTTGATCTCCTTAATTTTATTTATCTTCCTTTTCAAGGTAAATCACACTATTGAATTTACATAGTTTATATTTATTTTCTTTTTCACATCCATTATATTTTGTAGTTTTTGTTAAGTATATTAGGTATATTTATGTGTCTGAATCCCTTACTTAATTTGTTCTCAGTATGGACTTCGATGAAAACTTTGATGTCTATTTTAACATGGAACTCATATGATGAATGATAGGTATTGGGGACAGAGGAGTTGAACGCGTATTTGAACAAGTACCGGTTGGAACTGGACCAACATCTAACTGCCCTTGTTGGAAGGTTAAGGATATAAAACTCTTTAATCATTTTTCTAGCATAGATTTTGTTTGTTACCAGTCAAGAATCTTTGTTTTGTGTGTCAATAGGCATAGTAGAAAACCATGGACAAAGTTTATGAACAGTGATAATCAACATTTGGCTGTTCCTGAGGTAAGCAGTATGGGTACTGATTCATGTGATTATTTATTCATTTTGAAAGTTTTCAATCTGAATTTCGTTATTTATCTTCTGAAGGCAATCGATTTTATTGACAAATTGTTGAGATATGATCATCAAGATAGGCCAACGGCAAAAGAAGCAATGGTAAAATCTCATCCTGTTCAAGCCTCCATAAATATTTTGGGGATTTTAAAGAATGCGAGGATGTTGTAAACTTTTCACTTAGGATTTTTTACTGTGCAGAAATGGTAATTGCATTCCTCTAAACTATAAGTGAACTCAGAAATATTTCCTGATAGAAAAAAGAAAAAAATTAACTCAGAAATTGTTATTCGCTAATAAACTTCACCTATCTCCCTAAAAGTTGTACAAACAAGGCCTTCATTTTCCCTGATTTTCTAGTAAAACTCGGAATGTCGAAGCTGCTCTTTCAAATTTGGTACTGATTTAATGTGCTTCAGCTACACTTTAACAATTATTTTGGACACAATATTAAATTTCAAACATGATTAAATGTTGGAATTTGTGTAGGCCCATCCTTATTTTTATCCAGTAAGGAATGCAGAAAGCAGCCGAGCTCGTGGCCACTAAGACTAAAGCAGATGACTTTCCCAAATCTCGGTGCTTACTCGTTCTTGCTTCGGTGGTATGCTCGTATCGACAATTTATACAATTGATTGAGTCCACATTCATTTGTGTTGTGCTTGTTTTTATATGATTCATCTACAAGGTTTTCAGACTTAAAAGCTCTATTTGTTTCAGTATTGTACTTTGTGTTGTTAGAAGTAATAGATCAATTTGTTCTTTTTCCAAATCAACATTCTTTATCACCGATGATTTTGGCTGGAAATAACAACATTTCACTTTTATGGTTATAAAATTGGCTATTTTGTTCTTGACTGTAGATGAAGTGAATATGTCTCTTTTGTACCACATTTGGTTTGAATCTCTTCTCGACAAAACTACGGATTAAAAATGAGCAAAAGACAAAAACACTTCTATGCTTTGTCTAACTTCAAAAAACTTCCATGTGTTGTTTTTAACTCCCCAAAACTCCCAATTTTGCTCTCAAGTCAGTGCTAAGTACACCCCCATGAAAAGAGTGTGATTCAAATGCGGAAATTGCAAGTATATGTTCACATTTTGCTTTTGATATGATAATTTTACCCCGACGGCAAAGACAACACTCTTTGTACTTTGTTTAACTCACAAAAAATCCCTTTGTGTTACAACTCATAAATTCTTTCATGTGTTTGGTTTTAATTATCACAATCGATACAAATAGTATATACTTGGGTTTTTAAAAGGAATAAAACAAAAAATAAAAAAATTAATTAATTACTTAGGATAATTTTTGTCATTTCATCAAAAGTCAAATTATACTTGAGTTTCGAATGTGGTAATTAAAATCAAACAATGGAGAGTTTTGGTGGTCAAAATAATACATGAGGCTTTTTTTAGAGTTAGATAAAATATAAAGGGAAAATTTGCTTTTTTGGTACCATAGAATAGGTTAAATTGTACTTTTGGTACCATTGGATATAAAAATGCATATTTGGTATCACATGATAAGTTTTCATTGGTACCAAATCCAATTTTTCCTCAAAGTTAGTGATAATTTAATCCCTATGAAATTTATAATATTCAATTTAACCCCTCGTGGTTTAAAAAAGAGCATTTTATCACCTGAAATTTTGTAAAAGTTTCAAATCACGTTCCTGATATTTTTATAGGTGGCACTTTATCCACTTTTATTATGATAATATGCCATTTTACTCACTTTGTTATAATAAATGTGATAATTTATCCCTTTATGTTATAAAATAGTTTGCATGCATACTCTCAATTTCGACAAGTGAGTTACTCTCTCCGGCTGAAGGGGTAAATCGATTCATTAAAAATTGTACAGGGGTTAAATTGATTTTTTTTTTCAAATTATAGAGGGATAAATTGAACATTATGCATTTTATAGGGGGTAAATTGCTATTAACTTTGTAGAAAATTTGGATTTGGTATCAAAATTGCAATGAAAAATTATCATATGGTATCAAATTTACATTTTCGTATCCAATGATACCAAAAGTGTAAGTTAGCTATCTTATGGTACCAAAAAAGTAATTTTCTAAAATATAAAGGATTTTTTTTTCTTTTGCTCGTATAAGTTATATTAGCCTAGTTGCTTTTTCAGCTTTGAGCACAATTTTGTTGGGCTGATGATGGTATGAATGTAATTGGGCCTAGGAACACAATATGATAATAACTAGGGCTGGGCGGATTTCCATTGAAATTTCGGTTCGAGTTTCTGACCTAGTTCTGGAATACATGCTCAAATATGGAATATCAAATTAGATTTTTGGGTAAATTACGAATATCTATTATTAAAATCTCTCTTTCGTATTGGGTATTACAAAAATTCCTCTTAGGTTAGTCACCTTTTCACAATTAAACTCTGTCCCTAAGATGTTTTAATTTTGCTCTTGAAAGTTATTTGTAATGTTTCTAATATGTTATAAATTTTAAAATTTGGGTGTTAATTGTTATATCTTGTAAATTAGAAAAATAATAATCATATATTTACCATCAAAATAATTGATATAAATTTATAATTTCTCATAAATTTCAATATAAACTTTAATAAATTAAAATATCTTATTTATAATACAATATAATTTATAAAATAAATTCATTTAACTAATGTGTAAACAATTCATATTTATAAAATATATTATTAATATTCAATTTAATTTTATAGTTTACAATTTAAATTGCTAATAAATATATAAATACCTTTTTTTTGGCAGTATTTATTAAAACTTATGGGCAATTATAAATTTTATTAATTATTCTGATAGTAATACATCTCTCTTTTCTAATTTATAAGATATAATAATTTGATCCCAAGTTTAAACATTTATAAGAAATTACGAACAATACAAATAACACCCAAGAACAAAATTGGAACATTTTAAGGGCAAGGGGTTTAATATTGTAAGAATGTGACAAAGGTGAGGGGGATTTTTGTAATATCCAATATGTGAGGGTAATTTTTGTAATTAGGCCTTACATGAGGGGGTATTCATAATTTACCCTATTTTTTTTTTTAGTTGGTGTAAAATTTTGATATTATTCCAAAAACACTTTACTAAACACTATATGATAAGTCTAGTTGATAGATATATTTCAAATCAAAATATAACTCTATTTCATATCTAAACTAGAAAAATAATTATCCTATTTAAATTATAACTCATTTAGATAAACATATAATACAATATTCAAGTATATCGAATAGTTTAAACATAGAAGCTGTTTGTGATTTATCTATCCTAATGATAGGATGTAAAAATTATAAAATCACCAAACAAATTTAAAAATTAAAAATTAGTCGTCATTTTCCAATATGAACATGAAAACCTTTTTTCTTTTAAATATAAATAAAAGCTACTCCAAACTCATAATTCTAAAGTTGAACCTGATTTTGTATTGCTGTTCACGGGTCCATAAAAAAAAACAAGGACTCTTGAAGAGATACTGCATTTGATATCAGATGCAGTAACTTCTACACTTTTTTTCCCTGAGTAGAGATAACAGAGATAAGCCTAAAAACGATGATTTGGATATTGTACAACTAAATTTAATTATGTGATATTGATATTTGATAACACATAAAGTTAAAAACAATGTATAATCACAAAACAAACTTAAAAACTACTCGTCCCATGACAGATTATATTAAAAACCTTTTTTTTTCTTTTCTTTTAATATAAATAAAAGCTATCCAACTCACTATTCCAATAAAAGTATATAAATGTAATTCTATTAAATGTTAAACAATAGTTCAATAAATAATAATAACAAAAAATCTCTAAATTTTAAAAAAAGAAAAAAAAAATTAAGTGAACCACTAGTTCATTGATTTTACCGGTTCGAACTGGTTAATTAGGAGACTGGTTTTTAGGGGAAAACCGGACTGGATTAAGGATAGGTTAGCGGTTAAACTGGGCCAACCGGCCGGTCTGGTCCGATTTTCAAAATACTGGTTTATATGGCTGGAAAGTTCTTGGCGAGAGCTTTTTAATGGTACAAGTTTTTTGTTTATTAAACGCAGTAAATAATTCTTAGAAATAACAAAGTTTCGAGACATTAATTAAATTAAAAAATACCTCATAATCTACAAGGAATAATGCCACAATAATTTTCTGATATGATATAGGGTACATAAGCATGCTATGATAAAAGTTTTGGAGCATAGTTTTAAGCATATCAAAAATCACCATTAAAGCTCAAGCAAATGTGGAAAAAAAATCTTTCAATTTTGATATTAAATATGTCTTTTTTTAAAGGTTTGATACCAAATATCTAATGTACGTATAAATTTGGTATGAAAAATATAATTCCTTTGTAGTATATATGTGCGTGCAAAATATGATTTGATTTCAGTGTATTACTTTGCTCGAAAATGTTGTAAAATGATTTTTCTTTTTTTGAATAAGTCAATTTTGTGTGCATCTCTTTAAGTGAATATGCTATATTATATAATTCTTTAATTTCCACTAGATTAAATTTGTTTACGATATTTCATACTACTAATTTAACCTATAATCATTTAATATATGAAGGGTTGCTAGTTTTGGTTATATTTTGTCAATATCATTTGGGTTCATTCATGCTTAATAATCTCTTTATTTACAATTTATAATAGCCTCATTGCCTTTTCAGCTCTGACTACAATTTTGGTGGGCTGGTGGTGAGAATCACTATAAGATTGGCCCTATGAACAAAAATATGAACTTAATATGAGAGTAAGTAGGGCCGTGCGGATTTCAACTCAAAATTCGATTCAATCCAGTTCGTTATTCGGATTTTTTTTTCAATCAAAGATCCATTGATCTATTCCAATTATAAAAATATGCAATTCGATGTGGAATCAATATGAATCTAAATTCCATTCGCTCCACTATAAATCTATATTAAAAAATAAATAAATAAATTATGTATACGAATATTTTATTAAGATAAAAAAAATTGAAATAATATTTTATCATTAGTTGAAAATTCATTTCTAATAACATCTAAAGATATGAATATTAATTAAGAAATTTTAAACAAATAAATTAATTTAAACGAAATAATAACGTTGACAAAGTTTCAAAAAATAATAATAGTTTGAATTTTGAAAGCATATATTTTATTGAGTAAAAATAAGGTTCAATATTCGGTCAAGTCTTTATAAGATTCAATAAATTTAAAAAAAATAAGATTCGAGAAAGATCTGAATCCAATATAAATGAAGTTTGAAATAGAGCCAAACTCAAATTAGCCCAGACTCGACTCAAATCCAACCTATTGCTCTAAGTATTAGTTGACCGTTAATCACAGGGGGTCAATTAAGATTTTAATAGTTTGAGGAAGATACGTGACTCTTTAAATAGTACAAGAGGGGTACATGATTGTTTCAATAGTTCAATAAGGCAAGTGAAGGAATATATAATAATAGTTGTGATGTATATGAAATTAACCCATTTAAGAATTGCTCCTTTATGTGTTTTGTCATCTCATTTGGGTTCATTCATGCTTAAAGTTCTCTTTATTTATAAATTGAGCATATAACAAAAATATTCTCTATATTTTGTCTAACTCTCAAAAAATTTCATATGTTATTTTAAAATGCAAAAATTGCAAGTATTTATTAATATTTTGTTTTTGATATGACAATTTTATCCCTAACAGCGAAATACAGAAACTCCTCATGTGCTTTGCTTAACTCCCAAACCTTGTGCTATTTTAACTCCCAATAACCTCCATGTTTTTTATTTTAATTAGCACAATCAATCCAAGTAGTATATACTTGAGTTTTCAAGAGGAATAAATAAATAAATAAATAAAAATCTAATACATAGGGATAATTTTGTCGCTTCGCCAAAAGTCAAAAGTCAAACTCTATTTAAGTCGATTATGATAAATAAAATCAAACACATATGACTTTTTAGGAGTCAGACAAAACATAGAAGGTGTTATTTTGTCTTTCACTCGATTAGAAATTAATGTCCTCATTTCTTAGATTCGTCTGATGTTGTCTACAAAGGTTGGGGTTGCTTGCAAATTTCATGTGATGGTAAGAAGTCAACAGTGAACTTCCTCGTTCAGGACCGGCCGTCATATTAGGGGGCCAAGGCCAAATTTATAAAAAGAAGAAAAAATTTATTTATTAAAATTTATATTCTTACTTTTAAATTTTCTTTATTTTTGCTCGATACTTTTAATTAGCTAAACGGAGACTACATAACAGTAAAGTAAGAAGGAAAAAATAAGGAAAATAAGAAAAGATACTAGTATGAATTATTGAATTTACCTTGTTTAATCTTAGTGTCGGACCTTTGGCTCACTAGAAAAAAGACAAAGGTGGAGAAAAGACAGCTCCTAAGCCCTTAATTTCCCCATATACAAATGCGTCCCCAATAATTCTCAAGTACGAGACCAAATCCACACACAATCCATGTACGACAATGTTATGTCCCCTCTGAATTTTCACTGCTCTTTAAAGGTCATCTAATATGTTGTGTAATCAATTTTCTGAGACTGCACCTTTAGACTATAGATAAGAAATCAGTTCTTGCCGGGTCAAATTGGATGTGTACATGACATTAAACACACACCAACTTGCTGGTTACTGCCCAAATCTATGCATGGGCAAGAATATCTAATTTAATTACCCCCCTTTTTTTTTATTTGCGTGTAGAGTTATTTAAACAAACATGATGCAAAAGTTTTTTGGCGGGTTTGAATTAAATGGATTCAATGATTGTTGGTTGGTTCTAATAAGTTCAAGTTTGCAACAAAGATAAGCTGAGGATGATTCCGACAATGTACCCCTCCAATCCAAAGCTTAGGCTTATTAGTATGTAAAACGAGGGGAAAATGAGAGAGTATTCTTGAATTTGAAGAATGATTAATGTGAAAATGTGTTTACCTTGGAGATTTATATATCATCCAGTGGTGGAGTTAGACGAATTTCTTTGGGGGGCGAGGATGTTCAGGGCTACGCACTAAATTAAGAAAGTAAAATAATATATTATTTTTACAATTTTTTAGCAAATTCTTTTTAAAGTTGTCAAGAATTACTCCACCCATTTCAAATTAATTGCCATATTTGGCTTTTTTACACAGATTAAGAAACTTAATAAATAGTTATTCTTTTAAGATAAAGTGCAAAAAAATATCGTACTAATGATTGCTTAAGTCATTGATCTCTATGCACTCTATTTTATTGTGTAAACCTAAAAGTAAAAAACAAAGATTTATTGGGAAACAAAATGTTACAAGTAATTTGAAGCATGAAAATTTTGCAAATGTGCCAATTAATTTGAAACGGGGGAGTAATTTTTTGAAGCGCTGCACTAAATGAAATAGAATAATAAGAAGAAAATCCTATTATATAGGATTATATTCTTTTTATGATTAGTAAAAAGAAAATAAAAATCAAAGCAGACATTTCATATTAAAATGTTGAAGTTGGATTTCTTAACCAGGCTGTAAAACTCTTAAACAAGGTCCTTACTAGCACAACAAAGAAAACAATTGTGTAGTATTCTGTCAGAATTTCTTGGGGGGGCGACCGCCCCCCCCCCCCTCTCTTCATTGAGTTCCACCATTAATAACATGTATGATTATTTGATATAATTAGGGCCTTGTCCTCCTTTATTAGAGCATGGGATATTTTTATGATTCTGTTACAAGCCAATCAAAATTTCTATTAGAGATAAGCTCCAAATAAGATTAATATCTCCAATCGTAATTAGGCGAATTTAGAGACATGTATAAAGTGTTTAACCGTAATTAAACGACAATAATCTTGGATAATAATACTCCCTCCATTCCACAATACATGTCTTTTTAAAGAGAATATTTTGTTCCATAATACATTTCACTTTAGGAATTCAAGATGGACTACGCTAGCATCACAGCCAAGCATTACATCCCACGATCACAGTCCATAATATAGAATTGCAAAAAAAATCCATAACTAATCATCAAATAAAAATAAACACCCATAATATAAAATTACAAAAAAAAACCCATAACTAATCATCAAATATAAATAAATCATATTTATAAAATAAACCTAAACCCTAAAACGCTAGACCCCTAAACTCTAAAACCCTAAAACCCTAAAATCCTAAATCAAACTCTAAATTAAATACTTTGTCATAAACCTTAAATTATAGGCATTGCAAATACTTTCAAATTATGAATTTATATTTTTATTGTAATTTTTGAGATATTTTATATTCAAATATTGATAAATGATAAATTAACATTAGGAAAGTAATGAATGATTTTTTATATGAGTAATATTGTATAATTTAGGTAGTCTTTTGTAATTTTTTTAAAGTTGAGATATTTTTTAAATTTTTTAGTGTATTTTAAGATTTTTAAATTATAGAATGTCACATCATAACAAAATCTAAATTTAGTGGTAAAAGTTGCAAAAGATTTTCACAAATCAAAATTGTGGGGGTGAAAATTGAAAAAAAAAACCGGCTAAAGAAGTTGCCACAGGTAACAAAATTTCTCCAACCAATTAGATGTGGCTGTACATGGGCTGTGAAATAATGGACTGTGATATTGTCATTTTCCATTCAAGATAAACTTAAATGTTATTTTGACATTTTTATCCTTCTTCATTAAAAAGAGAGAAAGAAGAAAGATGCATGGGAATTGAGAAAGAAAGAGATCGATTATAGAGAGTTACAAAAAATTTAATTACTTATTAAGGATAATTTTGTCCAACTGCACTCTTATTTTTTTAAAATTCAGGGTATTAATTAATTCATTTATCCATATAAAAAAAACCTTAAATGATATGTAACGTGGAATGGATATAGTTTATAGCAACATTTTCTTTGAAAGTTGAACTTACTCAATGATGACCTAAATTGTCCCAGGCAGTAATAAAGTGGAGGTTATTATTTGTCTAGGTGACCTATCGATTTGAGTACTGAAGATTCAATGTCAATCGAATCATGATATGAAATCCCGCGACAAGAAAAAATAATTCAAATTCCTAACAAATTACGTCCACTGATTGAACAATATCTTTATTTATTGGTTACCGACTCCTTTTTCTTATTTTCCTTGAACTTGAAATCAATGTCATTATCAAAGAAAATTCAAAGGACTAGTAAATAACTGAAGAAAAATAATAAACCCTTAATGAGAAGGCACGACTGAATGTGCCATGACAAAACCAAAAGGTCCAAAACTGGTATTGCATGAGTATTAATTTATACTTCCTCCGATTTTTTTTTTACTTGTCATTCTGGCGAAAAAAAAAATTTTGTTTACTTTTATTTGTCGTTTAAAGAGTTTAATGTAAATTAATTTTTACCTTCTTGATCTGATTATTTGATTTTTGCATAATCAATTTTTTAAGCAAATATATATCTCAAATCATCATTTTAACCAATTAATTATATCATTAATTACCATTATATAAACATTAATAAGAAAGGTAAATTTGAGAGAAAAAAATTAATTTTATATTGAATTCTTAAAATAATAAATATATATATATATTTTTTTATCAAAACGACAAATAAGAAAGCGGAAGAAGGTACGTGTGCACTTCCTAGAAAACCCAATCATTGTCAAAACAATTTAATGATTAGGGACTTTAGGTTTCAACTAAATTAGTGAGCGTATTAAATTAATGAACCCCCACTATCGATCATTGAGCTTCCTATTGCCACGTCACCTATATTTATCTTTGTCATAATTATTATATCTTATTTAATAACAATACATATTTATGGCATCGAATTGAACCATTAAAATTTGGAGTTATGGAAAAACACCAACTTTCTTTTTTCTTTTTGAGGGGAGAAAAACACCAACTTTCACTATACGTACCTAATTAGGGGATTGAAAATTGTAAAGCTAAAATATCTTTTTGGACAAAAAGAAAGCCGATCATGCATGTTTTTATTAACTTTATTTGTTTAGCCACTTTCCCCCCTCTGTTTTTCTTTTTAATTACTTTAATTACGTTGTAATAATCTCATTGCAGTGATAATTGTTATTAGCCTTCTCACTATGATTAATATATAACTCAGCAGCAGTCTCAGCTAGATTCAGATTTTCGTACATATACGTTCAACCAAATTCGGATTCAAGTCAATCTGATTTTCGGATTTTTGTTAAAGTCTAGATAATTATTCGATTTCACAAAAATCACTATCCTCAAAATCTCCACTGTTATCTTCATCCAAAACATATTATTTGATACAACATAATCATTCAACTCAATTTAGGTACGGACGTAAACTTTATATCTTATATATTGAACTTTAAAAGATGACTCAAAGTTATATATAATCGTAACATGTGAATTAAGCATTTGTTGGGGTTTATGTGTAAATAAAATAAATAAAAGTAAGAGATGTATCTATTCGGTCTGAAGAGATACCCTTTGGATCTAACTATTGTGTCCCTTTTTAAGAGACACTTTTGTGTCTATAAATATGAAACAGAATCTGGCAAATTCTTAATCAATTAATATAGTAATTAAAAGGAAAAATACTACTCTCTTTCTCTTACTTTTGTAAAAATTTAGTTTGAAATTTTTGTTTGTTCAAGTTCATCGTGGGTTCATTATTTGTGCAAATAATGAACAACAGACTGTTGTATCTTGGGAGACTACCGGGAACCAAACTGTATGCACTGGGCAGCCTAGAAAATATTGTCTTAAGGAAATTTGTTTCGGCAAGCCTCGATCTTATTTCCTTTTTATGTATTGATTAAAGTGTCTAAATAATCCTAACCACGTAGCATGATTTATATGTGTTAATAATGCATGAATTTATTTGCTAGAATATTATTTATTAAGTGCTATGTTTTGTGAAACATTTTTTTTTGGTTTCTCAAGGGTTAAGTTTAATCCCTTTCGAGGCGGGTCGGACACATTAAGTGGGTACCTCTTCCAACAGGGATTCGAACCTGAGTCCGCTACTTTGTAGTGACTAGTCCCTTCCACTAGACCAATCACTTGCTGGTATGTTTTGTGAAACATATAAGTGCACATATTGATGGACATCAAGAGTATTTGGTTGATTGCGTTAAAAGACAAACGTAATGATAGTGCATCAAAATTAATTTTAGTTGCTAGTTCAAAAAAGAATGAAATCATAAATGAAAATAACGATTCATATCTTGTTATATTGACACTAAAAGCTGCTGACTTGCTTATAAAATTAAATAGTCCAATATTTATTTATTATAAAAAAATACTATATTATATTTCTAACTAATCAAGTCATTTCAAGTTCATTTATTTGTTTTATAATATATTTTAAATAAAAATTATTGTCCTCAAATTTGTAAGACAATGAAACAATTAATCGAGTTGAAATATGGAGTATAAGATTAAAATACGCTCCACTGACAACTCTTGTTATATATGATGTCATAAACGTATGCATTAAAGAATTTACGTATACAATGTGGGGAAATGAAGGAAAATTATTAATTAGACCCGGTATATGAGATATTTTTGGACTCTATAGTTAAAAATATATCAAGTTATTAATTTTGATGATAAGGTGCTCTCACAATTATAATGTTGTATATTTTCAATACTGAAATCTAGAAAAATCAACTAGACCCGGTGTAGTAAAAAATATCCTTGAAAAGAAAGTGATAATCATTAGGAGTGAAATAGGATAATAAATGTATATATATAACCTGGAGTAAATTAATTAATGATTAAAATTAAAAATGGATAGAGAGAAGAGGAGAGCAACCTTATCGACAAGAGTGCGCACTGCGCAGCCACAGCCGCCATTACCTCTTCCGTCCTTTTTTGTTTAGAGTAAAAATTACAATTAATAATTACTACTATTATTATCCTAGAGAGAGAAAGTCGAAGGGATATGGAAAAGGAATAGATAGGGATATTTTCTTTTAATTCAGGCATGGTTCAATTCTCCAATCATAAGAGCATAAATAAATAAAATATTACTTTACATTTAATTAATATTTTTAGGAGTAATATTCAATCACAATAAAATATATGAATCTAGCCAAAGTCAAATTTGAGATAAGTTTTCCGAGTTTGGCTTATTATTTCTGGAAGACATGAGCGTGACCAATTGATTACCAAGTTCACTTTTTCCTTAATTATACTTTGAACATTTTCTCATATCACCTCCTAATCTTTTTGAGTTCCCACTTAATCACCTAAGCTATTAAAAATATCTCAATAGTCACCTTAAGATGTAGAAAACTAGAATCTAATAGAATATTTCGCTCAACTTTAATGATGTGATTTTGAACGTTCTCTTATTTTGTGACCAAAATTTTTAACGCATTTTTACACTTTATCACTAAACCTTTGAACGTTATCACACATTTCCATCCCGATCCATGCATGTCTACGTTGTTCCAGATTAAAGCCACGTGGAGCCTTAAAAATTGAATATTCTCGCAGATTCCACCGGCAAACAATTAAAGTTAGTGATCTGGGTCACTTTGGCATAGCTTCTTTCCCACACTAATACTAGCCTTCAAGCATGACAGAAGAAGGTCACTTTAGCATAACGGCCCCTTTTTTTCTTTTTGTGTTCTTTCTAGCTCTGGGTCTTTTTAGCTTAAAGTCATTTGGTTTTCCCAAATTTCGATAAATCTCCTGCTCCATCTTCCTTTTGAATTTACTTCATTTGCACGTTATTATTTCATGGTTTACTTAAAAGACTCTGTTCAAAATGATTTAGTGCAATTGTTATAACACGTCATTAATAACATGTGGTGCAACATATAAATAATAGTTAAACACATGTATATGACCACATCAGTTATGTCCTAATTCATGTTTGGAGACAGTTTTCATTATCTACATTGATCTGGATCATATCTACATATATAACTATCATCACGTGTCATAGGTAATGTGGTGCAGCGGTTGCACTAAATAATTTCTCGAGTATTATGGCACTTTTGTTTTGATTTTTTAAGAGTATTAAAATAAAAGGGATCAATATTTCATTTATATAAAAATAATTATCATATAATATTTCCAAAAAAAAAATTAAATAATATTCTCTTTAAAGAAATTTATTGTATCTCTAAATGAATTCTATATTAGATTGGCATTAAATAACTTATATTAATTCTACTTTACTCGCATAATTTTGATGTGACATAAAGTTAAATATATCTCAACACATTTTGCTTTTTTCTTTAACCTCCAAAAAAAAAACCAATGTCTAAAAAATAAAAATAATTACTCATTTTATCTTTTAAGAACTCAAAAAAAAAAAACAATCTTTTTATAAAATGCACAAAGATCGAGATCATTTTAAAACCATCTTTAAATATTTAAAAGCCAACCAAACGGACCTTGCTTTCTTCAGCCTTCCCCGCCTATTTAAACACCTGATTAATTATTATTCTAACCAAACCTGATCAACTTGCAGAAATAACCATTTCTATCTACAACTTACACTGATAAAAATCAAATAAATAAAAAATAGAAATGGTGGTGGACAGCGGCGGCGTGGTAACGGCGGCGGTGGTGGTGAGAGAATACGACGAGAAAAAAGACTGCAAAGCAGTGGAAAAAGTAGAAAATATATGTGAGGTTGGTGGTGGGCCCAGTAGTACTGGAAAACTCTCTCTCTACACCGACCTCTTAGGTGACCCCATTTGCAGGGTCCGCCATTCCCCAACTTATCTCATGCTGGTTAGTTTGTAATTCCCACATCGATTTTTTTTCTAATTTTTTAGTATCAATGTTACTATATTATAACTTTTAACTTTGTCAGGTGGCGGAGATGGTGGTGGTGGGCGGCGGAGTTGATAAGGAAAGGAGAGAGATAGTGGGCATGACAAGAGGTTGTGTCAAAACCGTTACGTGTGGGACAAAATTCTCCACTAAACCGCCGGATGTGGTCCCTGTTTATGACAAAGTTGGTTATATTTTAGGCCTCCGTGTATCTCCTTCTCATCGGTACCATTTTTTTCCATTTCTAGATTTTTAATATGATTGAATAGTTTCCAATTATGGATTTTTTGGTGGTAAATTTTGCATGACCGCCTGCCTATATTTTCGTTTGATTCTTCTTTTCTTCACATTTTCCATACATGGCGTACTATATTAATGTCTAATTTTGGGTTCGTTTCATTTGAATTGTTCAGAGATATAAATTTGTTTTTTAACTTTATTTGATTAATTGTTATATAAAATGACATCAAGTCCATCATCAAATATATTTTAATTTTAAAATTTTGTTTATATAATATTAACACTCAAAGAAGTTAACAAAAAAATATCGTTTAAATTTGTATGTAATTAGCGAATTGAATTCTTAAAACTTCATATCATATCAAATATCGAACAACTTAATTTGATTTCCAATCTTAACAACACTAGCTAAAATTAACAATTTGTTTTTGTTTTTTTATTTATTTTACTTTTTGATTAATTATTGTTTATCACGTTTTGCAGGAGAATGGGAATTGGATTGAAGCTAGTCCGAACAATGGAGCAATGGTTCGTCAAAAATAATGCTCAATATTCCTACATAGCCACAGAAAACGACAACCAAGCCTCAATTAACCTCTTCACCCAAAAATGTTACTACTCCAAATTCCGTACACCCTCCATTTTAGTCCAACCCGTATTCGCCCACCGAATCCGACCCAACAACAAAATCAACGTCATCAAACTCAACCCAGCCGACGCCGAGTCACTCTACCGCCGCCACTTCTCCACCACCGAGTTCTTCCCACGCGACATCGACTCCGTCTTAAACAACAAACTCAATCTCGGCACCTTCCTCGCCGTCCCAAAAGGATCATACGACGCCGTTCCCTGGCCGGGTACGGAAAAATTCTTAACGGGTCGACCCGAGTCGTGGGCCGTGCTCAGCGTGTGGAACTGTAAAGACGTGATGAGACTCGAGGTACGTGGCGCGTCGCGCGTGAGGAAAGTATTTGCGAAGACTACGAGGGTAGTGGACCGGGCTTTTCCGTGGCTAAATTTACCTTCAGTGCCTGAAGTCTTTGGGCCGTTTGGGTTTCATTTTTTGTATGGGCTTGGAGGTGAAGGCCCAAAAAAGGTGAAGTATATTAAAGCTCTTTGTGGGCTGGCCCATAATTTGGGTAAGGAGTTTGGGTGTGGAGTGGTAGCTACTGAAGTGGCGAGTTGTGATCCGCTTAAGTTAGGGATACCACACTGGAAGAGTCTATCGTGCGCTGAGGATTTGTGGTGTATGAAAAGGTTAGGAAAAATTGACAGTGACGAGTGTGTGGATGATTGGACTAAATCGCCCCCGGGTTTGTCAATTTTTGTTGATCCTAGAGAGTTCTAATTTTGTAAATTTTTGTCTTTACTGTTTATTATTAGGAATATAGGACTATAGGAGTGGGAAGATATGGATCCTTTTTGCTGTGGTTTTTGTGCTGTAAAGAGAATAACCTTCGTCCGATTACATTCATCCAATAACGGTGGATTATATTCATAGGGGTTAAATAATAAATACATGTGTATAAGAATACAAAAAATTGTCATCTTATACACATTTGTCCCTCATCCAACAACTCAGTAAATTAAATTCATCGGGATAGACACACAATTCTCCATCGATCCTTTTGTATATGGATGTTTTTCCTTTTCTTTTATCTTTCTATTGGTTCGTGCGCGGCAGCTGGTCAATCAGGTTCAGGTTAAGCCCGAACAGCTTAATAAATTAGCCAAACAAATGTTGTTGATATATGCAGTTCGCTTTAGCATCTGTCAAAATTTTATATTTGGTACCATAGTTTAACATCATAAATAAATTTTGTTACCAATATTAAAAAATTTAAAACATATGATATATCAAACTCAAAATAAATTAAATCCAAATCTATAACTTGAATAAAAAATCCTAATAAATCGAGTAGGATATCAACTGCAGTCCGTCCAAATGAGTAATGACAACCTGTTGTAAAATATTTATTTGGTTAAGTGATTATGTGTGAAGAGATTTGATGAACAATGGTGATAATTGTCAAGAGAGATAACAGAGAGAAAAATAAACGTGTAAATTATACCAATTTTACACATAAAGTAGAATCCAAGTCTCCATAGCAATATATAAACAAACATACCCGAAGCATGCCTTAAAGACATACGTTCACATAGTTCAAGCCATATCAATAATTAAATCATAATATAGCTACTGTATATAAAATCAATGTATTGAATTCATCATGCATTGTGATTTACGGACAGAAAAGAAAAACCTCAAATTCCATAATATTTATGCCCTTCGTTTTTATATAACTAATTTTTTTTTATATTATAATCCACTTTGTTTTCGTAATACATTTCTTTTTAAAATGTTTAAATTTATAGCCAAGTTGGGACACAAATTGATTGTAGATGGTTTACACTATATACATAGTCAAGGTGAATGTAGTGATTTGATAGTGACAATTGTTTTTGGGTAGTTAACGAAAATAGAGAAACCATGGGCGCTCATTAATGGAAAGCTCATTCTTCTTTTGGTGTGCGACAAAAATGCGAATGCGGGCCGTGGACCCTTGAGAAATTGCATGAGACATGATGATACATGTGTGCTATACTACAATGTTTGATTATGATGCATCATATATGCATGTCCTTTTTTTATTTGGTTATGTCGGATCAATGTTTGTTTATGGAGATATGCTTTGATGTTTTGTGCAAAATGAAAACAACGCGATAAATTCACTCGCGTGCTACACGTTCTTTGTCCTATATTTATGTTGGTTATTACAATAAATAATATGGAAGGGTTGTGAACTCGAAAAATTCAGAATCCAAAAGGTCGGAATTCGACTTGATATAACTAAAGTTGGATCTAAGTATGCTTGATTGACAGTGATCCTATCCTACCCGGCCCAGATTAAAAGTGAAACTACCCCAAGCCCAATAGATCATTGACTAATTGCACACAACATATACATTTTTCAGCAATCTGATGATTTTATCGAGCCCAATAGTTTGATAGAGTATATGGCTATTACAAAAATATTTAAGATTGGGCCTTGGTTTAATAGCAATTAGGGCTGTCAATGGGGCGGATTTAAATTCGGATCCATTCGAATTCGGTCCGATTTATTAGGATAATTGTCCGATTAGAGATTCGATGGACATGATCCGATTATAAAGATCCGAAATTCGAAACTATGGAGCGAATATGGATTTAGGTTGATCCGATCCGTTAAAGATCCGTATCCGACAACAAATAAAAAGAAAGATATATATACAAAATGACTTATAAAAATAAATATCATTAATAATATTTCAACGTCAATTTAAGAAGATAGTAATTTATAATTCGTTTATAAATTTATTTAAACCAATATATTTATTCTACAAATATGAATATAGTAAAGAAACTTTAAAAATGTAAGCTAAAATTAAATAAAATTGAAAAGATAATAAACTTGTTTTAGGAAAAAAATATTAATTTAATTTTTTAAATACAAATTTATTAGATTCGAAAAATATTTGATATCCGACCAAATCCAACCAAGATCCATTGGATTCAAAAAATCTAAATCCGAGCACACTCCGAGCAAGATCCGAATCCGACATGATTCAATATGATATAAATTTACATTCTTATTGATTAGAATTTTGTGTTGAAGATTGAGATATATAACAAAATTAACCTATCACCAACTTAATCAGAAATTAATATAATCAAATATACTTGATCATATGTCCCGGGTCCAAAATTAAATAAACATAGGATTGATTTCTCTCTAGCATGATATTACAACATAGGAAAATAAAATTGTAGGCAAAAGACCTTAAAAACTAACATAGCTCTAAAACAAAGCTAAACCTAAATTCAAATAACACTACATCAAAAAACATTATACTAACTAACCATCATCCATTTTTATGAAATTCCAAAATTTCAGCTGAAATTAATCTTTTAGCAGCAACCAAATTAAAAGTTCCCACTCATGAAAAGTAGTTTAATGATTAGGAATATCTCCTACTTCTCGAAGGAGTCGTCGATGCAGGGCTCTCAGACGTATCCGAGCTGCTATTCTCACCTCGTCTCTCTTTACTAGACCAGAATCTCGAAAATATCTTTCTCACTTTGTTAGCATCAACATTTTCTACATTTGGTTTAGCATCATAGTCCTCATCCGTGTTGGTGGTTAGAGACCTCGAGCTCCCGTAGGACCCACCCGGGACCAAAGTCGTAACAGAACTAGGTATATCATCGGGTGTGATACTTCCACTGGCTGCTGCTTCAGCTCTGGCTTGCTCAAAGAAAAGAACTTGTACGATGACCCGCATGGGAAGCCTTTCGTTTTGCACTGCATGTGCACAAGCCTCGGGTGATAGCTTTCGGCAATCCATTAACTGGCAAATTCTCTTTTTCTCGCTCTTCGTTAACCCCTGGTGTTCCTGTAACGAAGAATACAAAATAAATAGATGTCACAAGATTATTCCAAAGAAGAATATATGAAGATATGCTAGAGAAACTAGAATATACCAGGATTGAATCAAATTACTTCAGCAATTACAAGAGCAAAAGAATATACATTTTACATAGTATATACAATTTTTTCTAGAGTGAAATGCAAATAAAAAAACCCTATACTTTCTCTAATTAGCAAAAAAACGCTATGTTATTTTTATTACAAAAAACCTCCCCTGTGATATTTTTTATTAGTGAAAAAACCCTCCCAAGCCGGAGTCCTATTCACCTAAAAAAATTGACAATAATCCCCAACTTTGAAAATTGGCAATGACCCCCCTGTTCACTTAGAAAATTGGCAATAACCTCCCTATTGATTAATGAAGGAATTTTCAAATGGTTTTTCTTGCTAATAAAAAAGAACAGAGAGGAGGTTTTGCTAATAAAAACACAAGGGTTTTTTTGCCAATTAGGCAAAGAACAGAGGGTATTTTTGCAATTAACTCTATTTTTTATTACATGGGTCCCCATTTCAAATATCGTTAGGGCCCTCAAAAGAGTAGGAGGACTAGCCTGGAACAAAGTTGCAAGTTTCTGAAAACAAAGCTAAAAAGGACAACAAAAATAAGAATATATAAACAATAAAGAGGAATATGGAAATATACCTTGAGGTACATGTCAATAGCGCGGTATAGTCCATCATGGGTAGATCTCGGAAAGCTCGAAACCATTTCAGCTAGATCAACAAATCTCGACAAAGTTAGAGATGAATCTTTAGCAGCTTCAAACAAATAACAATCAACCAATCTAGCCACCTTAATCTTCGAGGCTTCCGAATCAAATCCTATACATATCTCCTTAAACTCGGAAGCATCAGGGTCATCGATCTCCGCACTATGTTCTTGCATCACAAACTTCTCAACCAAATCGTGCATTATATCTATATTATACAAGATTGTTTCACGAATATCACCTATGGTTGCTTCATCGAGTTGCTTTCCGATTATTTTTATAAGCGCCCTTTTTCCGGTCTCGTTACATTCTAACATCATCGATGCTTGTAGTAACTTGAGCAAGAAACTACAAGGCAAAGAGTTTTTCTCTTCAGGAAGCAGCCATGTAATGGTATCGACCAAGTAACGGTACTTTAAAAGCTCGTTTCCTTGTATAGTCCCTTTGCTAAAACCCGGGAGTCGTTTTAAAGCATATGCTTTTAAAGATTCTCCTATAACATCACCACTAATTTTCCCTCTAGCTCGTATGGTCGTAATAACTCGCTTATATAAATCGATTTGAAGTTCACATATGTCCTCGACCCACCAATCTTTCGGAACCGTTAGTTGTTTTTTAACACCGTTCCAAAGAGGGTCGTTTTTGCTTTCGGAAGGGAGCTTCTTACGATTGTAAGTGTAGGACCAGTCGACTTTTGAAAGGTCGATTGAAGCTCGACTAGCTATTGAATCTAGACAACGGCTAACGATTTTCAACTCTTCTGACAACAGAAGAAGTGATTTTGTTGTTTGAAGTACTATAATCGAGTCTTTCCAGCTTCGGAAAATGCTGGATGTGAGAAAGACGTCGATTTTGTATACGAGGTTTCCTTTATCGACAGTCTCGTACATTTGTAGATACTCCGCAGCACAACGTGCTGCTACCACGTTGTAAGCGTTTAGTGTTACTACCATACCGTAACAAAACTTAGCACATATTTCGAACGCAGAAGGTCCACCGGGGATATCGAGAATGTCGATTTCGTTATTTGTTTCATCATCTGTGTCGGAAACGAGCTTCTGAAGGTGGGAACTCTTGGAGAGAAGAGGAAACTAGAAAAAATGAAATCATATTAACACAAAAAAAAAAAAAATGTTTAAGTATGGATAAAAGAATTTATTTATACCTTGTGGAGATAAAACTTGACATCTCCAACATTGATAACCATATCTGTTTCTAACTCTGTCGCCACATATCTGAAAGAGTCAAATTAAGTAACCTAAGTTTAAGCTGATAAGTTTATTGCAAATTAACAATGAAATACAAAATAAATACTTCATTTACTAGCAAATATAGCTAACCTGACTGTATCCCCATCAGAGTGAAACTGGTCAGGCTTGGATCCAAGCTTCATAAACTTCATTTTGGCTTCAAGATCTCAGTTTCCTACCACTCCCGTGTCCGTAAAATTACCAAGATACCCTCAACTTACAGGGGAAAATGAAGTTGAAATTCTTTTTATCCAATTAGAGCATATATCAGATTCTGAGGTCTCTTATCAAAAATCAAGCTCAAGAATTCACATTCCTCAAAATATCATTCACCAATGGAGTTGAAGAGACCTGTTCAAAGCCAACATAATTATGGATATAAGAGGAGGAGCAACACCAAATTTACAGACAAGAAATATTATCTAGTTTTGGAAGATAGTGAAAACATATTTACACAAATGAACAAGGTAGCACTAAAACCAACATAAATGTTCTCTGAAATGGCAATATAATAGAAACTAATAAATTTTCCCAAAACAATTGCATCCACGTGATGAAAAGGGTAAACATTACCAACAACCAACATAAATTGCAGAAATCAAACAAAATACTAAAAAAAGAACCTATTCATAACTATTTCCAAGGTTAGAGTCACATGAGGGAATAATTAACCAGAACCCAAATGCAGAAAAGAAAATTATATTTATCCTAAAAAACACATAAAGATGGAATCTTTACCATCAAATTCCATTTTCTAATTAAACCCAGATACAATATGCATTCAAATCCAAAAATCAGAAGAAAAGAAAGAAAATTTAACCTTAGTATTCAACTGAACTCACCTAAGATTGAAATCTCATGTAATAAAACAAAAGCACTTGAAGATTCAGTTTTAGGGCACTAGTTTATACTTCAATAACTTTGAGGAACAAAAACAAGAAGAGATTCGGAATCAAACACCACTTTATCAGAAAGAAAAGGAATCACAAACAAAAATTGAAAAAGATGAGTTGTCCTAAATCTTTGCTACCCACCAAAGAAACACCATGTTTTAACAAAAAGCCAAGCTCAGAATGTTCTCATCTATCCCTTTCCCTTTAGAATCATACAACCCTTCTTTTTTTCCTCTCTTCAGAATGTTACTGTACAACTACTTTATATACCATGAATCAAAATGAGAGCAAAATGCAAAAATAACCCCTGTATTATTTAGTATTTCTTACTGACAAGAAATCCCTAAGATATTATTTTTTGGGAAAAATATTCCTAGAGTCGTTATTTTAGAAGTTGAATGTATGCATCTATTGTCAATTTTATGTCTATAGAGGAAAATTATTACTCTTATTTTTTAGTAAATAATTGAGCTTTTGCATTTTATTCTTAAAAATGAAATTTAGGGGCATATTTATCATTTCTCCCAATGAAAATCATATAGGATATTTTTAACAATTAAAACTAACATGGGGATATTTTTGTATTTTACTCATCAAAATGGCCAAATTTCCTATACAAAAGTAAGTACTCCATTGCTAAAAGAAAATTATATATATAAAAAAAAGTAATATTGCTAAAAGTGCTACGACATTATTTTCTTATAGAAATTAGCTGTATTCTTCTTTTCTATAGATTTTTTTTTTTTTTTTTGTATTTCAGCTGTAATTTAATTGTAATTGTAAAGTGGGGGTGGCTTTCTTTTTCGATCTTGGCCAATGAGGCCCCCCCACCCTCAAATACTCAACTCTACAGTGCTAGGCACGCTACGCTGACACTGTTGCCTCCCTTTATCATATACTACCTTTTTCTTTTTCTTACTTTTTGGAGAGTTTTTTATTTTATTTTTATAAATTACTTTTTGGAGAGATTTATATCATATTTTTAAATAATATTATGGTTTTTTAGAAGAGAAAACGACTCCTCATTTTTTCCCTCTCGAACTTCGATAATAATGGCATCCAACTCCCATCCAGCTTTTTTCTAATGTGTAATGAAATATCACCATAATTCATTGATTAAAGAAAACAAAATTCGACTTATAAAAAAATGGGTATTTTTTATCCTGAAAAGTATTAATTGAAGATAGTATCACATTATCATCATTAATTTAGAAGGAAAATTGATTTTTTTAAAAAGAAAAAAATTGTTGTAATGTTGTAAATATATATATATTTCTTGAAATTTTCTTGCTAAAAAAAGAATATGGATTGAATGCTAGGCAATGTATTACTAATTAATGAGATAATAGATTTGAAAAAAAATCGGATATGAGATTATATGAAAATAGGAAAGGAATCTTATGGATGTCACATGGTTCACTCATGACTGCTCTTTTTACTGCATACTTTTGAGTTGGATTGGAACTGCTTCTAAATTTTAATCCAAATTATGATACAAATTAGAAATTACAATGGCCGGTGGGTGTACTTAATTAAAGTAATGTTTTCCCAATTTTTTTTTATTTTTTTTAATGATTTCTTCAGGCTTTAATGAGAAGGTAGTGATAGACTCGTTCTTGCGAACATTAGTTATGAGTTATGACCCTACATAGTGCATACTTCTAAAATCAACATTAAAAAAACAAAAGTTGTTAACCCTGCTTTTTCTTGTCATATGTTCAAATTGTGGTTAAAGATAAATTTATCTTACTTCTTGACTGATCACTTGTAATGTAATAATAACCAATCGCTTATTGACATATGATCATTTAATGTGGTGGTCCTTTACAAAAAAATTACCAAAACTTAGTTCAACTATATCTAAATAAATTACTCCTATAATGAAAGAAAAAATTAAATTTTTTTTTGTTTCCAAAAGTTTAATCTCTTTCAAGGCGCGTCAGACACATTAAGTGACAATCTCCCTCTTTCAACTGAGATTTGAACATAACTTAGCAATTTTTTAATGACTATCTTTTTCATTAAACCAATCACTTATTCATCGAATTTTCGTCTTTTATTAGTTAGTACTCATTAATCTGGTCCAATAAAAAAAATTAAAGAAACGTTATGGGCTTCTTCCGTTTAGACTAAGTGAACAAAATGTGACCACGTTCCTTTTCTCTTATCCGAAAACTCTTGTTTCAATTCTTTCTCCATCACATGGCATGCTCCCAATCCCCTCCTCCCAATGTCACCAAAATTCAATACAAAATCATATTTTATTAGTATTTGCATGACCACATTCTCCTCCTTTAAACACATCCCCATAATAATGTACAGTTTGAGTTAATTAAAAAATAATTACACGTGTGTCAAATATTCCTTGGAATTTATTATTTATAGATACTAAAGTATAAAGTATCCAATGCATAATTCACCTGGTACTGGAGTATTTTCCTTTTTATATATATGTCGCTATAGGCATCGAAGAGGATCTTTTCAAGATTCGATTTGCGCCTGCAAAATTGTAATTGATTATAAACACTTGATTTAATCTGATATATGTATATGATTCACAATCTTGTAAAAGATTCTTGCACGAAAATTTGTCGGATTAGTTTTTCTATATTGATTGTCTGAACTTCTGCAGGGATATCACATGGTTTTGTTTCAATTTTGAATAAGAAAAATTGCAATGTTAAAAAAATATAGAAAGGAGTTACACGTAATTAAGCATCCTTGTCTATTTCCACTTTCTCACAGTTAGGGTCGGAGGTATCGAGAAGACTGCCGAATTCATGGCTAGAAAGATCGACCTCATGCTCGTCTCCGTCCTCATCGGGATAAGGCTCGAGGTTCTCATTGAGAGCAATGTTGAGTTTTGTAATGTCAAAATCTGTAGGAAGGTCTTTAAGCTTTTGACATTGCTTCACGGATTTATAGAATGCATCAACCACCTCAGTCCCCACTCTACGATCACAAAGTCGCTCGAAGACCGGAGATTTGATAAAATCTTGAACAACTTCCAACCTTTGCTTCTTCTTGAGCGGCTCCAAACTGGCCTCCCCAGCTGCTCGACCCCTCTTATAAGCATCGATCCTTGCAGCTGCAAGATCCTCCGCTAATTTCTTCAGCTTCTTCTTTTTAGAGTAGCTCTTATACAAGATTTTCACAAGCTTCGCAGGCTTTACCTTAAACTGGTACTTCACCATATCTGAATCAGAGCATGCCTCGCCAATTTCCTTAATGTAGGTATCGATTAACTTGGAAGCCTCCTTCGCATCAGCCTCCACATCTTCCACCTTCTTCTGCTCCATCTCGAGCTGAGTGTAGGGGGGAAACGTAAGATGGTTGACCTGAGAAAAAAAATGAAGAAAATTAGTACTTGGCACTCTATTATAGAAAACTCAAATTTTGAATAAACACTTACGATTAAGTGACTTCGGGGGCGAGGCTCCCTAAACATAGATTCTAAATCCTCGTCAGACAGTGCATCATTCATCCGACCTTTCTTCTTTGGCGGATGAGATGTACTTTCTTCCCTTGGCTCAGCAGAGGGTTCCTCGATGTTGGTCCAAGCAGTCGACTTCTTACTCGAGCTCTCTGGTTGTCCAGGTTCAGGATTTTGGTGAGGGTGGAAGCTGGTCGAAGGGAAAGGAGATCCAGGGACATAACCAACAGCCTTGAGAAATCTCTTAGGATTGGATGACATTGCTGCAAAAACACGACAACACAATCAACAATTCAACAGTTGCTTTTAGAAATTACGAATTTAAATAGGTTCCATCTTCAGAGTAAACAATCCCAATAAATTTGCACTAGAAAATATATCTCTTCTACAGCGGATGATCATGGATCAAAAGTTAAAATAAACAATTCCTGTTAATCCTAAAAAATAAAAATAAAATAAACCAACAATGCTCTCGCCACTGCAATTTCTGTAGAAAAAAATTAATAAGGAACTAATAATACGGCAAAGTGATTATCTACAAACATTCCTTTGACAGAAAAGAGAAACATTACCAAAGCCATTGAATCAGATAATTAGCATGATCATTAATACCCCTTTCTTTGACATGATTACTAAAACCACATTGATTGATTTTTTTTGTATAAAAAAGGAAAAAAAACATTTGACCTAAAATCCCAAATCAGAATAATCATACCGTTTTTCTTTGATGTACACATCCACAAATAAAATGTAAAATGTCCCAATAATTTCAGTATATACCTAATTGAAAATTAGCATACATTATAATTAGTCCAATACCATGAAACTAAGAAACCATTTTGCAAGGCAAAGTCTAATTTCACTATAAATAAATAAATCACATCAGCTAACGAATCCACCAAACAAAAAGTAATGAAAGTGAAAAAAGACGAAACCCTAACCTGCGGGAATCTGACGGTGTGCCGCGAAATTTAGTTGTTTTTATGTATACAGAGAAAGAAAGAGGTGATGAATGACCCACACCACTTATTCTTTTTTCGAGTGATTAAAAGGAAAGAAAGAAATAAATATATAGGGTGATTTACACTCACACCTCTCGGATTTGATGGATTCGTAAAAAAAAATGCCCAATCTTAGAATAAAATTGATAATGTCATCAATTTTTATTATTTTATTGGTTTTTCCAAATTTACCCTCAATCAACTATTTTCAAGGTTGACTTTCCTTCTTTACGGACTATAATATACCACAGGATCCGTGTAAAAATGTACTTCCTCCATCCCATTTTTTTATCACTTGATATAACTAACTAATCAACTTGACTAAATTTATAAATTATAAAAAATAGTTTAATGTATATATTTCACTAATAATTAAGTTGATAGTATGATATAATGACATATATATTTAAAAGGTTTAATACACCGTACATATAACATGATAAGTCACTTAAAAATTGAAAAAGTTTGATCGAATACTGTAGCTAACGAAGTAAAAATAATAGGATGGAGGGAGCAATAAACTTAGGGGGTTCCATGTAGCCAACTGTCATTTTTCTAAAATGACCGTTGTAATGTTAAATTGTTAATGGTCCTATAAATGGCCCCCCAAATTTATTTTTTTATTCATTTTATCCCACAATTTCATCCCACAAATTCATCAATTATATTTTACAATTTTATTTTCCACAATTTTAGCCTCGAGGAGGTCAAGTTTAACTCTTTTGACTTTTCCGTCAAGAAACCTGAATTTTATGTGGCCAAATTTTTATTGAAGAATGCTATACTACTGAAAAAAATGCATATACATTGTGCAAACAGAACAGCTCAAGAGAATAAAATTGTAGAGGAGCTATCAACAGTCCCTAAAAACTCAGCTCGTTGTGTAACTATTGTCGTCACTTAGATTAGATGTACACTTCTCTCGAAAAGCTCTTTACTTTCTTAGAATTCAGAAAGGGATTAAAGGGAAGGGAGTTCTATATTTAACAGTATGTCTTACTATTTTATCCAGTCAACAAATAAATTGAGTGTCTGATAGACATGCATAAATGTTATAAGGCTCATTATGATTATTTCAGCTTTTCTTTTAGTAGAAGTACTAATTAACTACTAGGTCTATTTTCTCATTTGGGTTGAGAAATTGAAAAAATTTCACTTTTGGTAAACACTTTTGTTATCAAAAGTGACCTTACTTTAAGGTTACAATACCACAAGTTACAATCGAATTTAAAATATGAGATAATGTGAAAAATATAATTGTCTTTTCATTGATTAACAACGGTCAAGTCTTAGAATTCATTTTTGGTTCTAGATATGCATGTCTTGTAATCAAAAGTCTTCAAATAGTGAATCAAAAATTGCATTTGCATAATTGCAATCTAAAGTCTTAAGTTCAAGGCTCCGGAAACTTGAACGTTTTGATAACAGAGTTGGTAATGCTGAAGCCACCATCTAAAAATAGATTTTGTCCACTCACATATCTAGCCTCATCACTTGCCAAAAACAAGGCTGCATTGGCAATATCATTAGCCTTGAGTGTAATACCCTTTAAATTTGCCATCGAATTCATAATATTCTCAACCCCTTCATCATCGAGCCCTGAACTACCCTTTGACAAAGGTGTGGCAAGCCCGTGGGGCGACAAACAATTAACCCTAATACCAAAATGCCCGAGCTCAACTGCCAAACTCTTGGTAAGTCCAACCACCGCATGCTTCGAGGTAGTATAAGCATGTGACCCCACACCACCTATCCCTGAGGCAGTGCTAGCAGTCGTGATTATGGTCCCACTACGCGTGGGGACCATGACACGTGCCGCGTGCTTCATCCCTAAGAAGACTCCGGTGACATTAACGTTTAAAACGCGGTCAAAATCAATTCTTTCGGTGTCCATAATTCGTGGTTTGGGAGGATCAATAACTCCCGCATTGTTGAACATGATGTCAAGTTTTCCATAGGTTGAAACTGCAATGTCTACAGCATTTTTGATATGGTCTTCATTGGTAACATCGCAATGGATGTAAGTTGAATTTGAGGGGCCAATTGATTTGACAACAGAGTGGCCTAATTCATCTTGGATATCAGCAATGACTACTTTGGCTCCATGTTGTGAGAAGAGTTTGGCTGTGCATTCTCCAATGCCACTAGCTCCTCCGGTTATCAGGGCTACTTTTCCTTCTAGCCTATTTCAATATCACAAATGTACATAAAGTCTAAATTTGAAAAAGAAAGGAAATCAATGTTTTCGATAATTGACTCGAGTTTAGTCAGTAAGGGCCCATTTGGATGGGTGGATTTGAAATGAAGAGGGATTTCAAATGAATGGATTTGAAATTCCAATGATTTGAAATCCATTCATTTGCAATCTCTTGTTTGGATAAAAATTTTTTACAAAGGATTTCAAATCCATTCATTTGAAATCCATTGTTTGGTATATATCATTTGTGTTATTCAAAATTCTCAATTATGCCTTATAATTTGCTCTATCAATTAATTCTTGTTGTTGTTATCGGGATAAAAGCACATAAATCGAATTGGGGCAAAATTATAATTTTTGAAAATTGAGGGACCAAAAGTGCAAATTCAGATTTCAAAAAATTTGGGGCCGAATTGAAAATCTTAATTTTCTGAAAATTTTGGACTGGATTAGAACTCAGGGTTTTTGGGAAATCTGGGGTCAAATGACAAATTTTGAAAATTAAGGGACCAAAAGTGCAAATTTGGATTTTTTAAAATCAGGTGCCAAATTGAAAATTTTAATCTTCTGAAAATTATGGACTGAATTGCAGTTCTTATTTTTTCAAAAATATGGGGTCAAATTGCAATTTTTTAAAATTAAGGGACCAAAAGTGAAATTTTGGATTTCTGAAAATCAGGGGCTGAAATGAAAATTTAAATCTTCCGAAATAAACTGAATTGTAATTATGGGGTTTTCAAATATTTAGGGTCAAATTGTAATTTTTAAAAATTGAGGGACCAAAAGTATAAATTTGGATTTCTTAAAATCTGGGGCCAAATTGAATTTTTTTAATTTTATGAGAATTTTGAATTGAAACGCAATTCTTGGTTTTTAAAAAATCCGGGGTCAAATTGTAATTTCCAAAAATTGAGGGACCAAAAGTGCAAATTTGAATTTTTGAAAATCAGGGGCCGAATTGAAAATTTATTTTGCTTAAAATACTGGACTGAATTGCAATTCTTGATTTTTCAAAAATCTAGTGTAAAAATTGCAATATTCAAAAATTGAGGGACCAAAAGTGCAAATTTTGTTCCTAAAAATCCAGGTTCGAATTGAAATTTGAATTTATTAAATTCTGGACTAAACTGTAATTTTGGATTCTTAAAATATTTGGGGTCAAAATTGCAATTTTTGAAAATATAGGGACCAAAAGTGCAATTCGAATTTTTGAAAATAGTAGCCGAATTGCAAATTTTAATTTTTTGAAAATTCTGGACTGAATTGCATTCTAGGTTTTTTGAAAATTTGGGATCAAATTGCAATTTTTGAAAATATGCAATGTGAATTTTTTTTAAAGTGGATTTCAAATGACTAGTTTTAGGAGGAATTTCAAATCCACTTAAAATTAGGTTGAAATCCATTGGACTAAAATCCAGGATTTCAAATGAATGGATTTAATTTTGTATCCAAATAGCACGATGGATTTGACAAGGGATTTCAAATCCACCCAACTCAAATCCATCAATCCAAATGGGTCCTAAATGTTTATTTGAGTTTATAGTTCATTATACGATGAGAGTGATTTGTTACTTTAATTTTATTACATATTAGTAACATTTATGATGCATTAGTAGAGAACATTTTAACCTCTCCATAACTGATATTTGAAGAGGGGTTATTTTAGTAATTTTGCAGGTTCATTAGACTTTTCCTATTCCAACTCCATACTAAAAGTCCCCTCACACTTCATAAGAAAGACAAGTTAAATTAAACTATGATCCATTTGGACCGGGATCGGTTTTGGCCCTATAAATTAAAAAAAAAAAAAAAAAGAAGAAGAAGATTGGAAATCAAATTAAAGTAAGCTTAACATTGTTGTGGTTTCAATTGTTTTTTTTTTTCAACAAAATCTTTGAAACACAACTTTAATTGAATTTTTCGTGTTTTAAAAATTTGAGATATGATTTTGATTCATTTTGGACTTTGAGGTAATGGCGAAACATAAGTTGTAGGTGTCAACTCAACGATTAGGCTCGATTTGTTTTACTGCCCTAAGCATCATGTTAGCCAAGCTTAAAATTAAAGTCTGTGTATTTTCCATAAAGGAAAAACATAACAAAAAGATGATCATTGAATTGAAACCAGAGCAGATGTATTAAGAGAAAATTTAGCTTGCCACACTTACCTTCTAGTTGTTGCAGAAAGGAGTGAAGAGTTTGCCATGACAGAGAGATGAAGAAGAAACTGGAAACAAAGGGGAAGCTGTGATTAAAATAAATTGAGTTAAACAGAAAATCCATAACATTGAACCTTATATATATATAACATAATTTTGACCAACTTACCTTTTTCTTTTGTTTTTTCTAAAGTTAGCAAATGAAGAGAGTAATTTGAATAATGGATAAACCAAAACTAAATGAGACAAATAATGTCCCAATAATGGTTTGAGGATATTTGCTTTAATTATGACTCAATCTGGCGATGACGCGTCATAGAACAAATTAAATAAATCTATATTTATTGAATTTCTATCAAATTACGAAAAATATTACTATAATAATACCTACGTTGCACGGATACGGACTCGGCGACTCGGACTCGACACGATTCGGATTCGGCGATTCGTTTTCGAAAAAAAATTAAGATACGACTCGGCATGGATACGTATATTTTAATAAAATAAATTTATATAGTTTCTTGCAGGTTTAGCATAACACAGGGGAGTACTTTGCATTTATCCCTATGAATTCCTCCGTCCATCAAAATCATAATAAATCAATGACTAGCAAGCACATTTATAATCATCGTAATTAAAATGAATCCTAAGAGTTGGTCAAAATCACATCCAAATTACATTAATTAATTTGAAAGAAAAAAAAAAGAAGCAACAAAAAATTACAAGTTTGAAGTGATGTTTATACTTTATAGAAGAGTAGAGTAGTGTTGCTGATGATATTTGTTTAGTACAACCCCATTAATTAATTATTATCATCCATAAATCAATGAACTCTTGTCCCTATATATATACAGACTACAGTACGTATTTCCTCCATGACTGTCTTCCTCAAACCACAACCATCACTAGCTAGACAAACTGTTCACTCTCTCTCTCTCTCTCTCTCTCACACACACACATATACACATATCCACCGACCTGGGCCGTGAGCGATGGCGGAACAGGAGGTTGTGGTGGAAAGGGTGTGGCGGCGCTGCTGGTGGCGGTGGTAGTTAGGGATTGATTTTGGTTTTTGGAAGAAACGGGAAGAAATAGGAACAAGGAAGTAAGGAAAAGCAACTGGATCTGGGCCGTGAGAGATGGCCGAGTCTTGACCGAGTCGACTCTTCAGCTTGACCGAGTCGACTCGCGTATCCGAATTTTTTTTATTTTTTTTTCTTGGACTCGCCACATGGCGAGTCCGACGCGAGTCCCAGCCGAGTCGAAGGCGAGTCCGAGTCCTTCACGAGTCGACTCGGCATTCTTCATATTCTCTGCCGAGTCGGTGCTTCATAGAATAATACTTTATATTGGGAAGTTGAAGATGCATATGGTATTCCTACGTATTTACTTAATTTATAATTTCTCTGTTTCATATTAATTGACACATTTGTAAAAAAAATTATTTCAATTTAATTGACATATTTGAATTTCAAAGCATTTTTGTCTTTCAATTTTGCTACTTTCTCACATTTAAGTTGGGAAACTTAATGGTCACTACTCACTAATAAAAAAAATAGTAATAATTATAAAGGGTATTTGAGACATTTTACCAAAAAAATATGTAATGATGAGGTTTCTTAATCTGTGTGAAAATAAGAAATGTGTCAATTAATATAAAACGGAGTATTTTATAGAAAAATTAATATCATGAACAAAACAAATGATTTTAAATTTAATATGTTTTAAATTTAGAAAACAACTTCATTCTTACCTACAAATAAAATAAAATATCAGTATATATAATAATTAAATCATTTCATTAAAAGATCATAAGAAATGTAACATAATCAAGTGTGAGACCGTCACCTTCGCAAAATACATATTCGGAAAGAAAAAAGACGGGATACAACTAAGTACTTGAAGGGTTTTTTGCACTTTGCACCCCCAAAATATGGAAAATAGGCACTTTGCACCCTTGAAATTTAGATTTAGCACTTGCACCCTCAAAATATGAAAAATACCGCACTTTGCACCCTCATTTATTTTCAAGCAAAATCTCAAGGTCAAAATAGGTAATTCTATTGTAGATCTTTGGCACTTTGGCCCCCCCTCCCCAAAAAAAAATTAGCACTTAACACTTCCTAATTAAGAACAAATTAACAACTTGCACCCCAGAAACACAATAAATGGAACTTTGCACCACAAAATACAAAATTAACACTTAACACCCTCAAATTAAAAAAAAAACTCAAACCCCTCATTTTTTCCGACAAAGTTGACCATTAAGATGAATTTTTTTTAGGCAAAATAGGTAATTATTTATGTGTCTTTGATATGTTGAAGTAGACAATGGATCTTCGGGAAGTTTACTTGTACTTTATTGAGAGAGAAATGAGTATTCGAGTATTTATAATTGTATTTTGCAAAATTTAAGTGAAAAAAGAATTACCTATTTTGTCTTAGATTTTTTTCACTCCGATAGTCGACTTTGACCAAAAAACTAGGGGTTTGGGTTTTTTAAATTTGAGGGTGTTAAATGTTAATTTTGTGTTTTGGGGTGCAAAGTGCCCATTTATTGTGTTTTGGGGGTGAAAGTTGCTGATTTGTTCTTAATTAGAGGGTGTTAAGTGCTAATTTTATTTTGGGGGTACAAAGTGCGAAATTCTCAAGTTTTGAGGGTGCAAATGCCAATACTATTGAATTACCTGTTTTCCCCTTGAATTTTTGCTTGAAAATAAAAGAGGGTGTAAAATGCTGCATTTTTCATATTTCGAGATGCAAAATGCTAAATCTAAGTTTCAGGGGTACTAAGTGTCTATTTACTATATTTCGGGGGTGCAAAGTGCAGAAAACCAGTACTCGAAGGAACTATTATAAAAATTTGAACCCCGAGTCCACGACCTGCTTGACTAAGTACTTCAAGGAACTATTATAAAAAATTATATTGTTAGTATTATTATTAAATGTACTACTCTATTTGTCCCAAAATTTGAACTCCTACTTTTAATTTTAGCTATATTAAAATTTATTTTCTTAAATTGATTTATTTTCCTCTAAAAATGAAGCACTGTGTATAAACAATAAAGAAATTTGTCTGACATCACTATTTATGATGACACGTGTCACATTTAGAGCGGTGCTCTCAAGACAACCAAAATATATACATTAGGACATCTCCAATCCTAAGCCATCAAAGTGGGTAATCAAATACTCATTTGACGATTGCTACAGTGTTTTGGGACCTCTGCAAATGTTTTACATTCCAATGCACAATCATCAAAATGGAACATCAATTTTTCTCATTATTTAAAATTAAGTCAAATTGATACTAAAACAAAATTAAACCCATTTAAAAATTTAATCCCAAAACTCAAACTAAATTAAATTAAACACAAATGTAACCAAAAATAAGGTAAATAATCGGCAAGCCCAAAACCACATTGACCCAATTAATTATTATAGCCCACTTAACTTCACATAAACATAAACCTAAACACACTTAAAATATCCCCCAGCTTTCATTAAATTATCTCCTAGCTTTCAATAAAATTTCACCCATCTCCTTCACCATTCTCACGCCGCCAACCCCACCCACACCTCCACTTCGGTTGCTGCCCTGCCCCCACCCACGCCTCCACCTCCGACCACTGCTATACAACCCTCCCCTCCCAAAAAAAAGAAAAATTAAAAAAAAAGGAACTCCGGCCTCTTCCACCTTCCTCTCCGCCGCTGTCGCCGCCCTCCCTCTCCAATTATCCGGTGACCTGAACATATAACTTTTACCTTTTCTTCTACTGCCTCTCTTTTCGATCTAATATATGAATCTTTGTAACTTTTTATTTTTTCCTTTGGTTTTAATTTTCTGTAATTTTTTTTATTTATCTAGATCTGTTGCTAGTGTAATTTTGTGTTGAAAGGGATGTTTAATTTACACACAAAATTTTGCAACGGCTCATTTAAAAAAAAAAAAACGTTACCCTTTTATGTTGAAAGGAGCTGTTGGGAGTGTGAAATTTTTCCTACCAAAATTTGGGGTCAAGAGGAATTGGCCCTATTTTTTATGGCAAGAGCTTGTGGACATCATTTTGATGGCTCAAATAGGACCTCCATTGGAGAGGAGTTTTTTTTATTTCAGCCATCAAATTGGAAGTTGATGGGTTTGATGACCCATATAGGGTCTCCATTAGTGTTGGATGAAGATGAAGATGAAGTGCAATGAAGACAAGAAGATAAGGGAAGGTTTTGATGATTTCCAAAACGTCAAAATCAGCTAAGTATGGAAAGCTTAGGTCCCTTAGAAGAATTTTGACCAAGTAAAGAAGACATCAGAAGGGTTCAAAATTCAAAGCCCAGAAGACTACTGATCTCATGCTGAAACAGCAATCAGAAGGATAGACCATCAGCTGAGTCAAATCAGATTAGTTCAGAGTTTGATCAGCAGGGTATCTATCAGAAGGGTTGCTTCGATCATCAGAGTAGAAGAGATCAAGAAGTTAGTCCAACGATAATAAATGCACTTGGTGTAATAAATGCTGTAAGACACTACAAGAAAAACGGGATTTTCCGACGGATTTTCCCACGGATTTAAGCAAAAATCCGTCGGAAAATCAATTTTCCGACGGATTTAGGCCGTCGGAAAATCCGTCGGAAAAAGTGGCGTGGGAAAATTTCCGGCAGATTTTCCCACGGATATTTTCCGACGGCCAAATCTTGTCGGAAAATCCGTCGGAAAATAATAATTTCCGACGAACAAATATGTCGGAAAATCCGTCGGAATATTTCCGATGAAAAACTAATCCGTCGGAAATTCCATTTTGTTTGCTTTTTCCGACGGATAAAATCCGTCGGAAATTACTTCAAAAAATAAATTTTTTTTATTTTTCCGACGGATTTAATTCCGTCGGAAATGGGAAAAAAATTTTAAAAAAAATTATTTTTTCTTATTTTCCCCCAATAAAAACATATATATTGTTTACATAATCAAAACACATAAATTAAACAATTCATAATTATAAAAATGTACTTATAAAGGGCATGAACCCTGTGCAGTAAATACATTGAACTCCTATCATATTTACAAGAACACACTTTTTAGCTAATATGCCCTACACTTCCGTCTATTATATTTCTTTCAACCCCTTCCACGATCTTCATTGTTTCTCATTCAAGCCTTTTTCACACCATTCCATCCATTAATCTAGACAACAATAAATAGAGTTATCAACAAAAGAAGTTGCAATAATTCATGCACAATCAGTTGATCCCTAGGTCAAAGCAACATGAAGGATCAGTTGATAAAAGTAGCTTATCAAATGTTTTAGATAATTATTTGTAAACACATAAAAGGGCCAAATTTTGATTAAATTAACAATTAAAAGGAAGAGTTATGGAAGAACTTTTTCACACATATTGCCAAAAAGTAAAAATATTACCGAATTCAAAAAGTTGTAAACGGAGTGGAGGATCTACTTTCTGTTGGTTGGTTGAACCATCTAGTGACCTTGATCTCCATGAAACCTTGCTAAAGTAGATAAGGAAGATGTAGCCTCCTGTTACAAGGAAAAAAAGGAACGATTCACATGGACACCATCTTATTAATATCCAGAGAAACTCAAACCAAAAAATAACACAATCATAAATAGACTGAAATCATTCAGACATAAATAATGAAGAGAAGTGGAACTCTTACCTAATTCCTCAGGATTTCAACTAAAAATGGGTCAGTTTCTTCTCAAAAAGATCCATAAGTAAATATAATATAATATAATATGATGATCAAAATGCTAGTCAGATTTTATTCAAGATACTATCTGTTCATAAACATAAATAATGGAAAATCAACTAAGAGATATATGATGTATGCTCAAAAAATGGAATGCGTATATATGGTGACAACAATTGAATTGCCTCATTTTTAAATACTAAAGTGCTTTTTCATAGATAAAAACATAAATTGCTGTAAATATATATTGCAGGCTTGATGAACTTCATACGTCGGGCCATCTTTGAAGTAAATACGGTCAATCTAGGTAAGATACACAACTAAGTAACAACTAGAAGAGAGAAATACCTCCAATAGATAATTCTTTCTCCATAGGGATCTCCTGCCTGCAGCAAGAAAACCAAACCATCAAGCCAAATCCCCTAACACCCTGACCCCTAAGAAATTAAAAAAAAAGGAAGATGTAGTCTCATGTTACAAGGAAAAAAAGGAACGATTCACATGGACACCATCTAATTAATATCCAGAGAAACTCAAACCAAAAAATAACACAGTCCTAAACAAACTTAAATCATTCAGACATATAAATAATGAAGAGAACAAACAACAATGCTATGAAGTTAAAAATCCCCTAACCCCCTGGCCCCTAATAAATAAATAAAAATCAACAGTTAACAAACAATGCTTTGAAGTTGAATATAAAAACAAATTTAATTTACAAAGAAAGAAACTTCAACAACGTGAAGCAAACCAAATCAATGTTGTTCTCAATAGATTGCAGAAAGGAATTACCTCGTTATTGTGTTTTATTTCGGGCTGGGCTGGGCTGGGAAGCGGGTTCGGGCAGCGGGTGGTGAGGAGAGGCACTCTGGGCAGCGACGCGGGTCTGGGCATCGGGTTTGAGTAGGGCAGATTCTGGGCAGCGGCGCGGATCTGGGCCTATGGGTAGCTGCGCGGATCTGGGCCTCTAGGCAGCGGCGCGGATCTGGGCCTCTGGGCAGCGGCGCGGGTCCCGACAGCGGAGCGGGTCTGGGCAGTTATGGTGGGAGAGATGTGGAGGAAAATGATTGTGGGAGTAGATAAGTGAGGGAGGCGGGTGAGTATATTGAAGGAGATGGAATGAATTTAGGGCAGTTCATTTCAAATTTATTTTATTTATCTTAAATCATTAATTATTTTTAATTTTTAAAAGTGCATAAAATTGTTGAAATTAAAAAACACTCCCTCGGTCCCATTATTTTTATTCCATTATCTACAGTAACTAGCAAAATTTGTAATTTTTTAAATGACTTATCATGCAAAATTATTCATATTTGTGATATATTAAATTTTTTAAATATTAATATTTATAGTGTCATATGATATTATTGAATTATTAGTGATATTATTAAATTATTCCATTATCTCGATTCTCAAATCGTAACGTTAATCGACCAAAATCGAAATTATTGACCATTAGGTTATGTACATGGAGGTTATTCAAAATCAGACTGATCGATTCTCGATTTAATAAATGTTAATTGACCAAAATCAAAATTATTGATCATAAGGGTATGTACGTTGAGGTTATTCGAATTGAACGATTCTCAATTTTTAACGTTACTTCACCAAAAATAAAATTATTGACCATAATATTATGTACATTGAGGTTATTCGAAATCAGATTGGTCGATTCTTGGTTTTTTAACGTTAATTGACCAATATCGAAATTATTGACCATAGGGTAAAGTACATTGAGGTTATTCGAAATCAGATTAATCGATTCTCGATTTTTAAAATTAATTCACCAAAAATGAAATTATTGACCATAGGGTTATGTACATTGAGGTTATTCAAAATCAGATTCATCGATTCTTGATTTTTTAACGTTAATTGACCAATATCGAAATTATTGACCATAGGGTAAAGTACATTGAGGTTATTCGAAATCAGATTGATCGATTCTCGATTTTTAACATTAATTCAGCAAAAATGAAATTATTGACCATAGGGTTATGTACATTGAGGTTATTCGAAATCAGATTGATCGATTTTTGATTTTTTAACGTTAATTGAACAAATTGTGGGAAATGAGTTAAATCAATCAATAAGAGTTTATGCCGATGAAATTTGTGTAATAAGTCAAAGAAAGTTAGTGAAAAACGAGTTAAATTAATCAATAAGGGTTTAAGTTGATGAAATTTGTGAAAATACCGGTAAAATTAGAGGAAAATTGGGTTAAGTCGAAGAGAGTTAGTGCAAATCCAGTTAAGTCGATCAAGAATGGTTTAAAATAATCAAAATATTGCAAAAATGGATTAAATTAGAAACATGGTGAATAACAAGTTAAATCAATCTATAATGGTTGAAATCGATGAATTTTGTGAAAATACCAGTGAAATTAGTGAGATATGGTCATATCGATTAAACTAGGAAAAAAATAAGCCGAAAATAATTTATATCGATCAAGAATGGTTTCTTTTTTTATGTTCTAAAATTTGGAAAATATTAATTTTTTTATTTTCATTTATTTTTCAATGGATATAATCCGTCGAAAAATAGTTAATTTTTTTGTATATTTTTCTATTATTTTTTGGAAATATATAATATATTTTAATTAATTTTAATTGTTTTCAATAAATAATATTATTTTATTTCCCACGGATTAAATCCGTGGGAAAATTAATTATTTTAATTTTTAATAATTTTTAATTCATTTCCGACGGATATAATCCGTCGGAAATATATAATACACATTTTATTTATTTTTAATTATTTTCCCACGGATAAAATCCGTCGGAAATATGTAATAAATATTTTTATTTATTTTAATAATTTTCCGACGGATTAAATCCATGGGAAAATTACTTATTTTATTTTTTATTAAATTTTAACTCATTTCCGACGGATAAAATCCGTCGGAAATATATAATACATATGTTTATTTATTTTTAATTATTTTCCCACGGATTTAATCCGTCGGAAAATTAACTGTTTTATTTTAAATTAAATTTTAGTTCATTTTCCTACGGATTTAACCTCCGTCGGAAAATCCGTCGGAAATTTCCGACGGATTTTGGTTCATCGGAAAATCTATCGGAAATTTCCGACGGATTTTGGTTTATCGGAAAATCCATCGGAAATTTCCGACGGATTCTATTCCATCGGAAATTTTCCGTCGGAAAATCCTGCTTTTCTTGTAGTGAGAGAAGGGTAATAATGGCAAATGATTGGAATTTATTCTCGGATCAGCAGAGTGCATTTAATGCAGCTACAGGAAAGTACAGCAGAAAAAGTACTGTAGCAGGGAGCCGTTCTGGATTTGGGCTAAAGGCTATGTATTTGATTTGTGACTTCCTTCCACGGTCATATTTTCAAATCCAAGTATAAATAGAGCTGATTTCAACGAGCGAGACACACAACAACATTCTGAGATTTTGTTATCGAAGCAAAAAAATTTCTAAGTCTCAAGAAGCTCAAGAACAGCTCACTCGTCTGGTGAAGTCATTTGTTGACATAAGCCAAGTTGAAGCAAAAAGAAACATTTTCTGAGTGAATTTGTAGTAGTTGAGTGTTGTGCGAAGTGTAGATCCATCTTTGTGAGTGATCTAACTTCAGAGGATAGGTTTTCTGAGTGATTTCCTATTGTGAGCTTACAACCTTTACATTTGTTGTTTTGGTGTAAGTGGAGAAATATTGTAAACTTAGTGTTTATAGTATAACCCAGAATCTAAGTGATCTGGAAGAGTGGACTAAATGATTTTTATCCATATAACCACTATAAAAATTCTTTGTGTTATCTTTGCATTTAAGTTTTCTTGCATATTTTAAAGTTGCATAACTAACACTTTGAAAGTTTTGATTAAAGATTTTAAAGAAGTTTAAAACTGGGGATAAAATCTTTTAAAGACTTAGTCTACTTGTGAAAAATACTTTCAAACATCCGCTGCAAGTATACTCTTGATAAAACTGATTTTGCTGAAATCAGCTAAGTTACTATAAGAAGAGTGGTCACTCTGTTGTTCAAGATTTGTTCACAAACAGCTTAGTCAGCTTACTGTTCTCTATAAGCTTAGTCTGCTGACAGACGACTGAAAAGTTTTTAAGTCTAAAAATTTTCAGAGGTCTATTCAACCCCCCCTCTAGACCTCATCTGACCACTTGGAACCAACAATTAGAGATGCCCTTACAATACCAGCAGACGACCAATGACTTCGGCGAAATATTTTCATTAAAAGGGAAGGGAGTTGCAAAATTAACAAAAACAAACATGCTTCCCTATTGAATTATGGCCCTGATGAAATCGACCAAATAAAACAGTAATTAACATAGAAAGTAATTAAGCATCCTCATCTCCATTTCCAGTTCCGCGACATTACCGTTTAGGGTCGGAGGTGCTGAGAAGACTGCCGAATTCATGGTTAGAAAGATCGACCTCATACTCGTTGTCTCCGTCCTTAAGCTTTTGACATTGCTTCACGGATTTTAAGAATGCATGCATTAATCATCTCGGTCCCCACGATCACAAAGTCGCTCAAAGACCGGAGATTTGATAAAATCTTGAACAACTTCCAACCTTTGCTTCTTCTTGAGCGGCTCCAAACTTGCCTCCCCAGCTGTTTGACCCCTCTCAATTCTACAAAATTTTTATCAACTTTTCATCCAAAATTAAAATATCTATCAAAAAATTGGCGGAAGTACCAAATGTGTCAAAGTCCCATTAACTTTTGGTACTAAATGTGTTGACTTTCTAATTTGTGATATGGAGAGAATTTCATTTTTGGTACCACAAATAACCCGACTTTAAGGTTACATTACCATAACTTTAAAAACATACACATTTAGTACCACATGTTAACTGCCCTCGACAAATTTGATACTTTCGCCAATTTTTGGAAGGAAAATTCAATTTCGGACAGAAAGTTGATGGGAAACTTGCATAATTAGTCATATAGTTATAGATTGCTGCCAAAGTTTGTCCCACATATTTCCTGGTCTATAAATTTACCCCAAAGTTCACAAATTTAAAATTTTATATATTGTTGTTATTAAATTTCTTAAACTAATTAGATTATATTAATAAAATAAATAAACTAAATATTATTTTATATAAAATCTAATAAAATATATATTAAAATCTTTAGAATTTTTTAATTTCGAAAAATAGTCTTTTATAAATAATAATATATTATATAAAAAAAATCTTTAAAACTAATTAGATTTAGTGTTTTTTGTTTTTTAATTATAACAAATTTAATAATTAGAATTATTATTATTTATATAATTTTAAAAAGTCTTTTTTCAGGTTTTATAAAAAATATTATTTAATTTGTATATATTATTATCTAATTATTTTGAATGATTTTTTTTCAATTTAAAAAATTTAATAAGTTTAATTGATCAAATATTATAGAAAATATAATTTAATTTATATGTGTTATATGTAAAATCTAATTAGTTTAAAAGATTTTTTTCTGAAATTTAAATAATCCAATAAATTTAATTGATTTTTTTTGGATTTTATGTAAAATATTATTTAATTTATATATATTATATATAAAATCTAAGTTGTATAAGAGATTTAATAACTATAACATAAAAAATTTATAATAGATTTATAATTAATTATATTTGCCATTAGGACTGAAATTCTTCAAACTTGTGAATCGTGGGCTAAATTTGTGTGCTATAAAATATGTGGGGCAAAGATTGGAACCAATCTATAATTATAGACCAATTCTGTAAATTTTTCATCAATCTTCCGTCTAAATTGAATTCTCCGTACAAAAATTAACTGAAGTACCAAATATGTCGAGAGCAGTTAAATTGTGGTACCAAATGTGTATGTTTTTAAAGTTATAGTATCTCAACCTTAAAGTAGGGTTACTTGTGATATCAAAAGTGAAATTGATATGTAAGTAAAATTCTATAAGCTTTATTGTAATTGGGCCTAAACTCGGGGGCGTTTTGTAAATATCAAAATTTCAAATGTGTTGTGGAAGAATAGAAGTTATATTTTTCTTTTGATTTTTCAAGGGTTTAATCTATTTTGAGGCGGATTGAACACATTAAGTGGGTACATCTCCCAATAGGGATTCGAACTTGAGTCCACTACTTTGTAGTGACTAGTCTCGTCCACTTTCCTCTTTCTCTTTTCCAGGTTAAGCATACCGATTTTGGTGGTTTGAATCATGATACAATTATTGATGCTTTCGTGCAATCAATTTAAGGTTTATTATAGTGATACCGCAATGATTGTTATGTTGTGTTAATCTATTTATCTTTGTTTCTAAATTTCTTAATTCAATCAACTAATAAATTGAAGAATTCATTATTCATGTGATGAGCAATGTGGACGATGCCGAGGTGATCTTCCTTTTTACTTCTTTCTTCCAATTTTCCGCCTTTTCCTTTTCTCCTATAAAAGCTTGCTTCCATTGTACAGAAAGCAGAGTCCAAATACATCAGCAATCAAAAAATATTTCACATTAACTGATTCATGAACATGATAACTATGAAGACAAAGAGGCTTGTATACTCTACGCACAAAGAGGTCTTGTATACTCTACGCACAAAGAGGTCTTGACCTCAAATGACCCTTAGACAGACTCATGAAAATGCTTCCATCCAAGTTCCAATTGAGATTCGAACCCCCACCCTTGCCGCTGGAACAAGGTTTATGAATTGTAGGTCAGCCAGTTTTTGGAGAAATACCCAGGGAGCATTATAATTTCTTGTTTACATGTTTATTTGTTGTTATTATTATTCATTGAGAAAATTAGAAGCAACAGTTTCCTTAATCCTCATTTATTCTAGATTTTTCTTGAAATCCTAACAGTCTAAATTTGAGTAGTCGCATGTTCATGTATCCTTATTTAATGGATAATTTTGATAAGTTTGTTTTACAGGCAATAGGTTCATCATGTATTTCTATTTAATTACCAATAACTAAATCCATCGAATCATGATTTCATTTTGACTATATAAAGACAATATATATCTATTCTAGCTATTCCAATCCAACACTGCCATTCATCTTCACATTTCGCTTCTCACTTTGACTCACAATCTAACTGCATCTTACTAATACTAGGTAATATCTTAAATATCCGTTTCTTCTTTCACTTGTTTATTAAGTATTTTTTTTTTTTTTATCATGTTCATTTCTCGGCTGATTTGTAGTTGTTATACCCTCATAATACCTTATTTCATTGAGTGAATGGAGGAAGGTACAATTACGATGTGATTGCGTTCCCTGATCTGAACCGATAAGACTAACATATCTACTCTGGTAAAATTTCAGGTGTTCGTGAAATAATGAGTAGAAGCACACAACGTAATCAGAGAAAAAAATCTAGTGAAGCCAACCGAGAAGCTCGAATTACCAATTTACCCGAAGGTGTTATAAGTCACATTTTGTCCCGCTTACCTACAAAGGATGCAGTGCGAACATGTGTTCTATCCAAAGATTGGGAATATAAGTGGACCCTCAACTACAATATACGTATATATGATGGTATATATAGTAAGAGATCTCGGACGGGTACAAAGACAGTTTTTGTTAACTTTCTGGATAGATTACTTCTTCTTTCACAGAATGTAAAGAGTTTTCGACTCTCATTGTCGAATAAGTATGCCTTAAATCGCATGACAGCATGGATATCTGCTGTATTGATGCGCAATGTTGAGAATTTCAAACTAACTTATTTTGCCGATGGCATTGTATTACCCCGCAGTCTTCTCAATTGTACTTCATTGAGAAAATTGAAACTGAGGTTAGGAAGTAGCACTTTCAGAGTTCCTACAGAGAATTGTTTTCCCAACCTCGCAATTTTGCATCTTGAAGGAGTTAAGATTCTTTACACGCCTTCTTCTACTGAACCATTGAAATTTATTTTCCCAGTCCTAGAAACATGTGTACTAAAAAAATGTAAATGGTCGAATGTGAAGATTGTGGAACTCTATTCTCCTGCACTGACTATATTCAAATCTCACCCCCCAGAAGATGCTCAAGTAAAGGACTACTCAATCAAGATTCATGGAGCAAAACTCATTAAGTTCGAATCTTCTAGTAATGTACTAGAAACCTTTGATATGTCTAACTCTCGAATTGCCTATGCAACTTTGTTTAATAGCTTTAGTTTGATGGAAGATGATCTTCAGTTACTTGAAAAGGGTGGATTACAGGTTCGAATGCTATTGAATGGATTTTCTTGCTTAAAGGAATTGGAACTATCAGGCGATGTGGCGAAGGTTAGTTCTTACAATATATCTACCTACCAAAACTAAATTAGATTCCTTTATGATGAATCAGATCTAGTACTTAAATCTCTTATTTTATGCAATTTAATAATGGTGATCTTTTGAAAACGACTATTTAATTCACTACTGTGCGTTCGTGTATAAAACTGTTATTTTCATGTATTCGAGGAGGTAGTCCTCAATGCCCTTGTGTCTTTTTTTCATGCTTACAAAATTTTCCTTCATGAATATTTCAATAATATTCGTACGTCCTTGTTTGATTTTTGACTTTTGTTTTAAGGCTATTGCTCAATCAAAACATGGAGTTCCTCTTCCCAGGTATAATACTTTGGAACGATTAGTTATTTCTTCTGGTAGTGGTGAAGTACTGCTCGAATTACTTGAAGGAGCTCCATCTCTGAAATATTTAGTCATAAATGGCGTAAGCGGGGTAAGCCACAACATTATCTTCCGAGTGTTCATAAGATTTTTGCTGGTTAATAAGATTGTATTTCCATTTTTTTGCAGGGAATTTGGGTTCATTATGATTATGATGCAGTGCAGGTTGTGCCAATGTGTATTTCAAATAGCCTCGAGAGTTTATCTCTTTTTACATTACCCGCAAGAAACCTGAATTTTATCTGGCCAAGTTTTTATTGAAGAATGCAATACTACTGAAAAAAATGCATATACATTGTGCATGCAGAACACCTCAAGAGAATAAAATTGTAGAGGAGCTATCAACAGTCCCTAGAAACTCAGCTCGTTGTGTAACTATTGTTGTCACTTAGATTAGATGTACACTTCTCTTGAAAAGCTCTTTACTTTCTTAGAATTCAGAAAGGGATTAAAGGGAAGGGAGTTCTATATTTAACAGTATGTCTTACTATTTTATCCAGTCAACAAATAAATTTGTTTTGTACAAGTTCACTTCAGATGTTTCAAAGCTTCTTTAGGACTAGACAGTTGAGTGTCTGATAGACATGCATAAATGTTATAAGACTCATTATGATTATTTCAGCTTTTCTTTTAGTAGAAGTACTAATTAACTACTAGGTCTATTTTCTCATTTGGGTTGAGAAATTGAAAAAATTTCACTTTTGGTAAACACTTTTGTTATCAAAAGTGACCTTACTTTAAGGTTACAATACCACAAGTTACAATCGAATTTAAAATATGAGATAATGTGAAAAATATAATTGTCTTTTCATTGATTAACAACGGTCAAGTCTTAGAATTCATTTTTGGTTCTAGATATGCATGTCTTGTAATCAAAAGTCTTCAAATAGTGAATCAAAAATTGCATTTGCATAATTGCAATCTAAAGTCTTAAGTTCAAGGCTCCGGAAACTTGAACGTTTTGATAACAGAGTTGGTAATGCTGAAGCCACCATCTAAAAATAGATTTTGTCCACTCACATATCTAGCCTCATCACTTGCCAAAAACAAGGCTGCATTGGCAATATCATTAGCCTTGAGTGTAATACCCTTTAAATTTGCCATCGAATTCATAATATTCTCAACCCCTTCATCATCGAGCCCTGAACTACCCTTTGACAAAGGTGTGGCAAGCCCGTGGGGCGACAAACAATTAACCCTAATACCAAACTGCCCGAGCTCGACTGCCAAACTCTTGGTAAGCCCAACCACCGCATGCTTCGAGGTAGTATAAGCATGTGACCCCACTCCACCTATCCCTGAGGCAATGCTAGCAGTCGTGATTATGGTCCCACTACGTGTGGGGACCATGACACGTGCCGCGTGCTTCATCCCTAAGAAGACTCCGGTGACATTAACGTTTAAAACGCGGTCAAAATCAATTCTTTCGGTGTCCATGATTCGTGGTTTGGGAGGATCAATAACTCCCGCATTGTTGAACATGATGTCAAGTTTTCCATAGATTGAAACTGCAATGTCTACAGCATTTTTGATATGGTCTTCATTGGTAACATCGCAATGGATGTAAGTTGAATTTGAAGGGCCAATTGATTTGACAACAGAGTGGCCTAATTCATCTTGGATATCAGCAATGACTACTTTGGCTCCATGTTGTGAGAAGAGTTTGGCTGTGCATTCTCCAATGCCACTAGCTCCTCCGGTTATCAGGGCTACTTTTCCTTCTAGCCTATTTCAATATCACAAATGTACATAAAGTCTAAATTTGAAAAAGAAAGGAAATCAATGTTTTCGATAATTGACTCGAGTTTAGTCAGTAAATGTTTATTTGAGTTTATAGTTCATTATACGATGAGAGTGATTTGTTACTTTAATTTTATTACATATTAGTAACATTTATGATGCATTAGTAGAGAACATTTTAACCTCTCCATAACTGATATTTGAAGAGGGGTTATTTTAGTAATTTTGCAGGTTCATTAGACTTTTCCTATTCCAACTCCATACTAAAAGTCCCCTCACACTTCATAAGAAAGACAAGTAGAAAATTACTTTTGTAGTTGTGGTATTATGCATTTGGAAAGGTGAGATTTGCAGAAGAAGACTCGAGACATTCAAAGGAAGCTCAATGGTCTTTCATGTGCAGATTAGTTCATAACTTTATAGGAGGAGAAATGAGCGCGAAAAACTGATTTTGTCCTAACCCATTTTTCCACCACATCATTATACATACCATGCAACTTAAATTACACTATGATCCATTTGGACCTGGATCGGTTTTGGCCCTATAAATTAAAAAAAAAAAAAAAAGAAGATTGGAAATCAAATTAAAGTGAGCTTAACATGGTTGTGGTTTCAATTGTTTTTTTTTTCAACGAAATCTTTGAAACACAACTTTAATTGAATTTTTCGTGTTTTAAAAATTTGAAATATGATTTTGATTCATTTTGGACTTTGGGGTAATGGCGAAATATAAGTTGTAGGTGTCAACTCAACGATTTTTATAGAGGAAAAATAATTCAAATTCGGTTAAAATCAAGCTAAAATTGTTCAATTAAGCTCGATTTGTTTTACTGCCCTAAGCATCATGTAAGCCAAGCTTAAAAGTCTGTGTATTTTCCATAAAGGAAAAACATAACAAAAAAATGATCATTAAATTGAAACCAGAGCAGATGTATTAAGAGAAAATTTAGCTTGCCACACTTACCTTCTAGTTGTTGCAGAAAGGAGTGTAGAGTTTGCCATGACAGAGAGATGAAGAAAGAAACTGGACACAAAGGGGAAGCTGTGATTAAAATAAATTGAGTTAAACAGAAAATCCATAACATTGAACCTTATATATATAAAACATAATTTTGACCAACTTACCTTTTTTTTTTTTTTTTTTTCTAAAGTTAGCAAATAAAGAGAGTAATTTGAATAATGGATAAACCAAAACTAAATGAGACATGTTTGAATCCAGAAGGAAGATAATGTCACAATAATGGTTTGAGGATATTTGCTTTAATTATGACTCAATCTGGCGATGACGCGTCATAGAACAAATTAAGTAAATCTATATTTATTGAATTTCTATCAAATTACGAAGAATATTACAATAATTATACTCTATATTGGGAAGTTGAGATGCATATGGTGTTCCTACGTATTTACTTAATTTATAATCTCTTGTTTCATTATTAATTGGCATATTTGTCAAATAAAAAAAAATTTATTTCAATTTAATTGGCATATTTGGATTTTCAAAGCATTTTTTTCTTTCAATTTTGCCACTTTCTCACATTTAAATTGGGAAACTTAATGATCACTACTCACTAATAAAAAATTTAAAAGTAGTCATAATTATAAAGAGTATTTGAGATATTTTACCATAAAAATATATAATGATGAGGTTTCTTAATCTGTGTGAAAACAAGAAATGTGTCAATTCTATATCTATATCTATTCTATATCTATATTCTATGGGGCCGTTTGGTAGGGTGTATGGGATTAGGGTAGATTAGATTGGAGCCGGATTGAAGGTCATATTAAAAATACGTTTGGTAGATTTGATCGAGTCATATTATATTAAAACAATCTACCGTAATATGTTTTGTAGAGTTATGAGTTTAGATATATATTTATATATTTTCAAAGATTTGAGAAGAATTTAGGATATTTAATGATATTTTAAAAAGAAAATATGTAAATTTGAGGATATTAGTGACATTTTACCTAATTCATATTCACCCGGATTAACTAATCCACCCATGTTTGGGTGGATTATAATCTAATCTTAATACCGGGTCGTAAGGATTTAATCAATTTGACCCGGTATTAGAGCAATGCCACCAAACGTTGTATTAGGCCATATTAACTCATATAATATGACTTAATACCCCCTATTAGGTCCTACCAAACGGGCCCTATATCTATTCTATATCTATATCTATATCTATATATATCTATTCTATATCTATATTTTTTACATATAAAAATACGAGTTCAGAAAATAGAATTTCTTGAATTTTTTGTGAAGACTAATATACCCTTACTTAAATTTTATTATAAATGGCAAAATAAGAAAAAACTTGAAGCATACTTCTACATAAATACTACCACTTGAAAAAATATATCTTAGAGATCATTTCTCTATCGAAATTCCAAAAATCCATATCCAACCACATAAAAGCTAATTCCATGTAAATGCATAGAGTGATCAGCACTAGCCACCACACCGTGGCATTAGAATAAGGAATATTAGTATAGTGAATTAGTGAAGATGATAGTAAATAAATCTAAAAAAAATATTTGTTAAATCGATGAAAATTCAGGTAAAATTTGTGAAAAATGGATGAAATTGATTGTACTCGAATTTTAATGGAGTTCGTTTCATGAAATACGGGATCGGTTAATGAAAGTTGGTGAAATCGAGAAAAAATCAGTTAAAACATATGAAAATAATAAAAATTTAGGTGAAATTAGTGAACACTTGTAAAGCTGGTAAAAAAATAGTGAAGCCAGTAAAAAGGCAACCATGAAATCGATAAATACATTCGGAATCACATAACTTTGGATAAAATTTGTGAAAATCGGATAAGACTGGTGAAATTAGTGAAAACGGATGAAAACATTAAAAATTGGTGAAATCAGTGAATCGGGGAACAAATGTAAAGTCGGTAAAAACATGTGAAATCAATGAAATATAAGGTAAAATTGGTGAAAAAACATGTAAATATCAATGGGAAAACGTGTGAAATATGTAACAACGAGTGAAATCTATTAAAAAAAAAGTTATAGTATACCCGGCAAAATCAGGGTGACACCGAAAAAATTTATCAAATTTATTTATGAAATTAATTAGACACGTACAACGTACATGCACTTTTCTAGTAATATAACACGGAGTATTTTATAGAAAAATTAATATCATGAACAAAACAAATGATTTAAAATTTAATATGTTTTAAATTTAGAAAACAACTTCAGTCTTACCTACAAATAAAATAAAATATCAGAATATATAATAATTAAATCATTTCATTAAAAGGTCATAAGAAATGTAACATAATCAAGGGTGAGAACGTCACCTTCGCAAAATACATTATTCGGAAAGAAAAAATACGGGATACAACTAAGGCCATCTCCAACCCGAAAGGCTATTCACAGTCCAGGGGTGTCAATCTCCACCCGGGTGAATCTGCACACCCCTAAGGATCGTCTCCAATCCATAGGGCTATCTCCTCCAATTAATTAAAAAAAAAATTTCCCCACTCTCACCTATATTATCTATAATAATAATAATAATAATAATAATAAAATGTTTTATACATTTTATTTATACGTTGATACATACATATATCGTTGTCCCATTTTGTCCCAATTTCCATTTATTTATATCGTTGATAGATATAAATAAAATGTATAAAATATTATTTTTGTCCCATTTATCGCTGATAGATATAAATAAAAGTTATTACATTTAATCACTTTGTCCCATTTATTTTTATCTATAATAGTATCTACAACTTTTATAATTAAATGTAACTTTTATTTTTAATTAATTAAATTAAAAAAGATATTGTTAAATTTGTAGATAATTTTTTTAATTTTTTAAACTTTTTTTATTAATAATTTACTTATTAATACATATATTTTAATTTAATAAAAAAAAATATAGAGAATGCACCAGGTGGCGCCAAGTGGCACCACCTGGACTTGGCACCACCTGGTGCTATGTGAAATGGACGCGCTGGTCAACGCCTCCAGAGTGAAGGAAAAGTGAGGGTTGTGGGCTGGGCTCTGGGCTGTGTATCTAGACAGCCCTGGATGGTTGGATACCATCCAAAACTGTACTATTGGGCCATCTCCACAATTAAACGTACCAGCCAAAATTAATTATTATGTATTTTTTGTAATCATTTAATGTTGTTGTGGTTATGTGTTTATTTATTTAAAGATGTGAATTCGCAACATTATTGTGTCATTTTGTACTATAATTTATGAAATAATTAAAATATATATTTTTTTTTATAGAATTAATTTAAACATTAAATATTTTTAAAGAAGCAACAATGCATGAAAAATGCAAGTAATAAATTTTAATAGAAACAAACATCATTTTGTAAATTTACAACACAAAATATGTCAATATTTTTTTAATTAAATAATAGAATTTTAATTATTAATAAAGAAAAGAAAAAAGAAAAAAGAAAATAAAGAGAAAATAAAGAGAAAAAGACTTGGACCACATGGTAAGGTCAAGTCACGTGAAATGAGAGAGAAGAGAGAAAGATGATAGAACAGTCAGTAGATAGGCATAGGCTTTTTTCTTGGGCTGTAACTCAGTTTTTGAAGATGGTTTCTGAAATAATTGTCCAAAGAAGAAAGTTTGGGAAACTACCTGGGCTGTTTGTCTGGCCTTTCCGAAAATCGAAATTTTTTCGGAAAAGCGAGACAAACAGGCCCAGAAATTTTCTTCACTTTGAGATTAATATTTTCATATAATTGAACTATTGGCCGTAATTTGTTACCTTTTGGCCAATCCCACGTGAAGCCACGTAATTTTCCCAACCCCGTTCTCCCATGTTTGAGCGCTCGATATTTATATCGTATTAATTTCATTTAAAGAAATATAATAAATAACCAACAGGTGATTGGTCTAGTGGAAGGAACTAATCACTATAAAGTAGCGGACTCAGGTTCGAATCCCTGTTGGAAGAGGTTCCCACTTTATGTGTCCGACACGCCTCAAAAGGGATTAAATCATTGGAAACCAAAAAAAAAAGAAATATAATAACATCAATGCAATCAAACTTCTATTGAAAAAGTTAGCATAAAGAGATGGATAAATGTTACAAGTAATACTTTAGGTAATTGATACATCTCTATATTTTAGAGGATAAACTATATTTAACTCTATAAATTAAACTTAAATATAGGTTGTCATATTCAACGAATATAAATAATATCTTTTGTATGTTCTGCAAACACATAATATGTCACACGATATGTCAAGTATTTTAATGTAACTATTTTTTTGAATTAGTAACAACTCAGAAAATAAAAGAAAAATATGAACAGATAATGTGAAAACTATAATTATATTTTTATTGATTAACAACGGTCAAGTCTTAGAATTTATTTTTGGTTTTAGATATGTCTTGTAAATATTAGTCTTGAATTAGTGAATCAAAAATTGCTTTCGAATAAGTCACTACTAAAGTCTTAAGTTCAAGGCTCTGGAAACTTGAAAGTTCTGATGACAGAGTTGGTAATGCCGAATCCACCATCTAAAAATAGATTTTGTCCACTCACATATCTAGCCTCATCACTTGCCAAAAACAAGGCTGCATTGGCAATATCGTTCGCCTTGAGTGTAATACCTTTTAAATTTGCCATAGAATTCATAAGGTTCTCAACTCCTTCATCATTGAGCCCCGAACTATCCTTTGCCAAAGGTGTGGCAAGCCCGTAGGGCGACAAACAATTAACCCTAATACCAAACTGCCCGAGCTCGACTGCCAAACTCTTGGTAAGCCCAACCACCGCATGCTTCGAGGTAGTATAAGCATGTGACCCCACTCCACCTATCCCTGAGGCAATGCTAGCAGTCGTGATTATGGTCCCACTACGTGTGGGGACCATGACACGTGCCGCGTGCTTCATCCCTAAGAAGACTCCGGTGACATTAACGTTTAAAACGCGGTCAAAATCAATTCTTTCGGTGTCCATGATTCGTGGTTTGGGAGGATCAATAACTCCCGCATTGTTGAACATGATGTCAAGTTTTCCATAGATTGAAACTGCAATGTCTACAGCATTTTTGATATGGTCTTCATTGGTAACATCGCAATGGATGTAAGTTGAATTTGAAGGGCCAATTGATTTGACAACAGAGTGGCCTAATTCATCTTGGATATCAGCAATGACTACTTTGGCTCCATGTTGTGAGAAGAGTTTGGCTGTGCATTCTCCAATGCCACTAGCTCCTCCGGTTATCAGGGCTACTTTTCCTTCTAGCCTATTTCAATATCACAAATGTACATAAAGTCTAAATTTGAGAAAGAAAGAAAATATACAAATCTCAAGATATAATTGGAAAATAGAAAAGCGGCATGTTGGACTTAAAGTAAAATCAAAGCATTCGATAATTGACTCGAGTTCAGTCAATAGTTTATTTGAGTTTAATTCATTATTATAAGAAGAGGGTAATTTTTATTTAAGGGCAATTTGATACTTCAATTTATTTGCATAATAACATTTATGATAAATCAATAACGAATATTTGGACCCCTGCATAATTAATTCTTGAAATGAGCCATTTAAATCATTTTGCAGGTTCATTAGACTTTTCCTATTCCAAACTCACACTTTCATAAGAAAGACAAGTTGAAGAATACTCTTGGAGTTGTGGTCTTATTTATGCATTTGGAAATATAAAGGTGAGATTTGCAGAAGAAGACTCGAGACATTCAAAGGAAGCTCAATCATATTTCATGTGCAGATTAGTTCCAAACTTTAGAGGAGGAGAAATGAGCGCGAAAAACTGATTTTGCCTTAACCCATTATTTTCTTTTCAACAAAACCTTTGAAATACAACTTTAATTGAATTTTTCGTGTTTTAAATATTAGAGATATGATTTTCATTGATATTGGACTTTGGAATATGGTGAAAAATAGGTTGTTGTTGACAACTCAACGAGTTTTATAGAGAAAAAATAATTCAAATTCAGGTTCAAATCAAGCTAAAATTGTTCAATTAAACTCGATTTATTTACAGCCCTAAGCATCATGTTAGCCAAGCTTAAAAAATTGTGTATTTTCCAAAAAGGGAAAACATAACAAAATAAACAAAATAGATGATCATTAAATTGAAAGCAGAGCAGATGTTTTAAAATAAAATTTAACTTTCCACAATTACCTTCTAGTTGCTGTAGAAAGGAGTGAAGAGTTTGCCATGACAGAGATGAAGAAGAAACTGGAAACAAAGGGGAAGATGTGACTACAATAATTGAGTTAATTAGGAAATCCATAACAATGAACCTTATATATATATATAAATAATTTTGACCAACTTACCTTTTTTTCTTCTTTTTTTTCTTTATAAAGTTCGCAAATAAAGAGAGTAATTTTTTTAATAATGGATAAACCAAAACTAAATGAGACGTGCTCAATCCAGAAGGAAGGCAATGTTACAATAATGTTTTGGGGATATTTGCTTTGATCGTTACTTAATAATCGAATATACGTGGTGCAGCCCACCAATACATTTGAGACATGAGGAGTGATAATCTACATCACTCATGTTTTGGCAATATGAACATAATTTTTTTAAATTCTATTTTTTAAGAACATGGCCAGAATATGGGGTGATGTGGATTATCACTCCACATGTCCCAAATATATTGGTGGGCTGTACCACGTATACTTAATGACATGATGCAGCGATTATACTAAATAATTTCTCCTCTGTTAAGGTGCCTCTCTTTTCTTTTAGTTTTTTTTTTTAATCCCCTCCCCCTAAAATGACGCCATTTATCACAAAAAAGCTGATTGTTTCTTTATTCCTCTCAATTTTGGTCTAGCAGGTCATTTTAGTTCCCCTTTAATTTTAGAATCTTCTAACTTCATTCGTTTTCTCCGGTGGCCCCTTCTTCTTGATAATTATTATGATGCTTTGAATTTCTTTTCCCTTGATAATTTCTTATGCTGCTTTGAATTTCTTTTCCCTCATTTGTTCAATTGGTTGTTGCTGTTTAATTTTGACTCCATTTTTTTCCTTCTTTCGTTTTTTTATTCAATTGTCTGCAGCTATTTTCTACCTGCTACTTGGTTGCCTCTATTTTGTTCGTATCTGGGTAGTGGGCTCCTTATAATACTATATTCTTGAATGGATTTGGCTGATTTTTCATTCCTAATGCTTGACTTCGTGTGATCTTGTTCCTGATATATGCTTTTTTTTCTTGGTTCGATTCGGGGCTCGGAAGATTTATTTGCCCCTTGTTTTGAATATAGCTTTTTGCTTTGGAATATGGCTTGGTGCGTTCTGCACGCCTTCAATTGTTTTTATATATCTCCCTCAGTTTTATGTTCTTATTTTGCATTGTAGCTGTTCCAAATAATACTCTCTTTACTTAATCTCATAAATTGTATGTTTTGTTGATTTTTTTAATTCCTATTTTCTTCTTGTATTAATGTTGTTGTATACTTATTTTGTAGAAGTTCTTACTGGTGTTTGTGATTTTTCTTACTTTATATATATATATATATTGATTTAATTAATAATTAAATCATTTCATTCAAAGATCATATGAAAGGTACAACATAATCAATGGTGGGGATAAATGCATGATACTACCAAGTGTTATGCGAAACTTGCACAAAATTATTTTGTAATTTTTTTTTTCAAATTCCTTCGTAAAAGTGAGGAAAATTCTTGTCCAAGTCTGGCTTGACCAAACCCATCCAACCACCAAGCAAGTGTATTGCACTTGCTTTGTGATTGGTCACTCTCGTGGGAGTTATATCCAATCTCAAAGCAAGTGTATTACACTTGCCATGTAGTTGCTTTGGGTTCGGCCAAACCCGGTCTGGGTAAGAATTTCCCGTAAAAGTGATTAGTCCCAATAAAGTGACAAATTCAACTTCAAATTTTCAATAGGAAAGATTCTCATAATATGTTCAATGTATCTTCAAAAAGAATTTGTGTATTATTGTGAAACAAAAAATAAAAAGAAAAGAGTTTGAAAAAAGAAAAAACTACTCGTTAGTCTATTCAATTACAATCCATAAAAGTTCATTTTGTTTGTCAAAAATAACAAATCAAACTTTAGTAATTTGTACTTTGAAACTTTAATACTTTCTAATTTTGTTTGGTTCAAACTCGAATAAAAGAGACAAAAGAATATCTGTATTATTTAAAAAGACAAGCTATGACATGGTGCAACCATTTTTTGATTTTTGATTTTCGTATTTTATCATTATTATAAAAATTAATTTAATTGTGTGCCTTTTTAACTTCTTCACTAATACCATGACACTTTTATCTTTTACTTTTTTTAAATTTTTATTAATATAATTAAGCGACATTTTACCTTTTCAAGGAGTACCTTTTTTATTATTATTAAGAAAAAGTCATATCATGGTATTCCTGTCTTGGTCTTAGTGCTCTAATTAATTTAAATATTTAATATTTTATTTTCTTTACTTATCATATTTAAATAAAATTCACTTTTACTTTTACTTTTACTTTTTTCCATGATGAAATTATTATTTTGTGTGCTTAAAAAATTTAATACACGTAGGAACGCATGCTGCAGAATTAAATCACGCGGGGACGTGTGCTGAGGATATACTAGTATGTTATAATATCATGGCAATAACAAGTTATTACATACGTAAAATCTCCAACTTCAATTTTTTGCATTGTCCACCATGAGCTTACATTAGCATTGCACTTTCTCTCCTGAACTCTTTTCCGGCCAAAGAGTTCAAGGTGAAGGTCATAACAAAAGCTTAGAGTGGAAAGTGCAATAAAGATGTAAATTCAAGAGAAACAAGGCATCTATAAGTTCAAGGAAAAAGGCACAATTTTATGATTGAAAGTCTTATTTTGTATTTTTAATTAATAATTTTACCTCTTTATTCTTCAAATGCAAATTATGAATTAGAAAACCCACTAATTCAAATTGTTAAACTATTTTTTCTTTTGAAAATTATAACAATTGAAACTTCATTTGAAGAATGTAATGCAAAACTTGCAAGATGAATACATAAACATGAAAGTATAGTGTATGATCAATTTTATTCTCACTCTATAATGTCTAAATAATATATTTGTGTTTATTTTATATTGTTAATTTTGTACTAAAATTTTAATTTTCTATTTTATATATCTTATTACAATTATACTTTTTTTTTAATTCCTTTTTTTTTTTTTAATTATACAAGTATAGTGTATAAATGGTTGCACAAAATTGAGTTTTGCTCCTTAAACTTACATCAAAGTTTCACTTTTTCCCTTAAATTTACACTCTTGTTGAACTTTCTATCTGAACTTTTGTGTTGTACTTTCCTCGATCCCTGAACTCTTTGGCCGGAAAAGAGTTCGGCAAAGAGTTCAGGGGGTAATGTGCAACACTAATGTAATTTCAGAATGAACAGTGCAAAAAATTAAAGTTCAGGCGGTGCAATTCAGGAAAAAAATGCGATTGGGTCAAACCAATTCCAAGTGAAGAATAAGCATTAATTTCGCAAAACTCAAGTTTTAACTTATATATTCAAATATGGGTTTTTGGCACTTTACATCCTGAAAATACAAGGTTTTGGCACTTTGCATCCTGATTTAAATTTTTTGATACTTTGTATCCTGAAAATATAATTTATTTGGCACTTTGCAACTTAGGGTGTGTTTTGACGAGGAAATTTAGTTGCAAGAAGGGTAGAATAGTCATTTTCGAATTTTCTTGGCACTTTGTACCCTAAAAATATAGATTTTGACACTATACACCCTAAAATATAGATTGTTGGCACTTTACACCCTGAAAATATAATTTTTTTGCACTTTCCACCCCGACTTAAATTTTTGGCACATTTATCATTTTAACCAAATTACTAAGCTATTTTTAATTAGGTAAGAATTCTTGTTTCTTTTATGTAATTCCTACATTTGACATGCTAGTAGATAATAATTCTAGATTTGTAAAATATATCGTATAAATTGTTTTTAGAAACAAAAAAATATAAATAAAACTTGTATCTATTGTATAATTTTTTATTGAATATCAGTATTTATTCATGAACAAGATGTACATATAATCTGCAAACAAAAAAAAAGATTATTATTTTGATTGAACTCGAAATAAAAATATGTATTTCCTATGTTTGATTGTTGTGCATTGAACATCACAATTTTATCTCTCCGCCAACGACATTCATGAGCTTTTTTAAAGGAAAATATTAGGGTGCAAAATGCCAAAAAAAATATTTCAAGGTGCAAAGTATTAATTTTTTTAATCGGGGTAGAATGTGCCAAAAAAAATTATTTGCAGGGTTAAAAATGCCAATATGTTATATTTGTAGGGTACAAAGTGCCAAAATCTATATTTCAGGGTCCAAAGTGCCAAAAAAATTAAAATTGACTATTATACCCTTCCACTAACAATATTTTTAATTAAAACACACACTATGGTGTAAAATGTCAAATGAATTGTATTTTGAGGGTGTAAGGTACCAAAACTTTTAAGTCGGAGTGCAAAATGCCGAAGCCCTATATTTTTAGGATGCAAAAATATCAATATTCATTCAAACATATAAAATTCAAATAAAATATATTGATTTGATACATCCATGATCCCATCTATTTTTTCCTTTCAAACTCCAGTTTTCAATCTCAATCCAAATTGTATCTCAACTTTTGAAAAACCGCAAAACCAAACATCAAAACTCAATAAAAATTGTTTTTCAAACCCTTCTAAAAGTTTGACAGAAACCATCAAAATTAAAAATACTTCATGTAACCGGTTAATTAAAGGAACATCTCTTCCAATAGGACTTAATGACAGTTTATCAGTTTAATTTATCTTTTTGTGATTTGATAAAGAGCACTTTACCTTCTGTAACTTATAAAAGTTTTACATCGCATCGTTGACATTTTTATATGTGACAGTTTACCTCCCTATTTTATAATAATGTGATAATTTTTCCCTTTATGGTAAACGTGTCAATTTATCTCCATGTATTATGATTAATGTGATAATTTACCCTACTATGTTACAAAATAATTTTCATGCTTACTCTTAATTTCGGAAAGTGAGTTACAAACTTCGACCAAAATAGATAAATTAATTCTTTAAAATTTTGATGAGGATAAAATGTTTTTTCTCAAATAATAAGATGGTAAATTGAATATATTATACATTTTAAAGAGGGTAAATTGGCATTAGCTCCTCCCAACACAAAAATTGCTAAAGAGGAAAACACTCATTGTTTTTTCTGCCTCCCACCATCGCTGTAAACCTCCTGTCACCTCCTATCCCGCCAACCACCACCATCGATCCGCCACCACTCTCCGAGCGTCCTTCGTCAAACTGAACCGGCGGCGGCCCGCCTCATAACCGTACCGTTCTCTATTGAAAATCGGGTATCTCTCTTTTTTTTTTTCTTTTTATCGTTTATCCCTTTCCAACTCATCTATTGGTATTGAGATTATTTATCAGTATTGATGTTATATTTAATTTTTACTTAATTAGGTTTAGAGTTAAGGGCACAGATACAACCTTCAATTTATGACAGAATTTTGTTTGTGCTTTGGTACTTTTGGTCTAAATTTGGTGGAGGTGACAAAAACTGAACCGAAATTTTATGCAATTATCACTACTCACTGAATTCTTGTATTTGTATATTTACTGTGTCTATTTCTTCTCTTGGGGGCGTAGATTGCTATTTCTGGCTGTTGGTTATACTTAATGGTAGCTGCTCTTCTTAATTTATTCTTTTTCAGCACACTAATATGGAACAGATTGTTAGTATAAAAAAATATGAATCAGATTGTCACCTTATGATTGATTTGTGATGATCTTGATGCTATAACCAGCATTACTTTATGTTATCTCAGTCGTCTTTTGTTTCTTCATTGTCAGGAATTCTGTGTACAACTAAGATTTGCGCGGCCTTGTTGATTTTCTGCGATTTACCAATAATGGATCCCAAGCACTCGGGAGAGATATTCAAGTAATTTTTCTATTATTTGTCAAATCTTATTTTTTCAGTCTGATAATGTCACATATTTCCCATAGGTCACAATTATTTTATCTGAATGATTGGGTGCAGGCATTTAGAGAAGCAGAACGAGCTTCTTATGGATGCTTATAGGTCAATGTCCCATGAATTGCATAGACTCCAGGTCTTCACCTTGATTTATTTTCGTTTTTTCTCAGCATTATTTCAATTTTGGTATTAACTTTGCTGTGGAAATTATAGGTAGAGGAAGAAATGCTGATGCGTAAATATTACGAGTTTATGGCATCCGAAGGTGTAGTTGACAAGGTATGTCTAATCCTCCTTCCTATGATTTTTTGCAACTGTTTGATCCCTAAGTCGACGAATCCTTTTATGCACTATTTAACTCCGTGAAAAGAGTATGCTATAGTTTCTTGTTTCCGTGCAATTTTATTGGGTGAATTTAATGTAACTGAAAGTTAATTTACCACTTGCCTATTAGTTTTCGTTCAATCACTTGTTTTGCATATGGGATTATTACTTTAACTTATCGTATTATGTGATGGTCTTTCTGCAGAAAAGAAATAGAACTGATGTATCAGAGGACAAGGAGAATAGTCAAACTGGATCATTAGTCAATGTAACTAACGAAGAGCAACCATGAAGCTACCGAGTTCGCTCCCATGCAGATGGATTTACATTCGTGGATGGTTTACTTAATTTTTCTATGCATTTCGGTCTAGTTTGTACTGGTTCTTAAATTGTTGGAATTGATGAAAGAGTTAGTTATTTATGCTTAGAGAGAATGCCATTAATTAGCTCATTTTCTCTTGTAGCAATTTTCAGTTGATCGATTGGAGCATCTATTATGCCACCTGAGTACGCTGAAAGATTACCTTAAACTGGACAGTGAACATCAGAAAGTGTTGAGCATCAACTAGGTGATTATGCCTTTGTCTGTTTGAGAATTTGGAACCGTTTACATTTAAGATTCTGTGATACAATACTTAAATGATTATTATAACAACAATTAGATTTCATTTTCCATTATACGATCGAAGATTTGTTTAGAGGTGCTTACACTTTCGGTGAACCAGTCGAATCAAGTTGGTTATGAAGGTTTGGTACAAGTTCTTTTGGTGTGTTACTGTTTACCAAACTCGATCTAGTGTTGATTCATTTTTCTTTTCTAATTCTAATTCATATTTTGGAAACACAACTTCTCTACCGTGACATATCTTCATTTGTTTTCAAATGGTATTTTTTCCATTTTGCTCAAATTCAAATAGAGAACTCAATACATGCAGGAAACAGAAGGTTATACTACACTTTACTAAAAGACTATTAAGCTAGCTACTTACCAAGAATCATATGGCCATCTAGCAACATATTTTTTGGCAAGAATAGCAATGAAGCCCATAAATAAAATACAAATATGAGAAGCATGTTGACTTAAAAGGAAGGTAGAAACATACCCAAATCAACCATAGATAACAACTCAACTAATAAAAACTGCAGCTACAAAAGAACCATCAACAATGTTCACCTTGGAATCAGAAAGTTTTAATTCTATATGCATAAAAAAACATAATAACCCAAGAAATCACCATTGCCGCTTCAATTAACCTCTCTATGTAAGAATGAATCGACATTGACGATAACCTGCAACAATTAGAATTCCATATTAGTACAATGGAATCTAATTAACCTTTACATTTACCAAAACAAAAAAGAAGCATATGCTTACTTGGGTCAGAGTTGATGAGCATTGCAGTGCCTCCAAAGCCACAAATGCCTCCATTGTTCTTAGTCTTCTGCCAGTAACTATTGAAAGCATAAGACGCATGTGCCACAAGTGAATCAGGAAAATAGCAACTCCCCTGAGGCGTAATGGCTTCACAATCTGCACCACCTTCTCCACATGCATAGTCCAAAGCCTCTTGTAGAGTCTCCGATGGCACACTCGGTTTTGCCACACACCACACCCCATTGTGGGCCACAGGTGCAGGTGCACCCACCGGACTTCCACCACCCGCGAATGGATTACAAGGAGGCAAATGGGGTCCAAATGGAGGTGTAGCAGGGTTCATCATTGGAGCTAAATGTGGTAGAAATGGAGGAATTGTAGGATTAGCAACTGGAGAGAGTGAAGGAGCAAAAGGGAGAGAATTTGGTGGAGGCGAAACAATCCCGATTAACGGAGGAAGAGGGGCATGAGTTGGGGCAATGAGGGTTCTAGGCCTTTGTGGGTATGGATCTATAACACTATTGAAATCAATGAAAGAAAGCTTTCTACCTACTGTTTTTTGCATTCTTGGACTACTTACAATCATATTTATCTTGTCCAGATGAACAAATCCAAGTTTCTTCATGGATTCGATGTGGGATTTCAACAAAATCAAGGTTTCATCAGACAATATATTCAATTCTTGAGGTGAATTCACAACATAAGGTGAACCAATTTCTTCCAATGTGTTAACCAAAGGTTTGATATAATTTTCAGCTAAATCAACCCCAAAACAGTCAAAAGCAAAAGTAGTACTCACTTTGATATCATTTTGTAAACCCCATCTAGTGAGTGAATAGTAAATGTTCTTGATTGCAGGTAAAACCAAACCCAACTTTTTTTCTTCATTTTTTCTACATAATATATCATGACCAATGATTATAAAGCTTACATTTTTTACCGGGTAGTGTGCCAATACATGGGTCCTGACCCAAGTTTCAGCCATGAGAAGGCTAAAAGAAACATTCTTGAGGTGTTCATTTTCAACTTGAATAGCTAAAGGCAAACCATTCTCAGATGAAGCTTCAAATGTTAAGAACCGCACCGATTCTTGTCCAGCTTTAACTGCAGAGAAGAAGTAAATGAGTTTAAAACGGTAAAAAAGAAAAGGGTAAAATTAATCAGAGAGAAAGATTTGGTTTTTGCTTACTTACCAGTTGAACAGAGGAGGAGAGAGAAGAGAGGAAGAAACCAATGTGCATTCATTTTTCTTTTTCAGAGATAGAGGAAAGAAAAGAGATTAATGGGGGGTTTTGATTTTAGAGGTCTGAAAGAAAAGGTTTTTGTGAGACTGATGAAAAACTGAAATGAGTTGTGTCATTTTTACAGACTCGGATTCAGAACTGTTGATTTTTCTCAAAAAAAAGGATTCAGAACTGTTGATATGCTGTAAGTACGGAAAAGAAAGAAAGCAAATGCTACTAATTGAGTGTTAAGCAAGGAGTTAAGGGTAATCGCTTTTTAGTACTTAGGTTCTTTAAAAGGGATTTTATTATTTAAATATGATTGGAGAAAACTCAACCAATTAAAGAATAATTGTTTTACATGTAAGTTTTATTTAATTGAATTATGTGTATTGTACTTGTTGCGCCAAGACACGTCTGATTTGGGCAAAATTACATTACCTAATCACTTAAAAGCTTTTTCTAATACTTCATATACGAAATTAGATGGAAAAAAAAATTAGAATAAAAATATATTAAGGAAGTATACATACTAAATTATTTAGAAAATTATTATTAATTAATTAGTTTTATTCAAATGGGAAGTGAAAATTCATTCATAAAATAGTTTGACGTGTGCAAAAGGACAAGACTTTGTTTTAATTTTGGGACCTGTGTATGAACAAAAGGACATGTTAGGAAACCGAGCCCAGGCCCAACCGCCCAAGACCCAGTGCTTTCAGATAATCAAAAGTTAAAAAGAATTTACTCAAGAAAAAAGAATTTACATAAACCTTGATGGTTTGCATGGATTGAATTTGATCTTATTTTCAATGACTTTTTGTTTTGGAATATTAGGTCATCTTCAATCGTTGGGGCAAAACTGCTCCCTCCCCCTCCTCCTCCCACTCCCACTCCAACTTCATAATCATCTTCAACAGTTAGGGACACATAATAATAATAATAACAATAATAAAAATACAAAAAAATAAAAATAATAAATAACAAAAATAATTATATAAAAATAATTATATAATAATAATAATAATAACAATACAAAAATTATTATTATAAAATATTATAATAATAAAAATACAAAAATATTAATAATAATACAAAAAATTATAATAATAAAAATAAAAAATTATAATAATAACAATAAATAATAAAAAAAAAATAATAATCATAATAATAATAATAATGTGAAAGATAAAAATAATAATAATAATAATAATAATAATAATAATAATGTGATACCAAACTTGTGTAGTACTTCACAATATGATTGTGGAGGATGAACGTCATAAATACGACGATGCCGAGTCTGAAGACGATGATACAAATATTTCCACATCTCGTAGAGCCCGTGCTAATATTTATCCAGGACCAACGCGAGAGGTTAATTCAAGATGTGGTGAATTATCCATGGAGAATTATATGATGTGTCATCAAGCAATACGATCGGTAGTAGCCAATCGTAAACTTCGGGACGACTTAATTGCCCATGTGTGGGAAAGGCACGGTCGATGATTTTTAGTATGTATTCTTATTTGTTTAAATATTTTAAGTGTTCTATTATGAAGTTTAACTTTTTTTAATATGTAATTTTGTTAAATTAATCGTACTTATATAAAAGATTATATTTTAATATTAATAATAGTAATAATAATATTAGTAATAGTAATAATAATAATAATAATAATAATAATAATAATAATAATAATCACAATCACTTATATATATCAAGGTATACTCGAGTTTTGATCATATTAAAGTTCATTTATTTGATAAAAAAATAATTTATAATTTGAATCATTTGTAAATTTTATCCAAATTAAAATACAAATTTAAATATTTAATTAAAACTAATTCCTGTAAAGATTTAATTTTTTATAATATAAAATTTATTAATCCATACACAAAATTTATTAAAATAAAAACCACCAAATGTACAAAAAACGAAAAAAAAAAATGTAGCGTGTGAGCCGATGGGTAAAGGAGGGGCAAGCTTTTGCCCTTTCTTTCCCACTTTAACTCCCACTCTCCTCCCCCTTCCCACTCCCCCCTACCTTTGAAGACCATAATTTTAGAAAAACCCAAAAATCCCCCTCCCCCTTACCATTGAAGATGGCCGGAGGGCAAATTTTTGCCCTTTGTCTCTCATTCCTCCTCCCACTCTCCCTCCCCTCCCCACTTCCCCCCACTATTGAAGACCACAATTTCCCCCCCCCCCCCCCCCTCAAAATCCCCCTCCCCCTCCCCCTAACGATTAGAGATGGCCTTAGTATAGTCGTTTCGGCATAATTTTTGGAACGCAATTTAAATTGAGTTTGATATTGAATTTAAGGACTAAGAAAAATTGAGATATCGGGATTGGATTTTGATGTTGACTTTGAGAAAAGAAAGAAAATTGGTCATGTCACAATCTCGTGAAATTTGACATGGAAAAACTAGGTAAGGTTTTGATAAATTTTACTTCATTATGGATTGGGTTCCGTCCAATTACAAATTAAATTGATTATAGTCTAATTTCGTGGTTTGGACAAACTAAAAATTGATAAAAATATGTTAGATGAAGTAGTAAAATAAAATGGAATCTGTATTAAAACTGATAATAATTGAAAGATGAAGAGATAAGGTTGAAGAAAGAAAGGTCCTTAACTTGGGATTTGGTATCCGTTGAGTCCACCTGCTTTTCTCTGCTGAGACAGAGTGAGTAATAGTAGTAGTACAATTCATGACGTGTCTTTTAGAGGTCCATTTGCATGATCAGGAAAAAGCAGCCCAACGGACACATATTTGCGGGCCCAATTGGGAAGTACGAAAAGTAGAGAAATAGTTAGGGCCCACAGTCAATCTGGTACTGTACATAAAAATGTCAGGTTGAGTGGGAGAACCAAGTTAAAAGGCAAATGTTTGATTACTGCTTTCAGATGTCCCTAATATGTTCTTAAAAAAAAAAAAAAAATTCCCTAATCTCCTTCTTGATTCTGACACATTTTTCGCGTTTTCGATAAATTATTAATTTAGTTTTTTTTAGAAGCTAGAAGCTGTATCTAACCTGTTTTTATTTTTTGTAATTTTTTTAAGAGAATTTTAAATATAAGTGGTTGAAAACACTCACTTTTAACTAATTTTTTTGAAAAAACAGAAAATTACTTTTTAAAAACGGTTGAAAACACCACCTTAATTTCACAAAACTCGTTCTTGCAACAATTATTTTTAGTGGAACAATCAATACATCATCATATTTACGGATGACAAATGGGCTGAGTCGAAATCTGGCGGGTCAATGTGTATTTGGTTAAAAAATGTCTTATTTGTGGGTTGAAAATTGATCAGGTCGTAAACGGGTGGATTGGGTCGAACATGGGTTGTCCCGTTTCCCCTTCTCTTTTTCTTTACATGTAATAAGAAAATTATTGGGTAAACATTCTTATCTAGTGGAAAACATAAGAAATCAGACGGAATCGGTGAAAAATAAGGTTAAAATCAAATTTTGCATGGGCATGTGCCCCACACATGACTCATATTTTTTTTTTCTTTTTAAAAAAACTTGCGGTAAATAAGAATTAATAAGCCCAAGAGTGAAGCTCACTTTTTCAATTGGGCAAAAAATGTTCCAAATTTGCTTCAATTTTATGACTTAAGAGGTAAAATTGTCAGCTCAAAAACTTATAGGATAAACTTACCACCAATAAAAAATTATGAGACCAATTTTATCATTTTTCTCTATATGAAATTGTAGAATTTTAAAGTATTAAATTTCAAAATATTAGAAAGAAACATGAGTCATCATCCAACTCAATAAATGTTTCTTGAACACACTATATACACTCCATACTAAACTTCCGTAGATTTTGCCTCCGACATGTTTGTCTTGTAAGTTGGAAATCGTCTTTTGATCATAGACTATGAATAAAAAAGTCTATGAAAATCAAAGGTTTCTTCTCTTCCACTTCACTTGCAATACTAATTTAGGATTCCTATTCACTTTCTTCTATTAATTTGAGATCAAATAGCTTCATAACATGTCTATTTGGATGGATTTTTGCTCGGTTTTGCGAGTCTCGGTTTAAAAAAAAAATAGTTTGGGTTGTTTTGATGAAATATTGAGACCTCATTTGGATGGATTTTGATTGTTGGGATTTGTGGTTTGAAGAAATTGAAACCCCACTTGATTAGGTTTGGATATTGGGGTATAGGAAAAAAAGTAGGTGGTAAGTGTCAAATCAATATTTTATAGGTTTTATGAGTTAATGAGTTTGGCGAAAATTCATTTGATAAGGTTTTGACTCGGTCTTGTGAAACCCGCAAGACTGGCCAAAACCCTGTCACATATATCCTGACGATACATAGAATTGATTATGTAGTATGTAGAATTTGTTGACATCATGACTATACAATTTTATTATTTACTCCAATTGTTACTGCATTTTTATATATGCTACGTAATGAAATAGAATTCCTGATATAATGATTGATGTAACGATGTATTTACAACCTAAAAAAAATAAAGCCTGGTTGAAATGTGGTACAATAGTATGAAATCAAGAATTAGATTACAAATTAACATTCGTTAATTTCACTCGAGACATACATGGCTTTCAATTAGACTATCAATTGTAAAAAAAATTAAGACTTGGACAAATTGTAAAAATCTGTCAAATTCTTTTAGGATATTCGGATGGCTTTCTTATATCCATTTTGTCTTTATTCTTTGGCTTTTTGGGTTGTTATTTTACGGAAGGCACATTTTTATGAGTAAGATTTTCCTAATGCATCAGATTGAAGTAAAGGTGTGATGCTTAACTTGCTCAATAAATATAGAATTTTCCTCTGTTTTTTGGTTAATGAAATACCAAAAACACTTGAAAAGAACTGGGGACAATTGTCTTTTGTTTCCCTTTTTTTTCTTTAATAATTATTTTTTTCTTTGAGCATTTCGGAATAATCTGATTACATGATAACTTTTCTCCACAAACAAACTTCACAAATAATAAACAATCAACAACTCTCCAAATCCATCATGAGCAATAATCCGACAGACGTAACGCATGTATCATTATTCGTAGATCTAAGTAATTGTACGAAATTATATTCTTTTATTTTTTGAGCATCCCTAATTCAAATAAATAAATTTTAGTGACAGAAATACTGAAATTAATTCATTTCCTAATCTCATACTATTAAACAATTTTCCTTTAAATTCAGTCAGCCTGGAGATTGAAATAATTGATACAAATTCGATTAACATTCTTTTCTTTTTAATAAAAAAACTATGCTAAATTGTGGATCACAGTCTAGACCAGAGAGTCTATTGAGATTTGTGTACATGCTCTTCCAATGAGGTAGGTGACTTTAATAAATTCGAACTTGGGTTCGCCTGTGGGAATCAATCGATGTTTATTTTTGCAATGAAACGTTAATATTATGACAAAATCATTGGAAATCATTGACTAATAGTCAATGATGATTATTAACAAGGTTCTCTTCTTACTCCTTTCCTTTTCTAAAAGAGGTGATTAAATTGATGAAATATGAGGGATTACAATGTTTAAAAGAAAAGTTCATGAAAGAAGAAAAGAAAAATGTCCAGCAAACATGTAAAAATTTCCCATAGCCTAGGAAAATTAAGTAAATTGGACTGGGTGAAATTAGCATTAATTAACATTTTGATAACTAGACTAGCATTATTTGTAAGCAATTAGCAACTGGACAAATGCTTTTTGTCTTTTCTATGCAATTTGGCTAAAATTCTACAAGTAAAATAATCTTAGTTTTGACTTCAAAACTCAAATTTTTGAATAAATTCATTCTCCAGGGTCCAGATATGTGGCTGACAGTTACAGATTTGAATTGACATCCTTTCCAGAATATTAGCAAATAACCGACACTCGAGCTTAATTATTATCACCAATCATTAAGAAATATTACTACCACTTTTTTTCTTTTTTAGTTTAACATTTGGTAAAATGTTAAATCCCTAGAACCCATTTTAAAGGAATGTTTATAGAAAGTACTAATTTGTTTCCTTTTTTTCAATTCATTTTTTAAATAGTTCTACAATTGGCGAAATTGCATCGTCAGTTTCGGTTAACGGGAGCTTAACACTTTTGGCCCTCAATTTTTTTAAAGGAAAACGCACTTCTAGTCCCATACTTTATAAACATACTAGCCTAAACCCGTGTTATGCACGGTATCATATTAGATATTTAATATAATCGTTGTCGTGATAAAAAAAAAATACAGATACCCCATGACATTTGCTTTAATTTGCAATATTACTCATGTGTTACTTTTATTAGCAAAACCCATTATGTGTTATTTTTTTATTAGCAAAATTCCTCATGTGTTCTTTTATATATATTAGTAAAAAATCTCATTTAAACTCCTTCATAAGTCAATAGAGAAGTTATTGCCAAGTGAACATGAAAGTTATTGTCAATTCTCAAAGTTAATAGGAAATATACTGTTAATTTATTAAGTGAATATGTGCATTTTTACAATTTTACAGATTGCACCCCCTAGGAGGTCCTAATTAGGGGTTGGTAGTTACAAATTAGTAAAAGATAAACCATTTTGATAAGAGAAAAAATCAACAACCTAATCCAATAGTTTAAAAAAAAAAATACACAGATAAGATGTTAAAATAAATTTCCATAGAACAATAAAAGAAATTAAAACCTGATGCTAATTTTATGAGAAAATCAGTATTTGGACATACTACAATATTTTAATACTTGACATATGACTTTCACATGAACTAAAAAGATGATTTAGCCGAGAAAAAAATACCTGAAAATTGGCCTTGAGTTGTTAAGATAATGTCTAATATGAGTCGATGAAAGTTTTCTCAATATCTCGAGTTTTTTGCACTTTGCACCCCCGAAATATGGGAAATAGGCACTTTGCACCCTCGAAACTTAGATTTAGCACTTTGCACCATCGAAATATGAAAAATGCAGCATTTTGCACCCTCTTTTATTTTCAAGCAAAAATTCAAGGGCAATATATGTAATTCAATAGTATTGGCACTTTGCACCCTCAAAACTTGAGAATTCGCACTTTGTACCACCAAAATAAAATTAGCTCCTAACACCCTTTAATTAAGAACAAATCTTCAACTTCCACCCCCAAAATACAATAAATGGGCACTTTGCACCCCAAAACACAAAATTAACACTTAACACCCTCAAATTTAAAAAAACCCAAACCCCTCATTTTGTTCGTCAAAGTTGACTATCGGAGTGAAAAAAATCTACGGCAAAATATGTAATTTGTTTTTTTACTTAAATTTTGCAAAATACAATTATAAATACTCGAATTTTATAACCATAAAAACCTAAATAAAGTACAAGTAAACTTCTCGAAGACCCATTGTCTATTTCTATCAAAGACCCAAAAATAATTAACTATTTTGCCTTAAAAAAAATTCACCTTAATGGTCAACTTTACATGAAAAAACGAGGGGTTTGAGGCTTTTTTTTAATTAGAGGGTGTTAAGTGTTAATTTTGTATTTTGGGGTGCAAAGTGTCCATTTATTGTGTTTCGGGGGTGCAAGTTGTTAATTTGTTCTTAATTAGGGAGTGTTAAGTGCCAATTTTATTTTGGGGGCAAAGTACCAAGATTTACAATAGAATTACCTATTTTGCCCTTGAGTTTTTGCTTGAAAATAAAAGAGAGTGCAAACTGTTGTATTTTTCATATTTCGAGGGTGCAAAGTGCTAAATCTAAGTTCTGGAGGTGCAAAGTGCCTATTTCACATATTTCGGAGGTGCAAAGTGCAAAAAACCCCAATATCTCCACAAAGATCCTTTCCAAGTTTTCCAAAGTACCTCTGTATATATATAATTACATGAAACCAAAGAACCCATGTATAAGAATCTATTGATATTTGTCAAAACTTAAAAATATTGCAAATAAAATATGTATAACACAAACTTGTAGCCTTTGAGCCGTGATAAAAGTTTCATCAGTTTTTCCTAAATATAAATTTGGAGAAAAAAAAGTGTAATTAAGTGAAATGATGTTAAAAGAATCACACTTTTAACCAAAAATTTGATTAATGACTCAAACCTACATCCCTTGAACCGTGATGAATTTTTTGCCAATTTCTCCAAAATATTAAAATCTACACACAATATATATATATATATATATATATATATATATATATATATATATATATATATATATATATATATATATATATATATATACAGTAGATAAGGCCATCTCCAGCGGTGGTTATCGGGGTCGGGGCCGGGGCGGGGCTGCGGGCGGAAGTCATCTCCAGCGGTCCGGGGCGGGGGCGGGGCTGGGTTGCGGGGTGGAACGGGCTGGGCGCAGGGCTCGGCGGAGCCCTGCGCCCAGCCCGCTGAAGCGAGTGAGCGGAGCTTGAAGATGAGGGGCGCGTGGAAACACGCGCCCCTCTTTAAAACAGGTGCCGCCAAGTGGCGGCACCTGATTGGCCCTTTCTTTTTTTTTTTTTTTTGATTTTCCTTTCCTATTTAATGTGTATTTATTTTGTGTATTGTTGTGTATTTAAACCTAATTAATGTTGTATATTGTTGTAATTAATGTGTTGTTTTAATTAATGTGTTATTTTTAATTAATGTTTTATTTTAAATAATGTGTTATTGTAATGAATGTGTTGTTTTAATTAATGTGTTATTTTAATTAATGTGATAGGTTATTTATTTAATTTAATATGATTAATTATTAGGTTTAACATTAATTAGTTAAAAATACAAATAAACATTAATTTAACATTAATTATTTAATCGTTCAACATTATTTAAAGTAATTTTAAATAAAATTACTAAAATACTAATAAATATAGAAATAGTCCATTTAAATTAACATTCATACAATAAATATTTTTTTAACTCTACTTTGATTAAATTAAAATTTAATATTAATATTTTTAATATAATTAATAATTAAATTACGAGGATTAATATAATCAATACAAATAATTTTTTTTTAAAATACCAAATTAGTTAAAAATACAAAATAAACACGTCATAAGCATAAAATTTAGATTAATACAAAATAACTTAAATTTAAAGTATTCGTCACGTAATTAATAATTAAATTACGAGTATTAATATAATTACTATTATTAATATTAATATTAAAAAATTAGATATCTATAATAATAATAGGTGAGAGTGGGCTAGCCCTGAACCATTGGAGATGGCCTAAGCGGTGTTAAAAGTATTACATGGTTTTAACTGAAAATTAATTCCATTGACACAAACCCACAACATAACCGAGATGAACTTTTTTTAATGTTTCGCCAATAAAATATAAAAAGAAATGGAAGATAAATTAATGATATATGTTAAAAGAAATACCATTTAATCTCAAATTCGATTGAAGAGTTGTACTCACTTTTTGTTTTTGAAGGAGACTAAAAACATAGGTCACCAAGCAATTTAAAGGAAAAATGAGTGTATGCGTTCAATGAAAACTACGAAAATTATAAATCCATAAATTATTGAGACATATAACATTGATACATGGAATTGAGTTGATGAATTGTGATCACCTATCATGCGGTTGGGTTGGATCGAACCATCATCAATTATAAGGTGATAAGTATTGCAGTTCAAATCTATATATATTTTCTTGGAAGGTCTTGGAAGGAAACTTTATGAGTTGTGTTGTCCGCGGATGAATTTGGGATTTGAATTTCAATCTCCTCTTGAATTGAAGGGTAGTTGAAAAAGAAGTGGGGAAGTGGAACGTCCATGGATTTTGGGCATAAGTTAGTCCCATAATGATTTTTTTTGTAGTGGAAATTCCTGCTGATTTATTTTTATTTTTATTTTAAAAAAAAAAAAATGAATGTAACCACATCAGACGTGGGTTGGTTATATGTTCGAGATATGTGAGTGGGTTCTTGCCTGTAATTGTAAATCATATTTTTGTTTTTAAAATAATTATAAATTCTAGAAAAAGAGAATTTCAGTCAAAATTAAAGTTTTTGACCAGAAAGCATCCTTGAAATAATAGTAGGCAGGATATGATAGGATAGGATATAATGGCATATTTTTTGAGAGAATTTCACTTTTGATACCGTAACTCAACCTACTTTAGGGATTTGATACCACAACTTTTTTTCCCGACACATTTGATACCATAACTCAACCTACTTTAGGGATTTGATACCACAACTTTTTCTCCCGACACATTTGATACCATAACTCAAATCAACTCGACACATTTGATACTTCCGTCAAATTGGAAACGGAATTGTCACGTGATTGTCACGTGGCTGTTAAAACTTTGCACATTTGATACCATAACTTATCTTGACTGATAATTTTACCCCATAACATTTCAGGTTACCAAAAAAGCCCCACATCTCCAAATTTAGTGACGATTTTAGTCCTCATTGTTGCCAAATTTCCAAATTGACTCGAATAAGATTACGTGCTGACCAATTTAATTTTTTTTACTTATTTTATTTAAATAACTAATTTAATTTATAAACAATATTAATAAATTAAATAATACATTAACATAAATATCACCAAAATTAAGAAAATATATTCTTTTTAAATATAAAATTTATATAATAGAATTAATATATTTAATATATATTAAAATAATAAATTATATAATTTAAAACTATTTAATATTTATTAAAATATTAAATAATAAATAATTATAATTTTAAAAAAAAATCCCCACCCCACCCACCCAACCCAACCCGACCCACCCCTCCCCTACCCCCATATTCCCAGGCCGCCGGCGGCCTGGGTCTTCTGTCCCAGGCCAACGCCGGCCTGGGACCGAAGATCCCAGGCCGGCAGTGGCCTGGGATCGAAGAACCCAGGCCGGCGGTGGCCTGGGACAGAAGACCCAGGCCGCCGACGGCCTGGGAATCGGGGGGTAGGGGGGAAGGGTGGGGAGGTGGTGGGTGGGGTGGGGATTTTTTTTAAAAATTAAATTATTTATTATTTAATATTTTAATAAATATTAAATAGTTTTAAATTATATAATTTATTATTTTAATATATATTAAATATATTAATTCTATTATATAAATTTTATATTTAAAAATAATATGTTTTCTTAATTTTGGTGATATTTATGTTAATGTATTATTTAATTTATTAATATTGTTTATAAATTAAATTAGATATTTAAATAAAATAAGTAAAATTTTCTAAATTGGTCAGCACGTGGTCTTATTCGAGTCAATTTGGAAATTTGGCAACAATGTGGACTAAAATCGTCACTAAATTTGGAGATGTGGGGCTTTTTTGGTGACATGAAATGTTATGGGGTAAAATTATCAGTCAACATAAGTAATGGTATCAAATGTGTAAAGTTCTAAATTGGTCAGCACGTGGTCTTATTCGAGTCAATTTGGAAATTTTGCAACAATGTGGACTAAAATCGTCACTAAATTTGGAGATGTGGGGTTTTTTTGGTAACCTGAAATGTTATGGGGTAAAATTATCAGTCAAGATAAGTTATGGTATCAAATGTGCAAAGTTTTAACGGCCACGTGACAATCACGTGACATTTCCGTTTCCAATTTGACGGAAGTATGAAATGTGTCGAGTTGATTTGATTAATGGTATCAAATGTGTCGGGAGAAAAAATTGTGGTATCAAATCCCTAAAGTAGGTTGAGTTATGGTATCAAAAGTGAAATTCTCTCCATATTTTTTTATTATGTTTCTAAAATATGTTGTCCCAAATAAATAGTTCCTACTTAGCATCTCATACAATTTTCTCAGCTATTCACTACTGATCCCATGAAGACATTGGATTCAAAATGCAAAATATTTTAAGAAAATTGTAAATAAAAAATGCAATTTCATGAAATTGTGTAATAACTTATAACGTTACTTCATGTGTGAAATATAATTAAAAAAAAGAGGTAAAAAGAATTGATGTAGTACTCCCAAAAAATTTATGACATCATTTTGCTATTAGAATAAAAAACAAAAATCCATCACTGACTAGCCAAAAATCAAATTATTTTAACTAAAGGCTAATAATCACTAGCTATACTTCCATTACGTCGAATTTTTTATGCAAATCAAATTGTGAACTGCTTCAAAATTGTGAGGAAGCTATAACACACTCTCTCTCTCTCTCCCTCCTAATCTAGTATCTTAGTCAGGGGCGGGACGGAGAGAGGGACTAGGCCTCTCAATTATTTTTTTTTATTTTTAGGATAATAAAAAAATAAAAAATTAGTCCAATCAACAATTCTCCATCTCAAATAGAAAAATTACTTCAATTAATTCAACTCAATATAATTATTAACTCACCCTAATATTGCTTAACTCTATCCAAGTCCCAATAATTCAACCCCAATATAATTATTAACCCACCCTAATATTACCTAACTCTACTAAAGTCTCAATTAAAGCTTAAATCTCCTCCTAACTCCCAACATCTCCAAACTCAAATCTTTAATACAAACGACTTCTCTTTTCTTGAACTTTCGACTTTTCCCAATCAGCTTTAAAATTATATTAGTGATGTTCGATCAAGTGATGATATTTCTAGCTTGAAAGAGACTGACAATCATGCTAAGAAGATGATTGCAACTAAAGGACATGTCGCATTCTCTTTGGTTTTCAAACTTGTGACATCGACACTTATTCTGCCCCTTGCAACTGCATCAGTAAAGAGAGTTTGTCGACTATGAAGATAGTAAAGAATCAACTTTATAACTGAATGAGCGATCAAATGGCTTAATGATAGTCTAGTTGCCTTTATAGAGATAGACTTATTTAGTTGTATTTCAAACAATGCTGTCATGAATCGATTTCAAAAAATAAAAAATCGTACGTAAATATGTTGGGTTCTTTTAGGACAATAACGGAATATCATATGTAATTAAAGTATTTCGTGAGATTATTTTTGTTTAACTCCACATTCCCGTTTTTGTATTGCATCTATATTTAATATAAGCTTTAAATTTAAGTGTTTCATTGATTTTTTTTTGTGTACTATTTAACTCCCCTGATCGAAGATCCTGGATCCACCCCTAATCTCGTTTGTTATTCCGAACCTACAAATAGAGGTGACTAGGTGAGGGCCCTTGGCTACATTTGGGGATTCCTAATAGGATGTGAAAAAGGACACCTCAATCCTTCTCAAATCCCACTAGCATAAACAAATCTCAAGCAAAACAGAAAAATAAAGGAAAAAGTAAAAGGAATGGTAAAAAGCAAAATGCTCTTGGACGTGTGGTTGTCCCTCAAAATATTATTCTTTTGTACGTATAGTCGGTGGATTTTTAATTGGAACCAACTGCGAAATATTTAAGTAGGCAGCGTGATCTCCCCTTTGTCCAATTAAAATTTAGGATTACATTATCTATGTTTCCATTAATCTTTTAAAACTTAAATAATTATATTAGGAAATAATTATCTAAACAACCTCTAATAATTAGAATTTCTGTAATTATAGGTCCACTCTCACGTCACAGTCATTGTCAAATGTCTTGTGTTGTTTCCTCCTGTTATTATATAATAATAATTACTAATCATATTTTTATTTAATATACAGTTATTAATCATCTCATCCTTGTTTATAAGCCCACCCATTACGTTATATAATTACCAAGTATATTTTACAATTAGTTTTCATATAAACAATTGATTGCTCATGTAAAGAAACGCCAGATAAAAATGATTACATTAGTAGATGAAAAACCAATTATATTTTACTTCCTCTGATAATTGAATTTATTTGCAAATTATACCTCTACGATATTTTTAATTAGCAAATACATCTTTATGTTATTTTATTCCTTATGTACACATGTACACGAATTTTTAGAGAGAGAGAGAGATTTTATTGTTATATTTTTTTTGACACAAATGAGTATTTAATAATAAAGATAACACAAAAGTGTAATTTCCATTAGAATGAATACAGAGGACTAGAGGTGCGTTTTATTAACAAAATTAACAAAGGTGAGAAAGGCCTTAATATAAAATTAACAAATTAAAAGAAATCTTGCACACATTATTTATTACAGTAATTATTAGTCATATCACAAAACACACACTCAACCAAAAAAAAAAAATTATCCAAGGGTATTGGGTCTCTCTTAATTGTTTTGAAGGTATAATAAAAAAAACATTAATAAGGACTTCCCATAATATTTTGAGAAGAATTCACTACATTAAAAGAACTAATTATTTCGACTAAACCAACACTTGACACAAAAATTAAACATTCCATAAACAATAATTACTCAAAAGAATAGTAAAATATACTCCATCATTAATTCCTCTACTTCTTGCTCCTATTTTTTATTTTTATTTTGGACGTTCCAAAAAAAAAAAATTTCTCAAAATTATCATCTAACATAAAGTACTTATTTGACGTTATTATATATTCAAGGACAAAACTAATTCATTTAAATCTTACCTAAAATTCGAGTCAAAACTAAAATACCCAAATAAAGGCACCAAGAACAAATTCAACAAAATAACCAAAAAGATAGTATTAGTATTAGTAGTAACGGCACCAAGAACAAAACGGTAGATTGTGTATTGTACCCCCACAGCCACAGCCACAGCCAGAGCCAGAGGCAGAGGCACAGCCCCACCACCCCTCTGCAAAATTTGAACCTTTTAGGAGGACAATTGAATCGACTAACGTGGTCCTTTAAGCCCCAACACTACCTTGTCATCATAGTCCATTAATTATTTAATTTCCAAAAGGGGAAATTGCATGTTTGGTACAGTATAATAATAGAGTATTTTGCAACACTGATGTCATTAGATATGTAAATATACATTTAGTACCACAATTTAAATATTAGTTGCAATATTCATACCAGCGTTAAATAATTGGACTGAAATGAACGGAATCAGCCACGTGCACCGCACGTGACCGTTATCTCGTCGTTTAGAGGAAAATAGTCATGTTTTCCTCACTTTTGAAGGTAAAATTAACATTCTACCTAGTAATTTTGAGGGAAAATAATATTATATCACATTATCATGTAATAATTTTCACTCCAAAAGATAAGTTAAGGGCCACATGCGATATACGTGGATGATTCCGTCTAGTTATTTGACGGTGATATGAATATTGTAACCAAAATTTAAATTGTGATACTAATTTTACAAAAATACTATTTATTATTATATGGTATCAAATATATAAATTTGTTATTTCCTAAAGCACGAATAAAGCACCATTCTCATTCCCATGTGCCACTCTCTATAATCTATATAAAATCAGAAAATACCAAACACGACGCAAACTACAAATCCCAATTGACTTTTCTGTAGTAAAATACTTACTAGTATAATGAAGATTACTTGCCAATTATTAAAATGGGAAAAAAGTGCGGCTACTGCTGATATCATTCCCAATCAAAGCATCCAGATCTTGCAGCTCAAAGAAGCTTCTCCTTTACTACTGAAGATTTAGTACCAAAAACCAGACATGAATAATAAGGTTAAACTAAACTACACAAGAAGAGAATTCACCAAGAAAATAACACAATGAAAACTCATTACATTACCATTTTCTTGATCCTGTCATTCCTTGCATCTTTCAGTGTCCAAACAACAAAAGTTGAAGTGAATAACAGAAGAATTCTACACCAACCTTTGTTTCCGGTCACTTCAACACCACCACCACCTGAATTACTGCCTCCGCCACCACCTGATTTACCGGACCAGGACCAGCCGTTCTTCCACGAGCTTCCGAATGGGCCCACGCTCGATCAGGGCCCACAGCAACCACCACCAGCCAACGGTGCAGCAGCCGCAAACCCGGTCTCGACTGATCAGCCATCCAAACCGATTAAGAAAGTGGCGATCGCGATATCATCAGGAGTTCTAACACTTGGAATGCTATCTGCAATGGGATTCTATCTCTACAAGCATCGTACGAAACACGCAAAAGAGTCCGAAAAGCTCGTAGGTGCGAGTTCACAGAGGAACAATGAAGATTCAAGAATGCCACCATCTAATTTCCTTTACATTGGGACTGTAGAGCCATCTACAAGAACTTTAGTGAATGAAACCAATGGTACTGCAAGTGCCTCGCCGTATAGAAAACTTAACTCCAGTGGTGGTAAAAGATCTGATCGGTATAGACCAAGTCCGGAACTTCAGCCACTGCCGCCATTGACAAAGCCACCGCCACCTCCGAGCATAAATTCGCCACCACCAATGTCGTCATCAGATGACGAGAGTCATGATACCAATTTTTATACTCCACAAGGGTCGTCAATGAGCAACGAGTCTTCAAGTTCACGGCAGAGTCATAGGAGTCACAGGGCAGATAATCGTAGTTCGGGTTCTGTTCCTCATTCCAAGAGAACTTCACCTAAATCTCGCCTTTCGGCGTCTCCAGATACGAAACTTGTAATGATACCATCGATTAAGCACTCCCGTCCACCTTCCCCTCCACCACCACCACCAGCACTGCCGTCAACGGAAACTTCTTCCTCGGGGCAATTGCAGCCTAGCAAAACACTATCATATACTCCTGTAAGAGCCAAATTTGCAGCACCCCCTCCACCGCCAGATATGGCACGACTTCAATCAATAAGCAATGATGATACGCAAACATCAAAAATCCCAATTCCACCACCACCGCCACCGCCGCCGCCGCCGCCACCACCGCCACCAGCTCCACCGCTGTCAATACGAAGAAAAATTGAAGCAAAGGAAACATATGCACCTTTATTAGTTTCCAAACCAGTGATTAGGCCAGAACCAAAAAGTCCTAGCCCAAAAAGAAGTCCAAGGACCGAGAAGAAAAGTCCAACTGGTGAATTAAACAATGGTGCTAGTTCATCAATGAAAGGTGATTCTGAGGAGAAGGATGGATCAAAACTCAAATTGAAGCCTTTGCATTGGGATAAAGTAAGAGCTACCTCGGGCCAAGCTACAGTTTGGGACCAGATAAAATCGAGCTCTTTCCAGTAAGTGAAATATATGCTTTCCTTTTTCGAATGGTGGTGTACAATTTTTAATTATGAAATGTGTATCTATAGGTTGAATGAGGATGCAATGGAGACGCTTTTTGGATGTAATTCTGCAAATTCAGTTGCTAAAGAAGCAAGTAGGAAGTCAATTCTTCCTTCATTGGAACAGGAGAACAGAGTTTTGGATCCAAAAAAATCACAGAACATTGCTATATTATTACGGGCATTGAATGTGACAAGGGAAGAGGTTTCTGAAGCACTTGTAGATGGTATGTGATTCTTTTTCTCCTTCTTCATAGATTAAAGTAAATTCAAGCTGATAAGTGTTTAGTATGGTTATGTAGAAGAAAAATGCATAAACGGTAAGTTATACTCAAGTGAAAATGGAGGTACAAAAAGGGATATTACTTTTATATAGAAAATAGTTTTATTGTGAAAGTAAATGCCATTAATGTAGTAACTACCACCTCACCATCAGATAAGGAACTTATGTTCAATGACCTACTCGTTCACATAAGTTCGAATAAACTCTCTTTTTCTGCCTCAAACTTTACCCTATATACAAACTACATTGTTTAGCAAGATAACAATTCAATATAACTTTAAAGAATTATCTGATTCATGTCAATATTATACCATAATCGAAGTCCTAACAATATAACCAGATACAATAAAAAAGAATTATACAGAATCCAGGCTACAGGTCCAAGCAAGACTGAAAACCTGTGCACACAGGGGGGGAGTGTGTGTTATATGATTATAACAAATTAACAAGCAATGGATTAAAATTTATAATTTCACAAATGGTGAACCAAGAATACACGGAATTCCGCTGCTTGATCGAGTTCATCATAGACTGTAGGGCCTTGTTTGGATGTATTTTGGCTCATGTGTTGCTTGGTTTCAGCGTTTTTGAAATGAGAATAAACATTGTAACATGAATTAGATGAAAAACCAGAAATATTATATTCTGGGGAAATATGTGGGGCCAATTCATGTTTGATGTTTTTGAAAAAGTGAAAAAAGGCTTAAAAGTGTGTAAATTGTAAAATGTTTTAGTATGTAAACATATGAAATGTGTGGAAATGTGTTTTAAATGTTGGGTATTTAAGTAACTTGTATAGCCATGTATCCAGTATAAAAAGGACAAGTTTTGGAGTTTTGAAAACTTGAAAACCCAAAATGGCAGAGCTAAAATGCATCGGAACAGGACCTAGAACTCCGTATCTGGAAACTTGAAAATTCTTGTCACACTACTAAAAATTATTATTTTTGCACTGCAGGAAATCCAGAAGGATTGGGTCCAGACCTCTTGGAGACTTTAGTGAAGATGGCACCAACAAAGGAGGAGGAGATCAAACTTAAAGATTATGATGGTGATACCTCTAAATTAGGAACAGCAGAGAGATTTCTCAAGACAATTCTTGATATTCCATTTGCCTTTAGAAGAGTTGAGGCAATGTTGTATAGAGCAAACTTTGACACAGAAGTAAAGTACTTGAGAAAATCCTTCCACACCCTCGAGGTACCGTTAGATATTTAAAATCCTATTGCTAGCTAGGCATAGTATTCCACTGCACCTAAAAATCTTGATTCTTCATTACAAATCTTACATATATATTTCATTACACGATGCAGGAAGCAAGTGAAGAATTGAAGAAAAGTCGTTTGTTCCTTAAACTACTTCAAGCTGTTCTAAGAACAGGAAACCGTATGAATGACGGCACTAATCGTGGTGATGCTAGATCTTTCAAATTGGATACACTGTTAAAATTAGTCGACGTAAAAGGAACCGATGGTAAGACAACCTTACTTCACTTTGTTGTCCAAGAGATTATCAGGTCAGAAGAACCAGGTGATTCTGATATTATTACCAATAAAACGAACTTGAGATTTAAAGAAGACGAATTTAAGAAACAAAGTTTGCAAGTAGTGTCTGGACTAAGCAAAGAACTTGGCAGTGTGAAAAAAGCTGCAGGAATGGACTCAGATGTCTTGAGTAGCTACGTCTCCAAGCTTGAAATGGGACTCGAGAAAGTCAGATTGGTTTTGCAATACGAGAAACAAAGCACACAAGGTAAATTCTTTGGTTCAATGAAAGAGTTTCTAAAGGAGGCTGTTGAGGAAATCTCAAGGGTTAAGGCTGAAGAAAGAAAAGCTTTGTCCCTAGTGAAAGAGGTAACAATGTACTTTCACGGGGACACTGCAAAAGAGGAGGCTCATCCTTTCAGAATTTTCATGATCGTACGAGATTTTCTTACGATACTGGACAATGTGTGTAAAGATGTAGGGAGGATGCAGGATATAACGACAGTGGGTGCAGGGAGATCGTTCAGACTACCGCCAACTGCATCATTACCAGTACTCAATAGATACAATATGAGAAACGATAAAAGTTCTGACGATGATAGCATGTAATTTTGGTGTATGCACAAGTGACACATAAGGGCATCACCATATTCTTGCTAGAGCTGTGAGATAAACAGGGAAGACAAGTGTCACAATAGCTATGCCCTCAGTTCTTGAATTACCGGTTTCGACTATTTACACCAAGCCATGTAAAAACAAAGATGCCAAACTATATAGGATTTTTCAATAGAACTCAAATAAGCAGCTGAGATGCTGTGGGATTTTGGAAAACTGCATATTCAAATGTGAAGATATGAATGCCCAAAGGATACCAAAGAGGCATAGATTTTCATTGTATTCAATACTATAGCTAGAGCCCATAGTTAAAACAGTTGTTATTCATTTACAAATTACACACATATACTACTATTTAAAATTCAGAGAGATTAATAGTGGGCATCAGAAGTATTTTCAGCATATGATTTTACTTAATCTCAATAAAACTGTCCAATTTTTTTTCTTCAATGAATTATTCTTCAAGAAACCATCTCATGAAGCATGAACACCATATGACTGTGAAAATGCCTGTACGAAAAAGGGACAGTGAAAAGTAGAATGGGAAATGGATATTACCGAGAAGATGCTTCGCAAAAGCAACCAACCATGATGGACGAATGTGATCGAATGTGGTAAATGCCCTTCAATGAATCAATCAATGTTCATAAGGTTTGAAGGTGGGAATTCTGGAATTCTTGTTCATGCTTAAGAAATTTAATTATTATGGAATTGGAAAGAAAATTAAAAGGTGGAGTTTGGTGAAAACAGTTTGGAAGGGGGAAATGGGATTATTGCCTTTGGAAATACCATTAATATGTACTATTTGATTTTAATTTTATTTTTGGGTTTTCTTTTAATGTGGTATGGAATATTTTCCTCTTTTAAGTTGTTTATGGGTATTTTTCTATTACTAAAACATTAGGAAATACACCTTTTAAATTAATTTTTAAAGTTCTTGTTAAAAATGTAAGATGTTTTCTTTGGCTTTACAGATTTTTGTATAGTAATATTTTCTTAAATTCATTAGTATTTTAAAAATTGTTGAAATCGAATTGACTTTTGGTTATTTGTACCAGAATTTCGATGAAAAAAATTAATGCTAAATAGTGAAAAGTGCACTCGCAAACTCAATTTACACGTTGCACCCATGGATCAAAATTTCGGTTCAAATGTATGTTTCGGTCAGTTAAATATTGGAAACTTTTCGAGACAATTCGGAAATGTTTCGGAAACACTAAAGAAAATCTGTAAAAAAAATTACTAAATTTAGGAAAATAACAGAGTTTAAGGTAAATAAATTGTTTCGGAATTACATCTTATTTTCGTTTCGCCTAATTCAAAAACGAAAACTTTTCGATGTTTTCGATGGAAATTTTGATCCGTGGTTTCACCTACATTATACCAGTTGAAGTGTTAAATAAGTATTCCGCCTGCTAAATCGTTAAACTGTTGCACAATCTCTCATTTCCAATTCATTTCGAGTCATTTTGCCTCACTTGTCTTTTGTAAGGACAATTTAGTTGGAAGTTGGAACGCAATTTTACCCGTCGAAATATTTAAACATTTTTCTTATAAAATAAATATATATATTAATTAATTAATTAAATTTCATAGATGAGCTAATCTTTACATGATCTTATGCTATCTCTTTCTAGCTACAAATGGATCTTTTGGTCACGACTACATACTATATAACAATCAACTACACTGAGAATTCATTCTTTACAACTATGTTTCCAAACAAAAGAATGGAGCTCCTGTAATACTATTCGATCTCACTATTTTCTTAACCAAAATTCTCCACCTAATCTCTTCTTTCTTCGTCTGTTTCCTCGTCCTCTGCCTCAAATTCCTGTAATAAAACCACAATTCTAAACGCTTTTAACAAAGGTGTTTCATGTTAAGATAAATGGAAACTTAAAATGAAAATAAAACAAGTCTTCACCTGCACAATGGAACTTTACATGCATCGGGATGAGCACAAAGCCGCGAATGCAATTCCAAAATTTGCCACATTCTCTTGCAATGTATGCAGCCACCAGGACCTCTCATTTTACATCCGGCAAAGTGGCGAATAAGAGCTTCGAGCCCTTTACAAGCCGTATAATGACAAGGCGCTTGATCTATTTTTAAAATCTTGTCGTGTGGACCAATTGTTCGACAACCATCTCTACATATGTGAACTAGAGCTTCCATTGCTTCGTAAAGCTGTACATATACTTGTCTCTCGTTCACCTTCCTTGTCCTTTCCTTTTGTCTCTGAGAAAATTGAAAAAAATGCTTGTTCAGATAACAAAAAGCAACAGTATTCACATCTGATAAAAGATCATCTATCTCATTTTCGTGTCATACTCTGATGTCACGACTATAGGTCATATATGACGAGCGTATGCGGTTATGCTTAAAGCCATGTTTCGATTGTGCTAAACCCACACCCGGGGGTCTCTCTGCCACGAGGACAATCATTGTCGCTTAGGTCCACAGACAAGTGCATATGTGGGCCCACGGCTACATGTCAATTGAGGCATATGGTGACAAGTATGACACGAAAGTAGAGTAGAGACTCATTCCAATTAGCAATACTTACAACTTCTTCATAGACTATGGACTCGAGTATCTCCTTTTCTAGAACTCGGTGGCTCTCTTTCATGATTTTCCATCCTTCGGATGCGGAAACGGACTTGAGGTTCGACAAAATGAATCGGTGGACAATGAGACTAAGCCGAGGAGCATCACAGAGCAAAGCAAGCTGAAAAATATCGATTGCGTTCTCCGTTGTGACCAATCTCTTCCCTAACCAACATTCACATAGTCGTTTTAGCTGCGGAACCACGTATGTGTGTGATAGTACCAACAAAGGCAATGCAAATTCCTTCATGTCTTCTTCATCATAGCTACAAAAGGTGTATACAACATTCAGTTAACAATGTGCATAACAAATTAAACAACAGTCTCATAATTTCATTAATAAAATTTAATAATTACCAAGAAGAATATAAAAATCGAATAAATACTCGAACTGCCTCAGAAGGAACTCCATGAATCGAGATCTTTCTTCGGTTATGTCGACCTTGGCCTTTCGATTTCATTAACATATGCTTCAAGACTGGTGAAGCAACACCCTGTATTCAATATTCTTATTAGACAACAAGGAACTTAAAATAAATTATTAAATTTTCTACAATTTGTAATGTAAAATTCAATAGAAACTTACAAGAATACTTGCGTGTGCATAAATTATGACACCACCATCAGTTAAAATTGAGACATCTGCTCGGTACCCTTCATCGAATAAATGGTCCCATGAATTATTTGCACCATTTAATATACTGCAGCTTGATTTAATCTTCTTTGATCCAGTTATTATCAAGCCTTTTTGATAAAATCTTGGATCCAAATGAATAGGCAATGGAGGTGGAATAGGTAATTTTTTCTGATCCATAACCTCGGTTCTGCAACAACATAAAAGGACTCATCATTAATTTCAGCTATATATTAATTTCCCATATAAGTTAGAACATTATTTCATTCAAATAATGAAAAAATTCCATTCCTACCCCATTGCATCATTGCAGCCCAGAACAAGAAAATATCTTAAAATCACAAATTGTTATAAAATAAAGAGAAAAATAATAATAATTTAAAGTCTTGTTTTGTTTTGGATTGAAAAAAGATAAAGACATTACACCCCAGAAAAAAAAAAAAAAAAAATCCACATTACCTTTCAAAAATATGTCAAAATGGATGTATTGATGATTCTGAAATCCCAAATAATCTCTTATCCCCAAAAATGCAATGAGATCAAATAAAAACTATATCAAAAACCAATCTTTAAAAGATCCCAAAATGTTACACAAAAATTTTCTTATACCCTATTCTTGTAACAAAGGGATGATTGGTTTTCTTCTTATGTAGACTTGTAGAGAGAAAGAGAGAAACAAGGAGAGAGATTTTTAAGAACTGAAGAGTTGTGTATATTTATAAGGGGTAATGCCAATGGGGGTACATAACATTACAGGCATGAATGGCGTGTCAACAGCTTCAAGACTAGAATTTAGTAATGTTAAAATGATGTGTAATTTTGTCAGCTTACCAAAACGTGGGTACCGACAAATATTCCGAGTCATCACATGTACATTTTGGTAATTTGGTACTGGATAATATGTTTTGTTTTTATCCTTATCCGTTTTTTGTCCATGTTGGATATGATAAGCAACTTATTCATCAAAACCTTCTCGATCCATTGACTGATCATTAGTTCATTTTCTTTCTTCAATTGAGTATTTGACGCGTTAAAAGTGGCTATTAAAGAGCTGAACGGTTTTTTTAGTTTATATTTTCCCTTTTAAATTTAAACTGATTTGAGTGACTCTAGATCTTGACCTTGATGTAAATATTTTTGAAATATGACTATTTGTCAATACTAAAAATCTTCAATATTGTTTACTGTTAGAATATATCTTTTAGAACAAATATGAAAGATTTAGAAAAAGTTAACTCTTGTGAAAACCAAAATTCAATATATATGCAAGACTTCAATGTCTAGATATCAATTTTATAAAGCTCATTGAACATGTCTAGTGCTAGGAGGATAACACATTAACACATATCTTCAAATTTTGAATAAAAAATAATGTTTTTTAATAAGATATTTTCATCCTCAGTTCTTAATTTGACAAGTTGAAGAAATTTGACTTCAAAATTGGCATGTTATAAAACCAAGGTTCTAATAACACTCAGGTTGATAAAGCCTTAATTAATTGTAGAGATAGCAGGAAAGTTGAAATACGAGTATTAGGATAATTATATGTAAAATATTAATTATAATGGCCAAATAAATTTTATTTTTACATCATTTGGCCAAATAATATATATAACTACTAAAATTCAAATGTAACATCGTGTCTTTTCTGTATTGAAATTTTGAAAGTTGCGTCCTGTATGAATAATCACAAAAAAGAAAATCTATAAATATGCAGGATTAATGTTTAGAAGCAAATAAAAACATATATATATATCATTCATCTCTCTTTCTCCAAAAAAAAATAAAAACAAATTTTTGCTGCATAAATTATTTTATCTGGAATAGAGAGATTCGTTGAAATCTCTTTGTCGACCAAGATTTCAAGTGGCCAAGGAAATTAATATTTTGTGCTTAAAAATATCAGAATCTTGAATAACTAAATGAATTTGCTTCATGTTTAGAGAGATTTTCTTGAGGTTAATATAGTGGAAGAGGTATATTGTAATGGTTGATATTTTTTACTAGCTAATACCTTATTAATCACAAAATTATTTAATATAAGTTCTTAATTTACATTTCAATTTATTTATTTCAAAGGTTCAAATTTTCAAATATCATCATGCGCGCGTAAAATAATAATGGAACACTATTGAAACGTAGTCGTTCCTGCTCAAAGCAAAAATTTTAGACATCTGAAAATTTGATTTTTCAACTTTTATCCTAGACTAAATAAAAGAAAGTGAAATTGATATATAAGATAGTAATTTTAAATTTTAAATTACAAATGTGATGCAAGACACTACCAAAATTTTAAATTTTAGTAGTGAATAATAGTGATACTTCAAAATTCAATCTTCAATATAAGTTGTTAATAAGTTTGAATTAGTTATACTTCGTTATACGCAAAATGCAATGTTTGCACAAAATAATTTAACCATAAACGAAAACTTTTATTTTTCTTTTACAAATCTAGTGTAATGTTTGCAAATGGGTTTAGAGTTTAGACTATATATTAATCGTGTACTCCTAAAACTACACCTAAATGGACATCATTTGTAGTAGTGATGATAATGGTAGTGGTAATAATGACAATAACAATTTCCTTCATGTGTGTGACGTTTTTCCAAGCTTGAAATCCGTTCACCTCAATTATTTACGTTTATGCTAAAGATTATCTTAGCCCCCGCCTAAATTTGTTGATTGCGTATGAAATTTGCATTTTGGTGCATTAGCAACAACTTTATGGTTGAAATAATTTCAAGATTTGAAAAAGTTAAAAGAGAGTTTATTGACCTAACTGTATAAAATGTAACCGTGTAAACGAGTCGAGTAGTGTTGAAAGACATTTTTTTTAAAGTTTGGTTTGAATTTTGAATCGAGCTTTAAATGGGGTTTGAACCTGGCTTGAGTCGAGTATCGAGTAGCATAATATTTTTACATGTATTTTGCCCATTTTTTGTTTGTCGAGTCGAGCTTGAGACAAACTTCAAAAGTTATCTAACGAAAAATATTGTTCAAGCTTGTTTGATAAGTACGATAAATCGAGCTCAAAAGAGCTTTAATTGAACGAACTTAGTTCAAGTATTGAGCAGCTTGATTTGAGTTTCTACTCTAAAAGAAGACTTTGTTGTGATTAGACATTTGTACTAATATATACTTTCAGCTTTCTACGTCTAAATAGTTAATCATATCTAATTAGCAATAATTTTTTGATTGTATCCAAGGAGGTTAAGTCAAGTGATTGAGACCTCAAAGGTGAATGTCAAATTTAAATCCTACTGGAGTCAGTAAGTCACCACATTAAAATGACTTATATCCAATGTACTCTCTAATTCGGATTTTGATCCATAGTTTAATAGATTAAAAAAGAAAAGAAAAATTGGTTGTAATAATTTTAAAGCACATATATTTGTGTAGGATCCAATGAAGCAATGAACACAAATCTTATCCCATAGTAGAACAAAAAATGTAGAATGTTTCCTATAGTTGAAAATAGGAAAAAGAAGTATTGAATGAGTGCAATACTTCAATTTTGTCTAAACATTGTTTAAATTATCATGTTAATAGACCTTCCAACTATGCACTTTTGTGGAGCTTAGTAGATATTCCTTTTAAAATTAAAATGTCACCCAGGAACTTACCTCTAAAAAAATTGAATTTCAACTCATTCCATTCATACAATTATTTATTTTCTTTTTTAATGTTACGTCTTACCGAAATTACTTCAAACTCACGTTTCATTTCCTTCTTTTTTTAGTAAAAAGGGATTGCCCAAAATAATTGTATTTATATTCGTTGAATCAGTAATTTAGATATTATAAAATTTTCAATTCTTTAGAAATCTCTGGAAAAAATATTACAAACCAAAAGAAACATTTGAAGATCTATTCTTATTTTCACTTCAATTAACTCAATATATAGAAACATTTAGATATTTTTTTTCTTTAGAAATGTGTGAAAAATTTAATACATGAGATTGTGCACTAAAACAAACATTGTAGTTTATGCTTATTAGTGAGGGTTCCAACTTTCATGTTCACACATAGGATTGTTATTTGTTTTCTTTTTATTTACTAGACTGAGCATTTACAGCTCTACAGCTCGGATCGAAGAGTGCAAAAGGCATATGACCTCTCACTGTGGTGTCTCTGATCAGGTCTAACCAAGATTTGGTTGCACTTAAATCGGGTTGAATTGAGATCTTTCCTGAATATAAAATTTTAGGGTTAATTACAGGGACCTCCCCTGTGGTTTGGTGTATTTCTTATCCAATCCCCTCGGAGAATCATAATTACAAAGACCTCCCCTAACATTAGCAAAACCTATATCCGTCGGTCCACCGTTAGTTTTTGCTGACGTCATCACTCGAATTTTATTGAAAATTCCATTTTACCCCTAAGGTTACTGTAGCTATTTTCGTGAACAAGTATATCCTTGTTATGTTTGTTGCATGTAAAGGGTTTCAATGAAATGATGTGGTTTGTTATGGGTGCAAATGTTATGAATATTAGTGAAAATGTTAAACTTAAAATTATTTTATTAATGTATAGATATTAATTTCAATCCTTTTTCATAATATTTTTAAAATTGAAGTACAAAGGAAAATGAATATATAAATTATTGTTAATCATAAGAAAATTAAAGATAAATAAAAAGATTATTATGAAAATGCAAAAAAAAAAAAAGAATTATCCATATCCAAACCGTAATTTCAATAATTTCAATTTGTTTACAAAATTCTAAAAAAATTAACTATGAGGATAATAAGTAAAAATTATGATTAATAAGGAAAAATTTGGACGGAAAAAGCATTATAAAAATGCTAAACTTTAATAATTAAGAAAATCAATTTGTATATATATTTATATTTATATTGTTATTGTTATTATCTTATTTGAAGTCGAACAGATTGAATATGTATCCAATATCTAAAGTTTTTGGACGATACATAGGGTGCTGGGTTGGGCCAAAAAATCAGCTGAATATGTATCAAAATCATAAGTTATAAGAAGGAGGAGAACTACGTAGAAAAGTGAGTTTGTACAAACTATTCTTTCATTCAAATTAATCTTTTGATTCCAACTGATTATAGCCCAATAAGCGAATTCTATACAACTATTGGGCTTTAATTGAAATTAATATTTCCACTTCAACTAGACAAAATTCTATTTACTCTCATATTATTATTGTTTTAATTCAACAATTTTAATATTGTGAATATTCATAGACTGATAAGCCCACAAAAACATAGTTGTTGTTGTTGTGAATGGTGGACGTAAGGCACACGAGTGGTTTCAACTTTTGACCTCTCAAAATTTAAGAAAATTATTTAATTTTGTGTAGAAATTACCCCAAAAACATCATCAATAATGCTAGATTAGTCCCATGCACATTTGAATTCTCAAAGAAAAAAGAATTTGAAGAAGAGAAATCAGTGCATTAGGACAACATGATAGATTTAAGAAGGCTGGAATAGGGAACAATAGAGCATCATTTCATTAAACCTCAAAGCACAGCTAGCAAAATTGAATGCACCGATTTTAAATTTAATCAGTCAAAATAAGTTGTAACCTAGTATTAGTATAATTCTCAGTCAAAGGTTCAGAAATCAGAATCTAGCACACAACCCAATCAGCTTTTACATAAAATACAAGACTATTCCAACACAGAGAGAGTAAAAGAATCATTTTTTGTTGGATTAATAATACAGTATATGTGGGTACATTTTCCACAAAAGTAGGACAACAATGGGCGGATCAGGTCTTATCGTGCCCCGACTTCATTACCATATTTAGGTCAGGTCCGGATCTTATCAAATTGGAAAATCCCAATTTCATCTTTATCACATTTGAATTTCGTTAGATGGCTATTCAATTTTTACTTTTAAACATTAGGTCATATTTAGCTCAAGCATATATATCTTTTTTAAAATAATCTAACATTCTTTTGAAAAACAGTTGTACTTACAGTAATATATGAAAATGAGACACGAGTGAATTTAATGCATGTCTTGTTGAGCTAGTGCAATAATATTATTTGGTTTTTATTGAAATAAAAATGATGTAAATATATAATTCCTCAATTTCTATCGGATTCGGATCTTCAACAGTAAAATCAATTTAGATTCTTTACTCACTTTACATTTTAGATTATCAATTTTTTTAATAGCTCGCTAATTGAATAAATACCATAAGGACCCGTTTGTTTACTCGGAAATGGCATATTATTTGGCAATGTGATTCCTTGAAATCAAGTAATATTGTTTGGGGAGAGTTTTCGAATTTTGAGAAAGGAAATATATTCCTAAAAACCATGAATCTTGCCATCAAAATATGAGAATGTTAAAACCCAACCATCTATTGTATTATGATTCCATTCCTAGAGGATTTAGTACTAAAAATAAAAAAGATATTATTACCCATATATTCTTTCTTATGATAATTTTATTTTCTCCCTATGTAATATATAATTATTAGCACACATTATTTATTGTGATAGTTACATTCCTGGATTAATATATATATATATATATATATATATATATATATTATACTAGAAAAGTGCAAGTACGTGTACGTGTGTCTAGTTAATTTCAGGGGTAGTTTTAATAAATTAGAGTAAAATTAATTTTATTATGTCATAAATAAAGCAAATTAACCAATTTTTTTCACATATTTAACTCATCAGTTTAATCCATTTTTCACTTCTATAACTCGTGTTTTAGTCGATTCCATTTATTTTCACCAATTTAATTTTTTTTAACATTTTACCTAATTTTTTATCAGTTTGTAATCTATCTTCACTATTTTTTTTCCCATTTCGTCGATTAAATATATTTTTTTGGGTTTTAAACTCCGTTTTTGTCATTTAAACTCTTTTTCTTACTGATTTCACTTGTTTTTATCAATTAACCCATCTTTACCTATTTCGCATATTTTTCCATTATTTTCACATGTTTTTTCACCTAACTTTCATTGATTTCATATGTTTTATCCGACTTTACCCTTTTTCACAAACTTTATTAATTTGTTTATCGATTTCATCTGTTTCCCAATGTATTTCAGGGGCTCATTTTTTTTACCGTTTCACCTTTTTTTCACTATGTTTCACATGTTTTCAATGATTTCATTACTTTTTTTTTATCGATTTCACAATTTTCCACCGATTTCACCCGTTTCTCATGAAAAGAATTACATGAAAATTGAGGTTGAGGTTATGCATATCTTGATATTATTGAATATTCTTTATATTTTGCTATTCTAGTCAAAGTTAAATTACGTATTTAGCTAAGTCATAAGTATTTGTTTTTCATAGGTAAGATACGATTCAATTTTAATTTTTATTAGTGTTTTTCTTGTGGTTTGTTAAGATTTAAATTATAAAAACTGATGTAAGAAATAATTTATAAATTTTTTAAGTTTTGAAGTTTATGTAGGAGATGAATATAATAAGACTTCATGTCTAATTATACTTCTTCAATTACTTTTACATGTTCGTCACTTAATTAAATATCACTTTACAACTTAAAAATTAGGCTATTTTAGTACGCACAAAAAAATTAAGAAATATTTATGACTTTATAATAACATATATATATATATACTACTCTCCTCTAACTTTACTATATATTAATTATATTATATGATTTATATATAATATATGGGTTGGGGTATTTTTTATAATATGTAATCTATTCCTTGCCATTACTAAACATTTAAAAAGGAATTCCATTGATTTCCTTGGTACAATTCCAACTTATACTCAAATATAAAATCATATTTATTTTTTGAAAATTAAATTATCATTCCCGTCAAAAAAACGAGTCGTAAGTATAATAAGACATAATTCGGATTAGAATATGCTGGATTTATCACAGACCTACCCACCCCTTATCTTTTACTACTTATAAAAGAAATACTTGAGTTTTAAAAAAAAAATATATATATATATATATATATAGAAAAAAATAGTTGATGAACAATGTGTTTAGGTTAGAGTAATGGATGGAGGAGCGTGTTTGGGTATGATGCTCCCACCTCATTGTGGTCCAGGTCCTGGCACACGTGAAAGCGCTCCTCCGTCTGCCTGCAAATTGCAATCATATTAATATCACGTGTAATAATATCCTAACTACTTACTACTTACTATATATATAGGAGTTACATTATTGTTATCAGCTATATATAGATTTTATCACAACGGCAAAAAATCGATCGTATAACATCATACATAAAATATTTATTATTTTTTATCCAAGTCTAATTTTTAGATTGTTCACACTTTATAATTATATTTATATTATGATCAAACAAATTAATTTTCTATAAGAGTAGTTAATTAAATTACATGTGTTTAGTAATAGAGTCAATAAAAGTAAATCAAATTTCTTTTAATAAGTGATATATATAGGAGTAAAATATATATATAACTTGAAGTTAGACAAAAGAACAATTATATCTTCCAAAACTTTATATTTAAGATAATAAAGGAACATATTTGGCATAGAAATTCAGTGTCATTGATGCACCATTCAGCTTTAATATTTGTCATTACATTGCATGGAATAACACCTCTGTATAAAATAGTATCTAAAAATTATTTTAGAAACTAATTAATCTACTATACTATTTCAACCAATTAATTAGTATTAAATAAAACTGTACAGTTTTCGGATCTTGCGTCCTCCTTAGTATACATATATGTAATTACAAGTTGTTTTATGAAATTATGGATCATAAAATAATATAAAATAAATATATTAATGATCAGGAATTAAATTAAATAATCTCCACGCGCTAATTCTAACAAAAGCTGGCTGCTTGGCTTTTCTGTCATCCATTATCATCAAAACACTCATAAGTTGGGATTCGTAGAATATTTAAAAATATGTCAGACTAATTTAAAAGTACTAGATAATTTAATTGTCTTTATTTATATTTTGCTCTTATTTTTTTTTATAAAAAAACTAGGGCTGATTAAACTATTGCAAGACAACAACCTCTGCTGGGATTCCTGATGTCTGACTAAGCATTTGATGTTTGACTGCCAAATCTCTAACGACCAACATTAAGAATTTAATTTAGCTCTCATATTTGTTTTAGTTAATAATGCCACATAGTAAATACTTATGTGAATAAATAAAGGTGAGAATAATTTTGCACTTAATGACATTTTTGGTCAATTTTTTTTATTTATGGAGATATTAAATAATGATAATACTGTAATATCAATTACGATGTTTTTGTAAGATGAGTAGATGACCATATCCTTGCCCATGATTGAGTTTGTATGGGCATTCGAACCCTTTTTGTCATTTTATAGGGTACGAAAGCTCTTCACCTTATTACGACGCTCCTTGGATATTTTCTCTAGTTAAATACTAGTAATTAGTTCGCTTTGATATCATTGTAATATTTTCGATTCGATATAGTATTTGATGTAACAATGTATTAATCTTCTAAAAAAAAATTCCTTTTACATTCTTAAAAAAGGTAACTGATTAATCTGTCAAACTTCACACGATCTCTCTTGAGCATTTCGTTTTAGGCTATTGACTTGATCATAGGAGGAATCGATCCCTCAAGAAGCCTTATCATTCTTTTTATGTAGACACTCCCAGCTTTTGGAGAAGAATGAAGGGTCTATTTGGATTGGTTTTGGCTCGGTTTAAAAAAATTGGTTTGAGTAGTTTTGATGAAACCTTTAAGACTTCATTTGGATGAGTTTTGACTCTTGGATTTTGTGGTTTGAATAAGTTGAAACCCCACTTGGATTGGGTTTGGATGTTGGGGTTTAGGGAAAAAAGTAGGTGATAGGTGTCAAATCAATGTTTTTTTTAGTGAGATTTGGGGGAAAAAATAGGTGGTAGGTGTCAAATCAATGTTTTATAGGTTTGAAGAGTTTGAGTATGTGTTTTTAAATAGGTTTTTTATGGTTTTATGGGTTTGGCGTAAACTCATTTGAAAGGGTTTTCGCTCGGTCTCGCACATCCACACACACCCGAAGAGAATAACGAAACTTCAATTTTGTCTGCCGCATTAATAAATTCTAACTACACAACCAATTGATATTGGCTACAAGGGCACAAACAGTTCTAAAGAAGAGGTGCAACTTGGAGAAAGAAGCAAAATCAAGAATGAGATTGTATGTTACAAAAAATAAAATTCAGTATATAGAATCAGTAATAAGCTTATCAATTATTGTTTCCACAAGTTCAAATAAAATTAAATACCGAACTATAGTTAATATTTTTAATAAAATATATAGTAAAATGTGAATGCGTTTTCACATGTTATTCTCCTGAAACTTTTCATAGATTAAACATGTTTTCATCGACTTTTCACCCAAATTTTCATCAATTTCACGAGCACTTTTCATCAACTTCACCAGTGTTCATCAATTTCACCCGAAGTTTCATAGATTCACATGTTTCCACTATTTTTTTACCCGTTAATATAATTTTTTTAGCGATTTTCCTTTTCTTTTTATCTGTAATAACCTTTTTCATTGATTCCATTTTTATTCGATTTTTTTCAATTTAAATCATTTTTCACCTATTACACTGATTTCACATATTATTCACTTGCAAATTTAATTGATTAAAAATGTTTTCATCGACTTTAAGTTTTTTTGACTGATTTTATCCATTTTCCATCCTTTTCTTTACAAATTTCTCCCATATTTTCATTGATTCATATGTTCTCACCGTTTAATTCTTTTTAGCGATTTACCCCCTTTTTTAGCGGTTATAACCTTTTTTATTTATTTCCTTTTTTTGTCGATTTCTTTTTTTTTTTCCCGACTTAAATCATTTTTCTACTGATTTCACCTCGTTTTAGTCCGTTAATGTTTTTTATTTGATTTTACTAGTTTTTTTTACCATTTTAACCCTTTTTTCATCGGCTTTACACATTTTTACTGTATCATTTGTTTCGTCATTTTCTTACAAACTCCATTCGATTTAATTTTCATCGATTTCACATATTTTCACAAACGTTACCTCTTTTTAACCGATTTTACATGTTTTCGTCCATTTTTCACAAATTTAACCCGAATTTTTATCAATTTAAATGTATTATGATTTCACACACAATTTTTTTGCAGTTTTACCTGTTTTTAACCAATTTCACCAGTGCTCACCAATTCACTCGGACTTTCATCGATTTTACATGTTTTTCATTGATTTATCTATTTTAATTGATTTCATTAGCTTTTATCGATTTCACCAGTTTTTTTACCAATTTCACTCATTTTTCACGAAAAGAGTTCCATGAAAGTACAAGGTTATGCTTGTCTAGATTCCTTATATTTTGCTTCTCTAGCCAAATAAACATAAATACTTAGCTAAGTTATTAGCATTTTTTGTTCATTTATAGATAAAATGCGATTCTATTTTAACCTTTCATTTTTTAATTTTTTTTTCTTTTTCTGTATAGTAGAATGACATTTAAGAGAATTTTGATTTTAATAATTTTCTTTTAGAGGATTGTATATGACTTATATTGTACTAAATCTTTCAATGCTACAATTAACATATTTTTACTTAAAACATATTGTTGCTAAATTAAAATAATTTTACATGTATGTTTTAGGAGCTATTTAAAATAACAATACTTTTTTCTTATGGTTTTTTTATGTGTTATATGAGAAGAAAATTGAAATTATAAAATTCCATATAAAAGATAATTTTTAAATTTTAGGAAATTATGTAGGAGATAAATATAATAAGGTTCCATGTGTAATTGTACCTTTACCAAAATTAATATAAAAATATTTCATATCTAATTATTCTTTTCCAACTACTTTTACATATTTACCATTGAATTAAATATCACTTTACAACTCAAGTAAGGATATATCATTCTTCAAAAAAAAAAAAAAAAAAAAAACTTAAATTATTCACACTTTTATAATAAAAATATAGATATAGACATTGATATAGATATAGATTACTCCATATGTTAATAGAGTAGAGGGGGAGAAATCATTCGTGGAGTGAAACATAATTTTTTTTAATCAGTACGAGAAACATAAATTTTATAAGCTGACTTTTTGTACAGTATCTAAATTGCTCGCATAATATAATCTAAAGAATTTATAATTAATTTTAAATTGCAAAGAATAAATGTAGAAAATGATCATTAAATTATGTCATTAAATTTAAATGAAGAATACTGTCATTTTTAGGCTTAATTCCACTTTGCACCCTACAAATAGAAGTATTTTCCACTTTGCACCCTACAAAAAAATTTATCCCATTTTGCACCCTACGAACCACTATTTCATATCAGATTGCACTCTCAACCATTTTCACCCCACTTTAGTTGCCGGAGTAAGGGTAAATTCGTCCATTCACATTATTAACCACCCCAATTTCCCCCAAAAAACAATATATGGGCAAAATTGACATATCTCCATAATAACTTAAAAAAAAACTGAAAAATAGAAAACAAGTCTTAGGGGGACTTAGGGTTTACTCAATTTATCATCTTTCGTCTTCAAGTCGATTCCAGTGCCGCATTTTTCTTTTCCACTTTACATATAATTATTGAAACTAACCTAGAGTAATTATGAGGAAATGCATGTAGTTATTCCTAATTATCCCTAATTACTAATTTTACAAATAAGTATAATATAGTTGTTAACGAAAATGAGAATAAAAAAGTAAATAAGATGATAAATTGAGAATATGGTAAACACAATTAATTCTCTTTTTTTAACACCCAACATATTTTTTCTTCAAACATAAAAAATAAAAAGACGGCACTGGATTGAATTTGAAGAAGAAAGAGGAGAAATTGAGAATATGGTACCCATAAAACTTGTTTTCTATTTTTCAGCCTTTTTTAAGTTATTATTATGGTGATATGTCATGCCCATATATTATTTTTTAAGGAAAATGGGGGTGGTTAATACTGTGAATGGATGGATCTATCCTTACCCATGAGACTTAAATGGGCCGAAAATGGTTGAGGGTGCAATCTGAAATGAAATAATGATTTGTAGGGTACAAAGTCGGATAAATTTTTTTGTAGGGTGTAAAGTAAAAAATGCTCCTATTTGTAGGATGCAAAGTAGGATTAAGCCTCGTTTTTATTACCACAGAAAGTTAAAAAAATTGCCCCCACAATATAAATTAGTAGAAGTTCGCTAATTATATAAGAAAATCTCATTTACATTAATAAAATCATCATAACTTATACTTAATTATGATCAACAGCTCAAGTGAGACAGACATGTCTGATTTCATTTTTCTTATTATAATCATGGATTAAAGTCGTTTTCGATATATGTTTCGATCAGCTTAATATAAGAAACTTTTCGAAAAGTTTCCGGAAACATTTCAGAAAAATTAGGAAAAATTATGAAAAAAGTTACTAAATTAAGAAAAAAAGAAAGTTTCATGATAAATATTGAGTTTCAAAAATACATCTTATTTTTCGTTTCGATTGATTCAAAAACAGAAATTTTTCGATGTTTTATATGGAAAAAATGGAAATTTTGATCCATGATTATAATTATGTCCAAGTTCATAGTATGTATATGTTTAGGTCTAATATTTTTTTTAACGTTTTTTTCTACCAAAAATTTATTACCTTTTTGAATGAAATTTATAGGAAAACAAATCCAAAATAAACCAGTACGAATTTATACCTGGTTGATCTTCCTCTTTCAATAGAAAAAGAAAATAATCTTTTAAATTAGTAATAAACTATGACATTAATAATGGAATTAAGGATTTTAATTCGACATCGATATTACATCATCTATACAAAAGATTAAGCAAATAAGATTATTAAATTGTTTGACTCACTTAGGCTATGTTTGGTTTATAGATCTCAGTCAGTAAAATAAAAGATAAAATAAATGAACAAGAAATGAAGTTAAATGTTCCGTCATTGGATAAAAAAGAAAATATTTTTTTAGCACTTTACTCACTGAAATCCAAGAATCAAACATAGCATTAATAAATTTTGATATGCATAATTAATTATTATGATTAGTGTCTATTTTACGGCATCGAACTAAAACCCTCAATTTCATACCACTGTCTAATTTCATTACTAACGTAAAAACCGTTCTTTTAGATTGAAATAAGAAGATCGATCACATGCACGTAAAAGTAAAAGTCGATACATGTAAGATTATATGTGCATGTGTTATAGTCAAATAAAACTAAATAAAATTTGCCTATTTCTATTTAATCCAACTATCTTAAATGCAATTTACTTGTAAATTGTTAATAACTTAAGAAAATGATTATTCTTAAATTATATACAACTAAATTTGCATTGTGATTAAATTATATAAATGTCATCGAATCAAATTTAAATTTAAATATTTTTTATATGTTAATACATGTATATATACATTTCATATTGATAACTTCGAAGGCTACATATGGACAAATATATTTAAAAATGGGGTGGCATTTGGAATTTTAATTATTTATATTTAGCAATAAAAATTATAACAAAAATAACACACTATAGTATCGATGATATATCTTCTATTGAATTTGGCGGCACCAAAATCGCTACTCAGTAGAATTTCAGCTCTTTCTTTACAACGAGTCATAACCCTTCAACCCAAATCCTCTCTTTTCAACAATGGTGGATTCTGAGATTCTATTACCCGATCTTCTCTGTCAAGAAAACGAATCCTGTTTGACTGAAGAATTTCATAAAAAAGATGAAAACTTTCAGTTTAATTCTGTTCCTGTTTCCGATTTTGAGTATGTTGAAACGTTAATCCAAAGGGAAACCAATTCCGGCGACGATTATTCACCCAGGAGCGGAAAAAGCTGGTTAAAAGGCGCCCGTTTGGACGCCGTTAAATGGATTCTAGATGTGTGTGTAAAATTGATTTATTGATTATGTGCTGCTCTTATATTTATTAAATGCTGCAATTTTTATTATTGTTGAAGAATTTTTGGTATGTATTTACAGACAAGGGCTCTTTTTGGATTTCATTTCCGTACAGCTTATCTATCCCTGATTTATTTTGATCAATTCTTTTCAAGAAGGTCTATTGATGTAAGTATGTGTTAGATATCTAATTCCATCAAATCTCTCGTTTTAGAATTTAATTTTTTTGATGTGGGATTTTGTTGAATTTTCGTTTGTGACGTAGGATGGAAAAATATGGGCTATTCGATTATTATCAGTTGCTTGTTTATCTGTGGCTGCTAAGATGGAAGAATGTAATGTTCCTGCATTATCCGAATATCATGTAAATGAATATAATTTTGAAGGAAATTTGATTAAGAGGATGGAGTTATTGGTTTTAAGTACCTTGGAATGGAAAATGAATGTTGTTACTCCTTTTGAATACCTTCATTATTTCGCCACCAAATTTTACGGAGAATCTGGGTGTAACGAACTCGTGAAACTAGCAATTAAGTTAATCTTGGCAGTAATGGAAGGTAAAATTAGATTTATAAAGTTGTTTATCTTGGATATGCATTTATGGAACTCATTTTTTAATCGATCGTTTACTTGATATAGAGATTAATCTAGTGGAACTCCGGTCATCCATTATTGCAGCAGCAGCAATTTTAGCAGCTTATGATCATCAGTTAACTAAAAATTTATTGGAGATTAAGATAAATTTAGTTCCATCATGGGGGAATATCGAAAAAGTGAGTTATTTTGCTTTAGAATCATGGAATTTTCATGGTACATTTTGATTAACCAAGTTGTTTACTAATTGTGTTGGTTTTATTCATTCAAACAGGATCATGCATTTTCTTGTTATAATCTACTGCAAAAGATAGCTATGTTGAAATTCAAGTCCCCGAAATCGGTTATTACTCCGCATTCGTTATCGACTCATCCAAGCTCGGTTGATGTTCTTGATGACTCAGCAATTGGAATGAAAAGAAGTTTAACCTATAGTGATGGTGATCAATATTGTCCTCCATCGAAGACTCGTAAACCATAATAAAACGCGAGTCTGTGCTTGAAGATATTTATCTCTATTTTTTATGGCATTTTTTAACTTTGCAGATAAGATTGGATTTATATGCTCAAATGAAACTTACAATACCAACATATGTTGTGATTTTGAGTAATTAGGGGCTCAGTTTTGGTGACAAATAAGAAAAATATACCTTTAGCTTACAAGTGATGAGTAAGTGGTTGACTAAAAGTACAAAAAGCCATTTGTTGAGGGTAAAGAAATGGCCTCAGGCTCCATTAAAGACAGTGGATGGTCATTTTTGGTGAAGTTTGATTTATGGAACAATACTAGTGCTTTTTACTTTTTTGAAATTTGTTTTTCTATTTATGATTTCCTTCATTCTTTTGGTTTCATTTGTTGCATATGCCCTACATTTTGATGAGAAGTCTTGAGATGCTTTCTATGTATTTCAATAGGCTTTTTCTTTTCATATTTAGCTTATAGAGTCGAGTTTCTATGAAAGGATAAATGTGGTTCAAGTTTGTTTTCATAAATGTACGACTAACTTTATATTCAGTCGAACTCGAGTTGAACTTCTAGTAATAAGGTTAGATTTTGAGTCTTAGTCTCAAAATCTTTAACCGGGCCCGTCATTTCTCCTTGTTTATACTATATCATCTTCAATCTATGGATTGATTCATCTATGATTAGTGAATTTATTTTTTCTGGTCCATGGTTGCTAGATGAATGGTGCAAAGTACAGGAACCCTATCTCTTCATCACATGTTTGGATTCAGGGCCAAAATTGTCCAGTCTGTGTAAATGTACTGATGTAAGTTTCCAGCTTACATTAAATAGCCATGGTCTCATAGTGCAGTGGTCTCTGCTGTTGGTCTTGTGTTGTGGTCCAGTAGTTAATGTGTGTAACAAATATGCCAATATATCCTGTCAAGAATGTACATTTCTTTGCTGCAGATGTTTGCCTTTTCATGAATTAGCTATTGCTACAATTTATCACTTACACAACTAGGGAAATAAATTGAAAGAAATGGCATTTCTGATGACCAAGTGAGTTTTACTTTACTTTAATTACTTATTTTCTATACTTGAGATGATGACAAATTAAGCCCAAGTTTTGTCCTAGCAGTTAAAAGGGTAATTCTACATAATTGATTTTACAACTTTTTTTTTTTATTTTTAGAAATTGTTTAGAATATTTAGTTATGTAGAAAAATTACATTATTTAAGCTTTTGAAAAAATGTTGATATTTTGCTTTCGTAAATTCCAAAACTTATTATGATTTTGAGTTCAAACATCATGTAAAATCACAATCGATCTGAATTGGAAACTCTCACAATTTATGATCCATAAACATTTTAAATTTATTGCATGATGTAGTATTCAACACCAGTTGGATTATCGGATAATTAAATACTCGTCTTATACGTATTAGACATGCATTAAATAAATAAGATATCATGTTGAATATGTTGGAGGGCGTATTAGACACTCCCATGATACTTACGGACGACGTATTCAACGCGTCAATAAGTGCAAATATTTCAACAATAATTGATAGATTATGTAAAATATCAAAGTGACTTCATAGAACACATGAACATTTTCAAAAATCAAAGAATTTGCCGTTAATGTTGATTACTTGATGCTATGCCTTTATTTGAAAACTTAAATGTTCATTTCAAAATGAAATGAGTAGTGAATTAAGTATTCATTTAGCATTACTTATTGTGTATTTATATCGTATCCTATAAAAAATAAAATTTGTGTTATTGTAGCCGTATTATATCTGTTCACATTGTCGTATCAGTATCCGTGCATCATAGTTCACCATCAAGCCAAACACGTTATATGACACTATCACTCTCTAGCAATTTTGTGCTTGTACTTGTTTTGCTCATCTCATTAGTTTATTATAGTTCACAAGTTTGATAGTTTAGTAACAGTCGCTTTAAAATTAAGTACGAAAACATTGATATACGTAAAAAACTCTGTAAAACGGTTAAAATGTTACATTTGTTATCTTACATGATTATTATTCAATATCTCATACAAAATATCGGATGTGGTGAATTACAACATTTTATATATCCGATATGAATAACTAATTAGTGTAATCAAACCAAATTAGGTGGTAAAGTGCCAAAAAAGAATTATGTTAAGGGTGTAAAGTATGACTTTTCCAAAATATTGGGTGTCAAAACACAAAGCAGACCGCCAAAAATATTTTCAAATTTTCAAACTCTTTAACACACACTTGACTGTCACCTGTCGACATGACGGACGAATCAATTCATTTGTTCAAAATTGAAAATGTATTTCCGGCCCCTGTCATTCGTCTGTTACCGCTATCATCCAACAGCATACCTCGATACACAATTGTGGAATCAACGGTAAAACAATTTCCCCAAAATACACACCGCCACACTATAGTATTATCAATCAATGGAGAAAAACCTCAGGTCGTCACTGCAGACCTCCGCGGAAGAATTCCTCTCCGCCGCCGTAAAATTGCCCTTAAAATCCTCAAAAAGCGCCATAAAAAACCTAATTAACACCGTAATTAATCCCTCCTCAGATCTAACTTCCGCTCTCCTCCTCTCCCTCCGCAAATCAATTTCAAAATTCAAAACCCTATCCGACTCAACCTTCACCGCATCCCCCGTAACTCCACCAGCTAAGCGGGTCCGGAGATCCGGTCGTAACAAGAAGAACGACGACGTATCCTCCTCCACAGACCGGGAAAATGAGAGACAGTCTGTTGTGGAGAAGCTCCAGGTTTATACATACATTTTACGCCTTTGCGTATTCCATCCTAAAGGCTCGTTTTCCGTTACTGATTTATTGCCCGCCGTGCAAGAGTTGCATGATAATTTGATTTTGTTCGAGTCTGACTCGATTTTGTTGTCTGAAATTGCTAATTTATGTGAAGAGTGGTGGAAGGGGGATTTATTGGGGAAAGAGACCCTAATTACTCAATCTCTGCCTGTTCTTCTGTCCCGTTCTCTGACTTTGAAGAAGAAGGTCGATGTTCACAGAGTTTACATGCTTCGAGATGCTTTTACTCTGTTTGATTTTGAGGATGAGAGTATTGTTGACTTAAAGGATTTATTAATTCGCTGTGTGATTTCGCCTTTATATTTGAAAACAGAAGATGGTAAGAAATTTATTGCATTTATGTTTGGTCTTAGTACACAACTTGCAAAGGAGGTATTTGCGATGATTAAATCACAGATTCCGTTTGGGAGAAAATCAATGCTAGAGGGGTATGGTGAAATTATATTTAGAGCATGGAGGGCGGTGGATGGAGAATTCAAGGATGAGATTGAGAATGGATTCTTACAGGGATTGTTTGAGGGTGCTATATACGCCAGCTCAGGGGCACTAGCAGCATCAATTAGAAGGGTTTTAGGTGGTTTTGTTAATAACAGGACAACAGAGGGAGTTGAGAAATTGATTTTTCGACTGGCAGAGCCTGTGATTTTTCGGTCACTTCAGGTACTTTTATATTTAGTTTAAAGATTGAGTTGAATGTACTTTTCATTGATAGAGAACAATCTTTGCTTCTCTGCTTTAGTTGTGTTGTACTAATGTTATGCAGTAAATGTTTTCCAATTGTGTTATATAACCTGAAAATGGAAAGTGGGGATTTTGTTTAGGCAATAATGATATAATTATTTTGTCTGTCATAAATAATTTTAAAACCTGAGTGATGCTTATAGAAAACTCTGAAGAGATGTTTATGTTCTTGAGCTCATTAGATGGTGTTATAGAATAAATGTCAATTTTTGTTGTTGTTCATGCTTAAATTGCTGGATTTGCTGCTGTGCTGTCTAATTGCGGTTAAAATGTAAGCATGCAATTCTCGGAAGAAGTCAACTAGGAAATGTAAAGTGCCTTATTTCTTCTTTGTTTGATAGCTGAAATAACAATTGAAGCAGATATGCTTGTTTATCATATGGTCTTTCTTTACGCATGTCAGAACCACAAGAAATAAACACAATATATCACATTGGTCGAAAGAAAGTTGTGTTTATGGATTTTGTATTTGACTTATCATGCTAAAATGGCTTTAAGCAATCATGTTGCTTCATTTTATCATCATTAAAGAGTATTAACCAAAATAATTTGAATTGTCTCTAAATGAGTGGAAGTTGATAGCTGATGAAGCAGATAACAGGGTGTGTACATTCTCAGCTTGAAATGAAGTGCTGTCATGTCACCCCTATTTTCAAGTCATCGTAACTTTTGTAATTTTCATTATGGAATTGAAAGAGATTTTCTGGTCCTCTCTGATTGATTTGCCTGCAGCTTTGCACTTTTGCATTACAGTGTTATAAAAAATACAATACTCTTGAGTAGCTGGTCTTGAAAAATTTACGTTTTTTTTTAATCTGTAGGTTGCAAATTCTAATGTTCGTCAAAATGCATTGCACTTACTTCTGGACCTGTTCCCTGTTGAAGATCCTGACGCCACTAAGGAGGCTACAGACACACTATTGGAAAAACAATTCTTTCTGTTGGAGAAATTACTCATGGATGATTGCCCAGATGTGAGAGCTGTGGCAGTAGAAGGCTGTTGTCGTTTGCTTCATATGTTTTGGGAAATTATTCCTTCACCAACCATAACAAAAATTATTACCAAAATTTTTGACCACATGACTCATGATGCTTGCACTGAGGTCAGACTCTCCACAGTAAATGGTGTTATATATTTGCTTGGCAATCCTCAATCTCACGAGGTCCTTAAAGTGCTTTTAGCTAGATTAGGTCATTTGATTATGGATTCTGCATCAGTAGTACGCGCTGCTGTCACCGATCTCCTCCTCCTCTTGAACGACATCCAAAAATTTCACTTCCACAAGGTACAGATCAGGCCTCTGCATTGAACTTCGTCATACTGTTCCTATTTATGATCTTACTCTTGCTTGTTCATTTTATTCCTTCAGGTAGTGCGTTTAGATGTATTATTTTCAACACTTGCCAATGATCAGCCATTCATTGCAAAGAAACTCACCAAACTTCTTGTCCCATCATATTTCCCTTCTAAAGTAACAGAGGAAGAAGCATGTAAGCGTTGTCTCGCTCTAATTAAAAGGTCTCCTGTAGCAGGAGCAAGATTTTGTGAGTTTGCAGCATCAGAAGGAGTATCTCTAAGATCCCTTTTGAAACTTTTTAAAGTTCTCATAGGTTTGACTTTGTCGTCTGCTAAGCTTGATGAAGAACAGATTGAGGGGTTACTTCTTGCTGCCTCCCACCTTTGTAACGATCTTGTAAAGAATGCTTCTTTCCAGATGGCTCTCAAAGAGGAGTTGTCTGGTGGAAAACTGAAAACACTGTTTGCAGTTGCTTCTACTGCACGTGCTCAATCTTCTATCTGCAACATTATCTCAACCATGTCTCTCGATGGTGCAGATGACCTTTTTGAAGAATGCATGGGCTTAATCACAAAATGCAGTGGTTTATCAGTTAATATTGAAAAGCAAGCTGAATTGAGGTCTGCCCACAAGATGATCTTGTCTTGTGGTTGGTTTGACGATATGCTGGAAGCTTTGGTTGGATTTTTGCAAAAAGCTGCTTGTGAATGCAATGAAAAATTTGGAATAGAATTAGGAAAACAAGATGTACAGTCGGCAAAAAGAAGGAAGACTAAATCTTCCATTAAATCATCATCCAGATCAAGAAGTGGGAGAAAGTCATCTAACACTGAAAAAAGTAGTTTCTTTGAAGATTATGCTATAGCCGCTGGAGTAGCATGGCAAATAAAGGACTTGCTTCTTTCTGAAACTACAAGGAATACCTTGTTAGGCTCTGGAATTTTAGAAAGAGCATACTTTGCGTTGAAGGTTATTTCTGAAGCTAGCATTCTGCATTCCCTTGAGTATGATTATTTTGATCTCTCTCCTATTTCTGCATATACAACTTTGGCTCTGCATATGTCTCTTCATAACATGAAGCTTGATGGAGGAAAGACTTCTGTACAGGCAAGTTATATTCCCATCTACTGCCATTTAAACAATATTCTGAATGATGTCCACATGCTTTATTTGCACTTGAATATATTTGATTGTTCACAGATTCTTATAAATCAGCTTCTAATATAATACACATATATGAACTTGAGACATCTTTATTATGAATTAGCTAACAACAGCATTCCACTTTAATAAAATTTGATTATGTCAAAGGGCTTAACCTCATTCACCTGATTTCATTGTTATGCTATTTTATTAGTTCATGTTTTTATGCAAGTATTACCATGCAGAAACCAAAAGCATAGGAATTAGATACCACAAATACTCAAACCTCTTAGAAGTAGTGACAGCTTTTCATTTCGGTTGATTGGGTCTGAGTCAAAGTGTACAATCTCATGAAAGGTGGTGAAGATTAAATATCTACACCATTTTTTAATCTTTTTGGGAGTATTCGGTTACAACCAATTGCTTACGTTAAGGGGAACTAGAAATTTGGAGAAAGAAACAACTGGATAGGATAAAGAGAGATCTTAAGGCACCATTCCCCCCCAAAAAAGAGCGAATCTAAGATATACTACGATATACTACCATGTTTGTGAAACCATGTCACCTGAAAACAATCGCGAGGTCTATATCCCATTCAAACATTATTCATCTTCTTGCCTGAAGATTGTACCACCCATCCTTTTCATGTGTCCCTCCTCTGCTGCCAATTTATGTCTCTGTTATTTAGCTTGCTGGTCAAATGCCGATATCGATATGGAATCCTAACCTCGATAATTTCCTCCTCAAATAACATGACAGATGGTTACAATATCATTTAAATCTCTATTAGAATTTTAAAGTTCATAAAAAGTCATAGCCTATAGGGTGGACAAGAACTAGAAAAAAAAGGTGGCGCTTTGGTTCATCATGTAGTATATCAACACCAGTTGGATAGAGTTAGATGAATAAGTAATGTTGAAGTATGAATTAAATTACTTTTCTACCTGCTCACTTTCTCCTAAGCTTGGACATTGAAGCAACCAGCTGAGATGAATTAATATGATCCTGAAGAATTACAAAATTCTTCTTAACCTAAATAAATCAAATATTACAAATTCTATAAAATGTCTTTCTTTAGATACTCGAAACCCCCAAAATATTACAAAATCAAGGTAAAGTGTCATGTATTGAGGACAATCTTCAACATATTGACTTATCAATAGAACAATGCTTGTGTTTCAATATGCTGCCAGCACATGGCACAATCATCAAAAGGGTATGGCTTACATATCCATCCAATTAACTGCAGATGTCAACGTTGGCTCTTACTATGTTTGCTAGGTTTTGACACTGAAAAACTATTTATTGCTAATTTGGGCTGAATCTCTTTATTGCCAGGCAACTATCTCAGACTTGACCATTGATCATCTGCTTCATTGTACATATAAGGTATTCAGAGCAAATGATTCTAAGGAGTCTGGCAAGTTACCTTCAGAATCACTTAATATAGCACTGGAATGCAGAACAAATTCAGGAGAATCTCAAACTGGTATGCTTACCCTTGCATAGTATGTTATCTTCTCTGTTTTCTCTTCTTTTCCTTAAGGGTGAGAAATCAAAAGAATAGTCAGATTTACACTTACCTTATTGATTCTTGGTCATGCTAGGTAAACATTATTTATGCAAATTATGATACATTTTCTTGATTTTTTATTTTTTGGCTTTGCATATGACTGCAGCTTTTTTTTAACCTTTGGTAGAAACAACTTTTTTTTTTTCTCATCTCAGGAGCTAGATTGACACTGTCATATTTTTAACTTCTTTTTATACAGGTGCTCATTTTACTAGACAAACAAATATAACAAGATCCGTGAAGATGTTAACTTCTGTCTTACAGTTCATTGTTGAAGCAACTGCAATGGACCTTGTTCCTAACAGTCAAGACAGATGCTTGAATTTTAGTACAGAAATGCTGAAATTCATCACTACCAAACTAAAGGACCAATCCATTTCTCAGTTGGATTTCCCCGAACAGGACCTAAAAGACATATTTAATTATGTGAAAAGTTCATTCACATATTCAGCCAAGTTACTTAATATAGTCCTTAAAACCCCTAAAGTTTCATTACCACACAAAGAAGCTAACACTCTTGTCAATGAGCTATTTAACTTCATTGTTTCAGTCGAAGAGTTTCTTGGGTACAGATATGCAGCTCGTTTTATTGCTATCGTTCAGCAATGGCTTCCTGATATGATTCTAGCTTTGGTATCCTCCCATATGCTGAAACTGTCTCCGGAAGGTGCAAATGAAATCTCATTTTCGCCCCCCTCATGGCTTTACATTTTAGCTAGGATTGAGCTTCATGAACTAAGAGATATAGGGTCGGATGAGGAAACGGAGAAAGTTAACAGTACAGAGAATTTCTCTGCATTCAAGAAGCTTATAGAAACGATGTCTGAGTTATTGAAAGCAAACTATAAAGTATTAGATGCTGTAGGAGTACTTTTCTTAGGTGGTTCACTAAAAGCTTTTGAAAACAAGAATTTTGATGTTGTCTTAGGTTTGCTGCGATTTGTCTGTGTAAAGTTAGTTGGGTCTGAAGACGGAGAGTGGAAGGAAGTTAAGTTGATCTCGGAATCTCTTAAAGAGATCTACTCAAAAGTGGAGACCGAAGCTGAAAATGCTAATAATAATGAGGAAGACAGACAGAATTTGGACAATGTTAGGACACTGCTTGAGCCTTTAAAGATGTTTATGTATGAAGAAGGTAATTAAAGTAAGCAGGATTTATTCTGTGACCATTGTCATTTGTCAATAAAATGTTTAGTTTTGGTTCCTCAATCGGTATTAATTTTGAATCTTTGATGCTTAATTCATTTCTCTATTAGCATTGCCAATTTTGTGGTAGGGCCTGGCCATTGTGGAGCGGGTTTTAATCCATATTTAACTTGTAATGATTTTGAAAAATTGGAGCTGAAATGGAATTAAGATTCTTTGATCAGTAAAGATCTGAATGAATGAACAAAAAAAAAAAAATAGATGTAATTTTTTATGTATCTAAATAATAGTAATAATAATATTGTTATTTGTGTTCTTGATTTCATACATCAATTCTTATTTCACTTAAATTTTCACACGGATGTTATTTGTGATTAGCCTTTTCTTTTCGTTGGAATTCAATGTACAATTGAAAAAAATGAGTTCGGCCGAACAATCATGTGACACACAACAAATTAATGTAAGTGTAAGAGAAGGTTGATATTTTTGTTTGAACAACAATAAACTAATAACAAATGAACTTGAATGAAATTAGAATTTTAAAAATTAAATAGAATTAGATCCGAATCTACAATACAGTACTGCAATCAGTGAATCAATAAACTAATTCTACCAAAAAAATGAAAAAGAAATCCTACATTTGTAGCAGAATCACCTGCCAATAAGTGTAAGGATTTTCAAAATAACTGGAATAAATCATAATCTATGTTCAGAAAATTACAGTCAATGAAATACTCCTGTGAGGACCAACATATATATATATATCCTCCTGCTTATAAGAGATCTTCAACTCCAAATTTAATTTGTTTTTCTTGGAGGAAAATTGAAAAGGACCCCTTACTAATTTTCAATAGGTATATGCTTCTTCAAAGCTACAGCAATAGGCATGCCCAAGAATCCAATAAATATACTAAAGAACCATTGGAAAATCGTTAGAGGAGTCGTGTTTGCAAACGTCCCAAGATACTCGATGATAATAATCTGAAAAAAGGCAGTCGAACCAAGAACCGATACAAACACATAATTGTCCAATATCCCTTCAAGCACATCTATTTTCTCCATTTCTCTCGAATTCACTTCGTTAAATAGCTGCAAAAAATAACCAAATATGTCTAAACATATACTCATTTTGCTCAAGACACAAGAACCTTATTAAGAAATTTACCTGGCAAAAAACAAATGTGTTGAATATAATCGTGTTTAAGACCAAGTCAGAATCGGGATATCCGTGTAGTCTAAAGAACGATTTTCCATACGCTTGAAGGAACCATATAACAAGAAACTGAAACAAAGATTGTCCTAGGATGTTTCTCCACATTACATTACTAATGAAGTTTCCTTTCCTTCCAACGGGAGCTCTTTTCATTAGTTCATCATTTGGTGGCTCGGTTGCTAGTGCAAGTGCACCGAGTGTGTCCATAATCATGTTGACCCACAGAAGTTGGACAGCCGTAAGAGGAGCACTTCCTACGAAACCCCATTTATTCGGTAAATCGAGAATCAAATAAACAACCTTATAATTTAATCATAGGATAAAATAGGAAGTTTTATTACCTGTTAAACAAGCTGAAGTGAAGTTTACAATTAGAGCAACTATATTAACGGTCAGCTGAAACTGGACGAACTTTTGAATGTTTACGTAAACCGAACGACCCCATTTGGCTACGGTGACGATTGTGGAGAAATTGTCGTCTAAAATTATGACATCAGCACTCTCTTTCGCTACCTAAAGTCCATTGAGAAAAAATGAAATTCTGTTTAATTTTTTTTTTTGATAAATAAAACTAAGGAAGAATAAAGAAATAAAACTATGGATACTCACCTCAGTTCCTGCAATGCCCATTGCAAGTCCGATATCTGCCTCGTGTAATGCTGGAGCATCGTTTGTGCCATCACCAGTTACGGCTACTACTTCATTAAATGTAGTTCTCAAATGCTTCACCAATGTATGCTTGTCTAGTGGCGAAGAACGAGCCATAACCTAAAAAGGGTAAACTTATAAGCCATAAATATGATAGATACATAAATCGTTGTATATATATATATATAGATGTGTTAATTTACCTGAATCTTGGGAATCAATTCAAGCAATTCTTCCATACTCTTCTCACGAAAAACAGGACCTTCTATAGCTATACCATCCTCCGTAAGTATCCCACATTCTCTAGCAATAGCTTTTGCGGTATTAATATTATCTCCGGTAACCATTCGTACAGTCACACCAGCCGAGCGACAAAGTGCGACCGACTCCCTAACTCCAGGGCGAACGGGATCCTTTATCCCAACAATTCCTATACAAGTATATCCTGACTCCGGGATAGCATCATCAACCGAGAACCCTTTTTCAAGTTCGACATATGCAAGACATAGGGTCCGAAGAGCCTCATTAGCAAATTGATCGATGGTCGTATTCAAATGACTGATCGATGCTTCATCTAGTGGAACTACTTCACCTATTGAATTTATAACCTTGTCACATGCGGCTAAAACTATCTCCGAAGCACCTTTCGTGTGAGCTCTTAGGCCACCTTCCGGAAGTTCCAATACGACTCCCATACGCTTCTTTGTGGAGTTGAATGGCTCGACTTTCACTAGCTTGGATGCTTGTCTTTCCGCTTGAAAGTCCCCACCAAGGGATAGACCGAACTCCAAAATAGCGGTCTCGGTGGGCGTTCCCAACATTTCGCGCTTTCCGTTTTTGTTGACCACGACTTCTCCCCCCGTGTTGTTGAAAATCGATTGGAGAAGAATCTTAGTTACAGACTCGGGTAGTTCCGAGCAAAGAGAAGCATTTCCCGTCACTTCTTTCACAGTCATACAAATGCAAGATTTCACTACCGTCATGTGATTGGTTGTTAGAGTCCCGGTTTTATCACTACAAATAGTTGTGGCTGATCCCATAGTCTCACATGCAGCTAAGTGACGCACGAGTGCTTTATCATTCATCATCTTTTTCATCGCAAAGGCGAGACTCAATGTCACGGCTAAAGGAAGTCCCTCGGGAACGGCTACAACGACTATGGTGACGGCAATTGCAAAGTATTCTAATAATTCAAGAGCATCGTCTCCCGACCAACTAAAGATTGTCCCGTCTTGCCATTTATGACCAATCAATTTTTGAACTAAAACGGCAAAAGTCACTACCGCAAAAAAGAGGCCTATCTTTCCAATAATTGTCGCTACTCCGTTTAACTTAACCTGTAATGGGGTTTCATCGTCCCCTCCTTCACTAAGTGTCGCCATTAATTTTCCCCATTGAGTTCTCATCCCAACAGTTGTAATTAGCATCTTGCATGAGCCATCTTGGACTTTAGTTCCCGATAATAGGAATGGGTTTTCGGCATTGACCATAACCGGCTCACTTTCTCCGGTCAAACTCGATTCGTCGATCAAAAGAGAGAAACCCGAAAGGAAAAGACCGTCTGCGGGGACTTGATCCCCGATCGAAAGATGTACAATATCACCGGGAAGAAGCTCGTATATAGACATCTTATGTCTATAGCCGTTCCTCGTAACTTGAATCGAGATTTTCTTCTTCTCTTTGTCCAAATCACGGAATTGTAGCGATTGACGGTAATCACTTGTGGCTGTGACAAAAACGACTAGCAAAATGCTAGCAACAATTCCAAGACCATCGTGTGCTCCTTTAGGCCATCCTTCGGTTGCTATTCCGACAATTAGAGAGAAAAACGCACATACACCTAGGATCATGAGAGTCATGTCCTGAAGAGCTTCCCACACGAACACCCAAAAGCTTCGAGCTTCACTTTCTTGGAATTTGTTGATCCCATATATCTCCTGTCTTCGGTTGAGGGCTTCACTATCAGTAGTAGAAAGACCACTCGACTCATTAGTTGCTAGCTTGTTTGCAATACCGCATGCCCCTCCGTGAAACTTCAGCTTTTTCACATCATGACTTTCAATAATGGAGCCTAGTTCGTCTCCACAAATTTGAAAACCAGCAGCTTTAACATCTTTAGGTACGGTGTAATCGCTTGGTTGCATGCCTACAACATTATGATCAAAAGTCATTTTAAGATTCTTTAGAACAACAAACAACCTTAGCCTACAAATCTAAGACAAAGCTCACCTTGTATGAACTGAAATGCAGCTTTGGAAACAAGGACTGCAATTCTCAGTTTCTCCTGAGATATTGTAAGACACAACACAATCAGCCACATTTTGAAGATGATATCTAATCAATCAATATACCTTCTAAAGATGATAAATTAGGGCATAAAACATACGAAATTGTGCTGGACTTCTTTTTCTTGAGAACACAACAAAAGAACAAATATGCCACCAACAAATCCTTAAATTTTTGGCCCCTCAGTTCTTCCTACTTAATTTTTATATCTTAAAAGCATGGAGTAAAATCTCCATATTTTCGACCGGAACCATGGAAATCTTTCTGTTTTTGAATCAATTGAAACGAAAACATGGAGAAGTTTAAGTTTCAACATGTTTCTTTGATTTACAATTCTACAAAATGTTTCCGACAAAATTCCAAAAAAGTTTTGAAAAGGTTTTAAAATTTGACTTACCAAAACATACCCGAAAACGAAATTTTAAATACATGCTTAAAAGGTAAATGGAGATTAATTATTAATAGTTGAAAAAGAAAAAAACTGGGAAAAGGAAAAAACAGAGAAACATTCAACAAAAGAGGCTCATGTCCATCAACACACAACATGGATCTTCAAAATCATACTTCATTAATTAAGACAATAATACATGTACTGTCAAAATGTATATCTTCGAGTCAAACACACACACACGCACAAAGAAATTAAATTCGAACCTGGTTTGTTTTGCGCATGGCAGCAGCTTCATAACGTTTGGATAAATTTGCAGTAAATCGGAACCGCCGTTTGGGGTTCTTAACCACACCACATAGCTCCCTCCACCGCTGCAACGCCTCCGTCGATGAATGCTTCGGTTGTACTTCCCATTTCTCACTCAATAAATTCTCCATCACCATTCTTCAAATTTCGATTTTTTTAATAATATTTGATATTTTCAATCGTTATTAATATAGAAGCCCAAAAAGGGCAGAAATTACTTAGGCATTTGCATTATGAAATCGAGAAAGTGAACAGAAATTTCCTAGTAATTTCTTCAAAAAAGGAAAAAGAAAAGGAAATTAATTACCTACTACCTAGTGATACAGACGGAAAAGAGACAAAAAATGGTAAGTGGGATGTAAAGACAACGGAAAATTCGTATGATCCGAAGTTTGAGCTGCAGAATTTATAAACACGCGGTTGAGCTTTACAGAAAAAAGAATTATTTAGTAGTAATGGCGTATTTAATTTAATATTTGTAACGGACATACCTTATTTTATTTCGTAGATTTCTTATTTTTTTGGGTGTTTTGGCCTATGAAAGCGTGGTCAAAGCTCATAATGTAATTATTTAGGTGAACTCGGTTAAGAAAAAAATTAAAATTCAAACCAAATTAGAGTTTGCTCGAATTATGTTCGTTTGAGTTAATTTTGTTATACATATCAAACTAGTTTGAACAATAATTATTGTTGATAACTTTCTAGTTCAATTCGAGTTTTGAAATATGACAAATTATTATATACTAAAGTATCAAAATTACTGTAGTTTCAGTCGTGTTCGATTCGAATAAGACTTTAAGCACGATTAGTTTAATAATCAAAGCACTTCAAACTTGATAATAAAATCAAACCAAATTAAAATATAAACCGTTCACCTCTGTTCAGCTCATTTACAACCATATCATGGTAAAATTGACTAAATTCTTAATATTGGATCATAGCTTAATAGTTTATATGGTCTTAAGAGAAAAGAAAAAAACACTTCACTAAAAAAAAGAAAAGAAAAAGTAAACTTGAGTAGAAAAGAAACTTTATTTTGTATATTGCATTTTTATGACAAACTTATGATTAGGATTTACTTTATTACTATTGTAGAAAAAATAAGAACAATGACAAATTATTTCATAATTTTTTAGTACTACGTGGTGACGTTAACGGCAACATGCAACATTCTTTTTTTGTTTTGTTTTGTTTTTGTTTAATTAGCTCCAACATGCATTATTCCTTGTTAATTTAGTGTTAAAACAATTTGGAAAATATTAATATGTCTAAGTAGTGGCGTGCGTGTTTCTTCTCGTTGGTCGTTACGCGTTCTGCACACGGTCAACGCATTTAATTTCTAGGAGTAGGTTTTGACAAAATTTATACTATGGTGTTTTTCCTTTTATAGATTTTTTTTTTTTTTTTGATCATTTCCGTTTATAGAGTTTGTTGGTACAAAACATGTTTTCCTTCCTATTTCCTCTAGTCTTCCCTCTTTAATTCTTAGTTATGTCTTATTAAAAAATATTTAAATCCAAGGATATATATTAAGTTATTGTTTTATTCTCACACGACTATTCCTGAAAGAATTTTGATTATGTTTGACTCCGGTGTGATTTCACAAATTTGTTTAATAGTTTTCGGCATATTTTTTGAAACTCGACTTAAATTTATTTTTTAATGAAATATTGTGATGGTAAAGCAATGATTAAAAAAATTAATGAATTTTTAAAAAATTGAGATGTGATTTGAACCATGTTTAGATTGTTAGGATATGGTAGATAAAATTATGTGGTAATAGTTAAACATATATTTTTAGATATATTTTGATTATATTTGTAAGAATTTGAGAGATAAAAGTAGGAGGTAGAAGCAAATCAATCTTTTTAGCGTAAGATAAAATATTTTCTTTTTTGCGATTGAGATGACAATTATGATTGTATTTTTATGATCTCCATAATAATTAAATTGTCATAAATAACATAATATATTGAGGCTTGTGAGATTTGAGTAAGCCAATAATGTGATTGAGATGACAACTATAATGGGAAAAAAATATTACTTTCACATGTGTTTGAGAAATCTACACAAAGTTCTTTGTATTTTTTTTTTCAAGGAATCTCTTGTGTTTTACAAAATATTGCACAAAATCTCTTTTTAAATTAAACCGCCCCAATCGATCGATCCAACTTAAATCGACCGCAGTTTGCGGGTTGAAGGTTAAATAGGTTGGTCTTGGACTTTTCAAAAGAAGGACTTCAAGTTGCAATCGGATTTGATTTTCTACTTTTAAAAACCGCATAAACCGCACCCAACAACAATATAAGTAAAATTATATTCATTGTGAATAATATACTTTTAATTTATTTCGCACTTCCAAATTTGAAAGTCAATTTCTGATATATCCCACTAAAAATCCTATTGCCCTCCACAATTTATTATCACATTAAGTGTCAAACACTAGCAACAAAAAAATAGGAAAAATTTTAAAAAAAAATTTTAAAAAAAAAAAGAAATAGGAAAAATTTTAAAATAAAATTATGCAAAAGAACAATACAATAGAATCGAAAATAATTATTTTGTTAGTTGATATTTGATTATCTTTATTATATATTTATGTGAATTTATTAAATTTATTCATGGATTTTCTACATTATACTTTTTTAGTTTAAATTTGATTATCGTTGCTTTTATATTAATTCATGAAATCCATTCGTATATTAAAGTATAACAAAGAAATATATAGAGATAATTAATTTTTCAAATTATAAAAATACATTTAAGTTGGCAAGTAAAGACCACGAAACCCCAATAAACAGCAAAGCAATCTCAATACTTGTTGGGTTGGGTTGGGGGAGAGTATTAAAAAACCGCAAATATTGGGTTGGATTTGGGCTAACATATAACTGGAGAGTGGAGACCGCACTGCGTACACCCCTAAGAAAATTGGATTAAATATGGGTGGATGGATGTAGGGCGCACATGATTTTTAATACCCAAACCATATCGAATTTTCAGTTTTTCTTCTCAAAATTCAAGGTTTTGATATGGATGAAAACCGTACCGAGTATTTTAATATAGTTTTGGTTTTAGACTTCTCATAGCGAAAAAAACCGTACCGTACCCAATGACGGATCTACCTATTTTTTTTTTTTTTTTTTTTTTTGGAGGAGGGAGGGGAGGGACATAAATGAAAAAATGATTTTAGTACTACTATTATATATATAGTCCATATTAGTCCTAGTATTTTTTCACACTGAATTCCCAATTACCCTTTAGGCATAAGACAAATAAATGATTGTCCATAATTTGTGAGCTATGTTAACGATTGAAAAGTACAATAAATTATATGGTGTATAACTTTTAATTGATCGTCTGATTCACTTAAAATTAGCTCTTCATGTTACCACTAGAACAAATGAACAATCAAGAGTGAAGTTGGTAAAAAATGGACTGAGAAACAAAATGGATATTTATATCTTGTGAATTGTTGGTATTTACATTGAAAATAAATTTGTTGAGAATTTGAATACTAAATCTTAGATGAATTTTATAATAAGAGAGAACATCGTACAACTTCGAGTATCTTTTCATTAAATTAATTTAGCATTTCGATTTCGAGATATTGTTCATTGATATTATAATCTTGAGCAAATAAAATATATTATTGAATATCATTGTCAATTAATCTCAACCATGGTTAAACTCAGCCCTCCCGACTCTCCGATCCTGGATCGGTCCTTCACTGTACCGAAATTGAGAAGAAACATGAATTTATTATTCATTTTTCGATATTTACAACTAAATTTCATGACTTTTAATTTTTCAATCTATAATTCAAATTTTCTTGAATACGATATTATCTAGAACTTATATTATAGTCCATCATAATTTATTTTTACTACGTCGCTCGCAGTCGATAAAAAAGATATCCTCGAACTTATCACAAATTAAATTTGTTATTTGTTGAAACCTTAAAATGCAAAAATTCTAGATAACAAATACCAAACAGTAAATTCTTTCACAAAAGAAATAATGTATTTGTTTCAAAAGGGACGGGGGTATTTTTGGAATAAAATGTTAAATACTATAACATAGGGGGTAAGTGTTACAATTGATACTTTAGGGGGGTAACTGATGCCACCCCCATACTTTACGGGGGAAAGGGTATTTCACCCATTAAATAATTAACCAATTAATTTTATTCAACTAGTTTGAATTATAGCGTCAAATTTGTAAACATTTTCTTTTTTAGTACTTTATTTAATGTAGAACAATAATTTGTAAGATATTATGATATTAATTTTTATATAATTATCAACTATATAATCGGCTATAAGAAAAATTGCATGAGAAAAAATTGTTCGAAAAAACCGCAAAATCGTATCGTACCATACCGGAATCGTACAAAACCGAATTCGTTAGTATGATTTATAAAACTCTCGTTTGGTTTTAATTTTTTTAAAAACTCTTTAATTGGTACAGTACAAAATTTGTCAAAAAAACTGCAGAACATACCTTGTACCTAGATGGCTGGGTGTATGTGGGCTGGTATGTTATTTGGCGTTAAGGTATCTTTCCTTAAAGTTTTTATAAATTAATAAAAATAAAAACGAGGTTAATAACGTTGATATTAGATATAGCTATCAGATTAATAAAAATAAAAACGAGGTTTCTTCATATTTATATTAAAATATTTTAGGAGTATATAAAATTAAATAAGTTTAATACATATGTAAATATAATAAGTGTGGAGGGTAAAACAGTCTTCAACCTAAAAAATTAACGGCAAAAGGGAGAGCACGAAATTTTGTAAAACACAAGCTCATTGATGTTTGGTTGTCTTTTATTTTTAAGGGCCAGTATTTATTTGCACAAAAACAATTGGGCTGTAGAAGACCATAAATCATGAACATAGATTGAATTATGTAGATTTTTCTTTAATTTAGTACTAGTGTTCGGTAGTGATTTATTATTTATAATTTTTTATATTTGAGCAATTTATTAAGATCATTTTTTATGTAATGATTGACGATGAATGTATTCTATCAGAATAAAGATTGAATCAAGTTCTAGAGTTAAAAAAAAAAATCATAAATATAGTTTGGATCAAGTCTGATCTGAGTTAAAAAAGTGTCGGTTCTTAAATATAAATGATTTAGCTGATGATCTAATAAGTAAAACTACAGGTAGACTGTTGACATCTAATACTATAAGTTAAATTTTATGTAAATATGAAAATTATTTGGGATAAAATTTGGATCTATTAATTTGGAACAAGTCATATCCAATTGAGTCGATCTATTGCATGTTAAATTTCTTCATGAAGCGTATTTTTATTTTATTTTATTTTTTTTGTTGAATATGAAACTCAAATTTGACTATATTCAAAATTCTGAAAAAAAATAAATCTATTGTTACAACTCGTGATTAGGCCCTCTAGAATTATTTGTCATGGCCCAATACAATATAAACATTCGAAAGCCGAAATGCCTTAGTTTGGACTTTGGATTATAATGACAGCCCATTCAGCCCAGTTCCTAATATTCTACGGTAACATGCCTAGAGACATATTGACTATCACGGACTTATATGAACCGCACGATTACATGACTTCATCACCAAGCACAAATTATCGCTGTCACATTCAATAACGATTCCCTTGAAAATCACAATTTCGACATTTCTATTCAGCTCCTCCCATTTTGTTTACTCAGATTCTCCATTTCACTCTCACTTTTTCCGATTCAGCTCAGAATTTCAAAAGAAAAATGAGCAAAGGACCAGGACTCTTCTCAGATATTGGCAAGAAAGCCAAAGGTTATTTTTCGATCCAGCAATTTTTTTCTCTGTATTTGGTTAAGATTAAATATACCGCATGCGTGCTTAATTACTTGGTTGTTATTTGTAGATCTGTTGACCAGGGACTATCTTTCTGATCACAAATTCTCCGTCTCTACCTACAGTGAATCTGGAGTGGTATGGTTTTTATAATTAATTTTACTTTCTGTTTCTCTTTTTTCACCTCATGCGAGTGTTAAAGTTGATTCGAGATATGCCTTATTTTCCGCGATTGTCTATCCGAAGGGTTCAGCTTTCGATATATATGATGTAACCGGATTTAACAGATTGCCTAAAGGTAGCAATTGGAGGAACAGCATTAATTGGAAATATCTATTTTACTATGTTTCACCCCTGTTTGATCAGTTTTTGGATAATTTTGGTAAATATGTAAGTTGTTATTATGCTTGATTCTTGCAATGTAGACGGTGCTGCGAATGCCCATAGTTATTGCACTTGCTTTGTGCGTATATCGCATTTTTTTTTTCTCATTCAACCTCGTGATTTTATTCAGGTGTCCTTTTTTGGTTTCTTGTTTATTGATTATGTTTGAAAGCTGCTGTCGATTCTTTCTGTTTGATTATTCATACCCTTTGGGTTGAATAACTTGACAAACCATCTAAGATTGGGCTATTGAAAGTTAAATCCTATTTTGGTAGTTAGCTCCCATTGAATGTTGCAATCATCAGCTTGTTTAGTACGATTTCTACATCTGTTGGTGATATGTCTGTGATCGGGCAGTAATCGTTTAGGGTTATTGAAAACTAGGTTAACCGAATGTGTCATTATGACATTATTGCCCTTATTTCTGGGGTGGGGTAGGGTCTGAGGTGAATAAACTGTCTTATGGTATTTAAGTGTTTTTCTTTCTGCATTATTATCTGGTCCATTCCACTTGTTTATTATCCTGTGCTCTTGTTGATTACTTTGTTTAACTATTTACTTAATGTGGCGATAAAGTTGTTGATTCCAAAGATTTATACACGTGCTTAACATAATTTGCCTAAAGCTTTCATTAAGAGGATAGAGGCGGTACATTTATGTATTTCATGTCACACGTGGTATTTCTATCATTTACTTTGCTCAAATAAATTCGGTTTTCCTAATAGAAGTTGTCTTAAAACAAAGGCCTTATTTATTTATCACAGAAGTACAAAACAGAAAAAATAGGTAAAAAAATGTTTAAATAATCAAATCTTTTCAAGTCGAAACTACTTCAAAATGATGACAAGAGTATGCCCAAGAAACTTCAAAATAACAGTTTATATTAGTAGTGCTATTTCTCTAAAGCTTTCTTCGGCAAGAAGTGAAGGTGAACATGTGCTGCAATGAAGGTATTAGGGCAGCATTTGAATTTCTTAAGATTTTCTTGAGTTAGTAAGTTTGAATCCAAAATCACTTCTTAGATTCTCAATATTTATAACCTGTGTTGCTTTGGCATGGTCTGTTTGCAAAGTTCCTATGTATGACACATTGACACTGTCCCACTGAAACACGTGAGTTTTAATTGTTTTGGAGGATCATGTTTTCGTGTCTGATTTAAGTAGTCCAACTGGGGGTTTTGTTTAGGTAACACGCAACATCTATGTTTAAATTATGAGGAGCAAAGCATGTGCATCAGTTATTAAACTGCTGCCAGCATGTCGATTTAACTATTTGTCTTTGGTTTGTCATATACGACCAAATCATCTATAGTATTGTTGTTCAACTGTTGAAAAGCCTTCCAAGCAATGGTATTAGCCAAAGCTACTTACGGATCTGGATAAACAAATGATTATATGGAAATATTGCTGTATTAATCTGATATAGTCATTCCACAGAGTGGGGCATAGTAGTCATGTAAAACGCATAATTTGGCTATGCAAAGCATGTTTGTTTACTCATTAACTTACGAATTTGAAAGAAATGTGATTTACAAACATCTTTGATGTAAGAAAAATTTACATATTTTTGGAATAGTATAAAAGTTAACTAAAATCCTTGCTAAGCCCCTTTTTTTTGGTTATCATTGGTTGTTGGAGCTTTACATTTTCTCTTTTGTGACAATGTTTGTGGTTCTTTTGGATGAATTCTTCATTCTTGGAACATGATTCCACTTGATTGACAGTTTCAAACTCACAGCACAGCTAGTCACTAGTCAATTGCTAAATCAACATTGTTCTTCGTTTTGGCTCTGATTATTCCGTTTCTCAAGCATTACTGTATAACATTCTGCAAAACGTTTATTTTTTCAAAATTGTGTAATCATTTAAAATTTCTATTTCACTTCTTCAATGTAGGCCCTTACAACATCCACGGTGAAAAAAGGAGGCTATTCATCTGGTGATGTGGCAGCTCAATATGCATACAAGAATACTTTTGCTGATGTCAAAGTTGATACCGAATCAAATGTGAGATGCTCAAACTTTTATACTATCAATCTTGTTCCATTTTCACTTCTCTGATCTCTTCTTTTTATGCGACAGATCTCTGCAATTCTATCTGTTGCCGATATTGTCCCCTCATCAAAAACAATTGCTACACTGAAATTTCCCAATTACGAGTCGGGCAAGGTATGTCCCACTCTTCTTTTCAACCACATAATTCCCAATATGCCCTTCACTATCTGTAACTTGATGTTATTACTTAATGCAGCTTGAAGTCCAATACTTCCACCCTCATGCTTCCCTCTCTGCAGCTGTTGGTCTGAGCCAAGCACCTCCAGTTGATTTTTCTGTGACCCTTGGTACTCCAACCTTTGCTCTGGGTGCAGAGGCAGGTTATGAGACAACCTCTGGTAAATTAACAAAATACACCGCTGGCATCACGATTACAAAACCGGAATCTTGTGCTTCTGTAATTCTGTAAGCATTCAAAGAAGAAAAAATCGTGTTTTGCTTTTATATATTATTAATAGAGGGAAATTCACTATTTTGTCATTTTTTCAGGGGTGACAAAGGGGACACAATAAGGGCATCATACATACATTACCTGGATCAATTAAAGAAGACTGCTGCTGTAGGAGAGATCACTCGAAAATTCTCCACAAACGAGAACACATTCACAGTTGGAGGTTCTTACGCGGTTGACCCATTGACACTTGTAAAAGTGAAGCTTAATAATCATGGAACACTAGGGGCTGTTTTGCAACATGAGGTCATTCGGAAATCACTTGTGACTATATCAAGTGAATTTGACACCAAGGCATTGGACAAGACTCCCAAATTTGGCGTGTCCCTTGCTCTAAAGCCTTGAAATCATCTCGCAAAAATATATGATGCAGTTTGCATATAGACTGATGTTTTTTTGAGTTGCGCGGGAATGAAAAGCGCGAAATAAGTAGCTACAGAATTATACTGTTTTGTTTCCTCGGTGATTAAGCATGTTTTGCTTTTAGGCTTGAGGACATATCATGGTTTTTTTCAGTTTTTCAGTTTTTCAGCTACGTCCTTTATCATTCTTGATATGAGAAATATTCTTTGGAGTTCGAAGGTAAACAATGAACTCTTGGTTTTGCAGCTGTATCGGGTTTTATGATCAACTACTCTATTTCTTTCGCCTTTATGTTTTATTTTTGGCATTGGGATGTGATGATTTCTTCAAAAAATGCTAGTCACCTTTAAGCTTAGTTACTTAATGAAATTCTGGAATGGAAACATCTTCTACTTGAGGTATCTAAAGAAATGTGTCAATGTGTTTGAACCTTGGAGATCTAAAAGAGGAATTGCACATTTTGTGAAAAGACACATTTGAGAACATCTTATTTAGATGTAAAGCTTAGGTCGCATCTAATCTTCTTTTTTTTTTTCCATATTCCCTTGAGCTAAAAGTTTGATCTGAAATTGAAATAAGATCTTAGAACTTGAAGACAAACAAATAGACTCAATATTTTTAATTTTTTTGGATAAATGACTCAAATGGCAAATTGACAAGCATTTAAGTTCATAAATCATAATAAAAGTACTAGTATCTTACAACAACTTATTAATTATACTACTCTGTTCCCATCATTTTGGCTCCAAATTCATAAAAATCATGCGTCTTTGGTGATATATAAAACTTTAAGAGATGTATAGAAAATAGTAAAACTAATAAACATTAGGAACTCGTTTAATGATAAAGTTTCAATGTTAAATGGAAAAGATTCGAATATTAGATCATTTCTCTGTCTCAATTTTGACCAGGGTTATATACAAAGCAAATGAATCCATGAATAAATGATAAACTACCACTTCAGGGATTAACACATATTCAAGTGGTTAATTTGTTTCATTTTTTTTTAAATTTACCCACTATATCCTAATATTATAAAATGACACAATGAATATAGCTATCAAGCAAGCCATAAAATGATTGCTAAGAGATAATTTAAAGCGATTTGTGTAGCAGTTTTGGAAGTTTCATATTCAATGGGAGATGAATTTAGAGCTTGCATAGTTCACCAAAACATTATAACCACAAAATATAGACACAATATATCAACTTGCCTAATGCATAGTTCACCATAACAAACAATCATAAAATCTATCCCAAGACAATAAAATATCACACCAATAGTTTCCCAAACCCTTGAGCAAAGCAGTGGAATTGTAATTTAACTCATCAGAAGCTTACTATATTCAAATAAACATATTGAACTTTCGGACTTCAAAATGTGCTGTTATTCAGGAGAATCAACCAGTTGCGAAAAGAGAATGCGAGGATTTTGCAACTTTCGACCAAAAAAAGTCACTAAGCAAACAAGAGTTAACAACCAAAAATTGATGACAGCACCAGCAAAAACTGCAGAAAATGAAAGCGAGCAAATAAGATGGTTTTGAAACGAGAGCAAGGAATCTGGTTCCCTAATAACTATAGGCAAAAAACCGGAGGCTTAATGATACATAATCAATTGTGGTTCAAGTTTACAACCAGACAAATTAACTGCCAGGCGAGCGGGTTTTATGAAACAAAGGCATTTGAACAAACAAAAAAGCTTCCATTGAGTTTCTATATAAAGAATATCGATACACCTCACCTCCTATGGCTAAACTCAAAGATGAACAAACTTGAAGATGAAACTACACTGAAAGCCTGCAGCCTGATTTAATACAACATTTCTCAAGGGTGTTTACATAATGATTGAATTGAAGCTAGAAATTCAATTAATTTATTAAGAACAATAGTTCAGGATTTAGGCACATATAAGGCAGACATCGAAACTGTGAAAGATCCAATGCATACACCAAAACAAAGTCAAAATGCAATCTAATTTATGACAGACATACTCGATTAACTCCAACTCATGGATTAACCCCTATAGTAGAAGGTACTTAATTGCTGAAATATACACAATAAAGAGAAAAATTAGCGCGAAACAGTATGAAATTGTCAGCCTTTGACACAAAAAAAAAAAAAAAAAAAAAAAAAAACCTAAGGATTCATCAAAACAATTAGTACTAGCATCATACAATAAATTCATACAAGGTGAATAAAAACATAAAAAAAAAAAATATTATGCATTACCAAATGATTATAAATAACTAACTGAACTGCATTGAAACAAAATAAAGGTCACAGTACAATAGAAAGCAACATAGGATGAAAAGTCTTCACTCTCTTCCGCTCATCAGAAGTCATTAACAAAAATCTAAATTAATTACTCAATTAATCAACGGTCTGCATAACTTCCTCAGCAGTGAACTTAGTGCCCTTGTCCTTATCAGCGGCGGCGCGTCCCTTAGCCTTCCTATCCAGCAGCGATTTTCGGTCCTTATCCAGGCGGAGCTTAGTGATTGCGACTTTGGAAGGGTGAATTCCGACGTTGACCGTGGATCCGTTGACCTTCTCACGAGTGATCCGCTCTATGTGGATAACCCATTTTTTGCGGTACACCTGGACAACTTTGCCCTCGCGGCCCTTGTAGGTGCCGCGAACCACCTGCACTTCGTCGTCCTTGCGAACTGGCATTGACCGGACGTTGTACTTGGTCCGGAGGTCGCCGGAGAGGGCGGCGCTCATAAGGACGCGGCGGACGCTTGACGGAGCAGTGAAGTGAGCCTTACGGCTCTTGCGCCGGGAGGATGAGACACGGGGGTTATACTTCATCTTCGCAAGGATTTTTGGCTGCTTTTCCTGTCTCTGGTTCACTGCGGCAGTAGAGAAGAAATTAGGAATTAGGGTTTGTGTAGATTTATACTGAGCGAATGTGGTACTCTTGAATTGGATTTATCAGTTCTGGCCGGGTCAAGCCTGACCCGAACTGAAATCTTGATTTTTGAGCTATTAATGTGGGTCACACGGTTGGGGCAAATTTCCAAGTTGAATTCTTTCCCACATTTCTTAAATTAGTAAGGTTGGGCTATATAATTAGTAAGGTTAAGCCCGCTCAGACGTGAAGAGTGAATATTGTGATCAATGTTTCAAATGGATTGAAAATCAATAATTCAACTTATAAGAGTATCCCGTGTCGAGTGTTTTTTTGCTATTTCAAGAGCTAAAATTGAGATTATACATAACCAAGCTAAAAAATATTATTCCAACAACGACTTATATTTATACAAGCCTATGCACAGTAAATATTGAACTTGTATATATGGATGTCCATGTATAAATATACAGGACATCCACATAAGTAAATTTATGTCTAAACCACCTCTCCTGTCAAAATAGGTTATTAAATCGTTATTTAAAGCCATTTATTTCAAAAAAAATTATTAATTTATTATATTTAAATAAAAAATATTAAAACATGTATTTAATATTCATGTTTTATGTGAAAATGTAATGAAACATTACTTATTATGTCATTTATAATTTAATAATGGAAGAAGAATAAAATATACTAGTTCTGAAATTTTAGATGATGACTGTTAGAGTGAATAACAAAAACTGAACAGCTAAAATACTGTTCATCATGTATAATTTGATATAGATGACATTGTTTGAGATGCTCTAAGGTCTTGAACAATGCTCAACTCATAAGTTAGCTTTTGAGGTGGGTTAGACTCAAATCATGTAAGTGAACTTGGATTAATCAATTATTTATGGACGACTAAGGTACAACTAACCGATAATTTAACCGTAAAATTAACGGAGGTTGTGCCTTTTAATTAATTTATTTATTATGGTAATGTTTTTTTAAACAAAATATTTGTATATAATGAGTTATTTAAGCATTAACACAAAACATTACTACATGGTGAATTTGAACTCATTTTAGTGATATATAAACAAATTTAAAATTTATATTGTTTTATTCTTAAAAATATAATAACAATTCCCTATTACTTTATTGTTGTATTAAATGAGGAAAAAGTACAGAGTTTAATGTTCAACTGTTACCCCCAAATTTATCGAACTTTAGCGAACCAACCAAATTCAATTTAATGGATTCGAATTTGTCTAAGAAAATTGTTTTTGTGCTTAAATAATTATGAACATTTCTTACAAGTATTGTCCAATAAAGAATACAGAGTGAATTTAGAATCCTTTTCCCCAAATATCATATTGGTGTTGCCTAACAGTGTGTGTATAACACAAAAATTACTCTATTGTTAGGTTTAATTAAAAAAATTGAAAGAAAATAATGGTTATTCATCAAACTGAAGAAAAAGAAAAAAAGAACAACATCTTCAATTTATTCTCAATTTGCTAGTAAATCCAATTATTATTGATATATCATTAATTCAATTTTGTTAAAAAAAATGTTAGTATATATCTATTTTACTGAGCATCGGAAAAAAGAATAAATAATTAGCACTGGTGAAGCAAATGAGAAATCGGAGATGTAAGGTGGAAGAAAAACCCCACTATAGAAGATGAGAGTTTGGAAGGAGCAAACAAATGCCATGAGACCTGAGAAGGTGGTTATGGGGAAGAAAGGTTGATGGGTAAACGAAGAAGATGAGACCAAGTGTGGATGATAAACTAAACAATCCTTTAATTGCTTATATGATGCAGTCCACGTGGAGGAAATTTAATCGTGGCAGAGTAGATGTTACACAAATCTGGAATAACAGATTTAAGGCCCACTGCGATGTCAAGCCCTAATGGTAGGTCCTTCTCTGGCTATCTTGGTTATCAAAAAATGTGGAACACTTTTATGTCTATATCTGGTATCCATCAGGTTGTGTACGCATTCGGATCCAAATCCATATGGAGATGACCGGGTTTAGGTTCCATTGTGTTCTAAGACTTTGACTGGACCCATTTGGTCCCGGATCCAAGATGGGAGATGCATCATATGTATGGCAGCATTGTGCTGAAATTGGTCATATTACTCCCTGTCCCATATTGAGCAAGGAGGATTGCAATTAAAGGAAGATCAAGTAATTTTTACTTGTGCTGAATTGGAAATGTAACTTGTGGAGAAACTCAAATTATAGGCGGCCTTGAGGTTAGCATTGTTTCTTGCGATAGTGTACCATCAAGCTAGGTTCATCGTATCCATTACCCATCCTGGCGGCTGGCCTTTTTAATATACCAATAGATGTCTTATTATATATCTATGACTATGATATGGACAAAACTATTTTTAGCTGAACAACCCTATGTTGATCTTGAACTGTTACTTGGAGGTGACAACGTACCTATTGTTGGAAACGAGGGAGCCATTACCAGAGCTGGAGCTGGATCCGTTGTTGGAGCTAGGGGATCCGTTGCCATTACTGGGAGCATATGCCTGTAGGCAATTGGGCGGTACCCCCTGTCCGCCAAGTCTTCTTCTCAGTCTTTTGCCATCTCCATCCGAAGGCAGTCGACAAGCCCCCCTCATGCCCAGTTGACTTCTCGGTTGGAGATGGCCTTATCTTCTTCTTTTTGCCGTTTTCTCTCTTTTCTCTTCTCTTTTATTTTTTTTTGGTCCATGTCTTTCATATTTATATATCATATATTCAATCTTCTATAATTTTAGACAACAGTTTCAATGAAACAAGTTAATGTTTATTTTTGTGATACATGAGGTATAATTAATTTTTTTAACGAAAATGGAATAATATAATTTGTAGTTAAAAGTTTTGAATGGATTCGGATCTTTGTGTTGGAGATTAAATTTTTTCAAGATCCGAATTCGGTAGCACTTACGACAATATGATAGGATCTTGGATTGGATTGAATCGAATTCACTTTTTAAATTCGTAATTCGGAGCCACCTTGATGCACTCTGAATTGACCAAGTGATAGCCTTTTAGAGAAACTCCAAATCGAGAATTTGCATCAAATGGGCTTCTAGCCCATTAAAAATAAAAAACCCCAAATCCCCAAATCAATATAAAGAAAGTTAACTAAAACCCTACGAATCGAAACCCGCACCCGCCGGCGAAATGAAGTACAACCCCCGAGTCTCCTCCTCCCGGCGCAAGAGCCGTAAGGCTCACTTCACCGCTCCATCGAGCGTCCGCCGCGTCCTTATGAGCGCTGCCCTATCCGGTGACCTCCGGACCAAGTACAACGTCCGGTCAATGCCAGTGCGTAAGGATGACGAGGTGCAAGTTGTGCGTGGCACCTATAAGGGCCGCGAGGGCAAAGTTGTCCAAGTGTACCGCAAAAAGTGGGTTATCCACATCGAGCGGATCACCCGTGAGAAGGTCAACGGATCCACGGTCAACGTCGGAATTCACCCTTCCAAAGTCGTTATCACTAAGCTCCGTTTGGATAAGGACCGCAAGTCCTTGCTCGACAGGAAGGCAAAGGGACGCGCCGCTGCTGATAAGGACAAGGGGACTAAGTTCACTGCAGAGGATGTAATGCAGACCGTTGATTAATTTCTTGATTAACGTTGTTTTTTTGGTAATATTTTAAATTTGAAAGACCATTTTTTGGAGGAAGATAGAAGAGAACTATATCATACTATATTGCTTTCATTGTACATTGATTTTTCTTCTGTTTCGATTCAATTCAATGCTATTTGTTATTCATGCTCGTTTGATGATTCATATCTTATATGTATGCTTCTGTGTGTTTCTGTTGTGTGATAAATTGAAATTGTTCCATTTTAGTCTCTTGAGTTCTGAAGCCTGTACTAGTTGCTTCTGTTCACTATCTAGTTTTATGACACTTCAAATTTTAGGTGAAATTTAATTTCTGAAGTAGGGGTACTTGAGGTTATAGTTGTGGTATTGCTGATCTTGATACTTAATTACTTATTGCATAAATGAAGCACCTTCAACTCTTGGGGGCTACTTGGAGGTAATTGGGTATTTTTGTCAGGATAATTAAGTTTCATATATTGGCTTTGTTGCGGTGCTGTTTATGCGATGCATTATGCATATTCTCGAGGGCCTTTTTTATTTGCTCAATTTAGAATTTGTTCTTTCTTGCTTTTGATGATCTTATGCCTTTTGCTGGTATGCACGAGGCGCTCTTTCCCATCATTGGCTTTTCATCTTATACGCCCTTTCAATTGCCAAAATCTTAACTAGTGGTTTTTATAGTAACTTGAATTTCTTGTTTCAATCAACCTGCTTTTTATGTCATGAAGTTTGGCGTATGAAACACTAGAGCGGAGTTTTATCTTTGATTTCAGATTTTAGCTATAACTATTCCTTTTGCTTGCTCATTTTATACCTATGTTTAGAAACCTTCTTTTACACTGCTACTGCTGATAATTTATATTGGTATTTTGTGTGTGTTACTCAATAACATGATTTGTGCATAGTTTTTGTCACTCAGCTTCCCGTACACTTGAAGATTACTCTTTTCATGATATGAACAAGATTAAAAGTTTTTCAATATGCATCCAAACCTACTAAAAATATCATTTTTTAGATAAAGCCTAGTAAAAATATCTGAAGACAAGTATATCTGGATACAATTTTAAAGTGTTCTTCTCATTCGATTAAGATCAAAGTATGATAAATATGTAAATCTCATACTTTATATTGATAATTATATTCCTTCGTGATTTATAAGCATTTTTCTTATGATATGCGGTTTTAACTATAAATATTTTTCCCAAGTAATAATGTATTATTTGTTTTTGTGTATATTTATGATAAACGGTATAATTCGAAATATATAGACATTTCAACCCAATATGTATTATATATTGACGTCGAATAGGTAGCAAAATATAATATATTGAATCTTAAACATTTTTTCTTATGTAATTAGATATGGTAAAAAATGAGTAACCCTACAACTAAAAAACTAACAACACAACTGTACTGGCCCAAATAAATTTGAGAGATGATTGCAAAAATTCATATCATTATTCTTTCATGTGAAAAACTATTAAAGTAGATTAAAGTAACTTCCAATTTTAATATTTTTTACAAGATTGTCTCGTAAAAAAGATTTAGTTTGGAGTATTGCCAAAGGAACAAAGCCATCCTCTTTTATTTAATTAGAGAAAATTGATTAGCACAATCTCCTTAACAAACTCTGATTTTAAGAAAAATTATTTAGTGCATTTGCTGCATGAATAACGTGATATAACAAATAGTTTAGAATTTATTTAATTTTCTTTTGCATATTAACTCATTATGGTGATGAGATCATAAAAGTTATTTATTTTAGAAATCATAAAATCAGCTTTTCCATTAATTTAATGATTATATTCAATCATAAACGTATATATTGCACCATAGAATGCACCGAACAATTTTTCAAGGCCTGTTTTTTTTCTCAAACTGACTTTCTTCACACCGCGAACATAAAACGTGCATATATAGTATGCGCTGATGAAATTTTTCTGGTTGGCAATTAATGTAGTAATTAATTTTAAGTGCTGAAATTTCTAAGCCCTATTCGTTCTTCTAAACCAATGATTGAAACTGATGGAAGTGCTTTTGTCGCATATCTGGTGGGATTCTTATGTGTCTTGCACCCACACCTAAACATTGTTATCTAATTTCTTCCGTTTTAAATTTTCTATCCAGCTGTTTCTTGCATTTTCACGTAATCTCATGTTTCGAATTTAACAGAAAACAACTCGATTCATCTATGAAAAAAGCCATTCCGATGAATCTTAGCTTCGTCCTCGTTTAATTAGTTTTTTTGTGCATTGTCACAATATATTAATGACTTTCTTTTACGTGTGTATACTTTTTGCGGGTGAAGAAACTGGACTGATTTGTAATTTCGTAATTGGAAATTTGAGGATTAATTAAAGTTAAAACATGACGGCGGTTGGTAATTTAACGTTGAATTTGTGTAAATCGTACGAAGCATCAACGACGCATTCCAAGTTAGCGGTTTTTCATAGCGGAGGTAAGAAATTAGGGGTTTTCGGTGGCGGGGGGAGAATTAAGGCGATCGGAGCTTCCAAAACTACGTGCCAGCAAATACAAGTTTCACACAATTACAACGAAGATATTATCACCAACAATTGCGGCGACGGTTTTTCCGGTACTTCTGTGCATCGTTCAGGTAATGAGGATTGTACTTTTTTTTTTCATTTGGAATTTCGTCTGTGAATCTAACTTCGTTGTTGATGTAGGGAAAAACACGATTAAGATGTCTACAATTGGAAATTCGTCGAACATTTTATGGCACAAGTGTTCTGTAGAAAAGAGCCACAGGGAGGAGTTGCTTAATCAGAAGGGTTGTGTCATTTGGATCACTGGGCTAAGCGGTTCAGGTTTGTTTTAAGCGATCAAAAGTTGTAATGTGACCTCTACCTGAATCTAATTCTAGCTGTTTTCTTTTCTGAAACCCATGTAATAGAATAAGGTTTTGATGAAGATATTGTTAGAAGTTCTAGGGGCTATGAATTCTGAAGTTGATACTCTAAGATGTGGAAATACAGTTTTTGGTTGAATTCTCTATTCATGTATTTAGATTCGATAGGCATTAGCAGAGTAATAAACAATGTTTATCTGCAACTGTTAAGGGGCGCTGAATGATTTATCTTGTGATTCCTTATATAATTATCTTGAGTCTTAAGGTTGTTTTTGGTTCTTGAATTCCAGTGAGTAAATGACGAGGTAAAAGGAAATGAACAAATAATGAAGTTCAATGTTCTACCAAGGGAAACAGTTTTCCTTGTATTTTTACTCACTAGAATTCAAGAACCAAACATAGCTTGGATAAGGAAGAAAAATTGATGACTGCAATTTGTAGTGTAAAACATTGTGTTAGAATATCAAACTTTACAAGATCTTTAAACCATTAATCTTTTAACTGTGCTCCGTAGCAAAGACGAAAAAAGGAAGAATGTACGCATGCTTAGATGAAGCTATGGGAAGTTGTTTCCTGAATTTTATTTTTATTTTTTATTTTTGGTTCTTAGAATTGTTTCTTGTCTTTCTGGTCTTAGCTACTTTATTCTTCCTTTGATGATGGCTTCTTCCCATGTTTTCTACAGTAAGTTGGCCTTTGTTTTGGGCGTATCTTATAAATCATTGATCGTCTACTACAGGAAAGAGCACCATGGCATGCGCTTTAAGTCGTTCCTTACATGCTAGAGGAAAGCTTGCTTATATCCTTGACGGTGATAATTGTAGGCATGGTCTGAACAGCGATCTTAGTTTTGAAGCTGAAGATCGAGCTGAAAACATAAGGAGGACTGGTTGGTTTTTTGCTCAATTATAAACTAGTTGGTTGACTTGATTCTTTCTAACAGAACTCGCTTACTCTTTCATGGTTCAAAAGTATTAATTGATTTATTTGATGTTATACAGGTGAGGTGGCTAAGCTTTTTGCAGATGCTGGAATCATCTGCATTGCAAGTTTAATATCACCCTTCAGGAAGGAGCGAGATACTTGTCGAGCTTTACTGCCTGAAGGAGATTTTATTGAGGTTACTGTTTTTGCCTTTTGAAATTTGGTATATGGATTTAAGCTTCTCTGGTGTTTGCATGTAGACAAGCAAATTCTCAAATTGAAATCTACAATTCATTTTCAGAAGATTTAATTAATTGAATTATACAGGTATATATGGATGTGCCTCTACAAGTTTGTGAGTCGAGAGATGCGAAAGGATTGTACAAGCTTGCACGAGCTGGAAAAATTAAAGGTATGCTTAATTTCGATAGGTCTTCTGGTGATTAACATCTTAAAACATGGTTATTATATCTCGTCTATTTGCACTCCTTAATCTGCGAATAGTACAATCTAACTCATATATAAGGTCTTAAATGAGTGAACAGCTGTTTATTTCTTCTCTTTGAGATAACAAACAAGCCATCTAAGGATATATTCCATAACAGCCAGTTTTAAAACAAATTTTCTTTGCTTGTTTCTTTCAGATTTCACTGGTATTGATGATCCATATGAGCCACCATTGAATGCTGAGGTATATGTCTCTATTATGTGCAGTAAGATATCATCATATGCTCGTCAAGCTACACCTATATACATTTCATTGATTAATCGAATGACACCTACACATTGTCATCTTCCTTAATTTTTATTAATCGCCCACAAATCTATGGAGCGCTATTATATCATCCCATTGTCTATTGAGGTCAATTATCTATTGCATTTAGGTTTTACTACACTAATCCTTTGATTGGTTAATTAGACGGCTCCATCATGTTTTTGTTATTAAATTTCATGGCTTACGACATATTGCAAAATAAACCTTTAGGGTGGCATAAAAAAAGCTCTTCTGATTTGTTCACTTTTCTTCATTCAGATAGTTTTGCAGCAAACAGAAGGGACCTGTGATTCTCCAAATGATTTGGCTGAGAAAATTGTATCATACTTGGAAAGAAAAGGCTACCTGAATGCATAGTTTGGAAATGAGATCTCTTGTAAGTGACCACTTATGCAGTAATCACTCATACTTAATAAGAAAATCCCTCGTTTTCTTATTAAGAAGTCCCCGTTGACACACACAGCTTTTAGTTGATTGATCAATCAACTATTACCAATAATGCACATTACAGAGGGTGTAAATGATTGATTGTAATCAGTCTGTAGTTTGCTTGTAAGAAACTAAACAAAATTAAGTGTGAATTTTGTATTCTATTCTTACCATGTATAACTTATATGTTTGATTTAACAATCTGTAATTTGCTCGTACTAAATCAATTAAAATAAATATGATTCTCCAAGGGGAAAATGTATTAAAACAGTCACTGATGTAGAATTTCTAGAAACAACAGAGTCCAATCAAATTGCTTATATCCTTTTACCGCGCTCCTTTGGCATAGCCAGAGGAGAGTTTTAACCGGTTATCTCTGGCTATTTCTCTAGCTATAGAAGGAAGCCATCTTTCTCCCCTAATCTTCTTCAGCTCAGCCACTCGTTCTTCTTCTTTTTTAGCCGCTGCCTTTGCTGCAGCTTCTCTCGCTTCAAGCTTCGCTAGCGACTTCTGGTTTGAGGTTCTTGCTGCAGTAATTATATCAGCCCCGTCAACAGCAACAGATTGAAGTTGCTTCCTAAACTACAAAATTAAAACTAATTCTTAGTTAATGCACAAGGTAATAACACAAATTAAGAGCCAATTATTAGCAGCAAAAGCAATTTGGTTAGGACACCTTTTTGGATTTTTCATCAAAATCTTCTCCAGGAAGAAGTTTCGGTTTCTTCTTTGGTCCTTGAAGCTCGTCTGGGAACAAATACAACTTCTGTTGTGAGATATTTCAAGAAGAGATACTTGGGCAATTTCATATGATAAGGTATTTTGTAAGAAAATGGTTGCAGTATATATGGTAAGATGACGTCTACTCACCTACATGGTCAAACTTTATCCCAGGGGGCGCGGTTTTAAAAAGTCGAATTCCGCCGCCATCTTCCACAGGATCTTTCTCCAGAACAGGAGCTGTATCTGTGACCCATTCGAGATTCTTCTCTATGAGTTCATCCAATAACTTTTGCCCCTGTCATATGGATAATGAATTGAACAACAAATTTCTCATGATGGGAATTATGTAATTTAGCACGTTAAATAGTCATTCTTTTTTTTGGGATCCACAATGTTTTACAAATTCATTTGACCCTTAGAAGTCATACTCATTTCCATGTTGAGTATTTTCAAATAATCAAAGAAAAAATGCAACAATAACTTGAATTTTGCTGTAGAGAACACAACTGAACTGAAGAAAAAGAAAGCAATGCCTAATGAGGACGCTCATAGTCATAGCAAGCCATATATGAAGCCCCAAAAAACCCAAAATTTGTTGTACAACATTTGTCTGCCCAATTTGATTACCATAAAACAGACAAAAACGAAGATAATTAGAGAAAAACATAAGCTTGCATTCTCAATTCTATCAGACAAATAATCAAACACATAAACAACATTCTCATTAAATTGAGCAACTCCAAAAAGATGCAAAAATTGCAAAATTTAGCAGACACATACATGAGCAGCTAATCGGTCCGTATGTTCACTTTTTCTCAATAATGGATTTGGATATTAGAGTAAAAATGAGAGATACCTTAATTTGGTAGCGTTTAAATTGGGGTTTGGGCTTTTCACCAATCGCGTCGGGGAGGCCGTTGGAGTTGGGTTCGTTAAAGGTGGCGGTGGTGGTGGCCACTGAATCTATGGCGGCCTTCCACTCGGCGTCTCCGTCTTCCTCCCCACTGCTGCTGCTGCTGCTCCGACCGCCGCCCATTTCGTGAGTCGCGGCTGAGCAGTGGTTTTCCGCTTTGTATTAGACAGTCACTGCACAGGTTTTGTGAAATTTGAAGTCTTGCTCCTGGATAATTTCAAATATTATACAAAAGGCCTCAGGGTTTTCCTCTTTTCTAATTTCGACCCTTTTATTTTAAAGTTTTAATTATAATTTATAATAGCCCCTTTTTTAGGAGTTGCATTCCGTGTAATGTTGTAAAAAAGGGGGTCAAAATAATTTGCCAAAATAATCTAAAAGAAAGAAAACCTAAAATGAGTCGTATCCTATAATTCTCTTTCTGCTAACTAGGAAATGGAAACTCCTTGTCTATGAACTATTTTAACATAATTCTATTCAATGACAGAACTTGGTGGGCTAATAAAAAAATCATTCAAGATGTGTGAAATACTATCAATTTAGTCATATATGGAAAACTAAATGGAAGGTAAACTTGGATAATAAAGAATTACAAGAACTTCAATTTTAATTTATCAGTAATAAACAAGAAGTTCCTGATACATTTCACCAGATATAGAACACAAAGAGTGGGCACAATTCACCGCGCCTTACGCGGGACTATCCCCTAGTGTGTGTGTATATATATATATATGGGCAATTGGAATATATTTTTATACCAATCGTTTTTTAACTAATTCATAATTTTTACTAGGAAATAATGAGAGTTTTCAATCTTAGCCATATATACATAAGAATCAACCCGCGACTAATTAGGGCATTTCCAATGGGGGGGGGGAGGGCTCGGGGCTCCGGAGCCCTGGGGCTGCCCCTTCCTCCACACCGATCCCTGCCTGGTCGTCTCCAATGGCAGGGCTCCGGAATGGAATTAATTCCATTTTCTTCGTTTGCCCACTCTTACCTACAATTCTAGTTTTAATTATATTTTTAACATTAATATTAATAATTATTTTATTAATATAATTAAATTATCAATTATATTTAAATATTAAAATTAAAAAGAGTAAATAATCATAAAATAAAAATTAATACATAATATGAAACAAACAAGAAAGGAAATAAGAAATGTGATTAAATAAACAACAAAAACACGAAAATATAACTTTTTACTGATTTCTCCCTGAAACAAGTCGGTTCCTTCATAGGATGAATCTCCAAATAAGTCCCGAGAAAGATTTCATTTTTTTTTTGTATTCTAATAAATTATTATTGATTTTAATTTTAAAAAAATATATTTTATTATATTAAATAATTCAATTAAAAATTGGTGACTACATATATTTATTAAATACTAGTAAATATACAATAAATATACTAACAAAATTTATTAAATAATTCAATTCTACAAATTTGATTTAATTTAGGAGGGAAATTTAATTTTATTAATTGTTTATTTAAATAATCTATTTTTCCTATTTAATAATATTAAATAAAAAATTAATAAACTAATAAAAAAGGAACCAGTCAGGGGATGCCAAGTGGCGTCCCCTGACTAATTCACGCGCCCCTCTTCTTCTTCATTTGCGCCACGCGGGAAAGGACCGGTTGGAAATAGCCACACCCTCCACCCCGCAGCCTTCCCTGACCCGACGTCGACCTTAAGTTAAAACTTCATGGATCAGAATGAATTAATTAGATCGTGAAGCCTATAAAAGAGAACACACACAAAGATAAATATAATCAATTGGGTACATAAGTTTTATATGGTTCTAGATATGTAGATTTATTGATGAGTGAATTGTATTTTTAATACCAAATTTTAATCTACTTTAAATATTTGGTACCAAACCAAAAAAAAAAAACACATTTGATATTAAGATTGAAGGACTTTTTTCACATTTCCTTGAGCTTTAATAATGATTTTTGGTATGCTTAGAATTATGCTCCAAATTTTTTATTATAACTTGCTTATGTGCCCTATATATATTGATATTATTTTGGCATGATTCTTTATAGATTTACAGATATGATTTAATTTTGATTAATATCCCAAAACTTTATTAATTTTTTGCAGATTATTTGTTGCGTTTGATGAACTGAAACTTGTATCATTAGAAAGTTCTTGTCAGCCATATAAATAACACAAAATTTGACGGAGAAAGGAAATCTTGAAAAAAAAATCCTTCAATTTTGGTATTAAATGTGTCTTTTTTTAAGCTTTGGTACCAAATTTCTAAAGTAAAAATTTAGTATGGAAAAATACAATTCCCTCATTTACTGATTAATATACATTTGTTTACAATATTTCATCTATTAATTTAGAATTTAGCTAGAGACATGGTTTAATTTTTCACATCATCCAAACATAAGATAGTTGTAATGTAAGTTCATATATGTGTGTGCGGGCTTTTACTAAGTATATATATATATATATATAGGTCCATACAATTATAAGAATATTTTAAATTGATTTACATATATGACATCAAATTAATACGAGAATAAGAATAAGATAGAAAATTCATCCCAATGCCAAGCATATTGCATTGTAATTATCTCAGGAGCAGTCAAATCCAGCTAGGGATTACCCCTACTAGTTAGACATATGAATTAAAAGTTAAGGCAAGTGGTGAATTTATTTTAGGAAAATAAAAGTTTAATTAATTATTTAATTAAGTTGATAAATCTATGTAATAATGAGATCATAAGTGATTTAATAAATTAATATTCTTATTTAACGATGTGGTTTTATTCTTTTACCAAATAAAATCTCCCACTATTCAATGTAAAACATGTAATTAACAATCTGTTGAATTCAACTATTCCTGAGGAATCAATTACTGGATATAATATATTTAAAAAGAAAAAAATAACTATTTTCTTATGGACGAACGCATACATGTAACTCAAGTTTCAATTGGACCGAACTATCATCCCAAGTTTAGGGTGCATTGATTAAGTAAGTCCCTTTTAAGTCCTAGCTTCAGCCCAGCCATCTATTCTGGGCCTGATCTGGGTCAAATGTTTGTTTGGCGTTTCTAAAAAAAAAATCGTGTTTGGGAAATGTCAAACAAACATGTTTTCTACTTTCTCAAATAAATTTTTTATCTCTCAATTTTCTCAAACTATTCTCTCAAAAGCCAAACAAACATATACAATCTCTACTCTTATTTGAAATAAAGTAACATATTTCTTACATCATTTATCTCACATAACAAACATGATTTGACATAAAATCTTACACATCTTACACCTGTAACCTCACTCTTCCAAAAAAATCCAAACAAACAACATTAAGCAAATCGAGATTATTTCACAAACATCCACTACTATCCCAAACTACTTTCTAAAACACCAAACAAACAGGCCCTGAGCTTTCTTTTCGGTTCATTTGATCATTTACGTCCAAGAACAAAGATAGTTTAACTGCTCAGGCAATTTGTAGCACTCATAGGCATGATAGCATGTTTGTTCTGTTAGTGGTCCTTTGCTTCTTCACCTGAGATTGCCAAAAGTAGGTTCTACTTAGCTCACATTGTACGCAATAGGAGTGACCACAGGATATGACAATATACGATACGTACTTATTAAAATCCCACTAAGTTGAAATTGGAAAGTCTTGTGGAGGGTTTATTTAGGCCATTTTGAGTAGCTGCCTCCCATTTTGCAATAAGGAGAGTGACATACTTGCAACATGTGATAATGACGGCTAAGAATGTGAACAAGTCTGAGTTGAATCGAACAACACGTTGTTAAAGTTTGATTTAATCTATTTTTGATTGAGTTGAACTTGAGTATGTTATTATCATTTTTAGCTTCTTCAGTTGAGCTCATAGAGTTCTTAAGTTATTAGAAATAAAGTTGTTTGAGCTTCGTATGCTATGATTAATGGAGGCAAACTCAAACCAGCTTTTGTTTATCGAACATAAGTCGTGAATTGATATTGTAGCAACCGTACTATATTGTGGACGTCACCTGTTTAGCCTTTCTTGTCAACCGGTTAATTTATGTCCAACCAAACACATCCAATTAATAAACTAAGAATCGATAAAAAAAAAATATATATGAGTTCAACTGAAGAAGCTAAAAATGATTAACCGGTTAATTAATGGGTCTTTAGTTGATTTAATAAACTAAGAATCGTTAAAAAAAATATAAAAATATTAATACTTGAGCTCAATCGGTAAAAGTTCGTTCGAACTAAATTTGTTAAATAATCAAAGCAGACTTAATTATGACTTAATCTGCGATAGAAAATTCAAATCAAACCTGAAAAAATTATCTATTTACATAACTTAATTTACACCCCTACTCTTCACATAAATGAACAAGATAAATTATTGAGAAGTCTAGGTACATATGCATGCATGATGTATCACTTCATCAATGTACTCGTACAAGGAATATTTCCTGAGATAATTCTTAGGAATTTGGATCACCAATTAATATGACTAGACGGCACGGATGAACGTTTGATTTGTTCTTGGAATTTGGGAGGCAATGTCTCTTGTGATAGTATTATAGTGTCCCACAATTTGTCTCCAGTAGTACAAAATTACACCTACAAACATTACCCAATTCTCGAAAAAGACAACAACAATCCAAACATGGAATTTCTTCCAATGATTGACGAATACAGAAATTTTCTTAGGAGACAACATTAATAGATGTCCAACCATCTTATTTGTAGGTACCTGCATGCATATATATAGGCCAATTAACTCATTTTCAGATAATTTTAGCACTTTTTGTACCAATATTATATATTTAAAATATTTTGTACATTTAATTTCATAAGATAGTCTTTGTTTAACATTGTTGGTCCTATAAGATTGTTTGTGTTTAGCATTTAGATGTGATTGTATCGAGTCAAAAGGTGCAATTTTTAATGTTCGGGACCAAAGATCGTCGAGGGTACAACTTTGTGAACTAAAATTACAATATCCACGTTTTTGTAAGCTCATGGTCTAGTCCAGGGACGGATCCAGCCCCCTTTTGGGGGGGCCCTGGCCCCCCCAAGAATTTTTTTTAAAAAAAAATGAGTGCTACTTTTTTTATTTTTTTTGGAGATATTAGTACGTACTAATATTTACATTATTCAATTACTTATTAAATTCAAAGTTTTAGAAGTTTTTTTTCTTATACTCTATATATATTTGTGGTGCCTATACATCAATTCTAATAAAATGACAAGTATATTTTCATGTTAAATTATCAATTATAACTACTTAGTATTTTATATTACCAACACAACAGAAATAATGATTATTAACAATAAAGTTAGTGAAAAACAGGCTTAGAAACTAGATGAAAGATTACTACTCTGCGAATTGTTTGATTATTCACATTGAAAATAAAAATTCTAGAGCGTCGTATACAATTTTTATAGTTTTTTCATTTAATTACTTTAGCATTTTGAATTCAATAGAATCCTCGTTAATAATCTATTCTTATGTAAATAAATTATATTGAATATTATATTGTCAATTAATTTTAACGATGGGTAAACTCGGCCCCCCCTACTCTATAATCCTGGATCCGTCCCTGGTCTAGTCTTGACTGATTCATGATATTGGATAGAGAGAAAAAGTGAAAAGCATGCCCTTGATTTAGGCAGGTGGTAGTGAATATAGCAAGCTAGCTAGTATTGGAATTGTGAGAAGAACATTAAGATTATGATGGCTTAACATTTATGGGTTTTTGAAGCAATGTAAAAAAGGAAAAAGTAGGGAATTCTTGGCAGAATTTGGAGAGGGATTAGGAGGCAAAGGAATGTGAATAAAATAAATACTTTTTTTTTGTGTTGGGTGGTGGTGGTGGTGGGGTTTGATGATGATGATGATGCACGCCGGCAGCTTTTCTCACGTCTCTTTCTTTTAATTTTAATTTCCCTCCCCCAAAACCCATTTGTCACGCCTACTCCCACTACTCTCACTCATTCCATTAACCCTCACACACTCAAGGGTGGGGTGGGGTGGGGTAGAATAGGGTATGGAAAAATTAAAAAAATACTAAAAATTGTCTATTAATTATTGTCAAAATATTGTCTTTTCAAACTTGTGTATGTTATAGCCCCCTAAAAAAAATCCGTTAATTTACTTTCGTGAAATTGGATTAAATAGTTTTGTCGATTTCTTGAAACATATGTTTAAATTGAGTTTGAATATCTGATTTTATGAGATTTAAAAAGTTTGAGAAATGATTTAAATTGTGTAAAGATGTTGAACTTTAGAGGTAAAGAGTAATGAATTAAGTATCATAACTTAGAAAGAGCTTAAAATATGATATTATATTGTATATGTTTGATGAAAGTTTAAATGGTTTGAGAATATGTTTGATCTTGAATTAGGCCAATTTCGAATGAAACTGAATACATGTCGATTTTGGCCAATTTCTGATGTGGCGACCCTTAGGCCAAAATCTATACATACATGTGCTGCTTTTTTTCAAACAAATTTTCAATATCTAAACCCTAAGTAGAGTATAGTCCATGCCAACTTCCTTATCACATCAAAATTCACAACTTATTTGAGTCAATGCATTCAAAAGAAGGTCCCTAAAACTTAAAACAAGGAAAAATAGATTAAACCACATATCCACCCCACCATTCCCACTCCATTAATCGATTCCCTATAAAGAAAAGCAAAAATTTTCCACACTTAGATTCTTCTCTCTCCCTCTCCCTCCACCCACCTTTAACCATCATCATCACTTTTTAAATATTGAAATATAAATAAACCTTTGCTACCTCAAAACCCAAATTCACAGTTTAAAGCACAAACAAACAACTCTATCTTGTTGCATATTCGAATAGAATATCACACAAAAAGATCGGATTTTTATTTGAATGTGTGGGGTTTTTTGATTAGATGGATACTTTGTTTAGACTAGTTAGCCTCCAATCCGATAATCAATCCTTCAATTCGAGTAGAACTTCAAGTAGCTCAAGATCCTCTAAGCAAAACCCTTATCATCAAGAAGAAGAACAAGAATGCTTCAACTTTTACATGGATGATGAAGATTTCTCTTCTTCTTCTTCTAGACACTACAACCCTTACCAAAATCAACCACCACAATATCTCTCCAACACCCCCACCCCTACCACCACCACCACCACCGGAAGCACCACCCCTCTCCACCACCATGCCTACGACCAATCCATCGATCAAATGTCGTCCTTCTCTCCCGCCCCACGGGACGTCAGTATAGAATTCTCAGCCTCACTCTCCAATCATAACGGAAAGTGGGCTTCCGAGATTCTGATCGAAACTTCAAAAGCTATAGCTGATAGAAACAGTGCTCGCGTCCAACAACTAATGTGGATGCTTAACGAGCTAAGCTCGCCTTATGGCGATATCGATCAAAAGCTAGCTTCTTACTTCCTCCAAGCATTTTTCAGCCGGATGACCAATTCCGGGGCCCAAATGCACCGAACATTGTCATCCGCATCGGAAAAGACATCTTCTTTCGATTCCACTAGAAAAATGATACTTAAATTCCAAGAAGTTAGCCCATGGACTATGTTTGGGCACGTTGCTTGTAATGGTGCTATAATGGAAGCATTTGAAGGTGAGAGTAAGCTTCACATAATTGACATAAGCAACACTTATTGCACACAATGGCCTACTCTGTTCGAAGCTATCGCGACGAAAACAGAGGAAACGCCAAGTTTGAGGCTCACAACCGTCGTGGATAGTAAAGAGGCGGTGCAAAGGGTCATGAAAGAGATCGGCAGCCGTATTGAAAAGTTTGCGCGGTTAATGGGTGTGCCATTTAAGTTTAATGTGGTACAACATACAGGGGATTTGTCGGAACTGAATTTGGCTGAGCTGGACATTAAAGATGATGAAGCCGTCGCTGTAAATTGTGTCGGGACATTACATTCCGTGACGAATGTAGGTGACCGTAGGGAGTATTTTATTTCGGTTTTTAGGAGACTATTGCCGACGCTTAGGATTGTTACCGTCGTTGAAGAAGAAGCGGATTTTGATTTTGGATTCGAGGGGTTTGAATTTGTGAGGGGATTTGAAGAATGTTTGAGATGGTTTAGGATTTATTTTGAGGCGTTGGATGAGACATTTTCTCGAACAAGTAATGAGCGGTTGATGTTGGAGAGGGCGGCGGGGCGTGCGATTGTGGATTTGGTGGCGCGTCCGCCAGAGGAGTCGGTGGAGAGGAGGGAGACGGCAGCGCGTTGGTCACACCGGATGTGTACTGGGGGTTTTAGCCCCCTGGGGTTTAGTGAGGAGGTGAATGATGATGTGAGGGCGTTGTTGAGGAGGTATAAGGAGGGATGGTCAATGGTGCAGAGCGTCGATTCCGCCGGAATATTCCTTTGTTGGAAGGATCAGCCGGTGGTTTGGGCTAGTGCATGGAAGCCTTGAGGCGGTGGCGCGTGTGTTGTTGGGGTTTGGCACGTGCATGGGGTGTGTATGAGTTGGTGAGGTATTTTTGGAAAATAGGAAAAAGGTGTTATTGGTTCTCTTTTTCTCTTTTCTCTTTTCCCTTTGGATTGAATAGAATTGATTTAACTATTTCTTTATTATCTTTTCTTCTCACCAAATTTGTGATCATTTTTCTATCTTAATTATAAAATTGGCCTGCATTCAATTCTGTTAATCATGAAATTGCACCAATCTTGTTGTAAGATAAATGTATTTATATTTATCTAGTGACTAGTTATTTTTTTCTGAAATTATTACATAATCAATCTCGTGTCAAATGTATTGTACATTTGTACTTATTTTGTGGATATATTAGGCAGTGTTTTCAAAAGCGGACCGGTTATAGAATCAAAAGTCCTTCTGGTTAATGATTCGATCGGTTCGATCACTGATTCAATCGGTATAATCGGTGTGACGTCATTATTATGTAGTATATATATATCACGTGCCAAATGTATTGTACTTATTTTGTGGATATATTAGGCAGTGTTTTCAAAAGTGGACCGGTTATAGAACCGGAAGTCCTACTGATTACTGGTTCGATCGGTTAGATCGGTATAATCGATGTGATTAGATTATCTAAAATACAATTATAATTAAAAAAAATTATCATCCTTTGTCAATATAAATTCAAATTATTTCATGCAAATAATCAAAATATCTAAAAATCCAAATCAATGTCAAAAACATAAATCTCAAGTATCTATAAGAAAATATATCAATATTTGTGTGAAAATATTGATTTTACCAAATATAGACACCTATAAGAAATGCGTAAAATTCAAGTATTTATGATCTTAAATTGACATATATATATTATATTATCTAAAATACAATTATAATTAAAAAAAATTATCATTATTTGTCAATATAAATTCAAATTATTTCATGCAAATAATCAAAACGTCTAAAAATCCAAGTCAATGTCAAAAACGTAAATCTCAAGTATCTATAAGAAAATATATCAATATTTGTGTGAAAATATTAACTTTACCAAACATAGAAGACACCTATAAGAAATGCGTAAATTTCAAGTATTTATGGTCTTAAATTGACATTTACAGATTACAAAAATTTCAAAAATACTTAAGCTATTTAGACAACCAAAAAATGAGTTTTTAAAGATTTTTAAGGCATAAACATTTTAACACAAAGTCACAAACAGGTAACAACTTCCATTTTCAAACCAATTCATACGGCATTTTGAATTTTTAACTTTCACATTAATCACAAAATGGTATATCTCTATGTGCATAAAATTATACATATATATATATAAACACAATTCAAACAAACCCACAAAAGAAAAATGAGTATTTACCTCTCAAAATTTAAGAAATTAATTAGGGTTGAAGATTGAGGCAGACTGAACCATCAATTTCAATTTTGTTAATTTGTATCAAGTCTTTGATTATTTATTGTGATTTGTGAAGGAAGAAACATATTTGTGAAGGAGAAAGGGTTGCTATACTTTGGAGAAGAAGCAAAATGAAATAATCTTGCAATAACAAATAACCCTAAATTTTCAAAAATTTCTTTTTTGTTTAGTGAACCGCTGGTTCATTAGAACCGGCGGTTCACCGATTTTTACTGGTTCAATCCAGTTAATCAGGTAGTTTGATTTTTAGGGGTAAATCGGATCGAACTGAGGATCGTTAGCGATTCAACCGAGCGAACCGGCTGGTCCGATTCGGTTTTGAAAGCACCGATATTAGGTGGATCGAATGAGATATGTTTGAACCCAAGTATTTCTAGTGAACATTCCAGGACTACATAAATTGAAAATCATCTTAAATTGTGGTTTGAATTTAGTACAAATGATGTCCTTTTGAATTAATTCGATGGAGTTGGTACTATAGGTTTGTTGAGATGATATGAGATAGGAAGTATAAATTAGAGAATATGAAGAATTGTCAAAAGTTGTGAAATTTGTTTCAACTTCAAAAGAGTTGTTTCGGACCATAGAATCTTAGGACGGCCACAAAGTTGAGGTTGTGTTTGGGAATCTATTAAAAAGGTGTTTAAGCCACTAGTGGCAACCATGCTTTATGGATATGACGCTTTCATGTATACTAGAATATATATATTTTGCCCATCATTGGATTTTCCCTAACATATTATATAGTTTCGAAAGATATTTCAATACTCCACTAATTGTATATAGTAAATAAATTTGGTCTTTCGACTTGAAGTGTTCAATTGACCTCAAACATTTATTGGGGAGGTAATGGTAATTTACTTTTCTGTGATTGGCACAATGTTCACCTTATCCCATTGTGATTTGAAAAAAGAGCACTTATTTTTTTTTAATATTATGAAAATTTCGTATCATCTCACTGATATTTTTAAACTTGAATTGACAGATAATGTTTGACAGATAAACTTGAATTGACAGATAATGTTTTACTTAAAAAAAAATATGAATTGACAAAACTCCCCCCCCCCCCCCCACCCCTCCCTCTCCTCTCCTCTCCTCTCTATGTCACAAAACTAGTTCTTATGCTAGTGAGTTGCACTCTTCGATTGAGGGATATATATAAATTGCCTCTCTAAAATTTTCACATAAGGATAAAATATTTATTCTCAAATCAAAGGAAATAGATCGAGCGTTATTTTAATCGGAGGGGTAGATTGACATTAACTCGTTTATTAAGTTGTGGGTAAACTACATTCTATAACCCTTTTAAATAACTTCTCTCTCTTTTTTTTGAAACATCCAACAAGAGATTCTGCATTACTGTGATGCAAATATTTCTAAATTATGATAGGTAAATATTAATCTTAAATTAGATTGTCAAATACTTTTAAATGACTATAATTACTAAAGTGATTTCAAATAAAAAAACTCGCTTTGCCAAATCATTAGAATATTGAGAATCACACGTTCTACTATACTATCATTATCTAATAGTTTCTGTTACTTTTTCAAAAAAAAAAAAAATAGTTTCTGTTACTTGATAATAGATTATTATTTTTACTTTATGCAAGAAAAATTAATTTAAGCATTCGTCGTACAGATAATGTTTTACTATGCACCATATATATACATTGTTCTTTAAATGTAAGAGATTATGGTACTTTAAAATCTTATTCTATTGTATATTGTTAATTTGTTAGCAATGACCGGATTGATCGCACCATGTCATAATATATAGCAATTACTAAAACACTAAACAGAGGTAAGTTTCTTTTTTTATTTTTTTTATTTTTTATAATCCAGATGTACAAGTAAAGTTTATCCTTTTATAATATTAGAAAACATTATAAACCCATTTTCAACTCATGAAAACCCAATTTATAAAAAGAAAAAATTGGGCCCATAATAGAAACCCACATTAAGACAAGAAAAGTCCGGGTCATAAAAATCCATTTTCAGATAAGAAAATTCCGAGATATATTCGACCCGTATAAGAATCTAATACTAGTAGGACAAGAAAACTCCAACATCCCTAACCAAGTTTTCTCAGGAAAAGGACCTATCTAAGAACATTCCGGCCAATATAGAATCAATTAAAGAGCCCTTATTAGCAATAAGAAAAACCCAGCCAGATTCAACCCAGCCAAACCTCAAACCCATATGAAGTACAAGAAAAATCCAGCCCCATATTCCCACCCATCATACACCATATCAATTTGGCCCGTATTCATCTTATTGAGAACCCATATTAAGACAAGAAAATTCTAGGCCCATATTATACTCTCAGAATTATGTATTAACATAGCCGAAACAACACATCAAACAATTTAGTGAATTTACACCTAAATTTTTCTAAACCTGTAAGCCTAAATAAACCCCCCCAAAAAAAGAGAGAGAATTGAACTTAAGAAAGAAAAACATCTTACAATAACTAACCTCTCAAATAAAAACCTTTAGAGGAAGCCTCCATCTTTTATGCCAATAAATAGAAACTCTAGACCATAAAGGGAACCCAAAACTGTAATCAAATGGCTGATCAGCTGCTCCTCCCACTCTCAAAGGCAACCAAACATACCTCGAATCTCTCAAATCCGCCGGATTCCACCTATCCGCCATGAAAATAAATGACCCCTCAAGCCCCGGCAAGGGCAACACAAACGTACTCTGAGCAAAAAACGTAGTCAATCGAAAAATCTTGTTCCCACCAATACACGGGTTCCCCATAGTCTCCCACGGGCCCATAATGGACTCGGCCGCATGGGCCAAGGCCTCGTTCGGAGCCCAACCCGTGCACCCGGAAGTGATCATGTAATAAGTCCCTTTATGCTTGAATAAAGCCGGTGCTTCTCGATGTTGGCCCACGAGAATTCGTCTCACGGTATGTGTAGTATCGAGATATTGCTCGTCTAGTGGCCCAATATGAAGCTCACTATTGTCCTCGGATGAGTATATAAGATAAGCGATATTATCGTCGTCTTTGAAGATGGTCATATCTCGACTATCGAATCCATGGGGGCGTTTACTATAGAGGTAGTTGAAGGGTCCGGTTGGGTAGTCGCTTATAGCGACTCCGACTGAGGCTTTTGTGTAATTAACGTCGTCTATGTGCATCCACATTACGTATTTTCCGGTGTTGTCGTTGTATATTACTTTTGGCCTTTCGAGAACATTTGACGTGTGGAGGTCATGAGTCTCGTTTTTTTCGTCTGCTGCGAGTACAATGCCTTCGTTTTTCCATGTCCATAAGTCTTTGGAAGAATAACAACCAACACCAATGACATCGACCTGCGATTATGATTTGGAATATCAAAGGATGAATATTATTGTAAATTTTCCTCTAAATCCAGCATTTTATAACAAAAAAATGATATCTTTGGACGTATATATATGTAAGAATTAAGCTACACTGTTGCCCCGTTTTTCTTGATAATATTTTTCAGCTCGCCCCTCTGCAATCTTGAGTGACACTCACCAACATAATGACTAGAAGAATAATGTTTTAAAATGTTAAAGGTTTAAGATTAAGATATTTAATGGTTTCAATAAAATGAACTAGCCAAACTGACATCCTAATTGCTTTCCTAATAATATTAAATAATTAAAAAGTAACCCATGTCGGAACTCTTTACTAGAGCGGAATTACAACAAAAACCAAACAGGGGACATTCACCATTTTCAATATTTCAAAGTTTACAAGTAATTACAGCTTGAAGCAGACTGTTCTAATGCAAAATAACTATATTTAACAGAATGAAAATATGTGATTTACTCGGGAAATAAATTACTTACCCGTGCAGCTCCCTTTTTGTGAGCATGGTAAGTGGGACCGTCTTTATACTCGCCATACCAATAATAAGTCTTCAATCTCTCATCATATAAAATACCACCTCCATGAGCTTGAATAGGATTTCCATCAGTGTCTAGCCATATCCTTCCCGGATAAAAATATAAACTCTCGTTTCCATCATTCCTTGTAGGACCCACAGCCATTTTTGCAGGAGGAAAAAATACATGCCTTATTTGGGAAGACTCATCAAGAAATTCATCGATCATAGTTGTTGGACGCTTAGGTTTCCTTTTAGCAGCTCTTGGAGATCGTTTTCTTGGAGGCGGCATTTGAATATTTTCCTCCTCAACTTCTTCTAATTCATGTAATAATGAGTGGTGGCTTATGCTATTGTTTATGTCTTTGATTTGTACATTTGTTTGTCGAATGAAGGTGTATAAATGAAGCATGAGAAGAAATCCAATAAGGGTCCAAATGATAATTGAGATTGAGCATCTGCTCCCTGCACAGCAACGTAGAGTAGTTGGTTTTCGGTATTTGTTCCTTATCCTCATTTTGTAATTCCTTTTTTTCTATTTCTTCAGGGTAATGCTGCATTTAGAAACATGGGAATTATGGATGCCCAAATTAAAGACAGAACCGCAATCACTTTTTTTAGAACATCTCTTCCTATAAAATACACACAAAAAGTGACCAATTTACAAGGCAGTTGCAAATGCACTTGCTTTTGGTGAAACTGGGTATAGATTAGAATTTCTGATAAGTGATAACTATCTCCTATACCAAATTAGTTTCGGTATGAAGATATGCAACAAGAAAATCTCAAAGAACACACCAAAAGGTCGGTAATGTGTTGGTAATTTAATTGATTGTCATGAGTTTTATAATGGAACATATGCAGTGCTATTTATGATTGACATTTCATATAAGAGCAAATACATACAATTCATTTGTCTTAAAATTATATGTCAAGTCAGATGGCTTAGATAACTAAGATGATCATCAGATATAATTACCTTAACAAACAGAATGAGTGAAAAACAGACAATCCATATAGTTACAAACCGCCAACCAACAAAGAATTAGGTCACATTTATTGGTAAATTTATCAGTTAGAGAAAAGAGCCAAATGTTAATAGCTGGAAAATTGGGCTTCAGAAAAACATTTATTGAAAAATAACAATAAATAAAAAGGCCATAAGGACACCAAACAATCCAATCTGCAAGCAAGATTAAACACTTTAAGAATCGAAATTTCACAGATTTAACAATCACAAAAGAGATCCACAAATAAGCAATCTACTAAAATCCCAGTACAATAAATTCCACGAAAATCTAGACAAGAACTTATTTTTAGGACATAAATTTAAAAAAAAAAAAAAACAGAGAGTTGAAATTTATGGAGTCTACTTAAAGTCAAAGAAGATTACCTGAAGACAACCTGATCAGAAATGGAAAATAATTTCTTGACATGGGTTTGATGCCCTAAATTATCGCCAGCATAAAATCCTCAATAATTAAAGCCCAAGTTAATTAATTTTCTTCACTAAATTCACGAGAACTCAGCTGGGGTTTTCACTTAACCTGATGAAAAGCGTGCAAAAGAAGAGAATATTGAAGCTAATTAATGAATGAGTATAATAAAAGTGAAAAAGAAAGAAGCTTTGTAGCTGAAATTGATTTATTTGTTGGATCTTGTGTTGTGTTGATGATAAATTGATGACTACTGACGACCTAAATTTCAATCCCAGTTGTCTCTCCTCTCTCTCTCTAGATTTTTGACATTTACAATTTTATATAAATCTGTAGTATTTTCCTGAAAATGTTTGAGGGGCTGATTTTTGCTTCATTAAGTAATAATTATGGTTACAACTTAGAAGAGATGAGATTACTTATTTTCCCATCTATGGGTTGATTATCTAATCATTTAATGCTTTGATCTAGAAAAGAAAAAAAAAATGCTCAATGGATAGGGGTGTAATAATTACATTTTGTTTTATGTAATATTGAGGGAAAGAAAATCCCTATCAATTATTATGGCTTTTTTTTTTTTTTTTTTTTGAGAACAAAGAAGAATGCAATTAAGAAATGGCTTCAGCCGATACAATGTTCATAATCGAATCAGGTAAAACATTTAAAGCATAAGGATTCTTATTAGATAGACGTGCAACTTCATGCGCCACTCGGTTTCCTTCTCTTCATGTTAAAAGATTTATTAATCTTTATTTTGGGTCTTTTTTCATTACACCTTCCTTTTTAATATTTAGCATGATTTGAATATTGGACTTTAACCGACTATGGAAATTAGAAATTTTGTAGATTTCAAATCTATTTTTTAATTTAAAAATATGGAAGAAAAAAAAAACATGTGGTAGTTTAAATTATTTAATTTAAGTAGCTAATTTTATCATACTACTCTATGGGCACCGTCAATTAATTAAAGATGATGTTCTAATGTCTGAATTCCGAATAAAGTTAACTGTTGTTTTTGAAGCAAAGAAAACAAAGAAGAAAAAATAAACTAAATAATTTTATGTCCAACATATATTACATGACAAGGAATAAAGTTGGTACATGTTTCCTTCTCTTTAGTTATGAATTAATGTACCTTTCCTATTTTGCTTTCACCAAACCAACTTAAATTATAATTCAGAAAACTCATAAATATTCCCTCCAAACACTGGTAAAATCTTGTAAGAAAAAGACAAAAAAAATCTTAAAGTTCTTTTTTATCTATAAAAATTCAAATTTAATTTGATGATTAATACCCATTATATGTACGGAAAAATTCTACTTTGTCCCTGACCTTTGTGAGTTCCCACTTAACCTCCTCAGCTATTAAAATTGTCCCTAATCACTACCTTTGGATGTTCGCCAACGGAATATGTTCAAATGTTGAGTGACAAAGTACGAAAATGTTCAAAGATTAAGTGGCAAAATGCAAAAACTTTCAAAGATTGGGTGTGAAAAAATGTTCAAATGTTGGGTGACAAAATAGAAAAACGTTCAAAGCCACATTTTTTTTTATTTCTTTGTTTTATTCATTTCTTTGAAAGGTTTATTACTAATTATTTAAGGAAATAGTTAATAAAATTAAATCTCCTCCTAAATTAAATTAAATGTGTAGAATTGAATTATTTAATAAAAATTGTAGTATATGTGTCAGTATATTTGCTAGTATTTAAAAAAATATACAGCCACCAATTAATAATTGAATTATCTAATATAATTAAAATAAAAATTTATTTTTATGGACAAATCATTTAATGATAACAAGAATTGTAATTAAAATATTTGAATTCATAGATTAGTTAGAGTTGTAATTTAAATAATTAGAATTGTATTTTACCTATATTTATATAGAATTGTAAGTAATATTTAAAATTAATAATTTCTTTTAAACTTCTTATTTTAATTTTTTAATTTTATTTAAAATTAAATCATTTAATTATAATATTGGTGACTATATATTTCTAAAATATTATTAAAAAGTTGTACTTCCTTTGTTGTATTTCCTTTATTCTATTTCCATTGTTGTTTTTCTTTTTGTGTGTGTGCTTATTAATTTATGTTGTAACTCTTGTTTTGAATCAATATTAATTTTATTATTATCGAATCTTTTAAATTTATTATTTATTATTAAAAATTATATTATTAATGATGATGAGAGTGATGAAGAAATGAAATTAGAATTAACGTTCATGCTTAATTTCGATGACAGTAGTGTTTTTTTTCTTTTTTTCTTTGCCTATCCCTTTTACTTTAATACATAAAAGCCCAATGAGTTGGTTTTCTTTAGGGCTGTCAATGGGTCGGACTCGGACCGGATCAGGACAGATCCGGATCCAAGTCCGATTTCCATTTTTTCTATTCGGATCCGGATCTGGATTCGGATCCGCTCGGATCTGGAATATTAGAAACCGGATCTGAATCCGTCGGATATTTCGGATCCGGATAAATTATCCGGATCCATTTAGCAAGTTATTTTTTTTTTCTTTCCTCCAAATCACTTGCAGATTCCACCATCATGAATTAAAAATGTAAAATTTTACTTACTTCATCGAAACTATTGCCTAAAAATTGTAGAAGATGGAATATGATGGACAAATATAAACGATAAAAATTATAACAAAAGAATAAACAAAAATATAAGTAAAAAAGATATAAACTTGGACAAAGAAGAAGAAAACTCAATATTGAGAAATGGAAGAGAAGATAAAAATTGAAGGATGAATGGTTATGGTTTGATTTTTCTTATTAAATAGTATAAATTAATATGTTGTAGACCCAATTAGTTATCTGGTCAGTCCACCAACATCTCTCATGCATTTCTTTTTAAAATTATTTTTAATATAGTAAAAGATTTTAGTGAAACATAGATAGTTTTATTTTTATTTAAATACATAATATATAAACAATATATAGTAATATATATATCGGATACGGATATGTAACGGATCGGATCAGCCTAGATCCATATTCGCTCCATATAATTCGGATTACGGATCTTCTTAATCGGATCAGATCCATCGGATCACTAATCGGATAATTATTCTAATAAATCGAACTGGATTCGGATCGGATCCGGATTGAAATCCGCCCCATTGACAGCCCTAGTTTTCTTTAATGATGATTGGGCTAAATAGAGTTTTTAATGGATCGGGCTACTTTAATTTAATCAAACTTCCGTCCAATTATTGAAGCTCTATATGCTCAAATTTGAATCAAATTTTGTTGAATGTATACTGATTTGTTTTTAAATGCACCTGAAATTTTGTGTCTATATGGGAATAAATAAATACTTCCTCTATTTGATTAAAAATAAATAAAAAATCATTTAATTGAAATGATTTACTACTGTTTCAATTTTGGTATGTCACAAATAGGGATCTATTTTCTTTAATTATCCAAAAAAAAAAAGATCTATTTCTTTTATGTACGCCCCCCCACCCCACCCCACCCCAAACTACAATAATCTAAAATAAATTAATGATTATATATCACTAATTCCGGGTAAAAAAATATATTTTTTAATTTTAATCAATACATTCGAGACAAAAGTTATTTAAAAATTAAATAGATTTTGTTTTTACCTATTCCATATCATACATAAAAAATAAATTAAGAAGTAAGAACTATGGAACAAAGCCGTAATTGTCATAGGTAAGTGGGATAAATACATGATACGCTACTGCATTATGCATAATATGTATAAAATTACCCTGTAAAATTTGTTTTGTACGAAATTTTTTTGTACTTTCGAAAACCCTGTATAAAACACACAATTTACATTAGTCTAACACCGTTAATTTTTGAATAATTTTATTTGCGTAAAGTCCTCTTAAACTTTTGAATATTTGCGTGAAACTCAATCGTACATTTAAAAAAATCGATTAAAAATTAACGATGTTAGTTTCTAATGGAGATTGGGTATTTTATGCATGCTTTTTAAAAATACAAGGTAATTTTGATAAACAAATATTTCACTATTTTGCGTAATACCATAAGGGTGAAATACAGTTTCCCCTTAAAGTATGGGGTTGGTATCAATTACCCCCTTAAAGTATCAATTGTAACATTTACCCCCCTATGTTATAGTATTGAACATTTTATTCCAAAACTACCTCCACCCCTTTTATAACAAATAAATTGTTTCTTTATTAATTTATCAAAAAAAAAATTCTTATTAATTATGATTCATCCATCCATCAAACAATATTATGTTTCAATTTCTTCATTTTTTCTGCTTCGGTTTTACGGTCTCAATTTTTTTCTTTATTTATGTTTCAATTTGTTTCTTTATTTTATGTTTCAATTTTTTTTATTTCTATCTCAATTTTTTTCTTTATATTTTTTCTGATTTTTTATTTGGTGATAATTATTTCATTTATTTTTGGTATTAATTGTTATTCAAAATGATTAGCAATTCTCCTTCAAATTCTTTTTCGCTAAATTCAAATTTGACACCAAATAATATTATGTTTTAATTTTTTCATTTTTTTATCAAAAGTACAAGACTATAGTTTTTATTCCAAAGAAATTTTTATTCCCAAAAATTTTTAGTTTTGTATCAGTAATAGGGTGGGGGTATTTTTGGAATAAAGATTATAAAACTATAACAAAGAGAGTAAGTGTTATAATTAATACTTTAGGATATAACTGGTATCATCCTTATCTGTATTTCACCCATACCATAATAACACATGGTAGTATTTTATATTTTTCCCGCATTAAGTTTGTAAGTGGTAAAGAAATAATGGTCAACGGTCAGATTATTCATAATATTTGAAACTGATGTATGTAGCTATTTTATAGGCCATTCCGTGATCTTCTATTGCATCCGCTCCCATTTTCCTTTTGTGAAATATCAAATCAATTTTGACTAAATCACTCCACGAAATTCAAGTATCCAACTGTCCAAACCGGATCTTCCCATATTAAAGTCGGAATACTCTCAAACCCAATAAAAGAAGGCCATATTTGAAGCAATGGGCCATAGAATAATCCACAGCCAATGAGATAAAGCCAACCACTACACGCGATACACATGTCCCGTGTCCATCACCTGCAGTAACCTACACGCGCTATGTCACGCGAGTGCTGAAATTAATGAATGGCCCCACTAGCCAATCAATCAATCATATACAGCGAAAAATAGCTGCACCAAATCCGGGGGCCATATTGTAATTTCAACTCAAAGTGGTCGCCTACGGTAATGATTCATATTTCTAACAATCGTCTTTTTCTGTGGTACTAAATACAAATAATACAAAAGCTCTTCTTCTTCTTCTACTTGTACGATATAAATAGAATAGTGATATTCTTTAGTAGAGAAGAAGGAAAAAAGAAGAATAATTAATTAATTTGGGATTAGGTCAATTGAGAAAGACAGGGAAGAGATCTGTGTTGTCTCGATTTCAAAAAGCAATAATGGGTCTCTGGGAAGCTTTTCTCAATTGGCTTAGAAGGTTGGTTGTGAATATTTGGATTAATTGATGTTTTTATTTGCTTCAGATGTGGTTGATTTGAATCGAATATTAATTAAGTTTTCTCTGTTTGTTTATTATAAAAAATATTAGTATGGATTTTCTGCTTCTGTTTTTGCATTAATGAATTTATGCCCTCCCTGGTTATTTCTTGGCTTCTCTCTGAAATTTTATGGAATTTTCATTTCAAAACATTTTTTGGGTAGCAATATATAATTAGATAATGCATAGATAAAGATTGACATGTTATATCGTCATAACATTTGTGCTGATCAACTTTGGCTTGTTTGATTCAAGTTTAATGGTTTCCCTCAACTAGTTGATAATGAATAAGATTATTTGGTTTACCAATTTTCCGACTCTTAACTTTCTCCATGAGTTCACAGCTCATTATATGAGCCTATGTGAACCTAAAGATTCTCGATCTTTAAAAAGTGTAGTTAATCGCGGAATTATATTTGCAACTTATTTATGACTCTGCATTAAGTTTGACAGAATTGTTTACCTAGTTTAGAATGTCTATCAAACTCTTGTGAACATCTTTGAATATACATTACTTTATCGTACAAATCCATGTATTTAACTATTGATGTTATACAATGAGTCCAGCATTCGAAGAAGTTTCTACTAAGGAAATTAGCTGAATATCTTATGAATAGAAACTATCCTGAAGTTAGTAGGAAATTTCATTTTGCCTCATTTGGCGTACGTTAGTATCATTTAATCGCCCTTGACAAACAAGTAGGCATAACCCATTAATGCTTTTACAATCAATGCTAATTACCCCTCTATGCACATCAGAGAAGCACTTTGTTTTTTAAAGCATGAAGTGGTTAAACGCCATCTATATTTTACACACAAACATATTTCACGGGCGGCTAAAATGAATTTTGGTTGATTTTCAAGATAAAGGCGTTAGTGTTTGGAGAAGTATTTGAAATAAGATACTTGAAGTTTTTTTTCCTTCATTTTTTCATGTGGAATTGCTTTTGGTTACAGTCTTTTCTTCAAGCAAGAAATGGAGCTGTCTCTTATAGGTCTTCAAAATGCTGGCAAAACTTCTCTCGTAAATGTTGTCGCTGTAAGTAAATACACAGATAAACTTATTATCCTTTCATACATCTCTAGAAAACTGTTTTTTTTTTTTTTTTATGTGGTCAAAACTACTGTGCATTTACGTTTTTAATCTGTTTTCTTTTGCTCCCTAGACTGGTGGATATAGTGAAGATATGATCCCTACGGTTAGTAACTTTCTTAAATTCTTTGATTATTCTTGATATCATTTGCAATCAACGAATTTAATGCCTACTTGAGAAAGAATATGTTGATCCTATAGGTAGGATTTAATATGAAGAAAGTCACTAAAGGAAACGTCACAATAAAATTATGGGATCTCGGAGGTCAACCCAGATTCCGCAGTATGTGGGAGCGATATTGTCGTGCAGTTTCTGCCATTGTGTATGCTAGATAACTCTATCCTCAATAACCCATATTTATGCTTTTATTCTATGTGCTTCCTAGTAGTAATTTTAAATGAAACATACAAAATACATAAGCTCATTTTATAAAGTTGTTTTGGTGTTTCTTATAATAAAGTTTTTATTACAATTTGGTGCAGGTACGTTGTTGATGCTGCAGATCATGAGAACATTAATATCTCGAAAAGTGAACTTCATGATCTGTTGAGTAAACCATCACTAAGTGGCATTCCTTTGCTTGTTTTAGGAAACAAGATCGACAAGCCTCAGGCCCTATCTAAACAAGCTTTGACTGATCAAATGTAAGTTTAGGTAGATTATCTAGTATGATCCCCCACCCCTAAAAAGCATAAGATAAATAAATTTAAAAATTTAATTTAATTTTGCAGGGGATTAAAATCACTCACAGATAGAGAGGTGTGCTGCTATATGATCTCTTGCAAGAATTCGACCAACATTGACCAGGTCATTGATTGGCTAGTTAAGCATTCCAAGTCGAAGAACTGAACTTAAAAAGCTTTGTACGGTATTGTGTTATAAATTATTTATCGATCGGTGGATTTCTATTTTGTTATTGTTCATGATCTGAACATAAAAAGCTTTGTGACTGATTTTGGCTTGCTGTTTTTTTCGCCTTAGGTTGTTATGTATTGTATATTAACGACATACTTTTTGTTTTGATGAACAGAATTTCTTTGGGGTTTTATGGCAGTTTTACTTATAGCTGTTGGGAATGTTTTAGTGCTTTATACATGAGTAAAAATTCTTTGTTTAAAATAAAAAAGTGAGTTCAATTTTTTGAAAATATAATCTCTTGAGCATAAATGGTCTAATGTCTAAATAAACTATCCTAGTTTGGGTTGTGTTAAGGGGAGATTAATTCTTAATTTGTGACAACTTAATTTATTGAATTAGAATTTTAATTTCATTTAAAAAAATGAAATTACAACAAAATCATTTAATTATAATATAGGTGGTTATATATATGTTTGAACAATATAATTTTTCAATTATCAAAAATATAATTTTTCAAAAAAAATATAATTTTTCAATTACTTTGAAAATATAATTTAAACACTTAGACGAAAAAATTCAAATTCATACTTCATTTATAATATTTTTGTAAACATATTTTTGTGTTGAAATTTTTGTTAATATATTTATCCAATTGCCGATGATGTGTGTTCTTGTTTATATTTTATTCCTTTGTTGCGTGGTAGGACTTTTTTTAATTCGATGATGTATTTTCGTGTTGTACTCCGACAATTTAATGAATGTTTTTATTATTATTATTATTATTATTATTATTATTATTATTATTATTATTACTATTAATATTATTATATTTGTTATTATTATTAGTAATAGTATTATTATTATTAGTATTGTTATTATATAATTATTATAATAGTGAGAGTGAGAAAGAATTAAATTGAAATTAAATAAAGTGGGAAGCCTTAATGTTCAATTTGGATAGGCAGGGGGTGGAGGCAGGGACAGGGACAGCTGAGGAGCTCCGGAGCTCGACCCCTGCCCCTAGCATTGGGTTTGCCCTAAGGCCATCTCCAGCAGTTGAGGGCTAGCCCCGGGCTCCGGAGCCTGGGGCAGCTCAGGGCCAGCCCGGGGCCCTGCTGGTCGTCTCCAGCAGTTGGGGCTCCGTGGGGGAATTACTTCCATTTTTTTCCTTTGCCCACTCTCACCTATTATTATTATAGATTTATAATTTTTTAATATTAATATTAATAATAGTAATTATATTAGTACTCGTAATTTAATTATTAATTATATTAAAATATTAATATTAAATAGAATACTTAATTAAAGTAACTTAAAATTAATACATAATACGTAAACTCTCACCTATTAATATTATAGTTTTATTTTTTTAAGTACGGAGTATTAATTAAAATAACACATTAATTACAACAATACACAATATTAATTACACAACATAATCAAGGAAAAGAAAATAAAAAAAGTCCTAAAACTCCTTATAAACCTCATAAACATAGTGTTGAAAAAAGTAAGTTAATGGACCATTTTGGACATATTTTAAGTGGGACCCACTTTGAGTAAAGAGTCGGGTCTTGACGGAATTATATTCTACTCCGTGAGTAGATTAAAATGGTATATGGTACGTCCAAATCGGAATACGGGTGAATGAGAAATTAAATCTCAAAGTTCACATATGTAATGGAAAAAAAAAATGAACTTATCCCACATTGGAAGTGTGATAAAAAAAACTTGGGTTTATATATAATTTCTAAACCATAATGGTTAAGAAATTATTACTAGAAGGCTCCCTCCTCGCGCACGCGGGGGGGGGGGGGGGTGCAAATCTTGGGTTGGATTACCACACAGCCCTTCAAGACTTGTGCGTGCCCGCGACCTACGGACACGAATGTCGTCCCGAAAATCCTATTTCGGACAGGTCTCGTTTTGCCATTTAAAATTACATACCCACATTAAATTAAAAGAGGGGCGCGTCGAGCAGTTGCTCATATTACTATAACAAAAACCAAAGCAAGTCATGTTAAATGGTATTCAGTTTAAGTTGGTTTGTAAATTGAACATAACTTATGATTTATGAACAACATATGAAATTTCATAGCTTTCAAATTGATCAAGTCGAAAGATAAACTTGGAACTGAGTTGAAAAGGTGTATATAGCTGCATAGTTTATACTATAGAACTCAATAAGACATAAAATATCAACATGTGATTGGTCTAGTGGAAGGGACTAGCTACTATAAAAGAGCGAACTTATTCGAATCTCTGTTGGAAGAGGTACCCACTTAATGTGTTCAAACCGCCTCAAAAGGAATTAACCCTTGGAAAAAAAATAGAAAAAAAAATATTTTTCTTTTTTTAGATTAAGAAAGCCAACTATTTTGAAAAACTGGGCTCTATTTGCTCAAGCCCATCAGAATAAGACTTCTAAATCTAATCAAATTCTGCAATTACTGGAACGACGCCGTACACCTCCTCATTTCTTTCTTTATGATCAGAACCTTCTTCAGACATCAGATATAGAACCCTAAGCTAAACCCAGGAACAAAATTCACAATCTTCTCAAATCTCCACAATGTTCTCCACCATTTCGAAATTTCGATCTCATTCACTCTTCACCCGAGCCCTCTCCACCGCCGCCGCAGAGTCTCGAACCTCGAAGTTGGAGCGGATCGCCGACGAGCTCTTAAACCTCAACAAAATAGAGCGTCATGATTACGTCATCCTATTACGCCATAAAATGGGCCTCAATCGATACGGGCCCGCCGCTTCAGCACCAGGACTGCAATCCTCATCAGCTGGACCTTCATCTGCTCCTGCTGCAGCAAAAGAGAAAACAGCATTCGATGTGAAATTAGAGAAATTTGAACCGACGGCGAAGCTGAAGGTGATCAAGGAAATTAGGGCTTTTACGGATTTAGGTCTCAAGGAGGCTAAGGATTTGGTGGAGAAAACACCAGCTGTGGTGAAGAAGGGAGTTACGAAGGAGGAGGCTGAGAAGATTATGGAGAAGCTCAAGGAAGTTGGTGCTACTGTGGTATTGGAATGAAATTAAATAATTTTCTGTTTTGATTGGATAATGTATAATTGGATGATTTTTTTTAACTGAAGTTGTATTTTTCAGTTGCTTAAGATGGTACTTATACCTTTTGAGGCTTATTCGATGCCTACCAGATCATGAATTTTGCATTTGTGGTGTCATGATTTCTATTATTTCTTTGTATCATTCTTTGATTTAACTAAACCACGAATTTAGCAAAAGTGATGGTGTTGCAACTTGTCTATGATTTGCTTTTTCGTGTTTGTAGATAACCGGTTTTTGTTCTTTGTTAATCAGTTGGTAGGGGTAGTGTTTCGTGAAGCCTTTGTCCATAATGCATTTTGAAGCCTCACCCAATTATTCGTTCTCCATCTGGGATCCTGGTTACAAGTCTTGAAGGAACAATGAAAGATCAAAATGAAAGTAATAAAGCAATAGACAAAAGAAAAGAACTGGACTTTATATCAACGATTATACCTTGCTAATTCCTGAATCAACAGTTTTTCTGCAAATTATGATTCTTTTGTGTGCTCATGGTGGCCTGAATGTAGAAACATGGAGGTGGTATTATCATGCTTATTACATTATGCGATAGTTATGTACTTATCTAACACGTATGTTGTGGAGTGAACATCTTTCTACTCAAAAGTGGTGGCAGGCCTGAGGTCTTGGTTCTACGAAATGGATGTGATATGAAATTTTGTTCAAGCTAGACCCTTGTTGAAGCACATTTGGCTGGTAAGTTAGGTATTGATTTTTCTTCTTTATAAGTCAATACTTCTATTACTAGGTGAATGTGATTGTGAGAGCTGAAAAGCTACCAGTTTCTTTTGTAAATGATTTTGTTTCACATCACTTTCTTGTATGAGCTGTTAATAGTTATTGGTTTGTTTTAAACATGGCGACTTGCTTAATTAATTGGTTCTCAGGTGGGCAGTTATTCTGCAGAGCATACACTGCTAGGGTTGTATGATCACTATCCCTGGCCTTCTTGAGATGAATTTTCTTCGAAAACTCGATGAATTAAAGCTGAGTTTTGATCATTGAGAAGAGTAAATTGTATGGATGAGCAAATATAAGGAAAAAATGCACAATCAACACGAAGCTGTAGACGCCAAAACAACCACTAACATAATGATTCATGCTGTGGATCTTGAAGAGATAGAACTTGAAATTGCAAGACCTATAGTTCTTTCTTGCATAATCATCCTAATGGTTTCAAAATATTAGGAAAAGGAGATCTTGCTTAAGGTAGAATGATTTGGTCTTTCAATGGGATGATGTGAGGTAACCAACCTGAGATTGTGAAGAGGTGCTATTGTTCAGCAACATGGGACTATATATGTCTGTACCATGGGATTATGCACCGACTATATGTCTGTAGATTGTCTTGTGAATAACTTGCTTGTTTTTGGACAAGCCTTGAATCTGCTTACAGAAATGGTTTTTTTTTTTTTTTTTAAACAAATAATTTATGGCAGGTGCTGCTTTTATCCGATGAGTTTTGGAGGAGAATTCGACTGAGAAGAACTTGAAATGTTTAGCTTTCAATGCCAGTCACTTAAGAAAATATCCAAATGCTGAAAATTATGATCTTCCAAAAACTAAATGCAATTTCTATTCTACAAAATCAATTAATTTGTAATCTATCTTTCAAAAAGTGATTTTGCTATTGTAGAATTGCTTTTTAACCCGCTACAGGGTCGAACTTGAATTAGAAATTTCAATCCGATCAGTTGTCACTAACTTGGGTGCGATTAAATCGAATTTTGGAATTTCCACTGCCACCATTTCATTTGGTCCACCATGTTCAGAAAGTTGCTTGCAAAAAAATCAAGCAAAGAGATAAATCCTTAATAAAATGATACCTGCCCAAAATTTGTATATGCAATTTGCGGCCACCAAGTATTCTGCATATGCATGAAAAACTGCCAACAGAGCAAAAATGTTCCATTTGCTACCTTGGAGTTGACTGGATCATTCAGAAAATTTAACAAACACACCAGTAATTCTACATATGTTTCAAGTAATATTTACGATATAGTACTAGATACCATATAAGCTAGTATAAGTCTTGTTCCAACTACCAAGAAAATCCACATTTGTCTTATCTACAATCTGGACATCATGATTTCAGTTTACGCCACCATATAAGCTATAAGGTACGTTTGATTTTACCAGACACGGATAGTTTGACCATTAACTGCTTTTTGAGCTGCTTCCGCAAAACACTGTGCTGCTTCTGCTTCAGCTTCAGCCTCCTCAGCTTCTCTCGCTGCCGCTTCAGCTTCAGCAATAGCAGCTTCAGCTTCCGCAACTGCTTGTGCAGCAGCTGCAGCTGCTTCTTCAGCAGTCATGCCCTTCATTTTCTCTAGTTCAGCATCAATCTGGGCTTTAGTGAGAAGCACAATAGTGTTTCTCGGTGGTTCGAAAGGATCCTTCTTTGCTTCATTTGACCTCGGTGCAATCCTGTAGTGGTTCTTCACCTGTCAATGCAGAGACAGAATTTGATTACCAGAGAAAAAGTTAGAAGAAGCCCAAGTTCAGTGGAGAAACTAGCAGGGATCTAAGCACATCAAGGAAATTCACTGCATTTGGGAGTACAATCCATGGTGATTTGATCCAACTTTGTAAAGAGACTATATTGAAAAGGTCATTGATTAGTCTAATCTCATGATCACCAGATAAAGCAAGGCTACATAGGAAGAATATTATGCAAGCGCCATGAAAATAACGTCAATCTTTGATAAAATCTGCAACCATACACCGTAGTCTTCCCACGGAATAATCTATTTATGAATTTCCATATTTGCCCCTATCCATATACATTTTGCTGTCAATCCATATCCCTAGGTATTTTTGCAATTACAATTTATGTATTTTAGTTGGGAAAACTCTCGTTGTACTATTAAATAAATGGTGAATTGCGCACGGCCCTTAAATGCCAAATTCACCTTTGTATAAATAAAGAAAAGGTCAGATGACAATTCATATTGTTTAAATGGAATAACAGTTGCAGCCCACGTACAGATATCACCATGCCACAATTCACAATATGCAATGTAGTTCACTGAACCATGGAACACATCATACCTTTCATTCTATATTTGCCCTACCACCCTCCTTACATAATAAAAGAAAACGTAATCCCACAGTAAAACAAAGAAATAAGAAAAAAAAAAAAAAAAAAAAGGTGACGAGATGATTGAAAGGATACCATTAATTGGATACCTTAATTAATTGACCATTCTCAGTCAAAATCTTCAAATTTGCAGCCACAGCCCTTTCTAATTCTGGGGGTGCCAAGTAATGTTCCTACCATAAACATATAAAATGTGTTTTTAAGATCATAATCATAAAGAATAAAAGAAAACATGAAGAGAAAATAACTTTAGATTATTTTCATGAATGTTGGTTGCTTCACCAAATAGATCTTTTAATGAGAACCGAACCCATAATTTTGATCCCTTTAGAAACTTTCTCAAAAATAAAGCACGATTGTACATGATCAATTTCAATCATATTACTTCTGTTGCATTTTACTTTATATTTGTCACTCCGTGATTAAAAGTTACCTCTATGTATTGCGCGATAGCAGGCCGAGTGGATCCTCGAGGTTCCTTCAACTTTGCTATAGCCTCCAGTACACTCTCATCGAGCCTACAATAGTGGATGGAAGCCTCAAAATGTCATTAAACAGCACACACTTGAAAAACTTCCAGAGAAAGACTACCGATTCCAAACTCTAGGCCAAGATTAAAGTGTTTATGTTATGATGCTTGTGCAACTTCATATCAAGTTTAACCAAAAGTTACACTTAAAGCCGAGAATTGCACTCAATCCTTTGGATTGACTGAAATACTTGAGCAAATACAGAACATTAAAAAACTCCTTATCAACTTCACTAGAAAGTAACAAGACATCCCAAGAGAAGAGAGGAGCATGCAAATAGAGTGATTCTTCAATAACCACTGTCAAGTTCTTGGATTACCTTGAGATCTGCTTCTTGGGAACTGCATTCACGGGTATTTTAACAGATGCTGCAAGAGGAGTTATAACACGAACTTCAGGATTCTTTTTGACCACCAAGGTACGAATTTTAACTTTTTCCTCGTGCTTGGGTGTTGTCTGCTTGGTTCTAATTGAAACCCTAGCCTTATTCCGAGATCCCAAACCATTTACCAGGCAATTTAAGTTTCTCCATTTGTCCTGTCCAATGAAAAGAAACTAATCAATTCAACTTTAAAACAATGAAGTACAATTGTAATATTACTTTTTAATTTGACCTTCTTGTTTAGAAAGTAGATAGAGACACATATTATTACTTGATACCTTAAGGTCCACGTTAGAACGTGCACGCAAGACTGTGCTGAATTCTGGATCTTTAAGTATGGTACTCCATTTTCCTACTCCATATTTCCTAATGCCAGCTTTAAGAGCAGCCTCTTCTTCAGCTGTCCACTTTTGTTTTGGAGCACCCATTCCTAGGAATCAAATCCTTAACGAGCCTGAAAAATAGAAGAGACAAGTCCGGATATTCATTTTATGAAACGCAAAATTATTAAATAAAGAAAAAAAATTATTACAACCTCTTCGACTACATGACAGAAAAGATTGCGTTATTTCAAGCAACATAAATTGCATTACTCTCTTTATTATCGAGAAACGAAAATATTCACATGGAAATTTTTATCGGCCAAATCATTAGCAAATCAAGTCGCTCGATAAAAATCTTAGCATTTAATGACTCGTAAATCTCCTCAGAGGACTTAAAGACAAGAAGCAACCAAAAGAGCAGGATCGCGGTACATTTATAAATATTACACGTAAACAACTCACGTGTAAAATGTTGCACGTAAAACTTGAACATGCAGTAAACGACAAATATTCGTAAATGGAAATTCTCTACACGGATCAGCTCTTGTTTAACGCTATATCCAAATTGGAAACTCTACATATCAAGAACAATCAAATACAATATCTATAACCAATCATTGTGCAACAAAAGCAACAAAGAAGAATTCTCAAGCTTAAGCTATAATAGAGGCAATTCAAGATGAGAATACACTTTCTCATTCTTCAAAAACCAGTTTCATGCTAATACTTCCCCTAATCTGAAGAATTTCACAAAAACCAACGGATCAAAGAGAAAAAGCCTCCATAAAACCACCAATGACAGATTCAGATTTAACCATGCAAGAACACAAAATTAATCCAGTATTTCAAGGAAACTATATATTTTTTAATCTAAACTGAGAGATAAAAATTGGCATCGCCTGATACTGTTAGGAACCCAAATTTCAAGTGCAGAACTATAATTCTAGCTAACAAAACCAAATTCCACAATTAAAATTGAATTTTCCATAAGCACATGCACAAATTAGAAAACAGATATATCATGAAAATTACATCTTTTATTAATAATAAAATTCCAAGGAGCATTAGAGTGACACACCTGAACAAAGAATCCAGTAAATTTCTGAGAACTGAAAATTGAGTCGGCGTCAAATTGAATTTAAGCCCATCCTGCAAACTTCTAAAAATTGAAACCCTAAAATCAGTAATGAGAATGGGTACAAAACAACTCAACAACTGGAGTTATATCTACTTGTTTTCTAGTCCCCTTTTTCACGCCCTTTTGCTTTTTCTTTTTTCGTGCGTGTATGTGTGTGTTCGTCAAAACCTCTCTTTTCTCTTTTTCTGGAAGAATATGCTGACATGTATTTATTTAATCTAGACTGTACTGACATTTATTTATTTAATTTACTTATAAGAAGACATTGACTAAATCGTATGAAGAGATTTTTCACTCAATCCTATCTTCATTATTTATAAATTTCTGTAAAACATTTTAAACGATGATAATGTAGTAACTACGTGAACCACGTGAGTAATTAACTGCTCCCTCCTCCTCATTTTTTTTACTCTTTTTTTTTTTTTTTTGATATTTGATAGGAGTATGTCCTAATTCATCTCTCTTTTCTAAAATATAATTAATTTTTTCAAATTATCCTCTTACATTATATTTGACACCACTATCTTTAAGGACATGAAAGTAAAATTACATAATATTTTTCCTTTTAGACTATTATATAAAATTTCGTATCAAAAGTAAATAAAGCAAAAATAATGGGATGGAGAAGTATTATTTATATGATTACTAACTAAAATAGTGTTTCATTATGCATATTAATGACATAAATAAATAGGAAAAGGTTAAAATGAAAAATTCACCGAATTTCGATATTGTCCTGTAAAGAGAAAAAAAATGATTTGATGATCCATGTTAAACTGTACTTACTCGTGCAATCACAATATGATATATCCGTAGTAAAATAGACTAAATTTACAAGTGTATTTTCCTACATTTAACCTAATGCAAGAATTTATCTATATAACAATATTGCACATTTTCTATCCATCCAACAATAATAACTATGTAGTTTATAAACAAATTTGCTACTCAGATGTATTTTAAAAATAGGAAAAATGTTAACTAAATGACAATTATTAATATGTCCACGTATCCATAAGGTCAGGATAGTGATCGTCGATCTTTCCATTTAGATGTTTTTAATTTCCCGTTCAAATGCTTTTCATTTAAATTTGTATCCATTGATATCTATATGACAAAGACATGTCATGAGCTGAACTTAATATAATAAATGGTTTATATTGGCTTATATTTCTATGTTTCGGAGATTTATATTTCATCTTATGGTAGACACTGCGTAAAATGTATTGCATGAGCTTCACGTTGCACTTAGTTAGCATCGTGGATACGTTTAAATTTAAGATATTGAAGTATCGTCAATGGTATATGGATAAAATTCTCTTATCACGTTGTTAATAAATAATTTACGAAAGTTTTTGCTAATAGTTTCTGAGTTTTTTTGTTTTTCCGGCCAAAACTTGATTTCTTATGTATGCAAAAATTGTTTAATCTTTATATAGTGGTACTAGTAATTGATGTTAGAGTGTATTTACTGTCTGAAAAGAAACAAGAAATTGTTTATCTCGTTTTTACTTCAAAATAGGTTTCAATAAGCTATATTTCGAAAGCACCCAAGTTCATCGAAAAGTTTGTAATTATTACTATGAAATCGTCAAAGACATTTTTGCCCTCATTCTTTTTGTTAGTTCTGTGTCCCAAACATGAATATTCCATCCATTTCATATTAATTTGCACAATTTTACTTTTCACACAAATTAAGAAACTTCATATCATTACATACTTTATTATGGTAAAATGTCTCAAATATTCTTTATAATGATGGTTACTTTTTAATTTTTTATTAATGAGTGATAACCATTAAGTTTCACAACTCCAATGAGAAAAATGGAAAATATCGAAAAAAAAATGCTTTGAAAATCCAAACATGCCAATTAATATAAAACGGAGGAAGTATTATTTTATTATTAAGTATTTCCCCAATTCAACCATAATACAATATTCAATCTTATTCTCTGCTTCAATTGTGTGCAATAGTCATATGATTTTTCACAATCTATAAATGGTAATCATTATCGTGTTTGTAATTTATCCTAATATAGCGACATCTCTTTTCCTTTCTAGAAATTTAGGTGTACATGTTTTAATTTGAATTCATTTAAGGTGATGTGTAGTCTTTAAAGAAAATTCGGTGTCAAGTTCAATTCTCATATATTTTGTTAAGTTTGATTTTTTGCTGAATTTTTTTTTTTTTTTAAGATGGTGAATACATTACTAGTATGAAACTAGAGAAAATACCCATATTCGTGGGAGTTGAACCCATGACCTCCTGATCATGAAATCTCATCCTTAACCACTTGACTAAGGCCTCATCAGCGCTAAAAAATATATTTAAGTGAGAATAATTAAGGTTGATGTATAATGTCTTTGAAACTAATTCATATAGTTCGGAAAAAAAAATTCATAGTTCATACCCGAGGAGTTCTTTTTTATTTTTTTTTCCTTTCTTTCAGAAATACCCAAAGAGTTCATTTGTTGGTTAGGAACCTAATGAACTGAACTCTAATAAATTTCATTGAATAAAAGATACTAGTAGACTAGACTAATTCAATTTTAAGCCCCTAACACCACCACTAATTTCATTTTGGTCCCTCTTGTAAATTCAGATAAATAAACCAACTATTTCCATTCCGCAACAGAAAACATCAGAAAAGAAGGGAATTTGCGAAAGATGGCTACCTCTGTGCAACGTGTGGCAAGCAATTCCGGCAGGGCTTATCGATCAGCTTTGGCTCTTTTTTATAGATCATTTTCGACCGAAGATTCTTTGGCCCAAATCAAATCCACTGAGGTCGCTTTGGTCTCAGGCATCCCCGAAGAGCACCTCCGCCGAAGGGTAATCGTTATCGTTTTCTTATCTATTGGTATATATTGCTTTCCATTTTTTGAACTGGTTGTGGTTGCATTAGGATTTCGTTTTCTCCCCCCACATTTCGGTTGGGTTTGATTTCTATGTTGAATGGGTTAGGAATTGGTGATTATTGATAGATTCTGCTTTTAGGTTTTCGTTCAATTCTTATGAGGGAATTATATTTATGATCAAAATTTCCATCTTTCTGTCAAAAACATCAGTTTTTGAATCTATAGATACGAAATAAAGTTTAGTTTCGAATTTTTTTGTTTGCATTGAGAAAACTCTAAAGAGCTTTTCTTAATTTATTAATTTCCTCGTAATTTTTTCTGGTGTCTCCTAAATGTTTCTGGAAAGTTTCCGGTTATTTTTCAGTATTTAGCTAACTCAAACATACACTTGAAACTGAAATATGATCCATGAATATAATAATTAATTATCTTTTTTTGTTTAAATCTAATTTAGGTACTGATATACTCTCCTGCTCGAACTGCTTCTCAACAAGGATCAGGAAAGGTCGGGCGGTGGAAAATTGATTTCTTGTCCACTCAGAAGTATGTCTTCTCTTTCTTTGTATTTAAATTAGTTATTTGTTTTCGATCCACACCATTTAGCTGAACTGGCTTGCTTTTTCTTAAACTGGTTGTTCACTCATGGACTGTCTAACCCCCATCGGCACCATAGAAAGGTTGCATATTCGACGATTGGATGAGTGCTCGATTTAGGACTTCTAGATCTGATCAATAGTTTGTTCTTTTAAATTTGAAGGTGCTGAGATGAGCATCAAAAACCATTGTGGGGACTGGGGAAGATGAATGCAGGGATTGAATTCCATTTTCCGGTTATAAGTTATTAGAAATACTATTATTAAATAATGATTCTATTGCATGATCAATTGTTCATCGTTTGGTTTATCATGACCGGCTGTTAATAAGCACATGTCCTCTTTGATGTGCAGATGGGAGAATCCATTAATGGGTTGGACATCCACTGGAGACCCGTACGCGAATGTCGGCGATGCTGGATTGAGCTTTGAAAGTCAAGAAGCTGCTATAGCATTTGCCGAGAGGCATGGTTGGCAATACTCGGTATGACGTATTGCTATTTGTACTTTAGTTTAACAAAACTGTCCAAATTCTTATTACATATACTCGTGAGACCTTTTAATTAAGGGGGAGATATTAGTCCAACATATTGTTATTCTTAAACTAAATCCATATATTATGCAACAGTAACAAAGATGAATTGAAGACTGTGTTAGTTGCCCATGCGGCAGACTCGAGAATAAATAGTATCATTACTATCATACCTAAACAAGGTAGAAGATGATAAGTAGTGGCGTTGACTATCGGAAACATTTGCTTGATTACAATTACAGAAAATCGTTAAACTTGACGGTTAGTGAATATTTGTCCATTTCGGTGAACTTTTTCGGAATATTCTGCCAAATGTTCAAAGTGTGGCATTATTCAAACAGTATCATTTTGCATTTGAAATAGTTTGGAATGCCAACAAGGTCAGAGGAAAGCATTTTGATTGTTATAGATGATCACACACACTTGCTTTTCTCTCACTTTTACGATCATGCTTAACCTGCATTGAGAGTTTTTTGCTAGTGCTGTTCTTGTGTTTTGATTAAGAAACCAAGTTCTCTAATGTGTTTATATTGGTTCTAACTTGCAGGTTAAGAAGCACCATACGCCGATATTAAAGGTTTGATAATTTTGTGTAACCAATTTATTTGCTTCCAGATTTGCATGGATCTCTAATACTTGTTGATTTTTAAATTCTAATAGTTTCTCCAGTTGCATCATTTGGTTGATCACACTTTAGGTGAATGGAAATTGGTCTATTTTCAATCCGTGCTTGCTTAGTGGATCAGTGACTGCTGGTTTCATGTTTTTATTCCCTGAAAAAATATCAAAACAGTTGGTGGCAACTTGCTTGATTCACTTACTCTTGCAGTATAGTAATATATTAAAATCCATGAACCCTTCTTACCAAAGTTAGAAGTGTTTAAATCACATAATTTTTATAAGTGACATATTAATGCTTTAGATGAAAGATATGTTCATTTTTCTGCCTTAGCTTACTGATCTCCAATTTAACCAAAATAATTTCAAAACTATACAAATTATTGTACAATGCATAGTTTAAACTTGAAACTATTAAAAATTATTTGCATGGAAAGTACTTCTTAATGTATGAGAATGTGTTTTTATATTTACTTCTCTCCATATGATTGTACTCTACTCTTCTTGCAGGTGAAGTCATATTCGGACAACTTTAAATGGAAGGGCCCTCCTAAAACAGAGGAGAACTAGTATAAATTTCCGTTCAACCTTTTCCTTTCCGGGAATTATGAGAGTTAAAGATCACTACAAGCAGCATATAGTCAAGCTCTTTGAATCAATAAATCAGTCATACATTTATGTAATTGTGTTTGTTTTATTCTCGTAGATGCTTTAATCCTAGTAATTTTAAGGCCAGATGATTGGCCATCTACATATATTTTTCGTACATAGAGAGTATTAATTTGCAATAATTTCCTATGTTTGTCTACCATTTTGGCTGCCTTGGAAGTATATATGTTATTTCATCATTTAATCCCTTTAGCTTTCTCTGTTCTCTGGAAGGATATTTGGATGTTTATTCGATAGTATTAGGTGTTTGGAATATATTTGGGAATTAAAGTATTTTAGGATTATTTAAAATGTGAGAACACCAACACTGTACTTCTATTACTTAATGTTACTGGATGGATCGGGGTTATAAATTTTCTCATTTTCATCCATTAAATAATATTTAATTTATTTAATTACTTGAAAAGTCTATTTTAAATTATAAAGTTGGAAATAGTTATTTATCAAGATCTGATTATGAGTTATTAAATGGTAAAATGAATAAATATTTGCAATTAGAAAGGCTGTTCCTAAAGGCGTAAATTTTTAATTGGAATTAGAGGATCTTTTGGAATTTTAATTGATTATTTTATCACATTATGATATTTTACATCATTGAATGGACCCATTCGAAACGTTTTGAAAATATGTGAAGCCATGTGCTTTTTGTTTGAAAATATAGAATTTTGATATTTTACTGTTAGAAAAATCAGAAGGTCAAAGGTGAACTATATATGTATCCAAACAGGGCCTCACTGTCAAATTTAGCTTTGAAAGGTAAAAGTATTTCTAAATTTATTTGAATGATAAGAAATTTGAGTAACATGAATATGTTTCAATAAATAAAAAAAAAAGTGCGTGTGAATTGTTTTCAGATTTCTAGTGGACAGGGAAAATGTAAATCACTTGTCGAAATTGAAAGTGGGCATGTAAAGTGTTTTGTAATATAGGGGGTAAATTACAATATTTATCATAACTCAGAGGGGAAATTTTCACATTTATCATAATTCAGTGGGAAAATTGTTACATTTATCATAACATGTGGAGATAAACTGTCACATTATCATAACACAAGAGAAAAAAGTGTCATATATAAAAATGTCAGGGAGGCGGTGTCAAACTTTTATAAGATTATAGAGGGATAAAATGCTCTTTTTCAAATCACAGGGAGGTATATTGAACATATTGAATATCACTGGAGGAACTTTACTTCAATACATCAAATTATGATTTGGAGACGGCTGAGTTATATGAAGGTAAAAATTTCTTTTTTCTTTTCTTACTTTTGTATTTAAGATCAACTGAAAATTAAAGTTATTTAACTTGATTCAATGAGTTTGAATAAAGCGACAATGTACAAAAATTAATTTACATAAAATTTACAAAAAAATACCCAAAATTGCAATTTTTAATGTTTTGGTACCAAACCGAGTTGTTCAGTTTGACACATGGTATCAATTCTAAACTTACCGAACCAGTCCGCATCAAAAATTCATACGACTTGGTTCGATTTTAATAAATAATCCATTTTGTATCATAATTGTGAGAATATAAACATTTTACTTTTATGATTTATCTATTTATTAATTTTGAAAAGTAATACATTAGTTGTCTAGACATATTCAAAATAAGTATTTGCTTTTTTGAAAGAAGGGTTTTAAATTATATGTTATAGAAACATATTACGATTTGAAAAAAGAAGTTAAGTTGATTTGTCATTTTATATATCTATAAGAAATAATATGTTAGAGAAAAATCATGTAAATATTTATTTAATACCTTTACAAATTTAGAAGTTAGATACAAATTTTTAATAATAATCATTTTATTTGTAAGAATAGGGCCTCAATTTTACTTTTCGCCTGTAACCCCTAATATGTCAGGCCGGCCCCTGCAAACAAGAGTTGTCCAATGTTGTGGACTCATGCAAAAGCACTGTTTAGTCGTATACCGCTCTTATCAGGTAAAAGTTTCTTCATGTAATACTTTGATCTACGAGATACGTTAATCTTTTTCCTCCTCTCTTCTGGTATGTATTCAATCGAACATTCAGAGAACCCGCGCCTCACAAACCTGCCAAACGGAACTTCATGCTTAGGACCGAGTCCGGGATGGAAAAAAGAACAAATAGATAAATAACAGTGAATAAATACACGGTTCTTACTTATTTTGAACCCCACACACAAAAAAAAAAAAAAAAAAAAAAAAAAAACTAATATTGATATTGAAGTAGAGTAAAAAGCAATTCCATGTTTTAGGGATTTTGTTCAGGGAACAGTATGATATAGTCTAAATGAGCCAGCCTCTTATCACAGATTATTAATTTACCCAACCTTGGATTATTGTTCTTTACGTTTTCTTTCGTTTTGGATTGGAGATGAGGGTACGGATTAAGTTACGAGGAAAAAGTAATTGAACAGACAATCGATATTTTTTTAAAGCCAGCCACCAACTAAATCGGAAAATCAACAATGAACAAGTTATATGCACCACCTATTACTATCAGTTCACTGTAAGAAGATAATCAAGACTTTACGTTTATCTTCTGGAAAAGCATAATTCTGCTTCGAACCTAACTATAGGTATGAGCTGAAACTCAAATTTAAGGATTTTCGCTATCACTGAGAAAAATAACTTCATAATATGAACTAAAAGGACATACCAATCTGCAGTACGTGTTGTCAATAGGAAAAGCATTTGCAGTCCGAGGGAAGATGCCTTCTTCTCAATGTAATCTGCAAACATTCAAGAACTAGGTAATTATTTCTGCATGCCCTTGAAACTTTTACAAAGAAAAGGGCCATCAAATGACACGTCTCTCTGACGCTTAAATCTGCTTTTTTCCCACACTATGCAGATGTACCGGGGTCAAAAAAGGAAAAAATTAAAAATTATTTTTTGCTATACTTAAATAAGTACACCCATTTCGTAGAACTTTATTTCAAATCACACATCCTTCAGAATGAAATTGGACATTTACAGATCCAACATAGACAGCATATTAAACAAACATGTTTCAAAGACAAAATGAAAGATGTCATACCAAGTAATTTGTCACCCTGTCCTTGCCCACGACACTCAGGAGAAACAGCAATAGCAGCTACCTCAGCGCACTTCTCTTGAAAGAAAGGGAAAAGAGCCGCACAAGCTATGAGCTGACCTTCTCTTTCTACAACTATGAATGATTCTAATGCTTTAACTAGCTGCAGTGCATAGGAAATAATGAGGCAAACATATAGAAGGTTATTAATACATAACAGTAACATTTCCATCATGTGTATGAACCTCTTCTTCAGTCCTCCTTATCAATGTACCAGACTCCTCTAGGGGGAGCAGAAGTTGTTTGATTCCATCGAGATCAGTGAACCTAGCCATCCGCATCCCTTCGTAAAGATCACTAAGAAATACATAGAGTTTAAACGTCAGTAGAATTAATCAATTACATAACAGAGAACCTCCCTAAAGAAATTTAAGGCGAAATAATATAGCTGAAATTAATTTGAGAAAGATGTGTTAAAGAGGTAAACATACCTAGCTACCATTGTACCCACTCCATCTCTTTGAAACAATTCCTTCAGTAAAACACCAGCAATAGTGCCATCTAACAGATGAACTCTTTGAACACCACCCTGACCACATGCAGAATAAATGATATAAACATGTCTGACAATATCCTCATTAAAAGATTCGAAGGATCAGAGAAGCACTGTGATTTCCTGTTCTTTGTTTGAAGAGGGGGTGACATCACACTCACAAGAATACATACAACCACGTTCAGAAGATGGAAGGTCAACATTTCAAATAATCACAAACATAGTGACTTAAACTTCCCTTTTCAATAAGGAAAGAAAAGGTCAAAATTGATGAAAACAATACACTTTGCTGTTTAATTATTTATACTTCTTCCTCTTTCCACAAATTTTCTTCTCAAAAGACATTCCTGACTATCTAACTAAAACATAGTGGTTAAGCAGTTGCCGAGCATATATCTAGTTAGCAAAATAAACAATTGTGACAGTCACCAGATTGAAAAACTTACCCTGCAAACAAAAGCCGCAGCAGCTAATTCTGAAAGGTAACCATTTAATCGACTCAACCTTTCTTGACCTCCAATAGCAAAGCCTTGTTCACTGGACCAAAGTCCATTCCCATTGTCAAATCCAACACCATTTTGAAATTTTGGAGCCTGACTAAAAGCGCTCCCATTTGGAGGAGGGATTATATAACGTGAATCATCATGCACTATAGAAGCAAAATCATCCTGATCAACAGCTTTTACGTAATTAGCAGCTGTTTCACTTTGTTTAGCTCGTTTACGAATTAACATGTCTGCGTCTTGAAGAGTTAAAAATCGAATAAGCCTCCCAGATTCATCTAGAATTGGTCCATTTATGATGCAAATGAGTTTCTCCGCTCCAAGAGCTATGGCACATGCGGTAGCTACTTCATAAGTACTACAAAGAAGAATATAAAACTGATTACTTGGACATAACTGTTTCTGCCATTTCCAAAAGGATAAGGTAGTTTTTTCGGCCATAACTAATTCACATATAACTTAAAAAGTTGTTAAATAATATATCCTTTTGAAAAGCACATTTAAGCAAAAAACAAAATACAAGCATACATCTTGAAAAAAAAAATGTTTGAGAAATTAATCCATGGTGAAACCAAATTACCATGTCATGTTAGCAATCAATTGCAAAATTCATGTATATAATTAACCTGCAAAATACCCTGCACATTGACAACAAAAATACCTATCAAAGCCATATTGCGTACTTGCAATTTAGTACTTCTCCAGAACTTGAATAACCGAGGTTGCTTAAGAGCACAATGCAATCTTTATCAAGCCTCTCACGAATGCGAGAAACGTCTATTTTCTTGACTTCACCAGTCGATGCATAATCTATTCCCTCGACTACACCTCTTCTCTGACAAAAGAATAATATAGCATCTTGTCAAAACAAAATTAACTAAACAACACATCATAGTAGGACAACCTCAGACAGCCAACCAGGGCAGAAGTTGAATAATCAGCACTCTCACCTTTGCCGCCAGAAAATTACCACCGGCAACACTGACACCATCATACAGGCGACCTTTCTCGCCATGACGACGTATTCCACTTAAGGAAGGGCCAGGGGATAACTTTGCCTCAATCATGATGCCAATTCTCCCAGCTGCATCCATTGCAGCACTAAGAGAATCAGAGTCTGTGATTCTGTAGCTCCCAACATACTTGGGTTCAGATCCTGAGACATGAAGCATGTATATATTGATTAAGACAGTATCGAATCCAAATAGATCGGAATTCATATATTAGCATTTAACTATTGGAATGATTCGGACTAATAGAACACTAGAAGTAAATCAAGTGAAGCACAACAGCTGGTAACAACATACAGATATAAGGGCTGAAATGCACGAGCGCATCCTTGAAATGACATGTGTCCTTGTTAACTACCATTAACAAGGTAGACTTTTAATACATAAAAAATACTATAAAACAAATGTGGACACATGTCATCAAAAGAATGCACCCAAGAATTGCATGGTATGTCGTGTAGCATCTAAATTCTCGATATAACATGAGCCGTATAGTATCCAAATTCTCGATATAAAACACGCAGTGTAGTATCTAACTTCTCGATATTAAACATGGAATTTAATATGTAAATTATGGATATCTAGCATCTAAATCCTAGATATAACACTTGGAATCTGAATACAAACTAGGAAAACCAAAATTACCTCTTTCAGCCAGAAGCCTGTCAATTTGGACATGTGTACCCGGAACAAGAACAAATTTGATCCCCAGCCCATGAAGTAGAGAAATATCCTACACACAAGGTTCCATAAATTAGCCTCACAACATAATCCAAATATACGAGGAAGAGAAAAGTAAACGTGCCATGAGAATATGATCCAAATCAGAGCTATCAACAATTTCAGCAGATATTAAGACAACGAAAGTGCTGCCCCTGTGAGCTAGAAAATACGGCCACGCCTCACGAAAAAAGCTCACGAACAGCTCATCTTTATCAATAATTCCCGCGCTCTCTTCATTTTTTCCCAACACATGTACACTCCTTCCGCGCTCATTTTTCACCGATAGTTTCACGGGTTCGATTCCGCCAAAATTAATTATGTGCCTAGTGGTCGGAGATAAAATTGATTTACGGCGACAGTGGTAGTTTTGGATTGGAGTGCAGGGGTTTGAAGGTGAAGCAGCAGCCATTTAGGTTGACATTAATTTGAATCAATTCAATAAAGCCCTAGATGTTCAATGGACGTAAATATGGCTGATAGCGGTTGACAAATCCATTTTCCCTTTTGTAGTTTGAACCGAATGAGAGTAGACTATCCCTCGGTCGGATTGGGGGTGGGATTGAATTGGATTGGACCGGCTGTTGTGACACGTGTCCATCAACCAAAATACGTATTTAAAAATAATTTTATAATATTTGGGACATGGTTTTTATCTACACCGAATTTGATCGAACTCAAAGTAATTATGTGACAAAGTGCAGTATCACACCTTTAGATAGCATATAAATATGAAATTGTTGATTTTTTTTTGTTATAAGTAGAACGATAATTATATCGTTACATTAATATTAATTCATATTACTAAATTAGATTACATATTTCAAGGAAATTATGGATGAGTGAAAAATGTGTATGAGAAGATAATTTTTTATCCTCTTAAGCAGATGTGTTTATCATCCAACCCCTATAAATATAATTCATCGGTATAGAATGACTGTAATCCATATTTCAAAATTAAACTCACGAGTTTTCAGCTTTATCATTGAGCTAGGGGCATTATTGACTTTTTCTTGGGAGATAATTGACTTTGATTTACATAATAAAAACAAAATAATGTGCATTAAATAATTAGTCAATTTTTACATGAGTAGATAATGTGCAGCATAAAATGAAATAATTTCATCAATTTTATGATTATGACTCGTTTCACGTCGGTCCAACAATCAAAGCATGTATGTAGTATATACCTGAAGAATGAAGGGCAAGTAGGGCCCATCCACAATTTCACTGGACAGCAACACCACCAATGTACTACCCCTATGCGCCACAAAGTACGGCTGAGCCTCCCTCATCACCCCCACAAACGTACAACCACCAGCTGCCCCCCATTCACGATTCATGCCATCAATACAGCAGAATAACCTCATACTAGAAACTACCTTTTCCATCTTCTTATGCGGAAATCCAATTCTCCCAATCAAATCAGATCTTCTGTTTCGATCCTCAGTTTTGCAGCCACAACAAAACGACAGAGTTTCTAGCAGCTTAGGAAACAAAGTCGTTGGAGATTTTGCCATGCCAATTTTATTTTAATTTAATTTAATTTGAAATAAGAAGATCGAAGAAATTTGAGATGCTGCGAAATGTTTGAATGTCAAATGAATTTGAGCAGAGAAGAGAAGAGGTAGTACGTACGTAGGTACGTGTTGATTATGAGTGTGAATGACATGCCCAAACGAACAATTGAATATAGCTTGTTTCTTAGGGAAAATTCGGATTACATATGAGGGGAAAGATAGAGTGTGACAAGACCCCACCGATATCTCCTATGAACTGTTCAAGATAGTGTCAAAATGTATGTATTGCATTTAGCCCCTCTAATTTATACGTTGTTAATTGTTATAACACTTTATCAACTCGAAGAAGGGTTGTTCATAAACCCGTCACACCCTTCCAACCCATTCCAATTCAGTCGCAACCCGTCGATTTAATTTTTAAAATAATTAATTATGGGTTGATAACTTGTAAATTTGTACTGTATAATATGGATCAGGTAACGGGTTTGATGGTTAAGAAAATCTATTCATCCGCATTCCGCACTTAATGATCCTTAATGTACTTTTTGCCTGTGAAAATGAAAGATAAGTAATCAAAGTTCAAGATAAGGATGTTATATATATATTTGATAGTAGCGAAGGAGAATCAATCTGAATGTGGCATGTAGCAATAATCAATTAAGAGTCGTATATTTCCTCTATTAAGTTGCCAACTAGTAATTCCTTAAAATCGCATTGTTTTCGTTCAACCCACCCGCACCCGTCTCACTCGAACCAGATGATGGTCTATGAACATAACAAAGCGGATATGTGTCGGGTCGAATTGATTTTTTCATGAACATCCGCACAAACCCGATCGCGTTCAACCACGAGCATCACGTGGGTCTTGTAAGGATTAATAAGTTAAAAATACAATTTTATCTGCCAAATTTTCTACTTACAAACCGTGCAAATTTTCAATTTTCAAACATATTGCGGAGGGTTTTTGGTATTTTGCACCCTGGAATCATAGGGCTTTGGCACTTTTCACCCTGACTTAAAAGTTTTGGCACTTTGCATCCTGAAAATATAATTTATTTGGCACTTTGCACCCTAGTGTGTGTTTTAGTGAGAAAATTCATTGGTAAAAGGATATAATAGGTATTTTTATTTTTATTTTCACTTTACACCTTGGCAATATATATTTTGCACCCTAAAAATATAGAATATTGGCATTTTGCACCATAAAATTATAAAATATCAGCATTTTTCACCCTGATTTAAATTTTTTTGCACTCTGCACCCTAAAAATATACTCCAATTTGTATGACATTTTGTACCCTAATGTATTTTTCTTAAAAAAAAAAAACTCATGAATGTTGGCGATGCAGAGATAAAATGGTCATTTCTATGCACAACAATCATAAACTTATTATTCTAAATTTATTTTACTTTATAATAATTTATTTTAACATTTTCTCTCGATAAATTTTAGATTAGAAAAAAGACATTGTTTTCATTTTATTTTCAAGTATCCTCTAAATTATTTACTTTATATCTAAAATACATGTTTACATATCTAACATATTATTGTATTGCATGTCATTTACATAATTTAGATTATTATATTAAGTCGGGGTTGAATGCCAGAAATTATATTTTTTAGGTGCAAAGTGCCAATATTCTATATAATAGAGTGCAAAGTGTCAAAATATATACTTTTAAGGTGCAAAGTGCCAACAGTATTCGAAAATAACTATTATACTCTTCAATCAATGAAATTTTTCTTCAAAACACACACTAGGGTGCAAAGTGCCAAAACTTTTAAGTTAGGGTGCAAAGTGTCAAAATTCTATAAATCCAGGGTGCAAAGTGCCAAAAGCCCTATTGCGGATATCTATCGTATTTTCTATTGCTTTATTTAATTTCCCACTTGGACAATAAATCTTTTGGTTATGTACGAGCAAATAATTTCTTGTAAAATTAAAGATGCTCGATAGGTCAATTCTTTGTTAGAACCAAGAGAAAATGATGGGGTTTTTTGCACTTTGCACCCCCGAAACATGGGAAATAGGCACTTTGCACCCCGGAAACTTAGATTTAGCACTTTGCACCCTCGAAATATGAAAAATATAGCACTTTGCACCCTCTTTTATTTTCAAGCAAAAATTCAAGGGCAAAATAGGTAATTCAATAGTATTGGCACTTTGCACCCTCAAAACTTGATATAATTAACACTTAACACCCTCTAATCAAGAACAAATAAGCAACTTCACCCCCGCAACACAATAAATGGGCAATTTGCACCCCAAAATATAAAATTAACACTTAACACCCTCAAATTAAAAAAACTCAAACCCCTCATTTTTTTTCGTCAAAGTTGACTATTGGAGTGAAAAAAAATCTAGCAAAATAGGTAATTCATTTTTTTTCCTTAAATTTTGCAAAATACAGTTATAAATACTCGAATACTCATTTATCTCTCCATCTTTCTTTTCAACAATATAACCATAAATAACTAAATAAAGTACAAGTAAATTTCTCGAAGATTCTCGAAGACTCATTGTCTACTTCAAAATATCAAAGACCCATAAATTATTACCTATTTTGCCTTAATTTTTTTCACCTTAATGGTCATCTTTGCCGGAAAAAACGAGGGGTTTGAGTTTTTTTTTTTAAATTTGAGGGTGTTAAGTGTTAATTTTGTGTTTTGGGGTGCAAAGTGTTCATTTATTGAGTTTCGGGGGTGCAAGTTGTTGATTTGTTCTTAATCAGGGAGTGTTAAGTGCTAATTTTATTTTGGGGGTGCAAAGTGCCAAAGATTTACAATAGAATTACCTATTTTGCCCTTGAGTTTTTGCTTGAAAATAAAAGAGGGTGCAAAGTGCTGCATTTTTCATATTTCGAGGGTGCAAAGTGCTAAATCTAAGTTTCGGGGGTGCAAAGTGCCTATTTTCCATGTTTCGAGGGTGCAAAGTGCAAAAAACCCAAAATGATGGTATATGATTTAAGACATTTCAATAATTCTAGTATTCATACATTTAATGATGGAAACTTTTACTACATCAAGGCAGAAGATTCTTGGCTCAAAGGTAGATGCCACAGAGCAATTTACTTTAGGTCTATTCTGAAATGGGACCCGAAAGCAAAATCTTAGCAACAAGATGAAGAACAATACAATACTCACATTATCTCACTCGCATTAAGTTTTCAATACATATAAATGGAGCTTGTAACAAGTCAATTAGGCGAATTAATCAAACCATCCTAGAGTAAATCGAGCTACAAATGGTTAAAACTAAAAATCATGACAACTAATCATACATCAATCTAGCTAGTGAATCTTCAAAACAAACCTAACCATCTCCGCTTTTTAACTACAGTTTCATTCTTAGGAGCTAAAGTTATCCTATCTGCATGAGTAGCGGCCCATTTGCCAAAATCGGGAGATGAAACCAGCCCTTCTAGTGCTTTACGTGTTGACTCTTTCGTGAATGTTTCCCATTCATCCTCGGAAAACTTCCTTCTTTCAGGAGTTTCATGGAAACTCGACAAGAAAGTATCTGAATCTGACAATTTTGAAGGCGTTGAACCTCGAACGGGAGTATTTGGAGGTCTAGTGAAAGGTCTAGTGTTGTTGACTGGCGATGCATAGGAAACCCGGGATTCTTTGTGATTCATCTTGTCCAATCTACACAACTTCCTGCATAAGTTCCTCATATTAGTTTGCACGTTAAAACAAAGGGATAATTACCTATATACCCCCTCCTGTTTTGTGATATACAGATACACCCTTCAAAAATAGGTTCAAAGTCAAAGTGGAACAAGGGTACAATTGGCCTTTCATAAAAAAACTGGAAACGCATCACCTCTGTCGATAGTAAACTAGCCATTAGGAAACTAACGGCAGGGGTGTAGCTGTAAAGTTTGTTCAAAGTCAAAGTGGAACAAAGTAAAATTGGCATTTCATCAAAAGAATTGGGAAGGCATCACCTCTGCCATACCAAATTGTAAACTAGCCGTTAGGAAACTAACGGCAGGGGTGTAATTGTAAAGTAAAACTTAAAGTAAAGGGAGATGCTGGTAATTATTGAAACCTCAAGGGGAGATTCTTAACTTTATCCCAAAATCAAAGACAAATATATACACACAATCATTAAGTAAAGAAATGGGAATGCAGTAGGAAAGCGCTAGGGAGCATGGGGAATATTGTGCTCAAGAATCATAATGTAGACTCACTTGTAGACACGATGAATAACCTTTGGATGGATAGAGCTCTTCAACACGGAAGAAACGATGATTCCACCCACCAATGCATCTATTGCCAATAAAGGATCTATGGAACTCTGAAGCAAGTATATACAATAGGAAATTACTTCACACTCGAATTAGGGGGGGCCATTATAGGGATTTCAAGTTAATATAAAGAAGCAACCTGAAGGATCATAACAGAGGCAATAATCCGTATTGTCCAAGTGACAAAGTGAGATACACCTATATCAACCGACCCTTCCTCCGTGAGTACAAGCTTGCGCACGACCCAAAAACCCAGCCAAGCTCCAGTAATTACAAGGAAAACCAACAGAAATATTGCCAGCTGCGTAATAACAGTATATGTAAGAACTCAACCATACATAAAAGAGTGCAAATCTAAAAATAATGTACAACTCAAACTCCACATTTAATGAAGGCCCTTAAATGGTTTGGAATGTGAAATTAATTTCTTGAAAGTATGACATAGCTATAAGAAACTTACATACAGGATTGTACATTTCTTCGGAAAGTCCGATCTGGTTAAGAAGTGATCGTAACAATACTGGCACATAGCTAAGTAGAAAAGATCCCAAGCCAACCTGAACAAAATTTGACCAAAGTGGGTTATCATGGGTGACCACCAATATACAAACAAAAGAATGGTACGCATTGATATGTGAATATACATACCAACGACGAGTATATAAATATTGCAAGCGAACTCTTCCGACCAGTTGGAAGAAGCTTCATCCCCTGTTATTGATATTTAAAAAAAAAAAAAAAAGATTACACTATGGCCATAAAATGAACAAGTAAACAATATGGAAAACTAAACTTACTGCTTAATTGTATCCATTCTAAATGTATAAGTACTTGAATGAATTAGTAGCACAAAGATCATGCGGTTGCATACTAGTAGAAACAATCCAAACAAAAAAGGAAAAAAGATTCTAAAGGGCTACGATTATGGATTTACCTGGAAAAGGACCATTAAAATTACAAGAAACACTCCTACTGCCATCGCTCCACTATAGTAGAAAACTAGGGACTTGCTGAGCCAGGAAGCCAGAGTCATCAACAATATTCCCAAAACCAGGAACCAGATGCGGTACCAAAAGAAATCTGCAAAAGAAAGAAAAAATATTTCGTAAATTTAATGGAAGTACAAATTTTCCAACAAAAACAAGAAAAAGAAAATAAACAGAAAAACCATGATGGTAGGTATAACTGACAAAACAGACAAAGTGAGGATGGAGAACGAACCTTCATCAAGAGACACTTGAAGAGTTTCTGAATAAGATGCAGCCATCCTTATGTCTAAGACTTTGTGATCAAATGGAGACATTGGCCTAACCCACAATCCCTTATTAAGCCGTTCCCACTGGCCTGGAGGGCACATCCCTATCCCGAGAGATAGATTCCTACACGATATAGTAGCTGTAAATCAGAAATTGCACATATACAGTTGTCCGAAGAAATGCACTCAACATTTATAAAAGAGAATGGAAAAGAAGTTGACGCCCGACACGATTAAATTATTACTTCAACACATCTCACCTTAGAGGTTGGAATAAAGTGTGAGGGCCACTAGGAAGATAATTCGGTTTCATTACAGATAACCAGAGCTCTTATGAGATGAAAATGAAATACTAGAAAAATTCATTTGAGCACATTATCTTTCAAAATATATATATATATATATATATATATATATATATATATATATATATATATATATATATATATATATAATCTTTATTACCTTAAACAAATATCCAGATGTTTGCTGATAGAAGAGTTTTAATGTCCTCGTGCATAGAAATTATATTAAATTTGACCTCAACCAAGTGTACAAATTAACAAACATATATAGAATGTTTCACCTCTTCAACAGCTTAAGGATTTGGATAAGTTGGTCACTCTTTCTGAGCTGACAAAGAGACGCTTCTATAATAGTATATATTCCCCCCCACCCCACCCCACCCCACAAAAATCTCGTGTCGTGAAAGCCTATTTCCTTGGGGGGTTTGCTTTAAGCTTATCAGGATCTTTAGTTAGCAAATACAATCTCAATTGTTTGAGGTCCATAAGGATCATTGAAGCTCGACCGGAAAGAGAGGAGCCATACGAAGACCCATTTTATCTTATCTCCCATGTCAGATCAGCTGTTGTGCAGTTAAATAAGAAAAGAATTACTACCTCTAACATTGGACATTGGAGGACCTTATGAACAACTAGTAGCAAGCCTAACAAACAATGTTTAATTAGTTACTTACCAATTTTCGACAAGAAACTAAAAAGATATCAAAGCTAGAGCTGAAAAATGAGAAAAACATATAATAGGAAAATTGCATTTACAATGAGTCAAATGATTTATTCTGATCTAGATCAACTCACCTGTGGAAACAGACCTCGACATTTGGTGGACGACCAGGTGGGTTCAAAAATGAAACTTTTACCTTCACGGAATTGGCAAACTTGTTCAAATGTTTAATCCTAGGCAAACCATTGATTCTAACTCTCTCACATTTTACTTTACTTCCAGGCTTGGACCCTGGAGAATCCTCTATGATCAAGCTAGGAGAAAGTAGCAACAGTGTAGGCCCGGAAACAACTGCAAACGAGATCAAAATAATGTTATATATGCGTACAGGCAACAAATAGATGCACATAGTCATAGCTTGTACCCACAATCAATAAAATAAATATTCTGCTACAATCTATTATCGCTCTTTACTTCAATTGGCAGGAACTGAGGTTAGAATCCAAATATTGATTGTTATATACTCGCAATATTGAGATTTTGTATAAAGGGTAAAAAGAAATCAGAGAATTCTACTCGCGCTAAAGAATCACGCCCAAATTTGGAGAAAGCAGAATTTAAATAAATTCAAGTTTAAACCATTGATAACCTAAAATCCTAAACCAGAAAAATACCCCCCAGAGAGCTGATTACATATAATTGAACAAAACTACACTATTAAAAGAGAGAATTTCTACATTACAGCATGAAATCCTCACCGGAATAACTTAAAAGTTGCTGATTTTACTACTGTTGCGTCAGAAAACAAAAGGAAAGAAAGATTCGAACTCTGTTTTACAGAGAAATTTACCTAAAGAGAGCTCTGAAGTGGAGGTAATGGCGAGTAAACATGAAGATGATGCGAGAAGGAGCGACAGAATCAGAGCTAGTGGAGTTACATTAGCCATTGCTTCTGGAATTAAAGGTGGACCAACTTGAAAATACAGAAAATTTGGGGAAGGCAATTGGTTCTTCTGGAATGTGGGCCTTATATTTGAAGAATATTTGTCGATTAAAGCCCAATCTTTGACATAACTAAAAAAGACCGGCTTCTTCAAGATTAAGTTTTAGGAGAACTGGCTAATGAAGCAATAGCGCGTGGTAGAAAATAAGAGGTCCAGATTCAATTTTCACTACTTGAATATATTTATGTTTTGTTGATGTAATATGGTGTGATTTGTACTCTTAAGAAAAAGTTTTAGAAAAACTAAAATGAAAGGGCATGTTCCAAACAATTTTTTTGAAATATCTTATCCAATCTAAATTTTCAAAAATATTTTATCTCAAAAAAAAAAAAAAAAAAAAAAAAAAAAACAACTCTAGATGGTAAAGGTGAGGGTCTAGGCCATAACTCCATGATAAGGTTGAGGCCTCAAACTAAAATGCCATGAATTTGATTATTATTAGTGTGATTTTTCTTCGAGTTTAATATTAATGTTTGGTAAGTATTTGATTGTGACTGAATAAATTTTTTGATTTAGCAATAAATATTTAATGATGTAATTTAATTTATTTTTAAAAAAATCAAAAACAAACTCTAATTTAATTTGATATAAATTGATTGATCTTTTTTCAAATATAATTTGACATAAATATTTATTTGTTTATTTTTCTTATTTCTATTTCTTTTTTCCGTAATCTTTGAAAACACAACCTACTTAGGCCATCTCCAATGGGTATGGACTCCCATTCCCCTCAGACTCCCATTCCCTTCAAATTTCTCTTCCCCTTCAGACTCCTCTTTTTATAGTCATCTTCAGTGACTCAGTCTTCACATTCTATTTAATTTCAATTCTCAAACTTCCCCACTCTCACTTAATTTTTCCAATCTTCACATTCTATTTAATTCCAATTCTCATTCATTTAATAATAATAATAATAATAAAGTTAATAGTAACTTAAATATTGAAATTAATAATAAGTAATTCAACATTGTCATTAATAATAACTAATTTAGCATTGACATTAATAATAAAAAATATTTAATAATAACAATAGAAATCTAGAAATCGTATTTAATTTCAATGTAACTTTATTACAATTTATTCCACAAAATTAATTCTCATATTTTTCACTCTCAATTAATAATAATAGAATTAAATAACAATAACAATTAATGAACATTGTACATAAAATTACAATATTACAAGTTAAAAAAAGTACAAAATGTACAAGTAAGAAAAATATTTAAATGATAATAGATAATTTATTATTATTTAATAAATAAAAAAAATAAGTATATTAAAGTAAGTGCCAATTAATTAAAAGTTTAAATGTAAAAAAAAAAAAAAATAAAGGTATATGGGCTGGGAGTTTCCCAGCCCAAATAAGTAAAATTAAAAACAAACAAAAAAAAAAAGATGAAGGAAGTGGGGCTGGCGCATAGGAAATGCATGGTGAGGTGGGTGAACCCACCGCTCCACATATTTGGGCGGTGGGTAACCACCTCCCACACCCCCCTCAATTTTCTCCCCTTTACTCATCAAACCCCATTTTTTTTCCCCCTCTTTATGAATTCACCTTCCCCCCTTATCAATGGAGATGCCCTTATGTTACATACCTATTATTTATTAATCTAAAAAAAAGTTTAAACTAAAATAATACTTACTCAATCCAAAAATTTCTGTAAAATAGACCTAGAATTACTCGTACAAGTAACAAATATAAGTTAGTAGTACCACAAGGCCAACGCTATGCCTATAATAGAGTCATTTCAAGATGAAGATTTGAGACAGGTTGAATACACGTAAAAAAAAACAGGGTAATAGGAATCATCATAATCTATTTCTACAATCTCGCAAAACCCCAAATTTTGAAGTACGTAGTACTTGTTTTTCTTTTACACGTCTCAGAAAAATGTACAAAATAAAAACGTACTAGTACTATTTCAATTTTTATGTGAGATTTCAATCTTCGCCACTGTTTTTTATTAGTGGGGGAAGGCTAGGCTGCTATATACATAATAATGTACTGTACGTGATTATAAAGAGAGTGTGAAATTTGGTTACATTCATCCTAAGAGTGTGAATTCAGTTCTTGTCGAATATCCAACACTTCGATAAATTGAATCCATCGGGTAGGCACATAATTTCCGTGAAATTTGATGGTCATATTCAATTTCCAAGCTCTGCGATGCTCTGTAAAGCTGGCCTCCACTGTCCTCCTCCCTGGTGCTGCCTTCCCATGCCTCTGCTGCTTCCACTCCCACTTTCGCTGCTTCCAAGGCGATGCGGCTGTTCCCTCTGAAAAAATAAGGCCAAGAAAAACACATGATGAAATAAGCTTCAAGTTTCTCCGAATGAATTAGTAATGTCAAATTGTTACTTCATGTTAGAAAGTGATTTTGAAGAAAAATATTCTTCTTTTTTTCTTTTTTCTCTAAAAATCATGTTATTTGAGACAGTCTCAAAATGAAAATATGAGTAAAACTTCTAGAACATGTGGTTTAAATCATTAAATTTTTTTAGCAGTGAAGTTTGTTACATAAATTGGTAGCAAATTAGTTAAATCTTAAATGAGATGAGGCAAAGTTTACCCTTCCACCCCCCCCCCCCCCCCATTTCGTAATCAAGCTGAAGATTAATAATCACTCATGCAGCAAAGTTTACCTTTTAAGTTTCTACTAGACCCTAAAGATAATATTATTAAAAAAATAGATAATTTTTATTTTTTTTAATGACTGGTTGGCAGAATCTAAACCTTGGCTGTGTTTAGGACCGGTCTCGTGGGTTTCGTGAGACCGAGCCAAAATCCTTTCAAATGAGTTTTCGTCAAACCCGAAAAACCATCAGAAATCTATTTAGAAACCCACACTCAAACTCTTCAAACATATAAAACATTGATTTGACACATACCACCTACTTTGTTCCCTAATTCTCACTAAAAAAGACATTGATTTAACACCTATCACCTACTTTTTCCCCTAAACCCCAACATCCAAACCCAATCCAAGTGAGTTTTCAACATATTCAAACCACAAAACCCAAGAGCCAAAACCCATTCAAATGAAGTCTCACAGGTTTCATCGAAACTCAAACCAATTTTTTTAAACCGAGACCGACGAAACCGAACCAAAACCCATCCAAATAGACCCTTGAATCTTGAAAATTAATATATACTAGTTTAGAGAAAATTCTTAGTGAAATGTGATTTGATCAAACATATATATCTAACCACACTAGACATGGTTTGAATATACCCCTAACCTAGGTTATAGTTTTGTAGAGTATCCTGGTCAACGCTTTACAGACATGGTTTCTGTTTGAAATCCTTAATCTGGGTGTTTGAGACCATGTGACGCCTCTTATTATTGCCACTAATAGTATATCATTGGGTTATGTATACAGCATTATTATTATTAAGAAAAAGGTATATTTAATTAATGGAGTAAATAAAAGTAGGCTTAAAGCCAACTCTTGACACATTATTGATCAAGACTTAAATACTAACACAACGCTGGATTTTACTTGGCACCTGACAATATGCCAGATCATCAACTAAGTTAAGAATTATTAAGATCATAATTTTCACATTTTCTAGGCAAGTTAATTTCGCAATTACAATAGCTTTTGAGTGAGATTACAAAATTACAAAGTAAGGAATATACCAAAAAGGGGGTTGACATCAATTTTTCTTCCCCTAATATCCAAAATGACATTTAGCTCTTTATAAAGATAAATAGTTAAAACACTTCGCTTTTATATTAATAATAAAGTTTGCCTTTCTATAGCCCCAAACACCCTTTCTTTTAGACTAAGATACCAATGTATAAGTCGTAAAGTTGAGCAACTCCTACTAATTCGAATTTTTCTTTAATTCAATGATAGTACTGGTAATTAGTTTATATTTATATTTTGATAGTTTTTTAAATAGATTGGAATAGGGTTTTTGATGTAATGATTGACACGATAATGTATTCTCAGCCTCAAAAAACATAGTACATGGTTCTATCTACCTATTTTCTTATTCACAAGGGAACAAGATTCATATATATTTGACGGGGAGCAGGGAGATAAATTGTTAGAAACTCCAGGATATTAACTAGTCCTAGGGTATTTATTTTTTTTGGTATAAAAATATATTTTTAGTTACATTTTCAAGCGTGTTAAAAAAAATTTCAACGCAAATGAGACAATTAGGGTGTGTGTGGATGAGTTTTGGCCCGGTCTCGCGAGATCGAGTCAAAACCCTTTCAAGTGAGTTTTCGTCAAACCCATCAAACTATAAAAAACTTATTCAAAAACTCACACTCAAACTCTTCAAACCTTTAAAACATTGATTTGACATCTACCAACCTATTTTCCCCCCAAATCTCACTAAAAAATATAGGGCCTGTTTGTCTCGTCTTTCGGAGAGTGGTTTGGGAAAGTGGTAGAGGTTTGAGAAATAATCTCGATTTGCGTAATGTTGTTTGTTTGTGTTTTGGGAGAGTTGTTTGGGAAAGTAGCCGCAATTGTTGACTTTTCTAATATAGAGATAAATAGAACTAGAGTAGAAAAGTGGCCTGTTTGTTTGGCCTTTCGGAGAGTGGTTTGAGAAAAAAATTACTGTAGCTAATTAATTGGGGAAGTGGTTGGATTGTTTGTTTGGCCTTTCCGAAAATCGAAATTTTTTTCGGAAAAGCGAGACAAACAGGCTAATATTGATTTGACACCTATCACCTACTTTTTTCCCTATACCCCAACATCCAATCCCAATCCAAGTGAGTTTTCAACTTATTCAAACCACAAAATCCAAGAGTCAAAACCTATCCAAATGAAGTCTCAAAGGTTTCAACAAAACCACCCAAACCAATTTTTTTAAACCGAGACTCACGAAACTGAGCCAAAACCCATCCAAATAGACCCTTAGCTCTTTTTAAGATTTCAGGACGAAGCAATCTGCAATCTATGTATATCACACAGAAATAAATAAATATATAAAAACCCTCTTCAAAAGATTATTACTTCCTCCGTCCCTTTTTCTATTTTTACATACTTTCACTTAATACACGGAGTTATTAGGTAAAAATAAAAAATAGAACTTTTTTAGTTATTTTTACATATATGTTCTTAAAATAATGGTAAGATAGTTAGTCGTGTCACAGAGTATTATTGAAAAAAATAATTTCAAAGAATTGTATTTAGGAACATTCGAAAAGTGAAATAGTAATAAAAATTTCGACACCTAGAAAGTAGTATTTATTATTATTACCTTGGTAGAAACGCCATTTTGTAATTTGGATTTGGGATTGGAACCGGCCTGGTTTTTTCTGGACTCTACATTGAACGCTCCCCTCTCCTTCAACAACTTCCCCAACTTCACACATTTCTTAGCAGCAAACTCTTTCAACACATCTATTAATTCAATTATAAAATAAAAATCACAATTAAGATAACAATACAATAGTAATTAATTAATTATTACAGTAATTAAAAACTAATAACATACCTTCAAAACTGATTAATCGATAAACATGTCCGATAAGCAAAGTATCATCCGGCCGGAGAAGCTTCAGCTGCCTGACCGGCGTGCCGTTCTCCGTCCTCGCCGCCGCCGGCGAGCCGACCAACATCGCGACGTAATGGCCTGGATTTGAATTCATCACCTCATTAGCACTAATCGACCAGTAAATCCTCTCCACCTTGTTGCCGGGGTGCTGAATCACCACCGTCGCCGCCTCAGCCGCTTGGCAGTTCCCCATTATAATTTATAATAAAACAGCAATTGATTAAAATTGACCGAATGTATATAGAATTTCTTCTGCAACAGAGGGTGGGCAGTTGAGCGGTAATTAATTTTCTGGATTTAAAACCGAAAAAAGGGAAATATTAATTAAAGAAGGTGACGCACTATATTACGTTCTCCGACGTCGTTGGATAATGAATGAAGGCGAGAATTCAGAGATTTGACAAATATTTGAAGATTCGTTTAAGAGAATAAAAAGGAAAACAAGAAACAAAAGCCTGAGTTTACATACGTAATGTGCGTTTTGTGGGTTTCAAACTTAATGGGGATGAAGCATTAACATTAAAAAGAAAAGGTAAATATATAGTAGCAATTGGGAGGCAAAATTATTAAAATAGCCCTTTAATTTTGGGACTTTTTTAAGATAGTCCTGTAATTATAATCGACACATAATTTAGTAGTTTAATTTTCGTCCTATATCAAATTTAGCCCTATTCTTAACAAATTTCATCCTATAATTGTTCTTAAATTAAATAAATAAATATCAATTTCCATGTTGCATTTACAATTTACTAAAAGTCACCCGATAAAATTTATTATGTACAAGACTACTCTCTCTATTTTTTTTTTTAATTTGTCGTTTTTGATGATTGCATACAGATTAAGAACGTTAATAAATAGCTGTTTTTTTAAAGTAAAATCCCCAAAATACACTTTTAATCAAATAAATAAATCATTAATTACAAGTTTTAACAAGAAGGATGAAATTGATAGAAAAACATTAATTTTACATTGTACTCTTAAGAAGACAAATAAAAATAAACAATATTGTTTAATGGAGGAAGTATAACTGAAGTAAAATGAAAATTAAAAGACTAATTAATTCTAAAATATGATAAAATTAAAGAACCAAACGCATGTCTATTATAATTATAATTATAGGAGTACTATCTATAATAAATTAAGGGGCCTCAAATTCAAAGCTAGGAATATTATTCCTGTATATAATTTTGGCATATATAATTGAAATGAAATGAAGAAGATAGATAATAAACATTAAAGAGGAGAGGAAACGTGGAGTGTTAGATAGATCTGCCAAACAACCTGCAAATAGAATAGGAGGTTTATGACAGACTTTGCGTATGAGAGCGGATGAGAAATTAAATCAGATGGAGATGGAGATGGGGATAGGAAGCTACAGTCCTGAGGCCTACCTACCTAGTTGGGCATTGGAAATTAATTATAAGAAGCTAAATAAATTATATATACTTTATAAAATTACACTTTTGCTTTTGCTTAATAGAAGAATCTATATTTGGTAATATTGGTTTCATGGTATTGAAAAAAAAAGTCGAATGTATGTAACTTTATGAAATATAGAACAAAACTGTTGAGAATTCAATCATATAGAACTAAATTGATATTTTGAGAAAATAAGTTTCATTCTATAATAGTGGATTAAAGCACTACAAGAAATTAATGTTTTTGCAACAACTTACTAACAAATGTTTAAGAACAATTAATTGTTTATGTTTAAGAAGTCGCAGAACAAGTTATTGTGGAAGACCCACTGCGGTTCTAAGGTGTAGTACATAATATTGTTTATTTCTTGTTCTACAACCATTTCAAGAGTTTTGGTTAAAAATAAGGATCGATCGAGATTGGAGCTTTCGCTACTCCTGCAAGTATCACGCGCACAAATTATTGTAGAATCGTGAGTGATTGAAATTCCACAACGCTAAATCGTATTTTGAGTCGTCGAGGATGCTCAAATATCTTGTAGTATGTAATTTTGCAATATTGACATCAAAATATATAGAAGCTACTCCGATCCAATATGTTGTAACCAATTTATGCAAATTAATGAATTTCATTGTGATACTACTACATATACATAGTTTTGCTAGCTACGTAGCTAATTTCAAATTACAAATACAAATAACATGAGCAAATAATTTTATTGTTATTCTTCAAGATTCTAACCATTTTAACTGAAAAAATGATAAATGTACTAATTCTAAAAATTGGTTCATGACTTTGTTAGTTTATACTTTTTTTTTTTTTTTATAATTTTGATAGTTTATACTTCACATACATGTTTTTACTGAAATTATCACTTTTCGAGTACTTCCAGTTCCTCAATTCATGAAGTTAACTGTCTTTGAGAGGAAAATTTATATAATAGATGGGAGATTAAAAAAAAAAAAAAAACTAACTGCTGACAATTAAATTAAACAATTGGCATAAGAGAGTATCAATATCAAGGAGACATATATACATGCTAGTTGACTTGTAATTTCCAAAGAGATTGTTTGTTGTCTTGAATGGACAAGTGAAGTAACGGCTGCAGATCCTCTATACCACACAAATGTACCACATTTGTGTACCACCATTATAAAAGTGACACATGTCAAAACTAAATAGCATGCATTGCATAGGATTATATTCTCCACCATTTCTCCTTCTTATCTCCATTTTTTGTTTTAACATCTTTATTTGTAAATAATAATACCGACTTTTATATATTTAGGCTGCGATTTAATGACATTATATATTTGTGTACCATTATTTGTAAATAATAATACCGACTTTTAATGAAATTAGCGAAATAACAACTCAAAATTTTGAATTATACTTTAAAAAACTATTTTTTTATTTTGAAATAAAATCAATATAAATATATTATTATTATTTATATAAAATAATAATAAAAATTATTTTTAAAAAATATAAACTAGCTATTGGAGTGAAATGATATGATTATTAAAAAGTAATCTCTTAAAATATAAACTAGTTGTTGGAATGTTGAGTAAAAAATGAAAGTGTATAATATTGTTCATTAATTATATTTTTGCACATTTTAATTTTGAGTAAAAGTTTGAAAAAATATTTACTAGTCATAGATTATGGCCGAATTAAATATTAATTAAATGAATTTATCAGTCACTTGCTATATGATAAATTATTATATTATACGATATAATTATTTCTCAAAACCATATAAAGTTTCATCTAAGAAACCCAAAAATTAAAAATCTTAAAATATAATTAATGAACAAAAAAAAATGTTAAAACCAAAAATGGAGATAAGAAGGAGAAGGGTGGAGAATATAATACTATGCAATGCATGCTATTTAGTTTTGACATGTGTCAATTTTATAATGGTGGTACACAAATGTGGTACATTTGTGTGGTATAGAGGATCTGCTGCCGTGAAGTAACCCTGGATTGGATTAATAACACTTTCAATCCACTTTAAGCCATTAAGTTATACTAAGGGACATATATTTTTTTATGCCTAATTTAACTATTATTACAAATGAAGAGTCGAAGACAGACGTTATCATGTTAGTATTTGTAATAAAAAAAAATACTAATACGAGACAAGTTGTAAGCGAGGCTTGTGAAATTGGTAATTTACGTCTGACCAAAATTTGGGGTTAAATTCTTAGTCTAAAAAATTATGTACTTCTTTGAGGGTGGCATGCAGCTGAGTGTACATGTCAGTGAAAAAAAGAAAAACTATTAATGCCAGAAGGGACATAATTCTATCTCAATGAAAAAAAAAGGAAAAGAAAAAAAGATCGATCCATATAAAAAAGGTCGGGTTATTTTTCAGTCGAACCATCAATAAAATATATATAAAAAATAATTTGGTACTTTATTAAGTGTGTTTTCCCATCTTAATAATCAGGGACGGATCCAAAATTGAAATTTGGGAGGGGGACTAGATACCAATGAAATTTACTAAAATTATATTTAAATTATTTTAATAAGTCTACAATGATAGTAAATGTTACAAAACAGACTGTCCTCAAATTCATTAAATAGTATTTTTTGGCAAATCATTTATATATTTTACCTAGATATTTCAATTTTTTTTAGAAAATATGAAAATATAAAAAATTATATGAGTGACTTATCAAAATTTCTATTATGAATGTATATCTCATTGAAGTTGAAATAGGAAACAATCCTTAGAAGCTAAAATACTTCAATTTGTCAAAAATAAATAGTACACAAACTAGTTTAAACTTGGGCTCTATCCCGTCCTCAATCCATAAATAAAGATAAGTGGATTTGCGCATAGTAGCATTTATATACACTATCTTTCTTTTTAGTGAAATATATACATTTGTAAGTACTAATTATTTTATTTCACATGTGGAGTATAATACAAAAATAAAAATACAAAAAAATCTTCCCAACTATATACATTTCAATAACGAATCGACTTATATCTATATTCAATAATACATGTATTTCGGATGATTAGTATTTTCAATCAGATCTCTAATCTAAAATATATACTATCTAATTCAGAAGGAACTCAAATTAAAATTCGTTCAGTTGGCAAGAATCACCTCATGGTGGGTCCCATTGCGGATTCAAACTGGCCCATCGAGTCAATTCTTCTAGTAATTGATCGCAAATTGTTTTCGATTTTAAACTCAACTAACTTCATTTATATTTGCATTTAAGGAACTGAAAATGTCTTATAACTAATGTCTTATGATTATGACGGTTCAAGATCCTCTGTACCATTTTTAGTGTACCATTCTTGTGTATCACTAATAATTAATTGTCACATGTACATGTGATAATTAAAATAATTGTCAAATGTACAAGTGACAATTAATTATTAGTGATACACAAGTGTGATACACTAAAAGTAGTACAAAGGATCTACACCCGATTATGACATGTTTAGTTTTCACTATTGTATTACCTATTCGTCAATGTTGTTAAAACCGGACCGGACCGGCCGGTCCGACCGGTTGGACCGCGAACCGGTGGCTGGTCCGGTCCGGTTTACCCCATAAAACCAGTTCCTCCAAAACCCACTTTGAACCGGGTTGAACCGGTTCGAAACCGCCGAACCGGTGAACCGGTATGGACCGGTTCAACCCGGTTTTGATTTTTCTTTTTTTTTTATTTTTTTAATGTTAAAAATTCTTGTAAAAGTTGGGATTCGAACACCAAACCTTTAGAGTGAAAGGTGACTTCCTTACCATTTGAGCTACATCACTTTTGTTGAATTTTTAGTATAAATTAAAATTTATAAATTATAAAAACTTGTTGCCAAATTTATTTATAAATTAGATAATTAACTCAAATAAATATTTTACACATTATGAACGAAAATTAATAATCAAATAATAAATTTTAATAATTTATTCTATAAAATATTTATTTTCAATATTATTTTTAGGATAAATAGTCAAATCGATATAATATGCAAATTTGACTTTGAATATTAGACTTTTATACATAACCATATTTTAAAATTTATGATTTTCTTAGTATGTTGAATTTTTAACTTACACTTTTAAATTTTTATAAAGAAATATAATCATTTATATGAGCATACAAATTAGTACCATATTACCGTTTTGATATAAATTAGATAAATATTATATGATTTAATTTTAGTATAATATAACAAAATTTATATTTTTAATCAATGGTAGGATAATGTTTAAATTTTACGCACATTACATATTCTTTAAAATTAAATATATTTATTATATTATTATGACGTTATCCGGTCCGACCAGCGGTCCGACCGGTTCGACCAGTAAAACCAGTAACCAGTCGGCTCACCGGTTCACTGTCCGGTCCGGTTCTGAAAACATTGCTATTCGTAAGGTTAATTAAACCGCCATTACTAATATTTCTAGTATTCCATGCATCAACGGATTTGAAATGCTGTAGCCTGTATTTATTTTATGAATCTTGTATATATTAAGTCATACGTAAGTAAATTTAGATTACCCGAAAACTTTTTAATTAAAATGTTCTTAGAAAAAGTACAAGCTAGCTAGGTGCCTATTCTACGTGAAATTAAGTCGTTAGCTCATTTTGTCTTGATACGGGTCGGGGTTGATTCGCGTCTCGCATTTTAAGATTGGGCTATAATTTATTTGTACTTAATTCAACATCAGGTCAAACTCAAATCTAACTCTAAATTGAATAAAATCCTAAACATATGTATATTTATTGATTTGACTAGTATCATATCTTTTTTTCTCTACATAAATTATTGATTCGACAAGAAACAACGGTTGAGTCTAGTAAAATGAAGTAATTGTTTCAAGATGACGAACTCAAGTTTGCCATCTCTATCGGAAGACGTGTTTAATGTGTCCAACGTTACGTATAATAATATACTAAATCATACACGTACAATACTTGAATATCCTTGCAAAATCGAAAACAAGAAGAAATTATCCAATTCTATTTCAAATTTTCAAACCCATAAAACAAAACATTCAAATCCAAATCCGCTGCGCCCCTGCCTGCTAAATATTGAAAAAGATTAATTTTCATAAAGTTGATTGTATTATAAAGTTTGTGAGTTGTGACCAGCTTTTTTGCTAGTATCTTATGGTTTATTCAGTACAATTAAATTAGTGTTATTGCAGGTGTAATTGATTAATTAGTTGTACGTGGTCGTGGAGATCTGGACATGCACTGAGAAGTTCTGTGTGGGTGCACGAGGGGCAGGAGTAGTGGGACCATATCCCAGCTATATATGAGGTTTAACCTTAATTATTTTATTTAATACGAACAAAATTAAAGCCGGAAAGTTATATTAGGTACAATTAAAAAATCTCTTACACATGTGACATTTTTAAGGTAATGTGTTGCATGCCAAGCTGTTTCTTTAAATAACAATGTAGTTTAATAATACGATCTAATTTCAAAAGAAAGAAGGGTGCATGATTGGCCGAAATCATTACTTCAAATGAAAGCAATTTACTGTTTGAATTTATATTCTATATGTGAATAAAATTAGTTGAGAGTAAGGGGTCGTGTCTGTTCGATCTGAAGAGGTACCCTTTGGATCGAAACAGTACAATCCAAACATTGTGTCTTTTGCGAAAAGACATTTTTGAGTCTATAAATAGGAGACTTAATCTGGCCAATTAGGTATTCTATTTCCGACAATAATCAAACAATTACTCTCATCTCAACTTTAAGTTTATGTCGAATTTTCTATTTGTTTCGGTTCGCCGTGGGTTCATTATTTGTGCAAATAATGAACAACAGACTGTTGTATCTTGGGAGACTACCGGGAATCAAACTGTATGCACCGTGGCAGCCCCGGAAATATTGTCTTAAGGAAATTTGTTTCGGCAAGCCTCAGTCTAATTTCCTTATTTTTTACGTAAAGATTGAAGTGATCTTTGATTTCGATACAAGTAAGTATTTCTCACTATTATTTTTTGTGTTAGATCGAATTATTTAAGTACACAGATTGTTAGACACCAACAATCTTAAGACAATAATTTTGTTTAATTAATCTGTGTGAATGCATAATTATTTGTTAAGCACAAATCATGTTTCCCACTTGAAATAAATGAAGAGTTGATTAAGATCTTTATGAGAATACTCTATACATAATATGAAAAAAAAAAAAATTGTGAATTTAGTTTCGTCTGAATAGCAACAGAATTTTATTTTCTGTAATTGTGAAACCAAAGTCTTTTATTCTCTGCGAGAGAAATATTGAATGAACTGGCATAGATTTCCATCAATTTGGAATAAACTGGAACCAATCATTTGATGCTATAATGTGGAAATGTGAATTAGCAATTGACTTGAGTAAATGAGAATTGAAGATGCAGAGGCATTTCTTTTTTCATTAAAAATAATTACTCATTAAGCGCATTTTCATATGAATCGGTACATTAGTGCCGCTTCGTGGATTGTGATTTTAATAATAAAAACACTATGGCATGAGAAACGGTTTGTGTGTAATGCTTTCAAGACTAGGTTTCATTTAACACTCTGCATGAGGATGCGAATCGGTGCAGTAGAAAAAGAAAAATTTTAGTTTATGAAATTAGTGGGATACACATAAGCCGAAAGATTTCTATCTCTTGCGAAGAGGTGATCCAATGAAAACGCTATTTTCGAAACTAATGAAAACTATACTGATGCTTTTGTGAGTCCCTTTTAATTAATTGGCATATATATGTGGAGCGGTGGAATAATTCACTAATGGCCAATGTTGTTCATTGAATCATTGTTAACATTAATTATGCGTTCATGTATGAAAATCCAGATATAGAGTTCTAATGAAATGAATAATCTTTTTATTCTGGAGATTAGAAACCATCAATTGAATTAAAAGAAAATTCATAACCATTCAATTCAGATGCTGATTCCGTACAACTACGGAGATGTCATGAATGGGCGCAAGTATAAAATAATTTTGGTTAGATTGTGTCTTCAATATTCCAAGTCTAACTACAAAATTTGATTTCAATGATTTGGGTAACCGGAAGTAAGTTAATGCATTTCTTTGCGAAAGAATTATAAATGGATGCATTTATAGCAATGCTTCTTTACGGATTGAGCCGTAACCATTCACATGATTGAAAATGTGATTTTAATACATGACTTTTAAAATTGACCGCGAGTCATTGGATAAATAGGAGTTCCTATTTAATCTTGTGCAAATAAAAATAATGAAATGATTTTTGTTTGAGGAATTGTACAAGTTAAAATGAATTATTTTTCTTATAAATACTTTAGTGGTGCACTAATTTATTTGTAGAAGTAAATGATATATATCATTACTTAGCTAGTAATTTAAATAAAAATGTAATGACATGAGCATTAAATTATGGAATTCATATGAGTATGTGATTCATGGCTCATGTACATTTACTTAATAAGTGCGACTTATATATATGCGAGGTATATTAAAAGCATATAAGTTTACTAATAGCCTTGATATGGAGATAAGGGACAAATTAGTATTAATCTCATATTATTATTTTATTTGAGATTGATTATTTATGTGTGAAAATAGTTATATTTATTTGAAAAATATGATTTATTTCAAATCAATATTTTATTTGAGAAAATATTGATAATTTAATTTTGAAAAATAATAATAATTTGTTTGTGAAATAATTATAAATATTTTAAATCAATATGTTATTTGAGAATATATTGATAATTATAAATTATTTGTGAAATAATTATAATTTATTTGTTTGTGAACAATGTAAGAGTTCAAAAACTTTTGAACAAATTTATATTAACTGTGTGATCTTGAAATCATTACTAACTCGTAGAGTTTGAGAATGTATTTAATCACATTGATATTATTGCTCTATTTATTGAGTTATAAATACGAGGCAATAAAAGTATTTGCGAAATACGAAAATATGCATTTGTGAATTACATATCCGGATAATGGAATTTAAATTCTTATATCCAAATTGTGGGGGTAAATATGAATATATTCATTTACACAATATTGTGTTAAATTAGGAATAATTCGTCAAATAATTTACCTAGCTCAACTCAATTGAATTTGGTTGCTAAAATAACAGAATTTTAAGATGTGGTTAAACATCAATCTTTAAATTCAGGTTTACTTGACAACTTGTGGGGGAAAGCTCGTTAGATGTCTAGAGACATATAAAGTCGGGTTTCATACAAGAAAGTCAATTATCATTCCATATGAGTTCTGGAAGGGAAGAAAAATCAAATACCTTATAATGTGGGGGTACTTGGTTCAGATTTCGGTTTCACCACCGGAAAAAGATAAATAATTTTAAAATATTAATTACTACTAGCTTATGCAATAAATAGTAGCAGTTCATATTTTTTGTGTTTAAATCTGAAATAAATGTAATCATGTGAACTGAGTTACGTGATTTAACATTAATTGAGAATGTAAGAAGGAATTGAGAGAATCATTTCTTATAAAATTGATTCTTCTTTTGGCTCAGATTTATTTTCAGTAAGCGTGATTTACTGATATTAAAATATGATAAAGTAATATTATTTATTATATTATTTACATAAATCTTTTTATAATTAGAGTTAATTATAATTTTTTTTTATTCTGCGAGAATAAACATTATAGTCTAACCCATTTTAGACTAGAATATTTTGCGAAAATATTTAATTAATTTTGATCAAAGGGGTCAAATTTGTGAAGTTTATAATTATATTTAATTAAAAACTACAATATTCTGCGAGAATATACATATGAATCCTACTTCAACATGAGTTTGTTGAAGAGATAAATGAGCTAAAAGCTCTAAGTTCTTCGATCTAGATATTCCAACTTATATGTAGAGGATTAACCTCAAACATATAAATAAATAATATCACATTCCAATATCGTGGATTGGAAATAGACGATTGACAGTGACTTACATTCATAAAATTGGTAGACCTCGAGGAGTGAACCAATTAGATGTAGATGGATTTTTAAATTAAAGAGTTTAAAAATTTTGATAAGTCAATCGATAAAAACTAGGCTAGACTAGTAGCCAAGTTGCCTTATAAAAGAAATAATTTTACTTCTTTGATTCATATTCACTAACGATTAAGATAATATCCATTTGAATGTTAATAGCTCTAATAGCTATATACAATGGATGTTAAAATTATCATCCTTAATGGTGAATTATGTGAAAAAATTTATAAGGAGTAACTAAAGAGTTTCGTTGTTAAATAAAAAAGAAAACATAGTTTACGAAACTTATGCATTTTCTTGTTGACGTTTAACAAACTCCTAAATAATGACACGAAAAATGTGATAGTGTCACTAACAAATTATGACTGTCATATTAATAAATATGACAAGTGTGTCCATATAAACTAACTAGATAATTGAGTATCAGAATTTGTTTATATGCAAACGATATGTTAATATTTGAGACTAATACTGTGAGTATTAAATCCATTGAGAAAATATTAACTTATGATATGAAAAACTTCGGTTTAATCAATCATGATTAAGAGGTCATGTGATGATATTAAACTATCTCAAGCACATTATGTGAGATGAGTTATAAATAGTATAATACTTATGAAAAGGGATTTCATAATTCTATTTAATTTATACCTTGTGTGCAATACGAAAATAAATGAGATATAATATCACAATTTGAGTATGCTCATAAAATTAGATGTCACGCATATATCGTAAAATGCAAGAGGCTAGACATCGTCTCTTTAGTTAATAAACTAAGGAGATACATGAGCAATTTTAGCAAGATTCGTTGGCATGCATTAATGAGAATGCTTGAATCTAGAATACATACATATGTGCATTAGATTTGAAAATTTTCAAACGATCCGGGAGGGATATAGTAATGCAAATTAAACTTCTGATTTAGATGAAACAAAGTTTATAAGCGGATATGTATTCAATTTCGGAGGCACCGCTATTTCCTGAGAATCTTCCAAACAAACGCGTACAGCTCAATCCACTCTGAAATTAGAGTGCATAGCATTAGATAAAGTTAGTAAAGAATTTGAGTGGTTTCACAAAATTCATGGAAGATATTTTAATATGACTGAAAATTGTGTTAGTCATACATAAAATGCGATAATCAAGCGGTGATACACAGAGCTCAACAAACTCTATGTATAATGGTAAATTCACGACATAATTGTTGTCGTCGATACAATACCGAGAGACATCTACTTTCAAATAGAATGGACTTTATAAAGTTAAGAGATAATCCTAATTCCGGATATTAAAGGTTTATCTAGAGAGTAGTATGTGCATCGAGGAGAATGGTCTTAAAGCCTAAATTAGACTAAGTTACCTCGTACGGAAACCTAACCTGGCGACTGGAGATCCCACGGACCAGGTTCAATAGGACAACCAGTCTTGGCTAACTTAAAAGAAAGCACTTAAGAGTGTAACTCTATCCCATTCTTATGATGCAATAAGTGCAAGCCTACCGCGTTTATAAGGTTAAGCAAACGCTTTTAATGACGTCTATACCTTGTCAAGAACAAGTGGAGTATGGTAGAATACTCTTGATAGATGCGGTCACCTATGTTAGTGTGAGCTGGGTCGGCTCGTTGAGATTTTCTTTATAGGCTGAAATTCTCTAAAGCACTCGCATAACCAAGAATGTTCAGGGCCAAAACGAACACAACCGAGAACTTGAAACAAATCGGTTTAGTACTGTGTTAAGTTTATTGTCTTAGTTTACACTAACAGCCGACGGTTCAAGATGAAATATTTCACCGATTGGCTAAGTAAATCCGATAAGCTTTAACTAGGGAAGGTTCAAGATGAAATATTTCACCTATCTCGATGCGGTATTATTCCTAAAGAAATTTCGACATGATATGTCTTATGTGAAGGAACTAGGAGAACTATTTTATTCATGTGGGGGATTGTTGGAATTTATATTCTATATGTGAATAAAATTAGTTGAGAGTAAGGGGTCGTGTCTGTTCGATCTGAAGAGGTACCCTTTGGATCGAAACAGTACAATCCAAACATTGTGTCTTTTGCGAAAAGACATTTTTGAGTCTATAAATAGGAGACTTAATCTGGCCAATTAGGTATTCTATTTCCGACAATAATCAAACAATTACTCTCATCTCAACTTTAAGTTTATGTCGAATTTTCTATTTGTTTCGGTTCGCCGTGGGTTCATTATTTGTGCAAATAATGAACAACAGACTGTTGTATCTTGGGAGACTACCGGGAATCAAACTGTATGCACCGTGGCAGCCCCGGAAATATTGTCTTAAGGAAATTTGTTTCGGCAAGCCTCAGTCTAATTTCCTTATTTTTTACGTAAAGATTGAAGTGATCTTTGATTTCGATACAAGTAAGTATTTCTCACTATTATTTTTTGTGTTAGATCGAATTATTTAAGTACACAGATTGTTAGACACCAACATTTACTACAACAACAAACAATATTTAGGTAATGCTAATCATGCAACAATCTAGGGTAGAAGCTAGATCATTTTTCAATCCTGAATTTTGTTCTCATACAAACACTGAGTTATTTGAATATCACATTTGTCCCATATACGAGGCTGGGCTGGGCCTTATGGTTCCGACTCCACTTCATTTCTATGCAGGCTTGAATGTTGGGGGAGGCAGAACTAAAGGGCTTAATTTCTAAATAGTCTTAAGGCCTCAAAATTTTGAAGGCTGGGGAATTAAAAAAGGCTTAATTTCACTTTGCACTATAGGAGCATTTTCCACTTTGCATCCTACCAAAAAATTTATCCCACTTTGCATCCTACAAACCACAATGTTGCTTCAAAATGCACCATCAATTAATTTCAGCCCATTTTAGTTGCCGGAATAAGGGCAAATTCATCCAGTCACATTAATAAACATCCCAATTTATTTTTCGTAATTTTCTTTCCCCTTAGAAAAATAATTAATAAAAGTACAATAGAAACTATTATTATTTTATTACAACATAAATAAAACATTTCAAATACTGAAAAAGCAATGAATAAAATACTATATAATAATGGAGCAAGCAAAAAATTAATAGAATATTAATATAGAATAATGAACAATGGGGGTCAAAGAAATTAAATAATTACGTATGGCTTTAATATATGCAGATCAAGATTTGCATTATATATATATATATATATATATATATATATATATTCTAGATTAATTAAAAAGAGAAAATGCAAGAAAAAGTTACACGTGAATTTCATGACACATACATAAAATTATGTTTCAAAATTTCAAAATAAATCAATCAAAAAAAAAAAAAAGGGGGAAATTAATCAACACAGGCCATGCATCTGGATGAAGAGTGGAGTAGCATACATTTTAATTTGCAAATGTCTTGTGTATATTATGACATTAACTATATCTCATTTTGACCTTTTATTGTTTTTAGAGGGAGATTGGGATGGTTATTAATGTGATTGGACGAATTTATCCTTACTTCAGTGACTAAAATGGCCTGAAATTATTCGAGGGTGCAATTTGAAGTGAAATTGTAGTTTGTAGGGTGCAAAGTGAAAAACACTCCTATTTGTAGGGTGCAAAGTAGATAGGGTGCAAAATAGAATTAAGCCGATTAAAAAAAGAAAAGAAACTAGGTACACGTATTAAATCACATATTTTTAAATTTAATTGATATATAGTATAATTTTGTATGATAATTGATTTGGTTAAAAATCGTACTAATTTACTTTAAACACTTACTTACCGAGTTGATATATAGGTGATAACCGTTCAAAATAATGTTCATTCCAATAAAAACTCAAAGGGCCGGTCTGATTGGTGTTTGGGAAAGTAGTTTGGGAGAGTAGTTGAGGTTTTTGAAATAATCTCGATTTACGTAATGTTGTTCGTTCGGGTTTTGAGAGAATGATTTGAGAAATAAAGTAGATAATAGTTTTTATGGAAGAGTTGTAGGTGTAAGATGTGTAAGACTTTATGTCAAATCATGTTTGTTGTGAGATAAATTGTGTAAGAGATATGTTAATTTATGTCAAATCACAGTAGAGCTCAGAAATAAGAAAATTGTTGTTTATTTGAGTGAGAGAATAATTTGAGAAAATATGTTTGTTTGGCATTTTCCAAACACAATTAATAGAGCTAAATAACAATAACAATTAATAAACATTGCACATAAAATTACAATATTATAATTTATAAAAGTACAAAATGCACAAGTAATCAAAAAATTTAAATGTTAGTAAATAATTTATGTTATTATTTAAATAAAAAATAATATATATATGGGAATTAACAGTTTAAATAAATAAAAAAAGAAAAGGAAAGTATATGGGCTTGGGCAAACCCAATTAAATAAATAAAAAAAAATTAAAAAAAAATCCCCAACAAGAAATGTGTGGTGCGGGGGGTTGTAAATCTTTGACACTTTGCCTCTCCATTTTCACCCCTCTACTCATTGAACTTAATTTTTTCTTCCTCTTCCCATGGATTCACCTTCCCCCTCCCTCTTCAATGGAGATTACCTAATATAACATGGTCTTGACTTTCACATATAAACATTTTCGGATTTTTTGCACTTTGCACCCCCAAAACGTGGGAAATAGGCACTTTGCACCATTGAAATTTAGATTTATCACTTTGCACCCTAGAAATATGAAAAATATAGCACTTTGCACCCTCTTATATTTTCAAACAAAAACTCAAGGGCAAAATAGGTAATTCTATTGTAAATCTTTGACACTTTGCCCCCCCCAAAATAAAATTAGAACTTAACACTCCCTAATTAAGAACAAATTAACAACTTGCAAGCCCGAAACACAATAAATGGACACTTCGCACCCAAAAATACAAAATTAACACTTAACACTCTCAAATTAAAAAAAAAACTCAAACCCCTCATTTTTTCCGCAAAGTTGACCATTAAAATGAATTTTTGTTAAGGCAAAATAGGTAATTATTTATGGGACTTTGATATGTTAAAGTAGATAATGAGTCTTCGAGAAGTTTACTTGTACTTTATTTAGTTATTTATGGTTATATTGTTGAAAAGAAAGATTGAGAGAGAAATGAGTATTCGAGTATTTATAATTGTATTTTGCAAAATTTAAGTAAAAGAATGAATTACCTATTTTGCCTTAGACTTTTTTCCGATAGTCAACTTTGACGGAAAAAATGAGGGGTTTGGGTTTTTCAAATTTGAGGGTGTTAAGTGTTAATTTTGTGTTTTGGGGTGCAAAGTGCCCATTTACTGTGTTTCGGGGGGTGAAAGTTACTGATTTGTTCTTAATTAGAGGGTGTTAAGTGTTGATTTGCCCTTGATTTTTGTTTGAAAATGAATGAGGGTGCAAAGTGCTGTATTTTTCATATTTCGAGGGTGCAAAGTGCTAAATTTAAGTTTCGGGGGTACAAAGTGCCTATTTCCCACATTTCGAGGGTGCAAAATGCAAAAAACCCAGCATTTTCATTTCTTAGATCAATACTTTGTTTAAATTTAAATGAAATTCAAAACACCTCGTATATAATTTGATTTAACAAAATATCTGGGTTATTTTTATTCTTATAATTTATAATATGTTATATTAATTCTTGAAAGTTCAATTGCTTTAAAAACAAAGTATTTATATTTCCGTTTGATGTTGTTTGTATCTATAGTTGCATATGTGGGAATCATTTACAATTACATGGTAAGCAATGTTTTCAGAACTGGACTGGACAGTGAACCGGTGAGCCAACTGGTTACTGGTTTTACTGGTCGAATCGGTCGGACCGGATAACGTCATAATAATATAATAAATATATTTAATTTTAAAGTATATGTATTGTGTATAAAATTTAAACATTATCCTACAATTGATTAAAAATATAAAAAAAATTATATTATACTAAAATTAAATCATATAATATTTATCTAACTTATATCATAACCCGGTCCAAACTAATGATTTTTGGAGTAACTTGTTTTAGGGGTAAATCGGACCGGACCGGACCACCTCCGGTTCGCGGTCGAACTGGTCGGACCGACCGGTCCCGTCCGATTTTAATAACATTGATGGTAAGTGATAGTTTCACTTTTCACAAATAAATAGGTATTGAACACCCTATATTATTGACAATTGTCAATAATTTCTCAAATCATTAGGTGACGTTGATTTTTAAAAAAAATCAACAATATTCTTATTGTTTAAATATTCTATGTGGAGCCTTGATAGCGGGATGACTACACTTACAAACTAAATGAAAACTAAATATTTCTTGATTCAAAAATATCGAATCTCGTTTTAATTATCATTTGACATTCCAAGATTGAACATGACAATATATTATATATGTACAAAAATATTATTGTCATTTCAGGAGAAGTCAATACTTAAATTATGGCTGTATATAATATTTTTTTTTAGAAATTATGATTGTATATAATGAAAAAAAGCATAAATGGTATAAGAGTAAGATAAAATGATTGTTTTTTTTTTCTTTCTTTCTTTTTAATGTTAAAAATTGATTGAAGTAAACTAAAGTTTTCTTATATCTTCCGTTTCCCGTCACTTTCAATTTTCGTTTTACGACTAGAACAAGAGCAAAAATTAATTCCTTAACTAATAAACCACAATAAAACCCATCTCCGCATCTATTTTTGTCCACAATTTCTTAACCACAAAAAATCATCTCCACAAAAAGGCATCTCCTTGGCCATTCGAATATTTTTGTTCAGATTCGATTTTATTTCTTTCTTCTCTTACTGCTATAATTAAAGAGAGAAAAAAAAAAAAAAAACATTTCCTTACATTTTATTTCTGCATTAATTGGCTGCTCAATTTTAGCTCCCTCCCAATTTTTTAGGCTCAAAATTTCTTGTTCAGTCCGGTGAAAAGACAGAGGAAATTCTTGATACGATCGCTTCTAGCTATTATATAAAGTAACAGTACATAAATACACATATTAATATATTATTATCTTCAATTATTACCAAGACTTTGTTGGCGGCGGAGTGTTTCTTGCGATTTGAGGTATTTTTCTACTATTAAGATTGTTAATTTTCAGTAGATTTCATTTGATTGTTAAATCAATTTTTTCATTTTGTTGATCAATCATGTAATTGTTCTGATTGATTTGCTCATTATGTGTTTGATGTTTGATCAGAATGGGCAAAAATCAAGTAAATTGTGATGGGGTGAAATCTAGCCGTGAATCAAATGAGAATGAGATTGAAAGTTCTTCACCCAGAGAAGGGAAAGGAAAGAGATTGTGGAATAAAGTGAAGTACCAGCTTGTAGAGTATCATTCATTGCCTGGTTATTTGAAGGACAATGAGTTTATTGTTGGTCATTACAGAGCTGAATGGCCTTTGAAACAGGTTTTCCTCAGCGTTTTTTCGATTCACAATGAAACCCTTAACGTTTGGACGTAAGTACTTAGTCTGAAAATCTGTTTTTGTGTTTTTTTGGTTAATTATATCATGGTGATTCTTAAAATTTGAGTTCAGCTACGACCTTTTTCATTGCATACTTCAGTTATATACTGATTGTTGCTTGGTCTTTGGCTATGTGCTCGAATATGGCAGTTTTGTAATTCTCAACTTACAGTAGAGTGTAACATTGCTATACTTCTACTGGAAAGACAATATGAAAGAACGGTTTAGGTGATAGAGGAGGTCAAGAAAGTATTTTCCACAAGTTGTATTTTTTGTTTAATGAATTTTTTGAGCTACAAAATTCAACAATGTGTTTGAGGAGTCGTGATGATAGACTCTCCAGTGACCTATTAGATTAATCCTTTTGAGGTCGGTGGTAGTAAGTATGGATTTGGGAACATTAGATAATGTATTGTAGTCGGAGCTGGAGTTTAAGGTTACGTTTGGTTCTTGGATTCTAGTGACTAGTGAGTAAGATGCTGCAAAAAAATGTTTTAGATAGAACATTGAGCTTCGTTTTTATTTTACTTATCGTTTTACTCACTGAAATCCAAGAACCAAACACAGCCTAGGAGGATAGTAATCAGAAGTTTCAAGTCCTGTAAAGTTGTAATCAGGTAAGGAAGGAGGCTAGGCTTACTTTGTATATTGATGCTATGGTGTTTGTACTGATGAAAATTTTGCTTTTTCACAATTTGTTTACGTTACACTATGAATTTTACTGAAGAAAATGCTGAAAAATATGAAAATGCTTGTTCTTGAATTTTAGTGAAGAAAATGCTGAAAATAATGAAAATGAATAAAAGTCAAAACCTATGAAAGAAGAAACTTTCACATGTGTTTTACTCCCTTAAATCCATTAATCCAAGAACCCTGCATAGCCTTGGGTATTTGATCAGACTTATCATCCTTTAATCTTTCTCTTCTGCAGGCATTTAATAGGGTTCTTTCTGTTCCTCTCTCTGACCATATACACTGCTTGGAAGGTTCCGAATGTCGTGGACCTTCCCACACTACAAAATTTCCCTCATGTGCTGAGAAAAGCTGATTTTCAGAAATTGCACGCGGATCTAGTTACTTGTCTCCCGTCCTTGCCGCACATGCCTGATTTGCACAAACTTCGTGCGGAGTTAAAAACTTCATTGCATTCTATGGACTTGCTACCATCCTTGTCAAATTGGCATATTATGGAACTCCTCTCCAATTGCATACCAGAAAGCATTTCCCACAGCAACCACACTGATATTTGTGTTCTGGTACTTTTCATTTACCTTCCTATTTTATTTGGTTATAAATTATAATTGTGATTGTAAGGACCTCATGAGAAAAGAGTCAAAAATCTAAATTGATAGTTTCCTAAGCTCTAAATAAGGAGAATCAAATTATGGTTTCATTACATGTGTAACATGAGTCTACATTAATAACTTGAGCTCCTTTATTTCAGTATGGTTAAATTTTGTTCTTTTACAAAGATATTGAAAAGAGATTCTGTATGTTTGGTATGGAGAAAAAAAAGAACTACTAAACATTTACAAGCTAAAAGCAAGGTGATCATGTTTTTGGTTTTTCATGAATAATTAGAAGCTACTCTTTGGCAAATTTTGTTATATAATACAAAAACAATGTTAATTCGAACTTTACATCTCAAGCACTAGCAAACAATTCCAACGTTTCCAAAATCTCGTTTTTTTACTTCCTTTCTTAAGCAGAAGTGTTTGCAAACAAGCCTTACACCCACCCATACACACAAATGAATAAACAATTGAATCTATTAGACTATTGTGAAGAACTAATTTCAATTCATGACTTCGTCAATGTTTTGTCATTTTGTTAACATTATTTTTATTTTGCAACTCTTTGCAGCGTAGTATGAAGGAGGATATGGCAAACATTATTGCACCATTACTAGTCCGACCAATCACGCGTTGGCCATTCTTTGCATTCTTAGGAGGAGCCATGTTTTGCCTATTAGCCAGCAGCACCTGCCACCTTCTCTCATGTCACTCCGAACGCTTATCCTATATTTTACTCAGGCTCGACTACGCAGGAATAGCAGCCCTTATCTCAACATCCTTCTACCCACCTGTCTACTATTCTTTCATGTGCTACCCTTTCTTCTGCAATCTCTACTTAGGGTTCATCACTTTACTCGGGATTTGCACAATCTTGGTATCCCTTTTACCCGTGTTCCAGAATCCCGAATACCGTACCTTTAGAGCAGGGCTCTTTGTGAGTATGGGTTTATCGGGTGCGGCACCTATTCTGCACAAGCTTATTTTGTTCTGGCACCAGCCAGAGGCACTACATACGACTGGATATGAAGTCTTGATGGGGGCGTTTTACGGTATTGGAGCGTTGGTTTACGCTATGAGAGTTCCGGAAAGGTGGATGCCTGGGAAATTTGATATTGCTGGGCATAGTCATCAACTTTTTCATGTACTTGTTGTGGCTGGAGCTTATACACATTATCGGGCGGGGCTTGTTTATCTCAGGTGGAGGGATTTGCATGGATGCTGAAGAGTTGTGGAGTTTTTTTAGTTATGTATTATGTAGGAAATTGCTTCTATGTTTGTTAATGTGTGTAATTGCTAGCAATAAATGGTTGGAACTTGGAACGCTTGGATTCCTGAATCTAACTTCATCTGGTTTTAGAGAAAATGTAATGAGTGTATAAACTGTATTAGTTGAAAATGTGGTTGAGAAGAGATGGGATTAAGATGTTTTAAAGTTTGATTAGAATGTTGATAAGATTATAATATTGAGTTTGGTAAGGTAATATAATTTGTATGATTGATTAGGAGTGTGATATGATCTTATTATTGTACTTTTTCTTCATCATTGATCTTAAATGTTGAGCCAATCCTTGTATTTCTCACAAGGAGGATAAGGAGTGTCAGCGGTCGCTGCAGTGAACACCTTCTTCCTGGGGCATAGAGGTTGACCATGGCCGGAACCTGAATTAGCACTTTCTCGGCTTCTTGGTTGTGGCTGCACGATTTGCATCTGGCGATAACTGCCAAATTATTTAATATCAAACCAATTTTCAATATTTTTTTTTGGAACGTCCAAAAGACCTTACTTGTGGTGTCGAAGCAATTGTGTTTAGAGAAAGCGAGGAAGTCGACATTTTTTTCACTTCAAATCAAAATGAGAAGTAGAATGTGTTGTTTGAAATGATTTCTTTGATAATCTCATGAAGTCTTTTATGAAAAATGTGTTGTGTCGTTGAAAGAACTTCACTTTTCTTTTTTATGATCTCATAACCTTTTTTTTTTTTTTTATGTTGTGTATACCATTTTTCTTTCTCAGTTACAGTTATTTAGTCAATTTTTTTTAATCTTTATATCCATAACATCATGTTTTACAATATATTCACAAACATTTAATTTTCTATTTTACAATATGGGCACCACAGAATATTCTCCACACCATTATTATATTTTTTTACAGCCATGATTTTATTTTGTGAAAAGAGAAAGAAGAAAAAGTATACTTAAAACCACGCTAACACTAGTTAATTGATTGATCATGTATTACAATTTATTGAATTTACACACACAAACACACTAGCTAGTTAATGCTTGATCATTTTGTGATCAAGACTGATCTGTAAGCTTACGCATTTCAGCAGGACCCAAAAGATTCGCAATTGGGCCCTGTCTCCCATTTAAACTGTCATCGAATTTCAAGCATTAAGGAAGCACGTACAAAAGACAAAAAATTGAAAAAAAAAAGAAATAATTGTGAAGATTGCTCTCGTTGAGAGTTGAACTCAAGACCTCCCGCTTACTAAACGGGTGCTCTAACCAACTGAGCTACGAGAGCTTGATGTTTAATTTTGCCAGTTGATCATAAATAAATAAGTCCGAGATGCTGTCATTTTCGCATCTCGTATATGTCACTTTCACTGTCTCCAGATTTATCTCTTTCAAAAGATGTTATTTTATTCTCTACACTTTTGCCTTTCATTTTTGAAATTCATTTTCTTGACAATGAGATAGGACACATTACATTTTCAATCAAGATTATATTTTAATAGTTTCTTAAGTTCGACTTCAACTGATTCATAAGAAGAAAATAAATTTATTTACTTAATCTCGACTAGCAGATCAATAATTAAAACTCGTTCAAGTTTAATTTGTTAAACAATTAAATATTCTTAATTACAATTTCAAATTCGATTAAAAAAACTCAAATATTTGTGTTATTTTTTATTAAACCATGCCGAATATTTATTTATTACTATAAAGATGTAGTATGCAATAAAATTTACAGAATGTAATTAATCTTGTACATAGGAGAATATTTATGCATTCCGAAATTACTGGAATGGTACACACTAAGTATCCTACCACAAGAAAAGAAATAATCCCCAATGTACTAAGCTAACAAGTTGTTTGTTGTTAATGATTGGCAGTTGGAAACAAATCTTTGTCTAATTGTCTAATCTTATTCCCAACCAGTAACTTGATAACATTATTCCATTTTAATAAACACCTGTCAGTGCAGACAACATTAATTGGTGTCCTCGTTATAATACTTTGTTTTATTTATCTTCTGCCCTTCTTGGTAAGGGTTAAACATAATTAAACTCGTAATTATATAAAAAACAAAGATAATTAAACCTGTAGCATTAGTCCCACTCAAATATTTTAGTAAGAGAATTTGAGTATTATAACGCCAAATTGCATAGGTCAAGGCTGGATTGACTAAACGTCAAATGCTTTCTTCTCAATAAAGTGAATAAGATTAATTAAAAAACATGAAACCCTACTTCTGTAAGTTATGACAAGCTCAATATTATATAATTGTTTATACATATTTTGTTGGGCTGTAGCTAAATTCATACACGATTGTGTAATCTAAGATTGAGAGTTAAATTGGGACCATTTTTTTTTTTGTAGCAATTTTCTCTCACCAGCTAATATGGTTTTCAAGAATTAGTTTAATTACCTCTAGATTCATTGCTCAATCCCACAATTCTTCTAAACCTTTTGTGTTAGATGATGTTTTGATTTAATTTAGTTCTTAATATTCCTTCTAAACTTTCTGTGTTCGGACAACATCCATTACAAAAACTGCACTTATTTATTGAAATTTCAACATTTTTTGCAACTCTAACTAGAATTTAAACAAATAGTTAGAGTTGGATCGTATTCTATAATTTTTTTTGAGACGAACCTATAAAATTTCCAAAAAACAATTAAATATTTTCTTATGAATAATCCTTAATCTCGAGCCATATAAAAATTTGAAATGATACATATAAAAACGACTGCAATTATAGTCCCCAAATTATAATCCATCTTCTCAATTTTTGTAAATTTTACTTGGATCAGAATGATAGATGCAAATAAGTATAACTCAAGATATAGAAAAAGTAGATGCAATTCTCCGGTTGAATACTCTACCCTAATATGATAGATTCGTACAAAATTATTATTATTATTGCTATGTATAATGACAAACGGACTCAAGTTCTTAACTAAAATTCCCAAAATTAATTAATAATGATAACAATTTAACAACAGTACAACAATTATTAGACGGTCCAGCACTCCAGCTCATTATTTTTTTAATTACATTTATTGATGATCCGTTATCATCCCATATTTACAGCAGTTAAAAACACAGATAATTTATTACTACTACACAAGGAATAAATGGCTCTGCTTTCTTCTCAGTACACTCAAAAGCAGAAAACATTTTTTTTTTTTTTTTTTTTGGTACAAAAAAGCAGAAAACATTAAAAGCTATGGTGTCGGTGCTAAACCTAACGTGTCCTGCATTCCTTCACACAAAACCCGTTTACCCGGACCCTTTAACCCGTACCACTTTCCCCTACCGCCATTAAAGCGCACACTCAACTCCAACCACATTCAATAAAAACACCCCCAAAATTATCTTCTCCCTTATTTTCAAATCTATAGATTCTCAGCTATTTTGTAACTGTCTTCTTTTTTCTTAATTCCTGCCATTTCTTCTGCCTAATTTTAGTACTACTACTCTACCATGACGCATTAAAACCAAAAATATACAGATGTCTACTTCGTGTCACTACCAAATGAAACTCACCGAAACAGGGTGTGATTAAATTCGTGGGTCTTTTTTTTCGTTTAAAATGGTATCTTCTTCGGAGCTAACCCAACTCCAAAATTCCTCAATGGCGAAGCACAATAATAATGGTAGGAATAAAATGGGGTCGTCTCTCTCCGACACTTTTGTCTTACTCGGCGGCGCTATGGCGGCGTTGTTGGTGCTATGGGCCCTCTGGTCTTTCTTCGGTACAAACCCGAACCCGAATCCGAATTTCTCCACCGCCTCAGTTTCAACTCTCAAATCATCAACCCTCTTACCCGCAGACGGCCCTTCGCGAACCTGCGCCGATGGGGCGGTTTCGAGTCCTAATTTAAACCACGACCCGCCCGACTTGAGTTTCTACGACGACCCGAAACTCACCTACACCATCGACTCCCCACCCGTGAAAAACTGGGATGAGAAGAGAAGCGAGTGGCTGAAGCAACACCCGACTTTTGGACCCGGATCCGAAACCCGGATCCTGATGGTAACCGGGTCTCAAGCCAAACCGTGTAGGAATCCTATCGGAGATTACTTGTTGCTAAAACTGTTCAAGAACAAAGTAGACTACTGCCGCCGCCACGACATCGACATTTTCTACAACAACGTTTTGTTTCAGCCGAAAATGTTTTCGTTCTGGGCCAAAACTCCGACCGTGAAGGCGGCGATGCTGGCCCACCCGGAAGCGGAGTGGATCTGGTGGGTCGATTCGGATGCGGCGATTACGGATATGGATTTCAAGCTTCCTCTGGATCGGTACAAGGACCATAATTTAGTGATCCACGGTTGGCCCAAATTGATCTACGAAAAGAAGAGCTGGACCAGTATCAATGCGGGTGTGTTTCTGATCCGAAATTGTCAATGGGCCATGGATTTCATGGATGTTTGGGCCAATATGGGCCCCCAATCACCCGATTATGATAAATGGGGTGAGATTTTAAAAACTACTTTTAAGGACAAGATTTTTCCCGAATCCGATGACCAATCGGGTTTGGTTTATTTGTTGTTAAAAGAAAAGGAAAAATGGGGGGATAAGATTTACGTGGAGGGTGAATATTATTTTGAGGGGTATTGGATGGAAATTGTGGGTACACTTGATAATATTACCGACAGGTATAGGGAGATTGAGAAGGGCGTGTTTGGTTTGAGGAGAAGGCATGCGGAGAAAGTGAGTGAGAGTTATGGTAGCCTGTGGGAGGAGTACCTTAAGGATGCTGGACAAGGGCGGGGGAGCTGGCGGAGACCGTTCATCACGCATTTTACAGGGTGTCAGCCTTGTAGTGGGGACCACAATCAGATGTATTCTGGACAGACATGTTTTGATGCGATGCAGAAGGCTTTGATATTTGCTGATAATCAGGTGTTACGGAATTATGGTTTTGTGCACCCGGATTTACTGGATCCGTCTACTGTGAATCCTGTGCCCTTTGATTTTCCTGCTTGAGAGTTCTTGATTAGTCAGGTAGTTAACCTTTTTTTTTTTTTTGGGCTCTCCCTTTTGTTATCTTTTTAATTTTTGTTTTTATGGTTATCATAATGTAATGTATGTAACTTTTTATATATTTGCCTATATAACTATGTAAATTTATGGCTAAATGTTGATAATTGGTGTATAATATATATGTTAATAATCTTGCTCACATGGGTAGTGTATAAATTTAACTATTTGAGTTGTTTGTGGCTCCTTAAAACATTTTTTAACATTATTTTAGTTAATTTGGAATTTGTGGGATTTCAAAATCTTGTAGAATCTGTCTGGACAATTGGTTTTAGCATTTTGATGGATTTGAAAGTCATTCTATACATTGGTTTCCTTATTTTTAAATCCTTTCTTAGATTTGAGTCTTCAATTAGAGCTAAGTATTTATAATGTTGTGTTATTTTAGCTGAAAAGTAAATGAAGTAGACATCTACAATTGGAGTTATTCAAAGTTGTTGAATTATACTCCAGTCTATTTATTCAGATCCTTGGTATTAATATCAATGTCCTTGACATGAAATGAAAAGTCATGGAAGGAGACGGAAAATTCTTGTATAGACCTGGTCTATGAGTTTTTCATAGACCTTGTGGCTGTAAATGAACCACATCATACATTTTGATGATGTCATACTCTCAAAATGTATGATGTGGTTCATTTACAACCACAAGGTCTATGAACTATGTAAGAATTATCCGAAGGAGACCATGTCATATTTATTAGGATACATGTGAGTTTAATGCTTATTCGGATAGTGGCATGGGTTGGCTATGTACACGAAAATTATAAGAAATATTTTTTAAATTCATTTGTCATCATTATTATATTATAAATCATATCAATAACTGTCCAATTACAATCTTTTCTTGCCTCCATCAATTTGGATTAGACTCGTTTTTAATTTAATCCCAGAAAGAAGGAAAAAAATCTCTTGACCGGTCCATTTTCCACCCGATCAAACTTAAGTTGACCCACTCAAATCGAATGTTTTATAAAAGTTGGTCATAGTGTTTAGATATAATGATGATGTGAACTTATAATGTTTCAATTATCTTGCTTTTTTCACCCTTTTTTCTTCATTAATTTTGGATGTAAAAAGTCGAAAAAGCAGGCCAAAGTTTTGGAATCTTTGGTCTACTATGAAAAAATCTTGCATGATTGGTGGGAGCGGGGATATATATTGGTTATATGCCATGGATGCTTTTAATTAGCTAATTATGAAAACATAGGTGTCGTGTTTCATGCATTAATTTTGACCCAATTATGGTGTTTCCTCCTTTAAGGAAAGGCAGTGTTTTACTACGTATTAAAGCAAGGTTTATCTAATTAAAAGGTGATTAATCCACTTAATCAAAGAATGAAAATGGAAAAGGAAACGCAAGAGTCGCCCCCAATTAAGGGGAAGGCAAAACCAAAAATCATGTCAAATTCCATTTCTTATGGCGCACTATCAAAGTTTTTCCAGTTTTCCATTGCGGATGCACAAAAGCTGCTCCCCACTGTTTAATATCTATCTTTAAAGAGATATTACTTGGGGGTGGCATAATGTAGTAATTCTTTTTTTTTTTCGATAAAAGTATGATTAAATTATTTTAAAGATCGAGCTTATTATGTAATGTACACAAAAAATTTTAAGCCACATTCGACTGACGGTTAACATTGACAAAATAAAATAGAGAAAAGAAAAATATCATATGTTGGAAACATAGTTATTGAACTGTGAATCGTATCGCTTATCGGTGAGCCATCGTATCGTATCGAATCGTGTATCGTGTATCGTGTATCGTATCGTAAGATACAAATCACTTATAAAAAGTTAAATAAAATATATCTTCCACATTACTAAGAAATAGAAACATGTAAAAGACTAACCAATTAAAGTAAAAAAAAATCATTTAAAAAAATCAAGTTTCAAATTTGAACTTTCTTGTCACAAAATAAAAAGAAATAATAAAATTAGTTTATCCTCAACAAATAAGTGCTTGGCCCCGCGGCGCTACGGACTCGACCCGCTCCTACCCACCCTGTTCTAAATTAACATCGAAATATCAATCTTAAATGATTTTTTTTTCTCAAATATAGATTACACATCACCACAATATCAATGTCACCCAAATAAAATAATATTTTAATCAAAGAATAAAACAAAATAAAGTTACAACCAATTAAAGTAAAAACTCTGTGATACTCTATGTTCATTCAAATTTCAGAAAGTACTCCCAATCCTCAATAAGATATAATAAAATAAAGTTCCAAAACTAAAATAAATACTAAATAACTGGACTGACCGTATAGTTACACCTCAATTTTATTATACTAAAATACAAAATTATGCAGTCATTGCAGCTATAACTCAATATTATTATATTAAAAAGACAACACTATCAATCCACACATAACAACACATGATATAAATAGTTTAACATCAAATATCACAATGTTACTGCGACGTACATCTAATAGCAAAGAGGAAAAATATTATGCATTTTGTATGGGTTTCTAATTGACCATTTTCTATATTCGTACGATTCGTATCGTGAATCGTAAGATACTTACTACTATGGTTGAAAATGAATTCTAAGTCGCATATAATTTTAATATATACTATTATTTAGAAGGAAACTTTATGGAATTCAGTATATTTGCACGAAACTGAAAAGATCTTTAATAATCAGCCACTAATCATGAACATGTCACTTCCATAATCTAGACCAATTAGCGGGTATAACTCAAGCTAATTCATTGTTCCTAACTCCCATTCTCAATCTTATGCTCTCAAAACTCTATAATCACTTCAACATAGTGCACTCATGTTCATTTGACAGGTTTTATCCACATTGAAAGAGAAAAAACAATTTGTGGGTTAAATAGATTCGAACCAGTAACCCGATCCTGATAAAAATGTCCACATCAATACTTATAGTAATAATAATAATTATAAATTCTAAAACTTTACCACTAACTAAAAGAGAGTAAATAAATCAAAGGGTAAACATCACTAATGGTCATCTTTATCATTAAATTTTTACAGAGTGATTCCTCTTATATTTTTTTCTCCAAACATTAGTCTCTACTATGAATTATTTGTTTCATTTTGGTAATATTAGGTTGTCCAAGTTGAACTAAAGTGCCGAAATATTTTTACGAGGGACTAAATTGATAAAGAAACTATTTTATGAGGGACTAAATTGATATAAATAATTTTATGGGGACTAAAGTATAAGTAAAAAACCTCTTATAAATGACCAAATCCACACCAATCCCCTTTTCTCCTCGGTCCAAAGAGAGATAAAAAATTCTCGCTATTTTTTAGATTCATGGATCCAATTCAATTCAATGGGGTCTTTCATTCAGATTTTTTTTCACCAAGAACGTTCCCTAAAACTCTTTGATCTCCAAATTTTGAGTATCATACCACTACAAAAAATTTAAATTTTAGTGACAAAATAATAAATGACAAAGTGACAAAAATTTTAATATTGTCACTAAACTGATGTATATAGACACACTAGTGACAAAAAATATGAAAAAGTTGTCACTATTGACATTTAGTGATACCCCAATAGTGACAACTAAAAAGTTATCACTAAATTATAGTGACAATAAATATTGTCACTAAGTTGTCACTGAAAGGGTGTCACTAATTGTCAATAGTAACAAATTAAGTCCCATAAACTTGCCACTAATAGTCATTAGTGACAACTTAAAAATATATTTTGTTACTATTGCACTTGTCACTATTATTATTGTGACAAAACTAATATTCTTATCACTAAATATATGCAAAAAGTGACAATTTCAATAATGTCACTTAATATTTTGTCACTAAAATTTATTTTTCGTGTAGTGTACTTTCACGCAATTCACAGGGTTTAACAAGCTATCGATATTTCACGATCAGTGAAACAAATAATTCATAGTGGGACTAACATGAAGATAAAAACACAAAATCGACCCCTCTACAAAAAATTAATAATAAAAAAGATCATCAGTGATGTTTACTCTAAATCAGACAATACAAGTACCATCTACATTTTTAAGTTTTATTACTAAAATAACAATATAAACTAAAATCATCTTCTATCCCAATTATAAATCACAAAATTTATAAGTAGCTCAAAAGTCAATAACTCTTTCATCAATGATCAAAATTAGCTCCCCATCTCAAACAAGTTCATCAAATTCATCTCTCGGAAAGTCAAACGGCAAAGGCGTAACATACGAACCATCCGCTACATCAGGGTGCACGAATCCATAATTGCGCAACACTTGATTATCCGCGAAGTTCAACGCTCTCTCAATCCCCACCGAACAAGAATCCCCCTCGTACGCTGGATTGTGGTCCCCACTACACGGCTGACATCCCGTAAAATGCGTTATAAACGGCCGCCTCCACCCACCCAATCCCTCCCCTCCCTCTACCACGTACACCCAACGCGCCGCTGCATACCCCTCGCTCACTACCTCCGCGTGGCGCCGCCTCAGCGTCGGTACCCCCTTTTCAACCTCCGTGTACTTCTTAGTCATGTTATCAAATCTCCTGACAATATCCAACCAATACCCATGTAATGAATACTCATTTTCTACGTAAATCTTGTCACCCCATTTCTTCTTTTCCTTCAACAGTAAATAAACAAGGGCAGATTGGTCATCTGACTCCGGAAACATTTTATCCTTTAGGGTTGACCTCAAAATCTCGCCCCACTTTGTGTAATTTGGGCTTTTTGGGCCCATATCGGCCCAAACATCCAAAAAATCCATGGCCCATTGACAGTTTCTTATCAATAATATCCCAGCATTTATCGAAACCCAACTCTTCTTCTCGTAAATCAAATCGGGCCAACCATGAACAACAAAATTATGATTATTATACCTCTCCAATGGAATCTTGAAATCCATATCCGTAAAAATTGCATCCGAATCGATCCAGAGAATCCATTCCGTTTCAGGATGTGCCACCATCGCGGCCCGAATTATCGGAATTTTCGCCCAAAAAGAACGCATTTTCGGATCCAAAAACGCGTTATTGTAGAAAATCTCGTACCCATGAATTCTACAGTAATCGACTTTGTTTTTGAAGAATCTCAACAATAAATGATCTCCTAATGGATTCTTACATGATGAAGGTTGAGAACCGGAGAGAACGAGAACGCGATTTTCCGAATCTACTTGAAAAGTCGGGTGAACTTTAAACCACGCTTTTCTCTTCTCGTCCCAATTAATCATGGGTTTATCTATTGTGTAATGAGTTTCTTTGTCGTCGTAAAATGTTTCGTCTACCGGTTCTAGGGGATTGGATTTGGAGGTTGAAATTCTGGGCCATGGGGTAATGAAGAAAGAAGATAGAGCAAATAATATGAGAATTGTTCCAGTAGCTCCGGTGCATAAACACCTGTATGCAGCAAAACTTGGTGGTTTTGATTGGATTAGTACTGGTTTGGTCATGGCTGAATTTTTTGTAATGAGAATGGGAGAGATTTTAATGTTTTGAAATATAAGCCTAATGACTAATTATTTGCAGATTTTGGTCTAATTTATATATATAATTACTCCCTCCGTCCCAAATTAAGTGTCATTTTACATGTTTTTACATATATTAAGGTACCTACTACATAGCCTCACTTTTATGGAAAAAATAAATTATATACCTCAAATATTCTTATTCTTTATTTATCCCACCATTAGCTATTTACACGTTATTCAAGTTTTACACTGTCTCTTACTTTTTCTCTAAAAGTACCTAAAATATGTAATTAATGTATATTGAAATCCTAAATTGACAGATAATTTGAGATAAATTTTTTTCTCTAAAAGGACAGATAATTTGGGACAGAGGGAGTAATAAATAAGAAAAATAGTAATGTTCAGAATTTGCAAGTAATGAGAATCGAGGAGAAATAGTAAATGACATGGAGAACATGGAAAGTGTTTTTAAGGAATATAATCTTTAGTTGATGGTCTATTTATGATAATTAATTTTTGTCTGAGGCGGCTGTGTTTCTCACCAGTACTGTTCAGCTTCTCGTCAGTTAAAACAGTTTAATTGTGTTTGATTTCACTAAAGAGAAAGAATAAAATTCTTTTTTTTGTTTTTTTTTTTTGAGAGGAAGAAAATTCAAGTTTTTGATGTTGATATTAAACGGAGTAGCCATTATTTGATGAGAACTAGAATGATCAAAATTCTAATTAGATCATCATTTTTTTTCTTTTTCATATTGGACTATTTTTATAATCTATATAGAGTATTATTATAGTAGAAAGGTCTTTCACCGTAATATGATGATAATTATAAATTAAATTTTTAGTTCTTGTAATTTTGAATTTCATTATCAGTACTGGAAAAACAATTGACTAGCTAGTTGAGATAATCTTCATTTTATATAGCCTAAAATAAAAATTTCAAATTGATTATTTAGTTAATTGAAAGTAACAAAAGTCTCAATAGTCTGGGCCCAACAAATATAATCTGAAATTTAAAATACTTAAAAAGGTAAAAGAAAATATCATTTTTAATTCTAAAATCAGACATTATAATAAATGATAATCAATTTTCAACTTCCTTAAAAATCAGCTATATTTCACAACCATATAAGAAAATAGAGAAAATATTTAACATTTAACGTAATAAGAAAAAAGATATAGCCAGGAGGAGATTTATTTAGAATATTTTGCCTACCATAATACTCATATTATTATTTATTACAGCAGCGGTCTTTGGCCACAATTTATTAATTTTGACTGAATTAGGAATTCTAATTCTTTTTCATTATCATAAAAAATCTGATTTGTTGTGATGGTTTTTCATTATCATAAAAAATCTATTAACTTTGGTACTAGATGAAAATGTCATTTATCTATCTACTTCGATTCATTTAGGCCATCTCTAATGGAGATGGCCGGGGTCGGGGCGGGGCTGGCATGCGGACGAAAAACGGTTGGAGACGACACAGGGCTGCGGGGCGGGGCGGCTTGAAGGGTGGAACGGGCTGGGCAGCGTGCTCGGGGCTGCCCTGCGCAGAGAACTGAGCGTGCGTGAATTTGGGGAGGAAGATGAGGGCGAGTGTCACCAAACGCCGTGAATCTGGGGAGGAAGATGAGGGTTAATTATTTTAATGATGGCTCTAATGGTTAATTATTTTAAATAAATGGAGCAAAAAGAAATGAAATGGAATTTTTGGGCCGAAAATAGCAAAATTGGACTTGTCCGAATAGGCTTTTCGGGACGACATACGTGTCCGCAGGTCGCGGGCACACACAAGTCTTGAAGGGCCGTGTGTAAAGACGACCCAAGATTTGCACACCCCCTGCGCGCGAGGAGGGAGCCTTCTAGTAGTAATTTCTTAACCCTTATGGTTTAGAATCATATATAAACCCAAGTTTTTCTTATCACACTTCCAATGTGGAATAAGTCAATTTCTTTTCAATTTTTCCCATTACATATGTGAACTTTGAGATTTAATTTTTCATTCACCCATACTCCGATTTGGACGTACCATACACCATTTTAATCTACTCACGGAGTAGAATATAATTCCGTCAAGACCCGACTCTTTACTCAAAGTGGTCCCACTTAAAATACGTCCAAAATGGTCCATTAACTTACTTTTTCCAACACTATGTTTATGAGGAGCTTTAGGATTTAGAAAGGGGAGAAGGGATGTTATGGTAATTTTAATGGGTGTATTGGGACTGTAATGGTAATTTAATTATATTATAAAATAATTATTAGTATTATTAATATAAATATTAAAAATAAATTAAAACTAGATAAGTGAGAGTGGGCAAAGGAAAAAAATGGAATTAATTCCTTCACGGAGCCCGACCATTGGAGACGATCAGGCAGGGCTCGGGGCTGGCCCAGGGCTAGCCCGGGGCTCCAGAGCCCGAGGCTAGCCCTGCTCCATTGGAGATGACCTTATACTACATTTAATTCGTCCACTTTTCGGCTTAACAAATTGGAGGGTTTTTTGCACTTTGCACCTCCAAAACATGGGAAATAGGCACTTTGCACCCCCGAAACTTAGATTTAGCACTTTGCACCCTCGAAATATGGAAAATACAGCACTTTGCACCCTCTTTTATTTTCAAGCAAAAACTCAAGGGCAAACTAGGTAATTCTATTGTAAATTTTGGCACTTTGCCACCCCCAAATAAAATCAGCACTTAACACTCCCTAATAAAAATAAATTAGCAACTTGCACCCCCGAAACACAATAAATGGACACTTTGCACCCCAAAATACAAAATTAACACTTAATACCCTCGAATTAAAAAAAAAAACTCAAACCCCTCATTTTTTCGGGCAAAGTTGACCATTAAGGTGAATTTTTTTTAAGGCAAAATAGGTATTATTTATGGGTCTTTGATATGTTTAAGTAGTCAATGGGTCTTCAATTCGAAAAGTTTACTTGTACATTATTTAGCTATTTTTGATTATATTGTTGAAAAGAAAGATGGAGAGATAAATGAGTATTCGAGTATTTATAATTGTATTTTGCAAAATTTGAGTAAAAAAATGAATTTCCTAATTTGCCTTAGATTTTTTTCACTTCAATAGTCAACTTTGCCGAAAAAATGAGGAGTTTGAGTTTTTTTTTATTCGAGGGTGTTAAGTGTTAATTTTGTGTTTGGGGTGCAAATTGCCTATTTATTGTGTTTCGGGGGTAAATTGCTGATTTGTTCTTAAATAGAGGGTGTTAAGTGCTAATTTTATTTTGGGGGTACAAAGTGCCAATACTATTGAATTACCTATTTTGCCCTTAAATTTTTGCTCGAAAATAAACGAGGGTGCAAAGTGCTACATTTTTCATATTTCGAGGGTGTAAAGTTCTAAATTTAAGTTTTAAGGGTGCAAAGTGCCTATTTCCCATGTTTTGGGGGTGCAAAGTGCAAAAAACCCCAAATTGGAAGTATATCTTTTGATCCAAAATTTTAATCATCCACTTAGTCTTAAATCTTTTGATAACATAGTAACAAACTTGAATTCTTCAAGTACTGCGTGGAGAAGAAAAGCCCAAATACATGCAAGCTCTCTCATGAACATTGACTCGACAATTTTTTATTTATTTTTCTATTTTTTAATCAATGAGAGATTATTTATCATCAACTTCGTATTTTGTCATGAAATCAAAATTTTACTGAAAAATAATGGTATAATGAAAAAAAAAAAATCATCTCTAGTAAGCAGAAATTAATTTCAAGGAGTACCTATCACTCCCATTAAAGTGGGTCCCACTTAAATTACGTCCAAAATGGCCCATTAACTTACTTTTTCCAACACTATGTTTATGAGGTTTATAAGGAGCTTTAGGACTATTTTTATTTTATTTTCCTTGATTATGTTGTGTAATTAATGTTGTGTATTGTTGTAATTAATGTGTTATTTTAATTAATACTCCGTATTTAAAAAAATAAAACTATAATATTAATAGGTGAGAGTTTGCGTATTATGTATTAATTTTAAGTTACTTTAATTAAATATTCTATTTAATATTAATATTTTAATATAATTAATAATTAAATTACGAGTACTAATATAATTACTATTATTAATATTAATATTAAAAAATTATAAATCTATAATAATAATAGGTGAGAGTGGACAAAAGAAAAAAATGGAATTAATTCCCCCACGGAGCCCCAACCATTGGAGACGACCAGCAGGGCCCCGGGCTGCCCCGGGCTCCGGAGCCCGGGGCTAGCCCTCAACCATTGGAGATGACCTTAATTTGCCGTCCACTTTTATACAAAAGATGGATCTTGTGAATAGAAAGTCTACAAAGAGAAGAAACGGAAATCACGTTTACCCATTAAACCACTTTTCCTTAAATAAAGAGACAATCACGCAAGTTTCTCCACAAAGAAAAAAATTATAAATGGGTGTGGATATTTTTGCACATTTATTCCATAATCTCCTTTTCTTTCAAACTAAAGGATCAAAAGTGTAAAAGTAAATCAGTCATCTACAGAGTTAATGTAAATTTACTCCATCTGAAATACATAAAGTTAAATTTATTCCCCTGTGATTTGAAAAATAACACTTTAGATCCTCTAAAAATTTTAATAAGAAATTTACTTCACTCAACCGGAGAGTGTAACTCACTTGTCGAAATTAAGAATAAGAAGAAAAGTATTTTGATTGGCGGGTAAAGTGCAACATTTTTCATAATACATGGAAGGTAAATTGCAACTTTTATCATAACATGTGGTTTTCATAATACATGGGAGGTAAATTGCAACTTTTATCATAACATGTGGAAGTGCTACATAAGGTAGTTTTGTCAATTCATATCTTTTTAAGTTTAAAAATATCAGAGAGGCGGTGTAAAATATTCATAAGATTAAAGGGGAGGGGGTAAATTGTAATTTTTCAAATTATGTGAAGATAAATTAATCATTAGGCAAATTAAAGGGAGGGTATATACAGGGCCAGCCCAAGTGTTAGGCAACTTGAGCCGGTGCCTAGTGCTCCAAAATTTATGTATAGGCCTTTAGAAAAAGTAAAAAATTAAAAAATTATTATTTTATTAATTATATACAGGGCCATCCCAAGTGTTAGGCAACTTGAGCCGGCGCCTAGTGCCCCAAAATTTATATATAGGCCTTTAGAAAAAGTAAAAAAATTAAAAAATTATTATTTTATTAATTTATGTATATAAAATGTATATTGGCTCACTTGATAAGACTTTCTTTTGATGAGAAGTCTATAGTTCAAACTCCAATATTGAGTTTTTTTCTTATATATTGATTGTTTTATGTTATTTAACTTTTTGTCTTTTGTAATAATAGTTCTTTTTTTTCTCTTTCGTAGTAATTATTCTTTTAATCAGTGCTTTTAAAACCGGACCGAAGACGAAACTGAAAGCTTAACTGGTTGTTGGTTTTATTGGTCGGATCAGTTCGGCCAATGGTTCAACCGTTTAATTAAAATCCATAGTATTGGAGAAGAAACATAATTATAGTAAAATAATTTTAATATATTTTGCAAGATATTCAGTTTATATATATTTTTGTAAATTATCAAAATAACTGAACAACATTTTATATCTATTTTAATTTAATATATGCCTTCAAAAGCTTATTTTTATATCATTATATTCTTATTGGGCCTATTTAGTATAAGAGCAAATAATAGGATAATATTGTAACATAAAAACACATTATATATTTATATTAACGGTTTGGGCCTATTTTGACACTAAATGACATAACAAAACCCTAACGGCCTAATCCCCATCCATTGATTTCTCTACCAACAAGCCAACAACAGCTGTTTTATTTACTTTTTTCCTAGGGTAAATACCACTTTTGGTCCCTCTTATCATTAACTTTTTACAGAGTGGTCCCTTTTATGTTTTTTTTCCCACTCTAGTCCCTACTATGAATTATTTGTTTCACTTTAGTCCCTACTATAAATTATGTATTTCACTTTAGTCCTTATCAGGTGGTTCCGATAACACGTGACATGCATATGAATATTTTTTAGGGAATTTTCGTCCGTTCACTATTGAGACTATTTGAGATATTGTTTAATTCGTGAGCAATTTTGGTGTTTGAAAAAGATTTTAGGAAACAACTTTAGTTTGGAACGAAATGTACGATTAAGTTCGATTGGAATGAAAGCCTAGTTTGAAAATTTATATTTTTTTTAAATAATTAGAAAGACGAAAATATCCATGTTAGTTTACTTGAAATGACAAAATTGCCCTCATGAGCATATCACATGTTATCGGAATCGCCTTGGACCACTTGAAAAGGACTAAAGTGAAACAAATAATTCATAGTAGGGACTAAAGTGAGAAAAAAAACATAAAAGGGACCACTCTGTAAAAACTTAATGATAAGAGGGACCAAAAGTGGTGTTTACCCTTTTTCCTATCTTCTTCATCTTCTCTACTCTTTTTTCCCTCCTTATCTCTACAATTAAGGCAGATAGCTACCATTTTCTTCTCATAGTGTGCTTCTTCACCATACATTTTCTTTTTTATTTGTACAAATTCATTTCCCTTTTTTCTTCTCGTCTTATCTTTTAAGAATTGTTTGGTCATTCTCTTGGATGTTACGTAAGAACACAAATTATTAGTTGCAGGCATGAATTAGAAGTCATTTAAGTGCAAATAAGAAAGGGGAAAAAGGAAAGAAATTGAAAAAAAGGGGGAAAATGAGTGAACCTCCGGTTCATCCGGTCGAACGGGTCACCGGTTTTGCCGGCTTTTGATCGATTTTCTCTGGTTCATACTGGTTTTTTGCACTCCTGGTTTTGAGGGTCAGACCGGACCGAATTATCTGTAGGTTAAGGTTAAATCGGGCCGATCGGTTCGATCCGGTTTTCAAAACACAGTTTTTTATCCCTTTCCTTACTGAATGATTTCTTGTCAATTTTTTTACTTAGTAGGTACTTAAAAAAAAGTCTTAATTATTAAAAGAATACGATTTTTTCTTAATAATAGGATTTTTCTGCTTAGTACTTTCTCATTTAATACATTGCAGAAAAGAATTTCGCCCCCAATAAAATTGGTCTAGCTCCATCCATATTTTTATATGTATGTGCATATTTTTCTTACTTTTTATATATGATGTATACCTTTGACTATACATGATAATATATAATTAATAGAGCTAAAAATATCACGAAATAAAATAAAGTCAAGCAAACAATTATCATAATTGTAAAGGATGTACATATCCTTATGAAAATTGCTTCGGCTAAAATAATATTTTTAATTTTAAAAGTTATACATAAAAAAGTCATTGTTGAATCTTTTAAAAATTAAATATGTTTGTTATTTAATTATCTATCTAAAAAATAATATGTCAAAATTTAATTAATACTTTTGTCTTTAAAAAATAAATTGATTATATTTTTTTTTATAACAAATGACCCCAAATTTAAAATTCACCTAGGTCCCCCGAATGTCTAGGACCGGCTCTGGGTACATAAAAATTAAAATGCCATAAACTCGTAGAACTAAAAGTGTTAAACAAAAACTACTCTACAAAACGAAAATGGTAAAAAAGTTAATTAAATTGGGGCAAAAAATATAATTTCATAAAGCATGGTGTTGACGGTTCAGTTTTGTGTGACTAAAAATATATTAAAAAAATTTGAGAGACATCATAACAGTCTCAACTACTTCAGAGTAATGTACATATAACTTGAACAAATAAATTTCCCTCCATAAAGATTTGCATGTACTATATCCAATTATCAATCCAATAAAAGTATTATACGTAGTTTCATTAACAACAGAGTCGTTGTAGTATAGTGGTAAGTATTCCCGCCTGTCACGCGGGTGACCCGGGTTCGATCCCCGTCAACGGCGTCCGCCTTTTTATTAATTGTTTTCTATTTTTCAAATGTTGCAAAAACACCTGATTTGAAAAAAAATCATTTGTCAAATTAATTGTCACATTTTATTCTGATTTCTATTGTTCAAATGTTGCAAAATCATGCATGATTTGAAAAAAAAAATCATTTATCAAATTAATTGTCACATTTCATCCTCATTTCTATTTTTCAAATGTTGCAAAAACATGTCTGATTTGAAAAAAATTCATTTATCAAATTAGTTGTCATATTTGATTTCCAAAGCAGTTTTTTCTTCATAAAATATTACTCTTTCTTACTTTTAAGCTTATATAATAAATTAGATTACACGATGATTAATTGAATTAATTAAAGCAACCGTTAAAAGAATATTTTTGACATAATTGAAGAGTTTCTTAATTTGTATGAAAATACCACTCAAATGTGACAATTAAATTGATATAGAGGGAGTAAATTAAATGAATTCGAAAAAGTTTTCCTTAGGAAACCATAGCTTGGCTTCATCTTCATCTCCCTCCCCTACATTCACCTCACTAAACATATATTGACTTTTGCTGCATCTTCCGACATTTCTACATCTTCCTCTTGGCATCTAATTAATGATCTTTCCATCGAATATCTTCTGGTGTATAAGGTTGTCAAACGATGAAGAAAATGGATTGGAATGCCATGTCTGTTGGTGGCGATCGACATCTCATTTTCCAATGCACGAAATAGGAAAGAAAAGCATTCAATGTCGATTGTCGAGCATGTGAACTTCATCAATGAAAATTTCTGCTTTTCCTTCTTCTCTCCAGTACTCTATAACCGGTATTGCCAGAAATATCCTTGTGTTCTGAAATCTAAAATTTGTTCAATGGTTAAGTGCCAGGACCAACAAATGCACTAGTCGTCTTTCTTTTAACTTGCACATACACGTGGCCAGAATGCATGATAACATGCATGCAAAAAGAAGAAATTAAATGAAAATCACCCATATATATAATATATCATTAATTAATTAGATATCACCCTTCAACATTCACATTAATATATAGATGATACTACTAGCTATTCTATAACCAATATTATTATTTTGTAGTAAAACACTAGCTAGCTAGAATATTTTTAGATAGATTAATATAAACAAGGAAAAATCTTTATATATATATATATACCTGCACGCTAGCTATTGATAACATCAATAATTTCATAACACGGTGAGGTAAATTGTCACATCTAAGAGGGATATTTTTTGTCAATTCGTATTTTTTTTAAATTTAAAAATATTAGGGAAGCAGTAGCAGTGTGAAAAATTTCAAGTAAAGCCATCGTATTAACACCATATACAAAGCTTTTGGCATTTTTTAAAAATTTCAAGTGTTTCGTCACTTTAATAATATTCATAATATAGAAATTACTTGTAGAAATACATGCTTTTAAGTATCCAAGTCATGTTTGATGCACCATTCGGTGGTCCAATACGCCATTTGGTGATCCTGTACGATATCTTTTTTATTTTTATTTTTTTATTTTAAAAAACGTCAAGATAACGTGTCTGATAAATTATTTTGATATATATATAAACAACAAGAAGTTATTTATCTCATTTTATTGCACCACTTAATTTCATTTCTGCTAATTAATGATGAAATATTGGGTAAAAAAAAAAAATTTAATGATGTAGTATAGAATTGAATCCATTAAACTTATAAATTCTCAAATAAAAGTTTGCACATGGATAGCATTGAGGACTTGACCAAGCTATTGCTTAAAATCACAATTAAGCATACATGTTACATATATAGTCAAAATAGTTAACAACTTGTTCAAGGTCAAACATAATTACTTGTGTACATAATGTAATAATCCTTTTGTTTTCAAGAATTTAATTGCTAGTTAAATAGCTAGTAAACGGAAGTCCTTTTCTTTTTTTATCAGAGTCCTAATTAAATTCCGGATAAGTTGGATCTTGAAATCGTAATTAAGCCTACGTACATCTTACACAGTCAAAACAGTTAACAACTTGTTCAAGGTCAAACATAAATACTTGTCTACTTAGCCAAATATGGATTTAATTTATGACAACAATTCAAAAATGCTATTTTGGGGTGATGGAAATAATTAAAGTCAGTGGTCATAGACAGTTGGACTGAAAACCAACACCCTGAATTTCTTCGAAATTTTTACTTGCTCTCTAGATATGCTAGCTATTTCTGAATTCATCATAATTTGGAAATCAGTCTCAATCATTTGGCGGCTAACTTTCATCCGCAAATTGGCAATTGGATTAACTTGTTGCAATGTCAAGCAGTGAAAGTGAAAAGTTGTAATTTTAAAGATTAAGTTGCTATTAGCCCACGTTAGACATGTAGCAAATATCCAAATTATTGACTAAATAGGTGATTTATATGCATATAAAGGCATCTCAGGTTCGACCATTTTATCTTCAATGAATAATTTACATTTGTATTCCAAAACTAGATATTTTTTATGAGGTTGAAATTTTGACGCTATACACAGTAGACTTTTATAATTTTTTAACGCAAAGTTAACAACTTGTTTACAAGTGCCAGATGCGACTATATTGCTATAGAATATGCAATTCGAAGATATAAATTTAAGACACTCTTCATGTACAAATACATTTTACTACAAGTTAATTAGATGTATCTTATTTTCTTAAGAAATAAATTTACTAGCATAGATTTCCAAATCCATGGTATAAAAAAATGCAAATGTATGGTTTGTTCTGGCAAATACTTCTTTTTTTTTTTTTTTTTTTGTCGGTTTGACCAAAAAATTTGTTTGATTTTATTTGTCGTTTAAGGATTTCAATGTAAAAATTAACTATTTTCTACCAATATCACCCTTCTTGTTAATAATTGTAATAAATGCTAATTAATGATGTTATTATTTGTTTGAATAAAAGGATGTTTTCGGGTTTTTGCATAAAAAAAGTCTATTTATTGTATTTCTTAATCCGTGTGCAATCCTCCAAAACGACAAATAAAAAAAAACGAAGGGATTAGTATTTATACTAGTTATTAATTTCTTAATGTCAGCTAATGAAGTGTAATTATATTTTATAAGTAAAAAAAAAAAAAAAAAAAAAAAAGGGAAGAAGTCTAAAAAGTGAAGCGCACACATGGTGGTTGGATGTTGGAGTATCTTCACATATGACGTCTAAGATGTCTTAGAGTCATTAAGCATATTAACAGGGGCGGACCTAGCCGATATTTGTAGGGGGGGCCGAGATTTTTTTAAATAGGAAACTCGATAATTTTTTGAATTTTTCATACAATGACAAAAGTTAACTTAAGATAAAGTAAGTTATTATTTTTGTTTAAGTTTTTTAGTAACAGACTCGACATTTTTATTTTTAAGTTATACTATAATTTTATTCAATAAAGGTTAAAAAAATACACAGAACAATTTTCTTTAAAAGAGTAAGTTTTTAAACACTTAATACATAGATTTAAGTTGCAATCAAGTTGAATAGAAAAAAAATGCAATAAATAAAAAGAAAAAAATGTCACTAATATGTGTAATATCAATGTAAAACTATATTTTTGACATATGTAATTATAATTATAGTACAATATTGATCTCATAATTCAACACAAAATCACATTTATCATGGTTAATGAACTTGAAGCTTGCTTAAATGCAAAGTTCATGAAATATTCAGATTAACGATATAAAACTAGATGAATTTGAGGATAAAATGGAGAAAAGATTGTCAACAAAAGAGTTCATATAAATTAATTTTCATTTTGTTTATCATGCATCTAGGCCAAATTGTAGAAAAAACTTGAATCATTATTTGAAAAAATAAAATACCATAAAAGAATAAAAAGAAAAGTTGGGTCATTTGGGAATTGAAATGAACTAAGCCATTATAGAGTCCTCATTATTGGAAAATAATACTAAAAAAACAAAAAACAAAAAAGAGGACTTAGGCCACCCGGAAATAGAACTCAGGCAACAAAGAAATAGAAGAAAAATAAGGAGGAGTTGTGCTGGAGCTGAGAATCGAACTTGAGCACTCAAGTTCCGCTTGAAAGTTATATACCACTGCACCAAGCTATGATTTCTGTAAACGGATATATACAAACTTACTTATATCAATTTTTTCTGGGGGGACCATGGCCCCCCCAGTCCCCAAAGAGGTCCGCCCCTTGCTGCATATATGTTAAAAATGAGTGAGATACAAATTATCTATCCGTATCATTGTGAAGTTCACCTCTATTCAATAAATAAAAGGGTAAAATACTTTAATGTATTTTAAAAAAAAAAGTACATTGACTTCCTCGTAGTTTTGCATTTTCACAGGAGGGGTAAAGTGCTTCTTACGCTATGTCACATGGAGTTAATTAAATCTCTATTAGACGAGGTAAAGTGCACATTGTGCAGTATTATAGAGGATAAATTGCCCGTTATATTTTGTCAATGTAGAGTTAGATTGGTTATTTTTCAAATCAAAATGAAACATCAATAGCATTTTGGAGCATGTTCATGCAACACCTCCATAAAAGGTGAGTTAAAATACTCGTAATATTATATTTCATGGACGTAATATGTCCATTTTCATATATAATGTGGTAAATTCTCAACTAAATATATCACGGGGGAGTAACTAATTGGCAGAAACACCAAAAAGATGTTCCACATATTAAATTATACTCCTATTCTTCCTTTGTGAGCTCATACTTCTATTCTTCATTACTCAAAAGTTAACACAATTAATTATCTTAAAAAAATGAATACAATTTATAATTAATATTTTCAATATATTAGATGGTTGTAGATCTGGCTCGCGCCTCCTCGCAACAATATTAAATACTTCCAGTATGACTAGTGTCTATATGAAGTCTTGAGATTAGGTATGATATCTTTTTTTTTTCCACGCTTAGGTTTGATTAATTTATTGAGCTTAATTAATTTGAGCGGGGATAACCTTGAATAATACTTTCCGTATCCCATTTATTTTGTTCCCTTTGTTACAACACAGTCAAACTTTTCAATCTTTAAGTGACTTATCATGTTAAACTATCCACATTATTGGTGTATTATACTTTCTAAATATTAGTAAAATATATGATGTCATATATATGATATTATCAACTTATTAGTGAAATATATTAATTAAATTAAGTTGATTGGTAAACTCTACCGAGGAATAAATAAAAATAGGACGAAAAATGTATATCTTAGTCAAGTCGATCGATATAATTAGGAACTAACTAGGTCTGAGCTTACTTTTTCTTTTTTGAAATAGTCTGAGCTTATTATATATTAAAAAAAGCCTTGAATTTCCTTGAATTATAGGCTTAGATGCGGGCGGTAGAAACTTTGGGACCACGTAATTAGGATAAAAAAAAAAGTATGAAGAGTACGTGATGATGTATGAAATATGACAAAGATCGAGTTTTTTTATTGATTAATTAATTCTGACTTGTTTAGTACCGAATTGGACCAACACAAAAAGAGTTCTTCCAATGAAGAAGCCCGTGCTTTTAGGTCTGAGCTTCTAAAGAAGATGACTTAATTCACATAAAATCTAATATATAGAAGATAGTATTTGAATCGAGTTTGAACGGACCAAAACGAAGGATACACGAGCTACGTTGGTTTCACCATATAGTTGTCAAGTTGAGGGGGACGAGATATAAATGAAATAATTACTAAAATTTACAATATAAATATTAACAAAAATCTGTTCAAATTATTATATCCTTAATTTTGTTATGATGAATTGATAACTCTGTGAAAACAGTGTTATCAAGTCTATTTCCTTAACTCATTCAATTACTTTTATTAGAGTTTTGGTAGAATCTTAGGCAATTTTAGTGAGTTTTGTATTTTGTCGCTCGAGTCATTGGTTTAATTGTTTTATGCATGAATTGAGATATTTTCTTATATATTGTGTTCATATTTGTAGGCCTAAGCTATTTTGGATCAAAAGACATGATTGGAAGAGAAGAACACCGAATTAAAGATCAAATGAAGTCAACTAGTGCAAGAACGAAGAATGAAAATGCTGTCAGAAATGTTGTTATGCACTCCGAGGATCATAACTCATTCAAGGAAGCTCCAATGAAGTTGAATTTCGACTATGATGTAGAGGAATGAGTTAGCTACACCACAGATTTTACGGATCTTAATTTGGAGTTCGGAGCTGAGAGTTATGACACTTGCAAAACTGTCGCGCAAATCTGTCGCGATTTTCAGCGGGATTTTAAGAGAATTCTTGGGCCCAAAGTCTCCTACTTGGACTCAACTTGATAGATCTATATAAGGACTTCTAGGTCACGAAATTACACATATTTGATCAAATCTAAACATACTTTTCTCATAGAATACACCTACAACATCAAAGATCTACTTGGAGAAAGATTGAAGAAGAAAAGAGAGAAGTCCTGAAGATCACCAAAGCAAGAAGAACACAATATTGAAGATCTTTATCTTGGATTCATCGTTTTGTCTATAAAACCACATGAACTCAGATTTGTTTTCCTTTATTATTTTCTTCTTATGTTTATCATGAATTAATTCTTTAGGATCTAGGGTTTTTATGAAACTATGTTATTTTGATTATTTTTATTGGATTACTCGTAGTTAGGGGCAATTCTTGTGTTTGATTTAATTCCGTTCTCTATGCTTGCAACTTGACTGATCACCTAGTTGTTAGATTTAATATTCTTTTCGAACTTGGAAAAGGGAGATTAGGATTAGATAGGAAATTGAATAGTAAACGACTCTTAGTATAGGAATATACTTAAGGCGTTTATACCCGTTACATGAGGTTCGTGTTTAATGCTTTGTGTTATTTATGAATCACCTAGGAATATGATCGATTTGTATAATACATTAGGTTCTTACGTAATTCGGAAGATACATAGGAATATTCTTGAATCCTCGGGTAGCACTCTTGTCACCACAATAATTACGAAAATCTCAATTGGGCAATCGATAGATGACATAATGGATTATAACCCTAGGTTTCTCTTCTCATTATTCGAACTCAATCCAAGTACTTATGTTAGTTAAATCATTTAGTTAATCTAGTTAATTAAAACCCAAAAGCACATTTGAATTTGGAACTATATTAAAAGTAAATTAGGAATTGGAATTGGTAGATATTAGTCAAGTCCCTGTTGAGACGATACTCTTATACTTACTCTTTATTACTTGTTCGATACGTGCACTTGCGTTTATTTGCGTGTGTAAAATCCGCAACATGAATGTGATTAATATAAAAAAAAAAATCAAGTGAAAGAAACATATCTATCGCGAAGTATATAAACTAGTTCATTGAATTTGACCTTTCTTTTCCATAAGGTCATTCTATATATGTTGCTATTCTATTTTTTGTATCATAATATTTTAGATCTTTATCTGTTCTTAGAGTTTATGTTCCTAGAGAATCTGAATATATAATTTGATATACTTGGAGATTACACTTTTATGAATTACTTGCAAAAATCTCAAGATTAGGATAACTATGATCTCATTTTATGAATTCTTTTCTTGCTCATCGTAAACTTGCTTGTACAAATTTATTTAATAAATTGAATAGTTTTAGAATACATTGTAAATATAAACATGGTTCCATGATGATTTATGTTCATAATATTGTTTAATAGAATCACCCATATATTCATTTTTCAAGAAATTTCAAACAAATCAAAATAAAGAAAATATAACTGACAAAGTAAACAAATCTTTCATATAAAGTAGTCATTCTTTATCCAAGATAAATACGAACCAAACAACAAAAATTACAAAGAGTGGCCAACTTCGAACTCCACCTTTACTAAATTAAAGAAAAATATTAGTGCTCTAATTATTTTTCTATCACGTCCAACCAATAACCAAACATATTAATATTATATATAACAAGTGTATTTAAGCTAATCATGCAATTGGTTGGAATAGCAAAACAAATCTTGACAAAAAACTTTTCATGAAGACACAGTCACACACAACCTATTAATATTATTATTTCAAAAGAGGCCCTTCAATTTTTCGAACATTTCACATTTCGACTCTTTCCTTGCGAAATTACGCCATCTTACTCCTTACAACTGCATAGCTTCGGCTCTTTTGAAAAACCAACGGCCTCAACAATCCGATGTCGTCGCCTTCAAATTCACAAGGCTCATCCTCATCGATCTTCCTAAACGCCACCGTATTGTTGTGTGGCACGGACGCAGCCCCTCCGCCAGCGCTGCCCATAGCCGGAACAGTTTTCGATCGGCGGAGCTCCCCCGCGTTGAAGTTGCGCGTGGACGCAGATCTAATCATATCCCTTAATTCCTCTTCACTAGAGATGTTTGATTTGGAACTAAAACTTCTGGGCAGACTCGAGATTTGAGGGGTCGGGCAGCCCATGGCGTTGCCGTAGTTCACGTGCCCGGCACCACCGGTAAGGCTCAACACGCAGAGGTCTCGGACTCGGGCCAGGACCCAAATGGGTCCTTTTATGTATCTGATGAATATGTTCTCCTTCTGTGCCTTTTTCGTGCTCATTTTATGTCTAGGCTTTTGGAAAGGATTAATTGTAGTAATTATGGTGCTAAGTGCGAGGTTTGGGTTTAAATAAAAGGAAAAGGAGAAAAAAGATGACATGTACGGTTAAGTAATCCATATTTTTTTAATTAACACCCAAAAAAAGAATTCATATTTTTTTAATGAGCGATAGAGGGCTTTGGAGGATAGACATAATCTAGATTTATATATTTGTCGTTTAATGCTCCAATTATCTTTGGATTAATATACTCCCACCGATTTTTTTTATTATGTCACTTTGGCAAAGAATATGTGTTTACTTTGTAAATTCAGTTATTTTATATTCTATCAATTTTACCCTTCGTTTTAGTTAATGGTTATAATTAATGTTGTAAGGAGTATCAAAATGATTTTTTTTAAATAATGATTATTTATTATATTTCTTGATATGTGTGCAATAAAAGAAATATCTATTAGTGGTAAGATAAGATATGTATGGGGTTGGCCGGGGTATTGCACGATATAATAATTTCTAGTTTAAATAAAGGTAAAATTGCAAAAAATGTCTCAAACTAATTATTGATTTTAGATATTTGTCCCAAACTATTTAACTTGGCGAATTTCGTCCGGTAATTTAATATTTTTTTGGAATATCGTCCCAAACTAATTACTAATTTTGATTTTTCGTCCCAAACTATATCAACTCTCCAAATTTCGTCCCATAATTTACCATTTTGTATGAATTTAGTCCCAATATTAAATATCTAATTTAATGAAAATAACGTTCAATCTTGTAATTAATTTGGGACGAAGTCTGCAATATTATATAATTATTCATATTAAAATTTACCATGTCATGACACTTAAGCAGCCATGTGATAATTCATCGGCAAATGCGCAATTCCGTCTTATAATTATGGTGGGACGATATTCCAAAAAAATATTAAATTACGGGACGAAATTCGCCAAATTAAATAGTTTGGGACGCAAATCCAAAATCAGTGATTAGTTTGGGACGATTTTTGCAATTTTATCTTAAATAAATTAGGGTGTGGAATGTATATGTATTGATTTTTTTTTTCAAAATATTGACATAGTTAATTTTGGCGAAATTTTTGCAACGCGATTTGAATTGATTTTAAATGTCGAAATTTTTAGAGTTTTAAAAAATTAAGATGTGATTTTTATTGAATTTGGATGTTGTCGTTTGAGGGAAAAAGTAGATTTTTATGTGTCAAATCAATAATTTTATATAGTTTGAGAAGAGAAGAAATTAAATAAGCCATAAAATCAATGACTTTTATCGAGTTTAAGATTAGAGAAAAAGGATGACATTTTTTTATTTTTTTTATTTTAAGAATAAATTTATCATCAATCATTACATCAGAAATCATTTCAATAATTGTCCATGTACACTACCAATGACTAACAATAAACTAGAACATATGCCCACATTAGTGGAAGTTGAATTCAAGACATCTTAATCCTAGAGCCTCAACTTTGCTAGTGATTGTCACTAGGCTACGGCTTCATTGATAAATGGACGATATGTTTTAATAAGTTTAATTTGATTCCAAGTTGTGTCTCACTTGAGCCTCGTCCAAACTAGACTTGTATTGATTCTGGATTGTTCTCATGATGCAAGTGTAAACAGATTCATAGAGAGCCTTAGGCTTGGATTATAACGTGATCGATCATACTCATTTGATCTATTGATTATAATGTAAAATTAATGAATTTGATAAAATCAAATTTAAACCATAAAACAAACTATCTAATGTATGCTACTTTCTCCGTTCCTCATATTCACTCAATTTTCTACAACATTGAATCAATATTTTTGCTATATATGAATATTCAGATTTTAAATCCGTCTTAAGAATTTTTGAAGTATGCCGTACAAATTGCGTGGAGTACTGGCCTTGTAAACAATTGTTATATATAATTTAATTAATGCTATACAATAATTATTGAAATAGATTAATTAGATTATTTATTATACATAATTAAAAATTATTAGAATTCGGGGACTGGCCGTGTAACCAATAAAAGATCATAAAGGAACGTGAGGGAATAGTAACTTGACGTGTATGAAGATCATATGGATGACTTTTTCTCTGCTTTGTGGACCGACCGACCGCATGAAATGAGCCTCCATGCAGAGTGGCATATTCGTCATTGACGATAATGCGTCTGAGACTTTTTCGATTAGATTAGAAGAACAGGAAACTTGTATATTTTGTGTCAAGGAAAAAAGAAAAAAGTTTATATTTTAATTTAATTTAATTTATTTTATACTTTGGCTAATGGGACCCACGTGAACCTTGTAGGCCACCTAACTTAACTGTAGATGTTCATCAAAACTCGTTTAAGAAAAGATTTCAAAATTTTATTTATATTAGAAGAATTAGAATTAACATAATAAAATTATTGTTCAGAGTTTCAGATAGACAAAATTAATAGTAAGAAAAGTTAATAGAAATATAAAATATGAAATGCCAATCCTACCCTCAAACATGTCACTTTACTGAACTGGGCCACCTTTAGCTGATCCACTGGTAAAGTGACAATTTCTTCTTTTACCCGTTCAATTCATTTTCAACTTGCTTAATTTCCTACATGTGATATTGATTTATTCATAGTCAAGAAAAATTGATAGTACGTATACTAAAACACGAACCATATATTATCTACGTAATGTCAAATTCTGTGGATTTTAAATATTGCGAAGTGGCAACTGGCAAGACAACTAGACAAGAATGCCAATTTAAGGGGATCTTGCTTCATTGTCATATAAAATGTTACTTTCATAAATTTTATATCATGGTAAATAATTAAAAGAAATTATGACAATTGACAAGCCAATAAAATGTTGAATTCGCCTTTTCTATTTTGTAATGTATAAGTAGTAGTCGAACCAATATTGTTTTCAATATTTTCAGACAAAATGCAACTTATGTCCGATTCAAAGTATGTAATGACTTACAAGTTACTGTTGTTGTCCACATACTTAAAAAAGTATAGTTTTATTGAATAATTATATAAAGTTTTCTTACTTTACTAATATACACAATCTAACCAGATTTTTTATTCTAATCCTTGAAAATTCACTTAATGACAACTCTTATAAAATTATATTATTAATTGAATAATATTATAACATAAAAGACAAAAATCTTAACACATAATCTAACATACTATTAAAGCGACACATATTTGGAACTGATATGAAGATAATATAATTAAGAAAATATCGTAGCTTTTGTGCATTAAAAGTCTCCTTCAGACTAATTTTTTTTTGGATTGGCATAATTCATGCATCTGTATATTATAAAGTTTTTCAAGATACACAATCTGCTATTCATTATTTGCATAAATAAAAAACTCATTCGAAAAAAACAACACTAAAAAAAAAATATTTAACAAGAGGAAGAAGATGAAAAGTTCATGATTTAAATGCCAAAAAATTCCTTACCGATTTGGTTAGACTCCTTTTACTCCATTTTGTATTTATAGCAAAACCGGACTCGTTGGAAATAGTCACACTCTTACACATTCCAATTGTCCAGACCTTAACCAATGCTGGTTCAATTTGGAGTTGTGCGCGGGTCCAATTCGGAACTAATCTAAATTGACGCTCTATTGCGTTGGGACTAGACATTATATAATCACATTTGGATCTAGACACAAACTTAATTTGATTTTTGGACTTTAGAATTTGATAGCATGTTGGGCGTCATTATATTGCGAAAAAAGTAATTAAACTTTCTAAAATAATAGCATAATTTGAACCCCAAGCTTAATCAAAACCCAATTTCGAGACATTGCCATGTCTAGTCGAGCCATTTTGATCGAAGGTGTCGTCGCGTCGGTGCACACATTTGTGATTAAATTCGAGCTTCCTAGCTTGGTCCTCCCCCATAAAACTTTGGTACCTGAAGGGGCTAACCTTGCTTCAACTATGAGTTATATTAGATACACATTCTCTTCTTTTCATTTGAATATGGGATGAAAACATTTATATTCATTTAACTGGATTAACTTAATTTCAAATCAAAACTTTGAATACAATTTCTACACATATTGTTCATAGGTTTGAGTAAACTAACATATGAAATTAATTTCGTCATCTAACTCGGCACATTTGAATTTTAATTACACAAAAATAACGAGTTGAACTCACTCAATCAATTATTTTTCATGTCTCATGTCATAAGATACACCATGTCGAAATTACATTAGGAATGTACGGCGTTGGGCTAGGTTCAAGATTTCTTGAACTTTTTCTAGTTAAAAGTTTATCAGGTTTACTTAGAAATCAGTGAATTATTTCTCCTTAAATACTTTCTCAATCCCATTAATCTTTATCTATTTGCTATCGTTGACCGATCAAATTGATTAAATTTCAAAATATTATAATAAATCATTTAATCAATATATTTAACTATTAATTTGATAATATCATACACCACAAAACACTTTAACATGATAAATCACTTAAAATAAATTTGACCAGATACTGTAGCTAATTGAGGAAAAATAAAGGTGCGACGGAAGTAAATAGTCATTTTTTCGAAGCAAAAACCACAAAACACCCTTTTAAGTAAATAACGCATTATTAATATAATTAACTACAAGCATTAACAAGAAATGTAAAATTGGTATTAAAAATTAATATTATATTGAACTCATAAAACGATAAAGAAAAGTAAGCAAACTTTTTTTATTAGAGCGACAAATAAAAAAAGGAAGAAAGAAATATTTTACACTTGTACCTAGGAAGGGGGAAATTCAGTAGTGATTTCATTTTGGAAAATAACTTTTTGTCCAAAAACAAAATAAAAGCGATAATTTAGGAATAGAGACTAGTCCATAATAATTAATAGAGGCCCTTAATTTTTCATTTCAAGCATTTCACTATTTCTTTTCCTTTTCAAATTCATTCCATCTTACTTCTTCCGGGAACAACATAGCTTCTGCTCTTCTGATAAAACTTTGGCTTCAACAATCCCACATCGTCACCATCCATTTCACAGATTCCTTCTTCATCGATCCTCCTAATTACAACCCTGTCGCCGGGTGACACATCCGCAACGCTTCCGCCGCGAATCGGCGGCAATGTTCTCGACCGGCGGAGCTCATTGCGTGTGGACGCCGATCTAATCATCTTCCTTAAGTCCTGTTCGCTAGTACAATAAGAATTGGCGCTTAAACTTCTAGGGATTTGAGGGGTCGGGCAGCCCATGGCGTTGCCGTGGGTCATGCTTAGCACGTACACATCACGGATTCGGGCCAGAACCCAAAGGGGCACTTTTATGTATTTCATGAATTTGCTTTCTTTTTCAACATTTGTTGTGCTCATTTTTTCTTTATTTGGTTAATAACTTGTGATTAAACAGTGGGAAAGGAAATGATTAATTGGAATAATGGTGCTCTATTTTTTTTTTCTTTTAAGGAGAAAATGGCTCTATGTGTTGCGGTTGGGGTTATATAAAGATACAATGGGGATTAATTCATGGAAATCATTGTCCAAGTCTGGTTTGATCAAATCCATTTAATCAAACTTGCTTTGTGATTGAACATTCTCCTCGGAGTTACATCCAATCTCAAAGCAAATGTATTACACTTATCATTTAGTTACTTTCAGCTCGATCAAACCTGATCTGGATAATAAATATACTCTATCTCCATAAAGTCTTAACTTATATATCAGTTTCGGAATAAGTCGTTTTGCAAAATGGAATTTTATTTAAGAATTGTTTAATGCAATATTTGGCTGAAAAGGCCTATGAAATTGTTGTTGGACTAGATATTTGGAGGTGACATAAAGATGTCAATGTAGGAGTATTTAGTAAATTGCATTGGACCATTCATTACAAAGCTTTATATATCGAATTCGATAATGAGGATAATTTTTTAATTTTCTTATGATTTGCTACATATTAAAGAGTGATATCTAGTAATTTTGTTCACAATTATAAAGTTCTAAACAATTTCAACTGATAATATAGTGAACCTAATTAGCTTGATTCGAAATGATGGATAGCTCTACCAAATATCACATTAATCCATTAACATAATATATTCATCGTGTGTATAAATTCGAAATTCTCAGATAATATATTATGTCTGATATTATACTCCTATCTTATTGCCTCGTTGACTTTTTCAAATGAAGGGTTTAATTTATCTTTTGTTAACAGTTAGTTGGACGCAACATGGATCATATAGGGTCCACATTGGCCCCACAAAATCCATGTTGGTAACCTAAATTATGAAAATTGTTCATGTTATCCGATCTTCTCATTTTTTAATAGGGAATAATTACACAAATCTACTTTGAGATTTACTATAATTATAACTCTTCCTGAGTCACATAAACACTTGACTTGTGGTAGACGACGAGTGGATGTAGGACTGTAGAGTTGGGGGGTCTGGATGTGGTATTGAAATAAAATATACTATAAACTACCATTCATACTTAAAAATTAGAGTCAGAACATATTAGAGATTAACATGGAGACACAACATTAATACCAAATTATCATAATAAGAATGCAAGCAACGAAACCATAAGATCCAAACTCTCAATATTTCAATAACATTTAATTAACTAGGTCGAAATATTCCACAAGTTGAACTAAATAGCAAATATGGGTAAAATAATAAAAAAAATATCAAAAATCGTAAGATTAAAAAACTAAACAAGTTTAAAGCATGAAATAAAATAAGTCACGAAACCAAAATTTGGCCAAATATGATTTCAATCGACCAGCTCCAAAATCATAACTCAAATAATATTATAAAAGGCCAAAGTTGTAGCCGAAACAAAATAATGATTAACATACATGCACAAAATTCATACAAAAGTACGAGAAAAAGTTTGCTAGAAACGGAACTATAAGGGATAAACTCTCAACATTTCAATAACAAATAACCAACTAGTTGAAAATGGTCCACAAGCCAGACAAAATAACTAATAAGGGTAAAATAGTAAAAATATGTCAAAATGGAAAAATATTGAAAATTAAATATGTTTGAAACACTGAATAGAATAAGAAACTAGGCCAAAGTTTGGCCCAAATCGAATTCAGATCGACCTCCAAAACTATAACTAAAATATTACTGAAATCGTACATTGGAGTCAAACAGATGACTACCAAATTATCAGAAGAAGATTGATGAAACGGAACCATCACTACAAAAAATTTAAATTTTAGTGACAAAATAGTAAATAACAAAGTGACAAGAATTTAAATATTGTCACTAAAGTAATGTATATAGACACAGTAGTGACAAGAAATGTGAAAAAAATTGTCACTATTGAGTATTGACATTTAGTGATACCCCAAAAGTGACAACTAAAAAGTTATCACTAAATTATAGTGACAATATTTATTGTCACTAGGTGTCACTTAAAAGGGTGTCACTAATTGTCAATAGTGACAACTTAAGTTCCATAAACTTGTCATTAATAGTCATTAGTGACAACTTAAAAATATATTTTGTCACTATTGCAATTATCCCTATTATTATTATGACAAAACTAATATTTTTATCACTAAATATATGCAAAAAGTGACAATTTATACAATGTCACTTAATATTTTGTCACTAAAATCCATTTTTCTTCTAGTGCATAAAGGACAAATTCTCAATATTTCAATAACAAATAACTAACCAGTTGAAAATAGTCCACAAGCCAGATTAAATAACTAATAAGAGTAAAACAGTAAAAATATGTGAAAAATGAAAAAAAAAATTAAACATATTTGAAGCACAAAATAAAATAAAACACTTGGCCAAAATTATGGCCAAATCGGATTCAAATCAACCTCCAAAACTATAACTAAAATATTACCGAAAATCACAAAAGTTAGAGCCAAAACAGATTAGTGATTAACATGCAGGCATATGATAAATACCAAATTACCAGAAGAAGATTGCAAGAAACAGAATCATAAGGGACAAACTCTTAATATTTCAATAACTAAGGCCATCTCCAGCGGTTTGTGGCGGGGTCGGGGCGGGGTGGTACGGCGGGGCGGAACGGGCGGTGCTGCGGGCTGCGCGGAGCCCGCAGGCCAGCCCGCTCCGCGCGTTGTCTTAGTGAGGGAGAAGAAGGGCGCGTGTACACGCGCCCCTCTTTAAAACAGGTGCCGCCAAGTGGCGGCACCTGACTGGTCTTTCCTTTTAAATTTTATTTTTGTTTTTCTTTTAATGAATTAATGTGTGTATGGTTTATTTAATGTGTGTATGGTTAATTTTGTATAATTAATGTGTTGTATGTGATTTTAATTAATGTGATTTTATTTAATGTGTTATTTTAATTAATGTGTTATTTTAATTAGTGTTTTATTTTAATTAATTTGTTATTGTAATTAATGTGTTGTTTTAATTAATGTGTTATTTTAATTAATGTGATAGGTTTTAATTATATAGTATATAATATGATTAATTATTTAAAGTAATTTTAAATAAAATTATGATATACTAATAAATAGTCCATTTAATTTAACACTCACACAAATAAATTGTATTTTCTTTCTTGTTATAAAAATGTTTGTTTGCGTATTATGTATTAATTTTAAGTTACTTTTATTAAATATTCTATTTAATATTAATATTTTAATATAATTAATAATTAAATTACGAGTACTAATATAATTACTATTATTAATATTAATATTAAAAAATTATAAATCTATAATATTAATAGGTGAGAGTGGGCAAAGGAAAAAAATGGAAGTAATTCCCCCACGGAGCCCCAACTGCTGGAGACGACCAGCAGGGCCCCGGTGTCACGGGCAGCACTACAACAATGCCCAAGCGCTCGACCTCTCGGTCTCGTCGCTCGGCCATAATGCCCCCGTGACACGTATGAAGACCGCAGCGCACCAACGGACATGGACCAGCATGCAACATAGTTAGGTCCTTAGGTGTAGTGGCATTTTTGTAATTAGAGTGAATAGTAATCGCTCATTTTTGTATAACTCTCTAGCTTTTCAATGTCTACTCCTCAGATTAGCTAGAATGTTTATTTAACATATATAGGGGGTAAGCTGTATTCAATCATCGACTGAGCCACGTCTAAGCATTTATCGGAGTCCGCCCCCTGCTCTGAGCTTCTGCGTGCTAGTCTTGTAATCTGCATATTATATTAATGAAGATGAGTTCGCATTATGTTCAATTGCGTTTCTGAGTTTTACGGTGCCTCTAAAGCGTCTCCCCGGACGTGATTGCGACGCAACCGCTTCGCTTTCGAGTATTCGGCTGAAGTAGTGAGCTACTAGCCGCACGGTGCCCCTTTTCAGTGTGTGAAGAAGGTTGCCCCGTGACAGGTGGCATCAGAGCCTAGGTGCGAGCCTAGGCCGAAGTGTGAGAAATGGAACCTGCTAATTCCGCTGCGCCGGTCCCTGACGTCCAACGTAGGTCGATGTCTACGAAGGACAGATTGAATGCATTAGACGAAGAGTCGTCTCGGCTACAGTATGCTGTCGCTACCTTGGAGGAGAAGGTTGAGACATTAGAGGCTGAAGTCGTTGAACTGAACGTCCAGCTCGGTGAGAGTCGAGAGGTGTGTCAAACTCTTGTCGCTGCACTGAGGGACGGTAACACAAGAGATATGAGACGAGAAATGGAAGCAATGTCAATCCAGATTGGATTGCTTCAAAGAGCTGTAGGCAATGGGCCTATTGGAGGGCATGACCTTAGTCCGAGGCTCAGGATCCCCGATCCTCGGGCCTATGGTGGCGCCAGAGATGCAAAAGAGGTCGAAAACTTCTTGTTCGACATGGAACAGTATTTCCTCGCGGCCGGGGTGGTCGACGAGGCTCGGAAAGTTACGACAGCCACGATGTACTTGACTGGTGATGCGAAACTTTGGTGGAGGACGAAGTATATGGACATCCAGGCCGGCCGGGTCCGGATGGAAACATGGGAACATTTGCGGGAAGCAATTAGACAACAATTCTTCCCAGAGAATGTAGAATACAATGCTCGCCGGGCATTGAGAGAACTGAAACATACGGGATCAATTCGGGATTATGTCAAGGCCTTCTCGGGACACATGCTAGACATCCGCGATATGTCCGAGAAGGATAAACTTTTCACATTCTTGGAGGGATTGAAACCGTGGGCAAGAACTGAACTGCAGCGTCAACGAGTGACGAATTTGGGCGAGGCAATGGGAGCCGCTGAATGCCTAAATGATTACCAGACTTCCGAACCGAAGAGAGATACTCGGCCTGCTGGGAGTGGCAGCCAGCCGAGAGGATCGGGAAGTGGGTCTTTCAGAAATAATCCTAATAAAAGTGGGGGGGAGCGGCCTCCCTACTCGAAAGGGGACTTTCCAGGGAAGCTCCAACAAAGGAAAGCCACAGTTTGATAAACAGAATACATCTCAGAAGGGCAAGGGCTGCTTTTTGTGCGATGGTCCGCACATGATCAAAGATTGTCCGAAGAAACAACTGCTAAATGCTTTGTCGACCCTCTCCAAACCTGGGTCTTCGTCAAAGCAAATGGAGGAATCAAGAAATGAGGAGAGTGAGTCCGAGGGCGAGGAAGACAAACTCGGGGCATTCTCTCATTGGTGCAACACTATTTCTCATCATGTGGCGGCCAAATCGAAGTTGGCGCCCAAGACGGGGAAAACTGCACCGGCTCTAACCGAGAGCCATTCGGAAGAAGAGGACCCAAAGCCGCGCAAGGCTAAGGGACTGATGTATATCGACGTGAAAATCAATGGGAAGGCCATTCGGGCGATGATTGACACGGGAGCGACTCACAACTATCTAGCAAGTGCGGGTGTGGAGAAACTTGGGCTTGTTCTAGAGAAAGGAGTGGGAAAGGTTATGGCGATCAACTCGGCTGCTCAGCCTATTGCTGGCGTAGCCAAAGGAGTGCTGATAAGGGTAGGGCCTTTCGAGGGAAGGACTAACTTGTCAGTGGTTCAGATGGACGATTTCAGACTGATACTTGGTTTGGAATTCTTGAGGGATACTAGAACGGCGGTGATGCCGCATGTAGACGCATTGATGATGATGGGGAACAGACCGTGCATCATCCCTACTGCAACTCTGAAGGTGGGGGAGAAGAATCTCTCAGCTATGCAGTTTGAAAAGGGGTGCAGGCGGGACGAACCATCTTATTTGTGCACCCTCCGCCTTGATGAAATTGAACAGGTTTCAGGACCAGTTCCGGGAGTCGTGAAAAAGCTCCTGAATGAATTCGAAGATGTGATGCCGGATCAGCTGCCTAGAAGACTACCGCCCAAGCGGACGGTAGACCATGAAATTGAATTGGTGCCTGGCACGAAGCCTCCTGCCAGGGCACCTTACCGGATGTCACAGCCGGAGCTTGCGGAGCTCAGGGCCCAGCTGAAGGATATGTTGGAAAATGGTATTATCAAGCCTGCTAAGTCACCCTATGGAGCCCCAGTCCTCTTCCAGAAGAAGGCCGATGGTTCCTTGAGAATGTGTTGCGACTATCGGGCCTTGAATAAAATTACTGTGAAGAACAAATATCCTATTCCTCTTGTAGCGGACTGCTTTGACCGGTTGAGCCGAGCAAAGTTCTTTTCGAAGATTGATTTGAGATCTGGGTATTGGCAGGTCCGTATCAAAGAGGGAGACGAGGCGAAGACTACTGTCGTCACGAGATACGGGGCATTCGAGTTCCTTGTTATGCCTTTCGGCCTAACTAATGCCCCGGCTACTTTCAGCACCTTGATGAACCAGGTACTGCATGGGTTTTTGGATGAATTCGTGGTGGTGTATTTGGATGATATCGTGGTGTACAGTGAGACCTTGGAGGAACATGTTGATCATTTGAGGAAGGTGCTCACTAGGTTGAGAGAGAATGAGCTCTATGCGAAACTATCTAAATGCTCATTCGCTCAATCGAAGACCAGTTTCTTGGGCCATATCGTGGAGCAGGGAAGAATCCGTATGGACCCGAAGAAAGTACATGCAATTGATGAGTGGCAGCCACCAGGCGACGTGCACGACTTACGCTCGTTCCTTGGGTTGGCTAACTACTATCGAAAATTTGTGAAGGCCTACTCTGAAATTGCCCGACCTATGACTGATTTGCTGAAGAAATCAGAAGCTTGGAATTGGACACCTCAATGCCAAGCTGCTTTTGAGAAATTGAAGAAAGCCGTTACGTCAGATCCAGTTCTAGCTCTTCCTGATTTGAGCAAGCCGTTCGAAGTGCATACTGATGCATCGGACTTTGCGTTGGGTGGGGTCCTCATGCAGGAGGGACACCCAGTCGCCTTTGAGAGTAGGAAGCTAAAGGATGTGGAGAGGCGCTATTCGGTGCATGAGAAGGAACTGTTGGCCGTAGTCCATTGCCTCAGACTATGGCGACACTACTTGCTTGGCTCTCCCTTTGTAGTCAAGACGGATAATACTGCGGTTAGTCACTTCATGTCTCAGCCGAAGCTGACTAGCAAGCAGGCTAGATGGCAGGAGATGCTGTCTGAGTACAACTTTGTGTTGGAGTACCGTGCCGGCTCCAGCAATCATGTGGCGGATGCCTTAAGTCGAAGGGCTGATTTGGCGAATATGAGTGTGGTAGCTGCTCTTTCAACGAGCGATGTTGCCACCACGGTGAAGGAGCGTGTTAAGGAGTTCCTTTCGACTGATCACACGGCACAAAACTTGATCAACCTCGTCGAGCAGGGTAAAGCTCGACAATTCTATATGGAAGATGGATTCTTGATGACCAAGGGAAACCGCTTATATATCCCAAAAGGCGGGGACCTGAGGAAATCACTTATTGCTGAGTGTCACGACACTCTTTGGGCAGGACATCCTGGGGAGGAGCGCACCTGTGCTCTAGTTCAACATGCGTATTATTGGCCCCAGATGAGGTATGACATTGAGACTTATGTTCGTACTTGCCTGATTTGTCAACAGGATAAGGCGGACCATAAGACTAAAGCTGGTTTATTGGAACCTCTCCTGATCCCAGAAAGACCGTGGGAAAGTGTATCTTTGGACTACATCAACGGTTTGCCGATAACTAATGATCTTGGAACCATTCTTGTCGTGGTAGACCGGTTCTCCAAATATGCTACTTTCATTGCAGCACCCAAGAATGTTTCAGCCGAAGAGACAGCTCAGCTCTTCTTCAAGCATGTCGTAAAATATTGGGGACTGCCGAATGACATTGTTAGTGACCGGGATCCTCGTTTCACTGGCAACTTCTGGACCGAACTCTTCAAAATACTCGGCTCCAAACTAAATCTGAGCTCTAGTTATCATCCTCAGTCCGATGGCCAAACCGAGCGTTTTAATTCTATGTTGGAGGAATATCTTCGACACTTTGTTAGCGGTTCCCAGACGGATTAGGTGAAATTGTTGGATGTTGCTCAGTTGTGCTTCAATGCTCGAAAGTTCTCTGCCACAAATAAGAGTCCTTTCGAAGTTGTTACCGGGCAACAACCCTTGCTCCCTCATACGGTTGGCTCTTAACATTGTGTTAGATCCCCTCTAGCACGGGAATTCTCGCAGGAATGGAAAGAGAATGTGGAAATTGCTAGAAGCTGCCTGGAGAAGGCCCAAAAGCGGATGAAGAAAAATGCTGATACAAAACGCCGCTTTGTTTAGTACAACGTGGGTGATTTGGTGATGGTAAGGGTCCCGGATCCGCGTCTTTCTAAGGCGTCGAGGGGAAGAGATCCTCGATTGATGCAGAAATATATTGGACCGATCCCCATCATTAAACGCATCGGGAAAGTGGCTTACAGAGTCGAACTTCCATCCTGGTGTAAACTCCACAATGTCCTCCATGTTGGTCTACTAAAGTCTTATTTTGCAGACAAGGAGGAACCTGCTCGCAACAAACCCAGCCGTCCCGAGCTTCAACTGACAAAACCTAAGAAGAAGACGGCTGAAGCAATACTTAACCACCGAATCAGAAGAGTTTCAAGGAAGGATCGAGATGAATATCTGGTGAAGTGGAAAGGATGCAGCAGTGAAGAAAACACTTGGGAGCCGGTGACCACCCTCAAGGCGTTCACTAACCTCATAGAAGCCTTCAACGCTTCAAGAGCGCCGAGGACGTCGCTATCTCAGGTGGGGGAGAATGTCACGGGCCGCACTACAACAATGCCCAAGCGCTCGACCTCTCGGTCTCGTCGCTCGGCCATAATGCCCCCGTGACACGTATGAAGACCGCAGCGCACCAACGGACATGGACCAGCATGCAACATAGTTAGGTCCTTAGGTGTAGTGGCATTTTTGTAATTAGAGTGAATAGTAATCGCTCATTTTTGTATAACTCTCTAGCTTTTCAATGTTTACTCCTCAGATTAGCTAGAATGTTTATTTAACATATATAGGGGGTAAGCTGTATTCAATCATCGACTGAGCCACGTCTAAGCATTTATCGGAGTCCGCCCCCTGCTCTGAGCTTCTGCGTGCTAGTCTTGTAATCTGCATATTATATTAATGAAGATGAGTTCGCATTATGTTCAACTGCGTTTCTGAGTTTTACGGTGCCTCTAAAGCGTCTCCCCGGACGTGATTGCGACGCAACCACTTCGCTTTCGAGTATTCGGCTGAAGTAGTGAGCTACTAGCCGCACGGTGCCCCTTTTCAGTGTGTGAAGAAGGTTGCCCCGTGACACCCGGGCTGGCCCTGGGCTAGCCAGGGCTCCAGAGCCCGGGGCTAGCCCTCAACTGCTGGAGATGGCCTAATAATCAACCTGTTGAAAATAGTCCACAATCCAAAAAATATAACTAATAAGGGTTAAGCAATAAATATATGTAAAAAATGGGGAAAAAATAAAAAAACTAAACTTGTTTGAATCATGAAATAAAATAAGACACTCGATCATAATTTGGCTCAAATGGACCTCCAAAACCATAACTAAAATACCAAAAATCACAAAAATTGAAGCCGAAATATATTAAGATTAACATGGAGATCGACATTGAATACCAAATTATCATAATAAGAAAGCAAGATACAAAACCACATGAATAGAAACCATAAGATTCAAACACTCAATATTTCAATAATATTTAACCAACTAGTTCGAAAATATTCCACAAGCTGAACTAAATAGCCAATAAGGGCAAACCAAAAAATAGCCAATAACAATAAACCAACAAGTTGAAAATAGTCCACAACCCACCCGCACAAGATATTATAGAAGAAGATTGCAAGAAAATGAACAATAAGGGACAATCTCTTAATATTTCAATAACAATAAACCAACAAGTTGAAAATAGTCCACAACCCACCCGCAACTCTTGTATCTCCGCCTCTGCCAGAGATCCATACCAACATATAAAGTTTACACGCGTCTACGAGTAGAGTATGGGCTATGCATGTATGGAGATTTTGAATAGTGGGGGAGAGGGGGCGAAGGTTGCAGGTGCCCTCCCGCACCCCTTGTCGCTCCGTCTCTGCCACGGATCCATACTAACATATAAAGTTTACTTACATCTACGTAGAGTATGTACTATGCATGTATGGAGGTTTTCTTTTTTTTTTTGGTTGAATAGTAAAAGAATGCTAAAATTTAAAATAAAAAAATAGGTCCTTTTTTTTTTGGGGGCGGGGGTTGTGCTGCCCCTATTGGGCTGGGCCCTTCCCCATAAGGAGCGATAAAGGTATATATATATTTACTATAAGACACCACTAATGAACATCATTATCAATTTAGTGCAACTCTATTTCGTCTTGCAAATAAAATAATTAATTGAAGGTACATAAATCATGTACATAAACGAGATTTAGTTTAATGATTATATTCTAGCAGCAATAGTTTAGTGTAGGGCTGTCAATGGGGCGGATTTTAATCCGGATCCGTCCGAATCCGGTCCTATTTATTAGGATAATTGTCCGATTAGAGATTTGATGGACCTGATCCGATTATAAAGACCTGTAGTCCGAAACTCATGGAGCGAATATGGATTTAGGTCGATCCAATCCGTTAAAGATCCGTATTCGACAATAAATAAAAAGAAAGATATATATACATATTTTTTTTTAAAAAGTAAGTATCATTAATAATATTTCACCGTCAATTTAAGAAAATAGTAATTTATAACTCATTTACGAATTTATTTAAAACAATATTTTCATTCTACAAATATGAATATAGTAAAGAAACTTTGAACATGTGAGCTAAAATCAAATAAAATTGAAAAGTTAATAAACTTGTTTTAGGAAAAAAATATTAATTTAACTTTTTAAATGAAAATTTATTGGATCCGAAAAAGATTCGATATATATCCGACTAAATCCGATCAAGATCCGTTGGATTCAAAAAATCTCGATCCGAGCACAATCCGAGCAAGATCCAAATCCGACATAATTCGATCCGATATAAATGAAGCTGAATCTGGATGAGACTGATCCGACCAGAATCCGACCCATTGACAGCCCTAGTTTAGTGAAATTAAACCGGCCGATGACAAATATGCTAATATTATTAATTTTTGCCAGATGTAACTTAAATCGGGTCGGAATATCCAAATTTCTTGGACTCGGGGCATGGCGATCGAAGTTAATAGTTCAAGAAATATCTAGTTGGGCTAACCTTCTAAGTAATCGAAGTTTCTCTCTTGAATAAAGCCCATGTATGGGTGAAATAGACCAACTTTGTAGAGTCACGCAACTGATGGACCTATTTTCGTAACTACTGGAACTTTACAAGGTCTTGAATTTGAGTTCATCCTCGGAAAAAATGAGTGTTTTAATTTTATTTTTTATTTTTCAAGGATTTAATCTCTTTCGAGTGGACAAAAAAAATGGGAACCTCTCTCAACTGAAATTCAAATATGAGTTTGCTATTTTGCACTGACTAATCCCTTCCAGTAGACCAATTACCTGTTGTGTATGAGATTTTTATTTATGTACAAATCTTAGTAGCTGTTAAAAAAAAAATCTTAGTAGTTGTTAATTTTATATCTATTAAAATTTACCAGTATGAATAATTAATATTCTGGTATAATGATACTCGTTATTTTTTGTCAAAAAAATTGCTTAATTTAGCCTTTCGAATATCTAATTTTCATGGAAAATTAATGACCGGTGCGCAACTTCTGCCAAGCCCCTAACTATTCATGTTAAAAGTTAAAAAATAACTTTTGCCACTATTAAATGGTTTTCATTAATTACTCAATCCGTCGCTTTGGCAAAATAAATTTATTTACTTTTATTTGTCGATTTAGGCGTTCAATGCGAAAATAATTATTTTTTTCTAACAAATTTATCCTTCTTGTTAATGCTTGTAATTAATGTTGATTAATACTTTGATTAAAAGGGTGTTTTAAAATTTTTACTTAAAAAATGTCTATTTATTATATTTTTTAATTCGTATGTAATCCTTCAAAATAACAAAAAAAAAAAAGAAAAATTGGAGGGAGTTTAAACGAAGACTGCCATCTCTCATATTAAATAAATCTCTAATATAAAATTTTCTTGGTAGTGTTAATTATGTAATCGTGATGTCATCTTGAAAACTCTTGACTTTTGAACGAGTTTCGCCAGACCCCTACTGGCAAGTAGAATTTGGAGACTGATTATAATTAAAGAAATTATTGCTAATTAATTAATTAATAAACCGCCTTAAGAATCGAGATTGAAGAAGTTTTAATTAAGTCAGCTGGCAAATCAGCAGGCATCATCATTCATCAGCTTGTAAATAAATCATTGGCCTATTTGTTTGAATGTTGAATTCAATTTACATATACTTTGGTCTACGTACCTATGCCATTGCTTTCACATTTTACATTTGTGATTTCATCACATACGTAAAATTAACCTAAAATATAAATTCAGTACTTAATTGCAATTTTCAGAATACCTCTAAAACAAGTTAATTTCTTGTTTGAGGGAATTGCACTTTTCATACCAAATTTTTACCTACTTTATACATTTTATACCACACCTTTCAGAATGACACATTTCATACCAAAATCGATCAACCTTTTTCAATTTTGGTACCACCGTTAAATATTTGATGGAATCCGTTAACTCTCAGGAAAAAAAAAATAAAAAAGAAAAAAAATTCGTGAAGAAGATGATGAATAGTAACCTAAATTTTAAAAATTGGGGATTTCTTCAATACTTGATGAAAATGGATGAGGTTGGTGGCAAAAGAACCGCAACACCAAGGGGAATGAACGGCGGTAGGTATTAGACGGTGGGTCGACCTCCTCTGCCGGCGGCGGAATAAAAATCGAAAACGTTAAAATTCATAGATTTGAAATAAAAGTGACGGGATGAATCTGAAACAACGTAATAGTTTATCATCTTTGTAGAGGAGGTCAAGACGAAGCTATAGCCACCAAGGAGAGGTTTAATGGTGGCCGGAGTCACCGGGAAATTGAAAATTACGTGAAGGTGGTGGAGGTGGTGGAGATGGTGAAAAATAATTGCAAAACTCCCCCTTGACCAATTGCAAAAATCCCCCTGACAAATTGCAAATATCCCCCCCTAAGAATTCAAAATTGTGACTTAACGGGTTTCCATTCAATATTTAACGGTGGTACCAAAATTGAAAAAGGTTGATCGATTTTGGTATGAAATGTGTCATTCTGAAAGGTGTGGTATGAAATGTATAAAGTAGGTAAAAGTTTGGTATGAAAAGTGCAATTCCCTCTTTCTTGTTTTTATAAATACGAGTACCATATAAAAGTTTGAAACTGACAATAATCAGTTTTACTAAATGATTTACTAATGTATGTGGCTATATTTTTACTAATGATTTTCTAGGAAAGTTTAGATCAAATTAATCGAATATAATGTCAAATTATTTATAAAATAAACATTATCCATATACGTATTTTAGGACTGGTTAATATATTTTCTTAAGTAAATAGGAATAACAAATTAATTAGAAGGTAATTACATGTACATTTACCGGGTGGATAATGTGCAACAAGTTTGATAATTCTTTTTAATTTGGAGGGAGTAAAAAACGTACGTGCATATATATCTTACAAATTACAAGATCAGTGCAGTAAATCTTTGAGTAACCTCTCTTCAATTTTCTAAGAATTATTTTGGTTTCGATATTCCTCCAGTCTTGATGATCTGAGCCCGCCTAATTACTATTGTTAATTTCAATAAGATTTTTTTTCTACAATATTATTAATTAATAACGTGGTTGCTTACATACGGATTGAATTCGCCCCTGATCTTATGAGGATTAAAAGCATATATGTTTAGTTAATTAGCTCAGCCCCTTAGGGGAGAAAATAAAAATTAATGTGTTTATCTATGTTATAAATAACAAGGTGACCAGTTTAATTAGGATAAAATGATATACCAATTATATTTGGTATATATATATATATCATCAAACTCTCAATTTCAAAACAAATAATTTTGAATTTATAATTATGTGATAGGTCGAACTTCTAATTAGGATTTTACAGTGGCGGAGCTTGACGGAATTTATTGGGGGGCAAAATTTTTTCGAGGGAGACATTAAATAAAGTAAAAATTTAGAAAACTAATATGTTCTTTTTACAATTATTAACAAAGATTTATTTTGAAAAAATACACTAAATAAAGAATATTATATAAAGAAAAGTGCACTAAATAAATCTAATTATAAGGAGAACCTTATATATTATAAAGAAAATAAAAATCGTATTAAGAATTTATTTTAGGAATAATGCACAAATTAAAATAAAGAAAATGCTTGTACTATATAACAATAAAATATCGTATTCCCTTTATAATCATTAAGAAGAAGAAAAATTAAAAGAAATGCTTAAATATTGAGAAAGATTTTTTTTTTTAATGGCTTAAGAATTGAAATAAGATGAAAATGCACGAAATAAAAAATAAATTGCACCAAGCAAAGCTCGAACACAATTCTCCAACCTAAACCTGCAATTCCGTAACCAGCCAACCACGCTGGAATTTTACTCAGACATATAATAGGTGTAGTGTGCTTGTCACATAAATATTTTAAGTTTGATCTAACACGATTTAAAATAAAATAAAATTCCCTATGCATTTTGAGACATATCGCCCAAGTCAAAGGAGTTATAACTTGTACGTACGTACGCCGCCACCTAGTCCTAATTAGCCTTGAGTAAGAAAAATTAAAAAAAAATAGCCTTGAATAAACAAAGTGCCCGACGGCAGTCACAAAATGCCATTGAGCATCTTATATTATAAAAATGATATTTGAACATTATGAAAAATCGGCAGTACTATTAATTTCATTGTGTAATATATATATATATATATATATTGATGTGGCAATAATGCTGAAAAATGAATCAGTTTTTATTCGATCGAATAATTAAGCACGAGATTGATAAATAAAAATTAGTTTAAATTCAATTACACAAGTAATAAATTCAAATTCATATTATGTTCTAAAATCTCAATTCGATATTCATAACATAAAATAAGACATCATATACTAGTACTGACGTGGAGCTTTTTCCAATGAACTCGTAGTTCAATTCGCTGGTATTTGTCCACAATCATCAATTCGATTGATTTTTATGTGTTCTGAGCGTGTATGTTTTGTGAAATATGGGTCAGCTAGGTTAAGAAAATTTCAATGAAGTTACTCTGATGTTTAAATCAGTAGGATGAACTTTGAGGTTATTATAAAAGAGGTTTATTTTAATTTAATTTCAAACATAAGTTTTTGAGTTTTTGATTGATAGAACTTCTTAATAGCCTGACACTAATGAAACATGTTTCACTATACTCAAGGTGGTTGAGTCAAGTGGTAGTGACTTGCATGTGACCCCAGAGACGAGACTCAAGTTCAAATCCTACTGGAGACACCACACTGAGAATGACCTATACCATTTTCACTCTTCGGTCCGAATTGTAAATTCACATTCTAATTGATAAAAAAAAAAAAAAAAAAAAAATTGTTTTTCGCTATATTATTAACGCAAAGTGACGAAAATTTGCTATTAAATATATAGGACAATGGATATATTTATATCTACATAATCTCATTGTTGTAAGATTTAATATAACGCTGAATAAAGTATTAAGGATATTTTCTTTTTAATAAATTAGGATATTACATGACTTTAAAATAACTAAAAACTATTTGCATTATTACAAGTAGGGCTGTCAATGGGGCGGATTTCAATCCGGATCCGATCCGAATTCGATCCGATTTATTAGGATAATTATCCGATTAGTGATTCGATGGACCTGATCCGATTAAGAAGATCCGTAATCCGAATTATATGGAGCGAATATAGATCTAGGCTGATCCGATCCGTTACATATCCGTATCCGATATATATTACTATATGTTGTTTATATATATTATGTATTTAAATAAAAATAAAAATAAAACTATCTATGTTCCACTAAAATCTTTTACTATATTAAAAATAATTTTAAAAAGAAATGCATGCGAGATGTTGGTGGATTGACCAGATAATTAATTGGGTCTACAACATATTAATTTATACGATTTAATAAGAAAAATCAAACCATAACCATTCATCCTTCAATTTTTATCTTCTCTTCCATTTCTAATATTGAGTTTTATTCTTCTTTGTCCGAGTTTATATATTTTTTACTTCTATTTTTGTTTATTCTTTTGTTCTAAGTTTTATCGTTTATATTTGTCCATCATATTCCATCTTCTACCATTTTTAGGCAATAGTTTTGATGAAGTAAGTAAAATTTTTCATTTTTAATTCATGATGGTGGAATCTGCAAGTGATTTGGAGGAAAAAGAAAAAAAAAAATTAGCTTGCTAAATGGATCCGGATAATTTATCCGGATCCGGGATATCCGCCGGATTCGGATCCGGTTGCTAATATTCCAGATCCGAGCGGATTCGGATCCGGATCCGGATAGAAGAAATGAAAATCGGACTCGGATCCGGATCTGCCCTGATCCGGTCCGAGTCCGACCCATTGACAGCCCTAATTACAAGTAGCGACTGAAAGTAAGAATCTGAAATTATTCAACGAGACTACTCGATCGAATCTAACTATCATTAATGCAATAATGGAGGCCATTAAATTTTGATTTGGTCAATCTTGTGCACCAAAATGCAACGTCAATTTCCCCTGTCGCGCCGACGCTTAAGACAACACAAAAATAATTGAACCATTACAATAATCCAAAATCCTTATGAGTCGATCGGTGTGTAGATTATCTGTACCACTTTTGGTGTACCACTTAAGTGTATCACCATTAATTAATTGACACTTGCACATATGACAATTATAATAATTCTTACATATGCATGTGTCAATCAATTAGTGGTGATACACTTAAGTGGTACACCAAAAGTGGTACAGAGGATCTTGAGCCTACGGATCGTATTAGCTGATTTAATTTTGATTTCGGAAAATTGTTCCCATGATTTCGACGAACCTATGAAACAATATTTTATCTGAGTCTCGATGTTAAGTTTTATTTGATTGAATGTATTTGATTAGTTTGTTTTATAGTTTTAGTGTTTGATGAGTGAACATATTATTTTTTTCCCCCTATAGTTAATCAATTTGAAACGCGTCAGATACATAAAGTGTGAATCTCTCTCAACATGATTTGAACCTGAATTTGCTATTTTGCAGTGATTAGTCACTATAACAAAAATGATCTTTGGTGGCATCAAGCTTGATGACATTTTGAAGAAAAAATGAATACAATTACATTTTTTAAAAATGTCAGAAATTATAAATGTTAAATATACTATTTAGTGACATTTTAATATTATTATGGCATTTTGTAATGTTACATCTTGTTATAATAGTGACATTTAACTTTTAGTCACACCGCTACAAGTGGCAGTTTGGTAAATGTCGTTATATATAAAATGTCACTAGCAAAGTGCCACTTGTAGCGGTGTGGCTAAATGTATTAATGTCACAATTATAGTTAAAAATAACATTATAAAATATCACTATAGTATAAAAATGTCACTAATCAGTAAAATTAACACTTATACTTTGTGACATTTTTAACAAATATGACTATATTAATAATTTGTGATATTTTTTTTAAAATGTTATCAAACATGGTGCCACTATATATCATATTTGTTGTAGTGAGTTTTTTTCATTAGATCAATGATCACCTATTGATGATACGTGAACATTTATTGAAATGTGATTTATATAAACAAATATAATATAATATTTCTAGGATAACGTGGGACCACTTGATAAGTGAAAATAAAAAATTATGGGTAAATTACGAATATTCCCCTCATTTTAGGCTTAATTACAAACCCCCCTCATATATTGAATATTACCATAGAACTAGACGTTTTTCAATTTTGGTACCATGGTATCAATTTTGGTACCAATTCTGACTGCCGTTTTCAATTTTGGCACTTCCGTCAGTTGACCGTTAAGTCAACTGACGGAAGTACCAAAATTGAAAAGGCCAGTCAAAATTGGTGCCAAAATTGACACATTGGTACCAAACTTAAAAAACGGCTAGTTTTATGGTGCCAAAAATGAATTATCATTCATAAAGGTTGAAAGTATTTTATTTTAACTATGAGTATATAAAATTAGATTCTATATTATTTTATTCATATTTTTTATATAGCACATCAATCCAGTTTATTGATTTGTTCATTTATTATTTCAACCCGACTTTCAAATATGGTTTAAAAGGTGTTTATATAATTTCGAACGAGTTAAAGGGAATCAACAAATAATAGCTTCTAACTCTTCAAAATGAGAAGAAGTAATGCATCTAAGCAACGTCTCCGTTATTGGAATAATAAGGAGAAGAAGAAAGGAAGAAAATGAGAAGAAGGCAACTTACAATTGAAAGAAGGATAAAACTGAAAAGCGGAAGTCCAAATCAGAAGATAATTGTATATTCTTATTCAGCCAAATGATTTCATCTTTGAGTGAAGACCAAACTGAAGACTTAAAAGACTTTTTTAGTTGAATGTTTTGTCATAATTAAAAAAATGGAGAATTGTTGGATGAAGTTGAGTCAATGTAATAAGGAGTGGTTTTGATGATAACATGTGTAGCAAAAAAAATATTATTAATATTGTGTATCCAAATATTTTTTATAATATAATTTGTTTACTTTTTTGTTATTATTATTCTTATTCTTATTATTATTAAAATGAGAGTGACATAAATTGTGAATTGGAAGTAATTAGTGAGGAGAATTGGCAAAAAATCATTTTTGACACAATAGAACTATGAGTTTTTCAATTTTGGTACCATTGTGTCAATTTTGGCACCAATTATGACTGACCTTTTCAATTTTGGTACTTCCGTCAGTTGGCTTAACAGTCAACTGACGAAAGTGCCAAAATTGAAAACGACATTCAAAATTGGTATCAAAATTGAAAAACGCTTAATTCTATGGTGCCAAAAATGAATTTTTGCAATTGAATATTACAAAAATTCCCCCCAGGTTTGTCACCTTCTTACAATTAACCCTTTGTCCCTAAAATGTTTCAATTTTGTCCTTGGAAGTTATTTGTAATGTTTATAATATGTTATAAATTTTAAAATTTGGGTGTTAATTGTTATATCTTGTAAACTATAAAAATAATAATCATATATTTACCACCAAAATAATTGATATTTATAATTGCACTAAATTTCAATTAATATTTCAATTTATAATACAATATAAACTTTAATAAATTAGAATATCTTATACAATATATTTTTATTAAATTTATTAATTTATAAAATAAATTCATTTAACTAATGTGTAAATAATTTGTTCATATTTATAAAATATATTATTAAAATTCTATTTAATTTAATATTTTACAATTGAAAGTGCTAATATTTAAATACCCTTTTTTTTTTTTGCAATATTTATTAAAACTTATGGGCAAGTATAAATTTTATCAGTTATTTTGGTTGTAAATATATAACTATCGCTTTTCTAATTTATAAGATATAATAATTAGCACCAAATTTTTAACACTCTTTAGACATTATAAACAATACAAATAACACCCAAGGGTAAAATTAGAATCTTTTAGGGGCAAAGGGTTACTTGTTAGAAGGTGACAAACCTGAGGGGGGGTTTTTTATAATAATAAATACGCGAGGATGATGTTTGTAATTAGGTCTTACCTGCGAGGGGTATTTGTAATTTACCCAAAATTTATTTTCAACGTTTGTTTCGTAGAATATATATATGGGGTAACTAGAGTTTTTACGAGATATGGAAATTATAGATGTGCTGAAATGTGTTTCAAATGTATTGTATTTTGGTGAGACCATATGTTTTGTAGTGAAAACGACGAGTTTTGATGTTTGAACTTAGAAATCTTGAAAAAAATTGAAATGCCTAAGCCAAAATACATCGGTATAGTATCAAGAGTTCTGAAACTTTGAAATATAATTTGAGTTGATTTTGAAAGTAGATATTCGCACGGAAAAAATAAGATAACAGATATCAAATCAAACATTTCTATAGAGTTTGATGTATATAGTATGATATTGTGTATGTTTGAAATAAATCTGAAGATTTTAGAACATGCCAATTAAAAAATAAGGTGATCAGCAGATACATATCGATTTTGACAACCGAACGGGAACCAAAACATAAGGGCCCTATCAGTCCTTTTCTCTTTCCCTATTTCGTTGAATTCAAATTCTAAGCAAATTAAAATGTCTATTCCGCTCTCTCTATATATAGCACCAAAAGCCAAATATCCTTTCATCACTTTCCACCTAATAGTTTAAAAACAAAGAATTAATAAAAATGGAACCATACAACATATACAATAACTTCACAATTTCTTCCTCTTCGTCCTCCTCTTATGATTCCTACAACTCATCTAACTCTTTAGTTCACCTTCAATCGCACGAAGAAAAGAACCCGAAACCACAAGTGGGTTTCCGTTCGGGGCTCCATTCCGTACGCAAGAACATAATTACAAAAAAACCAATAGCTCCTATGCCACCAGTCCCACCAAAAATCTTCAAAGTGGATCCTGTCGACTTCATGGATGTTGTCCAAAAGCTTACGAGTACGTATAAGTTCCAACCCACGAGACTTCAGGAGGTGGCGCCACCGCCGCTTAGTCTGTCGACGCCATATCGGGCGGAGGTCGTCGTTAATCCTGTGGTGGAAGGAGGAGGAGAAGAAGAAGAAGAAAATGATAAAAAGTCAATTGAGAGCACATTTGGGGGACTTAGTCCACTTGGGTTTAGTTTGTCCCCTTCATCGATTGCGTGGTGTTCGTCTATTTTGATGAGTCCGGGAACCCGTTCTACGTTGGAGCCAAGTATAGTTCTTTAATTATATTCTAAATTTACACTACGTATTTCCAAAGTTCTTGTTATAAAAGAAATAAAAGTATAATACTGGAATAATGTATGTATTTTACTTCTATGTTATATTTTTATTTTTTTCATCTTATGTATGAAGTTTTGTTCCTTGACTTGAACATGTCAGTAGGATTTTGTCGAATAAATGATCTCACATAGATTAGATATTAAATGATTCTTACAAATTATCAAAAGGGGTTAAAAATGATCCTTATAAGATTCTAATTAATTTTCACATATTAGTTAATTTTGATGTGAGTTGCTAGACAACTTTATATATATGGACATAGATAAATCCATGTTCGTTGTACGCAACTTGGGCTTTTAGTGACATGTGGTGATTTGTAATATTGGGCTTTTATCTATACTATTAAAAAAGAGAAGCCTGTTTTTATTCATAAAGTGGCGGTTGTGACACCATGCTACACCAAAAATTAGTCACTTTCCAAAATTACCCTTTTTTAAAATTTAAAATTACAAAACACGAAAACTGCCCAATAAAAAAAATTACCTTTTTTCAATTTATGCATATTCAAATTTAGTATGATATATTATAAAAAATTAATATGTCAAGATAAATTATAATTTAAAAAATTCAACACACGCGAGTACCGCGTGCTACGGCGGCTAGTATATTATATATTGAACATGTTTTACCGCTAGAGTAGAAGTCTCATCTATATGAATATCAATTTAAGTCATCTTAATGGGAAATTGTTACCAAAAACACTCATTTAATTATAAGAAAAGTGTGTTGTATCATCATTCTAATGGCATATTATTATCCAATCACAAGAAAATATTTTTCATAAATTAGATTGGTATGGTCAAACACAATTTGAATTAACTTTTGAGGTGAATAATAACTAATAACATGTATGGACATAGACATAATTCAACAATTTTGCTGCATTCGTGGAAGCTGTAGTACTAATCCTATTCTAAATATGGAAAGTGGTAAAATTATGTCTTCATACCAGATTTTAATTAGCCAAATAAGGGAAATTTAATTTTACAAAAGTTCATTTAATATGATAATTTATTTTTTTAAAGTTGTAGCTGGCTGACAGAAGGTTATATTTTGATTTTGTGTTAGGTGTTCATATAATATTATGATATAACTTAAGATAAAAAAAAAATTATGAAGAATAAACGAAAGTTGACATGAATTAAATCAAGGAGGAAATATCTCATTAATTGATGCAGATAGCTCTCATTGTCATTGACTTCTCGTAATAAATACAAATAAATACTCTTTTAGGTCCCTCACCACCTGCTTCGCTATATATCTACACCAGATAAGTAATATGTTCTTAATTATTTATGTGCAAGTTTAATTTGCGCCAAATGCAGCTTAACATGTAGTAATAACTAATTTTTAGATTTTTTTTATTTTCGAATTACATCAACATCATCAAATTAAAATATATTCAAATAGGATCAAAATGTAAGGAAATATAACTTTCAAATTAGTATTAAAATTAGAGGAAAACCCACATTGGTGAGAGTTGAACTTAAAACCTTTTAGTTCGCCTTACTGCCTTACCAACATGCTGTAACCTCGTTGACAATTCTTTCGCTATTTGAGAAGGACAAAATCTGTTAATTTGGATCCGATAATTCTTCCCCAGTCAAATTGATCGAACCCAAAATATATATATATGATAAGTGCAACACACTTACGAGTAAAATACAAAATACCCCAGGTTTTATTTCTAATAGGTACAATAATAATACAAGAGGTGTTTTAACATTTTACTACATTTACTAATTATATGATCCCCCAAATAATTTGGAAGCTAGAAATGGTAGTCGAAACTTATTTACATTGGAGAAATTCACGGGACAAGAGAATTAATTAATTAATAAATCATGATTTTATTGGTTTGAAATTACTTGAAAGCCTCTCAAGCTGCGTCCAAAATAAATTCCCCAATGAAAAGCTTGACCTTTCTTCTCTTATACTGCTGCTATTGCTACTTGTTCTTGAAGGAGCAGCTTGTGGAGATGTCCCTGTACATTTACTCTCCACAACAATGGTTCCACCAATTTCTTGCCTTAAAATCTCCAATGTTTTTTCACTCACATTTTGACCGGATGTATCTTTTACATAGAATGTCCCGACTGCCTTTTCACCACGACTACCTATCTCGGCCCTTGTTATCGACAGCCCGTTTTCTCGGAACACTCGTGTGACATCCGATAAAAGCCCCGTTCTGTTTTGGGTGCAAACGTCCATTCTCAATCCCTGCACAAGTAATTATAGGGTGAAAAATCAGATCAACTAGTTCATATTTAGATTTATTGATCAGTGGCTTTTTTTTTATAAGTAGGATGAAAAATTCTGGGGTTTCTCAAAGAGAATAGAAGCTAATACCATAAAAATGAAAGAAGGTATGGTTAGTTACACAATAATATAAAAGAAAATTAAAGTACTAACTACATTACCCTTTATATCAAATTTAGGCAAAATTGCAAAATTAGTCCCACATGAATGGTTACTTTGGTCCCGCACTTTATAAAATATCACTTTTAGTCTTAATTTAATAAAATGTGTTGTATTAATCACACCAGAGGTACTGCGAATTTGTTCATGTAGCTCGAAAAATGCAACTTTGCTTGGAATTTATTAAATTAATACTCCTTAATAAGGAATAACGAACTCATATAATAAGCAAATGATGGATGTGACACGTTAATTATGAAGTTGAAGGACAGTGATCATACATGAGAAATTCTCCGTTCCGTGGCAGCGATCAAACATTGAGTAACCTTTTGCTTCTCACCGTCAGAAATCGAAGCACACCCATCCTTGTGTTTTACATAATACTCCTGAGAAAATATTGATTTAAATACAAAAATTATTCCAAATTTAGTTATCTTGATTGAAAATTTCACAACTCATTTACCTGGTATGCAAGAGACCCCTTTGAACTAATGGCAGCATGAAAGACTACATACTGAAGATCTGTCAAAGTACACACCGTATCAAATAACAACTTCGGCCTATCTCTACTCCTCACATTAATGATCGAATACCCCGTTTCCCTCGAGTACTCCATCCGAACATGTGTCCCATCACATCCCTTTCTCTGTACTTTATTACACCTTGCGTACCCATAAATCTCGTCATCTTCGTTCTTACCACCGCAACAAGAACAACATTCTAAATAGTCTTTATCGGCCGCCATTAGCTGGTGGAGCCGTCTCTCCGTGTGGGTCCGGCCGGGGGCTGGGCCCGCCAGCTTCACGCTTCGTTTCTCGTCATTGTAGTGATGGGCTTCCACTACATTTTCTAGCTGGGCTTGGATTTGGGCTATGCGACATAGGTCAGTGATTGGCCCATGTTTCGAGCTATCGTCTACGTAGATAATGCATGCAACGCGTTTGTTATGGGTCCATGCCACGGCTGAAGTGATGTGGCATCCGAGCTCGGTTAGCACGGCCGATATCTCGGACATTAGACCCGGCCTGTCTACGCCCGTCATCTCGAGTGCGGTCTGCTCAGTGAAAACATGTCGTTGCCTGAATTGTTGACCATTTCTTGGTCTATCGTCCTTGGAAGCCCTCCTATTTGCGCAAATGCCCTATAAAATTATCATACTTTGTCTTTTGTACCCCAATTGAATTAAATAATTTTGGTCCCGTTGCCCCAAATTTCCATTCAATTTGGATCACAAGTGTAAAACTAAGATGGACTTAATATTGTGATTAACAACGTAAAAGTTGGTTGGAAAATGGGGCGGTAGGAACTTAATATTGTAAATAATTTGCTCTAAACATACAATTTGACGGTAAAGAAAATGCAATTTTGCCAAAAACAAATTGGGTCTAATATAAAATAAATTTAAACAAACCTCTTGGATGTAATGTATGAGGCTTTCGTCAGTAACTTTGTTTCCCAGCTGGTCAGTCACGTGGAAGACTGTATGCCATGTAATCAAAACAAACTCAATGAGTTCATACGTACAAATTAAGAGAAATTATATATTTGTTATGTTATCTTTATAACAAATTAAATTGATCATATATGTAGTAAAATAAAATAATGTCAATTTGATTTATTATCTTATTGGAAAGTACTCACCATCCATCAACCAACCACCGTCAGAGTTGATGTATGATTTGGAAATCACGAGGTCAATATCGGTAAGAACTTGAACCATTTCTAGCAGCTTCCCCTGCTTATTAGCACTATCAACCTGTGAGAAAAAAATAATGATTATTGGTATGTTAAAAAAAAATAAGGAACGAAAAATGTGTAGAAGTCGGATACTAGAGCTAAAAACTTTGCACATATTTGGATATATTTTGACAAATTTTGGCACCGATGAAGTGAGGATGTCTAAGAACTTATAAGATGGACTTAGTTATGATTTTCAATTCATGTGTGGGTTAAACACGTCCAACACGTGACATATTAAAGTTCAACTTTGCGAATTGCGACATGTGGGTTTCAACACACGAATAATGACCATACATGCATTTGTTAAAATGACAGAAGAATGGCAACCAAGACATTTATTATCTGGGCGAACTGTGTGGGTGAAGAATAATTTCATCATGCGAACAAGGAGGAGCCCATCACGGAATGGGCTGACCCACATCAACCTGTGGCTCTAATATCATATTAGAATTCAATACGTGGATTGAGTTGAGTTTACTAACATGGTCTGAGTCTAACTCAACCTCAAAAGTTAGATTAAAAAGTGAGACCAAGACATTATAAGATGGACTTAACTATGATTTTCAACTCATGTTGGACATTTTTGTCTCAGTAGAACTATTACAATGCACCATAATATATATGACGGCATCTAATTTGGTATTCGGTGCATGGCGACAATTGCTCTAGTGACTCACATGCGACGTGTTCTTCAGAGTCGAAACATGACGCTTTATTGAATTATATAAACGACAACATCTAATTTGGTAGTCGGTGTATGGCAACAATTGCTCTTATGACTCACATGCGACGTGTTCTTCAGAGTCGAAACATGACGTTTTATTGAATTATTGTATAGCTTAAAGATTTAAACTGCACCATTACTATTAACTATAACTTTTTGTATAGTATGTATAATATATAAGAGATGTTGGGTACCAAATAATTATCATTATTCTCTAGTAGAATCTAGTAATTAATGCATGGGGGTCATTTATTTACATCTCCAGTCAAGAAATCTAATTAATAGGAACCCGAAAAATCACATAAAATATCCTCATAATTCTCAAAGAAATTAGTAACTTCAGTTTCGAAAGACCTCAAAATAAAATTCCGATTTACTCAAATGCAGTTAGTACAAATAAACTAACCTTCACAATTGTGCAATCTGGATAGGTGTCATTGTCAATACAAACCCTGAAAAGCCAAAAAGAAGGCTAGTTATTTCTAATTGTTGCTGCCAGATTAATTAGTACGAGTTAAAAACTTAACAACTAAAAATATACAAAACACAATAGCAAATAACATTTAATATGTAGTTCAGAAACATTAATTAATTAATATTGGAAGATACAAACCTTGGTGGATTAATGTCTTCGAGAAGGAATTCAATTTCTGGATCATAGTATGGCCTGTAAGTAATATCCATTTTCCCCTGCTTCGGAAACTAATAATTTCAATGAGAATTCAAGTCAGATATATAAAAAATGAAATGAAATATATATAGGGAGAGAGATATTAGAGATAAGGGAAAGGTGTATTTCTTTTCTTTCACGTTTATTATTCAAGAAAAGTCAATAATCATGATAAGCTTTACTTAAATTTAGATAAGAATTCCTGAAATTGAAGAAAAACCCACTTAGAATTTCGATACAGCTTGAAAATTCAATTGATATTAATGAATTTCTATTGGATCAAATCAAATGACAATGGCATTTTTAAGAAAAATCAATAAAATTAGACTGGAAAAAGACTACAAAAAACAACAATCCTACATTAACATGAACTTTCGTGTCAAGAATGTGAACGAGAAGAAGAAAAGAGAAGACCAGTCAATAAATTAAGAAGATTGATTAATCAATGATTTAATTATGTATATTACCTTAATTATTAGAAGAAAATTTAGCAGCTCTGAGGATGGGCAATTTGATTGGGATCAATATGAGTAGCTGAAAGAGAGAAGGAGAAGATGAAGGAGATCGAGAGAGAGTAAAACACGGAAATTGTATGTAACTATTGTTTTTCATATATTTATAATATATGGCGTATTTATTTGTTTCCTTCACTAGTACTTTCTTTGATTTGGTCAAAGGGGGTGAGGAATTGTAGGATATATTCCATGATGCATTAAATTGTACTTCATTTTTAAATAATTGAGATATTTTATGAGAAATTGAGATGAGTGTACGATTTTTATAATTCTTTTTTAAAATATTGTTGCCAAAATCTAGTTTGATCAAACTCATTCTAACTATAAAGTGCATTTCACTTGCTTTGTGGTCGCTATCCACTGAGTTATATCCAATCCTAAAATAATTACGATTGTCATATACTCTCTATGTTCCATAATAAGTGTCGTTTAGAGAGTATATGACATTAATTTTGTTCTAAACCGAATATATCCTTAATCTTCAAGTTACTTTTGCTCACTCTAGTCTCGAGTGTAATAAATAAGGGCAAAGTTGAAAAATAGATAATTAATATTGCAATGAAATCCTATAGCTGCATATATTTTGAAACAAAAAAATTCTCTAAAGCGACATTTATTGTGAAACGGATGGAATAAATACTTAGGGTTCGGCTGAACCCATTTATCATATAATTTCATTTATTTTTCTTTCTTCACATTTTTACTTGTGCACGAAACACCAGAATATATGATGACCGTGTTTGAATGTATTTTGCTTCGTGTGTTTCGTGGCTTTATATTTTTTGAGTGTAAATAAACATTGAAACATAATTTAAATAAAAACACAATGTGTGTGTTTGGGACCAACTAGTATTATGTGTGCTTGAAAATATGAAAATGGTACTAAATGTGTTTTTACTATGAGACTTTTCTGAAACATGTGATGTCATAAGAGTTTTTAAGAATTTATGGGTATAAACATGTGTTAAAATACGTTTTAAATATTTTGTATTAATGAAACACGTGGACTCGTATGTTTTGCAAGAAAATCTTCAACAATTGGCATAAAAAAAAACAACATCAAATCACTCTTTGATGCCAACTACATAAAATGTTTTGTATTCCAACAATGAACATCAAAATGAAGCATCATTCTAAATCGAATATTTTTTAAACTTATTTCACTTAAAATTAGATTAAAGCATACTTAAAGTACATTTAATAGTAAAGTAAACTAAATTAAAAATAAATTAATTAAAAAAACTACATATTTGTATCTTGCGTCAGGTTATCTATATAAGATTTTCGACAAATGTTAAATTAAAATATATCTAAGTTAAACTACAATTCAATTAAAAATAAGAACTCAAAACCAAACTCACAACTATACTTGAACCAAACCAAAATTTATAATTAACCCCAATATTTAGATAATAAAAATTATTGTTGGGCAAAGAGAAAACGGTACAACTGAGTAGTTGAAGTTGGCGGGTAAAATTTTGATGCCTTTTGTGGTGAAAGTTGGCTGAAAATTAAATTAAGTTATTCGATACTCGGTTTGAACTCGTTCGATTAAAGCTCGTTTGAGCTCGGTTTGTCAAATAAATTAAACAAGCTTGAACAAGATTTCTCGATCGATAACTTTTGAAACTCGGCTCGAGCTCGAGCTCGATAAGCTAAAAATTGAAAAAACACATGTAAAATATCAAGCTACTTGATACTCGACTCGAGTTCGTTTGATAAAAGCTCGTTTGAGCTCGGTTCGTTAAGAAATCAAAGTTGACGTTTTCCCAAAATTTTCCGCAAACCAAGCTCAAACACAAAATTTCAAGCTTGATAAATTCAAACTAAGCTTGAACAACGCGTCGTTCGATACTACTCGACTCGTTTACACCCCTAGTGAAAGTATACTTGATGGCGGGTAAAATTTTGATGCTTGATGCTGACGGAGGGGTTGAATTTGAAAAGGTTCCGTGTTGAAGCCTTTTCTGGAGCTCAATTTTTTTTTTTTTTTTAAAATTTGGACATCAAAATCATAGTAATCAAATTTAACTTCCCATGCTAACTGCTGGAGCCGCTAAATCAACCAAAATACATCAAAAAAAAAAAAAGCGAATAAGTTATTATTTACTATTTGTAAGGTATAAAATTATATCTTATAATACACAAACATAATTGAGCGTAACAAATTAAAAAATAACCCTTTGTGCGCAGAGTGTACAGCAGTATGATGGGATCCCGAGGCTTGATGGAGGCACATTCTGCGATTTACATCCTTCAGAGTTCTAGGGCAAGGGTTCTGAGGGTCCAGGATTAGTCTAGTGTAAGTTTGAACACCTGGGTTATCAAAAAAAAAAAAAAAAGAATACTGGCATTTTTTTTTTGTCTAGCGGTTACATAATCATAAAAAGATTATTTTTGGGGACCTGCATCACATATTAACATCATATTTATGCGAAGGGTAAACACCATTTTTGGTCCCTCTTATCATTAACTTTTTAAAGAGTGGTCCCTCTTATGTTTTTTTTCCCACTTTAGTCCCTACTATGAATTATTTGTTTCACTTTAGTCCTTTTCAAGTGATCCAAGGCGATTCCGATAACATGTGATTTGCTCATGAGGGCAATTTTGTCATTTCAAGTAAACTAACAGGGATATTTTCGTCTTTCTAATTATCTAAAAAAAAACTAAATATATAATCTCTTCCAAACTAGGCTTTCATTCCAATCCAACTCAATCGTACATTTCGTTCCAAATTAAAGTTTTTTCCTCAAATTTTTTTCAAACACCAAAATTGCTCACCAATTAAACAATATTTCAAATAGTCTCAATAGTGAACGGACGAAAATGCCCTAAAAATATTCATACGCATGTCACGTGTTATCGGAACCACCTGATAAGGACTAAAGTAAAACATATAATTCATAGTAGGGACTATAGTGAAACAAATAATTCATAGTAGGGACTAAAGTAGAAAAAAAACACAAGAGGGACCACTCTGTAAAAAGTTAATAATAAGAGGGACCAAAATTGATATTTACCCTTATGAGAATATGTTAATTTCTATATATTTTTGGAGTAGATTCCGATTTCCGAGATTAGATTTTTAATTATGTAACCAAATAGGGCCTATGTATTATATTTGATGTAACTGATTTGACTACATAATTAAAAATCATTCATGTAATCCTACAAGAATTTAGTTTTAATGTTGGGTTTTTTTTATTTAAAATGTTAATCCCCACTTGGATTAAACTAGAATAGCGAGATTTGAATGGAAAAAATAAGTAGATTTTATATTAATATTTTTTAAAAGGAAAAAGTAAATAGTAGGTATCAAATGGTCATTTTCTAAGTTTTGAAGTATATTAAATTTTTACGTATAAGTTGATACATGATTTTTTACACTTTGAAAACCCAAAATATAGATTTAGCACTTTGCACCCTCAAAATAGGACCATTAGCACTTTGTACTATTTCTTATTTTCCGACAAAGATGATCACCGAAGTCAAAATACTTAGGAAAAAAGATAGGTACTTCATGTTTGGATCTTTGGCACTTTGTACCCGCGAAACATGAAAAATTGGCACTTTGCACTCTCGAAACAGAATTAGTACTTAACACCCTCAAATTAAGAACAACTCAGCAACTTGCAACCCCGAAACATGAAAAATTATCACTTTGCATCCCTGAAACGGAAAATTAACACTTAGCACCCTCAAATTAAGAAAAATTCAGTAACTAGCAATCCCTCATTTTTTCCGACAGAGTTGACCACCGAGATCAAAAAAATCCAGGGGGAAATAGGTATGAATAATTTCTCTCTCCATCTTTCTTTTCATCAATATACATATTCATATTGTAAACTTGAATTAAAATTTTATTTTTCATTGATAATGTGTAAAATATTATTTTGAGTTAATTATCATAATCTAATTTATAAATAAATTTTGTTACAAGTTTTCTATAATTTATAAATTTTATACTAAATGGTAAGGATGTTATGTTTTATCCAAGATGTTGGGTGTTCAAATCCTTTATTCTAAAAAAAAATTTCAGTTTATTTTTAATATTAAAATAAATTGAAAAATAAAAAAAAATGAAAACCAGAAACAATTTGAATCGGTTAGTCGGTTCACCGATTTTGGACCGATTCAGACTAGTTTTAAAATTCATCGATTTTAGAGAATTAATCAAACCGAACAGACCTTCGGTTCTAAGCAATGTTTTCAGAACCGGACCGAACAGTGAACCGGTGAGCCGACTGGTTACTGGTTTTACTGGTAGGACCGGTCGGACCACTGGTCGGACCGAATGACGTCATAATAATATAATAAATATATTTAATTTTGAAGTATATGTAATGTGCGTAAAATTTAAACATTATCCTACAATTGATTAAAAATATAAAATTTGTTATATTATACTAAAATTAAATCATATAATATTTATCTAACTTATATCATAACTGTAATATGGTACTAATTTGTATGCTCATATAAATGATTATATTTCTTTATAAAAATTTAAAAGTGTAAGTTAAAAATACAACAAACTAAGAAATTCATAAATTTTAAAATATGGTTATGTATAAAAGTCTAATATTCAAAGTCAAACTTGCATATTATATCGATTTGACTCTTTATCCTAAAAATAATACTTAAAATAAATATTTTATAGAATAAAATATTAAAATTTATTATTTGAGTATTAATTTTCATTCATAATGTGTAAAATATTTATTTGAGTTAATTATCTAATTTATAAATAAATTTGGCTACAAGTTTCTATAATTTATAGATTTTAATTTGTACTAAAAGTTTAACAAAAGTGATGTAGCTCAAACGGTAAGGAAGTTATGTTTCACTCTAAATGTCAGGTGTTCAAATCCTAACTTTTACAAGAATTTTTAGTTTATTTTTAACATTAAAAAAAAAAAATTCAAAACCGGAGTAATTGGTGTTAGGGGGTAAACCGGACCAACCTCCGGTTCGCAGTCCAACCGGTCGGACCGGTCGGTCCGGTCCGATTTTAATAACATTGATTCTAACTTCTAAGTCGAATTGGTCGGAGCAACCGACCGATCCAATCCAATTTTAATAACATTGATGTACCTAGACTTTATTTTAATTTTAGAAATTCTAGTCCGATGTTATAAACTAATTATGTAGGGGAAAATTCTTGCCCAAGCCTGGTTTGACCAAACCCATTCATCCACCAAGCAAGTGTATTGCACTTGCTTTGTGATTGGTCACTTTTCTGAAAGTTATATCAAATCCCAAAGCAAGTGTATTATACTTACCATGTAATTAATTTGGGTTCGGCCAAACCCGACCTGAATAAAAATTTCCCTTATGTAGGCCCATAATTTCTGGTATCCGAAAATGACGTGGCATGGGATGCTTCATATCCCAAGTGCGGCGGCTCGGGCTTGAGGGAGCAGACACGTAGCATTTACTTGCAGTTGCACGTGTTGGATACTTTTGAAGTCAGGACTTATATGACATTTTTATGAATTATCTACTCCCGTACCGATGAAATTTCTATAGAGAATTATGAATTATCTCGTGAAATTTTACTTTAATATTTAGAAGTATTTGGCTCAGATTTTTCATTCGTTCAAGTCTCTAAATCTTGTAAGGGGGTTTACTGCACGAATAAGTTAGCGTTAATTTACCCCACTGTGATATATATAAAATAGGGATAATTATATGAATCGGCTCAAGATCTTCTGTACCACAATTGTGTATTACAAGTGAGTAATTGAAACATGTACATATAACAATTAAAATAATTGTCACATATACATGTATCAATTACTTATTTGTGACACACAATTATGATACACAAATTGTGATACAAAGGATCTTCACCCCTACACAAGGACTAGTAGAGTCTACAGCCCCACTCAAAACTACTATATATTTAGTTTAACAGTAATCTTCTCATATTTGGTTTAGTGGATAAGAGTTGCAAGATTTTAGCATAGGGTCCTGAGTTCTAATCCTAGTTGCAAGATATTTTGAAGTCTTTTATCGTTTCTAACAATTATTCTTTTAATTTGTATTGGTTTCTTCACATAAAAACTACATTTGGCTCATTGGTTTAAAATGATGCAATATTATTAACATTGTCTAGAGTTTTTAGATCTAGGATAGTCATTTTCTTTACACTTTTTTATAGTCTTTTTTTTTCTTAATTAATAATTCTTTTAATCTATCTCAACAATTGTTATTTTAATTTCATTTTCTTTCTTATCAATTATTCTTTGTTTTTTATTTTTTCTTAATAATAATTTTTATTTTATTTCTTTCTCAATAAAAATCAAGAGAAAATATTTTTTTTTATTTAATAAATTCTTGCACAAATTTTCCTTCCCCCCAACGAAAATATTGATCTAACTCTGCCTCTAGCTATTATGCATGGATTGATTTCAAAAAATAAAAAATCGACGTGGTCAATTATAGATGTAATTGGTGTCCTTTCAAATTGTAATTAAAAATATATAGATGTATTTTGTTTTTTTGAGGTCTGAAATTGTAATTAAAATAACTTATGGAGGTTATTTTTGTTAAACTTCACATTCTCTTTTTTGTATTTCCTCATTTATTTTCTCGTAAATAAATATAATTTTTAAGTTTGATTGATTGATTGATTTTTTTTATTATTAAATTTACTAAAGAATTTTAGCCCCCACAACACCAAATTCCTGAATCCGCCCCTGATTACAAGGATCTCCCCTAACGTTTCAAAAGAATTACATTCGTTAGGTTTCCGTTTGTTTGTGATGACGTCATCACTAATTTTCTTTTGAATTCCCCATTTTACCCTTTTCAGTTGTTTAAATGGGAAGAGAATTTATTGTAATGTTTAGAATTATGAAAGAATGTTAATGTTATACCTTAACTTTGTCCTTATAATTAATTTTCATTATATATAAATTCAGGAAAATAGTTTGAAAACAAAATAATTGGTTTTTTCAAATTTTTTACTAAATAAGATCTAAGTACAAGGATAATCGAATACAAATGTAAATTCATTAATCAACTTTAATCATGCGAATAAATAGTGTAGAACATAAATACAAATGTAAATACCTTCAATTTCACATTTAACCCATAATTCTAATAATTACTTTTAAAAAAAAAAATCAAAGTTAAAGTACGAGGTTAAATTAAAATAAGTTGCTAGACATTGTAAAAATGCTCATATTGTTCATAATTAACCCATGCTAAACAAATTCGTAAACTTTTCAACTAAAAACTTGAACATATTAAAATTATATAAATAAATTTTTAACTAAAAACTTGGAACATAAATTAATAGACATTATAAGAATGCTCATAATTAACTTGTATTAAAAGATTATAATTTTTTATAATTATAAAATATAAAAATACTCATTCAGGAAAGGTCCATGTAATTATGATAATTGGAGGGGATTGAGTGGTATTTACACCTAACATCAAGGGAAGTCCCTGTAATTACTCTTTTTTTTTTTTTTAATTTAAAATTCGAGGACATTACGGTCAATTCACATATTCCGTTTAAACTCGTTAGTCCCCATTAGGGTTTTATAATCCTTTTGAAATGACAGAAAATGTCTCTCTAATTATGATAGTCAGAGGGGATTGGACCATAATTACACTTAACATCAAAGTACGTCCCTGTGATTATCCTAATATAATAATATTCAATATAAATTTATGTAATTAAGAAAACGAGTAATATATCCCATATAAAAAATTTAAAGAATTTAAATGAGCAATTAAGGAGCAATATAGATCTGACACAAAATTCACTAGAATTAAATCATGTTGGAGAAGTTTGCAATTGGGCCGAAATTTAAGTTTTACTCAAAAACATAAATTTGAACTCCTTGCGCTGGGCCTGCAGCCACTGTAATCAGAGTAACATTTTATTTAGGTGTATATCTAAATCCTTAAATTTTATAAATTTTCGATTTTGAAATATTTGGAAATTCGTATATCGAAGAAAAATACTAATTAAATAAAAATTATGCTATATTAATATTTAGATTGGCTCAAACCAAAAAGACTTCAAAACATAGCATACGTATCCTTGTTAGTTGATGTACACGTTTTAATAATAGAAAAAGTGATTCATGATTTTTGTTGAAATGGATAAGAAGGCCATATATACACATTAGCTAACTGTCGAGACATTAGCAGTTCTTATCAAATTGATCCATGCAAGAAAATGTTTTAATTTGAATCACCTACAATTGAACTACAAATTAAAAATATTCTCCAATTAAGTTATTTAGCATATAAAAATTTATACGTTCACACAACCCGGCTCTTTCTCTTTCATGAAACTGCTTCTTCGTCAGCAATTTCCTTTTCCTCTGATCAAGGTTTCTTGTTAGTTTATCTCTTCTCTTTTGTGTGTATCTTTACTATATATCTCCTGCTTTAATTTGTTTGCTTCTAATTATGTGTTTGTTGGTATGTTTTTTAATTGAATTCTTAACTGCATATATATATATATAATTACGAGTATCTTTCAACGTTGATTTATTTTTATTTTTTTAATTATTCAGCTTAAGATTTGTATATTTTATATATTTTGCAGGACTTAGTAATGTTGAAGAAAGGTTTAGACTATACCAAGAAAAGACGAAATCGTGTTCTTGTTTTAGGGGCATTCGGTTTAACAAGTTATGGAGTATATAAGATATACAATTTGCCATCAGTTGTTAAGAAGAGGCAAAACTTGTTAAAGCTCTTAAATGCATTAGTCTCTGTAGCTGAAATGGTGTCCGATTCTGCTGAGGCAATTGGGATTCTGTCTAAAGATCTAAAAGAGTTTATAAAATCTGATTCTAACCAAATCCCTCAAAGTTTTAAGCAAATTTCCAAAATTACCACCTCAAATGAGTTTTCAGAATCCTTAACTTGGATTACGAGGGCTTTGACTGTAGGTATTTTACGAGCCTACCGATCACCCGAGGTGGTAATGTATGGTCGTTCTATCGATGTGGAATCGTGTTTTGCAGACCGTGTTGTTGACAAGTTGTTTTCGGATTCGGGGTCAGATTTTGCTTCTGTGGTTGTCGGAAGTTTGACTAGGAATTTGGTCACGGCTTATTATTCAATCGGACAACACGATTATGTACATAGTGACTATCTTCAATCAAAATCGAACAAGAATGTTGCGAGGTGGATTGAGTTGGTTTCTGAAGATCAATTTCGTGAATTAATCGGGAATTACATAAAGTTGTTTATCAGCACGGCTATCACGGTCTATCTAGACAAAACAATGAATATCAACACATACGAGGAGTTATTCTCCGGCTTGACTAATCCCAAGCATGAAAATAGAGTAAGAGATATGTTGACATATGTCTGTAACAATGCAGTTGAAACTGCAATCAAGACACATTCTAACTTGAATTCGAGTTGTACTAAGCTTGGTAAATTTGATCAAGATAGTTTTTGTGGGAATGAAATCGGGACGAAATTAATTTCGGCAACTTTGCAAAAAGCGAAGAATTTGGATCGTGGATTGGGTCGAAAGTTGTCTTCGATTTTGGTCGTGCCGAGGAATAGGAAGTTTGTACTTGAAATGACAGGGATGGTTACATTTGAAACTATTCGATCTTTCCTTGAGTTTTTGCTTGAGAAATTGTCGGAATGTGTGAAGAGAGGTGTTGATGTTGCTCAAAGAGAAGTGGTTGATAGGGGTGTTGAAGTAATTAGATATGTGAGTTGTAGATCTACTACAGTTGCTTCTGTTTGTATTAGTATTTGTTTGCACATATTAAATGGGCCTTGGATTTTGGCTCCTTGTTAGTTTTCACTTCCGTAGATCTATTAGGAAATCTAAACTTTGTTCTCAATTTTCTTGCAAAAAAGATTTCTTGTTTCGTATTTGGTCTTGTTGTATTGGGCCCCTTAAGACTGCTAATGGGTTTGAGTTTGTGTAAGGTTTTGATCTGGGCAAGAAAAAAGGTTGTAACATATGTTGATCGGTGCAAAATTGGAATTTAAAGTCATGTTCCCCCCTAACCTAATAGGGATTATTTTTGTTTTTGTTTTGGAAGGTTCTAAAATAACTTTTTTTCTATAAATGAAATATTTTTTTCAAAAATATTCTCTCACATAATCTAATTATTTGACATCACTAACTATTAATCACTATATAAACCACTGTTTTTTAGGGTATATATGTAAAAATATCTAAAAGTTTTACCTATTTAATTTTTACTCATAACATCGCGTCAAAAGTAAAAGGATAGAAAAAAAAAAAAAAAGGACCGAGGGAGTGAGTAGTAGCCTTTTTCTTTTTATGCAACGTTGTTTAGTGGTGGACTCAGTTATTTGAATATAATAATTTTGAATTTTGTAGATTTTCAACAAAAATATTTTCTTGGAACAACAATCACAAAATACATTTGATATTGAGGTACAAACTCAAATATGAGGTTGAGAGCGACCCCATATATAATCAAGTCAAGCAAGTGTGAAATGTTCTCACATAAAACAATGCCGACTGAGTTTGGGATATATAATATAGCATAATAAAAATGGGGTCCACAGACTCTCGAAATTAAATTATGTAATCCGACTTAAGGATTTGAGTACTTTCCCCTAAATTGCCTTTTACCTAATTCATATTTATTTTGCAAATCATATCGTTTTTTGTTTAATTAAATTTTGTTTGACTAGAAATTTGGCAATTTGTACTTGATTAAGGAAACATCTATAAACCACCTAACCTTGGAAAATACTTTGAAATAAGGAATAGACGAATTAGCAAGACAAACATTCTAAATTTATTGACTAGAATATAGTGGGTTGAGGCCTTTCTCACATTTTTCTTTGTGGACTCGAAGAAAAGTACCAAAGTTTTATTCCCGTGCATTTACCAAAAACTTTATTTATACAAAGAAAATTACCAAGTGGCTAAGACTACATACATTGACATTGTGGAATATTGTACGTTCACATTGGACCCATTTGTTTCAGTTTTCTACGAGTTTTAAGTTTTTAATTTTTTTTAAGTTTCAGTACATTTAGAAATATGTTTAAAAGGTTTGTTTTTGTTAGTTTAAAAGTTAAAAATTGTGAAAATACAATTGTTCATTTTTAAAAATTGACAATATATATCCTACGAACTTGAAATTTGGTGATAGTTAATCGTGTTTTCTTTAAAATATAGCAATATTCTCCTCGCGTTCACCTCTTAAATTTCATATTTGTGTGTTTTATTAATAAAATATAAACACATGGATTTTTTTTTTTCTAATAAAATATGAACACAAGGGGTACTTTTTCTCAAATATAACATTAGGGGTCTTCTGCCAATTAAAAAAAGTACAGGGTCTGATTCCGAATACTTGCCCCATTCTGCAAACCAGAGCCTTTTTCTTGCGTGGACGAAAATACAGAAATGGGGATATGTATTGAATGTTGATGCCCATGAAGCTACGCAATAGCCATTAATACTACATTTAATCAAAAATACAATAATAATGATTCAACTGTCAACCACTCTCATCAAAATCAACCTGTAAATTAATACATGTACTTCATTTTTTCCGGGACATTCTTGAATAAACCAAGTTTAGGAGATTTTACTAGATTTTGTGAATTAAAATATACATCGTATTTTCAACTACAAGGTCTAGGAGATATATCTAATTAAGAATTTTTTTCTTTTTTCCTACTTACCCAACATCAAACAAGTTGTTCTGAAAATCGAGGTGAATAATAATTGAAGGAAATTAAACAATAAAAATTGGACTTGACCCGACTATTAAAATTCTTTTGTCACTTCTGTGAATGATTTAGTCATTATTAGATAGATTAAATATAATTTAGAAATTCTTGATTTTGTTTCTAGTTCTACGTTGAACACATGAGATAGTGATTGATGATGACTCGATGAGAATATAAAATGAACTAGTTGTAATTATGGGGAAAATGGAAGATACTCCCCTGTGTTATGCTAAATCTGTAAGAAACTACCCTGTGAAATTTTTATTGCGTCAAACTTCTTTGTATTTTAAAAAACTCTGCAAAAATCACTCAATTTGTAAAAAATAAGTCGTTTTGGATCGACATATTTCAAGAAATAATTTTTAAAACACTTCAAGTTGGATCTACAACTTCACGTGATATATTTTTAAAATGATTTCTTGAAATATGTCGATCCAAAACGACTTATTTTTTACAAATTGAGTGATATTTGCAGAGTTTTTTAAAACACAAAGAAGTTTGACGCAATAAAAATTTCACAGGGTAGTTTCTTACATGTTTAGCATAATACAGGGGAGTATTTTGCATTTGCCCCTGTAATTATAGCCATTCATTAGACATAAAATTTTCATTCATTCTCGTCTTATAATTGCACTTGAACAATCACAAAACGCGTGTAAATATTTGCATCTACATTCTTCGCACGTAAAAGAATATTCAATTATAAGGAGATTATATAACGTTAAATAAATGAAGTGCAATTGAACCCAAAAATCCTTTAATGGGCAAAAACTAAGTAATGGGGTATTTAATTGAAACTTTGATGAAAAAAATGGTAAGTCTGATGTTATGAATTTGTAGACAATTTATTAATTGTAACTAAAAAAAAGAAAAACTAGATTATGGCCTTAGATTGATGGGCGTAAGAGATAAGAATAATCACATAATGGGTGTCGTCGTGTGCATAAATCAAACACGTCGCGGACTATTGAGTAAATTAGTGGAAAATAACCAATAAAAGTCAAGATTATTTGATCAAACTATATGCCCCTACGTACGGTCCACTCAATTATTTTTCTTAAGGATTTACTTATTTTAATTTGGTCATGTAAACCATTTGATTGGCAATAAACAGTGTATGTTAGTACTGTTTGAAATCAATTACTACTATGCAACGTAATTGAAAATTTGATGCAAATATGCGTGATCAATTACGAACAATTGTGCACATATCATATAATAGTAAAGTTTGATTTTCATTTTTTAGAGATAATATATGATTTCATTTAAATAGGAGTTTCTATTGATACAATTGAAAGCGGTAAAATCAACGATCAAAATTTCGTTTCGAGTGTATGTTTTGGTCAGTCGAATATTGGAAACTTTTCGAGAATGTTTCGGAACACTAAGAAAAAATTATAATTTTTGTTTACTAAATTTAGAAAAATAACAGAGTTTAAGGCAAACAAATAGTTTCGGAATTACATCTTGTTTTTGTTTCGCTTGATTCCAAAACGAAAACTTTTCGATGTTTTCAACGGAAAATATGAAAATTTTGATTCATGGATAAAACATCAATCGAAAAAGTATCGACACGAGATAATCTAATTATTTCGTGAACCACTCAATTCCCTTCTCGACCAATATGTTTTGATTTGAAGCGACTAAACTCCGCAGCAACGGTGTTCACATTGGGTAAATCCACTTCGAAGTTCAGAACTTGCAGTACATAAAAAACTGGCAAAATTGCAAAAATCGTCCCAAACTAATCACTGATTTTGGATTTTCGTCCCAAACTATTTAATTTGGCGAATTTCGTCCCGTAATTTAATATTTATTTGGAATATCGTCCCACCATAATTATAAGACGGAATTGCGCATTTGCCGATGAATTATCACATGGCTGCTTAAGGGTCATGACATGGTAAATTTTAACATGAATAATTATATAATATTGCAGAGTTCGTCCCAAATTAATTACAAAATTGGACATCATTTTCATTAACTTAGAAATTTAATATTGGGACTAAATTCATACAAAATGGTAAATTATGGGACGAAATTTGGCGAGTTGATATAGTTTGAGACTAAAAATCAAAATTAGTAATTAGTTTGGGACGATATTCCAAAAAAATATTAAATTACGGGACGAAATTCGCCAAGTTAAATAGTTCGGAACGAAAATCCTAAATCAGTAATTAGTTTGGGACGTTTTCTGCAATTTTACCTAAAAAACTCTATTATTTTGCATTAAGTATCTCTGCATAGTACGGTGCACAATTTTAGCATTTCAAGGCGAATTTAATACTCCCTCCTCCCTCCATTTCATATTAATTGATGGTTAATTGATACGTTTGTCAAATTTATTTGTTTCAATTAATTAACATGTTCGGATTTCAAAGCATTTTTTTTTTCAATTTTGTCCATTTCTTATATTTAAGTTGAGAAACTCAATGATCACCACTTATTAATAAAAAATTGAAAAGTAGTCATCATTATAAAGATATTTGAGACATTTTATCATAAATAAATATGTGTCTAGAAATGTGTCTATTAATATGAAAACTTCGATTTCATATTAATAGACACATTTCTAGTTTTCACACAAATTAAGAAACTTCTGTACTTTTGGGTGGTAATGTACAAAAACATATAACTTTGATGGAGCGAAGAACACTTTTCTCTTTTAGGTATATCATTTATTTTTGGGTAAATTATAAATACTCCCCTCAGGTAAGGCTTAATTACAAAAATTACCCTCACGTATTGGGTATTACAAAAATCCCCCTCGAGTTTGTCACCTTATTACAATTAACCCCTTGTCCCTAAAATATTCCAATTTTGCCCTTGTGTGTTATTTGTATTGTTTGTAATGTCTTATAAATATTAAAACTTGCGATCTAATTATTATACCTTATAAATTAGAAAAGAGATAATTATATATTTACTACCAGAATAATTGATAAAGTTTATAATTGCCCATAAGTTTTAAATAATATTGCAAAATAAGGTATTTATATATTTATTAGCAATTTAAATTGTAAAATATTAAATTAAATAGAATTTTGATAATATATTTTGTAAATGTGAATTGTTTACACATTAGTTAAATGAATTTATTTTATAAATTAGTATATTTAATAATTATGTTGTATTATAAATAAGATATTTTAATTTATTAAAGTTTATAGAGTATTATAAATTAAAAAATTTATTGAAATTTATGGAAAATTATAAATTATATCAATTATTTTGATGGTAAATATATAATTATTATTTTTATAATTTACAAGATATGACAATTATCCACAAGTTTTAAAATTTATAACATATTATAAACATTACAAATAATTTCCAAGGGTAAAATTGGAACATTTTAGTGACAAGGGGTTAATTGTAAGAAGGTGACAAACATGAGGGAAATTTTTGTAATACCCAATATGTGAGGGGATTTTTGTAATTAGATCTTACCTGAGGGAGTATTCATAATTTACATTTTATTTTTTTACAATAAGCTATATTATTTATTTGAATTCTTGATATCCGTGCAACACTCTAGCTAAAACGACATATATTGTGAAATAAATGAATTCACTGGCATACCTCTTTGGGGATTTGGAGGCCATGCTCCCCCAAAATAAAATAGATAAATAACGTATATGTTAATTTTTATAAGAATGAAAGTGGCCTAGTGGAAGAGTTCCCACTAATGGTAGAGAGGTCCCATGTTTGATTCGGCAGTGTTAGCCCGCCCGCATTTTGGTTTCTTTAGTATTAATTTCTTTTTCCTTATGTTTATGTTAGTTTTTATTTTTTTTCCTTATGCGGCAGTGTTAGTTTCTATTTTTTTTCCTTATGAAAATTTAATTATTTTTGGATGTTATATACTCCTACTAGCATTATCTTGTGTTACGTACAATTTTACAATAACTAAATTTTACATTGTAAATTGTCCTTGTGCTTTTTAGATTCCTCAATTTCTTAAACCATTTATTGTATGGTTAAATCTTCGAGTATGATTTGCTAAAAAAAAAATTGAAGTTAATTTCAAAGTTCATTCTCGAGTTAAAATGCTGAAGTTATTTTATTTATTTTCTCCATCTCACCCTCGGGTTCATTGATGTACTATAGAAGGGCCTTGAAGCTCGACTCCTCCTTTATGTTGAGTTCGTTAATCAATGTTTTTCATGACCTATTCGTTTATGCAAACTTTAAGTTCCACAACATAAGATAGAATAATTTTGTTTTTTTATGAGATCAAGATTATACGTAAAGAATTAGGAATTACAATTTTACCTTTATATTACACATATTAATTGTCCATTAACCCTTTTCCATATCTTATCTAAGCAACATTAATTTGCTTTCAGTTCAACCGAATAGTATTACACCATAAACTTTCATATTGACTTTGTAAGAATCCTTGGTAGTATATTTTTTTCAGCTTCTTTTGGATAAAATCATATTTACTCTTACTTTATCGTAAATTTTTTTTTGTTATTTTATTAAAACATCGAAAAAATATTAAATTTGCTAAAAAAAATTAGAGAAGGAAACTTGTGGTCCAAGAGATTATTTATTATGTAGATTTATCAATACATACATGCCAAATATAATCTAATGAAAAAAAGTATAACACTGTATCTATTTAGTGACATTCTACATTTTGGTTCTTAATTACAGAAATAACTTCGCTGCACATATTTATTAAAGCGACTTAGAGCATCTCCAACAGTCACTTTTTTAGCTCCTCCAATAGCTAAAAACATAAATATACATAATCAAGTTAATTTTTTGTCCTCCAGCAATGTCTTGTATTTATACAAGACTATGTATAATACAAGTTTGGACTTGCATATATGGATGTCCATGTATATTTATACAGGACATCCATGTCAGCAAATTTATGTCTCAACTATAGTTTATTAAATTGATTTGAGTTAAATTTATTGGTTCGAGTTAATTTTTTTTATTTAAATCAAATAGTTTATTAAATCGTTATTTAAAGCCATTTTTTGCAATTTTTTTAATTATTATATTTAAATAAAAAAATATATTTATTAGTTATATTTTACGTGTAAATGTAATAAATTTTTTGTAATGTCATTTATAATTTAAAATAGGAAAAAGAATAAAATATAATAATTCTGAAAATTTTAGATGATGACTATTGGATTGGATAACTATAACTGAGTAGCTAAAAAACTGTTCACCATGTGTAATTTAATATGGATGACCACTTATAGATGATACTGCTGGAGATGCTCTTATGATTTCTGTTTTATATAGCCTAGTATAGCACTCTTTATGTTACGTTGTTTGTTTAAAGATACATAATTGATAATTATTTTGTTATAAAATGAATTTCCGATGTTGCATATTTAATCTTGAAAACATTTTGTACCAATATAATCAAACAAATAATTCCAAGTAAAAAATTAATTACCAATATATTAGAAAAGAAAGCGAAAATTAATAACATGACGAAGATATATTGAATAATATTCCATCTAATAGCTACACTATATATAGATGTAACAATTCAAAGAAGAAGAAAAAGCACATGAACAAAAAAAAAGAAAAAAAAAAAGAAAAAGAGTTAATGTAATCAACAGATTCCTACGGTTTGTGGTGTTGGGTATAAATGTAATCAGTATGCGCAACCAGAGTCCTTCTCATCAAACACTCATCTTCACCAATTCCATTGCACCCAGCTTCTTCCACGTGGCCTCCCTCTATCTTAACCTATAAACATAAATAATTTTAAACCAAACAGGGTCTTAGTAATTAAAGTTAATCATACATCAAAATTAGAACGGGAAGCCATGGATTAAAGTTTCCATAGGGCTGTCAACCGAAATGTTTAAAAATACAAAGAAGCTACTTAAAATGTTTTTTTTTTTTTTGACTTTTTTCAATAAAATTCTGAAAAATTACCCAATATTGAACTGATCGACACATGTCAAGAACCGAAACAAAAGACTAACCTCGTGTTTGACTTCCATTTTATCGTCAAAACTCGGCCCAGGACGAGTAGCTGAGCATAGAGAAAAGCAGAGGAGGAGTGCTACTAGCAAAAAGGTCGTGGCTTTAGCCATCTTTAATTAGAATTTAATTTTTGATACTTGGTTTTTGAGGAGTGAGTAGAGTAGAAAGAATGTTACAAATGGCGTGAGTTTATATAGAGTTTGTTGTGAAATGAGCAGGTGTGAACTGGGGAGAGTAAAAGGGAGACTTGAAATTTAAGGCGCGTGAGGAAAAGGGTGCATTCATGTTGAGATTTAATTGGACGAATTTATTGAACTTGAAATGATAAAAAGAAGATGAAGATGTATTTAATTGTGAACCACAGGAACAGAGGAGAAAGGTTCAATATTGTTGGATGTTATTAATACTATTTGGTAGATTTGTTGATTTTATTTAAGTTTGAAGGATTTGTGTTTCTGGAATGATGGGGTCGTTTCCAAAAGCAGAGTTGACAAATTTATATGCAAATTCGTTTTCATCTTTAAGAGTGGCCCCAAATATATTAGCAAATGCACAAAGCATCTCACTTTATGTAACTTCTAGAACCACACATTAGGGATATATAAACGAAATAAATTCTCCGGTGTTATGCGAAATGTTCACGCAACTACACTGTCGATATCTATTAGTACTAGATATCTATTATCAAAAAAAAAAAAGATATCTATTAGTACTAGAAAATTTCATACATACGTAGAGTATTTCACAACATAGGTTCGATTTACATAAATCAAAATTTCTTGATTATGAAACCTCGTTAAATAACGTGTTATGACCAACAGGTGATTGGTCTAGTGGAAGGGACTAGTCACTACAAAGTAGCGGACTCAGGTTCGAATCCCTGTTGGGAGAGGTACCCACTTAATGTGCCCGACCCGCCTCGAAAGGGATTAAACCCTTGGGAAACCAAAAAAAAAAAAAAATAACGTGTTATGGTCTCACTCTAGAGTGTATATGTATTACCACCAAACAAATGAATGTCTATTATCCAGCTTGTGAATTAACAGACAAATGGAGAAATTCAATTAATATAGAACTTAATCAATTTATAAAATGTATTTAAATAATACATAAATATTACTAAAATGCAGTATTAGGGTTGGCAGGACTTCAATTTGAACCGAATCTTGAAAAACCAAAAGCAAAAAATTGTAAGAGATTCCACTATTAATTAAGTACATTCTAAAAACTTTTGATATCATGTTGTATATACCCATAATTAGCTGCACCATAGCGCCGTTTAATCTGACCTTTTGAAATCCTAAAATAGATAAAATAATTTTCAATGGTTGAAATGTACGTACGTAGTCACACCCTATGAAGCAAGTTGTTCCTTGATTAATTTAATGGTATTTGGGTCTATGTAACTTTTTCAATTTTTTCTAGAGGATTTAATTGTATATATAAATGACGCAAACCTGATTTAAGGACCTTTTCCAAAGACCAATCTAATCCTGCAGCATATGTGCACGGTGCCCGAATTTACATTGTTTATAACATGTGATGTAATAATATTCTAGAACATGGACAATTCTACTTCAAGTCCTTTAATTTTCTGTTTGTTCCAAGTATGTTAAATTCAGTATTTGGTTAATTAGGTAATTTAGGTGAATATACATAAACTGGTAGTCACTAGTCTAATTCCAGAGAAAAGTCATCATTAACAAATTGAAAAGTATTGAAACCAATCCTTTTTGTACTTCGTATTATATTCATAGGACTTGCATTTTGAATACATAATGGTAACATAGTACAATCAAACCTAGCTAAAAGTATCCGTACGTACATTCATAATTTTTGGTTGATTTATTTATTGTACTAACTTTCTAGAAATAAATTTGATTTTTTTTTTGACTTTTTTTTTTTTTGGTCTTTGACTTCTCTTATATATAAACCAATTAAGGTCAGATGTCAATGTAATTGGGAAACAAGTTGATATTTGAACGAAATTAGACTCCCTAACCTCAGTCCATTAACGTATTAGTTATTTGCAAACGAGCTCCTAGCAACATTGGAAAGACAACAACATATATATATATATATATATATATAGTTGGGAACGAGTCAATCGTATGCAATTGTTATACACGTTTTTAATATAGTGTATCAATAAAACATAAATTAATTAGTTATATTTTCTGATATACTCAGTGTGTTCTAGAAGAGAATTAGTGTCACCACATGTGATATAATTCTATACACATTGTCGTTAAAAAAAATCACGTACGTTGAGTTTTTTTACCAATTCTATCACTAAAATAATATTGCGTACAAATTTGGCGTTCGGAGAATTAAAAGATATATATGTATATATATAATTTCTTCATTGAATTGAGCCAATGACTTGGTGTTTTTTTTATTTAATTTAATAAGTAATAAACATAATATAATTTACCTCAAGGCAAATAAACTAAGGAAAATAAAAGAAGGCTGTATATAAAATAACAGATCCGGCGGAGGGTTTTAAAATAAGTATAATAAAAGCAATGAGGATCTTTGTATAGTCAAAAGCAAGGATTTATTCCTTTCGGCTAATAAAGTGCAAATTCTCTTTGAAGTCAACTTCTCCAATCTAGTGAGGTTTGGTCCCCAAATTTTTTTTTAATTGATTTTAAGGTTGTTTTTCTAAGTTTGCCTTATATATCAAAGGTTTCTCTTTTATATAGCTGCATGCATTTGTAGGCTCAATTAATAATTAGATTTCCGGCCATGTCTACATGTAAATTTATAAAATATATATTTTTTCCATTTGTATTTCAAATAATTAACATAATAATCAAACCAAGCATGATAATTTAGATGGTATACTGCAATGAACGGGTGCGTTCACCTACCTAATCACATGTGTGACAAATTTGTAAGGATTATTTGTATGCACAGGTGCATTCACCCCTGAATTATATAATATGCACTGTATGGGTTAATCTCCTAATTATATATATCATATATGTGCATGTCCAAAAATGAAAAGCACCTATGACAAGCAGTTACACCAATTAATAGAGTTGATGGCAACTTACAATGTGATTGGATTCAATTTACTTTTATGTGATTTTCTAAAAATATTTGACCCCATGATCTTATAAAAGTTTCACACTATCTCCCTGATATTTTTAAATCTAAAAAGCTATATATGAATTGACAATCGTATATGATATTTTACCCCATGTGTTAAGTAAATGAAACAATTTATCCCCCTGCAATATGAAAAATGTGACACTTTATCCCCTGTATTATGAATATATGAATTGACATTCGTATATGATATTTTACCCCATGTGTTAAGTAAATGAAACAATTTACCCCCTATAATATGAAAAATGTGACACTTTATTCCCTATATTATGAAAAATACTTTAATTTTTTACAGGAAGTAAAGTGTTATTTTCCAATTACAGGGAATAAACAGGGGATATATTGACATTAGCTCCCAATTAATACCTTGTATAATTAAATAGACATCTAGATTCAGTTGACCGAGTACATATTTCTTCACTGAAGAAAAATCCGGTAACATGTGTAATCATTAAATCATATCAAAGGATCCTTTCATATCTCACCATCGTTGCAATTTTCAAAAGTTTCTACGAGAAAGCTTTGAATAATGTAAATGCGAGAAATATGAAGGGGCTTTTAGAATGTGACTTTGTGTCAGCTTGTGTATGTCACATGCATTATTACACCAAAATTTGTAACTTTCCTGAATGTGATCAAGTGAGTGTGTTTCTTCTATTCAAATTTCACATCAGGGGACATGTCGACATAAACACAAGAGATAAATCTTACAGGATTTTCATGACATTTTTCTTGAATTTCTGGCAGAGATAAGTTTCCAAAATATCTGTCACAATGTCAAGTTAGGGTATGTGTTGAGATTAATGTTCTACGGGTGCGTTCGGTTTGCACAATAAATCAAGATTCAGATTTAATTATGCCTATATCACATGTTTTGTTTGAATAATTATTTTTCGGGCCGGCCCAAAAAAGTGGGCCACTGGCCTCCTTGTATTTTGGAAAGTTAGTTCCTTATTTGGTCAGTTAACAATTGCACCACTTCCCTTGAGATCCAACAATCTTCTCAATATTGGATTGCAATTGACTATTTAGTTCAATCCATGTAGACTAACCAAACAACCCCTACATGAATTAAAAATCTTAACTAAGTTAACTTTACAAGGTTTTAATTGGGCGATCGATCACTTTTTGAGCTAGCTTATGAGGTTAAATTAGATTCAAATTATTTAATTGGACTTAGTCCAATTCATGTGAAGAAATCTAAGATGTTGTGAGAACCCCAATTCAGTTGATAAAGGTATCAATTGTCGATATTCGTGTGTTGGGTCCAAATGTTGCAATTTATAAGGTTGGACTTTAATATTGGATCAAAAGGGTTGGGTTTTAAAATGTCGGGTGTTGGGTTTGTTTCACCCATACATTTAGTCTGTCCACACATGAATAATGTCCCGCATGGATTGAAAATCATGACTAAGCTCATCTTATAAGGTTTTGTATTAAACTATACCGTACTAAATCATATTGAGGTTTTGGTTTTTATCTCAAATTGAAGGGGACAATTGTGGATTTCTCCGAGTCTTTGCCTCATCTACACGTGTGTTGTGGGAACTGATTTGGCCCGGTTTGTTTCAGCCAAATTGATCCAAACCTTGTTTGTAAATGGGCCTGGGAGGTTTCGGCCCAATACCGAAACTTTCTCTATTTTTTTTTTCTGCTATATGCTTTTACTTTTTTCTTTATGCTTTCTTTAATTTATTTTATTTCTATAAGTTACATTTACATAATTTGTATTCCGTGATAACAATTAACTTATCAAAATATTGAGTTTTGCATTAACAATTTTTGTATTTATCATTTGTTATTGAAATATCTAATTAGTTGGCGAAAATAAGTTCATTTTAATATTATATACACTTCAACATAAAAATAATTAATTATCTCATTAAATAATTACAATCACTTCTCAATAATCACAAAATATACTAATAATAATTTATCATCTTAATGATTACACCATATAATATATTATTTCAAATATTATAAAGTTATTGATTTGACTAACATCATTCATTTTTCTCCCCCAAACATCAATCCAAATTAATTTTTTATTTTCAAAACTCACAAACTATTATTTAATAATATTTTATAATCTCAATATTCAATTGAAACCATAATTCAAATCGAGTTTTAGATGTTTCGTTGAAACCTCTAAAATCAATTATTGAGACCAAACCCAATTAAACTACTTTCATATTAACCCTAGAGATTTTCTTGTCTCAAATCCTCTGAGGCTCCAACGATTAAGTCGGTGTGAAAATTTTATAAAGCTCAAGTAGGATACTAAAATGTAAATGAGCTAGAGACCTTACATTGTCTTAAAATAAACAGCAGCTTGAATAAATAATGAAATTAAGATATTTGAATAGTCTTTTTGGGAAAGAAATTATCTTTGTTATAATTTAATATTCTCAACCTTCATATTATTAATTTCATAAGGAAAAAATATTTGAATCACCCTTAAGCATTCTCTTACTCCCTCCGTTTTTTTTTATTTGTCGTTTTGGAGGATTGCACACAAATTAAAAAATATAACAAACATCCACTTTTTTTTAAAGAAAATCCAAAAACACCCTTTTAACCAAATAATCTCAACATCAATTAACATTAATTATAATTTATAAACATTAACAAGAAGGGCAAAATTGATGAAAAATAACTATTTTGCATTGAACTCCTAAAACGACGAATAAAAATAAATATTTTATTTTTTTGCTAAAACGACAAATAAAAAATGGAGGGAGTATCATATAGAAACCATCATGGGAAAAAGATAAAGTTGGTCTCATTAATTAATAGTCGTTAATAAATTTGTCCCACAAGTATTTGGTTAATAATTTTACCTCATAAATTTTAAGTATAGAAGCAATTTTGGGACTTTTTCGGCTTAATTGCAAAATGAGCATAATGCTACGATCAGGTGAGTTTAAATTGGAGGATTTGTGCCTGCGCATGATGTTCGATTTCACAATTTATGATCCTCAAATTATTAGATTTATGCCTTATGTGATAAAATTGTCAGCTCAAATATTTGTAGGGCAAATTTGCTAAAAACTAATAGTTATGGGATCAAATAAGCCATTTTTCTTGGACATATTTGTACCTTTACCATTTCTCGAAATTTCATACCATAAAAAAACCTTACCATATTAAAATGATAATATATAAATATAGTTATTATTAAAAAATTCATGAGGTCCATGACCAAGAGGACATGACTTCGACTCACTAATGTGGGTATTGATAGTCAAAATATCTTTATACTTTGATAGTATAATTGAAATAATTTTGGACAGAGCTTTTGATTTAATATTGTATTTACGTACCGTCTAATATATAATATATATGTTATTTCCTGTGTATAATTTTGAAATGTCAATTAATTATGAGTGATTCAAATTGTATTCAACAAGAAAGACTTATGCTCACATATTACTGACTATATGTTCTTATGATTACATACTTTATAGTTTAATCAACGTGAGAATCAATTATGACTATATGCCCAATTTACTATTTTCAGGTTAAAAAGGATCTAATAAGTGATGTGTGATTTTTCTTTTTAGATGACAAAGTGAGGTGAATTAATTGTTGTAAATATGAAATTCTTGATTTCAAGCCCGTAATCCAAATAGATTGAAAGAATTGAGGAGTTTCAAATCAGATAAGCTTGGTGAGATGGGCTTGGTGAGATGGGCTTGGTGAGATGGGCTTGAGACGGTCCAGATTTGACATGATATACGTAGAGCGGTAGAGGTAGAGGACCATCATGATTCCTTTTTTTTCCATTAAAATATTAATAAATTAAGCAAGGAACAAAATTTTACCCTCCGTGAATATTTTATTACCATTAAAATGGACAAAACAGAGGGGGGTTTACATGCATGTTGAATTTAAAAAGACACCATATGAGTAAAATAGAAGAGGATTTTATGAAATAGTGAAATTTGCGCAAAACAATTTCATGCAGATTCAACTAATATAGGGAGATTTTATAAAAATTTCCCTTAAATTAATTGTTTTTAACATGGAAAAACAAAAACTTTCGCTTTATCTCATTGGATCTAAATATATATGTAATACACGTCTTGTTTTCTTTAATTATTTTATTTATTATGATTAAACATATCTGAAAAATTGAAAATAAATTATGTGCATGTGCATGTGTAATGTGTTCTCCTTTTATCATCTGTTAGAAAAAAAAAAAATGTACCGAAAGCATTAAAAATAAATTAATTTTCTAAATAAATCTAACTAATCATACTACTATAGGAGACTGAATTATAGACTTTAAACTCAATAAAATTAATTTTTTCTTGAGTAGTTTACACTTTCCATACCATAAAGACATTTTGCATTAAAATTAAAATTCTAACACTTTCAACTCTCAAACTAAATATCTTTTTGGCGAAATACACTCTACTAGACCGAGTAACAGATTGGTTTGTCGAATAATATTCGAGAATGCAATGTGCTAAAATTTTAATTTCATAGTACAATTCGTCAAAATAGTGTATTTCCCAATGTGCAAAATAGTAAATTACTCATTTTTCATGGGATTGAGTACTTACATAACAAAATTGAACCAGACTCCCGAAAATTTTGATCCTATGCTGCACGAATATGAACACCGCGATACATATTCCTTTCCCAAGGGGAAAAAGAGGGTGTTTAGTTTTAAACATTTCTCAACAAATATGGATGCTTGGACAATCTAGACTTGCAACAATGGGTTGGGCCAACTTAGATTGATTTAATTGGGGCGGATATTACGGTAAGATACAGGCCCAACATGCCAAAATAATTAATTATGTGGGACACAATTACTAATTGATGAGCATTAGTTATGGGACTAAAATTATAATTGATTTTTCAACAATTCCTAAATTAGAACCCCGAGGCCTGCATGTGAGGTAGATCGGGCATTTTTTCGACCAGGCCCAAATTAAACTAAATTGTTCAAAATTGAGTTGTTATTAGTTAAAATAATAAAATCGAATAAATGTGAGTTAAATCTGTCATCGGACATAAATTTTGGGACCATTCATATAATTTTCCCCATTATTTGCTTAACAGAACATTGTGTGAAATCATAATAACTTACGAATATATAATAAGCCCCCCAAAAAAAAAAAAATAAGCCCAAAATATATATATATATATATATATATATATATATATATATATATATATATATATATATATATAAGGTGGTGACTTTGCACTATAAACAATACACTTTCTTTAGTTGATATCTTTAGGTAAATAGGGAAAACATTTTCTTACTCTCAATATTTAAACACTCTTTTTTTTTCTTTTTCTTTTTATGTCCTAAACATAGCCAAACTAAACTAAACGTGATGCAACTAATTTATTTATTTTTATAAGAATACACGACAATATAAGACTAGCGTTGATGTGATGCAACATATCATCTATAATATATGCATCAACATATATTATTAGTTAAAAAAAAAAAATAGCGGAAACGTTGGGTGTATGATACAATCATACAAATTTAAACTACTTGATTTTAGTAGATCGCACTGAATTTTCAGTAAATGATGTATTAAGTCGTGATCAACAATTCAAGTGCAAAAGGACATCATAAATCGTCTTTTATAATTAAAATGATGAGGAAGAACTGTTTTCTAAACAAACTTACATCCCACAATTGTCACGATTAATTAATTAATGATAATTACCATGGGCATGCCAACAATAATGAGAATTCACTAACCTTACAAGTTACAACTAATAAAAACAAAACCAACGTCTTCTTTGATCTCTTGGAAAAATCTAACGTCCTATGGCAAAAAATGCCAATCTTCCAACGTGCAACATGAATTTTTGTTACGTCAGGGACAGTCCAATTCATGAACCGGATTCCACCAGGGTGAAACCACCACCAACCACCAGCTACGCGGTGGTGCCTAAGAGGTTTGATTGGGTGGGAACACGGCTGTTGAGCAGCATCACATCCGTGTTTTTTGCCTCGTTGGAGCGTTGCTCTTGCATTAATATTGCTACAATTGAAGATGTCCATGATGGCGGTGGCTTGCCGTTGATTCGTGATGATGTCGGCAGATATCCCGATGCTGATGTCATCGATTTGAGCAACGATGTGGCAAGAGATCAAGAGGATCTTGTTGTTGAGAATAACAAGGATGTAGTTCATTTGAAGTAAACAAGCGTGCCTAAGTTTACTAGGTAACACATCCACTACTCCCCTAAAGATAAAGGAAGCATGGAAATTGAGTGATTAAAATTTTGTTTTGCATTAATTTTAATTTGTTGAAAACTAATATGAATGGAAATAAGAATAAGAATATGCAGAAATCTTGTTATAAATGGTTATTAATTCTTGATGCTTTACAATATATGCAATTTTCTAAGTAGTATTAATTTTAAAAACAAAATCATTCTATATATATATATGGCGCGCAATTTCATGCTTCTATAGAGATTAAAATTCTTTGGACACGTACAAATGCTTGATTTTTTTTTTCTTTTTTTTTTTCTTTTTTTTTGGGACGAAAAAGAATAGCACATATTTGATCTCACAATACCCTCTCATCATAAAAAGTTGTTGACCATGTTTTGTATCTTGGTTACTCTACTATAATTATTAAATAGTACTATAATTATTAGCTAGAATTTATTCGAAATGAGATGGTACTGAATTACTGATCATATATTCTTTTATGAATAGTTTATCTACTTAAATTAACATCCGCAAATTTGATACGAAATTATGTGCAAGCGAAAAGACAGGTACTAAAAACTCAAATAAAATAAAATAAAATCCCGGGTTCACTTGAGATGTACTAAAAACTCGAATGTTCCGGACTTCCGGTCACTTCAATTTATGAACAACTTCTGTATCAAAATCAAAGCCCAAGTTATCAAAAGTTAATTCGTACTAGATAAGATAATTTATTTTCTCTTTGCATGTGTTTTCTCCAAAAGTTCAGCTTTTCTTAAAGCTTGTAGATAAAGTTTTTCATTCTAAATCTAGCTAGATAAAGGCATTTGACCCAAATCCCAAATTTTCCTAAACAGTTAATAACTTTTCCTATTTTCCATGTGAGAATGTGGTCCAAACAGCAACATTAGCTTGTGCCGCCCATGTTGTTCATTTAATTTGGCAGTTTTCCACGATTTACTTTAATATTTAAAAATTTGTAGGGTCAATTTGGATGGATTTTAATTTGTTGGGGTTTAACCCAATCGGATCAGAACTATTCGACTCGACGAGTAAACAGGATCGAACTAATTCGATCTAATTGCAGAATTTGGTGTGTTTTATGTTCATAGTATCTTTCGAAAATAATTAACATAAATAAATGAGGATCCCATAAACGACAATTATTTTAATTATGCATAAGAATAAATAGAAAATTTACAGAAAGCTTTCAGTCCTTCTTTCTTTTGGTTGAATTTTTGCCTTCATGCTTTTATAGACTTTGATGAACAAACGGCTTTGATCTTTTTCACCATTGATTTCAACCACATTCTCTTTCTACTAGGTGTGTAGACACCAACTTAAGTGAATCGAACTTTTTTTTCACGTTTTAGAAATCAAAACTTCAAGATCAAAAATCTCTTTTTGTTTCTTGAACAAAGGATGGTTTTTTTTATGTTTAGGATTGAAGAACTCTTTCTTCTTTTTGTTGAGTGTCATCTTAATGATTTCATAAATCAATAATATCTCTCCTCTAAGATCTATATCTTATATGTATATATAGATAGTTATGGAAAGAGTTAAACTCCTACCATGACTTAAAGATCCCTACTAGGAAAAGAAATATGATCTCTCTTACCTTAAGAGAGTTATTAATTAAATACAACTCTTGTAAGTAATTAAAACATACATAATATATTTATATATATAATTTTGAAAATTACATATAAAAATATATAATTTTCCTTTTATTTATTGCATACATATATCATATATATTTACACAGTAAATAATAAATTTCTACCATTAGAAATTCCATAAATGCAAATATTATCTTTTTCTTGAATCTAGTATTCATTTTTCATTAGATTCAATTCTATAATTTAATCTAATATAACTAATCATGATATTTTTTAATTAATTAATTCATAATTAAATATCATCTAATTAGTTTGGAGTTTCTATTTTGGGAAACTATTTCCAAAATACAACGTGAATGAATTTGTTCTAATTTCTTAAGTTCAAATGTAGATTAACAGGAGCCGTGGTTGAGGACCTATGGACTTGTAACTTCAAGCTCCAATAAATCGAATAATTTATTAAACTCTTTATTATAATTAATTCGATCTATTAATTCCAAGTGACTCCACTAATGACTTGGAATTGCACTCTTGTCATTACAATATATTTTACTCAAAAGATCAAGATAGTCCATTGATATAATCACTACATGCAATTCGATCCTCTAATAATTGATTCGTAAATAGAGCTAGGCGTAATTATCATTTTGCCTCTCTAATTACTTCTTTATCCTCAAGTTCCATTAGTTCACTAGTAAACAATTTGATTTATGAACTTATTCATGAATCAGAGCGCTCTACTGTTCAGTTCCAGAACTAACACTTAAGGGAATCAATATTCCAGCTTCTCGCAAGAAGGGTTGGATTCCATATCTGTAAAACACATTCCCAGCCATTTATCTCAACGGATCTTCAAGACATAAGTTTTAAGCTCGACATGGTTATGGGCCATTACATATGAGTCGAAAGAACTCGTTAACATAAACAGGAGTTTACGCCTACTTAGGATTTAGATCAATTCGCATTTGATCATCAGTGACATGTTCTAGAACCATAATATCAACGGTATCTTATTTATTATTCTAGATCATGTCTGGTCTAGTCTTATGTAATCGAATTACACAAAGTACCTTCACATTCGATGTCTCTACATCAGTAATTCGGATCAAAATTACTACATTGTAAATGTTTCGTGGACCGTACTAGTAGTGTTTAATTAAAGATCCCAACTTTAACTCACTACAGACTTTTTAGTCTATTAGCTATAACTTAAATCTTCCAGTATAATATTTATACTTAAGCCATAGTCTCTTTAATAGACTTGAAATTTTCTAATGTTTATATTATGCATCAAATGAATAATCGAAATGATTATATGAAAAATTAATTTCAAATTTATTTATTTATTTCAATTAAAGAATGTCAAATACATGCTTGAAGAGCATCATGCCTAACAGGTTTTGCCTCGATTTTACGGGTCTCCGTTAAAAAAAAAATAGTTTAGGTGGTTTCGATGAAATCTCAGAGACCTCATTTTGGATGAATTTTGGTTGTTCGATTTTGTGATTTGATTAAGTTGAAACTTCACTTGGATTGAGTTCGGATATTGATGTCTAGAGGATAAAATAGGTGGTAAGTGTCAATTCAGTGTCTTTTTTAGTGATATTTGAGGGAAAAATATGTGGTAGGTATCAAAACAGTATTTTGTATGTTTGAAGAGTTTGAATGTGAGTTTTTTATGGTTTTATGGATTTAACGAAAACTCATTTGAAAGAGTTTTGACTCGGTCTAGCGAAACTCGCGAGATCGGGCCAAAACCCATCCACATACACCATTTCTTCATCCGTCTAATTTATTTGCTCTCTTTGCTATAATATTGGTCAAACTTTTCAATATTTTAAGTGACTTATCATGTTAAATTATTCAATTTTTTTGTATATTAAACCTTATATATATATGTGTATATATATATATATATATATATATATATATATATATATATATATATATATATATATGTATATGTGGTGTCGTGGGATATTATCAACTTCTTAGTTAAATATATTAATAAGATTATTTATTGTAATCTTTAAAAATTTAGTCAAGTTGTGTGGTCAACTGTACCAATGCAGCAAAATAAATGGGACGAAGGAAGTATAAGTTACAACATACCAGTGGTGTGGTTGTGGCAACGGTTTGCAATTTGAGAGTCGAAACTCAAGTTTATAATTTTATTGAAATTACCACATTGGGGAAAGGCTTAGGCCATCTTCAGCGAGGACCTCCACCACTTCCCCTCAAACTCCCCTTAGACTGTGCTCCACTCTCCTTTTCTCTTTTCATAGTCTCTGAAAATCTTCTCATTTAAATTAAATCTAATTATCATATTTGTTAATGATAATAAAAGTATATTGATATTAATAATAAAAAAAATAACATTGGAATTAATAATAATTATTATAACAATGGGCTTAATAATATAAGAGATTTATTTGGGTACACAATACTATAACAATTGATGGTCATATGTATTTGTTATTTATTTATGATCGTTTTTAATTAAACGGTGTTTGGTCGTATGTAATCAGATTTATTTATAATTGTTTCAATATATAATTGTTATATCTATAAATCCTATTTAATTTCATTGTATTAACTTTCATAAATCATTTTTATTTTTAAAATTTAACACGAATTAAAGTTAAATTCGTAAAACTAAAAAATAACAGACAAAAAATTATCTTACAATGTTATTAAATTTTAAATATTAATTGAATAAATTAATATTAAGTTTATTAAATAAAAGTTAAAATATAAAAGAAATAATAATAAATTAATGTTAAGATTTAAAAAAATATTTAATAATAATTTTTATTATAAAATAAATTAATTAAATAACAAAAAAAGAAAAAAATGTTGGTCGACCGCGGTGGGTGGCACAACTGCCCCACCCCTCGAGGCGGTGGGAGAAGACTTCCCCAATCCCCACCCACCTCTCTCCCCTTCACCCCTCATCACTCCATTTTTCCCCTCTCTCACCTACTCCCTCTTCCTCTTAAGCATTGGAAATGCCTTTATGCTCAATGTGCTTTTCGGTCCAAGTAGTGATCCACATTTTAATTGTTTTAAAAATTAAAATTACAATATTTGGTATAGATTACGAAAAATATATGATTAACAAAAAGTGTGATGGGTATTAATCTTCTTCTTGACTAGAAGTTACTGAGTAAAGGGACATAAAATAAGGTCCGATATTGTATATCGTATTAATTTAAAACTTTTATGACATGTAATTAATTCCACTATAATTGCGTCAAATAATACAAAATTGTGTACATGTTAATATCGATAAATATTTATTTGGTATTTAGGACATGTAACTTATAATTAACAAGAGCATTTTAAAAGTCTAATATCCTTTTTATTTAATTGCAACTTCAACTTCCATGCAACTCTCAATGAGATCGATTTATATGCTATTAATAAAATTTTCATCAGTGACCTTTTTACCACATTAAAAATCTCACCATGCCATCTCCACAAAAATTACTTTATATATATATTTGAAAAATCAATTAAAGATAATCAAGGTCGTGGCTTATTAGTGAGGTTAAACGCTAAGGTGAGTTTGGCCTAGCGATTTAAAAGTAATTATAGAAGAATTAATTTTACAAAAATTGATTTTGATAATAATTGATTATAATAAAAATTAATTATAGAATAATTGCTTTTGTATAATAGCTTTTGCAAAAGTAACACTCCAGTAGCTTATAAAATAAGTTTATTTGTTGCTTCTCGAGATCGCAAAAGTGATTATGATCTTGGGGGCCAAACACTAGGAAAATCACGATTGAGCAAAAGTAACTTTTATAATCGGGCCAAATACTTCAAAAATCACAATTGAGATCTATAAGTGATTTTAAGAGCTTCAACCGCTAGGCCAAACTCACCCTAAGTCTAAGAGGTCATTGTCCAATTATCATTAATGTGGGTTATTCTTATAATTTAATATTAGTGTTTGTTGATTGATTTTAATTTCTTAGTAATTTGATTATAATTCAATAGAGTTTTCCATTTAGTCATATTGATGTAAAGATTGTTTCTCTAAAAATTAAAATTTTGGCCTAATTTCTAGCTAGTATTGGTTGGAAAACATGCGTGAAGGATCAAGAGTATTAATTAATAAATCTAATGAAGAAAATAGACCATTCATTAGGAATCTAATTAAGAGTATTACATAGATTTGACAAAAATAAAGTCTTTCCATTTATGATTTTTATAATACTTCATAACAACTAACTAACAGGCGTATATAATTAATTACTAATAAAATGGCAATTAACAATTATAATTTATAAGTAGCAGTACGATTCGTTTAGTTTCTTTCGGCCGAACATGATTGAAGAATTAGGTGGAACATATTCTCATGCATCATGCATGGTCTGTTTAATTAAGGAATCTTATCGCAAACTACGTGTTTGATTATTAATTATTAATCTCCCTGAATTTAATTTTGTCTAATTTAAGACTTAAGCTTGATCTAATTAAACTTAATCTAATCCCGGCACCTGGGAACAACGGTCTATAAAAGTTAATGTAAATGGGGAGCATATGTTTGTTTGATTTCTTTTATTTGTCGGCCTCGTGCTAACCATACAAATTTTGCTATAATTATGTTGCATTGCTTTGTTCTTTGTAAAATATGTTCTGGCTATTTAAGATTGTTTCTAGCCGGCCAGCTAAAGATTCCTACAAAAAGAAAGAACTACGACCAAGAGAATTAGGAGCCATATACTTGATTTATGAGACATTCTAGAGGGTACATATATGTAAAGGAGCTTAATTATTTTTGTCGAAAAATTAAACATAATATTAAGTTTTGTTAGCGTAGTCGATACGATATATATAAGATAATTAATCATGGAGCCTAATAAAACACCGGTGTTAATTATTAAGTGATATTTATTAATGTTTCGTATTACATCCATGGGCCAATTTAGACACAAAATTTTATTAATTTGAAATGAGTTTTTGCAATATCTGAATTTAGTTGCGTCAACATTCAACTCAAAACTCATGCAAACAATAAATTAAATACTACTAAACTTTCTATTTGGAATTTTGGATTGGGCTAAATTCATATAAATGAATTGGGACTAATTCATATAGATAGTTAGCTCAATAAAAATCACTTAGTTTTAATATTCAATTTATGTGGAACTTTTATTCTCTAACACTCCCTTTCGCGTGAGGCCGGAATGAACATGTGGGTGTAAGATGCAAGCCCAACACCTAACACAATGAAAGTTCAATCTTGTGAATTACGACGACATGTGGGTAAGAGTCTAATATACGAACAAAGCAAATAGAAGTAACTGAAAACATGGACAAATGAATTACCATCACGAAAGGAGATGTGTCTCACGTTAAGAGGTAGTTCTGATACCAATATACTAACTCAAAATGTTTGAATGAATTGTCCAAGACTATATAAAAATCAATTAATCATGTTATCCATCTTTTCTTTTCTCCCCAAAAAAAAAAGGCTGCTCACATGAGACTCAATAACAGAGAAAAGACACATTAATCCAATTTCACTATTTAAATTTGAACACCTCATACAATATTTTCTCCTACACACTGTTTTCTTTATCCAGCTCGAACTCGAATTTTCTCCTACACACTGCCACCTATTGACAGGATATATACAAATTACACCCCTATCTTGAAACTTGTTGACAAGTGAATCTTTATGTCTGGATATGATCATATGTCTTTTTCTGAACAAAGAATTTTCATAATGAGGGATATTCTGAACAATTCTTTTTTTAAACAACGGGATATTCTGAACAATTGAAAAAAGAACAAATGAATTCACAGTTGATAATTGGAAGACAAATCAATTATGGATTTTATATAGATTGGATTAATTAAGGACCGTAAGACTTAATTCTAGCTCATTTGGAAATTAGCTAGCTAACTCAAGATATCCAATCCATCGAGGATATTTTAATCTCAATATATATCAACCATGGAGATGAAAACAATCTATGTCGACCATCAGGTTTTTATTATGAGATTATTTAATTGGGCCATATATTAAAGTTATTTAAATACTTGATATACGAAATATATCATTTTCATTCATAGGTCATGTATGGTGGCATGGAAAAAAATGATTGCAGAGGTAACATATATCATTCTCCCATAATCCATTAAAATATATATTATTAATAAAGTATATATAGTGGATACAAACACTAAATGCAATTTGTTCAATTTTAATTGTGAAGCCCCCCAAAAAAAAAAATTATCACTCGCTCACTGAATGCACATCTTACTAAAAACCAACACGTGTCCATTACGACCCACCTGTTTTGTTTCTTCATGACTAAGCTTGAAAAGGGGACCCATTTGCTGATGTCAGCCGCGTTCCCACCTCAAAAAAAGACAAGTGCTACCCCACTAGAAGTAGTGGCGCCTGACTCAAAAGTTAACCCCCTGAGTATAGCGTAATGACCAGAATGCCCTTACGTTTTGCCCATAAATACCACACTCCAATACTACATTTCTTCCCTTTTCCCCTCCACTCCTCTCCCCCTCTTAGTAATTAAACGGTTTTCCGACCATGCCTTTCTCCGAGTTGTCGATGCTCGAAAATCCCTTGCCTCATTTTGAAACCGGTTTTCCGCCGTGGGAACCCCTTGAACCGATGTCGGTTCACTTTGATCCGATTTCCTCCCGAGGACAGGATGTTTTTAGCTTACATCCTACTCAAGAACCGGTCAGTCCCAACTCCGGTTCAGACACCTCAAACCCATTACCCATAACACCGAATTCCGGTTCAAACGAACTGAACCGGAAAAGACCGAAAAACTCAAGTTCCGGTTCTGATGAGACCGGCCAAGTCATTGATGAGCGAAAGCGCAGGCGCATGCTATCGAACCGGGAATCGGCTCGGCGGTCCAGAATGAGAAAACAGAAACACTTGGAAAATATGAGGAACCAAATGAACCGGCTTAAGATTGGGAACCGAGAACTAATGAACCGGCTGCGGTTTGTGGTGCATCAAAACCAAATGGTCCGTACGGAAAACGAATGTCTCGGGTCGGAGGCGGTGGTGCTCAGGCAAAGATTATGGGACATACGGCAAGTACTGCTTGTACGGCAGCTTCAACAGCATTTGACTCAACCTACATGGCCATGCACTAACGTTGACACGTCAATTAAACCGAACCAATCTTTAATAATATAATTATGATAAATAATATTATTAGCCATGAAAATGAAGCACTATATATCAAACGTGAAGTAGTGTAAATTATTAAAGGTAGAAGAGGAAAAGGAACTAGGGGAATTTTGGGGCTGATTTAGGAACAGTGGCTCTGTTTTCGGCAAAATTAGAGTGAGTTGTTTTGTAAATTATTAATGAGTCTATAATATAAAGTTTGGCTTTATTAAATCAATTATGTGCGCTAATGTAATTACTAAGTCTTAGAAGATGTTTTTTTTCAGCTTTTCTCCACTAATATCTTTTTCTTTTGAAATCATCGGTGGAGGTTTATTAGTTACATTATTTGGTTACAATATTGAATAATTTTTATTTATAAGTTCGACCAAACTCATTAATATTGTTCTTACGAAGTGTGACTGATTACATCATCTTTTAAGGAAAAGAGGTTCAGACAATAAGACTAACATGTTATTTACAGAAGATATTAATTACTATAAAATGTTCGTACGTAATTCAACAAATTAAAGATACTATATGATTACACTGTTCAAATTTGTATGCATGTCATACACGTGTATATATATATGTCCGGATATATTGAAAATCGGAACATAATCTAAAAGTTATTTTTGCCTCCACATTTATTCAAAGATGTACAACTTGACCTAATGATATATATAGGACTAAATATTATTCTATATTAGTGAGATTTTCCAAGTTTATTAGTATAGATTAGTAATATACTTCTATGTTATGTCCCAATTTGTTGTTACTTTTTTCTCTTGTATATTCTACAAAGCTTGTTAGTGTATAAATGCAATATGATATTAAGGTAATAAACATGACACACTAATAGTGCATGAATATAACTAAAAGATTTATTATTTCAAATCTTATGTAAAAATTAAAATGGCAAGTCAAAAAGAAAAAGTTGGCAGAACAATCACTTACTCATTTATATTTTTTTTCTAACTCAAGATAGTAATATATAGAAAACTAGCTAATTATATTAAAGTAAAAAAAATTGAAATTTTTCATAAGCAAATTGCTAGTATTTCATAAGGTGGCCGCTTCAAAATTAATCATTCTTCATCATTCAAAAATTTACATATCAATACCCACAATCAAAGAGAAAATTAATAAACGACTGGGAAAAAATGAAACACATTGATCATATATATATATAAGATGTTGGCAATCAGAGACGGCGAATATGATTCTTTCTATAAATTAACAAGCAAGCCAGAGGTATCAAAGTATGAAACCTACACCCACTTATCTCTTTGTTTAATAGGATGGTTATGGATAAAGCACGAATTAGATGACAGCTTTAGCCTTTAATTAGTCCATTTAATTTAATAGGCTAGTAAAATAGACTAATGACTTTATACTAATTTACAATTACAAAATTACAAGTCCATAAAGACGTAACCCAATTAATTAACCCCAAAACAGAAATTAAGGGATGCATATGTCATCCCATTTTAAATGGCTGTGATTGATTAAAAATGATTAGTGTTAAGGGAGGCTAAACCACAAGTTAATGGGCAACTAAGGGTAGGTATTTATTCACAATCACAGGTGCAACGGATATTCCCCACTAGTGCGGGAGATCTCTACAACAAAAATGATCTCTGGTGGCATCAAGATTGATGACATTTAGGAAAAATGTAACAAAATATGAATACAGTTACATTTTTTTAAAAATATCAGGAATTAAAAATATTAATCATACTATTTATTGACATTTTGATATTATTATGACATTTTATAATGTTACCTCTTGTTATTAAAGTGATATTTAACTTTTACCCACACCGCTACAAGTGGCAGTTTGAAAAATGTCGTTATTTATAAAATGTCACTAACAAAATGCCACTTATAGCAGTGTGGCTAAAATGTATCAATGTCACAATTATAGTTAAAAATAACATTATAAAATATCACTATATATAGTATAAAAATGTCGCTAATCATTAAATTTAACATTTATAGTTTGTGACAATTTTCAAAAATATGACTATATTAATATTTTGTGATATTTTCTTCAAAATGCCATCAAGTGTGGTGCCACCAAAGATCATTTTTATTGTACAAGCTATAATTTGTGTATTATTTCAAAAAAATTATCTTTGTCATATAAAAAATTTATTCTTTTGTTTATAATTTTTAATTAACCAAAAACATATGAATTAATTTTGTTATACTAGTTGTTTAAAAATGAGTTATTAAAATAATACAATACAATTATAAGATGTTTTGTAAATACTATTACAATCCTACAAATTACATATTGAAATCAAATATATTTTCATAAATACGATACATATGGCGAAAAATAGAACCTAACTTTGACCTTGTGTATCCCACACATGTTCGACTAAGTCCTTAGAAATTGGCGATTGACATCTACAGATCGTATCTGATGACGACGGATCATATAATCAAGAGTAGTGCCTTTTGATGTTAATTTAAATATTTTAAATTTATTTTTAGTGTAATAATAATAATAATAATAAACAGAGATATCGATTAATAAAATACTGGGGGGAGGGGGGGCAAAATTGCAAAAATCGTCTCAAACTAATCACTGATTTTGAATTTTCGTCCCAGACTATTCAACTTGGCGAATTTCGTCACGTAATTTAATATTTTTCTGGAATATCGTCCCACCGTTAATTATAAGACGGAAATTGCGCATTTGCCGTTAAATTATCACATGGCTGCTTACGTGTCATGACATGGTAAATTTTAACATAAATAATATATAATATTGCAGAGTTCATCCCAAACTAATTACAAGATTGAATCGTCATTTCCATTAAATTAGGAATTTAATAGTGGAACTAAATTCATACAAAATGGTAAATTATGGAACGAGATTCGGCAAGTTGATATATTTTGGGACGAAAAATCAAAATTAGTAATTAGTTTGGGATGATATTTCAAACAAATATTAAACTGCGGGACGAAATTCGGTGAGGTAATATAATTTAGGACGAAAATCCAAAATCACTAATTAGCTTGGGACGTTTTCTGCAATTTTACCGGGAGGAGAGGGAGAGGATATCCCCCAATCATTAGAGATGGACTTAAAATTTGGCTTTTTCCCCTCCATTCCCTCACATACCTTCTAGGACATCTCCCCACATTAGAGATGCCCTAACATCTCCTGAAGTATGTTTAATTATGTCCAAATACTAAAGTGCTCACTTCTTTTGATTAAGATATAATAATAATTTTCTTGATTTTAAATACATGCTTTTTAATTCTTTCTCACAATTAAACTCTTCTTTGAGTTTCAAATGTGGTGCCATTGCGTACATGAACATGTGGAATATTATCATTAATTCTTTATACTATTCAGTTAATCTATATATATATATATATTGTACTAATCATAATTAGTCAAAAGAGACAAACACAACATGGTTGGTAGAATATCAAATCTGCATTAATAATGATATATTTTGGTAAATGATTTTTGGCTGGTCCACTATATATCTTTGCGCTTGGGTCGGTTAGGTAATTGACAAGTACCCCGGCCTTCATATCTTTTCTTCTTTTTTGGTTGTTGATCATTACAACCTTTTTATTTAATTTGCTTTCTACTCTTACACTAGAACTTTAATGGAATCTGCAGATCATCACAGACAATCTCGAGGGTCAAGGCTTTTAGTCACATGTCTTTTCTTTTCTTCAATTCTAAGTTATAAAGACACGGTGACCAATTTGAATTTTCCTAGCTAGTACAAATTGTCGAGGATATATACTAAGAATATTTAGATTTCATTTAAAAGCCCTGTAGAAAATAGGATCTATATTTAGTGGGACGTATCACATTTTGACGTGATGAAAGGACGTGATATGGGTTTGGGGTATGAACACAATCATAGAAATCTAATGAAAAAGCTAATCAAAGTAAAGATACGATCACAAATTCAATTTACTTTGCCACGCATGGCAAGAAGTAGGGTACAAACGAGTCGAGTAATGTTAAACAACACACTGTTTAAATTTGATTTGAATTTTATCAAGTTTAAAATTTTGTATTTGAGTTTGGTTTGATTGTTTAACGAACTGAACTCGAACGAGCATAGCCGAGTATCGAGTAACTTGATATTTTTAAATGTATTTTATTAATTTTAACTTATCAAGCTCGGACCGAGCTTTAAAAGTTATCAAGCGAAGAATAAAGTTCAAACTTATTTAATTTGTGTGACCAACTAAAATCAAAGAAGATTCTATAGTTTGATCTGATTTCAGCTCTAGCAAGAAGGAGATTCTATATGCATTTATTATGCTAAATATGCATCCTATAGGCACATTTTTGTTAAAAAAAATTGTCTTAAGTGTTGGTGACTACTTTGAGAAAATTATGTAGAAGCCTCGAGCAAAAAAGTATGATTTGTTTGGTGAAATAACAGAATTTTTTTATTCTAAGGGTCTGCAAATTGTATAGTGATGTTTAAACTCCGTTTTGCATTATGTTTAAGTTGACTTCTGCATTTCAAACACCTGGAGTAACAACAAGGAGCATACAGAAACTTGTCTGAATGATTGGCCAAGCTTCTTGATTGCTAGTGGGAAATAAGCCACTATAGCAAAAAAAATGATGTTAATTGTAACCCCTTTGACATTAATCACCTGATCACAAATTTGGAGAAGATTTTGTTCAAATCCAATTTAGATGGAAGTTGCTCACACAAACACAAATTACTATTTAATCAGGAGAAAGAAAACCAATAGAATGAAAAATCATATGGAGTATAACATAAATGGATTCAGTTGATTCAACCAAATCATATGTAGCTGCCTCTTATAAGAATTTCAGGAAGTATAAATGTCTCAATTAAAATACAACATTAGAGATTAGGTGAACACTTGCACAAACATCCTGGTACAATTTGAATGGGAGTGGAACACAAATCTAGTTTACTATCAAATATCTACATACTTGAACAACCTTCTACTTAGGTTCACAAAACTTTAATCATCTTGGCAATATCCACAGCACTACATTCTGGAGCAAGCATAACAAACGCCTTCTTAGTACCATCGGGCGAAATCGAGGTATTTATTTTCTTAGCCTTGATCTTCAACATCTTCGTAACAGCTTCTTTGATAATGTTCTTATCAGCACTTTTGTCGACTACAAAAACCAAAGTATTGCGTTCTAAAATTAACTTTACAGCTGCATCAGTCATGAGAGGATATCTGATAACCCGAGTGTAGTCAAGGCTGTAGCTCTGGGCTGCACTACTGCTAAGCTTTTTCGGGTTCTTTTCATTGGCTGTTGATGTCTTTGGGGTGCTTTTAACATCTTTGGTAGTTGCTATTTTTAGATCTAGCTCAATTATATTCTTCGATGCATCAATTTCATCGGAAAATTCTAACTTTGTTTTTTCTACCTTTGAGGCCACGGATTGCACCAGTGCCCTTTCGACTTCAAGGGAGCAGGAGACTTGAAAGCGGAGAAATGGGTCCTAGTTTCATCATGTAAAAAACAGAATTAGATAGATAACCGAAAGCTTTCGAAAGAACATCAATTTGCTAATCAAAAAATGGAACTGAGTATAAATTGTATGATTAGCTTTATGACTAGAAATTTCATCGTCTAAACCCATTTGCAAATTCATAACTCACAGTTGCATGCAGATAATTAAACCCATTTTATCTTCTCTTTTCCATTCAACAAAGCAAACAAAACTGTGACAGTCCTATGGGACAAAAAGTGAAAAATATTTAGTAAGACCATAAGTACAATCTTGTGAAGTGTGAGACTAAAAGTGCAACTTTGTAAAGTACGGGACTCAAAGTGCTGAGGGTCTAGTTTTGTGGAACTAAATAAACAATTTTGCCTTTTCACATCACACAATACAGAAATTTGAGGAAAATTATAACCTGTCTTCTCAATAACACCTTCAACCACGTGCGTAACATATCCATAATCAATAATTTACTGAACCGAAATATATAAATGCAGATTAATGTCACAGAATTGAAGAAAGAAAGTGAATACCAAGCTAATGAAAAGCGCCTAGCACTTTAAATTTAAAATAAATAACAATAATATTCAAGACCTCAGGAAGATAGGTGATATGATAACAAGAAAGCAACTAAGGTAAAAATGCTCTGATACACAGACAAGCCTCACCAGCTAAGTAGTAACTTCACTAAAGAGATCATCTAGTCTAGCACGCAAGATTTCGAATGAAACTATTGAGTTTTAATATATGTTCATTCTAAAAGTTCTGCACTTATTCATGCCATCTTATGATATTAATTCAAAAGGACTATTTGAACAAATAAACCACAACATACTCGGAATTAACAAAATACTAATAACAGGTCACTATGGCACACCCTTTTGTCCTCTAATTCTTATGTACGAGAATAAGGTAGGGGTGCTAATCAAAGTTCCATAATATATAATTCATTCAAGAAGAAGGATTCAATCGAATAGGTTAAATACTTCGCTTTTGGTTGCAGGAACATGTTATTCACAACAATATTTAGCTAAAAGCATATAACGGTTTTGGAAATTTTCTTCGTAAATATTAAGGAGATAAGTAGAAGTAACGTTTTGCAATATGTTATTGGGCATCCACAATCCACATTTACAACAAATACCAGAGACATTTTAACTTCAACATGGTTTAGAACTTCAAAAAAACAAGAAAAAATTCCCCCCTTTATTACCTCTCCCCCAATTACCTCAAAGGATCAAGGGGACAACCACAGCCTCAAAGTTGTCAAATACATTAATGAAAATCTCCTTACACTTCTACTACTTGGAATAGTTAATGCATGATTAACGTTTATGACTTTGTTGAACATCGTAATTTGATTCTTATAGCAATGACCAAATATGGAAGCCTAAATACTAAGCACTTCTTCTTGTTTTCTGAATGAAATTGTAATTACATTTTTACATCAGAAAATTTATTCCATTACTACCAAATACAAGGATTGCCAAACCAACTACAAAGACTAATATAAAACTAGAAGAAATATCCACACTCGAGCCCGAGACCACTTTTTCTTGGGGACTCAGCTTTTGACACTAAATACTAAACACTACAGTCCTACAAATACTGTAAGTCCATTAGATAGATAAGATCTTTTGTCCTAAACACACATAATTTTGCAACTGAAAGCTCATATGGCTAATAAAACTACAAAGGGTGCAATGTGACTGCAACCTGAAATTAGAATCATTTAAATTATCAATTGCAACCACAGCAACTGCATTCCTTTTTATACCAAAATAAAAAAAGACCCTACTCTTTGAACATAGAAAAATACAAGATATTCAATTCACGAAGCAAGACTACATGTTCATGAATATAAGTTGTCAAGCTCAATCTCAATAACAAAAAACATTAAAGAATTCACCTTTTTGTTCTGGTTAGCCGTTAGAGAAAATAACTTTCTCGAAGGTAAATTGAAGCCAAGAGGGAGTCCAGAGGTGAATGATAACTTCTGCTGGTGAACCCAATTCGGAGGTTTAATGGCTGCTGGTGAAGCAAATGCAGAGGTCATCGTTCTGTATTATTAATAATTAAACAGGAAATCGATATTTTAAAAGAAAAAATTGCTTGGATAAAAATTCTTAAGAAAATAGAATGCGGAATGAAGATGATACTTTAATTATCTTTATTATTATGGTACTTATATTTTGATTTATTTTTCAAATCAACCTAGAGGTTCGGGCCATGGGCAAGTGTACTCCTATCCTTCTTTTGATATGTGGGCCTTGAGCCCATCGACTAAAGCTAATTGAGATAACAAAAAGTTGGCCAAATCATTTTCCTGTTAGACCCAATTATTTTAATGGAAATTATTGTATAGAAGTCCTTAATTTTATCTAGGGCTGTCATTGAGTCGAATTCTGATTGGATTAGGCTCGTTCAAATTCGAGTCCATATATATTTGATCGATTTATGTAGAATTCGGATCTAGTTCGAATTGACCGGATATCGGATTTTTTTTGGATTCAATAAAAAAATTCATTTAAAAAATTACAATAATATTTTATGGATGAAAATATTGATTTAAATAAAATTATAAACGAATTATAAATTAATATCCTCTTAAATTGACAATGAAATATTATTAATGGTACTTTAGTTTTATTATTTTTATAAAACATTATATATATATATATATATATATATATATATATATATATATATATATATATATATACATTCTTTTTATTTTTTAACGGATATGGATCTTAAACGAATCTGATCAACCTAAATTAATATTCGGTCCATGTGTTTCGAATTACGGATCTTTATAATTGGATCAGGTCCGTCGAATCTCTAATCAAACAATTATTTTAATAAATCGGATTGAATTCGAAATGCTTGGAATTAAAATCTGCCCTAGCCCGAATTTTATCCATATCAACTTATCCCAAAAAAAAAAAACAACTATATCCTCAAATTTAATACTGCAAAAATGTGTCCTAGTATTCTATTGTTCTTTCTTAAGTACAGTGAACGTGTTGTTATACACATTAATATATAAATTGTTGTTTTTTTAGATCAAACATATATCATTCAACTTGCAAAATCAAAGTATACAATATCATGAATGAAATGAGGTAACACATCAGAAACATAGGAATCATAGAATGAAAGACGTGCGAATTCATGAGCTGCTCTATTTCCTTTCATTCGAGTATATTGGGCTGAAAAGGAGGAAAAAGATCTCGCTAAAAACTTAACATCCGCAATAATATTCCGTACTCAGTTCTTTCACCCGAGGCCCCTGAAATCGCTGCTATGATCGAACTAGCATCCCCTTCAACCACAATCTCATTCCACCGATTCTCCCGAGCAAACTCTACCACAAAAAGGGCAGCTTTGGCTTCGGCTATAGCTGGGCCAAGTGGCTGACGAATACACTTCAATGCCCATCCCACACAATCACCCGAGTTGGTTCTAGCAATAATCCCAAATCCGCAAACACCATCATCCAAATTAACAGTCGCATCAAAATTTATCTTAATCTCATTCGGTTTTGGGGGCAGCCATCGTATCACTTCACTTCTTTCACTTGCTCTCGGCCAAAGTACTGAAGAAACATGCCTCATTTCAGCTCCGAATTTATATGCAAAGAGACTCACCTCTAAACTTGTCTCAGATTTACACTTTTGATTCAAAAGAAGGTAATGGAACCAAAAGTGCAAAATATTTTTAAGAAAAAATTGTTTAGGCCACCTCATGGTCTCAATCCAGGATCAATGATTTAACAATAGATACACAGCCACTAATAACATTAAAGAGAATATAATCACACATTATAGCAGGCCATAAACCAGTATTGGTAGGTTTCAAGTTAAAAGCATAGTTTCAACCTAAAAACACACTTGCAGGAAAATCTTACATCATAAAGGAAACACGAATAAAAATACAGAATACAGAAACGAGGTCGCATAAAATTCCAAAAACCATCTCTCATCAGTTTCGAATCATCTTATTGTTGTCGGTGCTGTGTGGACTGCTTCCTGAACTGCAGTTAGAAAGCACACCAGTTGGAGAAGACGAGCTCTTACCTGCTGCTTCGGAAGTACTTGTGGTGGTCAACACTTCTCCTAATGGTCCACCCATTAAATTCCCCCAAGAAATGGGTAACCATGGTTGCTTTTGAATTGGTTCTCTGAGACCAAGGCTCATATGAATCGGGTCCAGTTCATGAGATGATAACGTTAGAGGCGACATGGTAGATTTCTCCGAGGCCACAGGGATGGACATTGTGAGTTGGGTCCAATCTGAACTCAAATCTTCTCGATTAGACTGATCTTTTGGCCAATCATCAATAAAATGGTGAACCGGGAGTTGATGATGAGTTGATTCTTTCTCATTGAAGCCCAAGAAAGAGAATTTTTCGGAAGGATTGACGAGGGAATCGGAGGAAACGAGTCCGAATTCAGAGAGAGATGATTCTTCGAATGGGACATGTTGCTTTTGAAGGGCTAGAGGTTCATCTTTAGACTTGAGATCAACCGTAGAAGGTATCATGGGGACTCCTTGAATTTCTTTTGTTCTGTCATAAAATGTTAGCAATTTTAGAAAAGAAGGCAGGATATATGCACATTCTTCAGACATTTTGTAAAAATGGCAAATTGCATTTTCAGTGCTACAAGACGTGACCTATAGCATTTTTCGGTCCAGTATCTACAAAATTACACTTTAGGTCCTACTTTTTTATGTATTTTTTATTGTATATTTTGTGAATCTAATGAACAAGAAGAACAAGGAAATATTTAGAGGAATTTGGAGTATGTTTACTCTTAATGAAGAACTAATACAATCTCTACTGATCTAGACATTTAATAACATTCTTGAAACATACACATACTTGTACCTAGTTATATCAAATTCATGAATGCAAACATGTATTAGAGATTTTGTGTTTCCTATCACACATTGTAACTTGTAGTTCGTGTATGTATTCGTCTAGAAAATGAATTTACCTTGGCACGTTTTTAACATGTCTTGCACTTTTAGTCAAATAATTTACACTTTTGGTCTCATAATTTACCAAACGCAGTTTTTGGTCCCATTATAAAAATGTTTGCACTAATGGGTCCCAACTTATTAAAATATTTTGACACTTTTGGTCCAATAAGAATCTTTCAGTTTTGCACGTTGGTCCCAAATTAGATGGAAATGACGCAATGGGACTTAAAGATGCATAACATTCCATAAAATTGACACAAAAACAACGATTATGTAAAGCACACGACCAAAAGTGCGGAGGGTCCAAGGAAAATTCCCCAATAAATTTAGTAAGTAGGAAATATATATAAGGAAAGTGAGATTTGAATTAGATCATGAACCTGCTATCAAGATGTTGAGCAGAAGCATTGATTAATGGTTGCAGTACTTTTGAAGTAGTTGTTGATTTAGAGATAACACTACGGCCAGTTTGGCCTTCCACAGGCTTTCTTGAACGATGGCGGCCTCTATTAATGTGCCTTTCACAGTATTTCTGATCAGGCACCGCATCTTTAGAGCACCGCCACTTCTTTCCATCTGTCCTCCTACACCTCCCTGGCTCAGGGTCATTGCTTCCGGAGGGAAAACCTAGATGGAATGGACCCCACCCCACTACACCATGCAAAAAAATCCCATTACAAAGAAATGATCATAGTGTCAGATTACGTTTGGTTCTTGGATTTCAGTGAGTAAAATGATGAGGAAAATAAAAGTGAACAAAAAAAATAGGCACAACGTTCTTATTTAATGCAAGGAAAATATTTTACTAGCTATAATTCAAGAAATGAAGAATAAGAAGCTTACACAAGTTAGTGGCATAAGATCCAGGTGATATATAAGAGTAAAGGGATCTTTTGAGAGGCACGAGTAAGTTTGAAGGAACGGGTACATTTGCGACAATGTGTTTATAGATCAAAGCTTGATGTTCAAGTTCCATCCATTGAGAGGGAGTAAATGGTCCTTTTACTCTAGCAAAAGGTCCCTTCATGACTTCATTTGACCCACCTGAAGCAACAGCATAAGAATTTGATAACTAGGATCAATGTAATCAAGGAATATTTTGTCAAAAAAAAAAAGTGTAATCAAGGAATATTGTATAAATCAAGAACCTAGAAATGGAAAGAAAAAGATACAAATATACTTTGCTTGTTACTGATATTATGTTGGTGAATACTATAATTTTTACATTCATCTCAAAAAAAAAAAAGACTATAGTTTTTACAATTAATTATTCATTCAAATAAATTATGACCAAAAAAAAATATGAATTAAATGGAAAACTTCTTTTTCAAGACAAAATACCCAAAAGAAAAAATCTTAAGGAGTTGTACAAGGAATAAAGCCACAAACAATTCACATCTTTATTTAAAAGCAAAATTGAAATAATAGTACCAACACCTAGCTCCACATCCAAATCTAATACCACCACCAACAACAACAACAACAAAAATTACGAAATTATATGGAAAAGGGAAATAAAATTAGACCAACAGAGAGAGAATAAATAACTTCAAAGATTATAAATATATAAAAAAAAAATTAAAAAAATTAAAAAAAAAATTAAAAAACTTTATAAATATATATACCTCCTTTTCTGCTATGATGTTCATCCTGGCTAACTGAAAATGCTATACTCCTGCTGTATTGAGGCTCAGAATAAGAAGAGAAAGAAAGCATTTTATGCCCATCATCAAACAAATCGGATCCCCCGAAACCCGCAAAAGTTTTATTACCACTCTTATTTGAACAGAAATCAACTTCATTACACCTCTGGACTTTGGGCATTTTCCATGAATCCTCAGAAAGCCCAGATCTTTGGTGTTTCGGATTCCCAGATCCATGACCCGTTTCACTGTTCGGGTCATTAAAACCCGAATTCTGACCGACCATCACAAAATCCATATCTCGTGAAGAAGCTAGCAAACCAATTTATAGTAGCAGTATCCTCGTACAAAAAAGCATGAGCTTGAGTTCATTTCAAGCAACTTTCTTGCAAAGAATACTCATAAAAAGCAACTGTGTGTACTGTGTGCGCTCTCTGTGTGTGTGTGTGTGAGAAAAGAAGACAAAGTAGTACTGCTGCAACCAAAAGGGATCCCTCATCTTCGAACATGTCACGGTTAGGCCAAATTTATCTAGTTTTGGTGAGTTCAATTTACGAAAATATCCTTGATGATGTAATGAAAATGAGATTGTGACAAAATATGGGCCGAGGGATACAGGGCTTGGGGGTCAATTAATGTGCATAAAAATGGCAATATTTTAAGAATCTCTTAACTTATGCGGGGATTATTAATATCAGGAAAATGAGCTTTAAAGTGGAAACTGGATAAACATTAACATATTAGAATTTTAAACACTATTGTTTTTGGCTAAATTATAAGTAAAAGTTTGTAATTTTTTTTATTGGTTTAAACTTTAATCATGGACATGTAATAAATAACTAAAGTTATAGGACTATGTTTAATGTTTAATCAATCAACTTTAAAAAAATGCGGTGTAAAAATAGAATTTGGTGAAATGGTGGTTGATCATTATGGTTGGCTGAAAAAAAAATCTCTATATTTTATGGTGTTAAGGTGATTTAGTGATTTAGGCGGAAGACTAAATTACGTGAGAAAAATAGGATGTTCTTATAGATTTGCATGCTTACTAAAAATAGTATTAAATGAAAGATCGGGAAACAGAAAAGTTGTTTTTAAACAAAAGTATAATCATTTCTTTGTCGTATAAAAGCCAATTGTCGCCTTCGAACAGAAACCAATCAATAGTAGCGACAAAATATAGAATCTTTAAATTAATTGGAGCGGAATATAAGGAGGAAAGTATTTGACATATCCATAGTTTGAGAAAAAAATAGGATGTTCTTATAATTAATTAGATGAAAAAATAGGATGTTCTTATAGATTTGCATGCTTACTAAAAATAGTATTAAATGAAAGATCGGGAAACAGAAAAGTTGATTTTGAACAAAAGTATAATCATTTCTTTGTCGTATAAAAGCCAATTGTCGCCTTCGAACAGAAACCAATCAATAGTAGCGACAAAATATAGAATCTTTAAATTAATTGGAGCGGAATATAAGGAGGAAAGTATTTGACATATCCATAGTTTGAGAAAAAATAGGATGTTCTTATAATTAATTAGATGAAAAAAATAGGATGTTCTTATAGATTTGCATCCTTACTAAAAATAGTATTAAATGAAAGATCGGGAAACAGAAAAGTTGTTTTTGAACAAAAGTATAATCATTTCTTTGTCGTATAAAAGCCAATTGTCGCCTTCGAACAGAAACCAATCAATAGTAGCGACAAAATATAGAATCTTTAAATTAATTGGAGCGGAATATAAGGAGGAAAGTATTTGACATATCCATAGTTTGTGATTAACAAATACAGATAAACATCATAACGTGCATGAAACTACATATGTCTTTGTCTACTTTGTAGCCATAGGATTGCATAACAAATATCATTGTTCGAGTTCAACGAATTTATTTATAAGATATAAGTTGAATACATTTGACTTTAAATGTTATTTTCAACGTGATTTTAGATTGAATTAGTATAACTTGTCATTTTATCATTAAATAATTGCTTACATAGTTTTGTGGGGAAATCCAATAATACTTATTAACCGTGTCTTGACCAAAGTCAAGCTTATAAGGCCATCTCCAATGGAGATGGCCGCCGGGCTGTGGGCGGGATCGGGGTCGGGGTGAGCGGCTGGAGCCGTCTCCAGTGGAGGAGGGGCCTTGGCGGGCTGAGGAAAGAGGCGGGAACGGGCTAGGTGCAAGGCTCCGCCCAGCCCGTTCCCGCGTGGGGCTGAGTGGAGAAGAAAGGGGGGGCGTGATTTCATGCGCCCCATTTTAAGTCAGGGGACGCCACTTGGCGTCCCCTGATTGGATGCGGTCCTTTTTTTTTCTTTTTAAAAAATTGTTTATTTATTAAGTTAAAATAAGAAAAATTAATATATATACTTAAATAATTTAATAAAATTAAATTTCTCTACTAAATTAAATTAAATATGTATAATTGAATTATTTAATAAAATTTATGTGGTATATTTATTGTATATTAATAAATATATGTACTCACCAATTTTTAATTTGATTATTTAATATAATAAAATTAAAAAATTTTAAATTACAATAATTAATAATTTATTAGAATTGTAATTAAATTTATTTATGGACAAATCATTAATAAATAAATAGCCCATTTTATTTTAATATCTTTTAATGTAATTAAAAATTTAATCATTTAACTACAATATTGGTGGTGGCTATATTTTTTTAAAAATAAGGAATTAGTTAAAAATAAAATTAAATACTTATAAAAATAACTTAGATTAATACTTAATCTAAATTAAATATTTAAATACATACTAAAATACACAAGAAAAGTAAATTGAAACAATTACATTCATTGTTAATCTTATTTTGCATAAACATGGGCTATTAAGTCTTTTTGAAATTTATTAATTATTTACTCTCTTTAATTTTAATATTTTAATATAATTAATAATTTAATTACAAGATACAAATAATTATTAGTATTATTAATATTAATATTAAAAATAAAATTAAAAAACTATATTATTAATAGGTGAGATTGGACAAAAAAAATGGAATTAATTCCATTTCGGAGCCTTGTCATTGGAGACGACCAGACAGGGCTCGGGATGGGGGCAGGGCCAGCCCCGGGGCTCCGGAGCCCCGAAACCCCCCATTGGAGATGGCCTAATAAGATTTAAATTTCATTTAGAATGTTGGGGTTTTAGATCATATTTCAATTGAACAAGTAATTATAGGAGTACAACTACTTTGAAAGTTGATCCTAATATTACCTTAATTTTTGCAGATAAGTGATGTCTGCCCATCACCATTTACCTCTTTGCTCTCAATTGATCATGGGGTGATGTGATAGATAAAGACTATAGTGCATCCCCTCATCAAAAAAATCCCATTTAGTAATATTATGCATTAAAAAGATATATTTAAATCAATAATGATTTCGGAAAGATGCTCACATATCAATAAATCTTCATAGTTAATTTAAATCAATTCGATATGAAACTAAAATAAGAATCAAATTTAGGTGGGGTGGGGGGGGGAATGAATAATGTCTTTGATGCAATAATCATCAAGTATTGATTTAATGAGAGTTAATAATCCTATACGTTCTACAAAATACACCCTTTAATTAAACTAAAAAATTGCACGTATCACATAATCACATAATTAATTAATTTCATAAATTAGTTGAATCAAATAATAATTTTTCATCATAGTATGATCTTAATGACATACTATATAACTTTTTTGATTAAATCCCTTTAATTATTCTTATATTATCATAATTACCTAAAACCAAATTGAAAATAAAAATTTAACTATAATTACTAAGTATTTCTAACCTAAAACTACATGTTTACATAATTATTATTGTAAATACCTAAAATCAAAACTTAAAAATAAAAATTTAACTTTAATTACTAAGTATTTCTAACCTAAAAATTTAACAAAGAGTCACTTTTTTAAGCAAAAATTCCAAAATACCCTTATAATCAAACAATTATAGCATTAATTATAATTATTAATAAAAAGGGTAAAATTGATAGAAAGAATTAATTATACATTGAAATTATAAAATAACAAATAAAAGGGATAATTAAAAAATAGTTAAAGCTGCTGATAACATGTTAAAATTAATTAAAAAATAGAATCATCTATTTTTTAATTACTATTTTTACATGTTATCATCAGCTTTAACCATTTTGACTTTTTTTTACTTAAGCTAATTATTAGTTTCTTAATTAAATAAATAGTATTTTTTTTATTCATACAACCCAAAGGTGACATTTTTTTAGGTTCATTCATTTAATAATTGATATTTTCTTAAGTTGTCCAAAGAAATATTGATTGTTTTAAGTTTACCATTATTGTTTTTTTCGTTTTTTTTTTGGTTATTTTAACCCTCTTTTTGATCAATTTTACCCATATTTGTGTTTTATCTCATTTATTAATCAATTCTCTCATTCTCTTTTATTAACCCAATTTTAGTTGATTTTACGTATTATTTTGCTCATTTAACATATTTTCTCACTTTATTGTCAATTTAACTCTTTTTTTTTTTGTTCTTGAACTTTAACTGGTTTGATCAACACCCTTTTATTTGGTTTTGTTATCTCATGTTTAGCAAATATCGTTCATTTTTTACTAGATTTTTAATCAGTTCTTTTATTGATTTGATCACCGCCCCCTCCCCTTTTTTTGTTATCCCATGTTTAGCTAATATCATTCATTTTTTACCAGTTACCCATTTTTTGCACCGTTGTTTTATCAATTACACCATTTTTTTGATTTAACTCGTTTTCCTTCTAACTCATTTTTACATTGATTTTACAGTATGTTTTAATCGAATTTTACCCGTGTTCACTGATTTTAGCCATTCTATATTGAATTATTTTGGCATAAGTCAGTTTTAAGTTTTTCAGTTAATAATTTAGTACTCCTTTTATTCATCTAGTCCGTATGTGGCCTTTTGTTTTTAAGTTCGCTAATAACTGATAATTTCTAAGAACTTTTAAAAAAAATATCGATTTTACCTATTTTTCACTGAGTTTTAACATTTATTTTTTTTGTTATTTTAACCCTTTTTTCATTGACTTTTTTTGTGGTTTATCCTATTTGTTATCAATCCATTCATTCTCTCTATATAACCCAATTTTAATCCATTTGATCCCATTCATTAATTAGTTCACTCATTCTTTCTAGTTTAACTCTTGTCAAATTATATTTATAGGATTCTTGAATTTTTTAAAGAAATTTTTGAAGAAATATAGAGTATAGTTTTTTTTAATTATTATTAATTTTACTATTAATATTTAACGGGTTGTAAAACTTCAAAAGTTAATTATAATAAGGTTGATGTATGAGAGATTTTTTGTCTAATTATATTTCTAGAATTTTTTTTATACATTTTTAGTTTTTACATTAAAATCAAATATTACAATATAATTTAAATATGAATATATTAGTCATCACACAAAAAGTGAAAAAAAATTCTTGGACAACCCATATATAATGAAGAAAACAAAGTTAAAACTTAAAACTTATTATATGTATAAAAAAAAAAGTTAAAACATTGCCGTAATGTTCCTAATTATCATGATATTAATTTCGTTAGGTGCTTCACGAATAACAAGGGTTTCGATATCTATCGCCTTAGTAATGTTCCATCAAATCTGTGCAAGTGAAACCACAATAAATGCATGTGCATTAAAATATTTACGGCGCCTTCTTTTGACTTTCTGAAAATGTAAAATATTTTTCATGAACACATCTACAATAAAGTCAGGAGAAGTGGTTGGGATATAAATTGTGATTGTTACGGACAAAAGGCAAAAGGATAATCGGGGATTAATTAATGTGCTCCAAAAAAAAAAAAAAAAAAAGATTAAAGCTGTAATCCAAACATCAATATACTACCGGTTTGGAATTTGATTTTCTTTTTAATTTGGTAAATGGAGTAGCTCAGAAATAAATCAGTTAAATTTATAAAATCAAATCGTCTATTCAGATCTTAAGGGTAATTTTTTATGACGTTTATAAATTTAATGATAAATGTAAATATTAGTTAGTAATAATTATCTCAGAAGACACTACTTGTTCCAAGAGGTGAAATCGCTCACCCCAGACGCCCGTCACTCGGAAGACACTACCTATTACTAAGATATGTTGTCTAATCGATACAAATATGTGAAGATGGGTCATTTAAGCCTTTATTTTTCTCATTAAAAATTGTTTCACGTGCTATCGTTGATGCAATAAGATCAAAATATAACGAATGCCGTACGTATATAGTCAAATGGTTAAACATAAGTATTAAAATTAATATTGAAGAAATCCTATTCTTCTACTAATTAAAGTAAGCGTAAATTAAATTAAATTTGGAAAAAGGTTTATTTTATTACATTCTACTTGATATAAGTGGCATATTGTACATTTTAGAAAACGTTAATTTATTTTGACATATCGAAATTCCGACGGTGATTATAGTTTTTGAAGTTAAATATTGCAGTAAAATCACAAAAAACAACTTAATTAAATAGGCTGCACCACTATAGATTAAACTACTTGTAGCGCTTTAATGAAAAATCTTATTTTGGACAGGCTTTTACATATATATATCATCACGCTTATGAAATATACTTCTACGGTTCTACCTTTTACAAGGAGTTTTATGTAGAGTTGAAAAAAAAAAAAAGCACGTTTAAGTTTAAATAATAAAAAGTAAATTAATCCACAAAGTTTGCTCCCTTATATATGGTGGAAAACACTACTAAACATTACGGGTTAAAAGATTTGGAAATGAATTTTTCATTATTGTGGTATAAATGGACAATATGATGCTTGTGGGAACTCCCGAAGAGCTCATAAAGGGTGCAAACTATTTGATGAAAGTATTTGAGATGAAAAATCTTGAAATTTTTCTTTTTTTCCAATCCTGCAGATCGAGCACTTATCAGATAAAATCTTTAACCACCAATCAACATATACGGAGAATGTTCAGAAGAAATTATATATAGACAAAGCTCATCCATTGAGTAGTCCCATGGTGGTCCGATATTTGGATATAAAGAAATATCATTTCCACCTTCAGGAGGAAAATGAAAAATTGCTAGGTCCTGAAGTACATTATTTAAGTGCAATCAGAGTCTATATATTTCTTGCAAATTGTACAAGGCCAGATATTGCCTTCTCGGTTAATTTGCTGGAAAGATATAGCTATGCAACAACACGAAGACACTGGAATGGAGTTAAACATATATTGCAAAACAGATTTGAGCTTATTTTATTCTAAAATTTCAATCCACTTGTAGTGGGTTATGCAGATGTCGATTATCTTTCTGATCCGCACAAAGGTAGATCTCATAGATGATACGTATTTACTTGTGGTGGTGCCGCAATATCATGGCGATATGTGAATAATCTCTAGATGTCATTTTTTCCAATCATGATAAAATCCTGACATTGCACGAAGCAAGTCGTGAATATTTATGGCTTAGATCTATGGTTCAATATATTCAAGAATTTTATGGCTGAGATCTATGAAGATAATGCCGCATGTATTGCTCAAATAACGAATATATACATTAAAGGAGACAGAACGAAGTATCATATCACCGAAACTTTTCTTTAGCCACGAGCTTCAAAAAAATTGTGATATAGACGTTCATCAAATCCAGGCATGTAACGACTTTGCGTATTTGTTCACTAAAAGCATTGCCGACTACATCATTCAAAAATATAGTCCACAACATTGGAATGCATTGACGTGTGGGTCTTATGTCGGCGTCAGGGGGAGCGTGTCATTACTAATTTTGCACTAAACTCTTTTCCTTCGTCCAAGTTTTTTTTCCAATGAATTTTTTTTACAAGATTTTAACGAGGCATTGCTAAAAGCTTATATGCTATATATGGATATGTACTATTTTTTTTTCTTGTTCAGGTTTTTCTGGAAATATCTTTAACGAGGCATACTCCATAGACAATGGACTTCCAATGGGGAGTGTTATGAAATATACATCTTATGTGGATGTCATTGATAATTTACCAATAAAGACATAATGCGGTTTTATATGGTACTTCCACTTGGTGAAATAATGAGCTAACAAATAACCCCTTATGTGGCAGAAAGATAGAAGGGTGGCAATACATACACTATGTGGGAGCCTCTAAATGTATCAAAATTGCATGAAGGATACATATGTATCTCATGTGTGACAAGTGGCTAATGTGTAGTAGTTTTGAAATAGTATAAATAGATGGGTTAATCCCTCGTTTTGTACACACAATATATCAACAACAATACTACAAGAAAGAATACATATTACTTGTCTACTACAATTTGTATCGTTAGTTTTATAACATAATAAACATTAAATTAGAAAGAAAGAAAGAAAAAAGAAAAGGGTAATTCCTACTTTGCATTCTAGAAATATACTATTTTGGCACTGTTGAAATGTGTATTCTTTGGCATTTTGCATCTCAATTTGTCAAAAATAAAAAAAAATGCAATTTGATGGTAAAATAAATATTTTAAACTCTTAATTTTCGGGTGAAAATGGTCAACATTCTGTATTGCTAAGGTACAAACTGTCAATTTTTATCAAAAAATAAAAAATAAAAAATCGTAATACAATAATGTTTCATGAAGTAGGAACTCATTCCGCCACACAACTGTTAGTGTTTACATTACTCTTTCCCCATTCAGAACGAAATTGAACCCCATAAACAATTTCAACAAAATTATGGCGAAACTTTTATCTTCACGAATTCTCACTCCGTCAATACCTCTTCTTTTCACATCATCAAACCACACTCAGAATAAATCACTATCTTTTGCAATTTTTACAAAGCCCATGAGTAAAGCTCGCCTTTCAGGAAAGCCCAGTGGATCGGCGATTGCGCCCAAAGCTTCTTCCACCGCCTCCGCCGTCGCCGTTCCTGATGACATAGCGGATGTGCTCGGGGAAATCAGCATCTTTACTGCTACCGGAGAAGCCGTCAAGTTCAATGAACTTTGGGATCAAAAGGAGGTTCTGTTCAGTAATTATTACTTTTTACGATATAGTTCCTTTTACCTCTTTCGTATTGCGTTGTCGATTAATTTATGTTAGTATTAATTGAATTATGTCATCAGATGCTATTCTTTTGTTCAATTAGTTAGGGGAGAGAGTTTTGCTCGGTAATGAAATTCCAACAACATTAATTCATTACATTTGGCAGTCGATGTGAGATAGTCACAATATCTTAAATTATAAGGAAACTAAGATATTTTATTAAATTTCATTGCTAGGATTATATTGGATGAGATACTGTATTGATTGGAGCAACTATGATATGATGATTGAAAAAAAGAAACCATGTTGGAACTTTGATGGTTCAAAATTTGATTTAGGAGTAGTTTCAATCTGAATTTTAGTTTAATTTAGTCTTGCAGGTGATTGTCCTGCATTACAAAGTGACGATTTCTTAAAAGATTAATCTTAGGTATCTTTTGGTTTTCTTAGGCAAAAAGCAATTTTGAGCATTCATGCTATGATTTTCTGAATTATAAGCAATCAATGTGATACAACTGTAATTAAGTTTAACCGGATTCTCCAAACTATTATTTTTCTTAAATTTTTTTGGAACTTTGGTTGCAATAATTTCCAGGGAATTGCTGTCGTGGCACTTTTGAGACATTTTGGATGCTTTTGTAGGTAAATCACTAACTCCTTTCCTAGAACTTTGATTTGTCAAAAGATAATACAAGAATTCCTTTTTCATGTGCTTTCTTTCCTCCCCATCCCTGTTTTAGCTGGGAGCTTGCCGAGTCACTTAAAGAATCAAAAGAAAGATTTGAGTCAGCTGGTGTGAAGCTAATCGCTGTTGGTGTTGGTACTCCTGATAAAGCTCAACTTCTTGCTCAAAGGGTAATATTATTTCGTTTTCTCTGTATAATGACAGGACTATGGTAATGCAAACAGATTATAATAATTTGATAATTTAAATTCCCTACTTGTGATTTTACACGTATTTTGTCAAACTTTAGGATTCCGCAATTGCAGTATTTTGAATTTGTGATTAGTGCATTGGGTTATAATCGGATTAAGGCTGTCTTTGAGTGGGTAGCTTGGTCATTGTCATTACTATTTACTTACATATTTATTTAATGCATCTACGCTGACCATAAAATCACAACATTGAAGCTTGTTATTTGGATTTGATAAACTTTTCATGTTTCAATGGACCAACTTAATATTCACCTAATACTTAGTTCTTTTTGTTGCCAGTTACCATTTCCATTGGATAGCCTCTATGCTGACCCTGATCGTAAGGTAAATTATATCTCTCGCAATTAATTCATTCTTTTCACCCCAGACCTAGACTAATTTCTGAACCCTTATGTAATTTCAGGCTTATGATGTTTTGGGCTTGTATTATGGCTTTCGCCGTACATTTTTCAACCCAGCCAGTGTATTTTTCTCAAACTTATCGTAGTTCACAAAATTTCTTATTTAATTGTATAGAATGGTTTTTGCTCAACTTCAGGTCTGACTACTAAGTAACCTATGTACAGGTCAAAGTATTTTCAAGAAGGGATGCAGTGAAAAAGGCTATGAAGAATTACACGATCAAAGCTACCCCAGAAGATAGAAGTAGTGTCTTGCAACAGGTTAAGATTTAATTTCCTTTGCCTTGTAGCTTCATGTAGTAAAACTAGGCAATCCACTATGAATTCAGGGTGGATCTATGAACTAATAAGACTCGTGTCAATCCAATCCACATTTAATCCAAGGTGGATTGGAATCCATTGGGTTTTGTCTAAATCCGGATCGGATCCACTGAGTGTCGAATCCATGGATCGGAACCAAATTTTGACCCCTATACTAGACCAATAACATGTCTCGGTATTTAAAATTTTCAGGGAGGGATGTTTGTTTTTAAAGGGAAAGAATTGTTGTATGCAAGAAAGGATGAAGGGACCGGTGACCATGCTCCGTTGGATGATATCTTTGATATCTGCTCCAAAGTTACAACTGTGTGAACCCCTGGATTCATTCTATATATCATATACAGAGTATAAGATCTTGTAATTAATGCGCAAGCCGAAAGAGTCGATTTTCTGTATTTTTTAAAGGGCTTATGCACTTATGCTTTTAGTCCACAAACGCTGGTTATTTTACAAAATATATTAATGTAATAAGTGCTGTTGTTATGGTGAAATATGAGTGTGTTTTAGGTGATATTATGGATATGATGTAGTGGCAAGCATGTAAATACTCCAGTGAAGTACTTTAACATAAGAGTTAGTAGAAAAAGATAATGTAAATTCACAGGGTCTGTAAAGTGATTTTACACTACCATATGATTAATTCGTCTTCTGGTTAATATTGTTTCATTAAATAGCATCAATTTGAATCTTGTTATATGCAATTTTCTGAGAATACATACATTAATAGCCCTAATGTGAGGATGTTAGGGCTTCGATTAAGTCGATGAATTTTGTAAAGAAACAGTAGATTGTAGATGTACAGTCTAGTGTTAATAACTCTATTGAGATGAAAAAGTTTCAGAAGATTTGATTATATAGAGCTTGTGTTATACAAATCGAAGCAGTCGGGCTAGAAGATAATGGTGTCAAAGACCAAATTGGAGCCAAGCTGAACATGGAAAAGTGTTATTAATTATCAAAAAACAAAAACATTGCAAAGTATTAAACAGTATAAATCTATCAAACTTTATGTGCGTGCATTTGAAGTTGATTATGCAATTTTGTTGTTTTTTCCCTATAAGATATGAAATTTTTTGAAAAGTTAATTAGTGATTAAGTAATTTTGCAATATGGTTAGTATTGTGATGGATAATCAATTTTTTCCTTTTATATCTGATCATTTTAATATAACTCCGGTCCCTGATTGATTTATCCCATATATATAATAACATTGGTTAATAAATTAAGCCATCTTTTAACAATTTTTAAGGCATCTACTAATTTATGTGCATAGAAAGTTAATTAATAAAGACTGGCGGCCGGCCAATTTGGAATAGCAAAAGCATATCCTCAAGTATAGTTCTAAAGTACAAACAAAAGAGATAATATACGTAGCGGATGAAACATAGCAATCTTCATATCTATATATATAACATATGTTCATAATGAAACCCCGTAGGTTAAGCACAAAAAGAATGAGTAGTGATCTTAAAGTTGTTCTAGTCACAGGTTGTGCGAAAGGCGGCATTGGCTATGAATATTGCAAGGCTTTTGCAGAACAAAATTGTCTCGTCTTTGCATCGAACATCCCTCAACGAATGTGTGATCTTATGGAGTTACAATCCGACAAAATCAAAACACTAGAGCTCGATGTCACCTCAGATGGAAGTGTTTCAAATGCAATAAATCATGTGATATCGCAGTATGGAAAGATCGACATATTAATCAACAATGCTGGAATTGGAAGCACAGGTCCTTTAGCCGAGCTTCCATTAGAGGTGATAAAAAATGCATTTCAAATAAACGCGTTGGGCCAATTGCGTATGGTGCAACAAGTCGTGCCACATATGGTGGCCAGACGAGGCGGAAGTATAGTGAATATGGGTAGTGTGGTTGGGAAAGCCCCAACTCCATGGGCCGGGTCCTATTGTGCTAGCAAGGCTTATGTGCATGCAATTTCTCATTCTCTTCGGTTAGAACTTAGGCCGTTTAATATCAACGTTGTTTTGGTTCACCCGGGAGCTATAAGATCGACTTTTGGGAGTAATGCTGTAGAAAGATTGAGAGATTATGATTGGAAAATTTATAGGCATTTTAAGGACTCGATAATCGAGAGAGCCAGAGCATCGCAGAGTGGGAAATCTACGGATGCGGCCGTGTTTGCTAGGCATGTAGTAAGTGAAGTTTTGAGGCCTAATCCACCTAAGACTATTACTTATGGTCATATGACGGGGTTGTTTAATTTTCTTTCGTGTTCTCCACTTTGGGTTAGAGATTTATTTTTTTCTAGACGATTTAAGTTGAACAAGAAAGTTGTGTAATTAAGGTATCAATCCTTCTCTTGAGTTAATTTTGGAGATAACATAGACATATGGAAATGTGTTTGTGTTCATCCCATTTTTTTTTTTAAATATGTACTTCTTGTTTTATATATAAAAATGGAGTGCATGTATATGTAATTCTCTATACCAGATTACCTGCAATATATTATTCTAATTTTACTAGAAATTCATCAATTAAAAGTTAGATGAATTTTAACATAGGATTGAATTGTAGTAAGTCCAGGTAGAGTTGTACGACTAACCATTCTGTTAAGAACTTCAGAAGTGATTCAAATTATCATTAGGAAATTATGATGAGATTATGTTATATTATGTCTTAATTCTCGAGGAACTTGCTTAGAGTTTGTTAATATGACAAAATACAATGGACTCAAAAAAGCTCAAACCTGGGTAAAATTAGGATCAAATCCGAGTTTGATCCGATATATTTAAAACTGGATCTAGTCAACTCAAATCTAACCCAATGACGGCCCTAATTACAACGAGGCAATGTTGTTCTTTGTCAATATAACATGTGGGATGAGTGCTCCCTACTTCTTCCCTAAGTTTTTATTATTATTTCATTTTGGAATATATCGAAATAACAGTTTTTTCTCTATAAATAAAATTATCTTTTCCAAAAATACCCTATTACATAAATTAATGATTTCATAGCTTACTCTCAATCATTACTTTCAAGACATATATATAAAAGTACAATTTTTTTTTAAACTTTTTTATCTTTACCTAAAACTCCACCTCAAAAGTAAAATATACTTGTAACTCAAAGATAAGAATTAAAATATAATATAACATATGTATATTACTCTAATAATATCAGATAATATAAACATAGAAAAACAGCAAGTAGGATTTCAGATAATCCAACCAGAACAGAATGAACAATTAAATGATGAGGCATATAATTAAGTAATTAACAATGTCCTTTAAGACAATATTCATAGGCTGCCACGAGACACACAATTGAATTCCCCATAATTTTTCAAAATACTACAATTTGTAGCATGTTATTTGTGGAGAGAATTGCACTTAACTAAATTATATACCGATTCTCATTTATGACACTGTAAAAATCGAGACCGATATATTAGGTATCACAATTTAAGAAATCAATTACCTTTGATACCACCGTTAAAAATAAACGTTAACTGATGACGTGACAATTAAGTTTTATTGCAAAATTGATATCATTACGTATGTTAACTTACAATTATACCCCTAACATTTTAGATTGTCAAAACAACCCCACATCTTCAAATTTACTGACAATTTCAATTCACATTGTTACTCAATTTCAAAATTGACTCGAATAAGACACGTGCTTACCAATTTAGAAATTTTACTTATTATATTTACATATTTATTTAACTTATTTAGTTTTATAAATAATATTAACAAACTTTATGATACTTTAATATAAATCCGACAAAATATTAATTAAATTTAAAATTAATTTAATAATATAAGTATATTTAATATGTATTAAAAAATAAAATTATACAGTATTTTATTAATAAAATAATTTAAAAAAAATTAGGAAAAAAAACCAACGATCCCTACCCCCAAACCACCCCCTACCCCATCCCAGACGGCCTGGGATCTATTGCAGATGAAAAACAAAAAAATTGGTAGTATTTAGCTTATGGTTTCTGCTAAACTTAAAAGTAAAAATGCCCTATAGGAGTTCGTATTTATACACGTGGAATTGATACAAATGCATACTTATTGATTGCTTCCTATCATGTCTTCATGTTTCCATATAATTATAGCAGGTGATTAGTTATGTCTTATGTAATTATAGGATCGAAAAATCTTCACAGACCCCATCAAGAAAACAATATTTATACACACTAAGATAATATAATTATAATGAAATTGTATTAACTAGGCCCCAAGGGTTACGTCTCTCTAATAATGTGGCCATTAACATGTGCATGTTTACAAACCAAGAAGAAATTAAATATTGTTCATAATGGTGTCAACTACTTAAAGTTAAAGATAAATTGTGCAATATTTTGTAAAATACAATGGGATCCTATGCCAAAAAAAAAAAATACGTGAGAATTTAGTGCAGATTTCCCAAAACACATGTAGGTTTGATGTATTTTTCCCGGCCTCTCTTCCCATATAAATGTTAAAGCTTTTTATTTTTAACAAAAATCATGCGATACAGTCAAAATTAATTAGTTTGTGAGACGTGACTTCTTGAAAAATTCGAACTAAATATTTATATTATTGAAAGATTGAAAAGAGTAACCACTAACCAGTAATGCATGTTTGCACTTAAACTGATCTTAACGGAATGTTGTAGTAAATAATTGATGTAGTAGTTATCGTTATTAATTAAAGATGATATGATTTTTTATATACAAAAAAGTGTTTCACAATCCTCAAAAAATAGAATGTGTCTATTTGTTATTGTTAAATTGACCTTCGTTTTTAGCGCTTTTATAATACATATAGATAATAATATAGTGGTGATTTTATCAAATACACGTGAGTGATTCTACTTGAATTATTTCCATTTTGACTATTAAAATATTTTAGTTGGTTAAATTTAAAAACATGAAAGAAACCTCTATTTTGTATTAGGCAATGAGTTGGGGGGGGGGGGGGTCTTCATAAAAATTTCAAGTTTTTATTTACAATAAAGGCCTACCCAAACTTACCTGATTAGACATTTAATATATATTGTCTTTATATTGATTAAACACTTGAGCTATTTTAAATTTTTTCTTAAAACTAACACCCAAAAACCTATTCAAATAGCTCCTCAAATTTTAAAATCACTCACTATTAGTATGTTATCAATATTCTATCGTTACAATATTCCCATAAAACCATTGTCCAAATTAAATTTCAAAATTCTAACATTAACTCCCAGACAAAATTTTGCGGTCATATCGAAGTGGATTCCAACCAAATCTTTTTCATAAAAGCAATTATACTCCTCTATCTTTCCATTGGCCTTGTAAATAGGTATGCTAAAAGTTTTGGAGCAAATAGGTATGCTAAAAGTTAAAAGAGAATAATTTGCATTTTTTGAACTTTAATCATATTTAAGATTTTTTCCTTATATTCAACGTTTAAGATGTATTTTTACTTATAGATGTATTGTTAGCTTCTATTTTCACAACGAGCTCTTTTTGTTGTGCGGTTATATGCATAACTTGAAGAATTTAGGTTAAGTTTGCAAAATCGTGAATTTTAAAATACTATTTAGAAATGGTAAAATTGCAGAAAACGTCCCAAATTAATTAGTGATTTTGGATTTTCGTCTCAAACTATATTACCTCACCGAATTCCGTCCCACAATTTAATATCTGTTTGAAATATCGTCCCAAACTTACTAATTTTTATTTTTCTTCCCAAACTATATCAACTCGCCGAATTCGTCCCATAATTTACCATTTTGTATGAATTTAGTCCCAATATTAAATTTCTAATTTAATGAAAATGACGATTCAATCTTCTAATTAGTTTGGGACGAATTCTGTAATATTATATAATTATTCATGTTAAAATTTACAACGCCATGACACGTAAGCAGTCATATGATAATTTAACGGTAAATGTGCAATTTCCATCTTATAATTCACGGTGGGACAATATTCCAAAAAAAATTAAATTACGGGACGAAATTCGCCAAATTAAATAGTTTGGGACGAAAATCTAAAATCAACGATTAGTTTTGAACGATATTTGAAATTTTGCCTTTAGAAATCGATATTATTTTAAAAGTGTTTTCACAATTCAAATAGACATAACTTATAATTTTGAACAATCGTGGTGTTTTTCAAATGTTAACGGCTATTTATCTTCCCCCATGATTTGCACAATGTTTAATATACTCCCATGTAATTTTATAAATTTTTTAAATCGTATCTCTAACATTTTTATATGTGATATTTTATCCCTTGTATTATGATAAATATGACAATTTACTCATATGTTATGATAAATATTGCAAACCTCCTTATGTTACAAAAATATTTTACATGATTATTCTCAATTTTGATGAGTGATACACACTTTCAGACTGAAAGAATTAAATTGCTCTTTTAAAATTTTCGGGAAAGAGACAGGAGAAGGTCTGGGCCTCACAACCCAGGCTGCCTTGAAATGGCCATTCACAACCTAGGCCTTCGTAGTGGGCTGGATGGGCTTCTTAATAACCTAGGCCTCCATACCCAATATATATGATTTTGTTACCTTTAATTAATTAATGTAGCAACTCTATAGATTTCCAAAGACTATATTTTTATGAAATTGTGATTAGTCAAATTTTAAAACATCTAGAATTTCATATTTGGGCACTTCAATTCTAAATTGTCTATTACATTTTTGAACTTCCTAAAAATGTAAACGAGTTTTAAGAATCTTATATGTTGCACTTACAATCATGATTACCCCATAGAGTAAAATATTGATGAAATCACAATTTGAGTACCTATAATTAATGGACAATGTTCTATTTTTTTTTATGGTGAACATGAATTGAATCTATTACATTAGACGAACTAAACTAATTACATATGTTAATATTAAACTAAAAATGTATCTACTTTATTGAGAGTTGAATATATGACCTCTTAGGCCATCTCCAGCCAAAGGGGGGAGGAATTTAGGAATTTGGTGGCTCGGGATCACCCTTTATTAGGGTTGCAATCGAGTCGAGTAGTATCGAACGACACACTGTTCAAGCTTGACTTGATTTTTATCGAGCTTGAAATTTTGTGTTTGAGTTTGGTTTGATTTTCAATCTAGTCGAGCTCAAACGAGCTTTTATCGAACGAGCTTGAGCTGAGTATCAAGTACGCTCGATATTTTACATGTATTTTTTTAATTTTTAGCTTATTGTGTCGAGCTCGAGCCGAACTTCAAAAGTTATCGAACGAAAAAAGATGTTCAAACTTGTTTGATTATTGTGACGAACCGAGCTCGAATCGAGTATCGATTAGCTTTACTTGATTTTCAGCCCTACCCTTTATACATCAAAATTTGTTTTAATTATATAAAAACAAAAAAGGTAAGTCGTGGGATTCGAACTCCAGACCAAGTAAAAATCTTCCAACCAATTAGCCAAAGAAGACATTAGTCATGTAGTAAAAACTTTCCAACCAATAAACCAGAGAAGACATTAGTTAATGTAAAAATCTTCCAACAACTCAGTCGGACATTAGAGGGCCAAAATTACAAAGAGGGGTTGTGGTCATTGGTTTCTCCTTTTATATTATATTACTAGGGTTGTGGCACCGCTCGGTGCGCGGTGAGGTGCCCAATATATGTGCCTTGCCTTATTTTTGAACTTTTGGCATTTTATTACCATATATCAACCACAACACTTGCAATCTTTGAATATGATTTCAAGTTATAGCAACTGAGAGTAAAAGTCTTTAGTAAATTGATTTTTTTTAAGCACTGAAGAAAGAATAAAATCAAATAAATAACGAAAAATGATTTGCAAACATAAATTCCCCAATCATATTAACATATCATATTTGCAGTATTTGTAGCAGGATAATGAAAATATCAAAATAAGGATACTGATCACATTACAATTGATCTTTTCATTCACTATAAGCATAATTAGATCACAAAATCACTTGATTCATTTTACTGATTTGGAAACACCATTCAACAAATTACAGAATATCAAGTATGATTAATGCACAATTTCTTATTATATTTCTGGACATATCAATTCTCCTCTACTCACAAATGACGGAATAGCCGAGGTTACACATAACAAATACCATTTCCTCTACTCTTCTTATATTGGCTTCTCATACCAGGGATCGACCCAGTTTTTGAACTGGAAGTGGTCCTCTTCCTTTATTGATCTTGACCCCAACTTCCAGCTCCCATTTTCTCCATACCTTTACTCCCTACACATTACAAATATTATTTAAACAACATAAAAACACATAGAGATATTAGAGGGATTCTAACTATTGAACCACAACTTTATAGAAATTAAAGTTCATACAATTAAAAAAGATTGTAACTGAATTGAATAAACTTTATTTAGTGGACCAAATTCTTTAAAAATTGAGGTTGGATTTGGAATGCAACCCCGAGGCTCTATGTTTTGCACTGAATAAATGTGAAGTGTTTAGTGCAATTTTCAAAGCAAAAAAATTAAAAATTACCAGCATGACCATTGAAAATCGGCGGAAGAGAATTGTTGGCCGATTAAGAGAAAATGAATTGGGGAGAAAAAATATCCAGACAACCTAATCTACCCCCACTAACCCCAAAATGAATTAACAAATTGCACAAAAAGATTGGGAAACTATTATTAGAGGAAAACAATTGCAATTGATTGAACAAGGAAGAAGACAAAATTAGAATTTCAAATGCTTTAACAAATAGGAAACAAAATTGAGCGGGTAGATTTATGAAATTGAACACAAAAATGAAAATTTTTAAATGTTTTCCAAGAAGGAAGAAGAAAGCGACAATTTTATATGATTGAGGAAAAATGAAATTGGAGACAGGTTGAGAAAAATTGGGCAGTTAGGAAGAAGAATTGAGAATATGGGGATACAAAAATATTACAGACATAATTTTGCAAAGGAAAGAAAAACATAAAACGGAACAAAATAGATGGGTCCCCCCAACATGGACAACAGAAATAATTAGCCGCCAAAAATAAGTAGAAAAGGAAATCAAAACACACACAAAACCCTGGGAAAAGCACTACAACGACGTCGTTTTAGTGTTTAAAGTGGAAAAAAAAATTCGAAATGAAATTAGAAACACTGTTCATTGAGCCGATCGACTCGAAATGAAATTAGAAACACTGTTCATTGAGCCGATCGACTCTTATAGGTTTAATATGGGCTTTCATTTTGCTATATATATTTTGCGTCCAAGCTGAAAATTTATTCAAAACCATTTTTAATTCCTCCAGTTATATAACTTATATTTTACACGTAACTTAATGACCCCAGAACAAAATATAAAATTAAGAGTTTATTGCTACAAAATAATTGAAAGACTTGGTATATTACATTTTTCTCCTCTCACAAGAAACTTCAACTTGAAACTTAACTTATTCTTAATCCCATAGAGATCTCGCCAAATTTATAGAAGGCCACCAACAGACAACAGTTTAATCCTAACTTTCGACATACCGTAAAAAAAAAAAAAAAAAAAAGAACTTGCTCGAGCGACACTCATGTTATTTTACGTTTATTTTCATATTATCACATAATCAAATTCCTTAGCTATTTAATTTCAGAATTCTTATTATTTAGTCACAGAAGAAAACTGAGGTGTTAGTGAATATTACCGAAGTATAAAACAGTATGATGCAAATACAATAACACAACTTGCTAGATTATTTAGTTTTGCCTGAAAATAATGCATTTTGTGGACATACTAGTTATGATGTACGAATTTCATAATTATAGTTGATGTAATATTACAAGCATGGATCAAAATTTCGGTTCAAAGGTATGTTTTGGTCAGTCAAATATTGAAATTTTTTTGAGACTATTCAGAAATGTTTCGGAAACACTAAGAAAAATTTGTAAAAAAAAGTTACTAAATTTAGGAAAATAACAGAGTGTAAGCATGGATCAAAATTTCGTTTCGAGTGTATGTTTCGGTTAGTCAAATACTGGAAACTTTTCGAGATTTTTTGGAAATGTTTCGGAAACACTAAGGAAAAATTGTAATAAAAGTTACTAAATTTAGATAAATAACAGAGTTTAAGGCAAACAAATAGTTTCGGAATTACATCTTATTTTCGTTTCGCTTGATTCAAAAACGGAAATTTCTCAATGTTTTCGAAGGAAAAGATGGAAATTTTGATACATGAGTGTAAGGTAAATAAATAGTTTCGGAATTACATTTTTTTTACGTTTCGCCTGATTCAAAAACAGAAACTTTTCGATGTTTTCGATGGAAAAGATGGAAATTTTGATCCATGATTACAAGTACTATTTTATTTGTTCTCATGATACCCTCATTTCTCCAATTTCATTTTTTTAAATTATTTCTTTTTGGAAATTTATTGTGAAAATATTAATTGAATGTCTTTTTATTTTTATAGATAATACTGTATTACTGAATGTAATTTTTGTCTATTTAGCTTTCAGAGAGCCTTACCAACAAGTTTTTAAATCATAGAGTGAATCACAATTACTTATCAAAAAAAAAAAAAAAAAGTTTATCACAATTTTTGTTTTCTTTAGGGGATTAGCCTTTTACATATTCGTCTCTCCTAAATTTTTCAACCACTATTATAAGGATATAAAATTAAACTTATCCAAAATTTTCACTTTTTTAATTCCTACCTAAAACTCCGTCAAAAAATGAAGGGAGTAAAAAAAAAAAAAAGGGATGCAGGTAGTATAATATATTTCAATGCAAGATAAATTCTTCGATAGTTCTGAAAATAATAGTTCGTCAAGCTTGTTGTTTTTCTGTGGGCTCTTAGAGACCAAAATGAAGGGATGCTGGGGGCTCTTAGAGACCAAAATGGACTCTTTTAATATGTAAAAAGCCCTCAAAATCCACACTAGCTTACAACTTAATAAATGGGCTGAATGGATTCAAATCCAATTTATTGTTGAAGTTTGGACTAACTTTTTCTCTTATAAATTTAGGTTAGACTAAAAGATAATGAAAATCACATTTAGATCTGATTATCTTATCGAGTTAACATTAACAAAAATTCATTAAAAAATGAATTTTTATTTTTCTATGCATGTGTTTTCAGTTTTTCAGCCTCTGTGGCAGGTTGCAAGTTCCAACATTCAAAATGAAAGTACATATGAGATTTATGAGATCGTTCGTCAAGTTTGTTATTTTGGCCCATCGGGGTATTGCCACTCCACTCCAGTATTTTTAAGAATTTTGTTGTTGGGGCATGTAAGCTTGGAATTGGCCCAAAGAAAGTAAGAAATTTTTTGAAATATTTTGCAGACATTGGAACCTCGACCGGAAATGAGCTTTTAAAATTCTTCCTACCTATTTCTTATAATAGGTTATGGGATTATCTCTAATTTAATGGGCCGTCTATAGTTAGTATTAGTGTAATGCCAAACCCGCAAATTATAATGTTTTTATCGATTACCGATCTAACTCATTCTTTCACTGATTTTCATCAATTTTTTCATTTATAAGTTATCACCGTTTTTCTAATTTTATCTATTTAAAAGAGACACAAACATTTGCACAATGCAATAATTTTCTAGGTCATTTGCAAAATCATATTTTAGGTCACAAACAAATTAAATAAATAAAAACATACACGGCTAGGGGGTTTTTCTAACAAGCATCCATGAATTTTTTTGATATAAAATAAAAACCAAACATTTAAGAAGGTGAATTATAAAGGTAGGAGACTAACAAAAAATCATCAATGCATTATAAGCATTTAATACTAAGTAAGAAATCATCAAAGCATTAAGATCATTAATATTTCATAAAATATCAAGCTAAATCTAGAATAAATCTAGAAAGCTAGCCATATAACCAATCATATGCTATCTGGTTAAGTCAAAAACTAAATGTTAATAGGTAAAGATGGCATACTACTAACTGCCTTTTCTACTCTGCAAATCATAAGTAGAATATAAATGATGTAAGTAAACCTCAAAAGAAGTCAATATCAACGTCATCATGGTCAGACCCGCCATTAGAACCACCATTGGTCTTCCTCCCGCCATTAGAACCACCATTACCAACCTTGCAGCCCTTAGAAGCAACACCACCATTAGTTACACTGCATCCATCTGAAGCACTGCTCTCAGCTTTTGGATCCTTGCAAACCTCTGAACCTGTCCCAACACTTTTCTTATCACAATCCACACCAGCTATGTAAGGAGAGGCCTTGCAGCCTTTATAAGCAACACCACCATTAGTTACACTGCCTCCATCTGAAACACTGCTCTCAGCTTTTGGATCCTTGCAAACCTCTGAACCTGTCCCAACATCTTTCTTATCACAAACCACACCAGCTATGTAAGGAGAGACATAGTCAACTTTTTTACCATTGCTTTCTTTCCCGTCATCCAAATCCACACCAGCTACGTTAGCAGGGACAGAGTCAATGCGTCCAAGCTGCAATATAAGTCTATCTACTACAACTCGCAATTCATCCATTTCTTCAATCATGATCAATCTTTCTTCAATATATTTTTCCATCTCAAAATCATATTTGTTAGCTTGAATTTTAATGGCCTCTTCAAATCCATTTGTTTCTACTGACTTTTTCAATCCATAACTCTTCATCAAAAGTTCCATAACACTGAATACTAAACCAATTTCGTAAATTTTTTCACTTGATTTCTGAAAGTTAAATTTTTCAAGCTTCGATGTCACCTCACCTAGTTTCTGCTTTAGAATCGAGACTTGATTTAAAAAAAGTTGATGAGTGGTTATACTTATGTGAATATCTGCAGAATCATCATCTATATTATCATCAACAACAAAAGTCATTTCCAAGCTCAAGACCATCTCTGTTAGGGTTTTCTGCGAATATCTATATTTTTTAGCATCGACAATGACTGTCAATGCCTTTTTTTCGGGGACAGAGATCTACAAAAATACAACATATTATTTCAAAATAATTCAAAAAACAATGTATTAAATAATTTTAAATAATAAATTAAAATTAATTACCATCTATTACATATAACTGATATAAATTTTGAGAACCATTCATGAATAACTAACACTTATAAAAAATAACATTTCCCAATTTAAAAAACTTACAAGTGGACGGGCCAAGAAGAAACGACTTAACAATCCTTTCCCGAGAGGACCCTTAACCATCCTTTGAAACATCTATCAACAAGATAGACAATAACCATTTAGAAAAATGTCATTAAACATTACAAAGCTAATAGTCGACAGTGTAGTAATACATTGGAAATAGAAAGCCTAAAAATGAAAAAAGATAAGAGAAAAGATTTTACCTTTAAAAACATCAAAAGTTGCCGTTGGAGCATAAAAGAAAAACAAGAGCTGCGCGGTAGGGTTTCTAATTTAAAATGAATATAAAAAATTGAAAATAAAACATTCTTGGGCCTCTGAAAGGGGCTCATTGGGAGAATTGTATATTCGAGCCACAAGCTGGAGACATATCATGTCTGAGAATAATATATTGGGCCCATTCTGAGAATAATATTACATTTAAGAAGGTGAATTATAAAGGTAGGGGACTAACAAAAAATCATCAATGCATTATAAGCATTTAATACTAAGTAAGAAATCATCAAATCATTAAGAGTATTAATATTTCATAAGATATCAAGCTAAATCTAGAAAAATCTAGAAAGCTAGCCATATAACCAATCATATGTTCAGTAGTACTATTCTACTATCTGGTTATGTCAAAATCTAAATGTTAATAGGTAAAGATGCCATACTACTAACTGCCTTTTCTATTCCTTTGCAAATCATAAGTAGAATATAAAGGATGTAAGTAAACCTCAAAAGAAGTCAATATCAACGTTATCATGGTCAGACCCGCCATTAGAACCACCATTGGTCTTCCTCCCGCCATTAGAACCACCATTACCAACCTTGCAGCCCTTAGAAGCAACACCGCTATATGTTACACTGCCTCCATCTGAAGCACTGCTCTCAGCTTTTGGATCCTTGCAAACCTCTGAACCTGTGCCAACACTTTTCTTATCACAATCCACGCCAGCTATGTAAGGAGAGACCTTGCAGCCTTTAGAAGCAACACCACCATTAGTTACACTGCCTCCATCTGAAGCACTGCTCTCAGCTTTTGGATCCTTGCAAACTTCTGAACATGTCCCAACACATTTCTTATCACAAACCACACCAGCTATGTAAGGAGAGGCAGAGTCAACTTTCTTACCACTGCTTTCTTTCCCGTTATCCAAATCCACACCAGCTACGTTAGCAGGGGCAGAGTCAATGCGTCCAAGCTGCAATATAAGTCTATCTACTACAACTCGCAATTCATCCATTTCTACAATCATGATCAATCTTTCTTCAATATCTTTTTCCATCTCAAAATCATATTTGTTAGCTTGAATTTTAATGGCCTATTCAAATCCATCCGTTTCTATTGACATTTTCAATCCATAATTCTTCATCAAAAGTTCCATAACACTGAATACTAAACCAATTTCGTAAATTTTTTCACTTGATTTCTGAAAGTTAAAATTTTCAAGCTTCGATGTCACCTCACCTAGTTTCTGCTTTAGACTCGAGACTTGATTTAAAAAAAGTTGATGAATGGTTATAATTATATGAATATTTGCAGAATCATCATCTATATTATCATCAACAACAAAAGTTTTTTCCAAGTTCAAGACCATCTCTGTTAGGGTTTTCTGCGAAAATCTATATATTTGAGCAACGACAATGACTGACAATGCCTTTTTTTTCGGGGACAGAGATCTACAAAAATACAACATAATATTTCAAAATAATTCAAAAAACAATGTATTAAATAATATTAAATTACACATTAAAATTAATTAACATCTATTACATATAACTGATATAAATTTTTAGAACCATTCATGAATTACTAACACTTATAAAAAATGACATTTCCCAATTTAAAAAACTTACAAGTGGACGGGCCAAGAAGAAACGACTTAACAATCCTTTCCCGAGAGGACCCTTAACCATCCTTTGAAACATCTATCAACAAGATAGACAATAACCATTTAGAAATATGCCCATTAAACACTACAAAACTCATATACGACAGTGTAGTAATACATTGGAAACAGAAAGCCTAAAAATGAAAAAAGATAAGAAAAAAGATTTTACCTTTAAAAGCTTCGAAAGTTGCCGTTGGAGCGTAAAAGGAAACAAGAGCTGCGGGGTAGGGTTTCTAATTTAAAATGAATATAAAAAATGAAAATAAAACATTCGTGGGCCCCTTTCAGGGGCCCATTGGGAGAATTGTATATTCGAGCCACAAGCTGGAGACATATCATGTCTGAGAATAATATATTGGGCACATTCTGATAATAATACTCCATTTAAGAAGGTGAATTATAAAGGTAGGGGACTATTCTACTATTCTACTATCTGGTTAAGTCAAAAACTAAATGTTGTTAGGTGAAGATGGCATACTACTAGCTGCCTTTTCTACTCCTTAGCAAATCATAAGTAGAATATAAAGGATGTAAGTAAACCTCAAAAGAAGTCAATATCAACGTCATCATGGCCAGACCCGCCATTAGAACCACCATTGGTCTTCCTCCCGCCATTAGAACCACCATTACAAACCTTGCAGCCCTTAGAAGCAACACCACCATTAGTTACACTGCCTCCATCTGAAGTACTGCTCTCAGCTTTTGGATCATTGCAAACCTCTGAACCTATCCCAACACATTTCTTATCACAAACCACACCAGCTATGTAAGGAGAGGCAGAGTCAACTTTCTTACCATTGTTTTCTTTCCCGTTATCCAAATCCACACCAGCTACGTTAGCAGGGACAGAGTCAATGTGTCCAAGCTGCAATATAAGTCTATCTACTACAACTCGCAATTCATCCATTTATTCAATCATGATCAATCTTTCTTCAATATCTTTTTACATCTCAAAATCATATTTGTTATCTTGAATTTTAATGGCCTCTTCAAATCCATCCGTTTCTATTGACTTTTTCAATCCATAACTCTTCATCAAAACTTCCATAACACTGAATACTAAACCAATTTCGTAAATTTTTTCACTTGATTTCTGAAAGTTAAATTTTTCAAGCTTCGATGTCACCTCACCTAGTTTCTGCTTTAGACTCGAGACTTGACTTAAAAAAAGTTAATGAGTGGTTATACTTATGTGAATATCTGCAGAATCATCATCTATATTATCATCAACAACAAAAGTCCTTTCCAAGCTCAAGACCATCTATGTTAGGGTTTTCTGCCAATATCTATATTTTTGAGCATCGACAAAGACTGACAATGCCTTTTTTTTGGGGACAGAGATCTACAAAAATACAACACATTATTTCAAAATAATTCAAAAAAGAATGTATTAAATAATTTTAAATTACATATTAAAATTAATTACCATCTATTACATATAACTGATAAAAAATTTTAGAACCATTCAAGAATAACTAACACTTATAAAAAATAAAATTTCCCAATTTAAAAAACTTACAAGTGGACGGGCCAAGAAGAAACGACTTAACAAACCTTTCCCGAGAGGACCCTTAACCAACCTTTGAAACAACTATCAACATGATAGACAATAACCATTTAGAAAAATGCCCATTAAACACTACAAAGCTAATAGACGACAATGTTATACATTGGAAACAGAAAGCCTAAAAATGAAAAAAGATAAGAGAAAAGATTTTACCTTTAAGAGCGGTAGTGTTTCTAATTTAAAATGAATATAAAAAAATGAATATGAAACATTCTTGGGCCCTTGAAAGGGGCCCATTGAGAGAATTGTATATTCGAGCCACAAACTGGAGACATATCACGTCTGAGAATAATATATTGGGCCCATTCTGAGAATAATACTCCATTTAAGAAGGTGAATTATAAAGGTAGGGGACTAACAAAAAATCATCAATGCATTATAAGCATTTAATACTAAGTAAGAAATCATCAAATCATTAAGAGCATTAATATTTCATAAGATATCAAGCTAAATCTAGAATAAATCTAGAAAGCTAGCCATATAACCAATCATGTGTTCAGTAGTACTATTCTACTATCTGGTTAAGTCAAAAACTAAATGTTAATAGGTAAAGATATATGGCATACTACTAACTGCCTTTTCTATTCATTTGCAAATCATAAGTAGAATATAAAGGATGTAAGTAAACCTCAAAAGAAGTCAATATCAACGTCATCATGGTCAGACCAGCAATTAGAACCACCATTGGTCTTCCTCCCGCCATTAGAACCATTACCAACCTTGCAGCCCTTAGAAGCAACACCACCATTAGTTACACTGCCTTCATCTGAAGCACTGCTCTCAGCTTTTGGATCCTTGCAAACCTCTGAACCTGTCTCAACACTTTTCTTATCACAATCCACATCAGCTAGGTAAGGAGAGGCCTTGCAGCCTTTAGAAGCAACACCACCATTAGTTACACTGCCTTCATCTGAAGCACTGCTCTCAGCTTTTGGATCCTTGCAAACCCCTGAACCTGTCCCAACACCTTTCTTATCACAAACCACACCATCTATGTAAGGAGAGGCAGAGTCAACTTTCTTACCATTGCTTTCTTTCCCGTTATCCAAATCCACACCATCTACGTTAGCAGGGGCAGAGTCAATGCGTCCAAGCTGCAATATAAGTCTATCTACTACAACTCGCAATTCATCCATAATTTCTTCAATCATGATCAATCTTTCTTCAATATCTTTTTCCATCTCAAAGTCATATTTGTTAGCTTGAATTTTAATGGCCTCTTCAAATCCATCCGTTTTTATTGACTTTTTCAATCCATAACTCTTCATCAAAAGTTCCATAACACCGAATACTAAACCAATTTCGTAAATTTTTTCACTTGATTTCTGAAAGTTAAAATTTTCAAGCTTCAATGTCGCCTCACCTAGTTTCTGCTTTAGACTCGAGACTTGATTTTAAAAAAAGTTGATGAGTGGTTATAATTATGTGAATATCTGCAGAATCATCATCTATATTATCATCAACAACAAAAGTCCTTTCCAAGTTCAAGACCATCTCTGTTAGGGTTTTCTGCGAATATCTATATATTTGAGCAACGACAATGACTGACAATGCCTTTTTTTTCGGGGACAGAGATCTACAAAAATACAACATAATATTTCAAAATAATTCAAAAAACAATGTATTAAATAATATTAAATTACACATTAAAATTAATTAACATCTATTACATATAATTGATATAAATTTTCAGAACCATTCATGAATAACTAACACTTATAAAAAATAACATTTCCCAATTTAAAAAACTTACAAGTGGACGGGCCAAGAAGAAACGACTTAAGAATCCTTTCCCGAGAGGACCCTTAACCATCCTTTGAAACATCTATCAACAAGATAGACAATAACCATTTAGAAATATGCCCATTAAACACTAAAAAGCTAATAGACGACAGTGTAGTAATACCACTACAAGAAAAGCAGGAATTTCCGACGGAACAAACACCCGTCGGAAATTAATTACTATTTTCTTTCGACGGCATTTCCGACGGACAAACAAATCAGTCGGAAAATGAACTTTTTCTAAGAAAATTCACGGAAACTTATTTCCGACGGGTATATATCCGTCGGAAATTCAATTAAAAAATAAACCAAAAATGTATTATAAGTTTTCCGACGGAACTGAGGCGTCGCAAAATAATAAAAAAATAGAAAGAAAAAAAGGACAAATTTTCGACGGCATATATCCGTCGGAAATTGCAATTAAAAAATCAAAATTTTAAAAAATAATTTCCGACAGAACAATGACGTCGCAAATTATTTAAAAAAAAAAGAAAGAAAAATAAAAAACATTTCCGACGGCTTCTATCCGTCAGAAATGCCAATTAATAAATTGAAAATTAAAAAAAATAATTTCCGTCGGAAATTATTTAAAAAAATAAAAAACATTTCCGACGGCTTCTATCCGTCGGAAATTGCATTTAAAAAATTAGAAACTAAATTATATATTTTCCGACGGAACATATCCGTCGGAAAATATTTTAAAAAAAGGAAAAATAAATAATAAGTTTCCGATGGATAATTGCCGTCGGAATTTTTTTTTAAAAAAACAAAAAATAAAAATATTTCCAACGGAAGCTTGCCGTCGGAAAATATGTAACATATATACGTGTGTGTATATATATATATAGGTATATTAGCATTTTCCGACAGAATGTTGCCGTCGGAAAATATATAAAGTGTGTATGTATTTTTATATATGTTACTAATGTCCGATGGAAATAATCCATCGGAAAATATTAAAAAAATAAAGAAAAAATTAAATTTTTCGATGGGTTATGTTCATCTGAAAATATATAAAAAAGAAGAACAAATATATTTATAATTTTCACTGGCGCCATAATCCGTCGAAAAATATTATGAAAAAATATATTAAAATATCCCGACGGGCCGGACTAATCGGTCAATTAGACCTTCAATTCGATAATCGATCGATTTAATTACGAATAACCTTAATGTACATAACCCCGAGGTCAATAGTGTTGACTTTGGTTAATTAGACCTTTAATTCGAGAATCGATCGATCTAATTACGAATAACCTCAATGTACATAACCTCGGAGTCAATAGTGTTGACTTTGGTCAATTAGACCTTCAATTCGAGAATCGATCGATCTAATTACGAATAACATTATGTACATAACCCCGATGTCAATAGTGTTGACTTTGGTCAATTAGACCTTCAATTTGAGAATCGAACGATCTAATAACGAATAACCTCAATGTACATAACCCCGGGGTCAATAGTGTTGACTTTCGTCAATTAGTCGACCATCAATTCGAGAATCGATTGATCTAATTACGGATAACCTCAATGTACATAACCCCGAGGTCAATAGTGTTGACTTCGGTCAATTAGACCTTCAATTTGAGAATCGATCAATCTAATTACGAATAACCTCAATGTACATAACCTGGGGTCAATAGGGTTGACTTTGGTCAATTATACCTTCAATTTGAGAATCGATCAATCTAATTACGAATAACCTCAATGTACATAACCCCGGGGTCAATAGTGTTGACTTTGGTCAATTAGACTTTCAATTCGAGAATCGATCAATCTAATTACGAATAACATTATGTACATAACCCCGAGGTCAATAGTATTGACTTTGGTCAATTAGACCTTCAATTCGAGAATTGATCGATTTAATTACGAATAACCTTAATGTACATAACCCCGAGGTCAATAGTGTTGACTTTGGTCAATTAGACCTTTAATTTGAGAATCGATCGATCTAATTACTAATAACCTCAATGTATATAACCCCGGGGTCAATAGTGTTGACTTTGGTCAATTAGACCTTCAATTCGAGAATCGATTGATCTAATTATGAATAACCTCAATGTACATAACTCCGGGGTCAATAGTGTTGACTTTCGTCAATTAGTCGACCTTTAATTCGAGAATCGATTGATCTAATTACTGATAACCTCAATTTACATAACCCCGAGGTCAATAGTGTTGACTTTGGTCAATTAGACCTTCAATTTGAGAATCGATCAATCTAATTACGAATAACCTCAATGTACATAACCCCGGGGTCAATAGTGTTGGCTTTGGTCAATTAGACCTTCAATTCGAGAATCGATCAATCTAATTACGAATAACCTCAATGTACATAACCCCGAGGTCAATAGTGTTGACTTTGGTCAATTAGACCTTCAATTCGATAATTGATCGATTTAATTACGAATAACCTTAATGTACATAACCCCGAGGTCAATAGTGTTGACTTTGGTCAATTAGACCTTTAATTCGAGAATCGATCGATCTAATTACGAATAACCTCAATGCATATAACCTCGGGGTCAATAGTGTTGACTTTGGTCAATTAGACCTTCAATTATAAAGGAAGGGACTAACAAAAAAATCAGCAATGCATTATAAGCATTTAATAATAAGTAAGAAATCATCAAAGCATTAAGAGCATCAAAGGAAGCCGACAAGGTGGGAGGCCTAGTCGGGCGTGAGATGAGGCACGGGGGCAAGAAAAGGTCGTCGAGTGGCAATGGGGCATCCCAGGGGCGGCCTAAACATTTTGGAATTGCCAAAACCAAGTCTTGGAGGTTCCAGAGGATTCCAGAGGGTTCTACACAAGTCCGGGGCGTTCAAGAGAACTCCGGAGGGGTTCGGAGTATTCCACAAGGTTCCGAAGGGGTTCGGAGTGTTCCACAAGGTTCTGGAGGGGTCCGGAATGCGCTACAAAGTTCCGGAGGGATCCGGAATGTTCCATAAGGTTTCAGAGAGGTCCGGAATATTCTAGAAGGATGTGGAAGATTCTAGAAGGTTAGGGAACCTTCTAGAAGGACGGAAAACCTCGTAGAAGAATCTAGAAGGTTGGAGAATCTTCTAGAAGACTCTAGAAGTTCGTGGAAATGGCGGAAAGTAGTAGAACCTTATAGAAGGTTCTAAAATAATGTTGTAGGAGCTTGGTAGAAAATTCTAGTGCTAGGAGCATTCTAGAGCTCAATGGTAGCTGTTAGATTAGAATGATCTTGGCCATCCATTAGGGATACCAACTATTATAAATAGGAATAGGGAGTCATTTGTAAGGATCAACCAAGGAGAGATCCAAGTGTTACATTGTAATTCATGAGTTTTGAAGCTTGCGTTTTGTTAGTCATTCTTTCTTTAGGGTCTACAATTGTTAACTTCTATTTTGCATGGCACTTGAGTGCCTACAACTTGTAAACAATTGAGAGACCGAAGCTCACGAACTTTTAAGGGGTAGAGTTAAAAAGGACTTTACAGATTATACATTGTTTTTTGAATTACTTAAATACGATGTATTTAAATAATTCTAAATTACACATTAAAATAAATTACCATCTATTTTTTATAACTGATATAAATTTTCAGAAGAACTACAAACAGCCATTATTTGAATAATTAACACTTTTCAAAAATAACATTTCCCAATAAATAAAAACTTACAAGTTGTCGGGCCAAGAAGAAACGACTAAACAACCCTTTACTGAGAGCACTCTTAAATATCCTTGGAAACATCTATCAACAAGATAGAGTTCTACGTAAAAAAACCTCAAAAGTTAATTCAATAAATGTTACGAATCATATACACACAATAATTTCTAAATAACTGATATAAATTTTCAGAACCATTCATGAATAACTAACACTTATAAAAAATAACATTTCCCAATTTAAAAAACTTACAAGTGGACGGGCCAAGAAGAAACGACTTAACAATCCTTTTTCGAGAGGACCCTTAACCATCCTTTGAAACATCTATCAACAAGATAGACAATAACCATTTAGAAATATGCTCATTAAACACTACAAAGCTAATAGACGACAGTGTAGTAATACATTGGAAACAGAAAGCCTAAAATGAAAAAAGATAAGAGAAAAGATTTTACCTTTAAAAGCTTCGAAAGTTGCCGTTGGAGCGTAAAAGGAAACAAGAGCTGCGGGGTAGGGTTTCTAATTTAAAATGAAAATAAAACATTCTTGGGCCCCTGAAAGGGGCCCATTGGGAGAATTGTATATTCGAGCCACAAGCTGGAGACATATCATGTCTGAGAATAATATATTGGCCCCATTCTGAGAATAATACTCCATTTAAGAAGGTGAATTATAAAGGTAGGGGACTAACAAAAAATCATCAATGCATCACTAAGTAAGAAATCATCAAAGCATTAAGATCATTAATATTTCATAAGATATCAAGCTAAATCAAGAATAAATCTAGAAAGCTAGCCATATAACCAATCATGCGTTCAGTAGTACTATTCTACTATCTGGTTAAGTCAAAAACTAAATGTTAATAGGTAAAGATATATGGCATACTACTAACTGCCTTTTCTATTCCTTTGCAAATCATAAGTAGAATATAAAGGATGTAAGTAAACCTCAAAAGAAGTCAATATCAACGTCATCATGGTCAGACCAGCAATTGGAACCACCATTGGTCTTCCTCCCGCCATTAGAACCACCATTACCAACCTTGCAGCCCTTAGAAGCAACACCACCATTAGTTAGACTGCCTCTATCTGAAGCACTGCTCTCAGCTTTTGGATCCTTGCAAACCTCTGACCTGTCCCAACACTTTTCTTATCACAATCCACACCAGCTATGTAAGGAGAGGCCTTGCAGCCTTTAGAAGCAACACCACCATTAGTTACACTGCCTCCATCTGAAGCACTGCTCTCAGCTTTTGGATCCTTGCAAACCTCTGAACCTGTCCCAACACCTTTCTTATCACAAACCACACCAGCAATGTAAGGAGAGGTAGAGTCAACTTTCTTACCATTGCTTTCTTTCCCGTTATCCAAATCCACACCAGCTACGTTAGCAGGGACAGAGTCAATGCGTCCAAGCTGCAATTTAAGTCTATCTACTACAACTCGCAATTCATGATCAATCTTTCTTCAATATCTTTTTCAATCTCAAAATCATATTTGTTAGCTTGAATTTTAATGGCCTCTTCAAATCCATCTGTTTCTATTGACTTTTTCAATACATAACTCTTCATCAAAAGTTCCATAACACTGAATACTAAACCAATTTCGTAAATTTTTTCACTTGATTTCTGAAAGTTAAATTTTTCAAGCTTCGATGTCAACTCACCTAGTTTCTGCTCTAGACTCGAGACTTGATTTAAAAAAAGTTGATGAGTGGTTATACTTATGTGAATATCTGCAGAATCATCATCTATATTATCATCAACAACAAAAGTCCTTTCCAAGCTCAAGACCATCTCTGTTAGGGTTTTCTGCGAATATCTATATTTTGAGCATCGACAATGAGTGACAATGCCTTTTTTCCGGGGAGAGATCTACAAAAATACAACATATTATTTCAAAATAATTCAAAAAACAATGTATTAAATAATTTTAAATTACACATTAAAATTAATTACCATCTATTACATATAACTGATATAAATTTTCTGAACCATTCATGAAACACTTATAAAAAATAACATTTTCCAATTTAAAAAACTTACAAGTGGACGGGCCAAGAAGAAACGACTTAACAATCCTTTCCCGAGAGGACCCCGAAAGGGGCCCATTGGGAGAATTGTATATTCGAGCCAAAAGCTGGAGACATATCATGTCTGAGAATAATATATTGGGCCCATTCTGAGAATAATACTCCATTTAAGAAGGTGAATTATAAAGGAAGGGACTAACGAAAAAATCATCAATGCATTATAAGCATTTAATACTAAGTAAGAAATCATGAAAGCATTAAGAGCATTAATATTTCATAAGATATCAAGCTAAATCTAAAATAAATCTAGAAAGCTAGCCATATAACCAATCATATGTTCAGTAGTACTATTCTACTATCTGGTTAAGTCAAAAACTAAATGTTAATAGGCAAAGATGGCATAGTACTAACTGCCTTTTCTACTCCTTTGCAAATCATAAGTAGAATATAAAGGATGTAAGTAAACCTCAAAAGAAGTCAATATCAACGTCATCATGGTCAGACCCGCCATTAGAACCACCATTGGTCTTCCTCCCGCCATTAGAACCACCATTACCAACCTTGCAGCCCTTAGAAACAACACCACCATTAGTTACACTGCCTTCATCTGAAGCACTGCTCTCAGCTTTTGGATCCTTGCAAACCTCTGAACCTGTCCCAACACTTTTCTTATCACAATCCACATCAGCTATGTAAGATGAGGCCTTGCAGCCTTTAGAAGCAACACCACCATTTACATTGCCTCCATCTAAAGCACTGCTCTCAGCTTTTGGATCCTTGCAAACCTTTGAACCTGTCCCAACACCTTTCTTATCACAAACTACACCAGCAATGTAAGGAGAAGCAGATTCAACTTTGTTACCATTGCTTTCTTTCCCGTTATCCAAATCCACACCAGCTACGTTAGCAGGGACAGAGTCAATGCGTCCAAGCTGCAATATAAGTCTATCTACTACAACTCGCAATTCATCCATTTCTTCAATCATGATCAATCTTTCTTCAATATCTTTTTCAATCTCAAAATCATATTTGTTAGCTTGAATTTTAATGGCCTCTTCAAATCCATCTGTTTCTATTGACTTTTTCAATCCATAACTCTTCATCAAAACTTCCATAACACTGAATACTTAACCAATTTCGTAAATTTTTTCACTTGATTTCTGAAAGTTAAAATTTTCAAGCTTCGATGTCACCTCACCTAGTTTCTGCTTTAGAATCGAGACTTAATTTAAAAAAAGTTGATGAGTGGTTATACTTATGTGAATATCTGCAGAATCATCATCTATATTATCATCAACAACAAAAGTCCTTTCCAAGTTCAAGACCATCTCTATTAGGGTTTTCTGCGAATATCTATATTTTTGAGCATCGACAATGACTGACAATGCCTTTTTTTCGGGGACAGAGATCTACAAAAATACAACATAATATTTCAAAATAATTCAAAAAACAATGTATTAAATAATTTTAAATTACACATTAAAATTAATTATCATCTATTACATATAACTGATATAAATTTTCAGAACCATTCATGAATAACTAACACTTATAAAAAATAACATTTCCCAATTTAAAAAACTTACAAGTGGACGGGCCAAGAAGAAACGACTTAACAATCCTTTCCCGAGAGGACCCTTAACCATCCTTTGAAACATCTATCAACAAGATAGACAATAACCATTTAGAAAAATGCCCATTAAACACTACAAAGCTAATAGACGACAGTGTAGTAATACATTTGAAACATAAATCCTAAAAATGAAAATAGATAAAGAGAAAAGATTTTACCTTTAAAAGCTTCAAAAGTTGCCGTTGGAGCGTAAAAGGAAACAAGAGCTGCGGGGTAGGGTTCCTAATTTAAAATGAATATAAAAAAATGAAAATAAAACTTTGCGAGAGTTGTGTATTCGAGCCACAAGCTGGAGACATATCGGTCTCGTTTGGATCCATTTTGGCCCAAGTGTTTCGCCCAACATTTGGGCAAAAATGGATCACTTAGGCATTTAACCCATTTTTTCAACTAAACATGTGTTTGACTCAAGACCAAACAAAAAAAAAACGAAGCTTATGCAAGTTATTTATTACAATAATATTATTATAACAATATTCTTAATCATTACACTATATAATATCATATTTTAATTCCATAAAGTCTTTGATTAATTTGAGATGAAAAAATATAGTACTTCATACACGTATTAAGGAATGGGGTTGTATTATACTGTTTTTATACATTTCCCTAAATAATTAATTAGTACTCCTTTCATCTCATATTAACCGGTACATCTGTCAAATACTTTTTTTTTAATTAACTGATATATTTGGGTTTTCAAAATTTTTTTTTTCAATGTTGTCCCTTTTCTCTCATTTAACTTGAAAAATTCAATGGTCACCACTCATTAATAAAAAATTAAAAAGTAACAATTATTATAATACGTATTTGAGATGTTTTACCAATATAATAATGAGCTTTCTTAATCTATTTTAAAATAAAAAATGTTGAAAACGATGAAATACTATACACTTTATTAAATAGATATGGATAGATGTTAAAAGGGAAACGTATATATGGCATGAGAGAATTATTGAGATTTTGTAGATACACTGGAAAGTGGTGTTTCCGTTATGCACGCCATAGGAAACCAAAATATTGGGAAATGTGTGATAAGTCTTTCAAACCGTGTACTAGTGTGTTCACACTTCACACTATTAATTTAGGGTTTAGATGTGTATTCGAACCAAATTTATCACAAGATCTCCTTGATACACGGCTTTAATGAGTGGGGCTTAGTATGTCTAATCTAATGGTTAAGGATTTCACACTTCACCCCCTATGGACAATCTTAAACATGTTATACCTGACCCAAGAGCCAATTTCAGATATGCCACAAGGGAAAATAGAAATTTCCCATATGCCACAACCCTTTCCCACATTTAAAAAAATAAAAAGAAAAATGTTAACAAAACTTAATCTCACCTAATTATTACACTTCACCCCTCACACTTCATACACTTTTAACAAAAATCCCCCAACCCAACCCTTAACAAAAATAAAAAAACCACACACACTCCTCACAATTCAAAAACCCATCAAGCAGCAGCAAAGAAGAGTGAAAAAAAAAAATTTCTCTTTCAATTTTTTTCTCAAATTGAAGCAAATCGGAATGACAGATCAACTGATTATCGATGATGGTAATAGAAACCAGCAAAAATGGCCATTTGAGGTAAGAATTTCGTGTTTTTTTCGCACTTTTCTTCGGTTCGCGTGAAGAAACCCTTGGCGTGTGGCGGGTGGGCACTCCCACCCGCCACCCGCCATGTGTATCTTCATGGCGGGTGGCGGGTGCCTTGCTGCCACCCGCCACCCGCCATGGGTATCTTCATGGCGGGTGGCGGGTGGCTTGCTGCCACCCGCCATGGATTTCTTCATGGCGGGTGGCTTGCTGCCACCCGCCACCCGCCATGGGTTTCTTAGGTTTTGGAGAGAAATTTGATTTTGATGTTTTTAAAATTTTGGGGTATATTTGTTAAAATTTGATTTAATTAGGAATAGTTAATTAAATAAGATTAGTTGGTTAATTAGTATTATGGCATTTGAGTAATTGGTGTTTTGTGAAATGGCATTTTTGAAATTTCTTTTTTATTTTATGGCATTTTTGAAAATGTCTTCCTGAGGCAATCATCCAATCCAACTCAACCTAAGTTACTTAGTTACCTAATCCATTTATTATGGGTATTGGTATGGGTATGGGTATGGGTATGGGTAGATTGCGGATTTGATGGTTAAAAAAATCGATCCACCATCAATTCGCATTATTATCTCTGATGTACTTTCTCCCTTTTTTTTATTTGTTTTTGTTGTTTAGGATGATTGCACACGGATAAGGACATATAATCAACTTTTTAAAGTAAAAAACTCCAAAATACCTTTTTAATCACAATATTGATTAACATTAATTACAAGCATGGATCAAAATTTAGGTTCAAAGGTATGTTTCGATCAGTCGAATATTGGAAATTTTTCGAGACTATTCAGAAATGTTTCGAAAACACTAAGGAAAATTTGTAAAAAAAGTTACTAAATTTAGGAAAATAACAAGTGTAAGGCAAATAAATAGTTTTGGAGTTACATCTTGTTTTCGTTTCGCCTGATTCAAAAACAGAAACCTTTTGATGGAAAATATGAAAATTTTGATCCATGATTACAAGCATCAACAAGAAGAGTAAAATTGGTAGGAAAGCATTAATTTTATATTGACCTCCTAAATGGACAAATAAAAATGAACAGTTTTTTTTTTTTTTCTGCCAAAGTGACTAAATTTTTTTTTTGAGAGAGTACTATTTATTTACAATTTAATAAAAGCGTGGAATAAATCACATTTATTAACAAAAATGACGAAAAGCAAAAAATAAGTGTTCTCCAGGTTTCTTGTTTTTATTGATGTTTATGGTATGAATAGTTTGTTACATAAGTCGGTATTGCATTTTTTATCCAAATTTATCATTGATTATTTCATATTTTATGTAGTGTCGGCACTCCAAGTACTTTATATAGTGTCAACAACTTTTGAGTTTTCAATTCCTAGCAAAATTGACAAACACTTATTGGCACATTTTATTTGTTGTTCGAAAATTTTAAGATTCTATGCTTATGTTTATTGATTTGTTGTTGGTCTATTCATTGTTAGAAAATTATTATGAACATAAAAATAAGGCCGCCATTGAAATTTTGGCAATCCATATGTGTCGAATCGGGTTGATTTTTTACAGACACCCGTCCAAACCCAAATGCCTCCACCCCTATGCCACACCCTATAAAATTTTCACTTTTGCACCTTTCCCCTTCAATTGATTAACTTTCATGTGCCCCTAGATTTTGATAAATGAATGCACTTTACTCCCTAATAATATTTTGCTAAATTTCAAATGGTAAAGGCGTCACTTGGGTTTTTTGCACTTTGCACCCTCGAAACATGGGAAATAGGTACTTTGCATCCTCGAAATATGAAAAATGTAGCACTTTGCACCCTATTTTATTTTCAAGCAAAAACTTGCTCAAGGGCAAAATAGGTAATTCTATTGTAAATCTTTGGCACTTTGCACCCCCAAAATAAAATTAGCACTTAACACTCCTTAATTAAAAACAAATCAACAACTTGCACTCCCGAAACACAATAAATGAACACTTTGCACCCCAAAACACAAAATTAACACTTAACACCCTAAAAAAAAAAAAGGCTCAAACCCCTCGTTTTTTCCGGCAAAGTCATCCATTAAGGTGAAAAATTTATGGCAAAATAGGTAATAGTTTATGGGTCTTTGACATTTTGAAGTAGACAATGAGTCTTCGAGATTCCAGAAGTTTACTCGTACTTTATTTAGTTATTTATAGTTATATTGTTGAAAAGAAAGATGGAAAGAGAAATGAGTATTTGAGTATTTATAATTGTATTTTGTAAAATTTAAGGAAAAAAAATGAATTACCTATTTTGCCTTAGATTTTTTTCACTCTAATAGTCAATTTTGACGGAAAAAATGAGGGATTTGAGGGTGTTAAGTGTTAATTTTGTATTTTGGGGCGCAAATTGCCCATTTATTTTGTTTCGGGGGTGAAAGTTGCTTATTTGTTCTTAATTAGAGGGTGTTAAGTGTTAATTCTATTTTGGGGGTACAAAATGCGAAATTCTCAAGTTTTGAGGGTGCAAAGTGCCAATAATATTGAATTGCCTATTTTGCTCTTGAATTTTTGCTTGAAAATAAACGAGGGTGCAAAGTGCTACATTTTTCATATTTCGAGGGTGTAAAATGTTAAATCTATGTTTTGGGGGTGCAAAGTACCTATTTCTGTACTCCCATATTTCGGGGGTGCAAAGTGCATAAAACCCGCGTCACTTAGGGGGGTTAATCTTATAACTAAAAACTTTTGAGAGGTTAAATGCGCAAAAGTTAAAATATCCTAACATGACTTGCAATTTGAAAATAAAAGTTATAGTAATAAATAAAAAATATGTCTAGTTATACTATTGTACAAAAATTTGAATTTGCAAGTTCTTTTTACGAAATTTCATTAGTTTTATTTATTTGCAAATAAATCATTTTTTTACTAAAAATATTTTAATCAAATTAAAGAAATTTCAATAAAAAATATGTTAGAAATGTAAAATTAAACTAAGATGTAATTATCAAGGTATAGAATTCTATGAAATTATGCATTGAAATATTAATAATCAATAACTTAAAGTAATAAAATTTGTTGCACTTGAACTCCCAAAAGTTTCAAGTTATTGCATTAAATCCCGAAATTATACTTTTACCCATTGAAATTCAATAAAATATTGGTCAGGGTGCAAAGTGCACTCACCTATCAACTTCTATAAGGGTACTAATATATTTTTAAATTATAGGGGAGAAAGTGTGAAAATATTAAATACTATCACTCACTCAGGTCTTATAGATTGAAGGTCTTATAGATTGAAAGTATAATTTATAGTAAACATAATCAAGAATCCTTTTAACACTCATCCACAAGCAAATCTTTCAAGTCTCCATATCTTCCCAAGTTCTGCAATTCAAAACATAACAACTCAACATAGTATTTTTGGGCTTACAAAACAAACAAAAAACGGAAGGAAGATTTTATGTAATAAGGAGAGAATTTCACTTTCGATACCATAACTTAACCTACTTTAGGGATTTGATACCACAATTTTTTCTTCCGACACATTTGATACCATAACTCAAATCAACTCGACACATTTGATACTTCCGTCAAATTGGAAACGGAATTGTCACGTGATTATCACGTGGCCGTTAAAACTTTGCACATTTGATACCATAACTTATGTTGACTGATAATTTTACCCCATAACATTTCAGGTTACCAAAAAAGCCCCACATCTCCAAATTTAGTGACAATTTTAGTCCACATTGTTGCAAAATTTCCAAATTGACTCGAATAAGACCACATGCTAATCAATTTAGAACTTTACACATTTGATACCATTACTTATGTTGACTGATAATTTTACCCCATAATATTTCAGGTTACCAAAAAAGCCCCACATCTTCAAATTTAGTGACGATTTTAGTCCACATTGTTGCCAAATTTCCAAATTGACTCGAATAAGACCATGTGCTGACCAATTTAGAGAATTTTACTTATTTTATTTAAATAAGTAATTTAATTTATAAACAATATTAATAAATTAAATAATACATTAACATAAATATCACCAAAATTAAGAAAATATATTCTTTTTAAATATAAAATTTATATAATAGAATTAATATATTTAATATTTATTAAAATAATAAATTATATAATTTAAAACTATTTAATATTTATTAAAATATTAAATAATAAATAATTTTAATTTAAAAAAAAATCCCCACCCCACCCACCACCTCCCCACCCTCCCCCCTACCCCCCGATTCCCAGGCCGCCGGCGGCCTCGGTCTTCTGTCCCAGGCCACTGCCGGCCTGGGTTCTTCGATCCCCGGCTTGGGATGATCTTCGGTCCCAGGCCGGCGGTGGCCTGGGAATCTGGTGGTAGAGGGAGGGGTGGGTGGGGTGGGGATTTTTTTTTAAAATTAAAATTATTTATTATTTAATATTTTAATAAATATTAAATAGTTTTAAAGTATATAATTTATTATTTTAATAAATATTAAATAGATTAATTCTATTATATAAATTTTATTTTTAAAAAGAATATGTTTTCTTAATTTTGGTGATAGTTAAGTTAATGTATTATTTAATTTATTGATACTGTTTATAAATTAAATTAGTTATTTAAATAAAATAAGTAAAATTTTCTAAATTGGTCAGCACGTGGTCTTATTCGAGTCAATTTGGAAATTCGGCAACAATGTGGACTAAAATCGTCACTAAATTTGGATATGTGGGGCTTTTTTGGTAACCTGAAATGTTATGGGGTGAAATTATCAGTCAACATAAGTAATGATATCAAAAGTGTAAAGTTCTAAACTGGTCAGCACGTGGTCTTATTCGAGTCAATTTGGAAATTTTGCAACAATGTGGACTAAAATCGGCACTAAATTTGGAGATGTGGGGCTTTTTTGGTAACCTAAAATGTTATGGGGTAAAATTATCAGTCAACATAAGTTATGGTATCAAATGTGCAAAGTTTTAACGGCCACGTGACAATCACGTGACAATTCCGTTTCCAATTTGACGGAAGTATCAAATGTGTCGAGTTGATTGAGTTATGGTATCAAATGTGTCGGGAGAAAAAGTTGTGGTATCAAATCCCTAAAGTAGGTTGAGTTATGGTATCGAAAGTGAAATTCTCTCTAATAAGTAATAACCCCTTATCATATATAGGATCGAAAAATCTTCACAGACCCCATCAAGAAAACAATATTTATACGCATTAAGATAATATAATTATAATGAAATTGTATTAACTAGGCCCCAAGGGTTACGTCTCTCTAATAATGTGGCTGGCCATTAACATGTGCATGTTTACAAACCCAGAAGAAATAAAATATTGTTCATAATATGAGACAGTTATCAAGGAAACTACAGAATAATACGTAGTAGCATTAGATAGGTTCGAATAAACCGAAAGAAAAACATATACTCAATTAAGTGTGAAGATTGAATACCAATCAACTTTTTTATCCCTCGACACGTACACATGATTGAGAAGAAGAAATTGATATACTTGTGTTATAAGTAGAAGGCTGCAATTCAATCAACTTCCAAACTCTTGGGGTCGTTGCTCCGGATGTTGTTCTCCCAGTGTGAAATATTTTTCTGCAACAGAACAGCGGGTCGGAGTGAGAATTGTGGCAACAGAAAAAAGAGAAAATGACAACAGTACATACTTTTTAACTTAAACCATACGTACCAGGGCATCCAACCATCATTTTCTTGCACCACTCTTCAAAGCAAGAATCCTTATATTGAATGCTCTACATTGCAAATTACAAAGGAGATAACATAAGAGAAGAAGCTCCCTTTATTTAACCATTTGGATATTAGCTAGCTAACAAAGAAAAGAAACTAGCACAAACATAGTGCATCCGACTCCCAACAATTAAACTAAAAAGTATAAAACAAATTCCTAGCTCAATAAATTACAACTTACAGAACTCCCATTTCAAACTACCAAGTCTTGCTTTGATAATTACACAGTGACTTCTAAATAACTCCTTGGGCCAAACTGTAGTAGAAATTAATAATTTCTTATCGGGAAGGAGAGGAAGTCTAGAATTTTTTTAAGGAAGAAGGAAAGTGTTCTTACCATGAAGAAATAATTTTTAGATTTCTGCTTTACTGGACAAAGGACTCCATACTTAACACTAATAGTTTCTTATATTTTGACAACTTAAAGCCGCACTCAAAAAACAAAAGGAAAAAAATAAACGTGCAATGCAAATCAAACACTAGAATCATTCCCAATCCAGAAAAAGGTAATCCTCTTTTATAACCCAGTTTTTTATGCTTCTATTAATGACATTGAGGGGTCTACTGCAAGGGGCAACTATTGGATTTGAAGTAATAAAACTAATGAAAAGAAAATATAAGTGATTTTTTATAACTTTGTGCTCTACAGTTTCTTGAATATCAAAGTACCTCATATATATTATGCATTTATCTGGTTTGGTCTTCTACAACTATACAATTGGCGTCAGGAATCAGATTACTGAAGATATGAATGAATTCTCATTCATCTTTAAAGATAAAATCATGTTTTCTAGATAAGCTCGCGTACCCTAAGTGTATATTTTGATCATGAAATTTAACTTTAAAACCGAGGAAAAAGGATAAGAGGCCTAAGAGAAGATAAGAATTTGGAAATATCCAATTATCAAGGTAACATAATTAAGCATATATACCCTTGCATACGCCTCGGAGAAAAGGACACATCTTTGACTCAAAGGGAGGCCCATCAAACCCTCTTGAATAATCTTATTACCTCTTTCAAGCCCTGATATGCCATCACATGTGACGTGAGAAATAAATAACATGCAGTTTAAGTATGAAGAGCAGCATCAAATTTTATTAGAAAGTAGGAATAAACTTTATTAAATGCTTTGCTTAAACAATGATATGATTAGCACGACTTCGCAGACATAAGGTACAATACATAGATAACTAGTTCTATTAAGTGCAATAAAATTTTATAGTTCACATACCAGAAATGAAAGTTTTTTTTATGCGCAAATTTATTTTATCACAGAAAGATGTATAATCAAAAAAGAAAAAAATGGAATAAATAATCTGTAAAAGCCTTTTTATGTAACTCTACCCCTTAAAAAGTTCGTGAGTTTCGGTCTCTCGATTATTTACAAGTTGTAGGCACTCAAGTGCCATGCAAAATAGAAGTCAACAACTGTAGGCCCTAAAGAAAGAACGGCTAACAAAACCCATGCTTCAAATTTGGTGTATGAAGCAATCTCTGCAGCACAGAGAGGGCAAAAGATTTTTTAGCAAAATCATGCAATGGGGAATGGATTTTGTGGATGTTTTTTCCCATTCTTGAAGCCTATAAACAGGGGACTTCTCCTTCAGTTGAAAAAATACCAGCAACTTGGGAGAAAATTTTAGAAGCTTTCTTGGTTGGAAGATATTGTGTAAAAATTGAGTGAGGCAATTTCTTTGTCGAGTTCAGAGTTTTGAGTGTTTTGCAAACAATGCATAATTACCTCCCTCTTAGAGGAAAGTTGCAGGGGCCCACGGACGTAGCCAATTATAGGTGCACCACGTAAAGTTTTTGTGCATTATTTTTGTTCTTTCTTATATCACAAGAAAATCTTATTCTTGTTTACTGGAAATAGGAACTTCACTTCCATACTACAAGATGATACTGGCAACTTCAATTCAATATTTAAGCTAATATACCCAAAAATGCCAAAATAGAATCCAACGGGTAAAAGAAACACAACAAAAAGTGAGACTAACAGCCATGTCAAATAAAGGTAGCCAACAGAACAATCATTCAAAATCCAAGAAATCGACCTTTTGACAAAAACTGATGGATTCAATCATAGTCATTAAAAGCACATGAAGCGCTCGCTAAAGCGCGCTAGGCCTCACCTCGCGTCACTCTGTTTTGATGATCAGAAAAAAAAGCTTCTTTTAGTGCCGTTGAAAAGGGACGCAAAATTTTGCAAAACCCTAGGATTTTAGGGTTTAAAAAAAGGGAAGAAAAAGGAATTGTCGATTTGTGGAAGACATGTGACATTCATCCATGATCACACTCGAAAGTTCTGAGTTTTCTTTCTGAGACAAAAATGGAAAGCCATGGTTGAAAATGAGACAGGTCTCCAAATCCAAAGGCTAAGCACCAATATTGGTAAAAAATATGACACTCCAGATTCAAAAAGGTTTGCTATGAGCACGGGATACGAATGAAGAGAATCAGGTCGGTTACACCTTAACAGAATAGTGTAGCTGTTGAGTGAAAGAGCTACAAGTATGCATATGCAGTTAGCCTACCAAAGCTCTGGGCAAAAGCAGTCAACACATCAGGCTGCAAGATAAATCGAAGTTCTCAAGAAAGTGGTGTGAAGATAGAACACTAACCACCTCTTTCGTCCCTAGACACGTATCTGTATACTCGAATTTGATCTATTTTATCCAGATCAAAGTATTCTTCTGCGACAGGAAAGAGGTTCAGAGTGAGAATTGTGGCAATAGAAAAAAGAGAAGATGACAACAATACATACTTTTTAACTTAAATCATACCAGGGCATCCAACCATCAGTTTCTTGCACCAAGCTTCTTTGATAGAATCAGAATTTCGAATGCTCTACATTGTGAATTAGAACTAACATAAGATAAGAAGCACATATATAGGAGCTCCCTTTAATTAGCATTTGCTTATTAGCTAGCACGAACATAGTGTAGTCATGCATATTTCTTTAATATGATCAATGATTTTGGTCAATGTATGAGTAATTAATATGACTCTGATCTCCTACGGAGAAATCTCCCACTCCCAAGAATTGAAATAAAAAGTATCAAACAAGTTCCTAGTTCAAAGGATGCGAAAAAATAAAAATAATGGAAGAAGTTATCATTTATTTAAGTTATTTTTCATAACTTTGTGCTATACATTTTCTTGAATATCAAAGTAGCACAAATATATTACTTATTAAGCATTTATTCGGTTGGGTCTGACCTAGAACTACACACTTGGCGTCACTTCCTGGGAATCAGAATACTGAAGATATGAATGAATTATCATTCATCTATAAAGATGAAATCAATTTATCTAGATAAGCTCACATTCCCTACGGGTATATGTTGATCATTTAATTAAACTTTAAATCAGAGGAAAAAGGATAAGAGGTCGATCTAATCATAGATCCATTGGAAATATCCAGTTACCAAAGTAACAAAATTAAGCATATATACCCTTGCGTATGCCTTGGAGACAACGCGGCATCTTTCATTCAAAGGGCCTCTCATTATAAGCTCTTCAAAAGACTCGGTACCTCCTCCACGCCCTGATATGCCATCAAATGTCGTGAGAAATAAATAACATGCAGTTTAAGTATGAAGAGCAGCATCAAATTTTATAAGAAAGTAGGAATAACCTGGTTATATTGCACTAAAAAAATAAAGAATATTCTCCAACCAACTAAACGCCAAGGTACAACATTTTATTTTGTACACAAACTTTAAGAAACATGAAACATTAGTCTAAAATTAAATAATGGTAAATTAAGGAAGAGTGGTTCATATTCAAGTAAATCATAGTAGTCAAAGGCGTAAAGCGCAACGACGCGCAAAGGCATCTGGGGCTATAGGGCATAGGGCGGGCTTTTTTGAAAATGAAGCACATGCATTTAATATCTTATTGAATGATAAATATAAATTTAAACTAAGAGTCTAAGATATATAAAAAAAAAAAAAACCAAAACATCTTCGTTTATTAATTCCAATATAAGTCCTAAATACCCAAAAAAACAATAGCAAAAATGCTGGCTATTAATTACCATGATTTTTACATCTATATTGAAAATGATATTTTTTATAGAAGATTATAAAATAAAATTAATAACTCATTTTAAAAGATCCATATCAATCTAGCAACAAATTTACAATTTTTTTACTCTACAAAATATATTAGTGTTAACCACCCCCAATAATAGGAGGTTGTTGACAACAATGGCGCTTTACCACCAGCTAATAATTATGAAGTAGAAACAAACAAACCTTTAGACCTTCCTCTCTTAATAAAAGCAGCTCCACCAGCTCCAGATGACCTCCCTTCAAATATGTTGAAAACAAAAAAAATAAGAATGTGATATTGGAGAACAAATATTAGAATTTAAAGAAGCTTTGAAATTATACTCTATCGAAGAGAAACAAATAAAACTTGTCCAACAGAATCACAAGTAGGGACTAATTTAGAGATAATCCTTGGCTGTATGACAAATCAAATCAGCACATATACAATTAATGATCGAAACAGATATGGGAAGCTTAACAATTAACAATGAAAATAGATAATTTTCATTCAAATTCAATATGAACAAGAAAAATAAATTTGTTATCCTGTGTGCTGAGTAAAATAAAAAAAGGATCTAATACTAAAAGCAACGGGAATTGATACTACAACCATATCTTAAACCAGTAAAAGCCCAACTTTAAAACTACCATTGTTAATTTCATTTTCATGTTTGAACAAATTAGACTTAATAAAAAATACTATCATGTAAAAGAACGATCAAATGTTCAGGGAGATCATATAATACCTGAAAACAAACACTTAATATTCCTGAAAGAGAAATAAATAAAAGCAAAAAAATAAAAAAATAAAAATAAACCTCTAACCTCTAGAACGACCGCGAGCCATATCGCCAAGGAGATAAATGTTTTTCCCAAAATCGGTCCAAACTTGCAGAGATTAACGGAACAGGCGTGATCACGGCTATGGTTGTGGAAGTCAGGAAAGACAGGGCCTATTTGGACGGGTTTTGGCTCGGTTTCGTTGGCCTCGGTTTAAAAAAATTGGTTTGGGTGGTATCGATGAAACCTTTGAGACTTCGTTTGGATGAGTTTTGGCTCTTGGGTTTTGTGGTTAAAATAAGTTGAAAATCCACTTGAATTGAGTTTGGATGTTGGGGTTTAGGGGGAAAAAATAGGTGATAGATGTCAAATCAATATCTTTTTTAGTGAGATTTGGGGGAAAAAGTAGGCAGTATGTGTCAAATCAATGTTTTATAGGTTTGAAGAGTTTGAGTGTGAGTTTTTTAATAGGTTTTTGATGTTTCATGGGTTTGGTGAAAACTCATTTGAAAGGGTTATGGCTCGGTCTCGCGAAACCCGCGAGACCGGACCAAAACCCATCCAAACACAGCCACAGGTTTTGGAGAATAATCTGGAAGGGACTCGATAAATTGAAGGAGAATTGGGTAGGGTTATTTGGCGAGTAGGTGGCCTTTTCGAAAATAATTAACATCACAATTAGGGGTGGGCACTGGGCGGGTTTGGGACGGGTTCGGGGCTAGAGATATGGATTTAATAAATTTCGGGATTGATATTTCTCATCTCAAACCCGTCTCGTAATAATTCGGGTACCCGGAAGTGGGTACCCGAATTATTGCGGGACGGGATGGAATTACGGGTCCCATATTATTTTTATTCATCAATTTACGTAATTATATTTCGTCATTTTTCTTTTGCTAAATCGTATAACTTTTAACTCATTATTACATTAAACATATCATCAATTCATCATAACGACTATTTCAAATATATCTAAATACGATAACAAAGTGAAATCATATAATGAGCAAATGATAAAATATGATCAACATCGAAAATTCAATCCAGATACTATTTATAATTTATACCAAAATAATTTATCCAATCCCACACTTAAATTATGCAAAAGTTACAAATTTTTAAAATAACTTAAAGTCTAAAATTATATAATGACCCATAATATTGATTACTAATAACTAATGAAAGATTTAAAAGGAATATTAGGGTAAAGTAAAAAAGTTTATTTATTAGATAATGCTAATTAATTATATAAGTAAAGTGTATAAATTATATAATAATAATATTATATAGGCGGGTTCGGGTATTCGGGGTTAGAGAGACCAATCCCAAACTTGTCCCGTATTCCCGTAATAAAATACGGTTATTCAAGTTCGGATACCCAAACCCAAAAAATACTCGTCTCATTCGGGTATTTTAAAAACGGGACGGGTCGGGTTTGAGTTACCCGAACCCAACGCCCACCCGGCCACCCCTAATCACAATCATGTCTAAATAATATCATAATCTAAATTAATATCACAATTATGTCTAAATAATTACAAATAATTCTCAATTATTACATAATAGAATATTACTATATGATTAGTGTTTGAAAATGCACTTGAATTGTTCTTATTTTCTATATAAATCAAGTGTTAATTTGATATTAGAAACCTACAAATTTTAGTTCAAACTCTTCAATGTTTTACTTTAATAAATTTTAGCGTTCCGATAATAGTGCCTTATTTTTTTAAACTTCCGAAACATTGAAGACTTGCTATAGGAGATTATTAATTAAAGGGTGAAATACATTTCCCCCCTAAAGTATGGGGTGGTACAAGTTATCCTTCTCTATTATCAATTGTAACATTACATTCCTTTGTTATAGTTTTGTAATTTTTACCATACTTTTTTTAATCTCAAATTTCTTCTTTATTTTCATCTCATTTTTTTTGAGAGAATTTCACTTTTGATACCATAATTCTACCTACTTTAGGGATTTGATACCACAACTATTTATATCGACACATTTGATACCATAACTCAAATCAACTTTGCACATTTAATACTTCCGTCAAATTGGAAACGGAATTGTCACGAGAATGTCACGTGACCGTTAAAACTTTACACATTTGATACCATAACTTATGTTGACTGATAATTTTACCCCATAACATTTCAGGTTACCAAAAAAGCCCCACATCTCTAAATTTAGTGACGATTTTAGTTTGTTGCCAAATTTCCAAATTGACTCGAATAAGGCCACGTGCTGACCAATTTAGAAAATTTTAAATATGAATTTGGGGGGAGAATTGCAATTTTGGTTGACTGATAATTTTTTTCAGGTTGCCAAAAAAGCCCCACATCTCCAAATTTAGTGACGATTTTAGTCCACATTCTTGCCAAATTTCCAAATTGACTCGAATAAGACCACGTGCTGACCAATTTAGAAAATTTTACTTATTTTATTTAATTAACTAATTTAATTTATAAACAATATTAATAAATTAAATAAATATTCTTTTTACATTAGCATAAATATCACCAAAATTAAGAAAACATATTCTTTTTAAATATAAAATTTATATAATAGAATTAATCTATTTAATATTTATTAAAATAATATATTATATAATTTTAAACTATTTAATATTTATTAAAATAATAAATAATTTTAATTTCAAAAAAAAAATCCCCACCCCACCCCTCCCCCCTGCCCCCCGATTCCCAGCTGCCGGCGACCTGGGTCTTCTGTCCCAAGCCACCGTCGGCCTGGGTCCGAATATCCCAGGCTGGCAGTGGCCTGGGATCGGAGAATATCCCAAGCCGGCAGTGGCCTGGGATCGGAGAACCCAGGCCGTCGTCCTGGGTTCTTCGATCCAAGCCACCGCGGCCATGGACCGAAGATCCCAGGCCGACGGTGGCCTGGAACCGAAAATCCCAGGTCGGCGGTGGCCTGGGACCGAAGACCCAGGCCGCAGGCCGCAGGCCTGGTAATCGGGGTAGGGAGGGGTTGGGTGGGGAGGTGGTGGGTAGGTTGGGTTGGGTGGGTGGGCTGGGGAATTTTTTTTAATTATAATTATTTATTATTTATTATTTTAATAAATATTAAATAGTTTTAAATTATATAATATTTTAATAAATATTCAATAGATTAATTCTATTATATAAATTTTATATTTAAAAAGAATATATTATCTTAATTTTGGTGATATTTATGTTAATGTAAAAAGAATATTTATTTAATTTATTAATATTATTTATAAATTAAATTAGTTATTTAAATAAAATAAGTAAAAATTTTTAAATTGGTCAGCACGTGGTTTTATTCGAGTCAATTTGAAAATTTGGCAACAATGTGGACTAAAATCGTCACTAAATTTGGAGATGTGGGGCTTTTTTGGTAACCTGAAAAAAATTACCAATCAACCAAAATTGCAATTCTCCCCCCAAATTCAGATTTAAAATTTTCTAATTTGGTCAATACGTGATCTTATTTGAGTCAATTTGGAAATTTGGCAACAATGTGGACTAAAATCGTCCCTAAATTTGGAGATGTGGGGCTTTTTTGGTAACCTGAAATGTTATGGGGTAAAATTATCAGTCAACATAAGTTACGGTATCAAATGTGTAAAGTTTTAACGGCCACGTGACATTCTCGTGACAATTCTGTTTCCAATTTAACGGAAGTATTAAATGTGCAAAGTTGATTTGAGTTATGGTATCAAATGTGTCGGTATAAAAAGTTATGGTATCAAATCCCTAAAGTAGGTAGAATTATGGTATCAAAAGTGAAATTCTCTCCATTTTTTTTATAACCAAAATAAGCAAAATAATTAAGGCATTTAGTTTTAGAGAAACCGTATAATTTCATCAATAATAATTAAGGCATTTAGTTTTTTATTGATAGGAAAATTATAGGAGGATCCCTTTATTTTAGGATCTCAAATGCGTACTTATTGATTGCTTCTTATCATGTCTTATGAATATGTGTTTTGATAGAGTCCTCCAATTGATTTATTGACATGTTTACAAAAAACTGAAAAAGACAAAACTTAATTAAGTGAAAAATATACTCCATATGCGTTTAGATTATAAATTACTATTTAGAGAAATAAAATAGACGTAATTTTAAGAAATGAAATTGACGAAATTTTATAAGACAAAATGAACTACAATAAAATATACTAATTCTAGTAAATATTATCATCGATCCCCTCCCCACGTAGCAGAGTGTAACAAAGGTGATGGAAGTTTTAGTGCATAAATATTAAACACTATCACTCACTCAGGTCTTAGGCCATCTCCAACCTGTAGGGCTAGTTACAGCCCTGGGGTGTCAATCTCCACCCGGAGAATCTGCACCCCCATGAACATCATCTCCAACCGGTAGGGCTATCTCCTCCAATTAATTAAAAAAAAGTCTTCCCCACTCTCACCTATATTATCTATAATAATAATAATAATAGTAGTAGTACCAATAATAATAATAATAATAATAATAATAATAATAATAATAATAATAATTTTAATAATAAGTAATATTAATTTAAATATGAAAATGCATAATAATTAATTTTAGAGACAATGATAATAAAATAATAATATTACATTCGGGACAAGAAAAACAACAAGGATTACACGAAAATAACAACGAAATTGCAACGATGAAGACAACATTGAAAATGCAACAATACAACATAAGTAAACAACAAGAAAAATGCAACGATGGAAACAACAATCATTAGGCGTTGGGAAAATAATCAAAAGGGTTGTTTCCTGGATTCGACGATTTAAATTATTGGAATATTTTTATAAGTTCTTATAAGTTAGTATCTACTTAATATGTAATTTTATTTATCTATATAAGTTGTTATTTGTATCCACGTATGTGTACAAGTATTTGGAGTAATTTAATGCAAAATTGTATTTCTACATTTTGTCTCAATTATACATTGAACATTAATGCTATATTAGAGTTTAAATAAAATTAAAATATTTCATATCCAATTTTAAATGTGGCTAAATAAATTATTGTTTCATAGACAAATATATATAATTTTAAAATCAATAATGGATAAGAATTTTTTTATACTATAATTTTTTTAATTTTACTTTCATGTTGCAATTTTTATATCTAATAATGTTACATCTTTAATTTAAATTAAATTGTTATTAAACCTACAACAATTTTTATAATTAAATGTAACTTTTATTTTTAGTTAATTAAAATAAATAAGGTATTATTAAAATTTGTAGTTAATTTTTTAAAATGTTTTAACTTTTTTATTATTAATTTAGTTATTAATATTAATTTTAAAATTTAATTAAAAAAAAAAATCCATCAAGTGGCGCCACCTGATGGCAGCTCAGCGCGTTCCAGCATCTGGGCGATGGGCTGGGCGATTAATCGCCCAGCCCATACACCTGGGCGGTCCAAATGGACCGCCTTATATAAAGTCCAACCCGGGAGGATGGGGCTAGGCCCATCTCCACCCACCCCCTCCCGGGTTGAAGATGGCCTTATAGATTGAAATTATAATTTACACTAAACATAATCTTTACAGACCCCATCAATAAAAACAAGATTTATACGCATTAAGATAATATAATTATAATGAAATTGTATTAACTAGGCCCCAAGGGTTACGTCTCTCTAATAATGTGGCCATTAACATATCCATGTTTTAGGAAACCACATAATAGAATATTAGGTTCGAATAAACCGAAAGAAAAACATACACTCAATTAAGTGTGAAGATTGAACACCAACCAACTCTTTTATCCCTCGACACCTACACATGATTGAGAAGAAGAAATTGATATACTTACTTGTGTTATAAGTAGAAGGCTGCAATTCAATCAATTTCCAAACTCTTGGGGTCGTTACTCCGGATATGTTGTTCTCCAGCTGAGAAGTATTTTTCTGCAACAGAACAGCGGTTCGGAGTGAGAATTGTGGCAACAGAAAAAAGAGAAAATGACAACAGTACATGCTTAAACCATACGTACCAGGGCATCCAACCATCATTTTCATGCACCAATTTGTAAAGCTAGAATCCTTATATTGAATGCTCTACATTGGGAATTAGAAAGGAGATAACAAGCAAATATATATATATATACATATAGGAGCTCCCTTTAATTAGCATTTGGATATTAGCTAGCTAACAAAGAAAAGAAACTAGCACAAACATAGTGCATTCGACTCCCAACAATTAAACTAAAAAGTATAAAACAAATTCCTAGCTCAATAAATTACAACTTACAGAACTCCCATTTCAAACTACCAAGTCTTGCTTTGATAATTACACTATGACACTTCTCAATAACTTCTTAGGCCAAACTGCACGTGACACGGAATTAGGGGAAGAATTGGAAGAGGGAACACAAGCGAACACCTCGGGAAAATAAACTCGCCACTCAATGGAATTCACCAATGAGATAAGAGTAAAATCACTCAACTAGCCACTCTATAGAATCCACTAAAGAGATAAGAGATGAAAATATGAAGAATCACTCTTCAAAAAATAACTTTCTTATTACTTTTCAATTCATTCTTTTGGCTAATGGGGCATGAGGTATTTATAGGATTTCATAGACAACCCCCATGAATAGGTTCATATATGAATCCCAAAGGTTATGAATGAATCCAATGAGACATGCATAAAAACAAAGGGACATACATATATGTGATTTATTACTACTTAGGTAAATGCATATAAAATAAATCAACATTCATGAATTCATTTTGAATGGCTGAATTCAGTGTCAGTACGTAGTAGAAATTAATAGTTTCTTATTGAAGTCTAGAATTTTTTAAGGGAGAAAAGTGTTCTTACCATGAAGAAATAATTTTTAGATTTCTATTTTAATGGACAAAGGACTCCATACCTAACACTAGCTAATAGTTTCTTATATTTTGACAACTTAAAGCAGCACTTCAAAAAAAAAAGAAAAAAAAAACGTGCAATGCAAATCAAACACTAGAGTTCTTCATTCCCAATCCATGAGAAAAAGGTGTTAGCCGGAAAGTTGATGATTAACAAACGAACTTTTAATATATTGGTGCTCTTTAGTTTTATGATTTGGACAGGTTTTTATTTATGAAAGAGCAACTTATTTGGAGGTTGAGATAAGTCCAAAACAATGAAGAAGGCCCAAGTTTGATATAAAAAGGCTTATGCAAATTATGAAGGAAGATCATGAGAAGGCCAATTTTAGCTAAAGGCTCGTTATGAATGAAGATCAAGATCGAAGCCCCTAGCACCCCTGAAGGGCCCAATTTTCGATTCATGAAAATTGTGGCCTACTTAGTAAGTATTTTCAAGTGATTAAAAGAGCAAGAAAATTCCTAGCCCAAAGTTTTTTTTAATACTTTTAGCCCTTTTCCAAAAATGTGTTTTAAATCAAAGTGACATCCTACCATTTCAAAATGAGCCGTGACCTGTCTGTTGCCTAATTATGGCCGAAAATCTCTTTCTTAATCAAGCCTAATTATTCTTGAATATTTAACTAATCTTGGTCATTATTTTTAAACTATCTATCAAATAATTTTTTTAAAGGTATGATTTCTTCCTAATCTTTTGTCTCCAATTTGTCTCCAATTTGTCTAATTCAATATCTTACCCTATTTATTTAAAAATCAATTTTTGAAGGAAAGATTTATTATTCAACTTGTATTAAAGTATGTCCAAGTTCATTTCCCACATTGTTTAAAATATATTCTCGGCCATATCTCAAGATTTTGACAAAATCATTTTTTGAATTTCTAAATCCTTCCCTATTAAACCAACTACACTCACCTATAAATACCAATTCATTCTCACGGCAGAGGTACACAACACATTCTCAAAAGTCTCAATTGCTATATCATTTTCACTGCCTAAAGTCTTTTTGAAGCGGTCTTTATCTTTTGCAAGAATCTTTTTTCAAAAAGGGCTTTTCTAAAAACATTTTTACTACTTGCTCTTGAAATTTTGAATATACACTAAGTAGTAGAAGAAAAGGATCAGTGTTTAGTACTTTGCAAAATCCGCTCATTTTGGAGCATATATTTGTAATCAAAATTTTACTACTGTTTTTGAGCGAAAGTTTTGTACTTGCAAGCTCGTAGTGCGATAGGACTGAGTGTTCTAGCAAGCACTGTTTTTGTGCGATAGGACTGAGTGTTCTAGCAAGCACTGTTTTTGTGCGATAGGTAGGAACCTAGCAAGCACGGTTTTTGTTGAGCGATAAGTTAGGCCTAGGAAGCTCGTTTCGAGAGAAAGAATTGATCTTGTAATCTCGAGTGGCGAAGGTTCGACCTGCAAGCCACGATATATTAGTGAATTTTACCCAGGGGTGCTGGAAGAGAGGAAGTAGGCCGTTGGGGCGCGAACCTCTATAAATTGTGTTTGCCTTCTCTCCTTTTATTTTTGCACTTTACTTCTTTCGTAACTTTAATCTTAAAATCATTGGAACGATCAACCTTTATTTAAAGTTACTAGAACTATTTACTAATTGTCTTTTGCGAAATAAACTCTTTGAAAAAAGTTATATACCTAATTCACCCCCCCTCTTAGGTATCAAAAGGTAATCCTTTTTTATTACCCTGTTTTTTATGCTTCTATTAATGACATTGAGGGATCCACTGCAAGGGGCAACTAAAGGATGTGAAGTAATAAAACTAATGAAAAGAAAATATAAGTGATTTTTTATAACTTTGTGCTCTACAGTTTCTTGAATATCAAAGTACCACATATATATTCAGCATTTATTTGGTTTGGCCTTCTACAACTATACAATTGGCTGTCACTTCCTGGGAATCAGATTACTGAAGATATGAATGAATTCTCATTCATCTTTAAAGATGAAATCATGTTTTCTAGATAAGCTCACGTACCCTAAGTGTATATTTTGATCATGAAATTTAACTTTAAAACCGAGGAAAAAGGATAAGAGGCCTAAGAGAAGGTAAGAATTTGGAAATATCCAATTATCAAAGTAACGAAGTTAAGCATATATGCCCTTGCATATGCCTCGGAGACAAGGACACATCTTTGACTCAAAGGGATGCTCATCACATGTGCCGTGAGAAATAAATAACATGCAGTTTAAGTATGAAGATTGAAGAGCAGCATCAATTTTATTAGAAAGTAGGAATAAACTTTTATTAAATGCTTTGCTTAAACAATGATTTGATTAGCACGACTTCGCAGACATAAGTTACAATACATAGATTACTAGTTCTTTTTAGTGCAATAAAATTTTATAGTTCACATACCGGAAATGACATTTTTTTTATATGCAAATTTATTTTATCACAGAAAGATGTATAATCAAAAAAGAAAAAAATGGAATAAATACTTTGTAAAAGCCTTTTGATTAATGAACATTGCTTCGCATTATTTTTTTATTCTACTTGAATTTTTTCCATTTTGACTATTAAAATATTTTAGTTGGTTAAATTTGAAATCATGAAAGAAACCTATCAATTGTATAAACTATACATATATTGTAAATGAGAGACAAAGAACTGGAGAGAATAAATTGGAAAATATAAATTCTTATTGAATGAATGAATTGTATGTGTTACAGGGTGCTACTCTAGATATATATAGATATATCAGCTAACTAACTTAACTAACTTAACAATATAACAGCCAGAAAAAGAAAAAGGGAAAAAGAAAATAAAATACACTTAAGTTATAACGGCTAAATATAATTGAGCCCTAATTTAATAACCCAAATCAATTTGGGAATTTCTCTTCTGATAGCCCGCCTCAAGTTTGGCGTGTAGCACCAGAATCTAATATCCAACAATTTTTAGGAAAAATGAGAGAGGTAGAAGATAGACAAGAACCTGAATTTGTCTGAATACTGAAAGCATTAACTGTGGAATCTGTAGATGGAAGGTTGGGTGACTTACCATAAGAATGTGATTGCAACAAAGTAGATAATTGTTGGTATTGATCAGGAGAAAGAGTGTTTTTGAAGTCAGGTAGACCGGAGACTGTGTTGTTGTTGTTTGCAGCAGTGATGTTGAGGTTGTTTGCCTGTGGGGTTGTATTTTTGTAGGACGGTTGTCTGTATCCAAGTGGATATCCATGAAGCTTAAAGCATGTTTCAATAGTGTGTTCATGTTCGCCTCTATAATTGGGATTATAAGGTCTATGATTGGGTGAATAGGTGGGATTAGTGTTTGGAGAAGGTGGTCTGGAGTTATTGTATAGAGGAGGTCTTGATGAATAATTGGATGGAGGTTTAGGGGTGTTATTGTAAACTGGGGGTGTGCTTGGTTTGACAGCAAAAGCCATAGAGTTTTGAACATCTATGCCAGGGGATGTATTGAGACAAAATGTCCCACATTGGTTGAAAACAATAGTTAAATCCACCTTATAAGGCATTGGGCAATCCTCACCTTACAAGCTAGCTTTTGAGGTTGAGTTAGGCCCAAGCCAAGTATGTGGACTTAGCCCAATCCATGTGGTGAATTCTAATATGGTATCAGAGCCCCAGGTTGAAGTGGGCCACCTCCTTCCGTGATGGGCTCTTCCTTGCGCGCATGATGGGATTTATTCTTCACCCACACGGTCTGGAAAATCCGCGTGTTGGGATCCACACGGTCTGGTCAAATCCGCGTGTTGGACTGTTACCCACATGTTAATAATTCGCAAATATTGGGCTTTAATATGTCACGTGTTGGGCTTGTTTCACCCACACATTTAGCCCGCCCACACGTGAAGGGGGAGTATTGAGACAAAATGTCCCACATTGGTTGAAAACAATAGTTAAATCCACCTTATAAGGCATTGGGCAATCCTCACCTTACAAGCTAGCTTTTGAGGTTGAGTTAGGCCCAAGCCAAGTATGTGGACTTAGCCCAATCCATGTGGTGAATTCTAATAGGATGAAGATTGTAGGGAGAGTTGTTTTTCCTCTTGAATTATCAAGGCCAGGCCTTATTAACAGTTGGAAGAGGTTCTAAAAGCAAGAGCTGGCTTCTTGTGTGTGATAGGGTATCATCAAGTCCCATTAAAAAAATGAAGAGATATTCATTTTGGAAATATTCCTCAAGTTTTCCACATGTACAAGCTGGTCTAGAGTTTAAGATCTCATCCCAGTTCACTTCGAATCTTGTGTAATAGTTGTTGACAGAAAGACGTTCTTGGGTGAGTTTGAGCAGGTCCCTTCTTAACTGGTAGAGTCTAGGGCCATTACCCTGTTTGAATCTTTCTCTAAGTTCTGCCCATAGATCAGTGGCCAGAAATTGATATTGAACACTGGATTCTATTTCAGGAGAGAGAGCATTTTGAAGCCAAGAAAGTACAATTGTATTGTTTCTTTCCCAGTAGTTAATCAAGGTAGGATCAGAAGAGGGCTTGGGGATGGATCCTTCAATAAATCCCAGTTTATTTTTAACAGTTAATCCTTTAATCATAGATTTACTCCAAGACTGAAAGTTATCCTCAGTCAAGAGTTTGTTGACAATGGTTAAACCGGGTCCATCAGCTGGATGTAAATAGTAATGGCTTGATGGATCTTCAACAAGGGATCTGGTTCTGGGGGGGATGGGGGTGGTACTGGTTTCTGTTGAATCATAGGTCATTTTTTATGAATTTGATGAAATGGAAAAATGGAGTGTAGTAGGTAAGGAATATCAAAAAAGAAAGAAGTGATTTGTATGGAAAAAAGGGAAGAAGTAACCTGGGGAAAAGAATCTGATGTAAAGAATGTGTCTGGGTGTGGATCTGATTCTGTTGTGTATATATTTGTGTAATCGGAGATTGATTACTGAATTTCTGATGTGCTGATATGTTGAATTTGATGTACAGGAAATATGAACTTCTTGATGGTGGTCATTCTTGAAGAAAAAATGGTGGAACTGGATATGAAGATGATCTGGGAACGGTTGAAAACAGGAGAAGGAATGAATCTAGAGTTTATGTATGATGGATCTGATTGCGGAGAAGGCCTGTGTGAAGGATTCTTGATGTAGAATCTGGAAGTGATGACAGAATATTGAAGATGATCGAAATTTTCAGCGGAGATGGTGATTGTTTAGTCTGCTGATACCATATCAATTGTATAAAATGTACATATATTGTAAATGAGAGACAAAGAACTGGAGAGAATAAATTGGAAAATATAAATTCTTATTGAATGAATGAATTGTATGTGTTACAAGGTGCTACTCTAGATATATATAGATATATCAGCTAACTAACTTAACTAACTTAACAATATAACAGCCAGAAAAAGAAAAAGGGAAAAAGAAAATAAAATATACTTAAGTTATAACGGCTAAATATAATTGAGCCCTAATTTAATAACCCAAATCAATTTGGGAATTTCTCTTCTCCGAATTTGTCTTCTTCTTCTATTTTTTCTTCAATTTCTGATAATCTGATAAAACCTCTATTTTGTATTTGGCACGAGTTTGGGGAGGTCTTCACAAAAATTTCAAGTTTTTATTTACAATAGAGGCCTACCCAAACTTACGTGATTAGACATTTAATATATATATATATATATATATATATATATATATATTTTTCTATACATTTAAAATGTTATTGATTCAGCACTTGAGCTATTTCAAAAAATTTCATCAAAATATTGTAAATAGATAAGCTAAAAGTTAAAAGATAATAATTTGCATTTTTTGATCTTTGCACATTAAAATAATTTATTAGAACCTTACACCATGCAATAATTTTCTGGCTCATTTGCAAAAAACATATTTTGGGTCACAAGCAAATTAAATAAATAAAAACATCAATTTATAGGGTATTTTTCCAACAAGCATCCATAAATTTTTAGGTATCAAATAAAAATCAAACACCTAAGAGAGTAAATTATAATTGTAGGAGACTACCAAATAATCATAAAATGCATTAAAAGCATTTAATAATAACAAAAAAAAAATCCTCAAATCATTAAGAGCATTAAGATATCAAACAAAATCTAGAATTTTTTGTTATCAAATAAAAACCAAACACTTAAGAGGGTGAATTATAAATGTAGGAGACTAACAGAGAATCATCATGCATTATAAGTATTTAATTAATACTAACAAAGAAAACAACAAAGCATTAAAAGCATTAAGACATCAGAAGATATCAAACAAAATCTATATTGTTAGCCATATAACCAAAAACATATATTCAATAGTACTATTTGGTTAAGTATAAAACTAAAAGTTAATAGATAAAGACAGTTTCATACTAAATGTCTTTTCTACTCCCTCTTTGCAACTCATATAAAAAGAGGATCCAAGTGAAGATCAAAAGAAGTCAATATCAATGTCATCCAAGTCAAACCCACCGCCATTTTCCATACTGTTGCCGCCATTATTATATCCACCGCCACCATTGGTCTTGTCGCCATTAGCCACATTAGATCCCCCGCACCATTGGTCTTGCCGCCATTAGACACATTAGATCCCCCGTCACCATTGGTCTTGCCCCCATTAGATACATTACATCCCCCGCCACCATTGGTCTTGCCGCCATTAGACACATTAGATCCACCGTCACCATTGGTCTTCCCGCCATTAGACACATTATGTAATGGCCCAAAACCGGCACCTACCTGCTTATCTTGGTGTTAGATCCTTCAAGCCATCCCCGCCGCTACTGCACATCATCGGGGTAACAACACCATCACACCACCCCTTATTTTGGAACACCCGCAACCTCCGTTGAGACAACCACCCATCGCAGCCGCGAGTTCACCAACGCATCCTCGCCCCCGATAATCTCGGCTCCCTTCATCAATCATTCACTCAATCAATTTTTATATAGTTTCTTTCTTCAACTCTTGTCTTTCCTATCTATTTATTCTCCACATCTTTTTCTTTTTCTGTTTCTAAGATATTTCCCTAAATCTCTCATGTTCCTCTCAATTTTCCCCTTGGGTAAAATGCCGTGTGAGACATGCAGCATATATAATGTGTATGTGTATTTAGTTTATGTTTAATAACCGGAAAAGGAACAAGTGACATGTAGCAAAGCTTAATCAAGAGTCATCAATTTCTCCTCTTTAATTTGCTGTCGTGTGGTATGTTTAAAAGGGATAAGATCACTTAATATTCTTGTTTTATTATCCTTTCCCCTAGTGCAATTACAAACTAGTGTACTATGTAGAAATATATAATTATCTTTATTGTTATTACTTCATATCTAGTTTAAGTACTTGACTTTTAGATAATTCGATATTAACCCCAAAATTATAACTGTAACATTTATTGAGTCCTACATTATTTCAACGAAACACTCAAGTCTTTATAAGTCTCATTCCAAACCTAATAAATTAAGTTTCCTGTTCAAATTAAAATTTTAATTTAAAATTCATTTTACTCTTATTAAAAAAATACGGTTATTACACATTAGATCCACCACCAACATTGGTCTTGCCGCCATTAGACACATTATATCCACCGTCACCATTGGTCTTCCCGCCATTAGACACATTAGATCCACCACCACCATTGGTCTGCCCGCCATTAGAAGCACCATCACCACCCTTGCGGCCTTCAGAAGCACCACCGCCTTCAGTAACCCTAATACCATCTTAAGCACTGCCTCCATCAGAATCCCCGCTGACATTTGAACCACTCTTAGAGTTGCTTCCCTTCGAACTGTTATCAACATTAGTACAATTGCAAACCTCCGAACCTGTTCCACGAATAGAAACCTTCCTAACACCTTTTGTACCATCGCTTTCCTTCCCATTATCAGAATCCACAACAGCTACTTTAGGAGAGGTAGAGTCAATGTCTGAAAGTTGCAATATATGTTTATCTACCATAGTTCTCAAATTAATCATTTCTTCACTCATGGTAATTTTTCCTTCAATATCATCTTCTATCTCAAAATTATATTTGTTTCCTTGAATGTTAATAACCTCTACAAATCTTTCTGATTCTATGGACTTTTTCAAACCATAGCTCTTGGTCAAAAGTTCCATCACACCGAACATTATTCCAATTTCATAAATTTTCTCACTCAATTTTTGAAAGTCAATTTTACCAAGCATCGAAGTTACCTCACCAAGTTTCTGATTTATACTTGAGACCTGATTTGAAAAAAGGTTCGTGAATGGATCTACTTATGTATATATTTGCAACATCATCATCCATTGTGTCATCAACAACAAATGTCTTATCCATGTTAATAACCATCTCTATTAGGGTCTTCTCAGAATACCTATATTTTTTAGCATCAATGGTGGCGGCAAGACCAATGGTGGCGGGGGATCTAATGTGTCCAATGTTGGCGGGGGATCTAAGGTGTTGGGAAGGTTTCTATTCGTGGAGCATTTTCGGAGGTTGGAAATTGTACTAATGTTCATAATAGTTCCAAGGGAAGCAACTCTAAGAGTGGTTCTGGATTCTGCTGGCGGCAGTGCTTCATATGGTATTAGGGTTACTAAAGGGATTGGTGCTTCTGAAGGCCGCAAGGGTGGTGATGGTGCTTCTAATGGCGGGAAGACCAATGGTGGTGGTGGATCTAATGTGTCTAATAGCGAGAAGACCAATGGTGACGGTGGATTTAATGTGTCTAATGACGGCAAGACCAATGGTAGCGGGGGATCTAATGTGTCTAATGGGGGCAAGACCAATGGTGACGGGGGATCTAATGTGGCTAATGGCGGTAAGAGCAATGGTGGAGGTGGATCTAATAATGGCGGCAACGGTATGGAAAATGACGGTGGGTCTGACTTGGATGACAATGATATTGACTTCTTTTGAGCTTCACTTGGATCCTCTTTTCTTATGATTTGCAAAGAGAGAGTAGAAAAGACAGTTAGTATGAAACCATCTTTATCTATTAACTTTTAGTTTTACTTAACCAAATAGTACTGTTAAACATATGTTTTTGGTTATATGGCTAACATTATAGATTTTGTTTGGTATCTTCTGATGTTTTAATGCTTTGTTGTTTTCTTTGTTAGTATTAAATACTTATAATGCATTGATGATTCTCTGTTAGTCTCCTACATTTATAATTCACCCTCTTAAGTGTTTGGTTTTTATTTGATACTTCTAGATTTTGTTTAATATCTTAATGCTCTTAATGATTTGAGGATTTTTTTTGCTAGTATTAAATGCTTTTAATGCATTTTATGATTCTTTGTTAGTCTCCTACAATTATAATTCACTCTCTTAAGTGTTTGATTTTTATTTGATACCAAAAAAATTTATGGATGCTTGTTGGAAAAATACTCTAGAAATTGATGTTTTTATTTATTTAATTTGCTTGTGACCCAAAATATGTTTTTTGCAAATGACCCAGAAAATTATTGCATGGTATAAGGTTCTATTAAATTATATTAATGTGCAAAGATCAAAAAATGCAAATTATTCTCTTTTAACTTTTAGCTTAACTATTTACAATAGTTTGATGAATTTTTTTAAAATAGCTTAAGTGTTGAATCAATAACATTTTAAATGTATAGAAAATATATATTAAATGTCTAATCACGTAAGTTTGGGTAGGCCTATATTGTAAATAAAACTTGAATTTTTTTGTGAAAACCTCCCCAAACTCATTGCCAAATACAAAATAGATGTTTCTTTCATGTTTTCAAGTTTAACCAACTAAAATATTTTAATAGTCAAAATGGAAATAATTCAAGTAGAATCAAAAAATAATGCGAAGCAATGTTCGTTAATAAAATATCATCAACCTAAACCTGTGTTTAGCACGAAAACATATTAAAAATATTTTTGTACAGTAGTTTTAAAACAGTTAGTAATAAAAATGTTTGTTTTTCATTTGATAAAATCACCACTATATTGTTATGTATATGTATAACTAGTATATACCCCGTGCTATGCAACAGTTAAAAACGAAGGTAAATTTAACAATAACAAATAGACAAATTCTATTTCTTGAGGGTTGTAAAACACTTGTTTCTATGTAAAAAATCATATCAACTTTAATTAATAACGATAAGTACCACATTAATTATTTGCTACAACATTTCTTTAAAGAGTTTAAGTGCAAAAATGCATTACTGGTTAATATTTTTGATCTTTCAATAATATAAATATTTACCGAATATATACTACTAATAAAAAGAAAGGCATTTATCTCTTAGATAACGACGGTTTTTATTTTTTATTTTTATGTTATATATTTACAAAAATTGCCCTTTAAATTATGTGGTCAATCCGAATCAGAATTATGAACAAAGGCTAAAACTGGAAATTTATACACCTTTTCGACCGTTCTTGTATCAAAATTATGTTTTCCATAATTACCCCTCTTCAATTTCCAGTTTCCCAGTCCCTAATTTCTAGCCTCACTTCCTTCTCCTCCCTCTTCCCAATTTCAATAAGATCCCATATGTAGTTTTTACTCAAATTTCTCTCTTTCTTTCGTCTTCTCCCTCTCCCCACCAGATCTCTCTTATGTGGCCATTCAACCACTTCATTTGCAAATTCTTCAGAGGGCGACAATGGAGAATGAGAGCACTGATGAGACGAGGCAAGGAAACAAGTATGCTCAAAGAATGCGGGTAACAGTTTAATTGTTTGAATTATACGTATTTGTAGGAAATTCGTTGTTTATGCAATGGGGACTTTATTAATATATAGGTAAAATCAATATAAATTTTGTAAGATTGAAATATTTTATAATGTAGGAATTTTGTGGTGCTTATGTACACTGATAGTGAGTTGAAGATGAAGCTCAATAGACTCAACAATCTGATCTTTTTAATTTCTAGGTGAAGCACCTTTATGGTTTGTAGAGGACTCTGTTACTTCAGGTATATTTGATTAATATATATTTCTTTCTTTTTTAAATTTGTTCAGTTTCAATTCATTTAGGCAAAGATTAGCCCAAAGTTAATGTTTTCTTGATTCCGTCTGTCTTGATATAAACCTACATTTTTTGGCCCAATTGTTTGAACTTTATGTAATTCGTTGTTTATGCAAGTGAGTTTTTGTCAAGTTATACTTAAAGTGTGGTATTTGTACAATTCAAAAAATTGGGAACCGAGAAACTTTATGGTGCTTATATACTGGGTAAATTATGTTTTTATGTGACTAAATATCAATATAGTGGAAGAGCAAGCTAAATACATATTTTGCTCTTCTCATTATTTTTATATTTTTCTCTTTTGCATGCTGTATTTAACTCATTGATGTCTTTGCAGTTTTATAAACTGAGGGCAAAGAGCCATAAAGGCTACTAACTACTTTAAGCTGCTTCAAGTCCAGCAACACCAGTAAGTTTGAATTTGTTGTTCTTTATCACATATTTTCTTCGAATGGTTAACTAGAGGGGAGTTAACTCCATATGACTTGGTACTGGTAACTTGACAAAACGTAATTGCAATAGGTAAAATTTTGCTTTACTTGGATGTTTTATGTAATTCATTGAATTTGCACATGGGCTTTTGTAATTTATAGTTAAATTGTAAGATTTTGTGTGACTGTTTCAAAAATATTTTGTTGTTTTTTTACTGTTGAGGTGAATGAATTAGAGATGAAGCTCATGGGTATTCAGGTGTTCATCTCATAAACCTCTTAAAGGTTTCCATTCTCAATCTTCTTTTTCTTTTTTGGTTTCTTAATTCTCCCTCTTCCGGTATGTAATTATTGGTGGTTATTCTAAAGGAGTTAATGGATTGTTTGGAGGATGAGAAGTTACAAGTGATGAATTGTGAAGTTTTGTACCAATTACTTAATCAAGGTTACATGAGTTTGAAATAAGGAGCCACACTTTTCTAGTCACCAATCTAAACATTATAATGTTGGTGGTTAAGCAAATTAGCTCTTTTTGTGTAGTTTGAAGTAAAGCTAAAATAGTATTGCAATTTTATTTGTGATTATACATTTATCTCTAATTAACGTTGTCCTGTTATAATCCATTTATTGCTACTAAATGACTTTTTTCTTCTTTCTTCCTATCTATTTAAGGGGTGGTCTCTCAAATTTGTAATATGCTGAAAATTTGAACTTTACTTCTTTTGAGTTGAATGAATTATTAAACTTTAAATTAGTTCTTGTGTTATAAGAACGAACAAAAATAATGCACAAAATATTTACGTGGTGCACCTATAATTGGCTACATCTGCGGGCCCTTGCAACTTTCCTCTAAAAGGGAGGTAATTATACATTGTTTGCTAAACACAAAACTCTGAACTCATCAAAGAAATTGCCTCACTCAATTTTCACACAATCTCTCCCAACCAAGAAAGCTTCTAAGATTTTATCCCTAAGTTGCTGGTATTTTTTGCAACTGAAGGAGAAGTCCCCTGTTTATAGGCTTCAAGAATGGAAAATAACATCCACAAAATCGATTCCCCATTGCAAGATTTTGATAAAAAAAAAAAAAAAAAACAAACAAACAAACAAACAAATAAACAAACAAACTTTTTGCCCTCTCTTTGCTGCAAAGATCGCTTCATACACCAAATTTGAAGCATGAGTTTTGTTAGTCATTCTTCTTTAGGGTCTACAATTATTGACTTCTATTTTGCATGGCACCTGAGTGCCTACAACTTGTAAACAATTGAGAGACCGAAGCTCACGAACTTTTAAGGGGGTAGAGTTAAAAATGATTTTACAGAGTATACATTGTTTTTTGAATTATTTAAATACAATGTATTTAAATAATTCTAAATTACACATTAAAATAAATTATCATCTATTTTTTATAATTGATATAAATTTTCGAAGAACTACAAGCAACCATTATTTGAATAATTATCACTTTTCAAAAATAACATTTCCCAATAAATAAAAACTTACAAGTTGTCGGGCCAAGAAGAAACGACTAAACAACCCTTTACTGAGAGCACTCTTAACCATCCTTGGAAACATCTATCAACAAGATAGAGTTCTACGTAAAAAAAACCTCAAAAGTTAATTCAATAAATGTTACGAATCATATACACACAATAATTTCTAAATAACCATTTAGACATGTATTAATCACTGATATCAATAATAGAACACAATCACATGTCCATTAAACATTACAGAGCAAATAGACAACGTGTAGTACAAACATTGGAAACAATTAAACTAATAACAAAACACAATGTCAAGCCCTGACATTTTGCTGGGCGCAACCCGATGGACGGGAGCGCAGCTCTGGGGGAGCCAGGGACGAGGACACACCTACCTTGTTGGAGAAATTGCGGGACCAAGGAACCCAGGGTGAGGTTTCGTACGAACGGGACTCCACTCAGGTGAGGTTTCGCACGAACGGGACTCCGCTCAGGTGAGCGTTGAGGTGGCCCGAAGAGAAGACCTTGGTAGTAAGGCTGGAAGCCGAGCTGGCCAAGCGGCATGGACGGGCGGCCATACAGGTGGGATGGTCGGCCCAGGACGAGGCAGGCGTGATAGGCGCACCAAAGGATAGCCGGCAAGGTGGGAGGCCTAGTCGGGCGTGAGATGAGGCACGGGGGCAAGAAAAGGTCGTCGAGTGGCAATGGGGCATCCCAGGGGCGGCCTAAACATTTTGGAGGTGCCAAAACCAAGTCTTGGAGGTTCCAGAGGGTTCTACACAAGTCTGGGGCGTTCAAGAGAACTCCGGAGGGGTTCGGAGTATTCCACAAGGTTCCGGAGGGGTTCGGAGTGTTCCACAAGGTTCTGGAGGGGTCCGGAATGCGCTACAAGGTTCCGGAGGGATCCGGAATGTTCCATAAGGTTTCAGAGAGGTCCGGAATATTCTAGAAGGATGTGGAAGATTCTAAAAGGTTAGGGAACCTTCTAGAAGGACGGAGAACCTCGTAGAAGAACCTAGAAGGTTGGAGAATCTTCTAGAAGACTCTAGAAGTTCGTGGAAGACGGCGGAAAGTAGTAGAACCTTATAGAAGGTTCTAAAATAATGTTGTAGGAGCTTGGTAGAAAATTCTAGTGCTAGGAGCATTCTAGATGCTCAATTGTAGCCGTTAGATTAGAATGATCTTGGCCATCCATTAGGGATACCAACTACTATAAATAGGAATAGGGAGTCATTTGTAAGGATCAACCAAGGAGAGATCCAAGTGTTACATTGTAATTCATGCGTTTTGAAGCATGAGTTTTGTTAGTCATTCTTTCTTTAGGGTCTACAATTGTTGACTTCTATTTTGCATGGCACCTGAGTGCCTACAACTTGTAAACAATTGAGAGACCGAAGCTCACGAACTTTTAAGTTGCTCCTCAACTTGCTCACCTTGTGACTCCACTGCAGGTTCCTCCTTTTGGGTCCCAAGTTGCTCCTCAACTTGCTCACCTTGTGACTCCACAGGTCCCAGGATCATTGTAACTCCCCAATCCCACATTGATTGTGGATGAATTGTTTGAATGGTTAATAAAGACTTGACCAACTTCTACTTGTCAACATGGGCTTAAGCATTTTGGGCTAGTAGACTAGAGCCCAACAATGTTGACAAGGCCAAAAGTGGATCAAGGTCTTTACAAATGGTATCAGAGCCGACTTCGTGGTGTTATCCATGAGGGCGGTCTTGGGCTATTGATCTGGACTCGACGAGGACGTCGAGTATTTGAGTTGGGGAGATTGTAACACCCAAATCCCACATTGATTGTGGATGCATTGTTTGAATGGTTAATAAAGACTTCAACTTGCTCACCTTGTGACTCCACTGCATGTTCCTCCTTTTGGGTCCCAAGTTGCTCCTCAACTTGTTCACCTTGTGACTCCACTGCAGATTCCTCCTTTTGGGTCCCAGTACGTGATACTTTGCTTTTGAGACGAGAAGATCGCCTTACAGCAACATTTGGACGCTCTATAGTCGTAGCCTCCATATTTTCTAGCCATCCATGTAACCTTTTTAGATTTCTTTGGTTGTACATTTGGTTTTGCCTCCATATTTTCTGGACATGCGTCATCCTACAATATAAAAGATCACACATCCTACAATTAAAAGTGATACATACTTGTTCCCAACTCTTAAATATTCTTTTCTTCTGCCTTTAGTTTTCATCGGCATCCAAACTTGCAAAATAGCCTACTTCTCACAGCCAATTCTTACTTGTTCTTTTTTTATCACTCAAATATCCATCGTCAACAATAATATATAACAACTGGAATTCATAGATTGCAAAACAATGAGCTAGAAATGAATACCACATCAAGATATATGATGTCATTCTAAGTCATCAAATTAAGAAAATTTCAGGCAGATATCACTCACCAGATCTTAGATAATTCAAGGAAGTCGACAGTGTCTAGTAAACTGCAAGCTAACTATAATTTAATTATCAAAGGAGGCCCGATGGACGGGAGCGCAGCTTTGGGGGAGCCAGGGTCGGGGACACACCTACCTTGTTGGAGAAATTGCGGGACCAAGGAACCCAGGGTGAGGTTTCGCACGAACAGGACTCCGCTCAGGTGAGCGTTGAGGTGGCCCGAAGAGAAGACCTTGGCAGTATTTTACAACTTTTTACTCTTGATAGTAGTATTTTACTCCGTGATGCACGCCCATTCGAAACCGTAATATTGGAAAGTGTGATATGATAGGTCTTCAAACCGTCATATTATTTATTATATGTGGGTTCAAATCATATTTATCCTTAATAAATGGAAATATGAGTTTGAGATGAAAAAATATCCTTCATGCACGGCTTAATGAATGGGGTTGTATTATATGCTTTTATAAATTTCCCTAAATAACTAATTATTACTCCCTTCATTTCATATTAATTGGCACATTTGTTAAATACTTTTTTTCAAGTTAATTGATATGTTTGGGTTTTAAAAAAAAAATTAATTTTGTCACTTTCTCACATTTAAGTTGAAAAATTCAATGATCACCACTCACTGATAAAAAATTAAAAAATAACCATCATTATTAAAGGTATTTGAGATATTTTACCAAAAAAAAATATATATCCTCTTAACTTTTCATGTATAAATATATGCTTGGAACTCGTTTGGTAGAAAACTATAGGGTATTGCTAGCATAAAAGACCACAACCGGTTGTACATATATACAGCCGGTTGTGGCCTATTTCTTTTTAAAAACTAAATTGTAAAATAAAATTGCAAAATAAAACCATAGTTAATCATCAAATAAAAATAAATCATATTTATAAAATAAATCCTAAACCCTAAAACCCTAGACCCCTAAACCTTAAAACCCTAAACCCTAACTAATCATCAAATAAAAATAAATATTTATAAAATAAACCCTAAACCCTAAAACCCTAGACCCCTAAACCCTAGACCATAAAACCTTAAATCAAACCCTAAATTAAATATTATGTCATAAACCCTAAATTATAGGCATTGCAAATACTTTTAAATTATGATTGTATATTTTTATTGTAATTTTCAAGATAGTTTATATTCAAATATTGATAAATGATAAATTAACATTTGAAAAGTAATGAATTATTTTTTATATGAGTAATATTTTATTTTGTAATTTTTTAAAATTGAGATATAAGTTGTAAATAGTTTTAATGTATTTTAAGATTTTTAAATTATAGAATGCCACATCATGACAAAACCTAAATTTAGTGGTAAAAGTTGCAAAAGATTTCCACTATACAATTTTTTTGAAAATTGAGTGGGTTATTAGTAGATTAAAAAAATTATTTGAAGAAGGAACATTTTAAACAGGTAATAGGTAACACATTTAAGTATGAAAGCATCAAATAGAGGTTGTACAAAGGGCTGTGAAGGTATGGGCTGTTATATAATCATTTTTCAAAACTATAGAACAATGATAAACATTTTAACTTTAATTATATAATTAAAAAAAGTTAATATAGTTTTTGGACTTGTTTAGTATCTGTACCAAATCTTTTCAGAACTCGAGTTTATGGAGATAATAATGGGGGTGTGATCAGGGCCGGCCCTGAGCGTAAGCCGCACATGCGGTCGCTTAGGGCTACCGATGAACGAGGGCCTCCAATTACGAAATATTTTAATATATATTTATATATATTTATATGTACGTATGTAGTAATTATACAAAGATTCCTTGTGGCATAGATGGTAAACCTCCTGATAAGTGTGTGTGAGGTCAGTGTTTGAATCCTTACATCTTCAAATTGTTTTTAATTTTTGTTATTTTTGTATGTGGAGCTAAAATTCTAATATGGAAAGTCCAAATGCATAGCTAAAAAAATCAGGCCCAACATATTGACAATTAAATAAACCCCATTAATTAAGATAGACATTGTCTAAATCAAAAAGTAAGAAAATGAATCTTTGTATTGCAATTTTAAAATTTTGGAGTTGTGAGTCATGTGACCAAGAGATCCATATTAATATATCAAAAAAAAAAAATCGACTTGATAATGTTAAAATTTATTGATGATGGCTTTTAAGTATTTATTGTTTCAAACTTTGAATATTATTTGAATTAAACTTATGATATAGATGAGATTGACTTAATTATTTGAGTTGAGAGTCTTAAGATATATTTTACCAAAAGAACTAAAAAACTTGAATTATTTGCAAACTATATAATATTGATTTCTCAAATAGATGGATTGCTTATAGAATATTGTTAAGTATTCTCGTTACAGTTGCAATTGTAGAGATAATATTTTCGAAGCTATAATTGATTAAGTCTTACTTCTGATAAACCATTGTCACAAAATAAATCGAATCGGTTAGCCATATTGTTGATTGAAAAATATTTGTTATGCAAGTTTAATTAGTGATTATGCTATAAAAAATGCTAGTAGAAGAATATTTAAGTAATATTTTACTAAGATTTTATGTGTTTATATATGTTATCATTTTCTTATTAAATAGAAGTGTGTCTCGTATTACCTATATTTTTTACAAATCGATATTATATTTTATTCACATTATTATTGTTTCTTATTTTTCTAATTAATAGTTTTATTTTTACAAAAATTATATTAGCTATTAACACAATTTAATTGCACATGAAAACTTAAGGACCACAATTTTAGAGTTGGCTTAGGGCCACAAAAAACTCAGGATCGGCCCTGGGTGTGATGTGAACTAATCAACATGAGTTGTCTTTGCCTCTTTCTTCTTGCCTTAAGCGCTTGAACTAAGACGTCGAGGTTGAGACATCATGAGACTGAGTTTTAACATGATGAATGAAATCCCTCCAAGATGTTCACTTAATTAATATATCTAAACTACTGTCTTGAAAACTAAAAATATTATTAATTTCTACCCTAATTATGTTATGAATTTAAAATAAGAAAATATAACGAGAGAACAAAGAAAGAAGATAAAAGATACTTTTGAAAATTAAATGTGTTGATTTGAACTGGAGTAGAGAATTTTTCAAAAGTGTGTATGTTAAATTAATAGTCTAACGAGAAATTATTTCTTGCATTCGCTATGTGCATCATGTGGTGCTCAGGAGAAAATTATATTTAATCTCTAAACGATGAATAGTTGATTCAAATATCCAACTATGTGCACCCGGGAGCTTATGATTCAGAGATTATGATTGGAAGATTTATATGTTTTCTAAGGATTCAATAGTCGCGGCCATGTTTGCTAGGCGTGTAGTAAGTGAAGTTTTGAGGCCTAATCCACCTAAGACTATTACATATGGTCATATGACGGGGTTGTTTAATTTTCTTTCGTGTTCTCCACTTTGGGTTAGATATTTTTTTTTTCTAGACGATTTAAGTTGAACAAAAACTTGTAACTTGTGTAATTAAGGTATATGTCCTTCTCTTGAGTTAATTTGGAGAGAACAAACATATGGAAATGTGTGTTTGTGTTCATCAATTTTATATTTTAATATGTACCTATTTTATAATTAGGGGAAATGCAAGATATTTCCCAGTAAGTTAAATCTGTAAGAAACTATCTTGTGAAATTTTTATTGCGTCAAATTTTCTTGTAAAAATCCTGCAAAAACATCCACTTTGTGAAAAAATAGGTCTTTTTTATCGACATATTACAAGAAAATTTTAAAAAATATATCATGTGTAGTTGTAGGGACCAACTTGAAGTATTTTAAAAATGGTTCTTTGAAATATGTCGACCCAAAACGACCTATTTTATTATAAATTGGGTGTTTTTATAGGGTTTTTTTAAAACACAAACAAGAAAGTTTGGTACAGTAAAAATTTCACAAGGTAGTTTCTTGCATGGTTAGCATAACACAGGAGATTACTTTGCATTTACCCCTGTTATTATATATAAAAATGGGGGTTTTTGCAATTTGCACCCCCGAAACGTGGGAAATAGGCACTTTGCACCCCCGAAACTTAAATTTAGCACTTTGCACTCTCGAAATATGAAAAATATAGCACTTTGCACCAAATATGAACAAATCAGCAACTTCCACCCCTAAAATGAAATTAGCACTTTGCAACTTAACAACCTATTTTATTTTAAAAATTTATAGGGTGTTAAGTGCTAATTTTAGTTAAGTGTTAAAATTTTTATAGGGTGGTAAGTGCTAATTTTAGTTAAGTGTTAAAATTAGCACTTTGCACCCTCGAAATATGAAAAAATATTAGCACTTAACGCCCGCTATTTAAGAACAAATCAGCAACTTCCACCCCCGAAACACAATAAATGGGCACTTTGCACCCCAAAATACAAAATTAACACTTAACACCCTAAATTTAAAAAACTCAAACCCCTCGTTTTTTTTTTCGTCAAAGTTGACTTTCGGAGTGAAAAAAATCTAAGGCAAAATAAGAAAATTCATTTTTTTACTTAAATTTTGCAAAATACAATTATAAATACTCGAATACTCATTTTACTCTTTATCTTTCTATTAAACAATATAATCATAAATAACTAAATAAAGTACAAATAAACATCTCGAAGACCCATTGTCTATTTCAACATATCAAAGACCCATAAATAATTACTTATTTTGCCTTAAAAAATTTCATCTTAATGGTCAACTTTGCTGGAAAAAATGAAGGGTTTAAGTTTTTTTTTTAATTTGAGGGTGTTAAGTGTTAATTTTGTATTTTGGGGTGCAAAGTGTCCATTTATTGTGTTTCGGGAGTGCAAGTTGTTAATTTGTTCTTAACTAGGGAGTGTTAAGTGCTAATTTTTTTTTTTTTTTTTTGGGAATTGGGGGGGGGGGGGGGAAGTGCCAAAAATTTACAATTGAATTACATATATTGCCCTTGAATTTTTGCTTGAAAATAAATTAGGGTGCAAAGTGCTGCATTTTTCATATTTCGAGGGTGCAAAGTGCTAAATCTAAGTTTCAAGGGTGCAAAGTGCCTATTTCTCATGTTTCGGGGGTGCAAAGTGCAAAAAAACCCTAAAAATAGAGTTTATATGTAATTTTCTATACCAGATTACCTAAAATATATTAGTCTAATTTTACTAAATTGATCTATTAAAAGTTAGATGAATTTTAACATAGGATTGAATTGTAGTAAATTTAGGGAGAGCTGTACCGCTGTTAATAACTTCAAAAGCGATTCAAAACATCAGTAGGAAATTATGATGAGATTATGGCTTTTTTTTTAGAAACACATGAAAATTCATTAACTCGAATCAGCATTTACAAGAGTACCAAATTCAAACAAATCTACTATTTAAATGAACTCTTAGCTAAAAAATGAGCTACTTTGTTTCCTCCCTCGATATTTAATAAATTTTAAAGGAAGATAAAGGAACACATACACGCTTAATGTCCTCAACAACTGGTCGGAAATCATGAAGTGAGGGCGAAAGTTCGCAATGGTGTCTATCAGGTTCCGACAACCACCTTCGAGAATAATATATGTCCATCCTTGTTGTAATACCCACTCCATCGCTCGCTTAGCTGCATATGCTTCGACTAAATTGTTGTTTGTACCCCTTCTTTCTTCTCCGCAAACCAACCCAGGCAGTTTCCATTTGAATCTCTCGCAATCCCCCCTATTCCAAAACCATTTCTTGGTCTTAATTCTTGAGGAACTTGCTTAGTGTTTGGTAATATGATAAAGTCCGATTGACTCAAAAAGCTCAAATTCGGGCAAAATAAGGATCCAACCCGAATTTGATCCGATAGAATTAACATTGGATTTTGTCAACCCAAATCTAATCTAACCCAACGATGGCCCTAATTAAACTAGGCTATGTTGTTCTTTGTCAATATCATATGTGGGACGAGTAATGAATAAATTTGTTACTCCCAACGTCCCTAAACAAAATAACAGTTTTTTTTTTTTATAAATAGAATTATTTTTCTCAAATATAACATCTTACATAAACTAATGATTTGACATCTAATTCTCAACCATTACTTTGAAGGCATATATGTAAGATCAGTAAGAATACAAAAAGGAAATTACCTTTTTAACCTTTACCTAAAACTTTCTGCCAAAAATAAAAATAAAAAGATAGAAAACAAAAAGGGACTATTGGAGTATATTAATTTTGTATATTTGACAATCAATTAGGTCCAGTTGTATTAATTATGTCTGGGCTTACGTTGTTTTGGGCCAACTGCAGTCCCCTAAACCAGTTGATATTAGTGGACCTTCACTTTATATTGAAGCTTGAAGACCATATCGATGACAACCAACCCAGGTGACAGATTGGGCCTCCACTGATTATTCAGAAAATTCTAGTTTCTAATCCATCTAATAATAAATTTAGAAAAAGAAAAACTATTGAAATTTAGAGCAAAAGCTGGACATGGTTTCCTTGCAGCCTGAAAAGTTGGCATGTTTGGGACTCAGGTGGTGTTTTCAAATGCTTGAGTTTTTACTTAAGTTAGAGATTTTTGAAAAATCACTTAAAAGCAGTTGAGAATATAAAGTGGAAGGTGTTTGCATTTTAAGAGGAAAAGTGTTTTATTGGGTAGTGTTTGCAAATTAAGAGGAAAAAAAGACCTCCAAAAGCTAAAAGCAACTCATTTGCTGCTTCTGCTTTTATATCCTTTTTAGCTTTTTCAAGAGAATCTAGTGGAGAAATTGAAATGAAAAACACACCATTAAATACTTTTAAATGAAAAAAAGCAGAAAAGTGATTTTATAAGTTTTCGAAAACACCACCTCAGACTTGAATATATGCTCAAATTGTAATCCACATAGATTTTCAAGTAAGCCTATGGGTAATGGTGGCAAAATGGGTCAAGATATACGGGTTAGCCCAGCCCACCTGGGACCCTGCCCAGCCTAACATTTGTTTATAATATCTTTATGGCATTGGATTAGGCCAAGTTAAAATTTATTTCCAGATTTTACATAATTAACAGAGTCCATAACATTAACAAAGTGTTAAAAAACGGTTCAAGTGCTGACTAACTCGATTCTGACCCGGACAATTTTTTTAACAGACTATACTTGACCCTGCCCATTTAGTCCAGCCCCAATCCGATCCTACCCGCTTTGTCACCCTTAGGCCAACCCGTTCAAGTGATTTGAATGATCAAAAACCATAATTGCTGCTCCTTTACAGCGCCACGGGTTTACTTTTACTTGAGTGTTCCTTCCTCCAATATAGAGAACTTATTTATCTCATTTTTCGCACTAATTTATTATCAAAATTCTTGCACATGCTACTAATCTACAAACTAATCTCATTTAACGTAATTTTCTTACTTCAATTTCGAACGTAATTTAGGCTTTCTCGGCAAATGACCTTTTCACTTTCTCAAATTTGTCAACATTTTGTGCCCAAAATTACAGGCAAATCACTATTAATTTTCACTCTTCATGAATTGATTCTCTCTCTGAATATATATATTGGAGAACAAGATTAGGATTTGGAAAAATCAATTTCCAGCTGGACATATGTAGTTCTTTCAATTTTAATTGTAATTATTGTGCCCAAGTGTAATCATGTGGTATATATAAAAATTGGATCTAACTAAAAGCCTAAAACAACTCATTTGAGGTGTGAAGTAGTTTTTATTTAAATAATAAGTAATTAATGAATGTACTTTATTCATCTTGTACGGCAGACTTCCTACCACCAAATCTTCTAATTGAACAGCGAAACAGCTGGAGATCTTTTTTCGTGAGAGCGACATTGAGGTATATGGAATGGTTTTTGGTTAGTTTGATTTTAATTTTATTTTATGTATAAAAAAATGGATAATTTTAGTAAAACATTATTTGGGTTTTGTTTGGACTTTGAATGTTGGATTTTGTGATTTTTAAAAAGTTGAGGCATAGTTTGAATTGAGTTTGGATATTGGGGTTTGAGGGTGAAATATAGGTGTTGGTGTCTTTTATAGATTTGAGATTATTAGGTAAAAATTTATAATTTGAAACTTGGGTTTAGCAAAACTTATGCCCAAACGTCATTTGAAATGTATTTTGCCGAGTTTTGTGAGATCGCAAAGCTCGGCAAAAACCAATCCATATAGACCCTGAGTGTTTAGTTCTTTATTTTAATACCTACCACAAATAGTACAGATGGAAATCCAGATCTTGATGGATCCATATTCGGATTTAAGCTCATCAAATTCCCGAATTAAATCCTATCTAACCATATTATGTAAATCCTATCTCATCGAAAAACAATGATATTGATAATGCATCAGAATTAAATCATGTTGTTTGGTAAGACCTGAGTTATGAAAGTGAAACCATGAATTAAAATATTAACATATATATCTTATTAGACTATTTTCAAACATTGTTGATATTACCTATAAAAATAAAATATTACATATTATAATTTATTTATTTATTTTTGAATTCAGTTCAATTTATAGGATCAACATTTATATCCTCATATGTTTCGTTTCATATATATCAACGTATATTATAATACTATAACCCTATGTGCATGTCCTTCTTTCCTAGCATATCTAGAAAGTAGCTCCGAACAATTCCTCAGTTGATATTTGAGAAAGTTGTATTCAGTCTGAATTTCAGAATCTCTAAGTTAAGTTTGTAAAAGCAACTATCCTAGAGACTCTAATAATTGTCGATAATAGTACAAGCCAAGAGTCCAATCTAATTTTTCTATGTTCTATGTATGTATTGAGTTTGAGGGTGAATGAGCTAACTTTTGCGAACAAAAATAAATTATGCCTTTAGGATCACTTGAAAATTGGGTTCTTTGGCAAGCTAAATCTATCTGATATGTCTAATGGACAATTTACCTTCATGTGATATGAAAATAGGTAATTAATTACCTCTTTATGAAATAAAATAATTAGCAATTTACCTTAATGTGATATAAAATAATGAGCAATTTACCTCCTCTATAATGCGACTGTAACGTCATTTTTACATAAAAAGTTGACAAATTTAACCTTACATTTGGCAACATAATCACCCCACTTTACCCCATGTGATATGCGTAAATATATAATTTACCTCCATGTGATTTGCATAAATAAGCATTTTAACTCCATGTGATATTGCATAATAAACATTTTATCCCTTATTAAAAAAATATAAAAATTAATGGGAAGACATTGTGCTTCTTTAATTTTATAAAAATACGCATATATATTTTGTTGTTTTATTTATCACAGGGAGTTAAAAAAAACTTATTTAGAATAATAAAAGAGTTAGTTCGCTATTCATTCAATAAATAAAGAGGTTTTTTTTTTCTTCCTTTGAGAATGAAAAATAAAGAGGTCAAATTAGTTAAATTTCGGGTCACAAAAGAATGTGAGAACACTTTTTCTTGAGTGAGGCATCAGCCATGTCTTTATCACTATTGCCCTTAATGTCCAATGTTGCAGGATATATGCCAAATGGATTTTCACTACGGCTACTAAAATCAATTCTTACCCACATGTAAATGCACGCGTACCACTGCATTTCTTCATATGTCTAGTAGCAATCATCTAGTACTCTCCAATTTTTTTTTCCCCTGATAAAAGTAGTTTTTTTAGGGATATCTTACTCGATTAATTAATTAAACAAAAAAAAAATAAGTATATTATATTTATCATGTCGTTGATCAATCTTATATGAATGTTATCTAACTACAAGATAAGTATATATATTAATATATTTGTCATATAAAATATTTGAGTTCGACTAACTTGAATCTAAACAATAGTCATAATTTCTTATATAACTCAAATATTTAATTAATTCACACGTCTAAATAAAATTAAGTTATCGTGTAGACCAATTGATAAATATTTTGATGCTATACTTGAGTTAAGATTTAAACGCATGGATCAAAATTTTCATCTTTTCCTTCAAAAACATCGAAAAGTTTCCCTTTTTTAATCAAGCGAAACAAAAATAAGATGTAATTCCGAAACTATTTGTTTGCCTTAAACTATGTTATTTATCTAAATTTAGCAACTTTTATTACAATTTTTCCTTAGTGTTTCCAAAACATTCCGAAAAGTCTCGAAAAGTTTTCAATATTTGGCTAATCGAAACATACACTCGAAACAAAATTTTGATCCATGCTGCCACACTTAAGGAGAGACAACTCAAATCCACATCGTTCCTTTTAAACATATATTGTCTCTTTGTCTTACCCTGTAATTTTAATTAAGAGTATTATTAAAGTGACAAAGTTATTGGTAAGATCCTATTGACCAGAAACTTGATATTATTTTGTCTGATGAACCATATGGTTCTATACCCATGGGTTTGAAATTTTGAATGAAAAGAAAATAGCTTCTACTTTCCCTGATGTTGAACACTTTTCACATTAATATAATTTGTAACAATATTTACATTATGCACACATATACATAGGAAAATTCTTGTTAAAGTTTGGCTTAGTCAAACCCATCCAACCACAAAGTGTATTGCACTTGCTTTGTGATTGGTCACTTTCCTAGAAGTTACATCCAATCCCAAAGTAAGTGTATTACACTTGCCATGTAGTTACTTTGGGTTCGGCCACCGATCTGGGTAATATATACTCTACGGAATTTATTATCAATTTAATATAGAAATTAATAAAATAATAAACCAAGAAAAGCTTGAGGAGACCCATTAGAAAAAAGATTAAGGGTGAGTTTGACCGAGCGGTGGGAGTTCTTAAAAACACTTTTAGACATTCATTGTGATTTTTGAAGTGTTTGACCCCAATTATATAAATTGCTTTTAGTCAATCGTGATTTTAATGGTGTATGGAATTCACTATCATAATCACTTTTGGGATATCCAGAAGCTAAAAATCAACTTATTTTAGAAGTAACTAAATTGTTACTTTTGCAAAAGCTATTATCCAAAAGTAATTATTTTATCATTGAATTTTATCATAATCAATTATTGCCAAAATCCATTTTAGTAAAATTAATTTTCCTATAATTGATTTTCGAATCGCTAGGCCAAATTCTTCCTCCACTTTCAGTTGGACTATACGAGACTAGTGCTCATCCGTGTAACAAAATTTTCGTTCGATGAAATTCAGGTTATTAAATCTATACATACCTCGTAGCACAAATTTTGGAGGAAGTCTTCCTAAAAGTAATAAATCCACCGAAAGAACAAGAGGGGTGCATGCCTCGTAGCATATGCCAATTGATTTATTATTTCATACGTAATATTAAATTTGAGTAATTTCTTGCACGACCCTTTTGCCGCTATCTCTCTTTCTATTTTTTTTATCTTTTTTTATTTCAAGTTTGCGTCGTCTATATTTTTCTTTTTGGAGTGGAGCAATAATTATAGTTAGTAAATATGTTTTGATCACTACTTCACTAGTAAAGTACAAAAAAAATCCAATTAACAAATACTAATAAAAAATTTGAGGCCTCTAGCATTAGATTAAAAAAATATTCACATTTCTGATAGGATTCCACAAAGGACCTCTATAATTTTGGGATCTTAGCTTCTCCACCAAATTAAGCCTCCTTAGCTGCATCGTCTACATTGGCGATGTCCATATTTGAGTTTTATTTTTTGTAACTTTTTAAGGGCTTATGGTAGATATGGTCATTTAATCCAGATAAGTTACTTTGAATTTTATATTTCAAAAAAACACAATAACATCACGAAAATTAAATTACTATATTTCAAAAAAACACAATAACATCACGAAAATTAAATTACTATACATGTTGAAACTTTCCTTTGATCGAAATACGCTTTGTCACCATTCTTTTTTTTCATCGGGAAAGTTCTCGTCCATACCTGGTTTAATTAAATTCATCAAACCATGACAAGAGTTTTAATCGTTTTGTGATTGATCACTCTTTAGAGAGTTACATACAATTTTAAAACAAATGCATATTACTTGCTTCACTCTACTGTGAGTTACCCCTATGTTCCATAATAATTATCGTTTTAGAGATTTTTTTTGTTTCAAACTATTTGTCTGTTTAGGATTCCAATGCAATATTAATGACTCATTTTTCAATTTCGCCCTTATTTATTACATCTGAAAAAATATATACTCCCTCTTTTTTTTATTTGTCGCTTTGGACACATTTTAAAATATAATAAATAACCATTTTTTTAAAGAAAAAAGCCCAAAGTACCCTTTTAGCAAAATACTCACAATATTATTAACATTAATTACAACCATTAACAAGGAGGGTTAAATTGATACTCCTAAACGACAAATAAATGGAAACAATTTCATTTTGCAAAAGCTACGAATAAAAAAAAACCGAAGGGAATTCTCACTTCCTTGCTATCAAACATATTTTAGGTATATCTTTCCCCCAAAAATCCATGCTATTTATTAGGTTCATTAATATATGTTCAAAACTATAAAACAACAATTATTATGAAATGAAAATAGTTCATCCATTCTCAAAATCAGTATATTATACTTGTCATGTAAATATTGTAGGATAATGTTTCTTCACTCATGCATGGCAGATAGTCTATTTGTGACATGAGAACTTAAAGTAGGGGAAACTTTTGTAATTACTAAAATTTAAGGGAATTTTTTGCAATTTTACCCAACCTCAAGGTGGTGGATGTAATTAACCATTTTCAACTTTCACCAAACCCAAAACAGTGTTTAGTTTAGTGCCCACCTCTCCTTTCCACTACACATGTGTGCCTAAGTTCCTCTGTTCATATAATATATCCAACGAACCATTTCTTCTTCTTCAATGGAGTCATACCTAATTATCATGCACCTCGCCATTATTAATCAACCACACAAATAGTTCCAAATTACTCTTCCACTCTACTCCCAATTTCTATCACTAAACCAAGTTTGAATACCAATTATATGTTTTAGAAAGCACAGATGGGTGTTTGCCGCCGCCACCTACTGGCCGCGGCCCTGCTCTTCCTCTCCACCACGGCGGCGGATCCCAACGACGAGCGTTGCTTAAACCACCTCAGCGAATCATTATCCGACCCGCTCAACAACTTACGAAACTGGACCAAATCCATTTTCTCTAACCCGTGCGAAGGATCCATTTCCGCACTCCAAGGCGCCACCTGCAACAATGGCCGCATCTACAAACTTTCTCTCTCTAACCTCTCTCTAAAAGGCACAATCTCTCCTTACCTCTCCAATTGCACAAATTTACAATCCCTAGACCTCGGGTCGAACTCAATCACCGGCCCGATTCCGCCGGACTTACAGTACTTAGTCAATTTAGCCGTCCTGAATCTCTCCTCGAATCGATTATCCGGCCCCATTCCCGAACAATTAGCATTGTGTGCGTATTTGAACGTGATTGATTTACACGGTAATCTGATTTCAGGTCAAATTCCGCAGCAGCTAGGGTTGTTGGTGAGGTTATCGGTTTTTGATGTTTCGGATAATAAATTGTCCGGACCGATACCCGCTTCGTTGGGGAACCGGAGCGGGAACTTGGTTCGGTTTAATGTTAGCTCATTTGAAGGGAATAAGAAGCTTTATGGATATCCTTTACCGCCGTTGAAAAGTAAAGGGCTTTCGATTTGGGTTATTGTTGCGATTGGGGTCGGGAGTGGGTTTGTTAGTTTGGTTCTTAGTTTTACGGCTGTTTGTATTTGGTTGAGAGTTACTGAGAAGAAATTGGACGAAGATGAAGGGAAGATTAATCAACACATGCCTGATTACTGAGCTTGTTAATTAATTGGATTTTAATCTAGTCGAAATTATTTTTGCAGGTATGTTTTGTGGGTTTCTTTTTTTTTTTTCAATTATTTTTTCTTTAGTGTTTGTAAATCTCTTGACAACTACTATTATTATTATTCCATTATAATGTGTAAAGAATTAGATGAGTTAAATTTATTATGGGTTTCTTGTGCATGTATATTAAAACAAATTTGTTTAACTTATCGTATAATATGGCTGTCATGTATAATAATACAAATAAGTGTGGCCGGATTCGATTATGATTATATTCTTTCTAAATTTTATTTTATCATAGTGGATTATGCGGATTGTTAAAACATAAGATAATCTCACATAAAAAAGACTTGTATGAACTTTTGAGTATTTAATTATATGAAATACATTATGATTCATGACGAATTAAGCATTACTGATATTGTAATCAAATTTTGACACATATGATCTTGAGTCAAAATAATCCTTATCTGCATTACTGCATCAGAATTTTCAATTTTTGACGATGGGCTCAATGTTATCTCGAATGGTATAAAGTACTATTTAACATTTTAAACTCACTAGTGCTATATTTCCAATCAGTTGCGTCATTAGAATACTAATTTAAGAAATTTCGATGGTCAAAGAAGTTTCATTGATTGCCCACTTTTTCTAAATTTGGTGAATGTTTTTGGAAATAAGTTGTGATATCCTTTTTCTTTTTCCATTTATTGTCGTTACTTGTAATTCTCAAGTTTGAACCATTATTTTTCATTTATTGTCTCACATAACAAATATAATTTGACATAAAGTCTTATAAATCTTACACATCCAACTTAACTATTCAAAAAAAATATATATATATATATACACCTATTTTATTTATAAAACATTCTTTCAAAACTCAAACAAATAACATTTTCGAAACTAAATTATTTCACAAACCTCTACTACTCTCCCAACATACTTTCTCAAACACCAAACAAACATGCCCTATAATCTTTCTTATTTTCAAAATTCAGGTATCTATACTATTTACTCGACAATGACAATTTTGACACTCCTATACCATTCTTTCTTATTATTTCGCTTTTAACAACTAAATTATCCTAAACCTTTAATACTTTTTCATTATGTAATCTAACCTTTAATACTTTTTCTTTACTCTAAAACTCTAATCTTGACCAAAATGAACCAAAAATACATCTGAAGAATTATTTTTCTATTGTCTTAGATTGTTCAAAAGCATGAATCGCCTTTTTATATTTTGTGCTACAAAGCAAAGAAAAGCGTGGAAATGTATTATGATTAAAGTTGGTGTATTAAGTGGTTTTGACATAATAGCAGCCTGCTGGCTACTTGGCTCTGTTTATGGTTACAACACAAGCTGGCTACTCAGTTTTATCATATTTTAGGAGCCAATTCTTTAAGTTGACCTTATTTATTACTCCAAACTTTGTGACCAATTTAACCCATACTATCAGAAAAAGTTCAATTGTGGTCCTTGAATTTAATACCTTAAAAATATATAGTATCTTTTTAGAATCTAGAGTCACATGAATTTAGTCGAGATACATAGGCAGATGTAAATGAACATAACCTTTTAGGTGGGATGAGACTTGGACTTTTCATTTCTATTGTTTATTAATATTAATAAAGCAAAATAATTCATCACATAAGTAAAATAGAATGTATATATTGCAAACGTCTACATAATTTTCTCTCCCCACCACATAATAAATATCGTGGCAAAACTCTAGATCCTTAACTATTCATATACAATATTAAAACAAGATTTGCACATAATCTCATGTTTGTCCTCAACCATTTCAACGAGATCAAATATATATCCAGTACAAATATATTTGTGTATATATTTTTGAGAAATTAGTGTTCATAGATAGGACATATATTGCTTGACTTCTCAATAAAAACTCATTAAATTGAGCATTAAAATGTGAACTTAGGCACATATTAAGCATTAAAAGGTAACAAAATAACTTGTTTCTAGAATCTTAACATACTCTTTTATTCAATAATTAAAAGAACGAAATTGATTATTGTAAAGTATCTTATTTTTTCATATACTTGAATAAGTCCACCTAGTATAAGCACACGTTTACCAAAATGAAATATAAACTCCGTAAATACCTTGTGGAATATAGGAGCTTATAAGAAATTACAATAGTTATATACCAACCCAACCCAACTCAACCCAACCCAACCCAACTCAACATACTATTTACAAGAATCGGCCCAAATAATTTAACTGTTAAAAAGGCCAATCCCAATTACTGAACCGAGACCCACCCATTTTCACACCCGGTACCCTGTCTAAAACAAAAACCCTAATTGTTAAAACCCTAATTTCTTGGCGCCTTTTCCTTGGTCGTCGTTACATTCATACTTCCACCCAACCTGAAATTCCAATTACCAATGGCGAAAAGAAATCGCAACCCTCAGCACGGCAACTCCGAACAGAAGCAAGAACAAGAACAAGAACAACAAAAAGTCGAAGATAAACCGGTAGTTGCAGTAGAAGAAGAACAGGATGAAGAATTAGAGCAGAACTTCGAGGAGTTAGGGTTAGATCCCCGCCTCATCCGCGCCTTATCGAAGAAATCAATCGAGAAGCCTACTCCAATCCAGAGCGTTGCTATTCCTCTTATCCTGGTATATTTCCTTTTTATTTTTCATATTTAGTTTGTGTTTTATAATTTGTATTTGTTTAACGAATTTCATTATAATTTATTTACAGGAAGGCAAAGACGTGGTTGCCCGAGCGAAAACCGGTTCTGGAAAAACCTTGGCTTATCTGCTTCCACTGCTCCAGAAGCTTATTGCAGATTCTCCTTCGAAAAAGAGCCTTGCTCCTTCAACAATCATTCTTGTTCCGACTCGAGAATTATGTCAACAAGTATTTTTTCTTCACGACTTAGCAGAATTGGACTTTTTAGAATTTTTTATTCTGTGTAATTAAATGTGTTCTTTGTGTTTGATTTACTTAGGTTTATTCGGAGGTGACCTCATTGATTGAGTTGTGTAGAGTGCAGCTGATAGTTGTTCAATTAACGAGCACAATGTCTGCTTCTGACATGGTTGGTGCATAATGTAATTTAATTAGTATCAGTTAGTTTGAAAACAATTTACTTTTAATCTGCAATTATATCGTGTGTATTTGAAACTCTGAACGCAGAAAACTGCTTTGGCGGGACCTCCAGATATTATTGTATCAACTCCTGCTTGTGTGCAAACTTGCTTGTCAAAAGGCATGCTTCAATCTAAATCTCTCCAGGAATCACTTTCAACTCTTGTCCTCGACGAGGTCTGCATTTCCAATTTTATTCCAGCTTAAATAATTAGTCCTGTGATTCATTGTATGCTGTTTAATCATAGCTTGTATATCTTCCATATAATTCCATTTTGTTTGTTGAATACATTTAAACCTAAGGTAAAAAGATTGTTCAAAATTAGCTTGATACATAGAAGGAGATGCAAATCTGCAGCAGAAAAGGATAGTTCTATGAATCACAGTCATATGTACCTATTCATTCATATATGCGAACTGTTGTATCGCTTGTAAATTTGAAAATTAACTCTTGGTGTATTTTAGAAATTCAAGTGTCAACCACAAAATTATGAAAGTTTAAATTGTTTTGTAGCCCTCTAATTTCCTTAAGTTATTGAATTTTTTTTTTTTGTCAATTTGTAACACAAGAATTATAATTGTTTGTTTACAAAAACTAGTACGCGATAAGAAGTAGAAAAATATTATTACTTTTTGTCAATTGGAGTATAATATTAGAGTATGATGAACTGATGTACTTATAGCTGTACTCTTAGGTGCAGTATTTTTAAACAACTTCATAATATCCACAAGAAGTAGGAGCATTTTCCAATTATTAATATGAACATGTTCTACTCTGCATGTATTACCTGTGCATAGCTTACATAATTAGTAGCTACATGGATGGATTGATTTGATTTCTTATCAACCTATTTATGGTTTAATGATTAAATCAGGCAGATCTTCTCTTGTCATATGGATACGAGGACGATATAAAAGCTCTTAGTGCTCATGTTCCGAAACGTTGCCAATGTCTTCTCATGTCTGCTACTTCGAGGTGTGTTCCACTGATACTGTCCTAGATAGATGGGTCATAGTTGTGATTAATCTAGATTGGGATCTACAAGTTGTTCATCGGCGCCATTATAGCAATGATGGCTAGAATGCTTACACTTGCCTAAATTTTGGATTTTCTTATTCCTCTTGAAAACCAGTTAGTGGATTTTCTGTGAAGAAATCTGGAAAAGTTGTCTGCGGTGTATTGGACTGATACAATCTTATGATAGTCTGAAGTGACATGATTAACCTAAACTATACTCTTGATGTAATACTGCTTGTTCTACACAAACATTCTATTATTATGTCATACTTTGTGGACTAACTCATGCTTATTCGAATTATTGTAAATGGGAAATTTATACAACAAAATTATCTCTTAACTCTCCAATTTATATTTTGAAAAGACAAGAAGTGCATTGTTCTTAATTATAATTGGAGAAATAAATTGTTCTAACTTTTCTTAAATGGATATTCTGCAGTGCTGATGTTGAGAAGCTGAAAAAGCTTATACTACACAATCCCTACATTTTAACTTTACCTGAAGTAGGAGATGTGAAGGATGACATAATCCCTAAAAATGTTCAGCAATTTTATGTGAGTTCTTTCGTTTTCCTATTCTTCCTTGATTTTTGATAGTTTTCCACTGCCTGTATCTATTCTTTGTCCTGCTCATTGCATAATTTCAGAAAGGAATAAATTTATACTTTTACTTGTCAGATGTCTTGCTTAGAATTTAAAGGTTCATCTTGATGTTTATCAATTCACTGAGTTTTGGTTTTGATTTCTTTTCTCCGTAGTATCTGTTGTGATTGGTTCATTTCTTTATTTTGTTATTAACGTTGTCACTTTGTATAGATTTCTTGCAGTGCTCGGGACAAGCTCGTGTATATCCTTGCTCTCTTGAAGTTGGAATTGGTTCAGAAGAAAGTGCTTATCTTTACTAATTCAATTGACATGAGTTTTAGACTGAAGCTGTTCTTTGAACAGGTATAGTAGTTCCTTGTGTGCGTGCATTGTACATGCTATTCTGTAATGCTTAGTGTCAATAGCCTGAAATCTCTCACGAATATAGTTAGAAAAAGGAGAAAAAGCTTATAATCGCCCCGGTTGTAATGATTACTTAACTCTTATTAATATGTTGGTGGCTTTTGTAGCAATGGATGATAATCAGCAAGAAGAATTTCAATCATCTAGAAGGAAACATAGAGATCAAATAAATTTGTATGCAATTAAAAATCTTCAAGGGAGAAGAGTATTTTAAAGGCACCTTTAGAAAAAGTATTTTTTCACAGAGAATCACGATACCTTGGGAAGAGAGTATTTCCAAGGCACCTTTAGAAATAGTATTTTTCATAGAGAAACACAATATCTTGGTTCAGACTAGTTGGGATGTTATTAGTATGTTCTTTTCATTCAGCAGCTAATTACAGTTATTGATCTTGCAGTTTGGAATCAAATCTGCAGTTTTAAATGCTGAGCTGCCCCAGAATTCTCGTCAGCACATTCTTGAGGTGTTTGTTGCAGTTTTACAGATTCTGAAGCTTTTGTTCAATGCCCTTGCTAGGTTGCTCAAAGTTAAGTATGATATTTTGGCATCAATTTGAAACTTCATGTTTTTAATATCTCTCAGGCATTTAGTGCTGGTCTATTTGATTACCTGATCGCGACGGATGACAGTCAATCAGCAGAGGAGAGCAATGATAAGGAAAGTCATAATCCTCGAAAAAAATCTAGAAAACATTCTAAGCGCAAGTTAGATGCAGAATTTGGTGTTGTGAGAGGAATAGATTTCAAAGATGTCCACACGGTGAGCAGATGCTTTAATGACTTGTAAATCTTGCTTGGGTGTTATATTAGTTTGTTGACATCATTGTATTTGTATCTTAGAAATGAATGTTATTATACTGGGCAAGACTTTGTTACATTAATACTAAGTGAAACTTGTAACTTTTTGTTTGTCGTAAAGAGTGGGTTTAAAGAAGGATAAATTTATGATTTACTCTTTGATTTATGGTAGTTCGTGCGAAAAAGTGTGATCCATTTTCTAATGAGGTGGATTTTATAATCTTATGTGACCCAAGAGGAGGAATGTGAGTTTGAGATAAAGGATTGTATTTATAAGTTATACCTTTTGCTTATAGACATGAAATATATACCTGTGTAAGTGAGTCTACTTGCCTTCTTACTTTTGTCAAGCAGTGAGGCTCATTGATGGTTTTTCATATGTTATTGGCATTCCACTGCTTGTATCAACCAGACCAATAGGCTCCATAGTGTTACTGAAGGAATTATGCTTGTTATTCGCATTGATAATAATGAAGTGATACACCCATCACTCAGTTCAAACATGTGATGTCTTAAGACTGATTTAAGACTTTGTGTCATTTTCTTTATCTTGGTGAAAGTGTTGTAGTCACCAGATTATTTCATGCTAGCAAAAACCTTTTCATTTGATGTTTCAGTAAACATATTTATACAACATGTGTGATTGATCTTTCTTTAATTAGGTGTTAAACTTTGAGATGCCTCAAACCGCTGTTGGTTATGTGCATCGGATTGGACGTACTGGAAGAGCTTATAATACTGGGGCATCTGTCTCTCTTGTAAGATTCTTGATGAAAATTTTGACTTCCATCACAGTAAATGTTTAAATCTTCATGGAACATATATAGGGCTTGCAGCTTGCTGCATTTTTGCCATTTTTTTTTTATAGATAATAGATCCAATTCCCACCCTCCCTCCCCCCCCCCCCAATAATAGCATAAAATATAGTACTATGCTAGACTTTTCCCCAATGTTTACTTCTAGGTTTCTGATATGGCACTTTGGTGTGTTTTGCTCTTGAAATAGGTCTCTCCTGAGGAGTTGGAAATTTTTGAAGAGATAAAATCTCTTATGGGTGAAAATGACACTGAGGAGTCGAAGTTTATTGCTCCATTCCCTCTGCTTAGTAAGAATGCTGTAGAGTCCTTACGATACAGAGCCGAGGTAAATGTGGATCTCTTTTTCAGCTAAAGTAAAAATTTGCACATACAAGTAGGTCACCTACTTCAATATTTTGTTATATATGGTTTGGGAGAATGTTGAATCTGACCCTGTGGAATTTTTGTGGCATATTAGTTTTTTGGAAACCTTTTTTTTATTGATGTAAGTTGGTTTTTAAAAAGTGACTAAATCTTGACAGTGAGCAACTACTTCATCTTGATGTTTTTCAAATTTATGCCTTTTTAGCTGTTTCAGACCTGTATTTGCTAACTATGAACTCTTGACCCACTCAACCCACCCACATATTACAAATTTGCTTAAGAAGCTTCCATTTATCGTTTACTGTTTTGGGGTCCCAATATTATGAGTCGGAACTATTTTTCGCTGTGCCAAGTACTCAAAATTATAAACCCCTATTACAATTGTTGCCCTATTGAGCAAAAAATTTTTTTAGAAGACAGTTATCTTAGTATGTTAACATGGACTAGGTTTTTTTCAGGATGTTGCAAGGAGCGTAACAAAAATTGCAGTGAGGGAATCACGTGCACAGGATTTAAGAAATGAGATTCTCAATTCTGAAAAGTGAGTCATCTTCTTTCAAGAGCTTTTCTTAGAAGATTACTGAGACTCTTCGCTTATACTTCTTAGATGTGTTTGAAACTTAATTCAGGCATTCATTACCTTTTCAATTATGATACACTTCAATCAAATTTAAGCTGCTGTTGCTCATTCCTATTAAATTTTGTAGGTTAAAAGCTCATTTTCAAGATAACCCCAAGGACTTGGGTAAGGGCTTTTTTGGCATGATACCAACAATCTTAATTATATACGACTAATTAATTTGATACGACTCTGGTTATATTTGAACAGACCTATTGAAACACGACAAAACTCTGAGTAAGAAGGCACCAGCTTCCCACCTGCGCGATGTGCCCGAGTACTTGTTGGACCCAACAACCCAAGAAGCTAGCAAGATTGTAAAGCTTGCTAGAGCTGCCATGGGATATTCCAATTCTAATCGTCGCAAAGTATTTAAAGGAAAATCCAAAAGAAACAGAAATCCTCTGAAAACATTCTCAGCTGCTGATGTAAATGTTCTTCTAACTGCTCCTTTACATTTTCTAAGCATTTTCAAAGCATACGATGTTATCACATTTGTAACAATGTCGTTCTGGTTCAGGGACCAAAGAGGTTGCATAAAGCTGGCATGAAGAGGAAAGGAAACGACGAGTGATGTCCGGGGCAAGGCCGGTCCTACATATTGGGGGTTTCTAGGCGAAATTTAACTTGGGCCCCGTTCTAAAAGAAAAAATCATTATTAAATGTATCTTTATTATTGTAAAAGTATTTTATAAGAATTTACATGGTTTATGTCAATATATTTGTGATAGATATAGATAAAATTATTAATCAACCTAATTATTTTTAAAACTTCACTCGTAATATATTTTTAAATTATAACAGTTAATTTTAAAATCCTTCTGGAAAAAAACACAAATACTAAAGTATTATGGATATAATTATAAAAGTATATAACTAATGTACACGCTACTCAAAGAATTCTTGAATGCTTATTTGGATACTATTTGGGCGGCACTAGTTTTGATGCCGGAATGCACCAATTTTAAATTGAGATTAGCCGGCTTAACCGTACCTTTCCAAAAGAAAAAGAAAAAAAGGTTTCTTTCACTTTGCTTAAATGTAAAAAATTACATGTGCATCTTTTGTTTAGCACCAATTAATCCTATTCCAAGTGTGGCCTGAGAAATATACTGATACTCGAACAAATCGTAATTTCTAAGAATATAATTATATAAATTAAAGTTTAAGCAATATTCTATAGTCTTTGCTTTTATATTTATTACAAAGACAATCAGGAGCTTGCTTTATGTATTCTATATATATACTAGTCCAATTGCAACGCGCAAATGCGTGGTTTTTGTTGCCTAGTTTTTTAGCTATCGGTTCATTATGGTAATTAGCTTTTCGAATACAAGCTCCTCAATTTCGTGACATTGCCACCAAGCCATGGCCTTTAAGTCCTCCTGGCCAAAACGTACACCTTGGAAACGACGACTTTGTTTAAAAACATATGATCCTACATCACCCATTTCATGTGAAGAGTATCACGCCCTTAATACAAGAGAAGATCATACAAACAATTTTACCGCCTATAATGGACAATTTATCTTCCATTGATATGAAAATAGTCAGTTTACCTCTTTGTGAAATGAAATAATAAGCAATTTATCTCCTTGTTTGTGGTGGTCTTGCACATACACTCTATAATGCAATTGAAACTTCATTTTCATGTAAAAAATGACAAATTTATCCTTACCATTGACAACATATTCACCTTACTTCACCACACGTGATATGCCTAAATAGATAATTTACCTTCATGTGATATGCGTAAATGGACACTTTAACACAATTTACCTTCTTGTGATATGCGTAATTGGATATTTTAACTCCCAGTGGTATTGAATAATGGACTTTTTACCCTATTGTATAAATGTAAAACTCAAGAGGAGACCATGTGTATTTCTCATATATAAGAACATAAGGAGTTATTTCGCCTTAACTTTTCCACTGTCTTGTGCCGGCCTATAAAAGGGAGAAAAGAACAATTTTGACAAATTACTCATCTAGGCCATGAGAAAGATATTTTGTGAGAATAATAATAAGGAAGATAAGACAAACTTACAAACTTGGTCTGCTGCCATAGTTCACGTTTCCTTTTTCATTTTTTGTCCTTTCACGCTCATGTGTCATTCATCCAACTCCAATGAATTAAATCAACTGGGGTAGGATCTAACTAACCCCAATATAGTTTCTTAATTAATATATCTAATGAGAATCCAATGACAAATATAAAATATATATAATATATATGCAAATGATGTGCAAGAGCAGTTGACAACATCGAAATGATGAAGCCTAAGCATTTTGTGCTGGTCCATGGTGCCTGCCACGGTGCATGGAGTTGGTACAGAGTGGTTCCTCTCCTGCGTGCCATGGGCCACCGTGTCACTGCCCTCGACATGGCGGCTTCCGGTGTACATCCAAAGCGAGTGGAGGAGATCCACTCTTTCTCCGACTATTGTGAGCCGTTGATTGAATTCATGGAGGCTTTGCCGCTAGATGAGAAGGTGGTTCTTGTGGGCCATAGCATGGGTGGTCTTTGTATATCAATTGCTATGGAAATGTTTCCTCAAAAGATTGTTGTTGCTATCTTCGTCACAGCTTTCATGCCAAGTCCTCATGTTGATGTTCATGCTATTTTTGAGGAGGTAATGATATATTTGAATTTCCATTTAATTGCAAAATCTTAATTAGCTCGTTTACCCAATTACATATGTAGTGTATCGATTACATTTGCCGCGCGATATTAAGTAACTTCTTGTTACCAAAATGGATTGAGTCTAGTGTAATAGAGTAGTTCCCACAACTTGATGAATTTAGTTTCAGATCCGTGTTAGGAAAAGTGACACTTGATGCGTCTAACCGTCCCTCGAAGAGGAATAAGTCGGGTCTTCGGTTGAGATAAAAATAAGCAAGTTGTTGTAAAGAAGTTTGTCATCGGAAATGATAAAATTGAAGAGATTAAACAAGTGTATATACACAAGTATTTAAAACTTCGTCTTCATTTTAATACGAGACTATATTTCAACTATTGTAATTTACTATGGTAAATTTTGCCAATGAGATTGTAGCCGGGTGACAGAGCTGAGGTCTCAAAATCAAAGGTTATGAGTATGATTCTCAGTAGTGTTTAATTGGGCTTAAAAAACAAACATAACCTAGTTCAATCGAACTAGAGGGGCTAGAACTTTACCAACCCAACGCATTTAATTTCCATTGCATATATAATTATACAGAGCAATAAGCATCGAGGTTCTTTCATGGACTCCGAATTCTCATACAAAGAAGGAGGACAGGACAAACAACCAACCTCAATCGTCTTCGGATCCAACTTTTTATCCACCACAATGTATCAACTCTCACCTCCCGAGGTTAGTAATTCGACAAATTAATTATAACATCATGAAATGTTTTAATTGAAATAAGATACGTATATAGGATCTTACACTTGCATCTATGTTGGTTCGACCAATCGGCCTGTACGAGGACAAAGATTTGCTGAAGGAAACAGTTTTAACAGCAGAAAATTATGGGTCAGTTGCTCGTGCTTATATAGTTGCTGAAAATGATAACATATTGAAAGAGGAGTTTCAGAAGTGGATGATAGAAAGCAATCCTGCCGATGAGGTTCAAATCATATCTGGTTCAGACCACATGGTCATGTTCTCCAAACCTAAGGAATTGTCTTCTTTTCTGCAAGAGATTGCTCTAAATTCTTATTGTTAGTTAATTTGAACTACCATTTACAATATATATAGTTACTAAGTTTAATTGTTTGTTTTTGTGCTTTTCTTCTTTTTACTTGTATGTTTGCTGTAAGGGCAAAATTTATTTGTCCATTCAATATCTTGTCTTTAGTACCATGTATTATATGCTTATTGCGTTATATATATATACAACTGTTGCACGAAATAATATTTTATTTTGAACATTTTGATCCCTTTCGAAATTTGTTACTACTCCGTGTTAGAAGGTATAAACCTTCATATATGACTTGACTTGATCGGAGAAGATGACCGGAAAGGAAATCTGTTATAATAGAATTATAATTGAACGGAGAGAAAAGGAAAATCTTTTATTAATAAACTGAAAATACAAAAATGAATCTCACACCTAACCTGAGAGTTCTAACCCTTTATATATACAAGTGGAAAACAAACTACAAATTACAACTCAATACACAAAACAATGAAAATTACATAATGACCCCTAAACTAATCTAAACTATTCTAAAACAGAAGAATGACTTATTCTAATAGTCCCCCGCAAGCTGGACCATAAACATCGTTAATGGCCAGCTTGGACAGAATAAACTCAAAAGTAGGCCTAGCTAAAGACTTTGTAAATATGTCTGCAAGTTGCAGCCTGGAGTTGATAGGCAAAATTTTGATGTTTCCTCTTGAAATATGATCCCTTATGAGATGTACATCCACATCAATGTGTTTAGTTCTCTCATGATAGATTGGATTAGAAGCTAAGTCAATGGCAGAAGTGTTATATCACAATAGATAACAGGAGTGAGTGTCTTTGTAAGTTGAAAATCTTTCAACAAGTATTGAATCCAAAGTAAATCACTAGTGATGTAGGAGAGTGCTCTATATTCAGCCTCAGCTGAGGACTTGGAAGCTGTTGGCTGACGTTTGGATTCACATTGAAGGATTCAGTGGTAGTGTTGAATGTGGGTACATGTGGAAATTGTGAAGCATGGGCAGAATGAACTTGATTTGATTTCTGGATATTTTGATTTGGCCTTTGAAAGTTGGACCTATATCCAGGGGAAAATCAATGTAGCCTATAGCAAGTGTCTTTAGTGTGACCAGGCATGTTACAATGAAGGCAAAATGGTCTTTCTTTTCTGCGGAATTGAGGGTTGAATGGTGGTCTTGAGGAATTATTATGAGAAGGAGAGGTGAAGTTGGAAAACTGACGAGGGGGTAGTTGCTAGGGGGGTTTTTGCTAACAGAGGATAAAATAGAAGGTGGAGTGGATATGGATGAAGTGTTGGTAAAAGCAAGGGAAGAATTTGAATCAGTGTCATGAGAAGAGCTATTCAAAGCCTTATGAGCCTCTTCTTGAGAAATCAAACTAAAAGCCTTCGTAAGAGAGGGTAAGGGATCCATCAACAATATCTGAGTGCGCGTGCATTAGAATAAGAATCATTGAGCCCCAATATAAGCTGGACATTAAGCATTCTTAATGGACAGCTTGGAAATAAAAGAACCAAACGACGATTGAGATAAAGTCGGCAACAAGTGTAGAGATCATATCTTGAATAGTATGAAACCATATATGAACCACCTAAATTTCTTGAACCTTGATAGATGAATTGATGATCGGACCAGAGAAATCCGAAGAAACCGATATTGAAAATTGGATTATCATAAAGATCAAAGCAATTGCATGAACATAATTGCTGAAAATAAAAGAGAGAATATGATGATATGAATCTGGACTAGATTGATGTTGGATTACTGAATAAGAATCGAAGAATAAGCAGCAGGAGATCGTTGTTTTATTGAGAGATGAATATATTGTCTCTTTGCTGGAAATAGAAACACTCTATGAAGTTGAATCCTAGACTGAATTTCTAGAGATGAAACCCACCGGAGAAGAGTAAGATGAATTATTTGGATATTTAACAGAAAAACTTTCATACGAATGATGATGATTTGATAAGTGATCATGTTGGAGAAGATCACCGGAGAGATTGACGGAAAAACAAAAACTTAACAAAGGAAAATTATGAGTATAAAATTATGAGATTGATTTCCTTGATGAATATGTGAATCGAGAGAAGTGCAAGTCTACCATGATTGCCGGAGATTATTGATCTATTATAACTGATTGAATATTGACATAATTGGAGTGAATATGATATATGATAATTTTGATATGATAGAGCGATGGAACTGAGAAAGCAAACTGAGAAAAATTGAACTAGAAAAAAGGAAATTATTAACAGAAATTCTGATCTGAAAACTGAAACTGATTGCAAAAAAAAAAATTCAACGGAAATTTCACAAACACTTTCGAGGTGATTATTGAGCCAAGAATGTGGAATAATCAGGTAACAAATTGATTTCTTCGGAAAAAAAATTTGATATGTGAAAGAATCTTGATATATGTCATAATTATCAGACAAAATTCAAATTCATAACACAGTGAAGACAAAGAAGAATAAGAAACCTGCAAATTCCATGTTTTGCACAAGTATATGTATTTGTAAGATTTCTTGAAAGAATTTTGAGGGTAAAAAAAATATATAAAGATGAAAGAATTTTGAGAACAGATATAGGTTATGTAGTATCTTAATATATATAAAAAAAATGAAGTAAATAAAAGATTGTATAGATCAAACCCGGATATGGTTGGTAGAATAAAATTCTGTTGAATCTTGATTGTTTGGTGTTGAATTTGTGAAAATATGATGATGACTGGAACTGGTGATGATGATGATGATGCAGGAAAAAAATCTGGAGAGACTGGATCGGATGATATCTTTTTTTTTTTTTTTTTTTTTTTTTTTTTTTTTTTTTCTTGATGAATTCTGAACGTTTGATTTTCTTGAACTGTGGATTTCTGAATGTTATTGCTGTTTGCTTCTTGAATGACGGATAGCCGGATTCTGATGAAATGAAAAACGATTTGTGTGTGGCTGAAAGGTGAAAGTGGCTACTGGAAAAGTAGCAGAATTGGGAAGAAATTTTGAGATTACAGCGGATTGAATTTCTTCAGAAACATTGTTGAATCACCATGAATGAAAAAAAAAAATGAAAAATGATTCTTTGGGACAAAAAATCAAACACTTTAAGCGCTTCTTGAGGAAAAATCAAGAAGGAATTGATTGGAAATTTTGATTGGAAGGATTAAGGGTTGAGGAGGTAAGTAATTGAAAGATGTAAAACTTGTGAGAATTGATATGTTCTTGAGTGAATCTTGGATATGTAAAGAAGAATATGAAGGAAATATGAACAGATTAAGAAAAAAAAATGTATGTAACAGATTGGGATGAAAAACAGAGATGGAGAGTTGTTGAAAATCTGATGAACTGGAGATGATTCTGGGTAGTCGCAGATGAATGAATGTCGGATTGATGATCTTAAACAGAATTTTGCTACTGGATAGGAACTAATGTGAATTCTGCTGTTTCTTCTGAAAATTTGATTCTGTTATGTATCTTGAATGGAAAACCACCGTAGAGAAGAAGTTAAAGAAAACTGGATTGCAGCGGAGATGAAATACAATGGTGAGATTTGAGATTTTTAGAGATTGGCTGCTGATACCATGTTAGAAGGTATAAACCTTCATATATGACTTGACTTGATCGGAGAAGATGACCGGAAAGGAAATCTGTTATAATAGAATTATAATTGAACGGAGAGAAAAGGAAAATCTTTTATTAATAAACTGAAAATACAAAAATGAATCTCACACCTAACCTGAGAGTTCTAACCCTTTATATATACAAGTGGAAAACAAACTACAAATTACAACTCAATACACAAAACAATGAAAATTACATAATGACCCCTAAACTAATCTAAACTATTCTAAAACAGAAGAATGACTTATTCTAATACTCCGCGTGTTTTTTTGAAATTGTCAAGAATCAATCTGTATTGATAATTTGCAATGAAATACACATGTGAAGTTGTGAACCATGGAAGCAAAATTTTATTTTCAAGTATTGAAAAGATAGTTTTACCCATAATTTTCGTTGAGTGTTAATTAGTTAGTCAAATCTATAACATTTTTGCGGTTGAATAATTGTTGGTTGATATATATGTGTTATTTTAATTAAAATGTTTCTAGAGAGATCTTTATTGTAATAACCAAAAGAAATAAGAAAACCATTATTTAGAAAACAAACAAAACCCTTTAATTAGGAAAGAACTTGTACCTTTAATTCCTTCATCGGCTTGCGTTTAAGGAACTAGTTTTAATTCCCTTTCATTGGGCTTGTGACTAAAGAAGTTCTGCAATTGGGCTTCTTAGATAATTATTTTGGAGATATTTAGAGAGGTTATATATGACAGAGTTCAAAAACTCTTGGCGACTCATAGTTGTAATTAAATAGATTAAAGGTACATACAAAAATACTAGAAAAATATTTCTCTTAGTAAAATATATTTACTGGTTACACTTATTTTTCAAACACCCTATAATAAAATATGTTAAATACACTTGAATTTTACTAAATTCATCTAAGAAGTCAGCTCAAAAAGTGAAGCATAATTTAAAATATATATTTGTTTAGTCCTGGTTTACCTCTATTATCAAGAAGTGGAAATTTAGATAAATATCGATGCATGATACACTTCATGTCATCATATGTGAGAGGATTCCTTAGGGATGATCCAACATGATAAACCAATAAATCTCATGCAGATTTTTCATTGTTGGACTAGGTTCTCCGATCCCAGGCCACCAGATCAAGATTCCTTGAGGTTTAATTGTATTATAAAGAACTCTTTAACGTTTCAAAAATTATAAGGAGATTCCCCTAATCAGAAGATCGTTAGTTAATCGACCGAAATTATAAAATGCATGTCTAATATATAATTAAAATACCAAGTGATTTACACGCAAATTATCTGAGGTTTAACTATATTCCAAGAAACTAACATGACGTTTCAGAAATTATATAATGTATTTTAATTGTAATGAATAGCAAAACTGAGGTCCTATGATCAAGAGGTCATGAGTTCAACTCACACTAATGTGAATTTTCCTCTAATTTATGTTTGATACTGATATATTATTTAAAATTATCTGTACTTTGACAATTAATAAAATGGTAAATGATGTACCGATTCATGATTAATTATATGTTATATTAGTTAACTAGAATTTTATATAAGTACCATTTTTTAGGATAAGTGATAATTGCTTATATACATATATTTTTTTTCTGATTTTTCAATGGTTTAATCCATTTATAGGCGAGTTAGACAAGTAGATTGAGAACCTCTCCCACATGGTATCGTCACAAATATAATTAAACTACTTATAAACACTAGTAATAAATTAAAAAAATACTCACATTTGTGAAATCGAACCTAAAATCAATCTTACCATTAGATTACAACCTCATCGTTAGTAGCCAATTAATATAAATATTATGTACAAATCGATCAACATATTCACGTTGAATAAATCAACATAGCACAATCAGGTAAACATATATCGGCAACTTAACTATTTAGTTTGGTAGAGATTACCTAATTAATAATAAGTATAATTAATAGTTTGGCTAAGTAATTGATTAAGACGAAAGTATCTGCCAGCTGCCTAGCTGGCACCAACTAATCCATTTGGACTGTATATAAAGAAGTGTATCAGCATCAAACAATCTTTGATTATTTCTCATATACTATTATTTATGCTCAAAGAGTAAGGGCCTGTTTGTCTCGCCTTTCGGAGAGTGGTTTGGGAAAGTGATAGAGGTTTGAGAAATAATCTCGATTTGCGTAATGTTGTTTGTTTGGGTTTTGGGAGAGTTGTTTGGGAAAGTAGCCGCAATTTTTGACTTTTCTAATATAGAGAAAAATAGAAATAGAGTAAAAAAGTGGCCTGTTTGTTTGGCCTTTCGGGGGTGGTTTGAGAAAAAAATTACTGTAGCTAATTAATTGGGAGAGTGGTTGGATTGTTTGTTTGGCCTTTCCGAAAACCGAAATTTTTTTCGGAAAAGCGAGACAAACAGGCTCTAAGTTATTCAAATATATTATACATATCAAATAAAGTAAAAAATAAGGAGTTGGAAAAGGATATTTCGTCAGCGACCAGAGTCGGATGACAATATCATATAAAAGTATAAACCATAGGTCTATATATATTATTATGTTTAAATAAAAATGGAAAAAGACAGATAGATGATAGCTTAATTTATATATTTTAATTAAAATATGGATTACATATTTATGTGCTAAATTATTCAGTTGTTTTCAACCATGAACACGTATGTGGGGAGATGGGGTCATCGATCAGTCGTAACTTAGTTCCTCAAAATGGTCTTTATTATAAAAAGAATTATTGGAGTTTCAAGAATCATTGTACATTCAGTTGTAAAAATAACTTATTTTAACAATTTCTGAATCAGGCACGAAGTTTGGTTTGCTACATATATTGGTTGAAAATGTATAAAACATCTAGAAAACATTAAATGCAAGTAATGTGCCCTGAATAGTTTTTTTTTTCTTTTCAGAAAATGTGTTGTGAATAGGTTTGCCCTTTTATGAGCATCAAATTACTTTTGACTCGTTTTGATGTAAGGCCATCTCCAATGGTTGAGGGCTAGAGCCCGGGGCCCTGCTTGGTCGTCTCTAATGGTTGGGGCTCCGTGGGGAAATTAATTCAATTTTTTTTTTGCCCACTCTCACCTATTAATATTATAGTTTTAATTTTTTTTAATATTAATATTAATAATAGTAATTATATTAGTACTCGTAATTTAATTATTAATTATATTAAAATATTAATATTAAATAGAATATTTAATTAAAGTAACTTAAAATTAATACATAATACACAAACAAATATTTTTATAACACGGAAGAAAATACAAGAAAGAAAATACAACAAACAACAATTACTTTTAAATTTACAAGAACATGTTAATGCAAAATACGGTTAAAAATGAGTGTTTAAATTTACTTTTCTTGTCTATTTTAGAATATATTTAAATATTTAATTTATATTAAGTATTAATCTAAATTTTATTTGTATGAGTGTTTATTTTGTATTTTTAACTAATTTCGTATTTTAAAAAAAAATTATTTGTATGAGTGTTTAATTAAATGGACTATTTCTATATTTATTAGTATATCATAATTTTATTTATGTGTTACTTTAAATAATTAATCATATTATATACTATATAATTAAAACAACACATTAATCAAAATAACACATTAATTAAACAACACATTAATTACAATAACACATTAATTAAAATAAAATACTAATTAAAACAACACATTAATTACAATAATACACAACATTAATTAGGTTTAAATACACAACAATATACATAAATACACAACATAAATACATAAATACACACATAAATACAACACAAAAGAAAACAAAAAAAAATAAAAGGACGGACGAATCAGGTGCCGTCACTTGGCGGCACCTCACTACAAGAAATCTCATATTTGGAGACGATTTTTGTTGCTACGCTGAAATTTTGGTCCCTAAAAATTACGTTAGGGTACGAAAAGCATACATCATCCCCTAAAAAGACTTTCTACGAACTTTTTTTCATCCCCAATTCTCATATCTATTTGAAGACAACTTTGCTCGTCCTTAATTATAACATTTTGGTACAACTTTAAATTTTCGTGCCAAAATGGACCTTTCAGCGCGCTCAAATTTCGTTCCCAAATAAATTAAGTTTTTGGCACGCTGCCACTTTGTCCCAATTGTTCCCAATGGATCAAGACAAACTGAAAGGCCCAGTTTCTTATTTTCTTCTGAATTTCGTGTCCAATTGAAATTAAGCGGTGGTAAACTCGTAATATATGGAAAAGCCATGGATTTCGTGCCCAATTGAAATTAGACGGTGGCAAACTTGTAATATTAAAAAAATTCAAGGACGTGTGTAGACTCACAATACTTCCACCTGCGCCATTATCAGACGTTAGCTTTAATCCAAAATTCCTTGAAATTCATAGCTTAAATTCTCGAAAATTGGCGAGCTTCACATTCAGAAGATTATGAATATGTTTCGCCTCACAATCCTATAGTGTGAACATTTATTTTAGCAGAAATGAGAACCGGAATCTCTCCAATTGAAAATTGGTAAATCTCAATTCTGTTTGCCCTAATTTCGACGATTTTTTTATGTTTGCACGAATCTTTCATATTTTTCAATGTCTTGTACTAATTAGCAATTAATTGAGCTCCTTTAGATGGTAATGCGCTTGGTGAGGGCTTACGTTTTATATTCTCTTTCTAGTGTTATTATGTTGACTAAATCTTCGGAAGTAATTGAATAATTTCTAGTGGTAATGATAATTTTGCATGATCTAACAATGTGGTGAATAATTTTTGTTTGAGTTTTTGAAAAATATATATTAATTTGGAGATTGAGCTGTGAGTCGACCCCATTGTACAGTTATGGTCATGGTGAGGAATGAGCTATGAGTTTTTGAAGTGTTCTCAATGTTCTGGTTGTTTAATTTTCAATGGTCATGTACTGGTATGTTCATGGTAGGGAATGAGCTAGAGTTTTGAAGTGTTCACAAAATTCAAGTTGTTTAATTTCAATGGAATCCTCAATTTCTTATAATGAGTATTTTTTTGATCCATTCTACAGATACAATGATGATGATGATGATACTCACAGTATTGCTCAAGAAAAATCAAGGCTCTCTCTTTTTCAAGCCTTACAAAAAATAGAAAAAGGTTTGACAATGCATGGGCCTTCTATTTATTCATATAATATTATTTCAAGATGCCTTTGAGATTGCTATTATCCATTTTATGTTGGTACTTTTATGTCCTTTTTCCTGTTTTCCTTTTTACAACCGAATAAGCCTTGTCAAATCTTCATTAGTAATTCAATTGTGTACATAAGCGTAACTTTCTTGAGTTATTATCCATTTTTGTACTTTAATAAGCATTGATGTTGTTATGCCTCTTCTTGAGTTAGAGTTGTTGAAAACAGAGCTCAAAGCTCTTCTAAATAGAGCATAACTTTCGATAGAACACTTGTATTTTCTGATCATACATGTAAAGAAAATTCTATCTGCCTTGGGGTGATTTTTGCATTATATTTGGATCTTCTAAATAGATCATACTTTTGTTCTTTTCTTCTGGTTCCTCTGCTCAAGAGATTCTTTCTATCTGCCTTGGGGTGATTTTTGCATTATATTTGGATCTGCATTATCTTTGCCTAAGGGTCGTTTGTGATACCATTACTTTGTTGAGAATCTCTTGCATGTAGCTTTTAGTTATTTTGTGAATATGAGGTAACCAGTGGAATGTGGTTATAAGTCATTCATACGCCGTTTGAACCATGCATTCTGTCTTGATTAGTATGTGTATATTTTATGTTTTTACTTGATGTTATCTAGCTGATAGAATTGGTAAGATTCTATCACCGATTGTACATTACTATGTTAGCGGATTCTTGTTTCTCCATTTATGCCAATATAAGTAAATTAGGAATCTAAATTTACTGCAGCAAGCATGCTTTGATAAGTGTCAATATAAGACACTGTATGTGTTTGGTTCTGTGGATTCCATTGTGTTTTATTTTTCAGAACACCTTATGTTCAATGCATTCGTAATTTTCGAATTCATGTAATTTGCAATCTTAGGTTATATGTGTATCGTCATTGTGGATTGTGCTTTTGAGTTCTATTTTGTTTAAGTTTAATCCTGTTAACGATAATTTGTGATCCGTTGTAAGTTCTTCACATTCAATCTTTATATGATTCGATTTATGCACTTTGACACTAATTTTACTAATTTGTATTGGCAGGACGATTCTTGACATATGCTACCATGTAAGTTTTTGTGAGTTAATAAGTGTAATCATCTCGTTAGTTGAAATATACAGTCCGAATCTTGGTCTAATAAACTTTGTATATATTTTCAACATTCTTGTAAACTTCAAAATTAAGTTTAATTCTATTTTGAATCAATTGTACATGAATGAATGTGTATTTGGTTTGTCCAATTCAGTGAATGTTGATCTATTAATCATGTTATATATATTTTGATTATTGATGCTTGATGGAAATGAAAAGCAATTATAAATTAGATTATTGTAATAATTTAATCAGATATTTTGTTACAATAGTAATAGGTGTTGTGCTTTAATGAGATTTGGGTGCTTTACTGAGATTTGGGTACGAAATGTACAAGGGAGCATTTTTACATATAAATTTCGTGCAGAAAAACTAGTATTTCTGTACAAATATTAAATTTCGTCCCCAAAGGAAGATTTTGGCTACGAAATTGATGAATTAGCCAAGAAAATATATGTTTTAGGGACGAAATAAACTGTCCACAAAGGCGTAGAATAGGCGACGAAATGCTCAAGTGTCGCAATTACTGACATAATAGGGGACGATTTGCACAATTTTGTACACAATTACATTTAGCGTCGCGGCTTTGGCGACGACCCTGGCGACGAATTTATTTCGTCTTGCTTGACTATTGGCGACGAAATTTCTATTTTTAGCGACGAAACTTTTCGTAGTTAAAAAGCTAAATTCTTGTAGTGCCTGTTATAAAGAGGGGCGCGTGTTCTCCAAAAAAAAAAAACCCAGCCCCTCATCTTCTCTACTCGCCCCCGATCCCCTTACCGTGCCACCCCGCAGCCCCAGCCCGCACCATCTCCAGTGGTTTTCCGCCGCAGCCCCGCCCCGAGCCCAAGCCCGGCCATCACCATTGGAGATGGCCTAATACGTATTTTTTTTAAACAGCATATATATAAAACCGGCGTTTTATTTTAAGTTATATACACATATTAATCGAGAAGAATAAGATTAGATATTTTTTTTAACAAGAGTGGATATTTAATATTTCAATTTTGATAACTGTTTATCTTTAGCTCTTCGGGTTGATTCAGACTGCATTTTTGTTCAAATATAATAACTAGAAAAAAAAAAAAAAAAGTAAAATTGGTACACCAATTAATTTTTGTTTACGTTTTTATCCATTTATATATTATTACAAACTACCATATATCTATTGAATTGACTACACTTTTAGTTCACTTGAGCCTAATTGAAGAATTAGCCCAAATTTTGTAACTTGCGAGCCTATGACCTCAATTTATGGATTTTAATAGTATACTTTGTATTATGCACCCCAAAGTTAATACACTTGTGCACTTTCCACCTAAAAATTAAACATTAGAACATTACACAGCCATTATGCATTAGACACTTAATTTTTTAAAAATGATAAGAAGACATGAATGTTATTTAAAAAAAGAAGTTAATGTACAATTTTATTAGTGAAAATTTCCATATGTTAACTTTTAATGGCATGTCGCACCAAAATACCTCAATGTATTTATTATTCACATACGAAATACACACATGTATTATTTTTAATGGGAAAATACATAAAATGTTAATTAACATATATATTTCTATACTATATCTATTAGCAAATATTTAATCATGTTCATGTAGCAAAAAAATCCCTCTACAGTCTACACACTGAAATTCTTGTATGTATAAATCGCGTCTGTTATTTAATTTTTTTAGTAAATTTAACATTTAAATGTATATATCATAAATAATGTCAATATAAAACATTTTGTTTAAATATGACCTCATATTTATTTGAAAAGAAAAGTCTGCCACACACATGTTGTGCATAGAAGTCCCCACATCTCGCTTATTGCTTTCTTCCCGTCCTTCACAAATTACGCCATTTTCCAACCACAAAACAAATTTCACCATTAATCTATCCTACTACAAAAACTTCATCTACATTTTCAACCCCGAACCTTCGCGTAGAGCAAAGAAGAATTTATCCACTTTCTCCCTTCGCCACAATAAAACTGCAGTGTTTTCGCGGTGGAATTGTGGTATTAATAATTGTAAGAATATTGCAGTGATGGATGATTACATTGTAGGAACATTATTTGCTTCTTTGTTTGCTGTTGTTTTCGTTTACGTTTTGCGCCTCAGATCTCACCGGATTAAGAAAAATGAGAAGGTAATTGATACTGGTTACGAGATTCAGACCAACCCGACGAATGGGGAAATTCGACCCGTAGAGGATTCGGATCCAGATGTTATTATAGTCGGTGCCGGTGTTGCGGGTGCTGCTCTGGCATATACCCTTGGGAAGGTCCATTTTTGTTTTTTATTATTTGTTTTTTTATGTGAAATATAATTATTAGAATGAAATTGAAATTGAACTGAGTAGAATTTTGTATGGAAAATGATAATCAAGTATGATGGATAATTCATAGAAGAGGTATTTGTTCAAGGGCTTTTTATTAAGGAGGATCTGGAGCATAGATTAATTTTTTGTTTCTTTGTTCTCGATAATTTTTTAAGAACATTTGGAAGTATATGCAAATGAAAGGAAAATATTGTATGAGTACTACACAATAGTTTCATTTCGATTGACCCCCAAAACAGGAACTTTTCAATGTTTTGAGTGGAAACATATGAAAACTTTGATACATCATCTGGAGACATTTATTGCCTTAATCTTTTACTTGATTCGAATAAAATGTTGTTGTTGTTATTGTTGATGTCATCATTGAAATTTCTTGTTCTAGATGTAGGATGTAATTTGTTTTGGTTTTTTACTGTAGCATCAGGAAATCCAGAGTTATTTACTGTTACTTTAATATATGTTTTGATTTGGCTGCATTTGAGTGGATTTATATGTACATATGGATCATAGAGTAATTGCATTGACCTCCCTGAAATTTGAACTATTTGCATCCACTGAACTATTGGCATCCATCTCATTGGAGCAGAGTGATTGGCATGTCTCTTTAATTTGTCTTACTCGAACTAATTTTTGATTAAATAAATGCAAGTTGCTAACGAAATCAAATTAATATAAATTTCCGCTAATATTGCAGGATGGCCGGCGAGTACGTGTCATTGAAAGAGATTTAACAGAGCCAGATAGAATTGTTGGTGAACTATTACAACCAGGAGGTTACCTCAAATTAGTTGAGTTGGGCCTTGCAGGTATAATTCAAGTTCTTCTCCTAATATTTACGTTTTTTCTCTCAGCTAGGTTTTAGTACACGAATACTATATGATGCTCTTTTGGTGAAAAAACTTGTATTTTGTTAACAGAATCTTCAGCCATGTATTTTTCTCAATTATATAAACTTTGCAATAAACTTTTACACTTTATGCTGCAGATTGTGTTGATAATATTGATGCCCAGCGTGTGGTTGGATATGCACTATTCAAAGATGGAAAAAACACTAAATTGTCCTATCCTCTTGAAAAGTTTCACTCAGATGTTGCAGGAAGAAGTTTTCATAATGGTCGTTTCATACAGAGGATGAGAGAGAAGGCAGCCACTCTACCCAAGTACACATATTTTCCTTTTGACTATTTGCTTGTTCACATTTTCGTACATTTTTCAATTCTACTTGCTTCTTCCTAGTCTTTTATGTCTCTTGAGATGAATAACAGACTAGTAGATACAATAATTGTATCCTAATTACATTGAATAACACTTGCTGAATTTTCAAATTAGCAAAATTGCAGTAGTCTACTCCCATAGGATTGGACACTTAACACTTTTAGTCCGGCACACTTCTATTCTAAACTATATAATTCCTTTTTGAATATTTTGTCCATTTCCCCACTTTCCATCATATTTTTGCACTTTTAGTCCCACAGGACTGTCTCTTTTTTGCGCTTTTGGTCCCAGATTGGATGAAGGGGAACAAAATGTGCCCAAAAAGATTAAGAAGTTGGGATCAGAAGTGCTATTTTTGTAAGTGCGGGACTAAAAGTGCTGAGTGTCGGTCCTGTGAGAGATACTCTATCACCGACTGTTTCTTTGCTTCATCATTATACAAAATGTAACTAGAATTTTTGAGGTTATGAGGTTATGCGCATCTTCCAATTGTATAATTGGTATTGATCCCCCTGAAGCTCTATTTTATTTTTTCATTGTTCAATAGTGTACAGCTGGAGCAAGGTACTGTTACATCTCTTCTTGAGGAAAACGGAACCATTAAAGGCATACAATATAAAACCAAAACTGGAGAAGAGATGAAAGCATATGCTCCTCTTACAATAGTTTGTGATGGATGCTTTTCAAATTTGAGGCGCTCCCTTTGCGAGCCTAAGGTAAAATATAGGATAACTAGACTGTGTATAATTGGAGTATATCGTTTCTAAATTTACTTTTCTTTTTTAAATAAATCTTAATGGCTTTGGCAAAACAAATTCTTCTCCCCTTTTTCCAGGTTGAGATTCCTTCTTGTTTTGTTGGTTTGATATTGGAGAACTGTCAGCTTCCATATTCAAATCACGGGCATGTTATTTTGGGAGATCCCTCACCAATCTTGTTTTATCCGATTAGTAGCACTGAGATCCGATGCTTGGTTGATGTACCTGGTCAAAAGCTTCCTTCTCTAGCTAGTGGCGAAATGGCAAATTATTTGAAAACAGTTGTAGCTCCTCAGGTATGCATAAAATTTATTCAAATGTCTTGTTATTTGCAATTTTACTTGAATGTGACCTGGTTTTGGCAGTTCAAGCATATTTAGAGCAAATGTGTCACAAGAAAGATTAAGGGCTAGTTTTTCCAAGAGCTTATGAAAGTTATGTTTAGGTGATTTTTGGCTTTTGGTTTGTGAAAAAATATTTTTGTCAATGATTGGGATTGCTGTAGAGGAGACAATTTGCTAAAAGTATCCAAATGGCAGTATCACTTATACAAAAAGCACAAGCTCTGAAATAAGACCTAGATGCATTGACAATTATATCTATGTAAAAGGATACTATGTTAGAAAACAAGAACTGATATAAGATAAGTAAATTTTGTATAAGATACACAATTCTTAGTATAACATAGGGTCTTGAATTTAATTTTCGTCTAGGCCCCGTAAAGAGTAGGACAACCCTCCATCCAGTTAACCTCAATTTTTTGATTTAGGTACCACCAGAGCTTCACGATGCCTTCATATCTGCCATCGAAAAAGGGAATATTAGAACGATGCCAAACAGAAGCATGCCAGCAGCTCCTCTTCCTACTCCAGGAGCTCTATTGATGGGTGATGCTTTTAACATGAGACATCCTTTGACTGGTGGAGGAATGACTGTTGCACTTTCCGACATTGTTGTCTTGCAGAATCTCCTCAAACCTTTACGCAATTTGAAAGATTCCGATTCTTTGTGCAAATATCTGGAGTCATTCTACACTCTGCGTAAGGTAAATCATACATGAACCTTGTAAATATCTCAACCTTTTTCTTAATATATAAATATGGTCCTTGTATTTATGCAGCCAGTGGCTTCTACAATCAACACTTTGGCTGGAGCCCTATACAAAGTTTTCTGTGCCTCGTCTGATCAAGCAAGGAAAGAAATGCGTCAAGCTTGTTTCGATTACTTGAGCCTTGGAGGGGCTTGTTCCACCGGACCAGTTGCTTTGCTCTCTGGTTTGAATCCTCGCCCACTCAGCTTAGTGCTCCACTTTTTTGCTGTTGCCATATACGGTGTTGGGCGTTTGTTGATTCCATTTCCCTCTCCAAAACGACTCTGGATCGGAGCTAGATTAATCTCGGTACAATCTTTTTTGACCAAAATCTTTATTTATTAGCATACTTTCATTTCGTTTCCATTGAAACTAGAATTGGTAAATTACACAAAATACCCTTAAGGTATGATCAGAATTGTATGTAGAAATGTTTAGGAAATTATATGGGGACGTCGTAATATTGTAATGGCTTAGCTGATAAAAACTGAAATGACGTAAATCTCCTCATTCTTATTTATGAAAACTATATTTATATATTTTAATTTTGTAGGGAGCATCAGGTATAATCTTTCCAATTATAAAGGCAGAAGGAGTTAGACAAATGTTTTTCCCTGCCACAGTTCCAGCGTATTATCGTGCTCCGCCGGTTAAATAGACATGCCATTGTAATCAAATAATCGATATTCATCCGAACGTAAGTTTGTTAGTTAATTAATTTGCCTTTTTCCTTTGTTTATGTAAAACTAGCTGAGTAAACGAACTATATAGCAGATTAGTTCATCGTATTATAAAAGAAAGACTACTAATATAGAAATGCAGTTCCGAGTGATGCGTCTCCTTCAACTGTAACAATGAGTGCCAGTTTGTAAATTGTACAATTGTTGTGTAGTATTTTTGTACTCTAAATAGATATTATGTCAATTCGTACTGTCTCCATGTTTATTTTTATTTTTATTTAGTGAGTCTACTCTTTTGATTATCATCATTCGTCACCTGTGGTTCAATATTAGAAATATACATCTATTGTTTACACTACTAGAAATCAAAACATTACTTGCTGATAGATTTCTTCATTTGTTATGCAAAATTGTTTACATTTTTACAATTTTGTGGATTTATTTATCTATTTAATTTTGCCTCACGTGGCCCGTATTAATATTATCCTAAATCTAAACGCAATTAAGTCTGGGCCTCCAAATGATAGACATCCTTTTTTGTGGCCCAGTTTATGTGAAATCCCAATCACAATACAGCTCAATTTTATTTTAATATCTATACCTATTAAAGCACAGTATTCTTCTATGAAATAAGTTGATGCATATTATTCTAAAAATCGAACTACTTGATATTAGATGTTCCCGTCAATTGCCTGAGCTCTATTTAGTTTATAGATCATTAACATTTTAGGTTGAAATCTGAAAACAAGAATTTTAGGTTGAACAAGAATGATGAATTCAATCAGATAAACTTTTATTTGACACGAATAAAGCCGAATGAGAAAATAGTGAAGTGACAAAGTTGAGGTCCCGGTCGCAAGAAATTTGGTTCAATTCTTATTAGTATGGAGCCGGTGTTTTTCCTGTATAAATGCTAGTTTGCGATTAGTTTATCATTATTGTTCGATAATATTTAAGAATATTGTGTTGTAAATATTGTAGTAAAAATAAAAAATAAAAAATAAAAAAAAACTCATTAAACTTCATGTACTATATATATATATAAAATAGTTGTATTAGAGAAAAGGATTATTATCTTTAGGCGGCAAAGTAAAGGCTAGCTACTACACTGAGTCCAACTGGGTAATTTTTAATTTTGCTGCCAACTTCAATGACAAGAACTGGAGCATATATGCCTCCTTAGTGGCAGCACAAAGATCCACATGTTCATAAAATATCATAACAAATAAAATTTATTTTTTGTTAATTTTGTATTAGTGTAGTAACACTTGAATGCAAAGGTGAATGTAAATATGTATTTTGGTTTTAAGTTTTAACTTTCTTATTAATCAAAAGAATTCAAATTACCACCATTATATTTCATGATATGAAGCGTACCCAAGTATTGGCAACTTGATTTTAATAATAAATAAATAAAATTAATGTTTCATGTTTTTCTTTGCTACAAGTATGTTCCATCCAATAATCATTAGGTTATCATAGGTGTTCCTTTGCTTTGGTACAAATATGTACATTTCTAGACAAGAATCGTGCTATTTTCTTGAGTTTTGGTGGCAACATGACCACAATTTCTACAATATTGTCAGAGGGAGTTGGGATATAAGCATCCAGCTCAAATTATCAGCTCAAATTTTCAGATAATTAATAATAAAATGCATATCATTTTTAGTAATGTGTTCTATAAAATTGCATTTTTTGGTCTAAATAAAAATGTTATGTACTTTTGATGTTATAATATATAGTCCTCTTTCTACTTAATTTGTGACAAAATATAGGTGGAAAAACTGGCACACTCCTACGGGATCAAAAGTGCAAAATAGAGATTATTCAGGGACCTAAACTGTACAAAATGGATGGATGCATGAGGGGCCAATGCAACATATGTCTGAAATTGGGACTAAATGCCATGATCCCATCTTATGTGACAAAAATGCAAATTTGTTCTAAAACTAGTATTTAGAATAAACTTGCATACGTATTAATTAATATATATGATGCATAGTCGCTCCTAACTAACCATAATCCAACTATAAATTAATAAAAAGATCAATTATATATGTTTTAATTAATTACAAGGGGCTAATAAATTCGACTTGGTTCCTAGATATCGAGCCTAGCTATTTCCATGCTGATTGTAGCAAATTAATATAATGCAAAGAGCATTGAATTGTGTTCAAACAAAATGATCATGATCACTATCAAGCAAAGCTGGAAATATTGTCCCATCTTATATGTCATAAATCTAAGGCGAGTCAATAATTAATTAGATGGGACTATTTTTTGAAGTTGATGGTGGTAGACCAAATTAAATAGGAATCAGCCCCATACTCTGATCATTTGACTAAATTACAATCGACAAATTATCTGCTAGCCTGAAAGAAACATGCAAGACGAGAGCAAGCTTGCATGGGACCTTATTCAATCGTCAATATAATGAAAACAATTTGAAAGTTTTAATCAGATTTGCGCTCATTTTGCAATGTCAAAATTAATGGGTTGGATTCGATATTCTGTCAAAAGTATTGGTTTCTTAAAACTTTATAAATGTAACCAACATTTAAAGTAAGTATATAATACCTATCCAAGACAAAATATTTTGTTAATCGATCGATGTTCTAATAAAATTACGAAGACGTATGATATGTGATATTTCTAAAATGCCTTAGCAATATGCAAAACAATAATGGTCCCATCTGAAAACTTGAAAGTGATAGTGGCCAAACATGATCAATAAATCAAATTTTATTTCCATAAGGCAAATTTTTTATCAATGCGTATTTCAGTTTGAGAAGTATTTGATAACGTGTATAATTAATTTGCCTAAATACATAAGTTTTTAGTGACTACCTAAGGTCTTCTTAATTTCGTTTAAATATTAATTATAGGAAAACTTGTCATTCTACAAAATAAAGTTTATTTGAAATTGCAAATTTTCATAAATTTACAGATGTTTTATAATTGATATAGATTATTTCATGAGACCTAGTAGCAAATAAAGTTATGTTTACAGCAAGAATTTTGATGTAGATAAACATGAAAGTAGAAGTAAACTCGTTTATATATATTTGGTATATATTTGTATTGGTTGATATATAATTTGTGATATTTAATCTAATAATTTCATAACTTAGAGTTTGTTTTTTAGACGGTGAATATATCATTACATCAATCACTATATCAAGAAGTATATTTGAATATATTTCATTGGTATCAAATTACAAAGACAAAATAAATACAAATAATAACATTAAACTAAAGAAATACCCACACTGATAATAATAAAATAAAATTTGACACAATAACTCATTATAACCAATTTAGGGGTAATTTTTACTATTTGATTTATTTTCAATTTTTTGAATATTTTTTTAAGACTAGAAAAGTGCACGTACGTTGTACGTGTCAGTTAATTTCATGGGTAAATTTTATAAATTAGAGTAATTAAAATTAATTTTATTATGTAATAAAATAAAGCAAATGAACCCATTTTCACCTATTTAACTCATCATTTTAATTTTATTTAGCGGTTTAACCCATTTTTTAGCCGAACTCATTCATTTTTACCAGTTTAATAAGGATATTTTTTTAAAGTTTTACCCTATTTTTATCAGTTATAACCTATTTTCACCAATATCTAAGATTTTGTTGATTATATTTGTTTTTTCCTTTTAAACCATTTTTCTACCAATTTCACCATGATCTTGTCGGGTTAAACTCTTTTTTTTTTACTGATTTCACATGTTTTAATCAGTTTAACCCGTTTTCACTTATTTCACCCATTTTTTCACTTATTTCAAATGTTCTTTTCACTAATTTCACTTGAACTTTCATTAAGGAAAGTTGATTTCACATGTTCTTCGACTTGACCCGTTGCGCCTGACTTTATTAATATTTTCATTGATTTAATTAGTTTCACTGATGTCACCGTTTCACATGTTTCATTCTATTTCACGAATTTCACCCGAATTTTCATTAATCTCAAATGTATATATATCATTTCAGGGGCACTTTTTTTTACTGGTTCACCATTTTTTTCACCAACTTCACCTGAATTTTAATTGATTTCACACGTTTCAACGATTCCATGGATTTTTTTTATCTTTATCGATTTCACCATTTTTCCACTAATTTCACCCCGTTTTAAAAATTTGAGGATACGCATGTCTTAAAATTATTGAATTTTATTTATATTTTTCTGTTCTAGCCAAAGTAAAATTACTTACATATCTAAGTCATACGTAGTTTTAATTTATGTATAGGTAAGCTACGATTCAATTTGATTTTTTTTTATAACAGAATTATATTTAAGAAAATTTTATTTTAATTTTTTGTATTTAGATTGTTTATGACTTATGTTTTACTAAATTTATAAATTAATTTGTTCACTTAAATACATATTGATGCTAAAATTAATAACTTATATTTAAGAACCTATTTGAAATAGTAACAGTGTTTTTTTTATGGTGCATAATATTAAAATTATAAAAAGTGATGTAAGAGAGAATTTATAAATTTTAGGATTTTTGTAGGAGATTTATATAATATGACTTCATGTCTAATTATATCTCTTCAATTACTTTTACATGTTTGCCACTTAATTAAATATCATTTTACATTTTTAATAAGGATATTTTAATTCGCATAAAAAAATTAAAACATATTTATGCTTTTATAATAGTAAACATATATAAAGAAAAGAAAAATTGTCTTTTTGCATAGACAACTAAGGATAGAAGTGTCCAGAACTAGAGGGTAGATATTTTACTTTAAAGTTTTTTTTGGGGTCATACTTTAAAGTAATTATCCATAAAATAATTAAACTTCTTGCATGTCTTTTATTTATTAAAGTCAACCTCTCTATCTTAAAAAAATGGATTCTATTTTCAATGAGAGTACCAAGCTAGCTTTAATTGCCTGGGGTTTTCACGCATTTACGTGCTGCAATATTTCAACTTATGTATTCAAGTTGTTATTTGTGTCTATCATTGTCGACCTTTCACCACTTGATTTTCAATGTAAACCATGTAGCCAGTCGATATCTTCAACTATTTAACAAGTCAATAACTGATTAGTAGAACTAATAAAACCAAACTATTCATGACATGGAGATAATAATTTATTAGAAGTCAAAAATACAATGACCGATTGAACATATATAAAAGTTCGTTTGAACTTAAAGTATATAAATCCGATATATGTAACAAATCACACTTGAACATTATATACAACTTTAAATTTATTTAGAGGGAGTGTTGGTGTCTAACAATCTGTGTATTTAAATATTTCAATTTTTTTTTTAACTTAAATCTCATCATAGAACAAATATAGATAAAGTTGGGCCCCAAAAGAAAAAGTGATTTAAAAAACTCGAACTCAATTAAATCTCATTTGGAATACTAGTTCTACATAAAATTGGACTTGGTTAAACACAATTTCAAATTCGACTCAACTTCACATAAAATTGGATATAATTAAACAAACGTAATTTCAAATACGACTCAACCCCACTTATTTCCGCCCCAAGTCGTCGACCTATATTGAAGACATGGGGGGTTGGGACAAGGGCCTACGTTATTGAATAGAATAGAGGGATCGGAGCAAATGGTCCATAGTTGTGTCTCCTCGGAAGTCTTGGTAAGGGATGGACTCAAATATGGTAGTCATGTTAGTTGTCATAATATATAAGCAAGGCTCGACCCCCTAATGGTCCACTGATCCAATATTCAATTTGTGTGTGGTGGGGGCACTTAAACAAAGCTTTCACATGCCCTAATCACCTCTCTTCCATAACAAAGCACGTGCCTTCTTTCCATTACTACTATGGTATTTAAGTATACATAAACATAATTAATGCTCTAATTTATTAATTGTAGAATAAAAAGTAATTACATTGTAAGTTTGATACATTATTGGATTATGCTAACTAAGTATAACAAAGTTATTGACTTAATTATTGAATGAATATGACCAAATCAGGGCTAGCTAAGTTGGGGATTTTTTAAAATTATGTACTATTGTTTAAAATTTACTTGACAGTCACATGTCATGTTGAATACATCTTTATAGCGATTAGACCAATGCATTCAAGTCATGTTCGAATTAGTTTATGATCAAATGGTCGAATGCAAATTAGCTGCGGATTTGCACAAGATATGCATAAAAACACACTTATATATTATTGAATTAAATTTGAACTAAGAAAATTCATCCAAATATTGTGAGGGAAGGAACTCGCATGTGCTTTTGTTAAGATTCTACATGTGAATTGAATTTAAGTCCCATATGCCTAAATTATAATGTACTATAATAAAGAAAAGAACTTTAATAATATGATTTCGAAATGGTCCACTCTACCAAAGTCAATTGGATATATATAAAATATAGTAGCCCAGTTTCTTAATCAATTAAAGTTTAATTATCGAGGACTTTGCGTATTATGATCCTTAATTAATTTGAACCAATAAAATTAAACTAACGTAAGTATGTTTGCGAACTTGATTTTATGTAAATTAAACTCAGTCCCACATAAATATGGTGAAAACTTACAAGGCCAAATGCACGCACCTTAATTAGCTAATTTTATTAATTTGTTATAAATTTCGAGAATAAATCGAGGCGTATTGATCCACAAGAAGCTCAACAAACTCTTGAAATAGTAAAAGTTAGGGAAAATTGCTTTTTTGGTACCATAAGATAGGCTGACTTGCACTTTTGGTACCTTGGATATGAAAATGCAAATTTGGTACCATAGGATAGGTTTTCATTGCAATTTTGGCACCAAACCCAATTTTTCTACAAAGTTAATGGCAATTTACCCCCTACTAAATGCATAATGTTTAATTAAACCCCTCGTGATTTTAAAAAAACATTTTACCCCTTGAAATTTTGTAAAAATTTCACATCGCCTCCCTGATATTTTTATAGGCGGTACTTAATCCACTTTTATTATGATAATGTGATTTTTTACCCATTGTGTTATGATAAATGTGGCAATTTATCCCCCTGTGTTAAATAACATAGTTTGCATGCATACTCTCAATTTCGGCCAGTGAGTTCAATATCCGGTTGAAGGGGGTAAATTGCTTCATTAAAATTTTACAGGGAGTAAATTGATTTTTTTCAAATTATAGAAGGATAAATTGAACATTATGAATTTCATAGGGTGTAAATTGCCATTAACTTTGTAGAAAATTTGGGTTTGGTACCAAAATTGCAATGAAAACATATCCTATGGTACCAAATTTGCATTTTCGTGTCCAATGGTACCAAAAGTGCAAGTCATCCTATCTATGGTACCAAAAAAATAATTTTCCCGCAAAAGTTAATTTGAGAAAGACTGAAGGTAAGAGACAAATAATTGAGGCAAATCTAGCTCTCCGATAAGCTAGGACAAGAATTCAAGGCTCTGTAAACTGGGTAAGAAGGAAAAATTGGGGCATGAATCTTCAGCTCTTTCTGTAACAGCTTATTTTGTAACTGCGACAACTCTAAAAACGGAATTTCCCACTTCTCTTCCTTCAAGCCCACAGCCAGCCAACCGACTATCTTCAATGTGAATATATGAACGTGTGCTCTACCAATATAGTGAAAAAAAAATAGGATTTGTTGGGTTTTTCAACACTTGCGTACAATGTCAATTATTGTCCCTTAATGAAGCTTACTTATAATTAACAAATGCTAAGTCAATCAATTAGTGTTTACCATTTTGCAGATCAGCTTTGTTCCATTTGGGTAGATTTTGACACCCGTAGAACCATATTACGAATTAATACATCCTCAACATAGGTATAAAATTGATAGTCATGTCTATCAATAAAACTTCATTGTAGCTCTAAAAAACGAGAAATTATGTAGTACAACCGCTGCACCACGTCATCAAGTACACGTGGTGCAGCCCACCAATACACATGGGACATGTGGATTATTAATCCACATCACCCCATGTTCTGGCCATGTTCCAAAAAAATAGGGGTTCAGAAAGTTGTGTTCACACTGCCAGAATATGGGTGATGTGGATTTTTAATCCACATGTCCCATGTGTATTGGTAGGCTGCACCACGTGTACTTGATGACGTGGTGCAGCGGTTGTACTAAATAATCTCTCCTAAAAAACATATGTATAAAATTAATCCAAATGCCGAATTAAATAGTAGTCAATCAAACAGAATGGATTACCTTAACAAACAAATGAAAATTTTGTGTGATTTATGATGTTAGAATTTACAAGAAATGTCATCTTCTTCTAGTAGTTCAAATACTAAATGTCATTATAATGAAGATTTTATGTAAATAAACACGTAAATATATCATATCCCAGTGCTCACAAGACTTGACCTTCACCAATTATGGCCCCGTGTCTTATAAATTGACACTTTCGATCTCAATTTTCAAAATGTTTTACAGTTGCACTTTACTGAATTTGATCAACTTTTGCTATAATAATTTAATAGTTAATCTGTTTTAATTTAATATGTTCATGTCGCATTAAACTTAGTTATTCGAATAAGCAAACTTTTCCAATTGAGTAACATTGTCCTTATTTATAAAGTTGATTTTAATTTTGATAGTCCATTAATTCTTCTTTAAGTGGTAAAATTAATGTATATTGCATAAAATTAATGTACTAAACTACTAATATGCTTATGCTAGTTTATTTGTTTTTTATGGGGAAATTTGCTTTTTTGGTACTAGGGGATATGTCACCTTGCAACTTTGATATCATTGGACATGAAAATACGAACCACAGTTTAAGTTTTCATTGCAACTTTCATATACCAAGCCCCATTTCTCTCCGGAGTTACTAGCAATTACCCCCTGTGCTATACATATACAACGTTCAATTTACCCCCTGTGATTTGAAAAAGAATACTTTACACCCTATAATTTTATAAAAGTTTATCATCTCCCTGACATTATTATATGTGGCACTTTACCTCCCTATGTTACGATGAATGTGGCAATTTATCTCCATGTGTTATGATAAATCTCGTAATTTACCCCCTATGTTACAAAACACTCTTCATGTCCACTCTCAAGTGAGTTGCACTTTCCGGCTGAAGTGGGTAAATTGCTCATTTTCAAATTATAGGGGATAAATTGGATATTATAAATATCACAGGGGATAAATTGCAATTAACTCTGGAGAAAATAGGGCTTAAAAGTTGCAATGAAAACTTACATTGTGGTATCAAATTTACATTTTCGTGTCCAATAGTTCCATAGTTGCAAAATAGTCTATTAAGTGCTTAAAAAAATATTTTCGCTTTTTTATTTTTATGTTTTCTTTATGGACACATTTATGTAAATTTTATATTCATGGTGTTTAACAAATTAGATAAATCTAATATCATAGTTATGTAATGTTTTTAGTAATACATGATCTCGCTTCCCTTGATTCTTCAAGTGAGATTAAAAATGTATTTTTCAATATATTTTCACTTCAAAATTCTAAAATTTATACTAACACATAACATAAACACACTAAAAGGAAGCTTCTCGGATCATTCACCAAAGTTTGCGGTTCCCTAAAAAATAAGCAAACTGACTGCATCGGTGCCTTTAAGCTGATTCTTGTATTGCATTTTTGTTTTTAAGTGATGGGGATAGGTTTAAGTTTAAGTGTAACAAACCCCCTAAAAACATAAATAAGATAGACATTTGTATAGTGTAATCATGAGTTGTCTCTAACTTTTATGGATTCACATATTTTCAAATAAGAATGCCAAAAAGAGATAATCAAGGACTCCAAATCAGCGGTCCGGGCACACAATATCAACAACCATGCTATTCTTTTTCCCGGCCAAATTTTATATTTTATTACTTATAGTCCTTTTTTACACCTTTTCGTTTACCTAAAATGAGCTTTCCTTTGAATTTAATTACTTTGTTTCTAATTAAACTTCTTAGTTCATATGATTTTGACACTAAAAGAAACAATTGGCGGCTAAAACTAATGGCACAACTCACTGGTTTGTGATTGGTTAATGAAATAACCAATTGTTACTAATGCAATTTTTTTTTAATAATAATTACAAGTTCCATACATGTACATTATGTATTACATTTACTAGAGAAATTCTTCGATTATCCTACCGATAATGCTAATTCGTATAATACTATAGTATATCAGTAAATAAAATCGTATCCTTAGCTTAAAAATGCGTAGAAAAGAGATTTGGGGGAGAGAGAATGGTCGACATGAAAGTAAGAGATGGGCCCATGCAGCCGGGGGAGCAATGGACCAAAGCACGGTAGCAGGTCCAGTTTTAGATGGGCTCTGTTCCACTTTTGCCCATTGAGTCTTCACTCTTCGGATTTGCCGTGTCGGTACATAATATAGGGAATTAGCTTCTCACTTCTCAGTAAAACAAATAATTCTGAAATTTTATTAATTCGTTTAATTTTGTAGACCACATCACTCCCGGGGAAAAAAGAAAGATTAATACAATAATTTCATGTAACAAAAATGCATGTCTTATAGAACACTAATTTACAACCATATTTTTAGAAGTAATGAAGTACAATCTTGTAAAACATTAATTTACAACCATATTTTAAAAGAAAAACACATTTGAAAAAAAGAAAAAAAAATGTCCACGTCCAAAAAATGAATATTTATCAACTTAACAATATTTACAAATAAAAATAAAACCATAATTTAGATCGATAAAAATATGAAGCATCTAGAGCTTGAGACTTCAGTTTTATTACTTGAAAAATACCTGACTAATGAAAAGAATTTTGACATAATAATTTTTTATGTTGTTTATTAAAATATAAGTGTACCTATTTTTTTTTTTATTTATGTTGGTTAGTAAAATATGAGTGTACCTATTTTTATTTATTTATTATGTGTAAACATATATCTCACTTCTCGTGTTTAATTTTTAAATAATGGAATGCTTTCCAAATTCGAAAAAAAAAAATTGAATCAACTTACAAATTAACATCACTTACATAACATTTGAAGTAGGATAACCTAATTATCATTCAGTTTAGAATAATCTAGGATAAACTTATCGTTCAGTTTAGCATTTAGTATGACTCCCCATCAAATTTTCATAGTTCATTATTGTCTTTCTTATTAATGATTTGACTTACAAATGAATTTTTTTTGTGAATTTCCTATAAGAATAAATGATAAACTAAAATAAACTTATTGTTCATGTTAGGGTAATCTAGCATAGCATACTTATTTGAATGATATTCTTTTATAAATCCATGGTAAAATGGATTAAATTCAATACACTAAACTAAACCGTTGTATAAAAAATAAAAAAGCTCCCAGGGCATATCTCCAACTGGCTGACCAACAATTCATAAGACTTGCTCCAGCGGCAAGGGTGGGGATTCGAATCCCATTTGGAACTTGGATGGAAGCATTTCTATGGGTCTATCTAAGGGTCATTTGTGGTGAAGACCCTTTTGTGCACAGAGTGTACAGCAGTATGGTGGGATCCCGAAACTTGGTAGAGGCATATCCTGTGATTTACATCCTTCAGTGTTCTAAGACAAGGGTTCTGAGGGTCCAGAATTAATCAAATAAAAAAAAAAAGAACGAGCAAAAATTGACACCAGGTATGATATATACTTGCACATCCAACGCTTAGATGGCACGCACTCTAATTTAACCATGAGGGTGCATTTCAACTGGGGGTGAATAGCGCGTGGGATGCGCATGAAAATAATTAAAAGGAAAACGAGTAGACAAACAAAACCCACTGGTCAAAACAGAACATACGACACATGACGTGCCATTAAAAATTCCTATAAATACCAACTCAATAGCAACACAACACAACATAACATATTCCAACCCAACCCAACCCAACAAAAACATCATCAAAACGAAATCTCACTCCCTCTCTCTACAATCTCTTGGTTCTAAAAAATTGAGGCAAATTTTTTGAGACCTCATAATATTATTTTGACTAAATTTGTTCATAAAGATCCAATGACGCTATCAATGAAAGCCACGTGTAATTCTCACGGACAAGATTCTTCCTACTTTCTGGGATGGCAAGAATATGAGAAGAACCCATACGATGATGTCAAGAATCCTACTGGAATTATTCAGATGGGACTTGCAGAAAATCAGGTATGTACACATTATCTATATCTATCACTTCTTTAGAATTAATTTTCTTTACCTAATCACTTTTATTCTTATTACTTAATTTTATTAATTTTTGCAGCTTTCTTTCGATATACTGGAAAAATGGCTAGCAGAAAACCCGGATGCAGCTGGGTTTAAGAGAAATGGAGAGTCCATTTTTAGAGAGCTTGCTTTATTTCAAGATTATCATGGCCTTCCCGCTTTCAAAAATGTAAGCATTCAATAAAAAAAAAAAAAAAAAATGATTGTTAAATTAAATAAAAATTTATTTTTTGTTGATAAAACCATGAATAATTGTTATAATAGAAATTCAAAATAAAACCAAAGTACAATTATGTGCAACTAATTAACAATGCTAATTTTGCTCCTATGCAGGCAATGGTACAATTCATGTCAGAAATCCGAGGAAACAAAGTCAACTTTGACCCGAACAACCTAGTGCTCACCGCCGGGGCCACCTCCGCCAACGAAAGTCTCATCTTTTGCCTCGCCGATCCCGGCGAGGCTTTTCTTCTCCCCACTCCATACTATCCTGGGTACGTACATTCACCTGTATATATTTTCTAAATTTAAAATATTATAACGCTGTCACATTTTGGTGTCACATATCTACTTTTTAAATTTTTTTTTTTTAATTTCGTTTCCTAATAAATATGAGATTAATTAATGCAGTTTCGATAGAGACCTCAAATGGCGAACCGGAGCTGAAATTGTACCGATACAGTGCACTAGCTCAAATGGCTTCAGAATCACTGCACCGGCTCTAGAAGAAGCTTATGAGTTAGCCCACAAGCGTAATCTCAAAGTTAAAGGAGTATTAGTGACGAATCCTTCAAATCCGTTAGGAATAACTTTGACCCGTCACGAACTCAATCTCCTAGTTGATTTCATCGACGCAAAAGGAATCCATCTCATTAGCGACGAGATTTATTCCGGCACCGTTTTCAATTCCCCAAACTTCGTCAGCATAATGGAAGTTCTTCTGAACCGCAACTACGCCAACACCGAACTTTGGAACCGGGTCCACATCGTGTACAGCTTGTCCAAAGATTTGGGTCTTCCGGGTTTCCGGGTCGGAGCCATTTATAGCAATGACCCGTTAGTGGTATCCGCCGCGACAAAAATGTCGAGTTTCGGGTTGGTTTCTTCGCAAACTCAGTACCTTTTATCCGCCATGCTTTCGGATAAAAAGTTTGCCAAAACTTATATAGTTGAAAATCAAAAACGGTTAAAGAAGCGTCACGAAAAGCTTGTCCGTGGCCTAAAAGATATCGGCATTTCTTGCTTGGAGAGCAATGCGGGTCTTTTTTGTTGGGTGGACATGAGACATTTACTAAGCTCAAACACTTTCGAAGCGGAAATGGAGCTTTGGAAAAAGATTGTTTACGAGGTCGGGTTGAATATCTCGCCCGGTTCATCTTGCCATTGCGATGAACCAGGTTGGTTTCGGGTCTGTTTCGCTAACATGTCCGAAGAGACTTTAGAGCTCGCAATCCAAAGGTTAAAGTCATTTGTTAATGCCATTTCCTTAAGCAAGGGTAATAATGGTATTTCCCATAGTTCAAGCAAGAATTCAAGAAGAAAGTCGCTAAGTAAGTGGGTTTTTAAGCTATCGTTTCATGACCGTGAACGGAGTGAACGATAAGTCCAGTGTGAACTGCATACCCATTTTTAGTTTTTCTTTTTTCTTTATTTTTACTCAAAATATTGAGTTCGGATTTTTTTTTTTTTTTTTTTTTTTTGTTACATTCTTTTTGTTGATGTATGTATTAGAGTGCACTCTGTCCATGTGGACGTGAAGTGATTTGCTCTTCATTTAATTGTAAACCCTTTTGTAGTTGTTTGATGAGATCTTCTCGAAATGTTAAATTGAAGCCAAGCCATGAATAATTGTCAATTTATTGTTAAATTATTTGCTCATGAAATATGTCGTCTTAATAATGACTAATTTATTCATGGAAATAAGTGTCACATGAGAATTACTTGTTTGATGATGGTATGTTTGATTTTTGTTTTGAATGATGTAATAAAATAGTAGATTTTATTAATGGGTCAGTGCAGCGGCGGCATTAACGGAAAAAGAGAGTGTGAAATGAGGCGAAGTTTGCCGACGTTGGACGTTGGCCGGTAATTTTTCAGTTTTAATTAAAAATTGTTTGTCAATTAATTGACCGACTTTGTATTATAATCAAATATTGATGTTTCATGGCATATTTTAAGAAGCATGCTCATACGAGTCAAACTATGTTATTTTCGAAAAAGTTTTACTTATAATGTATTGAGATTAATTAATGTCTCACGTGAATTGAAAATTAATACTAGGTTCAACTTATAAAGTACTGAGCAATTTTCATCACTTGAATTAATTTTTGAGGTGAATTAGACACAATTCAATTATTACTTAGTTCAATCCATATGATAACATCCAAGAATATATATTTCGATTGAATTTGAATGTGAGAAATATAAATTACAGTAAAGGAAAATCTTTGGATAGATTGGACTTTAGACTCCTAGCCTTCCCAGATCTTAGGGCATGTTCTTTGGCCTCTCATCCTGTATATGCAAATTTAATTTATAGATTTTCTCAAAATTAATGACGAAATGAATGTTGAGCATGATCTTGGCATATCCACCGCGATATACCCCTATAATGTACATTTTTCACATAGTTAATATCGATTATAGTTAAACTCATTGTTTTATGCTTTCAAATACTATATTGCTGACTTAAGCATTGTACTGACTTTGTCTGAACTTTCGAGCTCTTTCACCCTAGTTATGCAGGAAATTCCAGTAATGAATACCTGATCGTGGATTAACATATTCAGGTCTAGAATTTGATTCTTAAAAAAAAAACAACCACATCAAATTTACATTAAATTACATGTAACGATAACGAGAGATAAGAGAGTGGCGACCTTAACAAGTTTGATTGAGAAGATCATTACTTTTTTGTCTAAAAATAAATCATCTACTCATCAAGAGAAGATTCATGAAGATTCTTACTCCCAATGGACTATTTGTTTCTAAATACATTAGGATTCCTATTCATGGACGAGAAATCAAGATAAAATGATTGATCCGTTTCATATGAGTAAATTTGATTTAATTAGTATAATCAATTCGATCCCCCGATTGAATCGGGATTTAGTACACATAGTTTGTTAATTAAATATATTAAAACTTACCACTCCATAAACTAAAGAGATCGAACACTTGTTTGTCAACCCCATTCTTACTTGAGAAATCGTCAAAAAAAGAAGAACAACCTTTTAAATAAAAACACGTCCGCAATTACGCAAGATCCGGGGTGGGTGGGCCGGGTAGTGAAGTTGCCTGCAAGAAATCATTTTATCCCAATTTGAACTTTCGAGGGGCAAGAAAAGAAACCGTGAGAGATGACAAACTCTTTTACGCGGTTTAATTATTTCCCCAATAGAGTGCCGATAATAAAGATCCCCACCCAATTTGAGTTACTTTATGGGGGAGCACAATTTAGCAATTACTAAAGCTCAATTGATTGTTGAGTAATTTAAGCAGAAAGATTCTTTCAAATAGAATTTTGGTGATCATGATTTTTAACCAAAAAGAGAATTTGTTGTTATTTGATTAAGACAACAATTATTATGTGAGTTGGTGAGATTTACGTACAACTAATTTAATTTATCTATCACATATATACTATTCTAAACTTTTTGAAAATACCAAATACGAACTTTTCTTCTTAAGCCTTGATATATATGGAATTATTTTAAAATATACGAATTAAGTAAAACTTGTAATTCGAACGTATGATTTGACATAAAACATTGGTGAGAATGTGAGATGAAGTATAGAAAACATCGGAATATTTTTGTCTATATTAGGTCTTAGAAAGAGTTGCTAGAACTAGTTATCAAAAATGTCATGGTTCTCAATAAATAATGTGATGCATTTTTTAAACTAGACATAGACAATTCTCATAAATAGGATCTCAACAAGAATGTCTCAAATGATCCATGGTTCAAGAGAAAACAAGGCAGTTAATTAATTGCCTCCATAGTAATAGAAAAATGTCACTAATATTATGATTAACATTTATAATTCCTGACATTTAAAAAAAATACAACTATATTCATTTTTTGTGACGTTTTTTAAAAAAATGCCATCATTCTTGACGCCATCAAAGACCATTTTTGTTGTAGTGTTCGTCCATTTTTTTACTTTATACAAAGCTATATCTTCCTTTGTTTGAGTTTTTCTTTTTTAAATATAGGTTAATTAAAGTGCATTTCTGTTTATTCTTATAATCTCCCAAAGCCAAAACTAATTAGTAATTAATTGTAACCATTATTTTTTCATGACCCCCTTTAATTTAGCACTTCTATTTGATACATCCAAATATACTGAGCTTTTTCATTTCAATTCAAAGCTACATTTACATGTAGGCGAATTATGCTCATAAATGTCTAATTATATTTGTCTTTTTTTTTTTCCAGGGTCTTTAATCTCTTTGAAGGAAGTAATCCATATTACCTTCAAGCTCTCATATTCAACCAAAAATTGTGTAATGGTTAATTAGTTGTACAAATTATTTTTCAAATAGTGGAGGGATGTATTTTATATATATATATATATATATATATATATATATATATATATATATATATATATATATTTCCAATTAGAGATGATATTATAATATGCAGATAACAAATGATTTGTTCGAATATGTAGGCAATAATTTCATCAACCATATATTCCTCCAATCATTTCTCCAATTATTAATCCCCAAAGTCTAATTTCAGAATTTGGTCGTTACAAGTTAGATATCAATTTCAATTGGGTCGTTACCGTTAGGATATGAATTTCAAAATCCGGTCGTATATATCTCTAAAATAATCTAAATTTTTATATATATGAAAGATAATTATATATGTATTAACATGATACGCAGCCAATATAATAATCACTTTGGCATGTGATATGTAGAGTTTGGTCCTGAAGAATAATAGAAGAGTATATATTTATATATACAACTAAATTATAGAGGACTTTGATTTTATGTATCTTCCCATGTTTCTATTGACCATATCCCATGTGCTTAGGAACTACATGCCTTTGGTGCTTATTCAGGTGGTTTTTTTTTCCTATAAGAAATAATAAAATATAAAAAATTGCATTTTTGATGATTTGTATCATTGATAGGGTGCAAATTAAATAGTCTACTAAAGTATTAATTATATTCAATTCCCATATATAATACTCTTCATAATTTGATAATTTAATATTTCGTCTAATAAAACATTAATATTTAATTGATATACATAATACAGATTTTCTTTAACTCAAATCATTGTCAACATCTCCAAAATCTGGGCGGCGGTCTGTACTTACTAGACTACATTTTTATTTTCAGAAGCTTGACTATATTAACAAAATATTTGAAAGAAATTATACAATTTGAACATTAATTGTTTATTTTGAAATTTCTATACATGTATGATACATACATGTCCTCACAAACAATGGAGCCTTAAATGGGCCAGACATGTGAAGTTTTATTGGCCTTTTTATTTTTATACGGTGAATATATCATTGCATCACTCACTATATCAGAGTTTTGAAAAAAATAAATTATATCATGAAATTTAGTGTTATACTAGAGAAATATCAGTTTTAATGGGAATTAAACTTATGACATCTTGATCATGAAACCTCAATATTTAGTCAACAGGCTAGTGCTTCATTGTCTCATGGCCCCTGAATATCTGTTTTAATTAGTTCAAGAAGTCTTTTTTTTTGGGTGTTAATTAAGAATTAAATACATTGATAATTACTTTAGATTAAAAAGAGAAAATACGTGATTTTTCAAAAAGAATATGGGTCAATTAGAGTTTTGCATGTTTTGTGAAATATATTTGATCTTAATTTTGATTTTTAATAAAAGTGAAACTATACATACTTTTTTTTCTAGTTTAAGTAAAGTTATGAAGCTTTGAATTTCAAATTATATTTGAAAATCAAAAAATTTCTAGCAATAAATAAAGTAAATGGGGCTTATATGTTGTGTGTGACGATATGCACATAGTACTACGATTATACACAAAATTTAAATTGACAAACTTATCAGTTATCAATGTCTAACTAAATTTGACAAAAAAATGTAACTTCAAAATATAATAGAGGATTTTGTTAACTATGGTGGAAGACGTTATTTGTGCCTTGTGATTTTATTTTGGGAATATGGTCAATCATCAATGATCAATATATATTTGCATCAGAGGAGATAAATCACTTTCTAAGCACATTTCTAATATTGAGGTGACTCCTATACATGCCAAATATAGTGCATACATTTTTCAACGGAGAGAATTACATTTTATATATTAGACTTTATCGAGCTTTTGGCACTTTGCACCCTAGAATTATAGGCTTTTGGCACTTTACACCCTAGAAATACAATTTAGTTGGCACTTTGCACCCTAGAGTGTGTTGAAGAAAAAATTAATTGATTGAAGAGTATAATAGTTATTTTTGAATATTTTTGGCACTTTAAACCCTAAAACTATAGATTTTGACACTTTGGAATCTTGAATATAGAATATTGACACTTTGCATCCAAAAAATATAATTTCTGGCATTTTCAACCCCGACTTAATATGATAATCTAAATTATGTAAATAACATGCAATATAATAATATGTTAGATATGTAAACGTGTATTTTCGATATAAAGTAAATAATCTTGAGGATACCTGAAAATAAAATGAAGACAATATCTTCTTTTTAATCTAAATTTTACAGAGAGAAAATGTTAAAATAAGTTATTATAAAGTAAAATAAATTTAGAATAACAAATTTATGATTGTTGTGCATAGAAATGACCATTTTATCTCTACATCGCCGACATTCATGAGTCGTTTTTTTTTTTTTTGAGAAAAATAAATTAGTGTGCAAAATGTCATACAAATTATATTTTTAGGGTGCAGAGTGCCAAAAAATTTAAGTCGGGATGAAAAATGCTAATATTTTATACTTTTAGGGTGCAAAATGCTAACATTCTATATTTTGAGGGTGCAAGATCTATATTGCCAAGGTGCAAAGTGAAAAATAAAATTGAAAATAACTATTCTACCCTTCTATCAATGAGATTTCTCACTAAAACACATAATAGGATGCAAAATGCCAAATAAATTATATTTTCAGGGTGCAAAGTGCCAAAATTTTTAAGTCAGAGTGCAAAGTGTCAAAACCCTATAATTCCAGGTGCAAAATGCCAAAAACCGACTTTATCGTACTTTATACATTTGGTACGAAGTTTTCTTAAAAATATTTGATACCACAAAATTCGATGGTCATTGACAGGCCAGATTAGTTTTGCTTGTCAAATATTTGAACTATTAAATTGTGTCAGACTGTTAAGAAGTTTAAAAATACATTATAGACAATAACTAGAGCTACAAATATTTTTCAATTGACATAAATTTTAGAGAATTGTTATAACTTGATGATAATTTAATGGAAATCATTCAAATATTTGACAGAAAACTAAGGGTTTGTTTGTTTGGCGTTTTTTTTTTAAAAAAAATCGTGTTTGAAAAATGTCAAACAAACATGTTTTTCACTTTCTGAGATAAAATTTTTACCTCTCAATTTTCTCAAACTACTCTCTCAAAAGCCGAACAAACAAACAATTTTCTTATATGTAAACAAAACATATACAAACGCTACTCTGATTTGACATAAACACTAGCTATTACACAATTTATCTCACATAACAAACATGATTTGACATAAAGTCTTACACATCTACACCTACAACATAATCCTTCCAAAAAAACTTACACCTACTTTATTTCTCAAACCACTCTCTCAAAATATTCGTAATAAATAATTAACACTACGCAAATCAAGATTATTTCGCAAACTTTCACTATTCTACCAAACTACTTCTCAAAACACCAAACAAACATGCCATAAATAGTCAAGTGCTGTCAAATTGTGATATCAAATATGTTTTCTCAGAAAACTCCAGTGGCGGAGCTATATGTAGACTGGGGGGCGAACCCCCCTCCCCAAATATCAGGAATAAATATTATTAGTAGTAAGATTTTGTGTATTGACTGTGTTGGCTGGATGGTTAGGGAAATGGAGGTTCACGCTGGAGGCCTGTGTTTGAGTTTTGCTTAGTGCAGTTGATTTTTATTTCAATTCTTAAGCCATTTTTCAAAATTTTTCTTCCTTTCTTTTCAATTTTTAAGCCATTTTTTAAAATTTTTCTTTCTTTCTCAATAGTTAAGCTTTTCTTTAAAACTTTTCTTTCTCCTTAATGATTATATAAGGAATATGATATTTTATTGTTATTAAAATACAAGTATTTTATAATTTTCTTTATTTAGTGCATTAATCCCAAAAAAAATCTTAATAATCGTAAGAAAAATAAGATTTTTATTTTTTTTATAATATATAAGGTTTTCTCCTTATAATTATATTTATTTAGTGCACTTTTCTTTATATAATATTCTTTATTTATTGTACTGTACATTTAAAAAAAATATCTTTGTTAATAATTATAAAAGAATATATTATTTTCCTAATTATTTACTTTATTTAATGTATCCCTCGAAAAAATTTCGCCACCCCAATTAAATCGGTCTAGTTCCGCCACTGTTGATATATATCAAATATGTAAAGTATGATAAAGTGTAGATGAAAAGTGTAATTCTCTCTTTATATATAGATATGAGTAAATAAATTTCATGTATGAGGTTTAGAGGCTGTAAAGATAAGCCTCAAAGAATATGCACTAAATTAAATGACTTTCTTCTTATTAGTTCATAATATCATATATAAAGCTATATTAGTAACTTTTGAGAAAGAAGGTGCAACTAGAAGAAACGATAAAATACTGGTTATAAATTAACAAACCATTTTAAGATCTTTTATATATGCATTAACCTTTTTGCTACTCATAATCCCGACTTCTTTGTTCTGATCACGCACAAAGATGGGTCGACCCAAATTAATAAACAGGAAAAATCAAAGTCTTAAGTCAAAAAAGACATTTATAATTGTTGCAGATTGTAGGCAGACATGAAAGATTTACCTTTAAGATGTTGTTTCCTGTCGTACCATTTGACAGAACATCCTTTTGACATTGTTAACATTAATTAAAATTCTATCTCTTGGCCCAAATTTAAACTAGCAAATATGAGGATTATTATAAAGGAAAATTAATTTGGTAAGAGTTAGTACAATCAAATAAATATTTTAGAACATTCTAACTAGTGCTTCATAGAAAGGTCTAATGTAGATGTAAATAATGTATTATAAGATAATCTAGAAGTCGACATGTTTGGTATATAATTCAAAATGTAAAAGAAGAATAGACTACCATAATTTTATTTTTATATCGTCTAAAAAAAATTATGGATAATGTAATAACTGTAACATGTTACGTTGTAATTGAGAGCGTTGAACTCAAATTACTCATATGACAAATACAATATATTTTTATGTGATTATCTATAATATTTTAAAAAATATGACAAATCATAAGACATGTGTCTGAACTTTTAACTTTTGGTTTTATTGTTCAACCAAATCAGATTTGAACTGAAATTTTCTTTAAACCTATAATTATTCTGACTTCAACTTCTAAAAATATATACATGCTTACACTTACAATTCTGTATATAACCTAACACAATAATATAGAAGATCGATCCCGATATTTATATCTAATAAATAAATTAAGGTACTTTGAAGCAAAATTGTCATGATGATTTAATGAAAACTTAAATTTCAATCACAATCTTGAGTTGTATATGTATTGATTTGAAGTGAAGATATGACAATTATAATTGATCAAGTAGTGTAGTGTTTCATGTGGGTTTCACATGAGTGCTCCCATGCAATCACATGCAAATTAAAGATAACAGAGAAACACCTGCAAAATGTGGGTGATAGAGTACTAAATGGGTCGGGTATAAGGGTATCCAAAGAAGAAAACCTGGTATGAATTAATGGTAATTTGATGAAGACATGAATGGCCGAATGAACATGACCCTTTGTCTCATATTATACATAATAGGCATGACCCACTCCCCATAACGTTTAATTTCATCACATTAAAGGATTTTTGGACCATCACCAGATCAAATAGATTATTGGATTATTCATTACATTGTATGAATTCCACGTGAAATGGTCCGAGGAAATGCAGGTAAAAATATCGTATTGGCTTCATGGGTTTACTTGCTTGTTAGGCACAACAAAATACAAAAACAATATTAGGACACAAAGACAAATGTACACAGAAATGTGAAAAGGAGAATAAACACTTTCTGTTCCTAATTTCTTACTCGACCAACACACGGTTTTTCACTCATAAAATAATTGGACATAAATGGATGGAATTTGCCATGTGCATTGCGTGTGACCGTTGTCCCGTCTTTTGGAAGCAGAATTAACGTGAGGAAATATTATCATTTCAGTTTTCTTATAAAAGATGAGATAAAATGATAAATTTTCCTCCAAAAATGAGGGAAACGTGATACTTTTTCCTCCCCAAAGACGAAATAACGGCTATGTGCAAAGATGAAATACTTTTTTTTTTTTTTACATAAAGTAACATATATCTTACACAATTTATTTATATATAAGAAATATGACTTGACATAATTAAAGTTTTACAAATCTTACATATACAACCTAAATCCCCATAAAAAAAATCTACATCTATTTTACTTTCTCAAAACTAAATCAAATAACATTATGAAAACTTTTTTTTTTTCACATACCATCCCATTTTCCCAAATTAAGCACTCTGGGGAAAAAGACAAACAGGCCCATAATATATGTTTGACTCTATAATTCGTCATCCAATACTCCTAGATATGTGGGCCGAAGCAATTTGATATGGGTACATTAAAATTGGGTAAATGATGAAATTTGACTTGGATTGGTAATAGTAAGCCTAAACTTTCTTATAGAAAATGGGCTTATAAGGTCCAAATTGCTAAAACTTAAACCTACATAAACAGATGATGGATCAAAGATTCAGCAAGATATTGGCCCAAATAATATTTATCAATAAATTTTATAGAAAATAACAGACGAACAAGGCCCACAGATTAACAAACATTTTCATACCATAAAAATAAATCAAAACAAAATATCTTAGTTCCTTTTTCTTTTGGTTTAATCGAGCCACGAATTCATTTGGACTTCAACTGCATACAACATTACAAAATTTGAGTGCAAGCATTGCCGCGCAAAAAGAAAACAACGTTGGTGCAAGCTTCGTGAGTCGGTGTTAGCATGAAATTGGTTCAGAGCCATCCCACAAATTTTCCAATATTTCAACGAAATTTTCATTTACACCCTTTTACACTTTTCACCCCTAACTTTTGTTTTGCATTTTCCCGCGAACTGTTTGACTGAAAAGTGTATGGAAAAGAGTTTAGGGAAAAAAGTACAATGTTAATGTAAGTTCAGAGTGGACATTGACAATAGTACTGTACCACCACTACTAGAAAAACTTAAATTTGCAACTGAATATTTGCAACCGAATTAAATCGGTTGCAAACTGGGCAAAAATTGCAACCGATATTCTTTCGGTTGCAATTTTGGCCCAGAATTGCAACCGAAGTTGTTTCGGTTGCACTTTTTACCCAATTTGCAACCGAAGTTTAATTCGGTTGCAATTCTGGGCCCATAAGTGCAACCGAATTTGTTTCGGTTGCAAATATTGCCCAATTTGCAACCGAAGTTTAATTCGGTTGCAATTCTGGGCCAAAAATTGCAACCGAAAGAATGTCGGTTGCAATTTTAGCCTAGAATTGCAACCGAAACATACTCGGTTGCAATTCTAGGCTAAATTGCAACCGATATTCTTTCGGTTGCAATGTTTTCAAAATAATAAATCATGATGTATTATTTTTAACCAAAAAAATATAATAAGCACAACTATCTTTCAACGCAATTACTTTTCATTGTGGTTGATGATGTTTCTTTAATTAAAAATCGTTTATAACAATCTAATTAAATTTGATAATTAGCTAATTAAACAAAAATAATGTTATCTCAGCTTATTTATTCTAAAACTTCATAACTCCAAATAAAATAAATTTACATTAATTCTCAAATTGAAATTTAGAACATATGCTACCATAGTATTAAAGTTATATGATAGGAAAACATTTTTGTCATATTTTCCTCCATCTTGGCCAAGTGAAATATATATACACTTCTTATTATAAAAATTCAATTGACACAAACACATCTTGGCCAAGTGAAATATATATACACTAATATATTTATTTTTTCATTTAACCCTAAAGTTTATTTAGTTTTCCTTTTTAAATTATTCAATAACTGACGATTCTCATTGGTTTTGTCTTTGTGCAAGATTCAAGTTACTTAGTAGATATACTTTTATTGAATTATGAGATCATAATTATACTATATTTAATAATTTTTACTACAAATTTTCCTTAGTGTTTCCGAAATATTTTCGAAAAGTTTCCAATATTTGACCGATCGAAACACGCGAAACAAAATTTCAATCCATGAATACGGGCCAAAATTGCAACCGAATAAAACTTCGAATTTATTTTGGTAACTTTGACATAGATACAATACTATTACAACTTACAAAGAACAAAAGTTAAAAACATACAAATTAGCTCCTACGTTTGTCTTTTACTTTAGTAGAATCTCAAGTAATTTCCAGGAGTATCTCCAAAAATACAAGGATGACCTGCAGTTTTAGAATGATTTCGGAAATGGCATAGGTTTTATCCAATTGAAGGAAATATCCTGTCTTCATTTCAAGAGATGCTACTAACACACATGCTGCCAGTGAATCTTGAGTTGTTCATCCTTTGCTCATTTCAATTATAACACAGATTCTTCCCCTGCCTCTGCTATTGATTATATTGATATTTTTATAACTCTTCAGAACTATATCATACAAAAGTTGATGAAACGAAGGATAGTAACAGAACAAAGTTATAGAAGGTTTAGGCTTTCATATCTTTATCCCCATCAACCATGGTGATAAAATTTGATTCTTTTATTTACTAGAATCTAGAATAGGGCAGCTTGTCAAATGGGTTTATATATAAATGTTCATAATGCGTATGGAAATTGTTATCCCAATGCAAAATGTATGGTTAAGTCTTACTTTATTTTTGTCATATTTTCCTTCAATTTTTAAAGTGCAGATGGCAGGTAGCCGCGACAGGGGCAGGGAGTCACTTTTACCACCATTTGAGAGTGGCATTCCCAGTTCTTCATCCGTGCCTATTTCTAGTCCTCATGACCATACAACCGACCCGGGCTCCAGTTCTCGTTCTCGTTCTCGTTCTCGTTCTCTCTCTCGTCCTAGTTCCGTTCCGACTGAGAATTCAATGGTTGATTCGAGGCCTTTCATTATTCCTGAGTCGACCAAAGAGTATGAACTTTCGAATTTATTAAATATGATAATTAGTAAATTAATTTGTTTATTTATTTCACTAAGAAGTTGTTTTTTGATTTATATAGGTTTCATGACCATCAAAGAGAGTGCACTAAAGAAATCGGTGCAATCATAATGAATAGGTGTAAAGAGATCGCCGTGAGTTGGACAAAGCTCTCACTGGAAACAAGAGATTTTCTCTTTAATGCATTTAAGGTATCATGGTATTTAAGTTGCCAATGATTTAATTAAAAGTTGTTTCGTTTTTCTTAAATGAGATATTTGTGAATTGTAGGATAAGTTTCGATGGAATGAGGAGGATGAGCAGCTTGTTAGGAAAGTTTTTGAACATAAAGGCTCCAACTCCTATAAGTATAAAATGTCTCATATTCGGAGGAGGAAAAAAGGACGAGCACGATGGATGGGGGTGAATGGGTACAATGCAGTGACTAATACGTGGAAGAGTGCCGAGTGGATTGCTAAAAGCATAAGAAATAAATCTAATCGTGCATCAGATTGCAATGGAAGAGGTTACCCAATAAACCTTGGTGGGAGCAAGTCACGTGCGACTTATATAAAAGAATTTGTAAGTAATATTTGTAATTATTTTTTACACCCATAGAATATTATTAATTAAATTATGTTATATAATGCAGAAGGAAAAATATGATCGTGACCCTAGACTCGATGAAATTTTTGAAGTGATGAGTTCACGAAAATTGGCGAATGGGGAACGAGAGTGGGGTTGTGGCCGTTCAGAAAATGCATACGTAAGTAGAAAATTTTATTATTAACTTAATTTTTTAAACTTTAACGGATTCAGAAATTGTATTCATTTTTTGTAGAATGAGTATATGGAAAGAATGGCAAGTGAAGTTGAAACAGATGACGGTGAGGATACGCAGCCGCCATCTAAAGAAGTTCAGATGCAGGTAGGAAGCTCCTATAATCAATTTTAACAAGTAGTTTCTATTTAATATTTAATTTTTCTCAAACGATTTGATCTTTTTTTTTTATAGGTGTGGACACAAGTTCAAGGTATATCGAAGAAGGGCACTGTATATGGTCTTGGTAATGACGCAGTTCATGTACGCCCTAATCGTTCAAGATTACAATCAAATTCTCGAACTGATCCGGAAACTAATGAAAGATTAAGCAGAGTAGAAGCAGAGATGCAAGAACAGAGGATTATGGTTGAAGCAGAGAGGCAAGAACAGAGGCTTAGGGATGCAGCTCGGGATGAGCAACTACGAGCGGAAGCAGCACGAGCGGACCAATATTTATCTCAGGTTAACATACTTACCGGTCAGCTGGCGCAATTTCAAAGTTTATTCAATGCTGTACTACCTAGGCTCGAACAAACGGGTATAAACCTTAATGTCGGCACGTCTCAGCCCTCCCAGTCTACTCAGCCGGGGATTTATTCGCAACCGGCTGGCATATCTCTCGGGGGAATTTCGCACATCGGGAGTCAGGCTTCCCAAGGTATCTCAAATTTCAATTTTATGGGTATGTCTCAGCCAAACAATGTTCCTCTTTACTATAATTTGCCAAATCTAGGCCCTAGGCCCCCGCAACATCCAAATCAAGATAATCAATCGGAGAACCAAAATGATGGTTGAATTGTAATACTTAGATGATTTTCGAGTATGGATTGTGGATTATTTCACTTTAGTTTTAGTTGTGTAGTTTTTGGGGATTATGAATTATGTTTTTTTATTTTGTTTATGAAAATTGAAATTGTGCATATGGATTGTGTATTGTGTTTATTAGAATTGAAATTTATTTATTGGATTATATTTATAAATTCCAAAATAAAAAAAAAAAAAAAGAAATTCCAATTGAAAAAAAAAAAAGAAAATTTCCAACCACAAATAATCAGTTGCTTATTTTCGGTTGGAAATATACCAACCGAAAATGGGCGGTTGGAAAATTTTTCCAACCGATAGATTTGCGGTTGGAAATATTTTCCAACCGATAGATTTACGGTTGGAAAATCTTTCCAACAGCTAATCTTCGGTTGGAAAGATACCAACCGAAGGTTATCGGTTGGAAAATATAAACCAACCGAAATTTATCGGTTGGAAATATACCAACCGAAAGTTTTCGGTTGGAAATATATGCCAACCGAATTGCAGTCGGTTGGAAATGCGGTTGGAAAATTATTCGGTTGGAATTTCGGTTGCAAACTCATTACCAACGGAGGTTTTTCCAACCGTTGTCCTCGGTTGCAAAATCGGTTGGAAATTCAAGTTTCCAACCGAATTTTACCCATTTTCGGTTGGACTGTCGGTTGGATTTTTAGTTTTTTTTAGTAGTGCACCAATTTAACAAGGAGTTAATATTTTATTCTTGGTCATCATTTTTTATGTGTGTTTGCACCTTTCAATATGAATTAATCTTGATACATTATTAATATGATTGTTACACGATGATATCTATTAAATTATTTGAAGTATGTAGTTAAATATGTCGAGACGTGGTCTATATGTTAGAGCTAATGGATTACGAAAAGAAAAAAAATTCAACACCTGAGTTGAGTTGAATGAAAATATAATGTGAACAAATATGTCCGATGAAAAGAACAAATTATAATGTGAGAGTTTTGATAGTGCAAATTTTATTGAATCCGGCAAAAAAATTAATTTTAATTGATTTGGACAAGATCGAATGGACTTAAAAAATTCAAATTCAAACAATATTTGAATTTGACCTGATGCAAATGAAATCGATCAGATGTCGGAACCTTGGGGCACTTTTTTTGTGTATACTCACTAAATTACTAAAGTAAGGTTGCCAGCTTTGAACACTAGTGTTGTTTGGTACTAACATTTTCATTTTATTGCTTTGATTTAAAATAGATTTTGAGACTACATAGTACATACAAATAGTAAAATGAAAATTCCCCTCCCCTCCCAAAAAAAAAAAAAACGAAAAGGAAAAGGAAAAGGAAAAAAATACAAAAACGATATCGGTCATCTGATCAAATTAGTTATTAAAATCTCACTCCAATTTCAGAAATTAATATAACACCTTCTAACTAGAAGATGTTAGTTCAAACTAATGGAGATCATCATGAAATGTCTTATTTATCCCCTTAAAAAAATTGCACCAAACCTCTGAGATTTGGTCAATTAATTAGAAAATAGAGATATTATAAAGTTATAGCTAGTCATCCTTAATATATATATACCTAGATATTATCAAGTGACAAAACCATGATTGCATACTATACTAGACTCGGGGAAGAAAGATATGGCAGTTGGTAAAAGTTGTTCATTTTTCTGTTCTACTCATTAATTTTTCCCAAGGAAAACAAACACTGAGTTTACATTATATTCAAAATATTAAGCTTTTTTACTGAATAAGTATATATATATATATATATATATGCCAATTCAGCTTGGTTACGTTTGAAGAAGTGGATGAATTTTTTATTGCTTTGATGTTAAAGTACATGGGCTATATATACACTACAATTTACAATTAGTTTCCTACAATCAAGCACTAGGATCAATCTAATATCTAAATGATTTCCTACAATCAATCTAATATCTATAACTGATATCAAACAATTAATCTCCAAAGTTTAAGCACAATCAAATCAATTAAACATCTTTATCATGCCCCCGCAAGATGGAGAACCGTGAGGTGATTCCAATCTTGTTTGCTAATTGAAAGAATCGCGAGCGGGAAAGAGGTTTGGTGAGCGCATCAGCTAGTTGATCAGAAGAAGAAACATGAGCCACTCGAAGAGAGCCCCCTTGAACTTGTTCTCTAATGAAGTGATAGTCAAGAGCAACATGTTTCATGCGAGAATGAAAGACCGGATTTGAACAGAGATTTGTTGCACCAACGTTGTCACAATAGATAACTGGTTGTTGAGGTAGAGAAACATGGAGCTCGGTGAGTAGAGAACAAACCCACTTAATTTCAGCAGCTGCGGTAGCAACCGCGCGATAATCGGCTTCTGTTGATGAGCGGGCCACTGTTCTCTGTTTCTTTGAACTCCATGAGATTAGATTACGACCAAGGTAGACGAGATAGGCACTTGTGGAGGTGTAGTCGTCCTTATTTCCTGCCCAGTCGGCATCTGAAAAGGCATGAAGTGATAATGGTGAGTTACGATAGAGAACAATACCATGATTAATAGTGCCACTAAGATACCGTAGTAGACGTTTTGCTGCACTCCAATGATCAGTTTTAGGGCAGTGCATAAACTGAGATAACTTGTTGACAGTATAGGCAATATCTGGGCGGGTTAAGGATAAGTATTGGAGACTGCCAACAAGAGCTCTATATTCAGTTGGATCAGATAAGGATGATCCGGAATGAAGAGTTAGTGTAGGAGTAGTGGCAAGAGGTGTAGACACAGGTTTGGCATCAGACATATGAGTGCGAGTAAGTATATCATGTATATATCGCCGTTGAGAAAGAAATATGCCATGCTGATGAGGGAGGACTTCAACTCCAAGAAAATATGAGAGTGGACCAAGGTCCTTGAGTGAAAATCTATTGGAGAGAAGGTTAATGAAATTTTGTATTGCTGCATTATTGTTTCCTGTGATGATTATGTCATCAACATATACCAAGAGATATATCATGATGTCCGAAGCACTGTAGACAAATAGTGATGTGTCGGCATGAGAATTAGTGAAGTCAGAGGTGATTAAGAATTGACGTAACTCATGGTACCAAGCACGAGGAGCTTGCTTGAGACCGTATATTGCTTTACGTAATTTACAGACATGTTGAGGCTGGTCTTTATCAATGAATCCTTGTGGTTGTGCCATGAAGACAGCTTCGGAAAGAGAGCCTTGGAGAAAGGCATTATTGACATCAAGTTGTCGTAGTGACCAGCCACGAGTAACAGCAAGAGAAAGAACAAGTCGTATTGTTGTTGGTTTGACAACTGGGCTGAAGGTGTCATGATAGTCAACACCGGGACGTTGGTGGAACCCCTTGGCAACTAAACGTGCTTTGTACCTGTCAATAGAACCATCAGAGAGACGTTTAGTTCGAAAAATCCATTTGCAACCAACTACATTTTGGGACGAATGTGGTGGAACAAGATCCCATGTCCCATTCCGAACAAGAGCATCATACTCCTCAGACATGGCCTGACGCCACTTGGGATCTTTGATGGCATGGGTCACTGTAGAGGGTTCAAGGTCAGGGTTGGAGGAAAGTTGTGCAGTGAGGTTGAGTTTCTGGATTGGTTTTTGGATATTATTCTTGGATCGAGTAACTATACCTTGAGGTGGAGGAGGAGGCGGAGGAGGTGAAGGTGTTGGTGGTTGTGGTAATTGGGTTGCGGGTGTAGTAGATAGTGATAGTGGAGTTGGATGTTGATATGGTGAAGGTGTAACCACGGTGTCGGTTCTTGGATTTTGTAGGCTTGGGGTGTTTGTTGGTGGAAGAACGATTGATGTGGGTACGTATGTGGTCTCTTGAATAAGATCCTCTTGGGGGACTGGATCGAGGGCAGCAGATGGTGTGATGGTGGCTGAGGACTGTGACTCGGAAGGAAACCATAAGTGAGGTAAGGATGAAGAAGGACGAGGGAGGTAAGTTTTAATATTTTTGAAGGGCATTATCGACTCGATGAATCTAACATGACGAGATGTGTAGATACGTGACTTAACGGTATCCAGACAGAGATAAGCGCTTTGAGTGGATGAATAACCCAGAAACACACAAGGAGTAGAGCGTGGAGATAGTTTGTGAGGCGAATATGGTCGCAACCAAGGATAGCACAGACAACCAAAACTTCGAAGTTTGGAATAGTTAGGGGGTGTGCCAAAAAGCTTTTCATATGGTGATAGGAGTTGGAGGGTAGGAGTGGGTAGACGGTTAATGAGATAAACCGCTGTGTTGAAGGCATATGACCAATATGACAAGGGCATGGAAGCATGTGAGAGGAGTGATAAGCCCGTTTCAACAATGTGACGATGACGGCGTTCGGAATAACCATTGTGTTCAGGTGTATGTGGAGGTGTTGTTAAATGAGATATCCCACTAGAACTGAGATAAGAAGAGAGTGCCTTATATTCCCCCCCATTATCAGAATACAACGTGATAATTTTTCGATTAAAGTAATTTTCCACCAATGATTTAAAGCGAACATATACACCATAGACATCAGACTTTCTTTTGAGTGGGTAAAGCCATATGTATTTAGTAAAATGATCGACAAAAATGACATAATATTTGAACTTATCAATGGAGTATAGGGGAGACGTCCACACATCGGAGTATATTATATTAAGTGGTGAAGTTGAGGTGAGAGTGGAAGTGGAGAAAGGTAACTTGTGACTTTTATTGCATTGACACGCATTACAATTAAAATTATGAGATAATGGGTTTGTGACTTCTAATTGAAAAGTAGAAACAATATGTCGAAGAATTGACGATGACGGATGACCTAAGCGATGATGCCACTCGGACGAAGTGGTCTTAACACTAGAGAAAGCTACCAATGGAGAAGACTTGAGAGAGCGAGTTGGCCATTCATACACACCATCCTTAGTTTGACCCTGTAAAAGCGTTGCCCCCGTGCGAAGATCCTTCACAAGAAATGAATGAGGTAAGAATTCAATTGAAGTATTGTTAGATGTACAAAATTGAGAAATTGAAATAAGGTTTTTATGCATAGTAGGAACACAAAGGACATTATTAAGTAAAAATGTTTGTGATGGATTTTTTAAAGTGGCAGAACCAGTATGTGAGATAGGAAGACCCGTGCCATCGCCAATCACAACATCGTCAGGCCCTGTATAAGGAGCATGAATTGAGAGGTTACTCAGATCGGTGGTGACATGATGAGATGCACCACTGTCAAGAAGCCAATTGGACTCATTGGAGTTGTCGGTTATTGCAACATTAGCACGAGGCTGCCATGGAGCTGGGGGTCGGGATTGCCATTGACGAGATGGTCGTGGATTGGATTCTGGATTCATTGGTGTTAGGCGAAAGAGAGGACACTGTTGAACAGTGTGTCCTTGAGCACGACACCCTTGACACTTTCCTAGATACGGCCGAGGGGATGGACGATCAATTCTCGTATTGGTGTTGATTGATGTGTTTGTCCACGGCCGTTGATTTCCTGAACCATTTGGTCGAGAGTTGGCTCGAGTTGAAGTAGGATTTGCTGAAATCGGAAGCGGAGTTGTATTGGAAAAGTGAGATCGAAGAGATAACTCTTTGTTAATCAACTTTTCATGAAGTTCATCAAACGATATTGTGGTTTCTCTAGCATTGATAATGTCTACAATTGGTTTGTAGTCATCATCAAGTCCATCAAGAATTTTCTCAATGATGTCTTCGTTGTCCATAGGCTTGCCAAGGAGAGCAAGTTCTTCAGTCCGAGTCTTTATAAATTGCATGTACTCGGAGATTGTTTGAGACCCTTTAGTTGCTTGTTTGATTTGTTCCTTTATTTGCTTGATGTGACCACGAGATGGTTTTGCATAAGTGTTGGCAAGGACTGTCCATGCCTCCCGTGATGTTTTGCATTGAGTGATAAGTGGTATGATACTTTGAGAAATAGAGCCCACTAGTGCTCCAAAGATTAGTTTGTCTTGACGTAGCCAGGTTAGGTATTTTGGATTAGGAGTGGTAGCATTTTCATTGGTGATCGTGGCTGGTGGTGCCAAGGTAGATCCGTCAATAAATTGTTGTAGATCATAGCCAATTAGAATGGATTCAATTTGTAGCTTCCAAGAGAGATAATTGGTGGATGTGAGTTTTACTGAGTTGTGTATATGTATAGCAATTAGGGGTTTGGTGGGTTCTTGAGTGTTGGGTATGAGTGTTTGATTGTTGTCAGTGGCCATAGTTAGCCAAAGAAAAAAAATTGGGATAGAGAGGTTTTGAAGTGCAGCAGTGAGAAGAGAAGAAAAATATAAGAATATGGCTCTGTATACCATGAAGAAGTGGATGAATTTTTTATTGCTTTGATGTTAAAGTACATGGGCTATATATACACTACAATTTACAATTAGTTTCCTACAATCAAGCACTAGGATCAATCTAATATCTAAATGATTTCCTACAATCAATCTAATATCTATAACTGATATCAAACAATTAATCTCCAAAGTTTAAGCACAATCAAATCAATTAAACATCTTTATCAATGTTGACTGCCCAAAATATTCTCTTGATCTCATCACTTTCTTATAATGGATGAAGACTCGGAGCTGGTGGTCAAGCTTTTAGTTTGTCCACAACATATATATGTGTTGACTAGCAAAGCAAGCTAAAGAAATAGAGTACAACACTATACTTTTCGTCTCGTCCAAAAATCACAATGAATGATGTAATGTATTTTCAACTACCAACTGGTCTAGGAAATATCTTCTAGGCCTGACCTAGTCAAGAATTTCCCACATAATTGATCACTATCCGAGTACATGATATTTTCTAGCTACCATTGCTTGTTAATTAGCTAGTCAGTCTCATCGTAATGCATTGACGAATAATTCATAAACCTCGATTCACTTCAAAAGTAGCATGTAACATGTTTAATAGTATTATTATTATTATTATATACACAGTTGGGAGATTCTATCATGACTCTTGTCTCAAACTTGAGTCACCCAAATAAAATAATCTGGTTCAACAATGAAGTTGAATAATCTTGTCTGCTAATTGTGTATAAATGTGTATCATCTTCACCTTTTATGCCACACCCATAAAATATATGAATTAATTGGTTGTACACATTAAATTGACTTTATCACCCTCAAATAAAAATAACAAAATTATTCAATTTTCTCATTTATTCTCCCCCAACCCCTTTCATCCGTCCCTTTCGGTAACCCATTTCTTCTCTCCCAATCCTAACCGACACCACCACCTCTTTATCCCTCCCTTTCGCAGCCTTACTGGTGCGACCAGCCGGTGGCGACAGCCGTTCTTGTCCCACCGGAAAAGCCGCAAAAGTGGGATGAAATTTCGCCGCTGCCGCATCCGTTCTGTTGTCGACCAGAACGGAGGCGGCACTTCGGCACCGTTCTAGTCGCGTACAGAACGCGGTGAAGTGCCGCCTCCGTTTTAGTCTCCAGCAGAACGAAATGATACTTTCTACACCTTCACGTGTGAGCTTCATCCAGCGAAGAAAATGACATTTTACTTTTTTTTAATTAAACATTTTCTTTTATTATTATTTAGTTAGTATAAAATGTTTTAACTCATTTAAGAGAATAATGAATGAATGAAGATTTTCATCCAAAAAAATTTAAAGAATAACATTAAAATATTATATTCTAAATAATGTGCAATTCTTTTAAAACTATACATATTCAATTTAATTTTATATTTATTGAAAATAATTATAAATTCAATTTTATTAAACTTGATTGAAAATTAAATATAATTTCAAAGAATTTCAAACTTCTATATTTTTTTTTTCTAAATATCATAACTCATATAAAGGGGTGAAAATATATACATAATGGGAGGGATATATTGATTATTATATGAAAATCGATTTAATCTTTTAAATAGACAATTTAAATTTAATGGTTTTAACCCAAATAAGAATTCACCATACTCACACATTTAAGAAAAGACGAGCAACACAATTTCAAGTGTGGCAAATATTTAACTCATTTACTTTTACTACAATAACCTAACATAAATTATTTATTTATTTTTACAAAAAGAGGAACCTAACATGAAATAGATAAAAGGTAAGTTGAAAATTTGTAAAATTAAGAGTAAGGGTATAATTTGTATTAGAAAGATTAGTTGGTGTTGTAAATGAATTTATTGGAATTGTAATTTGGACACATGTCCAAATTTAATTGGCCAAAAATAAAGTTGTCGGTGACTCTCTTTGAAGTGAGAGTCACCATATTTGTATATCTTTTTTCAGACAGCAACAGTGGATGATGAGGTACTAATTGTTTAATTGTCCGTACTGATGAGAACAGAACAGCATCAGTTGTGGGATTACTAAGTCACCACCTCACCTGCATAACAATCAAAAACATACGGCCAGTTTTTTGATGCTCTACTTGCTAGTAAAACCAAACAAGTTGCTGCCAAAACGTCAAACAATTACTAATTAACTAGCTTTTTCACTGATTTTCATGGAGATTTCCGATCCAATTTGCAAAAAAGGTAACCATAATTTGCCCCATATTTAATTTTGATCCAAATTCACAAGATTTTGTATCCACAATTAATATGTATATAATGTTCGTGCATGTAACTTTCATTTAAATTTGAATTTGATCGTAGCATTTTTAGTCCTATAAGATTGAATTCTTTGCACCTTTTATATATGCAGAACTAAAAAAATTGCGTTTTTTGTATCAATTTATTAAAATATTTTGCCTGTCTTGGTTCTATACTATACACAATTGTACATTTGTGACCAACCAAAAGTGCAACATACCAAGAATAATTGAAAGTAAACGAAATAATTGAATTAATGACATTATAGGACTGGTACAGTGCAAAAAAGAAAAAAAAAGATAAGAATCTAACTGATGAAAGTGATAGTACAAAAGAAGAAGAAGAAGAACCCCTATTCAACAAAGTACTAACATTAACTGAACTTAATTAACACTGGCGCTGAAACGCATTAATTAAGCCAAGAAAATTTAATTACACCATTTTATGAATGTAAGTACAAAATAAATGGTGTGTAATACTATTGTGAGAACCCTAATAACATTGGCTCATCAAAACATGTCCAATCCAGTGTCGTTTTAACAACTTCGTAATTTGGGAGAGGTGCAGAAGGGTAAACTAGAGAAGTAATATTTGTACTTCCATTTACCAATATTTCATCTAAATGTTGCGGCATGCTATACATTATAATCTCGTCTTGTACCTCTTCAAACGCTTTATAATTGTTAGATGTTGTATCAATATTAATGGCATCGAAATCATTGATGGTATGATCGACATAACCAAGTGGAGGCATGATTGGTTGCTGGTCGTGCACCCGAGTTTCTTGATTTGCGTACGACACCTGTGGAGAGTATAGACTGAAAATGTCGTTAGTACGACTCTGGATTTGTTCGTGGAGGTAGCAATCTCGACGAGCTTGTTGTTCCCTCTTTTGCTTGCCTAAAAGCTTCTTCTTTAGTTTTGTGTTCCAGTAGTTCTTTATATCGTTATCTGTTCTTCCGGGCAATTGAGCCGCGATAATCGACCATCTGTGCAGTCATAGATTTAAATAAAAAAGAAAAAAATAAGAACAAGCAACGTAGATATATTCTCTTATAAGGACTCACTTGGATTGAGGGAATTCGAGTTAATTAAGAATTTCAAATCAACAAAGTAAATTCGTAAGACTTGTTTGGATCACTTAAATTTTGAATGGGTCACAAATGAAATATATGAGAAAACAAATGAAATGAAATTAATCTTGGATTGATTTATGAATTATTACCTGCTTCCAATATTAATGTAAAGGGTACAAATCAAATTATCTTCATCTTCAGTAAAACCTCCATGTTTGATGTTGGGCCGGAGATAATTCAACCACCTAAGACGGCAACTCTTTCCACATCTCTTCAGACCTAAATTTAATTAACATAAAATTAAAGAAAATAATTAATTAATAAATTGCATTTATATTTAATAGTACATACATACCTATTTTATGAGGTAAGGCAATCCAGTTGCCTCCGGTTCCATGGTTTTCAATGTAGGACTTGAGTTTGGAATCTTCTTCAGGAGACCAAGGCCCTCTCTTTACATTAGCCTTGTCACAACAAGGTGCTCTTCCCATGTTTAATTTTTAATTAATTTGTATTCAAGTTAATTTGTGTTGCTTTCTATTTGCTCCCACCTGATCGATGATTGCCCGCCCGGTCTTATATATATATATTATACACACACACACTGGAAACAGAGACACAGAGAGAGAGAGAGAGAGACTGTATGTATATATATAATAGCTGGAGAAGGAGATATATATATATATGTATGTATGGAAATGATGATCGGGTTAATTAATTTTCAATAAAGTTAAGTGGAAAAAGATGGACTCCTTTTCTCTTTTTGGGGGAAAATACAATATATTATCTAGTATATCCGGTGTTATGTGAAACATGAATCAAATCATCATGTAATTACTTTTAAAAATTTTGCATAAAACAGTCAATCTTCGTTAATTACAAACATGGTAGTTCAGTGAAAAAAATTTCACATGATAATTTTGTACATATTTCGCATAACACGAGTATTATCATGCATTTGTCTCCTCCTTCTGAGTATATAGTATTAAATTAGTGCAGCAACTTGAATTCCAAATAGTATATATGCAAATATTTATTTCTCATTGTCATTATTATATAGTCCAGAATCACTTACTTATTTTTTTACATTTTAGTTTTTTAGTTTAATAGAATCATGGATAAAAATTTCGGTTCAAATGTATGTTTCGGTCAGTCAAATATTGGAAACTTTTCGAGATTATTCGGAAATGTTTCGGAAACACTAAGGAAAATTTGTAAAAAAAGTTACTAAATTTAGAAAAATAACAGAGTTTAAGACAAATAAATAGTTTCGAAATTACATCTTGTTTTCGTTTCGCCTGATTCAAAAACGGAAACTTTTCGATGTTTTCGATGGAAATGATGGAAATTTTGATCCATGAATAGAATATTACATATTATTATATCAGAATACAGAATATCAATTGATTACACTTAGGGCTGTCGATGGGGGCGGATTTCAATCCGGATTTGATCCGAATTTGGTCTGATTTATTAGAATAATTGTCCGATTAGAGATTCGATGGAGCTGATCCAATTAAGAAGATCCGTAATTCAAATTATATGGAGCGAATATGGATCTAGGCTGATCCGATCCGTTAAAAATCCGCATCCGGATAATTTTTGATATAATAGTATATATATACATTTAATTTTCATGTTTCACCTTTCACTTGCAATTAGAATGTTGGTTAAGTACATAATTCTTTAAGGTTGATTATAAGTATCCACCGACCAAGATACAATTTTAATAATTACATAAACTTCACAAATTTATCGAAGATAGGTTGCCTGATTTGAGATAAAAAAAAGGAAAAACAACATATTTACCATGAAAAAAACAAAGTCTTACAGGATGTGACCCCTTCGTTCAACTTTTATTTGGATATTGTAGTTATGGTATAATTATGTTGTGGTAATGTTTTCAATTAAACATGTATAAGTTGGTATTATCAACAATCTACCTCCTTCGATTATAAGTAGGTGTAGAATTTGACCGTTTATTGTAAAATTGGTAAACTTTGTATTTTGTTCCTAAAAATTACCTGCAATTATTTTCATTTCTTTTTAGCTTGTATATATTTTTGGATTAGATAATTCATAGTTTTTTTTTATCTTAAAATATAAAAAAAAAAAAATTCGGATCCGGATTTTTGAGTCGGATATCGGATATTTTTCGAATTCGAATTTGGTAGCTCTTATGAATATCCGGTAAGATCTTGGATTGGATCCAAATACAACTTTTGATTTTCGAATCCGGTGTCACCTAAATCCGCTTCGAATCCAGCCCATTGACAGCCTTAATTACACTAATATTACATACATTGAATAATTAATTAAAATGTGGTATTGTTTGTACCCAAAAAATCACCCTCGATTAATCGAGGAACGACGGCTCGATGACAAGCCAAAAATGGCAATATGACCGAATCAAGTCACTCCAAACGGGTCAGACCAGATCGGACCCAATTTGATCCGAAAATGGGTCCAATCGAACCAATGGGTTGGCTATGAGCCCAATTTCAAAACTCGACCCAATTTCGCAATTAATTAACATTTGGGCCAAAAATATATTAATTAATTGATAAAATTAATTAATAGGCTAAAGTTAATTAATTACTAATTAAGACCAAATTATGGCTAATTAAGCCCAATTATTCTTTGGATTAATTAATTGAGGTTGATTAATTAATTGGGCCAAGATTAATTAAGTGGCCCACTTGATAAGTAAGGCCATTAATTAATTAATTGGGCAATTATATAAATGGGCAAATTATAATTACCAAATAAGACCAAAATGGCTCGACCCAAAGCCAAAATGGCCCGACCAGCCCGAACTCGACCCGGGCCCAGTCCCAAAAATCGGCCAGCTCTTGATTTTCGGCCCAATTTGATTTTAATTGTTGATTAATTATATTAATTGGAGATAATTAGTAGGAGATAAGGATAAGCCATATTAGTTGGTTTTAATAACAACTTCCCTAATTATCTCTAGTTGGTTATCATCAATTAAAATTCAAATTGAAAGACACGTTCTCTTCTTCTCCACCACCATTAATATTAATTTTCAGCAAAAAGAAGGAATAACTACTACCAAGTTATGGAGAAAGTGGAGGTAGTGGAAGAGATCCAAGGTAGTGGAGGAAGTGGGAGAGTGGCTATCACTACAAGAAAAATGGATTTTAGTGACAAAATATTAAGTGACATTATTGAAATTGTCACTTTTTGTATATATTTAATGACAAAAATATTAGTTTTGTCACAATAACAATAGTGACAAGTGCAATAGTGACAAAATATAATTTTAAGTTGTCACTAATGGCTATTAGTGACAAGTGTATGAAACTTAAGTTGTCACTATTGACAATTAGTGACACCCTTTCAGTGACAACCTAGTGACAATAAATATTGTCACTATAATTTAGTGACAACTTTTTAGTTGTCACTTTTGGGGTATCACTAAATGTCAATAGTGACAACTTTTTCACATTTTTTATCACTAGTATGTCTATATACATCATTTTAGTGACAATATTTAAATTTTTGTCACTTCGTCATTTACTATTTTGTCACTAAAATTCAAATTTTTTGTAGTGTATCAAGGAAGCAGTTTTTTCCAGCCATCAGCCCATCAATCAGCAGCTATAAATACAGCAGGAGGCTGCTACACGCGAGACACACAACTCAATCAACAACTTTTCAGTCTACACTGATCGGCTCAACGCCTCTCCGGAAGTCCAGCGCTCCGCTGCTTCTTTTTCAGCAAACACCCTGTAGAACCCCTGATATCAACCGTCACTCCTCAGCCACCAGCCACCCTCGACAGCCTGAAGTCTTGCCGCCGCCGCCGCCCAAGGTCCGCCGCCGCCGCCGCCGCTAAAAATAAGCCGCCGCCGCCGCCGACATTAAGCCGCCGCCGTTGATACTAAGCCGCCGCCGCCGCTGCTTCCGCTGTCCAGGCGCTGTCTCGAGCGAAACCCCTTGATAGCAGGCAGTTAACAGCTGTTTTCTGTCAAGTTATCAGCCCGCCAACTCCTCGATATCAGTCTGTCCCTCCTCAGCCACCAGTGATCCCTGACAGCCTGAAGTCTTGCCGCCGCCGCTCAAAGCCAGCCGCCGCCGCCGCCGTCTTCCGCCGTCAGCTGACACTGTCTCGAGCGAAACCACTCATATCAGCAAGTAGCTCGCTGTTAACTGTCATGTAAGTGCCCACGTATTTATATGACAAACTCATCGAGTAGCCATCTGCTTGATGAGCTCGTCGTCAAGTAGCCATCTGCTTGACGGCTATCGGCTAAGTAGCCATCTGCTTCGTCGATGCCTTGGTCAGTGGCCACCCGCTGATCAGGAGCCCGATTGATGGCCATCCATCAAGGTTGGGCGAACCATTGACGGTGGGTCTCCCGTCGTCAATGTTACTTTCTGTCAACAAGTCGTTTTTTATGCATTATCAGCTCATCGGCGGGTTTACCTGCCGATCAAGGAGTCAATTTGCAGAACTTAAAAGATTTATCAACTCATTTGGCAGATTATGCCGAAACAGGAGACTCATCGTTTTGTATATTTTTGTAATGTTTGTACATCGGGGAACTTGCCAATATTCTTTTGTTATTAATGGAAGTCGTTTGGCTCGTACGTCTTGACTCTTTTACATAAATATACTTTACGTTAATTGATTTCCATTGATATGCTGTTTTCTGTCAAGATCATATTTTCTGTCAAGGTGTTTATTTAAATTGATTGATTGTCAAGGCACTTGCTGATTTTCAAATCCGCTGATATGTTAAGCCGGCCATCGATTGGTCATAAGTTTTTGGCACTTAAAGAGAGATTTTCATAAATTGTTTAAGTCCTGCGGCCAGGCAGGCATAGAAAAGAACTAGGGGTAGTGTTTGCCTACTCTGTCACAGTCGTTTAGAAGTCAGCCTTATCAGGACATTTTATTTTGATATCGACATGTCCTTGTCAGGACACTTACATTATCAATTTACCGATATCCACATGTCTATTTTCAAATCGTTATGTTTGCACGCACAAACATTGGCACGCCCGCATTATTTTACATCATATCGAGGCATTTTACATCGAGCCATTTGCTCGTCGAGGGATTCACTGACAGGTTTACAACGAACAATATTTTGGCACACCTTGATGCCAATAACACCTCGATGTCAACCCCCCGACGCCAAGCACCCCTTGATATCAGATTTACCGCAAACAATATTTTGGTACTTCTCGATGTCAATGGTCACTCGATGTCGTCGAGGGGTTCCTCGATACTGAATTTATATGCAAACAATTCCTTGATGCCATGTATTGTAATCAATGCAAAATTTATAGCAAACAATATTTTGGCACGCCCAGTGGGACTCTCGATGCCCAGTGGGACTCGATGCCAATCCCTCGACATCAAGGCGTAACTGTGCCAAAATTATATGCAAACAGGTATGTAACTAGACATTTTAAACGGGATTGGAATCAAAAAATCATTTAAGTCTTAGTTGCTCATCTTTATCATGAAGCATTCATCGACCAATATTACTTTACGTAATATGGATCTCGCATTCTTTAATTTACTATATTGTACCAAGTTAATTTTTTTTAGAAACGTCTGTTTGTGTATATCTAATATCTAAAAGCTATATATCACTACAAAAAATTTAAATTTTAGTGACAAAATAGTAAATGACAAAGTGACAAGAATTTAAATATTGTCACTAAAATGATGAATATAGACATACTAGTGACAAGAAATGTAAAAAAGTTGTCACCATTGACATTTAGTGATACCCCAAAAGTGACAACAAAAAAGTTGTCACTAAATTATAATGACAATATTTATTGTCACTAAGTTGTCACTGAAAGGGTGTCACTAATTGTCAATAGTGACAATTTAAGTTTCATATACTTGTCACTAATAGCCATTAGTGACAACTTAAAAATATATATTGTCGCTATTGCACTTGTCACTATTGTTATTGTGACAAAACTAAATTTTTTGTCAGTAAATATATGCAATAAGTAACAATTTTAACAATGTCACTTAATATTTTGTCACTAAAATCCATTTTTTTTTATAGTGATTAGTGAAGCTCTTTTAAAGGAAAATTAAAAATATTTTATCTATTTCAAAATATTATTTGCCACCTAAAGTAACTACTCATATGCCACTACAAGAAAAATGGATTTTAGTGACAAAATATTAAGTGACATTGTTGAAATTGTCACTTTTTGCATATATTTAGTGATAAGAAAATTAGTTTTGCCACAATAATAATAGTGACAAGTGCAATAGTGACAAAATATATTTTTAAGTTGTCACTAATGGCTATTAGTGACAAGTTTATGGGACTTAAGTTGTCACTATTGACAATTAGTGACACCCTTTCAGTGACAACTTAGTGACAATAAATATTGTCACTATAATTTAGTGATAACTTTTTAGTTGTTACTATTGGGGTATCACTAGATGTCAATAGTGACAACTTTTTCACATTTCTTGTCACTAATGTGTCTATATACATCACTTTAGTGACAAAATTAAAATTTTTGTCACTTTGTCATTTACTATTTTGTCACTAAAATTTAAATTTTTTGTAGTGGATTCGTCGCCTTGAATTTGCAATGGCTCTTTTTGAAAAGATATCTAAAAACGTACGTTAAATTTCAAGTCTCATCCAAATTTGAATCTGTGTTAAAATAATCTTGATCGAGTTACATGTCGAATTTTAGTTAGCTTGAATTATTTTATTTCTTTACTTTGGGTTGTACAGCTAGCTTTAGAATAAAAACAAGAAGAAGAAGAGGAAGAAAAAAGAAAAAAGAGTTTTCGACAGCTAGAGCCAAGATATGGAAGTGACCAAAAAATGTCAAGGAATTTTTCTATTGAATTACCTCGACTATAAAGTATGTGAAATACATATTTAATATATGATCCACTTTTGACATTAATAATAATTAATTTAACTAATGTCGACTACTATCATTCCAAATCCAAATAGACCGTAGGAATACGAAGATACTACAAGTCAAGACACAAACATAATTAAATGTCTCTAGTGCGCACGCCATAGACTTTGAAATATCATGTAATAGTATTTCTAATGACATCTGCAACATTAATTATATAAACACTTTTCAAGATTCTAATACATGATCAGTAATTAATATACACAAATGATCTTAATTACAGTTTATATATACATAAACAAATTACGACAATATCATATATAGGCCAGATGCTTTACGCTACTATATATGTCAATCTTTAAGCAATTATAGAAACAGACCTTTATATAAGACTCGTTCAAAAAGCACTTATAGTCGTAAAAGTATAAAAGTAAGCAGTACTTTCTAACTTATTGTGAATTCCACATATTATGTGTAAAGTTGCAAATTAATCTACAAAATAAACTAAATAGGACTAATAATGATAATTATGCTTATTTCAATATCTATAGATGAAATAAAATGTAGAAGCAAAATGGTAATTTTTTATTAATTATTTTACTGTTTGTGTTGCATGTTGCCACAAAAAATATAACCATAGACTTAAATGGCTTATTAATTTTCTTGATTATGTCATTATATATATATATATATATATATTGTCACCCCCCCCCCCCCAACCACCAAACCAAAAAAAATATCTTGAAGAGTTTATATAATTGCAATATAGGAATTAGGATCACTAATAATGGTCAATTTAGGACCCACAATTAATATGTAAAGTAGGACATGTATAATTGGTTTAATTTCAGTGAGCTAAAATTTATTAAATTAGAATTACTACGTAGACAATCACATTCATGTTTTGTCTCGAGATAAATTGGACCTCTTATTCTGTGTCGTTTTCAGATTTTGGAGCTTAGATTTCATTCTTATTCATATGTGCACAAGAGTCCAAGTCATATTTGGATAAATTGCATGTTCCTGCCCATTACCACCAGGATTAATTATTCTCTTAACAAGTAAATATATATATATATATACGGTGGGAATTCTTAAACTGTAATGATAAAGATCAAAAGGTGACAATTTAGGTGCACCCACATGTGGACTATTTACTTAAACAAGTTGTTTGCTAGTGACAAAATTATTTTTAGTGATATAATTTTATTAAAATGGCGCTTTTTATCTTCTTAATTAATTAGATTGCAGGTGAAAATATTTTCTATTTAATCGTAGTAACAAGTTTAAAATAACAGTACTTAGTGATCACAACTCACAACCATCACTTTTGAATTTATATTGTCATTTAACAACTTGATAAGATGTAAATCGGGCCTTGAGAGATAAACTTTAAATAACTCGACTGATTGGCATTCTCTAATTTATCCAATTGTGGAATGGCTTTAATGGATCCCAAAACCAACATTGTAGAAGTTTTCATATATAGATATTCTCCCTACCTATGTCTCTAGATATATTCGTTCCATTGGTTATTGTGCGGCGTCAAACTTTTTAATATTTTATGTGACATGTCAAGATGAATTTTATTGAATAGGTCTAGCTGGTGGTGAAGTTGAGGCCCCCAAGACCTCAAGTCCAAACCTGATCACCGGAACTATAAATTTTTTTCTAGTTTAATATTAGTCTTCATAGTGTATATTTTTTATATTTATTAGTTGGACATTCTTTGTACATTACTATTGATCAAATAGTTTTGTTTATATATGTATTGTTGCAATCTCCATTACAATCAAGAAAAAATCAGGTCAATTTTACCACATGCTGTGTTATATAAAACTATAAAATTATTATTGAATTTTAATTAATTAAATTATTTATTATAATTTCTTTAAATATAGCTGTAATAAGAAAGATAAAAAAAAATATGGGACGGGAGAGTAATAATAATAAAACAGTATGAACAGAAATAATTAATGATGATGTCCTAAAAGTGGCAGCAGAAAGGCATCAATCATATGAATGCACTGTTTCACTAGAATGTCAGAATTTATCGCTCACAACTTATGTGTGTTTTTCTTTCTTTTTTCTATATGAGGAGTACGTGGAGGGACCATTTGGACTGATTCTGTAGTTCAATGAAGCTTTTTGTAACAGACCATCCACTATATTTACCGAGTAAACGTATAAAAATGCACAAAATGTAGTAATATTCAACGCCCATATTGTATAGGCAAATGTGAAGAATTTTAAACTAAACCACAACCTTTGACTTAGACAAAAGGGGATTTATCTCAATCAAAACTGCACAAAAGTGAAATTTGTTCAAGTGTTCATACGACTTTATGGGAATGTAATTTGATCAATTATATTGGGTTTAGATTTTCTACATTTTTTTGTTTTGTTGTGTCAAAGTTTAGGCCCTACTTACTTTTGAAAGAGTCTTTGCTCTCTTAATTTTCTTCTCCAGTCATTTTTTGATCACTTTTGGATAGGACTAAATGGATCCTTAATATAATATGGGTTTTGTAGCTAATGATAAGTAGAATAGTGATTTTTATAATTTCCCAGTATTCACACTCTTGTTTAATGAAGACTCTTGGGCTATTATGAAATTTAAAAAAAAAATTGATTTTGTTTGATTCTATTTGATTTCAAAAATCGATTTGGATGTATTCACGAAACTTTTGAAATTTGATTTGAAAAGTTTTTCAATGAAATATAAATTGATATGGTAAGGTATTAATAAAATAATAGATAGTGTATTTCGAAAATCTGAAATATGGTTTGGATTTGTTTAAATTTGATTGTTGAGATTTGAGAGAGAAAAGAATATGGTATATGATATTAAATTATGCAATGATTATTGTAATTACTACCTCCGTTTTTTTATTTGTCATTTTGAAGGATTGCACAAGTATATTAAGAAATGCAATAAATAACCACTTTTTTAAGCAAAAATCTCAAAACACCATTTTGATCAAATAATAATATCATTAATTAGCATTTATAACAAGCATTAACAAGAAGGGTAATATTGGTAGAAAATAATTAATTTTACATTGAAATCCTAAAACGACAAATTAATGTAAATATTTTGTTTTTTTTTTTTTTTTTGCCAAAGTGATAAATAAAAAAAATGAAAAGGAGTATGTTGTTATGATTTTGATAATAATTTAAATTATTATAAATAAAAATATATTGAAGTTTGAACCTTTGGGCCCAGATCAAATCTTAATCCGACTCATTGACCAGCAGAACAAGGTTCGTGGTGTTTACTAGTTCTAGTTCCCGGGCCAGGCCTAATTTATATTTCAGAGTGTACAACATTTCAAAATGGACTGAAGCCCACAGACGTATTAGTGTTTTTGATAAAAATCCTGGACGGCAGATTAATCTGAAGTTAGGGGAGTCAATGTGGTTGATTGAATTTAAATTCGAATCTGACTTCATTTCGATATCTTCACGAGGCCTCGTGGATTTGATCATATTAATAAAAACGGTAATTTGAAATATTGAGTGAATATGAATTTACGTCAATTATATCTGTTAATAATTTGAGTCCAAGGATATTATCAAATAAATACTTTATTTTTATATTTATAAGTAATATTATACAATATGTTTAACAAGACATGAATTTAATCTTTGCGCTTGGGGCGATGACGCAACTCACGAGGATCTAATTTCGCCTAACAACATGACTACATTTTCAAAACATCATATCAATTCTACCTTTTTCAATGTGATATGTTAAATCAATTGGATTAAGTGGTTATATATGTTGAGAGTTGATTTTTTTAACGTCGAAGCTTAGTGGCTTATGAAGAAAGTTTGATCTTGTGATCTAAGTTGTATGAAAACTTAACGTTGTAAGAGCATCTCCAACCGTGGGCTGGGGGCCGCGTGAGTGCCGATCCGGGGCGGAGAAGTGATCTCCAGCGACGGGGCGGGGCGCGGGGCGGGGCTGGGCGGCGGTCGCGGGCGGGAACAGCTCCAAGCTCGGGTGCCGCGTGAGTTTTCTGGAGGAAAGAGGGGAGAGTGCTATGCACTCTCCTTCTTTAAGTCAGGTGGCGCCACCTTACTGGTTCCTCTTTTTGTTTTGTTTTTTTTTTTAATCTGTTTTTTGGTACGGTGAGAGTGTTTGTTTTAATTGTTTGTATTAATTGTTTGTTTAATGTTATATAAAACATTCTTAATTGTTTGTTTTTAATTTTTTTAGTTTTTAATTGAGAAATGTATATGATTCGTTAGTATATTAAATGAAAATATAATTGCATACTTACACAAACAATTAAAACTGTTACTTAAAGTAAGAAATGAAAATATAATTACACACTTGGAAAATGATTTAATAAGAATAAAATTTCCTCTAAATTAGAATTAGTATTACTTGAAAATATAATTAAACACCGATAAATAATTTAAATTGATACCCTAAATGTGACTTAGAATTAGTATTACTTGAAAATATAATTTAGGGGTGTTCATGTGAGTTTGTTGTAACCTTTATCTTGTTTTTATGTGTGCCTTTTATTTAATGTTATAATTCGTGTTTTGAATTAATTATAATTATAATTTATATTTTAATGTTTAAATATTTTAATTATAATATTTTTAAATTAATTATATTATTAAAATTATAATTATTATTATTAATATCAATATTAAAACTATTATAAAAAAGGTGAGAGTGGGGAAGAAATTTTTTTGAAAGAAATTGAGTGCTGGAGACCACCACTGGAGATGATCACCCAAAGTCTGGACTGGCTCGGGGGCTGGCCCGGGAGCTGGCCTGGGAATGGCCCCGGAAAACCATTGGAGATGGCCTAAGGTAGATCCATAAGGAATTGTTTGACAGAGGAAACAAGACGAAACTAATTTATAGGGAAAATTGCAAAATTGGTCCTTTCCTTTCTTTCTTTCTTTTTTTTTTCTTTCTTTCCTTCATTCTTCTCAAGGACATAGAAGAAAAAAAAGAAATGATGTAATTTTGAGCTTACAAGTATTTTGAACTTTTTGGTTTTGATGTAATTTTGAGATTACATGTAACTACTTTTGAACAAAATGTTGAACTTAATTGCAGCTGATTTTGTCATCGTTATTTGATAATCTGGGATTTTTTTTTAATTGTCGAAGATTTATTCTTGTTCAATATGTGCCTTGGTGCAATGTGATAAAGTGCCTTTCAATATTATCATGAGTCTAAATTACTTCTAAGTTAATGTATGTTAGACATTGTTAATTTTTCGTTTGAAATGGGTGGGAAAAAAATCACAATTTGGACCAAATAGGACTAAACTGCTGAAATAATTTTAATTATAGGACTTTTTTGCCAACCCAAAAAGTTAAAGGACTTTTTTGCTAGTTATCGTTAGTTATGGAACCATTTTTGCTATTTTTCCATGTCAACAAGGGGGTTTTACTTTCCAGGTCAGCAAAGGGGCGTGACTTGGCAGATACGTTGGCAGTTCGGACTAAAATAGGACTAATTTGTCAAAATATAATAGTTATAGGATGTTTTTGCTAGCCCGAAAAGTTACAGGACTTTTTTACCAGCGAGCAATAGTTACGGGACCAATTTTTCAATTTTCCCTAATTTATATGAAGCAACCTATGTATTCATACAAGCATAGCTTGGGATACGTGCAACCTACCTGTTCATGGGGATATGCTCAATTATTAAGACGCACAATCCTCAATGTTTGGGATGCTACACTTACAGAACGGATCTGTTTTATGGAAAAATATTGGTGAGAACTTTAACTTTAATAATGAAAATATTATTGAGTCTAAAAAAAATTCCAAATTCGGCCAAGATCCGATGGGACTCGAATACTTTAAACGGTACGTAAAAAGATTCTAAGACAACCAAAATCCGAGGCATAAATAGTTAAATTCATGTCATATGTAATCCAATCGAAATCCAACCCCTTAACAATACACCCATGCACACTCGTTACAACATATTTTTATTTCTGGTCCGGTTTCAACACTATATCTTTTAACATTTGAAATTTGGGCGAAAATGCAGAGGTTCAACCCCTTAAGATCTAAGTTGAATTCCCATTAAAAGCGCAAGCATATTTCGAGTTTAATATTAGTCTTATTAGATGTTAATTATTAATTCATTGTAATTTTATTTTATTATAATCTAGTAGAGTAATCACTCAATATTACAATGTATTTATACAGTGCAATTATTTTACTCCCAAAAAAATGAAATTAATAGCTATGTTGAATTTCAAAAAATGCTCTCCAATAAATTTACCTTCCAATGGCTATTGGCAAATAGGCTAGATACCAAATATGGAATTGTTAAGACTAATATATCCACAATGTCTGTTTGAATAAATTTAAAACCAGATAGTATGTAAGATCCAAGTAAATGAACTTAGACTTCGCACAAGATCAAAGAAAAATCATGAATAGGACATAGAGCCTACTTGAGCTCAACAGTCCAACCCATTTTATCCTCGGCAAGTCCCATTTGTAGGCTGGTTAGGGCGGAATAGAGTTGTTCTGAAACACGACCAACTCCATCGCTTCCATAAGTTACCCTGCAAAAAAATTTAAAAAAAAATGCATCTATTCAGAATACAAAATTTTATTTTAATATAAAAGATACTCCTATATTTTTCTTGTAATTATTTATTATCTAACAAAAAGAGTATAAAACTAAGATGTGGAAATAACCTTTTATTGAGATAAGTAATGCTGCCAACAGGTGAAACGACAACAGCGGTTCCTGTACAGAATACTTCATCAGCATCAAGCAATTCGTCTATTGTCACCAACCTTTCTTCAACCTATACATCACCAGAAAGACACTCAACAATAATAGAGAGAATTATATCTCACTATCATCAAAAAGGCATAAATAATATATACATATATGGACCTTAAATCCTTGATTAAGAGCAACATCGAGTATACTTTTCCGGGTGATGCCAGGTAGGATGGTCCCTTTTATCGCAGGAGTAGATATCACATTACCCTGAGAATATTAAATCATTTTGGGATTAAATTCTAGCTGTAGTGTTAAGCAGTTTTGGACAAAATGAAATAATTGCACACTATCAAAAAATACAAAAACATCAGAGATTAAATTCTATAGTTTTTGTATGATTTTGTACCTTGACGACAAATACATTGCAGGAAGAGACCTCTTCCAAGTATCTTTTGTGAACACTATCCAAATACAAAACATCAGAAAACCCTTTTGCTTTTGCTGCACCCTGTGCCTTAAGAACCTACAAGTTGCAGTTCAGAAGATGTAAAAACAAACATCAGCATTATTCAGGTTTCAAGATTAGAATATAAAAGAAGAATTTTTGTAACAGTAAACATGCTTTCATAATTCAAGATTTCAATTTCCAAGAAAATAAGACAATGTTCTAATTTGGAGCCTTGTTTTCAAAATAGAAACTTGTGAACATAATAATTAACCGAAAAAAGTGTTGATGTAGAAAGCCATAACATAAAGGAAGGTGTGTATATAAATGCATTTAAAAGAAATAAGACGAAGCAGAACAAAAGGGTAGGAACTAGGAAGTAGTAGTAGTAGTAATTAATATCAACAGTAGAAATCACTCACTGCTGCGTAATTTCCAATAGTCTTAACTCCTCCAGTACCACCAGGAGTAGCTCGATGCATTTCAGTCTCGACTATCAAATTTATTGGTGCTAAACCTTCCTGGCAATACAACAGAAAAATTGTGAGCCTATTTATATCATTAAAGAGTCTATTATTACAAGTTAAAAAGAGTTGATATCATATCCCTTAAAAAGCAGAAAACACTAAACAATTTGATAAGGCCAATGATTTCAGATGCATATAATAAGCTTACTGCACAGGCACATAGAGGATAATGTCATTTTACCTTGAAATAATTTCCCACTGGGGAAACATAAATCAAAAAGGTGTACTCAGGAGCAGGTGCAAGGCCTAGAACAGCTCCACTCCCCATAAGCAATGGTCTTATATACAAAGAACCTTTCCCTGGTGGTGGAATCTGAATTTCGCAATAATTGTATCAAAATCCATGTTCTATACAAACAGTAAAACTAATTATGCGGAAAATTAATGCTTCACATTTCCCTGCATTGTATTGAGAATAAACTGTCCCACATGGATTGGATAACAAAAATAAGTCCACCTTATAAGGTCTTGGGAAATCCTCAACTTATAAGCTAGCTTTTGAGATGAGTTTGACCCAAGCCATGTAAGTGGACTTGGCCCAATTCATGCGAAGAATTCTGTATATTGTTCCCTAATTTATAACATGAGATGTATATTGCACAGAATTCACATAGCTATTTATGGATGGGGGTTTCATTTTGAACTTAATATCACTTGTGGATTCTATACAATAAATATTTCACATGTTAGTTCCGTACAGGTTTTGAATAACAAATGGAACTGTCTTGCATTTATCTCATAAAATTTAAAATAAAAATTTCTTATTGAAATATTACCCATCTTTCATTTGCTAAAACAGTGGCTTTTACAGCCTCCATGAACTGCTCCACAGTCGGAGAAGGCATGCACATACGTTCAGCACCCACCCTAAGTCGAAGTGCATTTTCCTCGGGACGAAATAGTAAAATATTACCATCATCTGTCCGATAAGCTTTTAAACCTTCAAATAATCCCTACAAAATTATTATTTCCAATAAATACTTGCACGAAACTCTTTCCAAAAAATAAACATTAAGAGTAAAAATTGAATGCACAAAACCAACCTGACCGTAATTCAAAATACCAGCAGATGGACTCAACTCAATGTTCCCAAATCTCTGTAACTCACCTTTAGAAAAGTTCTCCCCATGAGAACATTTAGTAATATACATATAATCAGTTGGCATAAACCCAAAACCAAGGTTGTCCCAATCAATGTCAGCTACTTCTAATGCTAGCTTACTGTAAAACATCAAATAAACCCTAATTAATAAAATTGAAATAAATCCTACACCAATTATGAAAATAAATAATTATTGTTAGCACCTGGTAGGCGATGCCACTCTCAATCTGAGTGAATTAACATTATTATTGTTACCATTGCTGTAATTGGAAAAACATCCGAAATGCGATTGCTTCTGCAACTGCAACAAAAAAAATTGAATTAATTGAATGCAGAACATAAACATTGTAAAGGAAATACAAAATTAGTAAATGAATTCAAATGACCTGAATTGGAGAGACGAATTTGAAATTGAGAGAAGTACGCGAAAGGTTTAAAAGGTTGGGGTGTAGCCTTGTCAATATAGCGCCGCTCTCCATTATTTCTTCACTGTGTAGACTTAGAGTTTGTATTTGACAATGTCTATTCAGAACCATTAACAAATAGTCAATACTAGTGATATATGTTTGGTACCAAATTTGTGAATAGTAATAAATATGAGTAAATGTTTGTGGGCAAAATTCTTGTTCTTTGACCAAATTAATTCAATCTCAAAGCAAGGATATTGCACTTACCATATAGTTATTTTGGTTTCGGTTTGAAAAATCAAATTACTTTTCAAATCATAGATTGAATTGGTGTATGGATTATTTAATGCATTTATTGATACAAATGGATAAGGTTTATACAAATATCAAGTTTTTGCATATCAATATAAATTGGGATGAAATTATAGAGTCAACTTCTTCTTAAATTTATTTTTCTATGTTACAAAATTCTTCCTATATTACACTTACACTACATCTCTGTGCAGCGGTACAAAATAATTTTTGGTATTGACGTCAATTCTTAGAATTTTATATAAATTTGTATTACAATTTTGAAAATGATGTTGATTATGATTAAGAAATTAGATTGTCAACTGTATTATAGCCTCCAAAAATTAAATATTTTTTTAACGTGGAATACAAATTTTATGAGCAAATGTTTGTTTCGCTTTTCAAACAATATTTGGTGTTCTCTGAAAAATCAAACAAATAATATTTCTTACTTTAAAAAATAAACTTATTTTGTCACAATTTTCAAAAAAAGAAACCTCATACTTAAAAAAATGTTCTCTCTAATAAAAATTTATACAAACTAAACTCCGATTTGATATAAATAATTTATTTTTTACACAGCTTGTCTCTCCTAACAGGTTACATTCGCCCTACACCGGTGAATTATATCCATAGGGGTTAGATGATAAACGTATGTGCATAAAAGGACAAAAATTTGTCCTCTCATACACACTTGTCACTCATCCAATACCCCAATTGATTGAATCCACCAGGATAGGCACATAATTTTCCTCCTAACAAACATGATTTTTCAATAATATCCAAGGAGACAAAAAGCCTATAAAATTTTATTTCTAGAACCACTTTCACAAAACATAAATAAACAATATTACAAAAATAGAGATATTTTTAAAAATCTCAATTTATTTATGGAAATACTCTCAAAAATACAAGATAAACGGTCTATAACAATTTTTCCAAACGTAACTTCTTTAACTCATGGACAATTTTATAAAATCAACTCCTCCTTTATTTTTTTTTTCTTCCCCCAAACAAAAAGGTTGAGACCACCTTAAGTCATCTCTAATGACTTTTGGACGGGAAATACCCTCTCCCTCATCTTTCTTAGTGTTTTTAGTTATTTCTAATAATTCATTCTATTAAACCTATTTAATTATATATTTTATTTTTTCCCATTCTTATTACTTATTATTATTATTATATTACAAAAAAAAATTAAAATTTACATTAACTTAAAATAAAAAATACATTAAGGAACCTAGAAAAGAAAAAATTGCATTAAATATAAGAAAATTCATCATCCCGTCATATTCATCGCTACCATTGTTGCTTCCATTTATAATGCTATCACCACCGTCTAGATTGGTAGAACCTTCCGTTGAATCTCCAAATAAACGAGCCCGTCTAGATTGATTTAATAGTGTAATTGTCATGATTATATCATATCATTTTAAATAACTCTTTTTAAAACTAGTAAAACGAAATTAATTTATATCATAAGTTTTTCACAAATAAAAAATTAATAATAAAAGGAAAGATTGACCAAAATAATTTACATACATGACATTTATAATCATTATGTAATAATACACAAATTATAGAATTTTTTTTAAAGGAATTATTTTTGTGTGATATATACAACCCAAAATTAGTAAAATAATAATATTAATTAAATTAAATGAAAGTTATATTTTTATAATTAAAAGTAATTATCTCCAAAAAATACACAAATTCTAGGTTTTTTTGTTTTAAAAAAAAACAAAAGCTCAAAAAGAATGACCAAATAAAACCCAAAAAAAAAAAAAAAATAGAGCATGTGTGGGAGAAGGTTTGAGCGAATACCATAGATATGAAAATATAGCAATAGCAATCTGAATAAATATAAATAAAAAGGACATAGTAATAGTATAACAAGGATCTCATTTACGATTAAACTTTCGGGAAATAAAAATAAAAACTCCTTTATGATCATTACTAGAAATATTTCTCAAGCGTGATTACAGAGATCTAATCTCTCACTATGTGTAGTTTCTAACTGCATTCATATTTAAGAATTGAGTGACCATCAACGTTAGCTGGAATCATTTGATGAAGACTATATAAAAATATATCTTGATGTGTGCTTGTAATTGCTTAATATATACTTAATATTTTTCAGTTATCTGATGGTAAAAATGTGCTTGCATTCACAACTACTACTGATCACACTTCCCTTAAAAAATACCTAAAAGGACGAAAATGCACAAGCAGCAGAGATGGTATTTGAATTCTCGTTTTTGTATGATGTAAGGGCATTTTCGACAAGACAGTGTTCGTCAACTCCGATCACTTCAATTAAGCTGCATCGGCCAGACTGAAGCAGATTGGGCTATTAATAAACTCAGCCAAATCATGTCTACAAAAGAACCTACTACAATATGGATTGTAAAATAAGCCCCCCTATTTCCATCAGCATCTAATTTGTAGTATTTCATGCCAGTCACAATTAAATCCAAACAAACATTTCTTTTTTTTTTTTCACATCCAAAAAAACTGATAACATATCAAATAATCCTCCAAATTTATTAAACACTCCACACAACCTTACACAACTTAATCTACTAGAGATGCACAAAGAAAAATTATACAGGTATAATAAGCATGCCAGCATCTAACATATCTTATGGCAAATCACCCATGATTATTAACTCATAAATCACAACATTAGTAGAAGAATCGAAAAAAATGCAAAAACTGAACACCAAGCCACATTGTATCACAACATTACACGACGGTTATATAGTTTTAAGAACTCCATTTTACACATGACTTTGTATACAGGTTAGCCTCAGTAATGTACACGATATGACCTTCGCAAGACAGTCATCTTCTGCAACAGATGAGCACTGTTGGCAATAAACTCCCAAAATGCGTAATATACCTGAAGGAAAAATTGAAGTAGCGTCAGATAATAATCGACCAAATGCACTGAGATTATAATCGAATTGATCTGATATAATTTGTGCATTTTACCTATCACTATTCACCTAGATGTCACAAGAAAGCAAGCAGAATCAGAAATTTGTTGAGTTGTTCCTCTTAAAGTTTCTCATTTATCTCCAAGTCCACATGAACATTTTTCTCAAGCTTTTCATCATTCTCTTGGAAAGCAACTTCTTCTTCCTGCAGAAGTCGAATTACTGATGAATCTAATACTACAATAATTGAGGGAGAAAATCAGCATTTTCTGAATTATCGTGCCACCTAAGCCAAGAAGATTATTTAGTCATAGGAGTAAGTATGCATTGTAATCAGCCAACTTATGATTTCAGTGCGCCAGGCTTCAAAACAAACCAGTCTGACAATTGATATGTTCATCATGAGTACCGAACAAGTGATGAGGTAAGAAAATGAGGTATCTTAGAATTGAGTCAAAACCGAGAATTACTAGGCAATTGAATAGCTCAAACATGATTTCCTTATTATTACGAGGTAAAAAAAGGACAAACCTAGGTAGTTTTGATGAAGTGTGGGAATATACACTTCAGACAGATATGAAATAAAGAGACACAAAAACAAGTAAAGAAATGTTGATATGAATGCTTATCAACATTATGCAAACACGGATACCACGGGCCCATCTGTAAGGGTTTTCTGAGAGATATTGTGCAAGTTTTTAGAGTTCTGCTCGATTTTTGTGCATTTGAAAGTGTTAGAAAAGTATTTGTTTACGTGATAATAGCACAGATCTCAAGAAAATGATACAGTTCTAGAGAAACAAAAAACGTTGTTTGTTAACGGGCCTATGTGACATGAAACTGCAAGCTAGTAATAATCAATCTACTGTTCACTTGAAATTAAATAGATGTTTAGTTTTTCTACCAAAAAAGTACATACCTCAATGTCCTCTGTGACTCTTTCAACATCAACAGTCGTTAATTCTTGAATTGTGATGAGTTTATCTATATACACAGTGGTCTCTGCACTGTCTTGAGTTTGACTGGAGGGAACGACTGCATGTTCATTCTTGGATGTGTTTGAATTATTCTTCAGTGAACTGCATAAAAGAATATAAATCATCTCGCAAAAAATAAAAATATGCAGAAGCATTAAATAATATAAATAACGTGCTAGGAACTTTGTACCTTGCAGGGGTATCTTCCGTCACATCATTTTCTTGCCTCCTCCTTTTGTTATTCTGTCTTTGCTCAAGTAGGGTATCAGCACACCTTTTGAGCCATGAAAAAGGTGTAGAGAGCGGAGAAGAAGACTTGTCAGATATGTCATGACCAAACACATTGTTATCTTTTCCATTTTGGTCCAAAACGGATTCTTTTTGCGACTTCTGAAGTCTTTTAGTAGAAGGCTTCTGATTGTTAGACTGCAAATTGGTTTGGTGCATTCCATTTACAGCAATTGAATCTAACGCATCTTTTAAATCCTCCAATTTCTTCAAGTTCTCAATTTGACCAAGAATCTCAAGTCGATCAGCTCGAAGTAATACCCTCTGTTTCTCCAATTTCTCCCTCTGCACCTTAAGTTCTTCTATAGAATTATTTAGCTCAGCCCATTCCTGGTCCCTCTTTTCACGGTCCAAAATTATCTCTTTCCTCTCAGCATCAAGTCTTTTCATTTCAGAATTAACATGTTCTATTTCCTTGTCAGCTATTTCTTTGAGAGAAGCGATGTGCTGAAGTTCTTTCTTTTTTGCTTCCTCAAATTCTCTCTCTTTTTCTGTAAGGTAGGTCTCCATTTCTTCACGTCTCTTCTCGATACTGTTCTCCAACTCTTTCTTCTGCATCTCAATATCTAGCAATAAATCTGTACGTTCTTTTTGAATCTTACTGAACAGCTCAGTGCGTTCACGCTCAAGTTCAGTCATGAGTGTTTCTCGATCCTTGGAAAGTGACTCTAGATCATGATTGTATTGATCTCTCATTGCTTCCTTTGCTGCTTTCAAGCTCTCACGCTCATCCTTCAGAAAATTCGAGATTGTTAACTTCTCCTCAGCAATAAGCTCTTTTTCTTGTAGAAGCTCTTCTCTTTTCTCATCCATTAACTCCCACTCAGCTTCAAACTTTGCCTTCTCCGCTTTCAAGCGGTCTGCTTCAACCTCGAGTTCTTGTTTCTGCGCACTGACTGTATCAATCTCTTCTTTTAGCTTCAACTCAAGGGCCAGTAATTCATTTGTTTCAATATTCATTGCATCTGCCTTGGCTTCAGCGTCATTTATATGATTTTTCTTCCCCTCAAGTAAATCAGAGGACTTTTGAATGTCGAGCTTCATTTGACGGATCTTGTTTTCCTCTTGCTCGAGAGAGTTTTTCTTCACTTCCAACTCTTTTTCGGCAGCCAAAAGATCATTTTCCTTTTTTCTAACTAAATCTAACATCTCTTCCACTTCTTTTTCATTTTCTTGAAGATTTCTTGATTCAGCACTCAACTGTTGTTCTTTTTCTGAGATATAGTCCTCACGTTGCTTCATTTCTAATTCCCTCAACTCCCAAGCCCTTCTTTTGGCATTTATTTCTTCTTCCACCAATTTGCGCTTCATTTCCAATTCAGCCTCAAGAGCAGAGTGCTTCGCTGCCGAAGTTGCTTCATGATTAGATATTACAAGTTGAGCATTATCCTGCAAGCACACCAAAAGGCAAGTCAAAATCAAATCATAGGGGGCATTTGGATATGGCGTCATCATATAAAACTGAAATATTTTAAGTTCATAGAGAACATTTAATAACACCTACATGGTATTACATAAAACTAATGAGAGCCACTGGAATTCTACTAAACATTTTAAGATGGACCATGATTACTAATCTGTAAATAGCTGAGCAATCAAAAAACTCTTCCAAGTTACAAGTATAAGTCAACGTGCAAAAGTAATAGCATAGACACACATGACCGTATTTGTCAGATACTACTCCTTCCATCCCTTATCTTAAGAGGAGGGCTCAAGATTCTCTGTACCACTTTTGGTGTACCACTTAAGTGTATCACCACTAATTGATTGACACATGCATATGTGAGAATTATTATAATTGTCATATGTGCAAGTGTCAATTAATTAATGGTGATACACTTAAGTGGTACACCAAAAGTGGTACAGAGGATCTACACCCTAAGAGGAGTAATTACTTTTGACATGGAGTTTTAAATTAGAGTTGAAAGGTTAAAGTTCACCACAGCTATTACAATTTTGTTCTTTGAAGTCAGTGGGGTTGCGTTTTTGGTCAAATGAGAGGGTAATTTACAATTAAAAAAAAGTGCCACTTGAGGAAATAGTATATTTGTTCGGAAAGTCCCATAACAAAATGGAACAAACAAAAATTGAGAGAATGATATATATATATATATATATATATATATATATATATATATATATATATATATATATATATATATATATATATATATATAATAAAGTAAAAAAATACATAAATTATATATAAATTACATTATAATAAAACAAACTATGACAAATGGGTCAAACAAATATTACGAAAAGTAATTAGCAACGATAAATAAATAATCAACATACCAAAATAACAACATTATTAAATTATATCAATAATACTACCATGAGCTAAACACTTATACTGATATTATTTTTTATAGTTGAACTTATATTTTTCGTAATCATTGCACAGTGCTTCAATTTAAGTTTGAACAATTAATTAAACCAACTGCTACCCTAATTTGCTTCATCCAGAAGAGTTGACTTACAGATTCTTTGCTGGAGAGTTTAGCTTGTAACAGAAGTGTCTCTTCCTCTTTCTTGAGAAGACCATGTTCTTTTTTAATTACAGCCTAAGAGCACAAAAATTAACAATGTGAATAAACCCATATTCCAAATGCAAAAGAACACAATAACTGAAGAATAACACATCATAAGGTTGCAACATATGAATACATTTACAACAAAAAGAAATAGAAAGTCATATTAACCTCTTCTCTTGCTGACAAAGAACTTTCTTTTAACTCCAGAGCCAGCTTTTCCTCATTTAGGGCTCTACGTTCTTTCTCTAGGCTTAACTTCAAATCCTCAATCTCCTTTTTAAATCTCTCCAAATCTTGAGTTTTATTAAGAACATATTCTTCCCTCTGATTCAGCGAAGCCTGCCCATCAAGCAATCTTTCTTCCAGATGCAGCAGAGATGTTTTCCTTTCAGATAAAGATTGCCTCTCAATCTGGATCTCTTCCTCTTTAGCATCTAATCTAAAATAACATTACCAAACATGAAGTTGTCAATAACTGAATAACTTTAGCAATTTAAGGTTCAATGAGGACAAACAAAACAAAGAAGACCTAATGAAGAAAACCTACAGAACATCTACTTTCACACCACATAATAGCTTTCAATTCATTGAGTTATGACATTGATTAAGGGCTTTTTTTAGTCAATTACAGAGACATATGAGAGGCAACATAATTACAACAAAAGATATCTAATACTAGATCACTACTTGACATGTTAAAAAGAGGACAACTGCAAAAAAACTCAACACAAATCAAACAAAGGGTATATAAAGGACGCCAAAGATAACCAGGCTCAATGGATAACAAAAAAGTAATGTAACCAACTAAAAGCTTACTCAGACTTGGATGAGAGCATGCGCCTTCTTAAATCATCTTCACGTTCTTGAACTTCGCGCAACTTCCTTTCAGCAGTTCGGTGATATCTACTGGCCTCTGTTTCCAAAGATTCTGCAGAGCGCAGTTTGTTCTCAGCCTCTGTGAACTTCTTCTGAGCATCCTCCACCATAATCCGAGCTTCAGAAAATTTACATTCAGCTGAAACCTTCACTTCTGCATATTCAGCACGCATCTCATGCAAAGTCTTCTCTATCTACAAAAATTCGTAAATAAGATGCTCGCCACAGCTAACCATAGAATGTAATGAGAGGAAAAAAATACATGAAAAGAACAAGTACATTCTTAACACATTCTTTCTCAATGCCAAGAGCCTTCTTCAAACCATCTTCCCGTTTTTTTGCATCAGCCAAGTCGGCCCTATGGGAAGCCTGCTCGTGCCTGAACTTTAATTCAGCAGAATCAGCCGCAGATTTAGCTTCCTCATACTTTGAAAGCCAATCCTTTCTTTCCAAAATGAGAATTCCCATGTGATGTTGGTGGTCATATATCTAATAAAATTCAATGTGGCCGAAATTAGGAAGTTTTTGTTCATTCATAAACATAAAAGAGGGATTCAATGTTTGAGAAACAACTAATATAAAGAGAAGTAAATGAAAACAACTAATCTAGAGAGCAATAAATGAAATAATACCTCAGCTTCAAGTTTAGCAATATATGCGATGAGTGATGATTTATCTCTGCGTTTAATTGACTCTTCATCAAACCCCGCTTCTTTAAGCCGCTTCCAAATGCCTTCATCGCTTAAAGGGGTTTTAAAAACCCTACCAGAAGTAAAATTTGGGGACAGCGAAATCGTTGATGGACTCTTTGGAGTTATTGCTAATTTCTCCGAGTGAGAGATAGAGCTCGCCATGTGTTGATAAGAAACCCTAATTTAGTGCTTCAATTCTAGATCTATTCTGGTTTTATCATAAGTTGATCGGTTTTGATATGAGGTTTTAGAACTGTTCTCCACTTCAAAAGAAAGCTTTAACTTGCCTTTTCTTTGTTTGAAATATCAAAAAGTAAAACGACGGCGTTCGTGTTTTAAGAATTGGGAAGTGAATCCGGGTGTAATTACAATTCAAAGCTCTTTGATAATTAATTGGTTATTACCTTAATAATATTTTAATCTTTGAAATTTGAAATAAGATTGCTTTAAGCAAGAATTGGAAAGTCTATTGTATTTATCATATCTAATTTAATATTACTTTTTTTTTTTTTATCTACTAGACTGTGTATTTACAGCTCGGACCGAAGAGTGCAAAGGGTATAGGTCCTCCCCAGTGTGGTGTCTCCAGTAGGATTCGAACTTGAGTCTCGCCTCTGGGGGTCGCAAGTCACTACCACTTGGCCCAACCACCTTGGGTATCTAATTTAATATTACTAATTGTACCTTTTTTGTTAAAAAAATACAAAACACTTAGACACGTCATTTCTTTTTTGTTAGACTCTAAAACTTCAATCACATCATCATATTCATAGAATTTCCTGTAGTTTTTTTCACATACAAATTTAAATATAAATTTAGCGTAAAATCAAAAAATAATACAACCCTTGTTTGATTTTAAAGTTCTAAGATTATTCACGATTTTTCGAAAACAAACACGAATTGATTTTTGTTTTTCTAAAAGAAAACATTATAATTATCATTTTCTTAAACAACCTTACACACAGGAAATGATTTCGGCATCTGTTACATATGTGGTGTAACACTTAGATGGAGATTATTTGACAAAATACTTTGCGCCTTAATCTTTATGATTATTAAAAATATTCCAGATGGACGTTTGCCGGCAGAATATGTTCAAAGGTTGGATGGTAAAGTGCGAAAATATTTAAAGATTGCCCGATAAAGTGAGAAAACGTTCAAAGGTTGGGTAACAAAATAGAAAAACATTCAACTCACATCATTAAAGTTGGACGGAATATTTTGTTAGATTCTAGCGTTTTTGCATATTAGGGGACTGCCGGAGATATATTTAATAGTTTAAGGGGTTAAGTGAGAACTCACAAAGATTAGGGGAAAACTAAAAACACTTTCAAAGGTTAGGTGCAGACTGAAAATTTCCCAAATTATTTCAATTCAATTTTTCATATACAATACACAATGGAAATGACGGGGCTTCTAGGGTGCGGGCACCGTAACTCGCCCTCACATGCGGGATGGCCCTGAAATGATGCCATGTGGCGTGCGTAACTAGTATGTGACTCGGCGAGTTGACTCGGTCTGTAAATAGACACTTTTACCCTTTTTTTAAAAACAAATTAATTAAAAGTTTAGATAATCTTCAATTAATAAAAGACATTTATAACCTTTGAATCAAAATAATTAAAACTAAAAACAAATTGACCCTTATGTTCCATGATATTACCAATTGAATTATTTTGTTTCTAAAAATAAACAAAAACCACTTATGATATAAAAAGATCATTTTACCCCCAATTTTGATAATAATTGACTTTGACAATTTTGCAAATTGACCCCTATATTTTGCGATTTTACGTATTGAATTATTTTGCTTCTAAAAAAATATAAAAAAACCGTCTGTCATATAAAAAGACCGGTTTACCCCCCATGTAGATAATAATTGACTTTGAAAATTTTGCCAATTGACCCCTATATTTTGCGATTTTACGAATATAATTATTTTGCTTCTAAAAAATTAAAAAAAAATCGCTTGTCATATAAAAAGACCGATTTACCCCCAGTTTAGATAATAATTGACTTTGACAATTTTGCAAATTGACCCCTATATTTTACGATTTTACGAATTGAATTATTTTGCTTCTAAAAATAAAATAAAAATCAACCTATGATATGAAAAGACGGATTTATCCCCAATTTTGATAATAATTGACTTTGACAATTTTGCAATTTGACCCCTATGTTTTGCGATTTTACGAATTGAATTATTTTGCTTCTAAAAAAATATAAAAAAACCGTCTGTCATATAAAAAAGACCGATTTGCCCCCAACTTAGTTAATAATTAGCTTAGAAAATTTTGCCAATTGACCCCTATGTTTTCCGATTTTACGAATTGAATTATTTTGCTTCTGAAAAAAAACCGTCTGTCATATAAAAAGTACCGCTTTACCCCCAATTTTGATAATAATTGACTTTGACAATTTTGCAAATTGACCCTTATGTTTTGCGATTTTACGAATTGAATTATTTTTTTTCTAAAAAAATATAAAAAAAACCGCCTATCATATAAAAAAGACCGTTTTACCCCCAATTTTGATAATAATTGACTTTGACAATTTTGCAAATTGACCCCTATATTTTGCGATTTTACGAATTAAATTATTTTGCTTCTAAAAAAAAAAAAAAAAAAGAACGCCTCTCATATAAAAAAGACTGCTTTACCCCCAATTATAATAATTGACTTTGAAAATTTTGCAAATTGACCCCTATGTTTTAGATTTTACGAATTGAATTATTTTGCTTCTAAAAAAAACAAAAAAAAAACGTTTGTCATATAAAATAGACCTCTTTACCCCCAATTTATATAATAATTGACTTTGACAATTTTGCAAATTGACCCCTATATTTTCCGATTTTATGAATTGAATTATTTATATGAAAGGCGGTTTTTTTTTTGGTTTTTTAGAAGCAAAATAATTCAATTCGTAAAATCGGAAAATATAGGGGTCAATTTGCAAAATTGTGAAAGTCAATTATTACCAAAAGTGGGGGTAGAGCGGTCTTTTTTATATGGCATGCACTTTTTTTGTTTTTTTAGAACCAAAATAATTCAATTGGTAAAATTGCAAAATATAGGGGTCAATTTGCAAAATTGTCAAAGTCAATTATTATCAAAATTAGGGGTAAAGAGGTCGTTTTTATTTGAGAGGCGGATTTTTTTGTTTTGTTTTTCTAGAAGCAAAATAATTCGATTCGTAAAATCGAAAATTATAGGGATCAATTTGCAAAATTGTCAAAGTCAATTATTAACAAAATTGGGGGTAAAATGGTCTTTTTTATATGACAAGAGGTTTTTTATTTGTTTTTTTAGAATCAAAATAATTCAATTCGTAAAATCGCAAAACATAGGGGTCAATTTGCAAAATTGTCAAATGCAATTATTATCAAAATTGGGGGTAAAGCGGTCTTTTTTATATTAGAGGCGTTTTTATTTTTATTTTTTAGAAGCAAAATAATTCAATTCGTAAAATCGGAAAACATAGGGGTCAATTTGCAAAATTGTCAAAGTCAATTATTATCAAAATTGGGGGTAAAACGGTCTTTTTTATATGATAGGAGGTTTTTTATTTATTTTTTAGAAGTAAAATAATTCAATTCGTAAAATCGCAAAGCATAGGGGTCAATTTGCAAAATTATCAAAGTCAATTATTATCAAAATTGGGGGTAAAGCGGTCTTTTTTATATGACAGGAGGTTTTTTTATTTTTATTTTTTTTTAGAAGCAAAATAATTCAATTCATAAAATCATAAAATATAGGGGTCAATTTACAAAATTGTCAAAGTCAATTATTATAAAAATTGGGAGTGAAACGGTCTTTTTTATATAAGAGGCGTTTATTTTTATTTTTTAAGAAGCAAAATAATTCAGTTCGTAAAATCAAAAAATATATGGGGTCAGTTTGCAAAATTGTCAAAGTCAATAATTATCAAAATTGGGGGTAAAGCGGTCTTTTTATATGACAGACGGTTTTTTTATATTTTTTTAGAAGCAAAATATTTCAATTTGTAAAATCGCGGAACATTAGGGTCAATTTGCAAAATTGTCAAACTCAATTATTATCAAATTTGGGGGTATCGAGGTCTTTTTATATGAAACGAGGTTTTTTTATATTTTTTACAAGCTAAATAATTAAATTCGTAAGATCGTGAAACATAGGGGTCAATTTGGAAAATTGTAAAAGTTAATTATTATCAAAATTGGGGGTAACGATGTCATTTTATATGAAAGGAGGTTTTTTGTATTTTTTACAAGCTAAATAATTAAATTCGTAAAATCGCGGAACATTGGGGTCAATTTGCAAAATTGTCAAACTCAATTAATAAGATAGGGGTAAAGTGGTAATTAACAATATTGGCCGATTTTTTTATTTTTTATTTTTAAAATTTAATTAAAAGGGTAATTTAGGTATATTGTAAATTAATTAAAAGTCAATAGTTACCAATTGACTTTGACCAAGTTACCAAATCAACGGTCCAGATTAATCTAATCCAAATGAACGGCCCGATTAACCCTCCCGCATGTGAGGGCGTAACTCGGGCGCCCCCACCCTAGAAAGATCCTGGAAATGATATATTTGAGTCAATTATTTCCTCATTTAGAGTGTCCTCTATATTCTATATCACAAGATCCATGCAGCGAATGCCCTATCTACTAAAATTAAAATCAGTCATATTCTTCTCCGAAAAAACAGAAAGGACTTCATTATCATGAATTAAAATTTCATATCCATTGTATATTTTTATTGGTTAAATAATATCAACTTTCGAAAAAAATTCGAGGAATATGTGAAAAAATTATAAATAAAAGAAAGATATTGAGGTAGAAACTACACTATACTATCATTTTGATTAAGTTAAAAAAGAACTTCCGATTATATTCTATCGAATTTTTTTTTTTGGTTGAAAATTCTATCGAACTTTTGATTCATGTTCATCATTACCCTATGCACAAGTTTTTTCTTTTTTCTTTCTTCTCTCCTTAATATTTTATTGTTCAAAATTCTTCTTAACAATAATAGGGTAGAATATTGTTTTGGGTTTTCAATGATTTGCCTCAATCTTTTCCAATACATTTAAATATACATTAAGTACAAGAATTCGAACATGAGTTCACCACGTCGACAACTAGCTAATCAATCTCACTAAGCTTAACCTCTGCTGGCACTAAGGTGTAATGTTTGTTTCAAGGCTATGTGCTGGTACTAGGGTGAAAGAAATATTTGTCAAAAAGCTTTTTGTGCATCAGTTAATTCTCATACCGGGTCCTTCGATCTTTAAGTCAGGTGACTAAGATTGTCTCGACTCTGGAGCAAGTTAGTTCCAGGCGTCACAAAACAGCAAGTTTCGACATGCACTTATTTGTTTAGTCATAATAAATTTCAACCGATATTTGGAAGAGAAAACAAAATACTCCGACAATACTTACATTATCCGACTCGTGTAGAGAATCAGTGTACTGTATACAAGTTAGAAGTTAGAACCACATATACATATGGTAGCAAATACATAAGATTGATTACATGTTAAAAACTGCCTTATTTTTTCCATAATACTGGTCTAACCAGCCTTGTATCAACTTGACTTCGGCTGCCCTTTGCTCCACCAGCCAATCAGGATCATCAGCAGTTGCAGGACGCAAATCCAAGTGATGTGCACCTGATAAAGAATTAATCTTATTCTTATAAATATAATTATCATTTTACAGCAAAATAAAAATAAAAAAACATAAAAAAAAAGAATCGAGTAGTTACCTTTTTCTGTAACAAGAGCTACAATGGTTTCAGATATATCCTCCAAAACACTGCACCAAGTTTTGACATTCACTCTCGTAAGTAAAATAGAAGTAATTATCCCAAAAAAAGAAAAAGAGCAGTGAAATTATAAGAACTCGTTTGGTATTAAAGATCAAGTGAGAATAGGTCTTTTAACAACCTTTATTTCTTGTTTGATACCCATCACTTTTAGGCACTAACACAAACAGGATCATCACAGTCCACAGACAACTCTTTGATAATATAATCTTCATGTTCCAATAGCAATATGCATCGTTTTACTAATTTGTCACTAATCTGACTCTGCTACCAAAGTCGTCCAAAAACTATATTAACTTTTTTGTAATTATATAATTGAGAGAATGCATCTTTAGTGCCGCGCTTTAGGTTAATTTCCACTCTTGGTACACCATTTTATGTGTCCAACACATTTGGTACTACGTTTTAACAAATTGTGACCCATTTGGTACTGTCGTTAAAAATCACCGTTAAGTGGTGACTTAGTTAAGTCTTATTGCAAAGTTGATGCAAATACTTATGTTGGAATTTGGCAACAATGTGGACTAAATCATCACTAAATTTGGAGATATGGGGCTAGTTTTGAAGCCTGGAATATTATGGGGTAAAATTGTCGGTTAACATAAGTAATGTCATCAACTTTGCAATAAGATTTAACTGCCACGTCAACACTTAACGGTGATTTTTAACGGCGGAACTAAATGTGACAATTTGTTAAAACGTGGTGTCAAATGTATTGGACACATAAAGTTGTGTACCAAAAGTGGGAATTGACCTAAAGCGCAATACCAAAAGTGCAATTCTCTCTTATATAATTAATATGTTTACCAATACTCTATAGTTTTCTACCAAAGGAGTTCCAACTATATCTTTATACAAGAACAGTTAAAGAGCATACCTGCCACCACTCCAGGGATCCAACAACCCATTTGAAAATATGATATTGCTTCCAAATCTTTTCAAGGCATTCTTAAATCCCTTTACAATTAACAGTAAAACGCAGGAAACAAATTAATAAACCAGATGGACAAAGTCAAACAATCAAAATGAAAAACCCTTCATCGAAATACTTTACATCAATACTTTGTTAACTTGTCAAAATTTGAAAGAAAAGAAACTTGTCAAAACAAAATGCCAAACTCTATCAGGAATGTGGTCAATCTTCTGAAGTATATTTAATAATGACGGACGCTGATTTATTATCAATATATCTAGAGAGCACTAATGAAAAGAGTTAGAACCAAATTTTTCTTACATGCCCACCAAATTCAGTAGTTATCCATGTAGGCCGAGGTTTGACATGGTAACTTTCTAAACACCACTCTGCATCAGAAGTTTCATCATACTCGTATGCGGGAAACATGCTAGTATTCTTGCTACTGGCGAATGGCATGACCATCTCAGTGCATGCCTAAAAAGAAGATTAATAAAAAGAAGTTAACTCCAAAAATTGCCATATTGTTAAAATCTAACAAAGTGTAAAACAAAGGATAATAATATCAATTATTTTGTACCTGCCAGTTCCATCCATTCATACCATGAGGGTCATCATCCAGATCAAAGCAGTCAACTGTCCCTGTGTAATTGTAATATATACTAACTCCCTCAAATATACGCTCTAAGATACTAGAACCTTCGGGAGAATTGTCAATCTTTCTACATACCTGACCATGTGGATTAAACTGGCAACCATTAGAATTAATAATCTCTACAACTCTATCTACCACATTATAATAGAGGTACCTATCTATGTATATACTCTTCTTGGAAAAGGTAAAGCTTTAAAAGACTAAGCAAAAAAAGATTTTTCTTGCATAAAAAATAATAGAACTAACTATGGGTTTTATATTTAGAAGATTCTCATTTTCTTTATCATTTTCCCCAGTAAAATCCAAGTTCCAAACATAGCCTAAGTGTATTCTGGAATTCCAGTTTATCATTTTACAGCCGTTCGATAGAAATTATTTAATTTCGGATTAACACAATCACTTGGGGAGGCCAAAAACACATTAAACTTTCGGACTAGGTGGGCAATTGGCTACTCAACAGAAGCAACTCTAGAAAACTTTAAAAAATAAGAGAAATTCAATATTTATAGCTAAACAAACCTCTTTTATTGGGTTTCCAGGCATAGGCATTAGAAAGTCAGCAGGATATGGGTAATCTCCCATTGCTAGGTAACTATAAGCCGAAGACAACCAGTTTGAAAGATCATCAGCACTCTCCAGTTTCCTGTTAGTTTAACTTGAATATCAAACTCATACAATTACAATCAAAAATGGTAAATGCAAGAAATTCAGAACAAGTCAAACGACTAATCAGTAGTAAAAAGAAAGATCATGATATTAATAGCTGAATTCTCTTACCGACAAAATCGGAAAGTTTCAGTCAGGTGTAAAAGTCCATTAGCTTTATGTCCCTCTGATTCTATTACATCCCAAGACTCTTTTATAGTGTTGAAACAGCTAATACTTTCGCGCTACAAAGGAAATTAATGAGCAAGGACATGACTGAAATTTGCAGAAATGATAATTAAGAAAGACGCAACATACTCTAAAATCATTAGAAACAATGTCATAAAATGTCTCTGGAGGAACAACATCCTCAAATTGAAGAACGGGTGCCGAAGAAGCAAGAGCCCCTATCGCAATATGAGGATATTTCAGCCTCATCCATGCTGCTAACACTGTTTCATATATATACATCAATTTTTATTGCATTCATACAAATATTAAAGGTAAAAGAATTTCTTACTTCCACCATATGATCCACCAAACAGCACTACAGGACAGGCTTGGGCCGACAAATTCCTCTTAAGCTCTGTGATCAACACCGCAAAATCAGCCAGCGCTTGCTCAGCTGTTAAATGCGCTAATGTACTTGCATTCTTATAAGCCTCCTCCTGACTGCCATATGGCATAGACTCTCCATAGTATCTATGCTGGCAATCAAATCCTTCTAATATTATCAATCATTAAGACTGAAAATCAAATCTAAGCTACTCAAATATTAAGCTTGAGCTCGTTCGATAAAATTTCTTATGAGCTTAGTTCATTATACCTATCAAACAAAACTAAACAACAATTTACGTTCGATAATTTCTGAAGTTCGGTTCAAGTAAGCTAAAAACTGATAAAATACATGAAAATACCAAGTCACTCAATAGTCGAGACGAGCTCATCCCGTAAAACCTTTTTCGAGCTCGATTCATATAACAAGCACAAGCATAAATTCAAACCAGGATTGAACATAATGATGTTACTTGTTAGACAGTACACTACTCGTTTGCTCCCCTACCAATCATGTTGTGGAAGCGCTAAACCCTAAACCCAATAATGAAAGCAATGAATAAAAAGATAATAGCAAATAAAAATGAGATTACTTCAGGGAAGACGATCATGGCCCCGAGACGAGGGGCGAGTTCCCATACGAAGCCGGTATTGGCGGCGAACCACTCAATGTCACCTTCATTCCCGCAGTAGAAGAAGATGGGGCCCAATTTGGGCCCGGCCCAATATTCTGTATTAATGAGGTATCGTTGCCGAAACTTGGGAAGATCGGAAAAGCTGAAGTGGTCGAGATTCTGATCGAAGTACCGGGTCTCGTACTGGTAGCGCGTACCACCGACTCCAATGGTTCCAGGTCGTCCGGTGATGTTGGAGGCGCGAGAAAATTTTCCGAGAAAGCGGGGCGCGTGTTTGGAACGTCGGAATTGTGGCGACGAGATAGTTGCAGTGGAGAAGTAGAGAAGGATGATAGAAATTACGAGAGAGAGAGTGAATTTTGGAGAGTTCGCCATTTTCTTACTGTGTTGATTTGAGGGAGACAAGCTAATAATAAAAAGCCCACCATTAAAAACATACGTATATTATAGCTTTAATAATACTCCAATTTTTTTCTTTTTTTTTTGTTTGAGAGAAAGCTTTAATAATTAAACCTTTATCAGGCCCGGCCCTAGACTTTTCAGGGACCTAGGCGAAAATTAAAATCGGGCCCCTATATCGTAAAAAAGTTATTTTATGTAAAATTATTTGTCTTGCTTTCGTAAATGCAAAAATACTGTTAAATCTCCATTTCCAGTTTTTCTAATATACAATTTTTTTCTATAAATGAAATGATCAATTCAATTACTATTTTTGTGACATAGTTGATAGTAAATAAATTTTTATCAGTTTAAGTTTTGAAAACTTCTTTCAACGCGAACAACGGTTATAAGTATAATAAATATTATTCAACATCAAACATATGTATTTGAAATCGGATATGTTTATATGAAACTTGTATGTCTAATATTAATTTATGTTTTAAAGAATATTTAAAATTAATACAATGTTCATTTAAAGTTTTATCATTTAAAAACTTCAAAGTTGTAACATCTACTAAAAATACTTAAATCAATTTTTTATATTTTTTTATTCTAAAAATTCTCAATGCTGGGGCTAAATTCATCCATATAAGTATGTAAAAAGTTGACCAAATTTGCTTTCAAGTATCATCCAATTCATACTAGAAATGTAAATACAACAATTTTGTCAAAATTTTCACTGAGTGACTGATGGTATCATTAGTTTTTTTTTCTTTTTTCTTCATATTATAAAGGTCAGTTGATGGCATAAAATGGATTATGTGGATGAGGGCCCATGAAGAAAGAAAGAAAACAAAGTATGGACATTTACTTTAAATGGACTATTTGTTTTTTCTATTATAGTACACATATTAAATTATAATTGATTGGGGGCCCCAAATATTTGGGGCCCTAGGCCTTTGCCTAACTTGCCTATAGGCAAGGTCGGCCCTCACCTTTATCTATATTAGAGTCTAATGGAGTAGTATTTTTCTGCTTCTCAGTCTCGACTTTCACAAAACGAAAAACGTATGATTTTTCTTGAGAATAGTAACTTTTGCGGTTTACAAGTGCGTAACTGTTTTGAATTTTATATCAGACTAGAAATTGTTTTTGATTATCAAGGAATTAAGCTCAAACGAGATTTTGTCGAAAAGTTGTATCGACTATCTTAATATTTTTTGCATATATTTTGATAAGGTAAAATTGCAGAAAACGTCCCAAACTAATTACTGATTTAGGATTTTCGTCCCGAACTATTTAAATTGGCGAATTTCGTTCCGTAATTTAATATTTTTTTGGAATATCGTCCCAAACTAATTACTAATTTTGATTTTTAGTCCCAAACTATATCAACTCGCCAAATTTCGTCCCATAATTTACCATTTTGTATGAATTTAGTCCCAATATTAAATTTCTAAGTTAATGAAAATGACGTCCAATTTTGTAATTAATTTGGGACGAACTCTGCAATATTATATAATTATTCATGTTAAAATTTACCATGTCATGAACCTTAAGCAGCCATGTGATAATTCATCGGCAAATGCGCAATTCCGTCTTATAATTATGGTGGGACGATATTCCAAATAAATATTAAATTACGGGACGAAATTCGCCAAATTAAATAGTTTGGGACGAAATTCAAAATCAGTGATTAGTTTGGGACGATTTTTGCAATTTTGCCTTTTGATAATTAGTTAGTTTACTAAATCGAGCTCGAACTAAATTTTTAAGGTTATCAAACGAAAAATATTATTCAAACATATTTGATAAGTCTATCGAACGAGTTCAAACGTATTTTCATCTAACGAACTTAAGGCGAAGATCGAATATAAATAATAAAATGCGGTCGTATTTAAGTTTGTAAACTAAGATTTTGAGCATCTCTATGTTACCTTAAAAAGGAAATTGTAATAATATCAATAATTACTCCCATCGTTTCATATTAACTGGCATACTTTTTGTTTACACACAAATTAAGAAATTTATTATTACATACTTTTTAATGGTAAAATATTTCAAATACCCTTTATAATGATGACTAATTTTTAAATTTTTTTTTTATTGAATGGTGATCATTGAGTTTTCCAACTTTAATGTGAGAAAGGGGCAAAATTAGAAAAAGATGATTTTTGAAAACTCAAACATGTCAATTAATTTTAAAAAAAATAAAAATCAACCAATATGCCAATTATTATGAAATGAGAGAGTATATTTTTATTTTGATCACTTTAATTGGGCTCTTAAAATAATCGGTAAATTACGAATATCCCTCAAATAAGGCTTAATTATAAAAATCACCCTTACGTGCTGAATATTATAAGAATCCCTCTTAGATTTATCATCTCTAACCAAAATAATTGATATAATTAAATTTCAAGATACGCCACATGGTCTGCTGTAGGAATAGTTTGCGGCTTGGGCATTACACTAATTCCAATTATAGAGAGCTCATTTAATTTCAAAGTGAATATAGGCCCATAACCTATTATAGGTAGGAAAAAATTGAAAAGCCCATTTCCACACAAAGTTCCAATGTTGGCTGCAAAAATTTCAGAAATTCCGTACTTTTTTTGGACCAATTCCATGGGCTTAGAGGCCCAAACCACCAAATTCTTCTAATAGTAGACTGGATTGGCAATACCACGATGGGCCAAAACAACGAGCTTGACTAAGAGCATCACCAGTGGTGTACTCAAATATTGAACCCAAATTCTTCATATGCACCCTGCTACAGTGTTTTGCACTCTCTGAAAAAGTTTTTTTTGCAGCAATAGACATCATAAGTGTGAACCCATTTTTAAAATCAATTTAAATTAAATTTATTTCACTAACTTAAAATTAAAATCTATTTAAAAATACAATCAAAAGTAATTTTGGACTAAAGAAAAAATAAATAAAATTCAAAATATTTGTAATTTTTTAATATTTATTGATTGTAGACAATTAACTCATTGATGGGTCTTCATTATTTTTTTCGAGTGCGGATTTGTATTTTATGTAATCATTATTCTATATTTGATATGCTTTTCTATTCATTTGAATCGAAATTTGATATTATATTATGAAAAATTTTATGATAATATATTTATCTGCGTGTCAATTTATGATTAGATATTGAGATTTCATATAAGATTTTTTTGTTGAAATTTCTTATCAGATTTCTTTCCCACATCTTATACGTGTCAATTTATGATTGGATGTTAAAAATGGGTTCAGCAATTTTGAGGGTTCAAATTTGGGTTCAATTGGAAGTAAATGGGTTCTGAGTGCATTTTGCACTTCCCTTTAGGTCCTCCACTGTGAGGCACTTTTTGCAAATTTTGGACCTAAACTAATTTGGACTCCCATATGGGTACACCACTGGTGATGCTCTAATGATCTTATAAATCTCATATGTGTTCATATCAAGGGAATTTAATTTTTAGTGTTCTTGAACTTATAACCAAAGGCTATGGTTTGGAACAACCCATTAAATCAGACGGATTAGTTGAGGCTGTAACAATTTAAACAAAAAAATATGATTTTGAGACAAAGGAACACATTTTTATTAGGAGATGTAATGAGTATTGAAAATAGGAAATGACACTAACTTTAAATTATTATCGTCTGGCAGGACCGAAACAATTATCTTTCCTTCTAAATCTCTTGGAATGAATATTTTTCTTTTATAACCAAACATTCTAGGGTTTATGGCATTTTGTACCCTGCAAATATAGAATTTTGGCACTTCCCCGACTTAAAAGTTTTGACACTTAACATCCTAAAAATACAATTCATTTGACCCTTTGCACCCTAGTGTGTGTTTTAGAGGGAAAAAAATTGTAAATGGAAGGGTATAATAGTCATTTTGAATTTTTTTTGACACTTTGCTCCCTGAAAATAAAGATTTTGGCACTTTGCACCCTAAAAATATAATTTTTTTGGGACATTCCACCCCGATTCAAAAAAATTAGCACTTTGCACCTTAGAAATATAGTTTTTGACATTTTGCACCCTATTGTTTTCGATTGAAAAAACATCTAAATGTCGTTCGTGGAAAGATAAGATGGTCATTTTCAATGCAAACTATCAACCATAAGGAAAAAATATTTTTATTTCTAGTCAATAAAAAATGAAATGAATGGTAGGGTTCGTTTTCAGAAATTTGGAAGGTTTTTTTAAAACATTATGGAGAGAAGAGAAATATGGTAGGAAATAAGATATATATCAATTCAATATTGTTATATGTCATTAAGATGAATTACATATAAGTTCTAAATTTGTGATTAATTTTTTTGACATATAAGCGAAAGTTAGTTATAGTTTTTTTGATTTATTATTTATAAAACGACCGTGTACTGAGAATGACATAAGAAGTCCTCGTTTCCAATCGCTACAAGTTTATTATTAAAAGTGTGCATCGTACACCTCCGATCGACTCTTACAGCCAGTAATACAACCTCAATTGGAACCCCACGTTTGCACCGCAACTGTCCAACTCGATCATCTCCACATACACCCATATGATGGTTTCGACGAGTCCAATGGTCTCATCAACAAACCGTCTTCGAATTTAACAAATACACAATGTTAAACCAAACTTCAATTCCAATGCACAATAATTTTCTTTACAGAATTAACAGAACTATCATATTTACACAATACAAAAAAATTATTGAATATCAATCCACAAACACACATACAAATTTTAGACGCCGACGATTATCAAGAACGATCGAGTATAAGATTTCAAAATTAAACTATACATATATTCTAAGTTTCTAACCATTATGAACATACTAGTATAAAGCCATGAACAAAACTAGTTAAAAAATTATCCAAGAGGAACACAATAATTTTGATAAAAATCTCGAAGAAGTGCATGAAGAGCAGACAACTCCTCATGCACGGCTCCAGCAGCAACCACACCTCCAACAACCATTATACCTCTACCAGTAACCACAACAACTCGTCTAGCAGCCCCCACAATTCCTCCAACATATCCTCCTCAAGCAGCCAGCACAACTCCTCCAGGAACCACAATTCCAGGCACATGTCCAACCACACCTATAGCCTCTATATGATCCATAATTTGCGCCACACGTCCATCCTCTACAAATACAACCCTACCTCATCCAACAACAACTCTTCCCTCCACAACGTCAACCTCAATTTCAGCAGCTGGTGCTTCACCTCCAACAGCCGCTGCCTCATCTCCAGGCACAACTCCACAAACCACAACAACCACAACTTCAGCTTCAATTTCAACCATCTCCTTACCTCCAACATCCGTACATCTTCGACATTTTATTTTACAGAATAAGATCGAAGATGGGCTCTAGGAAATAGTGTTTGTAGATTTATAACTTTATAGAGAAGAAGATGGACTAGCTCAATTATGGAATAGGTGGGCAAATTATGAATTCGGTGGTTTCAATATCACGTCGGCCTCGGGCCCCAATAAATCATACTACCATACAAACTCGAGTTTTAATGTGGATTGAATTTCCAAAAAAAATTAAAAAATAAACTAAGAATACTAGCTAGCCCACTAGCCATGATTATGACTACTAAAGAAACGTTTATGGGCTCATGATTCAAGAAGTGCCGAACCAAGCCTTTGACAACAACTATTTTGTCAATTCAAAGCTGACTGACACCTTTGCTGCAACCAATCATTTAACCAAAGATTTATAAACTTTTTTTTTTTTTTTATAATTCAAGATTTATAAACTTAATATGGAGTAAATCATTGTAACATTTAATTTCAACTTTTTTTTTTGTTTTTCTTTCCCAAGGGTTTAATTCCTTTCGAGACGCGTCGGACACATAATTTGGGAACCTCTCCCAACAGGAATTCGAACATGAATCCGCTTCTTTGTAGTGACTAGTCTCTTCCACTAGACCAATCACCTGTTGGTATTTAATTTAATCTTTTGATTAAAGAAAACTATATTTAGGTTTTGGATGATAATATAGTCCAAATGATCAAAATTATTTATTTAAAAGTTATTTGAATTACAATAAATTAAATCTTATTAATATAATAATTAAGAATTTAAATTTCATGGAATATTCTTATCCTCTTTATGGAAACTTTTTTTTTTCTTTCTCTATATGAGCCACAATTTGCACCACATGTCCAACAACCACAAATCCAACCCCATCTCTTCCAACAACAACTCATCCATCCATACCAGCCACAACTTTAGCCTCAAGTTCAGCAACCTATTTAACCACCAGACGGGAGGCCAAAATCTGCACTTGAGGCACCCGATGGCAAGACATGACTTAGTTCAAGCTTTGCCATGACTTGGAGGTTCTAGAAGTCTCTACTACATTTTACATTACTCTTGTACAAAGTAGAAGTTTCTAGATTAGCCCACATACTTCTACACAAGTCTTGTACATGGTAGAAGATTCTAGATTAGTCCACACATGAGTAGAAGCTTCTAAATAGTTCCACATTTCGGTAGATAGGAGTAGAAGGGTCTAGAGAGTGAATCTCAACCTTTGGATCGAGTTAATCACCACCATCCATTTGAGGAGGTAGGAGTATAAATAGGGTACTCTTATCATTTGTAACTATCCAAGTTGCAAGTGAATACAAGCATACTTAAGTTCTCTCAAAAGCTTTCTTACTTACTCACTTACTTTCCACTTTCACCCACTTAATCCTTCAAGAAGTAGGCTGACTTAGCAAATTCCGCAAGAGGCGACGAGGCTAGGTGCCGTACGGCACTTGAAAGAAAAAAGTCCGTGACAAGCCGCCACATAATTTCCGAGCACAACTCCTCTAGCCACACCAACCACAACTTCACCCTCACCTTCAGCAGCCACCTCCCCGTTTCCAACAACCACCTCCAGCCTCAAATAACGGATTCCCCTCTATTCGAATATTTTTGAAGATTAACATCATTAGCAATTCAAACATCGACTTCAGATGCATCGCGAACAAATTTGATGAATGTCAAAACAATAATTCGAATAATCGGAACGACAGCTACGGCATAAATTGCTAGGAAGTTATTTTTATCCTTCAGTGACAGTTCCATGCTAATAATAACAGATAGTTATGAACCTATGCTTCCATAGTCTTTTGGATCTAGCATGTCCAGAGATGCTAGAACCGTTGAAATTGCAAAATAAAAAAAATGAAAAATGGAAGTACGCAAAATATGCCGACACTGAATTTTGCCTTGCAGAAATCACCGGAATAAGAGTGGTTGGAATTAATATAAATAGAGCTTTTGCAGCGCCAGGGAACATGCAATCGATAATCCTATATCTTGCTTCTATCTGACGTAGATAATTCCTTGCATATAAGTATGCTCTGAGTATTAGGTAATCTAACACTATAACCAGTAAAATACTGAATAGCTAAGTGATTTTGATTCTGATGTCAAAGACGGCTGATGTAAGGACATAAACATCGAAAGTTTGGTAGGCAAATGAAGCAATAACAAATAGAAGTTTTAGATGTTTAAAAAAGAGTATGAATCATTGTATACGCACGAGCCACATTTTGGAGTTTTGGGAAGAATAATTTGAATAAGGAGGGAGATATTTAAATCGAGTGTATTCCAGTGAAAGGCTCAGTCTATAAATCTTCGACATTTTTTTTACAGAATAAGATCGAAGATGGGCTTTAGGAAGGGGTGTTTTTAGATTTGGAAACTTTATAGAGAATAAGATGAACTAGCTTAATTATGGAATATGTGAGTTAATTATGGAATCAGTGGGTTCGATATCACGCCGGCCTCGGGCCCCAAAAATCATACTACCATACAAACTCGAGTTTCAATGTGGATTGAATTCTTAAAAAAAAAAAAAGAACTAAGAATACTAGCTAGCCCACTAGCCTTGATTATGGCTTCTAAAGAAACGTTTATGGGCTCAAGATTCAAGAAGAGCTGAACCAAGCCTCTGAAAACATATCTCTTGTCAATTCAAAGTCCACTGACATCTCTGTTATAGCCGATTCTTTTACCAAATATTATAAACTTTTTTTTTTATATAAATCAAGAATTATAAACTTAATACGGAGTAATTCATTTTAACATATGATTCCATCTTTTGATTAAAAGAAAGTATGTTTAGTTTTTAGATGATAATCTAGTCCTCTGTGATCATAATTATTTACTTAAAAGTTATTTGAATTACAAATAACTTAAATCTTATTTGTATAATAATTAAGAATGTAAATTTAATGCAAAATCCTTGACCTCTTTATGGAAATCTTTTTTTCCCTCTCTCGTTATGGATATTTATTCTGTTGAGTTTGAACTGTCAATCATATTTATAATTTAATAATTTGCAAGATTTGACTAAGGGTGAGTTTGGCCTAGTGATTGTGTAGTTGTTTCTGGAATAATTGATTTTACTATAACTACTTTTATGATAATTACATCTATTAGAATTGATTTGACGTCTGGTATCAATTTCTCATGATTGATTCTAGGTATGAAGATTTTCACATAATATCTACCAGATTAATATATTCATATGCTAAAGTCTAAACAAACTATCCAATAATACTCTTTAACTATCGCAAGACAAGAGACAATAATAAAAAAAAAAAGGATAATCAATTTTTATTTTATTTTCACATAACATCGGGAGATTTTCTCAACGATTATAAAATTTGTTATACAAGAATTGCTTTTACAAAAATCACTCAAAGATAATTAATTATACAAATAATGATTGAGCATGTGAATTAATTGTAGAATTATTAATTTTAATAAAATAAAAACGATCGAGAACACATATCAAATTAGTAATTATGTTCTTCTTTAAGATTTTTTAATTTGTAACCTATTTTTAAAAAACATCACCAAAGTTCCTTTATTTATTAAAATAAAGAAAACTTATTAAAGGACTTTTTAAAACTTAAAAGAACAATGAAGTAAATGAAAAACAAAATTAATATCAATGCCAATGACAATTTATATTATTTAAATATCACGACCACCAAAAACAGCTTCTCTCCAACGTGAGAATCTCACGTTCCAAAAGTTTAATTGTATAATTGGAAGTGAGGCCAAACGGCAGCAACATAACGTTGGAATTGCAATCGCAGTTTTAAACAGTCTAATCGTGAGGCCAAACGGCCTCCGTAAGGTCTAATTGTCTTATTACCTTATTTAGATTTGCGAATATCAGCAATTGGAAAAGGTTAAGAGTTCAATCACTAAGAAATTTAAGCTAATTATATAATAAATAAAATAAGATGAACGTGCAAAAATAAATAATTGCTCTGATGAAGGTATGATTAAGCAAATGTAAAAAAAAACACGTTTTCTACTTTCTTAAATAAATTTTCCATCTATCGATTTTATCAACATAATCTCAAAAGTCAAACAAACAACAAATTTTTTATTTATAAACAAAATCTATACAAACTCTGTTATAAATTAGCATATATCTTATACAATTTATCTCACATAATGATTTGTCATAAAGTCTTAGGGCCAAACATGTTTTTAACTTTCTGAAGTAACTGTAATCTCTCAATTTTCTCAAAATCCAAATAAGCAACAATTTTCTTATCTCTAAACAAAACGTATACAAACTCTGTTCTGATTTGAAATAAAGTAATATATCTCTTACACAATTTATTTCACATAACAAACATGATTTGACATAAAATTTTACACACCTTACACATACAATCTAACTCATCCAAAAAAAACACAACATCTTCTTTATTTCTCAAACCACTCTCAAACAAACAATGTTAAGCAAATCGAGATTATTTCACAAATTAAACTTCCACTACATACACAAAGTACTTTCCTAAACACCAAATAAATAGGCCCTAGAAATCTACTCCTTCCGTTTCATAGTAATTGGCACATTTGCCATATTTTTTTGTTTCAAATTTATTGGCATGTTTGAGTTTTCAAAGCAATTTTTTGTTCAATTTTGCCCCTTCCTCACTTTTAAGTTGGCAAACTCAAAGTTCAACACTGACTAATAAAATATTAAAAAGTAGTCATCATTATAAAGTGTATTTGAGATATTTTACTATAAAAAACTATGTAATAATGAAATTTCTTAATCTGTGTGAAAACAAAAAATGTGCCGATTAATATGAATTGGATAGAGTAATTAATAACTTTAAAAAATATGTTATGTGTGAATTTTCCTAAAATATTCAACTAAAATAAAGTTACTGTAAAAAACAACTCTTAACTCTTTCTAATTTTTTTTTTTCATAAATATCAACTTTTTTATTCGGTATATACTTGAATAGGCAAGCAAATACTAAATACTCCAATCAATATATAATATAGCCTCAATTTTCGATGACTCGATTGAAGACCAATTAAAAAGGTAATGTTGGATGAGGGTTAATGACATGTGGTATTTTGAAACTAAGAATACTAACTAGCCCACTAACAATGATTATGGCTATTGAAAAGACTTTTATGGGTTCAATATTCAATAAGTGCCGAGCCAAGCCTTTGACAACAAGTCTTTTGTCAATTCAAAGGCACTTGACACCTTTGCCACAACCGATACTTTCACCAAAGATTTTTAAATTTAATACGGAGTACTTCATTTGGGCTTTTGGCACTTTGCACCCTGAAATTATAGGGTTTTGACACTTTGCATCCTAACTTAAAAGTTTTGGTACTTTGGCACTTTGCATCCTAACTTAAAAGTTTTGGTACTTTGCACCCTGGAAATACAATTTAGTTGGCACTTTGCACCCTAGTGTGTGTTTTGAAGAAAAAATTAATTGATTGAATAGCATAATAGTTATTTTTTAATATTTTTGGCACTTTAAACCCTAAAAGTATAGATTTTGACACTTTGCACTCTGAAATATAGAATATTGACATTTTGAACCCAAAATATATAATTTCTGGCAGTTTCAACCCTGACTTAATTTAATATGATAATCTAAATTATATAAATAACATGAAATATAATAATATGTTAGATATGTAAACGTGTATTTTAGATATAAAGTAAATAATCTTGAGGATCTTGAAAATAAAATGAAGACAATGTTTTTTTTAATCTAAATTTTACAGAGAGAAAATGTTAAAATAAGTTATTGTAAAGTAAAATAAATTCAGAATAACAAGTTTATGATTGTTGTGCATAGAAATGACCAATTTATCTCTACATCGCCGACATTCATGAGTCTGTTTTTTTTTTTTTTTTTTTTTTTTGAGAAAAATACATTAGGGTGCAAAATGTCATCCAAATTATATTTTTAGGGTGCAGAGTACCAAAAAATTTAAATCGGGTGAAAAATACTAATATTTTATAATTTAAGGGTTCAAAATGCCAACATTCTATATTTTAAGGGTGAAAAATCTATATTGCAAATGTGCAAAGTGAAAAAAAAAATTGAAAATAACTATTATACCCTTCTATCAATGAATTTTCTCACTAAAACACACACTAGGGTGCAAAGTGCCAAATAAATTATATTTTCAGGGTGCGAAGTAGGGGTGTGCACGATTTCGGTAAACCGGTCGTACCGAACCGAAACCGAAAATTTGGTACGTACCGTTTATCGAACCGAAATTTCGGTTCGGTAAACGGTATGCACCCAATTACCGAACCAGGTTACCTTTCGGTTTTCAGTATTACCGACCGGTTTACCGAATCGAACCGAAATACCGAATTTTTTTTTTAATTCTATTATCCTTATTTGTCAAAGACTGAAAGTTAGACCCAATTAGAAAAACATTCAATTCTCTTCTCTCAGTCTCTGCCCTAAGTTAACGTTTCAACTTTCAATCTATTCTCTTCTCTCGGTTTTCATTTTTTTTAGTTCTATTCCTTATGTTGTTGGATGTTTTCATTAAAATTAGTGCATCAAATATCTAAAAGAACTTTCGGAAACAATACAGGAACAACATGAAAAATGAATAAAAGAATTTTGCTTGTCCTAAAACCTGAAGGCGTAATGTATCACATAAAGAAAAAATTATCTAATTCAGAGTGGTTCAAAAGCATACACATTGCAAAGATTAACAAAGAAGAAATATAGTTTATAGGCCTTTGTTACTCCATTCAACATTATCTCCATCGTCTTTAGAGAACTGCAGTGGTCATTAATATTTATGTAGACAACATCCTTATCATAAATAAGATCCCCTAGTCTTGACAAAGGAGCATAAAATAGCTTCTCAAAATTTCGGTTTTTTTTTTTACCGAATCATACCGAACCGTACCGATCGATAATTTACCGAACCGTACTGAAATTTTCGGTTTGGCAAACGGTACGCGATCTGAAAATATCGAACCGACCAGGATATCGAAATTCGGTACGATTCGGTTCGGTTTTACCGTTTTCACAGCCCTAGTGCGAAGTGTCAAAACTTTTAAGTTAGGGTGCAAAGTGCCAAAACCCTATATTTTCAGGGTGCAAAATACCAAAAACCCTACTTCATTTTCAGATTTAATTTTATCTTGTGATTAAAGTAATATTTTTTTTCAGATTAAAGTAAAGTATAATTAGTCATCTAGAATATAATTTAGTATTCTATAATCATAATTATTTACTTAAAAGATACTATTCGTTGATCAATTATTATAAAATTTCAACTTTCAATAATCAAGATTTAACATGTAACACCACAAATTTCCATTAGTTCTAATCATTTTAACAAAATTTCCATTAGTCTAATTATTTGATTATTTATCAACCAACATCTCATTTATGGAGTCAAAGAACAATCATAGATAGTAATTTAGTGTTTTCCTATATTGAGGAGTAAAAGATAAACAATCATGGGTACTAGTTTAAAATGTTATCCTTACTAAGCTAGAAAACATTTAGGGCATCGCCAATATTTAGGGTTCCGAGCCCCAATTAAGTATAATTTAATTTCTTCTCCACTCTTATAATAATAATAATTTTAATTTTAATTTTGCTTTTAATATTAATAATAATGATAGATATAATAATAATAACTATTTTAATAATATAATTAAATTAATAATCATATAATAATATTTCAATATTAAAATTAAAGAGAGTTGATAATAATAAATGTAAAATTGATTCAAGAGAGGAAATACAACAAATAAGTGAACTATATATTATCGATGAGGCCTTAGCCATTTTGTTAAGGATGAGACTTATTTTTGGATTCAACTCCCACATTTAATACTAGTGTTTGGTGGTGATTTATTATATATTATTTTTTATATTTGGACAATTATTTATAATGTAATGATGATGAATGTATTTTAAAAAAAAAAACACAACCATTATTTATATTTTGGTTTAGAAAGAAGAAACTAAAAAAGTTACGCAAGTCCTATATCAAACAAAATATAAATAAATAAGTGCGTCATCATCTACGTCATAATATATATGTTGGACCAATTACTGATTCCACTTGTAACATTTCCTTGTTCTCCATTTTGGCTGCAACTATTATTCTCCACTTTTCTAGAAAAAGAAATAATGAAAGATGGCATGCAAGTTGAGTGATTTTGTGCTATACCATAAACGTCATCACATAGTTCCACAAAAGATTATTCTAATTTTATACTTTGAATCACATGAAAAAAAAGGTTTCAATTTTTCTAGAGGAAAGATTACGTTAAAGCAACACGAGCTAGCTAGGAATATATTGACATTCCCAATATTATTGATGATAAGTTGAGAATTTATTCAGTTGCAGTGACTTTTAATTGGCTGCTTTTAACTAGGGTTCATCATGTATACTTTTGTTTATTTATCAGTTTTTACTCTGGGAAATAAAGCTAACACGAATAAAAAAGTTGCGAAAGGCTGATTGCATATTGGCATGTGCAAAATATATTCTTCCCAAGCTCAATTCATGAGTATCCTATGAAGAAAATATTTAGAGGGTACAAAATGTAGAAAATGCGAATATCAAATCATGATAAACATAGGCTATAAAATTAAACTTACCCAATTTTAAAATATATTCTTTAAAGTTATGAATAATATTGATGTGATGAAAGTTGTGTTTTAAAATATATTCTTTAAAGTTATGAATAATATTGATGTGATGAAAGTTGTGTTAATATAGAATCATGTCATGTCCACCTTTAATAAGGTGATGAATACTGAGAATTAACGTATACTAAAAGTTTAGTTACCTCTTCTTAATGAATGACACATCTACATTTTTTACAAGAAGATGAATGATATTTCAATAATAAAGGAACGACATCCTATTTTCTGAAATAAAAAATGCATTAATGTTTTCTTTTTCTCTTATCTTTTCTCTCATCTTAGTACTAACAGAATACCTGAGGTCGAAATTAGCCTCATCAAATACTCATAAAATAGATGTTTTGATGTTCGGTGTTAAATTTACCGGCTAGATAAAATATTCGTAAAATCTCTCACTGAATAGGCAAATAAGTTCGTTACGAAATAAAGCTATAAATTACTAAATTAATTATTAGTCCACCTCCAAAAATTGAGTTTCATTTTGCACTAAGTAAGAGAAATATGTCTTTGTAATATTTTTGTCTCTTAATGTATCTATATTTAGTGATAATTTGTCACTTATATTTTGACGAAATTGCATTTTTCATACCAAACTTTTGGTACCTTTTTACATTTCATATCATATTTTTCAAAATGACACATATGGTATTAAAATTGACAAACCTTTTTCAATTTAGGTTTGGCCATTAATTAAATCATGGACGAAAAATGACTCGTGCCCGTTAACTCGCATAAAATTAAAAAGAAAGAAAAAATATAAATGAGGGAAATGCATTTTTTATAACAAACATTTGCCTAATTTAGACATTTGGTAACAACCTTCCAAATAAGACACGTTTAATACCAAAATTGAAGGATTTTTTTAACATTCTCTTTCTACGTCAAATTTTTAGGGCCAAATTTTGTGTTCTTTATATGGCTGGAAAGCTCTTGACGAGTCTTTTATAATGGTACAAGTTTCGGTTCATGAAACACAATAAATAATCCGAATAAAATTAACAAATATCGGGATATTAATCAAAATTAAATCATATCTCATAGTCTACAATAAATCATGTCACAATAATTTTCGGATATTATATAGGGCACATAAGCATGCCATGGTAAAAATTTTGAAGCATAATTTTAAGCATACAAAAAATCACTATCTACCTGCTAATAAATCATATCTTATAAATTGGAAGATAGTGATTTTTGGTATACTTAAATTTATGCTCCAAAATTTTATTATAGCATGCTTAATTATGTGCCCTATATAATATCTGAAAATTATTGTGACATGAATCCTTGTAGATTATGAGATATGATTTAATTTGATTAATATCCCAAAACTTTATTAATTTTCTGTGGATTATTTATTGAGTTTCATGAACTGAAACCTGAAACCTGTACCATTATAAAGCTCTCGTCAAGAGTTTTTCATCCATGAAAAGGGACACAAAATTTTGCTCTAAAAATTTGACGGAGAAAGAAATTTGTATTAAAAGTGTCTTTTTTTAAAGTTTGATATAAAAAATGCATTTCCCTTATTGTTATTTTTCCTTTTCTTTTATTTTGTGCGAGTTTCTGTCTATGATTTCACGGCCAAACCTAAATTGAAAAATATCGATAAATTTTAATATCAAATATGTCATTTTAAAAGATATGATATAAAATGTATAAATATACCAAATATTTTATATGAAAAAACACAATTCCCTCATATTTTTGTCACTAATTAACAATTTTGTTGTAGTGCAGCAGCTTTACGAAAACTGGACGCAATTAAATACTTATAGCCCATGCCTAAGACCATCTGTCTTTGAAATTGCCTGTCCATTATCGATGAAGCCCATTTAGCTTTGCGTTAGGTACATCTAACATGAATCCTTCAAAATTATGTGCGAATAGAGGGGGACCCCATTTGCCATGACTTTGTGCTACACAATATGGTACAAAAACCCTGAATTGTAATCTCACTCTAATACCAACTTACAAATTTGTCTCAGATGGGACCTATGCATACTTAAACTACTCATCTTGTCCCAATTTCTTTTTTTTTTAATAACTAATTCATGATGTTCCATAATTTCATTTAATTGTAAATTGTCATATATACAAACTTAATTAACTTCGTTGTACCATATCAAATCCAATGATTGTAAGAAATAATAATACTTCTTACAACAATATATAATATCTATCAACCACTAGGATATTTAAAAAAGTTCAGTTTATAATTAATTTCATATATATAAAATAAAACTTTGTGCTAGATAAGAAAAATGGATGGAAAAGTATACAACACTTTTGCTATTTCTAGATGATGAGAAGTCAACATAGTGGGGGTTGGCTTTTTCCCACTTTTAAACGAAAGAATGATGCTTCTATATGAAAGTCTAATCCTACAAAAGGTCTTGGCAAGAAATGATGAATGATATTGCATAAGATTTTAAAGAGGGTGGGGGCAACGCTAATAAAAAGCAATTGCTTTAATTATAGTCGGTGCGATATGATATTTACCCTTTTACTTATTGAGGGAAATTTTCCAAACTAGATATCTTGTGCTTCAATTATTCTTTGTGAAATGAATATGATCCTTATCGTCGTCATTATTAAGGGCCAGATTTGGACTAATTTGTATTCTTGTGTGTTTTCATTCTTTAGTACATTGCATTGATTATTATGTCTAATGATTAATGGAATTAAATAAAAAGAAATAGAAAGGCGGTTTCCCATTAATGTTGAAGAAATGATGGAAAGAGAAAATTGAGGTAATTTACTTGTAGACTTCTTTTGTCTATGCTAGTTATAGATTAACATTTTACGTAATTGAAAACATGAGTCATATATTGTTAATCTTATAAGTTATATATAGTGAGGTTGTTGTCAATTTTTTTTAAATGAATTATATATGATTTTATTTTCGCATGTTATTTCAAAAATAAAAACTAACATTTAGAATTATAATTGTCAATTTGTCATGTTCCTCAAAAAATACTCCCCTTACAATAAGTGAAACACACTTTAATCACAAATAATTTGGTATACCTTTAAGTTTTAAATGACAATTATGTTTCAAAATTTAAAAACAAGGCACATACGAAAATATCTTCAAATATATTTTTTGACAATTAGCAAGGAGCTTATAGATAAGAACAAGAGAGAAATAAAAATGGGAGAAGTGAATGTGGCACAACACAAATTATATGATATGAACAACTAATAGCAACATTGGAGGGGTGAGCGGAAAGACAGGAACTAACAACGGACAGCACAAAAACGTTATCCCCTCAGAAAAATTATGCCCTTCATCATTACCAATTTCTAAGCTCAAATTAATGCATGTAATTATGAATCCTCAATCGAATCAAACGTCACTTATACCAAATCATTGGCGGGTCCCCTTTTGTCTAAATCGTTGATTTATGTGTCACACGCTTTAAACTTAACAAAAATTTCACGAAATTGGTTCTTCTCAATTTTTTGTTTGCCCAACTCTTACTAAATCAATTTAAAATTGGTTTAATTATTATCGAGTTTGATTTGCGTTTTCCTTAAGAACCAAATATATTATATATATTGATGGGAACTCTATAAAATAATATTTACAATAGAACGTGTAATAACATACGGAATAGTCGTAGAATTAAGGAACCAAACTCGAACGAGTTAGCTTTTTCGAATTGAACATGAATCAAAATCATGTAATTGATATTTGAATATAATTAATTGGAATATATCAAGTCGAGCTCGAATCGAGATTATATGTAACGAGCTCAAAATAATTTTATCGAACAACTTATTAGCGAACACATGTTTGAATCCCTGATTGAAAATGTTCTCATTTAATATGATCCGACGTGTCTTAAAAGGAATTAAATCCTTGCAAAACCAAAAAAATAAAAAATAACTAAATTAATATGCAACTTTAAAATTTCAATAATTAGGTAAGAACTTAAAAGGCACTGTACGTGTTTATTTTGTTGGTATGATTAAACTAATACTCCCAATTTATGTGTCGTTTTAGGTGTTTTCACACATATTAAGACACCTACTAAATTGCCTCAATCTTAGGAAAAAAATAGATGATATTCCTAAAATACCCTTACATTCTCTCTCTTACTTTTTCTCTTAAAGAGAGAGTTTTAGATACATTAAATAAGGGCAAAATGGGAAAATATGTAATTAATAGTGCATTAAAATTCTAAAGTGACAAATAATTTGGGACAAAAAAATTTCTCTAAAACGACACATAAATTGGAACAGAGGGAGTACATATTGCACCATCTTGATCTACATTTAATGATATAATCTTTTAGTAATTATTATATATTTAAAAAAGTAACTCTGATAAGCATTTATTACAAATTTTTATATCTTATAGGAGAAACAAAATAGTCGTACTAGTATTAATTAACATAGAATCAGAAATATCAAAGATTATAAATAGCCTTTTTCTGTTGGGAATAATCAATGTATATCATGAAAATTGGTATAGTGGAAGAGACTAGTCACTACAAAGTAGCGGATTCAGGTTCGAATCCCTGTTAAGAGAGATATCCACGTTAATGTGCCGAAGCCGCCTTAAAAGGGATTAAACCCTTCATAAACCTAAATAAAAAACCATTTAATAATAATTAATGTTTGAGGGCCACTAACGTTAGAGCTTGCGACTTTTGGGTACACGAGCGACAAAAAAAGTAATGGTGATATAAGTACGTACCCACTTGTTTCCTTATATTTAATATTACTTTTCCTGATTGGATGAAATTAAGGATGCCGCTAATTAGATTTGTTGTAGATGATTAGTATATAAATTATATTTCTTGATTGGATGAAATTTTAGGATATCATTAACTATACAGATTAATTATAGATGATTAGTATCATGACTTCGTAATATTCCATATCAAACAACCAATTAAAGTGCAAGTTAGGCGGCTTGATTTTAATATTTCTAATAATTAAAGGTTAAAGTTCAACCGTGTCATGCCCAGTGGAGAAATTTAAACGAAAAATATTGTGACAGATTAAGTCAATGCTAATCTAGTTGCTTTTGGTATATCAACCCGTTCAAAGACAAAAGTTCGGATTTTTTTTAATGGAGTCATCATAAGACAAAAGTTTGGATGTTTTGCATTTATTTTTGTTTATGATTTACTAGGACTCATCACTATGATGCACACATACTTCAAAAAATTCAACTATGTAGAGTTGGATTCTTTATGGACTCGGACACACGCCGGATAAAATACGGTCATGGACTCGGTGGGGATACAGTCAAGGACTTGGTCTTGGACACGACGGGGGCCTTTCAACAATTTTTATCAAAACTATGGGTTAAAATTGAAATTTTGAAACTTAATTAAAAAAATCAGAAAATACTTTTGTGATCTAGTCGATTAAACTTCTACGTAGTATTCTTCCTCTTCATTCCAAACACTAATTAAAACAACTCCTCAACTCCCCAATTTCTATTCATTTCATAAACCTTAGTTCAAGAATTCTCTTCCAATTTATTCATATTCACAGACACTTCTCTTCCTCTCTACCTCATTTTTGTGCAATTATGTTTTATTTCCTTGAAATGAGTTGGGTTTTTATTTTTTCTTCTTTTTCCATCAACAATGTGTACTTCTTTTACAAAAATTATTCACATTATGGTCTAAAATTAGAGTTATTTGGAATTCTTTTATCTAACAGCAAACAGCAAACATAGACCACATTGAAATAGCCCAATTTAAGACATTCTCTGTTAAACCTGCTGCTAATAAAATTTATACGAAATAGCAATTAAAAATCATATAAAATCTTTTGACAATTAAAATTCTTCACATAGAGACAGTTGATGCTCGTTTACTCTTCTCTAGGGCCTGGGTAGAGTGTTTCCGAAGTTAATTTCGCATTACATACACTAATTGAGCTGGAATTTGATTCGGACCGTGAAGAAATTGAACGGGCCGTGAGATTTCTGTTCGATTTTGATTGGAAAACACTCCTAGAGTGTTTAATTGCTGTTTGCCGTGTTCATTTAAGTGATTCAGATGTTCGGACCCTCAAGAACTTAAATTGGTTCGGAATTCTTGAGGAATTAAACATTCTCTGTTCATTTAAGTGATTCCATTCAAAATTGGTTCGAAATTCTTGAGGAATCTTCTTCTTTTTGTTCGGAGGTTTGATTACAGCCTATTTCCTACGCAATTAACAACAGCTCTTGTTGAGTTTTGCAAATTGGGCTTCAAATTCGATTCTAGTGGTTTTTGAGTGTTTTTGTTCTTGATTCTTGTTCTGCATTGCTTGTTTTGGTTCGTAATGTTTAATTTCAGGTGTTTTTTGCTTAAATTTGATGATTGAGTAATTGGCATACTCCTCTGTTTTAAGAAGAATGGAAGAAGAAGAAGAAGGGAAGAAGAAGAAAATGACAGGGGCATAGAAGTCATTTCTCAAGTGCAAATAGTATAATAAATTGGGCAGGGTATAGAAGTCATTTCTCACGATCCTATAGTGTAAATATTTATCCGGTAACAGGTGCCACTTTTGCCACATGGCATATTTTGTATGGTAAACTATGGGCAGTTTAGCCAAGGTTGAACTGCCCATAGCAAGCCCGAAATAAGTATACCTTATAGTAAGATAGGTTAAAGAATAATTATATTGTTTGATCCATATTTTGATTAGAAAATTAGAAATTTTTGATCAATAAATGAAATTCAATATTTAATGTAGTAATGATTTATACGTGGATCAATATTTCTTATATTTCCATCAAAAAAGTTAAAGTGTTCTAGATTTTGAATCAATGAAAACAAAGTAAGGAATAGTTTTGAAATTATTGGTTTGCCTTGAAACTCTTTATTTTTCCTAATTTATTAATTTTTTCACAAATTTTGTGGTGCTTCAAAAAATTGCGATTTTTTTTTTCCAGCAAAGTCTTTGATATTTATCCAACCACTAGATTGCACGGATACGGATACGTCGATACAATATAATATGATACGAGTATGGCGATACAGATTTTCAAAATTTATAGGATTCGATACGACAAAAATACGTGTCTGTATATTTAAAAATGTATTAAAAAAATTATGTAATATATATTTAGTTCACTTTTTATTCCGTATTAAAATAAATAATGCTATCTACATCTTATATAAGTGTTCAAGTAAAACCATAGTATTAATATCATAGGCAAAGTATTTGGCCCTATACAGATTTTCAAGCATTTTATGTAGATTTACTTGATAATATGCATAACATAGAAATTATTTGTAGAAATACATGCTCTCAAGTATTCTGGGTGTTTTCAATATGCATTTCTTTGTATCTGATACATATCTTTTTTATTTTTTATTATTTTTATTATTGAAATCGACACGGTGGAGTATTTCACAAGTATCGTACGAGTATCTGAAATATCCAATACAATACGATACTGCACGGTATATAATTTCGGAGTATCCGTACAACCTAGTCCAACCATATCATACACTGAAAATTTGAATCAATGAATTGACATAGTCCTATTGGTACCTTAATTCAAATGTATTTCCCTCTTTCTAAAACAAGGTCCTTCGCTTTTTATCTTAATCAAGAAGTATTGATCAACCAATCACCTACTATATATTGTTAGTTTGAATTATATATAGCCAAATATGGTCAAATTAAATTACTAAGGTCTATTTATGTAGGGACCTGCATCGGAAGAAATGAAAGTTTATTTGGTTTAAGATATAAATAACATTTGACCTAATTTTATCAATGAGATCGAAGCCTAATAACATTCACTGGCAAAGTTGAAACTGCAAGCTGCAAGCAGCAAGCAGAGGCAAACTAGCAGGTTTCAATTTGGGGAAGGGGGGGGGGGGGGATATTTTTTAGCAAATATGATATCTTTTCTATGTCATGATAAAATCAAAAGAACTAAATTAAAATAAAATAACACTCTAATTTTGTCCAATAATAGGTGAAAAATTAGACTAGTAAAATTTTGTGTGTCTATTCAAGATATTGAGGAATTGATATAACTTTCACACAATTTACACCATAAATCTAGTTATGTGAAGAAAATTATGCTATAAAAACTATCATAATATGTTACTATTTTTTATAAATATATTTATTATTAATCATTAATCATTATATCAAAAATCATTTCAATAAGTACCGAAATACAAAGAATTATAAATAATAGACAACTATGAGATACTAGTAATAAACTACTAGGCAACAATCTCACAAAATAAGTTAATCCTTATAACCATATTAATTATCTATGTATTAAGAAAGGAAATATCGCCTAAAAACATTTTAAAAGGAGAATGGACATAGCAGGACTTGGACTGTCGGCTTGGTATTGCGGTTGTATTACCACTGGGGAGTTTTTCTTATTAAAGCCAAATATTGTTGGGGGCGGTCACCTCCCCCAATCCCTTAAGCGGTCGACCCCTATTTTATGACTAAGAGATTCTGAGTTTAATTTTTATTAATGTAGATATTGTCTCTAGTTTATTCTTAGTTTTTGCTAATTGTTTATTATATGAAATTCTTTGTGCTTAAACAATTGTTTATGTAATGATCGATAATTAACATATTTAAAAATTATAAAAAATTAACCTAATTTTCAAACTTGATCTGCTAAGATAATCCTCGTGGACTTTGGGGTCTCACACATTCCTCATGCAAGACTAATTAATGAGGCCATCTCCTACAATTGAAGTTATTACCCGCCTCTTACAAGTCACAAGAACAAACAACTCCAACCCCCCCACCCCCCCACCACACGCACACACACACTCACTAACAAAAAAATGAATGAAATATCTAAGTGAACATAATAACAATTACAAATAGATCTTTCTTATTTCAAAATAATATATTTCTTCGCAATTGTAGATTTGTAGAATTAAGATATGTATGTTATGTTAAAGGGGAACATGAATGTTTTGGATTACAAGACTGGACTTTGAATTATTTTGGTCTTGCATTTCATATAACTGTACTTCTGATTTCAAGATTTTAAACAATAACATTATTTGATTTCATTTGGGATCGAAAATACAGTACGAGACGGTTTTATGTGCCAAAATACAAAATATGTATTGTTCTGTGAGATCAAATGTACAAAATATTTGAAAATTTGTGATCAAACATAAAATGCAAGATTAAAATGAATTAGGAGATGCTACCTGCTGGGTATTGTCTTATGGGTTTCTATGAATGACACATGTCCAAAGTGGACCAACTCATTATGCTTTTATATTCAAAAAGTAGACCTACTTAGGACATATGTAAACCAAAGAGAGTGGAAGGCGATACCCAGCAGGTAACCTCTCCTAAATCGATTAAAATATATACAAATGATTTAGAAAATTGAGATCAAATTTGTTAAAGAGTCTAGTTTTAGGAGACTACAAATTACGGTTTTTACCTTATAGTCAGAATCTAATCTCATTATTAATTAAGTCATCAGATCACATAATCAATACATGAACTGTGAACTTTAATTTTTTGGGCAAGAATGCGAACGCTCACGTGAAGACAATTCATATTTATGAGCAAATCACACAAGTGCCTCGTCATCATTGGTCACATGATTTAAAAATTATTAAATATAACTGATATTCAATAATTGCACTTAATTGTGAGTTAGGGCTGCAGGGCAACTTGGTAGAAAACTCTGTAGAGCAAAGCAAAAGAAATAAGAGAAAGTGCACATTATTATTACAACCTTAAATTTAATATTCTAAAAAATCATGCTTCATAGGTGACCTAACTTCTCATCATCATACCCGACAATGCATTATTGAATGTGTTTGCAAGACTACAGATTGGTAGGCCCCAAACGCACCCTCTCCCCATCAACTTTCTAGTTAAGCAAAGATCCTGATTCGTGTTCATGAATCATATTCGATCACCATTATAAGCTCCATCAAATTATGGTGTGTTTGGCCTACTTTATTTTTCCCTTTTTTTTTAAAACCTTTTTCTCTTTCCCACAACAAACGGGAGAAACTAGTTAATTGAATTAAAAAACTAACCTTTTCAAATTTGGTTCACACCTTTATTTATTTTCCAACATTTTGACGGGTTATTTTACTTTAAATTATATTGGACTCATTTAAAAATATTCATGAACAAGTGTAATATGACATTTTACCCTAATGTAATATTCATAATATTCATTTGATCCATCTAAATATAGAGATGTCCTCGTGTTTATGAAATTAATTCACGTTGCTTATATAAGGTTATTAGACCTAAAGGCTCGCGGGTCTTGTGAAGCTGAGACAGAACTAGATCTTTCGAATGGAGTCTAACTAAACTCGTGAAACTTAAACCAAACCTATTCACTACCCATCTTGAAATCCTATAAAATATTGATTTGACACTTACCACTTACTTATTTTCTTAATCTCTAGTAAAAAAAATTATTTGACACCTACCATATATTTTTCTCCCCAAACTCAAATGGTGTTTCAACTTTTTCAAAATCACGAACTCAACATGTTCCAAACTCATTTCAAATGGGATTTCCAAAATTTCACCAAAATCACCGAAATAATTTTTTAAAATCAAAACTCACAAAACTGAGTCAAAACTCTTCCAAATAAACCATAAATTTTCTTATTGAACCATAAATTTTCTTATTGAAAATACGTTCCCACCCTCCACTTTATTGTTGACTGGAAAAGGCGAAAGAAATAGTCAGCAAAGTAACATGAGTCCCATTTCCAACAAATTAAACTAGGAATGGTGTAAGAGACAAGTCATACGTGGTCTGCCCAAACAGCAAGTTGAAAATTTTCTAAATTGTGTGTATCCCATGAAACAACTATTTCAAACAAAATATTACAAATTTACTTTGCATTCAATTCTTTGTCCAACATATCCGAGCCAAACACGTTACACAGGTGACTCATGACTGGCCCCATTATGAATGGGATTGAATTCTTTTTCACAATCTATATGATTTTTACGGAGGAAAAGGGCTCGTGTCACGGCCCCCCTACCAATTCACCCACAAATCATGGGGGTCCTATCCTATCTCAAAAAATATTATTACTAACTAATAATATTTTTAACTTAGAACATCAATCATCCATCAATACATTATATGGACGTTTTACCAATTGGTGTTAGGAAATGCGTATATTTTAGTTTAATAGTGCATTTACACACACAAGCGTTCATGACATTCGACTATGACTTGACCCTGATCTCCACTATAAGACAATTGTTGCTATAATTCAGGCTAACAATCTCCCCCTCAGCAATTGCTCCCGCTGGGAATCAAACCCATGATATTGACTCTAGTTATATATATAGGACCTCAGACGCTACCAGTTACTCTAAAAACAATTCATGTCATGAAATGTGCATACCCTAACCTTATAAGTGTCCACAACATTTGACTGTGACTTGACCCTGACCTCAGCAAAAAGACAATTGATGTCACAATCCAGGTTAACAATATAAGAAATTATTACTGCAAACTCGATTTGATCGCATATAGTTAATCAAATTGGAAGCAAAAATTTTCGTAATTCACAGGTATGGCTAGTTTCAAACATTTCATTTTTAGTTTTGGTACTTTGATTCCACACTTCACAAAATTGTACTTTCGTTACACATCTATTAAATAATATGCAATTTTGGTCCCATTGCATAGTACTTTCCATTCTATATGTGACCAACAACCGAAAATTATGACCAACAATGCTAGATATACATTATTTACAGGATCAAAATTGCAAAAGAGTTGGAAGCAATAGTGCTAATGGGGTAAATAATCATGTGGAACAGAAAATGTAATTTGCGGAATAAAAAAAAGGGTACAGGACAAATATGTCGACAGTACACATCACATGACTTATATTTGGTCAATTATGAGAACAAGTTCCTTCTATAAACAAAAGCTCTTTCATACCGCTATAAAGAAATTTCACCACTGATAAAGAATAATTGGAACCTTAAAACGTAATATTCACGAATTTATAGTACGGTATTTGAACAAGTTGGCTAATTATTGATGAAATAATAAGGTACGCAAACCACAAATTAAATAAAATGTTAAATAACAATGGCTGAGGAATTTAATCATGATAAAATTAAGGGAGAATTAATAGTCGTAAAAAGAGTCTAATATGGAGTGCTAATGGGTGGCGAAATGGCAGAAATTAAGAATAATTCTGTTGATGTTTGTTCCCCAATAATTTCCATGTGAATCCCACGTATTCATTCTTTACATTGATTCTTCACATCTGAATTTCTTTTCAATTCCTCATCGTTTTCTGTAGTCATAATTTGAGATAATATTAAGTATCCCCAAATGGTCAACCAATGTGTGTCATATTTTGATGCTTGTCCTTTTTCTTTTTAATATTTATTTTGATGCTTGTCTATCCCACAATAGTACTAATATTTAGTATATGCAATGCACATACGCATATATCCGTAAATTCTATTATTTTAAATCAGTATAGACCAATATTTATAACATAACAGTGTGACATAAAAATGAGATACCATTATTATTGGAAAACTCAACCTCTTAAAATTATCAGAGTAAGCATTAAAGAAGCTTTGTATATAGGAGTTTCACGACCTAGTTCACCCATTCATTTTGCACGATAGAATGTCACTAGAAAAGACGAGTATTCTCGAATCAACTCAAATCGAATTAATAACCCGATCCAAATAAAAAAAATTAATATCCGAGACAAAAGTATATGTACGATGTGAGTCATATGACCGTAATTATACCTAATTTGAATTAAATTAAATATGAGTATTTTTTTTTTTTTCTCGCGGATGATGAGATAGAAAGAGAGAGTGACTTTTCATCATGATTTTCCTCAACCAAATTCCTTTCCCTACTCATTCAATCCGTTGATTATTAATAGTTAATCATAGATTGCCAACCACCCACCAATCAACCAAACCATCCCATTACATTATAAGTCTCCCCCCACCCCCACCCCCTTAATCTCATTTCAATAAAAAGACTCCTCTTTTTTTTTTTTCCTCTCAATAAATACTACCACAAAAACTCCTCCAATTCCCAAACTCTCAAAAAACAAAAAAATGGGCTTCGATGATTTATACAACACAAGCTTAGTTCTAGGCTTGGGATTTTCATCATCAAGCACAGCAGAAACAACAAAGTCTAATTCTAATAATAAAGTGAAAATTAATAGTAACTCGGAATTACCATCATTGACTCTAAGCCTGTCCGGAGAAATCTATGATTCAACGGTAAAGAAGGTGGAATTTTCCGACAACAACAAAGGTAGTGGTGGTGGTGGTCAGTACTTGTCGTGCGGTGATAATTTGTACAGACAAGACAGTGGCGCCTCGTCCTTTGTGTCCAACGTTAGCAGCGTGAAGAGAGAAAGGGAGATGGGAAGTGAAGAGGTTGTGCTTTCTTCTAGAAACTTAACTACTACTACTACCACTACTGATGAAGATGATGATGGATTAATTAATGGAAGGAAGAAGCTTAGGCTGACTAAAGTCCAATCTGCCCTTTTGGAGGAAAGCTTCAAGATTCACAGCACTCTCAATCCTGTATGTTATAATGTTATGACGTCATTAATTTATTCATTTATTTATTACTGTCTTTTTATATTTGTTAGTTAATTAATAAAAGGATTTATTATTTGTTAATCAGAAACAAAAGCAAGAATTGGCTCGGGAGTTGAAGCTTAGGCCACGACAGGTTGAAGTGTGGTTCCAGAACAGAAGAGCAAGGTATTAATTCTCATCCTTACCTCTTTAAACAATTTTTTTTTCCTTTTTTTTCTTTTTTGGTATCTGAAAATAATATTAAGCGAGATCTTGGTTTAATTTTCCATTATCTTGATCAAAGATGAAATTAATGGAAAATTTTAGTTAAGACTCTTTAGATTGGACCTTCGATGATTTTATTTATGTACTACTTTATAAATTATGTTTTGGTCATAATTTAAAAAATATTATATTTCTGATCTCGTCTTAAATGAAAATTCATTTTTTAAACTAATTTCTAAAATAGCTTGCATATTTTGGTCCTGTGATAAAAAAAAATTCATCTAATTTGAGACCAAATTTACAAAATGAAGTCGGTCTTATTTGATAAAAAACGAGGTCCCACAAAAGCAGTTTTCTTCTTGCACTTTTCGTCCTAAATTAATAAGAAGGAAGAAAATTAAAAAATTTAGTAGTAGTACGTAAAATGAAAATTACTTCGGATTAAATTATGTAGGGCTAAAACTGTAATTTCTCCCAAATTAATTTTAAAGAAACAATACGTATTCCTTTTTCTTTAAATATATCACTCGAAAAATCTCCATGGGCCCTCGTGTTTCCTATTTGCTAAAATTATATGGACACTTATTTTATTTAAAGAAATTAATTAATTTATTTATTTTCAATTGACAGAACTAAGCTGAAGCAAACAGAAGTAGACTGTGAGTTCTTGAAGAAATGTTGCGACTCGCTAACGGACGAGAATCGGCGGCTTCAGAAAGAACTACAGGAGCTGAAGGCTTTGAAATTGGCTCAGCCGCTTTACATGCAGCTGCCGGCGGCGACGCTCACCATGTGCCCCTCGTGTGAAAGGATCGGCGGCGGCGGCGGCGCGGAGAACGCGGCTAAGAGCAACTTTACCATGGCTCCAAAGCCGCACTTTTATAATCCCTTCACAAATCCATCTGCAGCTTGTTAGTTAATTACTTAATTACCCCTGCTTTGGGGAAAGGTAAAGAAAGTAGTGCTTGCTAGTATATATAGCAATATGGACCCATCCCACAACCTTCTTTTTGATATGGTTAAGGGCTTGTAGTAAAACTTAAAAGATAAGCTTAGCTAATTTATGCTAGGAACTAGAAAATTAAATTACTAATTATGTTTTTTTTTTTATTATTATTTTATGTTAAATGTTTGTAAATTTTTAAGATTATATATAGTGAAGGGTTTATTGTTATTCTTTTATTGGTGGTTATAATTACGCCTTTTTTCTTTCTTTTTTTCACGTAGAAATGATCATTATATCGATAATATTGAATTTGAATAAAAAACCTATCGAATTACTATTAAGTTACAAAGAAAGTCAATAATCAAACACTAAGATAAAAATTCACATAAATAAAAGTTGAACCCAATCTAATCTAATACATATATATATTTGAAGGGTGGGTGTTGACTCCAATTGAGTTTTGACTAAAATCCTAATTTTCTAGAGTTTTGAATTATTTTTAATTCTACAAAATTATATTTTAGGTAATCTTTTAAAATCCATTTCATATTTAATATAAATCCTACGGAAAAAGGAATGTTAAAACTAAATTAATGCTAATCAAATACATTTATGATGAGGTCTATATCTTCAAAACAATAGCATATTAAACTTACCAATATTATGGCAGTAATTTAGGTAATCATATTTAATTTATATTAGCTGGTAAATTGTATGATTCTATACATAATTCATTCTTGGTCATTAGCGCAATTAACTCTCACTAAATAATTTGAATAATTTGCAAACCGTCCAAAAAAAAAACCATTTTCAATATGCATTAGTTCCTTAAAATCATCAACATTCTTTAATCATCCGTCATTTTCATTAAATTTATAGCTATGTGATTCAGATTTTATTAACTATATAAAGATGGTGAGCTTTAAAAAAAGACTATTGTGCATCTCTATATAATCTTTCTCTGTACTTTTAACTTTTTATTCTCTTACTACGAACACAGTATTATACTTTGAATCATTTTTTTTGCTTTGTAGGTACAAGCACAAGAGGATCTTGAATGCCAATCTTATTTTTCTCGATGAAGTATATTCATTTGAACAATTAAAAATGTATTTAACAAGAAGTGTAAGCTTTTAAGATTTTATTTTTCCTATTTCGTCATAAAAATTTAAAATTTTCATGTTGTTTCATATGTACATGTATTTTTTTAGTCCCTTTTGATCCATTTGCACGTACCACAACTGTGTTAAACAAGAAGGTAAGCTTTTTCATTTCTAATGTTCTCTGAAGTCAACTTCTACATGAGCTTTATGAAGTTAAATTTTTGTTTCAATTGCATATTTAATATTAGCAATTCCTTTTTCCCGGTTATTAACAGGGAAAAAGAACTTTGTGTAAGTGTTTATAGTTATGAATTAGTTAATCTTAAATACATAACAATTTGTTTTTTTTTTATTTGGATTTTTTTTGCAGAGCGATAATTTGAACAATTTAGGAGTTGGATTGATGCAGGGAATGGGTGATAATATTGCGCATCGGCTTAGAATTTGGTAGTAATGTAAAATAATTTTCTTAATTTTTTTGACAAAAATCACTTCTTAAATTCAGAGTTCTTGGAATTTACTTAGCAAGAAAAGTTGGACTCTCAATAATATTTAGAAGATTGTATATATTTATGTTATTTTATCTATTTAATATTATTACTTTTTCATGTATTTCATCATGAATCATGACAAATTTGTCAAAAATACTTTGCAAATTGTCATTGTTTTGGTTAATACTATATTTTTTTTCTTCATATTTTGTCTTTTTGTTTCGTATTTGATTTAATGTGATTTTATATACATTGGTTTCTTTTATTTGATTAGTTCATTTTGTAGGCGAAATTTTAGATAACTATACATACATTTATCTCAATTGTGAATGTATTTCTCTTAGTATCAGATGCACACATCCTTATTATTAGTTGAAGTTGATATAATAGAGATTGAGATTTGACATGATATGAAACAACATATTAACAAATTCAACTTAAACAATTAGAGATTATTTAAAATAAATATACCCAACAGAAAAATAATGTGAATTGTCATATATCAACAATTTTCATAATTTTAAAGTACCCAAGTTGCAATTATTAACAAATGTGGATATAGCAATGATGTAATAAACTAAATTTTTAGTTAATTTCTAGGATACAAATTATAAATTAATTTTGATTCGTGCATAGCAGGATTTTTTGCATTTTGCACCCCCTGAAATATGGAAAATAGGCACTTTGTACCCATAAAATTTAGATTTAGCATTTTGCACCATCGAAATATGAAAAATGCAGTACTTTGCACCCTCTATTATTTTCAGGCAAAAACTCAAGGGCAAAATAGGTAATTCAATTGTAAATCTTTGGCACTTTGCACCCTCAAAACTTGAGAAATTGGTATTTTGCACCTTTGAAATAAAATTAGCACTTAACACTCTTTAATTAAGAAAAAATTAGCAACTTGCTCCCCAAAACACAATAAATGGTCACTTTGCACCCCAAAACTCAAACTCTCTTTTTTTTCCGTCAAAGTTGACCATCCAGGTGAAAAAAACCTAAGGCAAAATAGGTAATTCATTTTTTCCCTTAACATTTGCAAAATACAATATAAATATTATAATACCCATTTCTCTCTCCATCTTTCTTTTCATCACTATACATATCCATAAATAACTAAATAAAGTATAAGTAAACTTCCCGAAGACCCATTGTCTACTTCAAAATATCAAAGACTCATAAATAATTACCTATTTTGTCTTTAGATTATTTCATCCCAATGGTCAACTTTGCCGAAAAAATTGAGGGGTTTGAGTTTTTTTTTTTTTTTTAATTTGAGGGTGTTAAATGTTAATTTTGTATTTTTGGGGTGCAAAGTGACTATTTATTGTGTTTTGGTGGTACAAGTTGCTGAATTGTTCTTATATTAGAGAGAGTTAAGTGCTTTATTTTGGGGATGCAAAGTGCCAAATATTTTCAATTGAATTACCTAATTTGCCCTTGATTTTTTGCCTGAAAATAAAATAGGGTGCAAAGTGCTGTATTTTTCATATTTCGAGGGTGCAAAGAGCTAAATCTAAGTTTTCGAGATGTAAAGTGTCTATTTTCCATATTTCGGGGGTGCAAAATTAAATTAGCCCGTGCATAGCACGGGTTGTAGGCTAGTATCTATTAATTTTGGGACTTTGGACTTACCAACGGGCTATGGACTATGGCCTCATTGGCATAATTGCGCTTTTTTTGGCTTAAATTCTCAATTATTGCTCTATTATTGGTGGATGATATTTATGAAATTAATGTCCACAATAAGGTTACAGTTGCAAAGATTATTGTGGCCGCACATACTCAATCTGTTAAAACTTACATGTTTTGTTTTTTTTTGTTAAGTTATTTTCTTAAAGTATTATTATTGATCAATCATAGGTAGAAGACGAATTATATTGTAGAGTGAACTGATGAATTACATTATCAGAGCATAACTTCAAATGATTGGAAATTATCATGAATAAAAAAATTAACTAGACCTGTATATTTGAATTTTGACAAGACTCTTATTACTAACGTGGCTCGAATACAAGTGATCGACCTTTCAAAATCTTGGGCATCAACTTATATTAGAAGATGAATAATTTCAATAATAATATTGATGTAATGATTTTCAGTGATAAAGCCAAAGTCTTAGGACTAAGAACATTTGATTTGATTTTTCACTTGTGTGAGTTTTCTTATAGTTTAATATTAGTGCTTGATAGTTATTTTTGTAATATATTAAATATATTTCTAATACTGGCGTTTGGTACTTGTTTTTGCAATACCTCGAATATATTTTATGATTTAGTGATATTATTGATTTAAAAGAGATGCAAAAGAGCAAAGTTAGGATTGAAATTTTGATTCATCTTATAATAATTTTCTATAATAAGATCAACACAAATCAATTTATTCAGGACAAAAGAAGGAAATGAAGAAATAGGGCTGCTTATCTACTCTACAATGTCTAACTATATTCGATAGAATTCCATATTATAACATACACACATATACTACATCCACTGATAAGTTTATTCTTTTCTATTATAATTTAAATTTTAATTAGCTATTCAGTTTAATTAGTTAGCTTTTGATCATAGAGATATATAGTACATCATGCAAGACACGAAGATTAATTGATGTTACCTTTGCAACGCCATAAGGTACACGCATTTTATCCACTAATTATTAGTTATTTTCTGTTCACGACAATTAAAAAAAAAAAAAATTAGTTCATTTTATCTTATCTTACCTATTGATAATAACCCCAAGGAAAAGTCAGCCAGCCCACAACCAATGACTTCTACTACAATTTGAATGTTTATAATTTGAAAATATATTTCATCCTTTTCAATTAGTGATGGCTCCAATCTCTGAGAAAATTATGTAATATATTTACACCGCCCATGATTTTACTGAAATATTTCAAGATTATCTCATCTATCTATTTGATGTTATATATACTTCAATAATATGTTATGGATTGACTGCACTAAAATACTATATGGACTCGAATCGATTACACTATGTATGTAATATTATATCAATGAGTATCTTAAATATGTACCTTTTTTTTTTAAAGCAATCTTAAATAGTATGTACTCAAGAATATTAAGTTATCAATAAATCACATAAAAGTATTAAAGTATACAACATCTTTAAAAATGATTCATTTCATCCCTATCTCTAGCTCCCTTTTAGAAGGGAGGATAATATAATCAGTTAGAGGTTATAATGATGTGTGACTGTGCATTTTAGTGACTGTGCATTTTAGGTAGTTAAGACTAGGTAGGATACAAGAAGTTAGGTCACGTGTACTTGTCTGCGTCTACGTAGTCACATTATTATTTGAGAGTATGTTACTAAATCAACATAGTTCATCCATTTCTAAATACATCTCTTTATCTCTATCTATATTTCTATCTCTACTATTATAAAAGAACGAATATTTCTTAATTTTTTTTCGGACTTAATTACCCTTTTTTAAGTAATATAAAGTGATATTTAATTTTATGGCAAACATATAAATATAATTGAAGAGATATAATTTGATATAAAGTCTTATTATATTTATATTTTACATAAACTTCTAAAATTTATAAATTCTATCTTGCATCAAATTTTTATAATATTAATCTTCTTCTATTATAATCGATAAAAATGATATATTAGAAATACTATTATTTAATTAGCCCCTAATAAATTAAATAAATTCTCTTAAATATCACCATGTTAAAAAAATTTAAAATGAATCATATCTTACCTATGAAAGAATAAAAAAAGCTTTACTTAACTGAGTATGTGATTTACTTTGGCTAGAATATAAAAATATAAATAATATTCAATGGTTCTTAAAAAAAACATTCAATAATACCAAGATTTGCATAACCTCGAATTTTATGAAATTCTTTTCATGAAAAACAGATGAAATCGATGAAGTCTTGTGAAACCAATAAAATAAATCCATGAAATCGTTGAAAACAAATGAAATTGATGAAAATTTGGGTGAAATTGATAAACATTACAATGACAATGTTGGTGAAAACACGGGAGAAACCAATGAGAAAATGCCCCTGAAATGAATAATTACTTGTGAAATCGATGAAAATTTGGGTGAAATTCGTGAAAAAAGTATGAAACCGGTGAAACATCAGTGAAGAAGAGTGAAATCAGTGAAAATGAATAAAGTCGGTAAAAACACGTGAAATCTCTTTGTCTCCTCTAACTCAACTCCATGAACTCAACTGCTAAAACTTCTATCATCCACCAAACCCAATCGGCTTACAAAAAGTTAAAGTTACATTAACTAAATTTAAAAAAAAGAAACAAACACTATGCTCTAACCCAATGTAAACATTAAAAAGTAACGCCTATGTTGGTGTCATTAATCAAATATTTGCTTTCTATTTTTTTTTTTAACATCATTTAACTACCACATCTTTTTTTTTTCAGATTTTACATTCCGGAGAAATTCACGAAACTTTAATCACAGTTCATCAGGGCTCAAAAGCTGCAGGTTCGTTCTACTTTTATCAATCCACTCAATTTTTTCATTCCATGATACATATTTTATTTGCATTACTTCGAGGTTTTACAAATATCACTAAATTCTTATAAATATGGGTTCTTTGGTTTCATGGAATACAAAGCTACATTGGAAACATTAGAATACGGAGTTTCTGGAGAAATTGACAAAACTTACATCTACTCAAGCGCATTTTCAGGTATTTACTTTTCACGGATGAGTAATCTGTTTAGTTCATGTCAAAATTAGATGTTCAATATTGAATTTTGCAGTCTGTCCAAATATTGATTTTCTCATAGAATTCGCAGCAATTTTTTACTTATTTTCATGTAACTTATTTATTTTCCTCATATGTTCTTTTAATTGTCTGCTTTTCTCTTTGTAAATTGTGTTGTTAAAACAAGAAATTAGGGAGCAAATTACTTACCTTTTCACTTAAGTAAATATATAGGAGTATTACTTTTTCGGCATTGGATTTGATGTGGTATAGTTTCAGTGGAGGATTGAAGTTAATTAAATAATTTTGATTTGGCTTCATAACATGTTAGCTATATATGTTGCATAATTCCCTGAAAAACAAATTCGTACTGTTAGTTGGGTAGGTCCTCAGTATTTTCGATTTTTTGCTTTTCAGAATTGCACTTTGGTCTCAATTTTTAGAATGTTTTGCATTTTGATCACATCCTGGTCTTTTTGGAGCTCCTTATCAATAAAATTATTGTCACCTCATTTTTCGGGTTCATTTTTGGGGGGATTATTATTATTTTTCAAAATGAATAGATGTTCTTTCGCACAAATAAAATTTCATACCATTTAATATTCAATGTCATATGAATGCGAAAATAACTTATTAGCAAAATAATGTGTTATTTTCATTTCAAATACCCTTATATAAGTCAATAGGAAGGTTATTGTCATTTTTTAACTAAATAGAGAGATTATTGCCATTTTTCAAACCTAATAGGGAGATTATTGGTATTTTTAAAATGAATAGGTGTTCTTTCACATTTTAAGGGGAGGGCATAAAATAAACTTTCTTACTATTTTTTATTCCCAATATATTTTCTAATTTTCAGGTAATGTTATTTTACAATATGTATGTGTAGGAGTTCTTTGGACGATCGTCAAGTAAATTTCAAGATCGTTAGACTGCGACGAAGAATACATTTATTGCACGGTTCCAAACTGTTGATGTGGACAACATGTGGTCTGCATTGTGCAATCATTGCCAAACTGAATGCATATCACACTTTGGACAAATGATTTGTATTAAATGTTGCGATGTGGTCAATGCTATTATTAGGTATTTATTTTAATTGTTTACTTTATATATTAACAATTAAAATTAACTATATTTTATATAGGTTTCGTGTCCATGCTACAGTAGTGGACACTGGACAATACAAGATCTATAGACATAAAGCTGCTACATAATCAAGCTGAGTATATATTTTTTAATAGAACTATTTTTCACAAATGTCTTCAAGAAAAGGTACAATACAAATATTAGCTCAACTTTAGTTGCTTATATACTATCACGTAGTGTTGTCGAACTGATGTGTTGTATTATTCAGCAAAATGGTAGCAATTTGTTGAAGGAACACATCTACTCTATCCTAACACGTGCATTTACAGTTATCGTTCATGTACTGCCAACTTGGGCAAGACCGAATGTTCGTTGTGTTGTAAATTTTGTCTTACCTATTGACTGGTCTGAAGAGTGCGCACATCTTCGAAATAGATTGTCTATTCTAAACTAAGAAAAGTAAGTCATTTTTCAATTCATTTATTAAATCACATATTATTGTTACTGGCTTTGCGACTAAAGATTATCAATAAAAATATGATAACAATGTTATTGAGTTGCTAATAAGTTGTCATTTATGTTTTATGCAGATATCACTTCACCAATGAAAGTGTACAATATTAAACATGGAATTTTCATCATTCTTAGAAAATTAGTGCATCATTGTTTTGTTTTATTTTTGTTTAAGATCATAAATATTTGTACTTTTATTGTCACATCAACAATTATATTAAATATCTAATATGATCCCGTGCATAGCACGAGTTTATATTAGTTTATTACTTATAGTAATGGAATGTTACGAGGATCATGGTCATGGGCGTGATGGCCGCGTGAGACGGCCAAACTTTAAGGGGACCGGTGGGTCACGCCCCACGTGATGTTCCCGTGTAGCCTCTTATCATTTTTCTTTTCTTTTTCTTTTCTTCATATCCAATTATGACCTACACCACCTGTTTTTTCAGATTTAGTACTACTACATTTTAATTTTATTATTTCTAGGTTGAACTTCGCCCACTCAACCTCTTCATCATAAATAATTAAGTATTATATATATAAAAAGAAAATTGTTCATCATGTTAAATTATCAACTACTATGTATTTTCCCGGTATCATTCCAAACGACCATTAATTGTGAAAGGTCACAACATTCTACGTGGTTCACAGCCATTGATTTCTATTTCTAATCTAAACATACGAGTCAAATAAAGGGAAAAAAAAATTATCATACCACAATTTAGAGGTGGTAAAAAACAATATTACAACTTTATTTTTTGTCAAAATGCGAAAATGAGATATTTTCAGTTCTGGCAAATAATTTAATGATTCATATATTTTTCGTTCTTAGACATAAATTTATTCAGGATTAAAATTAGTGATCATAAATAGTCACACAATAAATAAATTTAGAATTATGTCCCTCTAACTGCAACGCCGTCATATCTTATCATATCGTTGTGCTAGATCAGCTTAAAATTACAATTAGAACAAAAAAGTTGTAATGTATTTCATGCTTGCATGACAATTAATGGATACTGATTTTTATTACGATAAATTTACAATTAAAATTACAGATAATTAATAGAATTTAATTTTCGATTACTTAAAACATAAAGAAATTGCTTATCGAAATCACATGTCTCTCGTTTATGCATCTTTAGAAAAGTTAAAGGAAATATTATACGAGTATTACATAAAAATTTATCCATGTTGAGATGGTCATCGACGGGACTATTTGAAGCAATGTTCAATTTAGGGTAAAATTGTGAAACCAAACGCGTGATGGAAAATGAAGTACTATTACAAGTGCTATTGACAAGTATTTCTTCACAGACACGCCATCTGCCATCGTATCATAATTGGTGATGGCCAAAGTCCAACACTGAATTATTGGGAGGATCTATCACGGTCTTTATTGTGGTCCACATTATCTTTCTTTTCTTCATTAAACTTTTCTTTCTCATCTAAATAAATATATGGAATCTTTTTTTTTTTTTATATATGAAAAAAATAATATATGGAATCTTCCGGTGTATATACGAATTAATTCTTTTAGTAATTTTTGCTTAGGAAATTAAAAATTCGCGGAAGCTGCGTCTCTTTTCGTCTTTTCTCTTCATGGCCTAATCATCATGCATGTCATCACTTGCCACCATCAACATCATAACAATCTCCTACTCTTTCTACACCATATTTAGATAACATCACTATTATTTTTCCTATGTTTAATTTGAAGTTTCTATCACGTTATCCAAAAGTTGATTTAGGATTAGTGTATTAGGTTTCTTAGTGGCCCATAAAATAAAGGGTTAATTACAGGGACCTTCCCTGAGGTTTGGTCAAATTCACCCTCAATTCTTTTCAACTATCATAATTACAGGAATCTCCCATGACGTTTCAAAAGGATTACATCCGTTAGGGTTCCGTTAACTTTTGATGACGTCATCGCCAAATTTTTATTGAACTTCCGATTTTACCCATGAATTACTGTAGCTATTTTGGTGGACAATTATGCCCTTGTTATGTTTAATTCATATGAGAGTTTTCTTTGCAATGTATATGTATAAGTAAGGGTTCAAATGTTATAAATTTACATGAAACTTATAATTAGTTCATTAGTGTATATAAATTCTTAAATAAAAATATAATAACATTTCAATATTTTTTCATAATACTTTTACAAATAATAAATTATGATTAATTATAAGAAAAATATTGTATAACATAAATAAAAATGTAATACATTCAACTTTCACATTTAACCCGAAATGTAAATTTCAAAAAAAAATTTATAATTTAAATATAATCATGAGAAGAAAAAAAACTTGAACATAAGTTATTAGACATTATAAAATTGCTCACATGTTCATAATTAATCCTACTAAAAAAATTCATAAAATTTTAACTAAAAAATTATTTTTTGTACAAAAAGTAAAAATATTCATTCAATTACCTGATTTAATAAATAATTATTATAAAATTATAAATATTAAAAATAATTTTTATAAATCGATAAAAAAATTAATATATATTATTTTAAAAAAAACTACCCACCCAGCCCCACCCCCGCCCCTACCTCATTGTCCCAATCAAAAACTCTTTCCAGGCCGGTGAGGCCGTCGCGCGGCCTGGGTTTAGAGCTAGGGCCTGCGACGGCGGCCTGTGTTGAAGAAACTAGGCCGGCGACGGCCTAGGGTTTGCCGTCGCAGGCCTGGGTTCTTCAACCCAGGCCGCGCGACGGCCTGACTCCTTCCAGGCCGGCGCCGGAGAGGTGGTGTTAGGGACTGGGGGCAGGCGTGGTGGTGGGGTGGGGGAGGGGTGCGGGTGGGGATGGGGGGTTTAGGGATTGAGATTTTTTTTTTTTTTGCATAAAATTAATTTTTTAAAAGTTAGGGATTAATGTGCAATTATGATTTTTTTATTTCTATTCAAAATTAAGGTTAATTACAGGGACCTTCCCTGAGGTTTGATCAAACTTGCGTCCAATCCCCTCCAACTATCATAATTACAGGGACCTCATCGAGGGTAAAAGGGTAAAAACACACGTTCCGTCCAAGTCTGTCGACTTCCGTTAGTGTTTTGTAATGTTTTTGAAACCTCAAGGGAGGTCTGATTAATTAGCATTCTTCGAGGGGATTGGGCGCGAGTTTGATCAAACCTCAGGGGAAGTCCCTGTAATTAACCCTAAAATAAAAGGATCGATATAGTATTATCAATTTGTACATTGTATTAGATGGTTTTCTATCAAATTGGATTTCAAGTAAGAAAATGCTAATGCACCATCAATAAACTTAATTCATCTTTTTTATGCAAAACTCAGAAAAATTATGCTGAGGCAATTCCTGATCAAGCCACTTCGAAGATTGACGTGATATATGGAAATCTCTTGAATTTCTGCCGTGGTTTAGATATTTTATAACTAATCCTGTAATTATTTCCATGGCAGTAATACCTTAATTACCGGTAAGAGAAGAAAAATATTTTCGATAACTTCCAGAGAATTCGAAGATCTTCATTTGATCTCACGTCGTTGTTTGTTCCCATGGTTGGCTTCTTCAAAATCAAAAATCGTAGATAATTATCTGCAGTGTATTTTTAAATTTTAATCGTACTCGAACTCAAATTTTGAATATTTCCACATCAATTAAAGTGTGATTAACAAAACCATGTTAATACTTGAAAGTATAGTATTAATTAATCAGTAATGTAATGATCATTTATCTAAAAAAGAATTACTCGGTGTAGTCTAGCTACACGTTTAGAGTTAAACTTAAATGTCAAAATACTATGTATGTGAAAAAGAAAATCTCCGATATTTCTTCAAAATTGGACTGATACGTACAAATCCAAATATATACTTATGTTAAAATCTTAAATAGCCACACATTATTTCTTCAAATACCCTACCTTAAAATAAATTAATTAAAAGATATTTTTATATTTTTAGTGCTACTATGCAGCTAGAGTATTTCCCGCAATTGTTATATACGTACAACACCTTGCATTTCTTCTTTTTAATATTTTTTCCTGAAGCTCTAGAATCAGAATGAAGCAGTTGGTTCTAACAATACCCACGTCAGTGTTTCAGAAAATATTATTAGAAATGCTTAAGTTGTTTTGGTCGGTAATTATAAATGTCATTATGTGAATCTATCTTTTCTATCTTTGTATTAGTCTTCATAAAATCAACTTATTAATTTCTTATCCTAATTATATCAATAGTAGATAAAGAAAACTTTATTGTATGGGTTAAATATGTAGCCATGTGCAATGTTATCGCTTCTTTTTTTCCAAGAAAAGGTAAAAAGACCATTGGGAAACAAGAGAAGGCAAGTGGACTAATTAAGTTTGATTATTTTTGTAGGTTATAATAATTGATTCTTAATCTTAATGTCCTTTTTTCAGACAAAATACAAATCGAAGATTTGTAATCTGTGAGAGCACACGTAATGTCCACTAAGAAAGTTAAAGAAAGGAACAATTTGGATGCCACGTGGCATATGTTGGATACGTTGTCGGCGTGTTTGATTAGATCATACACTCATATGAGTCATACTATATAATGTGCTAAAAATTTTAATTACTTAATTATCACGCTTTCTTCAAAACAGCTGACACGGCTTCAACTTAATTTGCATTTTATTTACAAATTATTAAATTTTAAGGAGCAGTTCTTGCAGTCAATGATATGATGCATGAGAGTGCCTTTCATGAATAAATATGAAAAAGGAAATAGCATTTTCTCCTTCAAATTTATTTTATACTTTTCATCTTGAACTTAAGTTAGTGTTACAATTTAAATTATCATAAATTATTTATCATTAGTGATACATGTTAAAGACTATTGAATGAGAATATAAATTGTCAAAATAATTTAGTGACACTTTTTTAATTATCAATTTTTGTTTATCCAAAAATGTCATTAATATTTAATTCTAATTCTTGTGGCTAATATTTGATTGTTTTATCACTTGAAATAAGCAAATAGAAACAAGTTTAGCATAGCTAATTATCTGGAGTTCATGTATTCTTACAAAACTATTCTTAAAATAGAAAAAAAGAAAAAAAACTTCACAAAATGATACATTGAAGTTTTATATAATTAAGGTGGAGGCAACAGCTTTTTATCACTTCATTTAAGCTTAATTTACTTGAAAGATGAATCTATTAGCTGTCGATGAAAGCTAACTTGCTATTTCAGGCCTATTTTCTGCAATGGGACAACTCAGAATTCCATTGGACCGACTTAAATGTAGGCCCAAAGTATGGATGTGAAAAGAAGATCCAATTACGTACTTAAATTTTACTCTTACGTATATATTGGAAAAGAAAAAATAAGTATTATGAAAACTGCTTTCTTATTAGATTATAGATAATTGTATTTTTTTGTATTTGGGCGCTTGTTTGATTTTTGTTGTCTCAAGTCTTTATTATGTCGAATGACACAAATTCAATCTACTTTAGCTAGGGTTGTTAAAGGGTCGGATTTAGGTTTGATCATGCCTAGCCCAAGTTCGATTCAATTTATATGCGGTCGAGTTTTTTTTGTCGGACTCAGTTCTTGCCTCCAGTTCAAAACTTTCGAGTCCATCGAGTTTTTCGATCGAGTCAAGTTTTTTTTAGATCCAATAAAATATTTATATTCAAAACTTTCACTAATATTTTTCTATACAATAGGTCGTTGATGTTCAATGAAACCTCCCCAACCTGGACCGACCGCAACTCGCGGGCTGAAGGATGAGTGGGTTGGTCTTGGGCTTCGTGAAAAAAAAAATTCCAAAATTACAATCGGGGTTTGAATTTATATTTTAAAAAAATCGCATAAATCGCACTCAACCGCGTGTATATAAATAACAAATTGTATTTTATTATTTAATATAATTTAACTATATACATACTTTTAATTTATCGTTTCAACCCCAAAGCCTAAGTTATCCCCCAAAATTCCTATTACTCGACATAATTTATTAACAATCCAAATTAAATTACACCGATTGACAACCATCAATATCAACTTTAATAATTAAAGTATTTTCAATTTGTGCTTATTGGGTGAAAAAGTCTTGTTCGATTTTGTATTTGTGTAACAATTATTGTTCTTTACATTGCGAATGTAGAAATTTAACAAATTAAAGCTACAAAATTATGAAAAAATAGTATTGTACATATGATTGTAGAATGTCCAAGAATTTTATTCTTAGATAATAGTACAATAACAAAATACTAAGTGAAATAAATCAAAGTAGAGTCTTAAAAACAAATATTAAAATTGGAAAAGTTAAGAACACAGAAAATCGCCCCAACCCAAAGGAATAGGAAAATGCAATCTCTACACTTATTAATATGAGTTTAGTCTAGAGTATTAAGAACCCGCAAATATTAAATTAAATTTGAGCGAATATAAAACCGCATAGCGAACATCCCTAGCTCACATGTTCGAGCTTTAGTTATAGTCCATTAATCTCCAACTTATATTATTATCGAATCCAGTCTATGATGAATTGGATCAACAAAGATCCATATTCTCTATATTATGAAACTTTTTTAATTAAATCAAATTAATCCAATCTGATGTCAGATACAAATTCTAATAAAACCAGGTCAGATTCAGGTGGATTTTGAATTAAATCAACGAGTCAGCCCAATAGTAATGTTGAACTTTACATGAAGAAAATGAAACTTGGTCTTGGGCCAAGCCTTAGATGAGTACTTGAGTTTCTTCAAACATTTCGGGCTGAAACTTTGAATGTGCTACTAATACTATGAAGTCAATAAACAGGCACGCTCAGTTGATGTTCAATTTGACATGAGATAAATTGAACTTGGTTTTGGGCCAAAAGATGTGAATTTTTATTGGGCTCAATTTTGCTTATTAAGATTCTGAATTTGCTCAATCTTAAGAGAGTATACTTTGAGTTGTTTCTCAGAAAAGAAAAAAAAAAAAAAAAATAGAGGAAAAGAAAAATGAAACAGTATACGTTTGAGTTCTAGCCCAAAAAACAGTATATTTTGTTTGAGTTTTTACACGCAGTAAGAAAGTGAAAACTAGGGCCGTCAATGGGTCGGATTCTGGTCGGATCAGCCTTATTCAGATTCGGCTTCATTTATATATCGGATCGAATCCTATCGACTTTGGATCTTGCTCGGATCGAGATTTTTTAAATCCAACGGATCTTGATCGAATTTAGCCGGATATCGAATCTTTTTCGGATCCAATAAATTTTTATTTAAAAAGTTAAATTAATATTTTTTCCTAAAACAAGTTTATTATCTTTTTGATTTTATTTAATTTTAGCTCACATGTTGAGAGTTTCTTTACTATATTCATATTTGTAGAATGAAAATATTGTTTTAAATAAATTTATAAATGAGTTATAACAAAAGATAGTGATATCATCGGCAAAGAGAAGGTGAGAGACAGGAGGGTAATTTCGACTAATCTTGATATCATGGATTTTACCCTCATTTTCGGCTCTAATGATTAAACGAATAAGGACTTCGGTGAAAATGATGAAGAGGAAATGAGACAGTGGGTCTCCTTGACGCAAGCCACGAGATGGTTTAAAGAAACCATGAGAATCAATTAAGGAAGTGACAAGACATTAAGTAGCCCGTATAATTACTTATACGAGACGGACCATCCACCCAAAAATATAGCGTACGTACAACTTATAAAACATAGTATATTTATCATTGTGGTGTGCATAAATAACACTAAAATAAATGTATATTTATCTTTATAATATGCATATATTAAAAAATATACTCAATTGGAAGTAAAATAGCCTTTTCTTCCATTGAAATGGTGAGTATATTATTACAGTTATAGTATAAAAATAACAGAGAACATTTCAACCAGATAAAATTAAACTAGATAAATATTCAAATTAGTGAGATTCAAACCAGATTTTGTAATATTAGGTTCTCTTTTTCCACTAATACTCACCTCTTAAGTGTCCGCCAAGGCCCTGACTTTAAAACTATTTTCAATGGAGGTGTAAAATAGTCATTTTTCAATATTTTATGTACTTTGCATACTTGAGATAAAATCTTTTGATACTCTGCACACTAAAAATGTAGAGCTTTGTCATTTTCACCGTGAATTAAGAATCTTAGCACTTTGCACCCAATAAATATAGTTTGTTTGTCACTTTGCACCCTGAAAATATAAAATTTTGATATTTTCACCCCGATTAAAAAAATTTAGCATTTTGCACCCTGAAAATATAGTTTGTTTGGAATTTTGCACATTGAAAAACATGACTTATTTGACATTTTACAAAATGTCACCAATCGATGCAAAGGCAAAGTGGCAATTTTTCATGCACAACAATTACACATGAAAAAAAGGGAGCCATGATTTTATTTATAAAAAAATATGTATATAAGGGAAAATCCCTTGACTAATAAGAATATATAGGCTTTTTAACTTGTTCGTCAAGCTTTCGAGCAGCTCTTTCAACTGCCGCCTAATCCCCCAACATGCTCAAGAACCGAGAGCCGTCCAGTCCCTGCCTACCGGAGGCTAAAGGATGAGCATGAACAAAAGCCCGAAGCGAAGGGACTTTTTTTCTTTGTCGGATACGGATCTTTAACGGATCAGATCGACTTAACTCCATATTCGCTCCATGGGTTTCGGACTACGGATCTTTATAATTGGATCGGGCCCATCGAATCTCTAATCGGACAATTATCCTAATAAATCGGACCGGATTCGGACAGATCCGGATTGAAATCCACCCCATTGACAGCCCTAGTGAAAACACCCATTAATTCTGATATAATATCTTTTTTGGTTTATGAAATTATGTGCTTTTTTGTTTTCTTTTTTTGTTTTGATACAATGAAATTATGTGTTTCTATAAAAAAAAAAAAAGTGTCAAAGTAATGTGTAATTTTACAGAAATGGCTAGTGTATCAGTATTTGTACTTTCAATAGAATATAAAAAGACTATTTGTAAATAACTCCTATTTATCTCGTGCTTCTCAAATTCGTTGATACTCTCATTTTTCAGGTTTCAACATTAAGTTGTTTTCTTACTTTTGTGAAAAAGAAGAATTTTTTTAACCCTGTCCATAAAAGGTTTTTGGGGGAAAGTACTCCAATATGTTAAAGATTAGGGATTAATTCTAACTTATTAGAAGTTTAAGGGGTGAAAATATAACAAATATTCGTATAACTATGTACATTAACACTGATAAATACGAAGTAGTATTTAAATATCACGTAGTCTCATTCAACCTAAACGATAAATCTTTTCTTTTTAATCAAAATACTTAAATACGATTTCCTAAAGCATACAATTTATTACCCTGAACCTTAAATCAATCCAAATTTCATAAATATTGCACATTATGAGTTAATGATCTGTGAAAAGTAAACGAGAAATTATTGCCCGCAAGGTGTTTGATTATTGTTCTGTTACAGATTGATCGCCGAAAAGTGATACTTAGGCAAGCTAAAATGGACTCAAGCAAGGAAAGAAAACTGGGAATATCATCTTCTTTTTGCCGCAGGATATACTCGGAGGTAAAAAGAAATCGTCAATTTCCAGCTGTTCTGCTTAAAATGTTTGAATTTTGTAATTCCCGTCACATATTGTTCTGGATTGACAGTTTCAACAAGTCATTTTAAGTTTTCGGGTACAATCTTTCGAAATTTGCATGTTTTTCATTAAATTATTTTGGGATTAATATTGAAGGCTATTGCTTATAATGTATGCATGGATTGAAATTTCGTTTTTTAGTATGTTTCATTCTGTGTAAAATATTAGAAACTTTTCTGAAATCTTCGGAACATGTGGAATAATTGTAAATCAAAGAAATATGTTGAAGTAAACACTACTATATATTTTCGTTTTGGTTGAGCCAAAGACAAATGTTTTTCTGTTTTCGGTGGACACATAAATTTTTTATCCATGAATAAATGGTGAAGAATTATTTTGTGCATGTCTACAGGTAGAAGAGGTTGGATGGGAACACCTAATGAATTCGGGGAAAGATATGACGTTGCTTAGTTTTCGTGTCGTGTAAGTCTATTCTTTTTTTGGATCAAATGATAGAAGAATGAGCTTCGACTTTTGTTTATCTTTTTTTCATTTTACTTTGTAAAATCTAAGTACCAAACATAGCCTAACTAATAATTTACATATTGGATTTCGTAACATTCTTAGACACATTCTGGTTTTATCCATAATTCGTTTCCCCTTTTTCAGTAATTCAAGCACTATGAGTTCTTTGAGTCTTAAGAATTTTACGAGATTATGGGGAAAAAAAACCTTAAGAAACTTAGTTTGGATCATTTGGAATTTGTTGAAGTTTATGTTAAATGAATTCAGCTGTTTATAATACTTGTGCTAGGGATAATAAGGGAAGAGCACATATTCTTGAGATAACATTGGATAAGAACTATCCTTGCTGCCCACCTTCACTATCAGCGGTATGTTCTTCTTCGCCTCTACTATACCGTATTTGCTAAATGATGAATTTCTTTTATTGAAAAGTAGCGTGTATAAAATGTGTTTAGGATGTGCCTTACAACTTCAACCTGGAATGGTCATCAAACTCAAAATTAAGAGATATTATTCAGCAATTTCGTGAGGTACATTTGGCAAATTTTGAAGCCTTAGTTTATTTTTTCTCATTTAATTTTTATTTGTGCTTTCTTGTGTGGATTTATTAATCTTATTGATTTTTTCCCCTTGAATACCATAGCATGTTAACAAGCTCCAGGATTTCTGGTCCGCCTTGGATGACATTGATCGGACTTTTTGGGTTGCTGACCCAAAATATTCACAGCATGCTATATCATTCCGCCAAATCAACTTAGGTTAACTTTTGTTAAATTTATTCTGATAAATCATATTTTTCTTTTACTTCATCATTTGGTTTATCTCTGTTGCTGTAATCCTCTATGCTTCTTTATTTTTCAAGGAAATGATTGCTATATCATATTGTCTATAAATGCCAGTGATCCGCTCTGCCTACCCGAGTAAGATTCTTGAAGTTAAGTTTTTTTATTGTTATTTTTTAAGTATATTGGCTCTGATAAACTTCATACATAGGTGTCGCTTTCTGGGTTCAGATTTTAAAGTCAATGTTATGAGGGAACTTTGGAAGAGAAACTGCAAAAAATGGTATGTTAATCTTGTTTTTGTGATAGCAGAAACTTTTACATGTCACAATAGGTAAGAAATCTACTGTAAAGGTTTGTGTCTGCTCGATGCTTAAAAATTCTGGATAATAAAGACTTTAGAAACTTCGAAAGGGATTAAACCCTTGGGAAACCAAAAAAAAAAGAAACTTACATATACCTAAATGTGTAGTAGATCATTGTTTCCAAATTCCGACTGTGTTTAGGTTAGAGGTACTACTTTATATTTCTATTCAAATTACCATTATATAGATTGATAAGCATTTACAGTTACCATAATCTGATACAATAGTTGCTTTGTAATCTGGAAAAATAGGGCAAAAGACAAATCATTTTCGGAAAACCTTGCACGTATTTTTGACACTCAATTGCCCCAAGCTCCACATGGCCAGAAGAATGAGTCAGAGGTGGAATGTGGCATTTGTTATGCTCAATATCTTCCCATAGGTGAGGAACTCAGTATTAATTTTTTGTTACAAAGCTTTACACGCACACGGGAGCTCATTACTATAAAGCGGTGTTTGTTTGCATGTGTGATAGATGATGAACTTGGTGCTAGTAGTGGAAGTGCAACTGACTTTACATGTGAAAATGGGAACTGCAATCGGGGCTTCCACGCTGTTTGTCTTGGGGATTGGCTCCGCTCCATTACGACAACAAGGCAGTATGTTATGCTATTCTGATATCGATTAATTTTATATTTATCTTCGACAGTAAACACGGGTACCTTAGCTTATAGTATTACTCTTCAGAGTTCAGATGTTCAGTACAGAAAGTATAAATGGTGATATCCTAAAATGCTTACTCTATAGATGCATAAGAAAGTTGAACCTTCAAGATTATATTATTAACATAGAGGCTTTAACCCACCTATGGAAAAAAAAAAGGTCTTTTGATGTCAACAAGATATTCACATTTAACTTTGGTAATTTCCAGAAAATGGCATCCAGGAAAAAAGTTCTAAATTATAGAGAATTCTTCTTTCAACCTCTGTATTTATAAGTTTCTTGACATGGGATACTTTTTGTTGTTTATATCTTGTACTAATAAGTGTTCTTGTTGGTTTCTTATACTCATATTTCACTTGCATTGAAGGTCATTCGATGTTCTTTTTGGCAACTGCCCCTACTGTTCAGATCCCGTTGCTGTCAAAATTAGCGCGATGAAGTAAAGTCTTACTCTATACTCTATTTCTAAGCCAATTTATTTCCGTTTTCACAAATGTGGGACACAATTAAAGGCAGCGAGAAACTAAGTTTTACTACTAATTAGTAAAAGCAGCTTGCGGTGGGGCTCTAGCCTCTATGTTCTTGTCTGCCCTGTTTGAGTTCTTGCGGATTGCGATGTGCTCGCATGGGGTCTCTTTGATTTGTTCAAATCCATGTAACTTTTGTCTTCAACTCGATCCATATAATTTGCTCTTGTGAACTTGAAGAGGTCACATTTTGCAGAAAGTGGCAAGTGCATGTACTATTGAATTGCTGAACTCTTCTAGTCTATATGGCGGGTGTTCACCGAACTGAATTGAACTGGAATAGAAATGGAATCTTTTCTTTCAAACCAAACTTTGCTGAATTATTTTGTTACAATTTTCGGATCAATTTGGTTTATTTTACTGATTAACCGAATGGACCTTTTGTTATTATTAGGAGTAATTCGTATTTATTTTATAAAAAATAATTTCATATACTTAATTAGTTTTGCAATACTAGTATCTAAGCCACTAATAAACTTTTAAGCTGTCATCTGCATAAAAAATAATTTTATGTACTTATTACATACTGCCCGTGCGGTGTTAAACTCTCTTTCATTATAGGACAATATTGTAATGTATACTCATTCTTTTTCTGAAGACAATGAATATATTACAACAAACATTACGTTAGAAATTCTACTCAAATTTATTTTAATTACTACCGATATACAACTAATACAAGATAATAAACAACCAATATTATTAATTTTACACCACCTCGGAAGTGATTATCAAGTGAATCTATAAAATCATTTGACGCGTGTAACAATTAGTCTCCGGACACTGCAATGTATATATTAAAAAAAAAGGTTTATTCGTCATCAATATATTTTTTTGAAAAAGTTTAAGTTTCGGATATATTCCTAGATACTATCTAAGAAATTATAAAAGTAAGAGTATTTCCCGCAATTAAATATATTTCTTCAAAATTGGACTGATACAAATTCAAATATATTCTTATGTTAAAATCTTATAGCCACACGTTATTTCTTCAAATACCCTAGCTACCTTAAAATAAATTAATTAAAACATATTTTTATATATTTAGTGCTACTATGCAGCTAGAGTATTTCCCGCAATTGTTATTCTACAACACCTTGCATTTCTTCTTTTTAATATTTTTTCCTGAAGCTCTAGAATCAAAATGAATCAGTTGGTTCCAACAATACCCACGTCAGTGTTTCAAATAATAATATTATTAGAAATGCTTAAGTTGTTTTGGTCGGGTAATTATATATGTCATTATGTGAATCTATCTTTGTATTAGGCTTCATAAAATCAACTTATAATTTCTTATCCTAATTATATCAAGAGTAGATAAAGAAACCTTTTTTGTATGGGTTAAATATGTAGCCAGGGCCGGCCCTGAGCTTAAGCCGCACATGCGGTCGCTTAGGGCAACGGTGAACGAGGGCCTCCAATTTACAAAATATTTTAATATATATGTATATATATTTATATGTACGTATGTAATAAACATAAAAATATTTCTTGTGGCATAGATGGTAAACCTCCTGATGAGTGTGTGTGAGTGTGAGGTCAGTTTTCGAATCCTTGCTTCTTCAAATTGCCTTTAATTTTTGTTATTTTTGCTTGTGGAGCTAAGAATCTAGTATGGAAAGTCCAAATGCATAGCTAAAGAAATCAGGCCCAAAATATTGACAATTAAATCAACGAAACCCCATTAATTAAGATAGATATTGTCTAAATCAAAAAGTAAGAAAATGAATCTTTGTATTGCAATTTTAAAATTTTGGAGTCGTGAGTTATGTGACCAAGAGATCCATATTAATATATCAAAAAAAAAAAAAAAATTATTCGACTTGATGATGTTAAAATTTATTGATGATATGACTTTTAAGTATTTATTGTTTCAAACTTGAATATTATTTGAATGACACTTATGATATAGATGAGATTGACTTAATTATTTGAGTTGAGAGTCTTAAGATATATTTTACCAAAAGAACTAAAAAACTTGAATTATTTGCAAACTATATAATGTTGCTTTCTCAAATAGATTGATGATTTTCATTTTATTAACTAGCCGCTGTGGCACGCGGTACTCGCGTGTGTTGAATTCTTTAAATTATAATTTATCTTGGTATATTAATTTTTTTATAATATATCATACTTAATTTGAATATGCATAAAATATATGCAAATATTCAACTAAGAAAAGTTCATTTCACTTACTAACTTTAAAACTAACGAAGACACACAAAAGAAAGCGAGAAAGATAATTAAAATTATTCATCCATCAAAATAGTAAGTTCCATTAATTGTCTCTGCAACCATGAAATAAAGAACATTTATAGTTTAAGTTGAAGAAATATATATTAACAAATCTATGGACATCAAAAGATAAATAATAGAAAGAGGAAAGAAATATGAGGGGGAAAGGGAGTAATGGAGTATTAACCGTGGCTTTGTCATGGTGATTAAAGTAGAAAAATGTAGTTTTTTTTAGTGGGTAGTTTTTCTTTATTGGGTAGTTTTTGTGTTTTATAATTTTAAATTTTAAAAAAAGGGTAATTTTGAAAAGTGACAATTTTTGGTGTAGCATGGTGTCACAACCGCCACTTTGTGAGTAAAAATAGCTTCCCTTTTTTAATAGTATAGATAATGGCATTAAATCGTGCCAATTAATAAGGTAGCCGTAGTTTTTCAAATTCATATGATATTGGAAATTGTAAAATTAGGAAAGATATGTAGATCTTATACTATCTTTTAAATACCATAGGCTTATAGCTCTTTTTTTTATACCTTTTGAATAGGGGTGTTGATATGGCAGATCAATTTCTCTAATGCCAAAGCAATTTCTTTTTTAATTAAGTTGGGATAGTCTCCCACTAGTTTTCAAATGTCCGACCATTCACAATTAAGTTTTGTCCTTACAAAAAGCAAATTCTTTGAAAATGGAAAGAAGCATTATATCTCATTTATGTAATCTTAAGTTTCTCTCTCTAATATGATTACAAAAATAAATTAATAAAATTTCAAGATAAAAATTTGTTAATCGGGTAGTTTTACTAAGTTATTTTAAGATTACATAAGAGTTTTAATACATTTTTTAATACAAAATTGAATAGATCTATGCAAGAATTTTCCATTTTATATTTGTTTTTGGATTAAAAAAATAAAATAGATTAATAGTTGGTTCAACCAGGTAATTGTATTTGCATCTATAATTTTTTATATTACTATGCGACAAAAAAAAATTACGATATTACTAAGAAAATTGAGTCTTGGTTTGGGATAAAATTTAGGATAGAAGAGGTATTATTTTTTCTTCTACTTTGAAAAGCTTGTATACACAATTTTCAATTGGCCGAAAATGACATTTTGTTTAAATTGTCATTTTTAAGTACAAATAAATTATAAGAAGAAACAATCAGACTAAATCTCCTTCTTTTTCTGGATATGAATGATGAATATCACGATGATTTTAAAATTAGCTATTTATGTGTATCTCCTAAACTTTCAGTTAAGGAAAATTCTTAATATCTTTTAAGATTTGTGGTTAAAATGTGTCACATAATTAATTATAACAAAAGTGGTGTCCATTACGTACATCAAAAACTCTTCCTAATTGAACCACTAGACCTATAAATTCAAGAATCTCTGTCTCTCTTATGATTATCTTATGAATATTCTCTTAAAACAATAAAAAAAATGGTCCACCAAGCAGCCGCCCGTATCTCCGATGAAGATCCTCTTGTTGGGTGTACATATATTTTGAGTTTTATATTTTACATAGCATTTACTACACTGCTTTTAAATGTTATTTCCAGTCTAACTATTAGGGATCCTAAGTTCACTATTCAATCCGTTTCAGTTTCCGTGTATAATGTTTCCCGTAATCCTAATTCACAAATAACATTAGAATGGAACATTAGTTTTGTCGTCAGCACAACTTGTATCTGCAACACCATTGACTATTATGATGGTTGAAATGTTACTATTCAGTGCTTACATGGGTACTCATCAAGCACGGTTAATCTTCCCCGATTTCGTCAACATATGTCTTGTTGGTTTGATGATAAAAAGATTAATTCGTTTAATGCAACCTTACATGCTGGGCCTTGGCCTAGTAGTATCGCCACTTATCCTCTTTTTGAATTTGATGTGAATTTCCAAGCTGCCGCCAAATACAAAAATATGTTGCATACCAAAGCGCATGAGTTATTGAACGTTAAGTGCAGGGATGTGAAGATTGGATTTCTGTACAGTAAAATGTCCGGAACCATGTTGCTAGAACCTCCGGCGTGCGTTGGAGATTATTTATCTTGATAGATATTTATTATTTAAATCTTAGCCATGTATTTCGAATTTAGAATTGTTATCCTAATTTTTGCATTTTCATTTAAAAATTGCTAGCTATTTCTAATATAAATATCAAATACTTAAGTGATATGGATGAACATATATTTCTTAAGCAGACAAAAATATTAGGCTTGCTTAAATGAGAATTTGAGGGGAAAGATTAGGCATTGAAAGTGGTATATCATTAGCTTGTAAATGATTGATTCACCATAAATTCCTACTTGACTTGCTTTTTAAAGTAAATGTAACTACACCTCTCCAAGTTTATTGATGACCGCTTATTTTGTCACCTTAAGCTATCTACAGAGATAATATAAATCAACATCAAGCCATTCAAGCACAATATATAAGCATCTTCAGTGACCAGCTTTTCATGTTTGTCTTAAACAAACAAGTAGGGAATGGGATAAAGCTAAATTTTAGGTTGTGCATGATTGAACATAAGTTGCTATACTTATTATTCGTTTGTAAGCCAATAGCTCTAAATTTTTCACCCACTTCTTGTAATGCATCTCAAAGAACCTCTAACCAAAGTTTCAAACAAACATGGTTGGATAAAATGGTTAAGATGAAGTAAAAAAATTGATGGCATCAAGTACACTGCTCTGGCAGCAAATTACCTGAGGGGCCACAACCTTCATGTTGTCATCTTCAACAGTTTCCTAGCTAGCCGCATCATCATTGACATTACTTCCAGCTTCGATGGACTCATCATCATCACGATCAACGACATAAATTGCTTGTGGACCAACCTAGTTTAACAACAGAGATTATGAAAATTGGGGTTATGAAAAAAGCAGAGTTATAGTGATAGTAAGAAAAACAGAAGATAACAATAATTATATAACCAGTTCAGCAAAACAAACTTATCAACCTAGATGGATGGATGAGATATAAGAGTATTTGGGACCTAAAAGTTGCTGATCTCATGAAGGGCCAAATCTATATCGCTTTATATTACCTACACCTAACTCAAAGAAGAAGAAATAATATTTGAGCGGAAAAAGTTGCATCATATTTACCAGGCCTTTCATGCTTCTAAATTCCATAATGGAAGAAAATCAATATGGAAAAGAAGATTTATGAGTTCCCGAGTAGGAATACTGCTCCCAATCAAATAGAGTAAAATGAGAACCTCCCAACTGGCTAAAAGACCATATTGCATTTCCAACTGAATGATACTATATGAGAGCAGCAAAAAAATTACCATGGATATCATCCCATCAGCCCATGTGACTTCTATGTCATCAGCTCTCGGCCCAGCGAGGTTCCCAACCAAAGAGAGATCTGAAAATTCAGTAGACATGCCATCAACAAATACATTTTCTATAGTTTTACCTCCATTATGCGCTCCATCATCATGCGTGGACTTCTCTGGACCACTAAGTGCCCTATATTTAGTAGAATACAGAGAAAACAAGTGACAGCGGAGTGACTACATCTCCATAATAATAAGTTACAAGAATAAAAATACTCAGTGCATGCTTTCCAATCCACTCCAACACACATGTCAAGCGTCTCCAACTATAAACATCAACCTAGAGCAAACACATATTGAGCACATATTAGACATTAAAAAATAAATCATTCTTATTCTAGTTTATGACAACCTTGCCAAGTTCATATCTCGAATGCATCTAGAATCCTTGGTCATTGTGAAATTAGTACGAACGAGATAAACTTCCTAGTTCAATTTATAGTCAGGACAATATACGAGTTTTAAAAAGTCATTTCGAGTAGTAATTTAGCACTCCTTTGGAAATATAAGGCATGGTTTACATAAATGTGTTTTCTTTCATAGATGTGCAGAATTACAAGGTTAATCAAAAAATAGAGGACAAGCACATTTCGTTATATATGAAATCAACTTCCTCTAGGATATATGCTTTCTTTAAAAAAAAAAATCAATGTAAAAAGACAATACAAAAGGGGCATCTTCGACCTACCAGTGTGTATAGTATGCAAAAGGTGACTCCGGCAGACGCTGAGGTAACCATCAAATAACTGATTGTGTTCAATGATTTGCTCAGGGATATTCCTGAGGTCAAAGATACAAGTTTGCATATGTAAGAAATAAGGATATCAGAACATGAAATTTTAAAAAGTGCCCGAATATGACATAAAGGATCACATAACTCCAACAACCCACTTTATCTATTCTACATTTCTACATGTATGGAGCAAATATTTACAAATTGAGGTTCTGTACCAAGGACTGCAAAATAATAATCAACAGTCATGTGATGTTTGTGCAAAACATTACTTAACGTTACTAACGGATTTATCTAATGGTGTTGCCCATCTTTGTGGTATCAGAACATTATCATTTGTATCTAGACTTGGTTTATTGAAGATAACAAGCAAGAGAACGATGTTTCTTGTCAATGTTAATTCGCAGCCCTTTAAATTTCCCTCTCTTATACATTGGTTGGACTGTAAGATTTCTGAATCTTCATAACATTTCACAACTTCTTAATATGGCATGTGTTACTTGCAAACTTCCAAAGAACTACACTAACTTTTTGGTTTCTTAGTTTTCACCTTGCAAGGTGGAGTTTAGGCTACACATCTGAATTGTGAAATTATATCATTCGAGTACATAGTGAAGCCAATAATTCATTTTTTGGGAAGCATACCTATGAATGCAAGTGGCAAACCAAGACTCATTAATGAAATTGAGATCATGCACCAATTTCACAGCCACTCTTTGCGATGCTGATAGACACAACTGACTATGTTAGCTCCATACTAATTATTGGAAGGCAATAAAAAGTCGCATAAGATGGAGCTTCAACCCTGACTGTCAATGTAACTTTATTTCACGGGAGTATTAAAGATAATCTACCTCCTTGACTCCCTTTACCTTCCAGAAGTGAAAAGTAAGGTCTATCTCACCTGTAGCTGAACTAGAAAGTGGTCGTGCTGGAGTCCAACAAAGCAAGCCATAGAAGCAGTAAATGAATTGTAAGTACACATGGTCTACATAAGTAGTTACACATTTTGGTATAAATAGCTATCAGATAAACAGGAACCCCATCCCACTGATCCACTTACAACACAGACGATTTAAAGTCTCTTACCTTAAAATACCCTCTGGATCAAAAGGCGCATGATACCATGAGGGCGAAGTCTGTGGAACTTCACTATGGCTGAAGATATTGCATTCCTGGAGAGTGGACATGCATAAACAAAAATCAAATGGTGTGAATCTGAAGTAACATCTGGTAACCTTTTAAAGAGAGATACCTTAAGATTCCTGTAAACAGGTTTTGCATAAAGATGATGGACTCCAAGTATATAACGGTCTATTATTCCAGCAGAATTGCATGGAGACCCGAGATCACCTCTTACAGAAAAATTTACCTATTGGTTTAACAAAAGAAGTATCTTAACATAACAACCTTAAAATACCAACAAAACCAGTTGCAATAAGAATTATAAGATATTTTTCATTATTATTTTAGCTTTAGTCTATTGTATCACCAGGACATATAGCTAGCATCACTTGTGAAACAACTACTTCTATGAAATCAATGGAGCTGATGTCAAGAGTTAGTAACTGATCGCTTGAGCTTACTCTATTTGATTAACCTACCACTGGATTTTACTTAACATAACTAAAGAACACTTCCACAAAATTCTCAATTTTCTTAAACATGATGAAACTGAAGTATCATCTTAGGAAAAAATAAACATCCGATTTCAATAACATAAATAGTTATTGTGCACAAAATAAAATTGAGAAAAACTGAAACAATATTGGTTTCTTACCCTATGAACATATCCATTATTTGTAGTAATCAGGGAAGAATCTGATGGCACCATTCTGAATTCCCAGTCAGGAACATATAAGCCATATAATAACCCCAAATTAATGAAGGACAGCAATAATACAGTACACCTACAAAAGAGAAATTTCATGGTTCTCAGAAAAGGAATTCATATTAAAGCCACAAAGATGTAAAATGCAATTCAATAGTTTGATTTACTGATGACTACTGTTTTCTTTTTTCCAACTTTATCCAAATGAATAGCATGAATAATCCTAGATGCATGTGATTTGAAACTATCATATTTGTACACAACACCAAAAATTTATTCAATATCAATCCACAAATACAAAGTTTAGATGCCGACGATCATCAATGATCGAGTATATATTTTCAAGATTAACCTATACATTTATTTTATATATCTAACTATTATGAACCTCCTAGTATAACTCCATGAAACAAGTTAAAAAATCCTCCAAGAGGAACGCAATAAGTTTGATACAAGTTTTGAAGAAATGCATGAAGAGCAGGCAACTCTTCATGCACGTCTCCAGCAGCAGCTAAACCTCCTCCAACAGGCACCACAACTGCTCCAGCATTACCTCCTCCCACCGCCACAATCTCAGGCACATGTCCAACGAAAGCTCTGGCCTCCATTTGAGCTACAATTTGTGCGACACGTCCAGCCACTGCAAATCCAGCACTACCTCTTCGGGCCACAACTTCACCTCCAACAGCAGCAACCTCACCTCTAGCCACAACTTCTCCAGCCACAAATTCACCTCCAACAGCAACAGCCTAACCTCCAGCCACAAATTCACCTCCAACAGCAGCAACCTCACCTCCAGCCACAACTTCACTTCCAACAGCAGCAGCCTCACCTCAAGCCACATGTCACGGACTTAAAATTCTCGTAAGTTTACCGTGCGGCACTTAGCCACGTACGCCTCTAGCGATTGCTCCGCCCCTCTGTCGGAATAGGCTAAGTCAGCCTAGCCTTGGCACCTTAAAAGGTTGCTAAGTAAGTTGGGAAGAAAGTAAAGTGCACAAGAGAGAACTTTAAGGAATGCTCTTTATATTCATTTGGAGAATGCTTACAACTTGTTGGTTTACAAATGAGCTCCTACCTCTATTTATACTACTTGCCTCCTCAAATGGACGACCTTGATTTATTTGATCTAAGGGCTAGGAGTGATTTTCTGGACCCTTCCACAAAAGTCCTACACTACTAGAACTATGTACAATGTTCTAGGATATTCTACTATGTACAAGAAGCTACTCCAAGTCTCTTGAGCCTTCCACAAGGCTCTAGGTCATTCCGGCATGTTCCGGACTCTTCCGGATCCATCCGGCACCTCCCGGCGTCTTTTCGGCCCTTCCGGAACTATGCGGAACCTTCCGGGTCTCTCCCGAACGTCCCGGACTTGTGTGGAACTCTCTAGAACTCTCCGGAACCTCATAGGGCCTGTTTGGTTCTTCAAATCGCCCAGGGCAGCCCCTGGGACGCCATTGTGCCACCCGACGGGTAATGTATCGCCCCACTGCCTTCCCGTCGACCGCATATGTCCCTGCCTCACCTGGGCCGCGCCCCGGGTGACATGCTGCGCGGCCGACAAGCTCTCCAGCCTTGCCGACAGTCCCGTTATGTCCCTTTCGGCCTTTGCCTCGATCAAATGCCTTGCTCGCTCGGCCCCCGTGGTCGGGCAAAGTGTTGGGGCGTGACACACAACTTCTCCAGCCACAAATTCACCTCGAACAGCAGCAGGCTCACCTCCAGCCACAACTTCACCTCCAACAGCAGCAGGCTCACCTCCAGCCTCAAACATTAGATTCATCTCAGTTCGAATAACATCATTAGCATTTCTTCGAAGACCAGATTCAGCTTGCCTTAGTACAAATTCGATGGAAGGCAAAATAATAATTCGAAAAACAGGCTACAACAGGAATTATTAGAAAATTATTTTTCTCTTTCAATGACAACTCCATGCCAATAACAACAAATAGAAATGAATTTGTGAATCCAAAGTCGTCTGGATTCAGCATTGCCAGAGATGTTAGTAGCGATGAAATTGCAAAAAACATGGAGGCATGCATAAAATGTCGACAATGTATCTCATTTACATCAGCCTTTGCAGAAATCACTGGTAGAAGAGTGGATGAAATTAGCAGAAAAAAAAACCTCTTGACAGGAAACAAGCGATCAAATGCATTCATGTCTCTTGCTTTTGTCTGGTGCAGGTAATTCCTTAAATGTAAGTATGCTTTAAGAATAAGGAAATCTATCCCTACAACCATTAAAATACTGAAGAGTGACGCGATTTTGATTTTGATGTTAAACAGAGCTGATGTAAGGACAAAAACACCGCCAGTTTGGAAGATAAACGAATCAATAGCAAAGAGAAGCTTTAGGTGTTTCAAAAACACTGTAAATCGATGTATATGCAGTAGCCACATTTTGGTGAATGAATGGTTTGAATTTGAGATTTGAATAAGGCGGGGAATGATTTCAATTTGAGATTTGAATAATGCAGGAGATATTTAAATAGAGTGAATTCCGGTGAAGGACGTACAAACTCAATCCAATTTTTGAAAAACTTGGATTGGGCTGGTACATCTTCGACATTTTGGTTACAGAATAAGTTCAAAGATGGCTTTAGGAGAGGTTTTGTGGATCTGTAAATTCTTTAGAGAAGAATATGAAATAACCAACTTAATCATGAATTGGTGGGTTATCGGGCCCCAAAAGCTAGCCCAATAGCATTGATTATGACTATTAAGAAAATGTTTATAGGCTCAAGATTCAAGAAGTGCAGAGTTGAGCATTTGAAAATACTCTTATTAGTTCAAAATTTTTTTACCAAAGATTTATAAAACTTTTTTTTTCTTTGATAAATCAAGATTTATAAACTTAATACGGAGACAACTCTCTTGTCAATTCAAAATTCCTTTACCAAAGATTTATAAGCCTTTTTTTTTCTTTGATAAATCAAGATTTATAAACTTAATACGGAGTAATTAATTTTAACATTTAATTTCATCTTTTGATTGAAGGAAAGTATATTTAGTTTTTATCTTAATTATTTACTTCAAAGTTAGTTGAATTAAAAATAAATTATAATTAAGAATTTAAATTTCATACAAAATCTTTATCCTCTTTATGGAATTCTTTTATTTTTCTTTCTATATTTTATAGAAATAGCAATCGTTTATAATTTGTTTTACGTAGGGTGTAAATGAATCGAGTAATATGGAACGACACATTGTTCAAACATAATTTGACATTTTTAGCAAACTCAAACAAATCTTTTTACTTAGCGATCGAATTGAACTCAAACGGATTTGAGTTGAGTATCAAGTAATTTAATACTCCCTCCATCCCATTTATTTTGCTCTCTTTGCTACAGTACTCGGTCAAACTTTTCAATCTTTTAGATGACTTATCATATTAAATCATTCACATTTGTGGTGTATTAAACCTTTTAAATATTAATATATATAGTGTTATAAGATATTATCAACTTATTAGTAAAACATATTAATTAAATTATTTATCATAATTTTTACAAATTTAGTCAAGTTGACCAGTCAACTGTACCTGTTGAGCAAAAAAATTGGGACAGAGGGAGTATATGTATAAGTGTTATGTTCAATTTTAACTTATTTAGCAAAACTTCAAAAGTTATCAAACAGAGAATGTTATTATTTAATCTTGTATGTTAAGTTTGATTTGATTTTCAGGAATATTTAAACATTAACTAAGTCAAGAATTCATACGTTACTATTTGTTGATAAATTAGTACAAAATTTCAACTTTCAATTAATCAAGATTTATTTTGTAACACCATTAGTTCTAATTATTTTCATCAATGGTGTCTAATCCTGATCCCACAAAACGATTTAAAAAAGATAAAGAGCAAAACGTTTTGTTCTCTCATAGGGAAATAAGGGGTTGGGTAATATTACTTTTTTGCCCTTTTAAAATTAGGCATACTGCACGTGTGCTTTCATTCCGGTGGAAAAATTAATCGGAATTTGGATTAAATGCATGGGCTCATTTGTTGCTTCATAGAGAAAAGTAAAAATACACGTTTGTTTCGCGTTTCTTAAAATTATTTTATATATTGAAAATATCAAATAAATATATTTTTTTACTTTTTAAAATAAAATTTTCTTCTCTCAATTTTTTCAAGATATTCTCAAACAAAATGTATACAAATTATATTATGATTTAACATAAAATAACACATATCTTACTCAGTTCATCTCACATAAATTGAGTAAACTAGAAAGGCATGTTTGTTTGGCGTTTCTCAAAATAATTTCATATTTGGAATATATCAAACAAATAATTTTTATTTTTTGAATAAATTTTTTAATATCTCAATTTTCTCAATATACTCTCAAAATTCAAACGAAAAACAATTTTTTTTATTTCTAAACAAAGGTTATACAAAATATACTATGATTTTACATAAAGTAACATATATCTTATTCAATTTATCTTACATAACAAACAAGAATTGACATAAATCTTAGGGGCTATTTGTTTGGAATTTCCCAAAAAAAAAATCGTGTTTGAAAAAAATCAAACAAACATGTTTTTACTTTCTGAAATAAATTTTTCATCTCTCAATTTTCTCAAAAATCAAACAATAACAAATTTTTTTTATCTCTAAATAAAGCTTATACAAGTAATTTAATTTGGATTGTTAATAAATTATGTCGAGTAATAGGAATTTTAGGGGATACCTTAGGCTTTGGGGTTGAAACGGTAACTTTAAAGTATGTATATACTTAAATTATATTAAATAATAAAATACAATTTGTTATTTTATATACACGCGGTTGGGTGAGGTTTATGCGGTTTTTTTTAAAATATAAATTCAAATTCGATTTGTAATTTTGGGAATTTCTTTTTTTTTTTTCACGAAGCCCAGACCAACCCACTCACTCTTCAGCCCGCGAGTTGTGATCGGTCCAGGTTGTGGCGGTTTCATTGAACATCAACAACCTATTGTACAAAAAAATATTAGTGAAAGCTTTGAATATAAATATTTTATTTGATCTAAAAAAATTGAAACCCGAAAAACTCGATGGACTCGAAAGTTTTGAACTGGAGACAAGAATTGAGTCCGACAAAACTCGACCGGATATAAATTGAATCGAACTTGGGAGGCATGATCAAACCTAAATCCGACCCTTTAAGTTTAAAAATGGAATACTCCGTATTATAGCAGAGGTGTCAGGAGATTTTGAATTGACATTGTGAAAGGCTTGGCTCGGTGCTTCTTGAATATTGAACCCATGAAATTCTTTTGAGCAGCCTTAATCAAGGTTAGTGGGGCTAGTTCTATTCTAATTAATCCTCATCCAACATGACCTTTTTTACTTGGTCTTCACTATTCAATCGAGTCATCGAAAATTGAGGCTATAATGAGTAAGGGAGTTGTTTTTTTCAGTAATTTTATTTTAGTTGAATAAGGAAAATTAACACATAACATAATTTTTTAAAGTTACATGTTGGACTTCTATAACCTATTTGAGAAAGTTGTTTAGTAGAGTAGTAAAACATAGTAAAATAATTTTAATTTGTATATTGAAAACCATCAATATCAACTTTAATAACTAAAATATTTTCAATTTTTGCTTATTGTGTGAAAAAGTCTTGTTCGATTTTATTCGTATAACAATATTGTTCTTTAAACTGCGAATGTGGAAGGTTAACAAATTAAAGCAACGAAATCATGAAAAGGTAGTATTGTACATATGATTCGTAGAATATCCAAGAATTTTACTCTTAGATAATAGTACAATAACAAAATACTAAATAGAAACAAATCAAAGTAGAGTCTTAAAAATAAATATTAAAATAGGAAAAGTAAAGATCGCAAAAAACCGCCCCTACCCAAAGGAACCTCAAAGTGCAATCTCTACACTTATTGGTATGAGTTTAATCTAAAGTATTAAAAACCCGCAAATATTAAATTAAATTTGGACGAATATAAAGTTGCACTAAACCATCGCGAATACCCCTACAAGTTAGCTCACATGTTCGAGCATTAGTTATAGTCCATTAGTCTCCAACTTATATTATTATCGAATCCAGTCTATAATGAATTGGATCAACAAGTATCCACATTCTCCATACATATTTCGCATTATGAAACTTTTTTAATTAAATCAAATCAATACAATCTGATGTCAGAAAAAAATCCTAATGAAACCAGGTTAGATTCAGGTGGATTTGAATTAAATCAACGAGTCAGCCCAATAGTAATGTTGAACTTTACATGAAGAAATTATAAAAAATAAAAAAAAAAACCTGGTTTTGTGCCTAGCCTTAGATGTCAACTGTTAAGTACTTGAGTTTCTTCAAACATTTCGGGCTGAAACTTTGATTGTGCTACTAATACTATGAAGTCATAAATAGGCACGAGATAAATTGAACTTGGTTTTGGGCCAACAGGTGTAAATTTTTCTTGGGCTCAATTTTGCTTATTAAGATTCTTAATTTGCACAATCTTAACAGAGTATATTTGAGTTGTTTCTCAGAAAAAAAAAAAAAAAAAAAAAAAAGGAAGAGGAAGAGGAAAATGAAACAGTATACGTTTGAGTTCTGGCCCAAAAAAACAGTATACTTTGTTCGAGTTTTTACACGCAGTACGAACGTGAAAACACCCATAAATTCAGATATAATATCTTTTTTGGTTAATGAAATTATGTGTTTTTTTTTTTGTTTTGATATAATGAAATAATGTGTTTCTATAAAAAAAAAGTGTCAAAGTAATGTGTAATTTTGCAGAAATGGCTAGTGTATTTGTACTTTCAATCAATGTTATTAAAATCGGACCGGATCGATCGGTTCGATCGCGAACCGGAGGTTGGTTCGATCCGATTTATCCCATAAAACCACTTACTCCAAAATTTAGTTTGAACCGGTCCAAAACCGCTGAACCGGTATGGACCGATTCAACCCAGTTTTGAAATTTTTTTTTTATGTTAGAAATAAATTAAAAATTCTTGTAAAAGTTAGGATTTGAACACCTAATCTCCAGAGTAAAACATGACTTACTTACCATTTGAGCTACATCATTTTTGTTAGTACAAATTAAAATTTATAATTATAGAAACTTGTAGCCAAATTTATTTATAAATTAGATAATTAACTCAAATAAATATTTTACACATTATAAATGAAAATTAATACTCAAATAATAAATTTTTATTAAAGTTTATTCTATAAAATATTTCTTTTCAATATTATTTTTAGGATAAAGAGTCAAATCGATATAATATGCAAGTTTGACTTTGAATATTAGACTTTTATACATAACCATATTTTAAAATTTATGAATTTCTTAATTTGTTGTATTTTAACTTACAATTTTAAATTTTTATAAAGAAATATAATCATTTATATGAGCATACAAATTAGTACCATATTACCTTTATGATATAAGTTAGATAAATATTATATGATTTAGTATAATATAAAAAAAATTATATTTTTAAATCAATTGTAAGATAATGTTTAAATTTTATACACATTACATATACTTAAAAATTAAATATATTTATTATATTATTATGACGTCATTCGGTCCGATCAATGGTCTGATCGATTCGACCAGTAAAATCAGTAACAAGTCGACTCACCGGTTCACTGTCCGGTCCGATTCTGAAAACATTGCTTTCAATAGAATATAAAAAGACTATTTGTATTTTTACCATTAAATTAAATAACTCCTATTTATCTCGCGCTTCTCAAATTATACTCTCATTTTTCAGGTTTCAACTTTAAGTTATTTTCTTACTTTTTGTGAAAAAGAAGAGGAAAAAGAAGAATTTTTTTTACCCTGTCCATAAAAGGTTTTTGGGGGAAAGTACTCCAATATGTTAGAGATTAGGGCTTAATTTTAACTTATTAGAAGTTTAAGTGGTGAAAATATAACAAAATATTCGTATAACTATGTACATTAACACTGATAAATACGAAGTAATATTTATATAGCACGTCTCATAGTCTCATTCAACCTAAACGATAAATCTTTTCTTTTTAGTCAAAATACTTAGATACGATTTCCTAAAGCATACAAATTATTACCCTGAACCTTAAATCAATCCAAATTTCATAAATATTGCACATTATGAGTTAATAATCTGTGAAAAGTAAAGGAGAAATTATTGCCCGCAAGGTGTTTGATTATTGTTCTGTAACAGATTGATCGCCGAAAATTGATACTTAGGCAAGCTAAAATGGACTCAAGCAAGGAAAGAAAACTGGGAATATCATCTTCTTTTTGCCGCAGGATATACTCGGAGGTAAAAAGAAATCGTCAATTTCGAGCTGTTCTACTTAAAATGTTTGAATTTTGAAATTCCCGTCACATATTGTTCTCTGGATTGACACTTTCAACATGTCATTTTAAGTTTTCGGGTACAATCTTATGAAATTTGCATTTTTTTCATTAAATTATTTTGGGATTAATATTGAAGGTTATTGCTTATAGTGTATGCATGGATTGAAATTTCGTTTTTTTAGTATGTTTCATTCTGTGCAAAATATTAGAAACTTTTCTGAAATCCTCGGAACATGTGGAATAATTGTAAATCAAAGAAATATGTTGAAGTAGACACTACTATTTATTTTCGTTTTGGTTGAGCCAAAGACAAAAATGTTTTTGTGTTTTCGGTGGACACATGTAAATTTTGATCCATGAATAAATGGTGAAGAATTATTTTGTGCATGTCTACAGGTAGAAGAGGTTGGATGGGAACACCTTGTGAATTCGGGAAAAGATATGATGTTGCTTAGTTTTCATGTCGTGTAAGTCTTATTCTTTTTTTGGATCAAATGATAGAAGAATGAGCTTCGACTTTTGTCTACCTTCATTTTTCATTTTACTTTGTAAATCCAAATACCAAACATAGCCTAACTAATAATTTACGTATTGGATTTGGTAACATTCTTAGACACATTCTGGTGTTATCCATAATTCATTTCCCCTTTTTCAGTAATTCAAGCACTATGAGTTCTTTGAGTCTTAAGAATTTTACGAGATTATGGGGGATAAAAAAAAATTAAGAAGCTTATTTTGGATCATTTGGAATTTGTTGAAGTTTATGTTAAATGAATTCAGCTGTTTATAATACTTGTGCTAGGGATAATAAGGGAAGAACACATATTCTTGAGATAACATTGGATAAGAACTATCCTTGCTGCCCACCTTCAATATCAGCGGTTTGGTCTTCTTTGCCTCTACTATACCGTATTTGCTAATCTTATGAATTTCTTTTATTGAAAAGTAGCTTGTGTAAAATGTGTTTAGGATGTGCCTTATAGCTTCAACCTGGAATGGTCATCAAACTCAAAATTAAGAGATATTATTCAGCAATTTCGTGAGGTACATTTGGCAAATTTTTAAGCCTTAGTTTATTTTTTTCTCATTTAATTTTTATTTGTGCTTTCTTATGTGGATTTGTTATTCTTATTGATTTTTTCCCTTGAATACCATAGCATGTTAATAAGCTCCAGGATTTCTGGTCCGCCTTGGATGACATTGATCGGACTTTTTGGGTTGCTGACCCAAAATATTCACAGCATGCTATATCATTCCGCCAAATCAACTTAGGTTAACTTTTGTTAAATTTATTCTGATTAATCATATTTTTCTTTTACTTCATCATTTGGTTTATCTCTGTTGCTGTAATCCTCTATGTTTCTTTATTTTTCAAGGAAATGATTGCTATATCATATTGTCTATAAATGCCAGTGATCCGCTCTGCCTACCCGAGTAAGATTCTTGAAGTTAAGTTTTTTTATTGTTATTTTTTAAGTATATTGGCTCTGATAAACTTCATACATAGGTGTCGCTTTCTGGGTTCAGATTTTAAAGTCAATGTTATGAGGGAACATTGGAAGAGAAACTGCAAAAAATGGTATGTTAATCTTGTTTTTGTGATAGCAGAAACTTTTACATGTCACAATAGGTAAGAAATCTACTGTAAAGGTTTCTGTCTGCTCGATGCTTAAAAATTCTGGATAATAAAGACTTTAGAAACTTCGAAAGGGATTAAACCCTTGGGAAACCAAAAAAAAAGAAACTTACATATACCTAAATGTGTAGTAGATCATTGTTTCCAAATTCCGACTGTGTTTAGGTTATAGGTACTACTTTATATTTCTATTCAAATTACCATTATATAGATTGATAAGCATTTACAGTTACCATAATCTGATACAATAGTTGCTTTGTAATCTGGAAAAATAGGGCAAAAGACAAATCATTTTCGGAAAACCTTGCACGTATTTTTGACACTCAATTGCCCCAAGCTCCACATGGCCTGAAGAATGAGTCAGAGGTGGAATGTGGCATTTGTTATGCTCAATATCTTCCCATAGGTGAGGAACTCAGAATTAATTTTTTGTTACAAAGCTTTACACGCACACGGGAGCTCATTACTATAAAGCGGTGTTTGTTTGCATGTGTGATAGATGATGAACTTGGTGCTAGTAGTGGAAGTGCAACTGACTTTACATGTGAAAATGGAAACTGCAATCGGGGCTTCCACACTGTTTGTCTTGGGGATTGGCTCCGCTCCATTACGACAACAAGGCAGTATGTTATGCTATTCTGATATCGATTAATTTTATATTTATCTTCGACAGTAAACACGGGTATCTTAGCTTATAGTATTACTTTTCAGAGTTCAGATGTTCAGTACAGAAAGTATAAATGGTGATATCCTAAAATGCCTACTCTATAGATGCATAAGAAAGTTGAACCTTCAAGATTATATTATTGACATAAAGGCTTTAACCCACCTATGCAAACATATATAACAAAAAGGTCTTATGATGTCAATAAGATATTCACACCTAACTTTGGTAATTGAGAATTCTTCTTTCAACCTCTGTATTTATAAGTTTCTTGACATGGGATATTTTTTGTTGTTTATATCTTGTACTAATAAGTGTTCTTGTTGGTTTCTTATACTCATATTTCACTTGCATTGAAGGTCATTCGATGTTCTTTTTGGCAACTGCCCTTATTGTTCAGATCCCGTTGCTGTCAAAATTAGCGCGAGGAAGTAAAGTCTTACTCTATTTCTAAGCCAATTTATTTCCGTTTTCATAAACGTGGGACACAATTAAAGGCAGCGAGAAAATAAATTTTACTACTAATTAGTAAAAGCAGCTTGCGGTGGGGCTTATGTTCTTGTCTGCCCTGTTTGAGTTCTTGCGGATGGCGATGTGCTCGCATGGGGTCTCTTTCCTTTGTTCAAATCCATGTAACTTTTGTCTTCAACTCGATCCATATAATTTGCTCTTGTGAACTTGAAGAGGTCACATTGCATGTACAATTGAATTGCTGAACTCTTCTTGTCTATATGGGGAGTGTTCACCGAACTGAATTGAACTGGAATAGAAATGGAATCTTTTCGTTCAAACCAAACTTTGCTGAATTATTTTGGTACAATTTTCTGATCAATTTGGTTTATTTTACTGGTTAACCTAAATGGACCTTTTGTTATTATTAGGAGTAATTCATATTTATTTTATAAAAAATAATTTCTCATACTTAATTAATTTTATAATACTTGTATCTAAGCCACTAATAATTTTTTAAGCTGTCATCTGCATAAAAAATAATTTTATGAATTTATTACATACTGCCCGTGCGGTGTTAAAACTCTCTTTCATTATAGGACAATATTATAATGTATACTCAATTCTTTTTTTGAAGACAATGAATACATTACTTTTGCAAAAAAAAAAGAAAAAAATTGAATACATTACAACAAACATTACGTTAGAAATTCTATTCAAATTTATTTTAGTTACTATCGATATACAACTAATAAAAGATAATAAACAACCAATATTAGTAATTTTACACCACCTCGGAATAAAATCATTTGACGCGTGTAACAATTGGTCTCCGGACACTGCAATGTATATATATTAAAAAAAAGGTTTTTTTCGTCATCAATATATTTTTTTTTTAAAAAGTTTTGAGTTTCGGATATACCCCTAGGAACTATCTAAGAAATCATAAAGTAAGAGTGGCGAATCGATTTCACTCGTTTCTCCATCGGGTTCAGCCATTTCTTCACTGATTTTACTTGTTTCATTGATTTAACCTAGTTTCATCTCTTTTTTTTTTTTTTTTTTTTTTTAACCAATTTTACCCGTATTTTACACGTCAACTTTTTTTTTTAATTATGTCGGCATGTGTTGTCCGAAATGAACATCGTAAAAAGATAATTGTAATGAATCTAATACCTTGGCGATAATTTGTGTAGTTTTATAAACATAAAAAATATTCAATGTAAATATGTTGAATATTTTTTCCTATAATTTATTTTGAGAGAATTTCACTTTAATTAAATAGATTAATTCTATTATATAAATTTTATATTTAAAAAGAATATGTTTTCTTAATTTTGGTGATATTTATGTTAATGTATTATTTAATTTATTAATATTGTTTATAAATTAAATTAGTTATTTAAATAAAATAAGTAAAATTTTCTAAATTGGTCAGCACGTGGTCTTATTCGAGTCAATTTGAAAATTTGACAACAATTGGACTAAAACCGTCACTAAATTTGGAGATGTGGGGCTTTTTGGTAACCTAAAATGTTATGGGATAAAATTATCAGTCAACATAAGTAATGGCATCAGCTTTCAATTAGACTTAACTGCAATGACAATTTTTACCGGTTGTACCAAATGTGTCACAATTTGTTAAAGCTTTGTACCACATGTGTTGGACACATAAACCTCTGTACCAAAATTGCAATTTTCTCCTCCAAAAACGATGCCACCTGGATTGAGTCTCCCCCCAAATTCAGATTTAACGGCCACGTCGACAATTCCGTCATTAATTTGACGGAAATATTAAATGTAAAAAGTTGATTTGAGTTATGGTATCAAAAGTGTCGACATAAATAATTGTGGTATCAAATTCCTAAAGTAGTTATAATTATAATATGAAAAGTGAAATTCTCTCAATTTATTTTATATCATGGTATTCGGATCAACTTCACGCATCTCCACATACCACAATTGTCTTGGGTCACTTGGACGTTATTTGAAAAAAATATATATATTTTGTTAGATTATTCAGTATATTATGATAGGTGTTACAAAAAGTTCGAACCAATGAAATTGAGGAGAGAATAACCTTTTCAATGTATTTAATAGTATTTAATGTCATAAGCTAGCATATATATATATATATATATATATATATATATATATATATACTCATATTTTTATTTCCCGAGATGATCACAACAAATATAACACCAAATTTAAAAAAAATAAATTATATATATATAATATATTACCATAAAAATTATGATTGACCAAGTAAATAAATCCAAGATCGAATAAAAACAATATTCATAATAATTATTGTTCAAGTGGGATGAAAACATAACATAAATTACATCCTTTTCACAATCAATCATATACATTATTGCTTAAAAACAGTATATATCACATGCAGACACGAAATGAAACAGTACACTGTACGAAGAAATTGACATCGACTTTTTTGCACCATCCCATGCACGAAGCCAATTAATCACAACTTATAACAAGCAATGCGAAATTCCCATTATGCCCCTTATATGCATGGGCTACGTATAGGCTTTTAAATCATAAAAATATTCTATCACATATGTATATCACATTTTTGTACGTATCACAATTACATATTTATCAGACAAGTGTATATCCAGATTAAGACAAATCTGAACACTTGTAAATAGATATATACATGTGTGACATCAAAGTGTGACATGCATAAATATATGATAGAAAATTTATCCCGTAAAAGTTCAAGGTATCATATTCCAGCCATGCATTCTGGTGGGGTAACTGGGTATCGAGACTTATCGGTACAGTAATCGTAGATCATGTGGTTCATGCGCACCCAACGGTACCGCCTGGCTTCTACTGGACTGAGTTGTTGGTGGGTTGTGCCCTCCCACCAGTTGCTTGGGTTAGATACACAGCTTGATGGTCCAGGCATTTGGCATCCTTCAATGTCGAAATCCTTGTAGTAGGCATAGAATGGGGCTTTGCTCCAGTCTATTTTCTCGAGTCCGCCCCTTGTGGCCCAGTCATCGGCTTCCCACAGAGTAGAATAGACTCCCATGGGTTGGGACTTTGGGAATGGAATTCCTCTCGCTTCGTTGTTTTTGTACACTCTTATTGGTACATCATCCACGTAGAAACTATCAATTTGCCGAATAAATGAGAATAAAAAAAGTCAGTTCCCGCTGAAAAAGGTGTTCATGTAATGTGCCCGACTGTACCACAAAGTTAAATAAATTCTAATACTTGGATACTATAAAAAAAAAAAAAAAAGATGTTATGTCAAAGAACTTACACAACACGAGCATGGTTCCATAAGATACCATAAGTGTGGAAATCTGCGGCAGGGTCAAACCAAAGGTTGATTCTTTGTTCCCTGTCGCCTTTCCCGTGCGCATACACATTGGTTTGGACAGTGTAAGGTTGTCCCGACCGATTGCCCAAGAACTCAAAATCGAGCTCGTCTCTTATAGTATCCGTATCCGAATTCATCTACATATAACACATTACAAAATAAATGTATATCCAAAAGAAAAAAAAAGAGTTCAAACAAATTCTGATGGACTAAAATTAATAAATTGAACATACATAAAAGGCAGTGACTGTTCCTGCAGAGTCACCAGGCACGAGCTTAATCTTCATACTCACACGTCCGAACAAATATTGATATTTGGAGGCAAACCCACATCCTAAAATTTAAATTTTCACATAGTTAATTAGTTTAATTTTTCAATTCAAAATCTGTAATACAGAGTAGTTACAATTTTACCAGAGTTTTGGTCAAGAACAAGTTGAATGGCTCGTCCTCCTTCAAGTTGTCGAATGTGAGCATCGGACCATGTTGCTCGAAAATCCTGAAGAAATGTGGCCGGTCGAGCGTCGACAGTGCACGAAAGCAACGCCAGGACGCATATAATCAAATACCCAAGCGAACCCATTTTTAATTTCCCCTGAAACTAAACAATATATTCCCCTGCCCGTTCGTGTGTGTGTATATATTGTTTATTTGATGATATTATAATATTTCAAATTTGTGGGCTTATTTATAATGAGAAAGTGATTGCTGAAATCAGAGAGTTGGCTTTCGATACAGCTAATAATAAGCCGTCAATGGACCCGCCATTGACGACCTTTTCACAACCAACGCTATTATTATTGTGTATATCTATATATATATTTCTTATATATGAAAAATTTAAATCATCAGTTTATTACTAGCTAGGAGTATATTACTATTATATATTGATTGACTGTATGTTTGTCTAATTCCCGCCAATCATTTAAGTCTATGTTTTTGTTTTATTTATCTAGTTGTTACCATTTTGGTGCAAAGTTATTTATCTATATTTCTTGAAACAGTAAAATTCGATTCAATGCGTACTGACGCAGTCGACAATTTTTGACAAACTCATTTTACATGTACCTAACATTCTTTTTTTCTTTTTGGGAATGTTGATGAATTTTTCTATGGTGCAATATTTTAAATTAATAAAAGTATAATTAAAAAATATTGTAATGAGCCTATCTAGCCTACTCATTATCATTTTCCGGATAATTAATCGTCTTTCCTGCAAATTGCAAAATTTTAAGTTTAAGCCCAAAGCATTTCCATAAACAGAGACCTGTTCTGCAAGTGGTGAGGCAAGAAATCTGGAAGAAACATTATGTGTTTGGCACGTACCCACAAAAACAATTTTCTTTGTTCAATGTATCATTCATTTAATGTGATGCATTGCAATCCAATAATCAATATTCCGTATTCCATATTTATTAGTTTGATAATTCGGGCGAAAAATATATCTTTAGCCCTTTAACTTTAATTTGTGGTGATTTTAAGAATATTTTACCACAATTTTAGGTCTTCACCTATGTTCTGTTTGTAATTTTACCAATGACAAATTTTGGCGAGAACTTTTGTGTTTTGAGAGGAATGGATCAAGTTGCAGTCAAGTATCTCAAAATTGCAAACATTAAACAATTGAAGAACAAAAAATTATCACCGAAAGAAAACACTATCCCGAATGGTCACCAAATAATAGTTGAAGGACTATAAATGCATTTTCGCCGAACTATCCACAGCCATGAAATCTAATTGGAGCAGCGCGGTTCCTCCTATGTGGGCCTGAGTTGGTGGACCGAACTCCACATCTGGGTTCAGGTTTTGCTCAATGAGGAGGCCCGAACATCAATTACATGCACCTAAATCTGAGACGTGGTAATCGGACCACCATATAATTATATCTATATCTATTATCTAGTCATTTCATTTATATGTTTTAAATAAATTTACATATTTTTAATTCTATAACATTACTATTAAATACCATGGATATTAAAAGCATTAATTAATTGCATCTAAACCAAACATGTTCAGATCTGATTTAATTAATTATAAGATAAAACTATCACGTGTTATGGATCCAACAAAAGATAAGTGTTCTGTGAGCAGAAGTGCAGAACAATTGTTTCGTCAATGACAATAGTCATGGTCCAAAATCTTTATTTGTCAAATTAAGGTGGTAATTAACAAGTACGAAGTTACTAGGAATTATACACATTTTGTGGTAAAAAATTATAGTTATTACGAGTATTATTCTAGTATATCATTTTTAAATATATTTGATTAAGCAATCTGCCATATTTAATTTTAATTAATCAAAGAACACAAATGTAGTTTTAAATCACGATATGAACTTGTATAATTATATTATAAGATCCTTTTACCCATGGATTAAAATTTCGGTTCAAATGCATGTTTCGGTCAGTCAAATATTGGAAACTTTTCGAGACTTTTCGAAAATATTTCGGAAACACTAAGGAAAATTTATAAAAAAAGTTACTAAATTTAGGAAAATAACAGAGTTTAAGGCAAATAAATAATTTCGGAATTACATTTTATTTTCGTTTCGTCTGATTCAAAAACGGAAACTTTTTGATATTTTCGATGGAAAAGATGGAAATTTTGATCCATGCTTTTACCTAGAGCACCTCTTCCAAGTATAATATTTCCTCTAAAATACATAAGCACTCTCGTCACGTACGCAAAATTTATTAAAAAGAATTGGACAACTTTGCAATGAGCTAAGGACTAACATGAGACTGGATTATAAGTTGTGGACTATGTATTGCAATTTAGAGGTGATGGTGATTGAATATGAAACTTTTTTTAAACTGTACGGACTATCATGAGGTCAGCTCAATTCATTCCTTTAATCCAGGTTTACAGTTTTGCCCCTATAATTTAAAAAATGGTAGAAACTTTTTTATTAGATGGTGAATACATTGTTACATCAAACACTAAATCGAATCGAAATTATTTCAATGATAACAAAGTGAATTAATTACTAGTATTAAACTAGAGAAAAACTAGTATGAAATTAGAGAAAATACCCACATTCGTGAGACTTGATCAACCTCCAGGTGGTAGAAACTAAATCAAATGATTTGGTTCTGTTATAAATATATCAGTAATTTAAATTAAATAAATCAAATAGTTAAGTAGGTTGGGTTCTGATTAAGATAGAGTACGATACATTTTAATAAAATATAAATATTGTAAAAACAATCAATAAAGTCAATATTTAAGTCGATCATTCATTTTACCTGCATGATTTTACGATTATATATATACCAAATTTAAATATTAGTTTGGTATAGAAATTGACGTGGATAACTTTTTAGATGGTTCGGGTTACATATCCGAACAAACTTAATCCATAATTTCATAAAATGAATACGTTTTTCGGTGTTATGATAATGTGACAATTTATCCCTTCATGTTATGATAAAGGTGAAATTTTACCCTCCCATGTTACAATATATTTTTCACGTTCACTCTCAATTTCGACAATAGAGTTAAACTCTCCAGCCCAAGGGGATAAATTACTTCTTTTAAATTTTCACATTGCTCTTTTTCAAATTACAGATAATAAATTGAACATTATGAATAAATTGCCATTAACCCTATATATTCTCGAGTTAGAAGTATTTTTGCTTTAAATCCAACATTTCAAAACTGGAGAAAAGTGTCGAGCTCTTAGATCTGGATTACATCCAATCAAATTCGGCTAACACCTAATCAAAATATTACTAAATCCAAATTTGCGCTAGCTTGCAATGGTTGATGTATAAGTTAATTGATTTTACCCGAAAAAACGCATGAGATGAATGCTTTGGCCTACAAAAGGGGCCAGGGTCCGATCGGAAGAGAGTTGTGTCTGACTCAAAGACAAAAATGCCGCTATCTATCCAAACTGTATAAAATTGAACGCAGTGAAATGTAGGGAAGGAATAATTAATTATTAATTGGAGCCAAAGCAATTAATGTCAACTTCTGGGGATAAGCAGCAAGTAGCTGAGGAACCTATCACGTTTTTAATCAATCGAATCAACTCAACTGGCCTGCCCTGCCCTGGCTCTGGCTGTAATACATACAGATTATCTATCATCACTGTATACGTGGCAAATAGTGATTGCATAGGTGGCAAATTTAAAGAAGCTACTATTATTACACTTTTGATGAGACTACTGACCTATGTTTTTCGAATACGACACGACACAAATATGACGAGATAAATTTTTAAAAATTTATTGTATACGATACGAAATGAATACGAACGTAAAAAATATAAATTTATATATTTATGCATATTGAAATAAGTAAAATAATATATATTTATACATATTGATATAGATCAAGTTAAGTTTCATAAGTATTAAATTGCATAATTTAAAAAAATATTATTTAGTAATTTAATATAACTAATTATACATAATGTTTATTGTTTTATTATGTTATACTATAAAACATGTCACGTTATTGATAAATTATCTTGTATTGCAGTTGTATATAATACAATGTGTGATTTGACGCCTTGCATTGTTCTTACAAATTGTGGTGACATAGCAAATTTCAGAATATAAAATGTGTTGGATATGTCTAAATAAGTATCCGATACGTGTGTCCAACTTTTCTTTTTAATTATATTTACCGACATGCCACGTGGAGTGTCGAATACGTATCCCACAAATATTCGAGGAGTATCGTATTCGAAAAGTATCCGACATGACATTTAATAAATTTTTGAAGTATCCGTGCTTCATAGCTACTGACCAATGAGGTCAATTATTTTTGTAGGGGCTTATTGGAATAAATAATGGTCTGTTTGTGATGCTTTTCTGAAGACGGTTTCAGAGATAAATAAAAAATTTTAAAAAATTGATTTTCAATATGTTATTTGTCTGGATTTTTTTAGAAGAAATAAATAATACTGTAGATATAAGTTTGAGAAATAATGTAAGAAATAAATTATTTTATATTAAATTAAAATAGACTTTGTTCAGATTTTTTTTAAAGATAAGAGATTTCTTTTTTCAAATTGAAAGAAGAAAAAATATTTATTTAATTTTTCAGAAAGCACCGCAAGCATGCCCAAAATATCATTATCAAGATATTAAGCCAATTGACCTTACATGACTTCACTATTATACCTCCGTCATTTTTAAAAGATTCTGATTGAGTTGTACACAAAATTTTAAAATAAATAAATTCATAGTTTCACGTTATTACTTTTGATAATATAAAATAATAATAAATTTATCTAGTAGAATAGAATTTTGTTCTAGGGTGTTTTTTCAGACGTTGAATACATCATCATATCAATCACTATATCAGGAAATATATTCAAATCTTTCATTGGTATCAAAGTACAAAAATTAATTAGTATTAAACTTGAGAAATACGTACCCACGTTATTAGGAGTTGAATTCATGACCTATTGTTCATGGAGCCTCGAATTTAGCCAACATGATACTGCAGCATCGACTAGGACATCTTAAAAATAACATAAAAACAATAACAAGTTATAAAAGTACTCATTTATTACCATTTCTATGTCCCTTTTAATTTTAACGAGTTTTAGATAAAGGACTAAAAAAATAATGTAAACCTTTAATTGTTTTACATTTTTATAGAGTAAATTAGCTAATGGTTGATAATTTTTTATGTCACGTTATTATCTTGTGTGAGATAATAATTTAGGGAAAAAGACAATAATCATAATAAGAAAATTAAGAAATTGAAAAATGGAACGCCTAAAATATAATTATTTCACCATGTTCTTGAATGTGACATTGTGTATAACATGCAAAAAATATATCCTACGACTCCATCTTCCACTGTGTATTATTATAAAATTAAGTAAATTAGAAGCATCACGTGCAATGCAGCCGCAACACAAAATAATATTTTCACTGTGTATAACTAAAATAACTAAACTAAAAACATCATATCAAATGCCTTAACACCACAACACAAATTGATACTCTATCGGTTCTTTTTTAATTATCGCTCTAGGCTTTTGCACATATATTAAGATAACTAATAATTAGCATAAATATTAGAAAAAAGACAAGAGGTATACCTAAAATACCCTTCTCTTTCAAGGCTCTTATTCCCTTTCATTCAATTAATGTTGCATTGAAATCCTAAAACGACATATAATTTGAAAAATTCTCTAAAGCTACAAGTAATTAAAAAGGAATGGAGGGAGTATCTCCATATAATGGATTTACTTGTAAAGGTTCTACCATGGTCGATTATTTACTTTTTGACAGGCAACAATTTTTGACCAATATTTCATATCATAAAGCTATAAAGTACAATGTTGTTTTATATCACTAGTATGTCGTATTGTTAGAAAACATGTAATTAAGTTAACCTCAACGCCAACTTCACCAATGTAATGTATTATTTCTGGAAAAACAACATTAAATGAGAATCTGTAGATGAAATACTTGACCTAAAAGAAAAGTGGATATATCATATATGGTCCGAATTTAGTTTAAGTAACTTTGCAACTTTAGGTGGTGTAGAGATGGATATAAATAAATTTTAATTTACACTTTACCCATTTGAAAGGATTCAAGACAAAGTGCTGTAGAGATGGAATTTTGAAAGTGGGGGAAAGATAAGTACAGGTAAAGTGTCAATATCAATGAAAGAATAGGAGATGGATTTAGACAATACAATAATGAAATTAAATGTGGGTTGAGGCCATTTGATTAATATTTATGAGTATATAGTATATCAATATTATATATTAAATATTAATGTAGTGTAGGGGCATCAAATTGATGGTACATTTACAAGCTAGGGTACCAAAAACTGTTTTTGGTCTACAATCTACATCCATAAAAATCAATCACCTAGCTAGGTCAAGGTGAGGGTCCGCAACACATTTTATGAAAATGGCACGCATTTTACTATTAATATATATAAAATATCAAAACTTCAGGTTTGGGTTGAACTTATGGGCCGTGCCAAATTGGCCTATGCTAATATTTTTGCAGGATATTGATTACATACATGGGCCTCACATATTTGAAAATAAATAACAGGTGTATAAATTTGTAGCCCATAGTCCTTTGATCAAGCCCGACACAATGAGCTCACTATTTAAATGGTTTATATTAGAATCTAAATTGAAGTCCGGAGATTAATCTTAGGTTTCTGTATTTGAAGATTTATGTAATTTTTTAAGAAATAATAGCAAACAAATTCTTAAGTGTTATTTATAAAAACTGTTAGCTAAACAGAGAAAAACTTGAATGCATATAAAGTTACAATTGGATGTTTAAAGATACATTTATGGGTGTATAAAAGAACAATGCATCAACCGATTAATAAAAACTTAACTACCACTTGTTGATTGAAGGTTATGGAACCCGCTAGATGAAAATCACATGTAACATGAATATACACCAAAATCATGAAGTAGATTTTCTAACTCTAGTTCGATTTAGTTTAAGAATTGCTAGAAAACTAAAACTTGAACTTGAATGGATTGACGATTTAAAATTGAATGAATTAATGAATTGAATCATTCAAAACTTGATTTGAAAATGAATGAATTAATGAATTGAATCATCCAAAACTTGATTTTCTAGGCCTGGTTACCAAAAAAGTTTCTTCAATTGTTTTCTCACATATATAGTGGGGAAAGAATATAATGCGTTATTTTTTATAACTGGCCAATGGACCAAGTCTTTCTATTTATTAACTGCAATAACAATTAATAATTGTGTAATTTGCTCAACTGTCCATCAAAATTTAGTAATTACACTTTCAATATACTACATATATAAAATACATTATTTGCCCCATACTTACATAAAATGATATTTCTAATGCCCATATAATAATTAACTTAATTTGATCATTTTAATCAAGCATACAAAATTTAATTAGCCCTTCTTAACGATCGACTAAACTTAATAATAGTCCACCTAATGGAATTATTATTATTGAATAAAGAATAAAAACTTGCCAATGCGCTTTTGGAAATTTTATTCTTTATTCAATAATAATAATTTCCAAAAGCGCATTGATTCGATTGAATAAAGAATAAAATTGCCCTTCTTAACGATCGACTAAACTTAATAATAGTCCATCTAATGGAATTATTATTATTGAATAATTAACTTACAAAATATATTTTGGGATTGATTCGAAATATTTATACCTTGCTTAAAATATCTTTTAAAAATATATTCTGAACCTCCCATAACTTTAAAAAAAAGAAAGAAAAAAAATCTAATCCGTTGAAAATTGCCTCACATTCCTACAGACCACATATCATAGTTATTTATCTATGTGCTGAATTTAATAAAAACCTATTTTAGTTTACAAGTTAGGTGAAGAAGCAATTGGCAAGTTTTTATTCCAATAATGTTTGAAAACTAATTCTCACCCCAGGTTTGGAAAAAGGAGAAGTATACATTGGCGTGATCTGACCTGCAAAATCCGTGGCTTCTTGCTGTCTTGGCCTCTTGTTGTTTTCTTCCTCCTATTCTATATATCTTAATTATAATTATTAATTCCTTTTACCTTTCTTCTTTTCATTCCTTGCTACCTCTCTATAGTACACTCTTGTATTAAAGATTCCCACCAATATCATGTTATGTCCTAAATTGTTTTGTCCCACATTAGTGATGATTCCTATATTTCATTTTCATCACATTTCTTCATTTTAAAGAAAGAAAGAAAAACAACTCTTTATTGACACCTCAATCACCCAAAAAGTTTCTCAATTTTATCCCATTTTTTATTTTCAAAATGGGTTGCAGTCAAAATCTCATATGTCGCCTTAGACTTCATCATTTTGCAGTTTCTTTTCTCATAATTGTGATTTCTACCTCTTCCCACTTGAGATTACTCAGTGCTGAAGGTAAGTAAATTACATCCACCATTTCTCCAATATTATATGATTAATACATCTTTAGATTGGGATTCAACATTAGTTAAGTTCCATTTTTTTTTTTTTCATTTTTAGGTAGAAAACTAGCACAAAACACCGACAATTCCAAGGTAATGCTGGGTCACTTTATTATCTGTTGGCTTCCATTTAATCGTAAATTTACTAACTGAAATTCAAGAATCAAAGATAACTTTTACGTTCTTTAATTGTGCTCTGCTATGTGTTGTTTGTTGTTAAGTTTCACTAAAAGTGAATTGTTTTAATTGAATAGACAATGAAGGAAGAGAAGGGGAAAATGTTGAGAGTTCAAATCGGGTCTAGGCCGCCACATTGCGAGAGGAGGTGCAGTTCTTGTGCAAATTGTGAAGCAATTCAAGTACCCACAAATCCTCCAATAAAGAATATCAGCAAAATCAAGAAATCCACTTCTACAGTTTCAGCCATTATTGCTGCTTATGCGAGAGGTGATGATGACAGTTCTAACTACAAGCCCATGAGTTGGAAATGTAAATGTGGAAGCTTCATCTTCAATCCTTAATTTTTGCTTTTTTTTTTTTTTTTTTCCATAAATTTGAACCTATTATCCTGTACATGATTAATTCATAATGTTCGTAAAAAAAACTCCATGTGCTATATATTCTATTATCAAAATGACTTATGTGTTAACATTGGAGTGGGCTTATCTGAAAATTACAAGTCCATAGGTCAGCTGAGAGGTTATCGCCAGCTTTTTAAGTGAACAAATTTCTGTATTTGTAAGAAAATATGGGGATTATTAACAATTTATTAAGCTAACAAGAAGGACATATTTGCATTTTATTCTAAAGAAAGAACACTATTCGTGGGCATAATTTTCATCTTCCGTGCAAATCATGAAGCATAGTCGCTTCTGCAACGAGTGAAGTTTTGCTCATAAAAGATAAAACTAAAAACTACGATTATTTTTATGCCAAATAGACAGCAATATATACTTTTATATTTTTATTTAAATTATGAGTTAATGGCATTTTAACCCCTTATGATATAAATGATATTCATAATGTTCAATTTTATCCCTTTGTGATTTGAAAAAGAGCAATTTATCTACTTCAACCGGAGAGTGTGACTCACTTGTCGAAATTAAGCGTGAGCATGCCAAGTGTTTTGTAACATAGGGAGGTAAATTGTCATATTTATCATAACATAGGTGTAAACTTCCATATTTATCATAATACAGGGGGTAATCTGCCACATTATCATAATACATGGGGTAAACTGCCACGGATAAAAATATCAGGTAGACGGTGTGAAACTTTTATAAAATTACAGGGGATAAAATACTCTTTTTCAAATTATAGGGAGGTAAATTAAACATTATGTTTAATTTCGATCCAGTAGATCTGGGAAACGATTCCTGTCTATTTTAGGTGGGCATCTTCAAAATTTCCTAATATGTTGTGATATAGTCGAAATCTTTAATCTTCAATGCAATGAAGAAGAAATAGGCAAAGGCAATCATATACAGACAGCTCGCTCTGATTCTTGAGCTTTTATGATATTGTACCAGAGATTCTGATTTATCTTTATATACGAACAACAAATGCGCACGCATTAAATTTTTACACAGAGGGGCAGATGAATGATTTGGTTTAACTGTAAAAACATGCAGTAAAAAAGAGTTACTATACCGATTTTTTTTCTCCTTTCTGCAAAAAAAATAAAGATACTGTCAGCAGGCAAAAATGAGTATCAATATCATTTATGGAGCCGATCTGAACTGGAATTCAGTGCCTTAACTAGATCATAGCTTTCTTGGTATTGCTTGATCTTGATTTTGTAAGTTAGGGCAGTCAATTTACGGACAAATCTTAAAGTGGAAAAAATGCACCTAACTAATTTGATAGGCAGATTAAGGGTGACTGTCTGTGGGGCTGAGTCCTAAATGGAGATCTTAATACTCCCTATGTCCCAAATTATTTGTCCTTTTAGAGAAAAAAATTTGTCCCAAATTATATGTCACTTTAGGATTTCAATAAGAAGAAGTATTACAGATGTACTACTAAGTTCAAAAATAGAAAACCGCCTCAGCTGATTGACGAAATAGAACTTGCTGCCAAATTCGAGCTCCATACATCAATCAGTTCATTATATACTGATGGGCGCTTGGTAAAAATTGTTCTTCCTGTAGACTAGAAAATACCATGGCTAGAGTTCTTATTTATAATAGCGCATTTTCAGATACACAATAGCAAAACATGTTTGTCATCGACAAAACAATACCTATGCCTCAAAATTATCAGTTCAAATATTTCATATCTTATTCTTACCAAAGAATTGAAAAGGCATGATTCAATTAGACAACCTGGGCAAACATTGCTTAGCTTGATATTATGCATACAAAAGCATTCGCAATCATATATACATAATGAAGTCTTTTGGGTCAATCGTCGTAAATGTATTATCTAATGTTCATCTGATGGGAAATATGTAAATTCTATCACTTTGTCAATCCGGAAATACGCAGAAAGTAAAAGTACATAGAGCACCACAGAAGAACATTGTTGTTTAAAATTCCAGGTTCGTAATACAAATTTGTGTATCTATTCTATTCACTATAACAAATTTAAACATCAATAGCATTCACCTAGCAAGTGCACCGGTTTTAAAGGCGTGTATATATATAATTTAACCACTCAATGCCGCGACCATTGAATGCTTTTGATGTCAATCCCATCCTTATACATCTCATACAAAGGGCTCATTTCCCTCAATTTCTCGACTTGCTTTACCGTCAACTCCACCTCCTTATCAATCTCCTCTTCAGTCGTAAACCTCCGTATCCCATACATAATCGAGGTATGAGCCATGTCCTCATCAACTCCCAAAGCCCTCAACACATAAGACGGCTCCAAACTCGCACTCGTACACGCACTCCCACTCGATCACGCCACCTCCTTCAACCCCATCAACAAGCTTTCCCTTTCCACAAATGCAAATGACAAATTCAAATTTCCATTATATCGACTCTCCTCGCTGAATTCACAACCACCCCTTCTAATTTCCCTCTAATCCCACTCAACAATATATCCTTCAAACCCGATATCCTCTTATAGTCATACTCCATTTCCTTCATCGCCAACTCACACGCGGCTCCAAACCCGACCACTAACGAAGTCGGAACTGTTCCACTCCTAATCCCCCTTTCCTGCCCACCCCCATTCATTTGTGGATCGACCCTCATCCTCGGTCTCCACCTCATGTACAGCTCCCACACCTTAGGCCCGTATCTTATGAACTCTCATCGACATCAAACTTATATTCATCTTATCCACATCTATGGGAATTTTCCCCAAAGCCTGTGCTGCATCAGTATGCAAAAGGAACATTCATCTCTTTACATATTTTCCCAATTTCCTCCATAGGTTGAATAACAACAATGTCCTCCATAGGTTTAGTTTGTAAACTTTTATATTTAATTTAATTTATATTTAGTTGCTTTACCTAAAACAAATTTAAATACTACTCCATCCGTCTTATAACTCTTTATTGTTACAATTGCTCCTCTTTAACTTTTACCATTTGCTACAATTGACCCATCAACTTAAATAAGTTTATAAAATATAATGATTTAGTAATCCAATCAATTCGTTTTAGTAACAACTAGATAATAATTAATTTATTTTTGTTTTTCAAGGGTTTAACATAGGGGTGGGCACAGGGCGGGTTTGGGGTTAGAGATATGAGTATTGTAAATTTCGGAATTGACACAATTTATTCCAAACTCAGTCTCGTGATAATTTAGGTACCCGAAAGTGAATACCCGGATTATTGCAGCAGTGGACGAGATTATAGATTCTATATTTTTAATCATTAATTCTTCACGCACCTACCGAAATTAAATTACAAAATTTCGTATTTAATAGACTAGTAGTAGTTGTAATTAATTTGTAGAGCAAAAAAAAACCAAAAGAAATTATTGTATGATGTGACATAAGTGGGAAGAAGAAGATGAATTAATAATTAATATACGATTTAAAAAATATTAGGATAAAGTAAATAAATTCTTCATTAGATGATGTTAATTAATAAATTAACTAATTAATTGATATATAAGTCAAAAGTATAATTATATAATAATAATAAAATATATAGACTGGTTAGGATATTCGGGGTTGAAAAGGCTAATCTCAAACAGGTCACATATTTCCGTAAGAAATATGAATTTTCAAGTTCGGGTACCCAAACTTAAAAAATACTCGTCATGTTCGGGTATTTAAGGGACGTGTTACGGGTTACCCGAACTCAATGCACACCCCTACTTTAACACCTTTTGAGACGCGCCATACACATTAAGTGAGAATTTGTTTCAACAAGAATGCAAACCTCTTCCAACAAAGATTCGAACTTGAGTTCGCTAATTTATAGTGACTAATCTCTTTCACTAAATTAATCACATGTCGATAACTCGATAATAGGTGAGACTACAAATATTAAAATTTAAAAAGTTCGACGACTAATGAGTTTAACTTCCGTATAAGTTATAGGACAAAAAAAGTTGATGTTTATCATGTTAGAGATATTATATAAAATATTAACATGCTGTCAAACTTACACACAAACAAATAATATTTTGCCTAATAATATTTTGGGTACATTTGTTTTGTTTTATAGTTTTCCTAGAGTAATTTCATAAATTTGAAAGATTTTGTAAATATTTTCAATTTTCGAGTACTCAATATTTTTTGTTTATTTGAATTGAATAGTGAGTTTATATTTTAGATATTTGTAGGATTTTTTTGAGATTATAAAAAGAACATAAATATTATAAGAATTATGTTATTTTATTTCAAAATCATATTTGTAGATTATTTTATGTGAAATAACAGTAAACTTTATTTAATTTTTTGTAGAGATGAACTTGTAAAACAGAGAGTAAGCTAGGTTACTAAATCAAATCAATTATTTAATTCAGATCAAGTTTTATACCAACCCGTCTCTTTTCTTTTTGGTGTGAGAAACAGTACAAGGTGTGTTGATCCACTACAAATTGATTTTGATTTTTACGGATTTCTTCTAATAGCATCAAAGTGCGTGGAGACAACCTCAAAGTCCCTGAAACTCCAAGAAAAGGTAATTAGTAATTAAAAATTCACTCTCTTTCTCTCACACTATATATAAACACACACCCATGTGGCATACAGTGATGCAGATTTCAGATCTATTTTAGGTTCAGGGATTAAAAAACAAGCATTCTTCATTGCTCAATACTACCTTTTGAAAGTTTCATTTAACCTTTGCTTGAAAATTTACTTCATACCCACTTCTGCACTCTCCTTTTTCTGTTGCCTTTTCAGTGTATTTAAGGAAAAATTACCTTATTTAATTTTATATTTGCATCAGCTTTTCTTCGAGCCTAATCATAAAACCAAAGTTTTTTTTTTATTATTACTCTAAAAGACCTTACTTTTGGATCTGTAGATTTATTTCTGTTCTGGCATAAGGTATGGCTTTCTTTTTTACCCTAAACTTTCTTTGATCTAAGATTTGGTTATTGGGCTTTGATTGATCATTGTAGTGGAATTGAATTTTGGATCTGTTTGAATCAGTTACCTAATTTGTAATTTTAGTTAGTGGGCATTAATCATTACTCTTGATTTCCTACTGATCATTAATTACTATTGATTTCTTGAACTGGTAAAGATTTAGATTTGTTACTATTTGGAACTCCGTTTTGCTACATATTTGAGATGGTTATTTTTTTTTTTAATTCAGTTCTGTAAGTTAGATAAGTATCATGTTTCTTGAAAATTGCCAAAATGAATTTCACAAGATTGCTTGTCTGGTTCAAACATTTTGATTAGATATAGACAATATTATTTGACCTTTGTGCAGTGTTAGTTTTCACCTAATATGTTTCCATTTGGACAAATATAATAGCACAAATAATGAATATAGTTACACTTGCTGAAATAGAATAGATACATCTGATGATACAATAATTGAAAAAATGGTAGATTTAATATTGTTTCTTTGATTACATCAACTGTTCTTTTGTACTACTCTCTTTCCTTTTCTTTACTTAGGCAGCCGATCCTCGACTGCTTTAGGGAAGTGGCTCTTTGGTTTTGTCACCTTAAACAATTATATTGCCACTATCTAGTTTTCCATTAAGACAAGATTGTAGTTGAGCTTTTATTTATTTGTAATTTCTTTGAAATTCCACTGATTTATTTGCGAAATTTGTTCGTTGTTCAGGGAATTCATCATGTTTAAGCAATCGCCACGGAGGAATCCGAGAAACAAAGGAATTAAAGTGAAGCATGTTCTGCAAATATGTTTGCTGCTTGGAGTTGGGCTATGGTTGCTTTACCAGGTGCAGCATTCTCGCGAGAAGAAAGCGTCATATCTTGAAAATACGAAAATTTCCGAGAAAATAGAGGATGGGAATGGTAATATCAAGTTAGGTAGAAAGGATCTGAAGCCGAAGATAGAAGAAGATACTGAAGATGAGAAGCCTAAAGAGGATGAAATAACGCATTTTGATGATGAAAATAAACCTGAAGATCAGGGGCAAGAAGTCGAAAAAACTGTAGAGGAGATTGAGCCTAGAGAGAATTCGGAATTTGAAACGAAAGAGGAAGAGAATGGAGATAAAAGTACTAATGAGAGTGAAGATGACATCAAAGGAAATGATAGCGAAGATAAGAACGAAAGAGGGGTAGATGAAACTGACAGAACAAAAGAAGAGGAAAGTGAAGAAAATAAAGAGAAAGAAAGTGAGGACAATGGAAATGAAGGTGTAAATACTGAAGTGAATGTTAGTGATGATAAAGCCAATGAAGAGAATGATGTTAAAGAAGGAGAAGAGATCAAAAGTGAAGTGAAAATAGAAGAGAATGAGAGCAAAGACGACAAAAGTGAAGAAGTAACAGAAGAGAATGTGAACAAAGAAAACAAAGGTGAAGAAGGAACTGATGTGAATGTGAGCGAAGAAACTAAAACTGAAGATGGAATGGAAGAGAATGTGAGCAAAGAAAGCAAAATCGAAGAAGAGAATGTGAGCAAAGAAAGCAAAACCGAAGAGGGAACAGAAGAGAATGTGAGTAAAGAAAGCAAAACTAAACAAGGAACTGAAGACAATGTGAGTAACGAGAACAAAAGTGAAGAGGGGAATGAAGAAAATGTGAGCAAAGAGAATAGAAGTGAAGTCGGAACTGAAGAGAATGAGAGCAAAGAGAACAAAATTGAAGAAAATGTGAACAAAGAAAGCAAAACCGAAGAAAATGAGAGCAAAAATGAAGGATCTGAAGAGAATACAAGCAAAGAAAATAAAACTGAAGAGAATGTGAGCAATGAAAGCAAAACCGAAGAGAATACGAGTGAAGAGAACAAAAGTGGAGAAACATCGGAAGGGAGTGATAACAAAGTGAACACAAGTGAAGAAAATGTGAGCAATGAAAGCAAAACCGAAGAGAATACGAGTGAAGAGAACAAAAGTGGAGAATCATCAGAAGGGAGTGATAACAAAGTGAACACAAGTGAAGAAAATGTGAGCAATGAAAGCAAAACCGAAGAGAATACGAGTGAAGAGAACAAAAGTGGAGAAACATCAGAAGGGAGTGATAACAAAGTGAACACAAGTGAAGAAACCTTAGAAGAAAAGGCATCGAAAGAGAACCAAGCAGAAGATAACGGAGTTATACAACAAAAAGAAGTTAAAGAAGAGAACATTGGAAAAGATGGCGAAAGTAGCAAAGAGCAAGAGGAGAACAACAACAAAGTAGAAGAGAAAAAGGACGATTCAGTCAAAACCGATGAAACTATTGAGAACACAAATGGTGGGGAAGTAAAAAGTGTCTCTAGTAACACTGATCAAAATTCTCCAAATGTAACAGAAACAGAGAAGGTTAGATTGGTCAATTCAAACGAGGAGGAGAAGTCAAGTAGCAATAATCCAGAATCGAACAATGAGGTTCCCTCAGAGTCGAACAATGAGCATAACTCCGATTCTTCATCAGGAACAACAACTGGAGCTGAGGAAAAGCAATCAGAGAGTAATGATAACGCTACCAGTGACAACACATCAGAAGAAGTTTCTCAAAAAGAAAACGAGCAGACGAAAAAAACTGATACCAATGATGAGAAATCCAGCTCGGACTCAACAACAATTGGAGAGAGTGGGAAGAATCTTGAATCTTCGACTGTAAATGAGAAACATGATTCTGAAACAAATGGGAAAGTGAAATCCTATGAGGATAGTAATGGTAATGATGCAAGTCAAAGTAGTACTGAAAATTCTTTGGATACTTCAACTTCCACTAATGAAGGTGGCGATGCTGTGCACAATGAACATGTTGATTCTACTACTTCACTTCCACAAGAAGAAAAAGAATCGCGTATGGACTTGGATACTCTTCCAGAATCGGGAACTGAAGCTAACAATCAAGATGCAACTGCTTAGTGATAATGGTTTGTAGTTATGAATTTTTTTCCTTTATATTCTTTCTGAATTTTATATCTGAGCAATGGTTCAAAAGAACATGTTTTAGTATGTATACTTTAACTCTTGCTTCTGAATTTCATCCAGCCGCAGTGTATTACAGGTATAGTCTCATACTGTAAAACTTTCTAATAATATTGAGTAGTAAATTTTTTTCCCCTGAAAAATAATAATTCTTTCGTGTAGATTATTATCATCGATTCCGTCCTCATTATATACAGCCACTATTGTTTTCCCATATTGGATGATTAAATATTCTAGTGCATATTGGCATATGTTGTTTTTGGAAGTTTCACCATTAGAAACAATAATTTTTTCATATTTTGAAAAAGCCACTTCATTGCATATTTCTTGATTAGCACATGCTTCATTAGCAAGGCAATCTGCCACCTTTGCATGTTTTGTTTATTTGATCCAGTTATACTAATTTTTACTCCAACCTAAAATGAAACGATAGAGTCGGATCGAATCGATTTGTATAAAAAATTGGGTTGACCATGGCCACTATAGCTAAGCAAAGCTTTTCCTTCCGTGAACAGAACTCAAGGATTTTTGTTACCCTTACCCTCTTCTTTTCTTGATGTCATTTGTAGAACTGGGTCAGGTTAAGATCGTACTGTCCTAGTTCTTGAACAGAACTCATATCAATTTATTTTTGCCGGCTGCCAGATTCTTGAGTTTTGGTTTGGTTAGATTTCAGATAATCGAATCTACTCTCTAAATCTTCACTCTCGCCACTTACATCTACAATAAATTATTAATGCAATACAATCGTCCAACTCAATTCATGAGCAAAAAACGCACTTCATGACAATGTACTTCATGATGATAAAGATCAGTAAGCCACTTCAACCATTGATCAACTCATCTATAAGCTTAAGTTGTTAGAAAGATGAATCATTTAATATATATCACTTAACACACCCCCTCACGTGTAGGGTGTATTCATTTACTCAAGTCTAACACGTTAAATTTAAAAATGAGTGGCGGAAGGATTAGAACACATGACCTCTTTGAACCTAGGCTTTAATACCATATTGAAGACCAACTAATCTAAAAGCTTAAGCTATTAAAGAGAGGAATCATTTAATACTTAACATCTTCCATGAGTCAATTGGACTGATAGTATCAATTGGCACCATCGGGGAAACCCGACTCTCTATGCTCATACAAGGGACGGAGGTGAAAAAACAAAACCAAAATGAATGAAAGATGAATAGCATCCCAAAAGCAACATATTTTCTAGCTTTAGACATCGTCAACATTACATGTTTAATCGAATTTCAAGGACAAACTGGATAACACACATCCAAATACATTGTAAGAAATGAACTAAACACTAGAAAAACCAATTATTCCTTGAGACTTCATCCCGGTCAACCCATACGGATCAATGATGCTTTACCTCAAACAGACCATCAGGACCTGCAAAACCAATATAAGGTCATTATAACTGAAATGCGATGGAATCGTGGAATTCAAAATTGCCATAACAGAGATGAATTTTTTTTAGATAAGATGTTGGATTATTAATATATACTCCAACACATACTCGATGGTATTAGTAAAGTAGTTTTTCACCAGAACATCCTCTCCTTTATATATAAAACAACTCATCAACACAAGGTCATTGATACATTTCCTATAACCTTACACCAAGAAGCATAATTTATATGCTTTATCTTGTCGAATAGAAGATTCAGTCTTCCAAAAGCTGTTAAATCACCACCGTAATCCAACAGGACCAACAAGAAACTATCCAATAGAAAGTTATACAATAACCATAACCAACAAGTCAAATGTCACATTGTTTATCCAAAAGAAAATAAGTATCACATAGTGTGCCAATCATGCAACATTTTACAACAAACAACATCAAGTAATTGAAAAAACAGAGTATATCACGAGAAATTTACCCCATGGGAATTCCTTATTACGAATGTGCAAATATGGGTATGGCTGTCGAAAAAATCAAAAGAATTACATCAGAAACACACAAATTCAATACAGAAACAGACATTAAAAAAAAAAAAACACTGAACAACAAAATATATCTTACTGGAGGCTCTTCAAAATGGGGATGACCCTTGGAAAGGTTATAAAAAGCGAGAATAGTGCATGCTGCTATTCCTGCATATGTTATCTTCTCCCACTTGGAAGCCTCAGCTACATTAAACACAATCATATTATATTTATTTCAAAATCAAATACCTAAGCAGCAATTTCAATAAACGTATATAGGCTATACGAAATGTAATTAAAAAAAAACCCTAGATCGGAGATATGAACAATCAACAGTCATTAACAGATATACATAATCACATAATACCAGCTTCATCGTGATGGGCGGAAGAGGCAAAGGAGCGCCTGGAAGCTGGGGAGGAGCGTGGGATAGATGCGCCACCGCGGAGGGCGGAGCGGAGGGAAGATCTCACAATCGCCGTCGCCATTGATTCAGGATTGTTTTATGAATGTGATTTCTATTTCTATACTTGTTATTTTGCGAAGCCACGGTTTTAAACTTACAGCGGAGACTCTGGAGAGTTCGTGTGGAGTCCTACCGTCTATTTCTTATTAAATCCCCCAACTTTTGAGAATATATACTTAACTCCTCGATTTTTAATAAATTTACTTTTGAATCCTTTTTTTTTTTTCTTTTCTTTCCCAAGGGCATATTTTTAATGGTTTGATACTATGCTCCTAACATTCAATTTGTAGGATATATTCTGCATTCAGTCGTTTTGAAAGATTTATGAGATTAAGTTGATTTTTTGGTTTCTCAATCCAAAATGACAATTATTAGATTTAACATCGGCAGCGTTTCTCTACCTAAAATTCGAAGTAGTGTTAAAAGTATTAAAGGCAAATGTTGTTCATATTGAGCTGTTAAGCTATGTTCATCATACATACTTCATGTATATATATTATAATATAACATTAATAATTAGCAATAGCCCAATAACATATGCTGACAGAAAATGTGAAAACTTCAGATCTAACAATCAAATCCTCTCTTCTATGCTAATTTGAAAGAAACTACAAGTACAAGAATCACAAAATCATTCACAGTCCATAGAGCTTTTCTAAATTTTGGATTGCCCTAAAACACTTCCCTGCCTCCTCTATAGCAAGCCTACCTGATCCAGCTAGCATATATATATATATAATTTTTCAAGAACTGGGCTTTACTTGAAATGATTTGAACGGTCCTTGAGCAATTCAACGACTTTTCTCATCGAGGGCCTGCTTGCGGGCAATTCAGCAGTGCACCACAAAGCCACATTCAAAACCTTCTCCACTTCTTGATACTCAATACTCGATGCATCCATCCGGGTATCCAATAGCCTATCCAAACTAGCCACGTCTATGCTGCCAGTAGCCTTTTCGGTTCCCTGTTCCGGAGACGATAATGCAACCTCCGTTACCCACTTAACAATGTTCTTGTTCTCTCCAATCGAAGAATCAGTCGGCCTTTTACCTGTTATTAATTCCAATAACACCACTCCAAAGCTATACACGTCACTCTTCTCGGTAACTTTCATGGTATACGAGTATTCTGCAAGAAGTTAAACCACAATCAAAATGTTAAAAAGTAAAAAAAAAACAAATTATTTGAATAGACAAAAGAATTAATAAGCATTTCACCTGGTGCAATATAGCCGTAAGAACCGGCCACACGAGACATAACCTGGTCGCCCATTTCAGCATCTTGTTGTAGTATCTTGGCTAATCCGAAATCAGCCACTTTAGGTCTAAACTCTTCATCCAACAATATGTTATTTGACTTAACATCTCTATGAACTATTGGAGGCACACAATCTTGGTGCAAATAGGCCAATCCTTGGGCAGCTCCGACTGCAATGGCGAACCTAGTAGGCCAGTCCAAAAGAACTCCAGCCTTCTCTCCGTACAACACATCTCCCAAACTACCATTCTCCATGTACTCATATACCAGCACTTTAAAATCGTTATTAATACAACTAAACAACAATTTCACAATGTTACCATGTCTAATCCTACCCAACGTCTCCACCTCCGACCGGAAAACCTCCTCGGATTCCGCTAACTTTTTCGTCTCCCAGAGTCTCTTAGCCGCCACGAACTGCCCGCTCTTTAACATGAGACGATAAACCCGACCCGACCCGCCAGACCCGATAAGTTTCTCATCGGTCAACGAGGTCAACACTTCTTCCTCAAACCCAAACCTTTGGAAAGACGTGATTTTCCAAGACCCTTTACTCTTGCCCCCAAAAGTAATGAACTTCTTGGTTTTGATAAAGAGCCAAAGAAGCGAAAGCACGAGGATTAACGAAAGGGCAGATAGAATTCCGACCAATACCAAGCTTACGGGTCTGGACCTCGAGCACGGAGGAAGCGGTTTAAGATTCGGGCTACATAAACCCGGGTTACCCATTAGGCTCGAGACGAAAAAGTTAGTATTAAAACTGAGAGGTACTTTTCCTCGAAGCCTATTGTTTGAGACATTAAACTCGTTTAGCTTTAACTTAGTCAACTCCATTGGAATTTCCCCAGAAAGCAAGTTATTCGAAAGATTCAAGAACGTTAACACGGGCAAACTCCCTAGCTCAGCCGGAATATATCCCGAAAATCGATTATCAGATAAATCCAGCTCTGTTAATTCTCTTAAATCACTAAAACCTTTAGGAATTTCACCGGTGAACATGTTTTCTTGAATGTGAAGCTCTTGTACATTAGTCAATTGATTAACACAAATCGGCAATTCACCGGAGAACCGATTCATACTCAAATCCACTTTTCTAAGCTCTTTCAAACTACAGATTCCAACCGGAATCTCACCCGAAAATTTGTTTCCAGAGATTAAAAGCTGTTCGAGTCCTTTCGCAGCCGAAATTGATGGTGGAATAAAACCTTCGAATTTGTTATTAGTCAACTCAATATGTTCAACTCCATTGAAACTCCAGAAACCATTTGGTAATTCTCCAGACAATTCATTTTCTTGAATTCGAACATAACTTAAACTACTACATTCACCGTACGATTCCGGGATCGAACCCGAAAATCCATTGTTAAACAGAATTAACTGCTCTAGCTTCCTTTTGGAACATAAATTCGAAGGCAATGGACCAACTAAACTGTTACCAGATACATCAATTTCTGTTAACTCTGAATTCAACCCCAAAAATGTTGGCAGGGGTCCAGAAAGTCTGTTATTAAAAAGCTTCAAAACACTTAGTTTTGGATTTAAAGCTAAAATTTCCGGAATATTACCTTCCAAGAAATTGTCCGTAAGACTCAAAGATTCCAATTGTAGACCCGCCAGACTTTCGGGTATTTTCCCGGTTAGATTATTCGAAGAAGCATCGAACCAGATCAAAGAAGTGAGATTCGAAAATGTATCCGGCAATTCGCCGGATATTTGATTACTGAACAATTCAATTAATTCCGCTGATTTTAACCCACCAATACTATCCGGGATTATTCCGGACAGATTATTTTCGGACAAGTCAAGATTTTTGATAGAAATAAGGTTTCCAATCGAATCAGGAATTTCTCCAGTGAGGTTGGTGTACGATGCTACCAAAATCTCGAGTTTGTTAAGCCGCCCGATGTTTTTCGGCAATGGTGAGGGGAGGAATGGATTTACGGCGAGGATTAACTGAGTAAGTTCGGTTAGATTCGATAAGAACTCCGGGATTGACCCGTTTAAGAGATTTGAACCGAGAGACAAAACTTGAAGCTTCGGCAAGTTCAAAAAACTTGTAGGAATTTCCCCTGAAAAGTTATTGTAAGAAAAATCCAACACTGTCAAATTTGGGAAGTACACAGGAAAATTTGGTAAGTCTCCGACGAAGCTATTGGAGGACACGTTAAGTGATTCGAGATGAGAGCAAATGGAAATCGAGTCCGAGTTAATAAATCCGCCGAGACTATTTACAGATAAGTCGAGGTTTCGGAGAGAGGAAATTCGACAAAAGTCTGCAGGAAAATCACTTGAAATTAAGTTAAAACCGGAAAGGTTGATTGAAACGACGTCGTTGTCAGGTTGGTTGCATGAAACGCCAGTCCAGTTGCAGGGTGCGTTTGGAGAAGAGTTGTTCCAGTCGTCGAGGTTTTGAGACGGGTCATGGATCCGGGTGTTTTTGACCCGGAATAAGATTGCCGCGTCTCTGTTTGAAGAAGTAGCATTGTTGGTGAGAGAAGTGATTAAGAAAAGTGCTTTTATTAGAAGCAGAAGGTGGCTTTTGTGGTACGGCATTATGTTTTTTTAGCTATGGTCTATGGAGAAGTAGAAAGTACTTTCCGGGGCATTCAGATTTGAGTTCAATTGTGGAAGTGGTGTTTAGTTAGGGAAAATGGGTTTTGCATTCACATTAGAAAGAAGAAAAATAATGAGTGAAAGGGCTGTTTATGGTTTGAAATTGATGTGTAGGGCATGATTTTGGTGATTTTTTTTGTTTTTTTAAGTGAATGATTGGTTTGAAAGTAAAGGTTGGTCAAGAAGGAGAATCTGTTTTCTTTTCACTATGAAAAAATCTGTCCTGTTTTTTCTTGGCCATTTACTACGAATTTTTAAGCACTCTTGGATAAAATGCATTAAACAACCTCCTATGCTTTATTAAATCTTACAACCCCGATTTTATCTAAAACTCTTAAAGGCTAAAACACTTTAGAATTTAAGCCTTTGCACAAGTAGCTCGTGATTTTTGAGGAAGGAAGTTTTTTGTGCAAGAAAAAATGATACTAAGTAACGTTTTCATACAAATTTTACGAAGACTATGTTTGATTTATGGACTTTCATGAATTAAATGGTAAGAAATATTCAAATGAACAAGAAATAAAGTTCATTGTTTTTTTTAGGTAAAAAAGTTAAGTTCAATGTTGCATTATTGAATGCAAGGAAAAAAATATTTTCCTTTGTGTTTTACTATTAATTTAAATCCAAGAATTAAAAATGGAGTGAAGATTTTGTGCCTTTTCCAGCTATTATTAACTGCAATCAGTTATTCTATTGGCGGAGAAAAAAATAGTTGACGGAAAAAAAGAGTCAAAAAGGTAGAAGTGAAATTTAAGGCGTAGATAATTGGAGCTTTAATTGCATTCACAATTGAAAAAGTGAAAACTAGACAATGGGCCTTGGAATACTTTTCTTGCGGGGCCCAAGTAGTCAAACAAGAGACTGAAATTTAAAATAATATACCTAATTTGTTGATTATGGATTGATTTTACTATCACCTAATTAAAGTATACTAATTCAATCAAATTTGCATGAATTTCATTTGATTCAATCAAATACAGTATGTTTCTAGAAGAAGAATAATATTTTCTGGGTTGTTTGCTGAAAAGGGTTTGATTCTGGAAAATACTATGGTACTCTATGTTCCCTTTGTATTGGTCTGAATGGAATCAAGTTTGGGAAGGTGGGAATTTTTGAAATTTTGGGGAAAGATGTTTGAGTTGCTTAACAGCAAGGCAATGTTATTAGTAATAGTTAATAAAGCTTACCTGTAAAAGTTGAACTTGAAGCAAAGCATTAAATACTGTATCATGTTCATTCATAAATTTTTTTCTTGGGTTTTTTTGCACTTTGCATCTCCAAAACAGGGGAAATAGGCATTTTGCACCCCCAAAATATGAACAATTCAGTACTTGGTACCCTCTCTTATTTTTCTCAAAAAATCTAGGGACAAAATAGGTAATTCATTTTTAGATCTTTGGAACTTTGCACCCCTCAAATACGAGAAATAAGCATTTTGCACATTCGAAATAGAATTAACACTTTACACCCTTGAATTAAGAACAACTCATCAACTTGGACCCCCAAAACACGAGAAATAGACAGTTTGAACCCCCTAAACAAAAAAAAAAGCACTTAGAAGCTCAAATCAAGAAAAACTTAACAACTAACACCCCCTCGTTTTTGGGCATAGTTGACCACCTGGGGCAAAAAATCTAGGGGCAAAATAGGTAATTCATTTTTTCCTTAAATTTAAAACTACGATTATGAATACTAGAATACTCATCTGTAAAATTGCCATCTAGTATTTTTGACCCCGGTGGTCAACTTTGCCAAAAAAAACGAGGGAGTTCTACTAGTTGAATTTTTCTTAATTTGAGGTGTTAAGTGCTAATTTTTTATTTTGGAGGTTCAAAGTGTCCATTTTTCGTGTTTCGGGGATACAAGTTGCTGAGTTGTTCTTAATTCGAGAGTTTAAGTGCTAATTCTATTTCGCGGTGCAAAATGCCCATTTCTCGTATTTTTGGGGTGCAAAGTTCCAAAGATCCAAAAATAAATTACATATTTTGTCCTTAGGTTTTTTGAGAAAAATAAAATAGGGAGTGCTAAATTTTTATTTCAAGAATGCAAATTGCCTATTTCCCATGTTTCGGGAGTTCAAAGTGCATAAAACCCTTTTTTCTTAGTCAAAGCAAAATCACTCTCACTATTTCTTCAAGTGAAATGATAAATTACATTATAGTGTCAAAATATCGATATATAAGACTCCTAAATCACTATAAATTAGTCTAATTATAATAAATAAATAATTTAAACTAAACAAATACTCTATGTCCTCAACTTCAGATCTTAAAATCGCATAAATTCATATTGGAAGAAATTTTCACTTAATATATTTGATGCGTTTCAAAATAGATAAATACTCTTGGAAAATAAAATTAATCACCCTTCCCATTATTGCAAGCTATGCAAGTTAAAATTATTTGATGAAAGTAGCATTTTACTCTTCTAATTTATATTGAAAATATTTAAACTTTTAATTAAATATTTGGGGACGATTTGATGTCGATTGAATTACATGTATCAATCAAGACAATATTAAGAAATTATGACAACTAAAGATAACATATAAAGAGATTCATTAAAAAGATAAATGGTATTGTTACTAGATTTCTTTTTTAATGTACCTTTCACATTCCTTTACCTTTCCTTTTAAAGATTTGCTCTAGCTCTTTTTTGCTTTACTCAAATACAAATATGTACCACCATACTTTCCTTAAAAAAAAAAAAAAAAAAAAAAAAATATAATTTTTCTCTCTCGTTATGAGACGCTCTCTCTCTTTATGAGACTCCATCTCTCTCCAAGTGGGAGGTTAGATTCTATATATATTCGTGTTGTTTTTTACGGCTTACACAAATTATTATGGAGGATATTCTTAAATCCATTGGAAGTCAATTGAATCTGACGGCGGAAGAAGAGGATGTTAGACTTTTGTCTGGAGAGGCATGGAATTCCAATCAAAACACGGAGTTACTTTTGGTTGGTAGGGTTTTATCACGAAAAGCAGTCAACATGGACGGCTTACAACGGACTATGTCCAAGGTGTGGAGTCCGGTGAAGGGAATCGAAGCCCGAAGAATTGGTGATGGAAAGATTTTGTTTACTTTTAGACATAAGTTTGATAGGCATAAGGCGCTCGAGGAAGGACCTTGGTCTTTCGACAAAAACTTAATAGTTCTAAACGAGATAGGAGAACTTGAAAACCCTAAGGAGATCATGCTTGACTGGTGCAAGTTTCACGTCCATGTTTCCGGTATTCCATTAAGCAAGATGAATAGGGCAATGGCAGCTGACATTGGAGCAGGTCTAGGACGACTAATTTTTGGAAATAATGAGGACGGATTCACTCGTGAGGGTGATATTATGCGAATTAGAGTTGCTATCAATGTCACCAAACCAATTCGCCGTCTGATGAAACTAAGAACTGATTCGGGTGATACGATTACTATTTATTTTAGTTACGAACGACTATCAAATTTTTGCTATTTTTGCGGATTAATGGATCACATCTCGGGTGATTGCGAGAAACAATATGAATTCCCTCTTGAGAGCCGGGGGAAATTACCATATGGGGAGTGGCTGCGGGTTGATACTCCAGCCCGCTCTGGAGGTCGGCGAGATTGGGAAGGAAACCAAAAACCGAGGGGAGCTGATAGTTTTGGTACAAACAGCTCGGCGGGAGGAGTTGTTCCCCCACCTCCTCCGACAACGGCGCGAACAGGAGGAAGAGTGGAGCTACGGCAATTTATGGAGGGTACTTCGGTAATTCGACAGAATAGGGAATCCCTACAATTGGGGGAGAATCATGATTTGATGGAAATTTTCCAAAATAACAGTGCTTTTTCGGCTGGAGAATCAAGTACGAGAAATTTGAGCGGGATTCTTAAAGACATTCAAGTTTCTGGTTTTAATTTTGGTAGGATGTTGAATGGAGACACGGGTTCGGGTCTGAACCAGATTTCAGAATTAATCTCCGGACAATTGGGGCTTCTTAATAAACCGAAGGGGATTACTCAAATGACTGGGCCACTTGTCTCACTTGGACCTTTTATGAGACCTTTCTTCACTCCCATGGTTATGTGCAGGAGACTTTAATGCTATGTTATCTCCTTCGGAGAAGAGTGGGGGCCAAGCTCTATCGGCTAGTGAGATATCGACATTCAGGGATTGTCTTCGAGATGCCGGATTGAGTGATTTGGGATTTTTTGGATATCCATTTACGTGGGAAAACAGAAGAGATCCTCCTCATTTTATAGAAGAACGTATAGACAGAGCTTGTGGCACTGATGAATGGCGAACTTTGTTTCCAAATTATCGCGTGGCTCATTTAGACGCTTTAAACTCGGATCATCTCCCGATTAGAATTGAACTTACAAATAGGGGTCAAACGAGAAATCGTAGGAGGCAAAACAATTTTAAGTTCGAGGCGATGTGGCTTAAATCAGAAGATTGTATGAGAGTTATTGAGGAGAGTTGGGATCAGAATTCCATGGAGATGAATGATGAAGTTGGCTGGGATAATTTGAATCGATGTCGAGTGGGTTTACTGAACTGGAGTCGGTCTTCTTTTGGAGAGGTTAATAAAACGGTTAAAAAATTGCAAGAACAAATTTTCAGGCTCAAGAAACAAACACGTACGTCGGTTTCTAATGAGAAGATAAAAAGGCTTACTATTGAAATTAATGAGCTTGTGGATAAAGAAGAAATGCCGTAATAAAATCCACGATTTATATCTTTGGGTGTCGTCTGGGTCCCCGTAGAAACCTGTAAATCTCCAGTCCAATTGATTATCATCTCCAAGAATGTTAACGTCAATATGATTGATCGAAAAACTTTGAAGTGCCACTGTAACATCTTTATTCCACAACAAAGCAAGTCCTCCTGATTTTCCCCTCGCGTCCACCGCAACTCCATTCAATCCTAGTTTCATCCTAAGAACCTCAAATTTTCTAGAAGTCAATTTAGTTTCCGATAGAAAAATGAGGTGGGGGTTATTTGCTCGAATAAGCTCCCCGAGCGTTTGAACTGTCCGAGAGCCCCCCAGCCCTCGGCAGTTCCAAACGAGGCAACTCATGGCGATCGGCGGGGCTGCATAGCAGCCTCCGCCGTTTGATCAAAAGAATTTTCAGTAGAAGAACCCCGTATAACCAGTTGTTTTTTCTTTCTCTCCACATCCGAGCCATCTAAGTCCATCGGAACTGTAACTTTCCTCTTGCTTTTAGTCACTACTCGCCGAGCCACTGAATTGGTTTCCCCTCTTTTTCTCTTAATTCCAATGCTCGTATCCATATTACCATCCTCTGTTTCTGTATTTTTTTTCCGTCTCTGTCCACGCCCCTTTCCTTTAGCAGATTTTGGGTCACTTAAATTCTGGTCCTGGTTATCAATTGAAGGCAGCCCATGTGTTTGATTAAAACATGGCCCATTATTCAATATTTCAGCATGTGGTCCAGTTTTCATAAAAGGTTTGGATAAGAGAAGGAGATAAAAATACAAAATATTTCCATGCGAAGGCTTCGGCTAGAAGGAAGACTAACACTATTATGGGCCTTCGTAATTCTTCCGGAGATTGGTGTGAGGATGCAGCCGCAATGGAGGGAGTTGTATCGGATTACTTCCGTGAAATTTTCACATCTAATAATCCCTCATCTGAGAGTCTAGCCGAGGTATTGGAGACGATTGAACCGAGGATCAGTCCAGAGACCAATGATTCTTTAACTAAAAGTTACACAACAGATGAGGTTAAAAGAGCGTTAGAAAGTATGCAACCATTAAAATCACCAGGCCCAGATGGATTTCCAGCTTTGTTTTATCAAAAATTTTGGAGATTGATTGGGAGGGATGTCACGAAATGGGTACTCCGTTTGCTTAATCATGGCGATTTTCCAGCGGTATGTAACTTTACGCATATAGTTCTTATACCCAAGTGCTCAAATCCAGAACATATGACTCAATTTAGGCCTATTAGCTTGTGCAACGTGGCGTATAAAATTGCTTCCAAATGCATCGTTAATCGTTTAAAGCCGTTTATGAATAAGATTATTTCTGAATCACAATCAGCGTTTGTTCCTACTAGATTGATCTCGGATAATATTCTTATTGCGTTTGAGGTTACACACTATATGAAACGAAGTTCAGCCGAGCATATGGCAATTAAATTAGACATGAGTAAGGCATATGATCGCATTGAATGGGTTTTTCTACGAGAAGTTATGCTTCGAATGGGTCTGGATATTCGGGTTGTAGAGCAAATTATGCAATGTGTCTCTACGGTTACTTATTCGTTTGTTCTCAATGGGTATTCATTCGGTTTCCTCGCCCCTGAGAGGGGTTTACGTCAGGGTGATCCCTTATCGCCTTATCTATTCCTATTTTGTGCAGAAGCCTTGAGTGCTCTTTTTCGTAGAGAGGAATTACGCGGAAATATTGCAGGCCTCTCTGTATGTATCGGTGCCCCCACCAGTCTCCCACCTTATGTTTGCCGACGATACAATGATTTTTTGTAATGCAAATGGCCACTCAGCACAATGTATCAAAAATATACTCCAATCATATGAGAAAGCTTCAGGTCAAATGGTTAACTATCAGAAATCCAGCATCATGTTTAGTAAGACCACAAGTGCAAATTCTATTGAGGCGGTTAAGTCTTTTTTACCAATGGAGGTTGTCGATAAACACGAAAAGTATTTAGGTCTTCCTTCAGCAATAGGGAGATCCGAACGCGAAGTTTTCTCCAATATTCGGGATAATGTTTGTCATAGGCTTCAGGGGTGGAAAGAAAAATGGCTTTCTAAAGGCGGCAAAGAGATTCTGATTAAAGCCGTAATACAAGCTATCCCTTCCTATGCTATGGGTTGTTTTAAATTTCCGAGCTATTTTACTAATGAATTGGAGGGGCTGATGTCCAAGTTTTGGTGGGAAAGCACTAGTGGTCGAGGTATTCATTGGGCAAAATGGAAGGATTTATGTGTAAGTAAACAATTTGGTGGACTCGGATTTCGAGATCTCGAGTCATTTAATATGGCTATGCTTGCAAAACAGCTATGGCGGCTGTTGGAGAACTCAGATAGTTTATTAAGTAGAATTCTTAAAGCACGATATTATCCGAATTCTGATGTACTTGGAGCCACGCTTGGTGCTAACCCTTCTTACACTTGGCGCTGCATTTTTGGAGCAAAATATGTACTTGAAGCAGGACTTAGATGGAGAGTAGGAAACGGTACAAGAATATATGTTTGGGGTGATAAATGGCTCCCTCGAGAACCACTTTTCAGCCTACTTCACCTCGAAGGAATCACCCTATTGACATGAAGGTGTGCGAACTATTTATTCCGGAGTTCAACCAATGGAATGAGGATCTGCTCAAGAATATTTTTAATGAATATGACACCAAATGTATTCTTTCTATTCCGCTGTCTAATAGCTCTAACATGGATAAAAGGATCTGGCATTACAACAAGAATGGCCTTTTTTCGATTCGAAGTGCATACCACCTTGCAGTTAAACTAGCTCGGGAACCCAAGGTGGTTGGGCCAAGTGGTAGTGACTTGCGACCCCCAGAGGCGAGACTCAAGTTCGAATCCTACTGGAGACACCACACTGGGGAGGACCTATACCCTTTGCACTCTTCGGTCCGAGCTGTAAATATACAGTCTAGTAGATCAAAAAAAAAACTAGCTCGGGACGGATCAAATGCAGCGGAGAGCAGTTCTAACGCCGTATCAACAGGCGAATGGAAATGGTTGTGGAGAATGAATCTTCCAAGTAAAATAAAAAATTTTGCTTGGCGTGCTTGTAGGAACTTCCTTCCAACCCGCGCAAACTTGGTTAAACGTAAGATCATGGAGGATGATAGATGTATTTTCTGCCAAAGTGTGACCGAAACAGCACTTCATTGTCTTGTTTCTTGCTGTTTTTCGAGACAAATATGGGCACTAAGCAACATATCTTGGACTACTTATGGATGTTCCGAAGCCACTGTAGTTGATTGGTTCCAGAAAATGAAGATGAATTCGGACAGCCAAACCTTTGAGCTTTGTGTGGTGGTCTGTTGGGCAATTTGGCATTGCCGAAACAAATCTTTCTTTGACGGAACAGCACCGTGTGCAATGGAAGTGGCAGAGTTTGTACAAAGATATTGGCTTGATTTAAAGAGAGTAACATCTACGGTTTTACAGTCGGAGTGTCATACTAGTATGAGAGCCATTCGTTGGCAGGCGCCTGAAGTAAATAAAGTGAAGCTCAATTTTGATGCTTCGATTAACTCGGAGTTGGGAGTGTGTGGTTTGGGTGTTGTGGCTAGATCAAATACAGGTGCTTGCATTGGCTGGACTTCTACTTGCATTCGGCAACCTCTTGAGCCATTAACAGCGGAAGCAATTGTTGGTAAAAATCGGTTTTAAGATTATCAAAACTTGAATACAAAATTGAAACTGAAACAAACAAACCAATATGAACAGTAAGGAAAATATAATTAGTTATATAAACCGAACAGATAAATTGAGATCAACTTATCTCTCAATTCTGTATAGTAACAGAATTGATCCAAACCAAATCGCAGAAATGTTTCTGCTTGCCTTGAAGAAATTATCGACCCACTTCCGGTGCAATTGGGAATCACGAACACTTCTTCCAGGATAATTTTGGTTACAAGAATTCCTCCACTGCACAGTAGCAGAAATCCTACCTCGAAGAACACTCAAAAGCAGAAAAGTAACCCAGAACTATTTTTCTCAGAAAGGATTTCGAGTGAGAGAGAACAGATTGTTGTTTCTGTTGGTGTGATTTTCAGTGCTGAAAGGCACTGATATATATAGGACTAGGGGGGAGCCTTTGGCCATTAAAATTCGTCTATTAAATCTAAATAAAACGGCTGAAACGTTTATTTGATTTAATTTCCGTAACTGCTCACTTTAAATTCTCGTAACTGAAAGCTGCAGAATTAACTTTGAGACTGTTACTGTTTTTCAATTTCGAATTTTAAATTCAAATCCAAATTTAATTCGAAATTCATCCAAAAAGATAAGTCCGAGACGAGACAATTCGCCCAAACGCCCGAGCCCGAGCCCGAGCCCGAGCCCGAGCCCAGCCCAGCCCAGCCCAGCCCAGCCCAGCCCAGTTCAGTTCAGATCAGATCAGATCAGATCAGATCCGAGCCGAGCCGAGCCGAGCCGAGCCGAGCCGAGTCGAGTCGAGTCGGGTCGGGTCGGGCGGGCGGCGGCGGCGCGCGTGTGGTGTATTCATATGATCCCCTTTGTAAAGACTTATACCAAGTCTAAACACTTAAGTTCATATATACTAGTACACACAATTAATAAAAGTCAATGTGGGACATATGAAGAGTTTGTAACTCTTCAACTTCCTCACAAGGCCTTTAATAGTCTTGGACCTATGAGGGACAAGCCCACATACAATTATCTTTATTGAATTTTAATTTCCCCAATAAATCTATATATATAACATATTTATCTATGGATTCCAACCTTTAATTAGGTATCCATAAACATAATTACAACAATCCCCCACAAATCCATAGAAATATATTTTACTAGGATTACTGCAATGTGCTTTCAGCAATGGTACCTTCCGGTTTGAACCACTGCCTAAGTTATCCAACTTATGCTACCACAGGGACAAATGGATCTAAGCCTTGAATTTGGACCTTGAGGTGGTAGCGTCCATTGGTAACAACACATTACTTGCTATGTGTTAATCTTTAGGTTTGACACTATAGGCCATGTGTCCCGATCCTGTATCATGAATGTTGTTTGAGGAATAACCCTATTTCCTCTAGTCGCGGCCAAACAACTACATTCACTTAGTTGAGCGTCTCAGGATGTACTGCTAGCATCCCGTCTTACAGACTTGACCTCATTCAGTGTTAATACACTTACTAGATTAGCAGTAGTCAGCTCCTATCAGGTATATCAGGGGATAGACTCAGATACTTAGTATCAGTCTTAGTTAGGAGCAGCTTTTATATACCCAACAATTTGTTTATACCACATTGAACCTTCCTTGTGGGATCTCCACTTGGTAGGTTGGGTTGCCACTGCTTGTATATTAATTTAGGGTTTTCAGTCCCATCCCCATCCTGGATTTCTGTACTAAGGACAAATCTAGTCCTTTAGTTAAAGGGTCTGCCACATTGTCTTTGGTACCAACAAAGTCAACGACTATGACCCTATCAGACACAAGTTCCCTTATAGACTTTAGTCTAACTTGGATGTGTCTCTTGGTCTTTTGATTATATTTTTGGCTTTTAATCTTTGCAATTGTGGTTTGAGAATCACAATGCACCACGACTGCTGGAAGAGGCAAGCTAACCATGGGTAATTGGATCAATAACCCATGTAGCCATTCAGCTTCAGTCCCTGTCGTGTCTAAAGCACATAATTCGGCCTCAAATGTAGACCGAGTCACCAAGGTTTGCTTGGTTGACTTCCAGGAGACAGCGCCCCCACCAAGGGTAAAAACGTAACCCGTACACCCATTGCTTCCGGAGTTCTTGGCTATCCAGCTAGCGTCACTATACCCTTCAAGTACTGCAGGGAACCTGCCATATTGAAGAGATAGTGATACTGTGCCCTTCAGATACCTTAGTACCCGGTCAAGAGCTCCCCAATGGGTTTGATTTGGACAACTTGTATATCTTGCTAACTTCGAGACTGCAAACGAAATGTCTGGTCTCGTGCCATTTGCCAGATATTGCAAGCTTCCAATAATTTGTGAATATCTTAATTGAGATACAGGAACACCACTTTCATTTTTAAAGAGAGCCACTGAAGGATCATATGGTGTTTTGGCAATTTTACATTCTTTATAGCCAAATTTCTCAATTATCTTCTCAACATAGTGAGATTGAGAAACTGCTATCCCCTCAGTTGATCGAGTCAACTTGAGTCCAAGAATTACATTTGCCACACCCATATCCTTCATTTCAAACTTACTCTTTAAGAACGACTTGGTTTCATTTATTATCTCAATATTAGATCCAATCAATAGAATATCATCAACATATAGACATAAAACAATACATTTATCACCTTTAACTTTACAGTAGATGCACTTATCATTATCGTTTACAACGAAGCCAAAAGATAAAATAGTTTTATCAAACTTTTCATGCCATTGTTTAGGAGCTTGTTTCAAACCATATAGTGATTTAACAAGCTTGCAAACTTTTCGCTCATTTCCAGAAGCTACAAATCCCTCTGGCTGATCCATATAGATTTCTTCCTCGAGATCACCATACAGGAATGCTGTTTTAACATCCATTTGGTGAATCGGAAAATCATATATAGAAGCCAGTGCTATTAGCACCCGGATTGTAGTCAAACGAGCAACAGGGGAATATGTATCGAAAAAATCGATTCCCTCTTTTTGCCTAAACCCTTTGGCAACTAATCTGGCTTTAAACTTATCTATGGTTCCATCAGATTTAAATTTCTTTTTAAAAATCCATTTACATCCAATCGTATTGCACCCCGGAGGGAGATCGACTAGTTCCCATGTCCCATTAGAGACTATGGAGTCCATCTCACTTTTGACAGCTATCTTCCAATGCTTTGCTTCTTTCGAAGTCATTGCATCTTTGAAGGTTACAGGATCACCCTCGATGTTGTAAGTGATAAAATCACTTCCAAAATCCTTGGTAATTCTAGCTCTCTTACTCCGTCTAGGTTCATCTGATTCAATCGGTACTGAATCAGAAGTACTTGGATTAACCCCCACATTTGTCATCTTTTCCACATGATCAGGAATTGATGAAGATGTAAGGGCTGAATCTAAAGAATTCTCATTAGGTATTCCCGTTTTCATGGGAAATACGTCCTCAAAGAACGTAGCATCACGATATTCAACTATTGTGTTAACCTCTATGCCAGAAGTTTCTGATTTTATAACCAGAAACCTGAGAGCATAGCTTGTTTCCACATAGCCTATAAAGATTGCATCAACAGTCTTTGGACCCAGTTTCTTTCTTTTGTGTTCTGGAACTAGAACTTTTGCAAGACAGCCCCACACACGAAAGTATTTTAAACTGGGTTTTCTGCCTTTCCAGAATTCAAACGGAGTGCTTTCATTATGTTTTAGAGGAACTCTATTCAGAATATGGCAAGCCGTATTCAAAGCTTCTCCCCACATATATTTAGGCAATCCAGAATTCAAAAGCAAACTATTAATCATATCTTTAAAAGTTCTATTCTTTCGTTCTGCTATCCCATTTGACGAAGGGGAATATGGAGGAGTCTCTTCGTGAATAATGCCAAAATTTCGGCAATATTCTTCGAACAAATTAGACTCATATTCTCCACCTCTATCTGATCTCAACCGTTTAAGTTTCTTACCAGTTTGAGTTTCAGCTTCATTTTTAAACGTTATGAATTTTTCAAGTGCTTCAGATTTATGTTCTAACAAATAAACATAACAATATCTACTGCAATCATCTATAAAAGTAATAAAGTATTTCTTATTATCTTTAGTTAAAATTCCATTGAATTTACAAATGTCCGTATGAACCAAATCAAGTATTTCAGAATGCCTTTCAACCGATTGGTATGGCTTTCTTACTTGTTTTGCTTCAACACAAATGTGACATTTGTCTTTATGGTTTATTTCATGTTTGGGGATTAGATTTAAATTCATCATCCGTTTAACAGAACCAAAATTTAAATGTCCTAATCTATCATGCCAAACATTAGAAGTTTCAATTGCATTCACAACTGGAAATTCAGAAATTTTATTAGAACCAACAGTTTCAACTCTTAATTTAAATAAACCATCATCTAAATAACCTTTACCAACAAAAGTCCCATAATACAGAATTACGACTTTATTGGATTTAAAGTTCTTTCGTAACCCTCCCTAACTATTACAGAACCACTTATTATATTCCTCCTGATCGTTGGAACATGATGCACCCTTTGTAGTGATAGTATGCGCCCTGAAGGAAACTTCAAGTCCACGCGCCCTATCCCTAACACTTTAGCACCACTTGAATTTCCCATCGTCACGGATTTTCCATCAACAGGCTGATAAGACACAAATAGCAATTTATCAGCACATACATGCACATTTGCTCCAGTGTCTATTAGCCAATCAAATGGTTCATAAATAGTAAGAATTTCAGGTTTCAAGGAAACATACCCATCAACAGAGTTTTCTGGAGCTTTAGGTTCACTAGTATCCCCCACAACCATGTTTACCATAGCCAGAGCTCTAGTTTCACCAATGTCTCCCACAACCATGTTGACTGTAGCCGGTGTAGTAGACTCAGATTTGGCTTTGGACTTTTTAGTAGGACACTCCTTAGCCCAGTGACCCATCTGTCCACAAGTCCAGCATGGTTTGTTTGCCTTTGGTTTCTTTTTGTTTTTCGGTTTATTTATAAATTTCGAGTTTGGATTTATATGATTCACTTTTTTCTTTCCAGTTATCATATTTGCCTTAGGCTGGTACTCAACAGGAACACCATGAGTTTGGTTTTTGTGTTCCTCTTCGATACTTATGGCAATCATAAGATCATCAAGAGTCAGCTTTCCTTTTTGATGTTTCAATGTCATGCCAAAGTTTTCCCAAGATTTGGGAAACTTCTCAATGATTGACATAACCAGAAATTTTTCTTTAAGTTTCATTTCAGCATCAGAAAGAGCGTGCTCAAGATTTATCAGTTCATGCGTTTGTTCAGCTACAGACTTTCCTTCAACCATCTGAAACTTCAGGAACTTGGAAACAGAATACTTTTCGAGCCCTTGCTCTTCAGTATTATATTTCCTGTCCAATTCGTCCCAAAGAGACTTTGCTGTATATGAATCAGAACAGTACACGTCAAAGAGTACATTCGATAAAGCAGATAGAATGACTCCTCGACCAATTTGGTCCCGTTCTGACCATTCAGCTATTTGATCAGTCTTTGGGTCGGTTTCAGTTGGTACAGGTCTAGTCACCTGAATAACCGACAAAAGTCCCTTCATCGTAAACCAAATTTTCATGCGCTGTTGCCAACGCTTAAAAAATTGGCCTGAAAACTTTTCCGGTAAACCGGATAAGTCGACTTTTGTGGGTTGCATGGACACAGTACCGGAGCCTCCTGCAGATGACATGATAATTTTAAAACACGAAAATAATTTCTTCAAGATTGTTGGCAAAAACCGGTTTTAAGATTATCAAAACTTGAATACAAAATTGAAACTGAAACAAACAAACCAATATGAACAGTAAGGAAAATATAATTAGTTATATAAACCGAACAGATAAATTGAGATCAACTTATCTCTCAATTCTGTATAGTAACAGAATTGATCCAAACCAAATCGCAGAAATGTTTCTGCTTGCCTTGAAGAAATTATCGACCCACTTCCGGTGCAATTGGGAATCACGAACACTTCTTCCAGGATAATTTTGGTTACAAGAATTCCTCCACTGCACAGTAGCAGAAATCCTACCTCGAAGAACACTCAAAAGCAGAAAAGTAACCCAGAACTATTTTTCTCAGAAAGGATTTCGAGTGAGAGAGAACAGATTGTTGTTTCTGTTGGTGTGATTTTCAGTGCTGAAAGGCACTGATATATATAGGACTAGGGGGGAGCCTTTGGCCATTAAAATTCGTCTATTAAATCTAAATAAAACGGCTGAAACGTTTATTTGATTTAATTTCCGTAACTGCTCACTTTAAATTCTCGTAACTGAAAGCTGCAGAATTAACTTTGAGACTGTTACTGTTTTTCAATTTCGAATTTTAAATTCAAATCCAAATTTAATTCGAAATTCATCCAAAAAGATAAGTCCGAGACGAGACAATTCGCCCAAACGCCCGAGCCCGAGCCCGAGCCCGAGCCCGAGCCCAGCCCAGCCCAGCCCAGCCCAGCCCAGCCCAGTTCAGTTCAGATCAGATCAGATCAGATCCGAGCCGAGCCGAGCCGAGCCGAGCCGAGCCGAGTCGAGTCGAGTCGGGTCGGGTCGGGCGGGCGGCGGCGGCGCGCGTGTGGTGTATTCATATGATCCCCTTTGTAAAGACTTATACCAAGTCTAAACACTTAAGTTCATATATACTAGTACACACAATTAATAAAAGTCAATGTGGGACATATGAAGAGTTTGTAACTCTTCAACTTCCTCACAAGGCCTTTAATAGTCTTGGACCTATGAGGGACAAGCCCACATACAATTATCTTTATTGAATTTTAATTTCCCCAATAAATCTATATATATAACATATTTATCTATGGATTCCAACCTTTAATTAGGTATCCATAAACATAATTACAACAATCCCCCACAAATCCATAGAAATATATTTTACTAGGATTACTGCAATGTGCTTTCAGCAATGGTACCTTCCGGTTTGAACCACTGCCTAAGTTATCCAACTTATGCTACCACAGGGACAAATGGATCTAAGCCTTGAATTTGGACCTTGAGGTGGTAGCGTCCATTGGTAACAACACATTACTTGCTATGTGTTAATCTTTAGGTTTGACACTATAGGCCATGTGTCCCGATCCTGTATCATGAATGTTGTTTGAGGAATAACCCTATTTCCTCTAGTCGCGGCCAAACAACTACATTCACTTAGTTGAGCGTCTCAGGATGTACTGCTAGCATCCCGTCTTACAGACTTGACCTCATTCAGTGTTAATACACTTACTAGATTAGCAGTAGTCAGCTCCTATCAGGTATATCAGGGGATAGACTCAGATACTTAGTATCAGTCTTAGTTAGGAGCAGCTTTTATATACCCAACAATTTGTTTATACCACATTGAACCTTCCTTGTGGGATCTCCACTTGGTAGGTTGGGTTGCCACTGCTTGTATATTAATTTAGGGTTTTCAGTCCCATCCCCATCCTGGATTTCTGTACTAAGGACAAATCTAGTCCTTTAGTTAAAGGGTCTGCCACATTGTCTTTGGTACCAACAAAGTCAACGACTATGACCCTATCAGACACAAGTTCCCTTATAGACTTTAGTCTAACTTGGATGTGTCTCTTGGTCTTTTGATTATATTTTTGGCTTTTAATCTTTGCAATTGTGGTTTGAGAATCACAATGCACCACGACTGCTGGAAGAGGCAAGCTAACCATGGGTAATTGGATCAATAACCCATGTAGCCATTCAGCTTCAGTCCCTGTCGTGTCTAAAGCACATAATTCGGCCTCAAATGTAGACCGAGTCACCAAGGTTTGCTTGGTTGACTTCCAGGAGACAGCGCCCCCACCAAGGGTAAAAACGTAACCCGTACACCCATTGCTTCCGGAGTTCTTGGCTATCCAGCTAGCGTCACTATACCCTTCAAGTACTGCAGGGAACCTGCCATATTGAAGAGATAGTGATACTGTGCCCTTCAGATACCTTAGTACCCGGTCAAGAGCTCCCCAATGGGTTTGATTTGGACAACTTGTATATCTTGCTAACTTCGAGACTGCAAACGAAATGTCTGGTCTCGTGCCATTTGCCAGATATTGCAAGCTTCCAATAATTTGTGAATATCTTAATTGAGATACAGGAACACCACTTTCATTTTTAAAGAGAGCCACTGAAGGATCATATGGTGTTTTGGCAATTTTACATTCTTTATAGCCAAATTTCTCAATTATCTTCTCAACATAGTGAGATTGAGAAACTGCTATCCCCTCAGTTGATCGAGTCAACTTGAGTCCAAGAATTACATTTGCCACACCCATATCCTTCATTTCAAACTTACTCTTTAAGAACGACTTGGTTTCATTTATTATCTCAATATTAGATCCAATCAATAGAATATCATCAACATATAGACATAAAACAATACATTTATCACCTTTAACTTTACAGTAGATGCACTTATCATTATCGTTTACAACGAAGCCAAAAGATAAAATAGTTTTATCAAACTTTTCATGCCATTGTTTAGGAGCTTGTTTCAAACCATATAGTGATTTAACAAGCTTGCAAACTTTTCGCTCATTTCCAGAAGCTACAAATCCCTCTGGCTGATCCATATAGATTTCTTCCTCGAGATCACCATACAGGAATGCTGTTTTAACATCCATTTGGTGAATCGGAAAATCATATATAGAAGCCAGTGCTATTAGCACCCGGATTGTAGTCAAACGAGCAACAGGGGAATATGTATCGAAAAAATCGATTCCCTCTTTTTGCCTAAACCCTTTGGCAACTAATCTGGCTTTAAACTTATCTATGGTTCCATCAGATTTAAATTTCTTTTTAAAAATCCATTTACATCCAATCGTATTGCACCCCGGAGGGAGATCGACTAGTTCCCATGTCCCATTAGAGACTATGGAGTCCATCTCACTTTTGACAGCTATCTTCCAATGCTTTGCTTCTTTCGAAGTCATTGCATCTTTGAAGGTTACAGGATCACCCTCGATGTTGTAAGTGATAAAATCACTTCCAAAATCCTTGGTAATTCTAGCTCTCTTACTCCGTCTAGGTTCATCTGATTCAATCGGTACTGAATCAGAAGTACTTGGATTAACCCCCACATTTGTCATCTTTTCCACATGATCAGGAATTGATGAAGATGTAAGGGCTGAATCTAAAGAATTCTCATTAGGTATTCCCGTTTTCATGGGAAATACGTCCTCAAAGAACGTAGCATCACGATATTCAACTATTGTGTTAACCTCTATGCCAGAAGTTTCTGATTTTATAACCAGAAACCTGAGAGCATAGCTTGTTTCCACATAGCCTATAAAGATTGCATCAACAGTCTTTGGACCCAGTTTCTTTCTTTTGTGTTCTGGAACTAGAACTTTTGCAAGACAGCCCCACACACGAAAGTATTTTAAACTGGGTTTTCTGCCTTTCCAGAATTCAAACGGAGTGCTTTCATTATGTTTTAGAGGAACTCTATTCAGAATATGGCAAGCCGTATTCAAAGCTTCTCCCCACATATATTTAGGCAATCCAGAATTCAAAAGCAAACTATTAATCATATCTTTAAAAGTTCTATTCTTTCGTTCTGCTATCCCATTTGACGAAGGGGAATATGGAGGAGTCTCTTCGTGAATAATGCCAAAATTTCGGCAATATTCTTCGAACAAATTAGACTCATATTCTCCACCTCTATCTGATCTCAACCGTTTAAGTTTCTTACCAGTTTGAGTTTCAGCTTCATTTTTAAACGTTATGAATTTTTCAAGTGCTTCAGATTTATGTTCTAACAAATAAACATAACAATATCTACTGCAATCATCTATAAAAGTAATAAAGTATTTCTTATTATCTTTAGTTAAAATTCCATTGAATTTACAAATGTCCGTATGAACCAAATCAAGTATTTCAGAATGCCTTTCAACCGATTGGTATGGCTTTCTTACTTGTTTTGCTTCAACACAAATGTGACATTTGTCTTTATGGTTTATTTCATGTTTGGGGATTAGATTTAAATTCATCATCCGTTTAACAGAACCAAAATTTAAATGTCCTAATCTATCATGCCAAACATTAGAAGTTTCAATTGCATTCACAACTGGAAATTCAGAAATTTTATTAGAACCAACAGTTTCAACTCTTAATTTAAATAAACCATCATCTAAATAACCTTTACCAACAAAAGTCCCATAATACAGAATTACGACTTTATTGGATTTAAAGTTCTTTCGTAACCCTCCCTAACTATTACAGAACCACTTATTATATTCCTCCTGATCGTTGGAACATGATGCACCCTTTGTAGTGATAGTATGCGCCCTGAAGGAAACTTCAAGTCCACGCGCCCTATCCCTAACACTTTAGCACCACTTGAATTTCCCATCGTCACGGATTTTCCATCAACAGGCTGATAAGACACAAATAGCAATTTATCAGCACATACATGCACATTTGCTCCAGTGTCTATTAGCCAATCAAATGGTTCATAAATAGTAAGAATTTCAGGTTTCAAGGAAACATACCCATCAACAGAGTTTTCTGGAGCTTTAGGTTCACTAGTATCCCCCACAACCATGTTTACCATAGCCAGAGCTCTAGTTTCACCAATGTCTCCCACAACCATGTTGACTGTAGCCGGTGTAGTAGACTCAGATTTGGCTTTGGACTTTTTAGTAGGACACTCCTTAGCCCAGTGACCCATCTGTCCACAAGTCCAGCATGGTTTGTTTGCCTTTGGTTTCTTTTTGTTTTTCGGTTTATTTATAAATTTCGAGTTTGGATTTATATGATTCACTTTTTTCTTTCCAGTTATCATATTTGCCTTAGGCTGGTACTCAACAGGAACACCATGAGTTTGGTTTTTGTGTTCCTCTTCGATACTTATGGCAATCATAAGATCATCAAGAGTCAGCTTTCCTTTTTGATGTTTCAATGTCATGCCAAAGTTTTCCCAAGATTTGGGAAACTTCTCAATGATTGACATAACCAGAAATTTTTCTTTAAGTTTCATTTCAGCATCAGAAAGAGCGTGCTCAAGATTTATCAGTTCATGCGTTTGTTCAGCTACAGACTTTCCTTCAACCATCTGAAACTTCAGGAACTTGGAAACAGAATACTTTTCGAGCCCTTGCTCTTCAGTATTATATTTCCTGTCCAATTCGTCCCAAAGAGACTTTGCTGTATATGAATCAGAACAGTACACGTCAAAGAGTACATTCGATAAAGCAGATAGAATGACTCCTCGACCAATTTGGTCCCGTTCTGACCATTCAGCTATTTGATCAGTCTTTGGGTCGGTTTCAGTTGGTACAGGTCTAGTCACCTGAATAACCGACAAAAGTCCCTTCATCGTAAACCAAATTTTCATGCGCTGTTGCCAACGCTTAAAAAATTGGCCTGAAAACTTTTCCGGTAAACCGGATAAGTCGACTTTTGTGGGTTGCATGGACACAGTACCGGAGCCTCCTGCAGATGACATGATAATTTTAAAACACGAAAATAATTTCTTCAAGATTGTTGGCAAAAACCGGTTTTAAGATTATCAAAACTTGAATACAAAATTGAAACTGAAACAAACAAACCAATATGAACAGTAAGGAAAATATAATTAGTTATATAAACCGAACAGATAAATTGAGATCAACTTATCTCTCAATTCTGTATAGTAACAGAATTGATCCAAACCAAATCGCAGAAATGTTTCTGCTTGCCTTGAAGAAATTATCGACCCACTTCCGGTGCAATTGGGAATCACGAACACTTCTTCCAGGATAATTTTGGTTACAAGAATTCCTCCACTGCACAGTAGCAGAAATCCTACCTCGAAGAACACTCAAAAGCAGAAAAGTAACCCAGAACTATTTTTCTCAGAAAGGATTTCGAGTGAGAGAGAACAGATTGTTGTTTCTGTTGGTGTGATTTTCAGTGCTGAAAGGCACTGATATATATAGGACTAGGGGGGAGCCTTTGGCCATTAAAATTCGTCTATTAAATCTAAATAAAACGGCTGAAACGTTTATTTGATTTAATTTCCGTAACTGCTCACTTTAAATTCTCGTAACTGAAAGCTGCAGAATTAACTTTGAGACTGTTACTGTTTTTCAATTTCGAATTTTAAATTCAAATCCAAATTTAATTCGAAATTCATCCAAGAGACGAGACAATTCGCCCAAACGCCCGAGCCCGAGCCCGAGCCCGAGCCGAGCCGAGCCCAGCCCAGCCCAGCCCAGCCCAGTTCAGTTCAGTTCAGTTCAGTTCAGTTCAGATCCGAGCCGAGCCGTTCAGATCCGAGCCGAGCCGTTCAGATCCGAGCCGAGCCGAGCCGAGCCGAGCCGAGCCGAGCCGAGTCGAGTCGGGCGGGCGGCGGCGGCGCGCGTGTGGTGTATTCATATGATCCCCTTTGTAAAGACTTATACCAAGTCTAAACACTTAAGTTCATATATACTAGTACACACAATTAATAAAAGTCAATGTGGGACATATGAAGAGTTTGTAACTCTTCAACTTCCTCACAAGGCCTTTAATAGTCTTGGACCTATGAGGGACAAGCCCACATACAATTATCTTTATTGAATTTTAATTTCCCCAATAAATCTATATATATAACATATTTATCTATGGATTCCAACCTTTAATTAGGTATCCATAAACATAATTACAACAGCAAAGGCAGCACTCTTTGCAGTGGAGTTTGCACGGACTCATCAGTGGGATTCTATCATTCTTGAAGGTGATTCGAACGTTATCATTACGGCAATACAGGTTAGTTCGGACTCAAGTGCAGATTTTGGCAATGTTATCTCCGATCTTAAGGACTTGGCTGCGGAATTTAGTTTTTTTCAAGCACAACATATTGGTCGAGAAGGGAATCGAGTGGCTCACGAAATAGCTAGATTATCTCGTGTCGTTACTTTTTCACTTGATGTTTTGCCGATTTCGGTCCTTAACATTGTTTCATCCGAAGCTCCTATATGAATGAAATCATCTTTTGCCTCTCAAAAAAACCAAAATAATTTTTGTTGACAATTATTAAACGAAAAAAGAAATTTTGATTATTGAAACACCTTAATGGGCCTTCGCAAATAAGTAAAGAATGGTGTCCCATCCGAGTTTTGGTTTTAGTCGTTGGTAGATAAACTTAAATGGGCCACAGCATTTTAAAACTATACTGCTAGCTGTTATATGACGTTCCAAAGCAAATCAAACATATTAAATACGAACCTAATTCGCAAATTGACAAATTGGTTCCATTTTTTTGTTCAGAACCAACGAATTGGTTTATTTAATTACATGTTTTTATTTTTCGCCCTACCTATCTGTCCTGAAAATGTTGGAATCAGGAAAGCAACCATGAGGTTTTGATTTTGGAGCTTCTACATATATATATAAAAAAACTCTGACTAAGTTAAGAAATTGTCTGATGAAGTATGTCACCAAAACAAATCAACGTCGCCGTTACGTTCTCGTTGCCTCAACAATTTGATTAATGTAATTTACTATTTTAGCCCACCTAGTACAGGGTTGTAAACGATCGAAATTAAATATTCTAGTTGTTTTGAACTTTGTATTGATCTTGAAATTATGTTTCAATTTAGTTTGATATTTAATGAGTTGGGTTTAAACGATCTCGAGTTGCGTATGAAGTAGCTTGATTATTTACACGTATATTTTTTTTTTAATTTTTAGTTTATGGATTCGAGCTAAAATCAAGCCTCAAAATTAATCAAACGAGAATTCTTGTTCAAACTTGATTGGTTTATATAACGAATTGAGCTCAAAACAGATTTTATTGAATGAGATCGAATTGAATATCAAATAGTTTAGCTTGATTTTCAACAGTAACCTGAGGCACACTCATGTAAATAAATCAATTGAAAACATCAAAAGGTTTCAGACATGTTTGCAGTTTGATATTTGAGAGAGTAGTTTGTGAGAGTGGTGGGGGATTTGTGAATAAATATCGATTTGCGTAACATTATTTATTTGGAACTTTGGAAGAGTACTTTGAGAAATAAAGTTTATGTGAGATAATTTGTGTAATAGATAGATTACATTATGTCAAATTGAAGAAGAGTTAGTGTAGATTTTACTTAGATATAAGAAAATTATTGCTTGTTTGGCTTTTGAAATAGTACTTTGAGAAAATTGAGAGAAAATAAATTTATTTAAAAAAGTAAAAATAATATTTATCTCATTTTTTCCAAACACAAAAACTTTTTGGAAGATGCCAAACAAACATGTCCTTCAATTTTTAATTAATCAAGACCAAAATATTCATTACTTTATATTTTAGTATATTTATTTGTTACAAAATATATATATATTACGGAAACAAAAATTTAATTCATATAGTCCCTCCGTCTCATTCTCATTATTAATTTTAATTCATAAACGAAGTATATGTTTTTCTGCTTGTGCGTTTTTTTTCCTGCTTGTGTTGTCGGTGTAGCACGAATTTTCCGTCTTTAATTATGATCTTATATTCTTATCCCATGCTCTCCGTGTGAAAATGGTACCATCAAATTCCAAAACATGATCCCGACCGTTCGTATTTGTTCTTGGATCAATTTCCCAGATTGAAAAACTGGATGCATATGATTGAATATACATATACTAGTACATATGTATTTAAATTTAATACAAATCTATTATTGTAATCCATATAATAAAAATATGATTGGTATATTCTGCTTCAAAGACATGCGACAACTTCGATCAATGGTATTATAATTCCTTATTTTTATAAGTATATAACTTATTTTTCTTGATGTCCATATTGCACGATCAATTTATAATATGGAACTTCACATAGGATAATATTATTGATTCAAGATTTCTTTATAAATTTAAAAAATGTTAGACTAATTAGTACCGTACGTAGTGTCTCAGATTTAATTTATAGTTTTACGAGTGTCATATATATTTACATCCATCCAAGGTGGTTGAGTCAAGTGATAGTGACTTGTGATCCTCAGATGCGAGACTTAAATTCGAATCCTACTGAAGACACCACATTGAGGAGGACTTATACCTTTTGCACTCTTTGATCCGAATTGTAAAAGCTATAAAAAGTTTAATTATTTCTATAATTGAAGAAAATTGATGTCACATTGACTCAACGTAATTGATAACCTAAATTATTGGCCTCTCTAAAGAGCTTTGGTCTTGCAAGGATTTAGCTTTTGTCATTTAATTATCAAATTATGATTACATAGATTCTATTTAGTTCAATATAATACGTCTAATTAGAAGGCTAAACTAGCATGATTGATGCATGTGTTCTTGTGTCTTTTGACTTGAGCAGAAAATGCTGAATTAGTAGTCTATTAAGGGGGCCATGTTTAGCTCACCTAATTCTATTCTTCAACAAAAGTTCTTTTTTCAATAATCACAGTTAAGATTGGACATTGAGTATATACCCCACAAGCAAAGAAATTTTGTAACATTAATTTGCATCTCATTTTTGTGTGTATGATTCAACATTTATGCATACTTAATTTACTCGGAAATAAATACTCAAATAAGCTACTTAGTTGGAGCATATTTTGTAATTTCAAACATATGGTTAAGATTATCTAAAAAAAGCATATTGTTAGGATTAAATGTTCCACACAAACTTAATATAAAGATAAATAGTCATCATAATATCTTAAGCTATCATTTAAGATGAGTTAGATTCATTCCATAAGAACCTAGCCCAAGTCAGGTGGATCTATACATTCCTAGATATATTTTGTGGACAGTGGACATCAATAAATTATAGGGTAAATGAATTTATTTTCTACATTAATAAATTTAATAAAATTCATATTCTTCTACAAATCCAATATTTTTAATTTAACAAAGTTTATATTGTATTATAAATTCAATATTTATTAATGCAATAAAAATATATATATATATTTGATTAGTGTACATATAATTTGTTATTATAGAAATCATATTATTAATAATAATGTATAAAAAAATTGCAATATTTATTGAAATTTATGGACAATTACAAATTATATCAATTATTGTGGTACTAAATATATGATAATTTTTTTTATGATTTATAAGATATAGCAATTAACACCTAAATTTTAATTATAACATATTATAAATATTACAAATAACCCCAAGAACAAAATTGAAATATTTTAGGGGCGATCGAGGAGTTAATTGCATGGATCAAATTTTCATCTTTTTCTTCGAAAACATCGAAAAGTTTCCGTTTTTTAATCAAACGAAACGAAAATATGATGTAATCCTGAAACTATTTATTTGCCTTAAACTCTGTTATATATCTAAATTTAGTAACTTTTATTACAATTTTTCCTTAGTGTTTCCGAAACATTTTCGAAAAGTCTCGAAAAGTTTTCAATATTTGGATGACCGCAACATACACTCGAAACGAAATTTTGATCCATGGTTAATTGTAAGAAGATGACAAACATGAGGGATATAATTAGGCCTTACATGAAGGGGAGTATCTACAATTTACCGAAATTATACAATGATTTAGTACACCAAGTGACATGCTAATGCATGTTGGTTTAGCGTTTACAGGCTAAATGCATGCTGGATTTCCAACTCTCTTTTGTGAAATTAGATATGAATTACTTTGTTCATTCACTGGACGAATCAAAAAATACATGAAGAAAAACTAAATCGACTCTTGCTGCACGATATTATCTCTACTAAAGTAAGGGGTAAATTTATTATTTTTTAAAGAAAAATCCTCCAAAGTCCAAACCTTAATTAATTTCTCTCTAAACATATGAACGATTTCTTTACATAATTAATTATACGATGCTGGATTTGGCTGCTGTCTTGTTTGTAATGGATTCCAAACTCTATCGGCCATGAATAAATCTATTTGCATATATACGATTAATATATAACAAATCTTTTCGATCGAATTCAGAAAAAATCTTTCTTTAGGTTAAATTTTCTTACTCAGTTGATCTTATGAATTTAGAGACAGTTTCACTGAAGCAGGCATAATAGGTCTCAGTTTGTGGACCGACCTGACCTCATATACTCCACACATTATTAACGTTAGAACTTCTTATGGGTCAATTTTGTATCACCAGAGTCGATAATAAAGTCAACCAAATAAAGTATTCTTGTCGTTTGAAATTAATCAACATATTTTTTGGGTAAGAAACTTCATAACGAATCATTATTCTATGGTAAAATATCAAAAATCTTCTCTTTAATGATTGTTGGGTATAGTTTATACATTTTCTTCTATCTTTCTCATTTTTTTATTATTGATCTTGAACTTCAGAAGAAAGGAAAAATTCGAAAAAAATGTCTGACGCGCCTTGAAAAAGAATAAAACTTGGAAAACAAATAAAAAAATATTTTTTAATGATCATTTTATTACCATATGTGATATTATCTAATGATCGCTTTACCTCCCCAGATTTCATCCAAGAATAGGAGGGAAGGAGGCGATAAGCCATTTTTATGGGTAATGCCATTTGATTTATTATTTGGGGTAAACTGTTTTTTAGAAACAATACATGAGGTCATTTACATAATAATCCTTCATTTTTTTTAGAAACTTAAGCCAAAAGCTTTAAACTTTAATGCCATCTTCAGGCTTCATCAGTTTGTATGATAATCCATAGAATATTGTAAAGGTATCAGGAAACAGTACCCTTAAATTAAAGAGACCAAATGTGCAGACGCCCATATAGTATATAAGAACTCATTGCTATATTTATCGCGAAAAAATATTTTAGCTCCTTTATTATGACACTTTATTTTCTAAGGAGCAAATTACATCCTATTCTGTACCATCAATTTCAGTCCATACTTGGCCAAAATTCAAAATAATGTTCATAAATTGTATGCGTCGCAAAATTGTTTGCCCCTAAAGAAGATGCAATAACTTTCATAAATATATTGTTTACATAGCTGGCAATTTCCGGGCATCAATTTAATTTCCAGCAAAATAGAGACTGATTTTGCTGGATTTTTGCTCGCCGAAATACTCCTTATCCCATATCCCTAAGAAAGTTAAAGTACATAAAATATTTTTTTCCTTTATTAATTTAATGGTAAGTAGAAAGATGAAAACAATGAACACTGATACTAAAATGGAAGTTTATGCAAAACTCAAAATTATATTCACATTTATCAAAAAGGAAGTTTATTTTCACAACTGGCATTATCAGCCAACATAATCAAGATTTGTGACTGTAATAATTTATTAAATTACTTCTAGGAACTTCAGATCATGCTTCTAACTTCTAAGGTATTTAATCCCTAAGCTACTAAGCTAATCCAATTTTTAATTTTCAAATGAAAATGGGAACAACATTATTTTACTTATGACATCTCTAATGACTAGTGGGGAGATGCCCTAGAGGGTATATGGGGGGGAGGAGGAAAAAAATTTCATCTTTAAATGAATAGGGGGAAGGGGGTATACGGACTAGAGGGACCTTGAAGGGAGGGGGAGGGGGAGCTTCTCCCATCCAAGCCCCCTCCTTCACATGCTATTTTTTTTTTGTGATTTTATTTTGTGTTATTTAGTTTTTTTTATCTTTATTTAAAAATAAAAAATTCCTAAAATTTGTATATTATTTGTGGATAATTATTTTTAATTATTTAAATATAACTTTCATTTCATTAAATTAACACTATTACTATAATATTGATTTATTTTATTAATTTTGGGGTTGTATTTATCACCCAAAAATAATTCTTTCTAAAAGTTTAAAATAATACGATACAATCATGAAATCATGTTTGACTAAAACATAGACGAATATAGATGAAATGATGAATTTTCTTATATGAATTAATTTAATATTTGATGTAATTATTTATTTTCTAAGTTCCCTAATGTACTTTTGATTTTAAATTTATTTTTGGTGTAATAATAATAATAATAATAATGGAGAAGGATAAAATTTATTATTGAATGAGTTTGATAGAATGAGTCATTAGAGATGACTAAGAAACTAGGGAGAGAGGGAGGGGGAGGGGGAGGGGGAGAGGGAGAGGTATTCCCTCTCGGAGTCATTAGAGATGCTCTTAATATATATTTAATTAACTAATAAATTGTTCATATAATCTTAAATATACTATCCCTAACAAGCATTTATAACTTTATTAGAACAGACAGACTCAAATAAAATATAAATGTTCATACTCAATCTGTCATTAAGTGCTAGAACGATATTAATTCTGCATAACCATATGAATCCCTTAAAAAAAAAAAGTATAGAACAACAACTCACGCTTCAGTATACTTTCTCCATTTTAATTTGATGCAAAATCTAATAAAATGTTGAAAAAGTTCAAATTTCGGGTTTAGATTAACTTACGTACATCCTATTTTTAACTAGATGAAGAAAAAAAAGGACATTTTAGGTAGCTGAATAGTATTCTAGAACTTTCCAGCAAATAAATAAGAAGCAAACGAAATTAGATAAATTGAGAAGTAACAACTAACAAATAGTACTTCACGTAAATTAAATGCGCGCAGAGAAGACCAACAACATTCGAGTTTATCAAACTTAATGCATATGGAAATTAATTGATAATCGAGAAAATTAATACAGCAAACAAAATATTGTTTGTTCTTCAGATTCATAGAGCAAAAACAAACTTCTGTAAGTATGCATCTACGAAATTAATTAAAAATAAAAATAAAAGAGATCTAGGATAGTTAATAAAACTGATAAAAAAAAAAAAAAAGATATTTGCCTGGCTCCATTCTGTTTGCCTCTTCCTAATTTTTTTTTTCCTTTTTTCTGTTTCTCAACGGGAAACTGTAAGAACCAGTAAGAGCCCTAAACGAAAAACCGTAGTATAATACTTCACCTTCAAAATGCTAGAAATTTTCTCCATTCTTCTTCGGGCAAGGGTAGATCGGTCAATGCAAGTAAGAAGCTGAAGAGATGAAAATCATAAATGGCGGTGTTTTGTTGAAACATTAAATTCTGTTAATACCCCCCTCTCTCTCTCTCTCTGTGGAAATACAGATATAGATATATATATAGTGGGATGTATGTATGTAAAATGTAAGTATAGAGCAGCATTATTAATTAATTATTACATTTTGCCTCTTCAGATTTCCACCATAATGTTTGGGGGGTGGGGGGACGTTGGGGAGTGGGAGAAGGCGAAGGGGCGGGGGGTGGTTTTAAAGGGGGGTGGGGCCCGGCCGGAAGAAGAAAGAAATGGACATTTTGTCGATTCGGGTTTGTTGTTTGTTTGTTCACGCTCTTTTTACTCGCTCGTGTATTTCTTATTCTACTCGCTTTTGTTACTTTGATACCCCACTCGCCGTAGAAGCTAAGCCACGTCTTCAATTTACATTTTTTCCATGAATTAAATTTTTTACTCGTTGTTATGTTTTTGCAGATTAACATCAGAAATTCATTGTAGTTTTTCGACGAATATTTATAAAATTTTAAGTCAAAGAAATCGAAATTACTTTGCATTTGTATTTATGTTTCAATTGAATCAAAAATAGAAAAATTTCTTTATTTTTATAAGAGTGTATGGAAATTTTAATTCATGAGTTCTTTTAATTTTGTTTGTATATGTACCATTCATGGAGGTAAATAAACAAGTCCTAGATTTTGTTTATGGATATATCTATGAAGAAAAGTAGGGATGAAAAACATTGTTGTATCAACAACCCAATAATATTACAATGATGATTTGGGCTCTAATTTAAATTTTAATTAACTTAATTACTATTAAAACATATTAAATGAAGAGTAAATAACAGTTTTGATTGTTCTTATGGACAAATTTTTGCACGTTCATATCTCTTAAATTTTTCGTAGCAGATTCATTCATCTTATTAATGTAGTCTATCACATTCGTCTATCTTAAATTTTTCGTAGCAGATGCTTTCCTCTTATCAATAGTGTAACACATTTTTCTCTATTAAAATTCAAAATACATCAATTTTCGTCCATTTTAGGATGTATTTTGGTACCAAATTATGTATTTTGGATTTAAGAGGGACGAATCTATTACACTACATTGATAAACGGGACAAATCTACTAAAAATTTAAAAGGAATGAAAGTGCAAATATTAATCCATAAGGATGACCGAAAGTGCTACTTACTCTCAAATGAATCTAGTTATATGAATGGATCTATATGCATTTTAGCAAAGTTGAGTTTAAAATGAAATACTACTGCCATTTTACCTTTCTTTTCAAGACTCGGCAACAAGGCCTCTCACAATCTCGTAAATTGATGAAAACTTTGTAATTGGAAAGGCCCTATCCCCCCCTCCCTCATTCCCCCTGATGTTTTTGTAGATTTTTGTTTTCCTAATTTTCCTAGAACTTCTGTCTCAAACTTATTTTCGATTATTTATGCTTAATCATTTGTTTATCAAAAAAAAAAAAAAAGCGAGGGTTGTACTCCGGGCCATTGCATGGAAAATTATAACCTTTCTTCCGTGTAGTACTTTATCAATAATGCAATTATCTCAAAATATTTTGCCTAGGCATAATTATGTAAAACATAGTTTGAACTTTGAAGGGTATTTTAACTTTAAATAGAAGCCACTAAATATGTTCCTCTCTTCTTCTTCTTCTCTTTTTTTTTTTAATCTATGTTCCTATTGCTGGGAAAATACTTATAATAATCATTCTCTTACATGTTATTCTGTTTTATTATTTTATTGCTTTGCTTCAATTTTTAGTGCCTAGCCAAATATATAACGTTTAAAAGTATTTTTTGCTCATACTAGCTAGTCACTCCAACAAAAAATTAAGTTATAGCTAGGACTAGGAGATGCATGCTTTAGAAGTAAGTTAACATCAAATTAATTTCATTTTAAATACTTTTAAAAGTAAAGTAATATTTATTTAAATAAACCTAGTAGGAAAGAAGCCAAATTAATTATAAATATTTTTACTCGCGGAGATGGAGAAGAACATTCCATATGATGATATATAGAAAATGGGCGGTGAACGGCCGCTTTCAACTTTATCTTGTGTCTGTTTTATCCGGTAAGACATAAGACTCTCACTTTCAAAATTATGATGATATCAATGATGTGAGCTTTCATCCACTAAAAATGCCTCTGCAACTATCATTCTTCCCATTGCATTGTTCCCAATATGGATTTTGCTTTGTACCACACAGCTCTTTTATTTTTCTTTCAATCTTCCCATCATTATGCTTTGGACTGTTTTTCGAGTTTCTGACAACTTTTATGGGCTTATTTGGAAGAGTTTTGGCCTAGTTTAGCAGACCTCGTAAAACTGAATCATAGCTCTTTCAAATGTAGTTTGACAAAATTCATTAACTCAATTCAAATAGTATTTTAAAAGTTTCACCGTAACCATCAAAATCCGCAAAATTGAGCCAAAGCTCTTCCAAATAACCCTAAGAGTTTCTGAATAATAAAACAGATATATACTTCTATTAAAGATTTCATTGTTATCTTATTTTTTAGTTTTATATGTTCAATTTTTTAGTGAAACGATGGATATATCATTACATTATAAAATTTATTCGAATGCTAAAAAAATACACGAAATATCACTAATGAAACCAATATTTAACTATAAATTAAATAACCCACAGTTTTAGTAGATTCTAACTCAAACCTTAACTTTGCCATCATACTAGGTCTTCTTTGCTATACCATAAATATTGATTTGACATTAACAATTTACTTTAAGTATCTCTACTTAATTACTAAAACACTAATCAAACTCATTTATTTTTAATCATAATATAATTATTAACTTTATTATCAAACTTTTTTAAAACTAATTCTAATTTCTTTTTTCCTTTTTTTATTTAAGTATATGAAAATCCTTTCATTGTTTTAAGTTGGAGACATTTACCACTTCATTCGCTATAAGTGCGAATGTTCTTCACGTTTTATAGCGAAAACGATAATTATACCCTTAAATGTTAATTAACAATAACCTTGTTAATTAAAAGATTGCCGATAACCCTTATGTCTCTTTTAAAAAAATGGTGATAAGTCACCTTGCCGACTTATGGGGATATATTTGTTTATTTATTTGCGGTCAACTCTAAACTTATTAAATGGGTGTTGCCAATTAATAAAATGTTACTCATATAGAGTGTTTTACTAATAATACGAGTTATTTTTGCATTTTACTCCATATTTTAAATACTCTGAAAAACAAAGGTTAATTTGTCTTACAAATTTCGTTGGAAATTTGGAATCCTAATTTCTAATGTGAATATAGTAAAACTTTGTTAGGCTAGGTTCTTGATTGAGCTATGTAACTAAAACCCTATAATTTAATCACGTGTTTAGATAGATGCAGGCCGGTTTAGGCTTATATAAGACGATCATAATTACAAACGTGTTGTCTTTAGTCTTTTAATGAACTTGCTAGAAAAATAAAAAGGTTTTTGAATGATGATTTTATTTATTCTAATAAAACGGTAGGAATGAAGGACAGCCAAAGGCACCCAATTTGGAAAGCAAAGTGTGGGTATGGTGCCTTAAACGTCAAACTGATTTCAGAAATCTAAAGCAAATAATCATTTGCCCCTTTGAATTGCTCCACAATTGGCAATGATGAATCAATGTCCCTTTTGTGTCTTCTAGAAACCCACCACTTTCTTTCAATAACTTGCCTTGTAGTCTCCTCTTGCTAATGCATTGCTAGATAGTGGGCAATATAAGTACAATTTTTAGGCGGAAATGAGTTGAGTAATGCACATTTAAAATTTAGATTTTTTTAAAAAAAAAAAAAAAAAAGTAACAATGTGTTTGAGTTTATTTCATTTTTATGAAATCAAATGTGAAGCATATAATGAACTGAGTTTCAAATAGCGTAATTTGATTTTTAGTTCTAATTATTGTCCACTCTCTCAAGCATCCATTTTCTCTACATTTTCTTAATGCAACATTACGTTTTCCAAAGCTAATAGAAAATGTCATCAATTTCATGTTCCTAGGACAACGAGACCATAGCCTAGTGGTTAAACTGAGCCCCAAGATCAATAGGTCTTGAGTTCGATTCCCATTAGTTAGAGAGATTACTAGTTTTAGTTTATTACTAGTATTTGTATTTACTTTATCTTTGTACTTGGCAGTAATTAGAGATATCAAAATGTAATTGAAAAATTATTATGTAATAATTGATGTATTGACGTGTTCATCGTTTTGAAAAAGAAAAAAAACTTGTTTCACCTAAAGAAAAATCTAAGCATGGTCTATTTTGAAGTTGTCATTTATCGTGTTGTTTGATTTTCTTTTCCTAATGATATTCAAATATTAGATTAACTTGATATTTGTTACATAATTTAGTAAGTTCTAAATTAGTTTTTCTTATTGATATTTTCATTATTGAGGAATGGAAATCGACATATAGTGCATAAGCCACTATTATCTCCTATTATGAAAGGTTGTCTTCGTGCTGCGAGTCTGCGACTTGAACGATGTGGCTGAACTCGTTCAGGTCGCGGCCAATTTGGTTACGAATACTCTTTATGTATATTTGTGAAAAATATTAACTTTAATAAAATTTGACAATTTACACGCTTTTTTGACACTTGAAGTTCAGGATGACTTTCTCTTGGTTTTTTTATTCAGAAAATTAGCAGCTAATTAATGTAGGATTTTTTACATATGAATTGGTAATAGTTAATAAACTTTGGTTAACTTTCGAGTAGTTATTAACAATCAAACCAAACCACTTAATTAATACTCGATTTTGATAAAACCTCATTTATACTTACCTGGTCATACAGATAATACAAACTTAAACATTACTCCCTCCATTTCATAATATCTGTCGCTTTGAGAAGTTTTTCTTGTGCCATATTATCTGTTACTTTGTATTTTCAATAAAGCTTTAATTACTTTTTTTTTTCATTTTTGCCTTTATGCTCATAATTTTTCTCAAACATTAATTGACTCTTTATCACCTCTGTTTGTCTCTCTTTTCTTAATCATGATCAATTCCAAAACAATTTTCATATTTCCAAAGCCACGTAAAACAGAAAATTGAAGTTTATTTAATATACTCATAAAGATTGGAGATTAATTGACTTCAACTTGTTTTCTTTAGATGGACAATAAAAAAACAAAAAGTAACATGGAAGAAAAGAACATAAAGATTGAAGATTCAATGGTTTTTGAAGAGGAAGTTGATGATAATGAAAACTCAATGCCTGTTCAAGAATCCAAGAATTTTAATTTCAATGTATTGCCGATCGTTCTTCCAAACCAAAAATTTTCAAGTTGAATTGATCAAATAATGAATTCTGGATATAAATTTTGGAGGGAAGAAATAATAAAAGTAATGGGTGATTAACCTTGAGATAATTAAGGGACATGGAAAAAAATATTTTGGAGAAAGTGACCGAATACAAATGGAAGTAGTTAATGAGATAATTAAGGAATATGGAGTATATTTGAGTAGTTAATAGAGAGAGTTAGTGGATAATAGTAATTAATTAAAAAGGGTATGTTAGTCTTTTTTAATTTTTTTCTTAGAATTCAGCCATATTCGATGAATTCCTTAATTTATGTGCATACACGTGAAAAGACAAATAATATGAAACAGATTGAGTATTTTTTTATGATAATTTTTAAGTTTGACTCAGTTTGACTTAGTCAGCTCAAATTGACAAATATATTAGTTGGAAATGAAAATAGTGCATGGGCCGACTAGGTAGCCCCAATCACAAAAGATGGCTTTGGTCCAATTTTCCTGGTGGTTAATTATACTGATAAAATATTACTTGATCCATTTATTTCAACAGGCTAATAAGTTTTCCCTCTAGGCTCTAGCTTTTGTTTTCGTTTTGTTCTCAGACAAGTTTGGGAATAACAGTTCTGTAATAGAATATTTAAGGCCCAGTATAGCAAGCACCAAAAGTAAAGAGGGTTAATTTTGCAAGCCCATCTTGAATAATCTAATATCTTATTGTTTCTGTTGAAAATGATGTATGGAAATTTAAATAATTTACTTGATTTAATAGGGGATATTATATCATAGAAAACCCAAATATTAGAAATAGTAAGTCAATACAGCAAGGGGTCAATTTGTAGGATTTAATAGGGGATATTATATCATATTATACGTGTTAATATGGGATGAATTAAATCCTTACGATCCGATATTGAGACTATATTATAATCCTCCCAGACAAGGGTGGATTAATTAATCCTGGGTGAATATGGATTCGGTGAAATATCACTTATAATCTCAAATTTACATATTACATATTTTAACATACCATAAATTCTTCTTATAACTTTGAAAATAGAAACTCATTCTTCATAAATTAATTACAAATTAAAATCTATATAAATTTACAATTAACATCCAGACATTCGAACTAAAACATTGAATAAAACCTTTATCAAATGTTACTCTTATATGTATTATACAAATGACTTCGATGAATTGATATATCTTAACTAAATAATATGTTCAATTAAGTAGTGAAAATATATTAATATATGCCTAAACTCATAACTCCACCAAACATATTGCAATTGATTGTTTTAATGTAATATGACTCAATCAAATCTACCAAACATATTATTAATATGACATTCAATTCGGCTCCGATATAATCCAACTTAATCTCGTATACCCTACCAAACAGCCCCATATATATTATACCACAATACAGAATCAATAATCAACGATAAAAAGTAGAAACTATTGTAAATTTATTGTGCCCAGTTGCCAAATGAATTTCTTTTTCTAATGATAAAAGAATTACACGATCGTCTTGATTTAATCATTAATAAATTACACATTATCTGATCCATTTTGAACCCATTAATTAAACCTAGAGTCAACTCGGTTAATCAAATCGAAAAATACTTGAATCCAATTACCCGAAGCAATTATTTTAGTGAGCTATCCATATTACGCATCCCAACAAGGAAGCTGAGTCGTCATCTCTAATTATTTACTGATTTTGCCCCATCCCATTTTATTCCATTTGTAAATATATATATATCTTTACACACGCACACGTTTCATACAACGGCAACCAATTTGTTCTTTCTTTTTGATAATAATTTGCGAATTCAAACTTTGATTTTGAGAAGAATTCGTTGAATACAAGTATGCAGCGGGGTTCCGATATTCATCAACGTATAGCCCGAATATCAGCTCATCTTAATCCTCCCACTAATCATCTCCAGGTATTATTGATTTCATTTCCACTCAATTTGATTGCCTTACTTGACTCGAGATGGGTATTCATCGTTGGAAATTTTGTATTCCTGAACAATTGAAATGGATTAAGTTTACTTGATTTTATTTATTGAAAATTGGTCGGAAAATAATGGAAGTTACAGAGAAGTAGGGGTTTAAATGAGGAAAATAGTGTTGAACAACACACTGATCATGTTTCGTTTGAATCTTATCTTGAGCATGAAATTTCATTGTGTTTGAGGTTGTTTTGATTAATAAACAAATTGAACTCAAAGAGAGTTTTTATGGAATTGAAATTTTGTATGGAGCTTGAAATTGTGTGAGAGTTTGGCTTGATTGTTAAATGAATCAAGCTCAAGTGAGTTTCTATGGAACGAGCTCGAGTGGCTTTGTATTTCTAGGTTACTTTGTTAATTTTTAATTTATCGAGACGAGTTCAAACCGAGCTTTAGAAGTTTTAGTAAAAATGTCGTTCAAGCTTGTTTGATATGTATAAATGATACGTATAATGAATTGAGCTCAAACAATTTTTGTTGAGATGAGCCCAAGTCAAATATTGATTGGCTTGATTTGATTTCAATCTTATTGAAGTATTTTTTCAAATTTGGGATTAAAGGTGGAGGGGAGTTGCAATATATGGCGGGCAGATTGCAGGGCTAAAGGAGGGTCTCCGGGTTTCAAAGTGGCAATATTAGGGGCAGCGGGCGGCATAGGGCAGCCTCTAGCAATGCTTATGAAGATGAACCCATTGGTTTCAGTTCTTCATCTTTATGACGTAGTCAACAGTCCAGGTGTCACCTCAGATATTAGTCACATGGACACTGGTGCTGTGGTAAATCTATATTTTCCTATATACTGTTACTAATTCAGGTTGTGATTTCAATTATTATTTGTCATGTTAACGCGTTGGGGGAATAGATTGGCTTTAACCCTTTAGATCAACACCTTTGAGTTGTTCTTGAATCGAGGATTTGCACATGAAAAAAATGGAATAAGAAAATAAAATCAACCTTTAGATATCTATCTGGTTTTCCTTGATTGTAGGTCGGACTTGTCGCCTCATATACTTCTACTTTGTGAAATATATTGTCCGGTTTTTCTTTAGATTAGAAAAATAATAACTGCAGCATCAAATATCTATGGAGTTGTTCAAATTAGAACTTGACCGAATCTTTTGATATCTAGGTACGAGGTTTTCTTGGTCAACAGCAATTGGAGGATGCACTTACTGGCATGGACCTTGTGGTAATTCCTGCTGGTGTTCCTAGGAAACCTGGAATGACTAGAGATGATCTTTTTAACATCAATGCAGGAATAGTTAAGACACTTTGTGAAGGAATTGCTAAGTGCTGTCCTAACGCCATTGTTAACGTAATCAGCAATCCCGTGAACTCTACGGTTCCAATTGCAGCTGAGGTTTTCAAGAAGGCTGGCACCTTTGATCCAAAACGGCTTCTAGGTGTCACAATGCTCGATGTAGTCAGAGCTAATACATTTGTGGTAAAGAGTAATTTGTTTTAGCATTTGTACTGATAATCATCTCTACCGATTTCATTATGGACATATTGTTTTCGTACATGAAGGCTGAAGTTTTGGGGCTAGATCCACGTGAAGTTAATGTTCCAGTAGTAGGAGGCCATGCTGGTGTGACGATTTTGCCCCTTCTCTCCCAGGTTGAGAATCGAGATAAATAACATGGCTTTTACTCTAATTATGCTAGATTTTTTCATCAGTTAACTTTTGTTGTTGTTGGGATTTAGGTTAAACCTCCATGTTCATTCACCCAAGAAGAGATTGAGTATCTGACATCTCGAATCCAGAATGGTGGGACTGAAGTTGTTGAGGTAGGCTTGCTCTTCGAAAACAAATTTTTACTCTATTGGAATCTGAAACATATGGTAGTTTCTAAATGGTTTGTTTTCCTTATAACTTTATATGAACCATTGTTTTGATGCATGTCTCGCGTCTGGTTTATAGTTTTTTATTCCTAGATGAATATCCTTAATCACTTAACTAAGTTGTTTGATTTTGATGAGGTGCCCTCGGCATCTAACAACTATGATTTTCATTTAATTATTCCATATATATACTTAAACCTCTGGAAAAATATCAATTTCTTCTTCTTTTCCGTAACACTGAAGCAATGATTTGCAGGCCAAAGCTGGCGCAGGTTCTGCAACTCTCTCCATGGTAGGTTGCAGTTCTATTACTCCTATTTCTTATCCTTTTTCACCAAACTATCAAATATTTAGGAATAATTGGTAAACCTGTTTATATTACAGGCTTACGCAGCTGTGAAATTTGCTGATGCTTGCCTGCGAGGATTAAGGGGAGACGCTGGTGTTGTTGAATGTGCATTTGTGTCTTCTCAGGCACAGTCTCCTTTACATTTCCTATTTGGATGTTCATTCTTTTTTCATTCTTTGGATATGTTAATAAATTATTTGAGTTTTTGTCCTCTCTCAGGTTACGGAACTTCCATTCTTTGCTTCGAAAGTGCGACTTGGGCGTAATGGAGTTGAAGAGATCTACGCACTTGGTCCCTTAAATGCACACGAAAGGTATTCCAAAATATGATCAATGTGCACTACTTATCGTTTGTTCCAAGTTTGTTCACACGTCGAAAATCTTTATACGGATATAATTTTTTTGTTAAAATATTCGCAGGGTTGGATTGGAGAAAGCAAAGAAAGAGTTGGCTTCAAGCATTGAGAAGGGTGTTTCCTTTGTAGGAAAATGAGCACAGGGATTATGTGGATTTTGTATCATTGTATGCTTCTCTGAATAAATGGTTAGTGTAGTTTTACACATCTCATTTACCCATTCAAAAAATTGAAAATAAAGAGACTCCATTTTATTCAACTTCTTACTATTGATTTTTTTGTTACAAATAAATTTCTGGTAGATAAAATCATTAAACCTAAACTCAACCCATACCCATTAGAAATCTGACCCATGTGTCAACTGGGCCAGTCTGGTTCAGCCCAGTTAAATCCCCCATATTCCCATACGTCCACCAGAAACGTTGGGCCTGCATAGATCAAGCTAAGCCCAGCATATGCTAGGTCCAGCTCAAGGCCAACTATATTTAACCTTTCCTTATAATTTATAAAGGTAATGCCAATTTTATTACTTCGGTTGAATTACATCTAATTATTTACCTATTTAAGTGATCAAACTCCACTACTTTTCACAAAAAAAATCATTTTTTGTTACTAATTGGACCCATTTCAGAGTTTTTTTTTTGTTAAAAAGAAAAAGATAATTGTACATAGACCATGGAGCTTATAAAATTAGAAATATATAATATTTTAACATAGCTGAGAATATCGAAATATGTCTATTTCAAATTATTATAGTGAAAATACTGATCACCAAATATAACTAGTAGTATTCAAAAACCCTTATCGTAAGATATAGCTCACTTACGGGTCAGAGCATACCAGCGCGATTGAATTAATCTCAACTAGAGCCCAGTACAGACCCAAAGCAGCTCCTTCAATATGCTGGGCCTAACGGGCCTGGATCCGACTTCTCAGCCTGGTCCAAACCCGACACGATATCTATTTACCTACCCCTCGTACAATAAAGTTTTTTGGATCAAAGAAAACGTTCACTTTTATATTGAGCCTTTGACTATTAATTGATACGACAGGCACCTGCACTCATGGAAACTCTAATTTTGTTTCAGAAATAAAATTTTGAATAGTAGAAATTATAGGTAACTCAGAAGCATACATAATGATTAAAGATCAATGTTTAGGCCTCGTGCAGTTTCATCATACGTACCCTACAACTCTGTACATTGTCGGCTTTATCTGCTGTACATTGAATCATAATATCATATCATAGCCTTGAAAAAAAGAAAAGCATATGTTCTTTCTTTGTTATGTGTTGTAATCATATATAATTGCATTCTTATTCTCATTCTTTTACACTATTTTGGATTTTTTTCAAATGGTCCATATTTAGTTGGATTTGTCTACCGTGCAACTAGCTTGGAATTAACATAATTGATTTCAAATAAATTTCATTTGTGTATGGAATTAGTGAGTATATACATATGTTGTGCTTATTAATTCATTTGTCTATAAGTTGAGATTAAAATAAACTACTCCCTCCGTTCTATTGTTTTTGCTCTTATTTTCTTTTTGGGATGTTCCAAAATATAACTTCTTTTCTCTCTTAAAAAATAACAAAAGTTTATTTTTTTAACAAATTATCTAAAACTCCGTGTCAAACTTAAAGGGAGAAAAAAATATGGGACGAAGAGAGTATAATAGTGTGTGAATCGAAGATATTTTCTTGTATAAATTAATTATTGGAGATGAGATGAGATGGAAACCATGTTACTAGTAAAATATTGTCCATGAATTCCATATCCATTTGATTTACATGACAAATGTTCCTCAACTAACTTTAAGCTAAAATATTATATATATTAATTGTACTATATGTTAGTGGGAAAATCTCTCTTTTGTTTCACTTTACAGCTCTATCCCTTTGTCTCTCTTGCAATGCATCCCACTACGCAGTTTACGTTGAATTTTTTACACTTTCAAACATCAAACCCCATTCCCTCCTCTACCACTTTATACTTTTCAGTGGATTGATTTCCATTCTACAATATATGTACATGTGATTTTACGGTTTTACCCCTAATGTGATGAAGGGTTTAAATTCATTCGTTTGTTCATCATCCATCCTGAAAAACATTTAAGGCCTATTTGAATGGGTTTTTGCGGGTTTCAGTTTTAAAGAAATGATTTGGGTGGTTTTTTATGAAACCTTTAGTATCCCATTTTGTTAGATTTTGAATGTTGGATTTCGTGGTTCTAAAAAAGTTAAAATCCATTTGAATTGATTTTGGTTTGGTTTTATATGTGGGTGTGGGGAAAAATAAGTGGTAGGTGTCAAACTAATGTTTTATTCAGAAAAATTGGAAAAAAAATGGATGGTAAGTATCAAATCAAGGTTTTACAGATTTCAAGAATTTGGGTATAGATTTTGGTAAATAAGTTTGTGATGAGTTTCATGTACCTGGCGAAAACTCATTTGTAAAGGTTTTGGCCTGGTCTGGCAAAACCCATGAGACGGAGCCATATACCATTCACATAGAATCTTAGTATTACATTATCTATTTTCTGCCTATAAATTCAATTGAAATGCATTAGTACATAAGTAGAAGATGAAAAAAATGATTAAATCCATGGAGCTTTTCGACGCAAAAGTCTAATATCTAATTTTCTTTATTTTTATGAATTATACGGGCATTTTGTAAAAAACACTAGCTCTTAATAATTGGGATTTGTGGATTAGTTGAACGGGTTCTGTGTCTATTAATACTTTTGGTCGATCCATCAAAGTGATTTTCACTAACAAAGAATACATTCATCGTAATATTAGAAATCCTTTCAGTAACTATTCAAATAAATTAAAATAAATACTAGCATTTTCATTAGAGTAGGTATTTTTCTTGTTTAATATTAGCATTTGTAATTAATTTAGTCTAATACCAATATAATAGATTCAATTCGTTATAATGTTTGATGTAAAGATGTGTTGTTCATCTATAAAACACTCAAAATAAATATCCATAATAATGAGAGTTAAACCCAAAATTTATTAATCCTGAAACTTCAATTTTATCAATAATTAAGTTAACGCCTCAACGACAAAGTGATTCAACTTTAGAATTGTAAGACCATCTCCAACAGACCTCTTAAATTCAGGCCTCTTATTTTAAAATTTAAGGAGTGAACAGTATTATATATTCCCAGTTTTTACTCTGCACTCCAACAACTTCTTTATATTTTAAGATTCTAGTTTTAAATAACCACACCACTCCACTCCAACGGCTCGTTTATATTTTAACAAACTACTTTTAATTTTAATTTATATATAAATAATATCTATTTAATATAATAATAAAGTACTATAATTTGTATTTTTTTCTGCAAAAGCAATTTTTAAGATTTCAATTTGGACTATGAAATATGAGAGTCCAAACTTAAAATTTTTTGGCATTCTCAAATTTTAAAGACTCCCTTGAAGTTGATTTTTTGCACAATTTTTATCAAATCTCTTATAATTTGGGATATAAAAGGTCCCTCGGAGAAGGTCTAAGTATTTGAGCATATTGATTATAGAAAACGTGACTAGCTAGTTGCAACACACAATTGCTTAAAGTTCACAACTCACAAGTGATTGCGATAATCTTGGAGTAGAAAAGCAAAATTAGTACTACTGTTACTACTCTAATCAATTATATGTCAAATATATAGGCCACTTGTCTCAATCAGAGAAAAAATTATGTCCTTTTTGGTCATTACGTTGTTCAAAGTCTCAAGTTAATGAACAAAGATGTGGTTGTAAGTACATTCTTATTAGATTAAAATAATAATAATATTACTTGAATAATATCAGATAATACATCAACATAAGAATTAAGGGCTACATGCATCTAAACTTTAAAGATCAGTAAGTACCTTAACATAAACATCAACGGCTAATTGCATTTAAATTTTGGCCGGTTAAACCTTGAGATTTTTAATTGAAATATTTTATTATACATTTAAAAGACTTATATTTTATAAATATAATGGAGTGGTAGTTTCTATGAAAAGTATAGCATAGGAAAACGTACAATTAAGCTCTTGGAATCGGAATAATCTTTCACTTCCTGGTGTCAATTTCATGGGGATCACATGTAGCAAAAAACGAGCATTAGTGCTTAGTTTCATGTATGCATGTCACTTCATTTCAATCGTAGGGGAGTACTAGGGCTACATTTCAATTTATATATGTGACATAAAGTCGGTTAAATGTTTATTACAATATTAGGTGTATGATAATTCATAAAAGAACATTGCAAAATTTCTCATTTTCTTTTAGATAGCTGGTAAAATTCTCATTCTTTCAGTACAAAATGGTGCATGACAGTAATTTAACTTTTTCCTCGATAATCTTTCATGGCGTAACTTTTCATAATTTTTCTGCGAGTTAAAGTAAGTTAATTATATATTTATTGCACCCGAAAGAAGAATAAAATAAAATAATTTAATTGTCAATCGGAATACTTATGCAATATCAATTGGGTTTTCCCAAAAAGGGGGATTGAACAGTGGATCATCTTAAGAATTCAAGAATTGTTTTGAATTTTTAAGGCTACGAAATTTGCTATGGAACATAATTGAAGTAAATATTGTGGCTCATTCATTAGCAAAATTGTTTAGAAGTGAATCTTACGTGTTAGAATTCTTGATGTAATTCAAACTATTGTAACATGCGTTTAACTAAAAAAATGATTGTCTGGATGTTTTCCTCTGGTTATATAACTAGTTATAGAGTATATTTACGTCAATATTACTTTTTTTTCTCTAGTCATATTTAATTATTTATTATTCAATATATAAATTGCGTTGTAACACATAAAAACTTTCAAATGAATTTCCAAAATGTTCATCCGTCTACAACCGGAAGAACAATTGCACGTATAAGTCGTATGAATTATGCAACATTATTTGTCAACAAAACTATTGTAACATGCGTTTAACTAAAAAAATGATTGTCTGGATGTTTTCCTCAAGTTATATAACTAGTTATAGAGTATATTTACGTCAATATTACTTTTTTTTCTCTAGTCATATTTAATTATTTATTATTCGATATATAAGTTACGTTGTAACACGAAATCTTTCAAATGAATTTCCAAAATGTTCATCCGTCTACAACCGGAAGAACAACTCTACAAGACTACTTCATTAAAATCAAAATACATTAAACAACTCTACAAGACTACAACTACTTTTTGGAAATTGTTAGAAACTCAAGCATTTTTTTTCTTGGTGGAACTGGGAAATATTCTTGCAATTGTTTTCTGCAATCTCAATTTTAAGCTTTTTATTTTTTTTATACAAATCAAGTTTAAGCATTTAATTTGCATAAAAAAGGCCAAATACCTGCTTTTTTACTTCATTAAATTCGCCATCCAAAACAGCTATTCTCCAAAAACCAATAATAAATGTTTGTCCCCAGAATCCACAGAGCAAAATCTCATATCAATCCATCAATCAAATCAAATATCTGTGCTTGGTGTGATCACAGGGGGCACAAAAATCCAACGGTTGCTGGTTTGACAAGTCATCAGATATTTGCCTTGTCAAATCAATCACACCGTCGGTGCAATCATGCATGTTTTCATATTGAGTTTAGTGCTTTTACTATTTTTAAATTTTTCTAGTATTACTAGTACATACATAATGACTGCAACAATAATGGAACAACATGTACGTACGTGTGTTTTTCTCATCATAGATTAATTAGTTGAATTTAGAACAACATTTTCTTTGTTTGATTAATATTTTTATTTTATTATCATGTGTGTCTACCAAATAGGTCAATATTTTGGATACTTTTGGGTTTAATCATGATGAACCTATTTTCCAAATTTACTAGTAAATGATTAGTCTAAATGTTAATATCCTTATGACCATTTAAATTGAAGCATCAACCGTTTGGAGAATCTGTGTGAAGCAAGAGCACATTCAGTAGAGTTAGATCCTTCCCTTTTTCTTTATCCGACCGGTCAACTTTATTAAATTTATAAATTTATAAAAGTTATTATAATAAATTTAATTAATATATTTTCTTAATAAGTTGATAATATCATATGACGCTATATATATTAATATTAAAAAGATTTAATACACTACAAATATGAATAATTTAGCATGAAAAATCACTTAAAATTTTTTAAAAATTGACCGAATACCGTAGTTAATGGAATAACAATAATGGAACGGAAGAGTATTATCTTAATCCGATTATGGTATGTGTAAAAAGACTATAAATTTCAAAATATGTAGATAATCTGTATTGATTTACCGTTCTTTTATGAATTGAGTTCGATAATAAATACTCCATATCTCCTATATTTATGCTCTTATTAAATTTTTATTTTGAAATGTTACAAAATAACAGTCTAATTTCTAAAATGAAATTACTTTTTTGTCAATTATACCATCTCACAAAAATAATAATTTGACACAATTAATTGTTTCCTTACTTTACGAGCAGATTTCTAAAGATTACTATATGATTTACTTGTTGTAATTCTAACGTAAAATTTCACGCCAAAACTCAAATAAGAATAAAAAGGGAACCATGGATATTTACTCCCTCCGTTTTTTTTTAATTGTCGCATTGGATGATTGCACACGAATTAAGGATTGTCCTAAATATTCACTTGTTTGAAAGAAAAAATCCAAAATATCCTTTTAATCAATAGCATTAATGACAAGTATAGTGAGAAGGATAAAATTGGTAAAATAACATAAAATTTACATTGAAATCTTAAAGCGACCAATATATAAAAGTAAACAAGAAAATTTTGCCAAAGCGACAAATAATAAAAAAACGGAGGGAGTATATTATAGTATATTACACTTAAATCCCTACTAATTAGAATTAATTGAATATTTAAGCAATAAAATCTAACAAGTGAATTCTAATAATACCATTTGTCCACAATAAAACACTAATTAGATTCACAAAATCTGGAACCATGAGTCCATGATAAAAGCTTAAACTGAGATATTAGTAAAAAAAAAAAAAACTTTAGTTACAAACTTAATAATAAATGAGACCATGACACACCACCAACTATGAATAAAAACCAGTTAAGGTAATAAAAACTAGACAGACTTGTCAATAAAACCACAAACCAGAAAATATAATTAATGAATACCCTCACCAATAGGTCAATTTTAATTTGCATGTAATAATGTTATATATGCATTTAATGATTCCTTCCATAATTATTGATAGTATTTATATCCAGTGAAGATGATGAATATTTATTGTAAGTCCTACATGGTTTTTAATGAAGAGAGAGCTATTTACTTCTTTTATACTCCCTCCGTCCCATTTTAAGTGTCGTTTTAGAGAATTTTTTTCGTCCCAAATTATTTGTCACTTTAGAGTTTCAATGCACTATTAATGACATATTTTCCCATTTTGCCCTTTGCTTTTTATTACTCCAAGAAAGATAGAAAGAGAAAGATAGAGAGAATAAGAGAAAAAGGAAGAGAGATAATGTAAGGGTATTTTAGGAATATCATTTGTTTTTTTCTTAAAATTGAGGCAATTAAGTAGGTGCCTTAATATGTGTGAAAACACCTAAAACGACACTTAAAATGGGACAGAGGGAGTAGGCAACAACACAAAAAACTAATAGGCACTCATTGACTTATGCTTCAGTTGAAGAATTTATTTCTCATAATTATGAATCTTGGAAATGCAAGACAGAAATTGCAATTTTAATACATATGTGAATGAAATCCACTGTCTTGGTAATTGTTTTCTTTAGAGCTACTGCACATCAATCCATATAGTCAGTCCCAATCTTCTAGACCAATTGTTAATTTTTATACACTTTATAAATTTAAAAATATATGGACACATTTATCTAGTACTCTATAGTAATTAAGAAAATTATATTTGTAATCACTAACTTTCATCTTTAATTAATTTAATCCCGTTTATTCCTAAGTCACTAAATCGAATCCTATAACTTTACGAAAATGTCAATCTAACATACCCATAAGTTGACAGCCTAATTTCATTGGTTAAGAGGATTATTGGCTTTGCAGCGCACTTGTTTAAAAGGTTGCTCTCTAAACTATATATCAATTAATTTGTACCCATATGATTTTTAAATTTTCAAAAATGTTTCACTCCTAAATCAATTTTTTTATAATTATATTTTTACAACTCAAAGTATCATAGGTTTTGAAGTTCAATACCATATTTCGATATGGACTATACAAAATAAAAATGTCAAATTATATCGAACATATTATGTAATAAATTCGAACTTGACTGATGTTCCACTCGATGACAATTTGTTTAAACTTGATTTAATTAAAATTCGAGTTAACTTCAGTCGGAATCTAAAATTCGATAAAATAAAATAAAAAACTTGAATGAGTAATGTAATGCTCAAATATTATATACTCGGCTCGTTTACATATTTAATGTAAAAATACAATAATAGGATTCTTGTAAAACACTTTTAATGATGATTTTGTGGAACTTTTATTATTTATAAATATTTTAGTGTCGGTCTTGCTGATATAAAAAGTAGTCAAAACAGGAAAGCACACGAATTGATTTTAATTAAGGAATGGACTGTTATACATCCCATTAGTCAATTTAGCATTGTCCATAACTATCTATCCATTAAAGGACACCATTACCGAACAATATAGTAATTTTCTTCTAATTTTATACGTGGTTTGCACGTGAATTCCACTTATATCTCAAAGCAGAATTTCCCATTATTTTTTGTGATGAGAAAATCAGTGGGATTCTCAAATTTAGCCCTACTTGTATGTCGGGGGGAAGAAAATGGGAAAGCTTTGAGAAACCCAATTTAAATCATATCTTAAATTTTTAAAATTCTCGAATGCCAACATCCAAACTTAATCGAAACCATCTTTCAAAATTTTCATTGAAACCATTGAAATTAATTTTCCAAAACCAAAACTTAATCAACACCAATCTGTATACACCATAATTATCCAAACCAAATCCATTTTGTTAGATAAGGTTTTCCACTATAATTTGCATTTTTCAGATAATTATTAACATTAAAAAGAGCCAGCTACATGAAGAAGATAATTTATACTACTATATTAAGAAAAGCCTCCCCAGTCCTATATACACAAACTTAGAAATTAATAAATAACACCACATTGAAGCTAGAACCCACCCCTAAATGAAACACATAGAAATAAGAAGACAAAAAATGAAAACAAACAGAAAAAACCAAAGCTAGCTAAATCCCATTCGACAGAAGCTAAAATGGAAACAAAACAACACTTCCAATTCCAATAAAGCTCCCTTCATTCAAATACTTAAAAGATCTGGTGGTGGTGATGACTGAGAGTGCTGAGATTGATGATGTCCTTTTGTATTTATCGCGGGAGACTCTAAGCTCGATGAAGGTGGAGGTGACGACTCTGTGAGAACTGCTGAGTCACCCGGTTTAGCACCCGGAAGCTCGGTCAATATTTGCACTACTTCGCGCATGGTGGGGCGCTCGACTGCTTGTTCCTCTACGCAAAGCATTGCTACATAGAAAACGTGCATAACTTCATGGAGGGGAACTGTAGGGAGTCTTGGATCGAGAATCTTGAGTACTCCTTCTTTGTTCCCGTCTGTGATTTTCCGAACCCATTGGACTATGTCTACACCATCCCCAAATTCTCCTACTGGCTTTCTACCGGTAACGAGTTCTAGAAGGACTACACCAAAGCTGTATACGTCACTTTTTTCATCGACCTTCAGTGTGTAGGCATATTCTACATAGAAGAAGATAATAATTAAGCCATCAAATTTTAGTCTTAATTTTATAAAATATTTTGCATTTTTGGTCCCATCACATCCTTCACATCCAATTTGGTTCCAAAAATGCAAAGCTGGGCAGGGTACTAACAATAAAAAATTTCGAAACTGGGATCAAAAGTGCAATTTTATAAAGTACGGAACTAAAAGAGTTTAGGGTTAAGTGCCCTGGACTAAAAATGCAACTTTTGTGACAAAAATAATTAATTAAATGTTAGTCAAAGATCAATGATGTTCATATGCAACTAATCTCCACTGGTAGTTGAATACCAATGACAGTGAAAGATGAAGAGTTTGAATACCAATAACATAGCATGCTAATTGGTTAGGACACATTCACACAAGTCAATTCAGAAGAACATTTAGTAACAATTCAAACCTGTTAGTAGATCACAATCCAAGACTAAAAACAGTCAAAAGGGAGTGATTAAACCTCATAATTATTGACAAATTATCACTCTAGTTGCTTAATGACACTTACCTCGAAAGAACATAAAATTGGCATTTATGAAAACATGTCATAACTGGAATTGAAATATAAATAAAAATTACCTGGAGCTATATATCCATAAGAACCCGCAATAGCCGACATACACTCGGACGTCCCAGAATCTTGCAAGAACTTAGCAAGTCCAAAATCAGCCACATGAGCTTCAAAAGTCGAGTCCAGTAAAATATTATTCGACTTTACATCACGATGAACGATCAAAGGCGAGCAATCATGATGAAGATAGCAAAGTCCCTTTGCAGCCTCAACAGCAATCTTATACCTAGTATCCCAAAGCAAATGACCTCCTTTCTTGCCATGAATCATTTCCCCTAAACTACCATTAGGCATGTACTCGTAAACCAAAAGATTTGTCTCATGGTTAGAACAGAATCCCAATAATCTAACAATGTGCCTATGCCTAATCCTCCCTAGAGTCTGTATCTCGGCATTGAACCCGTGGTCATGTGAAGAGCCTCGACTCATTGCCGGGAGCCTTTTCACAGCCACGATTTCGCCATTAGGCATGGCACCCTTGTACACAACACCAGCACCTCCTTTTCCGATAATATTATCATCTTTTAAGGAATCAAGAACATCATCACAAGTGAAGTCTAATCTTTGGAAGGCTGTAAGCTTCCAAGCTCGAGCATCGCTAGCCTTTTTCAATGATCGAGCCTTAATAATCGCAGCTACAGCAAACACGATCGAACAAACTAACAATCCTATGACAAGTAAAAGCTTCATGGAAGGAGAAAAGGTAGGCTTCTCATGTGGCCTTTCAGCCCCATTTACAATGCCTTCTTTGCAAGGGCCTAGATAAGGGCCACATAGACTAGGATTGCCCACAAACGAAGTGTAGTTGAAGTAACTAAACTGACCAGTACCAGGAACTAAACCAGATAAATTGTTGTATGAAAAATCAACAGAAGTTAAACTCTGCATACTAGAAATAGGAGAAGGAATGCTACCCACTAAATGGTTTCTTGATAAATTTAAGTAGTTCAAAATTCTCATACCAGTGATTTCTGTAGGTATGTCACCGGAGAGTTGGTTTCGACTGAGGTCAACGAAAGTCAACAGCTTACATTTACTTATCTCCGGTGTAATAGGACCGGAGAAATTGTTGTGGCTGAAATCGATTTTCGACAGCTGCTGTAGCTTCCCTATTTCAGAAGGAATACTACCAGAAAACTTGTTCCCGTCGAGTAAAAGCTTCTGAACACCAACGAAATTTCCGATACTGGGCGGCAATGGCCCTATAAGATGGTTGTTGGAAAGACTAATTTGCCCCAAAGTCGTGGACAACCCCTTAGTCTCAGGAAAAGAACCAGATAAAAGATTATCTTGAAGCTCAACTTGAGTTAGCTTCGGCAAACTTAAAAGCCCTTCAGGAATTGACCCGTTTAGGTAATTTTCACCCATCCGAATCCGACTTAAAGACTCGCACAGGCCTAACGATTCCGGAATCGGGCCAAATAGAAAGTTCCCAAGAGTAATTAATGTGTGAAGTTGATTACCGTTACACAAATTCGGTGGTAAGTTTCCAGTTAATTTGTTTGAACTAACATCTACTTGTTGAAGGTTTCCGTTAGTACCCAGATTTTGAGGAATGCTTCCGGTGAAATTATTCTCCCACAGCTGCAAAACCTCTAGTTGTGGCAACTCTCCAATAAACTCAGGTATCAACCCAGTTAACTTGTTTCTGAAAAGGTTTAAGAGGGTAATGTTCTTAAGCTCGGCAAATGAAGTGGGTATTTCACCTGAAAGCATATTGTTCGACAGATCCATTGATTTTAAGCTTTTAAGGTAACCAAGCTCCGGCGTCAAACCACCGGTAAGTCCATTCACCTGTAGAAAAAGTGTGTCCAAACTCTGTAATTTCCCCAGCTCAACCGGAATCTCTCCGTTAAGTCCACAGTTTGCGGCGTCAAACCGTACCAGACTCGATAAGTTCCCAATCTCTTTCGGTATCCCACCGGTAAAAGTATTGTAATACCCAATGTAGAGTTCCTTTAACGTTGTTATGTTTCCGATCTCGGGCGGTATTCTTCCGGTGAGCTCATTTCCCGAGACGGCAAGGTATTCGAGATTTGGGAAAGTCCCAAACTCAGGCGGGATTTGACCGGAGAAGAAGTTTCCTCCAAGATGCAAATGGCGGAGACTGGTTAGCAAGTGGGCCTGTGAAGGGAAATCTCCGGTCATGTTGTTGTTGTATAGATCGAGAACTTGAAGGTTTTTGAGACGGTATAGCTCCGAAGGGAAGCTAAGGTTGAACACATTGTTGGAGAGATTAAGGTACCGGAGATTTGGGATGTTTGAGATTTGAGGCGGGATGGGGCCGGAGAGGGAGTTTGCGGCGGTGGAGAGGTTCACGAGGAAGCGGAGGTTGCCGATGTCGGGGGAGAGAGTTCCGGTGAGGGTTAAATCAGAGAGGTCTAGAGCTGTCACGTGACGGCCGGAGACGTCGCACGTGACTCCTCTCCAAGTGCAGTGTTTGGTGGTAACATTCCAGGAGGACAGTGCCGATTGTGGGTCATCGGTGATGGCTGATTTTATGGAGAGTAGAGCTTGGTATTCGGGGAGGTGGGGTGGTCTTGCGGCGGCGGAGTGGCGGAGGAGGAGGAGGAAGAAGAATAGGAGGAAACGCATTTTGTGTGTGTACTTTAGGATTTTCTCTCTCTCTGGAAATGATGTTTGGTGTGAGGAGGTGTGCGGGGGTGGGGGGCGGGGGGCGGGGGGGAGTGAAGTGAACTGAAAATAAGAGGGGAGAAAAGTGTGAGCTATTTATATAAGATTTACTTTATTTGTTTCTTGATTTATTGAATTCGCTCAATTTAATTTTGGGTTAAAAAAAATTGTGTCCAAGATTATATTATTTTTGTTTTAATTGAATTTTTTTATTGCACTTGAAATTATGTTTGACATTGATTTAATTTGTTAAATCAATTGAGCTTTAATATTGAATTCTTATTAAAATAGCATTAATCGAGAATTAAATAATATAATAATTTAACCTATATTTTTATCAATTTTTAACTTTTCAAGTTGAGTGTGAGTCTAATTTTAAAAGTTATTAAATTGAAAATATTGTTAATTATTCTTAGATATGTAAAATAAGTTGAATTCAGATTTAATTATACTAAACGAGTTCGAACCGAATATCAACTAATTTTATTTTATTTATACTTCGGGGAGTGTTTGTATATGGAAATTTAGGAATCTTGAGAAATAAAAGGGGATTGAAATTTGAATAAAGACGAATATTTTTGAATATCTGATTGTAGAAATGTACGTAAAATGTAAGAATCATTAAGGATTTGATGGAAGGACCCAGTATTATTTCTTTTTGAAAGATGGGGAATAATCTTTTTTGTTGTCTTAAAAGTGGTGTATTTTTTGTAATTTTGTTTTCCATGTTCTTTAAAAAATGGCTCTTCTGACAACATTTTAGGGGAAAAGTTAGAAGCATGGGAATTTTATCTTCCTTTCTCTTTTACTTTTATCCTTTTACCTTTAGGCGTTTACAAGATTTCAAAGAATGCAATCTTATTCAGAGTTGCAAATTATGTATCAATATTTTATAATTTAAAGAAATTTCCAGTATGCCCCAATTTATTTGACATGTTTGATTGTATTTTGGTTTATAGATTATGCTTAATAAAACCTAAATTTTCACTAATGTTCCAAAATAAAACTAATTTTCTATAAATAAAATTAGTTTTTTCAAAAATAATCTCTAGTATAAATTAATGATTTGACACTACTAACTATCAACCACTATTTATGTACAAATTTATAAAAGTTTCACATTTTTAACTTTTACCTAAAACTCAGCGTCAAAAGTTAAAGGATAGGGTAAAAGAAAAGGAATAGGAAAGTATATATTGGGACATTACGGAAAAAGGATAAAGAAAATACTAGAATTAAAACGACTTTTAGAATTATTACCGATAAAAGATATAATCCAATCAATATTTTTCTTACTATATAGTATTATTGAATCTATGAATTGTTCGACACATAAAACCAAGTTAGTAGGGCAACTTATAGTAATATATAGTGTGATTAGCCTACCTAAACTCCCATGCGGGCACATGCTATCGTCCTACAATGAAACCTACCTTTTTAAATTGAGTAAAATACGGTTGCTTCCTTATAGTATAGGGACATTAGTTATCCTCAAAACTATGATTTATAGTACATATCTCTCTATAATAAATTATTTTTTTATAAATTATCAATTCCTTTCATTTTTTTTTTCTAATTCTTTTCTTTATTTCCATCTCATTTGATTTTCTTTTTTCCGTTTCAATTTGTTATAATTATTTATTGTTTCCATTTTTTCTTTACTTTTATCTCAATTTTTGATTGGTGATAACCACTTCATTGTTCCGAATGTTGAGTAATTCTCTTAAAATTTTTAATCACAAAATTCAAGCTTCACACAGGCTCATACATTGTGTAATGATTTGTGTTGGTATTGATATTTATGATTGGTAATAGATGTATAAAGAAGTTAAGGTAGTTATAGATTGATGAATTGACAATCCAAGTATGTATCAAGTTAAAAAAATTCGAGTAAGAACTTGAAGAATATTTACTCAACATTTGAAATAATAATTTGTAACGAAAATGAAGGAGATATTTATCTCCAAATAATAAGTGAGACACCTTATAAAGAAAGAAAACTGGGAGGGAAATAATTAAAAAAAATTGAAAAAAAAAAAAGATTGAGACAAAAAAAAAAAAAGCTAGAAACAAAAGACATGAAGAAATTGAAATATATTATATTTTTTGTGGATGAATGAATTCATAATAAAGAAATATAATTTTAAATTAATAAAGTTTAAAGGGCGGGGGTAGTTTTGGAATAAAAATTAACAGATGAGGATAAGTGTTATAAATGTTATTTTTATGGGAGCAATGGTACCACCCGGTCGTAATTTAAAAGGGGCAAACTGTATTTTATCCTTTTTAATTCGTTGTTTTATTGCAACCGACTAATTTTTGTTTTTATTAATTTCTTTTTAGATAGAATTTGTTTTTATTACTTTATTGTTTAATAAAATGCTAATTTTGGGGTAAGTAAATAACTGTTTTAATCTAAATTTTAAAAGAAAATAGTTGTTTTATCTAAATTGTGCAAAATTCTAAAAGAAAAAGGTACAAACATAGGACATTCAATTTCTAGTTAGCAAATCAAATGAAGAAATTAAACACTACTTAATTACTAAATTATAATTAATAAAAAATGTGAACCGGAATATTTTAGACTTTTGGCATACGAGGTTATGAATTTTTCCTATAGTTAATGTATAATAGGATAAAACATTTTCATTTAGACAAATGAACAAAAAAGAAATCGAGTTGAATTAGATTATATTTTCATTTTTTATGGTTGCATGCGGACTGAGTTTTGGATAAGATCAAACTAACTCGTTAGACTACAACCATCACTCAACACAGAAATACATACATGATACATAGTTGTTGGACATATGTACCATTTCGGTGCTACTACTAAAAATCGACAATATTGTGATAGTTAAATAGTAAAAAAAAAAAAATCAACTATAAGATACTCATTTTTTTGGATAAAAAACTATATGATACTTAATTTAACACAAAAATGTCAATTAATGCAAAAGGTTAAATATGACTTTTTTTAAATACACAAATGGAATATTTTTGCCCTTAATGTGTAGGGAAAATTATAAAATTGGTCTCATAAATATTGGTCGCTGGCAAAAAAATCCTGTAATTAATATGTTTTTGGCAATTTAATCATATTTTGGTCCAAATTGTGTTTTTTTTTTTATTTCACTTGTTCCACCAAATCACCCACCTATTTCACGCGAAAAATTATCTATACCTGATGAGCACTAGCTTAAATTTAATATAGATTCACGGTAATATTGGAAGGTATTTAAATAGCATCAAAACTTACCAACATAACATTGAAATACTAGAACCAAACTATAGCGATAAAATGATTTCCTATTAGGCAGTGTTTTTAAAATCGGACCGGTCATTGAACCGGAAGCCCTACTGTTTACTAGTTCGATCGGTTAGATCGGGTTAACCACTGGTTCGATCGATATAACCGGTGTGACTTTATTATTATGTAATATTTATATATATATATATATATATTTTTTTTTTTTTAGATTATCTAAAATACAACTATAATTCAAGAAATTATCATTCTTTGTCAATATAGTTATTGTTTCATGTAAATAATCAAAATGTCTTAAAAATTAAGATCAATGTCAAAAAATATAAATCTCAAGTATCCCTCAAAGATACATACATTTAAAACAAGACAACAAAATTAAAAGTTCATCTCATTTTTAAAGTTTTGGCTTGTTCATTTGGGTTCTATTGTTGTAAGTTGATGTTTATATGGTAATTGATTTGTATAATTTCATACACAAAATAATATTATTCACAATGACGAGAAAATGGTTATGTACTTCTTTATGTAAAAGAAAATGTATTATTGCATTGATTGTTCCTCATTGACTGTTAAAACACTAAAATAATGAATGTTATTCCAATTAAAGTGTATAAATATAATTCTATTAAATGTTAAACAAGAATTCAAATAAATAACAATAACAAAAAATCTCTAAATTTAAAAAAAAAAAAAAAAAAAAGTGAACCACTGGTTCACTGGTTTTACCGGTTCGAACTGGTTAATTAGGAAACTGGTTTTTAGGGATGAACCGGACCGAATTGGGGACCGATTAGCGGTTGAACCGCATTAACCGACCGGTCCGGTCCGATTTTCAAAACTCTGCTATTAGGTACCTTATCACACCGTATTGCCCAAAATTGCAACAAGGCACATACATGAAAAGAATCAATCTTCAAGAACAAAATATTTTATTTTGTTTTTCTCAAAAAAAATTCTTCAAATTATTGAATAACGATGACGAAAGAACTGTAATTAAGCTCAACATTTTGCTCAAAAGTAGTTAAATGTAATCTCAAAATTGCTTCAAAACTTAATCTTGAGATGAAGATGAAGATTATGTTAGAACTTAATTGAATGTAGTTTTAGTTACAAGACTTAAATGTCAATATATATTAGTTACATGACTTTTTTGTCAGTTCAAAAAGTTATAGGACATTTTTGTCAACAAGCAATAGTTGCGGTATCAATTTTGCAATTTGGTGACACATTGGCAAAATATATTAGTTACGCGACTTTTTTGCCATCCCAAAAAAGTTACATGACTCTTTTGCCAACTAACAATAATTACGGGATCAATTTTGCAATTTTTCTTATATAAACTACATATAAAACGCGTATTATATGATTCTACTAAGCCTGAAATCAAATCAAAATATTTTAGTTCATTAGATAAATACTCGTTAGAGCTTAGTTCATCACACAAATCAAACAATCTTGAACATTTATTTCCCGTTTGATAACTTTAGAAGCTCGCCACAAGCAAGATTCGACAAAGTAAAAATAAAAAAAATATATGTAAATATATCAAGCTATTCGATACTTGGCTTGAGCTGGTTCGATAAAAACTCGTTTGAGGTCGGTTCGTTAAACAATAAAACCAAGCTCAAACATGAAATTTCAAAGTCGATAAAATTCAAACCAACCTTGAACAACATAACATTCGATACTAGTCGCCTCATTTATAGCCCAATATATTTTTTTTTGGTTCACTAAGGTTTAATTTCTTTCGAGGTGGATCAGACCCATTAAGTGAGTACCTCTCCCAACATAGATTCGAATTTAGTTCCGCTACTTTGTGGTGAGTTCTCTCCATTGGACCATACACTTACAAGACAATAGCTTTATTCATTAAATTCAATTAAAGTATATCCATATCTATCAAATTAATTAGTAATTATAATCTGACTGTCATAAATAACTACTTATTTCTCTAGTTGTGCATTTCTCATCATAATCCACAGGTCAAAGGAATTATCGCACGGACAGTGTGACCATCAATATGCTCCATCTTTATCATTATGTACCTCTACTTTATTGTGAAATTACAATTAAGTACAAGATTTTATCTTTGTACATAGGATTCTAATTATAGTTCTGGTTATATCCAACAAAAATTTATAATGTCATGTCATAAAAAATGATTAGCTTACTTTAACTGATTTAAAAAAAAAAAAGTGATTTTCATAGAAATATTTTTTTATACTGTCTTCATCCCATTTCCCAAAGAATATTCATTATATCTTAAATTTGTCATTCTAACTTCTTTTATTAGACGTTTTTAAATTAGTCTTTGTTTAGAATAAAATACACATTTTTATATTTTCACAATACATATTCCTTTTTGTACATGAAAAATACTGAGGTCTTGATAAAATACATAAATAATACTGAGGTCCTTTTTGTACATGAAAAATTAGTCTGTGTTTTCAACATTTTCTTAAAATATCTTGATAAATGGAGTAAAAATATTGAGAATAATTTTGATTGTTATACGAACCAATTGTATTTCTACTATATTTAAGTGTAATAATGGCGACTATACCTCATCTGAATTAGATAGAAAAATACATTTTGAAATTTAAAAATACAAAAATTAAAAATATCAATCATAGTTAATGATTAAAATTAATATCCTTTATTTATTTAACCAAAAGATTGTTATATGAAAGGAATCAGCAATAATTTTGTTGTTTGGGTAAAGACAGTCAAACAATGTTGACTGACGTGGAGATGCTGGAGAAATGGCGCTTTCGTAGTCCCCACTTCAACCTTTTTGACAGGCAGTAATTAACTCGAGGTCCCTTCAATCTACATAATTATAATTATGCCCCTCTAACTATATTAGATTACACAACTTTAATGCCCCGTGTTTCTGCTTGCATTATTATTTCTTTGGATAAATTCCACTTAGTCCCCTTCAATTAGTATGTCTGCCTTATCCTCTCAATTATTAATTGTATCAATTTTTCTTCTTCGACTACCATTTGTGTTAAATTGCACTAAAAAAAAATATTGTTTGTGTTTCAACTACACAAGCCTTTAAATTTTGATATACCCCGTCGAACAACCAACGATTAGTAAAATGTCTCAAATTTTCTCATTTACCTTCATTTTATTGAGCGTAATTTGTGTAAAATTCGAGGTGTTTGGCTAACGTCATTTTGATAGAAATAAGTCGAAGCAAATAGTTTATAGACTTTTGGGGGGAGGGGATAAAGTAATGAAATTGATATTTAAGGGATAAAGTAGATACCAACAAAGACTTGATGGGGCAAAATGAAATTAGCCTTTCCTTTCTTATGTTTGAACAACAATAATTGCGGGGCTAAGCAATTTGATACAGACTGATAATTACTGAATTACCAGAACTGATTGAGATAACAAAAGGCTGGAAAATGACCAATGAATCCTTTATTAAGGAATCGGACTATATTTGTGAGGACATGCATAATTAGGTGGTGTTTTCGAAAACTTATAAAATCACTTTTCTGTTTTTTTTCATTTAAAAGTACTTAATGATATGTTTTTCATTTCAACTTCTCTACTAGATTCTCTTAAAAAAAGCTAAAAAGGACATAAAAGCAGAAGTAGCAAATAGGTTGCTTTTAGCTTTTGGAGGTCTTTTTTTCCTCTTAATTTGCAAACACTACCCAATAAAACACTTTTCCTCTTAAAATGCAAACACCTTCCACTTTATATTCTCAACTACTTTTAAGTGATTTTTCAATAATCTCTAACTTAAGTAAAAGCTCAAGTATTTGAAAATACCACCTTAGTCCAAGTTTGGCTTTAAAATTGCTTAAGAGCAATAAATGAAACTCAGCACTTGAGCACAAGTCCCTTTCATTCTCCCAGGGCCAAATTCGTCATCTTAGAGCAATTGGTTCCAATACATCCTTGATTAAACTGGGTCGGGCCCATTAGGGGGATGAACTTGGTTGATTTCAAAATCTTTTGATATGTGCAAATATAATTATTATTTGTATTGAATAGTTACGGTCAAACTAGATTTAATAAAATGTTCTAACACTTTCATTTTCATGGACAAGATATTTCCAACTACGTGGTTGAAATTGGGTTATATGTTTTTCCAATGTTGATATTGGTCAGATAATAATTAATTATCAACTGAGTTTTATTAATGAATGTAATGGGAACCAGTGTATATAGTAATTCATCTTATCTTTGGACACCAATCCTAGAAAAGTGTATTAGAATCTCAACTTTACTATCTAGAACAAAATCTTATATTTAAACAAATGAATAAGATCTTCCTATTACATTCAAAAAGGAAAAAAGACCAATAATTTAATTTCATTTCTGATTAGGTCTCAATTTGGACACTTTGGCGGAGATATATTAACTCGAAGCTTTAACCTTAAAATAAATCAAGTTACTTAATTGTGTAGCGTATAAGCATCGTTTGACTCAATTCACTTTATGGTGTTTTTAACGAATTAAACAATTGAAGTATAATTTGAATGAATTTATATGGTAATATTGGTATGTTATATTAAAATAATAGTAAGACACATTAACTAGCTCATGAAATTTGTTTTAGATTGATTTTAGATGTTACACCCTCGAAATATCAGCCTTTGGCAGTCTCCACCCTAAAAAAGAAATATTGCACAATGCGCCCTAGAAATTGGATTTATTTGGTAAATTTCACCCTAGCTAGTGCAATTTTCCTTAATTTTGAAGCTAGTACGTGGAAAATTGATATATCTCCCGCCATTTTTATAGGATGTAATTTGCAAATCAATTTTAGCTTTTTAATTTCTTCCTCCACATACCAAAGGCATATTTATATTAATTAGAAGAATGAAAATATCTATTAATTTCTTACTGAGTACTTTATGTATATACATGCTTTTTGAATAAATATTATTGACCTCGCATACACAATGAAGCAAAATTGAAGCATAAATACATATATCTGGAGAATGTTTTTAAAAACAAAAATCAATTTGCAAAGCGCACCCTAGTCAAATATAGGGATATAATTTAATTTTCCATCTTTGCCCTTATAATAGCAAATATAATAGGCGAAAATTGCACCAGGGCTTAATTTGCCAAATAAATCCTAATTCCAGGGTGGATTTTGCTATATTTCTTTTTTTTTTAGTGTGGAGAAAGCCAAGCATGCTATTTCAAGGGTGCAACATGCAAATTAATCGAAATGTATATGATAAGTGTTAACTTGAAAATTTTACGGCTCATATAAAATAATATAACATGTGTGTTCGGTGTAAGTTTGGGCTATAAACTTAAAGTTAGGTCGAATACTTTAACCCGTCTCACTAGATTAAACTTGAACCATCTTGATTTTGACTAAGTTTCATATGGTTGAAATCGAACCAAAATCAATTATACTGTGTATGTTAGGTGTGAGCGTGTGATCTAATGAACTTTAAGTTGGGTTGAATAGTTTCACCCGTCTCACCGGGTCAAACTCAAACCAATTTGAACCAAAAAAATCGATTATATTATCTTAGTTTGATGTTAGTTTGACTTAATGAACTTTAAGTTGGGTTAAATACTCGAATTAACTGATATTGATTGAATTCTTGGGCTGATGTGGAACCAAAAATGTTAATGTAGTATTATGTATGTTTGGACTAATGAACAACTCACTTCTCTGGCCAAATTTGAATCAATTTGATTTTGACACAACTCCACAAATCTGAAATTGAATTAAAATGGACCAATTACTAATTGACACCCTTAAATCCCATTTTTTTTTTTGGGGGATAGGGCAAGTTAAGAATTCCTCAATTTTTTTTTCAATATATAAATAAGTAGTTTATTTTGGCTATCGTAAGCTCTAACAATTGATTTATCAACAAAATAGCATGCGCATATAATATAACAACCAAAAATATAAACTATTTAGAGTACGTGACCTACTCCAAATTTTGTGAAGCAACTAAACTAAACAAAATTGTGGTCCAAACTTGCATATGGGGAAAAGGAAATGGGACCTTTTCATTTTCACCATTATAGGCTCTGCAGGTATGGGATTGCCAACCTACACTGTCTCATCTTCCTTTGAACAATCAACCTCAACTTTTCACAATCTATATATACTGAACGTATAAGCAAATTTAATAAATGTGACATAATACAAGATTATACGTAGCAATAAAGCAAGATTTCCGAATGTTGTCATGGAATTATATATAGTGACTTAATTGAATCTCTTTTTTTTCGATCATTAATCGTTGGATACATTTCGTGAAATTCTTTAAACATGCACGAAATCAAATTTTAATAATATGCTTCGATTGTCATTATATATAGCCTGAAATTCAAGTAATGTGCAGAGTAATTTTCTTTTCTTTTTTTACCACTATTCTTCATAAGAATGTAAGCAAACCATTTAAGTTCAAACCAAAATTGTTATTTGTCTACAAGTTAATTTCTTTAAGTACACGACGAAAAATTTGAAATTTGTTTCATAAAGCTGTTCAAACAAGGAGCCTATTTAAGAGCAAGAGAACAAGAATATACCAAAAAACATAAAACCAATATATAAGCAGTCTCGTCAAGTAATAGTCACTTATTTTAGCATATATTCCAATATCATTCAGCCCCTCATCATTTTAGCATTATTAGAATGGAATTGTCTTTATGCATGTCTTCATTTATGGAGAATTACATAGTACAAATCAATGAATTCTTTTTGCAGTTTCCTTACTTTGGACAAAACGTTTAAAAAATGTTGCATTAAAACCCGATTTGCTAAAATCTTTAGCGGATAAAAAAGCCCTATAACTTTAGTCGTTACACTTTTATAACTACGTACAAAGCGCCACATTTCGACTGTTAATTTAGAGACTACTCACATCTCGACTACTTATTAGAACAACATATCTTGTTTTATACCAAAATTTTACAATTTTACGCAAATTAAATAAAAATGATAAAAACGACTATAAGTCGCGTAATGTTGGGGCACAATTTAAAACTAGGAACGTGCATTTTGTGTTTGTGAAGCAGCTAGAAAGATAGAACCAGCACCAGAACCACCATGAGAATGTTCGATGACCACGTTATCCGAAAGCTCACTACCCAGCATTTCCCAAACACTGCTATGAAGATAGTTTCTAAAGACGCGGTAATGCTCATATAAACCACCTTCGATTGTAATTACACTCTTCTTGTTTGCCACTCTTCCGAGTTTTTTCACAAGTCCTACGATTCCAGCACCGACTAGTCGAGCCCCACGTTCGGCTACAACGTCACAAACTTCCGCAACTATTTCTCTAACCATTGGAGTAGTGTTGCTTATCTGTGATAAGTAATGTATATATCATGTTAGTTTTTGGGAATATAATTAATCTTTCAAAAAATATAAAAATTGGAAATTAATTATTTAATTAAATGATACCTCAAAAATGTCCTTAAGTTTCTCATCTACTACATCATAATCTTCTGATGTGTCTTGGTGCATTGCTGCCATATCAGGTGACCTGTTCGAAAGAGTATATAAGCATTTCCAATTTAATTTGCGTCAAATTGACCTTTAATAAATATATATACATATTTTCTAGATTATTAATATTTACCTTAATAAATAAGGAATTGTAAGTTTAGGTGGCACGCAATCTCCAAATAGAGACGCTTCTTGGGCCATTTTAAGCAATACCCTTCTCACAATCTCTCCCAAATACATGCCTGCTATAAGCTTTTCAAATATCTGAAGCCCAACATCAAATTTTGATGCACATTAGCCAAATTAATTAGGAAACACAAAAATAAAAATAAAAATAATTATTTATTTTACCCGCCCTCCTGGATTAGTGCTTTGAGCATCTAAAGAAACATCAAATTCTGTCAATGGAAGAAGGGATGAATTGAAATTTGCCCATTGCAAATTAACAACCTGCCAAATACCAATCAAACACAATTTTAATCCAATTTTTAATTTAAAAAAAAAAAATTAAGATTATATAATTAGGTAGATATATATATATGCATGTACGTAACAGTTTCTCCTGATTTAGGTGATTCTGAAAGTGGTTTTGAAATTTGTTGAGGTGATTCTAAGTAAGCAACGTCTGTGCCCATTCCTAATGTCACTGCAGCCACACTTTCTTTGCTGTAATATCTTCCTCCAGCCAAATCTCCAATAGTATCATTAACCTGCACAATTAATTAATTAATAATGCGACTTAGATTATTAAAATAAAAAATTCAATAATTAGTTGGGTAAAGTTTAATTTATTTATTTACTTACTACTGCATAAACTTGCATTTCAACGCCATGCTTCTCCAGGGCCTGATTTATTTCGTTTGCTAATTCCTTGCCAACCTGATTAGTCGACACATATTATGCAAATGAATGATTATCAAATTAAGTTATAAATTAATCGTGCTTATCAGAGTTAATGGCATTTTATCTCCCTGCAATTCGATAAAAAACACTTTAATTACTTCCCTGTAATTTTATAAAAGTTTCACACCGCCTCCCTGACATTTTTATATGTGGCATTTTACCTCTCAGTGTTATGATAATATGGCAGTTTACTCCCATGTGTTATGATATATGTGACAATTTACCTGCTATGTTATGATAAATATGACAATTTACCCCCTTATGTTATAAAACACTTTTGATGCCCAATCTCAATTTCGACAAGTGAGTCACACTCTTAATTTACCTTCGAATTTCTTGGTACATTTTTTCTAATGGGGAACAAATTGCCCAATAAACATATCATCACGGGAGGCGGGAGCTAATTCAGTTTTTTTTTTTTGCGTTAATCAAGTTAAAAAAGGAAGAAAAAGGACTCAACTGTGTCATCAACGAATAAACTGTTCCATTTGACGGCAACACCAGAAGATAATGGAGCTTGGACTGCAGGAATAGATACAGTAAATCCCAGTTTTTTATCTCTTGCTATTTCAGTCTCCCCGTGTACTGAAATATATTTTGCCAGCTCAATTGCGATGAAATCAAATAATTCCTGATGAACATTGATATTCATATAAAAATTAAAAATTTGTAGCAATTATATTATAAAACGTAACTAATTATAATACAAGTAAAATCGTACCTTGGTCGAATCAGGATTAACCATTATTTGAGAAGGAATTGGAACCTCTTTTCTGCGTATTTCAGTGACTGGTTCATTTTTGCCATCAAGTCTAGCTCTTATTATTAAAAAATTTGTTCCCCGTAGATTTATTCCATAATATATACCTCCCTCTTCCCTGCCACGCCATATAATTTTTTTAATTAACACAGTCAAAATTACTATGTAAAATTGAACTTTTTATCCCAATTTTTAATATTTTTGGTTCTTCTCACCTCATTTCCATTTGAGATGTAAAAAGTCTCTTAGTTAAGACCAAGAAATCGCAAATCCTTCTTTCGTCAAATATTCTTAACATCATTTGTAGTTCTCGTCCACTCACCTCATTTTCATTAAACATAGGACCAAATGTGCACAATTGAAATAGTTGTATGATGAATGAAGACTGTTGTACAAGACCAAATGTACAAAATAATTTTAAATTTTTGAGAGATAGTGCAATTATATATGGAACGTAGAACCTAAAACCTAAAAATTAAATCAAGCTAATCGTTGTTTAACTCTAGCTTGTTTGATAAAAACTCATTTGAGCTCTCCTTGTTATACATCAAACAAGTTTAACAACAATTTTCGTTAATTACTTTTATAGTTCGGGAGTGAATTGATCGATTCACTAAGTTAAGAAAGACGTAAAAATATCAAGCTACTCATGAGCGGACCGCCTTGAGATTTGGGGACGGTGGTCAGCCCCTTGAAGAAAATTATTTGATTATAAAATATTAGACAATTTATACCCAATATATTACCGATCACAATTTGAATGATTCCGTTTTCTTATGATAATTATTGTTTTGTTTGTTCTCAAAGATGTGTTAATTAACCTGACTTAATTAATTCATTTCGACGCATGTCAGAAATGTTATGTGAGAATTTCTCCCAACAAAAATTCAAACATATGTTTGTCTTCCTGTAGAGACTAATTCATGTGGAACAAAATTAACTTTTTCTGGTTTGATCCAAACACTAAGAAAATATTAAATGCAGTTATCCAAAATATTTTAGCCTCCCCAAGAAAATGTCCCTAGGTATGCCCCTAAAGCTACGCGAGCTCGTCCATGTTTGACGTGATAAGAACTCATTCGACTTGACCCGCTAACAACTAAACCAAATCGAGTTCAAGTATTCGCTTTCGCTCCTACATAAACGAGATAAAAAATGAAAGTACTTTAAAAAATTAAGACCTAAAGTAAACATTGTATAGGACATATAAGATTCGGTCCCACGAAACCAAGGAAAAAAAAAAAAATCCAATTAGTGTTACCATTTTATGACCTATTTCCTATTTTAGCCCGATAATGCATATGTACAAATATATGTAAATGTATACATGACGTACCCTGTGGGAAGTGGTGCATGATAAGAGACAATCATGCTTAGGTTGTTATGATCTCCACTCGACATCAATCCTTCTTGCATGTCGGAAGCCAATTGATTCGCAATGTGCCATAGCTTTGCAACGGGTGTGGCGGAGTCTCTTGCGAATTTTCGTAAGATTCTCTGGCCGTGTCTCCATCGCCGCTCGCTCCGCCGCTTCCACTGTCTCACTAATACAGCCGCACCCAACACCGTCGCAGCCGTCGTGACAACCACCGCTACCGCCACCTCCTTTCTCATGATGTTATTATGGTGTTGATTGATTTGTGGTCCATTTAGTTTAAGTTTGCTTTTGTTCTAGTGTATATATTTATGAAGAGGAGAAATGGGATCTAAGTTTTGGACGGTTTTTCGGATCCATTTTCTTCGTTGTTGTGTAATTTTCCTACTTATTAGCCATTTCAGTTGCAAGAATTTTGAATACATTTTTCTAATTTAATAAGTATTTTAAAATGGACAAGCAAATCTTGAAATCGGGCTAATTCAATTTAAGAATCCAACCAGATAAAAAGATATCCACAATGTTAACAGGCCTATTTTAAAGGCCCACAAGCCTGCTAAAATAAATCCTGGTTCTCTAAACCCAGCCCAAGCCCACAAATAGATTGCTGGGCCGAAGCTAAGACTTAAAAGGGACGGACTTAAATATTGCACCCTAAACTTGGGACTATCGGTCCACTTGAAATTTGAGTTACATTTATGCGTTGGTCCATAATAAATAGTTATCTTTTTTAATATTATTTTCAATAATTGATTCCTCATAAAATTCATTTAAATTGTAAAATGATATTTAATTCAATGGTAAATATATAAAAGTAATTGAAGAGGTATAATTAAACATGAAATCTTATTATATTTATATCCTACATAGACTCCTAAAATTTATAAATTCTCTCAATTATAATTTTAATCTTCTTCTCTTATAATAGATAAAAACGAATCATAAACAATATATAAAAATTATTATATTTTAGCATCAATATTTATTTAAGTAAGAAAATGTTAATTTAAAGATTTAGTACAACATAAGTCATAAACACTCTAAATATAAAAAATTATAATTAAATTCTCTTAAATATCACTATGTTATTATGGCTTAGCTAATTACGTAATTTTACTTTGGCTAGAATCAAGACATGCATAACATCGAATTTTCATGGAATCCTTGTCGTGGAAAAAAAGGTGAAATTGGTGGAAAATTATGAAATCGATGAAAAAATGAAAACATGTGAAATCGATGGAAATTCTGGTGAACATTGGCAAGATTGGTGAAAATTTGGGGTGAAACTAGTAAAAAAGAGCCCCTGAAATCAATAAATACATGTGAAATTCGGGTGAAATTTGTGAAAAAATGATGAAACGACAACATCAATGAAAAGCAGGTGATATTGATGAAAATGAATAAAGTCGGTGAAAACGTGTCAAATCAATGAAAATTCAGATGAAATTTGTGAAAATAACAAGTGAAATTTGTGAAAAAAATGTGCAAAATTGGTGAAAACGGGTTAATATAACTTACAAAATAAGGTGAAACTAGTAGAAAGATGTTTAAAATGGGAAACGCAAAAGGACAAAATCATAAAAATAATAAAAATAAGTTATAACCGATAAATAAATGGATAAAATGTTAAACTGATAAAAATGAATAAAATCAGCTAATAACATGTTAAATTGATGAAAAATGAATTAAACTGATGAATTGAATTGGTGAAACACGGGTTAATATGCTCTATTTTATGACAATAATATTAATTTTACTCTAATTCATAAACAATAACCATTAAATTAACTAGACACGTACAACGTAGGTGCACTTTCCTAGCATATATAAATATAGGTAAGGTATATAAATATAGTATATAAATATTATATGCATGTGCAATCCGGGTGCCAATATTTTTATGCAAACTTTGCACGAGGGCTGAAATTTAACAAAAGAAAACATTGAACTACCTCAACCTATGAACTAAATATAGTAATAGTTAATTCGTCCAATGAATTATTATTAACTAGCGCATGCATGCATGCGTTGGTCATGGACTCTTTTATTTTATAATAACACTCATGGACTCTTTTATTTTATATTATTATAAATAAAAGAGTCCATGACCAACGCATGCATGCATGCGCTAGTTAATAAATTGTTCATGTGTAAGTTGATTCTGATTTGTGACGTGTTTTCAATCTGATTGTGCATGGATCTGAAACATGGTTTTGGCTGGATATATTTGGTTCTTGATCAGGTTTTCAGTTGAGGTGCAATAGAATTTTCTTCTTCGTACTTTTTTTTTTTTTTTGGTTTTATTTAGAGGTTTTGTGAATTGTCACGCTCTAAGCTCCAAGGCTCGTGAGAAGCAAGGCTAAAGGGTTCCCTGCATTAACATTTGTGTGTGATTTTGTATTTGTTATTCATGTGAAATGTTTTAATATATATATATATAATAGTAATAAAAAGAGTAGAAGGTTTTGGCCCAGAAATCATGTATAACAACCCTCGTGTATATATGCCAAAATTGCTTTTATGGTATATCATATACTCACTCCGATCCGTCCCATAATTTTGTTCATTTGTTACATGTGAAGTAAAACTTTTCAATTTTGTAAATGATTTTGTCATATTTGTAGTGTTTTGGCCCTTTATGTAATAAAAAATTGTTTTATATTATATATTAGTTAGATTATTTTTATATATTTTTAAAATTTAGTTAAGTTGAGTGTTCAGCTGTACCACATACTAAAGAAATATAGGGCGAAGGTAGTATTAGGAGTCGATAATGCACATGTATGGGACGAAGGTAATATTAGGAGTCGATAATGTACATGTAAGTAAAACCAACGCAATAATTTAAATGGACGTTGAACGTCTGTATAGAATCAAATGAAATTGGCTACATGTGTGTTAGACGTGATATAGTTCCTCCAAAAACCATCCTTTTTATTTTCTAAAAAAGAAAAAAAAAACATTCTTATCGACCAACTTTTAGTTACAGTCAATATCTATCGTTAAAACGAAATGGGAAACGATCCCTGAACATCTATCACATATATATAATCAGCAATCATAATTTTATGTTGTGCAACTAATTCAATTTTCATATTTAATACCATTAAGATGAAACCATGAAATTTATTATTCTATTTCTTTTTAAACTTTGATTAATATATATATATATATATATATATATATATATATATATATATATATATATATATATATAAATTTGTTATAGTTAAATCAACAAAGTGATGGATGAAATTATAGGACAAACATATTCTAAAATTCAGAAAATCAAGACTTCAAGCCCTAGATCCTATTTGCGATTTTCGTTGGGAATATAGGGTTCAATTTTCATGTGGCGGAGTTGATAAATTTCGATCACATATAAATGATCGCCTTCATCTTCTAGCCTTTGGTAGAAATTTCTCTCCTAGACTACCCAGAGACCTAAATCAAATTATAGATAATAACTGTAAGAGTCACATCCTTAATAATTTGATATCAAATACTCCATCAAAATTTGGTAACTATACCAACATGTGATTGATTTAGTGGAAGAGACTAGTCACTACAAAGTAGCAGACTCAGGTTCGAATTCCTATTTGGAGAGGTACCCATAATTAATGTGTCCAATCAGCCTCGAAGGGGATTAAACCATTGGAAAACCAAAAAAAATTTTTTGGTAATTTTATTGAGATCGATTTGTTCTTTATATTAATTTCTTTGAAAATACATTCATCATTAAACATTACATTAGAACAAATCCATTTCAATAACTGGGGTACAAAGAATTACAAATAATAAACAACTACAAAAAACTAGTACTAAACTAGAACAAATACTCACACTAGTGAAAGTTGAACCTAAAACATCAGCTTTGCCTAGATTAACTCTTTATATGTTTTAACTAGGTATTGAACCCCATACTCTATTAGATTGTACTTTCGAAATGGGAGAAATTGCATATATGATACTATACAATAGAGTATTTTGCAATCTTGATACCACTGGATAAGTAAATGTACAAGTAGTACCACAATTATTAATTTGGTTGCATTGTTCATACCACTGTCAAATAATTAGATTAAATTGGCCCCATACACCGAACATGACCGTTATCTCGTCAATTGGAGAAAAAATAATCATGTTTTCTCACTTTTGGAGGATATATTATCACATTATTTAACCCCTTGGAGGAAAATTATAACGTTTTCATGTTATTATGTGAAGATTTTCTCTCCAAAAGATGAAATAACAGTCACATGCAGTGCAAGTAGCCGATTTCATCCATTTATGTCCAATTATGTGACGAAGGTATGAACATTGTAATTACTAATGTTTAAATTGTGGTACTAAATGTGCATATATGTATCCTTTTTAAATGTCATTAAATTATGTATCTTAATCAATCACTATTAATCTAACACTCAATACGGAGTAGTCTATCATATATGATCGAAGTAAACATATTTAAGTCGCATTTATGAATTTATTATAAACAATAAATTCCAACACAAATGAGAACTTAACAAACAAATTATGATAATGTATCTGTAATTTAACTTGGAGGAAATATAAAACTGTATCAATCATTCGATAACAAATATAAAATAGGTTCAAATTTATAAAAGTATCAAACAATACGTTAAAAATATGATCTTCAGCTCCATGCATATTAAAGAAACATTTTGTGTGTTCGTGCAACGGGCTGGAGAGTTGCACTAAGAACGGTCACCACTTCTTTCACGTTCAAGCTGAATTCCTTCTCCATCTGCCATTGTAAAACAAAGCTAAAATTCATTATGTTCGCACTTTTTCGTCCTAATATTTCACAATGTTAATTGTCACTTATCATTCCAATTTCTTAAAAATATTTTGTACTTTTGGTCTATATATATCATCCTGATGAACAAAGTTCAAAATTGTGGGCAATTAATCCTGCAGGACCATAAATGCTAAATAATATTTCAAGGGATAAAAAATGTAAAATATTTTAAAAACTATGACCAAAATGTAAATATTTTAAAACATGGTTCCAAAACTATTAAGGTCTAAATCTGTGATATTAAATGTACATTTTGTCCCTATAGTTAAGGTTCCAGTTCAATTTTTACTATAATGTGGCTTTTCTTTTAATTTAAATAAAATTAGTGTTTGTTAGTTTGTTTTATTTGTAATTTAGCTGTAATTGAATATATTTCCTGATTTATAATGTAATTATCATTTAAATCATATTAAAAAGAATAAACAGAACTAACCTCAGCAATAATTGTGATATCAAGAGCCAAATTTCCAAAGGGAATGACATTAGTACTGACAACCACCAAATCAAGAGTGTCCAATTTGCTGAGTAAATTGACAAGAACACCCTTATGTTTCTCACATTGTATCCTGAGAAGTATACTATTGCTGCAAACCCTTGCTTCAATCTCCGGCAACATCTGCTCCTCCGAGGTACCGCATTTCTCGTCGGAAGATCCCTCATCCTCTTCGATAATCTGCGACTTCTTAACAAGCACAGCCGACTGCATTGTCTGATTCGCGGCTTCTTCTTCTAGCTTTTCGATTCTTTCTTGGAGGTGTTTCAAATATTTTATTGCATCTCCAAGAACTGAGCTTTTATCCGTCTGCAAAGTAGTAAAAATTTGATATTCAAAATATGGTATTTACCATGTAAAAAAAAAGAAAGAAAAATACCTCCCTCTACAATTTGAATGGAAGTTCATCATCCTTCAAACTTTTTTTCCTTTTCTTTTGTAATAAAAAATATTAAATGCAAAAATAAATTTATCACAACTTTCTCTTAGGGAGGTATATCACTTGAAACCCCAACAAAAAATAATGATGATTACCTTTTTTAGGCCAGGAATAATGGCGGAAAGAGCGATAAAGAGCTGGCTGAGCTGCTCCCGCCGCTTTCTCTCGGCAATGATGTGGTCGTATGTTTGCGATGGCGGCCGAACCCGTCTTTTCTTCTTAGTTGGTTTAGCCCTAAATTGGATCGATTCAGAATTTATATTATATGACTTGAATATTTCTGAAACTGCAGCCTCTTCTTCAGGATTCAGGTACCCGCCATTGTTCACCTGTTTCAGTGACCAGAAAAAAATTTTAGATTTTAGGAAATGATTAGATTTAACAATTTATTACTAGAACTGCAAGTAGAAAATAAAGTTTTAGTGTCAAAATATTAAGTGAAATTAATATTTAATTTGTTAGTATTACATGTATATTTGCAAATGTTGTCATGAAAATGATTTAGAGTAAGCTAAAAGAATTAAATTGTCACTTTTCATAATTAGCATATACTAAAAGTGACAATCAATATATAGTCAATTACTAGTTATTAAATCTTTGGTGACAACCAATATATTGTCATTAAATTATTGTGAAAATATTTATTATCAATATGTTGTCCCTAATTATCAATAACAACAATTTTAAAAATATATATATATATATATATATATATATATATATATATATATATATATAAATAGTAAAAACTTAAATTAACATGTATTTATTTATCACTAATAATCATTGACGACAACTTGAAAATATTTTTTGTCATTATTGCCTTTTCTGAATGACTCGAGTTTCCAAAATTTAGGATGATTGGAGTTGAAGAAGCTTGATGATCTGCAGGATGAAGAACACCATCAAATTTTGAGTAGACATTTTCTTGTTTTTGCTCTGGTTCAATCATTTTAGAGGTCGAAGATGATGATGACTTTTTGTCTACTCCCGCGGACACATAGTTGTGAAAGTTTTGTCCGAATACTGCAGCAAACTCTTCTTCAAATGAATCCATTACATGATCCGACCCATCCATTTTCAAAATTGAGTTCTCCACTTCCTGCAAATGAATGAATGAATGTTGCAGGCATAAAATGTTACGTTATATTACTCTTATCAAAATTAACATAAGGTACTATTAATTGTAATGATGAGTTAGACCAAATCCATATGTATCACAAAAATAAAGATCCAATCCATATGGACTTAGTCCAATCCAAATTTTATCTAATAATATTAGTCCATGTCGCGCACAAAGATACGGATCAGATAGATATTTGCAAAATAAATAATAAAAGTAAGGTAGGGTTTCATTATTTCTATACAAGGTGTCCATTAATGAACTAATATATATCATAAAATTGATATGTAGGGATTTGACTTTCCAATAAATGATATATTTGCAACTTTGTAAGCTCCTAGGGGTTACAGAATGTGGAAGAACATGATATTGTGATAAAGTATCAAAGCATAAAATTATCATATTCCACTTTCTGAAATAAAATTATAGAAACCACATACATGAAATAATAAAATCACGTAATTATATTAGCTAGTAAAACTTATACTAATTTGTTGTATCCTTTGGACATGATTAAATTATTTCTTATTTTTTGTAAGAAAATAATTAATCGTATAACCTGCAATTTTGTACGTAGAGTTCATAAAGAGCATAAGGATTACCAGTTCAGACAACCATGGATTTTCCGAGGAATTCATGATAAGTTACCAAAATATGAGGAGCCGGTGTCAATTTATGTTATTCGCTCTCCCTTTCTTGATTTCTGAAAAAAAGAAAAAAGACAAATGAAATTAATGTCCAGAACTAGTATCAAATGTTCAATGATTTATCAAGAAAATTGTTTGTAATTTAGTTTGTTTATTCAGATAAGAAGAAAGAAGATCACCTCCTTGTATCTCAAAATTGTGGCCTCACCCAAAGAAGCAAATTTGTACATGCCTTATATAGATAAATCTATTCTAGTGGACCCCTAGCTACTATTTTTTAATTAAACCTAAAGTCTCATATATTTTAAGGTTTTCGTACTTTGTGTTCATTTCAAGTCACATATTTATATTTAATTATTCACCTTACTCTTCACGAGAAGTACCTCCCTCTAGCTTATTAATTTGTGTTTGAGGCTAAGTCCCAAACAATCACTATCAAGTAGGGCAGAAGATCAATCAAGTATCTTTTGTCATGAAATAATTAAATGACAAAACTTTCATGCACTGTTTTTTCTTGGTATTTGTTGCAAAGAGAGCACAATTGTTGATCATGGCCAGTTCATGATGTTCTGCATTAATGCCAGATATTTTTGTTACAGGATAACAACAAGAACTATCTATTGAGTCTGAAAATGTATTTGCATGTACTAATTTATGTCAAATGCATTCTTTCCTTATATATTTCCCTGCTTTGATGTCAATATTTTTGCTTCTTCATTTGTAGAATTCTAAATAGCTTTTAATATAATAGAGTGAAATTTTCAGATGTCTTAATTAGTACTTAAGAATTAATAGTGTCGCATCATTCTTATGTGAAAGAGTGTTAGGTAATAAAATGTATTTTATTATGTTTTGGGACAATGAATCAGTAAATCAATATATGAGGACGGAAGAAGAGGAATATAAATTATTATGTTATAAAAAGAGAGTGTGCAGTTCTTAATTTTATTTGTCTTAATATTAAATAGCAAATTAATTTCATGTGTTATTTTCAATAGTCATTTTATCTCTCTGTAATAAATAAAAGGATAAAATAACTCCTTGTGTTTTTGTAAAAGAAGCACACTGCCTCCATCTTGATTTTTATATTTTTACAAGGGAGTAAAATGTCCATTATGCAATATCACAAGGAGGTTAGGTGTTTATTTATACATATCACGGGGAGGTAAATTACCCACTTACGCATATCACATGGAGGTAAAATGAGGTGAATATATATATATTGTCAAGATAGGGTTAAATAAAATTTTTTTTACATGAAAATGAAGTTTCAGTCATATTATAGAGTGTGTGCAATACCCCACATGTAAGGAGTTAATTTGCTAATTATTTCATATCACAGGGAGGGTAAATTGCCCATTTTCATATCACAAGGAGTTAAATTATCCATTAGACATATCACTTGTAGGGCTAAAAATCAAACAAATCTACTCGATACTCGGCTCGTGTTCATTCGATAAAAGCTCTTTTGAGCTCGGTTCGTCAAACAATCTAACTAGCTTGAACATGATTTTTGGTTAGATAAGTTTTGAAGCTCGGCTCGAGCTCGACTCGATAAGCTAAATATTGAAAAAATACATATAAAATACCAAGCTACTCGATACTCGACTAAGCTCGTTCGATAAAAACTCATTTGAGCTTGGATCGTTAAGAAATCAAACCAAGCTCAAACACAAAATTTCAAGCTCGATAAAATTCAAATCAAGCTTGAACAATGTGTCATTCGATATTACTCCTCTCGTTTACACCTCTAAGCACATGGAGTTAAGTTGCCAAAAACCCTATTCCGAAGGTACTCCATTTATCAGAATTTGGATCAAACGAATGAGTTAAAAAAAAAAGAATATTGTAAAATTAATATAACTATGACTCCTGGATATTTTAGTACTTTAAAGAGTTAAACTTTCAATTAAATTCTCTAATTATTATTTTCTGAAAATTTTGGTCAAAAATCCCCAAGTTGAGGGGTTATATAATTCGACTTGATACGATGTGCTGAAATTTAAAGGGATCAAACTATTCTTGGATCATCCCAATTCATACCACGACTTCCAATCAGATTTATCCACACAAATATTGCTATGTTCAATATTCTTATATATGCGTTATTTATCAACTTAGAATCGAACTCACCAGATATGTGATGAATATTAGTTGTTATGTATAGAAAAAACATGTTCAAACGAATATTTTTAAGTTCAAACTCAACCCAAATATCGAACTTCTAAATTGATTTTCAATCTTAACTTAGACATGCAAAGAAATTTTTGTTTCCATAGACTAGATAATGCAACTTGACAATTTACTAGTACCATTATATTGTATGTCATTGGAAGGACGCACATAAAAAATGAGCGCATTTTTTATTAGAGAAGTATAAACTTTTTTAATAGAGAAAAAGGAAATCATGTGCACTTGGAACACGTTCCGTAATCAATTTTTTTAAAAAATTCTCATATGTACTTGTTTTGAATATTTGATTATAGTTTTATTTTAAAAAGAAAATAAAAGGTAAAAATATATTTAGGGTTAAATACAATACTGGCGACGGAGTATTTTTTGGGCGTGCCTCCAGTACCGTTGCTCACTCCACCCCTTCTAGTGTTTCATTAATGCAGCCTCACCAAACACTGTCTCAGCCATCGTAGCCACCAACGCTACAACCACCTTCTTTTTCCATAGTCTTAATTTGTTGGTGGGTCAACCAATGAGGCCGTAGCCCGTTGGTAAGGCTGCTTAGAATCAGAGGTCTTGGGTTCAATTTCCACTAATACTCTCATAATTTAATATTAGTATTTGTTGATTGATTTTATTTATAATTTGATTGAAATTCAATAAATTTCTGATTCAACGATTCAGCGATATTGATGTAACTTTTATCTAAAAAAATTGTTGGTGGGTTTTTTTCACATTTTTTTTATGAAGAGGAGGAGAAATGAGATCTAATTAGATACTTTCATCCTTGTGTGATTTTCCTACTTAATTATCCAAATCAGTTGGAAGAATTTTGATACATTTCATTTTATTAAATTAGGGTGATTTCACCCATTAACAAAAAAAAAAAAAGGTTTATAAAAATAGAAGTGTGGGTTGGGTCGAAACTTATGGGGTTGGAGTTGGCCCAATGTACGTATGTTTTATAATAAACTTGTGAATTGCTATTTTTAATATTTATTGAAGATTAATGGTAATTATTTCTATAAACTTTAAAGTTTAAAAGAAGACAACTCACAACAATGAATGGTAAGACCGCTACATCATCATTAATTTATTATAATTAATTATAGTGTATTTTCAACTGTTTAGAAAATATCTTCTAAACTAAATCTAAGTAAGAATTTTCCGAATTAGTTACTCTTTCAGAATTTTGACGACACTATCCATAATGATTGAAAATGTATATAAGAGAAGTCACTTAAAACACTTCGAGTAATTATCAAAAAAGGAAAGATCTAGACTAAGTTTAAGGCCCATAGGCCTGCTAAAACAAATTCTAGTTCAATAAACCCAGATCAGGCCTAGATATAATAGCTGGGCCGAAGCTGGTGGGTTAGACTTAAAACGGACTTAGCTATGCAGCTTAAACTTGGGATGCCATGCAGTTCGGTTCACTTGAAATTGGATCTGCATTTATCCTCGGTCCGTGAGTGGTCCTTTACTTTTTATTTTCATAGTTGGTTCCTCAAAACTAGGGTTCTTGATGGATCAAATTCTGGTTGGACCAGATTCGTCCAGATTTGACTTCATTGATATAAGATCGGACTCTTTCGAATTCGGATATTGTTCTGATTGTATTCGGCTCTAGATTTTTTGAATCCAATAAATCTTGGTCAGATTTGACCGGATATCGGATCTTTTTCGAATCCAATAAATTTTTCATTTAAAAAATGAATTTAATATTTTTTTCCTAAAATTAATTTATTAACTATACAATTTTATTTAATTTTAGCTCACATGTTCAAACATCCTATACTAATATTCATATTCTTTGATGAAAATATTGATTTAAATATATTTATAGACGAGTTATAAATTACTATCTTTTTAAATTGATTGTGAAATATTATTAATGGTACTAATAAATTTTTCATTTAAAATATCACTTTATTATTTTTTCCTAAAATTAGTTTATTAACTTTACAATTTTATTTAATTTTAGCTTACTCTCTTTTTAAATTGACTGTGAAATATTATTAATGGTACTTACCTTTATAAAATATATATATCATTATTTTTTATTTTTTATCGGATACGGATTTTTAACGGATCGGATCAACCTAAATCCATATTTGCTCCATGTGTTTCGAATTACGGATCTTTATAATCGGATCAGGTTCATCCAATCTCTAATCGAACAATTTTCCTAATAAATCGAACCAGATTCGAACGGATCTGAATTGAAATCCCCCCAATGACAACCCTAGTCAAAACTAGTTGAACTTTGCATGTAAAACTACAGTTAAATAAGATTATAATTTATAAGATCTTATCAAGAAATAGATGACCGAAATATGAGATTTTTACGAATTAATAACTAATTTTCAACTTAAATACTGAAATTAATCTTTTCAACCTTGGTTTTCTTGAAATAAATTCACCACTTGCCTTAAGTACTTTTGAGAGTATTTGGATCTTTGCACCCTTAAAATATGGAAAATAGGTAATTTGTACCCTTCAATCTAAAATTTAGCATTTTGTACTCTCGGATTATAATAAATGTAGCACTTTGCACCCTCGATCAGTTTTCGGCAAAAATTGCCACCGAAAAATGATTTGAGGCGCAAAACCAACCATGTAGTATTTTTTATGAGAAAGAAAAGGAAAGAATATTTTGTCTTTTGCACATTTCTTCTCCTACGTCACCACCATCATCTTCTTTAAATAACCATCAATTCATAAACTTCAGGCATAACATGTTCATACCCTCTTAATGTAGCGTTTAAACCCTTCATTTGCAGTCGAAATTTATAAACTTCTCAGTTTTGGATTTGTATGAATTCTCAAAAACAAGTTTGTGTACCCTTTTCACGTAGAAATGGTTAGGCCAGTGATTGTGAAAATAATTGCATATCTTAGATGGCTGAATTATCCTTCGCACAATCAAGCATTGAGATTTTGGAGTATGAAGATGTTTAAAGAAGAATTTTTAGGTTGCCGAATTAGGATTTATGAATTTTATTAATGTTTTTTCCATATATGTGTTTGCTATAAAATTCGCATCGGACAATACATGGCATCAAGGAACTGTTTGCATATAAATTTAGCATCGAGGAACGCCTCGACGACATCGAGCGACCATTGGCGTCGAGAAATGCCAAAATATTATTAGTGATAAAACTGACATCAAGGGGTGCTTGGCGTCGAGGGGTCGACATCGAGGTATGTTTGGCATCAAGGTGTGCCAAAATATTGTTTGCTATAAACCTGTCAGTGAATCCCTCGACGAGCCAATAGCTCGATAAGAAATACCTCGATATGATATAAAATAGATGCGGGCGTGCCAATGTTTGTGCGTGCAAACATAACGATTTGAAAATAGACATGTTGATATCGGTAAATTGATAGTGTAAGTGTCCTGATAAAGACATATTGATATCAAAATAAGTTGTCCTGATAAGGCTGACTTCTAAACGACTGTGACAGAGTAGGCAAACACTACCCCTAGTTCTTTTCTATGTCTGCCTGGCCGCAGGACTTAAATAATTTATGAAAATCTCTCTTAAGTGCCAAAAACTTATGACCAATCGATGGCATGTTTAACATATTAGCGGATTTGAAAATCAGCTGATGCCTTGACAATCAATCAATTTAAACGTACACCTTGACAGAAAACATAGTCTTGACAGGAAACAGCATATCAATGGAAATCAATTGACGTAAAGTATATTTATGTAAAAGAGTCAAGACATACGAGCCAAACGACTTCCATTAATAACAAAAGAATATTGGCAAGTTCCCCGATGTACAAATATTACAAAAATATACAAAACGATGAGTCTCCTGTTTCGGCATAATCTGCCAGATGAGTTGATAAAGCTTTTAAGTTCTGAAAAATGACTCCTTGATCGGCAGGGAACCCGCCGATGAGCTGATGAAACATGACAATACATTAAGTTGACAGAAAGTAACATTGACGACGGGGGACCACCGGCAATGGTTCGCCCAACCTTGATGGATAACCACCAATCGGGCTCCTGATCAGCGGGTGGCCACTGACCAAGGCATCGACGAAGCAGATGGCTACTTAGCCGATAGCCGTCAAGCAGATGGCTACTTGACGACGAGCTCATCAAGCAGATGGCTACTCGATGAGTTTGTCACATAAATACGTGGGCACTTACATGACAGTTACCAGCGTGCTACTTGATTGATACGAGTGGTTTCGCTCGAGTCAGTGTCAACTGACGGCGGAAGAGAGCGGCGACGGCGGCGGCGGCTTATTGTGAGCGGCGGCGGCGGCAAGACTTCAGGCGGTCAGGGATCACTGGTGGCTGAGGAGGGACAGACTGATATCAACGAGTTGACAGACTGATAACTTGACAGAAAACAGCTTGTTAACTGCCTGCTATCAAGGGGTTTCGCTCGAGACAGCGTCTGGACAACGGAAGCAGTGGCGGCGGCAGCTTAGTATCGGCGGCGGCGGCGGCGGCTTAATGTCGGCGGCGGTGGACCTTGGGCGGCGACGGCGGCGGATTTTGGGCGGCGGCGGCGACAAGACTTCAGGCTGTCGAGGGTTGCTGGTGGCTGAGGAGGGACGGTTGATATCAGGGGTTCTACAGGGTGTTTGCTGAAAAAGAAGCAGCGGGGCGCTGGACTTCCGGAGAGGCGTTGAGCCGATCAGTGTTAGACTGAGATTTGTTGATTGATTGTGTGTGTGTGTCCTGCGCGACTGACAGTATCGAGGTATTTATAGTTGCTGGATTGGAGAGCTGATGACCAGAAACTGATGCCTTGACAGCCACTTTCCCACTTTCTCCACTACTTGAAAAACCTTCCACTACTTCCACTACTTTGATGGTAGTTCTTTTGTTGCTGAAAATTAATGCTAGTGGTGGTTGGAGAAGAAGAAACGTTGAGTTTGAAATTGAATTAATGATAACTAACTAAGAGATTTTTAAGGACTTAGTTATTTAAGCCAACTACTTAGCTTAATCCTTATCCCTTAATTAATTAACCATTAATTAAATAACAAAGCCAACAAGTGGGTCCAAAATAAAGGAGTGGCCGATCTGGGCTGGGTCATGGCCGATTTGGGCCGATCGGGCCATGGTTGGTCCTGGGTCGAGCCCTGTTGTCTCACAATTTATCCAATTAATTACCCCTTTAAACAATTAATGGCCTTTATTTATGAAAATAGGCCAATTGATTAGACTTGGCCCGATTAATCTTAATTAATCAGTCCATAATTTTTATTAGCCAAAATCATCAGGTGGGTCGAGCCCATTTGTAATTAATCATTATTTGGCTTTAATTAGTAATTAATTAACTTTAGCCTATTAATTAATTTTATCAATTAATTAATATATTTTTGGCCCAAATGTTAATTAATTGCGAAATTGGGTTGAGTTTTGAAATTGGGCTCATAGCCAACCCATTGATTCGATTCGATCCATTTTCGGTCCAAATTGGATCCGATTTGGAGTGACTTAATTCGGCCCATATGCCATTTTTGGCTTGTTATATCGAGCCGTCGTTCCTCGATCAGTCGAGGGTGATTTTTTGGGTACAAACAATATGTATATGTGTTTGTCCCAGACTGAACAAAGAGATTATTACTCTGATAAAATGTTTGGCTGAAAGTGCATGGTAGATGGTGCAAGGAGCTGCATTTTCTATAATATGAGGCAGTAAAGTGCCAAATATTAAATTGAAAGGTACAAAATGTCATTTTGTATATTTTGAGTGTACAAAGTGCCAAATACCCTACTTTTGATTCACATGTTTAATTAGTATAGGGATACTAAACCCTAACTAGATTCGACCGTACCTGAATAATTACAAAGCAATATAATTAATTCCCCTGTTTAATTTATTGGTTAATCGATTGGTACAAAATACAAAATATCCTACGGGTAATCGATTGGTACAAAATACGAAATATCTTCACATGCATCAAACATATTCTATGTGAATCTTCCATATAAAATGCATATATGTCGTCATAGCTTATCCATGTTCATATTTAAATAGTATATGCATGCATGTGCAATCTGGGTGCTATTTATTTTGATAGAATTACAGTTTTGGTACAAATTTATATGTCAATTCCCACTTTTAATACTGAGTTTTATGGTTCCAACACATTTGGTACAAAACTTTAACAAATTGTGACATATTTGGTACAACCGTTAAAAATTGTTGTTAAGTGGTAAAGTGGCAGCTAAGTTTAATTGCAAAGTTGATATCATTACTTATTTTGATTGATAATTTTACCCCATTATTTCAGGTTACCAAAAAAGTCCCACATCTCCAAATTTAGGGACGAATTTAGTCCACATTATTGCCAAATTTCAAAATTGACTCGAATAAGACCACGTGCGGAACAATTTAAAAATTTTACTTATTTTATTTAAATAACTAATTTGATTTATAAACAATATTAATAAATTAAATAATACTTTAACATAAATATCACCAAAATTTAGAAAATATAATATTTTTAAATATAATATTTATATAATAGCATTAATCAATTTAATATTTATTAAAATAATAAATTATATATTTACAAACTATTTAATATTTATTAAAATAATAAATAATAAATAATTTTAATTTAAAAAAAATAAATTCCATCCCCACCCAACCCACCCACTCCCTTCCCCTCCCAGGTTGCCGCCAGTGGCCTAGGACCGAAGACCCATGCCGTCGCCAGCCTGGGAATTGGGTTAGGCGGAGGGAAGGGGAGGGGAAGGGGTGGTTAGGTTGGGTGGGTGGGGTTGGGATTTTTTTTTAAATTATAATTATTTATTATTTATTATTTTAATAAATATTAAATAGTTTGTAAATATATAATTTATTATTTTAATAGATATTAAATTGATTAATACTATTATATAAATTTTATATATAAAAAGAATATGTTCTCTTAATTTTGGTGATATTTATGTTAAATTATTATTTAATTTAGTAATATTATTTATAATCAAATTAAATATTTAAATAAAATAAGTAAAATATTCAAATTGGTCCGCACGTGGTCTTATTCAAGTCAATTTTGAAATTTGGCAACAATGTGGACTAAAATCGTCACTAAATTTGGAGATGTGGGGCTTTTTGGTAACCTGAAATATTATGGGGTAAAATTATCTGTCAACATACGTAATGACATCAACTTTACAATTAGACTTAACTGCCACATTATCACTTAACAATAATTTTTAACGGCTGTACCAAATATGTCATGATTTGTTAAAGCTTTGTACCAAATATGTTGGACCCATTAAACTCAGTACCAAAAGTGAGAATTGACCTATAACTCTGTACCAAAAATGCAATTCTCTCTATTTACCAAACTTTTCACGGGGCTTCATTTAAAAAAAAAAACAAACAAAGGGCATTTCAACTACGTCTACCTATGAACAAAATAAATCAAGTATTAATTAATTCGTCAAATTTAATAATTTACTAATTAATTAGCACATGCATGCATGATATCTTTTAATAAAATATAGCATATTGAAGATTTGATTCAGATTTCTGAGATGGATTGAATCTGGTTTTGGCTGGATCTGGTTTTTTTTATCAGGATTTTCAGTTGAGGTGCAATTTAATTGTTATTCCTTAATGTGTTTTATTTAGAAAGACAAGAGGCTCGTGATACGCCAAACCTCGTGAGAAACAAGGCTAAAGTGTTCCCTGCTCAAGCTCAAACATTTATGTGAACTATTTTAATAGTATTTATGAAACTTATCTAGCCCAAGTAGCGATTTGGGAGTACCTACATAGTGGGTAATGCATATCGGCATTCTTTACATGACATGTGTCCAAAAAGGACCCCTTATGTTTAAACATATACCACATGTTAAAGTCCACCTTTTACACTGATTGGTATACACTAAAAGATGGGAATGCAGCTCAACCGATTCACTGGGTTGCTGGTTAACTTATTTCTTTTGGCCGATTCAAGTCAGTTCACCCCTTTTTCGATTTCAATTGATTTATTGTACTTCTGGACCCGATAGGCCACCCAATTTGCATGTGTGTCGGACGAGAAATTATGTAGTACAACCGCTGCACCACGTCATCAAGTACACGTGGTGCAGCCCACCAATACACTTGGGGCATGTGGATTAAAAATCCACATCACCCATATTCTGGCAGTGTGAACACAACTTTCTGAACCCCTATTTTTTTGGAACATGGCCAGAACATGGGGTGATGTGGATTAATAATCCACATGTCCCATGTGTATTGATGGGCTGCACCACGTGTACTTGATGACGTGGTGCAGCGGTTGTACTAAATAATCTCTCGTGTCGGACGGACCGTTAATTAACATTAGACGAATAAATGTTTTCTCCAATTAACTTATATCTTTTAAAAAAAATAAAAAAAAATAAAAAAAAAGCTTCTTTTTTGAAATTTCATACCATTTGTTTGCCACAGTTCGAAAGTTTCGTCCTACTATATTAATTTTTTGTATACTTTAAAACTTATTGGCGACCCTTATTTTAGTAAATGCATCTTTTCGATCTTGTTAATTGGTAAATTTTACATGAATATCTAGTTTTGTATTATCTTTATGTAAACATATAAATTATAGGCAAAATTGCAAAAATCATCCCAAACTAATCACTGATTTTGGATTTTCGTCCCAAACTATTCAATTTGACAAATTTCGTCCCGTAATTTAATATTTTTTTGGAATATCGTCCCACTGTTAATTATAAGACGGAAATTACGCGTTTGCCAATGAATTATCAGATGGTTGCTTACGTGTCATGACATGATAAATTTTAACTTGAATAATTATATAATATAGTAAAGTTCGTCCCAAACTAATTACAAAATTGAACCGTCATTTTCATTAAATTAAAAATTTAATATTGGGACTAAATTCATACAAAATGATAAATTATGGGACGAAATTCGGCGAGTTGATATAGTTTGGGATGAAAAATCAAAATTAGTAATTAGTTTGGGACGATATTTTAAACAAATATTAAATTGCGGGACGAAATTCGGTGAGGTAATATAGTTTAGAACGAAAATCCAAAATCAGTAATTAGTTTGGGACGTTTTCTGCAATTTTACCTAAATTATATTTGATGAAAATATACAAAATCATTAATTCATCTCTATGCCTACAACAAGTTACTGATGTGGATATTTAAATAACAAGGATATTTTAGTAATTACCAAAATCTTCATTATTTAAATAATTAGTCAACAATTACATTTATGATATTATTAAAATGACCACCCTACCCTCATTTAAGTCTGAAGTTAGTGGGAGCCTTTTTCTCTCCACCTAATTGATGATTGACTTCCCATCTCCCACACTTAATGAGGTGACTTCTCATCTCCTCCATTTTACCCTATAAACATCACCCTTATTTCACTTGAAAGGATATGTTGGAGAAGAGTGTAGAATAGCGGAATAGTTTCCTCGAAGTCCGTCCTGTGACGTCACAACGAGATTTGAAGAAGATCAAGATAGGAGGAGATCATACCAGATATACCCTTGATCATTTTCATGCAACATTAGTTACGATATACCCAAAAATAGATTATGTCTTGAATATTTGTTTATGATATATATAGCACTTGGAGAATATTTAGTTTTACAACAATAACTATAACAACAATATTTAATAATAACAATAGGTGTATGGATACTAGATGAAATTATCTATATTTATATCTATATCTATACTAATCCTAAAAGTATGAATAATTTAAGTTTTTTTTTTTTTTGTGAAAGCAAAATTGTCCTTATTCAAATTTTAAAGTATATTAATAAAATATGATTAGACATAAATTTTCCTTAAATTTTCTCATAAAAAATTTGGTAGGAAAATATTTTAAGAAAATTTGTAATTTCCTTTCCTCTGAACCAATCAACATGAATATGGAAGAAAAACAAAAGTATATTCAAATTAGACATAAAGTTTTATTATAGTTATTTACTACAATAACTCCAATAATTAAGAAATTAACTCTTACATCACTTTTACAATTTCATTATTGTATCCTATAACACATAAAAATAAAAATACACAATTATTTATAATAGTTGCTAAAATATACATGTAAAATTATTATAATGTATTATGAATATGTTGTTATGTAAAAATTATTATTTGTTTCATTTAAAGATTTAGTACAATATGTCACTCCTTAAAAAAAATCAAATTCTCTTAAATATCATAAAATTTGTTAAAGTAGAATCGCATCTTACCTATGAACAAAAATGCTTATGACTTAGTGAACTAAGTAATCTTTATTTGCCATGAGAAGCATTACCTCAAATTTTCATGGAAATCTTTTCGAGAAAACGTGTGAAATAATTGAAAATATGGATGAAAATCAATGAAAGTACTTGGTGAAACCGATCAAATAAATTTTATGTAATTGATGAAAACATGTGAAATCGATGAAATTTATGAACATTGGTGAAGTAGGTGAAAAAATGGGTGAAATCGGTAATAAATAGTGCCGGTAAAATCGATAAATACATGTGAAACTGATGAAAATTTGGGTGACATTTATGAAAACATCGGAAAAAAATTGGTGAAATCAGTGAAAAACGGGTGAAATATATGAAGAATGAGTTAAATAATTGAAAAAAGGTTAAAGTCTGTGAAATAATGTGAAATCAATGAAAATTCAAGTGAAATTTATTTTGAAAAAAACATGTGAAATCGGTGAAATTAGTTAAACTGAAAATAATAAGTAAAATCTGAAAAAGAAAAAAAAGGTTCACCTAGCAAAAACAGTGTGAACTAAACCAGTAGATTTTTTTTTTTTTGGTTTGAATATGAGAAAACAAAAGAAATCGATAAAAAAATTGAAAAAACAATGAACAATAGGTTATAATTGATCAAGACCGAGTAAATCAGTAAAAAAAATATAAAATCAATGAAAATTGAAATAAACTAATTAATAGAGAGAATTCCATTTTTGTTACACAGCTATAGGTCAATTCCCACTTTTGATACACAGCTTTATGTGTCCAACACATTTGGTATACCTCTTTAACAAAGTTTGACACATTTGGTACAACCGTTAAATAAGTTTCAAAATCACCGTTAATTCGATTATGTGACATCACGTGCCCATAAGTTCAACACATTTGGTACACCTCTTTTACAAAAAAAAAAAAAAATTGAAACTTGATATGATAATTTTTATAAAAGTTTATCAAGTTTAATTTTTTTTTTTTTTTGTAAAAGAGGTGTACCAAATGTGTCGAACTAACGGGCACGTGATGTCACGTGATCAAATTAACGGTGATTTTGCAATTTATTTAACGGTTGTACCAAATGTGTCGAACTTTGTTAAAGAGGTGTACCAAATGTGTTGGATACATAAAGTTGTGTACCAAAAGTGAGAATTGACCTATAGCTGTGTACCAAAAATGCAATTCTCTCGTAATTAATATAATAAGTGAAATGACTTAGATTAGATTGGTATAGAAATATCCTTCAAATAATAAGGTAAGTGAAATAATTTGAGATATACTTAAAAGTAATTGAAGATGTATAATGTATAATTATTTGGGTTGAAAATTCGGTAAATACATGTGAAATCGATGAGAATTCAAGTGAAATTCGCGAAAAAATGGATGACATCAGTGAAACGATGAAATTACATGAAAAATGATGAAACATATGAAAACGCGTAAAATCGATGAAAAATGCTAAAGTCGGGTAAAACATGTGAAAATTAGTTAAAGTGGTAAAAATGAGTGAAATCAATAATATGAAAAAATTTCAAACAACAAAAATAAAGTCAAATCATTAGAAAAATGGTTTAAACCGAAAAAAACTAAAGAAATCGATGAAAATACCCATGACATAATTGAATCGCAGTAATTAATATGTACTATTTTATGACATAATGAGGCTAATTTTACTCTGATTTACAACAAAATACCATTGAAATTAAATAGACACGTACAACGTATGTGCACTTTAAACTGGTGGAAAAAATGCATGTGAAATCGTAAATACATTTGAAATCGATAAAAAAAGAGGATAAAATTTGTGAGAAATTGATGAAAACATATAAAATTGGTTAGGTGAAAACGGGTTAAACTTTGACTGACAAAAACAAGGTAAATCGAAAGAAAATGGTTTAAATTGAAAAAAAGATCGACGAAAAAGGGGAAAACAATGAAAAATGTATAATCATAAAAAAAAAAGCGGAATAATCGATTAAAAGAAATTAAACAGTGAAAACATATGAATCGATGAAACTTCGGGTGAAATTGGTAAACATTGGTGAAGTTGGTGAAAAAACTGGTAAAACCTGCAAGAAAAAATTCTCGTGAAATCGATGAAAATTCGGGTGAAATTTATGAAGAAACGGATGAAGCATGTGTCATCTGTGAATAACAAATAAACTTGACATGAAAACTACTATGATGGAGTAAACTAAATAATGTTCTTATTATCTTATTTAGAACCAATTTTATAAGATGTAATGACTAAATCAGTCATTATTTTATATTTTATTACAACTATTCAAAGCCATTATTTTTTTTTATAAACCAATAATAATTAATAGAAAAAAATTGACCATTCATAAATATATGAAATTCTATGACATAAAAATGTCTAATTTTACTCTAATTTACGAAAAATATCCATTAAATTAATACTAAACACGTACCATGTATGTACATTTTTCTAGTAAAATAAAATATGTATATAATATCATTAATACACTGTACTTATTCTGCACAAAAACTGCAGAACTTAATAAAAAATAAAATGGGTACAAAATAAAAGGGAGCTGAGCACTAAATTAATGATACTCGACAAATTTTAGTGTTTGGAGGCATAAGATTTCCCATGATTACCGGCGCTAGGAAACCCCATAATTTTATGCGAATGACTTTTTTATATTAATTGATAATATATGTATCTTTGTGAATATAATAAAATTATACAACTAGACTGGAGATCCCCGAATCAAATAATTCACTGTCAGCTTTGATTTATTTTTCTTATCAAACTTGAGATCACATCTTAATTTATCATTGAAATGAATAGAGTTTGAAATAATTATAATTGACACCAACTTGAATAACTTGATATATTTGTATATATATAAATTAAAAAGCTATTACACGAAAAATGTTGATAAATATTTGCTTAACATGTAGAACTAACATAAGCTAAACAAACTTTCAATGATCTAATTTGAATCGAATATCAAGAATTTTGGTCGATTTTTCAGCCTTTAATAGAGTTATATCCACTTATTATGACAAATTCACGGACCACATTTCGTAGAAAAATCATAAGAGTACTAAAAATATACTGCAAGTGAAATCATGAAATTTACAGGTTTCCAAATTTTTCTTTTTCAAAATTTTGATGTAATTTTTAACAACATGGAACACGCCGGGCATGCAACTTCAAAAAAATATACGCCAATTTCTATAGGCAAAATTGTCTTTTAATACTCTCCTAAAAAAAAAAATTTGTCTTTAAATACAATAGCGTGGATTGCAACTATGATATCGAGGTATATCGAATTTTACAATCCATACCATAACTTAACACACGATTATACATTTTATAATATTGCTATTATTTGGACAAAATCACGTTAGTATTTTCTTGTGCCTGATGTTGTTTTTCTTTTAGATTAGTTTATTTTCTTGAACAAACAAAACTCCATAAAAATTGAAATTCGATATTTCAGCAGAAAAATGTAATTTATTTCACTTAAAAAATGACAAGTTAACGGCCACATGTTAAGCATATTGCCAATTCCGTCCAAATAACTTACAGTTGAAACTTGAAAGCCTCGAGCCTTAAATGATTCGGTCCATCATCAACTCAGTCAGGTCTTCTTCCAATCCATTTGGGACCCAAATTTGCTAATTACCCTATTATGAGGTACCAAGAAAATAATCTTACCGTTTTCTTATAGTTAGATCAGCAAAGTAATGGATGAAATTGGACAAGCATATGGTAAAATTTAAAAATTAAGAGTTCAAGCCCTAGATCCTATTTGAAGATTTCTTTCAGAATTTACACAAAAGGGTTCTTAGATTACTAATGGAAAAATTCTACATTTTTAAAACTGGTGAGTTTCGATCATATTTAAATAATGAAAAAAATTGTAAAAATGGTCGTGTAATAATTGCTCGCTAACCAAAAAGTCAATGTTTTTGGCTAGCAAGATAGTCTTGTAACTAAAATAATTTTAGCAATTTAGTCCTATTTTGGCCGGAATTGGGATTTTTCACCACCATGTCTATCGAGTCATCCACCCCTTGCTGACGTGAAAAGTTTGTAAATATAGCCTCGTAATTAACGCTCACTGGCAAAAGAATCCTATAACTTTTTAGGCTGATCACAATTAATTCTTGTAACTAAAACAATTTGACGATCAAGTCCTATTTTAGCCCAAATATATATTTTTTTCCTTAGTGTCCGCCAAATCACCCGCCCTTTCCACACAAAATAATGAATATGGGTTACGTGAGCGGAACACGACTCATGCAAAATCTAATTTTTGGCTTTTTGGAGGCCTCCTAATCGCTATTTTGAGACAAAAGTTAACCACTCTTCCTAACAGTGAATTTGGAACAAAAATTAAATTTTTTTTTTGTTCTTCCTAATCATATATTGGAACAATTTCTGCTCTTCCTAATCATGATTTCGGAACAAAAATAAAAGTACAAAGAAAAAATATTTTTTTTGTCCCAAAGTCATTAGTAGGAAGAGAATAACTTTTCTTTTTGTCCTAAAATATCTCTTTGGGCCAAAATAGGACTAACTTACCAAATTATATAGTAACAAAATTTAATTTCCTGCTCGAAAAGTTAAAGAACATTTTTTGACAATGAGCAATAGTTATGGGACTATTTTTACAATTTTTCCACATTATCAAGGGAGATAATTCGTCAGCAGGGAGTGCGTGATTGCTTGGCGGACACGGTGGCAAAAATTCCAATTCGGACCGAAATAGATCTTAATTACCAAATTATTTTAATAATAAGACTTTTTTATCAATTTTAAAAGTTACAGGACTTTTTTGCCAGCAAGCAATAGTAATGAATTAACTTTTGGAATTTCCCCTTTTCAAATAGATCACGGGAAAAGAATGGTTAGACTATAATATTCAAAGACCTGAAGACCTAAATCTAATTAGAGAGAGAATTATTGTACGAGGTACTTATTCAATAACTTAAACAACTCATCAAAGTTTGATAATTACACTTGAATAATCTTTTTATATATTATTTGACCTCCCATATACTTTATTGAATTGTAATTTCATATATAGTGTCCTTTAATTGTATCTTAACTGGTCACCATTAACTTGACACTCGTAGACCCGTAGAGTTAATGGCAATTTACCCCTCTTATATTCATAATATTTAATTTACTTTCATGTGATTTGAAAAAGAGCATTTTAACCCTATGTAATTTTATAAAAATTTCACATTGCCTCTCTGATATTTTTATGTGTGACGCTTTACCTTCATATATTATGGCAGTTTACTCACCCGTGTTATGATAAATGTGATAATTTACCCCATGTGTTATGATAAATGTGGCAATTTACCCCATATGTTACAAACTAATTTTCATACACACTCTCAATTTCGACAAGTGAGTTACACTCTTTGGCTCAAGGAGAATAAATTGTTTTTCGTTGAAATTTTTTGCAGAACTGTTTTCGATTGAATTTTATTAAATATTTCAACTAATTTTTAAATCCGTTGAAAATAATCAGTTGAAATTTCTGCCTTTTCTAGTAGTGAATGGCTTCTTTAAATTTTTTACAGGGGGGTAAATTGCTCTTTTTCAAATCAAAGGGGTAAATTCAACATTATAGATATTACAGGGGGTAAATTGCCATTAACCCTACACTGAATACGAATTATCCTATCATACAGTCCAGTTAAACTTAATTTTAAGTCACATTTGTTAATTTAATAAACAATAAATGTCAACAGAAAGAACTTGACAAAAAAAGTTATGAATCTTTGAAGCTTTCTGTAATTTAATTCTAAGGAAATATTAAAACTGCATCAATGATTCCATAACAAATAATACATTTAGAAAGTTTGGTTCAAAATTTAAAGGTATCAAACAACAAGTTAGACGATACACGTCCTCAACTCCATGCACATTATTGACCAACAATGATTGGTCTAGTGGAAAACAATAGTTAGATTCAAGTTTGAATAATTCTTGTTGGGAGAGATTCACATGCATATTATATATGTCCGACACGCCTCGAAATGGATTAAAAACCCTTGTGAATAAAAAAATGTAGAAACATTTTTTGTTTTCATGTAGCGGGCTGGAGAGTTGCACTAAGAACAGTCACTAATTCTTTCACATTCAAGCTGAATTGTTTCTCCATCTGCAATCATAAGACAAAGCAAATATTCAGTCCACCGCCGTATATGAAATTAAATTACAGGAATTAATTAATTAAAAAGGGTACATATATATTTTTATCAACTAACTAACCTCTGCAATAATGGTGATATCAAGAATCAAATTTCCAAACGGGGTGACATTACTGCTGACAACATCCAAACCAAGAGTGTCCAATTTGCTGAGTAAATTGACGAGAACACCCTTTTGTTTCTCACATTGTATCTTGAGAAGTATATTATTTCTGCAAACCTTTGCTTCAATCTCCGGCAACATCTGCTCCTCGGAGATGCCGGACTTTTCATCGGAAGATCCCTCGTCCTCCTCGATTATCTGCGCCTTCTTAACAAGCACCGCCGATTGAATTGTCTGATTCGCCGCTTGTTCTTCCAGCTTTCCGACTCTTTCTTGTAGGTGTTTCAAATACTTTATTGCATCTCCAAGAACAGAAGTTTTATCCATCTGAAATTAATTTATAGATCTCCGCTTAAGAAAAGTGTATATATATAAAATGGCAAAATTAAATGCGGCCTCCCAAATTAATATTGATGTTTTGAGATCAAACAAACCTTCTTTAGGCCAGGAACAATGGCTGAAAGAGCAATGAAGAGCTGGCTGAGCTGCTCCCGACGCTTTCTTTCGGCAACAATGTGATCATAAGTTTGCGATGGCGGCCGAATCCGACTTCTCTTCTTTGCTTGTTGAGCGCTAAATTGGATAGATTCTTCGGAATTTACATTATATGACTTGAATATTTCCGAAACAGCGGCCTCTTGCTCGGGATTCAGTTGTACGTCGTGTTTCATCTGTTTAAGGGTGTGAAATTTAGAAAAATTAAGAATCAAAAGAAAATAAGCTAGCTTTCAGTAATAATTAATTACTCCATTAATTAAAATTGTCCACTAGATTGTTACTAGAAAATGTGTCACTAATTGTAAAAAGTGACAATTTAATTTGTCAAACTCGTTACAAGTACTTGTGACAAGACTCATATACTATATGCAAAGAATGAATAATTTGTCACTGATTAATACTGAAAGTTGATGATCATGTCTTACCTTTTTGGAACGATTCGAGTTCCCGAAGTTCAGAATGATGGGAGTTGAAGAATCTTGATGAGCTGGGTTAAGAACACCATCAAATTTTGAGTAGTTGTCGGGATTTCGATCAGGTTCAATCATGGTTGGGGTGATTGAATTTGTGGTAGTAGGATTAATTTTATTGTTGTTGTTGTTGTTCATCAAATCTGCTGAGCTTGTCGACGATGATGATGGTGATGAGGACTTATTTTGTGCTCCTTCGGACAAATAGCTCTGAAAGTTTTGTCCCATTATTGCAGCAAACTCTTCCTCATATGAATAATCCATTAAATGATCATCATGGGCCCCACCCATGTCCAAAATTAAATCATCCAGTTCCTGTAATGCATCATATTGGTATTGTCAACCAATTAATTTCACTTTTATCACAACATACTTACTTAATTAGGACAATTAAAACCACTTACCAGTTCTGACAGCAATGGAGTATCCGAAGAATTCATGATTTTTTGTTACCTCTTCCTTTCTTGATTTCTAGAAACAGAAAAAGAGACAGAATTAATATGGAAATAAATAAATTTAATTTAGTTATGAAAAAAATAGTATTGATCGGATGTTGAACGATTTATGAGGTAATTATCAAGAAAAAAGGAAGCAAGCTGACCTCTGAATCTCTAATAAATTCTGCAACTCTTTTATATTACAACACTCAAAAGTTCACTCAAAGTTGTTCGACACAAATGAAGAAGCAAATTTGTATGCCTTTTATATAGGTCGTAAATCTATTCCAAATGGGCCCATTCCCGTTCCGCTGTAGTAAGAAATGGTGTGCCAGGTTTTTTTCTTAAAAAAAGAAAGAACAAAAAAAAAAAAAAAGGTAAGAATTGGTGTGCCGTGTGCCAACTAGGCCCACATGTTGTTTCTTTTTTTTTTTTTTTTGAGAATTGGGCCACATTTTTGGTGCCTAGTTTACTGTTTTTGCAGAAATTCAACCTACTTTTAATTTTAATCATAAAAAATAAATTTTTATGAAGAATCTTTCCTCTCCAACTCCCCCCTTCCTCCCATCCCCTATCCATTTTAATTAATGAGAAAATTTTAAATATTAGATCCACAACAGGATTGAAATATTAAAAAAATCATGAATTAATTCGTCCAAATGTGCTGATTTCCCCTAGCTCTCTTATATACACCAATGACCAATCTATAATATTTTTTACGTATCCAAATTGGTGAGAGAAGAAGAAGACGTGATTAAATTTAATGGTGGCGTTGAATTTATTTATTTAATTTAATTGTTACGTCTCCAATTTACCTTGTTTTTAATTTTTCCCATTTAATTAATTATAATGAGATATGGATATCTGATTGAAAATTTGTAATGGTTATATTGACTGATGCAGTGATGCTACTAATGAGTCAACAGATTTGTGGATAAATAGACTTTTGGGTGCAGAGACGTCAAACTTGGAAGACGACCAACATCTTACGTCTTGTTTCTTTTCCTAAATTTATATGTTGTTTTTGTTTTTCAATCTATCCAAAAAATAATGGGTCGTTTTGTTTGGTGTTTTTTTTAAAAAAAAAAAAATTATATTTGAAAAATTCCAAACAAACATGTTTTTTATTTTCTAAAATAAATTTTTTATTTCTCAATTTTTCAAACTAATATCTCAAAACTCAAATTAACAATAATTTTTTTATCTCTAAATAAAACTTATACAAATTCTACACTGATTTGACATAAAGTAATTTATATCTTATATTTCTCACAACAAATATGATTTGACATAAAGTCTTATACATATTACACCTATAACCCAATTCTTCCAAAAAAACATACATTAAACTACTTTTCCGAGCACCAAACAAACAGACTCAATGTTGTTTTTGTTTTGATTGTCCTTTCTTGGAAAATTTCACAGCGTGTCCCACTAAATCAACTGACACGTGTAGTGAATATATATATATATATATATATATATATATATATATATATACACTGGAGACTGAATAGCGCATTGAATAGAAAAATGGCACAAATGTGGCATATATAATTATATATACAGTGTTTGAGTCTGGTTTCGCTATTGCTTTTTAAGGGAATGTCATGGCCTTTTTTTTTGGACTGATGACATTTTTTAGTTAAAATTAAAGCATTTTTATGATATTTATATCCTTCAAACTTTATCTTAATTTTAGCACTACCAATTGCGGTTACTTATTTTTACTCTTCACAACTTTATTTCAATTCTGGCGGGTGTCGGCTAAGAAAAAGTGTGATATTCAACAAAAGTTTTAGAGTTAGTTTTTTTGTCGTTTTCAATTTAAAATATTTTGCTGATATGTTATTTTTTTCGTTGATTTCTAGTTTGACTATGTGCATTATTGTAGCTATTCTTAAATTTATTTAGAGTTTTATAATTTGTGCTTGTTTTTTTATTATAAGCTTCTTTCAAGTGAACTCCCTCCGGGTTTTTTTTTTTTTAGGATTGCAAACGAATTAAAAAATATTATAAATAGTCATTTTTTTGAAGTAAAAATTTTTAAATACCCTTTTAATCGAATAATTTTGATGACAAATATTATTAAGAAGGATAAAATTAATAAAATAATATTAATTTTACATTAAAATTTTAAGACGATAAATAAAAATATACAAAAAGAATTTGTCAAAGCGACATATTAAAAAAATCGGAAGGAGTAACTTAACTAATTAGCTTTTTGTGCTCCACTTGTTTGTTCGTTTTGATTTCACTAAGATCTCATAGTTAGTTTGATTTATTTCTATTTTATTAAAGTATTTGTTAAGCTTGTTTGATTCATGTTGATATGATGTGATATAAGCTTTGTTATTGATTTAGACAAGAATGTTTGTGTACTTTTATTTGATATGATTATACTTTTAGTTAATATTTAGGTTTGATTCATTCCATTCGTTCCACAATGGGGCCGTTTGGTAAGGTGTATGGGATTAATGTGGATTAGATTGGAGCCGGATTGAAGGCCATATTAAAAATATGTTTGGTAGATTTGATTGAGTCATATTATATTAAAATAATCTACCGTAATATGTTTTGTAGAGTTATGAGTTTAGATATATATTTATATATTTTCAAAGATTTGAGAAGAATTTATTATATTTAATGATATGTAAAAAAAGAAATATGTAAATTTGAAGTTATTAGTGACATTTTACCTAATCCATATTCACCCGGATTAACTAATCCACCCATGCTTGGGTGGATTATAATTTAGTCTTAATACCGGGTCGTAAGGATTCAATCCATTTGACCCGGTATTAGAGCAATGCCACCAAACATTGTATTAGGTCATATTAACCCATATAATATGACTTAATACCCCCTATTAGGTCCTACCAAACGGGCAATATCTATCGTTGCACAGAGATTAATGATTCAAATAAATAACCTAAATTTTTTATTAGAAAATAAAATATATACTAAAAATACCCTTAATTAATACTGCATTGGAATAAATAAAATAGAGTTTTTAGGTGTAATAAATAAGGACTAAATTGAGTAAGGGGTAATTAATATTGCATTAGAATCATAAGGTGACGTATATTTTGGAAAAAAAATCTCTTCTTGTGGAAGGAAGGGAGTATAATTTTAGTTAAGGCTAGCGATATTGTCATAGCAACAACTGTTGTTGCCATAGCAATATTTATCAACTACCTAATTTGCTCTAGCCTTAATTATCCTTCTCTCACCTTAATTATTATATCCTCCATTCTCTCTTCATTAATGTCTATTATTATATCCTCCATTCTATCTTCATTAATGTCTATTATTATATCTTCATTCTATCTTCATTAATGTCTCATATTATCAATGAAGGGAAAACACTTTTGATACCAAACTTTAGTCCAAAAAATACATTTGATATCAGATTTTTTGAAAAAATACATTTCATACCATGATTAACCATCTTGACACATTTACCTTTTTCGTCAATTTTTGGATGAAATTCAGCAAGTGCTGTCAATTGTGGATTTTTAAAACTTGTGCATGTTCTCCCTCCCATTGTCAATTTAACGGGCACATGAGCGGTCGTGCTGAATTTCATCCGAAAAATGACGGCAAAACTAAATGTGTCAAGATTGTGTGAATTATGGTATGAAATGTATTTTTTCAAAAAGTTTGGTACCAAATATATTTTTTGAACTAAAATTTAATATCAAAAGTGTATTTCCCTCTATTATTAATCATCTTTTTCCTTTCTTTTCACCAAATTAATTGATCACTCCTAATACTTTTCCTCTTTCTTCACCAATTTATTCTTACATATCTAATTATCTTTGTATCTCATAAAAAGGAAAAGAAGAAGTGAAAAGATATTTAGTCAAATGAAAATAACATGGACCTTCAAATTGAGAGATTATTTAGTGCAACCGCTGCACCAAGTCATCAAGTACACGTGGTACAACACACCAATACATTTGGGACATGTGGAGTGATAATCTACATTACCTCATATTCTGACCATGTTCCCGAAAAATAGGATTTCAAAAAATTGTGTTCACATTGCCAGAACATGGGTGATGTTGATTATCACTCCACATGTCCCAAGTGTATTGGTGGGCTGCACCACGTGTACTTGATGAAGTGGGCTGCACCACATGTACTTGATGAAGTGGTGCAACGGTTGCACTAAATAATTTCTCCTTAAAATTAGATCTCTCCTTAATACATAATTGAGACTGATTTTTTGATCCAAAGAGTTATGAATCATGAATTATAACTCATTTTCTAATTCCCCATATTTCTCCGATAATTTTTGTAATATAATATTAGATGTTTTTCTCCTAGAATTGATTTTAATTCATTACAACTAGCATGAAATTATAATTCAACATCAACTTTTATTATTTTTCCAAACGCAGCCCTTTTTACCTTTTCTTGTTATCTTTCATCTTTCATTTCAAGAATGGACTGGAAATTTTAGTAGATGATACGGGAGCATCAATGGTGTGATCAGGGACGGATGTAGCCTATTTTATGGGGGGCCTTCCCCCCCCCCAAGATTTTTTTAAAAATGTATTTATGCTTTATATGTATATATGTGTATATATACAAGCAATATCTTAGTATTAGTATATAGTCCAATTATAAATGAATTTGACTTGTTATAGTGGATGTTTATTGCCCAAATTACAAATAATGATGCATTGCTACTAGTTTATTTGTTATACATAGATGGTGAGTTATTAATTTTATAAACTTGAAATTATAAGAAAATCAACCATGATTGATGCATTTTATCAAACAAAGAATATTAAGAATCTGGAACCTAAATCTTAAAGTATAAAATTGTGTGTTGAAGGTTAATCCATCATTATGGTTTATCCCGTAGCAAAATTATCTTCATAAAATGTAACGATTGAAATAACAAAAAAATTCTAGAGTTATGTAAAGAAGTGAATTTGAAAATCACTATAAGAAAAATAACAATAGTGAAATTCGCCCCCCCCCCCCCCCCCCAAGACTTCATTCCTGGATTCGTCCCTGGGTGTGATTATGAACCTTAATTACAAATTATTCAGTAAACATCTTCAAATGAAATTATTAAGTGTAAAACTTATTATCCATTTGCTAGCCAAATTAACTTTGAAACCAACAAAAGAAAAAGAAGAGGAAGTTGCATATTGTTTATATGGAGGAAGATGTGGGTTTGCTGAAGTGCATAAAATAACTTATAAACGACAAATACAATAAATAACCATTTGTGCGTTTTGGAGGATTGCACACAGATTAAGAAATGTAAAAAATAACCACCTTTTCTTAAGCAAAAAATCCAAAATACCCTTCTAATCAAATAATAACATCATTAATTAGCATTTATTACAAGCATTAACAAGAAGGGTAATATTAATAGAAAATAATTAATTTTACATTGAAATCCTAAAATGACTAAACAATTTCTTTTGGCAAAAGCGACAAATAAAAAAAATGGAGCGAGTATCTTCTGTCATTCAACTAATTAAATGTCCAGACTTTCATGCAATATATTTTTTTGGAGATTGTTGCAGAGAGCACAATTGTTGACCATGGACAGTTCATCATGTTCTGCATTAATGCTAATTGGATTTTTTTATTAAGGATTGCGTATAACATCTATCAAATGATACTATCTCTATTTTTAAATAAAAGATCTCCAACTTTCTCTATCAATGGGTTAACTTGTAAAAAAAAAAAAAAAAAAAGTCTCTTTTGGACTTCTAACACAACATGCATGTATTTAAGAATATTTTCTTTTTATAAAACTATATGTATTTGGAAATGGACATAGTACAGCTACAATCTACTATACTCCTTTCAATCCTAAAAAATACGTAGTTTAAGGTTGTTGCACAAATATTAAATAAATTACCTACATTTTAGAAAAATAAAAGTCTAATAGTACAAAATTACTATTGAAAACTGAAAAATATTTAAAATATTTACGAGTTCAATCGTTGAAATAGTAAAATTATGAAAAATTAATTTAAGCCTCCCTTGAATTTTTGAAATGATAATGTCAGAGTTGGTTTTGTTCTTGTCAGAGGAAAATTTTGTGATTGACTAATTTACCCTTGCAAATATATAAAATTCCTACTGAATTAAAACCCACTTATGTTGACTGGTCTGTTATTTCTTCACTTCTTGCAGCTAACACAACAAATACATCAAGAATTTTTCTAACTCCGATTCGAACATCGTCTTTCGACTGGATCCAATGATATTTGATTTAACAAGAAAGAAGAAGAAAATACAATTATAACAGCTATCTCACCATGCCCAGATTATCCCTATAAATGGGGAAAATGCAAGATAGTCCCTTATGTTATGTTAAATCTACAAGTAATTATCCTGTAAAATTTTTATTGCGTCAAACTTTTTTGTGATTTGAAAAACCCTGTCAATCCGGTACCAACGGGTATCATACCCCCAAAACAACGTTTTCTTTCAGGTCTTTCAACCAATCGATTCGACATCAGAGAGCTGCTTTTGCTAAAACAAAAATAATCATTTTGCAAAAAATAGATCGTTTTGGATTGATATATTTTAAGAAATAATTTTAAATATATATCATGTGAAGTTGTAGGGACCAACTTGAAGTATTTTAAAAATAATTTCTTGAAATACATCGATCCAAAACAATCTATTTTTTTACAAATTTGGTGTTTATATTGAGACTAGATGTCCCACATTGATTGAAAACAATAGTTAAGTCCACCTTATAAGGTTTTGGGCAATCATCATCTTTTAAGCTAGCTTTTAAGGTTGAGTTGGACTCAAGCCAAGTAAGCAGACTTAGCCCAATCCATGTAGTGTATTCTAATAGTTTCTTGTAGGGCCCTTGAAAGTACAAGAAAGTTTGGCGCAATAAAAATTTTACAGAGTAATTTCTTGCCGATTTAGCATAACACAAGTAAGTGTTTTGCATTTACCCCCTATAAATGTATGTTTGTGATGATTTTTATCACAACAGAGCAATTGCATATTTAATTTAAGAAAACTGAGAAACCATACATTTTTTTTTTTATAACCCAGGTGTTCAAGTTTACACTAGACTAATCCTGGACCCTCAGAACCCTTGCTCTACAGTATCCTCAAGTTCATGGGCAACCTCTTCCTCACCAATTTAATACAAGAGATATACAATTTTGTTTAAATCTATACTATTAAAAAAAAAAGTCTGTTTTTACTCACAAAGTGGCGGTTGTGACACCATGCTACACCAAAAATTGTCACTTTCCAAAATTACCCTTTTTTCAAAATTTAAAATTACAAAACACAAAAACTACCCAATAAAGAAAATACTACCTACTAAAAAAAACTTCATTTTCCACTTTGATCACCATGACAAAGCCACGGTTAGTTCTCTATTACTTCTCCATTACTCCCTTTCCCCTCATATTTCTTTCCTCTTTCTATTATTTATCTTTTTTATTTATCTTTTGATGTTCATAGATGTGTTAATATTTCTTCAACTTAAACTATTATTGTTATTTATTTCATGGTTGCAGGGACAATGAATGAAACTTATTATTTTGATGGATGGATAATACTTAGTAATGTGACATAATACCCGGACAAGAAAAGAGAAACAACATGTGTGAGTTGATTTTAATTATCTTTTTGGCTTTCTTTTGTGTGTCTTCGTTTAAAGTTAATATGTGAAATGAACTTTTCTTAGTTGAATCTTTGCATATAGTTTATGCATATTTAAATTTAGTATGATATAAAATAAAAATTTAATATGGCAAGATAAATTATAATTTAAAGAACTCAACACACGCAAGTACCGCATTCCAGTAAGAATAAAAGAGAAGGATTTCCGTTTGTATTGGTTCGAAAATACTAAGTCATCAAAATGGCATTTTTATGTGGCACGATTCCTTGTAGATTATGAGTTATGATTTAATTTTGAATAACGAATTGTTTAGGGTTTTTGGCACTTTGCACCCTGAAATTACAGGATTTTGGCACTTTGCACTCTAACTTAAAAGTTTTGGCACTATGCACCCTGGAAATACAATTAGTTGGCACTTTGTACCCTACTGTGTGTTTTGAAGAAAAAGTTCATTGATTGAATAGTATAATAGCTATTTTCGAATATTTTTGGCACTTTGCACCCTAAAAGTATAGATTTTGACACTTTGCACTCTGAAATATAGAATATTGGCACTATGCACCCAAAAAATATAATTTCTAGCATTTTCAACCCCGACTTAATATGATAATCAGAATTATGTAAATAACATGCAATATAATAATATGTTAGATATATAAACGTGTATTTTAGATATTAAGTAAATAATTTAGAGGATACTTGAAAATAAAATAAAGACAATGTCTTTTTTTAAATCTAAATTTTATTGAGAGAAAATGTTAAAATAAGTTATTATAAAGTAAAATAAATTTAGAATAACAAGTTTATGATTGTTGTGCATAAAAATGACCATTTTATTACTACATCGCTGACATTCATGAGTTTTTTTTTTTAAGAAAAATACATTAGGGTACAAATTATATTTTTAGGGTGCAAATTGCCAAAAAAAAATAAATCGGGGTGAACAATGCTAATATTTAATAATTTTAGGGTGCAAAATGCCAACATTCAATATTTTAAGGGTGCAAAATCTATATTGCCAATGTGCAAAGTGAAAAAAAAATTTGAAAATAACTATTCAACCCTTCTACCAATGAATTTTCTCTCTAAAACACACACTAGGGTGCAAAGTGCCAAATAAATTATATTTTCAGGGTGCAAAGTGCCAAAACTTTAAAGTCAGGGTACAAAGTGCCAAAATCTTATAATTCCAGGGTGCAAAATGCCAAAAACCCAATTGTTTATTATATTTCATGAACTGAAACTTGTACCGTTAGAAATCTCTCATTAAGAGTTTTCCAGCAGATCATAAAATTTGGCCTTGTAATGAAGGAATTATGGCGATTTCCGTCCAAAAATTGATGGAGAAAAGAAATGTGTCAATAAGGTGAAATCATGGTATTAAATAAATTTTTTCAAAATATAAAATATCAAATATATAAAGTAAGTGAAAGATTGGTATAAAAAATGTAACTTCCATTTTTTTTTTCTTTTCTGGTTTTAAATCACAAATTATTTTGGGTGAATTTGTCATTCTATTAAATTTCCTGTTGCAGCAATAAATAAATATTGCTCAGATAAAATCACTATTTTTTTTTTAAATAAAATGACATATATTTAGGACATTGATAGTAATTTCTTATTTTAAGGGAAGTTAGAAGGACCACACTTCTTACTCTAATTTGTATAAGAATAACCACAATATCTGCGAAACCATGTGATTATTTTATTCATACAATTCTATGAAAAGATAACAATGTATTCTTCTCAAACTCTAGTTAGGAAACTAGATAACTGTAATAAACTCCTATAGAAATAAAATAACTAATAGGAAGAAATAAAAAGAACCATAATACCTAAAAATTTTAGGCTAAAATAAACAATAACATCATGATTGTAAGATCAAATCTGAAAATGTATCCTTAATATATATGTTTAAGTACTTAATTATATACTCCCTCTTATCTCAAATATTTTACTTCATTAGCAAAGTCAAATATTTTGATCTTTTAAATAACTTATCAAGAAGATTTGTTATATTTATTGCTTTTTAAATATTAACATATACGATAATGTATAATATTATTAAATTATTTTTAAAAAGATTTAATATTTTTTAAATTTTGATCAAATTGATTAGTCAATTATACCTAAGAAAAAAAAAAGGAGACGGAGGTAATACTATCTCCCTATTTATTCTCGTTTTTAAGATGGCTTAAAGATAAAAGTTTATTGAACATCTTAATTTATATCCTTAAAAAAATGGCTTGGAATTACTAGTGCTACATCATTAATTATCATGTGAAAGGTATATGATCTATATTCTAAAAAAACAAGGGTAAAATAAAGTCCCCAAGTATGAGAGATGTATTAGTTACTCTCCTAAAGTATCAGTTGTAATATTTACCTCCTTTGTTATAGTTTTGTAATATTTATTCCAAAAATATCTTCACCCCTTTCATAAAAAAATAAATTTCTTAATTAATTTATCAAATAGTTTGTCTCTTTATTAATTATGAATCAATTCATCCACCAAATAACATTATGTTTTTATTTCTTCGTTTCTTTTTTTACCTTTATTTTTTCGATCTCAAATTTTTCTTCATTTTCATTTCATTTTTTATAACCGAAGGAAACAAAAGAAATTAAATAATTTAATTAATATATTATTTGGTGAATGGATGAATTAATAATTAATAAAGATTATTTTGATGAAGAAATGAAGAAATTAAAACATAATATTGTTTGGTGTCAAACTTGAATTTTGCGAGAAAGAAGTTGAAGAAGAATTACTCCACATTTTGAATGATAATTCGCACCGAAAATAAATGAGATAATTATGACCAACTAAAAACTCAAAAAAATATAAAGTAAAAAATTGAGATAGGAAAAAAAAAATGAAACATAAAATAAAGAAAACAAATTGAAACAAAAATAAAAAGGAGATGAAAATAAAGAAAATGTGTGAGACCATAAAACCTTAGAAAACGAAAGAAATGAAGAAATAGAAATGTAATATTATTTGGTGGATGGATGAATTCATAATTAATAAAGAATTATTTTTTGATAAATTAATAAAGAAACAATTTATTTGTTATAAAAGGGGTGGGGGTAGTTTTGGAATAAAATGTTCAATACTAAAACAACAGGGGTAAGTGTTACAATTGATACTTTAAGGAGGTAACTAATACCACCCCATTTTAATGGGGGAAACTGTATTTTACCCAATAAACAATTTTATTATTTTTTAAAAATTGATTCTTATTTCCTAACAATCCAAAAAGTTTATAAATATATAACATATCTAGACAGCTCCCCTAAAAAAATATCTAGACAGCTGGGGGGACTGCTTAAATATTCTAAATGTTTTCCCCTTTTCCATACCAAATTAAATTTCTTACTTAAATAATTAATCTAAAAATAACACCATTAATGTTGTGGTGTTATACAATGATAATTACCATGGGGTGGATTTACTTTTTATATTCCAGATTAATTTATGACTAATTAATGAGTTCTTGATTTTTCTTTCACCTTTTATAATTAGTAATAAATTGAAATGTTTGTTGCCTCACATAATGTATGATCAAACACGTGACAATATTGACATAAAATAGAAAATGTTATCTTGATTTATCAACCAGTATGCATTATTATATATTTGATTAAAGTTTATCAGTGATATAGCTAGATTATTCTCTATTCTTAAATACACGAGTCGATCAACTTTCTAATTATGTGAGGGGGGCTGCTAAAATAGGCCACGTTTGTTTTGTAGACAACTTTCTAATTGATGAGTTGAATTTAATTGTTGGTTGTCAACTTGTCATGGCATCGATCGGTGCATTCATATATGCATAAATGGACATCAAGTTAACTAATATTAAGAAACAGAGATTTATGACATGATATTGCATTAATTATAATTAAACTAACATGCTCATAGCTATTTTATGTCAACAGCGTAAAAGTTGAAAACATGACAATACATATTGATAGAATTGCTTTGTCTCATATGTATGATTAATTCTTATTCTATATAAATTTAAACTACGAAGTGGGCAACAATGGTAGAAACAAGGACAGATCTATTAGTAGGCTGCGCCGGCCCCCCAAAAATAATTGATTTTTTTTAAACTATTATTACATATACACATGGACGGATCTAGAGATGGGCAAATTTTCTTGATTATATAGTAGTATTGATTAAATTATTACATAAAATTTGTATTGTTCTTAAAAAACCTCCATGAGGTTTGGAGTTACCCTTGATGAACCATTTTGTTTTGTTTTATTTTTTCGTCTTTCTCAATATTATTTTTAATATTTTATGTTTTTTTCCAAGATAATTAATATTTTATGTAAAAAAAATTCCTTATCGACAATATTTTAATGTGTTAAGTAATTTTTTTTCGTAACAATATTTCGATATTATGTGTTTTTTTTAATTTTTTTCCTTAATAATAATTATAAAAACTAGGGGTGCACATGGTACGGTTCTGCGGTATTCTTTTATTAAATTTGTACCATACCAATTAGTGCGGTTTTAAAAAACTCAAAACCAAACTAGAGTTTTATGAACCATACCAACAAACTCGGTTTTGTGCGGTTCCTGTACGGTACGGTACGGTTTTGCGGTTTTTTCGGACAAACTTTTTTCGTGCAATTTTTCTTATATAATTGAATACATAATTGACAATTATATAAAAATTAATAATATAATATCTTACAAACTATTTTTTTCATTAAATAAAGCATCGGAAAATAAAATGTTCACAAATTTGACGATATAGTTCGACCTAATTGAATAAAATTAATTGGTTAATTATTTGATCATTGTTTTTATTATGTAAGAAATTTACTATTTGGTATTTTTGTCTAAATTTTTTTTCAACATATAATAAGTTTAATTTGTGTTAAATTAGAGCATTTTTTTAATTGAACGCTAGCAATGTAGTAATTATAAACTATGATGGACTATAATATAAATAATATAGTATTCAATAATATTTGAATTATAAATTTATAAAATTTAGTTGTAAATATAAAAAAATTAATAGTTAATTCATGTTTCTTTTCAATTTCGGTACGGTACGGTTTTTTACGGTATGAAAAGTTTAAAACCAAAACCATACTAAAATACTCGGTACGGTTTTCATCCATACCAAGACCTTCGGTTTTGAGAAAAAAAACCTAACATTCGGTACGGTACGAGACGGTCTGGTACGGTTTTGAAAACCATGTGCACCCCTAATAAAAACAATATAAACCATCATTATTTTTGTTGTTCGATTTTATTTTTTCTTTATTCAATGTACTTAGTTGAATAAAAAATTCTCAATAATTTTAAAACTATATAATTTTTTACTTTCTTTATGGTATGATTTTCCCGTCATAATAAGATATCATATAATGTATTGTAAGGTTTATTATTGGCCAAACGTCACTTTCTATTTTTTGTATTTCTTTATATATTCTATTTTGAATAAATTTAAGTTTGACTATTTGATTGATTTTTTTTCTAAGAGAATTCAAGTATTTAATGCTCATATAACTCAATTCCTTGAATAATTTCTTTTAACATGCGTCGAAATAAATGATCATGCATGACAGCTCTAAGTTGCATTCATATAATTATAATGCATGTATAATATAGAGAAGATAATACAACTAGGCAATAGGGGTGCACATGGTACGGTTCTGCGGTATTTTTTTATTAAATTTGTACCATACCAATTAGTGCGGTTTTAAAAAACTCAAAACCAAACTAGAGTTTTATGAACCATACCAACAAACTCGGTTTTGTGCGGTTCCTGTACGGTACGGTACGGTTTTGCGGTTTTTTCGGACAAACTTTTTTCGTGCAATTTTTCTTATATAATTGAATACATAATTGACAATTATATAAAAATTAATAATATAATATCTTACAAACTATTTTTTTCATTAAATAAAGCATCGGAAAATAAAATGTTCACAAATTTGACGATATAGTTCAACCTAATTGAATAAAATTAATTGGTTAATTATTTGATCATTGTTTTTATTATGTAAGAAATTTACTATTTGGTATTTTTGTCTAAATTTTTTTTCAACATATAATAAGTTTAATTTGTGTTAAATTAGAGCATTTTTTTTTAATTGAACGCTAGCAATGTAGTAATTATAAACTATGATGGACTATAATATAAATAATATAGTATTCAATAATATTTGAATTATAAATTTATAAAATTTAGTTGTAAATATAAAAAAATTAATAGTTAATTCATGTTTCTTTTCAATTTCGGTACGGTACGGTTTTTTACGGTATGAAAAGTTTAAAACCAAAACCATACTAAAATACTCGGTACGGTTTTCATCCATACCAAGACCTTCGATTTTGAGAAAAAAAACCTAACATTCGGTACGGTTCGGTACGGTACGAGACGGTCTGGTACGGTTTTGAAAACCATGTGCACCCCTACTAGGCAATTATTAGCACCAATACTTTATGTAATTAGAAAGACTCACAGAAAAAGTGAGCGCATGATGGGGTGGACATGGGACGGAATTGGCCATTTGGGGTTAAAAATATGTGTATAGTAAATTTTGAGATTGATTCATTTCATCACAAATTAGTCCCGTAACAATATGGGTACCTGGAAGTGGGTACCCAAATTATTGCGGGATGGGACTGGATTATAGGTTCTCATAATTTTTTAAATTATCAATTCTTCAAGCACCTAACAAAATTACACTGCAATATTTTGTATTTAACAGACTAGCAGTAGTAATAATTTAATTTGTAGAGCAAAAAACAAAAAACAAAAAAAGTTATTGTATGCCGTTGCTTAGGTGTTTCTATTTTAATAAATAAGGGTTTTCAAGTTCGATTACTTAAACCTAAAAAATACTTGTTTCTTTCGAGTATTTTAAAAACGGGATGAGTTTGGGCTACCAGAACCCAACGCCCACCCCAAGCACATATAGATTTCAAGAACTCGAATGTGAATTTATGAATAAGTTTATAATAAGTTCAATTTTGTCAAACCTTATTTAAAATAGTTTTTACTCAATTTTACGAGATCGGCTAAATTAGGCCAGAATCAAGTCAAATGAGCTCTTATTGTCAATGCTTTGCTTCTTGTTGGACCCAAGTCGCAAGCACCAAACGTCCATATTTTTTTTAAATTTATATCCCATGACTCCAATTTGTCCAGACATGACTGAGATAAGTATCGCGTGATGTGATAGTTTATATGATTTTTTTTTTTTTTTTTGAGAGAGTGATATTTTATATGATTATTAAAAAAGAAAATAAGTGATAGTTTTAACCAAAATAGAACTTGTCAAATTTAATAAGCACATTTAGTTAGGCCTCTGAACCCATCGTCGCCAAATTCATCTCAAGTCTTGTTCCTTCTATTAGATTTTGGATTGGTTTCAATTGATTTTGCATTAAAAAAAAATTTATCTGAGTGATTTTATTGAAACATTTGAAATGAATCAACATTTTATTGAATTTTATAATTTGTGATTTTGAAGTTGGTAACACAACCCAAATTGAATTTGAATGTTGGAATTTGAAAAAATAATTAAATAATATGTATCAAATCAATGTCATTTATAAAGTTTAAGATATGATAAATGTTAAATCAATATCTCGTTGGGTTTCGACAATGTCTTGTGGGTCTAGGCTGATTTTCATGAAATCTAACGTTAATCTCATGGGTCTGAACAAAGTCTCGTTTGAAAGAGTTTTGACCCGATTTCACGAGACCTGCAAAACCAAGAAAAAACACTTCTAAATGTAGCCTTAAAGTCTCATATACAGCTGGAGCAATTCAGGCCATTTTTATTTTAAATAAACAAGATCTATCCTAAATTAAACTCACGTGAGAATGGAAAATATTTCACTTTACTAACACCAAAGCTAAAACTTCATTTAGATTTGTTAACATAAAGACCTTTTCACTGTTGGAACTCATTCCTCTGTTACTTTTATTCAAATAAAGAAACTTCATCTAATTTACCATTGGTAACTGTAAATTGGATAATTATTTGACTATAAATTGACAAAGTGATCAAGTTTCTGGGTGTGACTGACTAGGGGTGCACATGGTACGGTTCTGCGGTATTTTTTTATTAAATTTATACCGTACCAATTAGTGCGGTTTTAAAAAACTCAAAACCAAACTAGAGTTTTATGAACCATACCAACAAACTCGGTTTTGTGCGGTTCCGGTACGGTACGATTTTGCGGTTTTTTCGGACAAACTTTTTTCGTGCAATTTTTCTTATATAATTGAATACATAATTGACAATTATATAAAAATTAATAATATAATATCTTACAAACTATTTTTTTCATTAAATAAAGCATCGGAAAATAAAATGTTCACAAATTTGACGATATAGTTCGACCTAATTGAATAAAATTAATTAGTTAATTATTTGATCATTGTTTTTATTATGTAAGAAATTTACTATTTGGTATTTTTGTCTATATTTTTTTTCAACATATAATAAGTTTAATTTGTGTTAAATTAGAGCATATTTTTTTTAATTGAACGCTAGCAATATAGTAATTATAAACTATGATGGACTATAATATAAATAATATAGTATTCAATAATATTTGAATTATAAATTTATAAAATTTAGTTGTAAATATAAAAAAATTAATAGTTAATTAATGTTTCTTTTCAATTTCGGTACGGTACGGTTTTTTACGGTATGAAAAGTTTAAAACCAAAACCATACTAAAATACTCGGTACGGTTTTCATCCATACCAAGACCTTCGGTTTTGAGAAAAAAAACCTAACATTCGGTACGGTTCGGTACGGTACGAGACGGTCCGGTACGATTTTGAAAACCATGTGCACCCCTATGACTGACTGAGATTACAAATTTCTCCAGAGGTCGATGTTGAATGGAGAAAGGAAATAAATCTGTGTCTTATCCGTTAAGAAAAGAAATCTGGGTCTATAACTAGAACTAGAAGCTGTCTGTCTATAGGGGTAAATTAGAGATTTAAAAATAAATGTTATCGCCACCCTTAATTGTAATATTGTAAAAAAAGTTGATTTCTTTTTAAAGAGTAACTTTTTTCCCAAGTTTTTCCCTATGAAAGACAAAAGTTGAAACCTTTTTTCTTCTTATCTTTTTAATTTTTTTGGATCAATACATCTTCTTGTAGTAGTGAAGAAAAAGAAAGCCAATTTACAATATCAAAATTCAAATATATTACACCAAAAATAAACTGAAAGAGTGTTTCTCCAAGCCCAGTTACGTGTTGCCTATTGGCCCATTTATGTGTTCCAACCAAGACCAATTGAGGATTGCCACTAAGCAGCCCAATCTCGTATTGCCACTAAGCCCAATTACGTATTGCCACTAAGCCCAATAAGAAAAATAGGACGTTTTTCCGAACTTTATCCATTATCTTGTACTTGATGATATTCGATGATTAATGAAATATTTTGTAATATTTGTGAGAATTGTTAATATAATTCTTCAATTTTGTGGGTTTTATGAGTTTTTCTGGCATGTTAACATAATCAGTTCTATTCTTCTGTTGGAATGTATGTGAATTGGGTTCAACATTTTTGTGGGTTTCTGTCAAAAGGAATGAGCTTTATGTGTTTGCTGAAAGATTTGTTAGAATTTTGTTCATTTGGGTTTTTTAAGAGATTTTCTTTGTACATATATATATATATGTATGTTGGATAATAATATATGAAAGGGAAATTTTTTGTACGAGTTGACTTTGAATATATATGAAAGGGAAAATTTCTAGTGTTTGAACCATTCATCCAAATTTCTAGTGAATGAATTTCTAGTGTTTGAACCATTCATCCAAATTTTCATGCATTTTCTTTATCACCAACTCTTGTATATTGTTCATCATGCTTAGGTAGATACAAATATGCTAGTTTGAACTCACTTTGCCAGTCATATATACCTTTTAAAACAAGTATGTTCTCTGAGGTATTTATCAACCTTGTATGTTTAGTTGAGAGTCTAGATCTAGTTTCTTGCTCAATTAGATATACTTTTGTCCTTTTGAAGAGTAGATTAAACCTGCGAAAAAATCACCTTTTATAAAAAGTAAAGAAGCAAGTTGTTTCGTATTACTGAAATAGAGTCACAAGGTCATTTTATCTTGCAAGAACTATCAAAAATTTATATTATTTTGTTTCTTAGTTGACTGAATGGGGCATATCATTGCTCACTATACTAATGTTCTTGAACTGGATTCTAAGGTGTCCATAAGAAGATAAGCTGATTTTTATGAGAATCTTGATGTATAAATCTAACTTGAATTCGTTCTTGCTTTACTTTATTGATATGCTTACACCGGTTTATGTTTTAGTTTGATATTCTGGCTGTCCCGGCTACTACAGTCGCATTTGAAGCAGCATTTAGTGTTGGGGGAAGGGTACTAGACCCGCAACGTTCTTCTATGCATCCTGATGCACTAGAGGCATTGATAGTAGGAGCTGATTGGCTTCCACTAAGAAAGAATACAAGTAAGTAGAATTATTACTTCATGTTGTTAAATCTTATTATTTTCTTAAAGGTGTGTTTATATAATATCACTATTGCATTTTGTCTACATAGGTTATTCTGATGTGACATCCGAAACTAAACCAGAGAGCGCAATTAGATTATAATTTGCCATTTTGGAGAAGTTGCAGATCGAAGAGACCTGATTCTGAATCTTTGAAATTGTTTTGATTCAATATATGGAGATTTTATTGTTGAAATTTAATTTCTAGCTAATGAATATATGTAATTATATATGGCACCAAAATTTGAGTTTTTATTCAAGCTATCTAATTTGAGGAGAACAATTTTCAATGTATAAATCAAAATTTACTTAGGAGAATCTTCACGTGTCATTAATTGCGCTACGTACTCAGGTGTTCAGTATTAATCACTAATTTATCAAAAAAAAAAAAACTAAAACATAATATATAGTATCATTTTATTGCTTTAATTTGGATTTAGACTGTTAAATGAAAAAAATCGTAGGTTCATGAATAATAGACATCATCACAAGTAAAGAAAGAAAGAAAGAAATTTTCACAGAATTGTTGCTCATTTAATATTCGTCACTTAAACTCGGAAAGTATGTTTCACTTATTTGTAAACTGAATTTGAGCTTGGTAATACTGGAGTTTAAATAAACTTGGTCATTTGAGGTAAAAAAAAAAAAAAAAAACTGGCCGGGCCGGATCGGTTTCGGGTCTGGGTCTGGGTCGGATCTTATTCGGGTCCGGGTCGGGTCGGTCCGGGTCTTGTTTGGTTCGGGCCAGGTCGGGTCTGGGTCCAACATTATATTTATTAATGGGTCTATAGTGGGTCTGGATCCATGTCCAAATCTAGATCTGAAAATTTGAAGTAAAATAGTTCTTTAATGGATTTTGGTAGGGTCTGGTCCAGACCCTACCTTTGACAGGCCTATTTTTCCCTATGAAACACAAAAGTTGAAACCTTTTTTCTTCTTATCTTTTTAATTTTTTTGGATCAATACATCTTCTTGTAGTAGTGAAGAAAAAGAAAGCCAATTTACACTATCAAAATTCAAATATATTACACCAAAAATAAACTGAAAGAGTGTTTCTCCAAGCCCAGTTACGTGTTGCCTATTGGCCCATTTATGTGTTCCAACCAAGACCAATTGAGGATTGCCACTAAGCAGCCCAATCTCGTATTGCCACTAAGCTCAATTACGTATTGCCACTAAGCCCAACAAGAAAAATAGGACGTTTTTCCGAACTATATCCATTATCTTGTACTTGATGATATTCGATGATTAATGAAATTTCACCCGTCGGATCTTCTAAAAAAATCAGAAAAAGAAAGGGCACTTTCATCGGCACCTTTTCAAATCATAGAGTATTCATAAACAAAATTTTATTACTATGATTTGACAGATTAATAGTTAATCTAACCAAAATGTTTATGGGTTTATTTTAGTCCATAATCGCTCAAATATTTTATTTTCACTCATATATTTTACTGAGATTATGCAAGAAGTTCTTATGTCTGGAGTAGGGCTGTCAATGGGTCGGATTTCAATCCAGATCTGTTTGAATTCGATTCGATTTAATAGAATAATTATTCGATATAAAAATTTGATAGACTTGATCTAATTATAAAAATCCGTAATCTGAAACGCATGAACGAATATGAATTTAGATCGATCCGACCCGATCCATTCAAGACCCGTATCCGACAATAAATAAAAAGAATGATATATATATACATAATATTTTATAAAAGTAAGTACCATTAATTATATTTCGCCGTTAATTTAAGAAGATAATAATTCATAACTCGTTTATAAATTTATTTAAACCCTTATTTTCATCTACAAATATGAATATTAGTAAAGAAAGTTTGAACATGTGAATTAAAATTATATAAAATTGAAAAGTTAATAAACTTATTTTAGGAAAAAATATTATTTTAATTTTTTTTAAAAGAAAATCTTATTAGATCCGAAAAATATTCGATATCCGACAAAATTTGACCGTGATCCATTGAATTCAAAAAAATCTAGATTCAAGTACAATCCGAACAAAATTCAAAGTCGACAGAATCCGATACAATATAAATGTAATCAGATCTAAACAAATCTGATCCGACCAGAATCCAACCAATTAATTGCCGTAGTCTGGATTCTGCTTCATTTTCGAAGTTATGTAGTAGCAATTTGTTTGGAATTAATAGATTTTCTTAATTTAAAAATTATATTTGAGAGTCACACCTATAGAAAATACATATGTGCCAACTGTTGGCATGGAGCATCTCCTATGATATAAATTTTTTTAAAGTTGTTGCATATGTCTACTTTAGCTGATGAATATTATTTTAGTCGTCGTTAATCTTTTTGCTACTTCAGATATCTAATTATAGTAGATTCGGATATTCTATTATATTGTAAAATATAGTTAGGGGTGTTCGCGGTGCGGTCTAGTGCGGTTTAGTATTTGCCCATACCCAACCAATATTTGCGGGTTTTGAAATCTCTAGTCCAAACTCAACCCAACAAGTCTTGAGATTGCACTATGCGGTTCATTTGGGTTGGGGCGGTTTGGGGCGGGTTTTGCGGTCTCAATTATCAATTTTCTTGTATTTTTATTATTTGATGGGTTAGATATAAATGCACTAGTTAATTATAATTTTTTTTATTAATAAATTTAGTAAACTTTCATTGATAATATAATGGAGATGATGTAAAATATCAATTAAAATATGATTTTCAATGGATTCATAATTTAATGAAAGCTAAAAACAAACCCGAACACTAAATTAACAAGGTTTCATTACACAAAAATCTAATTGTTCCAAAGAATAAACAAAAAAGAAAAATATATTTATATTCGAACTTGGTGTTGGTGGTTAATGGCCAATGAAAAGTTTGATTGATATATTTTTTTTCTTTACTTTTTGTTTTTCGCATAATATTTTTTAACTAATTTGTTTTAGTTTTGGATCTATTTTTCATCTTTTTGACACTTAAAATTGGAGATTTACGTAAAATTGTAGGGTTTATATAATATAATTGGGATTTGGGTTGTGGAACACGACTAATTTGTTAAAGTATATACTTATATTATATTTCTCATTTTCTTAAATTTAGGACTAAATTAATTAATAAAATAAAATAAAACATATATACATCATCATTTATATAAAGTGCGGTCGAATGCGGTTATGCGGTCTAAAAAAGTATAAAACCAAACCCGATCGAAAATTGCGATCTTTTTTTCATGATGCCCAAGATCAACCAATCAAACCTCCAACCCGTAAAATTGCGGTCGGTTTGGGTTGGGTTGATCGGTTGGGGTGGTCTAGCGGTTTCGTTGAACACCCCTAAATATAGTTGATTTATAGAATAAAGGAAATTAAAATCTCAATTTTTAACATGTCAAATATATATACTTTAGTTAATTATGCTTCAATAATAAAATTTTAACTGTTACTAGTACTTGGCTTGCAATATTAATTTACTTTTCGTTTCTGAAGAATTTGTTACCTTTATTGAATTACGAAAGAGACTGGATTGCCTGTCTGACCAAAAAAAAAAAAAAGACTGAATTGCAGTTTTCTCCAATGTTTTTAAAATCGGACCGGAGAGCGAACCGATGAACCTACTGGTTTAATGATTTTACTGGTCGAATCGGACGAACCGCTGGTCGAACCGCTAAAACCAACAAATTAACTGGACCGAACCAACTTTCGGTTCGCGGTCGAACCGGTTGGACCGGCCGGTCCGGTCCAGTTTTTAATAACATTGGTTTTCTCTTGGGACAACACTCAAATAATGTTCCTGACACCAATAATATATATGTGGTCCAAACCAACAAATTAAGTATAATGCCATCTCCATACTTCGTCTCTACTCATGTTGTTTTTCCCGACAAACTTAATTTCAACAATTATCTTTCTCTGAAAAAAAAATAAAAATTCAACAATTATCTCTATACAAAATTTATGTGGCGGGGAAGCTAAAAGCAAAAATTCATTTAAATTATTATACTTAAATAAACAAAGAGTTATTAATTAGATCCACACACGTATATTTAATTTGAACCTCTATGTAAAGGTTACTTTCTTAATTGATAACCCAAGGAAAAGGATTGAAGAACATTTGGTATGCAACACGTAAAATTTTTGGTTAAATCGTGCTTTCAAGTCATGCAAGACAAAGACCGCACACTGATGGGTGTATATGGAAGTTCCTTCGATGCTTAAGTCAGTAAACATTTGTCGGAGTTAAATTGATCTTACATGGGGTATTTATACATGTGAAAATAGAATCCTTGTATGACAAGATAATGTTCCATGCATGAAGATATATTCTCATTCAGCGACTATCCTTTCCATGTAAATAGAAGGCTCGCGACTTGGGGTTTCAGACGATAAACCTTTCGCATTTGTCAAATTTCACTTGAGAGGTGTGAAGGTTCACTTGTGACGAGACCTAAAGTGAGTCGTTGTATGAGTGACTTCGTTTCGAATGATCCATTTGCTGAATGAGTTTGGGTTCGCCTGATCATGCAGATAGACCTCTATATAAGCAACCGGACCCCAAATGTTATAAATTTGAAATATGGTTTTCACCGATTTCACATATTTTGGGTTCACTAGAAATTTGAAATTTGAATGAGTTTCGGTTCACTAGAAATTTCATTGATTTCACATGCATGTTTTTACCGATTTTACTTGTTTTTCACTTATTCACCCATTTCATCCATTTTTTCACTATTTTCGCCTGAATTTTCATTGATTTCTCATGTATTTACTTATTTCACAGGCACTATTTTAATCAATTTCACCCATTTTTTCATCAACTTCACTTGTGTTCACCAATTTCACATGGATTTTCATCATACTGATTTCATTCATTTTTATCAGTTTAACCTATTTTCACCTAATTCACATGGTTTTCACCGATTTCACATATTTTTTTTCACCAATTACACTAGAACTTTCATAGAACTCGCATGCATATTTTTACTGATTTTACCCATTTTATTAATTTCACTGTCACCTATTTCATCTATTGTTTTTCACGAATTTCAATCAATGTTCATCGATTTCACATGTATTTACAAATTTCACGGGCATTTGTTTGACTGATTTCATCCGTTTTTTCACCAACATCACAAGCGTCCACTAATTTCACATGGGGTAGAATTTTCAGTCAGCATAATTAATGTCATCAATTTTACAATAATCCAAATTTTTTTAATTGTCACATCACCCACTTTACGGTGATCTTTAATGTCGGCACAAAATGTGAGTGAATGTGTTAAATTATGGTACCAAAAGTGTCAATTTGAATTTTTATGGTACCATGAGTGATAATCGATATAAAGTTTGGTACAAAAAGTGCAATTTTCTCAAAGAATTTAGCGCAAATATTCAAAATTACAAGGAAGTTTTGCGCAAATGTCCAAAAGTACAAAATGAGGTTTGGCTGAAAAAATTAAGCAGAGAAGAACAAAAATCACACTTTGTTTGCGTAGAACACACGCATTAAAAAGTGGACGGAAGGAGACGAATTTAGTGTGTTATGCAGAATTTTTAAAAGTACAAAGAAGTTTGATACAAAAATATTCACTGAATATTTTGCTACATGTTTCACACAAAGTATCCTGCATTGTAACACAAAAAAAAAAAAAAAAAAAAAAAAGGTATCCTGGATTTTCCCATATTTGAGCAATTGTGCTTTTCCACTTTGTAATGTTAATTCCCAGGGAAAGGACTCTGTTTTCCATAAAGAAGTTAGTGTCGAAACTCCCACATTTTTGGACGCGAGATTTTATAATCATTGGGAATATAATTCCATTCCCAATATAAATCAAAACATATCAAACAAAATTATCTAATGTCAAGTAATGCCAACTTATATGTCATTCATGACGGATAGACAGACGGTCCTTACAAATTTGTTCTCCTCACTTCAACATGTGAAAAACTCAGTTTATAGGACTAAATAGAGTTTTTTATCAATAGAATTTTTTTTATTTTTTATAATTGTGATAAATAGAGTTTCACCTCTTATTATTTATACAGATATATGAACAACTATATTTCTTTAACTTTTTGCAGTAGGCCTGAGAGTTGCACGCAGCCTTTTGACCACTTCTTTCACTGTCAAATTGAATTGTTTCTCCATCTACAAACACAAAACAAATTAAAAAGAATTAATCAAATTAATAATTAGGAAGTAGTGTAGTATTTTACTTAAGAAGTGTAGCATATTAATTAAACTAATTATTACCTCAGCAATAATTGTAATGTCAATGGCTAGATTACCAAATGGTGTGACATTACTACTAACAACAGATAGATTAAATTTCTCCACTTTGCTTAGTATGTTAATCAAAACTCCTTTTTGTTTCTCACAATGAATTCTGATAAGCATTTGGTTGTTGCACACTCTTGCTTCAATCTCCGGCAGCGGTTGCTCGTCGGAGGTTCCACTTTCCTCGCCGGAAGAATCCTCATCCTCCGCCGTGATTTGGGATTTCTTGACAAGCACCACCGATTCCATGGTTTGTTTTGTTGCCTGTTCTTCTAATATCTTTACTCTTTCTTGAAGGTGTTTCAAGTACTTTATGGCATCTCCAAGAACAGAGGTTTTATCCATCTGTCAAAAATTAACCAGTTACATTTTGTGGGGACATTCAAAATATGTATTTTTAATCCCTCCAGATTGGATTTTCGGTACCTTTTAGCTTACTAGTATTATATTAAAATTGTAACTGTTTTTTGTCCCAAATGTTGATATTCTTTTATTTTGGTCTATAATTGTCAGATGATTCCAGTAATTGCGCTCACAACTTACTTAAATATTTGTTCTGTGCAGACTTAGACAGACTCAACTTCTCCCAATTAAATTCCTTAATTTGTTCTTAATCAAAATTCCAATTTGCATTAAAAAAGAAATATACGAAAAAGAGATAGAGCAAATTAAAATACCTTCTTCAGGCCAGGAACAATGGTTGAAAGTGCAACAAATCTCTGGCTCAACTGCTCTCTCCTCTTCCTCTCCGCAACAATATGATCATAAGTCTGCGACGCAGGCCTAACTCGAGTCGCCTTTTTAGCCGTCTTTGGTTGTTCTTCAGGATTAACAGGCGAAGTAGTCTGAGTCTTCAACACTTCAGAAACAGCAGCTTCCTCGTCGGGGTTCAATGGCCTCGACCGAGGATTCTCAGGAGAATTAGCAGAATTTCCAAAATTGAGAATTACAGGAACCGAAGAAGCAACCCGGTCAGGATTTTCCGGGGCCTGGATTGTGGAGAAGACTGAGAAACTGTTCGGTTTTTGCAGCTTGGCAGGTGGTTCGGGGCTCGACTGGGGTGGTTCCAGGGAATTAATGGAATTGCTGCTTGAAATGTTAATTAGTGTTGAAGAAGATGATGTGTTGTTTGTTCCGGGTGATAAACAGTTTTCGAGTTCTTCTTCTTGTCTCAGTAATGCAGCTAGTTCTTCATCAAACGACGAATCCATGAAATCGGTTTGCTCCGTGAAAATTGAATCCAGGCCCTGTTGTTATGTGGAGGAACGATTTTAAGTGATAATAAATAATAAGCAAAATTTAGTTCAGGATAAGTTTTCCAATTTCCAGTTCCTTCTGTTGTCAGCTTATGCTTTTATTTAAAATAGTGACTTTTGAAAAGTGACTGTTAATAGACTGAAAAATTATCTTGTGGATCCGCTGAGCTGCATCATGATTTCAAATAATAATAATATACGATAAATTGCTTATGCAATGATTATATGTACAATTTTCAAATTTATGTACCACGTATATTTAGTAACAAAATAGTTAACTAATCGTGGGCACGATGGTCATAATTAATTCAACAAATAACAGTGACGATTTATTTATCATACTCAGTGGCGGAGCTAGACTGATTTAATTAAAGGGGGGACAAAATTTTTTCGGGGAAATAAAGTAAATAATTAGGAAAAGAGTATATTCTTTTACAATTATAAAAAAAAAAAATTTTTTTTTGAAATGTACAATACACTAAATAAAGAATATTATATAAAAAAAATGCACTAAATAAATATAATTATAAGGAGAAGATCTTATACTATAAAGAAAATAAAAATTTTATTCTTCTTTGCCCCAATTAGAATTCGAACCCGGATCTCCAGCCTAAACCTTCAATTATCTAACCATCCTGCCAACATAGTCACTACTCAAAACTTTACTACTACTAATATACCCCAGTCTACATATAGCTCCGCCATAAATAGAAAATAATTAGTAATTAGTAATTACCATTTTGGAGGCCCACGAGAATGCGGAGGTATCTTCCATTAATTTGAGAAATACAAGAATGAGATGTAATTGAAGGAAAAAGAAAGAAAAGAGGGTTCCCTTTTTGTTTTTTCAAAGGGAAAAGGAAAACCTGTGCCAATGTACCAATGCGTGTTTGAGCTTTAAACCGTTGGTATAACTGATGGGGCAACGTCTTATATAGAGAAATAAATGTGAAAATTGTCTGAAACTCTTAAATTTATGTGGCTGGACGTTCCTAACTTTTATTTAATAATAATAGATCACACTGTTGCCATTTGCTTGGCCAATAATGTTTATGGTAAGAAAAGGAAATTATTTGAATATCACTAAGGGTCTATTTAGATGGGTCTTAGCTTAGTTTCGCGGGTTTCGATTTAAAGAAAATGATTAAGGTGATTTCGATGAAACATTTGAGACCTCATTTGGATGTTGAGTTTTGTGATTTGAATAAGTTGAAACCCCACTTGAATAAGTTTATATGTCGGGGTTTAGAGGAAAAAGTAGATGGTAGGTATCAAATCAATGTCTTTTTTTAATGATATTTGGGAAAAAAAAGTAGATTGTAGATATCAAATTAAAGTGAATTTCTGAATATATTTTTGAAGATTTTAAAGGTTTGACGAAAACGCATTTGAAAGGATTTTGGCTCGGTCCGCAAACCCGCGAGATCGAGCCAAAACTTATTTACATACACAATAAGTATCAAACTTTCAGTTTCATTTTTCATATAAAAAATCTAGGTTATTTAATTTGTGAAAGAAAAAACTATTTTCTAATTGGCACACACGTATTCAATTATGTTTTAGCGAGAGCCAAGTGCACAAAAAAATGGGTTTTTTGCACTTTGCACCCTCGAAATATGGAAAATAGGCACTTTGCACCCCCGAAACTTAGATTTAGCACTTTGCACCCTCGAAATATGAAAAATGCAGCACTTTGCACCCTCTTTTATTTTCAAGCAAAAACTCAAGGGCAAAATAGGTAATTCTATTGTAAATCTTTGGCACTTTGCACCCCCAAAATAAAATTAGCACTTAACACTCCCTGATTAAGAACAAATCAACAACTTGCACCCCTGAAACACAATAAATGAACACTTTGCACCTCAAAACACAAAATTAACACTTAACACCCTCAAATTAAAAAAAAAAAAAAAAAACTTAAACCCCTCGTTTTCTCGGGCAAAGATGACCATTAAGGTGAAAAAAAATTAAGGAAAAATAGGTAATAATTTATGGGTCTTTGATATTTTGAAGTAGACAATGAGTCTTCGAGAATCTTTGAGAAGTTTACTTGTACTTTATTTAGTTATTTATGGTTATATTGTTGAAAAGAAAGATGGAGAGAGAAATAAGTATTCGAGTATTTATAATTGTATTTTGCAAAATTTAAGGAAAAAAAATGAATTACCTATTTTGCTAGATTTTTTTCACTCCAATAGTCAACTTTGACGGAAAAAATGAGGGGTTTGAATTTTTTTTAATTTGAGGGTGTTAAGTGTTAATTTTATATTTTGGGGTGCAAATTGCACATTTATTGTGTTGCGGGGGTGGAAGTTTCTTATTTGTTCTTAATTAGAGGATGTTAAGTGTCAATTCCATTTGGGGGGTACAAAGTGCGAAATTCTCAAGTTTTTGAGGCTGCAAAGTGCCAATACTATTGAATTACCTATTTTGCCCTTGAATTTTTGCTTGAATATAAAAGAGGGTGCAAAGTGCTATATTTTTCATATTTCGAGGGTGCAAAGTGCTAAATCTAAGTTTTCGGGATGCAAAGTGCCTATTTCCCATGTTTCGGGGGTGCAAAGTGCAAAAAACCCCAAAAAATTTATCGTAGAATTTACTTTTTTTTTTTTGTTTCCCAAAGGTTTACTTCCTTTTGAGGTGGGTTGGGTACATTAATGTGGGTACCTCTCCCAACAGGGATTCAAACCTGATAGAATTTACTTTGATGTCACGTACATGTGTTTATATTTCTATCTATATCTACATCTATATCTATATCTATATCTATACATCTATCCATCCAGACAATTATAAAAGCGTGAATATTTCTTAATTTTTTTGTGCAGACTAAAATGCCCTTATATAAATTGTAAAGTGATACTAATTCAATTCTAAATATGTAAAAGTAATTAAAAAGGTAAAATTAGATATGGAGTTTCCTACATAAACTCCTAAAATTTATAAATTCTCTCTTACATCAATTTTTATAATTTTAGTCTTGTTCACTTATAGATAGCATCAATAATTATTGGAGTAAGAAAATGTTAATTTAAAATTTAAAGATTTAGTACACCATAAGTCATAAACACTCTAAATATAAAATTCAAAATCAAATTCTCTAATTAACATTATGTTAAAAAAAAATAAGATTGAATCGCATCTTACTATGAAAGAATTAAAAATACTTATGACTTAGCAAATTACGTAATTTTACTTTGGCAAGAATAAAAAAAAATATAAAGAATATTCAATTATAACAAGATATGCATAACCTCGAAATTTCATGGAATTCTTTTCGTGAAAAACGGGTGAAATTGGTGGAAAATGGTGAAATCGGTAAAAAAAGTTTCACTGAAATCGATAATTTCATGTGAAAATTTGGGTAAAATTCGTGAAAAATGATGAAACTGGTTAAACAACAACATATAGAGCTGGTGAAATCGGTGAAAAATTAATAAAGTATGTGAAAACTTGTCAAATCAATGAAAATCCAGGTGAAATTAGTGAAAAGAAATGTGAAATAAGTGAAATAAATGTGTGAAAACAGGTTAATATAATAAAAAGTTTAAAAGCGGGTTAATATGATAAAAACATGTGAAATCAGTAAATAAAAAAGAGTTTAACCGACAAAAGAAGGTGAAACCGGTAGAACAATGGTTTCAAACGGAAAAAACAAAATGACAAAATCGTAAAAATAGTGAAAATAAGTTATACTGATAAAAAAAATGGTAAAATAATTAAAATAAATTAATTGTAAAAATAAATAAAATTGGCTAAAAAAGGTTAAACTGGTGAAAAATGAATTAAATAGGTAAAAACGGGTTAATTTGCTCTATTTTATGACATAATCAAATTAATTTTACTCTAATTTGCAAAAAAATACCAATGAAATTAACTAGACACGTACAACGTACGTGTACTTTCCTAGTTTATTATAAAATTACATGCACTTGATTAACTAATTTCTATGTTACATGGACTTAATGACATTCCACATATTTTTTTTATTAAATCGCTTTAATTATTACTATGTTATTTTAACTAATCTAAAACTCGTGCTATGCACGAAAATATAAAATTAGTAGAACTTATCAATATTTATGAAGCAATATCATAATGTTGATAATATTTCAACATGAATTTAAAAAGAAAATGAATGCAAAATAAATAAATTAAGTATATATAAAAATATAGTATAAAAAATGTTTCATATGATTCTACTTGTGTAGTTAAAAAACAAACAAATAGTTCAGTAATAAATATGGAAAATCCGATAATAATATTTCGTATTAATCAACCTAAGAGTTAATCTTTAGAGTGAAAAATCAAATAAAATCGACATTTGTAAAGAAATATTGGATAAAATAAAAAAGTAAGGACCTATTTGGCTGGGTTTTGGACCAATTTTGTCGGACTCGCAAAATGGATCGGAGCAAGAACTCTTCCAAATAGAGTGTGGCAAATTCATAAAACTCATCACAAACCTCTTCATAAACTCACATTCAAACTCAATTCAATTGGGATGTCAGCCTTTTCAAAACCACAAAATCCAACGTCGAACATCCAAAACATAATTAAATGAGGTTTCAAAAGGTTTCAATAGGGGTGCACATGGTACGGTTCTGCGGTATTTTTAACAAAATTTGTACCGTACCAATTAGTGCGGTTTTTAAAAACTCAAAACCAAACTAGAGTTTTATGAACTATACCAACAAACTCGGTTTTGTGCGGTTCCGGTACGGTTTTGCGGTTTTTTCGAACAAACTTTTTCGTGCAATTTTTCATATATAATTGATCACATAGTTGACAATTATATAAGAAATTAATAATGTAATATCTTATAAACTATTTTTTTACATTAAATAAAGCATTGGAAAAGAAAATGTTCACAAATTTGACACTATAGTTCGACCTAATTGAATAAAATTAATTGATTAATTATTTAATCATTGTTTTTATTATGTGAAGAAACTTATTATTTGGTATTTGTTGTCTAGAATTTTTGCATTTTAAGTTTTCAACATATAACAAATTTAATTTGTGCTAAATTTGAGCATATCTTTTTTTAATTGAACGATAGCAATGTAGTAATTATAAACTATGATGGACTATAATATAATTTATAAATAATATAGTATTCAATAATATTTGAATTATAAATTTATAAAATTTAGTTGTAAATTTAAAAAAAAAAGAATAGTTAATTCATGTTTCTTTTCAATTTCGGTACGGTACGATTTTTTACGGTATGAGAAGTCTAAAACCAAAACCATACCAAAATACTCGGTACGGTTTTCATTCATACCCAGACCTTCGGTTTTGAGAAAAAAAACCTAACATTCGGTACGGTTCGGTACGGTACGGGACGGCCCGATACGGTTTTGAAAACCATGTGCACCCCTAGGTTTCAACGAAACCACCCAAATCATTTTTTTGAAACCGAGACCCGCGAAATTGAATCAAAACTCTTCCAAGTAGGCCCTAAAGCTTTTCTTTTTTAATAATAGAGTGACATCATTCATCTAATGAATAATATGATGTCAATGTAGTTAGGATACTTGCTTATCGATCACAAAATTATAAAAAACTTTTTTAAAAAAATAAAGTTTTCGAAATAAAATCACAAAACAGAGTGATATCATTATATCTAATCAAAACTCTTAAAACTAAATTAATAGTGTCAGTTAAGTGCCAAAACTTTATTCTTCTATAAAATAATTTTGAGAAAGTCCTTAATATTAGTTAAAACCGTGAAATTATAGTCAACATACCGTCGTTAATATAATGTATTGATTACCGTTATAAATAGGTGAATAGGAAACCAAAAGCTTGAAAAAAAATCACCTCAAATTATAATTACCTTCTCATAAGAAAATAGTAAACTCACTTATAAGTACAAAATGTAAATGGAGACATAATATGAAAAAGAAAATGTATATAGAAATAGCATGCATATGTGTCACGGAGTCATGATCTATAACCAACATAACTTAAAAATAATGTTCAAAACTATATTATAAAGTCAAAATCTCAATGTATTATATCATGAAATGCAATTTTACATTGGTTTAGGAATTAGAAAAAAATTGAAAATTTAAAAAAAAAATAGGATTTTATATTTTTAAAAGATATGATCTCTTGGAAAGATGACAATATTCTATCGACCAGTCAACAGCTAAAACAATATTAACTATACAACGAACATTAGGCCTTGCAAACTTTGGTAGTACTGGAATGATAAATGAAAATGTTCGGTGTAAGAATGAATTTATGTACTCCCGTAGCAACATTTTGCCATTCTCCTGAAAAATACAATATGCCATTTAAATGAAAGTTATATTTTCAAGTAAAAAGTTAAATAATTTAAATTTATACCTTCCCTTGCAATGTTTTGATATAAGAAGCTTTGTTATGAAATATATATTCCATGATCATTAAGCAACTTCAATTCAATAGTCTTTATGCTATCTCTTCCATTAAAAAGAACACGAAACCTACAAAAGAAAGATAAATATAAATACTAAACTGTTTAAATACGTACGTATAAAATTTCTAAACTGATTAAATACATATAAGATTAAGAAATATACGATGATGTTCCAACAGCCACAACACAACCGCCAATACGATATATTGACCATAAGAGATGAATTTGTTAACAAAAATCAATCAACAAACCTATAAAAGAGATGAATTTGTTTACTCCATAGAAGTGTCTTTAGTTGAAGATAAATAATGATCGCCTTCCTCAGATCGCTTTATTACAAAAAATAACCAACAAAACTATAAAATCAAGGAATAAAAGAGAAGAATTTGTTAACAAAAATAAATCAACAAAATTATAAAAGAAAGGAACTTGTTTACTCCATTAGAAGTGTCTTTAGTTGAAGATAAATAATGATCACCCTCCTCAGATCACGATAATGGCTGAAAAAAAAGGTTAACAATTAGTGTATAAAAATAAAACCATGGAGGCAACATAAAATGTAAAGGAAAAAACAATGGGAAGAAATTTACGATTTTCCATCGTAGATACAAAAAATTCTCCAAGAAATTAATGTGCATAAAAAGTTAAATTTGTTACAAAGAACCATTAAATAAAATCTAAAGTCCATTTGTACAATTAAACAAAAAGAAAAAATATTAATCAAACTCTATTACATATTCTCATGCATGCAAACTTAAATAAGATGGAAGACATGAATGGTCATGGAAAATTGGGGATGGAAGAATGAAGATCATTATATATTGAAAGAAATACTAATTGTTAAAGGTATCTATAGGGTGTTAATTTAAATTGGAGAACATTGTAAAATATTTTCGTAAATAGAGTTTTTTACGGTAAAAGATTTGTTAAATTAAATATATGTTTGCATTAGTTAACCAAAAAATGTTTAAACAATTTAAAATTCTAAGTCTAATCCGTTATGGTCTTATTGTCCAAATATACAGCTTCCTTCCGTAACTTAAGCTAATCAATGTAAAATTAATATATTGATAAGCATTATAATTATTTCCATGGTTATAGCGTATTTAATTTGCAGAGTAATCACCATATAATTAATTAATCACCAAAACACACCCCAACATCATTCCATAATCATGGCATTACTCTTCGTAGAGTATTACGGTTTTGTCACGTTTTAAAATCATAAAATTGTTTGTCATAAATACTAAGCAATTGGCAAAAATTCAATTTTCATACCGTATAATAGATCAAAGTCCATTTTTCATACCAATTGAACGAAAATCATACAAAGTCACACTTCCATCAGTTTTTTAACGGAAGTGTCACGTGTCCGTTAAGTTGACTTGAAACTAAAGTATGATTTTTCGTTCCATTGGTATGAAAATTGGACTTTGGCTTATTCTATAATATGAAAATTGAATTTTTGCCTCACTTTTAATTTTAACTGTAATTAACTTTAATTTATTTGTTCTTGCCCATACCTTTTAATCTAAACAAATATTGCAAAGTATATTAACAAAAGGGACATACGGCCTTTAGTAGGTATTATATTTTACGTGTAGGTCTCACATTAGAATGGAGTTTTGATCAATGAAATCAATCAACATTCATAGCTAGCAAATGGGTGTACGGGGAAAAAAAATTATTAGGACTTGTCAAAGTTGATCCTAGCAAATATCATTCAATGTTTAAGTTGGATCGTATTAAAAGTGTAACACGCGAGTAGTTGAGTCATTTGAAATCTATATTTTGGTACTATCATAGAAGGTGAAATACCAGATTTCAAATTGGGTTGGTTTGTAATTCAAGTAAAATTATCCTTAACTTTTCTACCCAAAAAAAAGGTAGAAAAATATTTCTCAATCAAATAATTTTATTTGGTGAGACTGGATAACAAATGTTTGAGTGGTTAATAAAAGAAATTGAATATATATATATATATATATATATATATATATATATATATATATATATATAACTAATTAAATAAAATGTAATATGCAAAAATCATTTTTCATACCATAGAACATGACAATTTTTATTTTTCATACCACACGTGCCGTGCACGTGAGTTTTTTCTGGCTCAAGACAATTTAACGGACCACGTGGCAATTCCGTTAAAAAACTTGACGGAAGTATGGATTTTGAAATGTCCGTTTATTCTACCGTATGATTTTTGTTCGATTGGAATGAAAAATGGACTTTGGCCTATTCTATGGTATGAAAATTGAATTTTTGCCCTAAGCAATTCCATAATCATGGTATATATCTTATCTTATATCTTATATATCTTATATCTTATATATCTTATATATATATATATATATATATATATATATATATATATAAAAGAATGGTCTTTTGACCCCCAATTCACTTATTTTGACTCAATTTTTTTCTTAGAATTTAGAATTTTTTTATTGTCAAATAATTAAATAATTGGGTATATACAAGCCTAAAGATTTTCAAATTTCAAATCGAATTTAGTAGCTTATTAATTGATATCCTAAATTTATGCCCCCAAAATAGTTTTCCGTATTAAAGTAATTAGAATTTGAATAGGAATTTAGTTCATTATAAAATTGCATACACGTCTACAAGCTTGAAGGATTTTCAGTTTCTTTAGTTTCCATTTTCAAAAGCAAAAAAGTCAATCTTAGTTCAAAATTATCTTCACTAATTAATTGATATGCTAAAATCATGCCCCACAAATTGTCATCCTTAATTACGGAAATTAATATTGGAACAAAAAATTAGTTCATTTTATAGATGAACATCTTAAAACTTTTGCTAAGACCATTCTTCATGCATTTGCTCATTGTTTAATTTTATATTCTTTTTTATCAATTATTTAATCTGGAGTGTTTCTTATATTTTTAATTACATCATAGATTAACCATGTTTTTATTCCTTCTTTCAGGTTCGTCTTTGAACATGTTCTTTTGCTAGAAATAACATTCTGCATTCCTTTGTTAATTGTTTTAATTTCATATCCCTTTATTCTTCAATTATTTTATTTATTGTCTTTCTAAATTTTTTTTGTCATTGGGTTTTAAGACATATTTGATCTAATGATATTTTATCTTATTGTTTTCTTCTTCTTTTTTTGGCACAGAAGAGTTTTCAATGGAATGTAATTCAGGAGTTTAAGATCAAAAGATCAATTATAATCTCTAAATTGTAAGTTTTTTGGTTTGTACCATTACAAGTGTACCTAATTTGGCTATAGATTTTGCACTATCATTGTCACTAAAGCACTATGTACAAAAACGGTTTTAACAGGTTGTTAAAGACGGAGGTGGAGGTGAGTCTTATCAAATGTTATACTGTATAATTTTTGTTCTCTCACTTCTATTACTTTTTATTCGAATTTGATTTACATGTTTTACATCATTTGACATAATAGTGTGTCTTGAAAAATAAACTTTTAATAAATTACCTCACATTAGTTAATTTATTATTTAAATTTTTAAAATAATTGTAACTTGAGCACACAATTTATTGATATTAGGGAAGATTACACAAATTACACATAAGATTTAATGAAATTACATAGACAACCCTTCAAGTTTAGAAATTACAGAAATTACATTATCGAAGGATGAAGTCCATCCAAAAAAAAAAATTAAATTTTTATAAGTATGAAAATGCCCTTCTTTATTATATAAATTTCACAAACCTTAGGGGTGATCTTAATAATTACACTTAATCTCGTAGGTAATTTGAGTAATTCTCCCAATCATTAATATGAATACATTTAAATTGTGAATATTTTTTTTAAAATTATACTAAAAATATTTAAAATAAAATCAACAGAATTTTAATAACATAAAATAAAAATACTCATCTAGAATTATTATAAAACAAATTTATTATATTTAATTTACAATAAATAAAATAAATATACCTATTTTAGTATTACAATAATAAAGTAATAATTTCTTTCTACCTACTAATAGATATGCATATTTTAATGTTCAATGGATAAAGAATAAAATTTAATTTTCTAATTATTTTAAAATAGTTGAACTGAAAATATTGAAATATTAACCAACTTAGGTTATAGTAAGAAAAAAAGGTACGAATGCTATTGTGAATAATTTAATTAAAATAAAATGTAAATAGCCATTTAGAATATATAATCAATATAAAATAATAAATTACAATAAATAAATTAATAAAAATTATGTATTTTCTAATATTAGTAAATAAATATATTCATTAAATCTTTTAAGAAATGGAGAACATATCCTGATCGTCCCCAACCCATCCCAACACCCCCAAACCCCCACCCAAAGGTGGTGGATCAAATACCTTTAACGTATTTTCGGCAATTTCTCAAAGTTTGAGGATGATCATGTAATTACAATAAATCTAATGGGTCGTTGAGAATAATTTTTAACAAAAAATATAAAATATTAGAGGTATTTCTTGAATAAAAATGACTTTTATGATGACATTTTAAAATGTTCCATCATAAATTAATGTTGTAATATGATAAATATAATGAATTTAATGCTTATGGGTATTTTAAAATCATTTCCCAAACTTAAATGGTACTATTTTTATTTACAACAAACTTGAGGGATAGTTTAAATAATTTCGTTGATATTTGTTAAAGTATTGCCAATCTTCATAATCAATATCTCATATAGAAAAAGATATATGAAAATTGTTAGAGGCAAGAAAATTGTTGTGATCAAAACACATTATAATTTATTTTGATATAAATTAAACGGGGTTTTGGCACTTTGCACCCTATAATTATAGGATTTTGGCACTTTGCACCCTAACTTAAAAGTTTTGGCACTTTGCACCATGGAAATACAATTTAGTTGGCACTTTGCACCTTAGTGTGTGTTTTAAAGAAAAAATTAATTGATTGAAGAGTATAATAGTTATTTTTGAATATTTTTAGCACTTTGAACCCTAAAAGTATAGATTTTGACACTTTGCACTCTGAAATATAGAATACTGGCACTTTGCACCGAAAAAATATTATTTTTGGCATTTTCAAACCCGACTTAATATGATAATCTAAATTATGTAAATAACATGCAATATAATAATATGTTAGATATGTAAACGCGTATTTTAGATATAAAGTAAATAATCTTGAGGTTGAAATAAAATGAAGACGATGTCTTTTTTTAATCTAAATTTTACAGAGAGAAAATGTAAAAACAAGTTATTATAGAGTAAAATAAATTTAGAATAACAAGTTTATGATTGTTGTGCATAGGAATGACCATTTTATCTATACATCGTCGACATTCATGAGTCTATTTTTGTTTTTAAGAAAAATACATTAGGGTGCAAAATGTCATACAAATTATACTTTTAGGGTGCATAATGCCAAAAAATTTAAATCAAGGTGAAAAATGCTAATATTTTATAATTTTAGGGTGCAAAATGCCAACATTCTATATTTTAAGGGTGCAAAGTGAAAAAAATTGAAAATAACTATTCTACCATTCTATCAATGAATTTTCTCACTAAAACACACACTAGAGTGCAAAGTGCCAAATAAATTATATTTCCAGATTGCAAAGTGCCAAAATCCTATAATTTCAGGGTGCAAAATACCAAAAACCCTTAAACTAAATGATTTGAATTTGTGCATAGCACGGGAATAAGCTAGTATTTGGTCATATGACCAATCATATTTTTTAGAAATTAAAAAAAAAATCAAAATTCTAGAAAATTAGAATTATGGTCAAAACCATCAGTTTGAGTGTAAAGACACCTTTCAAATATATATATATGTATTAGATTAGATTAGATTCGTTTTTTCACCAATTTCATCCATTTTTGTGGTTTATCTCATTCAATAATCAATTCACTCTTTTTCTCCAGTTTAAGTCATTTTTATCATATATTTTTTAATCAAATTTTACCCGTTATCACCAATTTTAACCAATTATATATTTTGACTTTTTTTTTAGCTTAAGCCAATTATAAGTTGTTCAGTTAACTATATAAAACTTTATTTTATTTCATATAACACGGAGGTGATTTTTTTTTTAGGTTCTTTAATAAATGATCATTTCTTAAGAGTTGTCCAAAGAAATATTGATTGCATCAGCTTTTACACTGAGTTTATCATTCTTTTAGTTATTATAATCCGTTATTTGATAGATTTCACCATTTTTTTGTGTTTTATTCCATTCGTTAATAAATTCACTCATTACCTCTGTTTTAGTCCAAGTTTAGTCGGTTTTAACTATTTTTATGCTGATTCAACCTATTTTCTCACCGATTTCACATTTTTTGTTTTTGTTATTTCATCGTTTGATCTCCCCCCCCCCCCCCTCCTTTTGTTATCCAATGTTTAGCCAATCACCCCGTTGTTTTATCAATTGCACCTCTTTTTTTTTTTTTTTTTTTTGCTTTAACTCATTTTTCTTCTATCTAGTCAATTTTTACATTGATTTTACCAAATTTTTTTTTTCATCATTTACTAATATTTAATATAATTTTGCTCGTTTTCATCAATTTTAACCATTCTACGTTTTGACTTATTTTGGCTTAAGTCAATTATAAGTTTTTATGTTAACTAAATTGTATTCTTTATTCATATAGTCTGAAAGTGGTCTTTTGTTTTAGGTTGTTTAACAAGTGATAATTCTTAAGAACTTTCAAAGAAATATCGATTATACCTATTTTTACACTGAGTATGTCATTTTTTTTTGTTATTTTAACTCGATCTTTCACCGATTTCACAATTTTTTTTTGTGGTTTATCCCATTTGTTAATCAATCCATCAATTATCTATAGTTTAATCCAATTTTAGTCGATTTTCACATTGGTTAATCAATTAACTCATACTCTCCGGTTTAACCTAATTTTAATCTTATTTAACTTATTCTTTTGCTTTTATTTTCTCACACATTTTACTTTTTTTTGCCAATTAACTCATTTGTTTGTTATTGTTCTTTTATCAATTGATCCCTTTTTTTGGTTATCCCGTGTTTAGGTAATGTCATTCATTTTTGTTTACAGGTTTAACCATTTTTGCCAGTTAACTTTGTTGTTTTATCAATTGAATTATTTTTTTTGCTTTAACCCGCTCTTCTTTCTATCTAACCTATTTTTCCCAATGTTATTAAAATCGGACCGGACCGGACGGTCCGATCGGTTGGACCACGAACCGGAGGTTGGTCCGGTTCGGTTTACCCCCTAAAACCACTTACTCCAAAACCCAGTTTGAACCGGGTTGAACCGGTCCGAAACCGCCGAACTGGTGAACCGGTATGGACCGGTTCAACCAGGTTTTGAATTTCCTTATTTTTTTTTAATTTTTTTAATGTTAAAAATAAACTAAAAATTCTTGTAAAAATTAGGATTTGAACACCTAACCTTTAGAGTGAGCTACATCACTTTTGTTAGTACAAATTAAAATTTATAAATTATATAATTAACTCAAATAAATATTTTACACATTATGAATGAAAATTAATACTCAAATAATAAATTTTAATAATTTATTCTATAAAATATTTATTTTCAATATTATTTTTAGGATAAAGAGTCAAATCGATATAATATGCAAGTTTGACTTTGAATATTAGACTTTTATACATAACCATGTTTTAAAATTTATGAATTTCTTAGTTTGTTGTATTTTTAACTTACACTTTTAAATTTTTATAAAGAAATATAATCATTTATATGAGCATACAAATTAGTACCATATTACCGTTATGATATAAGTTAGATAAATATTATATGATTTAATTTTAGTATAATATAACAAATTTTATATTTTTAATCAATTGTAGGATAATGTTTAAATATTACGCACATTACATATACTTTAAAATTAAATATATTTATTATATTATTATGACGTCATCCGGTCCGACCAGTGGTCCAACCGGTTCGACCAGTAGCCAGTCGGCTCACCGGTTCACTGTCCGGTCCGATTCTGAAAACATTGAAATTTTTTCCATGATTCTACCATTTTTTTAATCTTATATTCTTAATCGAATTTTACCTATTTTTGCCGGTTTAACCATCTTATATTCTCCGGTTTTTTCGCTTAAGCCAATTATACATTTTTAGCTAACTAAATAGTACCTTTTTTTTATTTAACACGAAAGTGGCATAATTTTTTTGAGGTTCTTTAATAAGTGATAACTTCTTAAAAACTTTCCAAATAAATTTTTGAAGAAATTTAGAGTAATAATTTTTTTTAATTTTTTTTAAATATTTTAATGAGTTGTAACTTTAAAAGATAATTATAAGATTGATGTAGGAGAGACTTCTTGTCTAACTATACTTCTTTGATTCTTTTCTTTTTACTTTTTTGTCATATAATTAAATCTCACAATATAATTTAAATAGAGATATATTAGTTTTTAACAAAAAAGGGAAGAAATTTCCTTAGCCAACTCGTACATTTATATGTACTAGAAAAGTGCACAGACGTTGTACGTGTCTAGTTAATTTCATAAATATATTTTATAAATTATCGCAAAATTAACTTTATCATGTCATAAAATAGCATAATTAAATGACTAATGTTCAATTTAATTAGAATAATATGACTTTAAATTATTCTAATCAAATATAAATTGATTATTGATTTGTTCATAAGATTTTGTAGATTTTTTTTCTAAAATAAGATCATAACAAAATTATCATTTAAAAAACACTATTTTAAGAGCACTATTTATTTGTTTTAATTTGAAATGATACCATATCATTTGAAATGCATTTGTTTACAAACCTAAGATGTTTTTCACCTATTCAATTCATTAGTTTAATTCATTTTTTCACGGGTTTATCCCGTCTTTTTACCAATTTCATTCATACTACATTAATTTAATATATTTTTTCTCAGATTTACCCGTTCTTTTATCGATTTAACCTACTTTCATAATTTTTGTCATTTTTCGACAATTTTTTTTATTTAAACCATTTTCTACCGGTTTCATCTTGTTTTTGTTGGTTAAAGTATTTTTGTTCTTTTTACAGTTTTCACATGTTTTCCCACTAATATACATGTTTATTCACCAATTTCACATTATTTTATCGATTTCACACTTTGTTCCCACTTACACTGATTTCACCCATTTTTAACGGTTTCATCCGTTTTTCACTAATGTCACCAATCTCAACCATTTTTCACGAATTTCTTCCAAAGTTATTCGATTCCATATGTATTTATCGATATTATAGACACATTTTTACCAGTTTTACTCGTCTTTCACCATTTTTACCAGTGTTCACCATTTTCACCCATTTTTTTTATAAATTATTTTCACATGTTTTAACCGACTTTTATCGATTTTATCAATTTTCATTAGCCGATTTCACCAATTTCCATGAAAAGAAGTCCATGAAAATTCAAGTATCACCGATTTCATCAGTTTTTCATAAATTTCACAATTTCTATTTTATCAGCTTCACACGTTTTTCCACCAACTTTACTAATATTTATGTTCAAGGTTATTCATTTCTTAATTATTTGAGATTAGCATGTCTTGATATTCTTGGATTTTGTTCATATTTGGCTTCTCTAGCCAAAGAAAAAGTACGTACTTAACTAAGTCATAAGTTCATAAGTATTTTTTTTAATTTGTGTAACATTATGATGTTTAAGAGGATTTGATTTTAATTTTTCAAGAGGACTTTTATGATTTGTATAGTTATATATCTTCTAATGATACAAACAATTTTTTTTACTTGAAAGCATATTGTTGCTAAATTATAGAAACTTACATATATATTTTCGCCCCAACTTGAGGAGGAGTATGAAAGATATCAAATCACGACAAATATTTCTAACTAGGAAGATTGATCTTATGTCCATTAAGGGACCACACAATCCCTTATGTATTGTTTGGTTGTCGGGAATGTGAGGGAAATGAATGAAAGTCAGTTTTTTTTTCTCCCACATGTTGTTTGGATAACAGAAAAGAAAGTTATTATTTTCCTTCAACTTTCCTACAGGAAAATTTTGTGAAGAAAAATTTTTCCCACCAATTTGATGGGGAAATCCTGGGAAAATCTTGGGAAAGTTTTACAGTAAATTGCAAAACACCCCTTGTACTTTGTCTAACTATCAAATTCACTCATTTGTGATTTGTTTCTTACCGAAAGCCCCTTTGTGCTTATTTATTATATTAGCAAAAAAATACCTTCTCAAGTCATATAATAAATATACCCCCACAAAATTTAGCAAAAGCATCGTTTTTACCTAAAAAAATTATCAATAACCCCCTGTTAACTTTAAAAATTGACAATAACCTCTTGTTAACTTTGAAGATTGATATAGATTCGGTGACTAAAAATATAAAATAGCATCAAATTAATATATAATAATGTTAATATAATGAAAACGTGATTACTCAACAATATTTTATCAACAAAGTAAACGTAATTCATAATCAAATAAAAATATTTATCAAAAATATTATGTTCATAAGCTTTCTTAAAAAACAAACAATTGCAAGAAAATAGTTTTCCTCACAACCAAACATGTAGAGAAAAATGATTTTCTTTTCCTTTTCCTTTACTTTCCTTTCCCAATAATTTTCCCTCAATTTCATGACAAACAAACAAGCTATTAATCATGCAAGATACTCTATCTCTAATTGATTCTCTTTGTTGTAATCTCAACTATAAATTATGTTACTCATTGTAATGTCCTTATGACAAAAAGAGTTGATTGTTTTTATTGAGACTAAATGTCCCACATTGGTTGAAAACAATAGTTAAGTCCACCTTATAAGGCATTGGGCAATCCTCACCTTACAAGCTAACTTTTGAGGTTGAGTTAGGCTCAAGCCAAGTAAGTGGACTTAGCCCAATCCATGTGGTGATTTCTAATATTGTATCAGAGTCCAGGTTGAAGTAGGCTAACTCATTCCATAATGGACTCTTCCTTGCGCGCATGATGGGATTTATTCTTCACCCACACGGTCTGGAAAAATCCGCATGTTGGGATCCACACGGTCTGGGCAAATCCGCGTATTGGACTCTTACCCACATGTTAATAATTCACAAATATTGGGCTTTAATATGTCACGTGTTGGGCTTGTTTCACCCACACATTTAGCCCGCCCACACGTGAAGGGGGAGTATTGAGACTAAATGTCCCACATTGGTTGAAAACAATAATTTAGTCCACCTAATAAGGCATTGGGCAATCCTCACCTTACAAGCTAACTTTTGAGGTTGAGTTAGACCCAAACCAAGTAAGTGAACTTAGCCCAATTCATATGGAGAATTCTAATAGTTTTCTTTCATATATAAAAGGCTTGTATCAATATTATCATTAAGCTTCCAATTATATTCTTCTACGTTTTTCATAGAAAGAGTGGTAGTTGGGCTGAAAATCAAACCAAGCTACTCGATACTCGGCTCGAGTTCGTTCGATAAAAGCTCGTTTGAGCTCGATTCGTCAAATAAATCAAACAAGCTTGAACAAGATTTCTCGTTCGATAACTTTTAAAGCTCGGCTCGAGCTCGACTCGATAAGCTAAAAGTTGAAAAGACACATGTAAAATATCAAGCTACTCGATACTCGACTCGAGCGCGTTCGATAAAAGCTCGTTTGAGCTCGGTTCGTTAAGAAATCAAACCAAGCTCAAACACAAAATTTCAAGCTCGATAAAATTCAAACCAAACTGGAACAACGTGTCGTTCGATACTACTCGGCTCGTTTACACCCTAGCTCCAAGGACAACAAAGAGAGTTTCCTTTATTGTTTTGTCATTTTGTGCCATTGAAGACACTTAAAATTCCTAATTTGGTGCGGCCCGGAATTACTACAGCAGTTGTAATATAATTAAGAGTTGACCTACTATACTATTAAGAAAATAGAGGGTTTGTTGGCAATTCTTTATGTTGATAAAAGCATATTATTAAGAAAATAATTGTTGGCAATTCTTTAATAAGTTAATAAAAGGTTATTGTCACTTAAAGTTTATTTTAAGTTATGTTGTACAGACATGGACACCGATGTGAGACTCGTACACGACACAGCACGAATTTTAAAAATGTGTTGGACACAACACGACAAAGACACATATAGGGTTATAATAGAACCGTGTAGTACCGAATGACACATTATTCAAGTTTGGTTTGATTTTAATCGAGTTTGAAATTTTGTGTTTGAGCTTGGTTTGATTTTCAATGGAGCCAAGCTCAAACATTCTCAAGCCGAGTATCAAATATCTTGATATTTTACATGTATTTTTTCAATTTTTAGCTTATCGAGTCAAGTTGACGAACCGAGCTCTAACAATTTTTTATCAAACGAGCTCGAGTCGAGTATCGAGTAGCTTAGTTTGATTTTCGACCCTAGACACAGCCATAAAAAAAATGAAATTAAGCATAATGTCATAATGTCTTAATGTCTCAAAATTTAAAAAGGGAAACATTGGTTCTCCGATCCAAGGTGATCTTAGCAATAGCATCAATACAGATGCAAATTACCCATTCATTCTACAAGACGTGTTGGAACTTTTAAGTTTCAAATCTTCAAAAAAAATTATCTGTAACAATCAAAATTTGACTCCGGAAAGGGTTTTATTTTGGGGGAATATTAGCCGTCAATACATGCAGGGGGAGACAATCGCTTTTTTAGAACACACGTCTACTGACGTTACTCGTTAATCGGATCACCTGTTTTACTTGTTAATTTTTTATTCTTGTTTTGATTATTAATTTTATTATGTTTTGTTAGTTTATGTGATTTGTGATTGCTTTGAACATAAACCAATTTTTACTCATCTCACAAAAAAAAAAAAAAAAAAACACCATTTTTTACATTATGAGGTTCGTCCTCTTCCTCCCCAATCATTAATCATGATCAATAATAAGATAATCAAACCTTAAAACCGTAATATATTTAAATAAATAAAGAATACAATATACAACTCTCAAGAATTTTGATAAAAATATATAAATACCCCTTCGTATTAATATGATAAAAATAAATATAAAAAAAATAAAGAGAGGAGAAGGTAAATAAGCTTCAACGACGAGAACCTATCGCAGAGATTTTTATATACCTTGTGGTGGTAAATAAGTCACATCATACATTTTGAGAGCATGACATCATCAAAATGTATGATGTGACTTATTTACCACCACAAGGTCTATGAAAATCTCATAGACCAGGTCTATACAAGAAATTTTCATAGACCATTATCATCATTGAAAAAGAAGATATTCATTAACTTTAAATAATACATTTTAGTAAAGTTTATATTAAGAATATATTAATTAAATAGATCTTGTGCACAAAAGGAATTGATTGGAAATATTACAGTAACTACCTGAAATAACCCTTGGATCAAAAGCTTGATAGGCGATTTAGTTTTCAAATGATTTTGGTTATGATTTTCGGACAAATCTTGAATTCAAATTTGAAAGTAAACAATTTTGAAGAAACGAGGAAAGTAATTTGATGATTCTGTAAATATGGTAAATCGCATTTACTAAGGGGATATTTGGCTAATAAGACATACGCATGCATTTACCAAATAATTATTACTAAAGTTCCATATTTGGCCTTCACGTGTGTTTCCATTTAATGAACAGTACATGTTTTATTTTTTTCTTTTTTTTCAAATTGGTTCACGTGATGCTCGAAGGAGTAGGCTATTTAAGTGACAAGATGACCGCTCATCTTCTAACTATCTTTAATGACAATAATTAGATCACAATCGATTAATTATTGTCACTGCTGTTTATATTGCCAAGAAAATTATTGTCGCATCAAGGAAATATTTTAACCAAGGGGAAAAATTAGATATTTTTGTCACGATCCCTAGATGCAAAATCTTAATCAGTTGACATATAATTTTGTCACATAATATAATTATTGAATGATGACAATAAACTTATCACTTATTTTATTATTGTCACTAATGAAAGAGTTTCTTGTAGTGAGTTTAAATTTTAAACTAGGGTATGGTGAAGACTACAAGAAAAAATAAAAAAAGATAGGGCTCACATCCTACTCTATATAAACAACTAGTAATTAAGTGGTACGGAATTTTAAATTGATTTTTCTGGTGATTAAAAATAAGATGTATTTTAGACTTTTAGTCATATTCTAAGGGGACCGACCATATCTAATATCATTAATATATATATATATATTGGGCTATCAAATGAGCGGTGGCCGTTTCTAACTTCGTGTGTTTACATCTTACAATACACACGTGAAACAGACCATTGAGGACTGGAACGGAAAAAATATTGACATGCAGAGTGTTTGCCTAAAATCAATTGGATTGAGCCATGTCTAGATTAGGTTTGAATTCCCTCGGACCAAGCAGATTCTTCCAATTAATAATTCTAACCTGGTATAATATTTATTACATTGATCACTAGGATCATCTATGTACAAGAGAATAGATGAATCAAAGATCACTACTTGAAAATTTGTGGTATATTTGACCAGTCCGAAACTACTCCATGAACCAATAGGAATTGGGGATCAAACCATAATTAATCAGTAAGTAAGGTTATCAATTCAATTTACAACCGACGCTAAATTAAGATCACTGAATTAATTAAATTCCAAAAACAAATTTCCTTTTTTCCGTTCAGTGATATGTATATTCGATCGTGTTCTTGAATTTATTGCAAGTCATTCATATTTTATTTATTACTAATTTTCCCTTGTATAAATGTGGACTGGTAGGGTGTACTATATAGTCTATTACCCCATTTCTTTAGTACTAAAAAGGGTAATTTCTCCGGCAACAATAAGTCAAGGTTTAATACTTGTGAGTACTATATAGTCAATGTGGTAGGGTGTACTATACAGTCAATGTGGTGGGTTCAACCATCATTTATGTCAGTATTTCTTTAACTTAATTAATACTGATGTATTCACCTTCACAAAAATACATTTAGGGAAAAAAAATGCTATCCTACATTTTTTTTTTTTTTTAATTCAGGTGTCCAAACTTACACTAAACTAATTCTGGACCCTCAGAACCCTTGCCCTAAAATCCTAAATGATGTAAATCGCAGGATGTGCCTCCACCAAGCATCGGGATCCCACCATATTGTTGTACATTCTGCGCACAAAGGGGTCTTCACCACAAATGACCCTTAGATAGACCCATGCAAATGCTTCCATCCAACATCAATGAGGTCGTAACATGTTAGTTAAATTTGAGGTTGTGGGTTCCACCATCATTTATGTGATATGTATATTCGATCGTGTTCTTGAATTTAATGTAAGTAAGTCATATTTTATTTATTACTAATAATTTTCCCTTGTATAAATGTGGTAGGGTGTACTATAGTCTATCACCCCATTTCTTTAGTACTAAAAAGGGTAATTTCTCCGGCAACAATAAGTCAAGGTTTAATACTGTAACATCTAACATCGATGAGGTCGTAACATGTTAGTTAAATTTGAGGTTGGGTTCAATAATCATTTATGTGAGGATTTCTCTAAGTTAATTAATACTGATGTATTCACCTTCAGAAAAATACATTTAGGGAAAAAAATGCTATCCTACATTTTTTTATAATCATTTTTTTTTTTAAAATTCAGGTGTCCAAACTTACACTAGACTAATCTTGGACCCTCAGAACCCTTGCCCTAAAACCCTGAAGGATGTAAATTGCAGGATGTGCCTCCACCAAGCCTCGGGATCTCCACCAAGCCTCGGGATCCCACCATATTGTTGTACACTCTGCGCACAAAGGGGTCTTCACCACAAATGACCCTTAGATAGACCCATGCAAATGCTTCCATCCAAGTTCCAAATGGGATTCGAACCCCCACCATTACCGCTGGAGCAAGCCTTATGAATTGTTGGTAAGCCAGTTGGAGATATGCCCTGGGGGCACTATCCTACATTTTTTGTTTGAACTTTAATCATACAATTAAGGGTAAATTATGGATACCCCTGAGGTAAGGTCAAATTACATAAATTTTCCTCATATATTGTGTATTACGAAAATCTCCTTCAGGTTTGTCATCATCTTACAATTTGCCCTTTATCCCTGAAAAGTTTTATCTTTGCGCTTATGGGTGATTTGTAATGTTTGTAATATCTTATAAAATTTTAAAATATGGGTACTAATTTTAATATCTCATAAATCATCAAACAAAAATTAAATATTTACTACAAAAAATTGATAAAAATAATTGTAAACTTGCACATAAGTTTCAATAAATATTTAAAAAAAACATTATTTACATATTTATATAAAATTTAATTTTATAATAACAGATTAACTAACAAAATAAAAATTTTATTTACAAATTTAATTAAATTAATTAATTTTTAATGTTAATAATATTAAAATTTAAAAAAATTATACACAGTCAGTTAAATACACTATCTTTTAATATTCTTTTTTTTGTTTATAAAATTTATTAAATAAAATATAAAATTTTCATTAATTAACTACTTGTGGAAATAAAACATTTATATTTAAAAAAATTATTATTATTAATTAAATTTCTACATAATTTGTTATTATTAAACATATTATTAATAAATGTGACATAATTAAATATTGCAATTTTATCAAGTTTTTGTGGTAAATATATAATTTATGAGATATTACATTTAAATGCAAGTTTTTTTTAAAAAAAAAATTACAAGCATTACAAATAATTTCTTAAGGATATAATGAAATTTTATAAGGATAAGATGCAAATTGTAAGACAGTGACAAACCCGAGGATATACTCATAATATCGGGTTTTTTGCACTTTGCACCCCCGAAACATAGAAAATAGGCACTTTGCACCCTCGAAACTTAAATTTAGCAATTTGCACCCTCAAAATATAAAAAATACAGCACTTTGCACCCTCTTTTATTTTTAAGCAAAAATTCAAGGGCAAAATGGGTAATTCAATTATAAATATTTGGCACTTTGCACCCCCAAAACTTGATAAAATTGGCACTTTGCACCCCAAAATAAAATTTGCGCTTATCACCCTCGAATTAAGAACAAATCAGCAACTTGCACCCTCGAAACACAATAAATGGACACTTTGCACCCCGAAACACAAAATTAACACTTAACTCTCTCAAATTAAAAAAAAAACTCAAACCCTCCTTTTCACCGGCAAAGTCGACCATCGGGGTGAAAAAAATCTAAGGCCAAATTGAACTTAAATTTTTACTCATTCATTTGTTGTGCATAGCACGTTTAATTTGTAAAAGCTATAATTCGTGGCTTGATAATTTGTTATATGATGTAATCATTCTAAATTCATGGTATTTAATTTGAATATATGTATATAAATATAGGTTGTTCAATCGGATCGAAAATTTACCTATTTTGCCTTCGATTTTTTTCACCCCGATGGTCAACTTTGCAGGCAAAAATGAGGAGTTTAAGTTTTTTTTTTAATTTGAGGGTGTTAAGTGTTAATTATGTGTTTCGGGGTGCAAAATATCCATTTATTGTGTTTTGGGTGCAAGTTGCTGATTTGTTCTTAATTCGAGAGTGATAAGTGCTACTTTTATTTTGGGGGTGCAAAGTGCCAATTTCTCAAGTTTTGGGAGTGCAATCTGCCTAAGATTTATAATTGAATTACCTATTTTGCCCTTGAGTTTTTGCCTGAAAATAAAAGAGGGTGTAAAGTGCTGTATTTTTCATATTTGAGGGTGCAAAGTACTAAATCTAAGTTTTGAGGGTGCGAAGTGTCTATTTCCCATATTTTAGGGTGTAAAGTGCAAAAAACCCCATAATATCCAATAGAATACTTGAGGGGAAGTTTTTATAATTTGATTGTACATTAGGGATAATCTATGAAGCACGGATATTTCAAAAAATTATTAAATATCGTGTCGGACACTTTTTAGATACGATTCTCCTCGGATATTTGTGGGATATGTATTTGACACTCCACGTGGCGTGTCGGTAAATATAATTAAAAAGGAAAAGTTGAACACACATATTGGATACTTATTTAGACGTATCCAACACATTTTATATTCTGAATTTTGCTAAGTCACCATAATTGGTAAGAATAATGTAAGGCGTCAAATCACATTTTGTATTATATACAACTGCAATACAAGATAATTTATCTATAACGGGACATGTTTTATATAACATAATAAAACAATGAACATTATGTATAATTAATAGGTTTAAATTACTAAATAATTATTTTATTTTACTTATTTCAATATGCATAAATTTATAAATTTATATTTTTTACATTCGTATCCATATCGTATCGTATCCAATAAATTTTTAAAAATTCGCATCGTCGTATCCATATCATGTCGTATTAATATCGATGTATCCATATGTGTTCAACACGGGGGATAATCCATAATTCACACTAAATGGTGAATCATATTAATATCACCAGATCTGAAATCTATCATTTTCCTTGCATTTATTACTCTCCGATTTTTTCGAAACAACTAAAGTGTACTCCGTAATAGGTTAACGCCAATAATAGGGTCACGTGGAAATAAGTCCTACGCGGACCAGCAATAATGGCTAGAGATGGGAGTATGGGACCCGACATACAAGTGTTGATCCAGGAAACAGGACCCGACTAATTTTTTTTTCTCACTAAATATATTGGGTCCGTTTGTTTGGTGTTTGGGAAAGTAGTTTGTGAGAGTAGTGGAGATTTGTGAAATAATCTCGATTTGCATAATGTTGTTTGTTAAGGTTTTGAGAAAATGGTCTGAGAAATAAAGTAGGTATAGATTTTTTTTGGAAGAGTTGGGTTGTAGGTGTAAGATGTGTAAAACTTTATGTCAAATCATGTTTGTTGTGAGATAAATTGTGTAAAATATATGTTAATTTATGTCAAATCAGAGTAGAGTTTGTATAGGTTTTGTTTGGAGATTAGAAAATTGTTGTTTGTTTGGGTTTTGAGAGAGTAATTTGAGAAAATTAAGAGATGAAAAATTTATTTCAGAAAATAGAAAACATGTTTGTTTGGCATTTCCCAAACACGAAATTTTTTTGGGAAACGCCAAACAAACAGGCCAAATGAATCTAGGTACTTGTGGGTGAAACATTTGTATCTTATTTGGTTAGGTTTTGCATGTTGGATTTTGTAGTTATGAAAAAATTTAAAACTCCACTTGAATTGAGTTTGAATATCGGGGTTTTGGAAAAATAATAGGTGATAGATGTCAAATCAATATTTTTTTTATAAAGTTTGTGGGGAAAAAATAGGTGGTAGGTGTCAAATCAAAGTGATATGGGTTTCAAAAGTTTGGGTGTTGGTTTTTGATAACGCCGTGAAAACGTCGTTATTACCCATCTCTTTAAACCCAAAACATCTTGTTTTGATCCGAGTGTTTGTGTGTCTTCGCGTGTTTTCGTGTCTTTTGTGCTTTTGGCCATTTTGTTTGGCCTTTGTTCGTTTTTGTGTTTTTGTTCTCGCTTTGATCGTTTTCTCCGTGGTTTGTAGGTATTTACATCTTAGAGAGATTTGGAGTTGCGTATCAATGATGCGAGTCGCTCTACCCACCCCGCGAGTCAAGCTTGAGCTTCAAAGGAAATAGAACTCTTAGCAAATTGTACAAGAATGTAGATAGCTGCTCACTAGAACTTGCATAAATATTTCATGGATGATCCAAATGAGCTGAATTTTGGATATGTCATAGATGAGTGAGTTAGCTACGCTACGGACTTTACGGATCTGTATTCGGAGTTCGGAATCAAAAGATATACTGCTCGGAAGGAAGTGCGGCAGAAAGCTCGCGGACGCGAGGTGTTGGCAAAAAGTTTCTGCCCAGCTCTTGCGGCCGCGAGGTTCAGGCTCGCGGCCGCGAGGCCTGCTCTGTTTTCTGCGCGTTTTGGAGGGCCTTTTTGTATATTGCCCCTTTCCCCCACTTGTATTTCAACACACTTTAGGGACTTTTTGGTCTTGTTTTCCTTAGGTTAAGAGGAGGAGGATACAACTTGCAACATATCTTGGAATCATTCCACTCTTGTGCCTCTTTTTTCTCTTTGCCTCCCTAAGCTTTTTCTCTAGTTTTTCCCTTTGTTTTCTTGTATTGAAGGCTCAACCAAGGGGGTGAGTTAATCACCACCCTTGGGGAGTGATTAGGTGGTGATTAAAGGGAGGAGAATCCTTGTCTCGATTCCATTTCGATTAGGTGATTTCTTTCCATTTCTTAGTTATTTATGATTAGGAGATGAGTTTGTTATTTCCTTTTTGGATGAATGATTGTGTATTGGAATTCTCCGGATTTATATAAATTTATGTTATTGTTTGATTAATGATGTCTTGATGATTAGTATGGTGCTTATATGTGTTCGTTAATCCGATTCCGTGTTTATTGTTCGTCTTGTGGTTTGACAACCTTTGGAGATGAAAGTTATTGATTCTTGATTGCTATATTTAGTGATTTTGAGGATTTGATTATGAAGTTGGATTGTGATTCGATTCTAGGATAGACATATACCTAAGTCGTTTCATATTCGTTTAAGGTTTGAGTTTAAATGACATCGATTAGATTTTATTCCGTTTATACGTAGATTGGATTAGTTTAATTCGATAGGTTGGTATGCTATCAAAAGATACATACGAACATCAGTGAACCCTTGAATAGCAAGCACGAGCATAATATATTAATTGTCGAGTCATTGTTATCGTTTGATTAGTTATGTTTGATGTTGGGTTATGTTTGATTTGTTGGGTTTATTGTTTTATCGCACTTTTGGCCATCTACATTTAATGCAACCTAGACATAGGTTAGGCGAGTGACGATTTGTGGATTTTAACCTAGGATAGTTATATACCTAGTTTGGTCTGTGTTTGTATAATGGGTTCGTTCGTAAATGCATCAAATAACTTAGATTCTCTTTATTCGGGGATTCGGGTTAGTTTTAGGTCCCGGGTGACAACGGTACGCCTTAGAATCCTCTTTTGGGTTCGGACTTTCCTTAGAGCATCGATTGACAGCGATGTTCGTTATTGATCCGGAGATGAAGAGTTTGGGTAGATTGGTAGAGTTAAGTCAAACCGATAGGGAGACTTAACTAATTTGAACTCACAAACAACAACTAAATCTGGGATTGTTTGCATAGTTAACCTAACAACCGCATAATTTATCTGCTTTAACTAATCGCTTATGAATCCTCCTTACCGCGTAATTAACTCCCCATTTACTTGCTTTCGTAGTTAGATTTATTTTATCGCTCGTAGTTAAATAAAATCACCCTTATTATATATTTGGGTTCGATAATATTGTATCAAGCATTCTTAGGTAAAATAAGCCTTCGATTGATTCGTTTATTCCCACCTTTTACCCATTCGTTGGGATTTGATACTCGGTATGTACTTATCGTTTTATATTACTTGTAACGACCGTATACTTGCGTGTTTGCGTATTAGTATTTGGAACGCAACAAGTTTTTGGAGGAGGAGGATACAACTTGCAACATATCTTGGAATCATTTCACTCTTGTGCCTCTTTTTTCTCTTTGCCTCCCTAAGCTTTCTCTCTAGTTTTTCCCTTTGTTTTCTTGTATTGAAGGCTCAACCAAGGGGGTGAGTTAATCACCACCCTTGGGGAGTGATTAGGTGGTGATTAAAGGGAGGAGAATCCTTGTCTCGATTCCATTTCGATTAGGTGATTTCTTTCCATTTCTTAGTTATTTATGATTAGGAGATGAGTTTGTTATTTCCTTTTTGGATGAATGATTGTGTATTGGAATTCTCCGGATTTATATAAATTTATGTTATTGTTTGATTAATGATGTCTTGATGATTAGTATGGTGCTTATATGTGTTCGTTAATCCGATTCCGTGTTTATTGTTCGTCTTGTGGTTTGACAACCTTTGGAGATGAAAGTTATTGATTCTTGATTGCTATATTTAGTGATTTTGAGGATTTGATTATGAAGTTGGATTGTGATTCGATTCTAGGATAGACATATACCTAAGTCGTTTCATATTCGTTTAAGGTTTGAGTTTAAATGACATCGATTAGATTTATTCCGTTTATACGTAGATTGGATTAGTTTAATTCGATAGGTTGGTATGCTATCAAAAGATACATACGAACATCAGTGAACCCTTGAATAGCAAGCACGAGCATAATATATTAATTGTCGAGTCATTGTTATCGTTTGATTAGTTATGTTTGATGTTGGGTTATGTTTGATTTGTTGGGTTTATTGTTTTATCGCACTTTTGGCCATCTACATTTAATGCAACCTAGACATAGGTTAGGCGAGTGACGATTTGTGGATTTTAACCTAGGATAGTTATATACCTAGTTTGGTCTGTGTTTGTATAATGGGTTCGTTCGTAAATGCATCAAATAACTTAGATTCTCTTTATTCGGGGATTCGGGTTAGTTTTAGGTCCCGGGTGACAACGGTACGCCTTAGAATCCTCTTTTGGGTTCGGACTTTCCTTAGAGCATCGATTGACAGCGATGTTCGTTATTGATCCGGAGATGGAGAGTTTGGGTAGATTGGTAGAGTTAAGTCAAACCGATAGGGAGACTTAACTAATTTGAACTCACAAACAACAACTAAATCTGGGATTGTTTGCATAGTTAACCTAACAACCGCATAATTTATCTGCTTTAACTAATCGCTTATGAATCCTCCTTACCGCGTAATTAACTCCCCATTTACTTGCTTTCGTAGTTAGATTTATTTTATCGCTCGTAGTTAAATAAAATCACCCTTATTATATATTTGGGTTCGATAATATTGTATCAAGCATTCTTAGGTAAAATAAGCCTTCGATTGATTCGTTTATTCCCACCTTTTACCCATTCGTTGGGATTCGATACTCGGTATGTACTTATCGTTTTATATTACTTGTAACGACCGTATACTTGCGTGTTTGCGTATTAGTATTTGGAACGCAACAAGTTTTTGGCGCCGTTGCCGGGGAATGTGGTAAAGTGCGGAGTAAATGATGATATTGATGGCTAAGTTTGTTTTTGATAGCTTGATACTTTGGGCTAATTTTGATCTTTTTGTTTCTTTGCGAGGTTTGATCGGCCTATTGCGAAGAGCTTAAGGATTTTGATGAGCCTGTTTTGTGGAATCATGGACGATGGGAGTAGTTTTGGTGACAATCAATTCATCCCTCGTATCAAGTCAAGCTCGTGACTTAAAACAAGCATTATTTCCCCTTTTCATCATCTTGTCTTGTTTTGTTTTGTTTTGTTTTTGTTTGTGTTGTGTTGTAGGTGTTGATTGTGCATTATAAAGAAGTAATGGCAAGCATGATTGAGGATCCGAGACGGAAGTTAACCACGGGATGCACGGACTCCATGATCGACAAAAGGGCGTAACCTTTACATTTTGCTTTCCGTTTGGTTTATTTTGCACTTACAATGCTATATCTATATGTCCGTACTTGATTGGTTTTGATTATCTATGCTTGCTTGAATTGGATAAAGCCGTGTTCGATCATTTACCTTGTTGTTTTCTTTGTTTTGTTTGTTTTTCTTTCCTTTGTGTGCTTGCGTGGTTGTCGTGTCGACCTCCCTCCATTTTTCTCAATTCACACAATGGGGACATTGTGCGTTTTATGTTTGGGGGAGAGAGGTCGCAAGTACTTGCATACATGCTAGGTCGACCCGTCAAATTTTTTCAGATTCTTGTTATTATTTGAGTATGCTTCTATAAAATTTGAGCACATTGGATAAGGCTAGGTTGTATTTGGGGTGGATAAAGAACTTTAGTGATAATAGGATCTAGGACTCCTCTTGCGTAACTTAGTTTCTCTCCAATCCTTAGCTTGAAAACAAAGTGCAAAAGGAACAAAATGGCCTAAGTTTGGGGTAGTGAACCCTTTTCGAGAATGAAAAACCTTTGAACACCTAACTCTTAAAAGAAATGAGTAGAGAAGTTGCTAAAATGTATGCCCTTCTATGAGAGAAAAGAAAGGCTAAGCCTTCATTGATGAAATTCATGGATGATTTTTGTAATAACTCTATGTCATTATAATTGTGCAAGTTTTGTAGTGAAAAATTCAAATATAATGCACAAAGGAAAGGAATGGTGCTAGTAGCCCACAAAGTTAAATGTTTAGAATCACAAGCAACCATCAATAGTGCTAGATTTGTATTGTAATATCATTGTAAAGCACAAAGTGCTATGTTATTATTGTAAATCAAAAGAAAAGCAAAGTATGGTGAGAAAAGAGCTAGGGACTAATATTGTCAATTAGTTCAAGAATAGGGACAATACTCTTAAATTACCTACAACTTAGTTTCATGATGTAATTGGAGCTTAAGGTTTGAAACCTAAGGTTAGGAGATAGTCTAAGTTAACGTGAGGAGCCCATGCAAGTAGAACCGATGATTTTAATCTATTGGGGCGTATTCACCTAAAATAGAACCTAGCCAAAGTCATCACACACACACGTGGAGCTTGTTTAAAGAATAATTTGAAAGTGTTAAGCTTTGGCATTTTGATCTTAAGCATGCACGTTTAGTACTTGTTTTGTTTTCTTTGCTCGAGGACGAGCAAGTGTTTAAGTTTGGGGGTGTTGATAACGCCGTGAAAACGTCGTTATTACCCATCTCTTTAAACCCAAAACATCTTGTTTTGATCCGAGTGTTTGTGTGTCTTCGCGTGTTTTCGTGTCTTTTGTGCTTTTGGCCATTTTGTTTGGCCTTTGTTCGTTTTTGTGTTTTTGTTCTCGCTTTGATCGTTTTCTCCGTGGTTTGTAGGTATTTACATCTTAGAGAGATTTGGAGTTGCGTATCAATGATGCGAGTCGCTCTACCCACCCCGCGAGTCAAGCTTGAGCTTCAAAGGAAATAGAACTCTTAGCAAATTGTACAAGAATGTAGATAGCTGCTCACTAGAACTTGCATAAATATTTCATGGATGATCCAAATGAGCTGAATTTTGGATATGTCATAGATGAGTGAGTTAGCTACGCTACGGACTTTACGGATCTGTATTCGGAGTTCGGAATCAAAAGATATACTGCTCGGAAGGAAGTGCGGCAGAAAGCTCGCGGACGCGAGGTGTTGGCAAAAAGTTTCTGCCCAGCTCTTGCGGCCGCGAGGTTCAGGCTCGCGGCCGCGAGGCCTGCTCTGTTTTCTGCGCGTTTTGGAGGGCCTTTTTGTATATTGCCCCTTTCCCCCACTTGTATTTCAACACACTTTAGGGACTTTTTGGTCTTGTTTTCCTTAGGTTAAGAGGAGGAGGATACAACTTGCAACATATCTTGGAATCATTCCACTCTTGTGCCTCTTTTTTCTCTTTGCCTCCCTAAGCTTTCTCTCTAGTTTTTCCCTTTGTTTTCTTGTATTGAAGGCTCAACCAAGGGGGTGAGTTAATCACCACCCTTGGGGAGTGATTAGGTGGTGATTAAAGGGAGGAGAATCCTTGTCTCGATTCCATTTCGATTAGGTGATTTCTTTCCATTTCTTAGTTATTTATGATTAGGAGATGAGTTTGTTATTTCCTTTTTGGATGAATGATTGTGTATTGGAATTCTCCGGATTTATATAAATTTATGTTATTGTTTGATTAATGATGTCTTGATGATTAGTATGGTGCTTATATGTGTTCGTTAATCCGATTCCGTGTTTATTGTTCGTCTTGTGGTTTGACAACCTTTGGAGATGAAAGTTATTGATTCTTGATTGCTATATTTAGTGATTTTGAGGATTTGATTATGAAGTTGGATTGTGATTCGATTCTAGGATAGACATATACCTAAGTCGTTTCATATTCGTTTAAGGTTTGAGTTTAAATGACATCGATTAGATTTTATTCCGTTTATACGTAGATTGGATTAGTTTAATTCGATAGGTTGGTATGCTATCAAAAGATACATACGAACATCAGTGAACCCTTGAATAGCAAGCACGAGCATAATATATTAATTGTCGAGTCATTGTTATCGTTTGATTAGTTATGTTTGATGTTGGGTTATGTTTGATTTGTTGGGTTTATTGTTTTATCGCACTTTTGGCCATCTACATTTAATGCAACCTAGACATAGGTTAGGCGAGTGACGATTTGTGGATTTTAACCTAGGATAGTTATATACCTAGTTTGGTCTGTGTTTGTATAATGGGTTCGTTCGTAAATGCATCAAATAACTTAGATTCTCTTTATTCGGGGATTCGGGTTAGTTTTAGGTCCCGGGTGACAACGGTACGCCTTAGAATCCTCTTTTGGGTTCGGACTTTCCTTAGAGCATCGATTGACAGCGATGTTCGTTATTGATCCGGAGATGGAGAGTTTGGGTAGATTGGTAGAGTTAAGTCAAACCGATAGGGAGACTTAACTAATTTGAACTCACAAACAACAACTAAATCTGGGATTGTTTGCATAGTTAACCTAACAACCGCATAATTTATCTGCTTTAACTAATCGCTTATGAATCCTCCTTACCGCGTAATTAACTCCCCATTTACTTGCTTTCGTAGTTAGATTTATTTTATCGCTCGTAGTTAAATAAAATCACCCTTATTATATATTTGGGTTCGATAATATTGTATCAAGCATTCTTAGGTAAAATAAGCCTTCGATTGATTCGTTTATTCCCACCTTTTACCCATTCGTTGGGATTCGATACTCGGTATGTACTTATCGTTTTATATTACTTGTAACGACCGTATACTTGCGTGTTTACTTATCGTTTTATATTAATAGAACTACATCATTTAATTCCTCTATTGCTCTATATAATGAGTTTGAGTGTCAAACGTTGTGAGAGAATTGCACTTTTCATACGACACTTTTGCTTACTTTATACATTTCATACTAAAATTAAACAACGACCATTTTTTTTTTTTTTTATCAATGACTATAGACAAATGTATTTATGAACCTTTTTTTTAACATAAACTAATTTAGTACATGAATCAATATTTAATTGTATAAAGTAGATTAAAGTTTGGTATGAAAATTGAACAACCTTTTTCACATTTCATACTGCATGTGCTTAAAGTATATTTGTAAAATTAGAAAAATAGCAGTTTACCCACTATAAGAAAATTAAATGAGTAATTTACCTTCTTCAACCGAATAGTGTAATTCAGTCACCGAAATTGAAAGTGTGCATGAAAGTATATTTGTAACATAGGAAATAAAATGCAACATTTATCATAACACAGCAGATACAGTGTCATATTTATTACAACACAGAGAGTAAACTATCACATTTATCATAACACCGAAAATAAAGTGCTACAAATCTATTAATGCTTGAAATATTTCACATATTAAATGGATTAAATTAAATAGATGTAATCAAATAATCGGGTTCCAAGCTATAACTACGACCTCATGACAATTTTAAAGAGTTTTAGCTACTAGGCAATTTTAAGATTCCGTTGTATATTATCTATAGATTATTAGTTATTCTATTAGCATCGATATATAACAAGATAATCAACATGTGATTGGTCTAGTAGAATGTACTAGTCACTACAAAGTAGCAATCTCTAATGGGAAATGTTTTCACTTTATGTGTTCGATGCTCCTCAAAAGGGATTTAAACCCTGAGAAAACCAAAAAAAAAAAAGTATATAACAAGAGAAAATCTCACCAAGGCCAAGTGAAGCAGCACTAATATATACTCTACTTGTTTTCTGAAGATTGATTTCTTTTCAGACGTGTTCGATATATTAAATAGGAATCTTTCTCAAAAGGGATTTGATCTTGAGTTCATTATATTGTAGTCATGACTAGTTCATTATATTAAACCAATCACTTATTTGTAACACTAATATAATTAAATACCTTCTCCATTAAATTTTGCCGCAAAGTTATAGATAAAAATTAATAAGTAGTAAACTTTTAAATATTTTATTTTTATCCCTATAAAATAGCATAGAAAATTAATAGTGGGAAACTATTACATCATGTGAAAGAAAGAGTATTTTTAAACAAAAATATCATCTCAAGATAAAAAGTGTTGCTTTGAGACATCAAAAAATGAAATAAGATCAAAAGTATGATGACAAAAGAAATACTTTATTTCTTTCTATGGAAACGACAAACCCATGTTAAAAACACAACTTGTGATTTATCTCAATGACAGAAAAATGTAACTCCTGCATGAAATCACATGGAACCTCAAGCGAATGCAAACACGTTTTATAAATTGACGATTTGTTTTTCTAAAAAGATGCGTGGAAACAAATTTTGATACCTTGTAATTTTGTCGTAGTGCTAAAAAGTGACCCGACTCTGCTTACCGTAGCTGTCCAATTCATAGGTGGAGGCCTCGTAACCGTTGGGAATGTGTGGATATCCTTTAATGTCAACAATATCCTTCAAGTTAACAAATACTAATTACCTGGATAAGGGAGTGGAACGGAAATAACAAACCATTTTTAGTTTTAATTCTTCGGTACTTAGATAATTTAGGGATCGTTCTTTCCATTTTCTTTCTTTCTTTCTTTTTCCTTTTTTTTGCCAAAAGAGGCAAGGGGGGCGTTTGGCTTCCGATAAAGCTTTAATTTAACTTTTGTCCGTCCGGTAATTAGCCAAATTTTTTTCATTTCTATATTATATATTACAGTTTAAAATAAGAATGAATATTGGAAATTTTCAATTTTTAGTTGTCTTTATGTTCGTGCACTCAACGTAGTGGTTGGTAATTAATAATAATAGTACATTATTATTTAAGTGGGAGTGTACTTTTTAAAGAAAATATCTCAGTCAATTTCTATTTAAGGAAATAGAGCCTTTTCTTGGCGTTCTAAAATATTAGGAAAAATATGAAATTTGCATAGCTCTCTTTATTCTTCATTTGATTGCATCTTTCATTATTAAATAATTACGAATAATTTGCATCGACCATCCCTCGACTTTGGTCTTTTGACCACACTGCTGATCTTTAATTTGGAATTTTGACAAGAACCTCCCCTCAGCCTTCATCTTCTGGCAAGCACACCACTGACCTCTGGAATTTTGGCAAGAACCTCCCTTCGACTTTCATCTTTTGGCAACCACAACCTTAAAAAACTGAGTGACAAAAATTAATTATTTCGTCACGAAAAGGTTAATGTGACAAAAAAAAAAAAAATTGTCGCAGAGTCCTCACATTTAACTTATTTTTGAACTAATTGATATTTAGCAATTAAATAACTATTTTGAATCGATCATAGTTCAACAGTTTACAAGAATGTTTGATACAATATTTTTAACTTATATTGGACAACTAATTTAAAACAAAGAGACCCTTAATTTAAGATAAGAAGTTGCATATATGTGGATATCCTTTAATGTCAACTATATCTTGAAGGTATCCTTGGCCTAAGTATGGATTTTGGTTCGGTTTGACCGACGAAAAATGAGGGACAAATAGTTTTGATACCAAAATTTAGTCAAAAAAATATATTTAATATCAAATTTTTTGAAAAAAATACATTTCATACTATCATTTACACCCTCTTAACAAATCAGTTTTGTTGTAAATTTTAGACAAAATTAAGCACGTGCCGCTCACGTGCCCATTAAGTTAATAGTGGTGGGTCTTTAATACTCGTACCTACTTTCTCTCTCATTGTCAACTTAAATGGCAAGTGAGCGGCACGTAATAAATTTCATCCAAAAATTTACGGCAAAACTAAATATATCAAGAGGGTGTAAATTATAGTATGAATTGTATTTTTTCAAAAAGCTTGGTATTAAATATATTTTTTGAACTAAAATTTGGTAACAAAATTGTTTTTTCCTCGAGTCTTTTTGAAGATTTCTCTTAAATTTTGTGTGGTATCGTTCAAACATAACTTGATTGTATTTTACCAGGAACCTTTTGCATATATATTAATATATTGAAAATTTAATGAGCTATAGTCTGCGTATTGGTGTTTTAGAGTGAAATTTTCTTTTTAAATACATTTATCATTACATCGTAATTCATTTGAATAATGTTCAAGTACAAAGAACTGCAAATAATAAACAACTAGTAAATACTAGTTATTAAGGCAAAATTGCATAAAACGTCCCACATTAGTTAATAATTTTAGATTTTCGTCCCGAATTATATCACCTCACCAGATTTTATCCCATAATTTAATATTTTTTTGGAATATTATCTTAAACTAATTATTAATTTTGGTTTTTCGTCCTAAACTATATCAAATATAGATTTCATATCATTTACACCCTCTTAACAAATCAGTTTTGTTGTAAATTTTCAGACAGAATTAAGCACGCGTCCGTTAAGTTAACAATGGTGGGTCTTTAAAACTCGTACCAACTTTCTCTCTCATTGTCAACTTAAATGGCAAGTGAGCGGCACGTAATAACTTTCATCCGAAAATTTACGGCAAAACTAAATATATCAAGAGAGTGTGAATTATGATATGAATTGTATTTTTTCAAAAAGCTTGGTATCAAATATATTATTTGAACTAAAATTTGGTATAAAAATGTTTTTTCCTCGAGAAAAATTTATTTTGATCGAGTCTTTTTGAAGATTTCTCTTATATTTTGTGTGGTATCATTCAAACATACCTTGATTGTATTTTACCTGGAACCTTTTGCATGTATATTAATACTATTAACTACATGATCAACAATTTTAATTGAAAATTTAATGAGCTATAGTCTGCGTATTGGTGTTTTAGAGTGAAATTTTCTTTTTAAATACATTTATCATTAATCATTACATCGTAATTCATTTGAATAATTGTCTAAGTACAAAGAACTGTAAATAATAAACAACTAGTAAATACTAATTATTAAGGCAAAATTGCATAAAACGTCCCACATTAGTTAATAATATTAGATTTTCGTCCCGAACTATATCACCTCACTAGATTTTATCCCATAATTTAATATTTTTTTGGAATATTATCTTAAACTAATTACTAATTTTGGTTTTTCGTCCCAAACTATATCAACTCGATCGCCGAATTTCTTCCCGTAATTTAACATTTTGCACGAATTTAGCCCCAATACTAAATTTCTAATTTAATGAAATTGACGGTGCAATCTTGAAATTAGTTTGGGACAAATTCTGTCATATTGAATAATTGTTCATGCTAAAATTTAACACGTTATGACACGTAAGCACCCATGTGACAATTTAACGTACACATGCTCAATTTCCGTCTCATAATTAACGGTGGGATAATGTTCCAAAAAAATATTAAATTACAGGACAAAATTTGATGAGGTGATATAGTTTGGGACGAAAATCCAAAATTACTGCTTAGTTAGGAACGTTTTCTGCAATTTTTTCAATTATAAATTAGAATAAAGACCCACATTAGTGATTAGTGGGAGCAAATAACAATATTAGTGAAAGTTGAACCCAAGACACTTCGAGACCATGAGACCTCAATTTTGTCAGTGATTAACTGATTATCGCATGTGTAATAATTGAGGTAATTTAGTAATTCTTTTAAAATATTTTTTTAGGAAAATAATGTAATAGGTAATATCTTATAGGATTTGAAATTTTATTTTATTATGATACTAAAAAGTATAAATAAGTATACCTTTTATATCTTTTTTTTTTTTTTTTATGTTCATTAGGAGACAAAGGCTTGAAAGCTGGAGATGGAGGTGCAGTTGCAAAGAAGTGGGTGGTCGGTAGGGATCTGGAAGATGGATCCTATCACGTCATGGGCTACCCCAGAAATAAACAAAATTGGCCATGTTTGGACCGTATACAATATTTGGTTGTTGACATCAAAATTTTTGAATTTTGTCGGATATTTTCAGAAAAAATAAAATCTTTAATTTAAAAAATTATACCATTTTTTTTTTTCTAAAAACAAGTTTGTTAATGATATAATTTCATTTAATCTAGCTCCCATAGCTAATTATTTTTCAAAAATTCACTGAGCTTCGACATAGAAAAATCCAACGCTCGAAGCAATTAAATCTTAGTAATTTATGTTCATGTTGCTTCAATAATGCTTATGTTTTTCTTTTTGAGACAACAATAATGCTTATGTTAACATTAACATTGAAGCCGACGAGGCTTATGTAATTCTCAATGATTTCATATTTTACTTTACATGAATTTTCTGATCCAAGACGAGACATTTTATGACTAGTAGATGTGCTAGCTCTTGACATCGGGGACCTACGCATTGAGAAATTATTTAGTACAACCACTGCACCACGTCATTAAGTACACGTGGTGCAGCCCACCAATACACTTGGGACATGTGGATTAATAATCCACATCACCCATGTTCTAGCAATGTGAACACAATTTTCTGAATTCCTATTTTTTTGGAACATGGCTAGAATATGGGGTGATATTGATTATCAATCTACATATCCCAAGTGTCTTGGTGGGCTGCACCACATGTACTTGACGACGTGGTGCAGCGGTTGTACTAAATAATCTCTCCTAGGCATTAGGCAACACTCCTAAAACTTGTATATTACTCATTTAGATAGATAAAATGATAAATTCATTTAATATTAGTTTTGAAGTAGTCAATCATAAATATATTTTTCCTATTTTGAAAATCTTATTTCAATGAAAATATAATGAGCATAGTGAATATAATTTACAACGAATGTCAAATGCACATTATTAAATTGTGACTTTTTACGCATCTAAATAGATGAAAAACTATAATGAGTAAAAAAGACAAATTAATACTCCTATAATTATGCTAGCAAATGAAACCCACATAATTAATGTCATAATGGGTAAATGACACTGTTTATGCAGAATTTCAGATCAAACTACCCAATATTCATTCAATTAAAAGATGATCGATTAGAAATGATTTGGCCACATATCAAATCAAACTTAATACCATAATTGTATGTATTCGGAAACTTCATATAAAGTCGATTAGTTATATCTGCATACACACACACGCACTCTCAACATATATATCTAATATGAGCAAGACTCATGTTCAACCCTATGGGTGTAAAATCTAATATGAGCAAGACTAATGTTCAGACCTATGGGTGTAAACGAGGCAAGCAGTATCGAACGACACACTGTTCAAGTTGTATTTGAATTTTTTGTCGAGCTTGAAATTTTGTTGAGCTTTAAATGATTGTTAAATGAATTGACTTTAAACGAGATTTTATCAAACAAGCTCGAGTCGAGTATGATTTATAACTTGATAATTTTTACATATATTCTATCAATTTTAGCTTTTCGAGTCGGGCTCAAGCCGAACTTTTTAAGTTGTCAAACAAAAAATAATGTTTAAGTTGTTAGATATGTGCGATGAAACGAGCTAGCTTTTATCTTGTCGACTATCGAGTGGCTTAGATTAATTTTTATTATTATTCGACCCGATTAAATCTCTTTTGAATTTGATTTATTTAAATATCAAACTAAGTTGAACATGATTTCAAGCTCGATTAAAAAATCAAACTAAATATGAACAACATATTACTCGTCTTTACTAGATTTGTTTATACCCCAAGATCTTTTATGTATCTTTTTATTTTTATCAGAATCTATTAAAAATGTATGAAACAGTATAAATTATACTCCTATATTATTTATTAAATTAAAGATTAAAATTAATATGTTAAAAAATTAAACCTATGAAAACATTATGTAAAAGTCTTTGTGGACCTTTAAATATAGGGGCCCAACTTGCCTAGCAGTTGGGCCGTCTCTGCTAATTTGCCGTTCGTTCTTTTTTTTTTTTTTTATAATAAAACAAACTTCATTCCAAACTAACACGAAAATTAAATCAGTCTATAAGGGGGATCCCTCATCACAAAAAACAGAAATAGGAATATTACAAGGACTAAAATGGACAGTCCATTTTAAACTGAAAGTCCAAGAACCAAGGTTGTGGGCCTTTAAATATAGGGGTCCAACTTGCCTAGCAGTTGGGCCGTCTTTGCTAATTTGCCGTTCATTCTTTTTCTTTTCTTTTTTTTGATAATAAAACAAACTTAATTCCAAACTAATACGAAAATTAAACCAATCTACAGAGGGATCCCTCATCACAAAAAACAGAAATAGGAATATTACAAGTACTAAAAGGGACAGTCAATTTCAAACTGAAAACCCAAGAACCAAGGTTGTGGGCCGTTCATTCTAATTATATTGAGAAATTAGTCGTATTTGGTTGTGACCTACTTTTGGATTTATACCATTCCGAATTTCCGATTACTTTCTTTTTCTCTCAAGTATCAAAACGAAAGAAAAAGAAAAAGAAAAATATCAAAAGAGTAATTACCATAAATCACAAGGCATCAATCATTTCCGTCCAATTAAGCCTAATTCTATACTTTTTCTTTTATATATTTTTATTTATTTTGATGGAATAAAAAATTCTAAGACATTCATGATGTGTGGTCCTTAAAACAAATAGTGTAAAGTGGCGAAAAATTAACTCTACTTTCTTATTTAACCCTTATTGATTAATTTTAAATATATCTCACTCGTGTACTTGATAATTTTTGGCACAATTATTTAATGATCTTGGATTGTAAAATACTGTTTGAAAGGAGAATTATATTGAATTGAATGTCCATTAATTTGAAGTTTTTATTATAAAAAACGAGATACTAGCGATTAATTAAAAATGTAAAATGATTTTTACTCGTTTCCAAATCACAAAATGATGGATAGATAATCCAGCCAGCTGGACGGACAAAAAATAGTAACCGTAGCTTAGGTGCAATGAATTGAACACGCAATAATTGAATTCATTATATAGAATCCTAATAATTAATTACAATGTACGTGTGAGGTCGTCATTAATCCTTCAAAATAGAATAGAGGAGATACATTCACTGATTTATCTCAAAGCAAGCAAAAAAGCGCGTTAATTAATTTCCACATTACTAGTTTAATAATGTATTTAAAGAATTGTAATCACACAATTCTGGTAAACAAAAAATCATGTTGCTTTTTTCTATTTAATATATATATATATATATATATATATATATATATATGTAAATTCAATTCCTCTTTTTTTTTTGGCACAATTTTGATAATTTTTTATAAACCTTTGGCTGGATTCATTGTATAATTTTCAGCTATGTGATTTCTAGCAAAAAAATGTGAAAGAATTAATGAAATAAATCACAAATTAGTGATCATGAAAATAAAAATTGATAAACACTTACCACCCAATTCTTTGCAACCAATAATTGTTGTATACTATTTGAAGGATTATGTGCATTATTGTAGTGTTGCATGTTGAAAATAGACTCACTTAAAATATTTACAAACTTATAATACTTGTAAATGCTGATAAAATGCAAGTCAATCGAATATTGTGAAGAAAAAAAAGACCACGAATGAGTTAAATTTACTTAATTAAAAAAAAAAAAGCAAAATGTTAAATGAAAAAAAATTAGTAGAATTGTGTGGCTTTTATTTATTTATTTTTTTAAGGGAAAGTGAACTTAGTTAAGGGTTCTAAAGGGATTTTTGCAAATGCTTTTAAAAAGTATTTGTTTTTTTTTTTTTTTGTGTGTGCTTAAAACACTTTGATAGTGTTTGTAAGTGTTTCTGCTATTGCTTCTTCAATTAAAAAGCAACTAAAAGTAGGTTGACAAGAAGCAACTACTTCTTTTATTGCTTCTTTTAGATGACATTTTTGTAATAATTAAAGCTGCTTTTTTTTTTACATATTTGCAAAGTACCTCCTGCTTTTAAAAGTACTTATTTTTTAATTTTACTTTAAGCAATATATAAAATAAAAGAATAGGGTATGCACATGAAATTAACTATCAAGGGTAAAATGAAAAGTAGAGCTAGTTTTTCACCACAAGAATAAATAAAAGAATAGGGTATGCACATAAAATTAACCATCAAGGGTAAAATGAAAAGTAGAGCTAGTTTTTCACCACAAGAACAATTAACAATAGTCTTCAACAGTAGAAAGTAATTGAAGATTTTAATAGTACATTGGTGGTAGGTGAAGAATTAATAAGAGTACAAGGGATGCAGCAAGTAATTAATTACTCATCCATAACATATATAGCGTACTAATTTTTTTTTAACAAAATACATTAGTAATCAATTATTACATCAAAAATCATTTCAACAACTAATCAATTATTACTACGACGTATCCCATAGAGTAGAATTACACATGGAAAAACATTAATTTCACTTTAATTTTCTAAAACAATAAATAAAAGTGAATACGTTTATTTACAAGAACGACAAATAAAATGAAGAGAGTATCCATTAATCATTATTATTACGACGTATCCCGTAAAGCAGAACGAATAGCTATCACAACGTCTTTCACGGGAACATTAAAGTCTTTCTCCATCTGAGAACAATAAAGTCTGATTAAATTCTGGAAAATAATTAAATTGGTAATTTAGATTATTAAATAGTCGATCATTTAATTAATTAATTAACCTCAACAACGATAGTAATGTCCAAGGCCACATTACCAAACGGCACCGCATTGGTACTGACAACCTCTAAATTAAGCTTCTCCACAACGCCAAGTATTCTTACAAGAAGTCCTTTGCTTTTCTTACATAGGATTTTCAGTAGCATACTTTTGTTGTTGACTTTGGCTTGGATTTCAAGCAGCGGCGCCGCCAGCTCGTCTTCCATATCCTCAGCCGCCCTTTTTTGTGATTTCTTCACCATCACCACTGATTGTATTGTGTGCTTTGCTGTTTGTACCTCCAAAATTTTCACCCTTTCTTGTAGGGTTTTCAAATACATTATTGTATCCCCAAGAACAGATGTTTTATCCATCTACATAAAATTTAATATTGTTTAATTTCCACCAAACCCACTAATTTAGCAAGAAATGGACACACAAAATGAACAATAATAGAGTTTAGTTAGGTCAAACCCAATGAAGAGGGGGGGAGGGGGTTGTTTAGGCTTTTAGGACTGAGGGGAATGGAAGTCCATACCCATTGGAGATGGCCTTAGGACTGGAGGAAGGGCCGGAGGGGGGAGCTCCGCAGCTACCCTGGCAGGCTGCTAGTTGCCTGGACTTGTGTGCCTAGGCAGCAATCAAGTCGTCCCCTGATCGAATGCATAACTTTCACATATATACTACACTATTTAATACTGCTCAATTCGAGTTCATTTCCTTAAACGTTCATTTATTGTCAATTCATTATATGTTCATGCATGTCAAACGAAGCAGGTTTGGTTTGAGCTTGACTAGGTAATTTAAAATTAATAAAACATATATTCAATGTAAAACATCAAGCTATTCGAGCTTGACTTGTGTTCATCTCGATTTGGAGATCGATCAGTTCGGTCGGTTAATAATCAAACTAAATAATTATCAAATCAAATACAACTCAAAGTTCGAATAAAGGCATGGTCAAATAAATACCAAACTTGAACATATGTTACTTCAAGCGCTTATACTTTAATTGTATACGTGCATTTGATCTTTTTTAATTTATTTTGAAACAAACCTATATTACACTTTAATTATTAGCTAATTAAGAATATACATGTTATTATGTTTAATTAATTACTCCATTTGCCCTATAATTTTCACTCTGTTAGCTATAACGAGGAGTCAAAGTTTTCAATTCTGTAAGTTCAAGTTGAATTTGTTACATTTATTACGTTCTAAACCTTCTAAATAATAATATATGTGTTTTTATATAATATTATCAAATTATTATTGAAATAATGTATAGAGTTACATTATTTATTATCAATTTTTAAAAGTTAATCAAGTTGACTGATCAACTATATCAATAAATAAAAATTTATGGGAGACGAATTAATGGAGTAGAATTATTAAAAAGAAAAAGGGTACCTTCTTGAGTCCGGGAACTATGGTGTAAAGAATACGGAATAGCTGGCTGAGCTGCTCACGCCTTTTTCTTTCGGCGGTTATATGATCATAGGGCTGCGATTGAAGCCCGGCCCGAGTAGTTTTGTTCGTTACTGCCTCTTCTATAGGATTCGAGCCTGCATTATCAATGTTATATTCTCCCCCATTGCTTCCTGAGAAGTTGAGAATGACCCGAGAAGAAGAAAATTTAAGGTTATTGAAATTGTTTATTGTCGGCTGCTCAACCGGTGGTGGTTCGAGGCGGACTTGCGGTGGTTCGGTGGTGGTGGAAAATAAAGAATAGTCATCGCATGGAGCTGAAATTGTACTGTTTGGAAAATTTTCTCTGAAAATGGCAGCCAATTCTTCATCAATGTTGTCCATGAAAAATCACAAAATTAATTAAGTTCTATACACAATATTAATTGAACCCTAGAAATTTAATTTTGCTGTATTATCTAGTCATGGAAATATTGGTGGTTGAAAGATTTTACTAAGATAAGGTTTTTTGGACTACCTGATTGGCCGCTAGCTCTTCACATATGGCGTATATACTCTGGGTGAAAAAACAAATTTAAATTCCGTGCATCACGTGGTGCAACAGAATTTTATTATTATGTTTAAATATTAGAGGGAAAAACATTATCATATCAAATTTTTATCAAGTTTTTCAAAAAATACATTTCATATCTCAATTTTAGAATTTTGAACACTTTTACATTTTTCATTAAAAATTGAACGAAATAAAGCGCGAGTGCAGCACTCGCGCGCCTGTTTTAGATTCCTCAATGTCATGATTGCATGTGAATTCGCTGCATCCCTAAACTATCTTCTTGTGTTAAACAATTGAACACGTGCATTATTCCATTCAATATTTAATGAAAAATACAAAAGTGTCCAAGGTTACGAAATTGTGATTTGAATTGCAAGTTTTGAAAGAAAAAAATTAGCATAAAAAGTGTCTAATTGATAAAAGTTTAATATGAAAAGTGTTTTTTCCTAGTTAAAATTTTCCATATTATAAGTATTATATTCAGTCGTCGGTCATGCACTGCACACAATATCTTAATTCTTAATGGAAAAGTACTTCTAACTAGTACAAAACCAAATTGAGCCAAATTAATTTGCATGAATCCAAGGTAATTAATTAATAACTGACACAATTCTCCTATACTTGCTTTTTTTTTTTGGAACATTTAAGTCAAACTGACCCTTAATATCTTAACGAGAAAGTTACTTCTAACTTTTTTTTTTTTTTTTTTTCAGAAACAAAGTTACTTCTATCTAGTACAAAATCAAATTGAGCCAAACCTTTTCAATCATTGATAACTCGATCGGGTCCAAATTAAATTGCATGAATCCAAAGTAATTACTTCATAGCGGGTGAAGATCCTCTGTACCATTTTTGGTGTACCACTTAAGTGTATCACCATTAATTAATTGACATTTGTACATATGATAATTATAATAATTCTCACATATACATGTGTCAATCAATTAATGGTGATACACTTAAATGATATGGTGGTACAGAAGATCTTGAGCCCTTCATAGCTGACACAATTTGTCTTTTGCTTTGCCTTTTCATCAAACTTAAGCAGCTTGGCAGACCAAATTCACGTGTAAATGCACAGCTAAATCAGGTCCCATTGGGCCTTTATGTGGGTCTATGAGTTGCTGGTAAATTACAGGGTCGGCCCCGTGAAAACTTTGAAGAAAATCTATAAAAGAATGGAAAATTGCATATATGGTACTATTTTACTTCATATTTGTGATATCACTGAATGCGTAAATGCATTTTTAATATTACAATTTAAATATTGGTTACAATATTCATATTACCATCAAATAATTGAAGGGAATTGGCTACGTACATTGCACATGACCATTATATCGTCTTTAAGAGAAAAAGTTATCGCGTTTCACATTAACTTGTCATTTGCAGGGAAAATCATAAGATTTCCCTTATGTTATCATGTGATACTTTTTCCGGTGAGGTGCATGTGGCCAATTTCACCCACTTCCGTCCAATTATTTGATAGTGATATGAACATTGCAACTAATATTAAAATTATGATACCAAATGAACATTTACATCTCAAGTGGTATCAATATTGCAAAAAACCGTATTGTATGATATCAAATATGCAATTTTCTCCTAATAGAATTGTGCAAAACATTATAGGTATTAGCAATTAAATGGCACATTTGATTATATTCTAAATTAAGTGTGTCGATGATTCTTTAGTTGACACTAACATTTTTTTTTCCGGTTTTTCAAGGATTTATTCATTTTTGAGTTGAGTTGAACACATTAAGTGGGTATCTCTCCCACCAAAAATTCGAACCTGAATCCGTTATTTTGTATGACTTATCCCTTTCACTAAACCAATCATTTGTTGACGACACTATCATTTTATAAATAGAGATTACTTGCATTTCATGCATTTAGGATCTTCAACAAGTCAGATTTATGGTCCGTTTAATTTAGATTTGACTTGACTTCGGCTCGATCCTTTGATATAATTGGGTTTGATTTCAACATGACCTGCCACTTGTTCGACAATTGTCCTGCCCACCTTGACATTTTGCCCAATCCATGCCAGAATCATCTTAGCCCACCGCAAATTAATCATATAGGGGCGGACCCCTTTGGGGGTTGGGGGCCAAGGTCCATTAATACTATGTCTACTTAAATATGTATATTTAAATATGATGATGTTGCTGGCTGATTGGTTGGAGCTTTGCTTAGAACTTTAGAGGTACAATGTTCAATTTTCTCTTTGTCCAAATAATTTTATTTTTTATTTTTTCCTTTATGAATATTCAAATTTATTTTGTAGACTATTTAGTAGTCATATGTTTATAAAAATTCAATAGGATTGTCGTCAAAGAAAGATTTCCTTAATTTAAGAAAATCGTCACCATCATTTTATTAATGTTAATAAATTGAAATCACTATAATCGTATGTTTGTAATTATGTGATTATTAATTTGATAAGATTATATATATATACCGTCGTAATTCTTTCGATACGCACAACTTTATGATTGTGTTTTTAATTGCATGATAAAATATAAATTTTTCGTTATATTTATATATCTTTTAAAATAAATATACATTATAAATCATTCTAAAACATCTGAAATATTAAATTTTAGTACTTTTAGTTTTTGTTGTTTTACCAAAACCTCAAAATATTTATCAATTTTGCTAAAAAAAATCTTGGACCCCCAATAAATATCCTCTAGGTCCGCCACATAATATATATATATATATATATATATATATATATATATATATATATATATATATATATATATATTCATTCGAGTCGGACCTCATTTAAGGGGCTAACATATAGGTTTTGGTCTGATTTTGCGGAACCCGCAAGACCGGGTCAAAATTCATCTAAAAGAGTTTTTTGCAAACAAACGAAAGTCATCATAAACTTATTAAGAAACCAACAAACAAATTCTTAAAACCTTTAAAACTTTAATTTGACACTTACCACTTACTTTTCCCCCACAAATTCTCTAAAAAGGACATTGATTTGATACCTACCACCTACTATTTTCCCCAAAGCCCAATATACAAACCCAATGTGACGGCCCGGCTCCGCGGGTCCGTCGGATAACAGTCGGAATTTTTTTTTTGACAAAACTATTAAAATAAAATCGATAATTAAAAGCTTTAAGCGAAAGCGGTTTAAACAAAATAAGAACATTTTAAATTACGAAGTTTAAAGCGGAAGTAATTAAAATAAATTTTAACGGATGACATGACATGGTAAAACAACTTGTGGGACCCAAAAGGAATACAAAAAGATTAAGATTAATATTTGATAAAATTTAAAATTATTTTCGATAGATATTCCCATTTTACAAAATTAGCTAAAATATCAAAATATTTAGCAAGATATAATAAAAATCAACTTAGACATTATAGGAGATTTAAAACATCAGTTCAAACGAAAATCTTAAAATCAAATAAGAATTTAAACAAAAGTTCAACTACTCTATGGAACTAGGGTGGGACCGCAACCGTGATGACCTAACCGCAACATGAACTATCGTTTACCCCAAACACCTGTAGATGAAAAGATTGAAACACGGAATGCATAAGTTGATCGTCCAACTTAGTGAGGTTGTAGTGCACATGTGCGTGGATGCAACATAATATACATGAGCATATACAACAGTACAGTAAATGAACATATGCTATAACAATTTAAGCACGTTAAACAAGCGACCAACATTTGTTGATGCATTCCTCCTCTTACCCTCCAGTCCACAGTCAGGAAAACCACCACCAAACACTCCAAGTAAGGTGCGACCTTACATAATAGTGCACATTAACGTCAAATGCCAGGAGTTTGACATTCACTCCCCAAGTGTAACCTCCACACTTGGCTCGTCTACAGTGGATCGAGGTAACCCTCCGGCCCTTACCTTCCGGGTTACCCACGATTCCACACACCAAAATAGGGCCCACATAGAAATAACAAACAGTACAGTACAGTAACAATCCAGTAACAGGAAATCGGTAAACAACTCAATAACAGTTCAACATATAATATCAATGACTCATAAGCACATAGGCATAAGCAATAATTCAACGTGTAACTTGTCCTAGTAGCCGAGTTCTTTATGTTATCATTAGGGGTGGGATCGGGACGGGTTTTCGGGAATTCGAGTATTTCGGGACGGGATTTTGGGTTTCGGGATTTCAAATTTAAGTCCCGAAACCCGGTAGATCAACCAAGGTCCCGTGGGTTTCGGGTACCCGATTTAATTTCGGGATTTCGGGACGGGTTCGGAAGTCCCGGGAATCTAAGTTGCAAATTTAAATTGTGCAAATCAAACTTTTTTTTTAGCTTATTGTTAAAATGAAATGAAAAAAAAGTAACATGACTACTAGTCTACTGTAGAACAAACTATTTCAAATGTATCACCACAACCATTTCAAAAAAAGAAAAATATATTATCACAACACAATGAAATTAGTAAAACCGAAGTGAGAACTCCAAATAACATAGTTCAACAATTCATAATACCAAAGTAAAGTGTGCAAATCAAACATATCTCGTAAGTCATAATAAAATCTATTAGACTAAAACAAATTCCAAAATCAACTCCTAAGAATACGTAGAGTGACTTCTTAGTTTTAGATTAGGTATTAGATTTTTGGATAATTGGATTAGATTTATATATATATATATATATATATATATATATATATATATATATATATATATATATTAACTAAACTATTAATCGGGACCGGGTTCCCCGATCGGGATGGGATCAAAACCCGAAACCCGTCCCGATTTTTCTTTACCGGGTTTCGGGATGTCCCGAACCCGAAAAAAACCCGTTTTCTTCCGTCCCAAATGGGAAAACCCGAAACCCGGTCCCATTTACCCAGCCCTAGTTATCATACATCACATGCTTGTTCGTTTAGGAACTGAGTTATAGTTCTGATTCGACCTACTAGCACATTTACTTTCACACAAGTAACACACAACACTCACCTGGGGAGCTTATTATGGCGATCAAAATTCCACAATGAAGTGTATCCGAAACCTGAGCAAATACGTATACGACTAATAAATTATCTTATAATCGTACTTAAATATAATTAAAAAAAATTCTATCACAAGGATTTTCTAAATTAACATCTCAGACAAGAACACTTTCAATATCAAATCATTTAAGTGTATTCATTTTTTAGACTTTTAGATTTGAGAAAATCCAAAATATTTAACAATAGTAACAATTCAAGCGAAATTGGATTGAAACGAGCAAACACGGAGAGAGTGCAATAAAGTGAGCCCGATCCAATACGGACTAGGCCTGAAAGCCAGCTGAATGGACCAGAGGTGGCTGCCCCGAGCACTCCCTAAAATTGCATACAATTCCCCTATAAAATTTAATATTTTCAAAATGTACCCCCAAAAATATTTTTCACAGTAAGTTCTTCAAACCAAAAATCTTCACTAGATTATTTTCTATAAGAACTTAATTACAACATTTAACAAGTTAATAATTAAACACCCTTTTCTTTTGAAAACATTCAAAGTATACCCCAAAAGTTTCGAAAACATTAAAACATTAGCTTTCTTGCAAAAATAATTCAAGACCCAATATCACAAGAATGTTTAAAAATATTTAAGCAAAAATTCACTATAAAACCGAAATTAATCACAAGTTTGTAATAACTTTTCACCAAACTAACAAGGAGAAACAAATAAAAATATGTTTAACCATAATTTTCTTTGAAAAAATTTCATAAGTTTTTAATCTTAAAACTAAAATGAATAAACCACTACTTCAAATCAATTAATCGAGAAGTTATAAAAGAACCAAATAAACAGTGATAAAATAGCGCCTTTGACCCCTTATTTTTCAGATTTACAAAAATAACCCCAAAAGTTTCAAAAACTCCATTTTTGCAAAAATCTCGAAGCAAACTTTAAAACAATTGCTTTTCAAGTAAACCTATACCAAATATCAAACAAAAATTTAGATTTTCAGTCCATTTTTACTCCCAAAAAAAAATTGCAGCCCTTAACCTTTCAACTTTTTAAAAACCTTTCAAAATACCCCCAAAGTTTTGAGAAAATTAAAAACATCAACTTTGTTACAAAAAGAAATCAAGATCCAAATATCTAATAAACATTTATTTAACCCAAGCAAAACCACATTAAAAATCTAATATTGAATATAAACTAAACAACTTTTCATAAAACTACAATGGATAAAATAAAGTTCTTCAATATTCATTTTTGTGCAAATGAACACAAATTTCGAAGTCTTGAAATAAAATCCATAAACTCAACCCATATATGAAAATGGAATCTATTTTATAATATAATAACTTAAATCTATAACTCTTTATAAATGCATGTGTGTTTTTCTCCATTTTTCTTTGTAGAACACTTTAAAAGAGAATATAATAAAATCCACTCAATTAAATAACACAAGCACATGTGGATCTTTACCCAAAGCAACGAAGTGTATGAAGCTCACTTCACTTTCAGACCTCCGACGGTGGTGGTGGTGGCTTCGGTGGCAGTGGTGGCGGCTCCGGTGGTGGTTCATAACAAAAGCCCTCAAATCCTTATTTTTCACCAATTTCAAACGTCTGCCGATTAACTTAGAGAGATTAAAACGACGATCCGAACGATCAATATGTAGCCCCATGTGTTTAGGATCTTCATGCAAAATTTGGGCATGATCCAACGGTGGACGAAGGCGGAATGTGCGAAAAATTGAGACTTGACTGTGTATATCCGAAAATTTTCTTTCTAAATGTGTTATCTCTTTTCTCTCTCTTATTTGATTTATACTATATAATGTGTAGGTAATGAGATTATTGAGCATGGATCAAAATTTCCATCTTTTCCTACGAAAACATCGAAAAGTTTCCGTTTTTGAATTAAGCGAAACGAAAATAAGATGTAATTCCGAAACTATTTGTTTGTCTTAAACTCTGTTATTTTTCTAAATTTAGTAACTTTTATTACAATTTTTCCTTAGTGTTTCCGAAACATTTTCGAAAAGTCTCGAAAAGTTTCCAATATTTGGCCGACCGAAACATACACTCGAAACGAAATTTCGATCCATGTTATTGAGAGGATAAAAATCTGATCTTAAGTGTATATAACAAATATATACACATTGGGAAAAGAGGGAGACATAATACTTATAATTTTTAAAACCACCAATGCATGTATACATTGGATAGAACAATTTCTCCACCCAAGACCATACTTTGCCGCATAAAGAGTGTGCAAGGAGAGAAAATAATTATTCTCCTGCAGAAAATCTGCAACTTGGCAAATTTGCACTTTGCCCCCCCGAAGTTTTGAAAACTTACATTTTTGCCCCCCAAAACTAAAATTTTGCACTATTTAGTCCAAACTTTTTTGCAGAAGATGCCAACACTTTTAGAAGGTCTTTCGCGCATTTATAAATTATTTTCAAGTTTAATATTTCATACGAAAAAGTTATTCGCACATTTTAGCTCAAAGTAACATTAAATATATATATAAAATAGAAAATGTGCCAAAATAAATAGTGATATAGAAAATGACTCCACCATTTCAAAAGAATTTGATCATATTCAAATATATTCCCCACTAAATCAAAGCAGAAAATAGAATCTAACTTTATAAATCCTTCTAAATCTATACTTTAAAAGAAAGATTTTTAAAGAGAATAAGAAAAATGACAAGAAATTTGTGGGCGTTACATCCCATCATCTTCTAAATTCTTCTTTCTTGGTTTCTCAAATCAAAAATCCCTTTTCTTCCTCCAATTTTAACCGAACAAAAAATGCAGGAAATAAATCATGGGTTCTTGTAATGGGTTGGTTTTGATTTGCTAATTAGAAGATGTTGTTATGTTGAGTAATCCTGCTACAAGAAATTTTAGAGTTTTACGTAATAGTTGCTAATAGTTCCTGTTTTTAGTTGTCAAATTGGTTGTTCAGGTCCAGATCAAAATCAAATACACAATATCCAGCTAAAATGAATTATCAAACATATTACACAGATTAAGTATATTAGATAATTACACAGATTTTTGCAGCACCATCTCCACCACCAGAAGGAGATCTGGACCCGAACAACCAAATACCCGAAGAACTCAACAGCCCGAAAATGTTCTTCATGGTCCGAATCTTCAAATCCACTAATTCCGAGCTGGAAACACAAAATTGAAGCCGGCCAATGCATTTAAACAGCTCCAGAAACAGAAACCCGGAAGAAAACGCAACGAAACGCGAAGAAAGCAACAGTCCGAAAATGTTCTTCGTGTCCCGAATCTTCAAATCCACTAATTCCGAGCTGAAAACACAAAATTGAAGCCAACCAATGTGTTTAAACAGCTCTAGAAACATAAACCCGGAAGAAAACGCTGCGAAACCTGAAGAAAGCAGAAACTAGGTTTATTTTTTATAGATATGAAAATAAACAACTAAAAACCAAGAGAAACGAAAAATTGAAACCACCAACGTATTCCTGATGAAGAGACGAAGAGAATGAGACTAATCTTGCAAAAATCCGTTGAGAAATGAAAGAAATCAGTCTCTGGCATCAAAATTTAGTTGTGTAGAAGAAGAAGAAGGGCATTCAAGTCATTTCTCAAATTCTACTAGTGTATTAATTTGGCCGGTTTCAAGTCAATAGGTTGCCACATGGCAACAAGTGAGTGGTAAACTACCGATAGTTTAGCCAATACTGAACTACCGTTAACAAACCCGATCTAAGTTATGGGACCTTATTTCAGCTTTCTTTGAACATGTTCCTCTTAATAAATTTGCTCGATTTCTACAGTCATGTTTACCTACACAAAGCAAAATTAAGGTTATGAAATTATTTTATGCAGAAGCTACAACGTATAACACTAATAAAATATAATACTCTTTCCGTTTCAAATTAATTGACATATTTGTAAAATTTTCATGTTTCAAATTACTTGTCACATTTGGATTCCCAGAGCATCTTGTTTTCTAATTTTGCCATTTTTTACTTCTAGATTTACAAAATAAAATAGGTACAAATATCAATGACATTAATTAATTAATTAAAGCAATCATTAAAAGTGTACTTTTAATATTTTATCTTAGAAAAACGACTAGTTATTGAATATTTTATCTGTAAAAAAAACAAAATGTGCCAATTAATTTAAAGGGGATGGAGAACTTCTGAATTAATCCAGTGGAAATATTTAGGCTAGCGATATTGCCAGAGCAGCAATTGTTGCTGCCAGAGCAAATTTTTGTAATTGCCTATTTTGCCCTTCGTAAGCACATTTATTGGCGCTCTTTTTTTTTAATGGAACTCTTCACTCTCAAGTACTGTTCATTTCCCTTTATCAATTTCTACCACAAAGATTCTTATCAATTTCTTCTGCAAATATATGTGGCAACGATGTACTTCTCTTTTCAACCTCCCAGCTGTCCAGAATTTATGTAATCGGTGTAATATACTTTTGCATATTTTTTCTTTTAACTTTTCCATTGTTCCTTCTGAACTGAATAAACTATTTTCGCCCATTCCAACTCCACCTCCTGTAACTTTATTTATCCATAAATAATGTTATTAATTTCTTGTTAATTTGATTATTATGTCAATATTTGAATTATGTAATCGGTGTAATATACTTTTGCAGGGTTGCAGTAATGTATATGAACCCGTATAATTGTTTAATACTCCGTAGAAATTAACATCAGCAGTTATAATAGTGCAATTGAATTTTGAGTATAAAAAAATCGAAACATACTGGGCCAATTAAACACCAGAGCATGGTGCAATCTTGGTTGACTGAAGAAATATGTTTTCTTTTATATATTGCTTTCGATTGAATTTTTTTAATTTAACAGATTCCTATTGCAAATTTTATAAATTGGACTAAATGGCGATATATATTAGTAAATTCCATCTTATTTTCTGGGAAAAAGAAATTAAAGTTGAGGAAGAGAGAAGATCAAGCACAAAATTGAAAGTCTGTTGAGATGGTGGTCTGGATGCTTGCTGGAAAATTCCTACAAGTGCTTGCAAATGAAATTGGGATTAGTATCAAGTCTTTATTGACTCAAGGGTAAATTTGGCAATTACAAAGATTTGCTCTGGAAGCAACAGTTGTTGCTCTGGCAATATCGCTAGCCAAATATTTAGGTTCTTTTGTTTATTAATTAAATCATAAATAGTACATTAATTATCCAAATCATGATGCCATAGAAAGTGGTGCATGCATCTAGCTAGGTTAAAATTAAACGGTACTCCTAATTCTTTTACAGAATATATATATATATATATATATATATATATATATATAATTGATTGAATATAATACGATTATAAATGGTCCCTCGCGCGTTCTATTTGATTTGATGATAAAAGAATTACACCCGGTTCTCGCATGCTGACCCAATAATCATTTCAATCCCACAACTAGCTACGTACGTACTTAACCTGCCTTTTCCTCTATAATAATAATAATAATAATTCCATCCACTTTTAATGTATTTCGCAATAAATAAATAAACTTGATTCTCACATGCTCATCGTACAAAGGATTTAGTGGTCGCGCGTATAAATTAAGTCCATTGACGTGTATAATTTTTAGTACCCACTGCAGGCTGACAGATTATCTATACATATATACATAATTAAAGTTCCCATAAAAAAGGAGCAATATTAATAATAATAATTATAATAATAATAAATGGCTGTAGGAATTCATGAGGAATATTCTTCATCATCATCAACAACAACAAATGAGCAGGTGATGTTGCCGGAGATTGAAGCAAGAGTTTCGGACAATAACCATATTCTTATCAAAGTACACTGTGAGAAAGAAAAAGGAGTTCTTGCAAATTTGTATAGCAAGGTGGAGAGCCTTAATTTGGTTGTTGTTAATACTAGTGTCACACCTTTTGGAAGTTTCAATCTTGACATCACCATTATTGCTGAGGTTAGTTAATTATATATATATTTCTTGGAATTTATTTAATTTATATATATATATATATACATTCATGTCACACATGCTGCATTCTTCGTTGATATATATATGTTTTGGCACTTTTGAATATTTTGTTACATACTTGATACTCTAGTTGATCTTGCGCTTCGATTTGTAGTCTTTCTTCTTTTGGAATTGCTCAATCACAAATATTTCACGTTCATGTGTAGATATATGAATCATGTTGTGACAACTTTCATGAACATATTCATATAAGTAACTAGATCTTCGATTAGATTCAACTCTTCAAGCATTATGGAAATTTTAACTATTTCCAAATCTAATTATATATATAGTATATAGTCCAAACAAATTAATGATGTTACATTAGGGGATTAATTAATTAAACTTTGTTTTTCCTTTAATTTTGCAGATGGAAGGAGAATTCAACTCGACTATGAAAGAAGTGGTGACAGCTCTTCGTGAAGCTCTCCAAGCCGAGGCATGAAGTTATGAAAGAATTTTTATTTATTTTTATTAATCTTATTTCTGCGTATTTTCGATTTAGTAAAATGCATGTGATTCTAATTGTCAAGAGCTAGCAAGTGGTAATTCGTAGCTATGAAGCTTTTTAGTTAAATTCATGTTTGTAATTTTAAGAATTAGCCTTGCCATTTGCATATATTTGTATTTTTGTTGAAGCTATATATCGATCATTTTCTTTGCTTTCAGTTTTAATCATGGTAGTTAGTATCGCACGATTCGCGATACGATAAGTGCCATACGGTTCGATACTGGCCCAAAACGATACGACTTGAATGGCCCAAAATGATGCGATTCGCGATACGATACACGGTTTGATAACCATGGTTTTAATAGTAATAAACTTTTTTCTTTAATGAATTAGCTAGCTCATTTCAAATCAAATGATCATCAATTATACACATGCAATTAATCTAGCAAAATATAAATTAGTTATCTGATAAGAAAGATTTTTCGAAATTAAGGATTAATTTCAATTAATATTGCACTTGACATGCATGCATGGTCTGATCAATTATTTGTTTCTTTTTTCAAAAACATGTCTCTGAATTATAGTTGAGAGTATATACTATAATACTATTGATAGAAGATACCACCTTTTTATATATATTATGATTTTTTTGGTTAAGAATATATTGCAAATCAAACAAACGAGAAGACACGATCGAGATGCCCAATAAGTCGTTTAGTACGTATATAATACATGTGAAGTCGGACAGAAAAGTCTGTACGTTGGTTGGTTCTAATGTAAAGCAATTAAGAACACAATAAAATCCACCCAAAATTTATCAAAAAATTTGAAAATATCATAAATCCAGGATAATGTGAATTCAGTCCATTGAACGGTATAGCCAAAAAAAGAAAAAGAAAAAATGTCGCCAAAAATAGCAAAGTACTGATAATCATGCCAAATTAAAATACAAATTAAAATTGCAAGAAAAATTAATTCCAAAAGATTATTGAAATTCCAATTCTTTTAATGGACGAAAATGTCAGCAAACAATAGTTATTGTTACAAACTAATTTTAATACTTTCTAAAAACATTTTCTTTATAAACATATGAAAACTCAACAATCTAATATTTTTTATATATATTACAACATAATTATTTTCGTCAGTGTAGTCTAATCATATTAGAAACAATGTAGAGGCAAAGCAATTAAACAATCTAGAAGATTGTAGAATAAAATACATCCCATTTATGAAAAATTAAGATTTTATAGTAGCACTTTTTCTATACGCAAAAATTATCCACCAGCATAATATTGATTAAAGTATATAAAGAAAATATTGACTAGATATGTGAAGAAATAAATTGATTTTAACAGGATAATTGAAATTTAATTTGAAAGTTAATGAGCATGTGAAATAAAATTATCATATTGTTGATTACTTGTCGGGCTGGAACAAGTACGTTTTACTTCTCTAAACATAATTTTGGGATGTTAATTTTTATTTAAGAATAAATTACTATACTAAGTATAGGTTTGCAAAGCTGATCACTTGAAAGTTGATGCAGGCAGAAACATGCAACGTGAAGGGGACGAAAATAATAAGGATTGTGGATCACTCAATCGATGATAGTAGATTCATTCAACGCTACTGATCAGGAATCACTTAACGCGACCAAGCCAGATCGCTTGTAAAGAATTAATCTCTCACTCTAAATACAAGAACTTTTGCAAACAATTTTATTTTTAAACTTAAACACTTATCTTTTTTTTTTTTTTAAGTCATTTGGAGGGATTTTCATATAGAAATTTAAACATCCCCGTAAAAAACAGGAAATTACAACTTTGATTGACTTCATATTTTCCTATTCTAGAAAATAGATAAATTTGACTTTTGACTCATAGAGAACATAAACATGACTCTAATATCTGATACTAATAATAACATTTCGAGAATACACTAAAATTTCAAGTAAAACACCTAAATACTAAAAGACACAAGGTTGATTGATAGTTTTTCCGATTGCAATCTGGCATTTATGTTTAAAGTTACCTTTTATGTTAAAACAAATTCTGAAATTACATCTGCATCATGCTCATTGGCTCCATTTGGCATATGATTCTTCTTGAAGTTAAATACAATTAAGAAGTTGAGACCTCAAGACTAAAAGGTATTGTGATCAACTCCAATACTCCAACCATGTGATTATAGATTTAACTCCGGTCCAATGAAGTACGCGGACAAATTATCGATAGAGATCCATATAAATCCAAGATCTGTTAGCTGCAACTTACAGAATGACTCGTATGAAATTGAGTTTAGCCACAGGAGCACAAAACAGTAGTATATTATTAGTTAGTTACGGGGTAAATAATAATTTATTATTAATTCAATTATATTGTTCAGTGTTCAACATTAATTTTATTGTTTGGTGTGCATATGCAACTCGAGCCAATTTGTTTAATTTCACAAACAACATCATTCGATTCGATCCATGCACCGAGACCCACGAGCAAACTTTTCGTTCTTTCTTTTGCTGTTTTAGATTCTTGCAATTATTAAACAATAATTTAGTTGAGCCCTTACTTAACATTAAACGTACCCTAGATAGTTTCCTGTAAGAACAGAAAGTGTTCATTTAGTGTTACGCACGAGGGCCATATAATTATTGAAGAGAGGAAGCGTGGAGCATGAAAGATTATTATATAACATTATATCATATCTCATTGCCTCAATGTTCAAGGCTATATAAAGGGATCTACTAATTAATTGGAGTTTGAAATATATATATATACCTAATTATTATAATTAGGATGCAAATCAATGTTCCAGATCAGAATTATGATCTGCAAGTACTAGCTAGTACGTTATCTTGGGTCGTTGATTTGCATTACTTATTTTTGCATCACTGCAAACTCTCCAAAACCGAAGATTATGATAATAAGGTACGGGAAAATAAAAAGGTTTATATGGTTAAAACCCATAATGTACCTTCTTTAGGCCAGGAACCATGACCGACAGGGCTACAAAATGGTGGCTGAGCTGCTCACGCTGTGTAGCTTAACACCAACTTGCGGAGGTTCCAGGTTAGTCAATTTATGGTGGTTCGGTTTAGTCTGGTGGAGGAGATATTTCTTCCTACATGGATTAAGTAGAAGTGGGAGAAGATCTTCAATTTCTTGGTCCAACCAAAGACAAACAACGTAGAAATCAGGACAAGTATCTCAATTCAGATTTTAAATATGAAGTATATGATAGTTTATAGTCCATTAAATTACATTGATACATTAAGATTGAATTAATTATACGATCCTTGCATTTTGGTATATTTTCCTCATCATGAATGATAATTTAAATGGAATCTGGAAATCTCATACTTCACAAATTTACATTTTTGTCCCAATTTTATGAGTTTTTTTGCACATTTAATCGTGTTACTCATTTCTCCGCTTAGTTAGGGACAACAGTGCAAAAAGTAAGACAATCCTATGGGATCTAATTAGGGATCAAGAGTGCAAAAGTAAGTCAATCTTATGGGATCAAAGTACAAAGCAAACACTATTTCATGAAACTATAAGTGCAAAAAGTATATAGAGAAGGGGTTATAGGACCAAAATGCAAATTATTTCAAAAAGACAGATTGAAAAGTGCAATTTTATTTTTATCAAGCACGAAACCAAAACTACTGAAAAAATCCAGTCGAAAGACTAAAATGCAATTTTGTCCTATTGACAACATAATAATATATACGGTTACAACAAAAAAGTTGAATCATAGTATACAAATAAATTAAGGAGAGAGTCTTGGGGCCAAATATGCAGATCTAACGGACACAATAGAGTAGAGAAAATAGCGAAAACCTAGAGGAAAATCTGAAAAGTCATGGACTCTATTGCATGCCATGATCGGGAATACCTCTTAACTTCTAATCAGCATTGACATTTATGTTACAGAAAACGAATCAATTAATCCTAGTCTTGGGTCCAAATCTTCACGGTTTTATCATTCCCAAGAGCGCCAGATGCAATCATATTCTGAGTCGGGTGACATGACACTGATAACACAGCATCCGTATGACCTTCAAGTTTCTGAACTATTTGCCGGGTTTGAAGTTCCCACAAATACACACAGTTATCCTCAGATCCACTTACAATGTATCTCCCATTTGTTATAGAGAATGTTGAAGACATGCAGTATTTTGAGTTGGCATGGCCAGTATAAGTTTTCAGAAATTTTCCATCCGCAAAATTCCAGAGCCGCTGCAAACAAAATTATTAAAAATTAAATAATAATATACAGATTTTAAATCCTAAAATTGCATCTTACATGGTTTCAGCACTGCTTTTTTATTTTAATAAAAATTACACATACATTCAAGAGATTCACATTGATTGTTTAGTATATTCTCAGCAAACGGAATTACATGTCTTTACTCATAATTGTTCCAAAGATAAAGTTAATGAAACAAAATTCGAGGAAGAAAGAAGCTCAATTATCTCCCAATGCAATGTGCAGTTATGACAATTCAATGTGCAGTTATGCCATACAAGTAGGACAATGAAGACTGCTTCTGCTGTCAATAAAACTAGTACTGTTGAAGTAGGACAATGAAGACTGCTTCCATATACCTAGACCAATAAAGTGACCAAAAACATAGGTCACATAGTAACATTGTGGATCAAAAATTTCATCATTTCCATTCAAAATATCCAAAGATGTAGTTTTGAAACTGCTTGATTGCCTTGAGAGACTCCTCTTATTTTTCATAATTTAGAAATTTCTTCACGATTCTTCCTAATGTTTCCGAAAAATTCTTGAAAATAGTAAATATTTAGTTGACCAAAACATTCACAAAAAAAGAATTTTGAATCCATGAGTAGCATATTATGGCAAGTAAATCAAGAGTTTTCATATAATTCATATCTGATGCCAAGAATATAGTAATATGAATTCATTGAAATGATACTGGTAGCTTTTCCCGTCAAGAACTTATCTATCAAATGAAGAGGGGCGTGGATGGAGATGGAGAGCAAGGGAGGGAGATTACTGATGCAGACCATGCTTAAATATTAAACTAAATAATAGATCGAGCCCATCACACAGACACCTCAATTGTTTTATCTTCAGTGAAACTATCATGCATCTAATAAAGTGCAAGTGCTGCAGAACATTCAAAAAAGCGACCTTTTTTACATACCCTGCATTACAAACTCAATCCCCTATAGGGCTCAATGATCTGGTGACCCCTAGGCATTCTGAAACCCAAATCCAGCCCCTAAAATTCCCTACTCTGGCACAGGCAGTTTTAGAAGTTTGCCTCGAAATTATCACGAACATAACATCCAAAGTGAGGACACTAGAAATCTTTTCATCTTATACAAAAGATAGTTACTTGCACAGCAAGATGTGGGGTTTACAGCCAGCTGGAGTCATATATAAAGAGCATAACAAACATGTATCGATGGATGGTTAAAGAAACACACACATGTATGCTCTTCTATTATTCTCGAAGTACAGAGGTAACAATCAGCAACATAATTCGTTGTACGACTAAGATTCTAAGAGTAATGCAACAACTTGACAAAGGAGAAAATGACTAAAGTTTTAATAAAGCCATTTGCTTCACAGCCACAGTACAGATTAGGCTTCTGCTAAAAGCATAAAACTCTTATCTTTAAAGGTATTGATGTAATTCTACTAATCAAAAATCAAAAAACTGTTTTTAAACCATTTACAACACGAACTTATTCATTACTTCTTCACTCAAGACAACAAAACAAGGTGTATAGTCTATTAGTCTCAAAGGGATTAGTAAAATTCAGCAATAAAGTCAAGTCAATATAGTACTTATAATTTTAAGGAAGCCACCAATTGCAACCCCAACAACACATTTCACTAGTTTCATCCAATTATACCAAAAAACAACTAATTTAAACTTTCAAGTAAAGATTGTAATATATTTTATCAGAGAGAAACTAACCAAAGTATTGTCAAGAGTTCCAACAAGCAAAAACTTCCCATTTGGAGAGAACTTGACAAAGCTAACAGGAGGATGCTCCTCATCAATCAGAGTCTTCATACAATGACCAGTGGAAGCATCCCAAATCCGACAAAGCCCATCATAACTACTCGACACAATCATCGAACCATCCAAGTTAAAATCAACAGCAGTAACAGGATCAGAATGCGCAGGGAGCACCTTTAGGCATTTCCCTGACTTCACATCCCAAATCCGAACAGTCTCATCGAACGAGCCAGAGGCGAGCATGTTCGATTGGGGATTGAAGTTACAACAAAACACGTAATTAGCATGGCCGCTGAAGGTGTTCACGTGAGATCCAGTCTCCAAGTCCCATAGACGGAGGGTGCGGTCGTCGGAGGCGGTGGCGAGGAATCGGCCGTCGGGAGAGAAGGCCTGGTCGGAGATTCCGAGGTCATGGCCTTGAAATTCGTGAGAGAGAGTGGGGTTTGAGTGAGGAGAGAGTGAGTAGACACGGGTTGTCTTGTCGGCGGAGGAGGAGGCGAGGAGGAGACCGTCGGAGGAGAATTTGACGCTGGAGACGGCGCGTTTGTGGCCGGTGAGTGTGTGTTTTAGAGTGTAGGGTTTGAAGGATTCCGATTGTGGCTCCGCCGTTGATGCCATTTTTGTGTGTGTGAATGTGTGTTTTAGTGATTTTAATTTTGGGAATAAGGGTTTTGGTGGGGGTTTAGCAGATGGGCTTTCGTAATTTTCCTGATTTTGACTAAATAAATCTTCTTATTATCTATAAAAATTACGAAGTTATATAGCAAATGAGAGAATTGCATTTTTGGTACAAAGTTATAGGTCAATTCTTATTTTTTGTACTGAGTTTTATGGATCCAGCATATTTAGTATAGAGCTTTAACAAATTATGACACATTTGGTATAGTCGTTAAAAATTGGCGTTAAGTGATGACGTGGCAGTTAAGTATAATTGCAAAGTTGATGCCATTACTTATATTGATTGATAATTTTACCCCATAATATTTTAGGTTACTAAAAAGGCCCTACATCTCCAACTTTAGTGACGATTTTAATCCACATTGTTGTCAAATTTCAAAATTGACTCGAATAAGACCACGTGAGGACCAATTTAAATATTTTACTTATTTTATTTAAATAACTAATTTGATTTATAAATAATATTAATAAATTAAATAATAATTTAACATAAATATCATCAAAATTAAGAAAATATATTCTTTAAATACATATAATGGTATTAATATATTTAATATTTATTAAAATAATAAATTATATAATTTAAAACTATTTAATATTTATTAAAATAATAAATTATAAATAATTTAGAAAACAATTCCCAAACCCCACCCACCCTCTCTCCTTCCCTCCTCCCCAGGCGGCATGTAAATTGGGGTCGGGTGGAAGGGGGAGGGGGGGTGGGGTGATTGGATGGAGTTGGGAATTTTTTTTAAAATTATAATTATTTATTATTTATTATTTTAATAAATATTAAATATTTTTTAATTATATAATTTACTATTTTAATAAATAATAAATAGATAATTATATTATATAAATTTTATATTTAAAAAAATATATTTTCTTAATTGGTGATATTTATGTTAAATTATTATTTAATTTATTAAAATTATTTATAAATCAAATTAGTTATTTAAAGAAAATAAGTAAAATATTCAAATTGGTCTGTACGTGGTCTTATTCGAGTCAATTTTGAAATTTGGCAACAATGTGAAAAATCGTCACTAAATTTGGAGATGTGGAGCTTTTTTGGTAACTTGAAATATTATGGGGTAAAATTATCAATCAACATAAGTAATGGCATCAACTTTGCAATTAGACTTAACTGTCACGTCATCACTTAACGCCAATTTTTAACGGCTGTACCAAATGTGTCACAATTTGTTAAAGCTCTGTACCAAATGTGTTGGACTCATAAAGCTCAATACCAAAAGTGGGAATTGACCTATAGCTCTGTACCAAAAATGCAATTATCTCTATAGCAAATATTAGGCTTAACCCGCTCTAATTATACAAGAAAAAGTAGATTAAATGAGTTGATGCGGGCAAAAACAAATCTATATTTTGCTTAATTGACAAAAAACTTCGTAATATTTTTGTAAGTAAAATATTATTTGTGTTCTTTTTTATGATCAAATTTTATATTATTCACAGCATCATATAAAATTAGTAATTGTATATACAACCATAAAAAATTAAAATTATAAAATTATAATTGTCTTTAAAGATTTAATAATTTAATAATTGAACAAATATTATTAGTATAATTACTTACCCACCTAAAATAAATAAAATAAAATATTAAATAAAAAAGTACAAATTTATCAGCTCAAATTCTATTGGTAAAATATAAATATAAATCTTATTTGTTAGACAGTTTTTTCTCTATTTATTCATAAAAATATTTATGAAAATATTTGAAATATTTTCATATTTATTAACAAATTATTTTTTATAATATTAAATTAAACAAACTTCTAATATAATATTACAATTATAAAAAAATTAATTTAAATTTTATATAACATGAAACAAAATTACCCAAAAAAAACCAACCCCACCCCAAGCCCAGAGCCCCAAACCACATCCCTTCTCCAGTCTCCTCCCTTCCCCAAGCTGTCATTATGGCTTAAAAGTCATCTTCAACCTGAGAAACACAGGCCTACGACAAACTTCAATCCAGCCCATGTCCTCAGCCTGAGGAAAGGTGGACTTGGGGTGGGTAAAGGGGATGGAATGGGTTTTTATTTTTAAATTTTAAGTATATTATAATTAATTAATTTTTGGAGGTTTAATATGGAAATTTTAGTGGGTTAAATATGCCACTTTTATATTTTTTATGCTGCTACTCTTCAACCAAAAACATAAGAGTATAACAGAAACTTCACATCTTCCAAGTTCCATTAGATATTCTACATTTCATTGAATCTAGGGGGAGGGGGATTTTGTAATTTTCAGTATGGGAAGGAAAATTTTGTAATTAGACCTTCCCAATTCGTAGTTTTATATTTTATATAATGTTTTTGGCATTAAAGTTGGGGGCATCTTGGTAAACTCAGCATTTTTAGTACCTTACTCTACAAGATTGCGCTATAGAAGCCAACGTTTTATAAGGGCATCTCCATTGAGGTGGGGGAGGGGGAAATCCATGGGGGAAGGGGTGAAGAAATGAACTTTGGTGAGGAGGGGGTGGGAGAGAGGGGAGTCTTTGGGAGGTGGATAACCACCTCCTGAGGGGGTAGGGAGGTGGGTGGTCAGGGCATCTCTAATGACTAGTGGGAAGATGCCCTAGAGGGTATATGGGGGGAAGGGGGAAAAAAAATCATCTCCAATGACTAGGGGGGCGGAGAGGGTATACCCACTAGAGGGACCCTGGAGGGACCTTGGAGGGAGGGGGAGGGGGAGCTTCTCCCATCCAAGCCCCCTCCATCACATGCTATATTTTTTTTTTAATTTTGTTTTGTTTTATTTGGTTATTTTTTTACTACTATTTAAAAATAAAAAAATTACTAAAATTTGTATATTATTTGGAGATAATTATTTTTAATTATAAAAAAATAACTTTTATTTCATTAAATTAACACTAGTATTTTAATATTGATTTATTTTAATAATTTTGGGGTTGTATTTATCACCCAAAAATAATTCTTTCTAAAAATTTAAAATAATGCGATACAATCATGAAACCCAAAAATAATAATAGTGGCAACGAATATGGCAGAGATGATGGATTTCCTTATATGAATTAATTTAATATTTGATGTAATTTTTTATTTTCTAAGTTTCCTAATGTACTTTTGATTTTAAATTAATGTTAATTTTAAATTTATTTTTGGTGTAGTAGTAGTAATAATAATAATAAGAATAACAATAGTAATAATAATAATAATAATAATAATAATAGAGAAGAATAAAATTAATTATTAAATGGGTTTGATAGAATGAGTCATTAGAGATGACTAAAAAACTAGAGAGAGGGGGAGGGGGAGAGGGTATTCCCTCTCGGAGTCATTAGAGATGGCCTCAGACCTCCCCATCCATCTATGTCGTTGTCTTGCACATACTTTTCTTTTTCTTTTTTTAATTTTCTTTTAATTAAATTAAGAGTATTTATATAAAAGATTTTTTTTAAAATCTTAAACTTAATATTAATTTATTTTATTACTTGTAATGTTATTATTAATGTCAATGTTAAATTATTTATTATTAATGTTAGTGTTCAATTTACTATCAGTATAATTATTATATATTTATTATATATTTATTATCATTAAATTAAGTGAGAGTGGCGAATTAAGAGAATTCAATTATAATAAAATGGAAAGATTGAATCATTGAAGATTACTATAAAAAGAGAGTCTGAAGGGGAAGGGGAGTCTGAGGGAAATGGGAGTCTGAGGGAAAGAGGAGTCCATACCTAATTCTAGTATATTTTGCACTCTTATGTCACTTGTAGTCATTCACACTTTTTGATCGCATATAACTATCTCAACTATATATTATTGGTTTCAAATTTGATGGAAATAAGTCGATAAAAGTGCAACACTTTTTCCAAAATTTAGATAAAAATACATATTTCTAAAATATGATCATGTGGGACTAAAATTACATTTTTCCTCCTGATACACAAAGATATTCACAATTCTAAGAACCAAGCACTGTGAAACTACCTCCATGCTGCTCTACTTAAGTTGGAGTAAGTTTTCCATGAATCATAGCAAATCAGCATGAACTTGAATTATTCATATTTCCATTGCTAAATTAAGCCAGTCCTACAAGTACAACTAAACTCAATGGCAAACTAACAGTGAACAAAATCGTAGCCATTCCTGATTCTTACTCTCCATTGTACGAAAGATGACATTAAGAAAAATGAATCAAACTAAATAAAGAATGAGCTCTCTATTTTGGCCTAAAATATTTCTATCAACTCCTACACTAACTACGATATGTACATTTGTGGGCCCAAGAACAAAAGATGGAACCAAAATAATGAAATATGAACGAATGCAAGGAAAGTATCACAATATGGTCCCCAAGAAAGAATCAAAACCGCTAGCATTAGAAGGGCACTCCATGAAATTTGGAACTAATATGCGGAGGAAATATCCGTGGACACTGTTGTTGTATAGGGGTTGGGTCTTTGGGCATATCTTTGCAATCCCATGTGCTACTCATTCCACTATACGAGTTTGTGTTCGTTTCCTGTCTTCTAGCCACCGCCCATGTATCCTAGTGAAATTTATCAGTCAAGTAAGTGTAATGAAATCTTTTCTAATACAGGTTCAGATATATCTAGAACAGTCATTTGTTCAGATGGTAAACCTCTTGATGAGTGTGTGTGAGATCAGTGTTCGAATCCTTGCATCTTCAAATTGCATTTGATTTATTGTAACACCCCAATCCCACATTGATTGTGGATGAATTGTTTGAATGGTTAATAAAGACTTGACCTACTTCTACTTGTCAACATGGGCTTAAGCATTTTGGGCTAGTGGACTAGAGCCCAACAATGTTGACAAGGCCAGAAGTGGATCAAGGTCTTTACAAATGGTATCAGAGCCAGGTTCGTGGTGTTATCCATGAAGGCGGTCTTGGGCTATTGATATGGACTCGACGAGGACGTCGAGTATTTGAGTTGGGGAGATTGTAACACCCCAATCCCACATTGATTGTGGATGAATTGTTTGAATGGTTAATAAAGACTTGACCTACTTCTACTTGTCAACATGGGCTTAAGCATTTTGGGCTAGTGGACTAGAGCCCAACAATGTTGACAAGGCCAGAAGTGGATCAAGGTCTTTACAAATGTTTGTATAGCAAAAATGTATATTCAGTCTCACTGAACTGGACATTAGCACTTTTAATCCTGCACTTTGAAAACAACACTTTTAATCCTGCACTTTGAAAACAACACTTTTAATCCTGCACTTTGAAAACAACACTTTTGTTCCTGACTTTCTTTTTAAAATTGCATACTTCATCTTTTCCTCTGTTTTCTTCCAATTTGGGACGAAAGGTGCAAAACACTAAGACAGTCCTTTGGTATCAAAAGTGCAAATAAACGACTGTCCCATGGAACCAAAAATGCAAATATTGGATGAAAAGGGGGAAAATGGACGAAGTGGCCAAATTCTTTCAAACAATTGTGATCAAAAGTGCTATTTCTAAAGTGTAGGACTAAAATGTTGATTGCCAGTCCAGTGAGATATTAAATGCAATTTTGCTGATGGTATTTGTACAGAATTTTATTACAACAGATAATAAAAATACCTGTTGCTGCTGCCTAAAGTTTGTGTTGAAAGACGAAGTTGACCCACTATTCTCATTATATAGTGAGATATGGTTTCCATTTCTCTTATGTGGTGAATAGTATGAGCTATGAGAATCTTGATCATGGACACCGAAACTTGAACTTGGCTGGTTACTGTGCCATTGTTGAAAGGCTGATGATGGGTAGAAACCATGAGAAATGTAATAATATGAACTGTGGTGCTCCTCTCTGAAAAATTGAGGAAGCTTTTTATTTTCCCTAACCAAAGATCTTGAACAAAATTCCCGGTTTAGGGGAAAGAAGCCAGGTGATGTAGCAACAGATTTACTGCTGGATGGAGAACAAAGTAATGGAGGATGTCTTTTATGTTCAGATGAATTAGTATTGGATGGTCCAGCTGGTGTTGTCGACACCCAGTCTTCAACAATAATTCCTCTCTTTGCTCCGAGTTCTACAATTTGTTTTTCATCGAGTCCTAAGCTCATGAGAAGATCCCATGTATTTCTATGTGCTTCTCTTTGGCTGCATATAATTTGATCTCTCATTGCAATTTCAAACTGAAGTTCGGTGTTGGTGATTCCCTGAATAAGTTACAAATGAATTTTAAAATTCAAATATTTTAAGTGTGCAATTAAAAATCTAATAGTATTTGTTACCACTTACCAGTAGTCTGTATTGACTGAGAATTCCCAAATATGTCTTGTTGCAATTATTACTAATGGCTTCATCAATCATAGCTTGAAGCTGACATCTGCACTTCTCATTTGCTTCAATTTCCTGCACAATATAAAATAGGTGATAGGTTTTAAGTGAACATTGGACAATATGCAGCAGCGTTATAGGATAATAAGATCAACAACCTTCTTATGATTTAAACCAAGTTCGTCATTGTCACGAATATTATCAAGAATCACTTGACGCCTTGCTTGTAAAGCTTGCACTACAGTACCATCATTTTCGATAACCTGCAAGTAAGAATCATATATTAATTGCTAATCACCATCTAATAATAATAAGTTATACAAAACCTGGACAAAATTATCCCTTAAAGAAGGTCAAAGGGCAAAGAGAAACACAAAAACAGCCATCTCTATAGCAAAAATATATAATTTCCTAGACGCTACATTGATGTTAGGTCATGAGGATTCAATAATTTTTTTTTTTTTTTTTGTTACAAGAGGATTCAATAATTGCAAAAACTTGTAGTTAAACATTAACTCATCCATAGAGGAGGTAGTTTTATCATAATTGGTCGAATTCAAAATCAACATTGGTCGGGGGTAAATGGACATTCAACTGAAAATTTGTGATGACAGCACCTCAGACCTTATGGAGGATAGATTATTTTGTGCAGCATCTACATATGATGTGGTGCAGCCAATGGTAGTTTTGAAAATACACGGTCGAGATGAGAAGTCATAATACAACATTTCATTTCTTTAAATTTAGGGAATATTGTATTATCATTGTGTTGCACCGCGTCGGCTATGTGGCTGCGTAAAATAATATTTCCTTGCAGAGACCATCGACAGGAAGGACCTTAAGGTGAAACATAAAATAGGAGAAGTGTTGCTAATTGAAACCCCATAAATCATGTTGTAATTTCACCTAACCTCATGGGTTGTGAAAGTAATTACTCCTTCTATAAACTTAAACTTATCCCCCTAAGCAACAAATATGGGGTACAAGAAACTGCTGACCTGCTGTTTAGCAATAGCATCATCAAGATGTTGGAGTTCCTTGCGATTACGAAGGTTGGTTTCCTCAATTTCGATTAGAGCCTTTTGTAAATTTATCCTCTCTTGGACGTTTTCACCGGTTTCTTGGCTCAGTTTATTTAACCATGACATTTCATCATCCACGTCTCGTTCAGTGGGCTTCGCATTAAGTTGTGACTCTTTTTCGGCTAATTCCTTTCTCAGCCGGCCAACCTCACTCTGCAAAGTAAATTTATTTTCTCATTGTAGAACTCCAATCCCAAAAAAAAAAAAAAAGGGACAACAAAAAAAAAATAATTACCTGAAGATTGTCAATCATCTTTTGATAATCTGATACATGAGCATTGATTGTGCCTATGTTTTTCTGGAAAGTGTAATAATGCTTTATGAGTATGCATGTCCCAAAAGACATCAAGTTAAGATTATGTTATAGAGCATGTATATACACACACGCACAGAAAATATTTCAAAACTAGGAAAGAAAAACATAGCAGAAATCGTTTTAATTGTTGAATAAGCCAAAATATTATATCTGGATGTCAATCAAATTAATACTCTGTTTCACTGATGAGAAGAAAAATATTATTCAAAGGGAATACCTAATTCATAAACTCATAAATCAGGATTCTTTATTTCCTTGAGTTCACTAAAATGGTCATATAACGTAAATGTAAATTGCATTACACAGGGCAAACACATAAAAAGATACCTTCACTGAGTGCTATCCTAGATTTTTATGGGAAGGAGTAATTGATAAGAAGTTGCACCTTTAGAGGTTTACTTCAGAGAATCCCTAGATTAAGTGGAATACAGAAGAAAATCCTTGTAGACAACCCTTCACCCCAAAATTATATGATGAAATGTTTTAAAATAAAGACAACTAGCCCCATGCAATCAATCTGCTTTCATTTTTTAATGCTTCAAGCAGGGATATTTTTATAGAAATGCAATGGTTTCTCTCACCTGAATATGTGTCCGAATTTCCTTTGCACGGTCCGCATACTTCAAAGTATTGATAGAATGGTGATAGTGATTGTTAGCTGGTGAGATGGTGGCAATCATTATTGTTTGAGAATTACCACTCAGACCATCTTTAAGAATCCGTGTCAACTTGCTGAAGGGAATTTCAAATTAACCAATTAATCACCATGATGCACACAAATAATCATAAAGGAGAAACACATTGCCCTTGTATCACATATATAAATAGAAAGAGAGAGGAGGAGACCTATTGCGGTATGGAACATAAGCTAGGCCCTTCTTCTGCTGTTTTCCCAAAGCATTTATGCAATTGGCCAAAGCAAGTAGTGACCTATTTATGTTGGCACCATCTCTCAATTTTTGGCCCCCACTATTTGTCTCAGATGCTCGTTCACTACAATATGAAATCTCGCAATACTGTTTATACCTTTAACTAAACCAAAGACTAAAAATGATCGAAACAATACCGAAGGAAGAAGCAAACCTTCCAGCAAGATCCACCAGGGCGAGTTTTCCTCTGATAACCTGATTTGGATATTTCTTTTGTTGTTTTCTTGCCACCCTTATCTCCAAAACTGCGTGCGAGCTGCCAAAATGATATCAAACATTTGTCAAATCTTGCAAAAAATTATACTCAAGCAAATTGCTCAAAGAGATATTGGAAACTAAAGCCTCTTTATTGCCTTCACCACATATGTTCCTTAATTTTTATTGAGCTACAACAATATTCAACTTTTCAACACAGTGATACTAAATCACAAACTTTCTAATTCTGCTTACAATACAGAGAACCTGAAGGAAGGGGCAAAACAAGAAGGTGAGGGGTTGATTAGATGCAGGTGCTCAGGCATATGCAAATTATTTTTTATATTGTAGATGTATGTGAACTGGACCACAAAGAAGTATAGTCAGGCACCATAAAATCAAATATAGAGACGAAGAGTTTGATCATACAACTCTTTGCTTTTGGAACAAATCATAAGATATTCAATTTTTCCTCCCTCATAATTAGACGCCACAATATTGAACTGCAGCAAAACTATTAGACCTTGTGAACAAAAGAAAATCACCCACCGTGAGGAAGTTGCATTAACTTCTGTGCTTTCAGTTTTTCGTCTACTGTTTCCCGTGTTCAAAAGTTCGAGAATCTTATCAGCTGAATTGACCTGTACATGCATAAGTACATGTGTATGAGTCTAGAGTATTTTTTCAAATTAATTGGCAGACTATGAATGATTTGAAGAAAAAAAGAAAAAAAGAAAAAAGATCAATATCAGAAAACTCTGCAATAAAATTATTGTTATGGCTGAAGCTTCTTACCACTTCACTATACTGCGTCTCAATCCTACAAAACCATCACGTAGAATTACCTTAATACTTCTAAGGCCTGCAACTACTATTCCTTGATCAGGATCCTCCCTCAGCTCCAAGTGACCTGAAGACTTTTCAAGTAAGTCATATATAACCTGCAAGAATCAACTCAAATGTGAAGGTTTCTCTGTAATTAAGTATTAACCTTAATTTTAATTAAGTGAATGATTGACCTCATTGTAGACTTCAAGGTATGAGCATGTGACTTCAAAATCATCAGAGGTGTTGTCTTTCTCAATTAAGTTGAAGATTGTATTTAGACTGAGAACCATAAGTCCAGGATCATCTTGAGTTCCAACCATGGTATACGTTTTTCCGCTGAGAAAGTTTTACTAGACATTACTTCATTTAATTTTTAAACACACGAGTCTAAGCAAATAAGTAACATGCAGCGCCAAAAAACTTGCACCAAATAAGACTATTATAATTTGATAAAAACCAAAGATTCTACAATTTCATGCAACACAAAGAATAAGTACCTGCCAGTGGAACCGTAAGCAAATACAGTTGCATTTAAACCTTGTACAACCCCAGCGATTGTGGAATGTATACTTCTCTTGTAGACATCCTGAAGAAAGCAGCAAGAACATCATCATCAAGATATGATGGTTTATTCAACTGTGTTTACGGTAATAAACCATACAACTATCCTCATTTCTCCTATTCAAATGTGAACAGACTAGTCTGTTGAATATTTTGTCTATAATTCATCATTTAACTTTAAGTTCACAAGAATACATATTGCTTAAATGAGAACAAAAAAAGCATGCAAGCTCAAGATGCACAAGATGAACAGATGAGAGCAAGATTCCACAAACAATTAATCTTAAGGTGTTAATTGCATTCCCTTAGCAAACTGTATGATAACATGTAACTAGAGACCAGACTTGTCTCAATATGGCAGTTTACGAATCAAAATGCAAGATCACATGAATAAGAACAATCCACTAAATTCTCCATTTAAGAGGGTTTATGACACTTAAAAAATAAATTTTAAAGCAATGTATCTGGCATGTAAATAGAGTTATGGGGAAGTTACATACCAAATTGGTGGAGTTAGGGCCAAATGCATAATCAAAAGTGTATCTTCGTTCCTTGGTGCGGTTCTGTATACGTTCTAAGTAATCCTTGGAAAGGTCAGGATCCAAAACAACTACTTCCTGAAATGTCACAATTGTCAGCCAATAATTTCTTATCAATACTGTCTTTTCATTTTTGGATTATAATCAGAAGACCTTGTCGTTGTGCACTCTAACTATGTCGCGGCCACGTTCTGCCTCAGTGAATGGCCTACATTTTACGGCCACCTACAAAAACAGTGATAAGTAAACTTTCAAAGGCAAGGCAATATAAGCAAAAATAATATGAAATTATCGAGAAAAACTGGACTAACCGTTAGAGTTGTGGTTCTTTTGGTAGCTGGAGCTCTTATGCCAAGCATACTTAGTTAACATACATTTCCAAATTTCAAAAGTCCACCCACTTCTAACATATCTTAAACTTCAAATATCCACATCAATAGAGTTTTTTTTTTTTCTAAATCCAATACCAGAGAACAATAACCTGCCCTGTTGAAATCTAAAGTAAAAACAGCATAAGTGAAACCCTAGAATTTAATAAACCAGCCTCTCTTCATACACAGGAGAAGTTCTACATCACCCAAGCAATGACACTGAAATGAAATTCTCTAAAGCAAAACTATTACTCCGAAATTTACTTTCATCACAAACACAACTTTTACAATAATACGACGACGTTTTGCGACGCGATGTTAATAGGAGAAACGCCGATTCAGCTGAAAATAGATGGATTATTGGAATGGGGGAAATTGGTGAAATTTTTGTATTATATAAAAAGAAATCTGAAAGCGGATGAAGAAACTCTAAAATGGCGGATATTTTCAGAAGAAATCAATTTTGTTTGTTATCAAATTCAAAGCACAATGAAGTAACGCCATTGCATTGAATTGTGGCCATTTGTATTTAAAAAATTAGAATATGAAATTGCAAATAGATTTGTTTTTCTTCTTTTAATTTTGACGCGGGCAATCAAATATATTCTGTAATTTTAATTCTAACTTTTCTTTTGTACCAGTTAAAAGGAGTGTGTAATGTTCCAAAATACCCTTTTGTCCAGCTCATACAAAATTCCGTCCCTGCTAGGCTGTGCAAACGGTAAAATCCAAACGAACTGTACCGAATTTCGGTATCCAGGTAGGTTCGGTATTTTCAGATAGCGTACCGTTTGCCAAATCGAAGATTTCTGTACGGTTCGGTAAATTACCAATCGGTATGATTCGGTTAAAAAAAAACCAAAAATTTGGGCTTTGAATTTTCTTAAAATTTGGGGTTCTTTTTAGCATTTTGACTAAACTATATTCATCACCACCTCCCTTTATTTTCCGACAGAAAACAAAAAGCACTAAATTACTTCAGTAGTCTTAACTACTACTCACTCACCCAACCTCTGATGAACATACAGACCACTCCTTCCTCGGACTTATATGAAAGAAGGGTATTGAACTATACTTTTGGGCCGAGAGAGATGGTGGCGGACATTTACAACAGACGGCAGTGCGGCGGCGTAGAGAGAAGAGAATTGAAACGTTAACTTAGGGCAGAGAAAAGTAAATTGAAATTTTTTCTAATTGGGTCTAACTTTAACATTTAGATTAGAAATAGAATTGGAAAAAAAAAATAAAAAATTCAGTTTATGTGCCAAAATCAATCACTTGAATTAATTATGGAGTTGTGTTAATTAATATGTGTAGTATGTGTAACAATTGTTTGAATCTATTTTGAATGTGTCTAGACATATATATAGTAAGATTAATTTCAAATTAATATTAATTGTCAAATTAAGAAGAATATTTTTTTTTTTCACTTTTTGATAAATTTGGAGGAGTACATGGAGCACTTCCAGATTATAGTGTAAAGTTAAGAGAAAAATATTGGTTTTAATATTTTTTTAAAAATTGTGTAATATAATGTGATAAATAAGTAAATAACTAAGGTTTTATACTAATAAAATTCCGGGGAATGATTTGAATCACATGATTTGTACATGAATTGAGTGTAAATACGTACTGAACAAATTTGGGTTACTTAATTGGTTAAAAATAAAAAAGATAAATTTCTATTGTGAGAAAAGTGATTTAGAAAGATTTATGGATTTTTCTAAAATAAGATTTCATGGAAAATAGATTAATAGTATTATCTGTTGTACAAATATATCAAGTACGTGTTCAAACAAATCATTTTGCAAAACAAAGTGGTCGATGATTAATCACTTTCACTGTAACACCTAATTACACGTTTTTTATTCATTCATCTATCATGAAAGTGGTCGATGATTAATTACTATTGCTCATATTTAGTATGTTTGGTATTATAAAACTAGGGAGCTTCTAGTAGCAGTTCACCACAAAAATGAATTGCTTTATTTTTTTAATAATAAAAATGTCACTTGTCAAACCGGTTGAATATAGCAGGTCACAATTATGGAACTTACTCTTTTGCCCTCTCCTTGTTAAAAAAAAATTAAAACTTTGGTCTTCTTCTTTACCAAGCTCAAGCAAACATGTCGATCCCCAATTATGTCCAGCTGACTTCTGGAGGTTTGTGGACAATTGCTGCTCGTTTCCTCTTCTCTAGGACCTGAGTAGAGTGTTTCCGAAGTTAATTTCGCATTACACACACTAATTGAGCTGGAATTTAATTCGGGCCGTGAAGAACTTGAATGGGCCGTGAGATTTCTGTTCGATTTTGATTGGAAAACACTCCTGGAGTGTTTAATTGCTGTTTTCCATGTTCATTTAAGTGATTCAGAGGTTCGGGCCCTCAAGAACTTAAACGGGCCGTGAATTTCATTCAAAATTGGTTCGGATTTCTTGAGGAATCTTCATATTTTTGTTCGAAGGTTTTATTACAGTCTATTTCTTACGCAATTAACAGCAACTCTTGTTGAATTTTGCAAATTGGGCTTCAAATCAGATTTCGGGTTCTTCGATTCTAGCGGCTTTTTGAGTGTTTTTGTTCTTGATTCTTGTTCTACATTGCTTGTTTTGGTTCATAGTGTTTAATTTCAGGTGTTGTTTGCTTAAATTTAATGATTGATTAATTGGTCATTTTTCTTACTCTTTTTTTTTTGAATGATTTTTTTGTGCTGTTCATGATTTCACTTAATTGAACATGATTGGCAGGCCACGTTATTGCAGTTGTTCGTGATTTCAGTTAATTGCAAAATTAGACTAAAAGTTTATCCAAATTAGGAGACTTACCTCAAAACTTCAATGAACTAACTTCAATACAAGAACAACCATTAATTTTAGCTAAACTTTAAAATGGCAGTGTTTTTGGAATCAATCGTGAAGTCTTAAAAACACTAAATCACATACCAAGAACCACAATAATAGTAAAGAATTCTTCCGAAAATAGTTGGGTATTCAAGTTGGAGTGCAAATGGGTCTTCAAGGTGGAGAGCAAAATTGGGTGACAAGTCTGTGAAAATGATTTGTGTAGGAGAAGAAGAAGACATGGGCATAAATGTCATTTCTCCATTGCAAATAGTATAATTAATTGGGCAGAGTATAAAAGTCATTTCGATTTTGCCTATATAATGTATTTTTGCTTCCGGTAACAGGTGAAGGTTTTGCCACATGGCATACATTGAATGGTGAACTATAGGCAGTTTACCCAAGGCTGAACTGCCCATAGCAAGTCTGATAAAACTATAGCAGACATGACTTGCTCAAAATCTGACAGGATCTGAGTTACTATTCTTGTCCTAATAGTGGCCTGCACATCTCAACTTCCGGATCCTCGTACAACTTTGAAACCGAATATTGAAAAAAATATCCTATCAAGTACATTTCGCCAGCCATTTTCAACTTTCAAGGCAATTTTGTGCTAGAAAATTGAAAACCTTGACATACCGAACCAATTGGTGACTTTTTTTTTTCTGATTTTTTTTTTATAAAAGAAATGTGGGTTGTTTTTATAGTAAATGTTGGTTTGTATAGTAAAATATTGATTTAAGCGTACAGGAAGGTGTTTGCAATTTAAAAAAAAAATTATGCTTATTTTCTGTTTGTATATTGTTAAATTCAGATATAACCTTCTTTAATATCACATAAGTAATTAAAAAAAATTATGAACAAGGACCATAACATAACTAGTAACCTTTATTATATAATAACGTTATTTAATTATTTTACATTTTAAGTTATTCTAATGTTTGGATATTTAATTAGTGTTTAGCCAATATTTCTAAAATAATGTCTTATATTGGATGTCTTTAGATATCAATTTATTACCGTTTTAGGAGTATAATATATGACCAGGCCGGATGTAAACTAGTCAAGTGTGCTTGGTTTTGTTCATCTAGCTAGCTAGAAATTATGTTTGGATTTGATTTTTTTTAGACTAATCAAGCTTCAATTACCGAATCAACCACGAGTTAAACTCGAGTAGCTTGATATATATAATTTTTAAATACTTTTTTACCTTAACTAAAATTCGATCAAGCTGTTAGTATTTATTTATTTTAAATCATCAATTATAAAGCTCAATAATCGTATTTATATTATTAATCAGTTCTTAATAATATTATAAACTAATGCATTTTAAATATTTTTATACATATTGCAATTAATTTTGAACTTAATAATAAGTTAATAATGAGGCAAAGGGAGGGTAGCTTGAAATTAACTTTACTATAGGGATAAAAATCTTCAGTATTAACTACTTTGGTTTAATTACAAAAATACCAACACGGCTACACCCACAGACGCGGCATCTTGCATGCTTCTCTCAAAGGTGTTTATGGTTGCTTTTCTTTTGAGAAACAATAATAGAAGCAGTGAAACCAAACGCTGAAAAACTGTTTTTGCTAAGGAAAAGAAAAAAAAACACTTTGGAGACCCTTATAACAATTAGAAATTATTTATAATTTATTTGGGTTCTTAATTAAGCGTATGAATTATAATTTAGGTTATACAACACTGGAGTTGCTATTTGCATTAGAAATTAATTTGATGTGTTTTCACTTTGAAAGATTAGTTGCTAACATAGTTGCTAACCAAGGATAAGATTGATATTATATGGAATCAAAGTCTATCTTTTAAGAAATATGTTTTATACGAAGTACACCTGATAATAGAACATATTGACAAATGCCGCATGATCAAGCTTTAGAGAATAAAATGTTCAAGGAAAGGGTGGTATGCATAATTGGGAATTATTGCCTATATTTGTCTCTTTTATTTACTCCATTTATAGCCAATATCTAACTAATATTTATTGTGTCATTCATATTTGTTTTAGCTAATAGTTTGACATACTATTTAATTTTTTGTCAATTTTCATATACTCTAATATTATAGGTCTAGTTTTTACTATCGCCTACGTAACATGTTAATAGTTTTTCGTCAATTTGGTATTTTTTATATGAAGTTGATAAAACGCATTACTCATAACATTTTTTAAAATTATAGTTTAAAGAAGTTGAAGCAACTTAAACTAGGGGTACAAAAAATTGTGATATAATGGAATTTTGAATATGGTCATGGAATCCTTAGATCTTAAACTTTTGTGTTTGTTCCTACTCACATGACCCGCCTTCGAGATGGAGTGATGGTAGAATGGATATTAATAATTTATTTTGGTCTATTATCTTATGGCATGTGCTCTTTCTATAGTTATTGGCACATTTGTGGTACGGAAACAATCATTTAATTTTCAAAATCATATTTTACATAACGTGATTCATGATTGCAGAAAGGAAATGAACAGAGTATATTGGCCATAATTCAAAATCATTAGAGCCCATTTGGATGGGTGGATTTGAAATGAAGAGGGATTTCAAATGAATGGATTTGAAATTCCAATGATTTGAAATTCATTCATTTGCAATCTCTTGTTTGGATAAATTTTTTTTATAAAGGATTTCAAATCCATTCATTTGAAATCCATTGTTTGGTATATATCATTTGTGTTATTCGAAATTCTCAATCATGCCTTATAATTTGCTCTATCAATTAATTCTTGTTGTTGATATCGGGATAAAATCACATAAATCGATTTGGGGCAAAATAATAATTTTTGAAAATTGAGGGACCAAAAGTGCAAATTCGAATTTTAGAAAATTTGGGGCCGAATTGAAAATCTTAATTTTCTGAAAATTTTGGACTGGATTGGAACTCAGGGTTTTTGGGAAATCTGGGGTCAAATGACAATTTTTGAAAATTAAGGGACCAAAAGTGCAAATTTGGATTTTTTAAAATCAGGTGCCAAATTGAAAATTTTAATCTTCTGAAAATTATGGACTGAATTGCAGTTCTTATTTTTTCGAAAATATGGGGTCAAATTGCAATTTTTTAAAATTAAGGGACCAAAAGTGAAATTTTGAATTTCTGAAAATCAGGGGCCGAAATGAAAATTTAAATCTTCCGAATAAACTGAATTGTAATTCTGGGGTTTTCAAATATTTAGGGTCAAATTGTAATTTCTAAAAATTGAGGGACCAAAAGTGTAAATTTGGATTTTTGAAAATCTGGGGCCAAATTGAATTTTTTTAATTATATGAGAATTCTGAACTGAAACGCAATTCTTGGTTTTTAAAAAATCCGGGGTCAAATTGTAATTTCCAAAAATTGAGGGACCAAAAGTGCAAATTTGAATTTCTGAAAATAAGGGGCCGAATTGAAATTTTATTTTGCTTAAAATGCTGGACTGAATTGCAATTCTTGATTTTTCTAAAATCTTGTGTAAAAATTGCAATATTAAAAAATTGAGGGACCAAAAGTGCAAATTTTGTTCCTGAAAATCCGGGTTCGAATTGAAATTTGAATTTATTAAATTCTGGACTGAACTGTAATTTTGGATTCTTAAAAAATTTGGGGTCAAAATTGCAAATTTTGAAAATATAGGGACCAAAAGTGCAATTCGAATTTTTGAAAATAGTAGCCGAATTGCAAATTTTAATTTTTTGAAAATTCTGGACTGAACTGCATTCTAGGTTTTTTGAAAATTTGGGATCAAATTGCAATTTTTGAAAATATGCAATGTGGATCTTTTTTTAAGTGAATTTCAAATGACTAGTTTTTGGAGGAATTTCAAATCCACTTAAAATTGGGTTGAAATCCATTGGACTAAAATCCAGGATTTCAAATGAATGGATTTAATTTGGTATCCAAATAGCGCGATGTATTTGACAAGGAATTTCAAATTCACCCAACTCAAATCCATCAATCCAAATGGGTCCTAAAAGTTGTTGAATCATTTGAGATTTTAAAATTAATTTTAAATATTAATTAAATATCCCTCACCAAATTGGAAGAAATGTAATGTAGGGCATAGTACCATAGAATCATATTTATGTTTGGTGAGCAATAAATGAGTAGATTATGATAGATTCACTTATTATTAATGTCGCATTATGCATGGGTTGTTGTTCTAAAGTCACCGTCACACGGTCAGTCAGATGGTCCAAACATGGGCATCTGTTAAAAGTTCAATTGTAAAAAACTTGTAATGATTTCATTAGAATATTAGATCCCCATGTATGTGACTGTGATGTTCCTCCATGCACTGCTGAAATTTATGGCATGGGGGAAAGACTTTGACTTGGGCAATCATTAAAATGATTAGTATTTTCTCTAGAATAGAATCGTCTCTTGGTTAAAATCATCTACAACAATTCTCTTAAATTTTGACTTTTTATTTTAAATTATAACAAGTAAACAATGTTAGGACATCTCCAAAACCCTTGCTAAAACTCAAATTTTAAGAGTTTTACTAAAAAAATGATGAAAAGTGCTCTCCAAGAGAGCTTGTTTAATTTAAAAGTTGCTAAAATTTATAACTTTGGGTTGCCAAATACCCATGGCCAAACTAAAAATGCTAATTGGAAATGGTTGCAGGAAAGTACAAAATCTTTAAAATCTTTTGTACTTTCCTGCAAATGGAGTAAATTTTATCTGATATAATTAAATTTCACCAGACAAAATCCCCAAAATCCCTCTCTTCAATTCTTCTCTGTACATAAATTAAATTAACTTCTCTGTACATAAATTAATTCATCCGCCAAAAATTCTTAGCCTTCAACCAACTTCTGCAATTTTTACTTCCCAACCAACAAAATTAATTTCAACATCAACAAATTTACTAGTATAAAATTTACACTGAAATGATAGAAAAATTACCACTTCTACAGATTAAAAAAAGAAGAAAAAAATGTCAATATTTTTATTATTATTTTTGGGGCATCGTTAAATGTCAATAATAAAAATTAATCTTTTTTTAAAAAGATTATTTTTTTATTATGAAATAAAATCAATTAATATTACAAATATATCATTATTATATGTATAAAATAAATAAAGTTACTTGTTAAAATATAGACTAGCTGTTGGAGTAGTCTCTTAAAATATAAACTAGCTGTTGGAAAGCAGAGTAAAAAATGGAAGTGTATAACACTGTTCATTAGTTATATTTTAAGATAAGAGGCTGAAATTTAAGAGTGCTGTTGGAGATGGCCTTACATACTTTCATTTTTTACTCTACATTCCAACATTTAATTTATATTTAAGAGATTACTTTAACAACTTCACAACTTTATTCCAACAGCTAGTTCATATTTTTAAAAATTATTTTTAACTATTGTTTAATAGAAATAATAATGATATATATATGTGCATAATTCTTAAATGTTGTGCATAAAAGGACAAATTTATATTTTCATATAGAAAATTTGAGATATAAAATTTCAATTTGGCCTTGGGTATTTGGGCTTCCAAACCCATCTTTTTTAAGGACTCATAAATTATAAGAGTACTCTAAAAGAATAATTTTTGTGTGAAATTCAACAAAACTCTTAAAATTTAAATTTTAGTAGCTTCAGACCCTTTCGACCCTTTCAAGAAACTAGAATAATCACTATTTAGGGCAAATGGGCTCTTATGTATTGGTTTGGACCAAGTTTCGTTCACTCAAGTGGGTCATAACCAATATATATTTAGTATCACTTAGATAATACGCGAGCTTTTTTTGTCAATTTAATAACTACAGTAAGTCATTAACGTAGCATTTCTCATTTTTAAGACAAAACTACATCCAAATTTTGTGTGTCAAATTTAACATAAAACCGAGTCACCACTAACTAATCCTATGAACCGATGTTTAGGTAAATCTGGTTATTTAGCCACTAAAATTAATTGAAAATAATCCAAAATCAACTGGTATCTTCGCAATTACAAGCGATTTTGGCTATGTGTTGATTTTTTAGCGATTACAATTATTGGAGATTTTGGCTAAAGCATTTTTGCAAACTTTTACATTACACATAGGTATGTTATATGTATATGTACGTATACAAATTTGCATTATATACCAGTGATCAATGCAAATTGTATTATTATAGATATATACACCAGTGATCAGTATATACGAATATACCAAACCATTCCTTATAATCTTTGCACTGCTGTATATGCAGAAATATGCACTTCTGAGCATTCTGAATCCCAAGAAAAATCCTTCCCCATGGCGTCCATTATCTTATCATTCCATTGTGATGGATTGTTCTTCTGCAGTTATATAAGAACAATTAGGCAAAATTGCCTCCTCTCCACGAAAGGTAACAGGGTGCAATTAGAAAATGTATTAGTAAAAACGCGTACAATTTCATCAATGGCGCGACTTAAAGACATTTTTGCAAAGGTAGTGTTGATATACTGTGACAATTTAGTGCTCTCAGTATCATCATCCTCATGGTACCTGTGACAGTATTTAAATCAATTGTACTTGGCTAAATTGTATCATATATCATAGTGACTCACCTGATTTCACTGTCGGCAAAATGTAGAGGAACCGGAGCTGCTCCATATTTTATGGCCTTGAGCTACAAATTATAGGAAATATAAAACCTTTCAAAAAGTGAAAATTGTTCCATAACAAGTTCAAGCACACAACCACAGCATCTCAAAGACACGTACTGGCACTTGAAGGGGGTCGTCAAAAGACGGGCATAACATAATGTCAGATCCTGCAATTATCAAATGTGATAGTTCTTCATCATATTCATTAATGAATCTCACGTTTTCATCCTGCAACAAGGAAAAATCGGAAAATGTATTAATTCAGCGAAGAAACCTCGAGGAAATGATTTTATTCAAAATTAGATAGTATATTGCAGTCCAATAAAAAGTGTTTTCATTACACGAGGGATAAAGAAGTAACTTTTCCTAGTGAACTAATGGGCATCTGATCAAAGAGCTCATTGGCAAATTCGAATCAGATTCAGCATAAGGCAAAAGCCATTCAGATGTTCATTTTATAAGTCATAGCAAGAAAGAGTACAAAACATTATAGGCACCAAAAGTGTCCAATAGATATAGCAAGCAATAATATGAAAGGGATAAAAGTCTTCCGCAATTCCATCAATTAGCTTTTTTCAACTGACTGATGAAGGTGAGGCGTTAGTCAGAATATAGATATTTAACGAGTGTTATTCTAAATTCTGCAGCTGTCCCATTCCAGCAAGAAGTATCTTGGAACTGAAAAGACATCAAAAGGTTTGCTTTCTAAAATCCAAATTAGTTTTGGATCTACTACAGTATAGTACTCACTCAATTCTTCCTTGGTTATCCTATGTGAGACTCTGTGTTACCATAACAATAAGAACAATTATAATTTTACCAAATATGGAGCATATAAATGTTAAAAACAAACTAGTTGTAGATAAAATAAACTTCAAATGTCAGTCAAAACACATTGCTTTAGAATTTAGTATTCCAAAATGAAGTAATGTTTATGGAGGAAATTTTATATTGTAAAAACTTTCCTTTATCCAAAATAAATATATAAGGCTAACAACATACAAGCAAGCCAAGAAAAGTAACAACTGACTAAATATAGGAAAATGAAGCAATCACAATACAATTACATCTGATGCACTCGAAACAGACATTAGCTTTCTTAATTTATTGTAACCTGTCTTAAGCAAGAGGCTAAACTGTGTTTAGAAATAAGTTGCATGTGTAGTTTATTTTATAGGATGAGTACCTTAGACTTCTTCATTTAGTTTATCAGGAATATAGAGAATATTTATTCAGGTGAATGTATATTTTCATGGTCAAAAAGAGAAATCGAGAAAGATAATCAGTATGATTCAGAAAATCCATGAATATGACCTTTACATCATCCTGAAAGAGTTCCAAGTCCCTCCATGCACCTGGACTTTGGTTTGATCCCATGAAAATCAACTGCAGTCAAGTGAAAGAATCAGATATACGGCACAATTATGGTAAAGTAACAAAGAAATTGACTGGCTGGTTATTGTGCATTACTCAAATGAATGACGAATGAAATTGTCATAATCTAACACTTTATGAGCTCATTTACCCTAAACAGATCAACCAAATAAAATATACAAATAATATATGAACACATTGCTATAGTATATAAGAGAAGTGTCAAAGACACCAAGAGCTATACTTGAACTCCACTCCTAGAGGCCATCCAAACAAGGGGCCTTAGGTTCTCCAAGTCAACAAGTGAGATGTCTGCATAAATGCATCCAACCTGAAAAATTCATCAGTTTTAAAGTTTAACACCTCCGTCAAAGTATTCTAAAGAGATAAAAGAAAAAAGAATACTAGTAGTTCACAGTTCATATCACATTCCAGAATTTGTAAGAAGATCGTCAGAGGTCAATTTTGTATTTGATGAATACTCACAAGAATCTCGGATGCTCCCTCAGGTAAATTAAGATGCCGCTGCAATGAGACTTTGCACACAGTTTTTCCATTCATATCCTCTGCACTATAGCTTTTTGGAAGAAATTTGTCGTTTGAAGGATCCCAAATTGACTTGTCCAATCCAAAAGGAGCAATCAGCAACTTTCTCCTAGAATAAGACCTCAAAGTTTATGAAAAAGAGCAAGTACATAAATATTGTTTTGCAACAGTCAAATTTTAGTTGTGATTGTGCAAATGAGACTGCAGATGGTGAGGAAACCCCATCTTGTTTTATTTAGGAATTACATACTTGTGAATAGTCAAGGAAGATTCCAGCCCATGTCCTATTGCACTAATGATCCGGCCTTTTGGTTTCAACAATGACATAATTATAACTTTATTAGAGTACACAACTCCTCCCTGCAAACAAGAAAATATGAAACTGGGTTCAAGTATAGTGAGTGAGTTAGGTAAAAGGTGTGTTGAAACAACTCGAAATATTTTTTGTGAAGTATTTGAAACTCCAATCCCTTCCTTTCCCTTTCCATCCCCCTCTAGTCTCCCTTATCATACCATATAGACCCTTAAATGAGGAAAAATTAGCAAAATATGTTTCCTTTCCCTTTAATTTATTAATATACTAAAAAGGGGTATGGATTTCCTTTCCGCCTCTCCATATTACCGAACAACTGAAGAGGTTTAGTATATTCCATCCCTAGGTGAAGATTTTGACACCTTAACCTCCCCCCTTCACTCCCTGTTTTGCGATACCAAACAAAGCCTTATATTCTTCGAATGGAAGACTGCCTTTGACCAAAAAAAACAGAAAGAAGGGAGAGATTGACTCCATCAAACATTTCATAATAAGAGATCAATAATCACCTTTAATATGTTGACAAGGTGAGCTTTGTTGTCATCTTGCAGGCGATCAGGGCGATTCAATCTAGAAGGATCAAGCCCACATAATGCTAGCTTTTCAGGTTGTTCAAGGCACTACGATAATAAAAATTCATTAGCAGCATTTTTTCCTATCATACATGAAAAGTAAAAAAGGAGAGTATAAGAATCTCAATACATAAACGAAGTAGCTTGCCTGGGAATCAAAACCCTGGCAGGTCAATAATATCCTAGTGCCTTCAAAACCCTGCAAATCAACGTAGTGAATCTATATCGCAAGTTTGATCAAGTGATAAATCTGAAACAATTAATGATAGACATAGGATCACATGAAAAAATTAGGCCAGTAATCTCTCAGTGAACCTTGTTGGCTAAGAGCTAGTTAATATGAAGGATAGAGTAGCAGAGTCCCACGATAACAACTACTCATAGAAAATAAATGGTGATTAACAGAGCGCTAACCTGAAAGCTTTAGATGGATCAAACAGGTTTTTTAAAAGACGCGAAGACATACAGAACCACACCTGATTGACAAAAACATCCCAGAAAAGTGGCCCAACAATAGATGTTTGCCAATTGTGTATGTGAAGCACATTAGGCCGCTTTCCAGATTTAACTAGATAGTCCAGTGAAGCACGAGAGAAGTAGGTGAATCTGACAACACAAATATTACACTGTTACAAAAAATTACCAAAAAAGAAAAGAAGCAGCAGCATGCATGTAGCAAAAAAAGAGTTCTTTACTAATTAAAAAGAATGAAGTGTTATTCCAAGCCGCCTACTCAGCAGGTAAGTTGATGAAGGACTTGAGTTGGAATTCTAAGGAACATGCATGGGCCAGGGTCCAGTAAGAGCAATTTGCGTTCATACAGAAAACTAGTTATAGTTATGACAGCAAGGAATGAAAAGAGAAAGTAAATCCATAATGTTGAACTTAGGAAATATATATAGGGAATACCATATTTACAGACTATGTAAACCTCTTTTAATCATGTTACATGTTGAAAAGGCATGTACAATTCAAATGAGAAATTGAAAGAACATTCAAAGGATATATGAAAAATGTTCTCTAAGAGTGTCATACTTTTTTTTTTTATTTGACAGCTAAGAATGTCATACTTGCAGCTGAATAAATAATGATATGCATAATAAGAACCAGTATAAGAAGACAAACAGAGAGACATATTTACGAACCTCTCGAAGTCATTTGAGCAACCATATACTCTCTCATGGCTAAACAAAGATGAATAATAGACAGGTTGAATAAATGTAACTCCAATGCCATAGACAACTCTGTATAAGAAGCATACAAAGATTTAATTTTAGAGAAAATGCAGGAATTGTATGTATGATAATCTGTCACCTTTTGAGAATCATAGATTCCTTCACTTCTTATTCTTCAAAACCCATCCACCCTCTGGCAGAATCTATAAATGCACGTAATTTGTATAAGTGCGAACTCACCCAGTCCAGATCTTGTTTCCATGTAATTGACCATTAAAATATGAGTAAAATTCTGCCTCAACTTCTCGCAGTTCTTGAACTTCATCTAATTGTAAGCATGCATACCTATTTCAAAATTTAATCAAACGAGGCAACAACTGAAAACCTGAGGAAAAGTTGATGGGAGGTTTCTTAATTTGTGAAAATTCTAAGAAAGCAAAGTGAGCAAGAACACTTATAGTAAAATGGATGATGTATGAATCAAATGCAAGTGACTGCAAAGTAGTAGGTTTAGGTAGATAGCTCTCTCTCATTTGATGATACAGTAAATTTCTCTCATATTAAGAATGTTTATAAATCCCATTAATCTGTAGTTGCTTTTTCTCCAGTGCAGTAGATAACAATGTCACCCAAAAAAAAAGGTTAAAGTAGTTCATTACAGCTACCCTATGGCAGTGGCAGCGACAGCTTATGCACGAGTGGACATGGCAAGGTTTTAGATGCTACATACAAACTTGGCATAATAAGTAAGAGAAAATAAAGGTCAATATAAATTTCATGATTACTTGGGCAAAATAACCTCGACAAGATATCCCTGTCTCTGTAGAGCACAAGATAAGCCTGTCACATATGATGCCAAAGATCCAACCGAAACCACGGGTGACATTTCAGTACAGATGTGGATGACATGGAACCCATTCCTGAATCATAAAAAACAAATGAATATTAATGTCCCAGGAATTTTAGAAAATCACTGCCTTGAGTAAAACATAGTATTATTAAATTCGTAAAATATATCAGTGGAAATAGAATCAATGTGAAAGGCTGTAAGACATGTATAAAACAAAGGAAAATGGGAAAAATGTGTATTACATATATGTGTTAATTTGAAGGCCTCAAACTTTAGTTCTAACCTTTCAGCATATGTAGTAATTCAAATATGTCATAGTTAGCATACTTGGCGAATATAACCACAGGTTATTATTTTTTATGCCGTGGTACCCACATTAGAGGTTCTAAAATCAGCAGGCTTTATATCAAGAGCATAGATATAGGCACAGGTATAATCCGAAGACAAATCTAAGTCGTTCTTCCATTTCAAATTAATAGTAGGTATATATACATTAAAAAAATGATTAGAAACTTTAAACTAAGTATTTGTAGCAAAGCATTAACAAAAACCTCACTTATTGCTTTTCTTTGAAAGGTGACGAAGCTCTGCGAGAAGTTCAGCATCATTCTTACTAACAGTCTCATAAAAATTATCATAACTACCCCTTGAGTCCATGACTAGCCTTCTTAAATCGGATGCCTCCGTACTGCCAATGATGCCATTGAGAACCAAAGAATCTAATCTAAGAAGCAGCTCTGAGCAGATTGCAAGTTTATCTGTTTATTTTGTCAATAGAACTTACCAATTAGAACTATATATCATTTCTTTTAAGGATCTAAAGAAGTATAAAAGAGCCTGAAGCATATAAACATTCAGGTGAGAAGAAGATAAACTTGGTCTTGATTGCACCGAAATGTGATTATAAATAAATGACTAAGCAAGGTACTCTAATGGTTTCTGAAGTATGCAACTATCACAAAAAAAAAAAAAAATTATGAAAGTTTAGTCTTGATTGCACTTAAGTACCCAATTTCTTGGTTTCTACCCAAAAACTTTCCAGTGCAAGGCAGCATATCTATTCTATTAAATATGTTGATTATTTTATGAAAAACAAAAAGCATGTTGATTAGTTTGCCACAGCTGCACATCAGCGATTGTTGCATCTAAACTTTTATCAGCATTCTATTAGTTAGGACAAAAGAAGCCCCTTCTCCGTGATTTTGTTAACAATTACCATCACTCTCATATCAACCTGAAGTACTATGGAAGTGGATTTTGTCATTGTCACCAATGCCTAACATACAGTTTCAGTAAATACAACAGGTCTGATGCCCCAGGCTAGTACAGTCTTCACTTATATTTTATAAAACTTAGTGAAGAAGACTAAGTTCTCTAAAAAGTTAAAACAAGAACGGCATGTATTCATTCCTATTAAAGCATACTCTATTATTTTGTGACATTCATGTTCAGCCATGATGCTTTCACGGAATACAAGTAACATATGTAGATCCTTCAACCCATCCCACATCAGATTCACAACAAGAAGCTACTTTACACTACATTACATGATGAGCCAATTCAAAACTGCATAACATAAACACAAGTGCCACTACCTCTCTTGATGCTTCCCGGATTTTTCAACTCCAGTTGCTTCACCCTATCAAGCAATTTGTTCCTTTCATTCTTCACCCTGTCGAGCTCTTCCATGGCCAGTAGACGCTGTTTGTTTAAGTACATAATATCTGAATCGTAATCATACAGTGAATAAATTAAATCCCTATGAACCACATATATATTAATAACCCAATGCATGAGTAACAGAAAGTAGGACATACTAACTTTGTTGAGCTTCCTTAAATAGTTTCCAAATGTCATTATGTTCCTCTTCTTTTTCATTACTCACTGATTTCAAGTGGTTCTGCTGTAAAATAAAAACATGGATTGTTACTGAAACATGAGTAAAAATGTCATATGATAGAGAAGATCGATACCTGATGCACCTCCACATCCTCGTGGTTCCCCATCCTATATTATATCGCGAAAGGAAATAGCACGGCTTAATGATGCATTAACCCTTAACAAAACTTTAATTGTAGATAAAGAGAAGAAGCTTACTCCTTAGAGACGGGAGCCCTAGAAATGCCGTTGATCTCTCCATTGTTCCTGAAATGAAGGTAATCAGGGCAAATGATTGAGCCTTAAACTATCATACTCATAACTGAACTAATCAAGTACGAATTATCCTTACCGATTTCACAGAAAAACGAGTGCATAAATTCAATGTAGGGTAGAAATGAGGTGTACCTAGAGCAACGAAGAAGGTGAGGTACTGCAGATTTCCGGTTTGATTTGGGAAATTTGGGAAGGAGAGGAACACTTGGCGCAGCTACAAGTATCTCCATACAAATTGTGAACTGACTGAAACAGTGAAACCAATCAACCACTGCCAACTTTAATCTTTTCTGTTTAGACGGGCTGAGAAAGGCGCTACTTTCGTTTTTTCCTTTTTGGTGCTATTTTATAGCAAGTATCTTCGTGCAATATAGTGTGAGTAAATAGTAACAATTTTAAAACTTGGAAAACTAATAGCGCATGTATTTAATAAAAAAAAAATTTAATTTTCAAACTTTATGATAAATTTATGATTAAAAAGAAAATAATACTACATGATTTCTTCTTGTCCAAGAGTATTTGTCGTGGCCGCCTAAATATATATTTAAAACATAACACGTGCTCATCAATTACTTATCGAATACTCTATTCTAAACCATTTAATAAATGTAAGAAGTAAAAAAGTGGCTTAATTCCACTTTGCACCCTACAAATAGGAGTGTTTTTCACTTTGCACCCTACAATATTTTTTATCCCACTTTGCACCCTACAAACTACAATTTCACTTCAGATTGCACCCTACAAACTACAATTTCACTTCAGATTGCACCCTTGAGTAATTTCAGGCCATTTTAGTCGCTGGATTAAGGATAAATTCGTCCAATCACATTAATAACCATCCCAATTTTCCTCTAAAAACAATAAAAGGTCAAAATTAGATATAGTTAATGTCATAATATACCCAAGATATTTGCAAACTAAAAATGTATGCTACTCCACTCTTCATCCAGATCCAGATGGCCGTACTGTTACTGTGTTGGTTAATTTCCCCCTTTTTTTTTGATTGATTTATTTTGAAATTTTGCAACACAATTTTTATGTATGTGTCATGAAATTCACATGTTACTTTTTCTTGCATTTTCTTTTTATAATTAATCTAGAATATATATATATATATATATATATTAAAGCCATACATAATTCTTTAATTTCTTTGACCCCCATTTTCATTATTCTATATTAATATTCTATTAATTTTTTGCTTGCTCCATTATTATATAGTATTTTATTCATTGTTTTTTCAGTATTTGAAATGTTTTATTTATGTTGTAATAAAATAATAATAATTTCTATTTTACTTTTATTAATTATTTTTCTAAGGGGAAATAAAATTACGAAAAATAAATTGGGATGTTTATTAATGTGACTGGATGAATTTGCCATTATTCCGGCAACTAAAATGGCCTGAAATTAATTGAGGGTGCATTTTGAAGCAACATTGTGGTTTGTAGGGTGCAAAGTGGGATAAATTTTTTTGTAGGGTGCAAAGTGGAAAATGCTCCTATTTGTAGGGTGCAAAGTGAAATTAAGCCGTAAAAAAGTACTTGTCTAAAATCACGATTCTAAAATATCCAAAAGAAATTAAATACTATATGAATACTTTTACAATATTATCTATTCTTAATAGATAATATTTTAAGATTAAAAAAATATAAAAAATAAAAATTAACCAAGTTATGTATCAATTATGACATAATCATAACTTATATATAACATCTATTTGTAACATAATCACACCAGTACTAATGTTCTCAACCATCTTTCGTCAACAGGAATATTAAGTAAAACATCTTCTTATTCTTATGTATAGACTTAGATTTGTTAGGAAAAACTAACTAAAATACAAAAGATTTTGACGACTAACTTTGCATTTTATTACAACAAATAATATGTTTTACATAAAATACACAACTGCTTATAACATAAGCCGCAATTCTAAATAAAAGAGTAGGGCCATGCAGGTTAAAACCTGAGGGTCTATATGGAAAAGTTTTGGCAAAAATTAAAAATGGTTCGGGAGATTTCATTGATGGCTCATCTTGGGCTTAGAATGATCAATTAACTTTTTCTGATTCACGTATATATATAGAATCAAATTGCTTATTCATCTTACTGAGACTAAATGTCCCACATTGGCTAAAAATGATAGTTAAGTCCACCTTATAAGGCATTGGACAATCATCACCTTACAAGCTAGCTTTTGAGGTTGAATTAGACTGAAGACAAGTAAATGGATTTAGCTCAATCCATGTGGTGAATTCTAATACATCTTGCGCTTTTTCGCCAAATGCCTCATTTCTTCCTCTTTTGACAAGCGTTCATGTTCTTCTTCATCTCAATTCACTGAACAAAAAAGAAACAAGTCAACATACATTACAATATATATAATTTTTTGTGGCATCAAGCTTGATGGTATTTTGAAGAAAATGTGAGAAAAAATGAATACAATTTCATTTTTTAAAAATATCAGGAATTATAAATGTAATCATACTGTTTAGTGACATTTTAATATTATTATGACATTTTATAATGTTACGTCTTGTTATGATAGTGACATTTAACTTTTATCCACACTGCTACAAGTGACAACTTGAAAAATGTCGTTAAAATGTCACTCACAAAATGTCACCTAGCTATGTAGCTAAATGTATCAATGTCGCAATTATAGTTAAAAATAACATTATAAAATATCACTATAGTATATACAAAACTCATTAATCAGTAAAATTAACATGTATAGTTGGCAACATATAGAATTATTCTTACAATATTAGAACAATCTACCTTAACAGTCTTAAATGATAGATTTCTTAACAAGTCAGTCAAATACAGAACTTTCAAAACTAATTAAGAATCATAAATCCATTCAAGACAATAGGGGTTCTTAAATGATAGATTTCTTAACAAGTCAGTCAAATACAGAACTTTCAAAACTAATTAAGAATCATAAATCCATTCAAGACAATAGGGGTGTTCGCGGTGCGATTTAGTGTGGTTTTGTACTTGTCCAAATCCAATCCAATATTTGCGGGTTTTGAAATCTCTAGTCCAAACTCAACCCATCAAGTCTTGAAATTGCGCTATGCGGTTCATTTGGGTTGGGGCGGTTTGGGGCGGGTTTTGCGATCTCAATTATCAACTTTCTTGTATTTTTATTATTTGATGAGTTAAATATAAATGCACTAATTAATTACAATTTTTTGTTTTTATTAATAAATTTAGTAAACTTTCATAGAAAATATAATGGAGATAATGTAAAATATCAATTAAAATATTACATAATTTAATGAAAGCTAAAAATAAACCCGAACACTAAATTAACAAGTTTTCATTACACAAAAATCAAATTGTTCCCATAGAATAAACAAAAGAGAAAAATATCTTTATATTCGAACTTGGTGTTGGTGGTTAATGGCCAATGAAAAGTTTGATTGATATTTTTTTTTTGCTTTACTTTTTGTTTTTCGCAGAATATTTTTTAACTAATTTGTTCTAGTTTTGGATCTATTTTTTATCTTTTTGGCACTTAAAATTGGAGATTTTCGTAGGATTGTAGGGTTTATCTAATATAATTGGGGTTTGGGTTGTGGAACACGACTAATTTGTTAAAGTATATACTTATATTATATTTCTCGTTTTCTTAAATTTAGGACTAAATTAAATTAATAAAATAAAACATATATACATCATCATTTATATAAAGTGCGATCGAATGCGGTTATGCGGTCTAAAAATGTATAAAACCAAACCCGATCGAAAATTGCGGTCTTTTTTTATGATGCCCAAGATCAACCCATAAAATTGCAGTCGATTTGGATTGGGTTGATCGGTTGGGGCGGTCTAGCGGTTTCGTTGAACACCCCTACTAGACAATATAATATAGCACGCAAAAAGAACTAATAGTCGTGTTTAAAAGATAAGGCCATCTAATTTGGATCTATAGCCTAATTATGCTATACGGTAAGACTAGCGATATTATTGTGGCTGTCAGAGTAATTTTTTTTTAATTTTCTATTGTACCCCTCCTAATCAAATTCACAACGCCTATCATTCTCTCTTTCTTATATTACTCCTAAGTTGGCAGCTATATCTTCTTTTTTTTATATATTTATAACTTGAAAAGTACTTAATTTTCTCTCTCCTCTCAATTCATTAATATTTAATAATCTTTGACCAATATGTGATTGGTCTAGTGGACGGGACTAGTTACTACAAAGTAGCGGACTCAGATTTGAATCCTTGTTTGGAAAGATATACTTAATATGTCCAACCCGCCTCGAAAGGGATTAAACCATTGGGAAACAAATTTTTTTTTAAGAATCTTTGTTATCTTTTTTGTATGCTTTTTAAACATGGAATATTGATAATTATTTAAATCATATAGAGTATTGAACAAAATATATTAATTATATTTTTATTATTATAATCAATGGTTTTGAATTTTGAAAATCTCCCAACTTATTCCACTCAATTAATTAGGCAGAAAATCAAGCTACATCGTTAAAAAAAATCTTTTAACAATTTTATTTTGAAATTTTGAAATTCATTTCGAGTTTGAAAATTTAAGAAAATAATATATATATATATATATATATATATATATATATATATATATATATATAGTTTAGTTGTACAATTATGATTCATGTTTGATTTGACTAAAGCTCATTTGAGATCAATTTATCTAACAATCAAACACATTTTTAAGCTCGATAAAAAAAATTAACCAAGTTTAACAAAAAATATATCACTATACTAATTTTTTTGAGAAATTACACATGATTTTAAATATATTTAATTAAAAAAGTAACAAGTATAAAATAACAATTTCATAAAATATTCTAGTTAGTTTCTATTGTCTTATATCATCAAAAGACATATAATACATAAAATTGAATGCATTATTGAATAATCTACATTAAACACATTAGATTCACACAAAGTAATTTTTAGATAATAATACACCCACATTCACCATTTTAGTATAGCCCTCTTTCATTATTGCTTTATACGTAGTACTTTTCTACTTAAATTTTAGACAAAGTTTATGGATAATTCAATAAGAAATGAGAAAAAAAAAGCCAATAATGTATTAATAAGAGAGAGAAGGTTTAGTTAAGTTGTTAATTAAATACCAACAGGTGATTGTTCTAGTGAAAGGAACTAGTCATTTCAAAGTAGCGGACTCATGTTCGAATCTCTGTTGGGAGAGGTAACCACTTAATGTGTCACCTCGCCTCGAAAGGAATTAAACCATTGGGAAACAAAAAAAAAAGAGTTGCTAATTAAATAAAGGAATGTTATAGAAATTAACAAATTCAGATTTTAATGTTTTTGACCAATAGGAGTAAATTAAGAAATTATAAAGAATTGCTCTAGCCGCCACAATCCTTGCCCTGACAATGATAATTGGGCTCATGATTGAGTTACAACTTATGCCACGAGAAATATATGATTATAGTTATATAACAAAGTATGTAAACCATATTCATGAAAAAGAAGTATGTAAACGGTAAACCATATTTATTTTACAATGTGACAATCATTTTAGATAAAGTAACCAATCATAAGATAGTATAATGTATGCAATATAAAACTTTATATTTTATTGATTTAGTGAGCTAATTTGATTTATTTTATTCCCTTAATTATATCGCGATAATAATTTCCGTTTTAGTGAACTTAAATTTAAGGTTATCAAAGGGAATTAGAACAAAAATAGTGTTCCATAATTTAAGGCCTACCTTCCCTTCATTCAAGTGTTCAACTATTACCCTCAATCGTTATTTGATCAAAGATAAACACAATTTTAAGAAACAACTGAAAAAAGGCACCACCATGAAATAAAAAAATCTGCTTTCATTCCAAAATCAAATAAATCAACTTAACATCGTTCTTCATATTTTCTGATAAAATAAAATAAACTTACAGCAGAATAATCACACACACACACATAAACACACACTATTATTTCCATCTGCAGACATTTGTTTATTCTTTTTCACAGCAGCTAAATCAGAATACAGGACCAGCAGAAATGATTTCATCGGTCAATTTGTCATCCTTCCCTATCTTGTGAGCCACAAACACTTCAAAGTTGTTCTTAAACAAGCCACCAAGTTTCAGCAATGTCTCCTTATAGGCCTTCTTATCAGACCACTGCATTAACAAAAAAAAAAAGGTCAAATCAAGAAACCAAATGTAAGAAGAAAAAAAGAAAACTTTGTTAAAACTCACGGTATTCATCGGTTCCAATATTTCCGAAGGCACTCCCTCAACCTCAGATGGGATTTCCAGCCCAAACACCTCGGTTTTCTTGTAATTCACATTCAAAAGGCTGCCCGAGTGTATTGCATCAATGATTTTTCGCGTGGATGCTAACTTTATACGATTCCCAGAACCATATCTATACAGAAAAGATAAGTTGATAAGTCGAATTTTTTTTCAGCATATGTAGACAATCAACTTTTTAATATACAAAAAAACGATTATCGCTACTTCCACACCTTCCACCAGACCACCCCGTGTTGACTAGCCACCCAGTTGCACCATGCATTTGCATTTTCGAAGCTAACATGGCTGCATACTTGGTAGGATGCATCATTATAAAGGCAGCCCCAAAGCAAGCTGAGAATGTTGCTTGTGGCTCCTTAATTCCTTCTTCAGTGCCAGCAACCTGTATAAAATTTATACGATTAGAATCATTTACATGAGCTGAAAGAATGAGAGAATTGCTTTGTAAATGCCTACCAGAGCTGTGTAGCCACTGATGAAATGGTACATAGTCTGAGCCAGACTTAGCTTGCTTACAGGTGGAAGCACGCCAAACGCATCACAAGCAAGAACTATGACATTCTTAGGGTGTGGAGAAACACAGGCGATCTTGGCATTGGGAATGTATTCAATGGGATAGGCTGCTCGAGTGTTCTCTGCAACAAGAGAGAAAATAGATGGAATATAAATCCTATCAATTAAATATCAATGAGGCCATTCCTGAATTATAAATAAAATGTTCAGTTACCCGTGACAGATTTATCTGAGTAATCCACTTCTCTAGTGTGCTCGTCGAATACCACATTCTCCAATACTACCAATAACAAGAAAAAAAAAATTACTTATGTACTTAATCACAATAGTCTATACTTTAACTTCAGAATCTACGGGGATTGAGGCAAATGGATCGGGTATTACCGGTCCCAAATTTGATCGCGTTCCAAATGTCAGGCTCCTTCTCCCTTGCGAGATCGATGCACTTAGCATAGCAGCCACCTTCAATATTTGATACCCCATTATCACCCCAGCAGTGCTCATCGTCTCCAATTAGGTACGGTTATGATCAGTAGACAAAGTAGTTTTTCCGGTACCTGAAAAAAAAAAAACAAAAAAAGGGCAAGTCAACATTTAGTAAATAATGATATATATATAGCTTGTAAAACAAAATAATCATTTATTTCTTGCACAGAGTAAGGGTGAGAAGACACATATCGTTTGCATGGGGGGATTGGCCCCTCATCGGAGATTTGACACCGATGATACTTTACCTGACAATCCAAAGAAAAGGGCGATATCTCCACCTTTGCCCATATTGCAGCCAGAATGTAGGGACAGGATTTGACGCTTAGGCATGAGATAATGCATTACACTGAATAAGCCTTTCTTCATCTCCCCGGCGTATTGAGTGCCGAGGATCACCATTTCTCTTCTACCAAGATTTAAATCTATGCTAGTAGAAGATGTCATGTAATGTGTGTATCGATTACAAGGGAACTGTCCAGCATTGTATATAGTGAAGTCCGGAGTACCGAAATTCTCCAGCTCTTCAGGTTTGGGTCGGATACACCTGTCACCTACCCAGTTATCCATTTGTGGAAATAAACTAATGTACCATTTTTATTGTGGGACCTTTATATAACTCTCACTCTCATGCACCTATCTTGATTTTTCCGCTAAGTATAATGAAAGGACTGCTGTAATGTTAATAAAAACTAAGATAACTTAGGCCATCTCCAATGGCAGCCGCGGGGTCGGGCTCGGGGCCGGGCTGGGGAGGAGAACCGCTGGAGACGGTCGCGGGGCGGGGGCCGGGGTGGGGAACGGGGCGGAACGGGCTGGGCGCCGGGCTCGGCGGAGCCCTGCGCCCAGCCCGGGGCGCGATTGAAGAAGGACCCTCTTTAAAATAGGTGCCGCCAAGTGGCTGCACCTGATTGGTCTTTCATTTATTTTTTTTCTTTTCTTTTAATGAATTAATTGGTGTATTAATTGGTGTATGGTTTATTTAATGTGTGTAGGGTTAATTTTGTATAATTAATGTGTTGTATTTTAATTAATGTGTTATTGTAATTAATGTGATTTTAATTAATGTGTTGTATTTTAATTAATGTGTTATTGTAATTAATGTGATTTTATTTAATGTGTTATTTTAATTAATGTGTTATTTTAATTAGTGTTTTATTTTAATAAATGTGTTATAGTAATTAATGTATTATTTTAATTAATGTGTTGTTTTAATTATATAGTATATAATATGATTAATTATTTAATGATTTTAATTAATGATATATTATTTAATTTGAAAGACCTATTGGTAATAAAAAAGCCAAGAAGGGAAAAGGGAAGGCTTCGTCGAGTTCGCATCTTTCTGATTTTGAAAGCCAAAAATTGATAGCCATTGAGTTGTCCAGACAAACTCAAATTGAATTCGAGGCTGGACGAGAGAGAAGGCATGCGGAGAATCTTCAACGTCAACGGGAAGAAGAAGCAACGAGAGTGGGAATCACAGAAAAGTTACAAGAGGAACGGATTATTTAATATTAATATTTTAATATAATTAATAATTAAATTACGAGTACTAATATAATTACTATTATTAATATTAATATTAAAAATTATAATAATAATAGGTGAAAGTGGGCAAAGAAAAAAAATGGAATTAATTCCCCCCTGGAGCCCCAACCATTGGAGACGACCAGCAGGGCCTCGGGCTGGCCCTGGGCTGCCCCGGGCTCCGGAGCCCGGGGCTAGCCCTCAACCATTGGAGATGGCCTTATCTGGTAGGCCTTATGAGCATAGAGAACTGCAAATAACAACAGAAAAAATTAAGGTTAAATATTTAATTGTGTTTACTTACATGTTATGCATTTTTTTTTAGAGATATTAAAGTTGCCCCAGTGATAAAGAAAATGTGGTTAACCGAAAATATACCACTGTCAATAGCACAATTATCTAATTAATTTGACATGTAACGACTTTTAAGAGTGTCATACCGACAATGATAACAACGATTGCATTGAGGAAATAGAAAAAACAAAGCAAGTAATAAGAGAGAATCTTGGAGGGAGAAAGACACTGGAAGATTGTGAGAAAAGAGAATCTTGTAACTACATCTGCAGCCCCTTTATATAATAAATAATAAGTCCAAAACTAAGTTGTGACAAACATGAAACTCAAACCAGAAAAATAAGATTATTTACATTAAATTTTACAATAAATTTATATAGTTAATAGTTAATAGTAAAACTCTTCAATTTTACATTAAATTTATATAGCAGTCACAATCACAAGATGATTTACTTAATGGGCATAAACTCCAAATCTTCTTTCAACCCTCTCTAAGAAGAGACTGCATATGCTCATGCTGCAACTTATCGAGTAAAGTTTCCATAACACGCATCTCCACCTTTAGATATTTCATTTGCCTCAATACTGAAACGAGTGCTTCAGACCTGTTTTCACCCGTTCCTAGCATGCTGCTTGATAAGTTTGCTTGAGGTCTATTATTCAACAAGAGAGGGATGCTTATCTGCAACACAGAGCAAATAAATTTATAATGTTAATATGTATACTTTAAATTTATGATATCGTAGATTGGTCTCATTTGGTTGACTGTCATTATCCTTAGGGGGGAAGTGGAAAGTACTAAGACCAAAACCATTACTTTAATCATTCAGCAAGTATCGGTCCAGTCATGAACAGAAGCCAAAACTAGAGATTTCGCATCAATGGAAGAGAATTGCACATTACCCAATGTATCATCCCTTGTTTCTTTCGAGATGAAAAATAATGACACAATTAGAGAATTCACTCACAAGAATGGACTATAATAATAATTCTGTGAATGTAAGTTTACCTGCATTAGAACGAGAACTACAGCAATGACAATAAGTATGCAAGCCATTCTTTGATGTTTTGATGATGATGTGAATTTGGCAAAGGCATTTCCTATAAAAGATGCAAGTGATGCTTTCACGAAATCTCCTTGCATAGGATCAGTAACTTGTTGGCTCACATCCTCCAAATCTGGTATTGTTGCATCAGTTGACATTAAGCCTGATACCCTTGATTATAAATATAAAAATAAAAACAATCAAGTAAAAATAAGTTTTCTAACCAATAAAATTACCTTCTTCCTTCTCCAGATTCTTCTGCTTCAACAATTCATGTGCCTAGAAAAAAAAATCCATTTAGTCTTTTAAAACAATGTTAATAACGCCAGAAAATGGAATTAAAGAGCGATAGGAGAAGAGATAAGAAGGATACAAGTTCTATCCAAAGTCCAAAAACTTCCGTACTCTCTCTTGCTATCGAACGCCCTAAAATATCTGCAAAATAAGCACACTGTCAACAGTAAAACCACTTATTGATGAAATCTGATTCAAATTCAAAGACAAGGACAAAGTATGAGCAGAATATATTTTCCCCGTAATAACTCTCATCTAGGTTCTCCTGTATACACTTCTCTTTAGATATAACATCATCCATTAATTATTTTACACAGTATTTTTTGTATAAGACAAGGTCTGTAAGGAAACTACAAGAAAACTGCAAAGACGAACCTTTCCACTCGGTTGGCTTGTGAAAGCCCACAGCGATGTAAACTCTTAATATGCAGCCAGGCGTCGAATCAGTGCTCTCCTCTACATCCCAACGCAGCTTTAATACAATAATACATGAATTAAAGATCGAGAAAGAGTGAAAATAATGCCACTTTTTGAATTAAAGAGAAGTAACCAACAAATATTCCACATTTACATTACAAAATCCATACCTTCACGAAGTGGTAGTCTTCAAATGGTACGTCACTGACCTCTCGTCTAGTATCAACAACCAAATGACTGCCATGATTAAAACGAAGCTGGTTGGTAAATAAAAATATTGTTGACTAGCAAGTAGTAAACAACCACCACAAAATTTCATATACTAGAAGATTATATAACAGTTTAGTTAAACCAATGGACTTCAGCAAGTTCAACACAATGGATTTTGAGCAATAAAAGCATAAAATAAAGAAAATGAGAGCACTGCAGTGTGGAACGATCATTGATATTGTTTAGCATACTAACTTCTTTTCATGGTTACAACACTTCAGCTTCAACCATTCCTTTGGAATGCACAGAAATACACATGCGTGTGCAGTGGATGTATTCAACAAATCACCCCTCAATCGGTGAGACATCCTAACTTAAATTTAACAAGATACAGGATCCACAGCGACTCTGTGAGTCAATTTTGCCAAACTGTATTGACCACCATTTTCTAGGAAATGCTAATACTTAGTGGGATGGGAGCAATAGACGGGAAGTGTGACGATGATGGGCGGAACAGCAGCACTTAGGACAACTATCATCAACAACTAAAGAAGTGGAACTTCCTTATCATAACAGAGACTTACTTGTTCCTGTAAACACGATATTTCTGAACCTCTTGATAGCCACCAAGTCTTCTACCTGAGATGAACCAAAAGTCAAAGAATAGTTCTCACGTAAAAATTAAGTCAGGAAATACCAATTCTTTAATGAAAATTACTTGAAAATAAACATACCAGATAAAAATGTCCAAGTTGGATGTCGATATGACACATTACGGGTGTGCCCAAACTCTTCATGAGGTTGCCATGAAGTATTCTTGAGATCTAAAAAGAACAATGGCAAACCACATCAACTATGATGGGCAAAATCTAATAAAAAAATTAGAAATTAACTGCCTTATAGAACGAGAAAATATGAAAAATGACAAGCCACAAATTGCTTCACGCGATCACCTCTATCATTACACCTCCGACGAAATTGCTCCTCAAACCTGACACCATTATCGAATCTGACACCGTCGTCAGATAAGAACATATTAAAAAATTCCTCTACATGTATCTGCAACAGGAAGCTCAATAGTCAGATTCTACTTCATGTCATGCAATCCACCCTAAAGAAGAAACCACATGCCAAATCTAGGAGAATTCTTTTAACTACCGGAAACTTTGATTCTGCAACTTCTTTGTAGTATTCGAGAACTGCATCATTAAAACAGAGTGGAAAGGGTGAATAAGTTTAACAGATATCTGGTGATAAACAAATGAAAAGTAAAATAAGTATGCAAAATTTGGAGACCATTATTAAAACGTAACAGAGAAGAAGGCACTCATATTTCACAATTCAAAGAAGGAAGAAATGACTCCAGCAAGAATCAACACGCGCCTAATTATTTTTTACAAGAAATCAGCCTGAGGTGAAGTTTGGTCGGAGTGAGAGGAAAGTAAAAATGAATGGAAATTCACATCAACCCGTCTTTTGAAGAAATTAAGAGAAGCTGGAAGCAAGGACGGGATGCATAAGAAACCCATTAAGAACACAACTCTCTCCTTCTGTCCGAAATCGGTCGGAAAAATGAAGAGACATAAACTACTCGATTCTCCGCCTTCCACATCCTTCTGTCATCGAATTATCCACATCCTCCGTTAATAGTTTGGAATTAATAAGATGCCTCAACAATGATTTATCCAAAAAAATAAAAAATAAAAATTGCCTCTACAATGTATATTAATAGCATCCAGAAAAGTATCATTTTTGTTCATGGTTTTTGACTACTAAAGAGATACATCTTGAATGTTTAATTTATTAGAAGATTATTTCTATTAAAAATCATTTTAACAAAAAAAAATCTAGACTAAAAAATCTGAACAGTTTAAAATATGATCTCCTCTTGTCCCTTTAATTCATAGTACTAAACAAGCGATTTCATTAGGGAATTACCTCTCCTCATGTCATGCATAACAATCATTAAGAGTAACATATATTTAATGTCTCTCATATATGAAGTGTTTGATTCTCCCATTAATGAAAAATAGTTTCACGTATTAAGCTAGAGTGGAAAGAATATTTTGCCTACTGTAACGAAATTGCAGGCTGATTGCTACTTGATGGATTCGAACTCAGATGCATTGGAGAGGAAGACTATAAAGGAGAAGATCATTAAGGGTAAACTCGTAAATGCACCACTTAATTTGGGAAATGATTTTAAAATCCCTAAATTGAACTCGAAGACTGGTACGCTGCCGTTTGGGAAGAAATCCACTTGTCTGTTTCTCATCCCCTTCTGCCTTTTTATCAATCTGAATCTTAAGGCTTCCATCTATATTCACCATTACTAAGAAAGGTAAAAATAAACCAAAGGAAGGTAACACCTACACATTATGGGCGTGCAATAAAAATATATATATACGATGTTTCTTCTAACAACTTAAGCTTTTAAATTTGGTCATTCTGTAACACCTTGAAGGAAAAGTAATATAATTTCCCTTGGGTAAAGTAACTTCCTCTTGCACTTTCACTTTTCAGTTTTCCCTTAACTGAACCATGTAATGGTAAAAATTGAACATACTCTGTGATGATTTAACAATGTACTGTATTAACCACTAAGATCATCATCCAAGTACTCACCCATGTCTACACATGCTCCATCTTGATATATACACATATATACATATATATACACTCACTCACACACAACACACAACACGCAACAAACACACACATACATATACATATATAAACTTATGTAAAAATGCTTCCACTAGCTTATACATAAAACAGAGTGGAAAGGGTGAATAAGTATAACAGATATCTTGTGATAAACAAAGGAAAAATAAGATTAAGTATGCAAAATTCGGAGCCCATGACAAAAACGTAACAAAAAAGAAGGCACTCAAATTTCACGATTCAACAGAAGGAACAAATAACTCCAGCAAGGTGGAGTTTGGTCGGAGTGAATGGAAGTTCACATCAACCCTGTCTTTTGAAGAAATTATGAGAAACTGGAAGTAAGACGGGATGCATAAGAAACCCCTTCAGAACACAACTCTCTCTCTGTCCGAAATCGGTCAGAAAAATGAAGAGCATCAACTCCTCAATTTAATTTTTATCCACAAAAAATTATTTCTGGCATTTAATTTTCCACATCTTCCCTCGCCAATATAAATGCTTGAGCTCAAATTTTTTTTTTTTGGGCACCTTTGGTTATTCTAATTTAAATTTACAAACAAATAGTTTGGAATTAATAAGATGCCTCTATAATAATTTATAAAAAAAACAAAAGATGCCTTCATAATGTTTCATATTAGCATCCAGAAAAAAATATCATTTTCATTCATGATTTTTGACTACTGGAGAGATCTTTCTTGAATGTTTAATTTATCAGTAGATTTTTTTTATTAAAATTTCTTTTAACAAAAAAATAATAATCTAGAAACAAGGGGAAAGGGTTAAATGGCAAATGGTTAAAATATGATCACTTCTTGCCCCTTTAATTCATAGTACCAAACAACAAATTCATTACAGGATTACCTCTCCCCATGTCATACATGACAATCATTAAGAGTAACAGACACACAGAGACACAGACACATACACACACACACACACACACACACATATATATATATATATATATACACACACTCACTGCGATACAAAACACACACACACACACATACATATGCATATATAAATATAAGTAAAAATGCTTCCACTAGCTTATAAAAGGGAGAAGAATATAGACTAACCTTCAGGTGCATCAGCATCCTCGGGCTCCCAAGCTGAGGATTTGGCCACGCTTCTTTGATCGTCTTTTGCTTTTTCTTCCTCATTAACTTGCGCACCCAAAGATGTTGAGTCAATATTGGGTTCACCATCAACAAAAAGTTTGCAGTCCTCCAAAATGTGGGTCTTTTCATCACTGTACACAGCAAACTTTCAAAAATATCAAGTGTTCTATTTTGTTCAGCATTTTTAATATTGATGGAGCTCTCAAGCGGATATTTACATGCTTGTTACATTTGTTAAAATACGGTAACTGTGTTCAATAAAATAGCCCAGATGGGGAAATAGAAGTCCAAGTCAAGTACCGACAGTTCATAATTAACTAAATCTGCATATTACAGTACAAGGTCTTGAGTTTTATCAACAAATTCAAATGGTTCAAAAATTAACCACTTATAGGACTGCTTTGCAGTGACTAATATCCTTATTCTCCAGTATGGATATCTTTTTTTTTTTTTTTTTTGCATATTTTTGGAAAAGTAATGCTTCGGATCACTATTCTACTTTGGCGTTTTCTTTTTAGCTTGTCTACTTTTGTTAGTCACACATTCAGACAAGCCTTATCCTGTTAGCTTTTAACTGCATTTCAAAACTTTTAACTTATCGGTCAAATTTTGATATCAATAGATGACCTATCCTGCCGTTATGCAACAATGGAAAACCAATACCGCAATTCTGCAGTTGGAAAAATATCCAAGCATTAGTCCTAGTTATCCTAGATCTACCTCACTCAGTTTCAACCACAATACCGAAGCTAATATAAATTAATTTGAATATAGCCTGAAAATAACCAGATGATTGAGTATTAAGAGTAAGCGAGTAAGCGAGTAAGCATGGATTTAGAAAGTTTTGGACATTCAGAATTGAAAATCTAGGATTTCAAAGATTACATAGCTTCAAATGACTAGAAATGTCCAACGCCACGTTCAATTTGAAACTGTAAAAGTTACAATTCCAGAAGGAAAATAGATACATGCAATTTCCTATATAAAGATGGTGGGGGTACATACTATATAAATGAAATACCTTCGAATGATTTGAGACTCATCCACGGAGAACCTGGAACCACCTGATTCTTCAGACAAATTATTGCCATTCTCTGGGCTGCTTATTTCAGATATTAACTCCTACAAAAAAAAACAGAGAACCCTTAAAACTATAGCAACAAGCAGTCATATTTCATATTAATACTTCATCGGATTCAAGATTACAAATATGCTAGCTAACAATATTTTTAGTTTCTCAAATATAATAAGTATCCTACAAAGGCTCTATATTGGATGAATCTGTATTGGCATGATCCGTGTTTTGGATTGTTTTTTATACAGTGAGATACTCAATTCAATAATTGTAATTTCATGAATTAAGAATAACACGATGAATTAATATTGGCATGATCCGTGTTATGGATTTTTTTAATCCAGTGAGATTACTCAATTCAATAATTGTAGTTTAATGAATTAAGAATAACACGTTGCCCCTCCCTTCCTGCTTTTCAAGAAATATCCTATGTACAAGTCCCTAATCTATCCAAGGTTTTTGAATGTCCAAGTCCCTAGTCTACCTTTTTTTTTATAACATGTTTCAGTCCATCGCGTCCTCAACCATCAAATGATTCCTTTTGACAGCCGTCAAGTTAGCACAAAGTCAGCTATAATGGCAATAACCCTCTCGCTAAAGCTCCCAGATCTTTATTTGCCATCATAAATTTATGACCAACTTTATTTGTTACTCGGATATAACACCAAGAAATGAGTAGTTAGTACATGGTTTTTTGTCGTTTATCTTGTCTTGGTTAATTGACTTTGTTGGTATAGCTGAGAAGCAGATAGGTCGAGTCCTTCCCTAATGATCTTATGTATTACCTACTATTTAGTTAAGTAAGGCGCAACTTCTACTATGTTAATTTATCCCCTATTATATTACTATAATTATATATATATAACATCTTATCACTCTGTCTTCAAGTTGTTCAGCAAATCTTTAGGTGAAAATTTGGTGGTCATTTACTTTTCTATATCTCATAATTATCAATCTATTATTAATGAGTCAATTAATGTTATCTATATAGAGTTCTAAGGTGCCATTCCAGCATCAGGATTCGTTGCTAGTATTATGTGTAGTATGCAAGTGAATCACGAATGACAGAAATAAGATCAAACATCCAACAATATATCTCAGGACTTTTTCCACTTTTAAGAAATGCTTAAGAAGAAAAGTCTGACATTAAGAAACAACTGAATGATACGACCTTACTTGAACAGGATCTGTTCTATAGGCTCGTACATCTGTAACCTTGAGTTCTAAGAATGATGATTAGCAGAAATCAATTTGCCCGGCAAAATTCTCATTATAGATGTCACATGGTTTTAGAGAAAAATAGAAATAACTGAAATTTGACACAACAGTACTTCGACTTTATGTCAAAAACACTTCCACCCATTGGCAAAAACAATACATGTTCTAGAACAAAAAGGAGACATAATTATCTGCAAAGAATTTATCTGGAGTTCAAAGAAAAGCAAATTATAAACACAGGATGCACCTCGGTAACTCAAGCTCAAAATCTAAGTTTGAACCACAGTGATCAAGAGTTTACAGATGAATTTATGTCATTCATCAATTAGTTACCTGTTGAGCTGTAATTTCCTCAGGCCCATTGTTGTGCTGCAGCCAACCATCATGAATGAGCTTAAAAGCTTCATCACGGGATAAAATTGAGGTAATGAGGTACTGCAAAAGAAAGAGAAGAGTTTTAAGGCAGAGGCCACGATGTTGGAAATTCATTCTTGAAGAATAACAACAGGAAGTAGGTTTTTACCTTCCTCCCCCCAGCTATTATTTCTATAGCATTAGGAAAGACAGATACTGCTTTCACTCTTCGTACAGATGTGACTTCATGAAATGGGATAATTTTCTAGTGTCAAAATTCAAATTGTCAATTAGTGTCAAGAAATTGAGAAAACAAACGGGATATAAGACATGCCAAGCAGGATAGGCGTTGGATATGGAGAATCACAGTTAAACTAGAAATTGATAATAAGAAATAGGTATGTTCGTATACTAAATTTCATATATGGATTTTGTAGTGTATTATTGTTTGAAAAGGATTAAGAAGGTGATTACAACATAATCACCTCACTTTCATATGCACACTAAAAGGACATTTATGCTTTCATATAAAATTATATTATTCCATGACCAGTTACAGTTAATTTAGTCACAGTTGCAACAAAGAGACAACATTAGTCCAACGTTCCAACTTCGAGTGCATCTCATATTATTTTCAGAAAGTATAATCAATTAAGCAACAAACCTTTGTCTCGAATCCAAACTGGTTGGAATAGAAGCAGATATAGTGGACAAATAGGTAAATATGACCCTGAAAGAAAGAAAAAATTCAAAATATTAAGTCCGAAAAGCTAGAGATTGGTTGAAACCAATCTGCTCGCTGTAAAGCTAGAGAGTTAGTGAGAGAAACAAAGTCGGTTAGACTAATAGCCAAATAACCTTTCAACATCATGCAGCAAACGAGATTAAAAACCTGAAAGGAAATGTAAATTAATAGACTAACTTGGAAACAATGAATTACCTGAAGAAGAAATTTGTCTTGCAATGCACAAATGAAATCTTGAATGAAAACCTATAAGTTCCAGCGACAATGAAATAAATAATGTGAGAAAAAAATATATTAAAGTTGAGGAGACCAGAATTATTTCAAATAGATGAAATAAATAATGTGAACAAAAAAAAGGATCACAATTAAAGACCAAACTTATAGTCAGATAGACAATGGCATGCATTTAGAAGGTTTTACTTTTGAATATGTCTGCACTCGTCTATCAGATTACATATAATGTTTTAAGTCTTCTTTAATATCTAATGGGTTATGACAGCCGTAGTTCCATAGGACGCAGATCACAGAGTTTATGTATCAACAAGAAAACATCAAGCATCGACAAAGAGATATGCTAGGACAATAACCAACTCTGACTCTGGCATGAGATTGATTACATAAGCTGGCCATCAAACATTTTTTTTTTTTTCGGTGTCAACACTCAAATCAGAAGCAGTGCATAATTACAACAAATGCAGGGTATAGCCATAAGACAGATCACCAAAGAGAAAAGAAAAGAAGGAAAAAAAAAAAAAAAAAAAAGAGTAGTTCAGTCACAGATGTTCACTACTTACTTCATCTTGTGGTAGACGAAACAGCTGCCTATATTCTTCATCCCTTGAAGGCTCTGGTGGATCCTGTAAGAAAGACATAGCAGTAAACCATCCATCAGCACAGCCACACAAATATTCACCTATACATCTTCACAATTTTAGCTGATATTTAAAAAAAAAAAAAAAAAAAAAAAACTTTTGATGAGTTCTAATTAGATAGTAATTATTATAAATAAGAATAATATAATAAAAACTGAATAATAATAAATAAATAAAATCATAGTTAGATAAAATAAGCTGAGACCTGGGGATCGAGCTGTCTGGAACTGCTGGAAGTGGAATAGGATGAGCTATCAATTGCCGGTGGACCGTACGGATTGTGGCGGCAGAAGCTTTTTTCTGAAATCGGACCAACGGGGGGTCGAGTGGGGTCCACCGAGGAAGAGGAAGAGCGATCAGTTGCCGGGAAACAACATGGCTTGGCGCGGCAGAAGCGATATTCTGAAATTGGACGTACGGGGGGTAGGGTGGGGTCCATCGTCTTCTCCGAAGGGCTGGATACAGGGTCTATTTAGATGAGTATTAACTTGGTTTCGCTGATCTAGGTTTAAAAATATAATTTGGGTGGTTTTCCCATTTTGATAGATTTTGGCGTTGGATTTTGTAGTTTGAAAATTTCCCCTTAAAACTTGAGGGTCTATATGGAAAAGTTTTGGGAAAAAAATGGTTCCGGAGATTTCATTGACGGCTCATCTTGGGCTTAGAATGATCAATTAACTTTTTCTGATTCACGTATATATATAGAATCAAATTGATTGTTCATCTTGCGCTTTTTCGCCAAATGCCTCCTTTCTTCCTCTTCTAATAAGAAGCGTTCCTGTTCTTCTTCATCTTCTTTTCTAGCATTTTTGCACTGAACAATTAAAAGAAACAAGTCAACATACACACCTTAAATACTACTCCATATAATTTTTTGTGGCATAAGTTTGATGGCATTTTGAACAAAATATGAGAAAAAATTAATAAAGTTTCATTTTTTTAGAAATATCAGTAATTATAAATGTTAATCATACTGTTTAATGATATTTTAATATTATTATGACATTTTATAATTATAATGTTACCTCTTGTTATGATAGTGACATTTAACTTCTAGTCACACGGCTATAAGTGACAGCTTGAAAATTGTCGTTAAAATGTCACTCACAAAATGCCATCTAGCTATGTGGGTATCAATGTCATAATTATAGTTAAAAATAACAAGATAAAATATCACTATAGTATATACAAAACTCATTAATCAGTAAAATTAACATGTATAGTTGGCAAGATATAGAATTATTCTTACAATATTAGAACAATCTACCTTAACAGTCTTAAATGATAGATTTCTTAACAAGTCAGTCAAATACAGAACTTTCAAAACTAATTAAGAATCATAAATCCATCCTAGACAATATAATATAGCACGCAAAAAGAACTAATAGTCGTGTTTAAAAGATAAGGCTATCTAATATGGGCCAATAGCCCAATTATGCTACACTGAAAGGCTAGCAATATTGTCAGATCAAATATTGTTGTTGTCAGAGCAATTTTTGAAATTTTCTATTGTGCTCCTTCTAGTCAAATTCACAAGCCTATAATTATCTCTCTCTCTCTTATATTACTCCTAAGTTGGCATGTATATCTTCTCTTTCCTATTTATAACTTGAAAAGTACTTAATTTTCTCTCTCCTCTCAATTCATTAATATTTAATAATCTTTGATCACCAGGTGACTGGTCGAGTGGACGGGACTAGTCACTACAAAGTAGCGGATTCAGCTTCGAATCCCTATTCGGAGAGATACCCACTTAATGCACCCAACCCACCTCGAAATGGATTAAATCCTTGAGAAACCAATTTCTTTTTTTAATAATCTTTGTTTTCTTTTCTGTATGCTTTTTAAACATGAAATATTGATAATTATTTAATTCATATAGAGTATTGAACAAAATATATTAATTACATTTTTATTATTATAAACAGTAGTTTTGAATTTTGAAAATCTCCCAACTTATTCCACTAAATTAATTAGGCAGAAATCAAGCTAGATCGATAAAAAGAAATCTTTTAACAATTTTATTTTGAAATTTTCAAATTCATTTCGAGTTTGAAATTTAAAAAAATAATATGTATATATATATATATATATACATACATGATTTAGTTGTACAATTACGATTCATGTTTGATTTGATTAAAGTTCATTTGAGATCAATTTATCTAACAATCAAACACAATTTTAAGCTCGATAAAAAAATTAACCAAGCTTAACAAAAAAATATATCACTATACTAATTTTTTTGAGCAATTACACATGATTTTAAATATATATAATTAAAAAAGTAACAAGTATAAAATAACAATTTCATAATATATGTAGTTAGTTTCTATTGTCTTATATCATGAAAAGACATATAATACATAAAATTGAATGCATTCTTGAATAATCTACATTAAACACCACGTTAAATGCACACAAAGTAACTTTTGGATAATAATACACCCACATTCACCATTTTAGTATACCCCTCTTTCATTATTGCTTTATATGTAGTATTTTTCTACTTAATTTTTAGACAAAGTTTATGGATAACGATAATCTATGCTTGGAAAGCTAAACAATAAATGAAAAATAAAATTGTGACGAATAATTACCAGGAATTAACGAAAAATGATACCATTGAAACGGAAAAAATAAAAAAGAAGAAGATGATGATGATGATGATGATGATCCTCAACGGTTCTTTAATTGAGAATATGAGAAAAAGTACCAATTTATTTAATTTCTATGGAGAAAGATTCAATAAGAAATGAGAAAAAAAAATTAATAATGTATTAATAAGATAGAGAATGTTTAGTTAAGCTGTTAATTAAATACCATTGGTCTAGTGAAAGGGATTAGCCAGTGCAAAGTAGCGGACTCATGTTGAATCCCCATTGGGAGAGGTACCCACTTAATGTGCCCAACTCGTCTCGGAAGGGATTAAACCATTTGGGAAAAAAAAAGGTTGTTAATTAAATAAAGGAATGTTATAGAAATTAACAAATTCAGATTTTTATGTTTTTGACCAATAGGGGTAAATTAAGAAATTACAAAGAATTGCTCTGGCAGCCACAATCCTTGCTCGCAATGATAATTGGGCTCATGATTGAGTTACAACTCCTTACTCCTATTAGGTTGGGCCATGCTTCCAAACGTCCTCGGCCCAAATAACTATACTTTACAAAAAAAAAAATATGTTAGTTGGTTCTGACTAGCTTATCTCATGGGTCTTTCTAAAACAATATTTCATGGGACAAGAATGCATATGAGATATTCTATTTTAACCATAAAAAAGTCAAAATCGAATTTGGACCACAAAATAAAATCAAAATGTCCGACGAAGACGAACCAATCTGACATTTGAAAAAAGTACGTATTTAATAAATTACACAAATAACCCTATACTAAATACAATATAAGTCTACAATAAATATATGTTAGGAAGAGATTAGATTTTCTATTCTTGTGCTATCGTTTACTCTCTCAAAAATTTTCAATCTCTAAAACTTCAACAACACCTTCACCTTCACCTTCATCTTCATCTTCTACCTTTCTACTTGTTCATAGGATTCAATTAACGTTATAAATGAGTCTCATAATTTATTTGAAATTTTCAGATCTCGAAATGAACAAACAAACAATTAGAGTATGTCTAGTCTAATTTATATATAGATCTACATATTTTCATAAAAATATTTTTTTTTGTTTACTTTGCATAAGGGATCGGTGACGTAGCTAGGGGGAGATGATTGAAATGGGGTGGGGGGAGTGTGTTAATTTTCTGAAAAATTGCACTTCATCAAATTCTAAATATGTGTTTGATTGAATGCAATTTGAATTGTCAATTGGGTTCTATATTTTCCGGTTTAATTAAATATAGTTCCTTGAATATCAAATTTTGTAACCCTTCAAATAAACAGAATTATCAAGTAATAATTAACCATTTCCTAATTAATTTTTCATTTACAAAATATAAATACTTTAAACTATTGACTAAAAATATAGTGACAGTGATTTTTATTAGTCTTTTTAATTCACATATTTTTACATGTAAATGAAAGAGTATAAAATTTGAAATAAGACAAAAAAGGTATAAATGTCTTTCTACAATTAGATAATTTAAAATTAATTTAAAATAGGACACTTGGCGACATAAAGGGTATCTCCACATGCTCCTCATTCGATGAAATCTCATTTTAGACAAACCCTTATCTCATACCTAAAACTCATTGCAATCTTATAAAACCTAGCAAGTGATATTTCTTTTTTTTTTTTTTTGAAATGCTAGCAAGTGATATTAATATTATATGTTTACTAAGGCTGTTAATGAGCGAATTTTAATGTGGATCCGGTCCAAATTGTATCAAAATTGTCATTTAACTAATTGACCTGGTCTTATTAAAAAGATTTTGAAATAAACGGATTGAATATGAATCTAAAATAATTAATTCAATATGTTAGAGCTTAGAATTCGATAATAAATAATTAATTTATACTAAATATTTGTCTAAGTAACAATATCAATGTCTTATTGCGATATTTAATAAAAAAAAGAGTTAATATTTTTTTTTTCATTTTTTCGAATTATTGATGTTAAATATATACACATAATCGTTTCTTTTTTTAAGCTCGATGCAATGGAAAAAGTTCAAATTCATCAATGAGTTGAATAATTATTTTGCATTTTTCTGAAACGCGAAGAAAATCCTAAAATCTTATTGATGGGTCTAAACCATAATGTTGCAGCATGATCCAGACCCACCAACTACAAGTTGAGTCGACCCGGAGATTGGTGATCGGACTTGGACATGTTAACATCCCCATATATATGTTAGTTAGTATTGTGAATCGAATAATTGGGCCAATATCCTGCATGCATCAGTTAGACACACCATCAACAAATACAGAAATACAGAAGTTTGGTGGAATCCCGAGGTTTGGTGGAGACACATCCTGCGATTTACATCCTTCAGGGTTCTGAGGGACCAGAATTAGTCTAGTGTAAGTTTGTACACCTGGATTATAAAAAAAAAAAATACAAATACAGAAATACTCATTTGTCTGTAATTAAATTCTTTTTACACCAAAGTGGCATACCCTATTAATGGCAGCTTCTATTATCGGAAAGATAGGACTATTATAACCTTTTTTTACGAATCACCTTCAATTAAAAAAATTGAACTTTCTGTCAGTTGCTTGATCGAGTAGTGCAATTTTAAATCACAAGGTTTAAAACCTTTTTACTAGATCTAATCTCAAGTAAGAAGATGTTAAACTTTTTATGGTTATGCCACGAGAAATATATGATTATAGTTATATAACAAAGTATGTAAACCATATTCATGAAAAAGAAGTATGTAAACCATATTTATTTTACGATAAGACAATCTTTTTAGATAAAGTAATCAATCATAAGATAGTATAATGTCTTGTCTGCAATATAAAACTTTATATTTTATTATATTGACTTAGTGAGCTAATTTGATTTATTTCCTTAATTATATCGCGATAATAATTTCCGTATTAGTGAACTTAAATATAAGGTTATCAAAGGCAATTAGAACAAAAATAGTGTTCCATAATTTAAGGCCTACCTTGCCTTCATTCAAGTGTTCAACTATTACCCTCAATCGGTATTTGATCAAAGATCAACACAATTTTAAGAAACAACTGAAAAAAGGCACCACAATGAAATAAAAAAATCTGCTTTCATTCCAAAATCAAATAAATCAACTTAACATCGTTCTTCATATTTTCTGATAAAATAAAATAAACTTACAGCAGAATAATCACACACACACACACATAAACACACACTATTATTTCCATCTGCAGACATTGGTTTATTCTTTTTCACAGCAGCTAAATCAGAATACAGGACCAGCAGAAATTATTTCATCAGTCAATTTGTCATCCTTCCCTATCTTGTGAGCCACAAACACTTCAAAGTTGTTCTTAAACAAGCCACCAAGTTTCAGCAATGTCTCCTTGTAGGCCTTCTTATCAGACCACTGCATTAACAAAAAAAAAAGGTCAAATCAAGAAACCAAATGTAAGAAGAAAAAAAGAAAACTTTGTTAAAACTCACGGTATTCATCGGTTCCAATATTTCCGAAGGCACTCCCTCAACCTCAGATGGGATTTCCAGCCCAAACACCTCGGTTTTCTTGTAATTCACATTCAAAAGGCTGCCCGAGTGTATTGCATCAATGATTTTTCGCGTGTATGCTAACTTTATACGATTCCCAGAACCATATCTATACAGAAAAGATAAGTTGATAAGTCGAATTTTTTTTCAGCATATGTAGACAATCAACTTTTTAATATACAAAAAAACGATTATCGCTACTTCCACACCTTCCACCAGACCACCCCGTGTTGACTAGCCACCCAGTTGCACCATGCATTTGCATTTTCGAAGCTAACATGGCTGCATACTTGGTAGGATGCATCATTATAAAGGCAGCCCCAAAGCAAGCTGAGAATGTTGCTTGTGGCTCCTTAATTCCTTCTTCAGTGCCAGCAACCTGTATAAATTTATACGATTAGAATCGTTTACTTGAGCTGAAAGAATGAGAGAATTGCTTTGCAAATGCCTACCAGAGCTGTATAGCCACTGATGAAATGGTACATAGTCTGAGCCAGACTTAGCTTGCTCACAGGTGGAAGCACGCCAAACGCATCACAAGCAAGAAGTATGACATTCTTAGGGTGTGGAGAAACACAGGGGATCTTGGCATTGGGAATGTATTCAATGGGATAGGCTGCTCGAGTGTTCTCTGCAACAAGAGAGAAAACAGATGGAATATAAATCCTATCAATTAAATATCATTGAGGCCATTCCTGAATTATAAATAATATGTTTAGTTACCCGTGACAGATTTATCTGAGTAATCCACTTCTCTAGTGTGCTCGTCGAATACCACATTCTCCAATACTACCAATAACAAGAAAAAAAAAATTACTTATGTACTTAATCACAATAGTCTATACTTTAACTTCAGAATCTACGGGGATTGAGGCAAATGGATCGGGTATTACCAGTCCCAAATTTGATCGCGTTCCAAATGTCAGGCTCCTTCTCCCTTGCGAGATCGATGCACTTAGCATAGCAGCCACCTTCAATATTTGATACCCCATTATCACCCCAGCAGTGCTCATCGTCTCCAATTAGGTACCGGTTATGATCAGTAGACAAAGTAGTTTTTCCGGTACCTGAAAAAAAAAAAACAAAAGAAAGGCAAGTCAACATTTAGTAAATAATGATATATATATAGCTTGTAAAACAAAATAATCATTTATTTCTTGCACAGAGTAAGGGTGAGAAGACACATATCGTTTGCATGGGGGGATTGGCCCCTCATCGGAGATTTGACACCGATGATACTTTACCTGACAATCCAAAGAAAAGGGCGACATCTCCACCTTTGCCCATATTGCAGCCAGAATGTAGGGACAGGATTTGACGCTTAGGCATGAGATAATGCATTACACTGAATAAGCCTTTCTTCATCTCCCCGGCGTATTGAGTGCCGAGGATCACCATTTCTCTTCTACCAAGATTTAAATCTATGCTAGTAGAAGATGTCATGTAATGTGTGTATCGATTACAAGGGAACTGTCCAGCATTGTATATAGTGAAGTCCGGAGTACCGAAATTCTCCAGCTCTTCAGGTTTGGGTCGGATACACCTGTCACCTACCCAGTTATCCATTTGTGGAAATAAACTAATGTACCATTTTTATTGTGGGACCTTTATATAACTCTCACTCTCATGCACCTATCTTGATTTTTCCGCTAAGTATAATGAAAGGACTGCTGTAATGTTAATAAAAACTAAAATAACTTATCTGGTAGGCCTTATGAGCATAGAGAACTGCAAATAACAACAGAAAAAATTAAGGTTAAATATTTAATTGTGTTCACTTACATGTTATGCATGAATAAGGAATGGTAAGCTCTGGCTGACACTATTCTGACTTTGATACGGTTCTCTGGATCCCAGTTTAGGAATTGATCATTCACAAAGACCTGAAATCAGGAAATGACCAGAGTTTAAATTAATAGTGATATTCAGTTTTAGTCTATGATAATACAGAACAAAAATAGTGTATATTACAAATTCTTAAATTCCAATTTCTCTAATTACCAAAAGAAAAAGTGAGAATCAAGAGACGGCTTAAACAGAAAACATACTAAGATTTATTGATATTACGCGTTTTAATTTTAAGTGGCATGATTGAATTATAATACACTTACTTCATACTGAAAAGATATGGTCATACGAATGTATATTACAATTTCTTTAATTCCAATTTCTCTAATTACCAAAACAAGAAAGTGAGAATAAGAGACAGGTTAATCAGAAACATACTAAGATTGTTTCATTTTACGCTGCTTAAGTGTCATGAAGGACTATTAAGATACTTTTAAGTTAGTCTCATTGAAACTTTACATTGAAAGCCATTAGTTGAATCTACAAATATATGTTCATATGAAATTCAGCCAAAAACGAGTGATGTCACTCCCAACCCCCAAGATATCAAAGAGTATGGACATTAAGGCAAAAGGACAAATAACATATTATCATCCCTTATCTTCTCAATTTCTTACCCACCGTTTGTATTTTAATTTGATTTTGAAAAGGTTTTGTTTCGATTATCAGATCATTGGATATTTGCAAAATTAATGAAGATGAAAATTGAAATTTGTGTATATCTTTGGAGGGACCTACTTCACAGACACACCATGCCTTATCTCAACAGCCAATCACAAGCTACATTTAATTTCTGCAGTGCAAATCACAATTATTAAAGCATAAATCAACTTAGTACCTTGTCTAACGAATTCAAGTAATCCACGGCTCTTTCTCTGTTAACCATGAACGTGTGCTCGTCCATTTCAATGTTCGGTGAGCCCCTAAGATACATGACAAAAACATTAATGAGCACTTAGTTTGGACAAAAAATGCTTAAAGCATTCTTGAAATTGGTAGAAAAACTGGGAAGGGACTTACTTTCCCCACCAAAGATCATCCTCAGTTGTCTCATCCCTTACAACACGTTTATCCTTGGGGGAACGGCCAGTCTTGGCCCCAGAAAGGGTCGCCAAAGCACCGCTAGCTGTAATGAAGGATCCCTTCTCATACTTTATTGCCTGCTCATATAGCTCTGTATTGTTGATCACCAAATACCAATCAACAATTCTGAATATTTGATCGTCATTAAAATTCAAAAATAAATGAACGGATGGCATGTAATATTTACCGGCAGGAGAGAGATTGTAGAGAACATGAGTGAATTTCAAAGAACTATCAGTGGCGCCAACAGCCGGGTCGAACTGATCTTGGTGGCTCACGTGAGCAACACGAGGGGTATCAGACTGCTTAGCCGGGTCTCCTTTCACAACCTTGGGTCCAGTCTCTCTTGTCAGTGATGCCAACGATGCACTGATGGGCAAAGATTACCAGAAAATCATTAATATGATTGAATCTCAGATGATGCAATTATGATTATCTACATAGAAGAAATGGCCTAGTCAAAATTTCAGCTAGTCTCTTCACAACTTAAACAGTAGATGATGAGATTATAGTAAGTAATATCTTTTGACAAAAATTTATAGTAGAATAAACTAAAATAGAAGTGGTGATTTTTCCATTTCACTTTGGTGTAAAAATTATACTTTCCAAGATTACTAGACCTCGAGCGAATTTTATCGGATTCTCAGTTATTTCTTTTACCAATGATATATTTAGATCTAGAAATTTTCATCTTTTCAATTATTCCATGATACTATTGTAATATATAGTTGATAAATGATTATATAAATCTATATTTTAAATTGAAACACCAGTCAACTCTACCAAAAATTTGCAGCTCATAATTTTCTTACAAGGACTAAGTCCCCTGATGTTTGGTGAAACTACAGATACACCCTTTAGGTTTTTAAAAATTAAAAGACCGCCCCACTTTGAGTTTCTTCTTACAGATACAACCCTACATATTAGCTTTCTAAATAAAATGTTCATTACACCCCTGATTAATTTTGATCAATTTTGACCAATAAGTTTTGGCAAAAAAAATTGGACAATTTTTCTTTAGGAACTACCCCTTACATAATATAACATATTTATGAAGAGTAATTTTAAAACAATGATTTTTATTTAATTTTGATATAAGTATTTAAATCATTACTCCAAGAAATACTGTGTTGTACAGATTTAAGACTAAATTATATTTCGAATTATTTAACTACACAATAAATACAATAAATTAAGTACTGTTTTCTTCACCAACATTTTTAGTCCACCTATCACATGTTACATAAATAGTTAACTTGAATTACTACTAATATGACCTACAGTTAAATTTTGAACATAAAAGAAGGATTTTTATTATCTCCAATACTTTTATTTATTTTATTGTTTTTAGTAAATAAAATATTTCTATTTATAGATATAAATGAGCATATCAATTGCGTTTGGATACGATTGACCCATTAGAATTTGAGTTGAATTTAATTTAGACTATTATTCTATGTAATTATAACTTATAGATTAGATTTAACACTAAAATATTCCTTCCATTTTTGCATTACGGGTAGTTTCAATTTTTTATACTCGCTAAATCTTTACGCAAAATTCTTTTTCTAATGTTTCAAAATAAGAATATCTTTCTATAAATATAATTATCTTTTCAAAAATATACTCTCACATAAATTGATGATTCGACGTCACTGATTTTCTATCACAACTTTTAAGGGTATAAAAATAAGAATACCCAAATTTTTTACTTTTTCAGCTCTCTATCGTGAAAAAGAAAAAGTAAAAGGAAGGAGTATTAATTGATGCTCATAATAATATGTTTTTTCAGTTGACCAGAATAAGATTACTGTTTGATGCTACGTACTATCCCTGCAAACTTACGTGTTCATATATTTAAAAAGACACGTTTAGTATCACGGCGGCAGAATCCATTAACCCAAAAATTAAACCTCCAAAATTGAAATTCCAGACCTAACTAAACTGGCTACCAAATCACACCTAAATTAAATTAAATTAAATTACGTTTCCTAAAAGAAAAATTCACCGTACCTGATTGACTGAAGTTGCTGTTTGTTGCGTTCCTCTTCGGATAGCCCGGAAAAAGGGCCCTGAACCCCATCAAGTGGAGTGGTCGGCGCCGATCTCTTCTTCTGGAGAGAATGAAGTTCATCAATCGTCTGAGCCTTTATCGGCGTCGTGCTGTCGTCGTGGCATATTCCGCTTGCTCTCTTCTGAGTTTCAATCTTCGGTAACCCGTTCCGACCCGTTCCGGCGCCGCCGTTAGCCATGCTCACACGTCCGTTACCGTTTGCTGCCATTTTTTCTCCCTGCAGAATTTATTAACGCAAATACAAAACATTTAGCATATAGTTGTAATTTACGATTAATTCGAACTCATTACTCTGTTTAATTAATCGGTAGTACTATAGCAATTGGAGAAAAAGGAGAGGAAATCGCACCGGAAATTGGAGGAAAATGCAAAATAGGATTAATCTAATTGGAAAAGGAAATGAAAATTGACGGCTCGATCATCAAAGTAGGGTGAAGATGAGGAAATGATGGAGAAGGTGGTGAGGAATTATAAAGAGGCGAGGGCCTAATTTATAAGGGCTTTTCGCCGTTGTTAACCATGAATTTAACCAGGGTTGAGTGGACTAGGGTTAGATTTGATCCATAATGTCAAATTGAAGCATTGCATATCCAAATTCCATGAATTTTGCATGAAAAGGGTGACTTTTTGTGATTTTAAATTCACGACCATAGTTTTTATTTTATTTTATTTACTAGGCTAGACTAGACTATGTATTTACGGTTCGGATCGAAGAGTTCAAAGGGTATATGTTCTCCCTAGTGTGGTGTCTCCAGTAGGAATTGAACTTGAATTTTGCATCTGCAGATCATAAGTCACTAACACTTGACCCAACATCATCTGTTACAACTATAGTCTTTCTAATGACATTAACTAATTTTTATTTACTATATGATCTTATTTGTCACAACTATATAATCTTATATGAATGGTTATCGAGTTTTTCATCTTTTAATCGAGTTACGAGAAATTTGCATATTGTATTTGTCACACTACGTACTTTGACTTTTGCAACATGCCAATATGGATACGACTATGAATCATTTCATAGTAGTCTTGTGATCTCATATCATAATCAACCATCAAAATGTGCACACAGAGAAATATTTAAGACTTTTGCACAACCTCAATGTCAAATTTAATTAAGAATAAAATTGATATTTTACTATTATATATATTTTATGATGACATCACTTTTTCATTAGAAATTCGACAAGTGGCCATTGAGGTCGTTGTTCAATGACAAAAGTTGATGCCCCAAACTCAAAAGGTATTGAATTTGATTCACAACCGTAGGTTTATTTCAAGTCAACTTATTGGTAGTTGATTTTCTATGTATTTTATTTTAATTGTAATTTGATGAAATTTCTGATTTATGATATTAACGTAATGATGTATTTACCATTTTCCTAAAAAAAAAAATTATAGAGGATATATATGTAAAGTAAAAATTAAAGTTTAGACATAATTAGATGTTTATAATTATTAAAACCTCGGAAAAAAACTTCTATAATATCATCTAACCTCCAAGGGGTAGAGGTAATTAGGCCTACACAATTCACACAATATCTACAACTTTAACTCTAAGTATTAATTTAATAGTTAAAAATGCATTAATATTAATAATATACTGTTGCACTATTTTCTAAAATTAAGTTAGTAAATAATTAGTCAATTATATATAAAAAAAAGTATTACTTCCTCTGTTTCAAATTAATTGGTATATTCCTTGTTTTCACATATAATAATAAGAAAATCTCATAGTAATGAATCAATTTTCTATGATAAAATATCAAAAATACAATCATTAATGATTACGATCATTTTTGTCATTTTTGTCATGAACTATTTCATACATTTTCTTCTACCTTTGTCATTTTTTATTGGTGACCCTTTAAGCTTTTCAAAAAGAGCAAAATTGAAAAAAATTACATTGAAAAATCAGATTACCAATTAGTTTGAGATATAAAAATCTAAAAAATGTGTCATTTAATTAGTCATTATATACTGTATTGACAGTGGTGCTAAAAGGCTTGGGTAAAGCGAATCAGCGTCAAGTTGCCACAAAACAGAATGCTCCATTGGCCTGCAAAAGTAGGAAGTGGACCTGCTTCATAGTATATTTTTTATAGTGGGACTTACTATTAATACAAATTTTACAAATCTGAAGATTTCTCAATTTAATGATGGAGATTCTGAATAATATCAACTGCCAACTGGTTTGTGTTATACCCAATTTGTCCTAATTTAAATGGAGTATGATAATTATAATTTAAATTCAATTCAATTGTATTATTCAAGCACTTAAAATATACCACGTGACCGTCTCTGTTAGTAATCACAAAATAAATGCAAGCAGGCTTTAAATAAATAAAAAAGTCGATACTATGAAATCAGATTTATGCTAAAATTTTCCACTATTTTAAAGAGCGAAACGAACTTAGCCAAGAGATTTGAAATTCTCCTAATGTAGTCATCCGGATCTTACATGTTTAAATTCCACTATGTTAAGCAAATTAAATGTTAAGTCGTCTTACTAATATACAATAAGCTAGTAATGTGTACGTAATGTATTGGACACTTTGAAATGAGATAATTTCTAAAATAGAGCAAATGAAAGCCATGCTATTAAAAAATCACCGACTATTCATGGGTATACAAAAAATATGTTTAATTAGTACAATAATCTAGTCATAGCAACCGTAAGTTGTGTTTAGTGTTTATCATTGATGATTTCAATGGGGAAATGCAATATACGCTCTTAATTATTATATTTTTTGGCGAAAAATTATTGTATAATTAAATCTGGTCTTTACAATTTTTTTTATAGAAATTGTAGTTGTAAATGCACTATATTATATATTTTGATAATGTCATTATGTCACAATGTATGATGTGGCACATTGGTGGACCGAGATAGGGACCTCAAAAAAAAATTAAAAGAAAAGGCCCAATAAATTAGTTCAATCCGAAATTTTCAGCCCAAATAAAATTTTAGTTCAATTAATATCACACGACTCACTCTAATAATACCTCACTCTACCCAACTTTCAAAGCCCCAATTAAAAGTCCGTTTCTTCTCTACTCCCAACATCTCCAAACACTAACACTTCACATGTTCTTTTCCGTCTGATATTCTTGGCTCCATAGTTGAGGAGTGAATGAGGAAGCAAGCAAATTAATAATACTTTAATCATTTTTCTTTGTATTCAATTTACATTTGATGACGTTGATATTTGACATTATTAATGACTTGCCTCAAGCTTTACAAAGAAAAGATCAAGATATAGTGAATGATCTCTTGTCTTCAAGAGACAAGAGATGATGGATGAGAAACTTTGTTAGAGGAAGTTACTTCATTTTGCTCTAAGCATGAAACTAAAATTCATTCAATGAATAAGGTCTATGTTCCATATGGAAGGTCAAGGCGTAGGATTGAACAAGTGAATATCGAGCATCATTATAAAGTTGAGGGATTCAATTTAGTGATAGATAGACAATTGCAAGATTTGAACAACCATTTCAATGAAGTAAACACAGAGTTGCTTGCTTAAAAACCATCTAATCGCTTTGAGGCTTTTGACAAATGAAAACTTCTTCGTCTTGCCGAACTTTATCTAAATGACTTCTCTTTTCTTGAGCTCTCAGCCCTTCCCAATCAATTTGAAAATTATATTAAGGATATTCGATCAAGTGATGATTTTTCTAGATTGAAAGGGATTGGTGATCTTGCTAAGAATATGAATGCAACTAAAAGGCATGTTGCATTCTCTATTGTTTACAAACTTGTGACATTGACACTTATTTTATACCCGTTGCTACTACATCAGTGGAGAGAGCTTTTTCGACTATGAAAATAGTACATAATCGATTTCGTAAACTAATGTGCGATCACTGGCTAAATGTAAGTTTAGTTGTATTTATTACGAGAGACATATTTAGTAGTATTTCAAACGAGGTTATCATGGACCGATTTAAAAGATGAAAATCGTCGTGATTAATTATTAAGGTAAATACGTAGATATTTTAGGTTCTTATGGGACTATAACAGGGTATCATATGTAATTAAAATATCTCGTGGAGTTTATTTTTATCAAACTCTACATCTCCATTTTTGTATTGCACCATATATTTTTTTCGTGAATAATATAAGCTTTTAAGTTAAATTGTTTGATTTGATTTTTTTTTATTACTTTAGCCCTTGACCAATACTCATAGATAGATCGGTCGCTATTGTAGTATATATATTTACAATCACAATGTATATAAAAAATTTGACGGACTAGGTGCATTCAAGAATTTTTCCCTTTTTTGGGTGAGGTTGCTAGTTGCTACGCCTATGGGTCACTTTTGGTAGGCTGATACATAGACCTGACCAAAAAAAAAATGAAAAAAAATATAGCGGTAGTAATTTCAACAGCTTGGGTTAATGTTAGAATATTATACGGTCTGTTTGTTTGGTGTGTCCCAAAAAAATTTCGTGTTTAGGAAATGTCAAATAAACATATTTTCTATTTTCTGAAATAAATTTTTCATCTCTCAATTTTCTCAAACTACTTTTCCAAAACCCAAACAAGTAATAATTTTCTTTTCTCTAAACAAAACATATACAAATTCTACTCTGATTTGACATAAAGTAACCTATCTCTTACACAATTTATCTCACAACAAACATGATTTGATATAAAGTCTTACACATCCTACACCTACAACCTAATTCTTCCAAAAAAAAAACTACATCTACTTTATTTCTCAAACTACTCTCTCAAAACTCAAACAAATAATATTACGCAAATCAAGATTATTTCACAAACATCTACTACTCTTTCAAACTACTTTCCCAAATACAAAACAAACATGTCCATAACCTCCGGTGACTTCGTCAAAAACTCTAGAATAGTATATTGCGAGATGCTGGACAATTCAACTTGTTGGAAAGAAATATTGTTATCCAAATTTTCGTACTTAACTGACCCGAATTATATATTGGAAGACGTTTGATTAAGAAGATGAAAGATACTACATATTTGATTAAATTAGTATATTACATATTTACATCTTGTATATATTACTGATTAGAGTTTTATCTTACACCAAAGTCTTACATATCAATTTTTTTTTCTTTAACTATCACTAATAAATTAAAGTAAAAATCAACTTTTTTAATGATAGCTGTAGTTGTGGCCGCCTCTTCTTGGAAGAGAAACAACTACTTTTCTAGGCAAACAGATGGTAGCAATAAAAAAAGTGTTCATTACAAAGTAGCGAATTCATGTTCGAATTTTTACTAGAAGAGATTTTTATTTAATATGTCCGACACGTCTCAAAATAAATAAAATCCTTAAGAAAAAAAAAAAGATGGTCGTGGTCTTCTGATTGGTTTAGGGACTAGTTGTTTGAATTGTATTTTAGCCATGTTTGATTTTGTTTTGGGCGAAAAATATTTGGGCTTCCTATTTTGAAGATTTTTTTAAATGCGTGAGAAATAATTAAAATATTTCTTGAATGTTAGAATTTTTTGAATATAAAGACTATTAATTTAACGATGGATCGCACGTATTTTGCATGTTAGAGTTTTGTGTAAAAATATAAATGATATTTGTCAAATCATGCGATTCTGTATTAATTTAGTGTATGACGATAGATTTGATTGAAATATTATTATTTTGAACTGAAACATTTTCAGGTAATTTTGATTTGATAAAAACACCAATAATGTTTCGTCCAACAAAAGTTCCAAGCAAATGAGCCATAATCTATAGGGCCTATTTGGTTAGGTTTCGGCTCGATTTCATTTGATTTTGGTTTCGCAAAACTTGTTTGGGTGGCTTCGGTGAAACTTTTAGAATTTCATTTGAATATTAGAGTTTGAAGGAAAAAAGTATATAATAGATGTTGAATTTATAGAGAAAAATAAATGATGTGTCAAATTATTATTTATGAATGTGAAGTTAAAAGTTGGGTTTCCCAAAACCTAAATTCAGACTTCATTTAATTAGGTTTTGACTCAACAAAATCACCGAGACTAAGCTAATACCTAACTAATTAAAAAACTAGGGCCTACTATGTTCCTTTTATTGGCAAAAGTTAACAAAAATTGTAATTTGTTGGCATTAGGTTTGATAGACTAAAAAATATTAAGTCAAATTATATTTTAAACAAAAATTACTAATGAGTACTTGATGTAACTGCTAGTTCAATAAGTACAGAACTAATTAAATGACTTTGGGAAGATTGATAATCAATCTTCCTATTAGCTACAACTTATTAGTTGACCAAGCACTCCCTGATGTATAATTAGGTAACTCTTAAAAAAAGTTCAACAAAGATACCAAATTAAATGTGATATAGCATCCAATGCATTTATATATCTGGGTATTTTGATAAATTGGCTCGTATGTGTAATAAACAATGTACTCGTTATTGATACGAAAATAGGCATATTATCACTTGTGATATGTAGAATGAGTGATATATCTTTTTCCTATACATGCATTCTATAATGCGAGTGAAACTCCATTTTAATGTGAAAATTTATTAATCTAACTCCACATTAACAAAATATTCACTTCAATTTACTCCTTGTGATATGTGTAATGGACATTTCACTTTATGAGATATTGTCTAATGAGACACTTTACTCTATTATTTAATTCAGTGAGATAAATTATCCTCTAAGAATAACACATTACATAACTATAAATGTTATTAACTTATTAGCGAGCCTCATAGAATTGTGTCTGAACTTAAAATTTCCGCGAAAGCATTATTTTACGTTAATATAATATAATACCATCGTGTTGTAATTTAATGGGTCTTATTAAACCGTGTATGGTCTTAAAATTTTAAATATGTAGTAGGGACTGACTTTAATTTTTCACACTTAGTGGTGTAAACGAGTCGAGTAGTATTAAACGACACATTATTCGAGTTTGATTTGAATTTTTATCCAGCATAAAAAAATTGAATATCGAATAGTTTGATTTGATTTGATTTTCAGCCACATTCACACCTAATTAATAACTTAAGTCCTAACTGTAGATAAATGTCACAAGTTTCATAATTAATTTAAGTTCTCTGACGTCCAAATTAGACTTATTTCTGAGTGTGAAATATTCCTGAATGAATCACTTGTGGTTAAATTAAATTAAACTCCAATTCCAATAAATACTACTACTCCACTTTCCCAATTCTCAAAAGACGACTGGGGGACCCAGAGAACCAGTAACAAAAGTTCGAATGAGGAGTTGAATTCCGATAATACCTTTGCAGAAGTAGGTTTTATCTGAGAAATTTCCTTTTGAACCATACTGCTGCAATAACTGAGGTTGTAATAAAGATGAATTGCCAGAACAAAGTAGAAAAATCAAAAAGTGAATAATAATAACTGGGGAAGGGGGGAATGTAGTGGGATTTACTTATTAATTAAATACAGTTATTTATGGTGGGGTGGGGGTGTTGGGGTTGGGTTGATTTTGATGGATCGTTTGAGAAGAGATGATGCATAGGGATGGTGGGGATTTGTCGTATGCGGGGGAGGGTTATCTTATGATGATTTCTTTTTATTTTTCTTGAAGCAATAAATGGGAAAGGGACCAAAATTAAATTATATCTGGTGATGTGGGAGTAGAAGCTCCAACTCCAAAGGTATTGGACATCACAATCAAATGGGTGTAGATCCTCTGTACTACTTTTGGTGTACCACTTAAGTGTATCACCATTAATTAATTGACATTTGTGCATATGAAAATTATAATAATTCTCACATATGCATATGTCAATTAATTAGTGGTGATACACTTAAATGGTACACTAAAAATGGTACAGAGGATCTTGAGCCCAATCAAATACGTCCATGCAACTTTGCACCCATTTGATTTGATAAATAAGAAATTTTATAACAAAAGAAATTCTTAAATGAGAAATGAGTTATTGTTTCGTGCTAACTTTTTTAGATAATTTAATTTTTTAGCACGTCAGACATATTACATTTTTTGATCGGATATTCAAAAAACAAAAATTTTCATACTGTGATGATTAGTCATTTTCACTAAATCAATTGCATGTGAATTGGTGTAATCAGTTCAATTACTTTCAATAATATATAGTGGATATGAAATTTGAAGAATTACTCCTCCATTGAAATTTAAAAAGGAAAAAAAAAATACACTACTTGCAGTATATTTCATACATCATTCATGTAACAAATATACGAATTGAAAAGTCAAAATCAAGACCGAGAGAGTATAAATTAATAACTTATTAAAAAATTCCAAAATTTTGGCAAGGTGAGTGCAAATAATTTATTTTCGACATGTATCAATTTATTAAATTTTTTTATATAATGTTAACTAGAGTAGTATTTATTTTACTTCAACTGACAAAATTGTAAGGGGCTCACGTGAATTGGTGATTTCATTTGATTTTGGTTTAAGTAATTTCGGCGAAATTTTAGAAATATGATTTGGTTGAATTTGAATGTTAATGTTGTGAGTTTTAAATATTTGAGATACATGATTTAAATTGATCTTCAATGTTGTGTTTGATGAGACAAGTAAGTGATATATGTCAAGTCAACGACTTTTACAAAAAAATATCAGTGATATTTGTCAAATCAGTATATTTAATAAATTTAAATTTTTACTAAATTTGAATAAACAGTGAGTTTGAGCTTGACTTCATATTAGATTAGATATAAATAAAAAATATAAAATTGACCCCAAGTCAATCTGAATTCATATCAACCCAAAGTCTAGATTTGGTTCAAGGTTGCTAGAGCTTCTTCTTTTTATTCTTAAATTAACCTTGGTGATATCTATAAATAAAATACATTAAAAGGTGAATACCGAGTAGGTTTTTTCTTTTTTTTTCCTTGTAGCATCTTACACCTAGTGGCTAGTAGGCTAGTACATTTTACTCAAATATGTGGAGCAAGCTTTGCAGGATCTCTTCGGGAAATTCTTACCCAGACCGGGTTTGGCCGAACCCAAAACAATTACATGGCAAGTGTAATACACTTGCTTTGGGATTGGATGTAACTCCCAGGAGAGTGATCAATCACAAAGCAATACACTTGCTTGGTGGTTGGATGGGTTTGGCCAAGTCAGACTTGGACAAGAATTTTCCGGATCTCTTCTACATTTGCTCAATTTCCATTTTTAGTTATTTAATTGGTAAAAAGAAAAATATAAGTTGCCCCACGTGCAACTAAAGATTCTCCAATAAAAAACTGTACCGCACGTATCTTTCTATAGGTGTTTATCGATGAGCATTACTGAAGCCGAATTCGACTAACTCCTAATCATATAATAACTCTTTAATGTTGAAACTTGAAACTATGGTGTATAATTATATTATAAGTGGGCAAATAAATTTTGTAATGTAAATGGGCAAACAAATACACTTTTGATAACAAAAATATAGATGTAATACTAAATTATGAAACGAAAGTAGTTATTTATATTTTCCATGCAATTAATATTAAATTTTAGGCCCAACCCAATTTGCATGTTGTTAGGGCTGTAAATAGGTTGGATTCGGGTAGGATCAAGTTTGACACATATCTGGATTTATTTATATCGGATCGAGTTCGGATTTAGCTTTCTCAAGTCCATCTAAATTAGCCGGATTCGATCGGATATCGAATATTTTTAAATTCAATAAAAAAAATTATTTTCAAAATTTACTCGGTAATTTTATGATTTTATTTCATTTAGCCCACATGTTCAAATTCCTTAACTACTATTCATATTTTTTTAATGAAAATATGAATAAAGAAATAGTCATGAATGAATTATTAAATATTATCCTCTTAATTTAATGTTACTTATTCTAATAAAATATCATACATATATATAATTCTTTTATTTATCGTCGGATACGTATTTCTAGCGTATCGAATCAACCTAGATCCGTATTCGGCCCACGCATTTCGAATCTTTATAATCGAATCAGATCCATTGAACAATCAAAATTCTAATACATCGGGTTGGACTTGGATCATATACGAATTATTCGCTCCACGCATTTCAAATCTTTATAATAGAATCAGATCCATCGTAATCAAAATTCTAATAAATCGGGTCGAACTCGAATCAAATACTGATTTAAATCCGCCCCGTTGACAGCCCTACATGCCATTAATGAAAAACTTTTGTGGGCAATATTTGGGCCAAATATATCCAGTATATTATAGGCCCAGCCCAATTAGCATGGCGCCTGGGGCAGAATCGTCAATAGAGAAATATATTCTCAAATATAAATGGAAAGCAGACTCTCCTCGCCTCTTAACATCCAAACATTTTTCCCGAAGTGCCCTCTCGTCATATTCAATTCCAGTTTCTACACTTTCCCGCTATCATCTTCTGGTGTGGTTAGATACTTTTTCTCTCTCCACTGTATAATTTGTACTGCGTATGTACCAATTTGTGTGTGATTCTTGAATTCTGAAAGTTTCTTATGTGTGGTTTAATGGATTATCCGTTTTAGGTGATGTGATGATTCGTTTGGATTTTAATTTTCAAATTAAACCCATGTTTGAATTTTGGGTTTTGGGTTTTAGATAGGCTGATGAATTTGTCTTCTTGCTTCACAATTAAGCTACAATTATGCGCCGGAATTTCAATTTGTGTATCTTTTGTTCATTTCTTGTTCCTGAAGAAAATTTCTAAAGCACCTACAGTTTTGGAAAATGTTTTCCCAAGAACATAAAAACAGAGTAAATTTTGTTGTTTGTTTTGGGGTGGAAAGCTGTGTATTAGCAATATGATAAAAAAATCAGAAGAAGAGAAATTTAATTATATTGCCGTACTGTTACCTTATAATTTTGATCGCATTATTTAGATTTTAATAAAATTAACAATTTTGTATTTATTGTACAAAAAATAAGATGATTTCTGCAATGTATTTGGCTTTAATATTAAATATGTCTATTTACTAGAATACATTGTCAAATTTGAGTTTCTTGATGCTATTTAACCGCCTTGTTCTTACCTACTATCAACATTTTGAGTTTTCTTGATGCAATTTAACCGCTTTGTTTTTACAGTTTATCAACATTTTGATAGTTAATTAGAGCTTATGCTTGTTCCTTATTATAAAATCCCTTTATCTAGGTCTCCTGATCATATATCTGAGCTGATATGGCTTAAATCCATTTAGGTCAATGTACCTAATCACATCTTGACATGAATATGTAGCTTTTTTTATTTAAAATGCTGAATATTGACTGATTGATCGAGATCGAAATGTTATGTTCATAATGGTTTAGAACCATGAATTTTTGTATTTGAAACTTGTTTATATAGCTTTCACCTTGACTCTTTGTCTCTCCGTTCTAGGTGGCAATTCTAAACCGCTGCAAACGTAGAAATGGATTTCAATTCCATCAGAGTTGCTTTGGACCACGTTACAAACGAGCAAGATTCTGCTTCCTCAAAATCTCAGGAAATAATTCAACAGATTACTCAAGAAATTGAACAAGCTCTATCAAGAATAACAACACCGTCTGATCAAGATTCTACGGCCTCTCCAACTGATCATAAGTCGATCCTGAATGAATTAAAAGGCAAGCTAAATGAAATTGCTCCTCTACTTGAAGACACGCAAGAGGAGTTGGATACTGCTTTGAACGAGCACCAGAGCCTTCTAGAAGAATCTTTCATTCCAGACATATCAGAGGCTAATCGTAGGAAACAAGATTTTAATATCAGTACACTTAACCAAGTAATCGCCACCCATTTCTATAGGGAAGGCCAATTTGAACTCGGTGACAGTTTCTTGAACGAGTCCAAAGAACTCGAGGCTCCAACCGTAAGACGTTCCTTCCAAAAAATGCATCAAATACTTGAAGCCATAAAGAACCGGAACCTGGAGCCTGCTCTAAACTGGGCAAACAATCATGATAGACTTACACTGAATGGAGGTAACATTAGATTCGAAATCCATTCCCTTAAGTATGTAGACATCCTGGAAAATAGGGGATGTGTGGAAGGTATAGAGTATGCTAAAGAGTTTTTGGCTCCTTTTGCTTCAACTTATTGGTATAAATTCCGAAAAGTTATAAGTTGTGTCATATATGCTGGAAGGCTTAATTCCTCGCCGTATAAAGAATTTGTAAGCTCGGAAAAGTGGGAAGAATTAGCTAAACAATTCACAGTATTGTACTACAATGTAATAAACCAACCATGTAAGAAGAGTCCATTGAGTGTGACAATTGATGCTGGATGTCATGTTTTGCCTACCTTTATAAAAGAAGAACCTACAGATGAAATAGAATTGGATGATGAGTTCTACTTCAAATCGACATTTTTTTGTCCTGCGACTTGGGAACCAGCCGGTGCATTTAATCCTCCTATGCGTTTGCCTTGTGGGCATTTCGTGTGCTGGATAACTGTCGTCAAGTTATGCAATCCTTGGAATGACATCAAGTGCCCTGTTTGTCGTGCAGAATGCAAATACAATCAATGTTGCATGTTGTATATTTGAGATTTGTGGTTTTGTGCACTTAGAGCTGTCCACTTTTCTCACAAATTGAAATGTAAATTCACTTCTTGTTGAACATATATAGTTCATTTTGGATCTTTTCTCAAACTTCGAATGTTTACTGATTGTTAGAATTTGAAAGGAGTCGTAATGTTTTGTTGGTTTTTATGTGGAAATAGAAATATTTTAGCTATTGTTCTATTTTGAAGGGTTGATATTTTAGCTATTAAAATGTTTGCTCATGCTTTTTAGCTATGGTATTACTCTAAAATGTTACTAACACGTATACGTCTGAGGGGTTGATAGAACGAAACTTACTTTTACTAGAAAAATGTGTGCGCATATTCTTTTTGGCTATGATTTTACTCGAAATGTTACACTAACACGAATCACACTTCTACCATTTAAAAAGGCCTGTTATATTTACTCGTATTTCTCTAATTTACGGCGTATGATCAGCTCAGTGTAGGTTAAAAGTGTGGGGGAGAGGGCTAAGACCAGTACATATATTCTCAAGAATTTCACATTGTTTAGGGAAGTTGGTGAATCTGGTTTTGATTATATTGATTCATTTGCAATTGTTTTGGTTATAATGGATTATGCTATTGCTTGTAATCTTTTTCATTTATTTTAAACTTATTATAACACGTGTACAATAGCCTGCTTAAATTGTGCAAAATAGCACGGTCCATTTAAATTTTATTTTTTCCCCTAACTTGAAAAAGAAAAGTTTTAGTTCAGACTCGAATTTTCTGAGATTAGTTCATTTAATAATGTCGTTTGTTCACAAACAATCAGTAGAAGTAATAAGATCATGCTACATTGAAATATTGACACAAGCACAAGATTTAATAGGATGAACTTGATATGATGCCGAATTAAGAGTGAATAGCAAATTAACTCCCTGTGTTATTCTAAATAGGCAATTTAACTCCCTGTGATAAATAAAAGGGCAAAATACCTCCCTGTGATATCCTAAATAGGCAATTTAACTCCCTATGTTAAGAAAAATGGCAAAATAACTCCCTGTGTTTTTATAAAAGAAGCACATTGCCTCCCTCTAAATTGCTTATTAATTCATATCACAAGGAGTTAAATTGCTCTTTATTTCATTTCACAGGGAGGTATATTGTCTATTTTTATATCACGAGGAGGTAAATTGCCCATTATTTCATTTCACGGGGAGTTAAATTGCCTATTTTTATTTCATAGGGAGGTAAATTGCCTATTAGACATATCACAGGGAGTTAACTTGCAAAAAACCCGCCGAATTAATCTGACAAAAGAAAAACTTCAAGATTACTCAATGCAATAATTCATGATTAAAAGTTACTGGTGAAATACAACTCAACGTTGAGGATATTCTAAAATTATAAGTAACTTTTCAATAAAATGCATGTCGTAATATATAATAATATATTTAGTGGATATGAAATTTGAAGAATTACTTCTCCATTGAAATTTAAGAAAGAAAAAAAAAAATACACTCCGTGCAGTATATTTCATACATCATTCATGCAACAAATGTACGAAAAGTCAAAATCAAGACCGAGAGAGTATATTAAAAAAATTCCAAAATTTTGGCAAGGTGAGTGCAAATAATTTATTTTTGACGTGTATCAATTTATTAAATTGTTTAATTTAAGGTTAACTAGAGTAGTATTTATTTTACTTCAACTGACAAAATTGTAAGGAGGTCCTATGAATTGGTGATTTCATTTGATTTTGGTTTAAGTAATTTGGGCGAAATCTTTCAAACATGATTTTGTTGAGTTTGAATATTAATGTTGTGAGTTTTAAACATTTGAGATACATGATCTAAATTGATCTTCAGTGTTGTGTTTGACGAGACAAGTAGGTGATATATACCAAGTCAACAACTTTTACACAAAAAATGACGGTGATATTTGTTAAACCAATATAGTTTATAAATTTAAATTTAAATATAAATAAACATTAGGTTTGAGCAGTGGTGGAGCCAAAATTATTTTTCACCGAGGTCCACTATAAAATTAAAGACTATAATTTAAAATATTAATGATAAAAATTCAACAACAATGAAACTTCAATGAAATTAATTCAAGCTCAAAATCAAATTTGATAGAATGAGATTTTTTTTATAAATGTCGACGAAATCGTCTCATGACCTATTTATATCAACTAACAAGCATTAGATAAAATACCAATATAAATATACATAATTCATTCACGTCTCCCTCAATAATCAATGGTTTCTCCTCCTACTATAAAAACCTATAACCTGCACTTCTTTTGGTAGAATTTGTGTTTTGCACAATTTTCTAGTAGGCTTGTTTTGTGATAATGAAGATGAAAAAAAGTTTATATGAAGTTGGAGTCTCTTGATATTTTGCAAATGTTAATTCTTTAAAATTAATTGCAAAATAAAAGAATATGCTAGAGTTTGAGTTGATGTCGACTTTGTGAATTTAGACTTGTTAGCTTTATCAAACTCTAATAAACATGAACCCCTTTTAATTAGAATTTTAATTATAATTAGGGGGTCATTTAAAAATATAATATAAAATTTATATAAATAATATCATAGTACAAATATTTACACACGTAAAAACAAGTTAGGAGAAATTTTCAAGGGGGTCCATGCACGTCCCCTCCTCTTAATGTGGCTCCGCCACTGGACTCTAGTACATTTTACTCAATTATGTGGAGCAAGCTCAAGGTTCTCTTTCCAGGATCTCTTCTACATTTGCTGAATTTCCATTTTTAGTTATTTAATTGGTACAAAAGAAAAATATAAGTTGCTCCACGTGCAACTAAGATTCTACAATAAAAAACTATACCGCACGTAGGGCTGGGTAAATGGGATCGGGTTTCGGGTACCCGTCTCGTCCCGATTGGGTTTTTCCCATTTGGAACGGGACAAAACGGGTATTTTTTCATTTGGGACGGAACAAAACCCGGTCAAGAAAAAAGGGACAGGTTTCGGGTATTGATACCCACCCGATCGGGGAATCCGGTCCCGATTACATAGTTTAGTTAAAAATATATATATAATCAAGATACCTAATCTAAATCTAAAATCCAATCATTCACATCTCATTCTACGTGTTCTTCTTCTCTAAAACCCAAACATACAAGTTAATATATCTAATCAAAATACTTAACTCCACCACAGCTCAACTCCCGCCGTCTGCCACTAATCTGTTGCTCGCCGAGTTTTTCAACATATATCATCTCATAGGATTTCAATTTTCAAACTTCTCCGGTAATTTCCCTTAATCAGATCTTGAGGTTTTGATATATTTGTGAGTCTACATGTTGTGCATAAAATGGTGAAAGGCATACCAATATTGACACATAAGATCCGAGGCGGTTTGAAAATTGCATTAAACTAAAAAAAATTAATAGTTTATCGGGACACCCGGTCCCATCCCTAAATCCCGAAATTAAATCTGGTACCCGAAACTCTCGGGACCTTAATTGATCTACCGGGTTTCGAAATTTGAATTTGAGATCTCGAAACCCGATATCCCGTCCCAAAATACCCGAATTCCCGAAATCCCGTCCCGATCCCACCCCTAACCGCACGAATGTTTCAATAGGTGTTAATCGTTCTAGCATTACTGAAGCTGAATTCGACTAACTCCTAATCATATATAACTCTTTACTGTTGAAACTATGGTGTATAAATTTTTTTTTTTTGGTTTCCCAAGGGTTTAATCCATTTTGAGGCGCGTCGGACACAACTATGATGTATAAATATATTATAAGTGGCAAATAAATTTTGTAATGTAAATGGGCAAACAAAAACACTTTTGATAACAAAAATATAGATGTAAAACTAAATTATGAAACGAAAGTAGATATTAATATTTTACCATGCAATTAATATTAAATCTTAGCCCCAACCCAAATTGCATGTTGGTAGGACTGTCAATAGGTTGGATTCGGGTAGGATTAAGTTTGAAATTTACTTATGTCGGATCAAATTTAGATCTAACTTTTTGAAGTCCGTCTGAACTATCCGGATTCGATCGGATATCGAATATTTTTTAATTCAATAAAAAATTCATTTTCAAAATTTATACCGGTATTTTTTCCTAAAATAAATTTGATAATTTTATGGTTTTATTTAATCTAGCCTACATGTTCAAATTCCTTAACTATTATTCATATATTTCGATGAAATGAATAAAGAATTAGTCATGAATGAATTATAAAATATTATCCTCGTAATTTAATGTTACTTATTCTAATAAAATATTATATATATATATATATAATTCTTTTATTTATCGTCGGATACGTATTTCTAGCGCCTCGAATCAACATAAATCCATATTCGCTCCACGCATTTCGAATCTTTACAATCGAATCAGATCCATCGAATAATCAAAATTCTAAACATTGGGTCGGACTTGGATCATATACGAATTATTCGCTCCACGCAATTCGAATCTTTATAATCGAATCAGATCCATCGTAATCAAAATTCTACTAAATCGGGTCGAACTCGAATCAAATGCCGACTGAAATCCGCTCCGTTGACAGCCCTACTGATACCTTTAATTAGGGCTGTCAATGGGGCGGATTTCAATCCGGATCCGTCCGAATTCGATCCGATTTATTAGGATAATTGTCCGATTAGAGATTCGATGGATCTGATCCGATTATAAAGATCCGAAATTCGAAACTCATGGAGCGAATATGGATTTAGGTCGATCCGATCCGTTAAAGATCCGTATCCGACAAAAAATGAAAAGAAAGATATATATACAAAATGATTTATAAAAATAAGTATCATTAATAATATTTCAACGTCAATTTAAGAAGATAGTAATATATAATTCGTTTATAAATTTATTTAAACCAATATATTCATTCTACAAATATGAATATAGTAAAGAAACTTTGAAAATGAAGCTAAAATTAAATAAAATTAAAAAGATAATAAACTTATTTTAGGAAAAACACATCAATTTAACTTTTAAAATATAAATTTATTGGATCCGAAAAATATTCGATATCCGGCCAAATCCGACCAAGATCCGTTGGATTCAAAAAATCTAAATCCGAGCACAATCCGAACAAGATCCGAATCCGACAGAATTCGATCCGATATAAATGAAGCCGGATCTGGACAAGTCTGATCCGACCAGAATCCGACCCATTGACAGCCCTACCTTTAATGAAAAACTTTTGTGGGCAATATTTAGGCCAAGATTATCCAGTATATTATAGGCCCAGCCCAATTAGTATGGCGCCTGGGGCAGAATTGTCAATAGGGAAATATATTCTCAAATATAAATGGAAAGCAGACTCTCCTCGCCTCTTCACATCCAAATATTTTTCCCGAAGTGCCCTCTCATCAATATTCAATTTCCAGTTTCTACACTTTCCCGCTATCTTCTTCTGGTGTGGTTAGATACTTTTTCTCTCTCCACTGTACAACTTATATTGCGTATGTACCAATTTGTGTATGATTCTTGAATTCTGAAAGTTTCTTATGTGTGGTTTAATGGATTATCCGTTTTAGGTGATGTGATGATTCGTTTGAATTTTAACTTTCAATTAAACCCATGTTTGAATTTTGGGTTTTGGGTTCTAGTTAGGCTGATGAATTTGTCTTCTTTCTTCACAATTAAGCTACAATTATGCGCCGGAATTTCAATTTGTGTATCTTTTGTTCATTTCTTGTTCCTGAAGAAATTCACGCGGTGAAATTTTTAAATCACCCACAGTTTTGGAAAATGCTTTCACAAGAACAAAAAAACAGAGTTAATTTGTTGTTTGTTTTGGGGGTGGAAAACTGTGTGTTAGCAATATGATAGAAAGATTGTGATAAAAAAATCAGAAGAAGAGAAATTTAATTATTTTGCCGTACTGTTACATAGAATTTTGATCGCATTATTTAGATTTTAATAAAATTAACAATTTCGTATTTATTGTACAAAAAATAAGATGATTTCTGCAATGTATTTGGCTTTAAGATTAAGTAGGTCTATTTACTGGAATACATTGTCTAATTTGAGTTTTCTTGATGCAATTTAACCGCCTTGTTTTACAGTATCAACATTTTGATAGTTAATTAGAGCTTATGCTTGTTCCTTATAACCTTATTATAAAATCCCTTTATCTGATCATATATCTGAGCTCATATGGCTTAATCCATTTAGGTCAATGTACCTATTCACATCTTGACATGAATGTGTAGCTTCTTTATTTAAAATGCAGAAGATTGACTGATTGATCGAGATCGAAATGTCATGTTCATAATGGTTTAGAACTATGAATTTGAAACTTGTTTATATAGCTTTCACCTTGACTCTTTGTCTCTCCGTTCTAGGGGCAATTCTAAACCGCTGCAAACGTAGAAATGGATTTGAATTCCATCAGAGTTGCTTTGGACCACGTTACAAACGAGCAAGATTCTGCTTCCTCAAAATCTCAAGAAATAATTCAACAGATTACTCAAGAAATTGAACAAGCTCTATCAAGAATAACAACACCGTCTGATCAGGATTCTACAGCCTCTCCAACTGATCATAAGTCGATCCTGAATGAATTAAAAGGCAAGCTAAATGAAATTGCTCCTCTACTTGAAAACACGCAAGAGGATTTGGATACTGCGTTGAACGAGTACCAGAGCCTTCTAGAAGAATCTTTCATTCCAGACATATCAGAGGCTAATCGTACAGATTTCAATATCAGTACACTTAACCAAGTAATCGCCACCCATTTCTATAGGGAAGGCCAATTTGAACTCGGTGACAGTTTCTTGAATGAGTCCAAAGAACTCAAGGCTCCAACCGTAAGACGTTCCTTCCGAAAAATGCATCGAATACTTGAAGCCATAAAGAACCGGAACCTGGAGCCTGCTCTAAAATGGGCAAACAATCATGATAGACTTACACTGAATGGAGGCAACATTAGATTCGAAATTCATTCCCTTAAGTATGTAAACATCCTGGAAAATAGGGGTTGTGTGGAAGGTTTAGAGTATGCGAAAAAGTTTTTGGCTCCTTTTGCTTCAACTTATTGGTATAAATTCCGAAAAGTTATAAGTTGTGTCATATATGCTGGAAGGCTTAATTCCTCGCCGTATAAAGAATTTGTAAGCTCGGAAAAGTGGGAAGAATTAGCTAAACAATTCACAGTATTGTACTACAATGTAATAAAGCAACCATGTAAGAAGAGTCCATTGAGTGTGACAATTGATGCTGGATGTCATGTTTTGCCTACCTTTATAAAAGAAGAACCTACAGAGGAAATAGAATTGGATGATGAGTTCTACTTCCATTCGACATTTTTTTGTCCTGCGACTTGGGATCCAGCCAGTGCATATAATCCTCCTATGCGTTTGCCTTGTGGGCATTTCGTGTGCTGGCTAACTATCGTCAAGTTATGCAGTAACGATCCTTCGAGTGTCTTCAAGTGCCCTGTTTGTCGTGCACGATGCGAATACAATCAATGTTACCTGTTGTATTTTTGAGATTTGTGGTTTTGTGCACTTAGAGCTGTCCACTTTTCTCACAAATTGAAATGTAAATTCACTTCTTGTTGAACATATATAGTTCATTTTGGATCTTTTCTCAAACTTCGAATGCTTACTGATTGTTAGAATTTGAAAGGAGTCGTAATGTTTTGTTGGTTTTTATGTGGAAATAGAAATATTTTAGCTATTGTTCGATTTTGAAGGGTTGATATTACTATTAAAATGTTTGCTCATGTTTATTAGCTATGGTCTTACTCTAAAATGTTACTAACACGTAGGGATCACACTTTTAGCTATTATGCTACGTCTGAGGGGTTGATAGAACGAAACTTACTTTTACTAGAAAAATGTGTGCGCATATTCTTTTTTGGCTATGATTTTACTCGAATTGTTACACTAACACGAATCACACTTCTACCACTTAAAAAGGCTTGTTATGTTTACTCGTATTTCTCTAATTTACGGCGTATGATCAGCTCAGTGTAGGTTAAAAGTGTGGGGAGAGGGCTAAGACCAGTACATATATTCTCAAGAATTTCACATTGTTTAGGGAAGTTGGTGAATCTAGTTTTGATTATACTTACTGATTCATTTGCAATTGTTATAATGGATTATGCTATTGTTTGTAATCTTTTTCATTTTTTCTAAAACTTATTATAACCATGTACAATAGCCTGCTTAAATTGTGCAAACCATTTAAATTTTATCTTTTCCCCTAACTTGACAAAGAAAAGTTTTAGATCAGATTCGACTTGTCTGAGAAAATTACATTTACATATACATATGTTGTGATTAGTTCATTTAATAATGTCATTTGTTCACAAAACAATCGGTAGAACTAATAAAATCATGCTACATTGAAATATTGACACACGCACAAAGATTTCCTAGGATGAACTTGATATGATGCCTAATTAATCTGACAAAAGAAAAACTTAAGATTACTCAATGCAATAATTTATGATTAAAAGTTATTGGTGAAATGCAACTCAACGTTGAGGATATTCTAAAATATAGGTAACTTTTTAATGAAGTGCATGCCTTAAAACTTTATTTTAATCCTATTTTTTGCTCTTTAAATGGTTGTACTTGCAATTGAAAATTGACTTACCCTACCTATTCAATAAGATCTCGTTTATTTGGGCTGAAATTCATTGATCCAAATGAGCCCAGTGTTTGGTTGGGCCATGTTTAAACGTGCCCATATTGGTTTTTTTCCATTCTTTCTAGTAAAACAAAGACACTCTTTTAGTAAAAAAAGAAAAGGGAAATATGTTGAAGAAAAGATTAGCGATTAATGATTCTCCTTGATTGGAATATTATTTAACCACAAAACAATCATCCAAGCAAATAAAACCTCCAGAAAAACCATAATACAGTAAGTTAAAATTAATGGCACATGTTTGATGGATGCCTAATTGAACTAACACTAGACAAAAAAAAAAAAAAAATAGAACTTCAAATTTGTAGAATGCTCAGTATTCTCGCATTAAATTTTACTGGTCACAACTCAAAAATAGCACACTAAACACATGTTGTTGGGTACAATACAACTCAACATCATCAATAATTCGAAAAAAAAAAAATGAAAAGTCGTACTTATCATTTTTTTTATTATCAATGACCTCTCACATGCTTGAATTTCTTGCGTCGTTATACCTTGATTTGAACCTTAGCCCTTGTCCTTAACGTTTTTCTTAGATTGTACATCAAATGATTAATTTAAAAAAAAAAAAACACACCCACAATTAACATCTTGTTCTATTAAGAAAAATTGAAGATTATAATAAAGTAAAAAACAAAAAGCTGAGACCCCTCATAAATCCTACCCCCTCGATCTCAAGGTTTTACATATCATTTCCTTTTCATCAATATATGCAACACATAGCTCCAAATCGGACGTCGCGTAGCTTCTTTTTGCTATTTCCACACCTCACGAAAGGGTGGCTACAACTTCTTTATTTCTAAATATTTCTAAATATAATCAACAATATATGAATTTTTTTTCCTTTTTGATAATTAACAATATATGAAAATTTATTTATACATATTTATATCCTCTCTAATTCCCACTAAAATAAAAGGCAAAAAAGAAAATAGACGAAATTAAAATCTTGCATTCTCGAAGCCATGTAAATCACTGACTCTATTCAAGGACTTCTTCATAATGGCTACTTTAGCCAGCCGTTCAGCCGCCCTCCAAGCCGATGTCGGCGTAAGCGGCTCAGCTTTCTCCTCAGCTTCTCTCTCGTGGTTGTTCCTACACCGCGGCTGCACCTGATCCTGCCTCTTCAAAATTAACTCCGCCAGCTCAGCTTCAAGCCCACGCACAAACTCCTCACCCGAACCCGACTGCAGAACAAGAGCCCGGGTCGAAGCCAACATGTGGTGGGCCCCAGCCACGTCATTCCTCTCAACGAGTCTCCTACTCTCCGCCACAGCGCGTGTGGTGATAAATAAGAATCTGAGTCGTTGGATGTCGCGCGTGGATGATCCAACGGCGCGTGGACGCGGAATCATGAGTGGTTTCTCTTTGTCGTATATTGACTGTTGAGTTGACGGGTCTTTGTAACTGCATCGAACGGACAGCAGGCGATGGGACCCACCAAATGATGATGGGACTTTTAATTCTATCAACAATTCTCTTTCCTCTTCCGGATAAAAATCACCAACCCGACACCAGTTCGACCCGGACCCGAGAAAAGCGGGTCTGCCTGCGTATGAGTAAACTGCAGAAATCTCACCCGGAGCAGAACCGGCTACAAATCCGAGCTGAATCTTAACCTCTTGGATTGAGAAACTTAATAAATCGCTAATGCATTTAGCGATTGTATCATCTGGTGGTGCGTAGAGACACGCGCTCAGGTTTACAGAATGGAGTGGTATTTCCGCGTTTGAGAAGCGAGTTGTGGACACGAGCGAACCGTTGCGGTGTCCATCGGAGAAGAGAAGGATGCTCGCGGCGGAGTTTACTTCACGGCGGTCTTCTAGAACCTTCGCCGCCTTCTTAAGAGAGTCAGTAGGGCTAGAAACGTCGCCGTCTAAAGCAATCACAGCATCAATAATCCTACGCGCCGCCCTCTTACCGGAGATTGTCATCCTGCGGAGCGGCAACAGTCGTTTAGAAGTGGAAGAATAGGCCACAATTGACAATCGATCGGCGGCGGAGAGAGAAGAAACCACCAATCTCATCGCTTTTTTCATAATATGCATCTTTTCTGCTGTTATACTTCTCCCGACGTTCAATACAGTCACCAAATCTATCGGAGCTCTGCGTAACGGTGCAGCAGGAGCTTTGACTCTCAGAACGACGGCGTACGTCTCGGTCGTCTTCCCAATCGAAACCACCGCTGCTTCAGACAGCAACGCAAACTCAACATTTCTTATTTTCTCTACGGGTCGGGTCGGGGCAACAAAAAATCCCGGAAACTCCTCGTTTTCCTCCTCGGTCTCATCCGATTCGGGTATTGTATTGAACAGCGCACCCGATGTGGGAGACGAGAGCGGTTCGTCGTCATTGTACACCTTCAAAACGCATCTCTTATCGTTCTGTGGATAATGATCTTTAGCTACGGTTTCAGATCTCCTCTGATCACAGTCGTTGTTTAACAGATGCATCTCTTTCCATGTTGAGTTGCAGATTGGGCATGTGAGTGAGCCTTGCTTCCTCACGTGCGCCGCTATGCAGGGGAAATGGAAGCTGTGGCCGCACTCCGCCGTGAATATCGCCGTCCCTTGTCCCGTCTTCACACTCTGCACACATATCCCACACCTACTCTGCTACAGGTAATCAAACTAAAATGATTAGCAAATGATGAATTGATGATTAAAATATATTTTAAATTTTAATTAATAAGTAAATTTTATGTATTTACCTTTGAGAGGCTTTTGTTGGATTTGAGCAAGGAGAAAGTGGATGGGGAGCGGGGTGAAGAGGGGTTGGAGCGGTGGAAAAATCGTGGACTGTTTTTTGTTTTGCAATGAAGTTTTGGGCTCTGCGGAGCTGAGTTGCTCCTCGGTGGCGCCGCCGCGGTTTTGCATCGGAGGCCTGTGGGGGAGGGTACTTCTTGTGATTGTAGATGAGGCGTTGATGGGTTGGAAAAGAACCCACCTAATCTGGAGCTAAGTTTCGGGCTTGGATTCGGGTCGGATTTGTATTTGATGATTGGTGAATCTTGTCCTTGATCCTTTGGGATTGATGTGCAAAATGCTCTTCTCCATCCCAAAACCATTCTTTGTTTTTTTTGTTTTTGTTTTTGATCGGGGTTGTAGAATTTTGTTTGTGTTAGATTGAAACTTAAAAGATGTTTTGTGGAGTTGGAGAATGGATATGAGAAAAAAAAGACATGAAATGGTTATTGCCAAACAAGACAAAATGAAACAAATCAAGAAAAAGAAGGAACAAAAGGTGCCCTTTTTAATCTTCTTCTTCTTCTTCTCTTTCTCTCTTTAAAAGAATCCTTTTGTTTTGTTTATATCTAATTTCTCTTTCAGTTGTTGCAGAGACAAGAAAAGGTAACTGCAAATGCTACAAAAATGATTGAATGTGAAATGATACTCTGTTTCTATACCTTTGAACCTTATTTAATTATGGGAATCTGATTTTTCTTTTTAATAGTATTTGATTACTAGAGGGAATATTTAAATTGTGGGGGTTATGGGTTTTTGGTAATAAAAAAAGTGACCGGCAGGTGAAGGTTTGTATTAAAGTCAACCCGGGTGGGTGGTGAGGTAAAGATGACCTGAAACTGCAAAAGGGATTTGTGTATAGAAGGGAGGAGCCCCTCTGGATCTGCACTTTCGCCTCAAGGTTCGGCAGCTTACCACTTTTTGCTTCTTTATGGAAATATTTACTCTGCTTTTTTGGGATCTTTACTTCAACCCAACTTGATATGTTATTTTTTATTTTTATTTAACTTTTGCATCTACATTTACTTACTCAATCCATGTGACTTACTGTTCATATTAAAGTTATGTAGATTAAATTGCCAAAATATAGTTGTGGTGACGTGCACATATTTCGGAAATTAGGTATGGTCAAGTTGTACGTTACATGTCTAAATGATTCCAGTAGTAGTGTGGGACATTACATTGAACTTGATTTTGAAATTGTATTTGAATTTAATTTGATTGTTAGATGAACCGTAATTGAACAAGCTCCTAAAGGACGGATAATTCAAACTTATAAATATGTATTACGAAAGGACAAACAAACTTTTATTGAACGAAAAATCGCATGCTGGCTTTGCTATTTCTTTTAGCCTGCATGGGCAGCTCAACTGGTCTCAGAGGTGAAATTTGGAACAAGAGACCAATGATCGAACCTCACCAGCGGCAGTGTGGGAGCAACCTCTCAAAAAATGAGAGAGGCTCCTTGTGCGCAGTGAGCACTGGTCCAGCCTCTGTTGCCGGTTGAATCACCATGATTTACCTCCTCTCACAATCCCATCGGGCAGGGGGTGAGAGGCGCCCAGGGTGAGCGATTTCACTTTTTGGAACAAAAATCGCATGCTGGGTAGCTTTCATTAATTACCATTCTTATATACGGACACCTGATTGAGAGTACATATTTTACATGACGCTAGTGATAATAATCGAAATTATATGAACACATAAAAAATAGTTTTCATGGTCAAATAAAGAGAGTGGACGGCCTTCAAATATTTTAATACTTGAAAAAGAAAAGATAGTATGACTACATCATCTTTGTTGTGGAATGTATCAGTTTGAGCTCGGTCATGATCTGATGACGGGGTTAATATTAATTCTTCATTAGTTTCATATTAGTAATTTACATATTTCTTGTTTTCATATAGATTAAGAAACATTATGGTGCACCAAATTCAATTCTTTTTACCTAGTTTAAATGTTTTTAGTCTCCCAGCCTAAATCACTAAATCATGATAACACAAAAAAAAAAACATAGAGATTTATTTTAGCCTCTCATGGTGATCAACCACCATTTCAGAAAATCCTTTTTTTTACACCAAATTTTTGATGAAGGAATTGAATCTCCACCATTCCATCATTTCACCATTTTTACACTAAATCCTATAATTATCACCAAATATAAGAAAAGAAATAGGATTTGGTGTAATTGTCCCTATTTAATTAATTAACATCTAATTGCGTGATTATCATCTTATTGACATATTTATTATAAGTTATATATATATATATATATATATATATATATATATATATATATATATACATGGAGTATATGTTATCTGCTTTTATTAAATATATACACTAATTATTATTAATAAAAATAAATATTCTTTACAATATTGTTAATTAATTGAATTTTTTTGGTATAATTATCAACTAATTATCATTAATCATTAAAATGAAATAAAAGACAACAAATCCTTTAATAAAATACATAGTAATATTCTTTATATTATTGTTAATTAATTGTATATTTTTTGGTATAATTATCAATTAATTTATGATTTTTATCAAATAAATACACTAATTATCATTAATAATTAAAATGAAATAAAAGACAACAAATCCTTTAATGAAATACATTGTTAATAAAACGACAATAAGCTACATTTATATTATTAAATCTATATAATACATGAAAATAAAATACATGACAACAAATTTCTTAATTAAACACCTAGTTTGTAATGTTATTTAATTAAGCAAGTGTTTATGTCATGTTTTTATTATATTTAAAATATTTTGTAATTGTAAATAACACTTTAAAATTGATAATATTGTGTTGACAATTTAATGAAATAAAATTATGATAAACATCAAATTTATTATTTGGTGATACATTTGGTAAAATACTATGGGATATTAATCCAAATTTTATTCTCTGAAAATTGTGAAATATTATTATTTTATAATTTGATGTAAATTTTAATTAATAAAAATCATGGGAGGTCAAAACTTTTGAGCCTTTATGAAACTATGGTAATATAATACAGGATCAGTAGAGATTTAGGCTACAGTTTATTAAATTTTATTTTTTATTTATTACGATTATTGTTATTGTTATTGAAGTTGGTAGAACGGCCTGATTTTGACTTTTATATACTCCAGTTCTGTAAATTTTAAATGGACAGGGGCTGGTAGACTTGATTGCGGCCATGATGACCAATAATTCTTCACTTGTACAGTTGTAACATCACAAAATTCATTATTAATTTCAGCATTAAATGGAGTAGTAATTACTCTATACTTACTGTAGGATATTTACACAAAATAAATATTACAAGATAGTACTATAAATTAACTGCACACCATGCATTTTAATTATAGTTAGTATATTGAGTACGTAACTTGTAATCATTAATCTACAATAATTATTGCCTGATAGACTTCATACTCCACTAAGACTTTGTATTATTGGCTCCAATAATACATTTAGGTGAATGATTACGGCTAAATTCAATAGAATTCCACTCTTCTAAAACAAAAAAAGTGATATAATAACATACAAAGGTACGGCAAAAATAATGCATATCATAAATAATTAATCAGTTTGATCTAGGAGTATATTTTATTGAACATTTCTTAAAATCAAAATCAATTTTTTTTTTCTTTCTCAAAACTGTATTTTTCTATATAATAATTAATATATAATGAGAGGTGAGGAAATTTTCATGATAAATATTTTCTTACCAAGGAAGGATCACAATCAATTACTATCAAAATACCAATGGTAACTTTATCCAGTAAATTTGAGAAAAGTTACTGTGTGACAAAAGACTGAGGCATAGTTTCATAGAAAAACCAAATACTGGAGTAATAAATATGGGATTTTGGAATCTTTTGACATTTATTAGTCTCCATCGAGGCGCTGTAATGTGTTACCAGGCTATTTATTGTCCCCCACCTAGCTCATAGTTCCCATAAATCTCACTGGCGAAGATAAATAATTTTCACCTTCAACACAATAAGTGTGGGTAATTTCTACTGGCTAAATTCCATTTCAGTACTTAAAATGTAAATTTTCACTTTCATATTAACCAACAAAGAAATATTTGGGTTTCATCTAAGCCAAGCAATATTATTTTCTCTATCCGTTTCAAATTAATTGACACACTTTGTCTTTTCACACAAATTAATAAATTTAATAATTAATTATTTATTTTAAACAAAATATAAAAAATACCCTTTTAATGACTGTTTTTGGTAATGTTATTGATTTTTATGTTATTATGTAAACTTAATAGTAAGATAGGGTAAAATTGGAAAAAATGTATTGGGAATTCAAAAGTGACAAGTAATTTGTAACATGAAAATTTTGTAAATCTGTCAATTAATTTAATTTAAACCAAAAGGAGTATAGTACCCTGCTTTGTAGAAGTATCATACAAATAGCTAAGCAAAATGTAGTGTTTTTAAAATCGGGTCGGTCATTGAACTGGAAGTCCTACTGGCTAATGGTTCGATAGGTTAGATCGAGTTGACTACTGGTTCGATCGGTATAAACCGGTGTGACTTTATTATTATGTAATATATATATATATATATATATATATATATATATATATATATATATATTTAAAATACAATTATAATTCAAAAAAATTTTATCATTCTTTGTCAATATAATTTTTTTTCATGCAAATAATCAAAATGTCTTAAAAATTAAGATCAATGTCAAAAATATAAATCTCAAGTATCCCTCAAAGATACATTCATTCAAAATAAGACAACAAAATTAAAAGTTCATATCATTTTCAAAGTTTTGGATTGTTCATTTGGATTCTATTGTTGTAAGTTGATATTTATATGGTAATTGATTTAATTTCATACGCAAAATAATATTATTCACAATGATGAGAAAATGGTTATGTACTTCTGTATGTAAAAAAAAATGTAATATTGCGTTGATTGTTCCTCATTGATTGTTAAGACTCTAAAATAATGAATGTTATTCCAATTAAAGTATATAAATGTAATCCTATTAAATGTTAAACAAGAGTTCAAATAAATAATCAAAAAATCTCTAAATTTATAAAAAAAAATGAGAAAATTAAGTGAACCACTGGTTTACCGATTTTGGAGCCGGTTTTATCGGTTCAAACTGGTTAATTTGAGGACTGATTTTTAGGGATAAACAGGATCGGATTGAGGAACGGTTAGCGATTAAATCGGGCCAACCAGCCGGTCCGATCAGATTTTAAAAACACTGGCCAAATGCCTTAGATCCGGTGCACCTTACTTGAAACTTATAAAGTTATTGATCATTTGACATCTGTTATATATTTCTTACGCATATATAAAGTTATTGAATTAAAACTTAACATCTTCTCCAAACTCAAATAGAGATCATATCTCAAAATTTTAAAATCCAATAACTATTAGTATTTATTAATATTTTCCTAATATTAATAAATATTTTTCTAATATTGATCATTTGACATCTGTTATATATTTCTTACTCATCATTTGCTTTCAAATTCAAATATCTTAAATCTTCACAAACCAAAAGAAAGTAAGTTGTGAGAATTAAAGACCATTTCCCATAAATTGGGTACGTGTCTTTGTACCAAATCACATCACAATAGTTTGCTGGTACTTCATGAAATAGGGGTTTTCATGATGTTTATTGTTGAAACAAAAAGGCATCACATGAATTTTATTTAATAAGATTTTGGATAATTTTTATCTAGAGCTAGCTTTTAAAGTTGAATTAGATCCAAACAGTAAGATTTAGCCAAATCCATATGAATAAATCTTTGATTTATCTACAAAACTGATCGGTGATAATTTTTTATGACGACAATATGGAACTCCCTCCGTTTCAAATTAATTGACTCATTGGCAAAATCTTCATGTTTAAAATTACTTGTCACATTTTGTTATCCAATGCATCATTTTCCAAGTTTACCTTTTTTTTTTTAATTTCTAGTTTACACAATAAAGTAAAGTGCACAAGGATCAATAACATTAATCAAAATAATTATTAAATAAATTATGTTTGATATTTTATCTTAAAAAAGTGACTTATTCTCAATATTTGTGAAAATATCAAAAAATTGGAAAGGGAGAGAATATGGAGAAGCACATGAAGATGAACCTGAAATTAGGTTAAATATTTGCAAAACAAAAATAGACAAGTAGAATGTGGTCCATAAAATTTGTAGCACATAGTATATACTCTATATGTTAGAAATGTGACAAAATAAATAAGTGAGGAAGTTGGCGGTCCGTAGATCAACACAGTACAACTGAAAAAGCATCACAGACGGGACTTTTCACTCTCTTGTTTGATTAGACAATTAACACTAACAGTGCTGCTATGCTATGCTACTATATAGTACATAGAGTAGAGTATAGACCCTCCCCTATAACTCCTTTGACTTAACGCCGTTAACTCTACTGTCAGGGTTAATTTACCATATACCAGTACTGGGGAGCTGCAGGTGTCCACACCCCCCTCTCCCTCACAGTAAAAGTAACTTTTTAGTAGTACTAGTATAGATCTTCTGAAGGGTTAAATTATTGTCCCATAATTACTACTACATCTTTTTTATTAGCCTTTTGCTAATGACGAAAAGGGATACTCCTCCTTTTTGTCTTCTTCTGGTTGTAGAGTTGGTATAAAATAAATTTGGCCATTAAAGATATTACAAAATTGGATGTAAGATTGAATGTTTGGATTTTTTTAACTTTTTTTTGTCTTCAAGGGTTTAATATTTTTGAAGGCGCGTCAGACATATTAAGTTGGAACATCTCCCAACATGAATTTAAATCTAAATTCGATACTTTGTAGCGAATGGTGCTCTAAGGCCATCTCCAACCCGTAGGGCTATTTACAGCCCTGGGGTGTCAATCTCCACCCGGGGAATCTGCACCCCCCTGAGTATCATCTCCAACCGGTAGGGCTATCTCCTCCAATTAATTAAAAAAAAAACCTTCCCCACTCTCACCTATATTATCTATAATAATATTAATAATAATAATAATAATAATAGTAGTAGTAGTACCAATAATAATAATAATAATAATAATAATAATAATTATTATTATTATTATTATTATTTTAAAAATAAGTAATATTAATTTAAATATGAAAATGTATAATAATTAATTTTAGAGACAATGATAATAAAATAATAATATTACATTCGGGACAAGAAAAACAACAAGGATTACATGAAAATAACAACGAAATTGCAATGATGAAGACAACATTGAAAATGCAACAATACAACAAAAGTAAACAACAAGAAAAATGCTATATATAATTAAAATATTTTGTCTCAATTATACATTGAACATTAATGCTATATTAGGGTTTAAATAAAATTAAAATATTTCAAATCAAATTTTAAATGTGGCTAAATAAATTATTATTTCATAGACAAATATATAATTTTAAAATATTTATTTGAGTTAATTATCTAATTTTATTTGAGTTCATTTTCATTCATAATGTGTAAAATATTTATTTGAGTTAATTATCTAATTTATAAATAAATTTGGCTACAAGTTTCTATAATTTATAAATTTTAATTTGTACTAAAAATTCAACAAAAGTGATGTAGCTCAAATGGTAAGGAAGTCAAGTTTCACAATAAAGGTTTCGTGTTCAAATCTCAATTGTTACAATAATTTTTAACATTAAAAAAATAAAAAAAAATAAAAAAGAAAATCCATGGCGCCACCTGATGCAATGTGGCTGGGACGCGCTAATCAGCCCGAGGGCTGTGGGCTGGACGATAAATCGCCCAGCTTTGGACCGCCCAGTATCATCTCCAACCCGCGGCTGGCGGGCTGGCCCAAATCGACCCACCCCCAGCCCGGGTTGGAGATGCCCTAATGGAATCCGACATGATTACGTAGTCTAGTTACATATTCAGTCACAAATTAGATATAAACAACTTCAAGAGTCTATACACAATATTTTTATGGATATATACCCAAACTAGGTGCAAATAATTTTGACATAAATCTCAATTCATTGGCGAAGTGGTCTATTTCCTAAGTTTTATGCACCTACAACAGCATAATACTTTATCCATGCTCATTTTGTAGTCTCATTTTGATTGAAATAAAAGAAAATATTCGTTATAAATAGGGAAGAGAGTTGATATTAATATATCCTTGCTCAAGCAATAGTTGGAGCAGACAAAACATTGTAATTTGGAAGTAATTATTAAATAATTTGAGGAGCAAAGTGTGCAGTCAGAATAGTGGAGGGTCCAAAATAAAATTGGACATATACTTTAGGACAGTGGGGACAATTAAGAGGAGTGAATTAAAGGTATGGGTGGAGCCCCATATAGCCTAGGACAGTGGGGACAAGGGATCATAAGCATTGAATGCAAAGTCAGAACGTCGTCGTCGTTATTGTTGGTGCCATATAGCCTAGTGTTATTGCCAGAGCACTAATTGTTGGTGCCAGAGCAATTTTTTTATTATGACTAGTTTACCCTTCATTATTATGTGTGTCAAATAAAAGTTAATGAATGTATTTTCTCTTTCTTTCTCTCATTTCTCATTGCACGAGTTCCTAACAAAGTCAATTCATTATTGTTTTGTAAATAAACCCAAACCACCTTTTGCCCATATTATTCTTATATTTAAATATGTTTGTGACTTTAATTATTATTTTATAAATAAACTCAAATTATCTTTCATTCATCACATGCATTATTTGATATCTAAATACATTTTTCACTTAGACATATACAATATTTAAATTAAGTTTTTATTTCTTTGGGAAAAAGATAACAAATTTCACTCTTTTCTAAAGCTTTCGAATCCTGAGAAATCCAATAGTAAACGTTCTAATGAATATAATGACCAAGTACGAAAAATAGAATATGGTTGTTATATATGTTTATTGTTTGATCAAATTATAGAGTGATCAATTTCTTGGTTTCTATTTTTATTTTTTATTTTCTATTCTATTTACATCCTGACGGGGGTCACAATAATATAAAATATACCTATGATATATGGATACTCCATTAATTTATAGAATATAGTGGATGTTGGGTATTATATTTCATACCACGTTCGATACGTAATAGAATAGTCACGTGGAAATTAAAAATAAAATAAAAACAGTATCAGACACAACTTGAAGTTGTGTCCGATATGTTAAGAATACATACGTGATTCTTGTTTAATTTTTCAAAATTACAGGGTATAATTTATATTGAAATTAATATTCCTTTTCTTCTATTGTTCTAATTAAAACTCATAATTCAACCACCAATTATATTTTTTGTGAACCGATTCTTTCATTGAAAGATGATAATCAAAGCTTAGTCTTCAATTATATAATTAATTATATTATTTAATTCATTTTCATGATGTATTATATCCTGTTAGTTTAAAATCAATATTATGGTATCTATGTCACATATTCCGTATTCGTATATCATAGGCATAATAATAAAATCTGTTAGTTATTATATTCATAAACAAAATTTTATGATGATAATACATAATAAAATAAATAAAAACATTTTTGATAATTAATAGAATAAATAAATAGCTTAATAAAATCATTGTTGATTGAAGAGTACACTTCTTGAAAAACTAAATAAAAAGGCACACATATTTAGGAAGGCAATTAAGGAGAGAGAGAGAGAGAGAGAGAGAGAGAGAGAGAGAGAATTAATTCTTAAATGCAGGCTCTAGCACTTGGAGGGGCAAATTTGTCAAGTAATAATATTTGCTCTGGCAACAACACTTTGTGCTCTGGCAATATCGCTAGCCATTTTTAAAACATGCTGCGAGAAATGTCGGTCAAATTTTATTTTATTCTGTTGGTGACATGGGTCGGTCATTCATACTTATTTTTATCTACATGTATTATGTATCATTATTTTATATGTGGATGTAATGGTGTCAATGAATCTGAGTCGAGTCGAGTCGAATTGTGGTAAACGATATATCATACAATGTTCAGATTTGACTTGCACATATATTGAGTTTGAAATTACGATCTAACTGATTTATATGTTAAATGAATCAAGTTCGAACAAGGTTTTATTAAGTAAGTTCAAGTTAAATATTGAGTGGCTTATTATTTTTACATGATTTTTATTAAATTTTTTACTTTTTGATCAAGAGTTATTGAAAAAAAAATTTGTTCAAATTTGTTTGATATGTATTACGAATCAAATTCAAATGTGTTTCTATGGAATAAACTCGAATTAAGTATCGAGTAAATTAATTTAATTTTCGCTCATGTTTACACGATATGTAAACGATAATTAAAATAAGTAAAATGAAAAAATTAATGGATCATGTTTTAGATAATTCTGAAGTCAAAATAAAATAAAGGAAATTAATTGGATCGGTGAAGTTTAATAGGGTTAAATACAATTTATCCCCATAAGTTATGCGGGTGTACCAATTACCTCCTAAATGATTACTTGCAAGTGTAACAAGTACCCTCATAAAATTTTACTGTGTAGTGAAATTACTAAATGTTCCCACTGATATAAAATGAAGTCCCGGAAATACCCTTCAGTAACCATTTCATGAAATTGGACTCATAGATAATAAACTTATATAGAAAACTAATTATAGACCAACCTTAAGTGATTAACCATTTGGTAAAATTGCATCCATATCCATTTTTCTTCTGTAATTCAATTCTATGAAATTCAAATTTACACTTGGATGAATAATTCACTACAACAAAAATGATATTTGGTGGCATCAAACTTGATGGCATTTTGAAGAAAATGTGAGAAAAAATAAATACAGTTACATTTTTTAATTTGTCAGGAATTATAAATGTTAAATATACTATTTAGTGATATTTTAGTATTATTATGGCATTTTATAATGTTACATCTTGTTATGATAGTGACATTTAACTTTTAGTCACACCGCTACAAATGGCTGTTTGGAAAATGTCGTTATATATAAAATGTCACTAGCAAAGTGCCACTTGTAGCGGTGCGGCTAAATGTATCAGTGTCACAATTATAGTTAAAAATAACATTATAAAATATCAATATAGTATAAAAATGTCACTAATCAGTAAAATTAAAACTTATAATTTGTGGCATTTTTAAAAAATATGACTATATTAATAATTTGTGACATTTTCTTTAAAATATTATCAAGCATGGTGCCACTATAAATCATATTTGTTGTAGTGATTTATCACAACAAATTAAAGAAAATTTGAGGCTCCATTCATGAATTAAGGCTCCAAAAAAGAAACTTGGAAGTAATAAAGAAAAAAAACTGGAAGTAATAATTCATGAATATTTAAACTTATAAAATTCATAAAAAAATTTATGAATAAAAATGGAGATATTACTTCCATTCCAACTATCACAACAAATTAACTTTTGAACAATTTTTTTATCATCAATGTCATACAAACTAGTGCAAGTTTCAAACAATTACAATAAAAATAACGTCATGTAATTGTTAGAATGACGATATGAATTTCGTGCCGATTAAGAATTCGAAAATTTTAAATAATAACGGAGAAAAATAACAATTGTTCAAATAATAATGGAGGTAAAAAAAATTTGATTGAATATCATTCAAGCTGTAATTCCCTTTTAAGTAAAGTGAGAGCAATTGCTTAGCATTTGTCTCCAATATTCCTTAGCAACACTTCCATTCTTAACAATATTTTCTTAGGGACGGTAGAGGCTGACTTAGCCAATTCTGCATGGGGCAGAAACGAGCGCAAGGGGCTTTTCGGGGCTAAGTGCCGTACGGGACTCTTTGAGAAAGTTAAGTCCGTGAAAGTTGGTATCAAAGGTTTAATAACAAATATAACTATATAATAATAGTTTAAATAATAATGATTTTTTTTTCTAGTACCAAAAATATTCACAAGAAGAATGCAATTGAATATAAAATACGAGATGAAGAACAGTTTTGGTATGAAATTAAATTTAATAACCACTTGCATTTATAAAGGTGGAAGGTACTTATCAAAATAATAATGGGGGGAAGGTTAATTTGGATAGAAAAAAATGTAACTTTTACTACATGAGGAAAGAGCTATTGCGACGTCGGCAAAGCCAATATTTCACTGTTACACTAACGAGTAAGGATAATTGTTAAACTTAAAAAAAAAAAAAAAAAAAAAAGGATAATTGTTACAAGTAATAATGTAGGGATATTCACTATCACATTCACAAGGGGAATAATTGTTCAAGTAATACTATATAGATACACTCCATACTTTAGGAGGCAAATTATACTTAACCCAATTTAATATTCACAATGGAGTAATAAATCATAAGTATAATTAATAAATTATTATCTGGACTAAATATTCCTTATAGAGTACATACATTTATTGCTCTTTGCCATTAGGTTATGATATGAATCAAACAACTTTATTGAGCAATTAAAAAATGAAACAAAAAATAAAGAAGAAGATAAAGAAAGAAAGAAGAATGAATGAAATATGAAAAGACAAATACTTCATTGTTAAAGTATATTATAATATATTAAAAAAAAGTATATTATGATATTTGACTCGTTTTCAGTATTATTCAGACAACTTTATGTTATTAAATCAATTTGTTGTATTGTTTTCATTTGTAATTGTCTGACGCACTAGAAGTTGAAAAAATAAAAATGGATGTTATGGTTGACCACAACATGTTATCCATATGAAATGTAGAAAAATTGATCCTTTCTTCTTTCGAGTTATTGGAAATAGTAACTAATTAGCTGTTAGAGTAACAACTGGACATTGGGCGGGGTGAATATATATATCTTTCCCATTTATCTTAATTGTTCGTGAATTAAAGTGTTTTAATAATAATTTATTATATAAAAATTAATTAAGTGCTTTTGATTTCTTAGTTTTGAAGCAATGCAAGTAATTACCTAGAGAGACATTTTTTCTTCCATTCTTGAATCCATTGGAGAGTAATAATAAATTATTTTTCCATCTTTAATGAAATTATTAATGTAGGAATATAATTTGGATTTTGGGAGAAATCTAACACGATCACGAGGCCTAGATAATTATATATGTTCATTTTACTTGGTTTTATCTTATTGAAATAGATAATTTAATTTGTGGATCAAACAATTCATATATTTATCTGACCATATAAAACTATCAACTTCATAATAAAAGATAAATCAAGTCAAAGAATAATTTCTATAGCATTCAAAATTAAGACCACTTTGTACTTGTAGCACACAGAGATGCTTGAGACTTGCCTTTCTCCAAATATACAAATAATAAACATCAGAATCATATCCAGGATTTCAATCATATATAATTAAAATTTTACATGTTCTAAGTAATTAAAGAACATGATCTCTCTCAATTTGTTAAGCATTAACACATGGAGCTACCTTTGACCATACTCTAAATAATAATATTTACTTAATTACTCAAATTTCTTTGAATATATATAAACAATGGCAGCATTTAGTCCTTCCTTAATATTATTAAAAAGATCGCAATGTGATAACCAAGATGTCCCATTTTCTTCTTGACGAAGAAAATGATTGATGATTGTTTGGATTTATGCAATTGGTGTATATTTTAATCCCACTAGGAAATATTCTAGTATATTGCATTTAGACTAATAAAAGGCATGTGATGTGGACACTCACCAATTCTGGTTACGAATTAATGAATAAAATGAATTGGAACAAGTGCCAATAGTCATTTATTATCCATTTTTCAATGCCTTAAATAATAAGGTGTCTTGGTTCGGTACGCTTTTGTATCCTCGGGTTCTTTTTTTTGATGTTACGAGTGTTAAGACTGATGCAATTTTGAAAGCTTTTTTTTTCCTTGCTCATGCTAAATGTAATTTTGTTATTTTTGGAAGTGTTTTACTCAATTATGTTCTTATGATTACTAGTCAATCCCCCGTTTTGATTGGACCAGCGAAGCCGATGCGACTCATGCTAGGAAAATTCTTCTATCTTGGCCCAAGTGGAAAGTTAAGAAGATTTCAAGACTCGGCAACAAGGCCACTCACAACCTTGCAAAATGGGAAAAACTTTGTAATTGGGAGGGTTCTATCCCTCTCTCCCTCATCCCCGTTGTTTTTGTTGATTTTTGTTTTCCCGAACATCCTAGAATTTCTGTAACAAACTTATTTTCGTGTTTTAAAGGTTAATCATTTGATTATTAAAAAAAAAATCACAAGGTGTGCAATATTGACTATTATGACAAGTTTTCTTAGAGGAAAAAAAGAGTGGTTTTGGAATATACATGATTTTTTTAGTAAAAATGTATTTATTATAAATTTTAGCTATAAAATTGAAAAGGTTAAAACATCGTCTGTATGAATTTTTTCGCATGATCCTGAAAAAAACATGCGATACCAATTGATGGTGTGTCCGAACATGTGAACCTAATTGTTAGTTTGATTTTGTTACCAATCTTTGAAAATATTAACTTAGAACCGTTCATCTAAAATATGAAAATAGTTAAATGTATTTCAAATATGAGGTTTTTCGTAATTGTGGAACCTTAAATTAAATTTTCTTTTTTAATATATAAAATTATAAAATGGTAGAATCTTATTTATTTGAAGAACTTGTCCGCCAAAGTAAATCCAAACAGCAATTCACACCTTTTAGCAATGCATGATGATTTTAGCTTACATGGAGTGGGTGAACTAATGTATAACACTTTTCATTAAAATTGTAATAAAGTCATTTAAGTTTGAGAGTAAGACTGTAAGAGCATTTCTAACCACCTACCTCCTAGTGAGAGTAAAAAAAAAATATATATATAAGTCATTTTTTGCTATTCACTTTTTGCAACACGCTAATCATTTTTACTATTTCATTGTTTTATCAAATATTTAGTTATATAAACATATGTAAATGAAAATGTTTACAAAATACTTTGTACAACCAATGCTCATTTTTCATTATGATATTCCAAGTCATATTTTAACAACTATCTTCGATTTAATCTTTATTTCAATAGTCATATTTTACGACTATATTCCAATCTAATAGCCATTTTTTATCGGCTATATCTCAACAGTTATAGTTTGGCGGTTATTTTCACATAAATATGGATGAGAATAGAATTTTTTTCTCAAGTCATGAAACGTCGACATGAGTTTGCATTTATTTTTTTAAGATTATTCTTAACTTGTGCTTTTAAGATGTGTGTTGTTTTCTAGGTTAGCAGTGTTTCTTTCTTTTATTTTTTTTGTTAGGTACAAGTTAGAAGTGTTTGTACTTATATCGTTGTAACTTGAATATCAACAAATTTCTATCAACGTTGTTTTTGTAAATTAAAATTGCAGTATTAAGAAAATACTACTATAGATAAGTCGTAGATCATGCATATATTATAAATAAACAATAAAAGTACATATTGACTTATATATAAAAAAAACAACCATTACTAGTGAAAACACACATTACTTTATTGTATTGTTTAATGAAGTATATAGTAGAGAAAATAACACGTTTTCTGAATTTATAGTGAAGTTACAAATTTTCCCCTGAACTTTAAGATTTTGCACTTTATATGCTGAACTTATATTAATATTAGAGTTGCACATTCTTCCCTAAACTCTTTTCGGAGCACTTTGTCGGCCAAAGAGTTCAGCGAAAAAGTTCTAGACAAAAGTTCAGAGTGAAAAGTGCAACAATGGTGTAAGTTAAGGATGGAAAGGGCATATTAGCTAAGGAGAAAGCGCAATTTTATAATTTAAAACTGTTATTTTGCTTCTATAGTTAAAAAGTTTACATGCTTGTTCTTCAAATGTCAATTTTCAACTAGAAAATCCTCGATTTCAAGTTGTCAAGCTAATTTTTTTTTTTAAATATTTTAACAATTTGAAACCTCATTTGAAGGATGTAATGCAAAACTTGCAAGATGAACATAAACATAAACATGAAAGTATAATGTATGCTCGATTTTATATCCATATCCCACTTTGTAATGTCTAACAAAATATTTCCATATATTTATATTTGTTAATTTTGACTATATTTTATTACAATTACACATTTTGAGTTATAATTGGTTGCAAAGAGATTTTGCCCGTAAACTTACATCAAAATGCACTTTATCCCTAAACTTACACCCTTGTTGTACTTTTCACCCCGAATTTCTGTGTTGCTTCCCTGTTAGAATTCACCACATGGATTGGGCTAAGTCCACTTACTTGGTTTGGGCCTAACTCAACCTCAAAAGCTAGCTTGTAAGGTGAGGATTGCCCAAGACCTTATAAGGTGGACTTAACTATTGTTTTCAACCAATGTGGGACAATTAGTCTCAACACTCCCCCTTCACGTGTGGGCGGTCAGAATGTGTGGGTGAAACAAGCCCAACACGTGACATATGAAAGCCCAACCTTATGAATTTGCGACATGTGGGTGAAGATCCAACACACGAATAATGACACTCCGGGCCTTTGTTAACCGGAGGAATAATGACACTCCAAGCCTTGAATAACTGGAGGAATAATGACAACCCAGGCATTTGTTATCTGGGTGAAGTGTGTTGGTAGATAATGAAGCCCATCATGCGAACAAGGAGGAGCCCATCACGGAAGGAGGCGGCCCACTTTAACCTGGGGCTCTGATACCATGTTAGAATTCACCACATGGATTGGGCTAAGTCCACTTACTTGGTTTGGGCCTAACTCAACCTCAAAAGCTAGCTTGTAAGGTGAGGATTGCCCAAGACCTTATAAGGTGGACTTAACTATTGTTTTCAACCAATGTGGGACAATTAGTCTCAACATTCCCCCCTCCCCACTCCCTGAACTCTGGCTGGAAAAGTGCTTGAAAAAGAATTGAGGGAAAAATTGCAACATTAGTATAAGTTCAGGGTGAACAGTGCAAAACAATTAAATTTGGGGGAAAGTGCACTGACTGTAAATTTAGGGGGGGAAACTGCAATTTTCTCTTAAGAGTCTTTATCTTCTTTTAACATTGTTTTCGGGTGGCTGAAGTGCGGTTCACTAACCAAATTTGGCTAACTAATTAATTTCCTGATCTCTAGTTGTTGAGTCTTTTTCTGCACTGGCTATTAATAAATGAAAAAAAAAAAAAAAAAAAAGGGATCAGCTAGTTAAATTGCCATTTTTAGACATGCTCACACAAATTGAGTAAATAAATTGTTTTGTTCTGTATTTGGCTTAATACCTTGCAATTTGTTTTTATATATATATGTAGATGGGAAATTCCTACATATATCTCATATTAATTAGACATGGATAAGTAGAAGATATAGTTTAGAGACTAATTGTTGTCATTGATTATTATGAATTAAATGGGTTTTAGTGGTTGACATTATAATTGGGTCACATGTCATGAACTCAATAAATCATACATAGAAATTATAATCCATACCCACCAAACTACTCCATAATAATTTATTTAGATAATAAATGTAACCAAACAAAAAAAAAAAAAAAAGAAATTCAACATCTATAGGGATGTAATGTAATGCTCCTAGAAGAGTATCTTCATTTCAAAGTGGAGCCCTTTTTATTATGTTAATTTCTTCTTCATCTTCTTCTTATTTTTTTAAAATAATATAGAAAATGATTTTGAGTTGGAGCAGGAAATTAATTAGACAAATATGTACAAGACTCAACCTCTGCTCAATCGATAAAATCCATATATGATTACCTCGTAATACATAAAGGACACAAATTTGAACTAAATTAATATGTCATCATATTCATTCACGATTTAACCACTGCCGATAATGTAAAACTGACAAATATATTATGTAATTAAAGAATAAAGCTACAAAAAAAGTTCGACTCTTGTTGGATCGATTAAAGCTGGCTTGGGAATAATTTGTTGAACAAAATATTAACTTAAAAAAAAATAATCTCCAATTCCAGATAAAATTAAATCAAATTTGAATGAATAAACTCAACTTGTTTATCCTAGAGGTGAATGCGGTTGGGTTTGAGCGAATTTGCATGAAAAAATCAATCCAGACCCAATATGTGCGGGTTATCAATTTTTTAAATCACACCCGCATTTTATTTTCATAAACCGCCCGGCGCCCAATTCCGATGGAATGAGTTTATCCTATGAATCTATACTTTTTTTTTTTTTTTTTTATAAAATATGAATCATTTAAGTTCCTTTGATTTTTCCTATTAATATACTTTTATTTAAATTGGATCGTAAAATTTAATGCAATGCCAATATAAAAAAATTCAAAAAGTATAACAAGACAAAACGTGTAATCACACTTCTCTCATACATCAACACTTAGAAAATATCTCTCAACTTTTGTAATTTAATTTTCATCACATACAAACATCAAGAAGAAAAAAAAAAGGTAATTTTATTCTCAAATTCAAAATACTAGATCTATGCAAAATAATAAGTATTGGGTACAAACTTTTTTGAGTATAGGGCTATAAAGCGATGCAGTACTACAGGGTCCCCTTAATTCCCAGATAATTGTTGAACGGATTGGAAAGATAAAAATCAGTGCGACAATATAATTTGGTGTGCATGAAAAGAAAAACTTTATGAATTAATTAGAGAGATTCTAATCCTAATCCCCAAGGTTTTAATGTCCAATTAAATTTCTAGAATTAAACTAAAGGCATCATGCATTATATGGTCTCTCTCTGCCTTTTATGAACCAAATAATTTCACTTGCCGAAACTAGGGCTGAGCAAACGGGCCGAACCGGACCGAACCGAACCGAAGTTCGGTTATGGCCCGGTTCGGTCCCAAAAAAAGATGGACCGAGTACTGGACCGAAATGATCGGTCCGGTTCGGTACAAATACCGACCGGTCCGGTTCGGTCCATGTGTACCGAAATAAAAGACCCCCAAATTCAGTTTTCTCCAGTATTTTTTTTTTTTGCCCAGATAAGTAGGGTTTCCACCAATATTCACTCCTAAACAAAGAAATAAAATCCTTCTCTCTTTCCTTCTTCTTCGCGCCGCCGTCTCCACCACCCCCACTACCACCTTCCTTCGACCACCCTCCTCCGCCGATCTCGCCGCTGATAGTCTCCCTGCACGTGGCTACGTCATCTTCGCATCTTTCCTCTCCACAAACACAAACTTCTCCGGCACCCTTTGTGCCCCACCCGACTTCGCCTCCTTAAACAACCGCCGTCGCGCCTCTCCGTCTCCCTCCTCTACCACACCTCTCAAACCGCCTATCTCCTCTTCTTTTCTCTCTCTCTTTCTCTCTCACGTTTTCTCCTACATAGGAAGGATTTATTAGTGGAGAAAAAAAGCCCACTGGAGTTGGTGTGAGGGCTTGGGCGGCGGCTGGAGTTGGGAGAAGAAGATGAAGGGTTCGAAAATTAGGGCTGGGGTTGGGAGAAGAAATGAAATCGGTTTTGGACTTTGGGTAATAGGAAAAATTTGGGTCTTTCCAATCGGGTATTGGGTATGGGTTTGAGACTTTGGGTGAAAGAAAAAAAAAATATCCTAAGTGGGTTCGGGTCTTCGGTTCGGTTCGGGAAACCGTCGGTTTTTACCGAAAACCGAATAGATCCTGCTTCGGTTCTCACGCTATAACCGATTACCGAACCGGTTGGCCGGTTCGGTAATCGGTCCGGACCGAACCGTCGGTTCCGGTTCGGTTCGGTCGGTCCGGTTTGTTTTGCTCAGCCCTAGCCGAAACCTTGATTAATTTTATGATATTTTTGACCTAAAAGTATTACTATAAAATTTCAATTTATCCCTTTCTCAAAGGCCCAATGTACTAGAAAGTGGTGGATTATGATAATCCAATTATCCCCACCTGTTTATTACCGTTATTCACCAATAATGTTGGTGATGATCATGAGAATGTTAACTTTGACTTTGGTCAAAATTAAGTTGTTGAAAACGGAATTTGAAATCTCAATGTTATATAGGTTTGTTAGATTGAGTAACTCCAACTAAAAATTGACAATAATCAAGTTCAAAGTTATATAATTGTAGAAGAGGTCTTTCAGGATATGGGTACGTAGAAAATTTGTATAAGAACTGCATCTAGTGGAATCATAAACACGAGTTCTTGGTCTCAAACTGATTCTATTCATTCTTGAGGAAATATTTTTTATGAGATCGACAAAATTATATAACCTAGCTAGTGTCACATTTTGAAGTCACAAGCACATATGAGGCCTAAGTGAAATCGCAAATCCATTAATTCCGCTAAGATTTTTATTTTTAGGATCAAATTCAATCAAGATCGAGTTTCTGATCCATATGTTCTCCATCAGACTTAGCTTCACTACATTGTTATGTCATTCACCTTGAGCACATCTACATCTTGTGCATCCAATCTATGAGACAACATTCGTGACAGAATGTCTTTTTAATGCATTTAACGTATTCTGCATGCAAAGGTCAATTTATGATGTGTTATAACTGTCCAAGATTAATAAGAATCTAACAACATTATACTGATGTAGGCCAACATATATATATTTATATATATTGCATATATTGTCCTTGCCTTAAAATTGTGGTTTGGGGTGAAAGACGTGAACTAGTACGACCAAGAAATAATGGGCGGGGAGCATTACAATGTGGCAGCTTAGGGTACGTACATATATGTTTAAAAACTTTGTAATGGTTAATGGAAATGTTTTCACGAGTTTGACACTTCTGACAAGCATTTAAGGTGATTGATAGCTAGCTAGGGTTATAACGGAAATTTATCTAATATAATCGAAATCGACAAACCTAAAATATATTTAGGTGACAAATGTAATACATGAACTTATATGGTTGTTAGATATCACTCATAAAACAAAAATTAATCACATGTAAAACGTGATGCATGTGTACCACTTACGTGGCAAATTCCTAAACTAGGAAGACTTGTCAAATTTCTAAACGTGGCTCAAGTACAACCGTTGATCTCAACCGATACAGGAGGATCGATTTAAGTCATTGGAGGACTAGTCAGGACAGTGACATGGCTCGAGTGTCATCTTTGAAATCTACCCATGAAGACCAATCAAACTCCTTAGTCAGCATGTATGATGACATGGCTCGAGCACCACCCGAAGAGCGAGCACTAATGAAGGTCTTCGATTTTGATCAACCCCATTAATTGTGCTCAATGTTATCATATACTAATACATGCATTAATAAATACATGTCGTTGAAGGTTGTTGTACAAGGATCAAAGAAACTATTAATTTACTTAAATTTTATGAGAATACAAGTTTTATGGGACAAAATTACCCTTAAAAACTGAAAGTCATTTAAAAAATTTAGGAGTTCAATCATATTAATATTAGCTAGAAAGGATAAAATTGTCAAAATAGGATTAAAATCTCTCATTAAAACGACTTGTATTATTTACTAAATGTTGAAGTAACCTGAATTGAGCTCTAACCTGAATGACCAAGCAACTATATTGGATCCAAGTCATTGGCAGGAAGAGAAATTATAATGTTAAATAAAAACCAAATTAATATACGTGTAATTCTTTATAAATCATGATCAGAATTTTTTTAAAACCTCGTAAAGTGGTTTTAATCCCCCCTCTGCAATTAAGACATTTGGACTCGGGCCCATCGAATTTTTTTAGTTCAATTACTATCAATTTGTGAAGGAAGTAACTAGAACCATTGTAGGTTGTTTGATTAATTATCAGGAAAGTGAGGAAAAAGTAGTTTTAATTTTCCTACTTGTTTGGATAGCAATTTTTCTTCAGCTTTTCTAAGAAAAAATTGATATGAAAAAATTCTCTATCAATTCGGTGGGAAAATTCTAGAATGAAATGCAAAAATATCCATTGTGCTTTGTCTAACTATCAAAATTCCCCTTGTGTTATATTTATTACCAAACCACCCCCATACTTATTTATTATTAGGTAAAAAAAATCTCAAGCCATAATGACAATTGTACACTTCATCAAAGGATGCTAAAACACTCATCTTTAACTAAATAAATATCAATAACCCTCTGTTAACTTTGAAAATTAGCAATAATTCCCTTGTTGACGTAAAAAAAATTGACAAAAACCTCCCTATAATTTATGGAGGAATTTGAAATGAATTTTTTTACTAATAAAAAGGAACACATGGGTTTTTTTTGCTAATAAGAGGGGTTTCATATTTTACTTAAATCTTAATTATTTTATCTATATTTTTTTAATATGTCTGATTTAGTAATACAAATGAACTAAAAAAATATCTTCTATTTTAAAAAATGTGATTATCCATACAATATCTTTGATTGATTATACATTTATATTTTCTCAAAAAGTAGAACTAATATGTCAAACCAAATCTTGATACAAATATTATCAGACTTTTGTCAAAGATTTATAATCTTTCAAGATAAGAGATAACAGAGACAGCAATAAAATCCCACTAAAAAATCTTGAATCCATGCAATCTGCAGCAAAGGGTAAAAGTCCAATCACAATATCATATATGTTGTCTGATTATGGTAGGTATGATGATTAAAATTTGCACTAACTAGAAAATGATTAGAAATCAAATTAGTCAACCATTATCACTTCTGATTATGAAAATAACAAAGATTCCCTAAAATCTTAACCTAGCTAGAAGCTTAAAAGGTTCAAAAGGGATGTCAACGTTTTGGCCATAAAACAAGATTAGAATATAAAGAATCTCAATTATTTGAAATTAAGTGTAGCTTCTTAAGGACTTTTTGGTAGCCCAATCATGATTGAGTACCTAATAATTAGACCAGATTCATACAACCAGTTCTTAGCTACTCAGCTCATTTGTTGGCCAAAATTGGACTGTGTAGATGTTTACAGCCCAATCTTCATTTTCTTGTTTTGTAGCCCACTTCAACTCCATTTGGCATCCACAAATTACAAAATCTAATAATCTACCAAAAAAGGATCGGAGGATATTTCATGAATACCGGGCCAACATTATTATTACACACGAGCCCCCTATTAATACCAGGCAGCAAAACTAAGAATTGCGCCAAATCGATCAATCTGGTCGAATCAAATTAAATAATAGAACCAAACGAGTTGATTTAATTTAAATGTTTAGAATTAAAAAATTAAATAATAGAACCAAACGAGTTGATTTAATTTAAATGTTTAAAATTAAAAAATTATGTAGAACTTGGTCACAAAAAGTTAATTCCATTTGCTATCAGCCAACCTTTCCTCGAGCCCCTATTTTAGCCTACCGGAATACGCAAAATCTGAAGTATTTACAACATACTTGTTATGGCATTGGAGATAACTCTTAAAATAGTTTTCAATCAAAAAGTAGATGAAATACACCTGCCGTGTTTGACCAATCACAAAACCAATTCAAGTAAGAATACTTCTTTTTAATCATGATTTCGCGAGACTTAAGATAAATCCATTTAATAATTATTGTCGAGCACATTAAATGAATACCGCCACAAATACAGATTTGAACTTCAGTTTGTCATATATGTACAAGTTATATACCTTCCACTAGACCCTATCCATGGCATTTTAAGCTTAAGCTATATGAATAACTGAATATAGATGTTCTAATTCGAACCATGAATCTTGTACTAAAGATGAACGAAACTCAGAACTCAACTACAACAAAACAATACACAATTTCTGGGCAATCAATTTCAAATAGTAGAGTAACAAAACACATCTAATAAGTATTAGATCACACACATTCATTGACACAAAGTACTGGAAAATCAAACTTCACAAACGCAAACATTTAGTATATAGCTGCTATCAGACCAACTAAAAATCGTAAATTAGGATAAAGATAAATCATAAATAAAGACGTGGCCACAAACTGCACAACTCCCATTACAAGCCATTCTGAATGTATCAATCCTCACTAAAGAATCATCTGCTTTCCAGTTCTAGGTCATTCCACGCTGAGAAGCTAGTTCCGATTCTTAGATTTCTCCACAGCCCTGGGAGCTGTATACCAAACAAAATATAATGGGGAACTTGTCGACATTTTTGTATTAATAAATGAGCAACAAAGTATAATATTTTTACTGGTGTAAGTAAATGAATTGATTGCTCACCTAGTCCAATAGCATCAGAGCCTTTCATAATTTTGAGCCTCTTGCATGTGCCAATGAACATCCTAAAATAGAACCATTAATCAGTTACATGAAACTGTTAAGAGTAGGTTTCAATGTTGTTAGTTTCATACATGTGAACTTAAGTTTGCCAAAACATTAAGGTTCCAACAAATGTTTCGAACAAAACAGAAAGCATAGTTGCCACTAAATTGCATACTTAACATAATGTGCAATTAAACTAAAAAAAAAAAAGATCAATAACCTTATATTATTTTTCTTTAGGAAAAAGAGAAATTGCTTAAGTTAGCAGACTAACATGCCTTTCAGCTTTATTTCATAATAAGAGAAGTAAAGAACACAAAACATGAAAACTGAGCGAAATAGTGTCATCGAGTGTCACAAAGTTTCCTAGTAATTTTATTATTCATTTCAAACTGCTTACTCAATAAGTCAATATTTACCCATGATGTATTGGATGATTTCATAACATTACCTATTATTTATGCAATTCTACTAAATTCTACCTCGTAATTTAAAGAAAGGCTGGTAATGCCATAGAGTTTCTGAAACAATAAAATTGATCTTCATTGTGTCACATGAATACCTAGCTAATTCCTCTCTGAAATTTAGGGTAATTTTGCATGGATCTAAGAAAAACTCCAGCACAATGTGATCAGGGGGAATGTGATCTTAGGCATATGTGATACTATCAAATATGTCTTCAGTGAACTTCAAAAAAGAATTGACTATCTAAAATGATTATGATAAATAAAAAAATTCTAACTTGCAAGTCCTACTAGGTGAAAGTATTTGACTTGCAAGTCCTACTAGGTGAAAGTATTTGTACTTTTTTCTTTTAAAATTATATAAACATGTTACTTTATCAAACAAATGGTTTCCAATAATCCAGACAACGGCATTTAAGCATGACCGTCAACATTAATCTAAAATATTTGCATCATTGTATTTTCATTTCTTAGACATTTCAGCAGCAACCTCGTTATCTTACTACTCCCTTTTTACCAATAACACATGAGACGTATTAACAGTGTCTTAGATATTGAGTACAAAACTTACTCCCATGGGACATCTCCAACAAGCATCCAGTCCCCATCCTTATCTTCATAAGTCAGCACATATTCTGACCCATGCAGAAGATCCCTCAACTTAGTCTCACTCATCACTTCCCTGACCGGAGCTCCTTGCGGTCCACATTGTCCTGAAATCAGAACAAGGTCATATATCTTTTAACAGTTAATGTTTGAATCTACATCAATTAAAAGTTTACCTAGAGTAAAACAGCTGAACATTTTCTCAAGTGCAGAAGAAAGTTCTTTATATGTGGAATATGTTCTAAGATCCACCTTCCTCAGATAAGGAGCACCATCCATGCTGACTTTGACAAAAAGAGCACCAGGACCTGGTTTACCATCAACTTCATCATTGTTCTTCGAGGTTGTGGCCAGAGTATTTTTCCTAAAAGATCTGATAGGAGGCCAACCAACAACCTGTGCCCTGCAACACCACAGACAATAGAACAGTGACAAGTCTAAGAGTACAAAGCCCGCTCGTTCAACAACAAATGTCAATTTTTACTCTCATAAATCTATTCGGTCTTTAAACACTTACTTAGAAGCAGGTACGCTATTAGTGTTAGAACCATTCATCTTGTCATTAGCTTCTCGTGGTTCTTTTGCAGGAACCTCCACCTTAATGGATGGCTGAGCACCAGATGACCTGTTGGTAAGCATTACATTTATCCCTGCATTACCGCCTAACTTTGGCTGTACAGATTCAGAACCCGCAGCATTAAACATCCAATTTCCATCACTGAATATGGAACTTTTGGGTTCCGAAAATCCATCCACGGTGTCCGAGAATCCTCTTTTGTTTCCAGAAACAACCGTTTTCTGTGACAGTAAGCAGATCCCATCCTTTGAAGGTACCAGTGGAAACAACTGCTTCTCGTCAAGCTTTCCCGAGCTTAGCAGTGCAAATTCTGAATCTCTGTCAGGAGATTGAGATCCAGGAAGACCAAGCCTCAATTCTGTGGCTTTCAGGTTTAAATTCTTCTTGTTCTCATCAGCTACGCTTGAGACTGCAGAGCTGTCAACTGAGGAACAATCAGACAAACCAAAATAGTTGCGTTCTTTCAACCCTGATATATTCTGAGAAATACAGTCTGCAGATGCTGAAGAAGCCATCAAAGAAACATTACACTGACTGTGCCCCTCAATCCCCAATAGTGGTGGAGACATCAAGTTAAATATTGTACAATGTTGAATAAATCTGCAAAATCACACAGGTTATTTCACTAGAGGTAACTTAAAAATCATCGAGAAGATAGTCGTCAAGCAGAAAAATCCTTATACTCAGGTGTATATGCTACTGAATTATTGCTCCTAATTGAAACGGATATTTTTTAGGCGCAGAGGATAATAGTGATAGTCAAATCATCAAAATCTCAGTAAAAATATAAACTAATTAAGAAACCCCAGGATAACACTCAAATTTCTAACCCTTGGAAATATTTCTAAAGTAGAAAAATCGGTATTACCATGCACAAATGAGGAAAATAAAACATTATGTTCTTTCTTCTAAGAAATAAACACTAAATCGTTTAGTTTAATGGACTAACAAACAGTTTAATCAACATAAAACCTAATTCTGAGATAAGAAAAGAAAAGAAAAAAGTAAATGCAGAAATGTTATATGAGTATATATCCGAGGAGATCCAGAACACTAGCAGCAAAAACTATACACATATTATCAGTAAAGAAAAAGGACGAACTGAAAAATCATAAACACAGAGAAAAATTGTAAGATCTCAGCTGAATTTTAACACTATCAACCTCAGAAAACCAGGATAACAAAAAAATTCATATGAAAAACATTTACATGTACAAAAACAGAAAAATCATACCTGAAGATCGATTTGTAGTACCGTAGCAGAAGTAAAAGAAGATGAGGATTTGAGAGCTTTTGAGTAACTGTGGGTAAAAGCAGGAAACGCAAAGTAGAGAGAAGTTTTCAAGGTCCGTCCATCAAAGCAGAAAGCTAAAAACAAAGCAAAGTGAGAGAGAGAAAAAAACTCCTTTTGTTTTTGTTTGGCCGAGAAACTCGAAGCTCTAAAAATTAAAACGCCACCCCATGTGGCAAAATTGAAATTATGACGACAAAGTTGGGTTGTTATGTAAGATGGTTTGTATCAACGGCGGAGATTGGTTGTTGAAAAAGGATCGTAGCCGTTGAATACGATCAGAGAAAAATTATTACCTGTCGCTCTTTGCAGGTGGTAAATGGTGACAGCCAATTATGCCTTTTTACAGTTTCGTGATGACAGTTCTTCTGTTGGCTCTTTGCTTTCTGGTTCATGCTAATATGGAAATTACATATTTAACCTTGAGAGGATATAGTTAATGACATATGCACCCCCTTGTTTTTTGCTGTTTGGCGTTTATGGATTTTGACTTGAGGTGAAGAAATAGTCCTATGTACACTTTTGATTCACTATTATAAAAAAAAAAGGTCATGTACTTTTTGCTAGAAGAAAAAAGTATTTATTTTTTTACCTAAAGGATGAAATCGCAGTATGAAAAATACAAGTAAGAAATTATATAGAGAAAGGTACTTATATTTTTGCTAAAGAACTAGCCAGTTGTTTGTAATTATGAAAAAAAGAAAAAGATGTAGACAGTTGTTTGTAATTCAAAAAAAGAAGTAGCCAGTTTGTAATTATCAAAAATAGAACTAGCATGTTGTATGTTTGGAATGATTCCGAGGAATCTGCTATTCTAAGTGGAGCATGAAAATAACTCTATTTCTGTAATTACTATATTTATTCTATTTTTTTCAATTTACTTTGCAAAAAAAAAAAAAAAAAAAAGTGGAGTATGAAAATAACTCTACCTTTTGTAATTACTCTACTTTACTTACTCCATTGTTTTCACTTTACATTAAGGCTATGTTTGATTCAAGGATTTCAGTGATGAAAGCGCTATGGAAATTGTTTTTCCTTGCATCCAATGACGCAACATTGAGCTTCTTTTATTGTTCATTTGTATTTTACTTATCATTTTACTCATTGAAATCCATAAATCAAACATAGCATAAGAGATTCACGTGAGGGAATTTTTTTCTCAATTTTGGTGAGAGTCAACTTTTTTGCAGTTTTTGGAAAATTCAGCTCATTAATTAGAAATGCATACCAATTTACATGTATGTCCTTGTCAATTTGTTATGCAACTATTCACTTGTGGATTGTTCAATTTTTGTTACAAAAAGTTCACTTGTGCATATAACTTTTATCTGTTATGATTAAAGCAGTTGGAGATCTGAATTCAAATTTGTAGATAAATGTTTTATTTATCAGAAAACATAAATAAATACCAAAAATTACTATACTTAAATATATTATATGTTTCGTAACAGCAGACTTGATCGCATCCAAAAAATGAAAAAACAAGTCTATAAGTAATAATCACTCTCGATAAAAGAGTGCATTTACCTTGTAAATAGTTTTGTAAGGTCAAATTCGATTTAAGACAAAAATCATGTATTACTTGATTATTCTCGATTCCACCATATAATATAAAAAAAATATGTAACTTTGTTGTGCATATATATGTGATTCCTACACGAGTTTTTTCCTCTATTTTCCTCTATGAAACATGCATATATTATTATTATTGGAAGATGATGTAAAAAGATAACAATAATGTGAAAGATATTATTTATATCCCACATATTTTCAATAATGTATTACAATAGTCATTATTGTATGCTACATTGGACCAGAAACCAACTGTACGAAGTTTTTTCATGTAGCCAACTTGTTTAGATTACTTAGGGCATCTCCAATCCTAAGTCATTAAAGTGGGTAATCAAATACTCATTTGAGGACTGCTACAATGTTTTGGGGCCCCTGCAAATGTTTTTTATTCCAATGCACAATCATCAAAATGGAACATCAACTTTTAAAAACAATTAAAATTAAGTCAAATTGATACTAAAACAAAATTAAACCCATTTAGAAATGCAATCAAATATAAAAACCAGACTAAAGTGTAAATTATAAATATTATATCTTGCTGACTTTTTATATTATATCATGATAAGATTTTTGAATGCCACGTATCGCTTTGAATTCAAATATCAAGATATATGATCAGATTTCTTATCCATATAATTTTTTACATTTTCTTCTTTTGTCTCTCTTTTCGATTTCAGATTTGAATCTTTGTAACTTTTTTTTCTCTTTTCGTTTTAATTTTATGTATTTTTTTTAGTTTAGATCTATATTTGTAAGTGTAATTTTTTTGTTGAAAGTGATTTTAATTTATGCAAAAAATTTAAAACGGATCTTTTTCAAAAAAAATTGTTATCGTTGTTGAGTGTCAAATTGGCCATTGGAGTGTGAAAAATTTCCCACCAAAATTTGGGATCAAGAAGAATTGGCCCTATCTTTGATGGCAAGAGGTTGTTGACATCAATTTCATGGCTGGAATAGGGCCTCCATTGGAGCTTCATTTTTCTGATTTCAGTCCCCAAATTGAAAGTTGATGAGTTTGATGACCCATATAGAGTCTCCATTGGAGATGCCTTTAGACTTATGAATCTGATAACAACAATGTACATCATTATATTGCTACGTGTCAAACTTAATCTCAGTAATATATACAATTTAACAATACACTTTACAATAGTATAGTTGGTTGTGGAACGATAGGGGCAATACGGTGATTTTACATGCCCCATTATTGAATATATCGCCTAATTTTACACTAATTTCCAAACATGAAATTATTGTCAATAGATTTGTGTTTTGCCTAAAAGTTTGATCAAACAACACGTCAACTTATTACGTACAATTTCTATTACAAGGGATTGACAAAAATACCCTGTACTCTATCCCCACATGGGTTGCTTTCACATGGTTTATTATCCTCATAGAATCTTTTGCCCATAAGAGCCGTCTTACTAGGTCCACCATTTTTTAAACAAGGGCTACTTGGGAATAAATTAACCAATTGTGGAATGTATAAAGAAACCATTTTCAACACCCATTTCAATCTTTATAATTTCCATCTTGAAAACTTATCAAAAATATTTTCTCAATTAAATCAGTCAAAGTAATCTAATAAGTTAGGCAATGTTTTCAATTTTCTATTTATAATGTTTAAACATATGAACAACGATTTAAATATAAGACCCTATTTGGAAGGATTTTAGCTCGGTTTTAAAAAATTAACTAAGGCTTCGGTGAAATTATTGGAACCTCATTTAGTTAGGTTTTGAATGTTGGCTTTTGTGGTTTTGAAAAATTGAAACCTCACATAAATTAAGTTTGAATTTTGGGTTTAGGAAAAGAATTTAGATAGTATGTATCAAATCGATGTCTTTTTTTGTTTTTTTTTTTTATAGAATTTGGGTGATAAAAATAGATGAAAATTGTCTAATCAATGTTTTATAAATTTCAAGAATTTAGTTTTAGGTTTGTGATGACTTTTGTCAAATTCCATTAAGAAGAGTTCTGACTCAGTTCATGGAGACCGGACTATAACCCTTCCAAACTGGCCCTAACTCCTCTTTTTATGTAACAGTAATAATGCCAATGAAGATTTAGTCCTCCTTTTCTATGAAAAATCCTAACTTAAAGTATCAACTCAAGATAAAATGGATAATAGATCCATGATAATTTCTCCAAATAAAAATAAAAAATAAAGGATAAAATTGTCCCACACAAATAATTTTCGACTCCGTTAGTACACTATAAAACCACAAGCCAGAAGATATGGTAAGAAAATTGATATCCTGCGAGTATAAATTATTGTAACATATTTTTGAAGGATAAAATCTACCAAAATGTTTATGGTTCACCAAATCAATATTTGTTACAATTTAGTACTCCCTCATCCCCTATCTTTTATTTGTTTGGTTCTCTTTAAATGTGACCGGAAATTTTAAGTAAGAATTGAAATTTTTTTTTTTAATATGTTTACATTTATATTTCAAATGATGATTGTTGAGAATCAATTGTGTCAAATATGAAAGTGTAATCTCAAGAAAATAAATATGTTTTTTCTTGACATCTTAAAAAGATAAATTTAAGACTGATGAAATATTTAAACTTAACTAAACAAATTTTGAAAAATTTGGATTGTGGATAAAGATGAAGGGCATAAAGGGAAATAAATTTGGAAGGTGGAAGTCACGCAAAGAGGCATTATTAGGAGAGTAGGATTAGGAAGGGAAAGAAGGGGACAGAGGAAAACAAGGGGTGAGAAATATTGATTGTTTTAGGGGGACAAGAAAGCGGCATTCGGACTTGATTTGCCGGGTCACCATAAATCTCTCTCTCCCTTCTCGTTAACCTTTTTATGACTTTTTCATCATTTTATTGGAAAATTCTTGTTCAAGCCTGGCTTGGTCAAACTCATCCAACCACCAAACAAGTATATTGCACTTACTTTGTGATTGGTCACTCTCCTGAGAGTTACATCCAATCTCAAAGCAAGTGTATTACACTTGCCATGTAGTTGTTTTGGGTTCGGCCAAACCCGATCTGGGTAAGAATTTCCCCATTTTATTTTAAATTGTTAACCTGTTTTTAAGTTTTTTTATTTTTTTATTTAATTTTTTTTTATTGTAACAGTTCATAAATATGAGTTATGATAACTAACAGGTAGCGAACTCATGTTCGAATCCCAGTTGGAAGAGGTACCCACATTAATGTGTCAAATCCACTTCGAAATGAATTAAACCATTGGGAAACAAAAAAAAATTATAAGAGTTATGATAGTAAAATTGATATTAATTACATGTTTATAAATAGAACATTGAAAAAAATATGAGCGAAAGACAAAAACATCTCCTATGTTTTCTTAACTCTCAAAACAATTCTGTATTATTTGAACTCCCAAAAATTCTCCATGTGTTTTATTTCTATTATCACACTCGACCCAAGTTAAATTTAACCTTTGATTTTTTACGGTATGACAAGATTACCATGTATTATACGTGTATGTCTTTTTTTATTATTTCTTTTAAAAAATCTTGTATATCGATCATATTAACTCATCCCTCTCAAAGAACATGGTGTATATTTCCAATTATATTAAAAAGAATGGGGTATATTGTCAGTTTACTAAGAAAAAAAGGTATATTTCTCCAATTTTATTGAAGATTATATTATAAACTGAAATTTGTACTTATTGATTTCAGATATAAAAGAGAACTTTAATTGAGAGAAAAAACTGGAAGAAATTTCTTGTTTATTGAAACAGGAAAAATAATAATGAGTTTTTTTTTTACAAAAGGGTTTGAACCCAGGTATAAATAGGTAAACTAAGTCGGCTGTTGTAACAGAATTAAGCCGCTTTTAAAAAATAACACACGCTTTATACAAAACAAACATAATACGCCTATGTACATAATATATTCCTAAACATAATCAAATCCCTAAATTAAAACTTCTTCTTCAATTTCCAGCTCTTCCATTTCTTCTTCTTCTTCGTTTTCTCTTCTGCAAATTTCCCTTGCTAACTCTAATTTCTTTTCGTTTATGCAGGGTTTGCTGAATTCCTTCAACACGCCCCCGCAAGATGGACCAAAGAGATCGTGTAGGGACATCTTGGATTTCAATTTCGAGAATTGAGGTAACATTAGAGCTTTTGTAAAAATGTCTGCTACCTGTTCGTTTGTATGTATTGGTAGAAGCTTTAGAAAAATTTTCACAACCAAATCCCTAGTAAAATGACAGTCTATCTCAATATGTTTGGTTCTCTCATGGAAAATGGGATTATTGGCTATATGACGTGCGGACTGGTTGTCACAAAAAATAGAGATAGGTTTGTCTATAACCACTCCTAAAGTGCTTAAAATTTGATATAACCAAACTAACTCACTTGAGACAGCAGCAAGTGATCTGTATTCAGCCTCAGCTGAAGACTTTGATACAGTCACTTGCTTCTTAGATTTCCAAGAAACAATAGAATCTCCTAAGAAGATACAAAACCCAGTAACTGATCTTCTTGTATCCACACAAGAAGCCCAGTCAGCATCTGCATATGCTGTTAACTTTAGAGATGATGTAGCTGAATAAAACAAGCCCTGTCCAGGACTTGATTTAATGTATCTCAAAATATGGTGGGCAGCCTGTAGATGAGGAAGTCTTGGCTGTGACACATATTGACTTAGTCTGTGTACTGAATATGTTAAGTCAGGCCTTGTGATAGTTAGATATAAGAGCTTGCCAATGAGTTTCCTGTAAACAGTAGCATCAGGTAATAGATCTCCATTTTCTGTGCTTAATTTGACTCTTGGGTCCATTGGCAAAGACAATGGCTTAGAATTTAGATACCCATTATCTTCTAGGATTTGGAGAGCATATTTCCTTTGGGTTAAAATGATTCCAGAAGCAGACCTAGCAACCTCCAAGCCCAGAAAATATTTTAAGTCACCTAGGTCCTTCAACTTGAATTTGCTGTTAAGAAACAATTTTAAGTCAGTAATGGATTTCATAGAAGGTCCTGCTATAACTATATCATCAACATAAAGAAGTAGGGTTAGAAAGGTAGCACCTGATCCCTTAGTGAACAATGAGTAATCTGATTTTGATTGAATAAATCCATATTCTAGTAAGCAGGAAGTAAACTTTTCATTCCATTGCCTGGAAGCTTGCTTTAATCCATATAAAGACCTGTTAAGCTTGCACACTAGTTTAGGAGAGTTAGTAGTTTTTGTATAACCCAGAGGCAGGTCCATGTAAACCTCCTCAGTGAGGTCTCCATTTAAGAAGGCATTGTCAATGTCAAGTTGACAAAGATGCCAATTTTTAGAAGCTGCTAGTGCTAACAAAACCTTTACAGTTACTAACTTAGCTACTGGTGAGAATGTCTCTGTGTAGTCAATACCATGTTTTTGAGTGTAGCCCTTTGCTACCAGTCTTGCCTTATACCTATCAACAGCTCCATTTGGCAATCTTTTTACTTTATAAATCCATTTACAACCTATAGAAGTTTTATTAGATGGTAGAGGGACAACAGTCCATGTATTATTCCTTTCTAAAGCTTCAATTTCATTACTCATTGCTTCCCTCCATTTTATGTTTCCAACAGCCTGATGGTAATAATCAGGTTCTCTTTCTTCAGAAATATTAAGTAAAAAATTTTTGAATGAAGAAGAAAATCTATCATAAGAAACCACATTTGAAATAGGATATCTAATGTTAAAAGATGTAGAATTAATATGATAGTCAGAAAGATAATCAGGTAATTTTGACTGTCTTGATGACCTTCTTAGAGGAACAGAAACATTAGGAGCACTTTGAGATGTAGATTCAGAAGAAGGATGAGATATATCATCATTAATCTGACTTTCTAAATCAAAATCAGAAATTGGAATGTAAGAATCTGTTTTGGGAAATAAATTGATAACATCATCAGAATTATTGTTATGATTATTTATAGAATGGTAGGGAAACACTTCTTCATTGAAATTGACATCCCTAGAAACAAATATTTCATTAGTATGCACATCTATAAGTTTATACCCTTTCATTCCCATAGGATAACCAATAAAAGCACACATCCTTGCTCTAGGATCAAATTTACTTCTTCCTTTGGTAAGAGTAGAAGCAAAAACTAGGGAACCAAAAACTTTTAAATTGTTATAATCAGGAGAAGTATGATATAATAATTCATAAGGAGATTTAAAATGCAGAATTTTAGAAGGAGTCCTATTTATGATATAGGCTGCAGTGGATACACATTCTGTCCATAACTGTAAGGGTACCTTAGATTGAAATAATAAGGCCCTTGCAACATTTAATAAGTGTTGATGTTTTCTCTCCACAACAGAATTTTGTTGTGGAGTCTCAACACAAGAAAATTGATGGATGATGCCTAATTCATCAAATACTTTTGTAAATAATAATTCAGGAGCATTGTCACTTCTGAAAACTTGAACAGTGTAATTAAATTGATTTTTCACCATGTTTAAAAACTTTGGAATAACAACAGAAATATCAGATTTTTGTATTAGCATAGATACCCAAGTAAACCTTGTAAAATCATCAACAATAGTAGCAAAAAATTTATGTCCAGAAAAACTAGGGACCTTAAATGGACCCCATAGGTCACAATGAATTAGTTGAAAAGGTCTATCAGAAGTAGTACTAGAAACAGGAAAAGATAATCTCTTCTGTTTTGCAAGAGGACAGACAGAACAGAATTTATTACAAATTTTAGAATTATCTATATGAAGTAAATCTGACAATCTAATCATAGCTTTAAAAGGCATATGCCCTAATCTTTTATGCCAAATATCAGTGCTAACTTTGCTGCAGTAAGCTGTAGTAGGAGCTGGTGAGGTAGATGAGTTTAGAACATATAGGCCATTAATCTTCCTACCCTCTCCAATCATCTTCCCTTGATGATCCTGAATCAGGAAATGGTCTAGTGTGAAATTAAGTGAAAAATTTCCTAGGAGTAGTAATTCACTTACAGAGATAAGATTAAAGTGAAAGTTAGGTATATAAAAGACATCCTTTAGAATTAAAGAGGTATTTAAACAAATATCTCCTGTATAATGAACAGGAAAAGTGCTATGATCTGGTAAAACAACAGTAGCATTACTGATAGGTTTTAAAAAAGAAAAAAAAGATATGTCATGACAAATATGTCTAGTTGCACCAGAATCCATTATCCAGGCAGTTGAATTAATAACAGAATTAATAGGTAATAATGAAGAGCAAATACCTGTAACACATGAAACATGTGCAGAATCAGTAGCTTGGATGGGTGGGAGATTGGTATTGAGTAAAGCCATCAAGTGCTGGTACTGGTCAGCAGTTAAACTCTGAAGTAAAGGAGTTAAAGGGTTTTGAGGTTGTGTGTTGTGAGGAGCAGAGTATTGGGAAGGAGAGTATTGTGAATGGGAGGAATCAGTATTAGTAATGTTGTTGATGTTGTTTGTGTTTGTACTGTTGTTGGAATTAGGTTTTCTGTATCCAACAGGGTAACCATGAAGTTTATAGCACTTGTCAATTGTATGTCCAGTAAAGCCACAATGGGTGCAAATAGGTTTCTCCTTTTTCTTATAATTTGGATTGAACTTGGGATTTGTATTAACAGGATTGGTTGTCAGTCCAGGGGTATTGTATTGGAACTGATTGTATGGTCTAGGCATAAAGGAGTTGGATGGGGCAGAATAAGGGGTTGTCTTATTTGCAAAAACCAAAGAATTAGAGGGATCCAGTGAGGGAGATTGTCCTATTTGTTTTTGCCTTTCTTCTTGAGTAGCAAGAGAGAAAACTCTATCAATATCAGGGATAGGTTTCATTAATAAAATCTGGCTTCTAAGGTTATCATAAGAATCATTAAGGCCTAAAAGAAAGGTTAATACAAAATCTTCTTGATAATGGGCATGAATCTTTTCAGGTCCTCCACAGGCACAAGAATCTAGAATAGGTGTATATTGTGCAAACTCATCCCAAAGGCCCTGTAGTTTGGTAAAAAACATGTTCACTGTCATACCTTCTTGTTTCAAATTTGCCAGTTCCCTTTTAAGTTGTAACTTTCTAGGGCCATTGGATTGTTGAAATCTTGTCTTGAGAGTCTCCCAAATTGTTTGAGCAGAAGTTATGTACATGATGCTTGTATGAATCTCAGAAGAAACTGAGTTCAAAATCCAGGATACCACCACATCATTGTTGCGAGACCAAGCAATGTGTAGATCAGGATCAGTAGGACCAGGGTCTGGAAGAGAACCATTAATGAACCCTAATTTGTGTTTTACATTGAGGGCCAAGAGCATGGATCTTGACCATGAAGGGTAATTGTCACCCCGTAGGGGGTGTTGTATGATCATTAAACCTGGGCCGTCTGAAGGATGTAAAAAATATGGGTGTGATGGATTCTCCATTGGTGATCGAATTCTGGTGGAAGAAAGAGTAGAAGTGGTGGCCGGAGTGGTGGAATCAGACATTGTATAGGTGAAGAGAAGAGAAAAAAATCAAGAAAATAGAATCTTGATTAGAGTGATCAAGAACAGAGTCTAAAAAACGAATTCAAATTCGTTGATGAATGCGGAAAAACGTATAGATTCTACACTGCTGATACCATATTATAAACTGAAATTTGTACTTATTGATTTCAGATATAAAAGAGAACTTTAATTGAGAGAAAAAACTGGAAGAAATTTCTTGTTTATTGAAACAGGAAAAATAATAATGAGTTTTTTTTTTACAAAAGGGTTTGAACCCAGGTATAAATAGGTAAACTAAGTCGGCTGTTGTAACAGAATTAAGCCGCTTTTAAAAAATAACACACGCTTTATACAAAACAAACATAATACGCCTATGTACATAATATATTCCTAAACATAATCAAATCCCTAAATTAAAACTTCTTCTTCAATTTCCAGCTCTTCCATTTCTTCTTCTTCTTCGTTTTCTCTTCTGCAAATTTCCCTTGCTAACTCTAATTTCTTTTCGTTTATGCAGGGTTTGCTGAATTCCTTCAACAGATTAGAAGGGTTATTGCTAATTTATTTGAGAAGCAGGGGGATATTGTCATATCATAAGCATATTGGGAACAACCATTTGCAGTTTTCGCGTTTGAATCACATGGCCTTTCCTTAGAGTATTCACACGACTTTTCTAAGGGGTATATTTGGCGTTGACTTGAGAACATAAGACCATCTCCAGCCGAAGAGGGGAGGCAAGCAACAGCCCCCCCCTTCGGCTGGAGAAGAACTCCCCCCGGAGCTGGCAGGCAGGGAGGCGATGGTTGCCTCCCTGCCTGCCAGGATGCTCACGCGCATTAGCAGCATTTTTTTTTTATTTTTTTTTTGTTTTTCTTCAATTGTCTTCAATCTACATCTTCAATTGATATTGCCTACTTTTGTAATTGGTACAGGCGCATATAATAGGTTGAAGACAACTGTTGGGCCGTTTCTTTCTTTCTTTTGTAATGTATTGTGTATTATTGCAATATTGTATAATTGCAATATTGCCCACTTTTTTGGTTTTATTGCCGTGCAGTCCTTTTTTTTTTTTGGTTGTTTTGCCTACAAGTTATAAGTTAATTATATGATAAATTTATAAGTTATAAGTTAATTATAGGTCTCATTGACAAATTTAATTCACTATTATTAATTTCTTTTAAGTTGAATGTTTATTGTGATATTTAACGTTATCAAATTCTTACTCCATTAGATTATATTAAAATTTTATTTTAATTCTATAAAGGTTATATAATTAAGTTTACTTTAACAAAAGTGAATAAGATATGAATTTAAAAATATAATTTAAAGATCAATAAACAACTTAACAAATATGATTACTAAAAGAAACATGTAATTCTAAAATAGCCCATAAACAACCTTCGATTTTCCAGTTGACGTAGACAATGTATTTGTGACTCCTGAGTGCACTCTCGTGTCAGAACAACCTAATGCAAGGCAATTGGAACAAAGGAGGCTAAAAAAAAGAAGGGAAAGAGAAAGGCTACGACAAGTCATTTTGAAGATAGTGTGCGTTCGGAAGCAAATCTTATATATGCTGAACGAGCCGCTAAAATCCACGAGGATGCACAAGACCGTAGACATGCTGCAATAATGGCCATCAAACAGGAGGAGATTGAAATGAAGGTATTCTCAATGAATACATCTAATATGACACTGCTATCAAAAGAATTTTGGAGGATGAAGAAGGAGGATATCATCCGTAAGAAAAAAAAGCTAAATTTCGGAGGTTCGGTTGAAGGGGGAAGCAACCTAGGCAATTCCGATTTTAACTATGATTTATCTCCATAGGTCCATGATCCAACTTGTTGTAGTGTTTGTTTGTTGCTTTAATTATGTTTAATTGTTGGTGTTTCCCTTGAAAATTATGTTTGTTTTAGTGTGTAATTGTTGTTTTTCTTTTCAATCTAAGTGCATTAATAATAATTGTTGTTGTTTTTTGTGAATTATGTTTGCTCGTTTTTATTATTATTATTATTATTATTATTATTATTATTATTATTATTGATGTTGTTGTTGTTGTTGTTATAGTTAAGTGAGAGTGGGGAAATTTTGAGATTGAAATAAATATTTTGAATTGTTGGTTCGGCTGGAGATGACTAACTTGGCAAGGCATGCAGGCAAGCAGGCAGGCAGGAGGGGGCTATTGCCTGCTTCGGCTGGAGATGGCCTAAGGGGGGTTTGGGAGGTAAAATAATACAAGGAGTTTTTTGGGAGTTAGACAAAGTCATGTGGGTATTTTTGCCTTTCGCTCTTTAATGTTTTCATACTTTATCACCGCAACCTTTGAATGTCTATCTTAGCCCCTGACTAAAGCCACGTAGAGTCTAAAAAATGAAATATTCTCGCAGATTCCGTCGTAAACGTCCAAATATATCTGGTACATATTTAATAATTGAGGGAGTTAAGTGAGAACTCTTAAAGGTTAAGGGATAAAATGGAAAAACTTTTAAAGGTTAAGGAGCAAAGAGAGATTTTTCCTAAAAGTTAAGCAAATAATTAATTATATTAGAGATGATAGCACTTCAGGTTAAATTAGTGGAAGAATTGAAGATTGACAGACGTAACTGAAGATTGAAGATACTGTCTGGGATCGATTTGGGATATTAGGGCTCGTAGTATTCAATTGTAATTTTATTTGTATTTTTAGTCTTTGTATTTTTTATTTTCCAATTAATTATTTACTGTATAATAAAAGCGTGTGTACGCTTCTAGTTCAGTTATTAAGTAGTTAATAGTTTGTTATAGCTGACCGACTTATTACTGTATAAATAACAAGGTTCGATCCTTGTTATGCTCAGTTTTTTCAGTTAATAACAAAATTACACACATTATTTACACACAGTTTCTCTCTTCTTCTTTATCAAGTATTTCTTGATAATTTTTGTTCTGTAAATTCATCTAAAAACATTTAATCTAGTTTTAGATTACATTATGGTATCAGTTTGATTCCATTTTTTTCAATTCCGCTGCTGTTCTCCAAGTTTTTTTCCTTCTCTCTGTTCTTGTTTTTGTTCTTGTTCTTTCCAGCCACCATGTTTACAGATTCCGGTCTGGTTTCTTCATCCACTGGCAGTCTCCACCCCAAACCACCACTAGAGGATCCCTCTGGACCCTATTTCCTCCATCCTTCTGAAGGACCTGGCCAACTTCTTGTCCAGAACAAGCTTACTGGTGAAAATTACTCCACTTGGTCCCGCTCCATGTCCCAATCTTCTGTGCCAGGAAGAAAAGGAGACCTTATTGCAGTAAGCAGATGTAGTAGGTGTATATTTCTTAGATTCCAGAATGTATAAGCCTTGCTCACCCCTTCCAATCATCTTCCCTTTGGAATCCTGAATGAGGAAGGAAGTTGGTGTAAAATTAACTAAAAGGTTACTAGAATGCAAGAGTTCACTGACAGATATAAGGTTGAACTTGAACTGAGGGATATAAAAAACATTTCTAAGTTGTAGGTCTGGACTAATAAGAATATCAGCTATTTCAAAAACAGGAAAACTGGATGTATCAGGAAGTACAACCTTTGTATTGGAAATAGGATGTAAAAATGTGAATAAGGATCTATTATTGCAAATGTGCTTTGAAGCACCAGAATCAAGAACCCAATGTGTGTTAAAAAATGAAACATTAAATTCAGAAATGTTAGAACAAATACCAGATACACAAGAAATGTGTGTGGAGTCTGTGGTGTTAGAAGCAGTGGACTGTGAAGTCTGTAACTGATTGGAAAACAGGCTGATCAGCTGTTGGCACTGTTCTGGAGTGAAGTTTTGTAATAAACGAGTCAATTGACTATTTGAGTCATCAGATCCCATACTTGTCTGCTGATATGATTGTTTGTCTGAAAGTTGATTGACTGAATTTGGTTGATAAGATTGCTGTTTAGGCTTGAATTGGAATCCAGGGGGATATCCATGTAATTTGAAACATTTGTCAATTGTATGTCCAGGTATATTGCAATGTGCACTGATTGGTTTAGGTTTGTTTTTGTAGGAATTGGTACTGTTATTGGGGTTTGTGTAATTTGATGACTGTGTGTTGTTTGAACTGATTGTATGGACGGGTGGGTTGTTGGGTTTGGTTTGAGTTTCTGGTGGCAAAGGCCATTGAAGATGAATAAGATTGGGTGTTTTTCTGTCCCACTAATTTCTGTCTCTCAGCTTGAGTGGCAAGAGAGAAGCTAATTGCTGGTAGGGGGTCCATTAGAAGGACTTGTTCCCGTAGGTTATTAAAGGAAGGGTTTAAACCCATCAAGAAAGCCATCATGTATTCCTCCTGATTGTGGTGGTGTATTTTCTGAGCATTACCACAATCACTTTCACAAGAAGCCATCACAGGCCTATAAGAATGCAATTCATCCCATATTGATTTCAATTTAGTAAAGTAAATGTTTACAGACTGGGCATCTTGCAAAGATACTAAGGAGATCCACTACAGGGTTTTGTGTCTTTCTGGGAAGTTCACTCATCTCTTGGAAATCCAAGAAACATGTAACTGTGTCTAGATCCTCTGCTGAGGCAGAGTACAGGACTTTAGCCACAGTTTCAAGTGAAATTGTGTGGCTACAACAGCTACTCAGGGATTTACAAGTTCATCTCTCTACTCCTACTTTTCTATACTGTGATAATAATTCAGCAATTCAAATTGCACCTAAACCAGTCTATCATGAGCGTACTAAGCATATTGAGATAGACTGTCACTTTATTAGGGAGCAGATAGATAGGAAACGGATTAAACTCATGCCAATTCATACAAATAATCAACTTGCAGATCTATTAACTAAAGCTTTGAACTTACCTCGTTTTTCGCTTTTGCTTTCCAAGATGGCCCTGATCGACATCCATGCTCCATCTTGAGGGGGGAGTATTAGAGATGATAGCACTTCAGGTTAAATTAATGGAAGAATTGAAGATGGACAGAAGTAATTGAAGATGGAAGATACTGTCTGGGATCGACTTAGGAGATTAGGGCTCGTAGTATTCAATTGTAATTTTATTTGTATTTTTAGTCTTTGTATTTTTTATTTTTCAATTAATTATTTACTGTATAATAAAAGCGTGTGTACGCTTCTAGTTCAGTTATTAAGTAGTTAATAGTTTGTTATAGCTGACCGACTTATTCCTGTATAAATAACAAGGTTCGATCCTTGTTATGGTCAGTTTTTTCAGTTAATAACAAAATTACACACATTATTTACACACAGTTTCTCTCTTCTTCTTTATCAAGTATTTCTAGATAATTTTTGTTCTGTAAATTCATCTAAAAACATTTAATCTAGTTTTAGATTACAATAGATTATGTGTCTTTTTTAATAATTACTCCGTCCATTTCATATTTATTTGCACATTTGATATTTTCACACAAATTAAGAAATCTCATCATTACATACTTTTTATGGTAAAATGTCTCAAATACCCTTTATAATAATTGCTACTTTTTATTTTTTTTATTAGTGAGTGGTAATCATCAAGTTTTTCAATTTAAATGTGAGAACGAGGAAAAATTGAAAAACATGATTTGAAAATTCAAATATATCAATTTAAAACAAGGAACTTTGACAAATATGCCAATAAATATAAAACGAAGGGAGTATAATTGATTATGTGTTTTTATTATTATTACGTCATATACTCCAGTATTGAGAATAAATCTAATTTATACCTTTCTTTTTTTGAAAAAAGAAAGCCTAAAAATTTTGTTTGAAAGATTCATTTATTCTTTAATTAAAAAGAATGGTGATTAATTAAATTAATGGACATGCTTGGTGGCACAACAATGATTACCTTCCACTCTAATTAACTTTTGTAAGAAATTAGCTGCAACTTGGTTTTGCACGCTTCTTGTTCAGCTCATCATTTTACATTTGTATGATTTTGTGCCAAATTCCGTTCCATTCCTCAATCCTCCACTTTGAGTCAACCTACGTCATGAAACCTAATCAATGATGACTGCTATGCTTTAAGCACTCTTTCATTACGTAAATCTTGGTGCATTTACTTTAATTTTACCGTTTCCTTAATACTTATATGGATGGAGATATTGTCGAATAATAATTGTTGCTATCAATGCAATTTTTTTTAAATTTTCTATTCTACCCTTGATAATTAAAGTTACTTTAATGTAAATGGCATTTAATTATGCTTTGGTAAATAAGTTACTTTGATATTAGAAAGAAGAAAAAAGGGCTGACCATGCGTATCTATTTAGTTTTTTTTTTCTAGTTACATATTAGTCTTTCTCTAATTTAATACTAGTTATTAGTTTACTTAATTTGTTATCATTGTAAAATTTCGATTCGATATAGTGTTTGATATAATAATATATTCACCATCTCAAAAGAAAAAAGTTGAATTACTCAAAATAAGGGTGTAACAAATTCGAGTAGAGTTGAACTCTAAATTCTTGAAATTTGATTTGATATTTATATTGATTTTAAGATTAAATTCAACTTGGTTTGTTTTTAAATAAATTGATTATGTCAATCTTAATCGAGCTGAGCTCGAGTATCTTAAATTTTTACATGTTATGTTATTAATTTATAGAATCGAATTTAATGTAATTTGCAATAGTTTATTCGCCTTTATTTGAAATGAAAATAATTGATTCAAATAAATTTTTATGGATCGAATCAGAGTCGGATATCGAACAATTAATTTAGAATTTGCCTTACTAAGAAGTTCTGTGAAAGAAAAATAAAAGAAATAATCGGAAATATCATGTGATTATGAAGAACTAAGAAATGAGATGAAATCGGTCGGAAGATATTTGATCAGGGAAAGTAAATATTTACATTAAGATAAAGAGGAGTTGCATTTAAGTCAGTTTTAGTATTATTCATCCATAGGGGTAAAGTTGAAAAATAACTAAATTTGCTCTAACATAAATAATTGATGTTATGGCAATATCGCTAGTCATAATTATGTCTTAATTAGACTTCACATAACTCCTTATGAACGTTGTCATACGCATTATGTGAGTATAATAAAGATAATTTAAAGTACTATATATTTGTCACGTTTCACTAGTTCAATTATTCGTTAATGGTATTGGTAACTTCATAAATATAGGGTTAAAAGGCCCATTTATATGGGAGGAATTTTGTGGGTAATCTTAATTAAATATGGAGGCTTAAGGAGAGCTTGTATATCTGATCCTCAAAATATATTAAAAGGAAAAAGTAAAGATAAATTGATTTGTTATTTCTCTTATATTGTAAAAGTAGCATTTCGCCTATATATTTGGTTAGATTTAGACTCGATTTTGCAATTTTTTCAAAATTGAGCCATAACGATTCAAATAAAGTTTGAGTATAAATACGTGAAGCACGAATTTTAACGTATATATTCAAACATAATAAGTTTTAAACCTACAAAATACAATGAATTGTTACATATTATTTTTCTTTCTATAAAAAATTTTAATTCGACGCTTATCATTTATTTTTTCACGCCAAACCATAACCTACAAAGTCGATCTAAATGAAATTTTAACTTTTTCAAAACTTAATTCAATATTCTTATGGTGGAGCATGAGGTAAAGTGATTCGTTAATTATACTATTTTTCACAGCTTAGTTTGTTTCTGTTAAGAGTTCTAAGTATTTCAAGGTGCTTGGTAGCAGCTGGTGTGCCTGTGGCATAAATATTGAGAACAAAGCTTCAAGTCTGTTATATTATATAATGAATTTGTAATATATTTATGTGAGTCGATTATACATGCATATGATGTCATTGTTGGATTTTATGGGTATTAACACAATTGGTTTGAGGCCAATTAGAGTTAAGCTCATGAAATAGAAATGAATGAAAAAAAGAAAAATGTTTTTTTCACTTATGGAGAAGAATGGAGAAATTTTTGTTACTTATAATGGAAAAATTTGGACTTGGATTTAGGGTTGGGTCCCTTGGGGATACCAAGTTTTATAAGGGAAGAAGACTTACATGACCATGATTTCACCACATGCGCCCCGCCACCACCGGCCGGCTCAGGATTGGGATTGGACTTCTCCAAACTAATATATTTTTGGAGAAATTTAATTGATGTTGCCCACTAATTAATTCATACCAAATAGATCCGCGTAGTAGATCAAATCGACCTGGATAGATCCGCAACTGACCTGTTTTCCTATTCAAATCCGCGCGCACATTTTAAAAGAGTGAGTGTGTCGATTCGGTTCAGACCGAACCGATCGCACCTGTTCGGACTAAAGGTTTTTTTTTCTGTTTAAATTCGAACATACATGTACATGTCTCTCCAGAACACTCTTTCTGCTGCTATAAATATTATCTATCCGATTATTGTATCTTGGGAGACTAGTGGAACGAACTGTTGTACCTTTGACAGCCCAGAAATATTGTCTTAAGGACATTGCATTAGCAAGCTTTAGTCGATCATTTGCGTTTCAGAAATTAAATTCTGATTTTGTTTGAACAGCGAGAATAAACTATACTACGATTTATAATTAGAGTTTATTATAAATAATTATTCTGTGAGGATAATTTACTATAGTTTTTAATTATTTTAAACATTTACAACAATCATCTTAGTTAATTTTCCTTGTTTTGTGATCCTATTCGTAGCATGGTCAGGGCAAGATAGAGAGATCTTGACATAAGTTATGTCAAGGTGTTTAAGTATAAATGAGTCCAGGCCACCTTAAGTCCATAATATACCTCAATACAAGTAATTTCAAGTCATTCTTCTCTTTAGGTTTATGTCACCCGGGATCAATGATCAATATGATGCACGCTCACCAAATTATGATAGAACATAGCGTAAAGTGGTTGATTAATTTTAACTCCATGCAGCTTAATTTGTTTCCGTTAGAACAAACATGTGAGAACAAAGATTCAGAAAAGTGATGTTATGTAATCATCAATTTGCCATTATAGCTGTGAATTTATCTTGGATATTGTTTGATAATTAAGTGAATACATACGTATTTTTCATTGGTTGCATAATAGTTTTCTTTGGAAAATCCTATGCAACTAATTGTGATTTTTACATGGAGTAAATTATCCTTTTTCCATGGATCAAAATTTCTATTTTTTCCATTGAAAACATCGAAAAATTTTCATTTTTGAATCAGACGAAATGAAAGCAAGATGTAAAGTTTTAAACTCTATTATTTCCCTAAATTTAGTAACTTTTTTTTACAATATTTTCTTAGTGTTTTCGAAACATTTTCGAATAGTCTCGAAAAGTTTTCAATATTTGGCTGACCGAAACATATATTTGAAATGAAATTTTGATCCATGTTTTTTTCAAATTATAGAGGATAAATTAAGGATTATGAATATCACATATTGTTGAAATTGCATGGGACTCGTTAAAATTGTTTTTGGGAAGAGCAATATTTTCAGAAATAAAAGAATTTTTGAAAAAGTTTATGAAATGCACAATGGGCTCGGGACTAAAAGAATGGTTGGGACAACAAACATCCATCTCGTTCGTACTTTGGATACCCATATAACTATCGAAGACTGTTGAAGTGAATAATTCCTGTAAATTAGGAGGCGTTGAAACAAAGAAATTGTTGGAGTTCTCATTTCTATCTAGTCCCCAACACGCTTGATGTTAAGAAAAAATCTCTTGCAGGAAGGTTGGCTAGAGATTTTTTTTAAAAACACTAGCACTGCTCAGTCCATAATGAGAATATTTTCATGTATTATTCTCCTTATGCACATAAGGGAGGAGCCGTATGAGATGAAAATCTCATGTACGATTATGGAATGGAGATTTTTTTAAAGTTTGAAGGTTAAAGTGATGATGATATTTCCTTTTTCTTCTTAAAAACACATCATTGATTTGTTTTTTAATAGAGGAGTTCGTTGTCAAAATTTAGATTCATATGGTGTAGTTTGAAAATAAAATAAAAATGTTATTTTTTGAAAAAATATTTTATCTGTAGAAAAAATTGGTAAATGTTCTTTATGGTTTTTAAAAACTCGAGGATGTACATTGAGCGATTTTGGTATGATTTCAATGAGATTTTGTTTCAAAATATTGGAATGGGTGCTTTGGTGAGAAATGTGATTTTGATTGAGTTTGAGTGTTTTGAAAACTTTGAGATGTGATTCAAATTGACTTTGAAGGTTGGGGTTTGGGAGAATATAAGTTGTTATATGTTAAATTAATAATTTAATAGAGTTTTAGAGAAAAAAAATGAGTGATATAGGTTGAGTTTCACTTGAGTCTCGTCCTAAGACAAGTTAGATTAATTTTGGCCTGACTTTGCAGCTTGATGAAATTAGACTAAAACAGATCCATAAGGAGCTTTAGGACCTACACGGATTTGCTTTGGTCGGGATTCACGGTTATGCGAAAATGAACCAAACTCATCCCAAACAAAGTTTGGACATAGTATTAATTCTATCTTGATAAACTTCAAACTTAAAAATACATTGATTTGACAATTACAATCTACCTATTTTTCTCCATAAAAATATTTGTTTGTCATCTACCACTTACTATCCTCCCTCAAACCTTAATATTCAGACTCAATTCAAATCACATCTCAAAAATATTCCGAATGATGTTCCATTCCAAATATGCAAATAGTGATTGTACCAACCATATTTTCAGAACTAAAAACAAGCGAAACCTTGAGAAAACAAATCCATGTAAACCCTGAATTTTTCCATAAACTAACCCAAGCAAGATACATATAAACGGATTACTGTTTAATTCAGCACTTATTACTATATAAAATAAAGTGAAGGAAAAGGACATTGTTATTAAAAAATAATTAAAAGTTGAATAAGAATTAAATTAGTGGGAATCGATCGCTTTAGGGCCACAGATTATGCGGGACTTTGCCACGACAAAGGGACCCAATTGCCGGTACACTTCCGCTTTTGCCGGCGACTTTTAGCAATTAAATTTAACCAGGGTTCGATTGCTGAGATAATATATAACCATGGTAAGAAAGGAGCCAATGAATTGTACCAAAGAGATTCATTATGGGCACGGTGAGCCAATGACAGGATGACACGTTATCTTGTTATTGGCAGACTTAATTAGCATGGCTTCACTGACATACAAAAGTGGGAAATGAAAGAAAAATTTAATTTCGGAATTATCTTTGAAGGTCGATTGTACTGAAAGCAAATTGTGGTCCACGTTTTGAGGAATACTGGATGAGCATGAAAATTCACGTGTGTGCATATTTTGGAATTTTGGGGAATACAAATGTGGATTATATCTCTATAATATATAAGCATATTTTGCAAATTTTGGACTAAATTTTAGCTCATTTGTTTGACTTTAGTCCAAATAAGGCTTTTGTCTTGTATTTATTAATATATATATATATATATATATATATAAATAACATGTGTTTTGGTAAGGAATCTTAATACACATTTGATTATTTCAAATTACTGTAGTTTCACAAACTTTTCCCAAAAAGAAAAACAAATATGATGTGATGCCTAGCACCTAATTTTAAATTATAGCTACATATATAAAATATCTAAAGTATCTTATATCTTAAACTCATTCAAATATTCCAAGCAAAGTACATTAAAAGCTTTCTTCTAATGCTTCAAACATATATATGGGTAAATTTTGAAAGTACTTAACAAAAATGTGATTTTTTTCCAATTGAAGTTAATTGATTTATATAATGATTTCATTGATTTGTGCAAGCTATTCCAATTTGTATCAAATGATGTTACTTTTTTCTATTTTGATCAGTAAAAGGACGAGAACCACAAGCTATTCAATTACTAGTCCCAACCTAAGATATATTTAATTAAATTACAATTTATAGCGGGTTTAACTATTTAAAACACCTTTAGAAATAAGATCAAATATCAACTTTTTATTAAGAACATATTTTCGTCATAGGAAATGAGTGTTACTGTGTTAGTAATTGAATGTTAAGGGAAATACTATTTTTTTTTTTTGGGGGAAAGCCCACAATATAAGTTCTCTATTGGGCTTAAGTGGGTTTCTTATAACTTAAACCATAAACACGATCCGTCATTGAAAATTGACTTTATTTAATAAGTCTTATTGGACTGGTATCAAAATGTTTCTTTAATTTTCATTAAATTGAACTAAATTATTAACAAATATCTTATTCATGGTATCAAAATCATAATTAAGCTGTTTCTTTAATTTTCATTAAATTGAACTATTATTTTGTTAGCGGAATGTGTGTTGAATATGATGGAACTCATGATCATGTCTCAATTGTTTCGTTTACTTTAACTTCCCAAATGAATTATTTATTTATTTATTTAATTTTCTTTTGACAAGATGACAAAATTCCTGAATCTCCTCACAATCCTAAAGAAATTGCTCAATAAGAATTTATTCGACAATAAATATATATATATATATATATATATATATATATATATAATCACGATCATTGAATAACAAGATCATGTCGCATGTATACATTCATTCCAATTGATTGAGTATCAAAATTAATTCCAACAAATTTGATTTGTGTGCATAATGCGACATTTGTACAGATTTCTTTTAATACTTCTTATTTACATACTAAAGGGAAGGGAACTTATCATTAGTTTATTCATAAATCATACACACAATATTTAACATATAATTTACATTATAAATTTTCTGCTCCTATCTTATCGAGGGTTAAATAAACCATGGTTCCTTCACCATCTTTTATATATAGAAAAATTATAAAAAATTTACATACCTAATTTACTGGAAAATTATTTTATTTAATTACCTCACATTGCAACTACTAGCTAGGCATCCAACTTTAATTGTGCTTGGATTCCAAAATAGACTCAATTCAAGCAGGAGGTATGTACAAGTTTAATTAGAAAAAAAAAGGCTAGCGATAATGCCCAAGAACTTACATTGTTTATGTGCCATAGCATATTCTTTTTTCCTAATTGCTGATTTATCCTTAATATTAGATATACTCATATACACTGAATGCATAGTTTGTTAGCAGTTATCTGTATTTTCCGAGTCCATATCCAGACAAGATCTCCTGAAAATGATCCACGTTAAATATGCTTGGTATTTTGTTTAGAACTTATATGTTGTATAAACAGATTTGATTTAGTTTGTTTAAAGAAGATATGGAGTATATGTCCTCAACTAGACATAATATACATCAACAGTTGGAAACACAACGGACTTTTGGCAGAATGTACCCTTGAAAATGGGTCATTTGACAGATTACACTCTTGAAATTGAATTTGGGCAGAGTGCACCCTCAAAATATATAAGTTTTTGCAGATTGCACCCTTAAAATTAATTTTTGACAGAGTACACCCTCGAAATACATATGTTTTGGCAGAGTTCATCCTCGAAATAATAAGTTTTGGCATAGTGCATGCTTTTAATCTTTTTTTGAACAAATAGATTGTCGAAAAATTGAAAATCTTGATATTAATAGGGGCATAATTATCCTTTTAATTCATTTCCTTACTAAAATTTAAGTTTTATGCCTAAATTTTCATTTTTCTAACAACCCATATTTACATCCCTCGATCATTTTTTCACAATTCTTCACCATTTCTATTGATCTATATTCTATTTCTGACATCAATTTTTTTTACATATATTCTAATAGATTTTTAAATTAAAAAATCAAAAGCTTTTTTAATTCAAAAAATTAATATACAATGCACTTAACATAAAAATGGTAGTCAAGACATTATAAACAAATTTGAACACAATAAACTCAGCAATCCACCCACAAGAATTAACAATAATATTCACATTAATATGGGAAAGTTCATATAACTTCAAACCAAAAGCATGAAACTGTTGTAGATTAAGTGGAGCATATTTTTATGTCACTTTTTTTTCTAGGATTTAGATTAATTAAATGTGATGGATAAACTTACCCCTGAACTAAAAAATTATTTCACTTAGGCTTAAATTTTTGGAAGGAAATTAATTTCTTTTGAAGGAAAATGAGTTAATAGAATAATTATGTCCCTATTAATATCAGGATTTTCGATTTTCCGACAATCTCTTTGGCAAAAAAAAAAAAAGATTAAAAGGGTGCACTCTGCCAAAGCTTATGTATTTTGATGGTGCACTCTACCAAAGTTAATTTTGAGAGTGCACTCTGCCAAAACTTATGTATTTTGAGGGTGCATTTTGCCAAAATTTAATTTCAAGGGTGCAATCTGCCAAATAATCTATTTTCAAGGGTGCATGTTGCCAAAAGTCCAAAAACAACCATATGGTTTTAGTTTGTTTTCATGCAGGTTTCCAGCGTAAAAAAGAGGTTGCAAGATGATCTGACCTTGCCAAGATCAGTTCTCACTCAAGGAAAAATCTCAAATGTAATAAATAGAATTGATTTGCCTAAGAAATAAAGGAAATTAAAAACTCAAAATCTTCATATGTATTTTTATTTGGCACAATTGCATTTTCAGCCTCACATTACATGACTTTCAGCATTTTTGAATCATACTTCAAAAGATTAAATTTTCGATACCTAATTTTAAAATTATAATGCTTTGCTCATTTTTGTACACTACAAGAAATTAGACTTTTAGGCACGAAAATTTTCGTCCCCAAATATAAGTAATTCGTCGCCAAAATATTTTAAGGACGAAAAATAAATCGTAGCCAGCAGCGTCGCTAAAGCCGCGACGCTAAAAGGTATCCTGTACAAACTATTTCAATTCGTCGCCAAATGCCTAACATACTCGACAGTTTGTGATTAAACCATTTAACATCAAAGAGCATTGACCATGATGTGTTAAATGTGAAAAACTTAGTCACTTACCTTATGTATGTACACGAGGAATTTTGTTGCAACTGAGATTTTCACATACTTGTTGTATGAATGAGTTAAGGTATTATTTGCTACTCCAATTCTCCTGCCCAATCAACATAATCCGAAGATTTATAAACAATACAATATATTGCATTTAATCATATCCAGTTAAGTAGATTTTGATATAAAATTGAATTGGTTGAGTCAGCACATGACCGAATTTCATCAATTCATGAAAGCATAAAGCATTAGCATAAGAAAACCAACATTAGTTAAACATAAATGCTTACGATAACATAATCATAACCATTACCTTTTTCCTTCTAATTAACAGTTTAGACTTATGAAAACATAATCATAATCCTTGTCGAATGGAATGAGTAAACGGTTTTATTTCAATGGGTTAAGAGTAAGGAAATAACAACCTCTATTTTGTAAATTTCCATTCAATTCTGCAGAGGATGAGCTCCAGCATCTTAGCTTGTCAGCAAAGACAGCCCCATTTAGAATTTCTAGCTTCACCCAAGATTTCACAGCATTAATCACTTTACCCTGTAAGAAACAATTAATGGCCCAAAAAATAAATCAAAGTATTAGAAGTTTTAGAATTCCAAAACCATTTGAACAAAATATCATGGTACCTTCAGAGTATTGCTAGATCCAAGCCACACGTCATCCGAACCTTCTTAAAAACATATCAGCCAGGTAAGAAAAAACAGGAATAAATTAAATCATGAACACTATACCAAGTTTTATAAACATCTCTAACTACTTGAATTTCCTTGTAGCTAAAAAGCCTCAAAATGTGATTTAAAAGTTCCCACAACAAAGCAGAGCAGTTCTTAGGAACATTCCAATCATGAAAGCAAACAATAATATAAATGTTGTACACTGTATAGGCTCCATAGATATTCCATTTGTACTTGAGTTTCTTCCTGCTGAAAAGAGTAGAGAATAACATCATCTATAAGCGTTCCAAATTTTCCAAACAAAACATAAATCAAGATAGATGTGGTATAAATATATCCAGGTAAAGATGCACATGACTTTATATTAATAAAATGTTTGCCCAGTGGCTAACATTATCTAAATTTTAGCATCTAACTCAACTAAGCGTGATTTCGCTCCATTCCATAGAACAATTAACTCAAAATCACATGTAAAGATCTGAAAATTGAGAAATTATGGCAATAATTACTATAATTATATAAATAAATCGTAAATCATTGATTAAATGATTTTCTAGGTATAGAGAGTGAGAGAGAGAGAAGAACGAGAAAAATAGGTTAAAATTTGAAGGGGCGGCAGTTAAACGGGGAGCAGCGGTGATAAAGGAGAGAGAGAGTGTGTGACGCAGCGGTGGTGATGAGAGAGAGAGAGAGATCGTAGCGTGCGGCAACGGCGGTGATACGAGGAGAGAGAGATATTGTGCGACAGCGGCAGTGAGAGCGTGCGGCAGCGGCGGTGATACGAGGGAGAAAGAGAGAGAGATCGTGAAGTCTGCAATTGGGGATTTTGCTTCTTTTACATTTTCCGGCTTTTATCTCATGGTACTAGCGGCCTACTTTTTATTGGTTTTAAAAAGAAAAATAAAAACTCAATTGGGCACGAAGTAGATAGATGTGCTCAAATAAATGTAGTCAGAGAAATTTAAAGCGTGCCCAAAGATGACTATTTAGGGACGAATTTTTTTGCAATGTAGCTCAATATTGCTATTAGGGATGAATAAGAGCGTCCCTAAGATTATCACAAATTATGCACGAATTTCTTCTGTAGGTGAACACTTTTTAGCACGAAAGCAAAATTTTATCCCCTAATGTGAACTTTTGTGATGACATCTCCAGCGTAGCTAAAAAATTCGTCCCCAAATACATTATTTCTTGTAGTGGTACTTTGGGTTCAAATTGGATGAAAATGAGGTGACGGGACCAAATGTGTAAAATATTTTTAAAACTATTTCGTACTTTTGGTTCCCAATTGTGTGGAAATTAAATGTGGTGTGGTTCACACCTTTGTTCAATTAGGTTGCTCAATTTTGCACTTATGGTCTAAAATTTGATAGAAATAAGGCGATATAAATCAAAATGCAAATTTAATTTAAAATTACGATAATAGATGCAATTTAATAAAGTACAAAATTACAAGTGTTGAATCTTGTATCATATAAGGCCTACAATTATTGGTTTTTTTAATTTATCTTTGTGTTTCTTGAAGAAGAAAACACACACACACAAAAGCTGTGTGTTGAGGGAATTAGACACAATAATTATGGGGATAAAATAGTCGTATTGCATAATTTGGTAATATAGAATTATCATTCGCAAAACTGGCAAACATTATTCAATACAATGAGAAGATAAAATTACTCTCAAAATGAAAATATATAACCTCGTGGACAAGTTCGTGCAAGTTTATTAGTGGTCTCTTGTTGACAAATAGTTGATGTTCTAATTTCTTTCAGTCGATACATTGTGCAATTTCCATTTAAAATCAAAAGGCTTGACACTTGGGATACCACATAACCAAATTAATCTGTGCGAAATTCCGGGTCTTAGTGTATACCTTTCCTTATTTTTTTGGTTTATTGTATTCTAATCAAGAAAAAGAAGGAATGCGTGACTTGATACCAAAATAGGGGGCAAATGTACAAAAAAAAAAAATGTGAAATGTACCAAAAAAAAAAAAAAAATAGGTGGCAATTGCATGGCTTTGTTGTGAAACAAAGTTTTCAATATCCTTTATCATGTTTTATTTTATTTTAATGAGAGATTATTTGATTTATTTGTTACTCATATCTCATATATTCAACTTTAATTTAATCTTGATAATATAATAATTCGTGTCGGACTTGTTTGCAATTCATATAATAGGGGATATATTAACATAGTAGAAGTTGCGCCTAATACTTAACTAAATAGTAGGTAATACGTAAGATCATTAGAGAAGGACTCGACCTATCTGCTTCTCAGTTATACCAACAAAGACAATTAACCACAAACGCCGAAAAACTACGTACTAACTACTCATTTCTTAAAACTACGTACTAACTACTCATTTCTTGGTGTTATATATGAGAAACAAATAAAGTTGGTCATAAATTTCTTGATGGCAAATAAAGATCTGGGAGCTTTAATGAGAGGGTTAATGCCATTATAGCTGACTTTGTGCTAACCTGACGGCTGTCAAAAGGAATCATTTGATGGTTGAGGACGCGATGGACGGAAACATGTTATAAAAAAAAAGGTAGACTAGGGACTTGGACATTCAAAAATCTAGGATAGATTAGGGACTTATACATAGGATATTTCTTGAAAAACAGGAAGGGAGTGGCAACATGTTATTCTTAATTCATTAAATTAAAATTATTGAATTGAGTAATTTCACTGTATAAAAAAGAATCCATAACACGGATCTTGCCAATACCAATTCATCCAATACCCTTTGTAGGTTACTTATCATATCTGAGAAACTAAAAATATTGTTAGCTAGCATATTTGTAATCTTGTATCCGATGAAGTATTAATATGAAATATGACTACTAGTTGCTACAGTTTTAAGGGTTATCTGTTTTTTATTTTTGGTAGGAGTTAATATCTGAAATAAGCAGCCCAGAGAATGGCAATAATTTGTCTGAAGAATCAGGTGGTTCCAGGTTCTCCGTGGATGAGTCTCAAATCATTCGAAGGTATTTCAGTTATATAGTATGTACCCCACCATCTTTATATAGGAAATTGCATGTATCTATTTTCCTTCTGGAATTCTAACTTTTACAGTTTCAAATTGAACGTGGCATTGGACTTTTCTAGTCATTTGAAGCTATATAATCTTTGAAATCCTGATTTTCAATTTTGAATGTTTAAAACTTTCTAAAATCCATGCTTACTCGCTTACTCTTAATACTCAATCATCTTGTTATTTTCAGGCTATAATCAAATTAATTTATATTAGCTTCGGTATTGTGGTTGAAACTGAGTGAAGTATATCTAGGATAATTAGGACTAATGCTTGGATATTTTTCCAACTGCAGAATCGTGGTATTGGTTTTACATTGTTGCATAACGGCAGGATAGTTCATTTATTAATATCAAAATTTGACCGATAAGTTAAAAGTTTTGAAATGCAGTTAAAAGATAACAAGATAAGGCTTGTCAGAATGTGTGACTTACAAAAGTAGACAGACTAAAAAGAAAATGCCAAAGTAGAATAGTGATCCGAAGCATTACCTTTCCAAAAATACGAAGAAAAAAGAAGAAGATATCCTTACTGTAGAATAAGGATATTAGTCATTGCAAAACAGTCTTATAAGTGGGTAATTTTTGAACCATTTGAAATTGTTGATAAAACTCAAGACCTTCTACTGTAATCTACAGATTTAGTTGATTATGAATTGTCGGTACTTGACATGGACTTCTATTTCAGCATTTGGCTGTTTTGTTGGACACGGTTACCATATTTTAACAAATGTAAAAAGCATGTAAATATCCGCTTGAGAGCTCTATTAATAAAAGGACCTTAAATATGCTGAACAAAGTAGAACACTTGATGTTTGTGAAAGTTAGAACTTCCTAAGTTGATTTTTTTATCCGCTTTACTTAATGTAATGATGTTGTGTACAGTGATGAAAAGACCCACATTTCGGAGGACTGCAAACTTTTTGTTGATGGTGAACCCAATATTGACTCAACATCTTTGGGTTAGCAAGTTAATGAGGAAGAAAAATCAAAAGATGACCAAAGAAGCGTGGCAAAATCCTCAGCTTGGGAGCCCGAGGATGCTGATGTACCTGAAGGTTAGTCTATATTCTTCTCCCTTTTATAAGCTTGTGGAAGCATTTTTACTTATATTTATATATGCATATGTATGTGTATGTGTGTGTGTGTGTGTTTTGTGTTGCGTGCGAGTGAGTGTGTGTGTATATATATATATATATATATATGTGTGTGTGTGTGTCTTACTCTTAATTATTGTCATGTATGACATGGGGAGAGGTAATCCTGTAATGAATTTGTTTGTTTGGTACTATGAATTAAAGGGGCAAGAAGAGATCATATTTTAACCATTTGCCATTTAAACCTTTTCCCATGTTTCTAGATTATTATTTTTTTGTTAAAATAATTTCTAATAAAAATAATCTACTGATAAATTAAACATTCAAGAAAGATCTCTCTAATAGTAAAAAAAAAAACCATGAACAAAAATGATTTTTTCTGGATGCTAATATTAAACATTATGAATGCATCTTTTGTTTTTTTAATAAATCATTATAAAGGCATCTTATTAATCCCAAACTATTAACTATTGTTTGTAAATTTAAATTAGAATAACCAAAGGTGCAAAAAAAAAAAAAAAAAAAAAAGAGCTCAAGCATTTATATCGGTGAGGGAAGATGTGGAAAGTTCAATACCTGCCTTAGTTTCTATATATAAATGATAGAAGTCAATAATTATTAAGTAATTACTGTTAAATTTATTTCAATTAAATATAATTTTAAATTATTGTGTATAAACCGTGCATAGCACGGGGCAAATGCTAGTATATATATATTTGAAGGTTGAGTGTTGACTCCAATTGAGTATTTTGACTAAAATTCTATTTTTCTAGAGTTTTGAATCATTTTATTTTGTGAAAAACTTTTGAATGGTTAAGACTATTAAGGACTATTTTTGTTTTCATCCATTGATGCCCATACTTGACAACGCAGTACGAGTCGGTGAACTCCTTCCCGTCCATATTCTTTTTAGGAATCGGATTCTTAGCTCCTACAAAAGTAAACTCCACTTCTCCGATAGGAACTCCAGTCACCAGTGTAACATGATTGGTGTAATGGGTGTCAGATTTGAGAAAGTGATATTCACGGTGTTGGCTAACCATTAAATGGAGGCTGCCACACGTCAAAGTATTATGTTGTGGTTTCCTCGGTCTCGCAAGATCGTACCAAACCGGAGTCTTGGAATCACTCAGTTCTACAACATCATCAAATGATAACGTGCACTCACCCACGACCTTGGTCTTCCCAGTGTTGTCTCACAACACACACACAAAATAAGATTAATGTTTAAAGGATTTCGCAGCGGCAAAAATCAACTCTTGGTTCCATTGTCCGGGGAGGAGTATACGTGGGACAGGATACTCGTCCAGCTTTTTTAGTTTACTATAACCCCATCTATTTGCCTTGCCTGGAGTAATGCATTCTCCGCCTCGGTTCATTTCCAACACTAGAACACCAGTTGTGATTCATTAACAGTCTCACCTCTCTTATCAATTAGGTTGTGAGCTATAGGTTGCTCGTGGTGTTCAGAATCTCTCCGTATTGGAATATTTGCAACTTTGGCTATTGTCAGTCCAATCAATTGATTGCCATAAGTTCCTCGGTCCATTACCATAAGTTTACTGTCATCAACCCCCTGATCGATAAGTTGCTTCATTGAAATCACAAACACTTCATTCCAGCTTGGAAATGCCATAGAGTCTGCCACTGAATCGTAACAAAACGTAAATCCCCTATTTTTACTTTAACGAAAAAATTCGAATAGTTGTTGTCCAGGGGCAAATTTTGTGCCCAAATGACTTTTATGAAAAAAACGGAGTAGTCTGCAATATTCTATACTCTTCATTTTTTCAAGCTGGGACTCCTCTCAGGGGGAGCGTTGAAGTGGCCCGGAGAGAAAACCTTGGCAGTCAGGCAGTGGGCCGACTGGCCAGGCAGCATGAACGGGTAGCCATACAGGTGAGATGGAAGGCATGGGATAAGGCAGGCGCGATAGGCGCGCGCCAAGAGATAGCCGGCAAGGCGGGAGGCCTAGCCGGGCGTGAGATAAGGCATGGGGGCAAGGAAAGGCCGTCGAGTGGCGCTGGGGCATCCCAGGGATGGCCCAAGCATTTTGGAGGTGCCAAAACCAAGTCTTGGAGGTTCCGGAGGATTCCAGAGGGTTCTACACAAGTCCGAGACGTTCAAGAGAAGTCCAGAGGGGTCCCGAATGTTGTACATGGTTCCGGAAGGTGCTACAAGGTTTCGGAGGAATCCGGAATATTCTAGAAGGATGTGGAAGACTCTAGAAGTTTAGGGAACCTTCTAGAAGGACGGAGAACCTTGTAGAAGAATCTAGAAGGTTGGAGAATCTTCTAGAAGACTCTAGAAGGTCGTGGAAGATGGCGGAAAATAATAGAATCTTATAGAAGGTCTAGAACTAAGTAGGTAGAATGTAGTAGAACTTTATAGAATGTTCTAAAATAATGTTGTAGGAGCTTGGTAGAAAATTCTAGCTCTAGGAGCATTTTAGATGCTCAATTGTAGCCATTAGATTAGAATGATCTTGGCCATCCATTAGGGATGCCAACTACTATAAATAGGAGTAGGGAGTCATTTGTAAGGATCAACCAAGGGGAGATCCCAAGTTCACACATAAAGGTTGTAATCCATCCATGTGATAATATAAGTATTCTTCCAACTCTTGTGTGCTACTTTACTCTCTCAACTAACCTCCTTCATAATACCTTCTTCAGGACGAGAATGAGGCTGACTTAGCCGATTCCGACAGAGGGGCAAAAAACGATCGCTAGGGCTCCGCCTCGGTTGCTTTCCAACACTGGAACACCAGTTGTGATTCATTAACAATCTCACCTCTCTTAGTAATTAGGACGTGAGCTATAGGTTGCTCGTGTTGTTCAAAATCTCTCCGTATTGGAATATTTGCAACTTTGGCTATTATCAGTCCAATCAAATAATTGCTGTAAGTTACTCGGTCCATTACAATAAGTCATCAACCCCCTAATCGATAAGTTGCTTCGTTGAAATCACAAACACTTCATTCCAGCTTGAAAATGGAATATGTGTCCTCTCATGCCATAGAGTCTGCCACTGAGTCATAAAGAAACGTAAATCCCCTATTTTTATTTTAACAAAAAGATTCGAATCGTTGTTGCTCAGAGGCAAATTTTGTGCCCGAATGACTTTTATGAAAACAAACGGAGTAGTCTGCAATATTCTATACTCTTCATTTTTCAAGCTCTCATTCTCATATATTGCATTCCGGAGTCGTCTTCACACAAAAATTAATTAGAAAAACAACATCTATTTATTTCCATATAAACACAACTAAGTACTAAAAAGAAAATAATAAATGAACTAATAATCATTATTCAACCAAAAAAAGTACAAAATGAAAAAAAAAACATAGAAAAATCAAATGCTTTAAACACACATCAAAACAGTAAAAGGAAAAAAAATAGAAGCAATCACTCACCTTGTGGCTTGAGAGAGACAATAGAGAGAGACTCTAAGACGATGAATGAGTCGTGGTGTAGTGAGAGAGAGGTAGGTTCAAATGAGTCTGTAGTGAGAGAGATAGAGAAGGGCTAAGACATGGTGTATGCACTTTTTTTTTTTGGTACAGATGAACACGCAAACAGTGGCTCTCCAAAAGTTAACCTTACAAGAGTAGTACTCTTCTAATTTCTTTTAATTCAATGTAATATCCAAAACTGTTTCTTTGTCTTGAGATAATTTTTTCTTTTTATTTTGTAACCTTTTTACAATTTTTTCTGTTATTTTCAAAGCACAACTTCGTTGAATAATATATGTAGTTAAATCATACCTACTTAACCATATGTAACCGTACTCGGACCATATTATATACATACATACATATATATGTATACATAGTACGAGTTGGTGAACTCCTTTCCGTCCATATTCTTCTTAGAAATCGGATTCTTAGCTCCTACAAAAGTAAACTCCACTTCTCCGATAGGAATTCCAGTCACCGGTGTAACATGATTGGTGTAATGGGTGTCAGATTTGAGAAAGTGATATTCACGGTGTTGGCTGACCATTAAATGGAGGCTGCCGCACGTCAAAGTATTATGTTGTGGTTTCCTCGGTCTCGCAAGATCGTACCAAACCGGAGTCTTGGAATCACTCAGTTCTACAACATCATCAAATGATAACGTGCACTCACCCACGACCTTGGTCTTCCCAGTGTTGTCTCACAACGCACACACAAAATAAGATCAATGTTTAAAGGGTTTCGCAGCGGCAAAAATCAACTTTTAGTTCCATTGTCCGGGGAGGAGTATACGTGGGACAGGATACTCGTCCAGCTTTTTTAGTTTACTATAACCCCATCTATTTGCCTTGCCTGGAGTAATGCATCGTCCGCCTCGGTTCCTTTCCAACACTAGAACACCAGTTGTAATTCATTAACAGTCACATCTCTCTTATCAATTTGCAAAATTCGATTATAAATGTGTATTCTAGTATTCATAATCGTATTCTGCAAATTTTAAAGAAAAAAAAAATAAATTACCTATTTTTCACCTAGATTTTTTTTACCCTGGTGGTCAATTGTGCCTGAAAAAACGAGGGTTGCTAGTTGATGAGTTATTATTAATTCGATGGTGCTAAGTGTTAATTTATTTTCGCGGATGCAAAGTGCAAAAAACTCTGCTATTCTGTTAGAACTTATAAGTGGTATAAACAGATTTGATTTAGTTTGTTTAAAGAAGATACGGAGTATATGTCCTCAACTAGACATAATATACATTTCTACACAGTTGGAAAAACACCCATATGGTTTTAATTTGTTTTCGTGCAGGTTTCCAGCGTAAAGAAGATGTTGCAAGATGATCTGATCTTGCCAAGATCAGTGCTCACTCAAGGAAAAATCTCAAATGTAATAAATGGAATTGATTTGCCTAAAAAAATAAGGGAAAAATCTCAAAATCTTCCTATGTAGTTTTATTTGGCAAAGTTGCATTTTCAGCCTCACATGACATACTTTCAACAGTTTTGAATCATACTTTACAAGATTAAATTTTCGATACCTAATTTTAAAATTATAACGTTTGCTCAATTTTGTACTTTTGGTTCTAATTGGACGAAAATGAGGTGATGGGACAAAAAATGCAAAATATTTTTAAAACTATTTAGTACTTTTTGGTCCCCAAAAGAGTGCTCAATTTTGTCCTTGTGGTTCCCAATTGTGTGGAAATTAAATGTGGTGATGATACCAAAAGTGCAAAATACTTTTAATACTGGTTCGCACCTTTGGCTCAATTAGGCTGCTCAATTTTGCACTTATGGTCTCAAATTTGATAGAAGTAAGGCGATATGAATCAAAGTTTAATTTAATTTAAAATTACGATAATAGATGCAATTTAATAAAGTACAAAACCACAAGTGTTGAATCCAGTATCATGTAGGTCTAAAACTATGGATTTTTTTAATTTATTTTTGTGTTTCCTATATATCTTCAAGAAAAGGGAGAAAAAAAAAAGCACATAAGCGTCGTGTTGAGAGAATTAGACACAATACTTATGGGGGAGAAATAGCAGTATTGCATAATGTGGAAACATAGAATTATCATTTTCAAAATTCGCAAACATTATTGAATACAATGAGAAGATAAAACTTTACTCAAAATGAAAAGATCTAACCTTGTGGTGCACTATTGAATAGCAAAACAGATCAAGTAAAAAAAAGCAAGTGCAACTAAGCAAGCATTATTTGCTCACATTCCATGCTTGGCAAAATAAGCCATGTCCATTATTATTGGCCTTTCTTGGACAAGACATATCATTGCAAATATTAATAATCAATACAAATACAAATATGAAATGAAAATGACATGCATTGATTTATGGCTAAAGAAAACCAAACTTACATTTCATTAATTTTCTTATATATATATATATAGTACGTACTCGTATACGTACGTGCTTGCTTATGAGAATGTTAACATCACTAGCTAGTTTTGTTTTAAGTGGCCTTGTAATGCGCCGTTTATGGCCATAATCCTGCTATTAGGACTCTAGGTCGTGATCATTTTTCACAAATCACTTTTTCCAATTTCAAGTTAAATTAATTTAATATATTTAGTTTAATGATGCCCCATTTGATGTTCGTTGTTGAAGTAAAAAATATTTATCAAAACACTGTTTAAGAAATCAAATACAATATATAATTTTTTTGTCAATTCGTACTTTTTTAAGTTTAAAAACGTTGTAATTTCTTTTTAAGATTATAAGATGATCAGATGTCTTTTTACAAATCACAGAAAGATAAATTGAACATTATACAAATCACAATGTGATAAATTATCATTAACTCCTAAAAAATTATGATGTGTATGTAGCCACATTGCTTGTGTGGACCAATTCCACCGGCTGAAGCACCCAGAAAAAAACAGTTGGTTTGTCTTGCGTCAGAAATATCACTAAAAATGGAGGCTGTTAGAATCTTGTTTTCTTTGAAAATATTGAGCCGTCTTATTCTTGTTGAAGAAAACGCCTATTTTGCATTAAAATCAACATCACAATAATAAGCCAAAACCCTTCTTATTCATATAAACGTTTCAAAGTTGTACTCCTAATTGTTTTTTTTTTTTTCTTTTTTTGTTGATAATTTTGTATTCCGAATTGCTAGTACTACAAAAGTGTCCAAATTTAAAACTGTTTCCCACTACTGAAACCGCTCCTCCATGTCAGAAAAAGAAGATTGAAACGCTGTATCATCACTAGCTTTTATACTTTTATTTCTGCCATTTGATCTTATAAAAGAAACCAATGAGAAATCCCTTCAATTATAAATATAATTTTTAATAAACACATGCACTTTCCTAAAATACTTTATAAAATCACGTTTTTGGTTTCCATTTTTTTATTCGTTTTGCACTTTTGAATTCATATTTTACAAAATTATCTTTTTGATGCATATGACTATTTCAGTATTGATACCAAATTAAGTGAAAAACATGTATAGATTGGGACTAAAAGTGCAATATATAAAAAAAAAACTGGACCCAACTTTCAATTCTTTTTTCAAAATTTTTTGGACCAAAGTGCAAAATATTTTAAAGAAAGTATTGGGACAAAAAATGTAACTTGTGTAATTTGAGTGACCAAAAATACTAAACTCCAGTTTCATGGGGATACTTTTACAATGTGCAATATCCAAAATGTTGAAAGTGTAATTCTATAGGACTAAAATGTAATTTACGCATCCGCTAGATGGAGAACATTTATGATCATTGATTACGTTTATAATTATATTTTTAGAACGTTTATAATTATATTAATCAATAATAGCTAATATTCTCTTCTTTGAATCAAAAAAACTTGAAAAAAAAATTAAAAATTGGAATTGTCATTGTGATATAATTAATAGAAAATTCAAGTCATAAAATATTTTATACGTTTCAATCTTTCGCTCCTCATAATCCCATGGCATACTATATATACATAGTGAAAATAAAGCATGTACATAGATATTCTTTTTCTTTTTAAGGAAAAGAGACAAAAAAAATGGTTCATAATATTACTGGTCGAACAGCTTCTATAAAAATGTGTATTACAACAACCCAAACAAAATTTAAAATGATTCAAACCCAAAAATATGCTGATTTTCTTTTTTTGCCAGTTGTAAATTATCTTGCACCAAAAAAAAAAAAATGTTGTAAATTATCTGACACGACGAATAGAGTAATTAAATCTGCGGTCCATTGTCTTCTATTCATTCTATAATTAAATTCAATGAGATATTTTGGTACATATATATGTCCTTTAGGTACTTGAAGAGTCAACAAGAATTAATCTGGGATATATATATACCTATAGCCGTCTCTTCTGATAATGTCCTCTAGTAATATATACCATAATTTTGAATAATAAATTCAGAATTAAATAAAGTTCATGTGCTTATGGAGAAATTGATTAATTTGGACTATTTATGATTAATTTAACTTATTATATAACGTGTAAAACAAATTTCCAAAAAAAAAAAAAAGGTGAAAAATTACCGCCTCATAATTTTTAACCTATCATAATCATTCAGATCTCGTATAAAATAGAGTCGTGTCTTTCAAGGTTATTTGGTAAAAGTTAATATTTTCTAGAGATCTCCCAACCATATGTAATATGTTGTTTACACCAACTATATATGACTATAAAAATAATTGCGTATGTAAGTATCGGGCTGACCATTCGGTAAAATATATATAATTTAATTAAATGTGTTAATAATTTTCTTTTATTTATAAAATATTATTAATGAAATTTTGATTAACCAAACTTATATTCTTCTCTAGTAACCAATTAACCAAACTCAACTTCATCTAAACTATATTCTTCTCAACATCCAATCTTTATCATAATTAATCTTCCAAGGAAGTTTATTGGTTCATAATATAATATTATCTTCCTCCCAAAAAAGTTCCTAAATTGATTATTATGTTCATAAATTGGGTATTATCATTATTCCTCTTCTGGCATTATCAATATTGTTGGTCTTTACTCTTTAGCTATTAGCTCAAAATTATTAAGCTCATGTTGACGAGTATAAGTGAGATAAATATTTATTAGCCATTCGAATAATTATTCCACGATCTATGTGGAATTGGAGTGTTACACAAATCGCGAATTTATTTTTATACTTTTAGGAGCTGTTTGGTTGAATACCACTATGGCATATGAATCCAGATATTAGCCTCATTTTGTAACATTGATCCAATATCGGATCATATTTAATCAGGTTGACTTGCTAATGAAGCTAACTTATACTGAAATTTTTTTGTGGGCTTACAAGTTAAAATCACAATGCCATTTTCCAAACACATGACATGGCATATTATATTTATACCACTAATAAAAAAGAGCGGTAATTCCATGGGATAAGTTTCAAATGATGTGTTTGACGTGCGTATAATTAGATTAAGTTATGTTTAAGACATATCCTTGAAAAAAATGATAATATATAATCCTAGTTTGGGACAAGATGGAGATGACAACATCTACATAGGTGCAACATTCACAACCGCGTTTATTGGCAAGATAGAAGAATTATGCTCATATATATATATATATGTATATTTCATATACCAAACACTGTTTAAATCAAAAATAAGAATTTGATATTATAATTCGGGCATATATGGTAAGTAAAACCTAAAAGAAGACACACAACCAAAACGCACAATCAGCAGCAATATCTCCATTGTTTTCCAAATTATGACATTTTGATTTCACATTAAAACAAGAAAATCAAACACAGCTTTCATGCCCACCGGTCCACCAAACAATAGAGTACTACACCAAATTAATTATCTCCATTGGCCCATCACCAAAAATTAAAAATAATTATATATGCTCAACAGCACCAAATTAAAGCCAAGTGGGGTACAAACTTTAGTTCTTTCCGTACCATGACCCGGACACCAACTGTACCTTTACACGTACCCCCGCCCCTCGATTTTATAAATCCTCATTTTCTCACCTCCTCATTTCATTACAAAAATTATACTCTTAATTTAATTTGTCCTAAGTTCAAATATTTTTGGTGCTTTTTTTTGCACCTCTAATGAGAGGAGTGGAAAGAAGTACAAGTTATAATAGTATTGGTCTAAAAGAATTGGAAGATATATGGAGAGTCAATATCACGGCGGTGTACATGTTTCCCACGGCGGCGCCTCCGAATCACGGCCGTCGCTTGGGTTCCCACTTGGCACAGCCCTCCTCTTGGTTGTGATCTTTAGTTTGAGTGGAATTTTCTCATGTTGTTACCACTGGGACAAGCTCCGCCGCACTTTATCACTTCAGGCCGCCGATCTTGAGGCGGCGGACGGTGGTCTTGGATCCCCCTCCAAACCTAAGGCCATCCACAAGGTATAATATATTTTTGGTTGAAAGGATAAATATTGATTTTAAGATAAATACAAACTCTCCGGCTATATTTTTTGTGAAGTTCTAGAATAAGAACTTCCTTTTTAAAATAGTATTTACTATTTATTTTCTTAAAAATTATCACTTCACAATATTAGACGTTATCTTCTCAATCAATACATTTCATGCAAAATTATTAAATTTCAATTTTCCAAATTAATGTAAATTTACCCGGCTAATCAAAATAAAAGGTAAAAACATAAAAACATGTTTGTTTGAATTTAGACGGAGTATTTTCACATGTCCTAAAAACCAATAAGAAAATAATTTATTTTTTGAGATCTATGTCACCCTCTCGCACAAAAACGTAAATTAAACATTTTATCACATTCTTAAAATATCGAGAGAAAAAAAAAATGAAGTCTCTAAAATTTCGCCAAATTTTCAAAACCTCATTTAGAATTCTCAAACGAAAGGGTTCAAAAGATAACTTAAATAAACTAAAATGTCTTGTTCCTATAAAATTAAGATTCAAGTATCCAACATACGTTATATTTCAAAAGAATTATGAACTAAACATAGACTTGTGTGTTTAAATTTTTTAATTGCAATTTTAGCATGATTTGGTAACTAATTATCTACTTGTTTTGTGTAGGATTTGAAAAGGAACCAAAGCTTGCCGGTTATAATGCCAGGGGACAATGTTCCGAAATTCATAGCAATGCCGTGTCCATGTGAACCGCCGCGGGATGGGAAAATCACGGTGGAGGTGCAGAATCCGCCACCTAAGCCGCCGCCACGGATTCCTGTGCCTTTGCATTAATTAGATAAAATTGATTAATTCAACCGATTTCATGTATAGTAGTATATATATATAACATGTACGTTTTAGAGTTCCAATATATCGAATTAATTAAGTCCATCTTACTTAGTATTATTCAATTTAATTAACCACAAAAATTCAGAAGCTATTATTATTATTTTTTATCAAATATGAAATTTCATATTATATAACAATCTTAATTATTAAATATTTTTTATTTGAGAAGGAAAGCAGGACAGTAAGATTAGCACATGATTCACTACTTTATTCTTTTTTCGGAAACATTGCTGTTTTCACATAAAGAAAGTTCCATATCTCCTGACCAAAAAAATAAAACTAAAAAAAAATCCATATCTGATACAATTATTACATTAATTGCAAACGATATTAGTTGTGAATATTACACATGATAATTAATTATAAAATAAATGCCATCAACAAAATAACACACATTATTATAAACACAATTAATATGGTATAGGATCATATGTCGAGTGATCACATGCAAAATACATACTCCTTCACTGTATTGAGTAAAATGCAAAACTACCCCTTGTACTTTTCCTAATCTCTAAAACATTACTATGTTATTATTAGTAGTAATAAACCGTTGTTGCATGTGTGCTTCGGTGTGAGTATATTTTATGATTTGCAGGAAAAATGACTAATATACATCTAGATGTTATTTTTTCATTTAAATAACTTGTTTAATTAAAAGAGTTGGCAATTCATGAACCCCTATTAACTTAGAAAATTTGCAAATAACCTCCGTGTTCTCTTAAAAATATAGAACTAATACCCCTTCCATCAACTCTTAATTTTTGAACGAGTTTAGTGACATAATTACTAAAATATTAATACATGAGTTTTAAGAAGAAGAAAAAAATTTACATAGGTGATTTTTTGCTAATAAAAATAACATATGAATTTTTTTCAATTTTTTAGAATTTTATTCTTACTAGTGAATCTCCCCACTACCCAACCAAAAAAAAAAAACACACCTTTAATTTATTTCTCCCTTATGCCTTAGGGTTGATCCAAACTAAAGGCAAATTATCATTAATATGTTTATTATTTTATATCTATATATCTTGATTTTATAAAAGCAATTATATATACACTGCAATTAAGCCTGTGAGAATAAAATTGTTTTATGTAGCCGCTGAACACATTTATAGAGTGCAACTTAGTAGAGTAGTTATAATATTTTGGAAATAGTAATACTGTAAAATGAATCTCAATTATTTATCATAAAATAAATAAATTTTCATTGTTTTTGTGAATAGCATCTCCCTTAATTTCGGCGGCGATTGATAAAAAACGTTTCTCGATCTCTAGTTACTTTTGGAACATTGGTAAGAATTTCAACCTCTGATCAGTTTCCACTTTCTATTTCTACATATATAACAAGGAAAAGGAAAGAGTATTGATTGAATTGAACTTTACGCTACGTACCCAGAAAGAATATTGATTGAAATTGACGATTGTATTTTATTGAAATTGAAATTGAAACTAATGAGATCCTATTTTCAATTCTTTCGTTAAAAAAAAGGTATAAATCATGACCACAAGCGTTGAGCTAAAAAAAAGGTATAAATCACTTTTGATGATTAATTTTTTTTTCAAAATATATATATATATATATATATATATATATATATATATATATATATATATATATATATATATATATATATATATATATGGACTAACTGTGTCGGTCCAAATGACAAATGACTATTTTTATATATATCGAAATTAAAGCTAAGTTTAAAACTACAATAAAAATTTCATATTATTTTGTACTGATTATTAATTAACTTGAGAGTGGGGTTATCAAATGAATTGAATTCAACCCAAATCTACTGATTACTTATGTTAATTATTTTATGCTAAGTATATCCAGTTTCAGATCCAAAATACTTTTTCAAATTATAATTTTATATGACTAATTAAATATATTCGTTTAACTGAACATGAAGATTTTTATTCGGATGCTCGTTTTTTTTATTTCATGACTTGAAGCATACTCTTTATCTTTTCTTTATTTTTTTTTTATTTTTTATTTTGGGTAGTGTCTTAACTCTTAAGGACAAGTTTAATCTTTAGGAATGGAGATGTTGCCATGAGAAAGTGACATGCAGAAAATAATTATAATGATTTATGAAGACTTTTGTCTCCACTTTGTTTCCCTGACCTAATTTCACTGTACAATTTGTTTTGAGTGCTTTTTTTGCAATGATCTTCCCCAGTACAACTCATTTGTACTGCTTCCTAATCATTTTTATAATAAATCACCTTCCCCAATATATATATATATATATACTTATATAGTTGGATTTCACTATTTTATTCCTTCATCAAACTCAAAATGTACAATGTATTTTGAAAGAATATTTTGCGGGATAAATACGGTATTTATTTGTTTTTATATATGTTAGTACGTAATAAATGCATATTGGAATTAAGATTTAATAAAATTAAGGGAGAATTTTACTATGATGTATTATTACTAATAAAAATATAATAATAATAATGATAATACTATTGGTAATAAAGCAAAATAAACTAGCTAGGTTTAATTTCTTTTTCGTACATGTTTTCGTTCGGCAAAAAAAAAGGCTAAACTTAAAATTTAAAGTGGTGAAAAAGTCAAAACTTAAAATTTTAAAGGTACGGATGATAAGCAGCCAAAGCAGGTCCCTCCAACATAAAATAAAATATCAATTGGGCCCTCTACTTTTAAAATATTCGTCAGGGCCCCTTATGGATTTAAAAATGCACGGGAATGGAACCCTTACGAAACAATTTCTAGTGGGTTAGTAGTGCTCTATCTAATCAACATATGATGATGTAACTTTTGATTTATTTTCTTTATGTTTGTACTATTGATCCAAATATTAGTGTCCTAGCTTATCCCATCTTAATTGATTCCTTAATTACTAACTCCGATCTTGTACTTTTGACATTAATTATAACTTTTAATAAAATTGGCTAAAAATTGTTCATATTAATCCCATCAACTAAAATACATATGTTAAGACAATGAAACATCGATCATCGTACGTATTGTTTGAGGATTAAGTTATCACTCAACCTAAAGCTGCTTGTGGCCAATGCCAACCTCATATATTTGATATTTTTTTTAAATGCAACATATATTGCCAAATGACCCACTCATCATATATATGGCTAATAACAACTTTAAATGCCATCTAAGCAGAAAAATTAGGTATTTACCCACAATGAAAAGATTTAGATTGGATATATATATATTGTGGGCAAACAATGAGAATAGAGATCAATAAAAGATTATAAGAATTTCTCCATGATCCTAGTGGATATCCTTGTAAAAGTTAGGTACAGAATAGAAAGTATATATTCTCTTGCTTTTATCAAATACTATTGCCAAATTTAGTTTGATTAGATTCAATAATATTATAATCTCAACCCCTTTCTTCAATCATAAATTCTTTTATGGATCAAAGTTCGCTTTCGATATATGTTTCTATTAGCTAAATATAAAAAAAAAAATCGAAAAACTAGGAGAAATTATGAAAAAAAAATTGACAAAATTGCAGAAAAGTCTCATACTAATTTGCGATTTTGGGGTTTTCAGTCCCAAAATATATAACCTCATCGAATTTCGTCACGTAATTTAATATTTTTAAATATCGTCCCACCGTTAATTATGAGACGAAAACTATGGTTAAGTGCAATGTTGGCCTACAGAACATGTGTCTTGTCGTGGTAAATTTTAGTATGAACAATTACTTATATAAGATTGCAAAATTTGACCAAAACTAATTACAAATTTAATAGTGGGATTAAATTCATGTAAAATGGTAAATCACAGGACGAAACTTGGGGAGTTGATTTAGTTTGGGATGAAAATTAAAATTTGTAATTAGTTTGGCACGAATTCAACAATCTTATATAACTATTCATGTTAAATTTGGCAAGTCAAGACAAGTGTGCTGCCATGTTGACACTTAACGGTAGTTTTCGTCTTATAATTAACGGTGAAACAATATTTCAAAAAAATATTAAATTATGGGACGAAATTTGGTAAGGTGATTTAGTTTGGGACGAAAACCTAGTCTGAGACGTTTTATACAATTTTGCAAAAAAAAAAAAAAAAACTAAATTAAGTTAAAGAGAAAGTTCCAAGAAAAATATAGAGTTTCGAAATTTCACTGATTCATAAACAGAAACGTTTGGATATTGTAGACTAAAAAAATGAAAATTTTGATCCAAGATCCTCTCAATTGAAGTAATATACTTACGTTTGACATATGTACACAAACACTAACAAGTATACAATTTAATTTCTACATAAATTAAAAATTTGGAAAAAATAACATGAAGCCTGTCAAAATTGCTATATGGGAATTAATCAATAAAGAAGATAACAATCAAATTTAATTAGAGGTTTCTAGCTAGCTAGTTGTGTCATCTATGGTAGTATGGTACTAATTAAATGGTCGAGAAGCCAGAATATATAGTGGGATTAGGTCAGATTCTCGAGTCACTAATTTTATAAGTTAATTTCCAGCGGATGAATGGGATTCCTATACTGAATTTAAAAGCTGCTAGCAGATTATATTATTATGTATAACAAAGTATGTTTAAAATAACTTCTTTATGTTAGACCCATTACAAATTATATTATTATTATTATTATTATCATTATCATTATTATTATTTTTTATCATGATAACATCATAATCAGCATCTATTTACTATACTTTATCTGGATATAGACATTCAGAAAATATTGATAAAATGATATGACTCATTCTTTTATTAAATGAAAAATCGAAAGTTTGATTGGATATGCATGTATTAAATTTGAATTCAAACTGGTCCACGAGAAATTATTTGTCATCAATCAAATACTAAAATACCAACCAGCTTCTACTTCAATTCATTACGGGCAGTTTGGTAGGGTGTATGGGATTAAGGCGGATTAGATTGGAGTCGAATTGAAGGTCATATTAAAATCATATTTGGTAGAGTTGATTGAATGCTTCCATATTAATTCTAAATTGATATAGATTTTAATTTGTAATTTATTTATGTATAATGTTTTTCCGTTTTCAGATATTTGAGAAGAATGTATGATATTTAATGATATGTTAAAAATGAAATATGTAAATTTGAGGTTATTAGTGATATTTACATAATCCATATTTATCCAGATTAACTAATCCACCCACGCCTGGGTGGATTATAATTTAGTCTTAATACCGGGTCGTAAGGATTTAATCAATTTGATCTGGTGCCATTAAATGTTATATTAGTCCATATTAACTTATATAATATGATCTAATACCCCTATTAGGTCCTACCAAAAGGCCCGTATGTATTAGGTGAGTTATGAGAAGCAGTCGATTCTTGTGGACCAGTTTGAATTCATGGGCCTGAAATTAACTACTATTTCTAGTTAAGAAATAATTGGCTCCAAAAAATTAACAATAGATTGGGCCTTTTCTTGTTTTAAGAAATCAAGGCCCTGAAATCAACAATAGATTGGGCTGTTTCTAGTTTTGATTTTTCTTATTTAATAGTTTTTTTTGATAATTTTCTTGTTTAATAGATTGGTCAGATTTATTCTCTCCTTTCATTAGTTGTTCTGTTCTCTATATGAAAAGTAACAAACATAAGAAATCGAATAAGTATAACAAAGTATGTTTATAATAACTTCTTTATATTTTTCAAAATATTTCTTTAATTTTATCCTGGATCTCTACTTGCAAAATTTCCTTTTGCTGTTGTGTTTTTTCTTTATTAAGAAATAAATACTGAGAAAACATTTTAGCATCTGGGTCTGTTAAAATGTTTCAGTGTTTTCAGATTCCGTCCACCCCTGGTCGTAAACATGTTCTACAGAAAATCAAGAGCCATAATATAGAGCAAAATCTCAGAATTTCCTCACCCCAGTCGATCTCAATTTAATCCAGTAAAATAACGATTTTAACTATAGGTAAGTAGTGCTAAATTCTAGCCCAAATTTAATTTGGCCACATTCAAATTATTCATATTCCGAAGTATTATAGATTTGCCCCTAAAAAAAGTATAATAGATTTGTCATGTAATTTTTGGGTGCTGCATTCCCAATTTGAGGAATGTAACTTAATCTGTTGAGTTGAGTGTGATAAAACCGAATCTAGATTTTCCCATGAATATAATGGAAGGCATTTTATGCTGGGTTAATGATATTTTTTAATTTATTCTTCTATGATTTGAAATGGAATATTTTACCCCTGTAAGAAATTTGATGTAGTGATTTTACCACACTCGTCAAAACTGAGAGTGGACATGAAAAGTGTTACGTAAAAAAACAAGAGTACCCCTTACGTAGAAAAATATCACATTTAGCATAACTCAAGGAGCTAAAGTGTCACATTTATAATAACACTGATAGGTAAGATACCACATTTATCATAACACAGAGAGTAAAATATCACATTTATATTAACACAATGGGGTAAAATACCACATATATAAACTGATTAGGTAGTATTTAAGATGGGTACTTTTGTCACTTCATATTTTCATTATTAGGTTCAAAAATGTCATGGCTACAATATGAAAATTTTATTAAACTATAGAGGGATAATATGCTCTTTTTCAAATCTCAAAGAGGTAAATTTAACAGTAAGTAAATCATAGGGAATAAATTATCATTAACTTATTATAAGCTCATAGAGCCAATGCATTGTGTTGTAGCTTAGAGAAAACTTTTCACTTTGCATAGCTATTCCTATTCGCTATTGACATTAATTATGATTTTTAATTTTTTTGAATCAGCAATTAGTTTAACAAATCACAGATAAAGAGAAATGCTACCGAATTTACTTTTCCTTCACTCCAATTAGTTTAAGCATTAATTTGCAATATCCAATAATTGTTTTTATTATCTGCTGATATTTTGTTATTCTTTTCTTCCTTAGTCTTACTTGACTGAATTATTCACATCATAAGTGAGTGGATTGAGAATTTGCAATAATTTGCATGGAATTGGCTTATGCAAGATCTTTATAATCTTCTGGGCCAAATGAAGGGCTTATTATTAGAAGATGTGGGCTCAACATATTATTCTGTGATGACAATTTCGTTCCTATATGTATAAAAATAATTGTATAAATATTTTAATAGTATTTGTCTTTGCAATTCTATTCCCGTCTATTAGATTTTTGTGGCAAGTTCATGAACTTCTTACTATCTTTTTAAATTTATTGCTTATGTAATGGGGACGAGGTCGCTATCAGGCCGAATTATTAGAAAATAGAACCTACACAATACACATTACCTTGATTTCTGGTTACATTTTGTTGACTCGTTCAGAGATTTTTTTTCTTTTTGTTTTCTTGTAAGAGATCTTATGTAGATGATAGTTTTCTAAATGTTGCTTTAACTACTAGATTTATTAATTATTAGTTATATATTCTCATGAAACTACAATCATCAATAATTAAAAATACAATCATCCATAACTAATTAAATTGAAAATGTTGAGTCATCAAATGGGCCAAAAATGGCCTAAATAAAATATTAATTACACAACCACATTCCTAGTTCAGACTTTAATATATACAATCATTTTTTATTTATTAAGAATATATGATGCTTGTACGAACCATTACTTCTATCAAGATCAAATCATAATTTGGGACTCTAAGATTCCCATTCAATGAGTAAAAACTAAAAGGAAGAGACAACATTATTAAATGAGTAAAAGAATTCCAAAACAAGAACAAATATTCATCATTAATTTTGGTTCCATAGTCTCCAATAATCCAAGATTTTATAATCAATCAAATGCATATGCTTATATTGTCTATAAGCATCTTCCCCCATAACCTGCATTTCTAAACAACGCTTGTTTCACGTCCTCCGGACTTAATAGAGATCGATGCTCAGCTACCTGAAACCAAATCAAAATAAATAAGAAACATTTTTATAACTAATAGGAACGATAAATGATCGTATACATTTCAGCAAATCTTGGCAGAAATGTCACTTTGCCGCTTAAATTACCTTAATCATGTACTTAAGTCGTAAAATAAATTAACTAGAAACATTAATAGTTGCAGTCAAATGAATATACCTCATAACAAGAAGCTTGCACAGAGAAATCATTAAAGCAACTAATAACACATTGCTGAATATCAAGTCCTAAAGCATCCAAAGTGCTAAGTGTAGATAACAAAAGACCAGGCCTTGCTGCACAACATAGCTCAAGCCTTGTATCTTGATTTCTCCTTTCTACATCAAACTGATAATTAAAAAAAAAAAAATGAAATGTCACAAAATTTATAAATAATTAAAAATTGGGTATGGGCTATTATAATGGAATTTATTTAACTAACCTTTGGGGGATTTCTTGCTAGCATTTCATTTGGCTTTAGTTCCTTCAAGTAATTTCCTAAAAAGTTGATTTGATTCACATTCTCATCCATTTTGTCTTCCTTCAAATTGTGGATCTTGTCAAGAAGCTCCCTCATGTAATCAATTGTGTCCCCAAGTATAGATGTTCTATCCATCTGCTCAATTTCATGTAATTACATTAGTTTTGCACTTTTGGTCCCACAAGATTGTCTCAGTTTTGCACTTTTAGTTTAAATTAGATGCAAATGTAGCGGTGAGACGGAAAGTGCAATTTCGTAAAACACGAAACAAAACACGTGCAGGTTTAATGTACAATAGTAATGAATGGCATTGATAAGTTACCTTGCTAATCTTAGGAACAATGGATCGAAGCATTGATAAGCGATCATTTAATCTCTTTCTCCTTCTTCTTTCCGCCATTAAATTCTTGGAAGGTTGACCTTCTGGCTTCTTGGATTTGCTCTTCTTCTCTCCACACAAATCTACATTATTATTATTATTATTATTATGATAAATGTCTATATTTGGCGTACTATCAAGTTGTGCATTCTCAACCTTATAGCTAAACACTCCATTTTCAAAGCCATTTTCGAGAAACTCGAGTTCTTGATTTTCCACATTTGATGCATAGTCTTCTTGAGTTGGAAATTGTGGGGGTAATTCATAAAATGAATCGAATTCTTGTGAAGTTAAAGCATCAAGAAAAGGGTGGAACTCACCAAAAGGAGAAGGGTAGATAAATTCTTGGGGTGAGATTAATTCTAAGAGCGAAGGATTATTTGTGGAAGGTATGTGTAAATCTGGGCTTTGATCTAATGAAGTACTGGTACTTAAGGTCCAAGAATTTGGGAAAAAATCATTTGGAAAAAGGTTCCAATTGTTGTCTATTTTTGGAGCCATAATTAACTCATCTATGAGACTGTGTTGAGTGAGCTCCATCTCTCTCTCTCTCTCTCTCTCTCTCTCTTTCTCTCTCTAACTTCTTTTTTTTTTGGATAAATAAATCTCTATCTCTAGCTTTAGAATGTTGCAAAATGCATTGCTGATTGCTGATATAAAGGGCAGGTGGAATGGGATTATATAGAGTGAATATTGCTGATGTTTTTCTTATGACCAATGCCGTTCTGATTTACGAAGGAAAAAAATATGTATATTATTATTAATGTGAAAAGGTAACCTTTTAGTCGACATAAAGTCCCACATTGGAAAACACATTTTCTTTTTTTGTTCTTGTTCTTGATTTTTTTTTTTTTTTTGGTTTCCCAAGGGTTTAATCCCTTTCGAGGCGGGTCGGACACATTAAGTGGGTAACTCTCCCAATAGAGATTCGAACCTGAGTCCGCTACTTTGTAGTGACTAGTCTCTTCCACTAGACCAATCACCTGTTGGTTCTTCTTCTTGTTCTTGATAAATACCCAATTGCTAGCGATATTGTCAGAGCAATGATTGTTGCTGCCAGAGCAATTTTTTGTAATAGTTTTTTAATTTACCACTATTGGTCAAAAGCATTAGAATCTAAATTTGTTAATTCCTATAACATTCCTTCATTTAATTAACAACTCAACTAAATCTTTTCTCTCTTATTAATACATTTTTAGCTTTTTTTTTTTTTTTTTTTTCTTTTCTTATTGAATCTTTCCACGTAGAAATAAATTGGGACTCTTTCTCTTACTCTTAATTAAAAAATAGTTGGGGATTTTTCTTTTCATCTCAATGGGTACCATTTTTATTTTCATTAGTTCCTGGTAATTATTCGTCACTATTTTATTTTCCATACACTGTTTAGCTTTTCAAGCATTGATTATCCGGAAACTTTGGCTAACAATTAAGTGGAAAATACCACATATAAAACGAGAATGAATGAAGGCTACTAAGGTGGTGAATGTGGGTGTATTGTCATCCAAACGTTACTTTGGTTCATCTAACGTGGTGTTCACTGTTCAATGTATAGATAATTCAAGAATGCATTCAATTTTTATGTATTATAAGTCTTTTGATGACATAAGGCAATTGAAACCGATTACAATATATTATGAAATTATTATTTTATATTTGTTATTCCTGTTTTAATTAAGTTTATTTTAAATCATGTGTAGTTGTTCAAACAAAATTAGAGTAGTGATTTTTTTTTTTTGTTAAGCTCGGTTAATTTTTTCATCGAGCTCAAAATTGTGTTTGATTGTTATATGAATTGAGCTCAAACGAGCTTTACTCAAATCAAACATGAATAATAATTGTACAACTTAATTTTATATATTATATTATATTATTTTCTTACCTTGTCAAACTCGAAATGAATTTTAAAGTTTCAGAATAAAATTGTTAGAAGATTTTAAAGATTTCGCTTGATTTTCTGCCTAATTGAGTGAAATAAGTTGGGAGATTTTCAAAATTCAAAACTACTTACTTTTGTTCATCCTTGGACACATATTTGATTAAAAACGTAAATTAATATATTTTGTTCACTACTCTATATGAATTAAAAAATTAGATCATACGACAAATAAAACAAAGTTATTATTAAATATGGCTTAATCCCACTTTGCACCCTAGAAATGCATCAGTTTGGCACTTTGCACCCTCGAAAAAAATCAATCCCACTTTGCACCCTCAAAACATATATTGTCTTTCATTTTGCACCCTAGGTGAATATTAGGCCAAAAAGCAGGGGTATTTTTGTCACTCCATTAAAAAATCAACATATATTTCCTCCAAAATGTACTAATGTGAGATTCATGTGCAATTAAGAGTAAATTGACAATTGCCCATTAAAATAACTCCGAAAAAAACATAAAAAAAATTGAGACGTCACATGTTAATATAAATTTGAATTTAGGGTTTTAATGTTTTATTTCATGTGCAATTAAGAGTAAAATTGATAATTATCCATTAAAACAACTCCAAGAAAAACATTAAAAAAAAATGAGATGTCACATGTTGTAAATATAAATTTAAAAAGAACGATATCAAATGATATTTTTGCCCATGTTGGAGTTTAGGGATCCTAATGTTATTTAAATGCACAAAGCTCTAATATATATATTGTTACATAGACCTTCATATATTATATTTCGTATGGAACATAATTTTAACCAACTACGTTAAATTTTTCGCTCACTACAAGAAAAACGTAAAATTTATCGCGGCTTGGGACCGAAACATTTCGTCGAAAAATATCGTGTCGGAATTTTTTTTGATGAATTTTCGAGTGACAAGTATTTTCGATGGTCGTTTGGCGCCATATAATTACTTATACTCCACCACTTTACTGTAAAAACAAGACTATGTTTTATTTATGTATTGATATTATATTTTCATATTTCAAGTTATATAAATAATTATTTAGAATAATATTTTATATTAGGTCGAGTTAAGAGTAGTAAATTATTCATTTAACTGCCCTAAAAATGATTTTTTTCCAGAGTTATTTTAATGGATAATTTTTCAATTATACTATTAATATTACATATATGCACATTATTATATTTTGGAGGGAATATGTGTTGATTTTTTAAGAGAGTGGCGAAAATACCCTTGTCTTTTGGCTTGAAATTGATCCAGGGTGCAAAGTGAAATACAATATATGTTTTGAGGGTGCAAAGTGGGATTTATTTTTTTCGAGGGTGCAAAGTGCCAAATTGATACATTTGCAGGGTGCAAAGTGGAATTAAGCCATTAAATATTAATGCATTAAGAGGAGAGAGAAAATTAATTACTTGTCAAGTTATAAATGGGGAAAGAGAAGATGTAGCTGTCAATTTAAAATAAGGAGTAAATAAGAAAGAGAATTATAGGTGTTGTGATCTTGATTAGGAGGGGCACAATAGGAAATTAAAAAAATTTACTTTGGCAGCAACAATATTTGCTCTTACATTATCACTATATTCACATTAAATAACTAATGACTAGCAATATTGTCAGAGCAGAAATTGTTGTTGTTCAGAGCAATCTTTTGTCATTTCCTAATTTACCCCCTTTTAATTAAGGATCATAAATTCTACATTTCTCAATTCCCATAATACCATATTACTCTATTTAATAAACAATTTAATATTCTCTCTCTTAATTAATAAACTAATAATTTATTTTTTCTTTTTCTAATATATATAACAAGAAAGTAAATTAATTTATTTAGTGACCTTCAAAATACACGCTACCACAAAACTGCTGAACAATATTTATTTGCTTTTTAACATTTAAGCAGACGAATCAAGACCACCCTTGAAGCCTATATATCTTTCGTCATACGACAGCCTCAAATATACTTACACTAATGAGATTTACATATTCAAGCTTTCTATGTTAACTGATGACGCGGTGATGCTATTGAAATTGAACAGTTTTCATCTAAGGAATTCATATTTGTTTCTTGATTGAAGAATATCTAAAATCATGTAGTATAGTCAGAACAATTATGCTTAAACTCAATTTGACTTTCAAATGATTCATATTCGAATAATTTTTAGTCAAATCAAACTCGAATTGCTTCATTTCTACATATATCTTTATTTGTTAACTTATCAAATTGAGTTCGGATGGGGCTTTAAAAGTTATATGACTATATCTTTCATGTTTGGTTTGACTTTGATAAGAATAATGATATGAGCTCAAATAAATTTTCAATGTAATTACTTTAATAAAATTTTGAACGTTAAATCCAATACTAAAGTTCTAATCGTGTCAAGTACCACTCATTTTTGGAGTTACATGCTTCCTCTATGTTTTAAAACTTTTGACAATGAGAAAAAATTGAAAAGTACTAAACTTGAGATAGAGTTTTATTTATTTATTTATTATTATTATTATTAAAATATTGTTTATGTTTGGAGTAGTATATTATAAGTATTATAAACAACTATTAGATTGTTTTTATTTTGAGATTTCTAGAGAGAAGAAAATTATATTAATATGAATTAAATAAGAGAGAAGATTGAGTTGTCAATTATTGGAATTGAGAAAAGTAGATTTATGCCCTTGATTAAGAGGGTTAAATTAGGAATTAAAAAAAGGTTGCTCCGACAACAATAATATTTGCTCTGACAATATCGTTAGCCAAATACATGTTGGATATAAAATTTAGGTCGGAAAATATTGATTATTATCTCGTGGGTCAGATTCATCCAATTACAAAGTGCAAAGTAGATGTATTATACTAGATAATTCATTTAACCACATAACTTAATGTTATGGAAAACATGTAGACTCATTTGTTTTTGAATGGAAATATAAAAGACCTTATATATTGCTTTGACCAAGGTCGGCTCATCAAAATTTATCAAAACTTATAGTATTATTTAGATTAGGGGTGTTCGCGGTGCGATCTAATGCGGTTTTGTACTTGCCCAAACACAACCCAATATTTGCGGGTTTTAAAATCTCTAGTCCAAACTCAACCCAATAAGTCTTGAGATTGCACTATGCGGTTCATTTGGGTTGGGGCGGTTTGGGGCGGGTTTTGCGGTCTCAATTATCAACTTTCTTGTATTTTTATTATTTGATGAGTTAAATATAAATGCACTAATTAATTACAATTTTTTGTTTTTATTAATAAATTTAGTAAACTTTCATAGAAAATATAATGGAGATAATGTAAAATATCAATTAAAATATGATTTTCAATGAATACATGATTTAATAAAAGCTAAAAACAAACCCGAACACTAAATTAACAAGTTTTCATTACACAAAAATCAAATTGTTCCCAAAGAATAAACAAAAGAGAAAAATATCTTTATATTCGAACTTGGTGTTGGTGGTTAATGGCCAATGAAAAGTTTGATTGATATTTTTTTTTTGCTTTACTTTTTGTTTTTCGCAGAATATTTTTTAACTAATTTGTTCTAGTTTTGGATCTATTTTTTTATCTTTTTGGCACTTCAAATTGGAGATTTACGTAAGATTATAGGGTTTATCTAATATAATTGGGGTTTGGGTTGTGGAACACGACTAATTTGTTACAGTATATACTTATATTATATTTCTCATTTTCTTAAATTTAGGACTAAATTAAATAATAAAATAAAATAAACATATATACATCATCATTTACATAAAGTGCGGTCGAATGCGGTTATGCGGTCTAAAAAAGTATAAAACCAAACCCGATCGAAAATTGCGGTCTTTTTTTCATGATGCCCAAGATCAACCCATCAAACCTTCAACCCGTAAAATTGCGGTCGATTTGGGTTGGGTTGATCGGTTGGGGCGGTCTAGCGGTTTCGTTGAACACCCCTAATTTAGATCATCTCCAACAATTATTTTAAATTTCACCCACTTATCCTAAAATATAAGTAATGAACAGTGTTATACACTTCTACCTTTAACTCTGCACTCCAACCGTTAATATATATTTTAAGAGATTACTTTTTAACAATCACACCACTTCACTCAACAACTAGTTTATGTTTTAACAAATTACTTTCAATTATTATTTTATATAAATAATTTTAATTACTTATTGATTTAATTTCATAATGAAAAATAGTTTTTTAAAAAATAATATTTTTTATTATTTGGAAAAAAAATATTTTATAGTTTTGCAGGAAAGTACAAAAACTGCAAACAATTTCATATACACTTTACTTTTGGTTTTGGTCATCCAAACTATTTTAATAACCCATAAATTATACAATAACTCTTAAGAGCAATTTTTATGTAAAATTTATCTAAAATCTTAATTTAAGTTTTAAAATAGCTCTTGGAAATGCTCTTATATGTATATAGATCACACCCCATAACGGGTGCAAACTCATGTCTCAATATATCTTCATATATCTCCAAATTACCCCTCAAACATATACTATTAAACACATGCATGCAATACAATATCATATCATATATATATCTCATTCTCTAATAAAGTTAATGATTTCAACACATATAATCTTACTTCATCTCCAAACACCAATATCTAAGTCCAATTCAAATCATATCTAATATTTTCATGTCCCATTAAACTCACATCCAAATGCAACTCAAATCGTGATTCAAAATATTTCATTGAATTCATCCAAATCAGCGTTTTTAAAACTAAAACCAAACAAAACCGAGCCAATACCAGTCAATGTTGACCTCAAAATTCCAAATTTTCCAATTCGGAAACTTGACACACCGAAAATAGTGAACGAACATGGATCCAAACAAGGACAAATTATTTATATATGTTTCTTGGCTTCTTTGGCCTTGATTTCAGAACAAATAATTGATAAATCAAATTTATTTGTAGAATAGGCTTGAGGGTATGTGTTGTGTAAAATGTAAATATAATACCTAGAGGTCACACAAAATTAGGATGGGAATCTGCTTTTTCTCTGTCTCTTTTACTTAAACAAATACTTAAAACAAAACAAAAATACTGTTTAATGTAACCTTCTACACAGTTTCAACTCCTGGACCCGAGTTGCATTACCTGGCCCTATGAAACTTTTTATAGCCTTTTTTAGTAAATGTTTAATTAATTTAATCAGAAGGTGTAACAGTTGGACATAGTTAAGTATATTTGCCCTGAAATGTTTGACCAAAAAATCTGTCTGAAACGAAAAGGGTGGGGAGTTTAGCATCACACGCCATCTGTCATCAGGTTCTTTGTTATATTTCTGATTATCTATGACACTAAATATTAGTTAATTCGTTTATTTTTCTTTAAAATACTAGTATAAATATGCTCTAAGTGTTGTTTTGTGTTGCAACTTGTACCTTCTTTTGTTTCTTCTTTTGTGATTATTTGTTGCTATGATCAAGAAACTTGTCTGTGGTTTTGTTCATTGGATAGAAGCTGTGGGTTACATTTATCATTAAATGGAAAAAAAAGAAGCAATCGGATCTCAAAGGGTAAAAAGGGTTGAACTCAACTATTTTTTTCTCTTGGTTTAGGGTAGTTTTTAATCCCCATATAGGAGTATAATTTACGATTAAATTTCGTAAGATAATCTCATCCAAACACCGTACCATTTGTATCATTGTATGTACGTGCAAAAGAAAAACCAAAGGGCCTGTTTGTTTGGTGGTGGAGGTTTGTGAAATAATTTCGATTTACGTAATGTTGTTTGTTTGAGTTTTGAGAGAGTGGTTTGAGAAATAAAGTATGTGTAGGTTTTTTTTTTTTTTTTTTTGAATAGTTTGGTTGTAGGTATAAGATGTGTAAGACTTTAAGTCAAATCATATTTGTTGTGAGATAAATTGTGTAAGAGATATGTTACTTTATGTAAAATCAGAGTAGAGTTTGTATAGGTTTTATTTAAAGATAAGAAAATTGTTGTTTGTTTGGGTTTTGAGAGAGTAATTTGAGAAAATTGGGAGATGAAAAATTTATTTCAGAAAATAGAAAACATGTTTGTTTGGCATTTCCCAAACACGAAATTTTTTTGGGAAACACCAAACAAACAGACCCAAAACATTTTGGTTCCAAAAATTTGAAAAAATGGAACTTACTTTTGTAACATTAAAATTAGAAGAGTTTGTGGGAATGATAGACTTTAGTAGCTTAATAGTTAAGTTGTAATTTTTTTTCTAATATAAATATTGGATTACTAAATGAATACTTGCTATTTTTCTCCTTATTTTAATATTATCAAGACTTCTTTTCAACTATTATAATTAAAATAATTAAAATTTGCAACTTCATATTTAAGCGTAGCTTAATTTTCAAAATTTATGGTTCAATTTTTCTCTCATAATTTATGTGTACATTGTCTACAATTGAGAATCGTCTAAACTCCACGAACATTTGAAATTATTTGATTGCATTTTTCAGTAAGCTTTAATTTTAACTCAATTACATAATTTAATTTAAATTGATTTTTAAAATGGACTCCCATTTTTTATGCCTATTGCTAGGCTAAAAAACTATTGCTAGAAGTGTAGTAAAATGTAACAGATTGTAAACGAGTTATTTGAGTTCAATTTTTAGATATCCTATTGGTATTGCTCTTAGTGAATTATCGTGTTTTTTTTTTTTTTTTTCTTACTACATTATCAAACCATAAATAATTTTGTTTTTGTTTTTGTTTATGTAGAGGAGAGTGCAGAATTTGTTCAACCTTTTTCGCGTTACAATTTCACATATAAAAAATAAAAGTTCAATTACATTTTTCAAAAAACCCAAAAATTAAGGACCAGGCATCTCTTAGGACGTGTCGTCCCAAAAATGATCAATTAATATGTCTAATTACCACAATCTCAAATATATTCAGTACTCTTTGTTATAATACTTTTAATTTTTATTAGCACCATCCTGATCGATATATTCCAACTAAAAAAACTAATTCAAAAAATGCCTCGAATAAGCTATAAGTATTTTTGTAGGCAGGCAGATTCCTATAAATCTTGTTTCTTTTTCAGTGCAATCTTAGGAAAAAATAAAAAAAGACCCTTTTGTTGAAAACACACACAAGAAGAATTAAGAAGAAGACATCACGTGAATGTTCTAAAAATATAACATGTGGCTGTAACTCATTGTGCCTCAATTCAAGCTGTCAATTATAGAAATTAGTTCAGACTAAAGGTGCCAAAATATATTAATACCAGGAAAATAATAAAATAAATTATTTGTTCATTCTGTTCACAAAGCTAGAGCCTCAACATTAAACCAAACAAAAATTAGAAAATTAGACTTATGGAACATTAAAAGAATCCAAAATGGCATTGTGCTGTTTTTGTACTTAAACGTTCGCTTTTCCTAAAGGCATGTGCTAATACCGCAATTTATGCAAAATTAAATGATAATACTAATTATTAGTAATGAAAAAAAAAATGAAAAAATGTTGACCTATTGGTAAGGTGCATGGGACTTTCGTCAAAAACTTAATATTGGATGAGCTACCTATCTATGTGCATGGTGCATCTCTAGAAGATGTTCAAAAAAGACAAGACCGTTGTCCAATTAATCATTTCTTCAATCGTTGGAATGCCTGAGGTCAGGGACGGATCCCTTTGGGGACGGGGTGCCCCCAAAAAAATCCGCTGCAGTATTATTAGTAGTATTCGTAGCAAAAACTAATAAAATATCTTCACTTGATCACGTGGTTATGATATGTATTTGTTAAGTCAAGGTCAAGTGTTCAATCCTTGGCAACAACTTTTTTCATTTTAGTATGACTTTCCTCTAGGTTAGATGTGAATGCTAAAGTTAGGTGTGTTTTTTTCCCCTTTTAATAGTTCAATTTTATTTTGCAATATTTTCGTTTATTGATTACCTTAACTTTGTATATATATTTTTAAGCACAATTTTTTATCCTTCAAATTACACTATTTTATGAGTTGCGAATGGTAAAGCTTAGGTGTTCAAATTATAGAGTTGTGAAGCTATCTAAATTTTGTTAATGGAACGCTTGGGCTAAAAGTTTTCTAGTCGTAATTTATTTTTATGCTTAATTAGCTAGTTCTCAGATAGACGATTTTTAATCAAACAAACATCGCCAACCATAGTTGAAACGGTATTATTTTTATGATTTATATTTATGTTTCTACGTTTGTGGATAATAATATGACATAATCTTGACATAATTTTTTATCACTTTATCAGAATAACAGTAAAAATATCAAGTATATTACCAAAAAAAATCTCACCCCTTAATAAAAATCGTATATCTCCACTTGACTACTGTATAAATTTTGCCCCCCCACCCCCCGACACAAAGGGTCTAGGTCCGTCCCTGCCTGAGGTAATTAATATTTCTATTTTTGGAATGTATATTCTCATATGAAATATAACATAATGAAATGCCAAAATAAATAGAAACATGCAAAACTCAATCAAAATGTTGTAAAATGAGTAATTAAGTTTTTAGATGTTTATTGTAACCCGTGGTATGTGGGAGTAATTACAAAGGATTGTTGTAGGTCACCTGAATTGTTACTAATTTTCGCATTCTTCTTCTACATTGACATGTCGTTTTTTTTTTTTTTTTTTGGTGGTTCGTAATTATGAAAGCGTTAAAATGGTATAAAAAAAGAAAAATGAAGGATCACTTCCTCCCATGCCTTTACTTGCATCTCATGTCACAATTTATCCACTCACTTTCAAATATAGCAAATTGGCGAATGTTTTTGTGTTAATTAAGGAAGCATATATGCATGAAAAACATTTGCCAAATCCCTCCTGCCTTTTAATTTTAGTGTGATGTGCATGCGACTGAATACCGACGAGAAATGAATTTAGTTCTCTACCATGATGTAGTCACAGACAAGTAGAAATTCTAATTTTATTGAGAAACTTTGTGTTTTGTTTTTATAATGATACGGAAATTACATTATTATATCAAATTATTGATTGGTTGCATTTCCAAATTACGGTAAAAACAAATTGCTAAGTAAAATAGATGCCGATGAGGCTTTAGCCAAATGGTTAAGGATGAGGCTCTATGACCAGGAGATCATGAGTTCAACTCCCACAAATGTGGGTATTTTCTCTAGTTTAATATTAGTAATTAGTTTACTGTGATATCATTGTAATAGTTTCGATTCGATATAGTGTTTGATGTAACAATATACTCACCATCTCAACAAAAAAAAAAAAAAAAGTAAAATAGACAACATAGTTTCTAAGTGTTTGCAAACTCTTACAAATAAGTTGAAGTTGAAAATTGTAAGTTAAGTTCAGTATAATAAGAAACACATAAATAAAAGTTTACAGCTTATTAGCTTAAACTAACTTATTTTGAGAGAATATGAAGTTGAAGTCGTTTCTCAAACACAAAATTGCTTCATTCAATTCATTTAAACTCACAAGTTGTTTGCAAACACATCCTTAGAAATATATAGGTTTGAGCAAGTCTCAACTGAAACTCTTGATTTAGGCCTAGGTCTAGACATGTTCAACACTACTTGAAACATCTAAAATCAAGGGCGGATCTAGAGAGGGGCAAGGGGGGCTATAGACCCCCCTCAAATGTTTTGGATTATATACTAGTATTGATTAAAATTTTACAAAAAACTTGTAGTGGTCAGATTGTAGTGCTGTTAAAAGGTCTCCATGAGGTTTGGAGTTCAACCCTTGATGAACCATTTTGTATTGTTCTTTCATTTTTTTGACTTTCTCAATATTATTTTAAATAAATTATGTTTTCTTTCAAAATAATTCTTTAATAATATTTTCAATATTTTATGTACAAAAAAATTCCTTCTCAATAATATTTCAATGTGCCATGTGTTTTTAGTAATTTTTTTCTTCGTAATAATATTTCGATAGTATATGTTTTTTAATTTTCTCCTTAATAAAAATAATATGAATTGTCCTTGTTTCTGTTGTTCGATTTTATTTTTTCTTTATTCGATGTACTTAGTTGAAAAAAAGTTCTCAATAATTTTAAAAGAATATAATTTTTTATTTTCTTTATAATACGGTTTTTCCGTCATAACAAGATATCATATAATATAACAAAAATACCTTGTAGGGTTCATTTTGGCCAAAATTTATCTCCTATTTTTTGTATCTTGTTAAATATTTTATCGTGAATAAATTTAAGTTTGACTGTTTGATTTTTTTTTTCATATAATTTAGCCCCCTCTGCCTAAAATTCATGGATCCGCCCGTGTCTAAAATTATTGGTTTAACAACTATAATATATTTTTACCCATATAAAATTATTGATTCGGTACTAATCTCTCACAAATCACTACCAAATTATCATCTAAGCCATTTGTCAAATTTTCAATCCAATTGAATATTATTTTATTAATATTTTTATCTGATAAACTAATTTTTTTATATCAAAGCGAGACTAAACTCAACCAATTTTTTTTCAAAATAATCCCGGAAATCAAGTAAACACGGAGAAGACCTCGTTGGCACATTCTAAAACTTAACTGTCAAAAGAGAGTGAAGTGAATTTACTTTCGTTCAATGAATGTAATATATGCTACCAACCAATAATTAGGGCACTCGTGAAGAAAACTAAGAAGTAATAGTGAAAAGGAAAATGACTTGATCTTGATGGGAGTTTTTTTAACATGATTATGTTTGTTGCATAACAATTTTTTTCACAAATTGAATTTGGTTACTAATTTATTATCATATAAAAATCTACTTTTAGTACTCCTATGTTGCAATGAACTGGACGATGGCTTAGATTTTCGAATATATAAATTAAATAAATAAAAGGTGATGTATTTTCCATTGACAAGACTGACAGTACCCGAATCTGCTTCAGGCTTTCAGCTTACAAAGTACTCGAAAAACCGCAGCATCAATTCCAAACTCCTGGTTTTGCTTTGCAAAATATAAGGCCTTGTTTGATTCTTAATAATTTAGTCCGATTTTTCGTTTTCAAGCTTTAAAATTAACTTTTAACGTGACATAGATTGAATTATACTATTAATTTTTTATATATCAATTCCAAACTTGACCTAATTGTAGGAATTTTTTTTTTCCAAGCCGATTGGTTAAACCCATCCAACCACCAAATTGATTTGTGATTGGTAACTCTCATGGGAGTTAAATCGAATCCCAAGACAAGTGTATTGCACTTACTTTATACTCCCTCTGTCCCAAATTATTTGTCATTTTATATGTTTTCACATATATTAAGGTACCTACTAATTAGCCTCAATTTTAGAAAAAAAATAAATTATATACCTAAAATACCCTTATTCTTTATTTATCTCACCATTAGCTATTTACAAGTGCATTGTACTTGCTTTGTAATTGATCACTCACCTGAGAGTTATATTTAATCCCAAGACATGTTATTTTAAGTTCGGCCAAATTCGATGTGGGTAATAATTTTCCCCTAATTGTATTGTAGGAAACCAAGGGTGCAGCCGCAGCCCACAGTTTTTAGAGCAATAAACCGCTTTTGCAGTGTACTTTTAAATTTAAGAGGACCCACACATGGATTTGTTGTACCATATCAACGCAAACGACACCGTCATCACTGTTGCTTACTACGTACGTGCATGTGTATGTGTATGTGTACACTTCTTTTATTTCATCTTCTCTTTTTTTCTTTAATTAATTAATTCTTCTTTTGTCTTTTTTTTGGTTTCCACTTCAATTTCGTGTTTACATTATGCAAGCAAAGTAACAATATCCTATCTAGTGGAAAATTCTTGTCCAAGCCTGGCTTGGCCAAACCCATCCAACCACCAAGCAAGTGTATTGCACTTGCTTTGTGATTGGTCACTTTCCTGGAAGTTACATCCAATCCCAAAGCAAGTGTATTACACTTGCCATGTAATTAGTTTGGGTTCGGTCCCCCTATCTAGTTTACTTTACAGTGTTATTGAATTTGTACGGCCTGCACCAATTTGTTACTATTAGAAACAAATTTCGATTTTTCAGCAACCGTTAAACTACAAATAAAGTGTATGGCTTAATTTATAATATAAATAATAAGTTTTTTTTTTATATATACATATGTGCCCCCATGGTACATATTGTTTTCTGTTGGTACAGTTGAGAATATTTATTTTTCCTAATTGGAGCACTCTTGGTCCTGAGGATGTGAAGATGATGTTATGTCTTTCACGAATCCAATTATATTATGGGTCTTACTCTGCCAGATCAGGTCAAGTTTGAACGGGTTAAAGATAGAGGTATTTACAAAAAATAAAAAAAAAATATATTAGAATTAAATTCTAGTGCGTCGAAGTTAGCTCGTGGAATTTAGTCAAATTTTGTCCAAAAATCAAGACCCAATATGCCTCTAATCTAATACAAAACAACTTTATAATTAAATTTGTCGAATACATACATATATATCATGCATGATTCGACAATCATTTCGTTTTGTTGTATTTAAACACTTTATAAATATATAGTTCTATTTGAAATAGGAAATACCAGAATATTGAGTTTCACTTAAACGATACATTAAATTCGAAAATTAGTACATTACCACATTAATATAGTAAATTTACTCCATTGGTCAATAATTGAATATGATCACATAGTAGATCATTCTCTAACGTTAAAGCCATTACACTTTTATTACAAAAGGGTCTTTGAATTGCAAACACATCATGTCATGTCAAATAATTCTTTCTTCTGTTACTTATTCGTTGTTTAGGTGTTTTTTTTATAATATTGTAATCGTTGTTTAAGTTAATATATAATAATTTTATTTCGTTAATAGTTCATGCCTCGACTTTTCTTCATTTTTTTTTGATTTTCCAAGGGTTTAATCCCTTTCGAGGCGCGTCGAACACATAATGTGGGAACCTCTCTCAACAAGAATCAGGGCCGGCCCTAGACTTTTCGGGGCCCTAGGCGAAGTAAAAGATCGGGGCCCTATATTGAAAAAAATAATTATGTAAACTTTACTTTTCTTACTCTACTAGATGCAAATTTGTTTATTATCTCTTCATATTCTAGTTTCTCTAACATATCTTGTTCTATAGATAAAATAGCCAAATCACTTAATCTTTTTTGTGACATAGTTGATCGTAAATATGTCTTTATCAATTTTAATTTTGAAAAACTTCTTTCAGAAGAAGCAACCATTACAGGTATAGTGAATATTATTCTATAGCAAATACACGTATTAGGATAAGAATCAAATATTTTTATATGATCAAGAATATCCATTGGCTTACATATATGAGCAGGCAAAACTTTTGATAAAACTCTTAGTTCATAATATAGATCAGAACCATCTATATATGATATTAAGTTATGTTTTAAAGAATTTTCAATATTCATACAACGTTCTTTCAAAGTTCTATCATCTAAAGACTTTAGAGTTGTGACATCCAATAAAAATCCAAAAATACTTGCATAATTCTTAAATTGTTCAAATCTAATTTTAATAGAATAAATAGCTCGATCTATAATATATAAAAAATACTCAACTCTAAAAGATTCTTCAGGTGATAATGTAATATCATTATTTTGGGTCTCATCAAATTGTTTTTTCCTATGAATGATACGTTTCTCACGAAATATTGGTTCAATTTTCATTTCTAAAGAATGTCTTTGGTAACATTTATAGCAAAACTAAATCCATTATAATTTAAGAGAACAAAATTAAAAAGTACAAAACTTGAATATAAACAAACCTTACTTTATAGAGGGAAAAAATATTAATATCCCAATCGAAATCTCCAGAGAAAGGAAATTATGATAATAAAAGATTGAAATTAAAATTTGATATTGCTATATTCTGAAAGAGAATGGAGAAAAAATAATTCAATTTATTGGATTCAAGAGAATTGTGAAAGAGAGTATAGAGAGTGGAGAGATAACCGGAGACTTAGAATTGGAGAAGAAAGAAGACAAGATATTGATTTAAGGAGAAAAAAATAGACTTTTTAATTTGACCTTTGAAATTCATGAATTTTTTTAATCTCACTATTATTATAACAGCCGCCAATAGCATATTTGCAAAAATTGAAGTATCTTAAGTAGTTAATGGCGCCGGCAGAAGGATAACTTATTGGGCTAATATATTTGTTTTTCATTTTGGGCTGGGCTAGGTAATAAATACATTCATTAATACATACCTGGGTTGGGGGCCCCAACTGAATGGGGCCCCAGGCAATTGCCTATTTGGACTAGGCATAAAGCCGGCACTGACAAGAATTCGAACCTGAGTCCGCTACTTTGTAGTGACTAGTCCCTTCCACTAGACCAATCACCTGTTGGTCTCGACTTTTCTTCGTAAAGCTACAAAAAGTGCATATTGTATTATTACTTACTCCCCATACTATATATGTTATGTTGCAACCATTACGGTACACTCATTGCTGTTAAAGGAGAAAAGGTGCTATAGAATATTATGATTGTGATTGGTTTCCCCACACACAATATTTGTCCAATGATAAATAATATTTTATGCTGTCACTGTATATGGGATGCATTGCAATTAAGTAATTTTTATGTATGAAGTTTAACTTTTTTTTTATACCTTAATTTTAGTAATGTTATTGAATATTATAAAATTACTAGTGAATAATTAACTAAATATTTGTAATAATTAATTGAAAATTATTTAAGTTGATTGGTTGACCGTTACATGGAATGAAAGTCACGGGAGATATGAAATCGGTTTAAATTTGTTTTCCTAACATAATTCGACAAATTTAATATTTTAACTCTTCGGAAAATTGAAAATATTGTTCAAAGGATCGCACTCAAGTAGAAACTATATTTTAGTGTAAATCTAAAAAAAAAAAAGAAAACCTACATCTTTCTATCGATTAATTGGAATATGTAAGCTTGTATTATTTTCGATTGAAATGTATAGAAAAATTAAACAATGAAAGTACTCTTTGTGGTCCAATTTCTAGTATATACGTGTTCGGATCAACTCAATAACAAATGCCTTACCTATAAAAAAAAAAATCTAATATAATTAATTTAATAAAAAAAAAATTACATTAATTATAACAGATCATATTCATACATATATAAAATTCTCACTTAAGCCAACGTATGATAATTCGGCGTCCCCACAAAATCTTGTTTCAGATTGTGAGGAGACACGTCCAATACCTCTATTATTAATATTTGTATTGTACTGATGTAGGCTAAATTTTGATAAGTGAGATGATGGGCTGCCTGGCCCAATAAAAATGGTTTCATTTGGATTTGGATTTAGAATGGCACGTTTCTATTGTAAGCTTTTCCGATTTTTTTCTTCATTCAGGGGCCCACTAGAAATTTTGGGCTGGGTCTATTTGCCAAATTTCAGAGCCATTAGTCTACCACTTATTAGCCCAACCTAGTGTAAACTAATTAAGGACCTCTGTCCAGTCATTTTGTCAAATTCTATCTCAATATCTAAATATTTTTCTTTGGAAATTAACCTTTTTTTTTTGTTATACTTTGGATATTTACTTAAACTTCATTTAAAACTCAACAATAAAAAGGTTTTACAAAATAAAAAATGAGAAAATTCCGTCCCAAAAAACAAAAACATGAATATATTAAACGACATGAAACAAGGCTCCAACCAATATCTAGTACTTAATTTGTAAATATTCAATTGTAAGAGCATCTCCAACAATGTCATCTATAAATGGTCATCTATATCAAATTATACATGGTGAACAGTGTTTTAACTACTCATTTTTAATTAGCTATTCACTCCAGTAAGCATCATCTAAAATTTCAAAATTATTATATTTTATTCTTCTTCCAATATTAAATTATAAATAACATTATACATAATGTTTTATTACATTATATACATCAAATATAAATAATAATAAAATATTTTAATGATTTTCTTTAAATATAATAAAGAAATAATTTTTTTTATATGTTCTTTAAACTTAAACGAATAAACATTTAACTCAAACCGATAATTAAACATAAAAAATTAGTAATATATTTATAATTAAAATAGAAATCACAAAATTTAAGAAATTCAATAAGATATTTATAAATTTAAATATATAGAATTTCACAAAATCTGATTTTAAAAATAATTTCTTCACAATTTTATACACAAATAAATATTGGTGGTGGTTGGAACATAAATTTGATGACATGGATGTTCTCTATAAAGATACAAGGACATCTATATATGTAAGTCCAAACTTGCATTATACGTACATAGCCTTGTATTTATACAAGTCACTGCTGGAACACAAAAAATTAAATTTGTCATGTATAAGTTTTTAGCTCTTGGAAGAGCTAAAAAGGTGACTGTAGTGGATGCTCTAAAGGATGATTCAATTCATCGAATTTGAAATGATATCAGACTCACAAATTTCGTAGTCAACAAAATCTTGATTCCATATCAAATTATTTAGAAAAATCCTATGAAATAAAAGCAAAAACCTCGAATTTCAACTTTAACCATGTTTTGTGGATTTTTTATTACTTCAACTTGGTTTGTGCCAATCTCATTCATCAGAAAATTAGTATATTTTACTATTTTAGTTACAATGTTTTTCACTCAATACATCATTACCGCTCATTACATTATCCTTATATATCGTGTGCTAGCAAATAAAAAAAAAAAATAGCACCATTCATTTATACTACCATTAACGACAATCGAACCAATATAAAACTCAAGAAAAAAAAGTAGTAACAATTAGGTCAGATCGTCCAACTATTGGTAACAATTTTTTGCAACTCAAAAACCGTCCAATTAAAAACTCATCAAACTTGGCATAATGCCCATTTGATCATGACCCTAACGTAAGTAATGGACAAGTTTTATTAACGTTTGTTACAGAAAAATTGCCCCATTTCTGGAAAAAGAATTCGATAATATATTATTAGCTTGGACCATATTACAATTAGTTTTTTAAGATTAGACGGTAATTACATCAAATACATTATCATTATATTCGAATATATCCATAAATTTATATCATCATTACATTAATAATCAATCTAAAATTAGATATAAATCCATACTAATGAGAATTGAACTCAAACTAATTCTTTTGTGTATCACATTATCAACTAATCACTACATTTATGTATTTTCTTTACTCTTCCAATAAAAAAACAGATAAATATTTGAATACTGATTGATGTAGATATTTTGTTTAGCAGTACAAATTAAAGGAGAAAAAATGGATGGGGATAATAGTTTTCTTAAGCGTACGTAATTTCATGGTCTAAATTTCTCAATATAGAATTGCAGTTCAAATGCAGTTGCACAACATCGATCAGATCTAGGTTGGATAGCTCATGGCAGCATTAACCAACCGCTCGATCCTGAAGTTGTCGAACAACAATGAAACTAAACTAACTCTCGAACATAATTGTGAGTTGCGAGAAAGTCGGGAAAAAAGAAATATTTATTCATGAAGGATATTGTGATAGTGTAGATGTATTTGTGATAGTTCCCCTTTCTACAGTATCATTGGACCTTTGTTCGAGGACATCGAGTTTCTTTGCACAAGTTTTTTTTTTTTGGTTTTTCAAGGGTTTAAACCCTTTCGAGGTGTGTCGAACATATAAAGTGGGAACCTCTACCAACAGGGATTCGAACCTGAGTCCGCTACTTTGTAATGACTAGTCCCTTCCACTAGACCAATCACCTGTTAGTTTCTTTGCACAAGTTTGATTACTTTCAAACTCGGTATATTTTTCTGAAGGAAAAATTAATTGCTCACTCGGCAGTTAGGCATACTTGGAAAATCAATTGATATTGGAGATGTTCTTCTTAATCATATTTATGACATTAAATACTTGGTAACTTGGATAATTGAAATTCAACTTGTTTCGGAAAAAAAATAGTAATTATTTCTAAAATTATAGGAGTAACTAACATTATAGTTTATATATATTGTTTAAAAAAAAGTTTATAGTACATAGGGTAAATTACGAATGCCCCCTCAGGTAAGGTTTAATTACCAAAATTTCCCTCACGTATTGAGTATTACAAAAATCTCCCTCAGGTTTGTCACCTTCTTACAATTAACCCCTTGTCCCTAAAATGTTTCAATTTTGCTCTTGGAAGTTCTTTGTAATATTTATATATAATATGTTATAAATTTTAAAATTTGGGTGTTAATTTATATATCTTGTAAATTATAAAAATGATAATCATATATTTACCACCAAAATAATTGATATAATTTATAATTGCACATAAATTTCGATAAATGATTCAATTCCTAATACAATACAAAATTTAATGAATTAGAATATCTTATTTATAATACAATATAATTTTATTATTTATAAAAACAATTTGTTCATATTTATGAAATATATTATTAAAATTCTATTTAATTTAATATTTTACAATTTAAATTGCTAATAAATATATAAATACCTTTTTCTTTTTGGCAATATTTATCAAAAATAAAACTATCTCTTTTCTAAGTTATAAGATATAATAATTAGCACCTAAGTTTTAATACTTATAAGACATTACAAACAATACAAATAACACCCTAGGGTAAAATTGAAACATTTTAGGGGCAAGATATTAATTGTAAGAAGGTGTCAAATCTGAAGGGAATTTTTGTAATATCCACTACATGAGGGTGATTTTTGTAATTAGGTCTAACATGAAGGGATATTCGTAATTTACCCTCGTAGTATCTATACTAATATTAAAAAGAAAGGCATTTTTGTGACTATACTAATATACTAATATTAAAAAGAAAGGCATTTTTGTGAGACAAACCGACAGTTTTTTTGTTAATATTGTCCTCCGAAATTTCATTGCCTTAATAAATTAAAAACATAGGCTCAATTTTGGAAAAATGTGTAACATTTTGGTAGTTATACCAATAAAGTATTTTTCAAATATGGACACACGGATACCTTTTGCAAAGCTTCATCAAATGTGGCTTTTTGTAAATTTACAACCAAGTAACTTCCCACGGTATGTAACTGCAAAATCCCATTATCTCCCCCACTTCTCCTCTTTCTTTCAACTAAAAAACTTAAAGCCGCACTCTCTCTAACTCCTACCCATTCCCCAAATTCTGCCCCTCTAACCACTACCTCAGTAATTTTTACATTGCCATTTTCCGTTGCTTTACATTAATTGCAAGTAATTTTTCAGAACCCTAGAACAGAAAAATAAAGGTGCCAGAAAGGAGATCGATGAAGATAGGCTAATGGGCAATTCTTTAATTCTTAAATGTTCTATCTACCATATTTTTATGATTGACATTTTGTTAGTCTAAATACCAAACAAAATGGTTGGAGCCTTGGAGCACATAATTGGTCATGGAATGTTACATTTTTACTCTTACGTTATATCATCCTAAGTTTTTAATCTTAAATTCTTTGAGCAATTTTTAATGTTAATATTCTTATTGACATTTTCTTAATCTAATTCCAGAACAGAAAATCTCAATTGTTAAAGGAATATGCTTGGAGCATAGAATCTTTATTCAAGGTTAGATATATGAATTTTCACAATTTATGAGATTTCAACAACATTCGGCTTCTTTAATTGACTAATATTGTCATACATATTACTTGATACAATCTGACAATTACTTTGATTTTTTTAATCTTTTTTATGTGATTTTTGTCTGTGATGCAGTTATGACAGTTTTTGAAAGGCAATTGGATCAAGATAACATTTCTTTCTATTTTCCTACAAATAATGTACTGATTCTTTTTCCATTTCTCCACTTTGGTTGCTTACATGTATTTGTTCATAGTAATTTGGTTGTGTAGTTGCATTGCATTAGTGATGTATTCAGGTGAAATTTGTCGTTTCCATATGAGGCTTTTGTTGATTTGTCGGATTTTACAATTTAAACCCTTATTTTTGTGTAAACATGATAGGTAATTGATGAATGATTTTAGAAATTTTAGGCCAAAAACGGGAGAAGCAAGAAGAATGATGGCCAAAGATTTATCTGAAAGAAAAAGGAAGCTATATAGATGAAATTTGACTCTATGTATTGACTCTACAAACTTAGTATGATCCCAAGGGCTCTATTGTATATTGTCCCAAGGGATCCCAATACTCTTTTTAGATATCCCTCTATTGACTCTACAAACTTAGCCAAATCCCAAGGGCACTTGCCGGTATCATCTTCTTTCGATTTATGTAAAAAGAGAAGAATATGATCTTTGCTACGAATTGAAGTACTTGATATTGAGACTTCCCTGTATAGATGATCTTTCGTTTCCTTTTTCACATTTGTATATTAGAGCTTCCTTCATCAAAGGTGGGAATTAATAGCACGTAAACTTCAACATTAAAGTTATATGCTATTAATTACTGAATGTTAGTGTTTAAACATACTTCAAATTTTACTCTTATTAATTTTTTTTCTTCCTTATTTAGTTCATAATACTCTTAAAACTTACTGAGCAATTCTGTATATTTTTTTTTTTAATCTCAACCTCTGATTCCTTATATATCCATAAGTTCTGCACTTATCTCTTCATATTGTGGTTGTTTAGGTAAATTAGAAGAACAAATTGACGAAGGAATAAGTCATGACATATTTTGGTTTCGTGATTGTTCAACTTGCAATATTTTAGGAGTTTCATTTGGAAAATATACATGTAGGAAGGAAAGTTATAAGAATCAAACTTTGAGAAAAAGGGCTAAGCAATATGTTTTTACTTATAATAAAACAGCTATATAATATTTCTCAATAGTACATTACAGTATTACACTGAAATTCATTTCAACTTTGCCTAAAAAGTGTACTTTTGTTGATGTATATTTTCTTTTTTAGAAATAGCAAAAAATTCTATTAAATTGGGTTAATCTATTTATTGTTTGTTCCAAAAGGTGAAATCGCTCACCCCCTGCCCGGCGGGATTGTGAGAGGAGGTAAATCGTGGTGACTCAACCGGCGATAGAAGCTAGGACCAGTACTCATTGCGCACAAGGAGCCCCCTCATTTTTTGAGAGGTTGCTCCCACACTGCCACTGGTGAGGTTCGATCCTTGGTCTCTTATTCCAAATTAAACCTCTGAGACCAGTTGAGCTGTCCATGCGGACCTGTTTATTGTTTGCTATTGTTGGGGATGGATAATTTAAGGAGATGCACTCAGCTATGAGGACAAATAAAATTAGGAGAAAATAAGCACTATATTGTATTCTAAAATTGTATATTCATTATTAGAGATTAGTGAAAGTTTTGAATTACGATTAAAGATATATAAATTATAGTATATCAAATATAGAATCATTAAATTCCATAACTTTCAGTAGCATTACATATATATTAAACTTTGACTTTATTTTTTTAAATACTCCGATTTCGTGTTCAAACCATACGATATAATACTATTGGAATGATGTTCGCGGGACGCATGCGCCCATTGCTAATATTAACCAAAAAAATAGACTTGTTATCCAAAAGAAATAAAATGTCTACTCTCCTCCTCTTCTTCACTATACAGTTGTTGTTGCTCCACTTGATCACTTGTACCAATTGCCTGGAATTCGATCATCCATGCCGTCCACCTCACCACAATTCATACCCCTTCTGCAACACGTCCCTCCCAATCAAAACCCGAGCCCAAACCCTAATCTCTCTCCTAACCATCGACGAAAAAATCCAACAACTCTCCGACAACGCCTCCGCCGTATCACGACTCGGCATTCCACCGTACGAGTGGTGGTCCGAATCACTCCACGGAATCGCCACCAATGGCCCCGGAATCTCCTTCTCCGGCGCTGTCAAATCCGCCACATCCTTTCCACAAGTCATTCTCACCGCCGCCGCCTTCAATCGGAGCCTGTGGAAGGCGATTGCGTCCGCCGTTGCGTTGGAGGCGATGGCGATGTATAATGTTGGGCAATCGGGGTTGACATTTTGGGCGCCGAATATTAATGTTTTTAGGGATCCTAGATGGGGTAGAGGGCAGGAGACACCAGGGGAGGATCCTATGGTTGTTTCTGCTTATGGTGTAGAGTATGTCCAAGGTTTTCAGGGACGGGGTCGAAAGGGGGTTTCAAGGAGAAGAGTGTTGAGAGATGATGATGATGATGATGGTGATGAATTGATGTTATCTGCTTGTTGTAAGCATTTTACTGCTTATGATTTGGATAAATGGGGACAGTTCACTCGATACAACTTCAATGCTGTGGTAATGATTTCATTTTTAATAAAGGCCATTGTTTTATGATCTGATTATATAGACGAAGCTTATGTTTAATGGACATATAGAAGAAGGAATCTTATAGAAGGTCGAATATGATTATTTGATTTAGTAAGTTTATGTGTATTAGCTATCCATCAAAGCCATCATAAGTTAACTTATAGCTATGGGTGCAAATGAGTCTGATTAGTGTTGGACAACATGTTTACGCTTGGTTAATTTTGTATCGAGTTTGAAAGTGTATTCAAACTTGGTTTCATTGTTAAACGAACCAAGCTCAAAAGAACTTTTATTTAACCGAGCTAGAGTAGCCTGATGATATGACATAAATTTTCAATTTTTAGCTAATTGATCTTCAAAGGTTATCAGACGAACAAGGTTGTTCAAGCTTGTTTGATAATTATAACGAAACGAGCTCAAACAAGCTTTTATAAAACGACCTCGAGTCAAGTATAGGGTATTTCGGTTTGATCTTCAGTCCAACTTATAGCTTTAAAGCTAGAGTTTGCAACAACCATTTGATTTGATGTTTTTCCTCGTGTAATAAATACAACCTTGCTTATCAGAACTAGATAATTGTTTTAGGAAATGGATTTAGTTGGTTAGAACTTAGAAGCAGCGCAGAGTAGAAATTAGTCCTTGGATGCACAAATCTCGTTAATGAAAATAAGCTGTGATTTTCATATTGAGATTAAATTGAAGGAAATTTAGAGCTTTAGTCGTCTGTATAATAGGTAACTGATCAAGATATGGCAGATACATATGAACCACCATTCAGAAGTTGCATCGAGCAGGGTAATGCCAGTTGCTTGATGTGTTCATACAATTCTGTTAATGGGATTCCAGCATGTGCTAATCGTGATCTCTTACAAAAAGCTAGAACTGAATGGAATTTCAGAGGGTGACATTTCATATCTGTTTATCTAATAACAAAGAAAAAGAAAGGACTTTTTTGAATTATTAGATTATATTCAAAGACTTATGCTATTATTTTTATTTGTAATAATAGATACATCACCTCTGATTGTGACGCCGTGGCTACAATTTACGAAGACCAGAAATATACTAATAGTCAAGAGGATGCAGTTGCGGCTGCTCTAAAAGCAGGTTATTAGTGCTTCTATTATATACTGCTATAATCTTATATTTCAATCTTTTACGCCATATGTCGTTTTTCTTTGGCAGGAACTGACATAAATTGTGGAACTTATATGTTGCGCCATATGAAATCTGCACATGAGAAGGGGAAAGTGTTGGAGGAAGACATTGATAGAGCCCTATTTAATTTGTTTTCTATACAGCTTCGACTTGGACTCTTTGATGGGAAGACTAGAAGGAATCAGTTTGGGGAATTGGGTCCGCAAGATGTATGTACTTCAGAACATAGGAAATTGGCTCTTGAAGCAGCCAAACAGGGTATTGTGCTTCTGAAAAATGAGCACAAATTCCTTCCTTTAAATAAACATGATGTCTCTTCACTAGCCATTATTGGTCCATTGGCTAATTCAACAGATCTCGGTGGTGGCTATACAGGTTTGAGTTTTTCTGTTGGTTGTTTGCATTTGTTGAAAATGAAATTATTACATTTCATTGGTGCTCAAACATCTAGTTCACTAATACATGTTGGGAATAATAATTCAGAGGACTCATTTGAGTTTATTTGAACAGAAAGCACAATAACCACCTTATATTAATTTAGTTTCAAAGCAAATTGAGTTGTCATGAGATAAAAAAAATCTTAGATTGCCTTTAGCTAATATGCTTAAAATATTTGTGATTTTTCTTTTTTTATAGGAGTTTCATGCAACCCAACGAGCATCATTGAAGGAGTTAAAGAATATGTAAACAATATCTATCATGCTGCCGGTTGCCAAGACGTACCTTGTAACTCAAGCAATCATTTTGCTGAAGCTATCTCTATTGCCAAACAAGCTGAATATGTGATTATTGTGGCTGGTTTGGATTTATCACAGGAAACGGAGGATCATGACAGATATAGCCTTTTATTACCGGGATATCAAACATCACTTGTTAAAGCTGTTGCTGAAGTAAGTAAAAAACCGGTTATATTAGTTCTTACTGGTGGTGGACCTCTTGATGTATCTTTTGCGGTTGGAGACCAAAGTATTGGTAGTATTCTTTGGATCGGTTATCCGGGGGAGACGGGTGGTAGAGCTCTTTCAGAAATCATCTTCGGACACTATAATCCAGGTTGGTTCAATCTGATTTTTCGATCTTACATACAACATTGTATGCTATAGCGATAATTTTTCCACGTAAGAGGTAAATATGGACTGCTTTTAAGTTGGAATTTTTGAAGGTGCAGATAGGAAATTACATTAGTTAGTCTATAAGACTGGCAACTTTGACGGTTTTCATAGGGAAAATTGCAGTGTAGCCCCTTGCCTTTGACCCTTCTGCACTTTACCCTCTAATCATTATGCATTTGCACTTATTCCCCCTCAACTTTTTGAATTGTTGCAGTTTATTAACTTTGGTCGTTCACGGGTGGCCAATAGGGATTTAAGTGTGTAACCATCAAAAGTTTAAGGAGTGAATTGCAATACATTCGAAAGTTATGGATAGGGGGTAAAGTTCAATCTTACACAAATGTTAGCATTCAATTATAATATGGAGTTTTGTCCACTAATGGCCCAATGTTTAACTTTTGCAAATGTAAAATGATTAGGGGGTAAAGCTCAATTTTCTCTAACTCTTGACCTTTTTGCTTCAATGTTAATTAACTATTTTGAACGTATAAGTAGTGAAAATGAACAAAATTGATTACAAGATGTGATTTTTGAAACAAAAATCAGGTGGAAAACTACCCATGACTTGGTATCCCGAGTCCTTCACCAATGTACCAATGACCGACATGAACATGCGAGCTGACCCTTCCCGCAATTACCCGGGAAGAACTTATCGGTTCTACATTGGAGATAGAATATTCGGGTTTGGACATGGGCTAAGCTACACAAGTTTCACATACATTCTGTCCGCACCAAAGAAACTGACTTTACTCGAAGCCATTAATGCTAGACGACAAAGAAACATGCTTCACAATAGAAGCAATGGCCTTGATTACATCTATGTTGATGAATTTCAATATTGTAGTTCACTGAGGTTCAATGTGCAAATTTCCGTGACAAATGATGGAGAAATCGATGGAAGTGAAGTTGTGCTTTTGTTTTCAAGAACATCAAAAAATATTAAAGGGTCTCCGGAAAAGCAGCTAATTGGCTTTGAACGAGTTGAAATATTATCGTATGAAAGTGTTGAAACAAGCTTTGTAGTGGACCCTTGTGAACATTTTAGCTTTGCAGATGAACATGGAAGTAGAATATTGCCTATCGGTGATCATACTATAATGTCAGAAGATATAGAGCATATTGTTTCAATTGAGATGTGATGTGAAGTTTATATTTACATTCATTTAAATTGGCGAATAAGATCAAATTGGGAAGTACTTTAGCCTTGGAAATTTGTACATTAATTGCTTTGCAATAAATTCCTCATTTTATTGTGCATATGATACGGGGTGACTATGGACATTAGGTGAACCACATGTTTGTAACATACATACTATAGATATGTGCAGTACCAGCTCAAACTAAAAGTGCATTTGTAAAGTTTATATGGATGGATCATTTATGATATTCACACCTTTTTTTATTTTTGTATTTTATAATGTATTACCTGGCCAATTTTTATTTGATAATGTATTAGTATTACCTTGTCAATTGGCTCCTTTATCATATAGTTAACACAAAATAATCAAATCATTTACGTACATGAGTGACAAATAACTATTAAAAATCAAAACCAAATATTTATTTTCATCATAAAAGTAGCCCATATTGATTTTAAGCTAGCGACGGATGTGTAAGGTTGACGTGCAGGTAATTAGTCTCCAGAAAATAGTTAATTTTGTTCGATCATACACGTCACTTAAGAGTTAGATAAGCGGTTTGAATTGAAGATACGTAGCATTCATCCAATGTTTCGTATACTGATAGCCAAGATTACACATACCCTGCATAGTAGGTCTATATATCAACAATTACCCCTGAATTAGATGTAATGGTTAAGAACTGATTCATAGACGTGTTTCCGATTTTTTCACATTTCTAAAGAGGTAGATCACAAGCTTCACAAATCCCAATAGCCATATCCTATTTCAAGTACTCTTTGTTCTCTAGGTCGTGGCCCCGAATTTTCTTTCATCTTCACATGTTAAAAGAGAACTTTAACATAAAAGTGTAAACTCGCATGAGCAAAAACAGCTACTCCTCCTCCACCTAAAACATTAAATCTTTTGAAAAATGAGGCTTATAAGTTTGAGATATAAGTCTATCCGAGATTTTTTTTTTTTTTTTTGTGTGTGTGTGTGTGTATGGAGTTGTAAACATCTTTTTTTTTTAACATTTGAGTATATAACCTTAAATTTGATGTTACTCTGGTTAATTTGTATTTTGGTTGTATGTCATAATATGTTATATAGATGAATAAAGATACATTTGTAGGTAGAGAACATGAGAGCATATATGTGAACTATAATAATATTTGTTTGATTGATTTTGAAACACTACTTGATCGATAATCTCGAAATGATTAAATATAAGAGAATTTTGAAAATTTACTTGAGTTCGACTATTTATAATTCAGTTAAAGGTCATTTAATCTCGCTTCATATAAAAATCGAACTTAATTTTCACAATATCAGAAAAATGTATAACAACTTTGAACAATATATTAGTGAAGTGCCCAAAGTGAGACCAATTATATATTATAGTACAATAACTTTAGATAAGCATAGAAGGTCTCCATTATATATTAAACTAGCATACGTCCCGTGCTATGCACGGGTTTTAAAAAATATATATGTTAAGTATCTTGTTTAATATGTTAAAAATATCTATTGTACGACATGGTTAAATATATAAAATGATTGTACCATATATATATATATATATATATATATATATATATATATATATATAATGAGAATAACAATATTTATATACAAAGAAAAATAATATGTTAAATATTAAAAAAAAAAAAAGGATAGAGGACGAAGTTATATTCTTTACAAATACATCACTCTGGACATTTAAGCTACATAGGAATATTTGCACACCATCAATGTTAAACTAATATCTGCAAAACGAATGAAAAATTAAAGTAAAAATTCTATCATATTTATGCGAGTTTTATTTTTTGGTATCGACAGTATATTAGTGAAATTTTCCAATTTGAATTTGTTGAATGTTAATATGGCAATTGAAGATGTGATTATTTGGTGCCAATTTTTGTTTTGCTCACCCGCAAGTATTAAATAAAAATGCTACTTAAATTTTAATACAAAGGGACAAATTTTAAGAAAAATAATAATAATCAGAATGCTTCACATTAAAATATAAAGAAAAAATATAATCAAATTGCGTAGAACCCATGTCGGGATATAGGGTCAAAAGAATTCATCGTTGAAACATTAAATATAAACAAAATCTTAGGCAAGTAGTTGTTTGAAAAATTGGAATGATTTCAAATGTATTTTACTTTACATGTTATCTCCATGTTTGTAATAAGGTATTCTATGCATTAGGAAGAAGGTTTCAAGTCCTTAAATGTTTTGGTTTTTTTCCCTTATAATAACAACACTTGATAATGGATATATATATATATATATATATATATATATATATATATATATATATATATATATATATATATATATATATAACATAAGAATTAGTGGCATATAATACTTACCTCTTTGATTAATAAATAACACCTTCAAAATCTTCTCAACTGCCTGTTTAAGATATACTTTACTCCACTGTTATCATAAAAACATAAAACACATTTGAAGACTTGAAATCTTGGCCAAAAAAATTTAAGAGATAAAAAAAGCTAAGCTTACCTCTCGATTACATAATAAAGAACACCACCAAAATTCTCTAAATTTTCTGTCTATCCCTTTATCAAGTGTTGTTATCATAAGAAAAAAAATCAAAACATTTAAGGACTTGAAACTTTCTTCCTAATGCATAGAATACCTGATTACAAACATGAAGATAATATGAAAAGTAAAACACATTTGAAATGACTAAGAATATTAAGAACTTAACCCATGTAAAAAGAACACATATCTTAGTCAATGTAATATATATGCACTAAAGCAAATTGTTCAGCTAAATCGCATAAAAAGAAATGAAAAGTGCATAACATAATGAGTTAAACCGTCTACCATACTTCAAACACCCCTGCTTCATCTCTTGATCCTTTACTCTAAGAAGTATGAACGCGCTGTTGCAAGTAAGGAAATATACAAATTTGAAATTAAAGTTGAAAATATTATGAAACTGAAAAATTAATTTCTTAACCAATCAAATATGGCATTATGAAAACCGATTTTTTTTTAAGAAATAAGTTGTGCAACCGCCTAGAGCAAACTGTTCAGTCAAAAGAAATGGAAAGAGCATAACATAATGAGTTATCGTAAGGAAAATATTAAAATCAGAAAGGTGAAAATATTATGAAACTGAAAAAAAATGATTAAAACATATTGAAGAGAAGATGGAAAAAACTGAATTGTAAGTGGGTATGGGATTGTACGTGGGTTTGGAGGTAGTTATATTATTATTAAGTAAAATAAAATAAATCAAACTAAGGAGAAAAACGTGGGTGTGAGTTTGGAGGTGATTATAATATGTATGATGTAATTATTAGGTAAAATAACATAAATCAAAATAAGGAGAAATTAGTATTTTGGTCAAAACAAATTAATTGAAGTCAAATACAGCTGTGAAATATATTATAAGTAGATGCGACATAATTCTAAAAGAAATTTAGAACTGATAAACTTTATGCAAAATACTAATAAATTTCTTACTTGTTCTAAAACCAAGTTTTATTATTAAAACAAGTCTAGCTTATGGCAAAGATAACTGACAACATTTAATGATTTAATTTACTGAGGCGAGTTTGGAAAGTGATTAGTCGGTGGAAATTATTTGGGCAGTTATGCACTAAATACACTTTTGGGCCCAAATTAACGGATTAATTAATTTATAATATAGTGCTTAACAACATTCATACCAATCAACGGTGATGCATAATACAAATATAGTAATTATTGGGGAAGATGCAAAATACTTCCCTGTTAATGCTAAATTCGAAAAAAATTATTCGGTGAAATTTTTATTGCATCAAATTTTCTCATGCTTTTAAAAATCATGCAAATTAAAAGACACTTAATTTTTAAAATTAGGTCGTTTTGGATTAACATATTTCAAGAAATAATTTTAAAACTAATCGCGTGAAGTTGTAGAGACCACCTTGAAGTATTTTAAAAATGGTTTCTTGATGTATGTCGATCCAAAACGACCTATATTCTACAAATTAGATTTTTTTGCAAGGTTTTTGAAAACATAAGGAAGTTTGGTGCAATAAAAATTGAAAAATTCTTGTCAAGTCTGACTTGGCCAAACATATTCAATCACCAAGCAAGTGTATTACACTTACTTTCTGATTGGTCACTCTCCTAGGGGTTATATCCAATCCCAAAGCAAGTTTATTGCACTTACTATGTAATTACTTTGGGTTCGACCAAACCAGATGTGGGTAAGCATAAATTTTATAAGATAGTTTCTTCCAAGTTTAACATAACACAAGGAAATATTTTACATTTACCCCTAGTTTTTCTGAATATAATTTCAGACAAAATAATATCTTTGACATACATTATCACTAGGCATATTTTTTTTTTTTCATGTGTATCACACTTCATAGATATTAGTTTCTTTCTGAAAGCACTTCATGATATAGTTCGTCCATCTAATATATTGGGGTGAATTCTACTTTGTCAGCTCATTTTGATAATTGCTCTTTAATGAGATTACGATATAAATTATGAAATTAAGAATTTTAACTCGACATTATATCATGTAGATACAATAAGATTCTTACAAATAACATTATAATTAAGCACAATGTATGGTATGATCTGAACAACACTGCAATTCTTTTCATATTTCTAAACCCACAATTTCGGGAAATCATGAATGGATTTTCTTTGTTATTCCATTTTCATTGACAAAATGTTTATTTGTGCACATGTTATACTTTAAGGGGGTTAAAATAATAAGATAATAACGATAAATAATTAGAGAGGCAAAGCCTGCAACCTGAATATTTCACAAATTTACTCTTTGGGCTTGTTGGTTCGCGTTTTTTTAAGTAATTTTCAAAAATAAATTGAGGATTTAGTATATTTCTTGATTTAGGTAATATTGACCATTTTATCTTTCATGCTCAAACATAAGATTTTAATTATTAAAATTTTTTTTTTAAAGTTGTTTTGGGTAATTACTTACAACTGCACTCATTCTAAATCATATATATTATCTCAAATAAAAATAAGAAAAATATTTTAAATTTTATAAGATAGTTTCTTCCAAGAAAAATTACTCTTTATTGTTTATAATCACCCAATAAAAAACGATATAAAAAGGAACTAATAAAATTCATCTCAAACACATTCTGCATCACATTTGATTAAGTGAAACAATTACAATCATTTTCAGCAAGCACAATTATAATTTGATCAGATCCCAAATAATTTCCCTAAAAAAAATCCCAAACAATTTAACAGCTTCCAGTTAAACGATTTAATCCATACCTATACCGCTGTACGCACTTCTTATCCCAAGAAAATTTATTTACTTGTTAATTATATGTGGGGTTTTTTGCACTTTGCACCCCCGAAACATGGGAAATAGGTACTTTGCACCCTCGAAATTTAGATTTAGCATTTTGCACCCTCGAAATATGAAAAATATAGCACTTTGCACCCTCTCTTATTTTCAAGCAAAAACTCAAGGGCAAAATAGGTAATTCTATTTTAAATATTTGACATTTTGCCCCCCCCCCCCAAAAAAAAAAAATTAGCACTTAACACTCCCTAATTAAGAACAAATTAACAACTTGCACCCTCGAAACACAATAAATGGACACATTGCACCCCAAAATACAAAATAACACTTAATACCCTCAAATTAAAAAAAAAAAAAAAAACTCAAACCCCTCATTTTTTCCGGCAAAGTTGACCATTAAGGTGAATTTTCTTTAAGGCAAAATAGGTAATTATTTATGGGTCTTTGATATGTTGAAGTAAACAATGGGTCTTCGAGAAGTTTACTTGTACTTTATTTAGTTATTTATGGGTATATTATTGAATAGAAAAATTGAGAGAGAAATGAGTATTCGAATACTTATAATTGTATTTTGCAAAATTTAAGTAAAAAATTGAATTACCTATTTTACTTAGATTTTTTTCACTCTGATAGTCAACATTGACAAAAAAAAAAGGAGGGGTTTGGGTTTTTTAAATTTGAGGGTGTTAAGTGTTAATTTTGTATTTTGGGGTGCAAAATGTCCATTTATTATGTTTCGGGGGTGGAAGTTGCTGATTTGTTCTTAATCAAAGGGTGTTAAGTGCTAATTATATTTTTGGGGGTACAAAGTGCAAAATCCTCAAGTTTTGAGGGTGCAAAGTGCCAATACTATTGAATTACCTATTTTACCCTTGAATTTTTGCTTGAAAATAAACGAGGGTGCAAAGTGCTGCATTTTTCATATTTCGAGGGTGCAAAGTGTTAAATCTAAGTTTTGAGGATGTAAAGTGCCTATTTTCCATGTTTTGAGGGTGCAAAGTGCAAAAAACCCTTATATGTGCTGAACAAACTTTCGCAAGGAATTATCAATGAGAGAATTGCATTTTTGGTACACATCTATAGGTCAATTCTCACTTTTGGTACACAGATTTATGTGTCCAACACATTTGGTACACCTCTTTAACAAGCTTCGACACATTTGGTACAACCGTTAAATAAATTGCAAAATCACCGTTAATTCCGTTAGTTCGACACATTTGGTACACCTCTTTTACTAAATTGGCATGCGCGCGGCACATGGCTGCCCAGAAAAAAAAAGTTGAAACTTGATAAATTGTTTTATTATATTTTATTCTTCTTCCAATATTAAACTATAAATGACATTATAGTTTATTATATTTTACATGTCATATAAATAATAAATACATATTTTTTTAATAATTTTTATAAATATGATAAATTAAAGTAACTTGTTTATTATATTTTATTCTTCTTGCAATATTAAACTATAAATGACATTATATAGTTTATTATATTTAACATGTCATATAAATAATAAATACATATTTTTTAATAATTTTTATAAATAATAAACTATTTTTATAAATAATTTTTAAAAATTGAAACTTGATAAACTTTTTTATTATATTTTATTCTTCTTCCAATATTAAACTATAAATGACATTATATAGTTTATTATATTTTACATGTCATATAAATAATAAAGACATATTTTTTAACAATTTTTATAAATAATAAACTATTTTTATAAATAATTTTTAAAAATTGAAACTTGATAAACTTGTTTATTATATTTTATTCTTCTTCCAGTATTAAACTATAAATGACATTATATAGTTTATTATATTTTACATGTCATATAAATAATAAATACATATTTTTTTATCATTATATAAATATGATATGATAAATATAATAAATACATATGATAATTTTTATAAAAGTTTATCAAGTTTAATTTTTTTTTGGGCAGCCATGTGCCGCGCACATGTCAATTTTGTAAAGAAGTGTACCAAATGTGTCGAACTAACGGAATTAACGGTGATTTTGCAATTTATTTAACGGTTGTACCAAATGTGTCGAACTTTGTTAAAGAGGTGTACCAAATGTGTTGGACGCATAAAGTTGTGTACCAAAAATAGGAATTGACCTATAGCTGTGTACCAAAAATGCAATTCTCTCCATTATCAAGTGACTTGACACAAAATCGGGTCGGGTTTTAGTCTTTTTTTTTAACGACCGGACCCACAGTCACATTCATTCTGATCAAACAAAATACAAAATGCCCCCACACGTTTAATCAAAATACTACTAGAAAAGGAAAAAGGCTCCAAATCCTCATAATCCAACTTAAAATTCAAAAAATATCCAAATTCCCCCTAAAAAAAATTGCCCATCAATCCAATTCAATTCAAGGGGACCCATTAACGCCCTTAATTTGCTCTCCGTGTGGACCTAATCTTATAAGCCCAAAATCATCAATCCATGTCATTACAACGTTATCCCATACAAAATTCCATCACTTTTCCACATGCACTGCCAGTTGCCACAACATTTCATCAAAGTTCCATATTTCGCACTTATGATAATTCCTCCTCACTTATTAAAATATATCGTTAGTCAGCTAATTAATGTATTTTTTTTCTTTCAAAAATAATAAAAAGAGAGAAATGAAAACATGTCGATCAATCATGCATAAGAACTTGTTTAATTTGAGCATTTTCATATTATACATATACTGGTTATTAAGGGAAAATTCTTGTCCAAGCCTGGTTTGGTCAAACTCATCCAACCACCAAGCAAGTGTATTGCACTTGCTTTGTGATTGGTCACTCTCCTGGGAGTTACATCCAATCCCAAAGCAAGTGTATTACACTTGCCTTGTAGTTACTTTGGGCTCGGCCAAACCTGGTGTGGGTAAGAATTTCCCGGTTATTAAGTATCTGATCCTAATAACTGATTTTCAACTATTATGAGTAGGGTTGTCAACGGGGCTGATTTTAATTCGAGTCTGATTTGAATTTAATCCGATTTATTATGATTTTAATTAGTTAAGAGATTTGATGGATATGATCTGAATATAAAAATCCGTAATCCAAAATACAATGAACGAATATGGATCTGGATCGATTCAATGCGTTAAAAATTCATATCCAACAATAAATAAATAAAAATTATATATATACGTAATGTTTTATTGAAATAAATATCATTAATAATATTTTACCATTAGTTTAAGAACATGAATAGTAGTTAAGAAACTTTGAACATGTGAGCTAAATAAACAAAATCGTAAAATAAAATACTTGTGTAAAATTTGAAAGTGAAGAATTTAATGGATCCAAAATATATCTGATATTCGATTGAATCCGACCAAGATTTGTTGGATTCGAGAAATTTAGAGCTGAGCTAGGTTCGAATTCGAACCGGATTCGATATAACCCAAACCCGACCCATTAACAACCCTAATTATGAGAATAATGTGCTAAGTCACTACTTGAGATAATTATCTGTCAAGTCCTATCAATAATATAACAATTTAATGTTGGGATTCGATAAGAAAAACAGCCCTAGGCACAGCGGAATATAAAAAATTTCTAGGGCCTCTTAAAGAATCTTGCCAGGATATTCTCTAGTTGTATATATATGAATATAAATCAATGACAGTATAAGTTTTCTCGTTTATACCTGTCTCCTTGCAAATCCAAGTTGGCTAGATGAACTCTGAATTCTCTCACAGAAAATCGATCCAAGCTTTTTGTACAGCGCCCCACGTGTTGCGCCTCTACGAGTTGATACACCACAATATCACGAAAATAATATAACCTAATCGACTAGAACATAGGCTATATTAATTCAGGACTTTAAGAACGATTTTGGAACAAAGATCGAACACGAAAAATTCTTCCAAAGTGGAAGCAGGGTTCGGCCGATCCAGGTAGGGAGAGGGAGAGAGATTTTTGCTTTGCTCAATTTTTGCTTAAGGAGTTGTGTGAAAAATAACTAGAAGAAAGCTATTTATAGTTTTCTTTCTATCCTAGTCCTATTAGGACTAGGTCTTCTCTCTCCTACATGGGCCATGGCCCTATTTAATTAGAAGACCTAGTCTCCTAATTAATTCATGGCCCATATTAATTAATCTTTCAGGGCTTTATTTAATTTCCCAATTAAATAGCCCAATTAATTAAATCATCTCCCAATTAATTAATTAAACTCCAAGTCTAATTAAATTAATTATTCCATTAATTAATTAAATCCTAATTAATTAATTTACTCATAAATTAAATTCCAATTTAATTTATAATCTTGATCCAATTCCAATTGGATCCATTTTTGTTCCATATGGGTCGACCCAGTCGACCCACCCATTTAATCGACCCAGTCGATTTTGACCCAGTCGACCCAGTCGACTGGTTCGTTCCTGTTTCCTCGCTTTCGCTACTTGTGTATTGTGTATGCCCCCGTAGGTTCACCACATAATTGGCCGTGGGTTGTAATTAAATATTATTTAATTACTTGAGCAATTAATGCTCTAAATTAATCGAACACTCTGTCGATTAATCATTCCAAAATTAGCACCCCTGCTAATTTGGGAATTCTCCCACACTCCACGGTCGATGTCCAGTCACAAGCCCATGGAGCCCAATCACTGGTGAATTAATTCAGTGAACCTTTTATCATTTACAATTTCCATATACGACACAATCTCTCCATCGATCAATCTCCCAGTCGAGACTTAAGGGTATGGTCTTTCATCGGATTCCCTTATCTTTTGTCTTGACCTTATGTTCTCTGATCTCGAAATAAATTCTTTTTGACTTGTTCTTTATGAGCTACTTACATAAAGTCGTCAGTTACCTTGGCCAAGGATTTCATCAGAATTAATTTCTCACAGAAATCCATAGGAGAATTTCTCGACCTATCAAGTCGAGTCAACGGATCCTTTGTTGATGATATGAATCTGCATACGAGTTCCTCTATACCCAACATGAGTCCACAGAGACTTTCTGGTGATCCCCAGTCAGTCGGAACTCATATCAAAGTATAGACGTTCTCGTACCAGATAAACCCTATCATCTCAAGTTGTTAGGGATCGTTCCTCGTATACTATTGTAAATTGGAATAACTTCAACCCCGATATGCGACTACCGCTTCCATGGTGAGTTATTTCCTAATTGGGGTATTCAGTGCGCTTGCCATCCCAGCAAGCCACCCACTTATGTGTATCGACTATCCCAGTCACGCTCGTGGACCCCAGCGTCCTCCAGTTCATCGGAGTATACACAATAGTGAGAGTCTAACCGAATCCAACGATGTCCTATCTCGATTGGATTCTACGACTCTTGAATATATTCTAGATCACGGCCTTAGAGATCAGTCCACGGGTTGTCCCATAGCCCTGTGATCTAAGGACTTCTATCCTTATGCGTAGACAAATATTACATAAGATAAAGTTGACCATTTAATAAAAGTGCATTTATTAATCTAAATTGAATAGTTCCTCATTAATTACAATTAATGCTAGCCATACAGCTGGCTTGCAGGACACTATTTCTATCAATCTCCCACTTGTCCTAAAGCCAGTCTTTTATGTTCTTGAGTCCCATCTTATGCAGATGTTTCTCAAATGCCTTTTGAGGCAGAGGCTTCGTTAGCGGGTCCGCCGTATTATCTTCTGAGTCGACACGTTCCATCTTAATGTCTCCTCTACCAATGATATCTCTTATCACATGGTATCGTCTCTGTACGTGCTTGGATTTCTGATGAGATCTCGGCTCCTTTGCTTGCGCTATTGCCCCATTATTATCGCAGAAGATAGTAATGGGCTCAGCAATGCTAGGTATCACATCCAGTTCCTGGATGAAGTTTCTCATCCAAACACCTTCCTTTGCTGCGTCACTCGCGGCAATGTATTCTGCTTCAGTGGTTGAATCCGCGGTTGTTTCCTGCTTGGAGCTCTTCCAGCTAACCGCACCACCATTGAGACAGAAAACATATCCTGATGTCGACTTGAAGTCGTCTACATCACATTGGAAGCTTGAGTCTGTATAGCCTTCCAATTTCAATTCTCCTCCACCGTATACCAAGAACAGTTCCTTAGTCCTTCTCAGGTACTTCAGAATTGCCTTTACGGCTATCCAGTGCTGCTCACCTGGATCAGACTGGTAGCGACTTGTAACGCTTAGAGCGTACGCTACGTCTGGTCTCGTACACAGCATACCATACATTATGCTTCCTATCGCGGATGCATACGGTATTCGAGACATATTGCTTCTCTCCTCTGGCGTCTTTGGGGCCATAGACTTGGAGAGTGCAATTCCATGTCTCATTGGAAGCAATCCTCTCTTGGATTCTTCCATACTAAATCTTTTCAAGATTTTGTCTATGTACTGGGATTGGGAGAGGCCCAGCAGTCCTTTTGATCTATCTCGGTAGATCCTTATACCTAGTACAAAGGATGCTTCTCCCATATCCTTCATTGAGAATTGTGTAGACAACCATGCTTTAGTTTCAGACAATGCTTTTACATTGTTTCCAATGAGAAGAATGTCGTCAACGTAAAGCACCAAAAATTCAACTGTACTCCCACTGATCTTCTTGTACACGCAAGGTTCGAACATGTTCTTGATGAATCCAAAAGTTTGGATTGTCTCATCAAAACGAATGTTCCAACTTCGGGAAGCTTGCTTCAGTCCATAAATGGACCTCTGGAGTTTGCACACCTTGTGTTCATCTCCTTTGGATGCATATCCTTTTTGGTTGCTCCATGTAGATCTCCTTATCAATGTCTCCATTGAGAAAGGCAGTCTTTACATCCATCTGCCATATCTCGTAGTTATACCACGCAGCTATGGCCAGCAAGATCCGAATGGATTTGGGCATTGCGACGGGCGAGAAGGTCTCCTCAAAGTCGATACCTGGTCTTTGAGTGTATCCTTTTGCCACTAGTCGCGCCTTGTAGGTAATCACCTCTCCGTTCACTCCAAGCTTTCGCTTATAGATCCACTTGCAACCCACGGGAGCCACTCCCACTGGTGGATCTACCAAGGCCCAGACCTTGTTTGAGTGCATGGAGTCCAGTTCGGATTCCATGGCTTCGCGCCACTTTCCCGAGTCTATGTCTAGCATAGCCTCTTCGTAAGTCCTTGGGTCGGTTAGAGACTGTCCAGTCTCATGCAGCAGACCGTAGTACCTCTCGGGTTCTCTACGTTGTCTTTCTGACCTACGAAGTATCGGTGTACTTTCTGGTGCAATTTCATGCTCCTGTTCTCCCACTGCCTGTGGTGACGGGTCAGCTTGATCGACCTCTAAGGTCTTTTCAGCTTCAGTGACCTCATCTAGTTCTACGTTATTTTCTTTCTTGTCCACCAAGAAATCCTTCTCCAAGAAGTGAGCGTTCCTCGAGACAAACGTTGTTTGTCTTGTAGGATCGTAGAACTCGTATCCTATTGAGTTTTCTGGATACCCCACGAATTTGCACAAAGTGGATTTCGTCTCCAATTTATCTCCCACTAGCTTTTAACGTAAGCGGGAGATCCCCATATGCGCATGAATGCGTATGAAGGTGCCTTGCCAAACCATAGTTCGTATGGTGTCTTTTCTACGGATTTCGAAGGTACCATATTCAGTATCTTCGTTGCCGTGAGGAGGGCATGTCCCCAAAATGAAAGAGGTAAGTCAGTGGCACTCATCATGGATCGAACCATGTCCATCAATGTTCGATTCCTTCTCTCTGCTACTCCATTTAACTGCGGTGTTGCAGGAGGAGTCCACTGCGATAATATTCCATGCTCTACAAGATAATTCAGAAATTCGTTACTAAGAAATTCTCCACCTCGGTCAGAACGAAGAGCCTTTATCGTATGACCAAGTTGATTCTCTACTTCCATCTTGAATTCTTTGAATCGCTCAAAGGCTTCAGACTCGTGTTTCAACAAGAACACATATCCATAACGACTAAAGTCGTCAGTGAAAGTGATGAAGTAGTCATAGCCACCTCGGGCGCTTTTTCTTAGTGGTCCACATACGTCAGTATGTATTAAGTCCAATGTTTGCTTGGCTCGCTCAGGGTTTCCTTTAAACGGCAACTTAGCCATTTTACCCTTTAAACACGGTTCACACGTTGGCATTTCATCAATGTGATTGATTTCAATCGCGCCAGATGATGCTAACTTTTGAATCCTTGACTTAGATATATGTCCAAGTCTAGCGTGCCATAATTGGGCAGATATTTCATTATCTTGTTTCCTTTTGTTTTGTTGTAAGTGCATGACTAACTTAGGTGGTTTCATAATGTAAAGTCAATAATTTAATGTACCAAATGAAAAACAAAAACAGGAGCTTTTATTTAAAATCAACATTATTCAATAACTTGAATAAAAAGGTTTTTCATTAAAAACTAGGTACATAAATGAAAGTTTTCTTAATGACTTTATCAAACCACCTAAATCTACTTTTGCCTACGGCCTTGGTAGCAGCTCCAGCTCCATTGCCTTTATTCAAGGATCCAATCCTCAGGCTCCAGTTTCCTTAATGCTCCCATCACCTACAAGGATGAGAACTCCAGTCAGTGTCTAACACCAAAAATGCACAGTTAATTGTAAAATTAACTTCAACAAGGAATATACCTGTTCGAACTCTCCATAGGTTCGAATTTAATCCTTTCCCTTGACCTTGTGCAGTAAGGAGCTCTGGTTTCCATTTGCTTTGGTTTTGAACGCCGCCCAGTCCTTTCGCCAACCCTTGCTTTCTTTCCAAAAGAAGCTTCGTGTTCCTCGAGCATTTGTCGCAGGACATGCACAGTGATCTCTCGCCTCTGGAGATTCAAGTCCGCGATAAATCGGTCATATGATCTAGGAAGAGATTGTAGAATAATATCCACTCGGAAATCATTGTCCATCACGACACCCATATCATCGAGTTCAGATAGAAGTCGAATCATCTTGTGTACGTGGATTCCGACAGGAGTTTCCCTTCTCTTTCTTGCTTGCAAGAGTTCCCTCGTGATCGCGAATCTGCGACGACCATCTCTAATCCCATAAAGGAATTTGAGATTCGAGAGAACCTCTTTTGCGGATGCCATATGCTCATGTTGCAAACGCAGATCAAGTGACATATATTCCAACATGTATTCACGAGCTAAGCCATCATCCATTTTCCACTTGGTGATGCTTTTACGGAGCTCATCAGGAACGTCATGTGAAATAGTAATGGGTGGTGGCACAGACAAAACATAAGATATGTTTTCAGCTTCAAATAGTCCATTCAAATGATGCGTCCAGAAATGCAAGTTGGGTCCAGTTAAAATATTACGTTCAAGTGATGAGATGGACAAATCTCTAAGTGCTCTAAGCTCTTTTGACATCATATCTATAAAATGACGATAGAAGAAATAAATACGCGATAGATTAATTTAAAATGCACAATTCACAAACATGGATTTCATTTGCAAATTACTCCCACTATTTTAATCAAAATCTTATGCCCCCACATAAGTTTCGGGGATTTTAAAATATCCTAGCGGGCTTAAGGCCCAAATGCAATCTCCTAGTACCCACGACTCGTTGGCCATACTATTTGATCCACTTGGTGGTCGACTATGTCAACGGTTAACCATCGCAGCTAACCCTTAAGTTCATTTAGCCTCGTTTTTCGATATGGACCCACGACTCGTGAGACATCCATATTTACTAGCGTTAAATCATGTCCAATACTCGTGAAGAGAAATAGTTCAATCCCAGACGCCCCACGACTCGTGAGACAGCGCCTAAAACCTCGCTATCCCCTTCCTTGGCACTTAACTCGTGCATCGAGGCAATAGACATATTATCTTCCTATAGCTCGACCCACGACTCGTGAGACATCGAGATATATTCGTACAACATGCCTAAGACCTAGTAATTGGATAGGCTCGGACCATAGACACTATTCATATGCGCCCGTTATTCGATTTAATATTCTAATTGAATTTTAAGTTCAATTGGAGGTTTCTAAGTGTGCGAGGTCTCATCAGATTATTCTTATCTTGTTTACGTTTTCTATCCTAAGCATGCATCTCATACATCAAAGAATAATGTGCGAAAAAGTAAACATTCATCACCTAGCAAGATATGATTGGTCGATTGCCCATCCTATGCGATCCATCACGAGCCACGTGATGAATCAATTGGTCAGTCTAGGGTGAAAATTAAATGTCCTAACTATTACAATTTTTAAACCCATACATCATGGGCCTTCTTGTAATATCCAGCTTGATTGGGCCTCCATGTAATGAATTGGGCCTCCATGTCCTCCAAGGTAAATGGGCCTCCATGTGGATCTCCAAGTCTTCATGAGGTCTTCTCGGCTCCAAGCCTAATCTAAGCCTAGCTTACATAATTTAAATGGTCCTATTCTATTACATTTGTTTGCGCAAGCAAGGGCACCAATCAGGCCCATTTAATTACAACCCATAAAATAAATAAACCAAAACTACACAGGGCTTAAGGGCAAAATCGACCAATCCACATATTCACTCAAGAACATGCATAAATTCACATAAGGGCAAAAATGTAAATTTACCGGCTTCTTTAATTTTAATTCATAAAAATTATCCAAGTTAATTAATTTTTGAATTAATAATTAACCTCTAAGATTAATTGGCTCTTACTTGAGCTTCAAGTAATCTACAAATTCTATCTTGATTAAGATTGGTTAATTAAGGTAATCTAAATCTCTAAGATTCTTACCTTATCCAAAACTCTAAGTTTCCCAATATTCCTAAATCTCCAAGATTCTCAAGATAATCCTATTTTGATTAGATTAGTTTAATTAAGGTAGTGATTAATTCTAACAGAATAACTACCTTATCCAAAAACTCCAAGTTTCCTAATCTTCTAAAATTCTCCAAGATTTTCAGGACATCCAAAATAGGTAGAAATTGAATCCAACCAAAATTCAGCCACGGAGTGACGAACAGGGTGCCGCCACGTGGCAGCACACACGCGGCCACGGAGGCCGCGCGTGAGCCGCACGCAGCGACTGCTGCTGCGCGTGACAGCACGCAGCAGCGTGCTGTTGCGCGTAGCCAACGCGCGGCAGACTGCCCGTAGGCAGCTGCCGTGCGCGGCACGCGCAGCCAGCGCGCTGTGTGCGTGCTGCCGCGTGCGGCAGCGTGCGGTGGCCGCCCAGCCGCGGTGCGCTGCTGCGCACCGCCGCGTGCCACCGCGGTCGAACACAATTTCAAAAAAATTTTTTTTTTTTTTTTGTTTTGATTACTTTTGATTTAATTTAAAAACAGTCCCAATTAAATCATAATCCAAAATTAAAATAACATGATAAAATTACGAATCTAAAATTACCCATTAACTCTAAGTTAACAATAAAGTCCTAAAACATGCAAAGTTATAGAACTAGCCACATAAATCAAACATATGATTTAATAAACACAGAATTCGCAAATTCATATATATACAAAGCCTAGAGTTGGCTCTGATACCACTGTTGGGATTCGATAAGAAAAACAGCCCTAGGCACAGCGGAATATAAAAAATTTCTAGGGCCTCTTAAAGAATCTTGCCAGGATATTCTCTAGTTGTATATATATGAATATAAATCAATGACAGTATAAGTTTTCTCGTTTATACCTGTCTCCTTGCAAATCCAAGTTGGCTAGATGAACTCTGAATTCTCTCACAGAAAATCGATCCAAGCTTTTTGTACAGCGCCCCACGTGTTGCGCCTCTACGAGTTGATACACCACAATATCACGAAAATAATATAACCTAATCGACTAGAACATAGGCTATATTAATTCAGGACTTTAAGAACGATTTTGGAACAAAGATCGAACACGAAAAATTCTTCCAAAGTGGAAGCAGGGTTCGGCCGATCCAGGTAGGGAGAGGGAGAGAGATTTTTGCTTTGCTCAATTTTTGCTTAAGGAGTTGTGTGAAAAATAACTAGAAGAAAGCTATTTATAGTTTTCTTTCTATCCTAGTCCTATTAGGACTAGGTCTTCTCTCTCCTACATGGGCCATGGCCCTATTTAATTAGAAGACCTAGTCTCCTAATTAATTCATGGCCCATATTAATTAATCTTTCAGGGCTTTATTTAATTTCCCAATTAAATAGCCCAATTAATTAAATCATCTCCCAATTAATTAATTAAACTCCAAGTCTAATTAAATTAATTATTCCATTAATTAATTAAATCCTAATTAATTAATTTACTCATAAATTAAATTCCAATTTAATTTATAATCTTGATCCAATTCCAATTGGATCCATTTTTGTTCCATATGGGTCGACCCAGTCGACCCACCCATTTAATCGACCCAGTCGATTTTGACCCAGTCGACCCAGTCGACTGGTTCGTTCCTGTTTCCTCGCTTTCGCTACTTGTGTATTGTGTATGCCCCCGTAGGTTCACCACATAATTGGCCGTGGGTTGTAATTAAATATTATTTAATTACTTGAGCAATTAATGCTCTAAATTAATCGAACACTCTGTCGATTAATCATTCCAAAATTAGCACCCCTGCTAATTTGGGAATTCTCCCACACTCCACGGTCGATGTCCAGTCACAAGCCCATGGAGCCCAATCACTGGTGAATTAATTCAGTGAACCTTTTATCATTTACAATTTCCATATACGACACAATCTCTCCATCGATCAATCTCCCAGTCGAGACTTAAGGGTATGGTCTTTCATCGGATTCCCTTATCTTTTGTCTTGACCTTATGTTCTCTGATCTCGAAATAAATTCTTTTTGACTTGTTCTTTATGAGCTACTTACATAAAGTCGTCAGTTACCTTGGCCAAGGATTTCATCAGAATTAATTTCTCACAGAAATCCATAGGAGAATTTCTCGACCTATCAAGTCGAGTCAACGGATCCTTTGTTGATGATATGAATCTGCATACGAGTTCCTCTATACCCAACATGAGTCCACAGAGACTTTCTGGTGATCCCCAGTCAGTCGGAACTCATATCAAAGTATAGACGTTCTCGTACCAGATAAACCCTATCATCTCAAGTTGTTAGGGATCGTTCCTCGTATACTATTGTAAATTGGAATAACTTCAACCCCGATATGCGACTACCGCTTCCATGGTGAGTTATTTCCTAATTGGGGTATTCAGTGCGCTTGCCATCCCAGCAAGCCACCCACTTATGTGTATCGACTATCCCAGTCACGCTCGTGGACCCCAGCGTCCTCCAGTTCATCGGAGTATACACAATAGTGAGAGTCTAACCGAATCCAACGATGTCCTATCTCGATTGGATTCTACGACTCTTGAATATATTCTAGATCACGGCCTTAGAGATCAGTCCACGGGTTGTCCCATAGCCCTGTGATCTAAGGACTTCTATCCTTATGCGTAGACAAATATTACATAAGATAAAGTTGACCATTTAATAAAAGTGCATTTATTAATCTAAATTGAATAGTTCCTCATTAATTACAATTAATGCTAGCCATACAGCTGGCTTGCAGGACACTATTTCTATCATTTAAATCAACTATACAAAGTATATAGACCTTGAATAAAACATATGCTTATATATTTAATAACCATATGACCTACTTTTATCAACATTAACTAAATAAAATATTTATACCAATGTGCGACGATTGTTCTATATTTCCATAATAAGAAAAAAACAAGTATTCAATAATGAAAATACTCCACTTTACCCCCTAATCTTTGAGAGTTTTCACTTAACCCCCTCAACTACTAAAGATATCCGATCACTACATTTGGATGTTTGTCGGAGAAATATGTGCAAAGTTGTGGTGGAAAAATGCGAAAATATATATACAAAGGTTGAGTGGTAAAGTGCGAAAACGTTCAAAGGCTGCGTGGTAAAGTAGAAAAACGTTCAAAGGTTAGATGACAAAATGAGAAAACGTTCAAATCCCATATCATTAAATTTGAACGTTCGCTGGCGGAATCTTTTCAAAGGTTGGGTAGCAAAGTGTGAAAACGTTCAAAGATTGGGTGACAAAGTGAAAAAACGTTCAAAGGTTGGGTGACAAAATGAGAAAACATTCAAATTCAATATCACTCCATTTGGACGTTCGCCGATGGAATCTCTTCAAAAGTTGGGTAGCAATGTGCAAAAATGTTCAAATGTTAGGTGACAAAATGAGAAAACATTCAAAGCCACATCATAAAAAATGGACTGAATATTTTGTTAGATTATAGCTTTGTGCATTTTAGGGGGTTGTCTGATATATATTTAATAGCTGAGGGGGTTAAGTGAGATATCACAAATGTTAGGGAACAAAATGAAAAAACGTTTAAAAGTTTAAAAGTTTAAAAGTTAGGGAAAAATTAAATTTTCTCTTCAATAATTCAAGGAAAATAAAATAAAATCTATAATGTTGTAGAGTTTCAAGGAAAATAAAAACTATTTAGAGAATGTATATAACGATCACAACCATATCGAATTGGTGTTTTAAAAAGATTTTGAAGTGATTTTAGATTACGATTAGAAGATTAGTTTAATATTTACCACGAATTAAACGAATAAGATACATCTTTAATTCTGGTTTATTGTATAAGTACATCATTTTAAATTAGTAAAATTTATTAAAAATTGTAATCCACGATATCCATGTCTTATGGTTCAAAATAACAAATTACGATATCAATGCCTAATTAAGTAAAAGAAAAAAGGAAAGCTGGGGCAAAATTACAATTTTATAAACTGCAGAGGAGCTCTTCAAAAGAACGAAAAATCAGGGGGTGGAGCAATTAAACAATTTTCTCATTATAAGAACCAGCTGTCAATTGAAATAAAACAACTAAACCAAAAAGTAAAATAAATAAATCCAGAAAATTCCTTGTTAGTTAAGAATCTCCGCAAAGTTGTTGCGCTTCACTTTTCTCTGACAATCACACATGGAAAAGCAGACCTCCAACCTCACCATCAACAATGGCAGCAAAGTAAAATTGCTATGCAGTTATGGCGGAAAAATTCAGCCTAGGCCTACGGACCACCAACTCACCTACGTCGGCGGCGACACCAAAATCCTCGCCGTCGATCGCACCGTCAAGTTCTCCGAAATCGCCTTTAAACTAAATTCCCTCTGCAACAGAAACGGCAATTGCCGTTTCGAGATTTCGGTTAAGTATCAGTTGCCGGGCGAGGATCTCGACGCTTTAGTCTCCTTGATCGACGATGAGGATGTGGAGCACATGATGCTAGAGTACGACCGCATGCAGAAGATTTCTGCTAAACCTTCCAGGCTCCGCCTCTTCGTTTTTGATATTTCCGGTCCTTTACCGGTTAAATCTGGTGTCAAGGAGCCGGGTTTGGGTACGAACTCGAATCCAGATTATTTGTTCGGGTTTGACAAGGAGTATAACCCTAGCGTTGGGCCGCCGCTGGATCTTTTGCAGATTCCTGGAATGGTTTTGCCTGAGAATTACGCGTGGCTTCCACGCGATGGAGTTGAGCGCGTAACTGGTAGGGTTAACAATGTAAGTTTGAACGGAGCTCATGGAGGAGGTTATCAAGCGGGGCATTTTGTGTATGGAATGGTGGCGGGTATGGGTCCGGGTAACCCGGGACAGGCGGTCCACAATTTTGTTCCAGTAATGCCCCTGGTTCCGGAGCAGAGAATGATGGTCCCCGCGGGGAATAATCTGGAGGTGAAGGTTAATCAAAGTAATTTTTGAATGTGGTACATATTTAGTAAGTTGCAAGTGGTAAATAGGAGTATTAAGTTTGTCTGATTTTGTCTATCTTTTTGTTTATGTCAAATTTATTAGATATGTTAGTTTAGGGTAACTAAGATTTTGTTCGTGATTGTTGTGTTGATATGTTTGATTCATTGTAATAATATAGTATTATTGCTTTTGTGTGTATTTAATCAAATTATTTTTTCTTAATTTCTATTTTAGTTTAAAGATTAACCAGTTTAGACTTTTGGCCTGATCCTTGTTAGATAACATTGAGTCCAAAATTAAATTGGTCACACCTAATAAAACACAGGTATAGTTTATCATTCTTTATTATATTAAGTTTCTAAGCTTTATAACTATTAAAAAAGCTCCTTAGTTTTATTGAATTAAGATGAATATGTTGCATTTATGTTACAAATTATACAAGTATGTAGTGTTTAGATGCTATTTTTAATCAAATCAAATAAATTATATATGTTGTGAAGTATTTTTAATGTGTCCAATGAAAATCCGTATAGGAAAAATTACTAGACCTCGTGAATAAAAGTGATAAATCGTCATCATTACATTATACATATTATACAATGTGAGACTAAAACATTGTCTATGAATTTTTTAGAAGAACTTTGTGGTCCCTAGGTTAAAGTTTTTCACTGTTTTTCATTTGCTGGCCCAAAATATGTCAATAGTGACTTGTTTCTACTTGCTAGAAGTTGAAAATCCCTCCCTGTATTTGGTTTTTTTTTTTTTTTTAGCATGCATCCGTATACTTTTTACAGAAATCAAAATATTTGTTATCTTTCTGCAATGTTGTGGAATAAAATTTTCTTTTGTGTATATATCTTAAATCCCAACCTTTTTAAGTTTACTATTAGGGTTCATTTAGATGGAAGAATTTGATATGAAGAGGGATTTTAAATGAATGGATTTGAAATTTCAATGATTTGAAATCTCTTGTTTGGATAAATTTTTTACAAAAAATTTCAAATCCATTCATTTGAAAGTCATTGTTTTGTATATTAGTATATATCATTTGTGGTATTTGAAATTCTCAACATACCTTATAATTTATTAACTTATATTTAAATAATATTCTTTGTTTAGTAATTTTTAAATCTCGATTACAGTTCTACATATAAACTTATTGAGAAATAAATTTTGATTTAAATCGACTTAACTTGGTTTTTTTTATGTTATCATCCATTTTTAAAATAATTTTACCGATTTCAGTCATATTCTTAAGATTACACTATTTTTTCACCAGTTTCATCTATTTGAACAATTTTTTCACCAATTTCATCCAATCGAAAATATTGGGTCAAATTGCAATTTTTAAAACTTAAGGGATCAAAAGTGAAAATTTGAATTCATGAAAATCTGGGGCCGAATTGAAAATTTTAATCTTCCGAAAATTCTGGATTGAATTACAATTCTGATTTTTTCGCGACGTTGGGGTCAAATTGTAATTTCTGAAAATTAAGGGACCAAAAGTGCAAATTTAGATTTCTGAAAATCTGGGTCCGAATTGAAAATTTTAAACTTTCGTAAATTCTGGACTTGCAATTCTGGGTGTTTCGAAAATCTGGGATCAAATTTAATTTTTTGAAAATTAAGGGACCACAAGTGCAAATTTAGATTTCTGAAAATTTGGGGCCCAATCGAAATTTTTATTTTCTGAAAATTCTGAACTGAATCGCGATTCTGGGTTTTTAGAAAATCTGGGGTCAAATTGTAATTTCCAAAATTGAGGGACAAAAGTGCAAATTCGAATTTCTGAAATTCAGGGGTCGAATTGAAAATTCTAATTTTTCTGAAAATTCTGGACTGAATTGCAATTCTAGGTTTTTCAAAAATCTAGGGTCAAAATTTCAATTTTCAAAAATTGAGGGATCAAAAGTGCAAATCTGTATTATGAAAATATGAACCGAATCGCAAATTTTAGTTTTATTAAAATTCTGAACTGAATTACATTTCTAGGTTTTTCGAAAATCCGGGATAAAATTGCAATTTTTTAAAATATACAATGTGGACTTTTTTTTAAATGGACTTCAAATTCAAATGACTAGGTTTGAGGAAGAATTTCAAATCCACTTAAAATTGGGCTGAAATTCATTAGACTAAAATCTAGAAATTTCAAATGAATGGATTTAAATTTATATCCAAATAGCATGATGAATTTGACAATGGATTTCAAATCAATCCAACCCAACCCAAATCCATCCATCCAAATGGACCCTTAGTCTATTACTTCGTTTATTATTTATATATTTCCCTTTCACGTTTCCTTTTATGATTATATATAAATTAGGAAATCTGTAAAGGGAGATTTGGAACTAAGCAGTACTAATGATTTTGATTACTTCTCCGATCCAGAGTTGTAAATTGAGATATCAAACACTAATTTGATATTTGATACATGACAATGTTTTAATACCCTAAAAATGTCTCGTAATCCAAGCCTAATCCTCAGATTAATTATCATTTTATAACTAAGTTTAAATTATATTCTTTTTATTAAAACTAAGTTAAATAAACCTAATTAGGCCCAAATCAAAATAAAATCTAAACCAACTCATAATTAAAACTCAACATATGTTAAATTAACCTAATCAACATTAAACCTCCACATAAAATTTTATGCTACTGGATCAGTGTCCCAGTGAAGAAAAAAAGTCAGCTTCAGGTTGGGTCCAGGTCTGGTCCAGACTTGGACCCGTTCGTTTGGGTAAAATAGTCCAGGTCCAGACCTGGTTATTGAAGAAATATGTTTATGTCAATTGTTTGTTTCTTGAGACTGTTTCCAAGTAGATCTTAGATTTCACATAAATTTAGCTAATAACTATAATACTTGGACTTAACTCATGTAAAAACTAACTCAAGAGGTAAGAATCGTCCAATATTTTATAAAATGAACATAGTTTTGTTATCCAATCCATACGAGACACTTTGGACATTAGTAAACTTTATATACTATTCCAAGTAATAAATATTTGTTCAATCAAAAATTTATGCCGAAGATATATAGACTTGTCAATGTATTCATAGTTGGAATTAATTGCTATAGATTAGAGAATTTTAGTTAGAAAAGAGGGGTGGTGGTGCAATTAATTTATTATTATCTCATAGATTATTCCGAATATTTTGAAGCAGGTGGAGTCTTAATTGTTGAGTTAAAGCTTGATTAGTGTTTCAGTTATTATCCCCAATTTGCTATGGTGGTGGAGTAGTTAGAGAAACATTATCCATTATGTCTATGTACTAATTACATGTTTTATATACATTGAATTAATGACAATTTATCCCAGGTGATTAGCATAATGTTCAATTTATCTCTTTATGATTTGAAAAAATGCATTTTATTTTAATATAATCTTATTAGAGTTTTACACCGTCTCTTGACATTTCTAAACTAGAAAAAGGAAACGAATTGACAAAACTACCATTTTTAGGCCATCTCTAACTGAAGCCCTTGCCCAATTGCTCAATTGCTCGCCCAATTGCTTTGTCCTCTTGCCTTGTCTTCATGCCTTTTTGACCCACCTAAAAAACTCATCTCCAACCAAAGGGCAATCAACATCCATTAATTCAATTCCACAAATTTTCCCACTCTCACTTTCCTCACTCTCCCCACTCAATTTTATTTTAATAGTAATAATAAATTTTTTTAATGGTTATACAATCATGAAAATTAAGGCATTCATAATAATAAAAAAAATAAAAAACGACTAAAAATGTTCAAATTTAAAAAAAAAAAAAATTTATTTGTACGAATTTTAAGAACATAGAAATTTTTAATTTTAAAATTCAAACTAATCACGTTATTAGATTTTTTTTAGTACGAACTTTATATCAACTTGTTATAATATAATATTATTTAAACTTTATTTTTATTTTAATAGTAATAATAAATTTATATTATTGTTATAATATAATATTGTTATTAGATTTTTTTTAGTACGAACTTTATATCAACTTGTTATAATATAATATTGTTATGTTCTTTACTTTGATTAGCAAAAGCGTGTATTCTATCATTGTGATTAATAACGAATAAAAGCGTCTCCATAAATAGCCAAAAGTGCAGCTAAGATAGTATTGTTGTAGAAGGTGGAATGAGATGTATGGCCCTTTGAAAGTGATCTTAGATTCTTTGGTGTTTCTTAGTGTTGGAAACTTTGTTAATTGTTGTCTAAATATGAGTAAATGTGTTTTCCCTCTAATAAATCAAAACCAACAAATTTGCTGTTATACGTGGCTTATCTGTGATCATTATTTTATATTACATTAATTAGATGATCAGTGATACGAGCAATACTATTTAATTTTATTCACATTGTGTGTGTAAGATTTTGTTATTATATATTAGATGTTTTCGAATTAAATAATATTCTAGTGTAATAGTTATACGCTGATGGATGCTAATTATTTTCGATTGCTAAGATATATTTTATATAGAAGAGTTTTACATAATGGATGTTACCAGTTGTTCCAAAATTAGTTGATGTTAGGAAATGTGCATATAATAGTTTTAAAGTGTATTCACAAAAATAAATATTCATGTCATTCGACTGTGATTTGATCCTGTGACTTCGCTTTTGAGGGCCTCCGCCATGGGACAATTGATGTCAATACTCAGGCCAACAATCTCCCCCTCAACAATTACTCCCACTCTGAATCGAATTCATGAAAATTGAAATGTATTTATTGATTTTAGGTTGTGTTTATAAATTGCAAAAATGAAAAAAAGGGGGGGGGGGGAATTCCAACCAATTTTGAATGGTTGGATTTTCTGTTGGAAATTTTGCAACTGAATTTGCAACCGGAAAAGTTAGCTGGAAAATTTCCAACCAAATGTGTTCGGTTGGAATTTCGGTTGCAAACTCAATTTCAACAAAGGTTTTTCCAACCGATTTTTACCCATTTTCAGTTGGAATTTTTGTTTTTCTAGTAGTGGGACTGGTGTTAGGAAATGCACATATCCTAGCCTTAACATTCTCATACACGAGTGCCCACGATATTTGAATGTGATTTGACCCCGTGCCTTTGCTTACGAAGGCCTCTGCGACGGGACAATTGCTGCCAACCAACAAATAACATACTAAAAAAATAAAGTGAAATATAATTTGTACTTTTATATTTTGAAATATTGTCGGTGATCTTCCATATGCTTTCCATAAATCAATTTTGGAATAAATAATAATTATAAATACCAATATTAAATTAGAGAAATACCCACCTTAGCCAACAGGTTATGCCCCAACGACTTCCTAAACATTAAATAAGTTTAGTTGAATTGTCGTATGTATTGCAAGATTGTCTTTGCTTGGAACAAATGAATATTCATTGCATCCATTCAAACCAAACACACCAGAATCCGTCCACATCAAGTCTACTACGTTATGGAATAAATTAAATTTACGTCCTTTAACGTTCTTAGCAATGTGAGATCAGAACATTTGATTTTTCGGCGAGCAAAATACATCCTAAATCTTTTGTGTAACAACAATTTGAGTCAACTTTTACGTAATTTCAGCCCTTTAAATTACATCGAAGTTAGAAATTATCAATTGTGCAAATGAAGGTTATTGCTTCTTTTTTAGGGGCAAATAATTTTAGTCCAGTTGGAAATTTTTGAACATCATGATAAATTCCGGCAAAATAGGGATTAAAATTATAGCCAAGTGGACTGAAATTATGGATACATAAATCTTGCTCGCCGTACTATCAGGGGCGGAGGGACATGGGGTGCGGATGGGGGCACCCGCACCCCCCAGTCCGTGACTTATTTCCTAGTTTTAATGCATCACTTTCTATTAATAACCTGATTCCTTATTCAACATTTATTTTTTTTAAATTGGTCATCTGGTCATTAGTTTTGTTTTAATTGGTCATCTAGTCATAACTCAAACCCAATATTCAAGTCTCCAAAGTGATTAATGTTGAATCGGGTGATTGAACATAAAGCCTACAATATTTATTATTCACTTACCTATTCAAGTAGAAATTGAATAAGAAAGTTCCTACAGTTTGTTCAATTAGTAAACTTCTACAATAATTTTAGATGATTAAGAAAAAATTTCTACACATAAATGTAATTTCCTTCTTAAACTTCTTGTTAGATAGTTATTATTTCCTATTTTCTTAACAAAGTGGGTAAGTTATTCATCAAAATATTATAAAAAAAGTTGTTATTCTAAAACTTTAAATCATGAATATTTAAATTTATTCTTATTATTATTATTTAGGAGATAAATTTTATATTGTGTTAGATGACTTGCTTGATCTACTTTTTTATTTATCGACAAAATATATGGTAGAAATCGATTATCAGATTTCAAGAAAGAGCGTAGAACGCTATTTAACATGTCTAAATTAAATTTTAGTTGTTGATATTTGCATTTCGTCAAGTTACTTCACATTTTTCTTATGTCAAATGATTGCCTATCTCATAATATAGAAATGATTATATATTATCCAATAGATTTAGCTTACTTGATATAGATATATAAATTAATAATTATGATATATAAAAATAATTTATACTTTTTTTGTTGGTTTACCAAGACTCGCCCTCCTCGATTTAAATTCCTGGCTCCGCCCCTGCGTACAATAAAGCATTTTGATCCCGCGAACCAATAAAATTAAAGGACCTATTTGTTTTTCCACTACGTTATCATATCCAGGGATGGATCCCTTTGGGGACTGGGGGGGGGGGGGCATGGTCCCCCCAGAAAAATCCGCTGCAGTATTATTAGTAGTAGTCGTAGCAAAAATTAATAAAATATCTTCACTTGATCACGTGGTTATAGTGTTCAATCCCTGGCAACAACATCTTTTATTTTAGTATGACTTTCCTCTAGGTTAGGTGTGAATGCTAAAGTTAGGTGTGTTTTCCCCCCTTTTAATAGTTCAATTTTATTTTACAATATTTTCGTTTGGCAAAAATTCAATTTTGGTACCATAGAATAGGCCCAAGTCCATTTTTCATACCAAAATATAAAAAATCATACTACCGTTAGTTTTTTAACTGAAGTAAAAAAAGAGGTGAGAAATGCAATTATTAAAAATTAGGCAGGGGTTTTTTGCAATTATCGTCTTCTTCTTCCTCCTCCGGTAAGACCGCCGGCTCCGGTGACTTTTGGTCGAAATTGGTTGAGGGTTTTTGTTCCCCTTGTCGTGGAGAACTCGTACATATAAAGATCTTTTCAATCCATTGAGTAATCTATTCGAATTTTGAGTTCTAATATTGAATTGTAGGTCAAAATTTTTGAAATTTCAAATCGTGATTTCTTCTTCGATTCTTAACCAAACTTCGTGATTCTTGTTGCAATAGTTTCCCCTCACCGTGGGCATCATTTTCCATAGGTTTATTGTAGCTGCCGTAGACGGTTGAGCTCCGCCCAAGCGGCGGCGCGTTTTAGGGTTTAAACGCGAAAAAACACTCCTCCTTTGCTCCACCGTCGACGGCCGCTGCAATTACCACATGGAAAATGTTGCCCATGACAAGAGGAACAAAAACCCTCAACCAATTTTGACAAACGGCCACCGGAAGCCGGCGATTGAATGGGAGAAGGAAGAAGGCAATAATTGCAAAAAGACCCTGCTCAAATTTAGACAATTGCAATTTCCCCCTATTTTGTTAGTTCCGTTAAGTAAACTAACGGAAGTATGATTTTTGAAACGTCTATTTATTCTACGGTATGATTTTCAATCGATTGGTATGAAAAATGGACTTGGGCATATTCTATGGTATGAAAATTGAATTTTTGCCATTTTCGTTTATTGATTACCTTAACTTTGGTTGGCGATGTTTGTTTGATATACGATTTTCTTACCAAGACAAATTTAAAACTTTGGTCCGTCCCTGATCATATCTTCACAACAATTTAAAATTTCAAACTTTGAATTTCTTACCAAGACAAATCCAAACGGATCTCGAGTATTTAACTATTTACGCATGTGAAACATTATACAAAATAGTATAATTTGATAGCGCTACAAAATGAAATACCAAACGAATGAAATGCTTTTGGCACAAATTAGCAGCTTGTTAACAATCTTGTGATGCTGGACACCAATAAAAGAAAAAGATTAATGAAGTACGGTATAGAATTTAAGAAAGATACGTAGTCAAGTTTAATAAAAAAGATTAGGTATATATTTAGTAATTAAATAAAACTTTAATTATGTGACGCATGCAGTCGGCGTGCTTGTCCCTATACCTTTTTCCAAAATAAATACAACCTCTCTGATTGATCATATTAATTCCTATATATATAGAAAAAATAATTAATTAAAGAGTAGTTGAAGGAAAGAAGGAAGAGAAATGAATGAACCACCAAAATATGCTTATCCCTATCCCTATCCTGCTCAAGGTACTATTCAATTTCTGTAAATCTTAATTTGTGCTTAAGTAATTAACTTCCATGAGATTACTATAATTTCTGAAATATATAATTATTGTTTTAATTTGCTTATATCAAATACTCCACAAGGGATTTTCTTTTATGAGTCTACTATATATTTTCTTGGTTTCCATTTAATTTGATTTGCTTGTCTCTCTAAATTAATTGTACTATATATAGGGCAATATCAAGGGCCTCCTCCAGTAATGGCACCCCCACAATATTATGCTGCACCTCCACCCAGAAGAGAACCTGGTTTCCTTGAGGGATGGTACATATATGACTACAAACTGTTTATGCCAAAGAGTTGTCTTTTTCTTGATATATATGTAATTTAAATTTAATATATACAACTTATATATGTTTAAATATTTTTTGGTGACAGTCTTGCTGCTTTATGTTGCTGCTGCCTAATTGATGAGTGCTGCTGCGATCCCTCCATCATTTTCTTGTGCTAGCTGATCCTTCATTTCCATTATGATCAATTCACAGATACTAATTATTATTAATGTAATGTTTCAGAATTAATTAAGTAGCTCACGTTGAATTTAATCAATGTTTGCCTCATTGTAAGTTATCTAAATTAATTAGATGGTACTTGTGGATTGGTGCTTTAATTTTATGTTTTTATTATGATCCTCTTTTTGAAATTATAATTGTAAGTTGAAAAAATTAATACTGATTTTTTTAAATATATTCATCCTATATCATGTTCAATTCAAGGAAAATAAGCCCCTAAAGTTAATGTTAATTTGTCTAGAATTTGTAACCAAAAAAATACGACTTGAATTTGCTTATGATTTTTAAAAATACATTTTTTTTCTCAGTTTCATAATATGTTTTAACTAAGCGATAAAATGATATATATAAAACTATTATGATGATAATGTAAAAATAATACTAGTATAAAAAAATATATACTCTGTTTTCGATGATTCTTATTTTTATCTGGAAACAAAAAAAAAAAAAAAAAAAAAGACTTCTCTTATTTGTCATTTTAAAAAAAAGAAAAAGATAGAAAGAAGAACTCGCCTCATATCTTATGAATTGTGATGCAAAAAATAATGCTAATTAGGCTTTTAGTCCAAGCTTTAAGAATCTTCAATTTCAAGTGAATAGTCAGAACAGATGTAAGTCCATTTAAATGATTTGGATTTACCTCATCTCAAAAGCTAATTCAAAATAATAGTATTGTCTACGATATTTTAAAGTGAACTTAGTCATAATTTTGCCAATGAGGCTGCAAGCCTGCAACCTACTGATAATTAGTCCTATGACCAAGATATCTTAAATTAAATTCTCAATAATATGGGTTTTTCTCTAGTTATCTTTTTTTCTTTTTTCCCCTCAAGGATATTCAGATTTTCTTCTAGTTTAATACTAGTGTTTGATAGTGATTTATTATTTGTAATTTTTTGTACTTTTCAGTTATTGAAATGATTTATAATTTAATTATTGATGGTTAAAATGATTTCTAATGTAATATTTAATGATTAATATATGCTTAAAAAACTAGTCATGATTTTCAGTCAACTTGGAACATTTAGTCTTTAATAATAAATAAAGAAAAAGACTTTGACAATTATTTTTTCCAGAGTTTCCACTCCATATTCTTGATTTTGACTTGTATTTCATGTCCTGTCCATAAATCAAGTGCGGAAATAAGGAATAAGTTAAGAAATATTTATATCGATTATGACTTACGAGCAAGACTTTCTAATTAACAAAAGGAAAAGATTGGTTCGCTTTACACTTTACAGGTCAAGTTTCCACTAACTGCAGAACTTAACAAAAGCTACTGCCCAACCAAATGCAATTATTTTTATCCCTAATAAAATTGTTCCTTAAACGAGATAGAACATATTCCTTAAACCATTGGAGAAGGCTTAAAGAGTAGTTACATTAAACTGAATTTAGCCTTTATATGATGAACAATTGAAAAGGTTACTACTTTAGAAACCTACTATTTGTTGTAGAATTTAGAAGATGCTCTTTCAAATTAATCAGGATATTTAGGACTTTATAATGGAATGTCTTTAGGAAAGAATACTAATTAAATTATTCGAGATTAACTCGAATTTAATCAAGGTATGAGTTAAATTCATTATTATATATACAAGACGAACCAAAATTTAACATCATTTTTGGTAATTTCTAAAACTTAATTCGGAGCTCGACTTGTTAACTAAGAAGTTCTGAAATATGTTTATGCTTAAAAATATTAAGATACTTTAACTCTTACTCGTGTTCAACTTTATTAACATTTGTTGAGCTAGACATTCTACAATTAAATCATATCAAAATATGATATTAAACTCAAAATAGAAAAATAAAACAGGTGACTCAACTCATTCCCTATAGAGTAGATTGCGGATTTAATTTGTTTTGTGGATGAGAGACTTTTTCTGAAGCTAATGCAGAAAAATATGTATTAGAATAAAATTTTTTATACAAATCACATATATATACAGGAGTTTAGATATTCTGATGTACTGAAAACCATTGAAACTCAGCTTATCACACAACAATCATCTCATAAATTCTACCAACATGTATTTGGTCCAGTGAAAATGAATAGTCCTCTCAATGAGGCGAACCCAAGTTCGAATCCCCGCTGGAAGAGGTTCCCACGTAATGTCTCCAACTTGCCTCGAAAGAAATTAAGTCAGATCTAAAAACCCAAAAAATCATCTCATTATTTCTAGACACAACCACAATGTCTTCACCATGATTCCACCACACCCACAACCACCATGTATTGCCATGTTTCCACACCCACCGCCACCACATCCTCCGCCAAAACCGCCCCTTTTTATGACATTAAAACATTTCATTTAGCAGATTCCACATTCAAGTCCACTTCTTTTTGTGCAAGAGCAAGGTTGGTTCCAGTCCCTACTTCATTTGATAGATCTTTCTCCTTTAGAAATTTGCTGCCCACAATCAAACTATCATATCCTTCCTTTCTCACGATATCACCAAGTATAAATGTGATTATGAAGCCTTGCAAAAGGAACCATTCTTCTTTTACCTAACATCCCCGAAAGAACAGATTAGTAAAGCAGGGGTGAAGTGCTCTAATAAAGATGAAAAAGTATTTTTGTAAGCAATTAAATTACCTTTACAGTGCCAGATTTCAAGTCAAGTAGTGCAACTGCCCTGCCATAGGGGTCTTCGGCAGAGAATTCAACTGCCGTAAATAGGCAACGTTCTAATTGTTCATGCTCATGTTTGTGTTTCCCACATCGCCTTGTTTCATAATCCAGCTTCCCACCAGGAAAAAGTCTTACCTAAAGAATAGATAGAGAATTGATGAGCATTCAAAATATTAAGTCACGGCCATGAAACTAATATATGGTGTATATAATTAGTGTTGTTGCCTTGAGGTGCTGATTTTTCAATCATTAAACAAAAAAGGCGTTGAAACAATTTGTCCTGGAAAAGGGTTCCAACAGTAACACATAAAATACCACAAATGGCACGCCGTTTTTGAAATATGTGATAAAAATAGATTTTCCGTACTTTATAATGGACAAATGAATTTAAAGCTTTAATGGTGTACAAGAGGAACACTTACAGTCTGAGGACCAGTTAGCTCCAAGAGGTGGCCATCATCATTATTTCTACATGGAAACTGAAAGGACCATGGAGAATTCACTATTGACCACTCCGACTCTGTAAACTCAGCCAGAATACGTGTTTCACCTGATTCCAAAATGCCAACAACCTCTCTCCTTGTACATTCTTTCTCACCCTTCGCCTTCTTTAAATCTCTGAAACGAGACCACAGTTAAGTACATGTTCAAATACAACATCTTCAAGAAAATGTAGAAAAATAATTTAAGACACTGCAACTCATATAATAGAATAAGATGTGAAACTCGAATACCTCATTTCTAGGCTCATGACCAAATTTCCAGCCTCATCAGTAACACAAGTCCGTGTTTTAGTAAGTGGAAACAGCCAGGAAAGTTTTGGGAATGCCGAAGAACGAGTCATGTGAAGTACGTATGGTGCTGGGGTAGGTATAGTGACTGAAATAGCCACTCGTAAGCCAATCGGTTCGGAATCTGTGACATTCGAACTTGGCACCAAATCTAGCCATTTCTCTACTGTAAGGATAGACTCTGGGGATAGAAAATCATCCAACGATAATGAGGCGGTGCCTAATGTTTTGGATGACTTCATTCGTGGTAAACTTGAAGGCAACGAGGACGTTAGTTCAAAGAGCAGATGCCCAGTAGGTTCACATTGGAAGGAAGCAACATTTTTCTCCCCAGTTTCAGAGAAAACTGTAAGGCTTCTCTTTACATCAAAGATGTGATCAGGTTGCGATTTACTAAAATACACCAAGATACTCCCCTTGTGTTCCTCTGGTAGATTCCTTACTCCCACAAACTCCAACATCACCTGAGAAATTTCATAAAAGTGTTAACTTTATCCAAGAAAAGCTTATTCATATAAAGGTCCTTGTGAACTACCTCTAAAACTTTCATCTTAGGAAGATTTACAATCTGACCATTGTTACAAGTGGGTGGTTTCTTGACGGCATTGCCAGAGTAAGGAGTAGTTCTGACAGGTGAAGGGGCGGAACCCCGAAACATGCCTCCTGCTCTCCAATATCTACAATTATACAACTCCTCGAACAATTTAGTGGTCAAAGAAAACCCAGTATCGAGTTTTTGACCTTTGGTTCTATCATTAACAGTGTCATCGTGATTTAAAACATCTCCTATTATTTCTATCAGGTCTTTGCAATAAGACATCGGATATAACTGGTGACTGTGCCAGATGAGGTCAATGTCGTAAGTTGGAACAGAGAAGCTATCTATGGATCTCTCTTTGTTTCTTTTGATTAGGTGCAAAAATGCTTTGTACCTAGCCACAGCTCCTTCAATATAGCGATCATCATTCATATGGGGCCTCGAAACCTGCAATGCATGATGAAAATAAGAACAGTCAGAAAATGTGGGAAATGGCATTATATTGTGATGTAAATAAGGTTGCATCTTGCATGGGAATTGTTAGAAGCATAAATATATTTAATATTAAATGTCTCTCTTTTCTAACAACTTCTTAAGCTTTAAGATGAGGTGGTCATTTTTAGTATGGTGTCAAAGGCAGGCCCAGCAAGTGGTCTTATGTTCGAATCTCACCATCACCCATTTATGGGGAAAAAAGAGAGTTTCAGGTGTTAGGCTTGAGTACCATGTACCCCCACTCGTCGATGGCTCTCCTCTTTTACGGCTCAAAGCATAAGATGAGGTGGTCATTCGATAAAAAAAAATGTTTAAGAAAACAAAATAGGGAAAGTGAAGTAATCACACTTTAAAAAGGTGAAAAACAATGATTATCAACTTATTTACCTGGTATAAGAAAGGACTTTGTCTCTGAACAGCTGAGATCAGATCATACGTGGTGCACTTCTCCACTGCTTTAGGAACGATATTGTCTTTAAGAGCGCTGGCTGAATTCAAATCAAAGGGCTCTTCAGGGTATAATGTTTTCCAAATTTCTTCAGTAGCCATTCTTGATGTTCCTTCCGTAGATGAAACCACATTCTGGTTGTCAAGAATTCTTCCATAGAACTCCTCACAGTCAGATTTGTATCTGACCTGCATAACATAATAACAATGGACATTCCAGTGCATCAAAATTAACAGAAAAAAGAAGAAGATGAAATTAAAGGAAAATAAGTTCAGAAGCATACTGGATTGAGCCTGTGACAGTGCCAAACCAACTCACAATCAAAAGGAACCACCAATGGACCTTTAATAAATGGGGATTCAGAATGTTTTGCAAGCAACGGAAGCCAACAAGCGTTGTACCTGAAAAATGATTCAATCAAAATCACTTTCTGACGATGGCATTTTACAAACTATTCCCATCAAGGCGATACACCAAAGACCTCATCTATGCTAAAGATTCTTGTAAGAAAGAACATTAGGTAAACATATAACCTCATTTTATGATAAGATACAGAATCCACATTATAACAAAAAATTGCATACTCCGCAGATATAGAAACCTCATTTATTTTTTCCAGAAATATGAGCAGGAAGCATTTTGTCCGGACATAATTCAGTTACAATATGAAAGTCAATCCAAGTCAACAACATGTATTGTCATCGAAGCCAATAAAATTACACCTTTAACAAATCTGTAAAGTACAAGAGCCACAATGAAGCATCGAGAACACCATCTAAATCATCAGAAAAAATTTCTACGCCACGACGTAATTAGCTCACCGAGTTAATAAAGCCTATAGCACCCTTAAACCAATCAAACACCGACGATTTTTCCTTTGCGATATCATGACTTGCATCGATATCTAAATTATATCTTCACTATCGACAACACCGATATGAAGAATAAAACCTGTAGGATTATTATCCAGGAACTTTTTTAGAAATTAATACTGTAATGGTAGGAACATAGGAGTTTGTCGCTAGTTATTCGATCAAATAGGGGCATCTTGTTCCTATACAACCTATCAATCACTAAAGTCCACTCTAGACTATATAGAAAAAAACACCGGCAGAAAAAGAATATACATCAAGTACTGTATAATTAATTTGACTAACAACTGAATAATCAAGATGTTCTTGCCTGTAAATGGCCCTATCTAGACCCGGTCCTTCACAGAGCCAACGGTTCTTATCAACAGCAGCAAGAAACTTGAGCTGTGTTTTTGCCGCGGAAACAAGGTCGACATTTATGGCGGTGTTCTGTGCTTCTTTCCACTCCAGCTCTTGCTCCTTCTCCATACCTTAATGCTTTCACCTACTTTACAATCAAATTTCAGCAAAACAAGTTTAATTTAACAAACCTATTGTTTATAAATTTGATCAGATATTTACAGATTAGAACCCCATAAATTGAACCAAAAAAACGTAATTGCTTGTGGAAGAGTCACCGGAAAATCGAGGTAATTGCTACGACGTGTTGACATTTCTTGAGCTCGTAATTTCCGGGAAATTGGATTGAGTTTTGAAAGTTCATATAGGAGTATTATAATCTCATTAATTAATTAGCTAAAGTCAAAAGGAATTTTTAATTTTTTATATGTGATTTTGTTTTAAATTTCTGAACAAGCAAAAGTAAAGTAGGATATTGATGGACGAAACTACCCTCTCACCCATGCGCAAAGTTTATCTTTTGATCTCATTTTCTTAAATGTCTTTTATGAAACTTTTGGATATAATTAAAAGTTAAATCATGTTGCAGTTGGAAGGGGGAGAGAGATAAATGTTTTTGACAGAGGGGTTTTTCGTTTTGCGAACAACAATTACTTAATACGATTTTCTGTCAATTATGAAAAGCACAAAATATGTTTTGGCATGTAATTTACTCTTCTTTTTTATTCTTTCGCAACTAAAGTGTATTTTATTTTATTCCCATTATTTATTCAGAATATTTTACGCTGAAAATTAAAAGTTATGAATGATTGATCGGCATGTTTTTTCAAAGTACTCAAGGATAATATATATATGTATATATTCCCTCTTAATAAATCTTTTTAGCAAATTTATCCAAAAGAGGGGGCGGTGGGGGTGCAAATCAAACAACATTTAATTTCAAGCATGGCCACGATCTTGTAGCGAATTTAAGTTTGAATTTTAGAAGTTTTTATTTAATGTGTCCAATGCATCTCAAAATGGATTAAACCCTTTAGAAATAAAAAAAAAATATAAAGTGTTGAACTCACAATAAAATATTGTAATTTTGAAATAATTTACACGGAAAAGAATAATAATCTTTTGGCCTCTAGAAAGTATGTGAACACCCAAAACATCTTCCGATTAAAAACAATGAGCCACAACATTTTTATTAGGTATATCACCTTCTATAATAACCTCAACCTGAAAATGCCAATATATTGTTTGCTCCCCATGCGATAAAAAATAATATGTTAATTAGTATGACGAATATTAATATAGCAAGTGAATTCATTTTCATTTTCTGTTTTGCAAATGTTCTCATTGATGAACTACACGCAATTGGTTTAGCGCCATTAATTATAATGAAAAAAATCCACCAAGAATTTTATCAAGTCATTGAATGTTATGTAAATCAGTTTAAGATTTAAATTTTTTAATTTAAAAGTATTATTATTTACCAAATTATAACCTTGATTTACACAATATTTCATAAACCGGGCAAATCTTAAGTTAGAGATAACACAATTTAGTATGTCTTAACATAAATTACATCCCTTATTCTACGGTGCAGTCCTTCAAGTTACAGCCTTATATGCGACCTGTCCTATTCACTGTCAGATCGCCTCTAACGGTTCAGATCAATTCATATGGTAACTTGGTCAAATACACTTATTAACTCATTGATTTTAATAAAAATAGCATTTTACTAATACATCCTTATACTTAATCTCTTTAAAAAAAAATTAAAAAACCGAATAACATATTAAAAGACATTTTTAGCCCCTTTATATTTAATGCTCATTTAGTTAAAATATTAAATCGTGGGCAATTAATAAAGACTGTTATACCCCTACTTAAAACCCAATTAATTAGTTATTTCCTTCTCTTTCATAATCTTTCAATCCTAATTAATTATTTCCTTCTCTTTCGTAACCATTCAATCTTAATTGATTATTTCATATTCAATACTTCTCCACCATTTTTACATCATCCATAACTTGATGTTTTTAATTTTACACCATTTTCCTATTTATACGGAGGGAAAATTCTTGTCCAAGCCTGGCTTGGCCAAACCCATTCAACCACCAAGCAAGTGTATTGCACTTGCTTTGTGATTGTTTTGAGTTCGGCCAAACCCGGTCTGGGTAAGAATTTCCCTTATACGGAGATTGTGAAAATCAATATCAAAAAATTTGATCAATAATAGATTACTTTTTTTACTTAATGTTCGATTTAATTGGAGTGATTATGGTTTTAAATCAGTTATAACATCACCATCATTTTTGCATCATAAATTAAACCTCTCCAACTTTGTTTCACAATTTCTTGCGGAAAAAACAAAATTTTCAATTACTTGGTTATCTAAAATATCAATATCTCAAATCAATAATTTCGATGTATATAAACTATAAGCCCCGTTTTGTTATTTGTTTATATTCGATCAATTGAGTTTGAATATCTTAAATATTTTTTTTTTGTAATTTTAGGGTTCATGTGGATTGATTGATTATTTCTATCACTACAAAATCAATTTGATGAGATTTTTCTTCAGTGTTTGTTCGGGGGCAATGTCTAAATCAACTAATTGGACATAATAAACAATCTACATAATATACCAAAAAAAAATGGATAAAATAATGGGGAAGATGATGAATAGTAATCTAAAATAAAAAATTATGAATTTCTTCAATACTTGATGAAAATGGATGAGGTTGGTGGCAAAAGAACCGCAACACCAAGGGGAATGAACGGCGATAGGTATTAGACAGTGGGTCGACCTCCTCTGCTCGAGGCGGAGCAAAAATCAAAAATATTGAAATTCGTAGATATGAAATATAAGTGACGTTCTATCTAAACAATGAAATAGTGTATAAGATTCATAGAAGAGGTCAAGACGTAGCTATAACAACCTTGGAGAGTTTTAATATTGGTGGCCGGAGTCGCCATAAAATTGAAAATTATGTGAGGTGGTGAAGGTGGTGGAGATGGTGAGAAAATTGTAATTTAGTGTTAATGATTTTAATTTTAACACAATAATTAGAAAGGTTATAAAAGACATTTTATGTTTAGATTTAAATTTCAATTTTTCTTTGAAAAAATAGAAAAGGGCATTTTAGAGAATTGTAAAATCAAATTTTGTGGGCAACCCAATCCCATGTTACCTTGCCACATGGCGCTTTTACAGGGACGACGGGCCGCATGTGAGTCCTGTTACATGTGGCCGCATGGTAGACATCCCATACATAAATAAAAGTTGCAGGTGAACTTATTCACTTCCATCCACCTAGCATGACTTACTTTTTACATAAAAACATATAAAGGATGTGTATGTTAACAATTTCTAAAGTTTTTTTGTATGATTTTTTCTTCTTTTAGGGAAAACCCAATCGGGTATCAAGTTTAATTAATAATCAATATCATCAAGCACAAAGTTTGAATTAAGGTAGGAAGGACAAATGTAGGAATTACTACAATATATATTATTCATATTCAACTTGAAAAACTGTAAAGAAAAAAAAATACATTCAACAACATCGAAATATCTTTATTTATTTATTTATTCATTTGATCGAATTGTTTTTTTGGGTTCTTCCAATCTTGACAAAAGTATTCAGAAGCAGAAGAAGATAAGCGCAAGCACGGACCTTCAACCCGTATGAACCAAACACAGTAATAGCCACAATAATGATGGGTCAAGTTTGGAGTAAAAACCCCATAATGTCCAGAACCATGTGACGTGTTGAAATCACACCAAAATTTGGTAGTCCTCCGAAAATTCTCATTAAAATGAAAAGTGAAGTTTTTGCCTTGGGGAAGTATGTGAGTACCTAAGTCATCTTCAGAGGAATAACAATGAATAGTAACACTTTCATTAGGTATATCACCTTGAATCACAACGTGAGATTCCTCAAATGCATTATCATGGGCATGAGAAGAAGTGATAAAGAGTATGTTAAGCAATATGATGAATATTGTAGCAAATGAATTCATTTTTTTCTTTTTTCTATTTTCTCTCACTTTCCTTCAAGAATTTTCTTGTAATTGGTTTGATTGATGGTCCTACATGCATTTTAGTCCCGCATATTTATAATGTTTAGAAAGTTTTAATTATGGAAACTAAATAATGTGAGTACTAATATAGAAGAAAGTTATCAAGAAAATTAAAATGTGAGTGATGATGAGAACATTTTTGGAAATATAATAATTTTGTTCAAACAACAATAAAATCATGATTTATTCTAATGCAATAAATATCATGTCAGTAGTAACTAGAATTATTAATGTTTTCCGCTAAGGATACATTTATTATTATAACTCCTCGTCTAACAGCAGAAGATTATGTTGTCATATGAATTTTAGTACTAAATTTTATATCGATTTTCATTTATGGTATATGGAAAAAAAAATTAGCACATTTAGTATCATAATTTAACAAATTATTTACATCTAGCTCTGTCATTAAAAATCATCGTTGCGCTATTACTTATGTTGACTGAAAATTCTAACCCATAATATTTCAAGTTGGCAAAATAACCCCATATTTTCAAATTTGTTGACGAGTTTAGTCCATATTGTTGCCCAATTTCAGAATTGACTCGAATATTACCAAGTGATGGCCAAATTGAATATTTTACTTTCTTATATTCACATATCTATCTAATTAGCAAAAATGCATTTCTCTCTGTTTATTTGGTTTTCATGTCTTGTGATAAATATAATTAGCGTTCATACTTCATACTCCCTTTTGACTTTTGTAGGCCGTCTGTGCCTTTTTGCTGGTTTTAGAAAGGGGGAAATTGTTTCGTAATATTTATAGCGATTAACAGAAAATAATCGTTTTAAAAGAATTTTGTATCACATTACATGTATATCAGAAAAAACTTGAGCTGTGTTTTTGCCGCGGAAACAAGCTAATCGACATTTATGGTGGTGTTCTGTGCTTCTTTCCACTCCTACTCTTGCTCCTTCTCCATACCTTATTGCTTTCAGCAAACCAGTCTTTTAATTTAACATATTGTTTATGAATTTGATCAGATATTTACAGATTAGTACCCCAAAAATTGAACCACGCAATTGCTTGTGGAAGAGTCGCCGGAAAATCGAGGTAATTGGTTGATTGCTACGACGTGTTGACATTTCTTGAGCTCGTAATTTCCGGGAAATTGGAATGAGTTATGAAAGTTCATATCGAAGTTATGAAATTGATTAGAGTTATGAAACTTTATAATTTAATTACTCCCTCCGGTTTTTTTTTTTTTTTTTACTTGTCGCTTGGCAAAAAAAAATTGTTCACTTTTATTGTCGTTTTAGGAGTTTAATATAAAATTAATGTTTTTTTAATTAATACTAACTAATGATGGGTGTTTTGTTCAGGAAAAGTGATTATTTAATTATTATAGTTCTTAATCCGTATGCAATCCTTCAAATCGACAAATAAAAAAGTCAATGAGAGTAAAAGTTAAAACATGTTGCAGTTGGAAGAGGGAGAGATAAATATTTTTGAGAGAGGGGCTTCTAGTTTTTGCTAACAATAATAACTTAACACGATTTTCTTGTAATTATGAAAAGCACAAAAAATATTTTTGCATTTTACTCTTTTTTTTTTTTCTTTAACAACATGCTTACGCTAAAAATAAAAAGTTATGAATTATTGATTCAGCATGTTTTTCCAAAGTTCCCATGAATAATATCTCCCCTCTTTAAAAAATTTATTTCTAGATTTACTAATCTAACGTAATTGCTAAATCAAGTTTTATTCATACAATAGAGAAAGAGGGAGAAGGAAAGCAAATCAAAAAACATTAATTTTCTTTATTTCTTCATTTTAATCATTAATTTGGCATTATTTAAAATTAAACCAGTAAGAAAAAGTATACATTTAAAAATAAAGAAATGCCTTTATTTATTTATTCATTTGGTCGAATTTTTTGGGCGCCAACATTTTTGAATTCTTCCGACTTCCAAGTTTGACAAAAGTATTGAGTAGTAGATGAGGATAACCGTAAACATGGGCCTTCGATCCATATAAACCAAACACAGTAATAGCTAAATAACGATGGGTCAAGTTTGAAGTAAAAACCCCATATGTTCCAGAACCGTGTGATGTGCTGAAATCACACCAAAATTTAGTAGTCCTGCGAAAATTCTCAAGAAAATTAAAAATGAAGTTTTGGCCTTGGAAAGTGTGTGAGTACCCAAGTCATTTTCAGAGGAATAACAATGAATAGTAACACATTCATTAGGTATATCGCCTTAAATCACAACCCGAGATTCATCAAATTCATTATTATGGACATGAGAAGAGGTGATCAAGATTATGTTAAGCAATAATGAATATTGTAGCAAATGAATTCATTTTTTTTTTCCTATTTCGTTGTAATTGGTTTGATTGATGGTACTACATGCATTTTAGTACCGCATATTTATATAGTAATGTTTAGAAAGTTTTAATTATGGAAACTAAAATAATGTGTGTACGAATATCAAAATATTACAGTTGTCAAGAATATTAAAATGTAACTAATGATAGAAAACATTTTTGAAAATATAATAATTTTGCCCTGGCAAGTGGCAATAATAAAATGACGAATTTATTCCAAAGCAATAAATATCATGTCAATTAATGTTTTCCGCTCAAGGATACATTTATTAGTATGCTCCTCGTCTAACAGCAAAAATTATGTTCTGTCAATATGACATTTATATAGAGAGAGAATTGTATTTTGGGTACCAAATTTCATAATGATTTTCATTTATGTTACAAGATAAATAAAGTCAGCATATTTGGTACCATAATTTATCAAATTATTCCACATTTAACATTTTCATTAGAAATTATCGATAAGTGGGTGATGTGGTCATTAAATTTGAATTATTGTAAAATTGACGACATTACTTATGTTGACTGACAATTTTACTCCATAATATTTCGGGTTGGCAAAATAACCCCACATCGTCAAATTTGTTGACTAGTTTAGTCCACATTGTTGTCCCTCGAATATTACCAAGTGCAAGCCAATTTGAAGGTTTTACTTATTTACAAATCTTTCTAACTAATTTAATTTTATAAGCAATATTAATAAAATAAAATACTTTTTAATATAAATATGAAAAAAATAAATCTAAAATTTATATAATATTAATCTATTTAATATTTATTAAAACAATAAAGTTATAGTATAATATTAATAAATTATAATAATTAGGAAAAGACTAAACCCACCCACCCTCAACCCTGGTTAGTGGTTACCCCCCCCCCCCCTTTGGGTTCTTCTATCCCAAGCCGCCAAGATTTGAGGGAGGGGGTTGTTAGGGGGTGGCGTGGGGTGAGTGGGTATATTATAGAAATTATAATTATCTATTAATAATATATAAATTTTTAATAAAAAATATTTTATTTAAAAGTTATATTAAAAAATTATTACTTTATTTATATTATTTATAAAATCAAATTAGTTAAATAAATATGTAAATATAATATGTAAAACCTTTAAATTGGTCAGTACGTGGTCTTATATATTCGAGCCAATTTTAAAATTGGTCAACAATGTGGATTGGAATCGTTAGCAAATTTGAAGATATGAGGTTATTTTGTTAGCCTGAAATATTATGGAGTAGTATTGTAATGTCATCAATTTTGCAATAATTCAAATTGACAAATTATGACACCCACATAACAGTGATTCTTAATAGCGGCATCAAAGGTGAGTGGATTTCTTAAATATGGTATCAAATGTATCGGCCTGAATTTCTATGGTACTAGTACTACAAGCGAAAATCAATGTAAAATTTAATACCAAAGTGCAATTATCTCAGTTAATTTGGTTTGCATGTCTTGTGATAAATATAACTATCATAAGTCACGCCCTATGCACGAAATGCATAGGGCCTATTTGTTTGGTGTTTCTCAAAAAAAATTCGTGTTTGGAAAATGTCAAACAAACATGTTTTCTATTTTTTGAAATAAAATTTTCATCTCTCAATTTTCTCAATCTACTCTCTCAAAACCCAAGCAAACAACTATTTTTTTACCTCTAAACAAAACATATACAAAATCTACTATGATTTGACATAAAGTAACATATCTCTTACACAATTTATCTCACAACGAACATGATTTGACATAAAGTATTACACATCTTACACCTACAAACAAACTCTTCCAAAAAAAACCTATACCTACTTTATTTCTCAAACCACTCTCTCAAAACCCAAACAAACAACATTACGCAAATCGAGTTTATTTCACAAACCTCCACTACTCTCCCAAACTACTTTCCCAAACACCAAACAAACAGGCCCATATACTTTTGCGTAATTAAAGTTCAAGAATTTATTCAAAGTTATTGAAGAATCATTAAACTAAAATCATTCATTAAAATTTTCATCATTCTCATCGAAAAGTTTTCGTTTGCGAATCAATAAAAATATTATAATATGTAATCCTGAAATTATATGTTTGTCTTAGAACTCTCTTTGTTTTTTCTTAATTTAGTAATTTTTTAAAAAATTTCTTATATGTTTACCTCTCCCAGGGCCGGCCCTAGATATTCGAGAGCCCTAGGCGAATTTAAAATTTGGGGCCCGTTCTTATAAAAAATATATGATCAATTTATTTTTTTAAAGGCAAAAATATTAATATATTATTTTCTCTAACATATTATTTTTTAGATAGATAATTAAATCTAACATATTAGTATTTTTTAGATAGATAATTAAATAACAAACTTATTTAACTTTCAAAAGATTTAACCGTAAATTTTTTTATATAATTTTTTATATTAATATATTATTTTAGCCGAAGCAAATTTTACAAGTATATGTACATCCTTAACTCTATTTCATTCTTTTACAAATATCATAATTGATTGCTTGTCTTTATTTCATTTCGTGACATTTTTAACTGTATTAATTATATATTATTATGTATATAAAAAGTTATATATCGTATATAAAACTAAGAAAAAAATACACATACATATAAAAATATGGATGGGGCTAGACCAATTTTATTGGGAGTGAAATTCTTTTTGGCAATGTACTAAGTGAGAAAGTAATAAGCAGCAAATTTATATTTCAAAGAAAAAAACCGTATTCTTTTTATAATATTTATGAAAGAATTATTTTTTAGGTACTTATTAAGAAAAAAAATTGTCAATAAATCATTAAGTAAGAAAAGGAAACGAAAGGAAAATAAAAAAGACGAACATTATTAAAAAAAAAAGTTAAATAACATAAAGAATCAAAATATATGAAAAAAACACTACATTGAGATTTAAATCCTAGACCTCCAACTTATTATGAAAAAAGTCTTACCAAGTGAGTCATGATACATGTTATGAACATAAAATTAATAATATTTAATTTTTCAATTTTTCTTAAAACCTAAATACAAATTTTGGGACCCTCCGAACCGGGAACCCTAGGCACCTGCCTAAATTGCCTAACACTTGAGATGGCCCTGCCTCTCCCTTTTCTCTACCACACCACAACTACCACCACTCAAATAAGTTACAATCACTTTAATGATTAGAATTTTTTTATTATATAAAAGAGAAAAAATTCAGAGTGATTAGCAACTTGCGCCTGGAATTACCATACTTTGACACTTTCACCCTTAAACTTGAGATGCACAATAGTTTCTTTTTTAAGCTCACCATCTTTATATAGTAAAAAGAAAAATCTGAATCACATAGCTACAAATTTAATGAAATGATGATTAAAGAATGTAGATGAATTTTAGGAACTAATGCATATTGAAAAGGATTTCTTTTGGGCGGTTTGCAAATTATTCAAACAATTATTCCGTGAGAGGTAATAATTAATTACTAATAATTGAATTATATATAGACCATGCTACTTAGATACTACACTAGTGGATTTAATACATGATGGTTGGATGAATGACACATAGGCATAAAATGACAAAATATTGTCCTTTTATGCTTATGTGTCACTCATCCAACATCCGATGGATTAAATACACCGGTGTAGGTACTAATTTTCCGTAAAGTGGTACTACTTTTTAAACAATTTTAGCAATTATTTAATGAGAGTTAATTAAGTTAATGACCAAGAATTGAATTATATACAGAACCATACAATTTACCGGCTAATATAAATTAAATGTGGTTATACCTAAATTACGGCCATAACATTGGTATGTTTAATATATATGTTATTATTATAGAGATATACACCTCATCATAAATGTATTTGATTAGCATCAATTTAGTTTTAACATTTCTTTTTCATAGGATTTAAATTAAAGATGAAATTGATTTTAAAAGATTACCAAAAATATAATTTGTAGAAATAAAAATAAATCAAAATTCTAAAAAGTTAAGATTTTGATCAAAATAGCTAATTGGGTCAAAAGACACTCTTCAAATATATATGAATTAAATTAAATTAGATTAGATATATTAAATTAGATTAGCGTCATACTCCCTTTTGAGTGTGCCTTTTTGGTAGTTTTTGAAAAGGGGAAATTGTTTCGTAATATATATTTACTAGTATACGTCCCGTGCTATGCACGGGAATTTAAAAAACATATGTGTTAAGTACCTTGTTTAACATATTAGAAATATTTTTTGTACGACATGGTTAAAATATATAAAATGAAATAACAATATTTATATACAAAGAAAAATAAATTGTTAAATATTAACAAAAAAGGATAGAGGATGGAGTTATATTCTTTAAAAATATATCACTCTAGAGTCTAGACATCTAAGTTATATAGGAAGATTTACACACCATCGATGTTAAACTAATACCTGCATAATGAGAAAAAGCTATGTTAATAATAGTTTAATATAACCGATTTATGCATGTAATAATTTACTTATTCTAAATATAAGCATTTTTTGGATATTATGTAAGAAAATGAATTATGACTTACTTTTTTTAGCCTAAAATAGGTCGTCTCTTTGGAAGATGCGAGCATTCTTCAGACCAGTCAACAGTCAAAACAAATTTCACCGCACAGATATGTGGCCTTACAAACTTCGGTGGCACTGGGATGATAAAAGTAAATGCACGATGCAGTAATGAAAAGACTCTCTCCCTTAATATTTTGATGCCATTTTGCTGAGTAGTACATGTATTTAAGTCAGAGTAGCATTATAATTAGTGTTAAATCTAAAACTAATATCCTGGTCTTGTAGTTTTTTAAGATATACAGCTTCATTGCCAAATATATATTTTGCTTGGTCATCGTAACTTGAAGTTCATAGTTCCACTGCCATCTGCTACTGTAAGACGAACGCGAAATCTAAAAGAAATACATTTGTGTTAATGTAAGAATAAATAGTTAAAAAAAGATGTATCTACTAAATCAATACCTGAAATTTTGTACAAACCTTCTTCTAATTGGATTTAAAATATTAGTTTAAGAAAAGAAAAATTCACTACCTGAAATTAGCCTTGACCACATCTTCACATGTAAGACAAACCACTTTGCCAAATGAAGACACGCATAAACCTCTACAATTAACGCAATGTGCTTCCCACATGTCGTCAACATCAATACTTTGAATACGTGCAATGATCCGAAAAAATTTAATCTGCATTGAGAAGTGTCAAAACAATCATATTGAACTATGACTACAATGAACCTCTCAAAGGACAGGTCCTATATTAAAATTGAAACATTTAATTTTATTAAGGAGTCTTATGTAATACAATAATATATATGAATCACATGAATTGTCAATGTGACAGCCAAAGTCGATTTCGAAACCATGCAGTACACAATTATAACAGTAGTGAATAGTGATGCAAATTTTTTTGGTCTTATATGAAAAAACGAAAGTGTCTTAGAACATGGAGAAAATTAGTTGAGACCAGAATAAATGATCACATAATGAATAAAACTATATAAACAGGACACAGGAATTTTATGAGATGTGTAAATTATTAATTACCATATATGCTTTTAAAAGCTTCTTAGAATAATAATGATAGTCTAATTGGTCGTTAAATTGATTGCACATAAATAATTAATGTTCCCGTTAATTACCTCAAATATATATATTAAAAAACGACATAAGAATTAGTGGCATGTAATACTTACCTCTTTCTTTAATAAATAACGCCTTTGAAATCTTATGAAATGGTTTCGTAAGATATTCTCTACGCCACTGCTGTTATAAAAAAAAAAAAAAAAAATACAAATATGCCCAATGTAGCACACACCACTGGATTAGGTAGCCACAATTAATGCCGAAGTCTTTGCACACAATGTCGCTGCTTGGTCTATAGTAACTTTGCGCTCCATTAAGTTTTGATTGTCAACCTAATTAGGTAAACATATATATACCAAAAATAAGCAGCATATTAAAAAGGGGACTAACTCATGTATTAAGAGTATACGGCATAAGCATAAAACAGTACATGGACCAAAAGTGCTAGGATAAGAAACTGAAAAAGAGAGTTTAAGAATTGAAAACTAACCTTTAAGTATTAATTTTGTGCTCCAAACAAACTCGTACCTGCACTGAATTTATAACTAAAGTTCTAGCGACACAAAAATAAATGACAGTGGCGAACAGATTAATGGGATAAACGATATAAATTCGAGACAATCAGCATTCATTTCATTGAGTCATCATGGTAGCAAAAAACTTATTAAAGACCACCGTTCTTATCTCATTCACTTGGTTTTTTGTTGGGTTCTCGGTCTTGTACCACATACTCCTGCCAAAACAGAAAGCAGAGAACTTTGAAAATGTATCTAACTTGTATATATTAACCGTGAACATAAAGATCACAAGTTTCTGACATCTAAAATATAGATTATTGAAGCTTGATACTGCCTTAACAAACATTGAGCGTAATTTACCTCTTTATACAAATTTTAGTAGCATATTTCATTGGCAATTATTGAAGAGCTTCATACTGCCTTAATAAACATTGAGCATATGGAAGAAAAAGGAGTAAAATATTTTGAGAAGAAGATGGGGAAAATTGAATTGTAACTGGGTTTGGGATTGTACGTGTTTTGTGAGGTGGTTATATATTTGGAGGTAGTTATATTATTAAGTAAAATAAAATAAGGAGAAAAACATGGGTTAGGGACTATGTAGTGGGTTTGAAGGTGGTTATAGATAATTATTAAGTAAAATAAAATAAATCAAAATAAGGAAAAAATAGTATTTTGGTCAAAAAAAATGAATTGAAGTCAAATACCGCTGTGAAATATATTATTAGTAGATTGGTTGGGCCATGACCGACATTCATATTATATCAAATTATTAATTGTGTACTATAATTAATTAGTTAACACAAATAGATTCTAAGACCAAAATAGTGTATTTTTCTGAGAAATAGATTACCCAACATATTGCCATGTCCTACTAAACGTGTCATTATAACTCCAGTAATAAAATGAATTTCGTGTAATTTGAAAATCTATTACTAATATTACTGAAAGGCGTTTGTCAAATAATTTTTGTCAATTTCCTTTAGTGAATGAAATTTTTGATTTAATGATAATATTATCGTTTCACTTACAAGAAATATGAAATGCATTCGATTTGTACAAACATTAGATTGGTATAATATCAAGTGTATCAGAACTCTAAACATGATTGAGATTCAAAATAAAATTTAATGAATGATTCATTCAACAAGTTATTCAGAAAATATCGAGGATATATAAAATCAAAAATCAAAAATATCAAGTTATATGAAATTCGTTCTTTATAAAATTCAACTAAAGATTTATTAATGCGGCAACTGTAGTAGGAATTACTACATCATATTTTATTCATTCTCAACTCAAAAATCAAAACTCGTAAATTGACTCAAAAATAAAAACTAAAAAATCATAAATAAAGGAAAAACACTCGATCAACAACATCGAAATGTCTTTATTTATTTAATCATTTGGTCGAATTATTTTTTTGGGTTCTTCCAAGCTTGACAAAAGTATTGAGAAGCAGACGAAGATAAGCGCAAGCACGGACCTTCAACCCGTATGAACCAAACACAATAATAGCCACAATAATCATGAGTCAAGTTTGGAGTAAAAACCCCATAATTTCCAGAACCATGTGACGTGTTGAAATCACACCAGAATTTAGTAGTCTTGCGAAAATTCTCACGAAAATTAATAGTGAAGTTTTGGCCATGGGAAAGTGTGTGAGTACCCAAGTCATTTTCAGAGGAATAACAATGAATAGTAACACTTTCATTAGGTATATCGGCTTGGATCACAACCCGAGATTCCTCAAATACCAATTTATCATAGGCATGAGAAGAAGCGATCAAGGGTACTATGTTAAGCAATATGATCACGAATGTAGCAAATGAATTCATCTTTTTCTTTTCTTTTTTCTTTTTCGTTGTAATTGGTTTTTTTTTTTTTTTTGATAAATCGTTGTAATTGGTTTGATTGATGTTAATACATGCATTTTAGTCCCGCATAATTTATAATGTTTAAAAAAATTTAATTATTGAAACTAAATATTGTGTGTAATTATAGCTATTGATGTGTCCAAATTTTGTATCCGAGGACAATTAAGATGTTACACTAAGTTGCATAAGTAAGAGATGTGTAACGTCTTTATCATAAACTCTCGTAACGTCTGTAACGTCTTTGTATTTATTACTTGTAACGTTTTTCCTGAAAAGACTATTATACCCCTGTATGTACCTATAAATAGATCGCCCTATTTCCGAATAGAAGGAACTCAATTCACGAGTACAATTACTATACAAATTTTTCTCTGAATATAAGTGTGCAGACCTTATTTCATTATTGTGATGTTGTTATAGATCGAATGGCTTATTCCATTTTTGCCCCTGAACATTTTTATACAATAATGTTGCGTAAAAATTATCAATGGTATCTTCGGGATGATCTCTCCCTATCTTGAACGTTTTCACGCAACATCAGCTATCAAGAATATTAAAATGTAATTGATGATGAGAATTTTTTTTAAATATAATACAATTTTGTTCTAACAATATTTTAGTCATTTATAACAAAAAATAAACAGAATAAGGTAATACAAGAAAAGACCAATAAGTTTAGAATGCCAATTTGATTTCTTTGTATCTCATACAATTTAATTTTATAAATAATATTAATAGACTAAATAATACAGTAATATAAATTCTATAAAATATTAGAAATAAAATATTTTTTTAAAATCTAAAATTTATATAATAATATTAATATATTTAATATTTATTAAAAAGATAACGGCATGTGATTTGGGATTGTGGTGTTTAATTATTTTGTTAATAGTAATTTGTGGTTTGTATGACTTAATTAATAGTTTTAATTAGTTTATCATGGCTTTTACTCAGTGGTAACATATGTAAACATGCATATTTTAAGAACATAAAAATTTGATGAGTTTTAACATGTTATATAGTTGTACATAACAATTTCTAAATCAAAATAAGTGCATCTTTTACTATCTAAACACGGTTAAGACTTAAATTCATGAATGACTTTTCTAAAGTTGTAACAATATTATTTTCCTTATTAATACCTTTTTTTAAGTTTTTATTGAGTAAACTTTTAATTAACATGAATATTTGGTAAACCAAATTTTATTTTTACCCAAATAGAAAAAGGAAAAGAAGCCATTCAGACAACATTAAATATATTTATTTGTTTAGATTAGATGGTCATTTGGTGATGTTTAATTGTTCATAGTAATACTCAATTAAAGGCGCCAACTCTGACGGGGCAGGGCGGTTCGTCCAAGTTTGACAACAGAATTGAGAAGGCTATATCAGCAATGCCGGGCCGGGCCGGGCCGGGCCAAGCTCTCGTATGTACCACAATACTTAAAACTCGAGCCTTCAGTAAAAACATCATATATTCCAGAACCATATCAATAAAACCTAGTAGTCAAGATTATATTCACGGAACGTAAAAGTGAACTCTTTTGCTTTCGAAAACTTTGAGCAGTAACACGTTATCACCCATACTGATGACAACCTTAATCTTGCGAAACATTATCATTGTATCTTTTGCATGCGACGAGATCAAAAGAACTACATGCATTTTAGCCGGATGCAATTTATAATAAGAAGTCTAGATCAACTCATCAAAGATTATGTAAATATGTTTGGTTATGATTTTGCAGATATTTTGTGATGTAACACTAAGATTGGAACCCTTGTCTAAACTAGTTTCACCAAGGCATGTGCATAATCTACACACTATTAGGATATGTTCTACTCAAAACTAGAAAAAAATACATATGTATCAACTACAACATGCCCACTTCTCTAGCTAGCCATTTGTCTTTACTTCACAATTTCACATACCTAAAGATATGATTATGATAAGTTGAGTATAAGTAAATTAAATGCAATTAAGATAACAAATTCACTTCAATATATCCCTTTTTTTTTTTTTGGTTTCCTAAGAGAAGTCAGGTTTTACACATGATTTAGTCCTTTTCGAGGGGCGTTGGACATATTATATGGGAGCCTCGCCCGACTGAAATTCAAATATGAGTCCGCCGCTTTATTGTTGCTAGCTCCTTCCACTAAATCAATCGCCCAATGTGAAATAAAGTTTTATTCGTGACCTCATTTTCTTATGCATGATTTTAACTAACATCATGATTAAATATTGATACATTATAATAATATATACTATTGTTTCTAACTTAATATGTTAAGTCATTTAAAGTAAACGGTTAAATGTACTGATAATCAATTACTTCTATGTTTCTGCTCAATGAATTGTAAAGAAAGTTTAAACACTTGAACTAAGTTAAGTTAGTTGAATGAAGATATAATGTCACAAGAATAATTTAAGAAAAAGTTAGAAGTTAGAATTTTCAAAATTGAGAATTATAGGATCTGAAAAATATCAAAATCCGACTGACTATGAGCAAGATCCAATGGACACGGAAATTACATTATTCGAATGGATATGAATACGACCCGAATCCAATCTAATTTAAATGGAGCCAGATGCAGATCTAGCCTTGTTGATGGCCCTACTACAAAGTATTAGAATTGGTTTGTAATGTGAAAAGATTAATCAGACATCAGTTAAAGGAATTGACCGATTAAAACACTGAATGTTAGAAATATCTCCATCTCCCCAATCTTTTATATAACTGTCAAATTAATTATAAACCTTGTAGCTCTTTCATGGTTTTTCCTACTCATCCTTGTTGTCTTAGTTGTTAATACAGCTTAATAATTCATTCTAAATTAAATAATGATGTCAGACAATCTATGAGTTCATTTGAAGTTCATAATTGCCTTGCAAAAAGCGTCTATAGTCTTCGCTAGAACAAGATATGAGCAATCCAGGGAACATAATAGTTACATACATGGAGTGCTATTCTAAACCCAACTCGATTTATCTAAGGTCCTATTTAGAAGGGTTTTGGCTCGATTTCAAAAAATTATTTGGGTGATTTCGGACCTTTGAAACTTCATTTGTTTTGATTTTGAATGTTGGGTATTGTAACTTTGAAAAAGTTGAGACGCACTTGAATTGAATTTGGATGTGGAATTTGGAGAAAAAAGGATATGGTAGTGTCAAATCAATATTTTTTTATAGAATTTGGAGAATTAGTGATAGTTGTCAAATCAAGATTTTATAGATTTCAAGAGTTTAGGTATGAGTTTCTGAATAGATTTGTGATGAGTTTCATAGGTTTTGTCAAACTCCAATAGGCCCTAAATTATTCAAAAATATTCAAAATTTTACTACTCCATTATTAGGATATATTCAAAAGGAAATACTACTAGTAATCACTAATCACCATGAAGTTCTCACACTAATGCAGTTCGACCTCACAATTTATCTAAAGTACAAATATCTGCCTTGCGATTTGGTAACATTTTCAAAAGTATCTCATCCTACTTGTAATTATATATATCTAAAAAATTAAATCTTTAGCTAAAAATAAATAAAATACTTAAGAACAACCTACTTTATGATTAGGTAAGAGTGGCTGAACCGGGTATGTGCCAAAATTTTCCAGAAGTGGAATAAACTAGTGGCAAGAAGTGTGCTTTTCCCTATTTCCTATGATTATCTAAATTCTTAAAAGAAGAATGAATTTAGATGAAGTTTAAAACTGTTAATTTAAGATGATAATAATTGATTGCGATTACTTAAGTTGTGAATAATAATTAAAATAGTTAATTTTCTGTACCAATCTATAATTCAATCAACTTGTTAGATTCTCCCTGCAGGGAACTGAAATAATCATTTTGCAAACTAAGCTATAAAACTGTCTCCACCAAATGTAGAGAATATACAGTGCCCTATTTGTCAAAACATGGTTGATTGTAAGTCGCATTCAATCCACATTTATTAAATTGCTACACCCTTTTCCTGGACATAGAGTTTCAGGTAACTGACAAGAGGATGGACGGAATTGGGACAAAGATAGATTTAATATATGTAAATGGTTGCTCCGCCCCAATTTTTTTAATTTAATTAGCAATATCACCTTAAGATTAAAGAATAGCAACTACCCACTAAAACCAACAGATTATATTAATGAAAGAAAATATTAAATTAGAATATTGGTTATTCAATTCATAGTACCAACCTGTAAAGTCAAACTGGAAATTTAATCACATTTTCTTCAAGTATTTTTATGTTTTTGATGCCCTTATGTCTCCAACAAGTTCCAAATTCTCCTGCAAAAATAAGTCATACCACAAAACATAAGCTGGTTTTTTTTTTTTTTCTGAAAAATTATTATATTCACTTGATTTTTTCCGAAAGAATGAAAGGAGATTCCGATTTATGATCTTGAAATTACCTGATGGGTCAAGTTCCTACGATGATTATAAGATGATGGAAGTTTTGAATTATGTAAAAACAAGATTGATTACCTGTTGCATCATTTGCTTGTTCCTGTTAATTCAATCAACTTCTGCACAAGAAGGTACAGTGTCCCATTGCCTTTCTACCCCATGTAAAAATGGCAATTATTTCAATAATTTTAGCTACTTGGATCTTATGCTTGTGAAACAATACAATATTGAAAAGCACCATCCTGCATCATATAATTCTAGATATTCCTATTTATCAAGAGTAATTATTGATAATTAAAGTAATTTCGAGAGAGTACTTACACATTTGACATGATCTTTAGCAGAATTTATTAGCATACAGTGTTGTGCTGATTCCAAGTTTACGGACCCAAACACCACTATCAGTTACATATCAGATGGAAGTTGGTACCCAGATAAGCGAACCTGTCAAAACACAATTTGGACCGGACATGAAAATCCAGATAGTACTGAAGCACGATTTTTCAGCTCAGAATATGAAAGTAAATGGTGTTATGACTTACAAACAAGAATCGGAATTGTCTATTTAATTAGAGGAACTTTCCCTCTCAGCAATCTGCAGGCATCTTCTCCAGACACCTTTTTCAATGTTTCAATTGGCGTGACAGAAATAGCTAAAGTAAATTCAATAGGTGAATCGAAGGTTGAGGGACTATTCAAAGCTATAAATAACCACACTAACTTTTGCTTAATCAAAGGGAAAGGGGAAGCTTACCTTTCAAAGGTGGAACTAAGACCTTTACATCCAGATTACCTCAAGAGATATCCTTCAAGCTTGCTCAAACTCGTAGACAGGGTATATTCTGCAAACACAGGAAATGAAATTAGGTACATACACTGTATTTAGATGCAAATAAAATATGCTCACATGATAACAAATAATTTGTTTTCTTACACTTAATGAGCTTGAAATCTCAGGTATCCATCTGACCAATATGATCGGATCTGGAGACCATACCCGTATCCTGATTCGACAGCTAATTACATACCAGTACACACTGCTAATGTGAATATCACTGATGTGAACAGTTTATTACCACCTCTTCAAGCACTACAAACACCTCTAACACATCCCGAGCGGTTAGAATTCATGTACAACAACCTTGATGTTGGAACATATGATTATGACCTCTACCTCTACTTTCTTGAACTCAATGACTCAGTTCAACCTGGACAAAGGGTGTTCGAGATATACATTAACGATGAAAAGATACAAGAGGTTGATATAGTAGCCAGTGGTTTACGTTACTCGGTAGCTGTTTTGAACTTCACAGCAAACGGGGTCCTTAATTTGACCTTCATCAAAGCTTTAAATTCTCAGTTGGGACCTATCTGTAATGCTTATGAGATTTTTCAAGCTTATACAAAATACCAAGAGACGGCTGTGGAAGAAGGTAATTTATGCACCTCAAATACTTATCACTGTAAAGAAGCTCTATAATATAAAGTTGACTCAATTTTTTACCCGATTTATTCAGTGGATAAAATCAATAAAGTGAAAAATGAGCTACTTTTACATAATAAAGACAGTCAAGTGTTGGGAACGTGGTCAGGAGACCCTTGTCTCCCTCTTCCATGGCATGGTGTATCTTGTGAGCCTCTCAATGGAACCTCCGTTATCACTAAAATGTAAGTTGCTTCTCTAATATGTTCTCTTTACTTTCCATGCCTGTCCTATCTTCAAGGTATTATCTCTGCAAGAAAACTAAACTATGCACTGCCTGTATTACTCCAGGAATCTATCATTCAGCAAACTCAGAGGGCCACTCCCTCCCAGCGTTACTAGGCTGATGTACCTGAAAGAATTGTATGACTCAGAGTACCTCAGGGTTATTAATTTTGTTGATTATGTTTGCTTCTCACTGACAATCTGCAGTAAAATGCAGGAATTTGAGCAACAATGGGTTCAGGGGCACAATTCCTGAGTTTCCAGCTACCTCCATGTTGACCTCATTGTAACTAACTCAACTCAACCAATAAGCATCTTTATTTTCTTGTAACTGCATGGTTTTCAAAATTTAAGGTTGTAGCATGAGATATCCACATTTTTTTAATAGAAATAAACAGGAAACTTCCTTCTACTTCAACAATTTATGGTAAAAAGATGATTAAAGCTCCATAAATTTCAATTGTAATTATAATTTTCACAATATTACTTCACAGACCTTTACCTACAGAATTATCAACGCACATCCTGGCAATTGCACATGTAACAAATCTTTCTTTTTTAGGGACGGGGGGTAATACTCAAAGTACACTGACTTTTATAAAACAAAACTTGAAATAAGAATAAAATTGTACATATCTATGGAGAATCATGTCTCTAAATGACAACAATGGCCAAAAAAAAGGCATTATTAGAAGTTCAGGCAGTTGCAATACATGTATTCATAGTTTAACAGTATCATCAGCTACACAATTTTAGTTCCATGAACTTTACAATCCAGAGATAATATTTGCAACCTGAGTATTAGAAACCAGATATCGTTTTTAATCTGTTTTCATTAATTTGTAGGGATTTGAGCCACAATGATCTCACAGGAAACATCGCAGGTTCTGTTAGCTCACTGGTTTATCTGACAAGACTGTAAGTTTGTCTTCTAAATGAGCCCTCTGGTAGTCTAGTGTATAAGATTTACTAGTAAGGAAGAAGCCTCGGTCTGCATTATGTGTCATATTTCAGAACAACTAAACAATGATTATCCCGTAATGGTCCTTTTATGGATATATTTTTGACAAAGTAGCTAACTCAGCCTTTATTTTCTTCTTAATCTAGATATTTCGGCTGCAATCCTCATTTGAGCAAAAGTCTTCCTTCCAACCCAAACAAATCAAATATTACCACAGAGTATGACATTTATGCTTTAATGCTTTCATAATATGTATATTCAGCATCAAAAGAATATTGTCTATGCATATGTGCATCTGAGAGAGAATTTGACTCCTTCCATTTTTGAATTTATGTATTGGTATTTAAGCAAAGGGATGTGCCATTCACATGTACCCTCCCATTCAGCTCAAGGAATTATCATAGGCACAATTGCTGGTGGATCCCTCTTGGTTATTATTGTAGTTGGAATATGTTTGGCCTGCATGCATATAAAAAGGAAGAGGGTGCAAAAGTATGATATGAAAGGAAACGCCATGTCAAAGAGTAAGTACACAAATTTTCGAAGTGAATTTATCTTCTGTTCTGACTTTTAAGACAAGACTTGATGCCTGTCTTAAGAATATATGCACACAACACCATACTAACAATATTTGTTTTATCATCATATGTAATAGCACTACTTCTAAAATATAATACATAAAATTTTCAACATAATAGACTACTAGTACTAGTCTGTAAATTCTCTGACTTGGTGAACTCTTGGATAACACGGCAAACTCAGTGCCTAACCAAACGAAGATTCATAATGAAATTAAGTACATATCTTGAATTTTGTATAATTAGTGATCATCTTTAGTCTTCACTACTTGTGAAATCAGAAATGTGCAATAAAAAGCATAAGCAAGACTAAAACTAAAACTTGCAACCATGTGGTCCATTACTCTTACTGTCTTACCTATTCCATTTTTCTACCAAGTTGAGCACTTGTAAGTTTTCAGACAGACGTAAGTTCATATATGCCTTGAAACGAGTAACCTGTAAGGCTGTAACCACATTCTCTTTAAATGCAGATGCAATATATGCAGTAGCAAGTACAGAGAATATCGTAGCAAAACCTATATCATCTATATCTATTCAGAGTTTTACACTGGAGTACATAGAAATGGCAACAGCGAAGTACAAAATATTGATAGGTGAAGGTGGGTTTGGATCAGTTTACCGTGGTACATTACCTGACGGTCAAGAAGTGGCAGTGAAGGTCCGATCAGCCACTTCAACCCAAGGAACTCGTGAGTTTGACAATGAGGTAAGTCCATATGCTGTAACCTAAACTACGTCCCCAAGAAGTTTATTATTTGAACAAGCAACAATAGCAGAGTCTTAGATCAAACGCACTGGAAACATTCTTGTATAATTAGAGATGGTGCTAGTATTTCATTTATGTTTGCTTATGCAAGCCCTTTAAATAATTAAAAATTAAACTTCAAGTTCCATCCCTGGAAAGTCAAAGATTGGCCCAGAGGATTGCAACCATTAAAAGCTCCATATCTAAACTGCATCAGTGAATTGACTGAATATGTAATCATAATATATCTTCAAGCTTAGAATTTCTGTACTAAAGTCTCCCAGCTTTCAGTAGATACCTTATGAGGAAATTGGGTCAAATCTTGAAATGGTTATCTGGTGTTCAAAAGCCAATTCAATTTGTGCATGACATGTGAACCATTTGAACATTTAAAATTTTTAAATTTACCCCCAAGACTCACAAACCTACCCTATGTTTCATCATATGCATCTAAAGAAGCAATATGACCACACACACACACACATACATTATCCCACTGTCACAAAATTTAATTAAAAGAAATACATCTCTAACATCATTTCAGTCATTAAACAATAAGTTCTATTATAACATTATACAGCAAACCCCACCCAGACACATTAGTACATACATCATGCATGTGTAAACCTAACTGACACTGTTAATCAATAAATTCTACAGCTGACTTTTCTCTCAGCAATTAGACATGAACACTTGGTGCCACTTCTTGGCTATTGCTGCGAAAATGAGCAACAAATTCTTGTCTATCCTTTCATGTCTAACGGCTCTCTACAAGATCGACTATATGGTAAAATTTATTTATATTTGAAAGTCTTCAAAACTTGGATCCTTTATTGATTAACATATATTTTTTGCTATTCCCTAATTAACAGGAGCAGCAGCAAAGCGCAAAACTCTTGATTGGCCTACGAGAATTTCCATTGCTTTAGGCGCTGCAAGAGGCAAGTAACAAAGGGCTTCAGAACTGTTCAGATTTTGAAATTATTCAATCTTGTTGCGAGCAGGAAGTCACGGTCTTTATGAGATGCACTTTTTCTCCACACTTTATAGTATTAGCTCTGAGACTCAGAAGCTTTTATATAAAAACAATGTCATTTCTCTCTAAATGATGTTATCATGAAAATCAACAAATAGAAGTTTGGTTGTGCTAGCATATGACATATTAGCGTTGCAAGAGTTTTCTGTAAGGAAGAGTAATGGTACTCTTTTAGATTTAATTAAATGCATACCAGCTTCTGCATACACGAATCTGAAAAAGCAAAATATATATATATATATGAATCAAAGATTGGGTGATGAAGTTTCCCCAGCAGCTGTTAGGCCACAAATGCACTAGATATGATAATAGACAACCAAAACTATCTAAGAAAATGCCTGCAAGTAGGTAGTATTGGTATAAGTTAGGACAAATGAACTTTGAAGTCAAGCATTTCATTCACTTTTTTAGACACTTACATCTGGTTAAAAAGTCACACGTATATCAACTTTTTTAAGTCCAAAATCTTTATATGGTTAGTAACATTTTACAAGAAATGTAGTTACATTAGTAATCATATGCCAGAATCAGTCTCCTATAGGCCCATCTTTGTTCTCTCTTGTTTATATACTATAATATCTGAAAGATGTCATATTTTTCCAGGTTTAACATATCTTCACACATTCTCTGAGCGATGTGTTATACATAGAGATGTGAAATCAAGTAACATACTTTTGGACCATAGCATGTCCGCAAAGGTTGCGGACTTCGGATTTTCAAAATATGCACCTCAAGAAGGGGATAGTGGCACTTCCCTAGAAGTAAGGGGGACTGCTGGATACTTGGACCCAGAGTAAGAATTTTGTCGCACTTCGAAAAAATAAGGCTGGGTATTTTATATAAATTAAGTAGAAGAGCATGAATCGAAACTTTGGAGCAGGAATTGGAGAAGAACCTATTCTAATTTGCAATGATTCTTCATGAATTCCTGTGCCATAAGTTCAGTTTCATGCCACCAAACATAGCCTTAAGTAAACTATCTTTTACCATGCCATTGGAATGTACCTCAGATATGATCTAATATCTTCAAATTAACTTATATACCGATTTCAGTACCACGTGAATATTGCATGATTCTACAGAAAAATTATAGAAAACCATTTCATGAACATATTTTGCCAGGGGTTATATAAGAACGCTGTCACCATCTCTAAAAGAACTTGTTCCATTCAGGTACTACTCGACGCAGCATCTATCTGCAAAAAGTGATGTCTTTAGCTTTGGGGTTGTGTTACTAGAAATAGTAAGTGGTCGAGAACCTCTCAACATAAACAGGCCACGAAATGAGTGGAGCTTGGTTGAATGGGTAAGGTTTAATTTCTTAGTTTAATTTTGAAGTTTAGAAAGTATACCTGCACCTTATTGTTATAATTGCTTCTTAAGTAAGGTTGCTGATAACTATAAGTCCATTGATTTGTCTAGAGTCTTCATCAAGTATATATGCACCAATTAGAGCAAGATTTGCAGTCATCAAAGCAATTTTTCTCAACAGGAAAGAGAATTTCAATCCAATTACGTTGTTGGAAGCTAACTCCTAACTCTATAGGATGAAATAAAGAACAGCAACAGCCAATAAATGCGATAAAAGTTATGAATAAAGATTAAAGCATTGAAGCCTGAATTAAGAATCTTAACTTTCTGCTTAATTTAACCTTTAAATACTTGCATAACTAGGAGGAAGGTGAGCAAAATGATAAGGGTGACAGACAAAAGACCCACATCAATAAATATTAAATCCAATGGATATTGGAGCAAAAAGATTTCCATAGAACTTCAAAGAGTCCCTAAGCTGAAAAATGTTACAAAGTTCTGTAACCTGAATCGGAAGTGTCTATCTAACCTAGAATGGATCATAAACTAAATAATCCTTCTTCCATCACAAATTTGATCGGAGTTGCTTCCCAAATTCAAGTTCTTCAGGAAGTATCGAGACCTCAAAAATTACATTAACAGAAAACAAATTTTCATTTTCTCTAGTAATTACTTGACTTGATTATTTAATTAATGTATTTCCCCGTAACCATATATATTCAACTTTTGTGCACACAGGCCAAACCTCATATAAGAAACTCAAAAATCGAAGAAATTGTGGACCCTAGCATAAAGGGAGGATACCATGCTGAAGCACTGTGGAGAGTTATAGAGGTAGCTTTGGCGTGTATTGAGCCTTACTCGGCCTATCGCCCATGCATGGTGGATATTGTCCGTGAACTTGAGGATGCTTTCATCATAGAAAATAACGCATCTGAATATATGAAATCCATGGAGAGTTTTGGGGGATCCTTCCGATACTCTACAGAGAGGCCTATCGTTATACCATCTACTCCAATTCCAATAGAAGCATCTCCTATTCTTTTACAACCACCTCCTCCACAACCAAGATAATCTTTTGGTTTCATGAGGTTACCAAGAAACATCAGATCAAGAAATAATGCACTGAAATTTGCAATTTGCATGGCTAAGACATGTAGTTACACTAGATGATAAATGTACTGCTAGCACTCTTTTTGTCGTTTATTGTTAGTGACATTGAGTAAATAATTAGAACACAAGACAGGTTGAATACACGTCATTCGGTCGCTATATATCCTGAAAGTCAAGTACAGGTATTTATGTAACAAGCGAAGAAATGGACAGCAGTCTACAGAATCTGGATATTTGATGAGCTTTTTGATCCCTTGGGGAAGAGAAAGAAAGAAAGAAAAAGGAAAATCAAAAAGCAAGATCAAGCCTAATGTCTACTTTGCTCAATTGAGCTCCCCTTGTAATTTACATATCTATAAGACTTATCACTAGAAGACTGTAAATTCTTCATATAAAAAAAAGACAAAAATTCACAAGAAGTTTGTGTTGGATTATGAGACATACAAATCAGAATTATATTGCAATGCTTAGATTAGAAACAGACACACGCTTACCAATATATATTATGCCAACTAGAACCTTTTTGTGATTTCCTCCCAGATTAAGTATAATCACGGGAATAAGTTAAATGAAGTGCACAAAGTTTAGGCAATAGATAATTGTAATGGTGTGCCTCTTGGCATCTTCAAAAGTGTGAATGGGTTCTTATAGAGAGATTATTTTTGGTTTGAAATTAGGGGTAATTGTCGTTGCTTGGAGACTTGGAGTGATATATTTTTGGGGCAGAAACACATCAGTTCATGCCTCATGGTATTAGGTTAAATTATGAAAATCAATTGGTAAAACTAACAACAAAATTGCCAAGCAGAAATAAGGGCATTCTTCTCAAGGTAGTGAACACCTATATTTACCCCAATCACCTAAAATAACAAATAGAAACACTTGGAAGCTAAGAGCCCAAAATCTTTAAGATTCTTTTAATAAACAATGTAATATCAGCTGAATTGAGAAGTAGAAACCAGGGAATTGCGCAAAGAAGACAAGCGATATCATTGTAATATCTTAACAGGTAAGTTAAACTCTAAGCAGCAGTTTCTTAGTCCATAATAGAGACAGAATATCAACCAATCCTCATTTATCTCAGCAACCTAAATGAACAATTTATGAACATCCAGTATCAACTACAAATTTCAATGCTCCAAAACAATTACCAGCAACAAATGCTTAAGACTAATATAATCAGAGCAAAGTCAAAGATATCAAATAAACTGTAAACATTTCAAATAACATGAATTGAACCACATTTATATCCAAATCCATAATACAAAATCTTCATTATCTCGATGAACAGTAATATATGTTAAAACTACAACAACAATAAGATCTCGCCCTCGAAAATTGGAAAGACATATACAATGTAATAACACAATATTAAGCACGCTTTTCGTTATTCTTACGAGGAGGATCAGTTAGCAGTGAACAGAGCAGGATTGGCTGTGGCATTGCTGACTTGTACTTCCAACAATTCCAGACGCCTCTCCAATGTATCCAGCTTCTCATTCAATTTCGCCAATTTGTTCTTCGTTGTCGACTCTAGATTTAGGGCATATATAGATTTTGAGTTAAAACGAAGAGAATCGCAAAATTAACCAAGGATCTAGAACAATGAAAACGGCCACGTACCGAATTGAACGAGGAAATCGAAGAGGCGGCGAACGTGGAGCGAGATGTGTGAAATGAATTCCCTATTCTCCCAATCGGCTTGGACTGCTATTCCAACATTCACCGCATTTGTTATTCCTCCAGCTCGGGCCATTTGTCAACGGAAAATCTGATTGCTACGACAGTTTGTTGGCCGTAGAACACTAGAACCTAACAACTCCTCCAAGCTAATGTTGGAATTTTATTGTTAATCCAATAATAAATCCATTAGGTGGACTTTTAATAAGTTTAGTCGATTGTTAAGAAGGGCTATTTCAATTATTTATGCCCGATTAAAGTGATCGAATTAAGTTAATTTTATATGGGCATAGGAAATATCATTCTACATAAGTGTGGGGTAAATAAAGTAATTTATATGTGTAGAGTACTGAAAGTGTGATTATTAAACTTTGATGGGCTAGTTTAGTAATTACATAATTATTAACTGCTATTGCAGTTAATAAATAGGGAGACTTGGTCCCTGGGTCAGTTACCATAAAAAATATAACGTGTTATCTCCCCACCATCAGAGAAAACAACTGCAGAAATTATTTTTGGTAACTAGATCTAGAAATTCAAGTCTTGGGTGATTCAATTCGTCAATTCCTTCAAGTTCGATTCATCTATTCATCAAGGCTTCATAACTGTGGATTCTGGTAGGTTTTCTTAAACTCTTATGGTGAGTAATCCTCTTTTAATCGACAAAATCGATCTAGGGTTAGAAAATCCAATTTAGTATTATGTATGATTTTCTTCCATCAAGTGGTATCAGAGCAGTGTTTTGCTCGATTATTGGAGGATTTTCGGTTAATTTTCAGAAATTTGAAAAGTTATACTGTTCATATTTATACACTTCCGTATGATATGTATTCCACTGTTATGATAGTTTTGGTATTAAATTATAAATTTTGCTTCAAATCAATCATGATACGTGGGTTGCTAATTACTTCTCAATTCTTCAGTTTCTTTACTGATTCCTATATATGCTTTATTCTTTGTTTAATTGAATTAGTTAGTTTAATTTAATTGAACATAAGCATATGCAGTTCTGGAATTTGGTTTCTATAGATTCTGTCGCTTGTGATGTATATGGAATTGAAGTTTCTATCCATACAAAGTAATTGGATGAGTTTTCTATATATTATTTCGTAACAGGGAGATTATTACTCTTTGTGAGAGATAAATTTTCAGATTTGAAAATTATTTAAAGTCAATTTTCATTTGGGTTTCTTCATATTTTGGGTGTTTTAATTGATGAAGAACATGAAATTGATGCTTGTTTATGTGTAAGATTGTAGATTGTTTCCAATTTCGGTTTGAAGTTCTTGATTGTCCGGTAAATCTTTTGTTTTCTCATGAAACCGGGTCAAGAAGATGAAGTTCCGGGTCGATTCGGATCCGACCCGGACAATGTGGTATGAGATGGTTTTTTATCCGGTTCATTTAGGTTCGGATCTAATTCGAATCGGGTTCGGTCTCAGTCCCGATCCGGTTATTTCTGGTTCGGGTTATAAGGTTTAAACCCGACCCGGTTTTGTTTGGATCTGGGTTAAGTTGATCCGTTTCAGTTCGGTCCGATTGAACTTGGGTTTTCTCTAGCCTGGACTGGATCTGAATCGGATCTGGATCTATTCTGAACTTGATCTAAATTGATCCTGTTTGGTCTAATCTGAACCTGAATTGGTCTGGTTCTGGTTGGGATTGATCCTGAACAGGACCAGCACTATTCATAAGGCCCTGTTTGGATGACCATTAAAAAAAAAAAAAAAAAAAAAAAAAAAATTTGAAATTTTTTTTTTGTTAAAGGAATTTATTTTCTTGTTCCTAGTTTAACTCAATTGATTGAACAAATATGTAGCCAAAGCAACCTCTGTTTGGTAAAATTAATTGTGTTTTCACAAGGTAACATGGGTTATCCATGTGGAACAATCAACCCAAAGGAGGATTGTTTTGACCGGATAATGTCAGTCTAAAATATGCAAATTATATGTTGTTTACCATGCGTTTGTTATGTCGGTCCAAAGAAAGGCATGATATTTGGCTGGTTTTTATTTAAGCATATTCTAGTACTATTTTGGTTAGAGAGTACCATTTACGAATTGTTGTTTAAGTCCAAAGACTAAATAATAATGTCGTGTTAGGTATCTTGTTTATGGGCCCACCAATTGAGCATGTTTAATTATATGTTAAAGATTACGCATGCATTTATTATGTATTAACTTGAGTTTTATTGTGTGATTCTTTGTTATTATAGTATCTGCTGTGACTGCTAATTTGAACAACATCCCGGTGCTTAATGGCACCAACTTTGGGAAATGGAAAGAGCACATTATGATAGTGCTTGGCGTCATGGACATGGACCATGCACTTAGGTTTGATCGCCCTGCAGACCTGACCGATGAAAGTACTGATGAGGAAAAGGCTGCATACGCGAAGTGGGAGCGAACGAACCGCATGAGTCTAATGATCATGAAGCACTCAATTCCGGAATCCATAAGGGGTGGGATATCCGAGGAAGCAATTGCCAAAGATTTCCTTAAGCAACTTTCAGACCGTTTCACTGCAAGTGAAAAGGTGGAGACGAGCACTATTCTTAGTAAGCTCACCTCCATGAAGTATAAGGGCAAAGGAAATGTCCGTGAGTACATTATGGAAATGTCCAATCTTGTGACAAGGCTGAGAGCACTCCAGTTGGATATGTCGGAAGACATACTCGTGCATCTCATTCTGATCTCCCTTCCCGCACATTTCAGTCCCTTCAAGATTTCCTACAATACTCAAAGGGAAAAGTGGACTCTCAATGAGCTTATTGCTCAATGTGTGCAGGAGGAAGAGAGGCTGAAGCAAGAGAAGACTGAAAGTGCTTATTTGGCATCTACTTCCAACGATGGAAACGCCAAGAAAAGAAAGAGGAAGGATAAGGGAAAGAAAATTGCAGACCCTGGAACATCTCAGCATAAGGAGCAGAAAAAGCAGGATCAGGGCTTAACCTGTTTCTTTTGCAAAAAGGCTGGACATCTCAAGAAAGACTGTTCCAAATACGCCGGATGGCGTGTGAAAAAGGGTAAACTTCTCAATTTTGTTTGTTCTGAAGTTAATCTTTCTATGGTACCTAGTGACACTTGGTGGATAGATACCGGTGCAACTACTCACATAAGTGTCACATTGCAGGATTGCCTAAGTTACCGGGAGCCAATTGATGGTGAAAGATACATCTATGTGGGCAACGGGAACAAGGCTGAAGTAGTAGCTATAGGTGTAGTTAGGTTGCAATTATGTACTGGTTTTTATTTAGATTTGGAAGACACTTTTATTGTACCGTCATTTAGGCGGAACTTAATTTCTGTTTCTTGCTTGGACAAATATGGTTACTCTTGTTCTTTTGGCAATGGAACCTTCAGCGTGTCTTTAAATTCTAATATTGTTGGCACCGGTACTTTAATTGACAAGCTATATAAATTAGACATCTTAACTGCTAATCATGAAAATCTGCATTCAAGTTTAGGTTCTAAGCGTAGATTGAACAATGAGAATTCTTGCATGCTATGGCACAAACGATTAGGTCATATTTCTCAACCGAGAATTAAAAGACTTGTGTCAGAAGGAATTCTTGATCCCCTAGATACAACAGACTTTAAAATCTGTATTGAGTGTATCAAGGGAAAACAAACAAACAAACGTAATAAAGGTGCATATCGGAGTAGTGAACCTTTGGAACATATCCAGTGATTCAGACTTCTCGTGTATTAAATATAGGTAACCATACCGAGAGTAGTCATCTACGAAACTGATAAAGTACCGCTGCCCATTCCAAGAAGCTTTAGGGAACGGACCACAGATGTCTCAGCATAAGGAGCAGAAAAAGCAGGATCAGGGCTTAACCTGTTTCTTTTGCAAAAAGGCTGGACATCTCAAGAAAGACTGTTCCAAATACGCCGGATGGCGTGTGAAAAAGGGTAAACTTCTCAATTTTGTTTGTTCTGAAGTTAATCTTTCTATGGTACCTAGTGACACTTGGTGGATAGATACCGGTGCAACTACTCACATAAGTGTCACATTGCAGGATTGCCTAAGTTACCGGGAGCCAATTGATGGTGAAAGATACATCTATGTGGGCAACGGGAACAAGGCTGAAGTAGTAGCTATAGGTGTAGTTAGGTTGCAATTATGTACTGGTTTTTATTTAGATTTGGAAGACACTTTTATTGTACCGTCATTTAGGCGGAACTTAATTTCTGTTTCTTGCTTGGACAAATATGGTTACTCTTGTTCTTTTGGCAATGGAACCTTCAGCGTGTCTTTAAATTCTAATATTGTTGGCACCGGTACTTTAATTGACAAGCTATATAAATTAGACATCTTAACTGCTAATCATGAAAATCTGCATTCAAGTTTAGGTTCTAAGCGTAGATTGAACAATGAGAATTCTTGCATGCTATGGCACAAACGATTAGGTCATATTTCTCAACCGAGAATTAAAAGACTTGTGTCAGAAGGAATTCTTGATCCCCTAGATACAACAGACTTTAAAATCTGTATTGAGTGTATCAAGGGAAAACAAACAAACAAACGTAATAAAGGTGCATATCGGAGTAGTGAACCTTTGGAACTGATTCATACGGACATCTGTGGTCCGTTCCCTAAAGCTTCTTGGAATGGGCAGCGGTACTTTATCAGTTTCGTAGATGACTACTCTCGGTATGGTTACCTATATTTAATACACGAGAAGTCTGAATCACTGGATATGTTCCAAATTTTCAAAGCTGAAGTTGAAAATCAACTAGGCAAGAAAATAAAGGCCGTCAAATCTGACCGTGGTGGTGAATACTATGGCAGAAATGATGGATCAGGGGAACAACGTTCAGGGCCTTTTGCCAAATACCTGGCTGAGTGCGGTATCGTCCCTCAATACACCATGCCAGGGACTCCAAGTCAAAATGGTGTGGCTGAGAGACGAAACCGAACACTTAAAGATATGGTGAGAAGTATGATTAGTCATTCTTCTCTACCTGAGTCACTTTGGGGCGAGGCATTAAAAACCGCAGTTTATATCCTAAATCGAGTCCCTAGTAAAGCAGTAGCTAAAACCCCATACGAGATGTGGACGGGCAAGAAGCCTAGTATTAGGCACTTGCATGTCTGGGGTTGTCCAGCAGAAGCCAGACCTTATAGGCCTAAAGAGCTGAAGTTGGACTCAAGAACCGTTAGCTGCTGTTTTGTGGGATACTCGGAAAGATCGAGGGGTTATAAGTTCTATGATCCCTCAAAAGGATCCTTCTTCGAAACAGGGAATGCTAAATTTATTGAGGATGCTGATTTCAGTGGGAGTAAACGGTGTAATGATATTAAGTTTGAAGAGGAATGTGTAAACATTCCTACTATAGTTACGAGTGAGAATGATCAGGTATCCATCCCTGTCGTTCTTCAACCCGTAAATCAGATTGTCCCTTCAAACATAATTGACCCTATTACAAATCCCAATGTAGTTCCACAACATTCTCCCATAGAGTTCCAAGAACAACCTCAACCTTTAGAGGAAGTTCCCGAGGAGATACAAAATCAGCAACCTCAACCTATAGAGCCAATTAGGCGTTCCACTAGAGAAAGAAGAAGTGCCATCTCCAATGATTATGAGATCTATCTTCAAGAACATGATTATGACTTGGGGTCGGAAAATGATCCAACCTCATTCAGTGAAGCCATATCATGTTCAAACTCTCTTAAATGGATCGCAGCCATGAAAGAAGAGTTGAAATCCATGGCTGATAATGACGTTTGGGACCTTGTCGAGTTACCAACAGGTGCAAGACCAATTGGTTGTAAATGGATATTTAAAACCAAACGGGATGCAAATGGTAACATCGAAAGGTATAAAGCTCGTCTAGTAGCCAAGGGATTCACTCAGAAGGAAGGAATCGATTTCAAAGAGACTTTTTCACCAGTCTCAACAAAAGATTCCCTAAGGATTATCATGGCACTTGTAGCTCATTTTGATTTAGAGCTACATCAAATGGATGTAAAAACTGCGTTTCTCAATGGAAACATTGAAGAAACAATTTACATGGTACAACCAGAGAACTCGGGTTTCTCAAACTCGAAGCACCTTGTATGTAAGTTAAAGAAGTCCATTTATGGCTTAAAGCAGGCATCCCGTCAGTGGTACCGGAAATTTGATGACGTTATCACTTCTTACGGTTTTAAGGAGAATGTCATCGATCAGTGCATATATCTCAAGATCAGTGGGAGCAAATTCATTATCCTGGTGCTATACGTAGATGATATTCTACTAGCAAGCAGTGATATGGGTCTGTTGCATGATACCAAGAAATTTCTGTCAAGTAAATTTGAAATGAAAGATCTTGGTGATGCTTCATTTGTTTTGGGTATACAAATCGATCGCGATCGATCTAAGGGTATACTTGGACTATCTCAGAAGGCTTATATCGATAAGGTGCTTTGTCGTTTTGGCATGCAAAACTGTGCACCAGGAGATACCCCTGTCGCTAAAGGCGACAAATTCAGCTTGCTCCAATGTCCTAAACTGGATCTTGAGAAAAAGGAAATGGAGACAATCCCATACTCTTCCGCAGTTGGGAGTCTCATGTATGCACAAGTATGTACGCGTCCGGATATTGCGTACATAGTTGGGATGTTGGGCAGATATTTGAGTAACCCGGGAATACGTCACTGGAAAGCAGTGAAACGGGTACTAAGATACTTGCAAAGAACTAAGGATTATAGGCTCACTTATCGGAGATCAGATCACTTAGAGATCGTGGGGTACTCCGATTCAGACTTTGCTGGATGCGTTGATAGTAAGAAATCGACATCAGGATATATCTTCATGCTAGCTGGAGGAGCTATTTCTTGGAAAAGTGTCAAACAGACATTAATAGCTTCCTCAACCATGGAGGCTGAATTTGTGGCTTGCTTTGAAGCATCCAACCAAGCTATATGGCTCAGAAATTTTGTCACTGGGTTACAAGTGGTTGATAGCATTCAAAAACCACTTAGGATCAACTGTGACAATATGGCTGCCGAGTCATATTCAAAGAACAACCGAAGTTCGTCAAAATCTAAATACATTGACATAAAGTATTTGGTTGTAAAAGAAAGGGTTCAAAATGCTCAAGTATCTATAGAGCACATCAGCACAAACTCCAATATAGCTGACCCGTTTACCAAAGGCTTACCGCCTAAGGTGTTTCTTGAGCATGTTGCTCAAATGGGTGTCATTGGACTTTAAGATGCGTTTTCCTAGTTGGAGTTTGTTTTAGTTGTATTGATATACATTTATGCTCTTTGATATGTTTATGGATATTTATTTCTGTACAGATTATGGTATTAGTGATATGAATTTTCTTTCATATTGGTTTGAGCATTTTGACATAAAGTTTGCAACTTTTCATTGTGGTTTAACATTTGATAGGAAAGTTAAATTTGACTGTTGAAGTCATAAGGTAGGACCAGTTGGAAATAGGCATGTGTGATCGCATTGCATGTAATTTCCATGCTACACATCCACACTTGATCTATGTCGTTAATTTCTTGAATATTGTGACCATTGAAGGTTGAAGTCATGAGTTAATTCGACTAAAGCCGCTTTGATCCTTTATTTTTGTAAATTAATGGACCAGATTGTTCTTTGAGATATTTCAAGGAAGAAATAGCATACTGCGCGCATTAAGGTTACTTCTAAACGATCTTAGGAAACTTATACAGTCCAAGTGGGAGATTGTTGGAATTTTATTGTTAATCCAATAATAAATCCATTAGGTGGACTTTTAATAAGTTTAGTCGATTGTTAAGAAGGGCTATTTCAATTATTTATGCCCGATTAAAGTGATCGAATTAAGTTAATTTTATATGGGCATAGGAAATATCATTCTACATAAGTGTGGGGTAAATAAAGTAATTTATATGTGTAGAGTACTGAAAGTGTGATTATTAAACTTTGATGGGCTAGTTTAGTAATTACATAATTATTAACTGCTATTGCAGTTAATAAATAGGGAGACTTGGTCCCTGGGTCAGTTACCATAAAAAATATAACGTGTTATCTCCCCACCATCAGAGAAAACAACTGCAGAAATTATTTTTGGTAACTAGATCTAGAAATTCAAGTCTTGGGTGATTCAATTCGTCAATTCCTTCAAGTTCGATTCATCTATTCATCAAGGCTTCATAACTATGGATTCTGGTAGGTTTTCTTAAACTCTTATGGTGAGTAATCCTCTTTTAATCGACAAAATCGATCTAGGGTTAGAAAATCCAATTTAGTATTATGTATGATTTTCTTCCATCAGCTAAAGCTAAGTGGTGGACTATTTCGGCTCTTTCCGTCTCCCGTGACAATAAGTTGTTTGATAAAAAACGTTTAGCGACGAGCCGACTTAGTATGAACTACTGGGTCTATTTGGCTCGGTTTCGCGAGTCTCAGCTTACAAAAATTGGTTTGGGTTTTGGGTGATTTTGATGAAACTTTTAAGACTTCATTTGGACGGGTTTTGACTCTTGAATTTTGTGGTTTGAATAAGTTAAAACCCCATTTGGATTGGGTTTAGATGTTGGGGTTTATGGAAAAAAATAAGATAATCTAAAAGTATAGATTTTGACACTTTGCACTCTGCAATATAAAATTCTGGCACTTCGCACCCAAAAATATAATTTCTAGCATTTTCAACCCCGACTTCATATGATAATCTAAATTATGTAAATAACAAGCAATATAATAATGTGTTAGATACGTAAACGTGTATTTTTAAATATAAAGTAAATTATCTTGAGGATACTTGAAAACAAAATGAAGACAATGTCTTTTTTTTAATCTAAATTTTACAGAGAAAAAATGTTAAAATAAGTTATTATAAAGTAAAATAAATTTTAGAATAACAAGTGTATGATTGTTGTGCATAGACAATACCATTTTATCTCTACATCGCCGACATTCATGAGTCTTTTTTTTTTAAGAAAAATACATTAGGGTGCAAAATGTCACACAAATTATATTTCTAGGGTGCAAAGTGTCAAAAAATTTAAATCGGGGTGAAAATGCTAATATTTAATAATGTTAGGGTGCAAAATGTCAACATTCTATATTTTAAGGGTGCAAAATCTATGTTGCTAAGGTGCAAAGTGAAAAAAAAAATTGAAAATAATTATTTTACCCTTCTATCAATGAATATTCTCACTAAAACACATACTAGGGTGCAAAGTGCCAAATAAATTATATATTTAAGGTGCAAAGTGCCAAAACTTTTAAGTCATGGTGCAAAGTGCCAAAATCCTATAATTCCAGGGTGCAAAATGCCAAAAACCCTCATTTTGGAGTTAAATTTGTTTTGAATCAATTAAAATATTTTTGAGTGACATACCAAGTTAAATTTGGAGTTAGATTTGTTTTTTATAAATGAAATGTTTTAGGTTTTAATATACATTAAAGTATACTATATATTATATAATGAAAATAAATAGAAAGATAAAGTTTTAGAAAATGGAAAAAAAAATTATTTTGAAAGAACTCTAAGAAAATGGATGCGATGTTATTTGTGGATATCCCATATTTGTTTACTAAATGCTTTAAAATGGCAACCATCTTAGAATACAAAATTTATTTGATCAATTATGTTTTCAAAATGAATCTTAAAAATGGATGCAGTTGCAGGATGAACCTTCTTCTTGAAGATTTCTAATTTTCTATTTATTTGTCTATAGAATTGATGTGTACTCTTGCATAAAGATATTGCTTTCCGCCTCCGGGTTATACTTTATTTTTCTATGCTTCTTATCAAGGTTACTAATCGAGATGTTACCAAAAGGTGAAGCAAAGAGGAAAAAATAGCTTCTCCTATACACTTTTATTCTTATAAAGTATTTAATCACAACCAATGGGTAATTGATTTAGTGAAAATGAACAATCACTATAATGGAGCGAAATTATGTTCGAATCCTTGAGAAATATTTTGATTTAATGTGCCAACACTTGGGACCAAAAAATACAAGAATTATATAGAAGAAAGGAGATCAGAATATTGCTTATTATTGGCCTATCAAAGAAATATATACTAAACGAAACTCCACATCCACAAAATAGAATTTTCAAATAGCTTCAAACATTTTTTTCCCCAAACAATAAGAGTAAAAGAAAACAGAGAATATCATTTGAAAAATGAAAAATGAAAAATGAATTCCAAATTACCAATGAGATGTAGAGCTTCTTTATTCAAAAACTCAATATACTGTTGTGATGTCCACAAAACCCATCCTCCAACCCAAAAAAATAAGGAAAAATTATTTTATGCATTCACGCCATATTCAGATCAATGTGAAAACATTTTCCGAATTCCATGTATTGAAAAACATATGGGGTCTAATAGAAAGGGCTAGTCCCCAATGTAGCGAACTCATGTTTGAATCCCCGTTGAGAAGTTCTCATGCAATATGTCTAATGCGGCTCATAAAGGAATAAGTAATACCTAAAGTCTAAATACCCTTAGAAAACCAAAAAAAAGACATGGATCACATTTGGTGAGAAATGGAGTTTTACTCCACATGTAATTGGCTTGTTACACCAGTGTGCTTGGTGATGTGGTGTGCGGATGTTGAGGTGGGGCAACAAAAGAAGAAACACTGATAAGTAAAACTTTGATCCATAACACCCAAACCTTACTTCACACATTAAGAATACAGCATCTACCCACATATCAAAAAGACAAATTTATAGTTCCTAACAATAAAACACTCTTACAGAACAAGGAGACTTCAAGAAAACCAAGTACAGAACAAGATTCCCCATCAACAAATTTCATGTACAACTTGATAACTATCATTCGTTTTACAACAAAATCAAGAAGTAATCTCAGATTTACCTTGTACAAATGAAGCATCCCATGTGAATTCTACGGTAACCTCCACAACCTGTTTCTGCTTTATCAGAGGTTTATACATACAAATCATAAAGGGAGAGGGGGGAATCAGCAACATAACTCTGCCAAAAAGTGTAATGTTCATATTAAATTACTTAAAATTAACCATGGGAAACCTTTCAAGGCTACTGCTAAATAGAAAACAATGAACATTGATCACCACAGGATATAATAAAAGAACATCTTGAATACATTTTACATGGATGAGCTAATATACAGCAATAAATATTCAGCATATGTGGCAGGTACTCCGAGAAGCAACTCAAGTCGAAAACACACAATTCTCTTGTTAGAGATTATAGCAGTCTGCAGAGATCTGCGCAAGAATCTTGCCAACCTGTTTAACCATATGCATCTTACTCACGCTTCAATATCCAAGGTCAAATCGGACTACTCAACTCTTGTTTCCCAAAGAGTAGGGGAAACTCATCATAATGTTCTGAGAAACCATGTTCTTCAGCCATTTTCTTCAATGATTCATAAACCTGAAACATAGACCACCTATCCTTAGGCCGAGAAACCACACAATTACAAGCAATTCTCAAGAACCGCACAATATCCTCATCGTGGCCCTTTCCACATATTCGCCTATCAATAGCATCTTTAATCCGGCCCGAGCCAGCTAGTTGATTTACCCAGTCCACTAAATTACCCTTAAATGTTTCATCTACCGCACCAACTTCAAGAGGCTTTAATCCAGTCACTAACTCAAGAAGTACCACTCCAAACCCATAAGCATCCCCTTTTTGTGAAGCAATCATCGTATTTGGGTACTCTGGAGCAACATAACCAATTTCACCTAAATCCCCATAAGCATAACTACTCTCATTAGATTCTGAAAAGGTCAAGAGTCTCGCCAAACCAAAATCCATTATCCTAGCATCAAAATCCTCATCAAGCAGTACAACATTAGAGCAAATATTCTGATGCAAGATTGGAGGATGGCAACCATGGTGAAGCCAAGCAAGTCCCCTTGCAGCACCCAAAGCAATCTTAAACCTAATCGGCCAATCCAAGACACCAGCATTGCCACCTAACATCGAACCTAGAGTCCCATTCGACAAATACTTATAAACCAAGAGCTTTTCATCCTCCACCAAGCAAAACCCCAACAGTGGCACCAAATTTGGATGCCTCAACTGCCCCAACCTATTCAACTCCATCCTAAACTGCTTTTCACCCATTTTACACGCGCTCATACGCTTAATCGCGAGCACAGATCCATCCGACAACACGGCTTTATACGTAGTCCCAGTCCTACTCGAATTAATAACATTCTCATTACCAAAATTATTTGTCGCCACCAACAAATCCGCCAACTTAACCTTAACAATCGGCTTTTGAAACAATACAACTTGTGTAAGCTTATGAGCCCTCAATCTCTCACCCCAACTACCACTCCCATCATCTGTTCCACTAATCCCATATCCTCTCTTCTTCCTCTTATTAAAACACCACCACCACATACCAAACCCTAACAACAAAGAACCTGCCGCCCCAAAAACCCCTGCCGCAACAATAATTGCCAAACTCCTCTTACTCATTCCACCACATTTCCCCAAATTACCCCCACAAAGCCCACTATTCCCACTAAAATCCAACTCCAACTGATAGTTAAACGACGGTACCCTCCCAGATAAATCATTATCCGCAACAGAAAACCTCCTCAACCTCCCCAAATTCGAAAACTGGTAAGGAATTTCCCCCGATAACCTATTGTCATCTAAGATCAAATTATTTAAATACGAGCAATTCGCGAGATCCTCGGGTATTTGACCGGTCAAATCATTGTTGGACAAATCAAGAGTTACTAAATACGGCAACCACGAACAGATTTGTGAAGGAATCGAACCGGATAAAGAGTTACCTGAAAGATCAAGTGATTGGAGACTATGGCAAAACTGCAAAGAATCTGGAATATTCCCCGTGAGACTGAACTCCCGAAGCTCCAAACCTATGAGCCTGTTTTCGCGGTCGTTCCAGCACGAAACGCCGCTGAAACGGCAGATGAATCCGACGGAAGTGTTGGTGAAAGTCCACGAGTTTAGCCTACCCTCGGGGTCAGTCAACGAGTTTTTCAGCTCACGCAAACACCTGACGTCATCTTCGGCGAAGGAGGTTGAGAATAGCAGGGAGAGCAACAGTAGAGAGAAGGAGATGGATCTGTGAAGATTCATTGTTGGGAGTGGAGTAATGTGGAAGCATTTTTCTCCGTCAATGGGGTTTGATGATAAATACCGGAATGTGAAAATTACAGTGTTTGACTGCGTTGGAAAAAGGAATGGATGAAAAACTATAAGATATTGCACTGCTATTATTTTGTGTTTTTCTTTTGTATATTCTTCAATTTTTGTGCTAGAAATTCATGGGTAAATGTAAAATAGTCCAATGTTAAATTTATAAAAAGCTATCATGTAATATTTTCTTATGGTGAACAAGTTCTTCTCTAAAATATAACATTCCTGTGGTGAATAAATGCACTAGCGACAAAGGTGCGACCAATTTATGATTGTCACTTAATTGTTTTGACAATCAAGTTTTTCATAAATTTAATTTTGAAATCATTTTGTTTATCTATAGTTGAAAGGCATTTGGAAAATAGGTAAGGATCACTTATAATATTTTGTTTCTTTTATTACTGCCATACACATACATATTACACGTAAGTTAATAAATGGAGTAGACTATCGGAATTATTTCTTCAATGAATTTCAATATGTGCATCAGTTTGTAAAAATATTTTACATGCGTTTTCCTGAACACAATTTTATCTTTAATTTCAAGGCAATTTCTCCTCTTCAACTAATTTCAATCTCTATCTAGCCTGTCCAACTTGATATGTCATGTTAGTCATGTCTTTTTCAGAGTTCTGCGAAAACGACAAGTATGAATAAATAAAGTTATTTCATCGGGTTCATATTAATTGGCACATTATTACTTTTCACACATATTAAAAAATCTTATGATTAATTACTTTTATATAATAAAATATCAAAAATATCCTTCCTAATTTTTTATTAGTGACTTTTGAGTTTTTCAAACTAGATGTAAAAGAATGGCAAAATTAAAAAAAATTGCATTAAAAATCCAAATATGCAATTAATAAAATATAAAAATTAATAAAATATAAAAATTTGATAAATATACCAATTAATATGAAACCAAAATGGAACTGAAGCGCTTGTAATTTATCATAGACTGGTCAAAAGACATCACATTCTTCATCCCCTTTTATTGCAATTACGTGCAACTTTCGAAAGTGCGAGGATCATGTGATTTTATAGCTTTGTGCACAATAGCGATTAAAAAAAAATAGTATTTGTATTTTTCCTACATTATTTTTTTTATTTTTATTTCCCAAAAGTTTAATCTCTTTCGAGACGCATCAGATACATAAAGTGGGAATTTTTTCCAACAAGAATTTGAACCTGAGTCTGCTACTTTGTAGTGACTAATCCCTTCTACTAGACCAATCACCAGTTGGTTTTTCCTACATTATAATAGTAATACAATGAAGAAAAAAAAAAAACGTAGTACCTTTCCATAAATGGAATTCTAAACGTGACATTTACCATAGAATTTGATAGGGGTGTTCAATGAAACCGTCAAATCGCCCCAACCGATCGCCTCAACCCAAATCGACCGTAATTCGCGGGTTGAACGATGAATGGGTTGGTCTTGGGCTTCGTAGAAAAAAATTCGCAAATTATGATCGGGTTTGGGTTTATATTTTAAAAAACCGCAGCCAACTACATATATATAAAATAACAAATTGTTTTATTATTTAATATAATTTAAGCACAAACATACTTTAAATTACCGTCTCAACCCAAAGCCTAATTTATCCCCTAAAATTACTGAAATAATTTATCAACTATCCAAGTTAGATTTTATCGATTGACAACCACCAACATCAACTATAATAATTAAAGTATTTTCTATTTTTATTTATTGTTTGAAAAGTCTTGTTCGATTTTGTATTTGAGTAACAATTATTGATCTTTATATAGCAAATGTAGACTTTAAATAGGTTAACAAACTAAAGCTAAAAATTATTAAAAATTAGTATTGTTCATATAATTATGGAACATTCAAGAATTTTATTTTTAGATAGAAGTACAATAACAAAATAGTAAGTGGTAATAAATTAAAGTAATGTCTAAAAAAAAAATAGTTCATTAAAATAGGAAAAACTAAGACCGCAAAATCTGCCCAACCCGAAAGGACCGCAAAGTGCAATTTCTAGACTTATTGGGTTGAGTTTGATCTAGAGTATTAAAAACTCGCAAATACTGAGTTGAGTTTTGGCAAGTATAAAACCGCAATAGACCGCATCGCGAACACCCTTTGAGAAAATAGAAAGGTTGTTTTTTCCAATGTGCAGTTTACCAGAAAAGTAAATTAATAAATTAATTATGTAGACTGTGAGCTTAAATCAAAATTTTGATTATTTGGCATGCTGCTATTAATTAAATTATGGAGTATTAAAAAAATGCTTAAAATTTTGAATATTCTCCATAAAAAAATAGGATTACTTATTCATTAAATATTAACAAATTTTCTTAAAAAATAAAAAATTAAACATAAACATGAAGATAACTTATAACTTAAGAAAACATTTTAAAATATAAACTAATTTATATTTCCGTTTTCACTTGACCAATAAACAAAAAGGTTTCAGTTTTTCCAATGATAAACGTATGAAAATTTTAATCCATGCCATGAGACTAAATAATAATGTATCCAACCTCATTGTACTAACTAAAACATTTTCTTTAAATATCAGGTACCAGAAAAATCTAGTTGAAAAATTTCAGTTTTTCTTTAGACTTCACATTCGACCAATTTTTCGGAAGAAATATACTTTGATATGGAGGGCTGTAAAGCATGATTACTATACAGGTGCATGTAGTCTATTTGTAATGCTAAAATTTTCAAAAGTATAATTTAGAAATTTTGATAATATCAGAATAAAAATAAGCACATACAGAGTATTAAAAGAGAGAAAAAAAGGCATGCACGGTGAAAGCAAATAGTAGTATCTATGAAACGCCAAAGACTCAAAATTTATAATGGGAGAATGAATTCAGACAGGTCTGCTGATCTAGTGAGGTCGAAGTCATTTTATACATGCACATCCATCTTAACATACAACTGAATATAAAGTGTCCAAGACAAGCAAGAAATGATCATATGAACATTTGTAGTTTTAAACTATTGTCTAGAAACATTTGGACAAGCTAAGAGCCTAAGATTAACAAGGTTTATTAATCCAATGAAGCTACTTACAAGATTTTAGGTTCCTTCACTCATCTGACTCATCTGACTCATCTGAAGACTGTCGCCCAGTTCGTCTGAATTATCTTGATGACAACGGGGACATAAAAATCTCTTCTGCAGCTCATCACTAAGTGCAGCACACTTTTCTTCCAATTCTGATGTCTGCTTGCTTTCAGTCAAGGCAAAAAATAGTGAAAGAATATAATTCCTGCTAATGCAGAATTGTTCGAGATCGCATAAGTATGAAGAGAAAAATATTATCCAAGCCATTAAATAATTGTAGCAGAAGGTGTGAATTAGTGTTGGCCAAAAGATTTATAAATTAGACCCAAAGAAGTGAAGAGTATCTGGAAAAACCAAGGATATTTGCTCAACTCCTGCAGCTCTATGCTTTCTTCCATCAGTGAATCCAAGAGCAATACTTTCTTTTCCAGAGTAAAAAGTTCTTGTTGGACCTATATAAGCCCCATAAGGTTTTTCAGTGTATTTGGACAATCTACCTTCAAACACTTCCAGGCATATGACATGGCTCTTTGTATTGAAATGTAACATTTGTGTTATTAGGAATCATAAGTAGTAATCTAAAAGCATTCTACCAAAGTGAAGTATATAGATTGAATGTTCACCTGATTATTAATCACCTGTTCAGCTTTATATTGTTGTTCCTCATGATTAATCTGCAACATTATTTGGGCTAGTTTGTCCTGTAGAGTCTCTCTGGCCTTTTGAGAATCGTGCTCATGCCTAGTCAAGGAACCTGGTTTTGAATGAAACCAAAGAAATTTAGAGTCAACTAACATGTATACAAAATTATGGTATGCAATTGAAGCAGTTCAATATGCAAAATGATAAATGAAAATCGTACTAATAAACTTCTGACTGGTGCAATCAAATCCAGAATACTTTCTATCTTCGACATATTTAATTATAAGTGCTAATTCGATTTAATGGTCTAATTAACTTTTGACATGGAATTGTAGGTATCTCCTGTTTCTACTTCCTATATACATACCACCATTTAATATTGCTTCACAGCGATTATCTGCATTAAAGTATGAAGCTAGCAACTCTTGAAATTGCCTGTTAACCAGAAAAACAGTAGGTGTAAAGTTACGAAGTTTGGATAGGATAAATTAGGGTACAGAATATAGTATATAGATTAGCACGCCATTCTGAAAATTATGTGACAACCAAGCCACTTTTATACAATATTGTGGTATTAAATATAATGGAATAAAGTACAAAATTGGTCTGGGTGATACAAATTATGCATATTCTCAATTCATAAGTTTGAAAATTTGTAGAATCCCCCAATATATCAGCAATTCATCATAGTTTATATTTGGCAGAGTGATTATCTCTTTGTGGAGCGAGACAACTGAATCCAGATCAGGTGAAATAAGAGTAGGCGTACCTTATATCTGCGTTCATCTGAAGCATATTCTGAATAAAGCCATCTCTGACAAAAGAATAACACATATGTATATTAAAAGAAACTTCGGTTTCTATACTTGAAATATGCAACTAATCAATTTACTCTGAACCATAAGATGTACCGCAAGGAATTTTCTTCACTCTAACACATTTGAAGCATAGTTTTCCAAAAGCAAAGTTCAAAGCCATATCAAATAGAAATCAATTAGTCCATAGTGTATATGAAATATAATCAATTGTGAATATGTATTAGGCAGGATTGCGTATGTAGAAGTATCACTAGAACACACCTTGATAGCCACCATTGCAGATCCAAGTGCTGATACCTCATTGTTAATGAGAGCGTTCCTGGCCTAAAATACACTCAGGCAATAATTTGGATCAAAACATTCATAAGCATTATTAATTAAAGAAATTCAATTCATATATACCTGACTTAGTAATCACATGCGAGAAGAGAAAAATACTACAAATGCCTAAAGCCCGATATTCAGCCATAAACATGAAGAGATCCTCCATGAAAGGAATAGAAACAACGAATTTAACTCAAAATATACACTAGCACATGGATGAATGAATGCTGAATTTTGTGAAGCAATTTACACAATACAATAATCACATATAGGGAAAAATAACATAAGAAAACAGTATAATGATATAAAAGACATTTTCAGTCACAATCATGAAGACTCGAGAGAATTAAACCTCTAGCGCTTGAACAGAAGCTTCATTCATGGATAATTCAACTTCGCAGCCTTTGAGCTCTTGCTCAATGATCTCCTTACGGCGTTTTGCTTCTTCCAGATCCGAGTTCGCTGCTTCAATCTCGGCTCTTAGTTCGTCGATTTGTTTCTTCTGATTCACAATTCTACGCTCTGCAGATTTCAATTCAAATAATTTCAACTGTAAACGTTTAAATCCTTACAATTAGAACATTAATTAATATAGATTCAGAAAAAGAAAGCGAGTTATGCTGGGTTACCTCCTTGAGATTTTTCAGTGCTGAAATCACGAATTAGATTTAGGAGTTGTTTCTGTGAATTGCTTCCCGCCATTATTTGTGTTTAGAAAAGTGGAGGGATGCAAAAGGGGGTGAATTTAATTCGGCCAATTATATTATGTGGTCGGTGACCATATACGATCCGATGTGCAAACGTAAAACTTAATCCGCGGTCAGTAATCGCTAAAAGACTGAATCGACGGTCAATCAGGCTCTTTCACATTTATTGTTCAAATGGTTTATGTTGAGAGCTTAATTTTTTTTTTTTTTTAGAGGATTGACTGCTGCTTAAATGTTAAACCTTAATGTTTTAAAAGTACCTAATTATGATAAATAATACTATTAGTATTGTGAACTTATTTTGGTACTCGTGTCCAAAAATCTAACTAAAATCAATTGGTGTGGCTATTACACATGTTTTGTTCAAGCGATTTATTTTAGCAAACCTAATTATGATAATTCAGTATCGTTTACGTAAAAATCATTAGTCTCGACGTAAATAAGACTCGACTTAAATGAATAAAATGAGAGCAGAACGTGTCAATATTCGTGCGTACAGATATAATGAAAAATAAATAAGCAAAATCGATGGTTTGATTCAAAATGTCTCGATAAGACTCTAACTTCTAATCAACTAATCATGCGGCATAGGCCAATACTACATCTAGTTCTTCTCATTATCTGCATGACCACGGGACTTAAGAATTTATGATAATTTATGTAAATGCCAAAACTTATTAATTATCAACCAGTTAATGACCTCACGATATATCAGAATAATTATTCGAATAAACATTATCGAGTAGACTTTAACAAACAATATAAGACAGTCAAATTTTATAAGGACATTTCGCAAAAGGGATATTTACAAATGTAAAATGACTTGAAAATAAATCAGAATAATTTGATAAAGCATGCAATGAAAACGTCTCATTTTGGAAGATAGTATCGGGGGTTGATTTCACAGACAATTTCAGAAAACTAAAATATCCGATATTTACACATGCTATCAAACGACGTGTACATTTAAACTTGATCTCCATGCCATAAAATATTATCATAAATTGCATTGTAATCCTTCTACATTAATCTATTCTCAACTTAGGCCAATCGTGCTTTGGACCAATTTCACAGCACTTTATTAATTGGGGCCGATTGGCCTGAAAATTTCCCATTTGGGCTTCCAATTGGCCCTTTTGCTCTGTTCCTCTGGTTCGGGCCATTAACAGGTATTTGACTTCAAGTCCAATTATCAATTCACTTATTATTCAGAAAGGGCCATTAGTTTGCCCTATTATATTTTTACTTCAATTCATTTGTTCCGTCAATCAACTAACATTCATAGGATCATTCCTCATTTCAGGGAGAGATTATTTAGTATTATTTAGTATAATCAATGCACCACGTCATCAAGTATACGTGGTGCAATCCATCAATATACTCGGGACATATGGAGTGATAATCCATATCACCCCATATTCTGGCCATATTCCTAAAAAATAGGGTTTCAAAAAATTGTGTTCACATTGCCAGAACATGTGTGATGTGTATTATTACTCCACGTGTCCCAAGTGTATTTGTAGGTTGCACCACGTGTACTTGATGATGTGGTGCATCGATTACACTAAATAATTTATCCATTTCGGGAGGCTACCCTCTTGATATTCGAGTCCAAAAAGTCCGACTAAGCTTTTCCGAGGCACAATTACACAATTACACAATAAGTAAGTTTTAGAACAAGTATTTAAATTTAAATTTGCCAAACTGTGGAAGATAGTTCTTTTCCGTATCTAACTTTCATTAGTAAACATTATGTCCTAATTATAAGAATCAATTATATTCTTGTACCAAATTAAATTTCAATCCGAAGAAGAAGAAAAGGGGACCTTATGTATAATTAAATTTGGTAGCGGTCTAATGGTCTTTCTTTTTATTTGGTATTACTTTTATTAATATAATATTTTATTTGATCAAAAAAAAAATTCGAACTTTTTACCAATAATGAAAGATAAACTTTTATACTATACAATATGGTAGTGGTCCTTTTCTTGATTTGGTAGACTTTCATCTATCTGACACTACAATTAATGAAACTCCATCTTTAGATTATTTATTTGAAGAGAACTTAACATATATGGAGAAATTATTTAGTGGACGCATATATACAATTTAGAATAAGACTCGTGTACTGACATTTCATCAACAGGTGCCATCAAATATATAAGTTATTGGACGTGCACTGGACTTTTACGTATGTCTTTTTCTGTGTTGTTGGAGTCATTTGAATTGAAGATGGTCATTCTTTATATCTCTAATTAATTATATCATAGCATTGATGATGAAAATTAATTGTTTATACAATATTTAGTTTGAATAAACATATAAAAACAACAGTTGAGCAAGATCAACATAACATTTGAAAACAATAGAAATAAGAATGTGACATTGTTGGAGAACAAATATTAGAGTTTAAAGATCGAAGCATTGAAATGATACTCTATCGGAGAGAAACAAATAAACCTTGTCCAATAGAATCAGTTTTAATTTAGAGATATTCCTAGGCTGTATGACCAAAATAATCAGCACATACACAATTAATGATCGAAACGTACAGATGAAGATAATATCAGTTTTCTTATGGGAGATGAAGATAAACTAATTTTCATGATGTAAAACATTTCTTTAGTGAGCCTTTTGATTTTTAAGGCCGAAAATTTGCTACTTCCGATCCCATTATTTTTTTTATGGTTTCTCAAGGGTTTAATCCCTTTCAAGACGGGTTGGACACACTAAGTGGGTACCTCTCCCAACATGGATTCGAACCTGAGTCCGCTACTTTGTAGTGACTAGTCCCTTCCACCTACTTCCCATTATTAGTTGTCACGTTTTTAGAAAACATCTTAAAACATTGGGATAAATGCATGATAATACCTTGTGTTCTGCGAAATCTGCACAAAACTATCATGTGAATTTTTTTTGCACCAAACTATCATGTGAATTTTTTTTTGGCACCATATTCCATTATATTTTTAAAATCCTGCATAAAACACCCAATCTACGTTAGTTACTAACACTGTTAATTTTTGCTTAATTTTGTTTGCGTAGAACTTCATTGTACTTTTAAACGTTTGAGCAAAACTCGCTTATACTTTTTAATATATCTAAGGGGTAATTTAAGAAATTCATTTAAAAATTAACAGAGTAAGTAACTAATAATAAATTGAAAGTGGTGGATGTAAAAATTCACAATGGATCGTGTCCTTCAAGTCACACGTTGCTTTCTACCACATCGTTTCAAACGGATATTGAATATTTTATGCAGGGTTTTTAAAAGTACAATTGAGTTTGATGCAAAAAAAATTCACATGATAATTTTGTGCATGTTTCATATAACACGGGGTAGTATAGTGCATTTTCCCCTAAAACATTTTTTATTTCCAAAATATACAACTCAATTTTAAGAGATAAAAAGACAAAAAAGAATTGTTATTATTTGTAATGATTGCAATTTGGAAGCCTATATCTCGCCCGCTTGGGTGGCTCAATGAACTTTGAGCTTTTTGCTCTAATACCTTTTTGTAATCGAGTTGTACGTAGTGCTTGGAATGATGATCATGCATGTGTATTCATTTGTAGCCATGATGAGTGACAAAGATGGACTTGCAGCACTTGCTATTGTACCATATATATATATATACCACTACTGTACCTAACTGATAGCAATGGATTGAATTTTTTGACACGTTTTGATATGGCCATGGATCAAAATTTCGTTTCGAGTGTATGTTTTGGTCAGTCAAATATTGAAAACTTTTCGAGACATTTTGGAAATGTTTCGGAAATACTAAGGAAAAATTGTAATAAAAGTTACTAAATTTAGATAAATAACAGAGTTTAAGGCAAACAAATAGTTTCAAAATTACATCTTATTTTCGTTTCGCTTGATTCAAAAACGAAAACTTTTCGATATTTTCGAAGGAAAAGATGGAAATTTTGATCTATGGATATGAAATTTTATATGAATACTCATTAGTCATCAATACTTGTACAAATCATGTTATGGTAGTAAAAGTGATCATGGATAGGTTGGAAATGAGTTGGGTCAATGTTCTTATCATACAGGCTGAGAACAATTGGACCCAAACTAGACCTCGAATATTAAGTTACTTTAACTTATTTCTTATTAACTGTATTTATTTAATTTGATTGATCCCTTATATTAATCTGATTATATCCATGTTTGGATCTCAAAAATTTCAATCTAACTAAAAAGATGGTTATTGGGTTTGGTTGACCCAACTCACAAATTCTTGTCCATCTTTTGCCATCTTTATCAGATTAAAAAAAAGTAATAAATAATACTCTGCCTCGACAATACATATATACATAGTAAATACCTGTTGGAAAAAGTAAGTTAAAGTTAATGGGCTATTTTGGACGTATTTTAAGTGGGATTCACTTTGAGAAAAGAGTCGGGTCTTTGCGGAATTATATTCTACTCCGTGAGTAGATTAAAACGGTATATGGTACGTTCAAATCGGAGTACGGGTGAATGGGAAATCAAATCTCAAAGTTCACATATGTAATGGGAAAAATTGGAAAGAAATTGACTTTATCCCACATTGGAAGTGTGATAAGAAAAAATTGGTTTATATATGATTTCTAAACTATAAGGGTTAAGAAATTATTATTAGAAGACTCCCTCCTTGCATGGGGGGGGGGGGGGGTGTTAATCTTGGATTGCATTCACACTAGGCCCTTCAAGACTTGTGCGTGCCCGTGTCCTGCGGACACGAATGTCGTGACAAGCCTAGTTTTGCTATTTGTTTTCGGCCCAAAGAAGAAAAATTCCATTTCTTTTTGGCCCAATGATTAAAACAAATAAAAATTGTTACCAACGTTTTGTAACTGCTAGGTCTCGGTTTGCTTCAATTTAACAATACCCATATAATATGAGTTTGAATTAAAATCCTCATACGTTTTCACTGATAATAATGATAAGTAGTTTTTTTTTTTTTTTTTTATTTGTTAAACTGTACATGTATTTACAGCTTGGATCGAATATAGCATTAATTGAGTATAGATCCTCCCCAGTGTAGTGATTCCAATAAGATTTAAACTTGAGTTTATATTTTTGAATAACAATAAAAAATAAAAAATAAAATATAAAGTAATTTAACTCTATTTCAGTATATTTTTATAATTTACTGTTTTTGCAAATGTTTCTCGAAGCTTTACTAAAAGTTTTTTAGGTAAAACTTACCGATCATAACAAAAAAGCGAATTTTTGGTACATTGATCATGAGTAGTAAAAACAGTTTGCAATCTAAAATAGCAGTGCATCCACTATTCTATCTTCTTCTCTAGTATTATAAGGTCAACGAACAGTAGAGTCATTGTTAATATCTGGAAAGGACTTTAATTTTAATTCATCTTTCTTTTTTATATATATAGTGGCCAAATAATAGTATAAAATTGTTTATTCACATGATCATCATCATTGCTTTTCGGGTTTCGGCTATAATTTGACAAACATATTATAAATTATAATGAAGATCTAGTTATTTGCTTATATACATGGAGTCATGGATTCAAATTTTGCTTTCGTGTAATATTTTGATTAGTTAACTTTTTCGAATTTTTTGAAAATTTCGGAAAACATTTCAAAAATTATAAATCAATGTATAAAGTAGAGACACATTAATAATTAATAAATACACTATAATCAGAACATCCTTTAGTGGCATCAATTTGATGATATTTTAATACAAATGTCACACAATTAATCTAGCATGATGACATGCAAAGTGAAAATGAAACCAAAATTGTAATAACCCTGACAACTTTTGAGATATTAATGAAAATAGGTTTTCTAGTTAGGACTAAAGAACCTATAGGTCTTTTTGTTTTGTGAAATAATCTCGATTTGAGTAATTTTGTTTGTTTGGTTTTTGAAAGAGTTGTTTGAGAAATAAAGTATCTGTAGATTTTTTTGGAAAAGTTAGGTTGTAGGTGTAAGATATGTAAGATTTTATGTCAAATCATGCTTGTTGTAAGATAAATCGTGTAAGAGATATGATACTTTATGTCAAATCAATTTGTATAACTTTTGTTTAGAGATAAGAAAATTGTTGTTTGTTTGGATTTTTAGAAAGTTGTTTGAGAAAATTGAGAGATGAAAATTTATTTTCAAAAAATAAAAAACATATTTGTTTGACATTTCTCAAACACACAAATATTTTGAAAAAAGCCAAACAAACAAACCCATAATGATCGCAAAATTTTTGGCATGTAAGTGATTAAAACAGTTAATTAAGTATTCTTGAAAATGGGAGAAGTAAAAGATTAACCGTGATTGCTAGGACCTTTTTCCTTTTTATAGGGGGAAACAATGAAACATAAGGTCTATGTCAGAATAACCCACATTAACTCAAATTTGAGGCTCAAGATCCTTTATATCACACTTGTGTACCATTAATAAGGGCTCAAGATCCTCTGTACCATGGATTGCGCTAAATCCACTTACTTGGCTTGGACCTAACTCAACCTCAAAAGCTAGCTTGTAAGGTGGGGATTGTCAATAAGTCCTTAAAAGGTGGACCTAACTATTGTTTTCAACCAATGTGGGGCATTTAGTCTCAATACTCCCCCTTCACGTGTGGGCGGGCTGAATGTGTGGGTGAAACAAGCCCAACACGTGACATATTAAAGCCCAACCTTGCGGATTGCGACATGTGGGCCCCAACAAACGAATAATGACCGTCCAGGACTTTGTTAACTGGACGAAGAATGACAACCCAGCCTTTGTTATCTGGGGAAAATGTGTGGGTGAAGAATAATAACCACTTCATGCGCGCAAGGAAGAGCCCATCACGGAAGGAGGTGTCCACTTCAACATGGGGCTCTGATACCATATTAGAATTCACCACATGGATTGGGCTAAGTCCACTTACTTGGCTTGGGCCTAACTCAACCTCAAAAGCTAGCTTGTAAGGTGAGGATTGCCCAAGTCCTTATAAGGTGGACCTAACTATTGTTTTCAACCAATGTGGGACATTTAGTCTCAATATACCATTTTTAGTGTACCACTATTGTGTATCGCTAATAATTAATTGTCACATGTACATGTCAGAATTAATTATTAGCGATACACAATAGTGGTACACTAAAAGTGGTACAGAGGATCTACACCCATTAATAAGTAATTGTCACATGTACATGTGGCAATTACTTACGAGTGGTACACAAGTGTGGTACACTAATAATGATATAGAGAATCTTTACCGCAAATTTGATGAGAATATAAAGGTTAGTTTAGAGCTAATCCTGATTTATCTCGTGTGAAATGAATATTGTTCAATTTACTTTTTAGTGATTTAAAATAGAGCAATTTATTTTTTTATTAAAATTTTAAAGAAGCAATTTACCTTTTTCAGCCGGAGAGTGTAACTGATCACTTGTCGAATTTGAGAATGTAAATGAAAATTATTTTTGTAACATAGAGGGTAAACTGTTACATTTATCATAACATATGAGATAAATTATCACATTTATCATAATACATGTGTGGGTTAAAATGCCACGATATCATAACGCAGGGAGTATAGTGTCACATATAAAAATATCAGGAGACATTGTGAAACTTTTATAAGATTACAGGGAAGTAAAATTTTCCTTTTCAAATTATAGGAAGATAAATTAAATATTATGAATACCCCATTGGGTAAATTGCCATTAACTCATTTAGTTTATATGGCTTAATTTCGTAGATGAAGGATAGACATTTTTAACTATTCTTTTGAGACCACGTTTTATGTGGGAGTATATAATTTTCGTGGTGAAATAAAAAAAAAAGACTATTCTCATTTTTTTAAGTATTAACTCTGTTCTCAAATTATCATTTCATGCATTGCAACTCCAATTTTGATTCCTAGTGAAAATGAGTTATTATTATGTACAATACATAATAAAAATAAAATCGATCTTAATTTACTATTTTTTTTCTCTAATTTAGTTATTGTTGTACCACATAGTTATATCACAAATAATTTTTGTTCTTTTTTGTTTTCTTCTTAAGATTATTCAGGTTAAACTTGACTTTCATTAGAAATGTGTAATTCGATCATACAAAATACATGGAAGTCTCTTACGGTGGATATTTTTTTTTTAAATTTTGGTGGATATTTCAATCTTGATTCGTCATATCGATGACTAATTCTTATCAGTTATCTGTTGATTTTTTTTCTGTTTAAATCATTTATTAATTCTAATTAAATTTTCCCAATTTGCAAAAGGTACTCCTAATAAATTTAAATTATCTTAAAAAAATGTAGTAAATTTAGAGTGAAAATAACAGACTGACCACTAATGTGTTCCCCAATGAAGGTTAGCCAAATGTCGAAATATTACAGGCTCTGTGATCTGGGTTTGCAATTAGTGTACGTCTGTGCAAATACAAATTAAATACAAATCTCAAATTAATTACTCTCATCTGGTTTGCTTCCCAAAGCGGTTTAAATTCACGACAAACGAGACATGAACCATTACTGCTAATCCTAGGACTTCTCTTTTTGCAGTTTCTGTTTTAACTTTTCCTAGGTTAAATTGCACTTTGCCCCTCCAACTACTACTTAATTCAGTGAGTATAAATATTTGGAGGGTGTATAGTGAATTTTTATCATATGCTCCCTCCGCCCCACTTTTCTTGTTCCTATTTCTATTTTGAGACGTCCCAAAACATGACTCTCTTTCTCTCTAAAAAAATAACAAAAATTTGCTTTTTTAAAAGTGTTTAAAACTCCGTGCCCAACCTAAAGGGACCAAAATTAATGGGACGGAGGGAGTATATATTTTGTAAAACACTTATGCGATAACAATACTTCTTAATTCAGTGAAGAGATATCATAGCATACATTATAATTTAGAAATGCAGTGCACCTATAATTTGTTCTACTTTTGGCATTTATGTTGTATGGATAAGACAAATTCCCTAGCTACGTCTTTCTCTTTGAATTTTAGGTGGATAATCTATAGATGTTAAAATATAAAGAAATCTGATACAATTATTCTAATCGGTTTATCTTATTGGAAATTTACATTGCAATATTAAATATAAGTTAGATTCAAAGACTACACGAAGTCAATGACTTGCATGCTAGTATTATTGGTGCATCAAATTAAATTTATTCAAGTTTCCGCATCTATATATAGAATTAATTAAACTAGTATTTTTAGTTCACACCTTTAGTAATCTTCCCTTCTAATGAACATGATCTACCTCATTTATTGAATTATTTTGTTTAAATCAAACTAAATTCTAATTACTATAATTCACAAAAACTAATAAATCAATCCAAAAAAACACGAAGATTTTGCTTTGGACCATATCTGGACCTCGTAAAGTAAACAATGAGTTCAACAAATTGAAAAGGGAATCTCAATAATTACCCTAAGGGTAAAGGGCCCGATGTATGGATCTACACAGCCAATACATAGCATTTGAGTTGCAGTATAATTTAAAAAAATTAGTTGCATTGTTATCATATAATGAATGTGATACTTAAAATGTTGTGTAATTTGAATATTTTTTAATTTGTAACATGACTATCAACTATTATACTAGCTTCTAGCATTATAAGGACAATAACCCACAATCAATCATACACAACCAAATTTGACTTTAACTTCATCACAAAGGAAGAGTCTAATAATAGATATAGAGCTAATGTTATTTTACTCCATGTAAAATGTATAATGTTCAGTTTATTTTCTATGATTTAAAAAATAGCACTTTATCTCATTCAGTCTAGAGTGTAACTCACTTTTCAAATTTGATAGTGGTCATAAAAAGTATTTTGTAACATAGAACGGTAAATGTCACATTTATCTTAACACTTACATAGAGTAAACTATCACATTTTCATAAAACAGGGGATAAATTGACAATATAGAAATGTCAAGAAGATATTGTGAAATTTTTATAAAATTATTGGGAGTAAAATACTCTTTTTTAAATTACATGTAATTAAATTGAATATTATGAATATCACAATGGGAAAATTGCCATTAAATCAATATATAGATATATATCCTTGATTCCCTCCATCTAACTTGCAACCTAGTTTTTGATAAGTTAATTATAGTTGGTGTTTCTTTTCCAAAGCAAACTAGAATTTTCTTTAATTGCTCTTTTAACAAACTTGACTCATGTATGTACAAAGAATATTAAAAAAAAAAAAATACGTATAATATAAGCTGCAAAAAGTCCACTTTTTAGGCACATGACGTATGCATATATCTCAGCGTAAATGATCTTGTATTCTACGCATCTACGCAATTAGAGATTCTTTTACATATTAAATATTCTTGAAAAATCACTTAAAAGTAGTTAAAAATAGAAAGTGAGTAGTGTTTGTATTTTAAGAGAAAAATTATTATAAGTAGGTAGTGTTTGCAAATTAAGAGAAAAAAAGAAAACTAGAAGCTAAAAGTTAGCTTCAATCAGCTTTTGCTTTTTTGTCTTTTTCAATTTATTTTTAGAGAAGTTAATTCATAAATTAGTTTTGAAAACACCATCCTAAACACTTTTGAAGAATAAAAAGAAAAGTAATTATTTTAAGCTATTGAAAACACCACCTAATTGTTGGCACCGGAGGTAATTATTTGTTACTCCTAAATCAAATAAAAGTTTTGATGAAATAAAAGAATTATCACCGCTTGATTTTATTAAAAAAAAAGATAGGAGTACTGATTGATTTTGTTGAATTTTAATGGCGCTGAATAGGATTTGATGTCTATAAATTCAACTAAACAAAATATAACCTATTTCATAAATTTAATTTTCGATCTTTTGTGTTTTCTCTTAATTTTCGTTGATAGTTATATCTCAGAGAAAACATAACTATTGTGATGATATTTGTTTTATGTTAAATCTATGGATATATCTCGGATCTTTATATAATCAAATTGGTTTTTTGATGGCCATGACAAAGGGACTCGATTTGCTCACGCGAATCGATATGGTTATTGATTAATGCATGCTTTTTTTGGTTGGTCTTCGTATGTTAAATAAAAAGTTAAATTGTTGTAAACTTTGTTTTGTGCTCTATAATGCCGGGTGAAGTTAATAAAGTCCATGTCATGTTATGGAATTATTTAATAAATATGTATGCATGATTTGGAATTACTTGGTTTTGAAATCCCCTTACAGTAAATCAATTTGACGTCTGCAACACAAGTTGTTTTGTTTCAGAATTTTTTCGGCCAATTGATTTATGGACATTGATTCATTAAAAAAATTTATTTTATGTTATTGATATGAATCATGAGGTTTCATCTTCTGAAGTAATGGACTCATCAAAATAAATCAAAAAAATAATATTGATTTTTTATTTTATTTCAACTCAGTTTACTATTTTCTTGGACTGTTGGGTAAAAAACAAATGTTGAGATCCGGTTGTTTCGGGTCAGACGTTACATCTATATGGGTTACTTGATATGATTTGGATCCTTGTTTACGTCATGGATCATATAGGTGTTGATTCGATCCGATTTTGTTCATACTGGAATTTTCTAGTCTATATTGAAGCTGGGTCGAATTTGCACCTATTATGTGCCTGATTTTAACTTAGATCCTATTCTAGCTTAAAATCAAAATATAACCTAACAAATTTATCAAGGCGAGAAAAATGAAAGTATTCTTTTTCACATCTATAACTCCAAAATGTAGGGTGAACTAGCACAATATTTAACATGTTGAAAAGAACTTATTCATAATCTATGCAATCAATGTTATAAATTTTATTTCCTAATCCTAATTAGACTATTTAATTAATTATGATAGCTATTACTAGGGCCGTCAATGGGTCGGAATTGATTTTATAATTGATTACTCTGAAAGTAAAGTAAATGACTTTCTATTGTGGTTTTACATATGGTTAATAAAGTACGTAAGAAAGGACCAGGACCAGCTGGAACATGTATAAGACCACGTTGCATGTAATTTCCATGCTACTTATCCATATTTGATCTTTGTCACTGAGTATATTAGTATGGTGATCATCGGGGTTTAGTAACGACTATATTGTGATAAAAGTCGTTGTAGTTTCATTGTTAATATATGAGATAGACCAGATTGTTTAAGTAAGTTTAACGACAAATAGCATACGGACGCGTGCCTAAGGAAATTTGTGATATAATTGATTCAAGATTAATAAAAAAATGAATAAATAACCCAAGTGGGAGATTGTTACGAAATTTTATTTTCTAATCATAATTGGACTATTTAATCAATTATGATAGCTATTATAAAGTTATTCGATTAACATTAAGTGGTATAATTTGTTATCAACTCCAATACGAATGTGAACTAAATAATGGGTAGATACCTATTTAGGAGAGTTTTAGGAAATTATGGGAATCCTAATTCTCTTCCTATATAAAGAGCACAAGGGTTATGGTCCCCAACACAACAAATCAATATACTATTATATTCTTCCCATCAAGAAGGCGATCTTAAGAAAATAAAAACGATTAAGTTGAGGAAGACCTCGTACCCGATCGATCTGATGCATACTAGTGATTCGATTCATACAAGAGATCGGCTACATAAATTTTACATCAAAGTAATCGCTCACTATGAATACATGTACGTATTAATACATATATAATTCTATTAATGATTTAATATGAGATAGATATTTGGGATATATTCCAACAATCAAACAATAGGCACAACTTAAGGTAAGAATAAATAAATTAATAATGGATTGGAGGTCAAATTCCTTTTACATTTTTAATGTTGGCCAGATGATTCAATTAGTACTTCGCCGTAGGTGGCCTGTCTTTTTTTGTCTACCTCATTGAGACATTGTACACTCTCATCCCTTTCTTATAATAAGAGTTTTCAATGACTTGGTTCTAATTATATACTTTCTCAGTTTCATTTTTTTTCTCTTGGTACTTATTAAATTTATAATAAATAAATAATAAATATATTTCATTAATAAATAGATAATATCATATGACACCATATATGATAATATTTAAAAGGTTTAATACATCACAAATATAAAAACTTTAACATGATAAGTCACTTAAAAAATTGAAAGATTTGATATGGTACTGTAGCTAATGGAGTGAAAATAATGGGACGAATGGAGTATATAAAAACCTTTTTTCTATCAATTATTTTTCCATTAGTTTTCATGTTTCTTTTTACTAATTTCATCTTTACTTAGAATAGGAATACAAGAAGTAATAGAATAGGGATGAAAAGGAAAATAAAATGAGAACATTTTTTAAGATTGAAACTCGAATTTGAGCGGTTGATTATTCAAACTGTAGAGAGGTTAATGTAAAACTAGAAAAATGCACTATACTCCCACTTGTTACCATTTGTTATGAGAAACATGCAAGAAACTTTTTTGTGAAATTTTTATTGTACCTAATCCCCTTGTATTTTCAGAAATCATGCACACTCTTCCCTTATTCCGCTAGTCACTAACAATGTTAATTTCAATTGATTTACCTAAATTACCTCTAGATATATTAATGAAAAATTAAACAAGAATTTTTTGCAAACTTTCAAAAGTACTAGGGAGTTTCGTGTAAACTTTTAAAGGTACAAGGGTATTATGTGCAAGGCTTAAAAAGTACAAGGAGATTACATGTAAAGTTTAAAAATTACAAGGTTATTCCGGGTTAAGTCGAAAAGTGCAATAGTGTTTCATGCATTTATTATTAAGAACGGGTAATGAATAAAAGGTATTATCATCATTGAGACTGAAAAATTAGGCAAATAAAAAATTAAAAGAATCCCACATTGCCTAGGTGGAAAACACGAATTTAAATAAATGGACGAACTGGGTATTTGTGCAATAAACTTTTTACTTGATAATTTTGTGCTGGTTTCACTTAACACGGGAGAATGTCGTGTATTTTCCCCTTATAAAACTTCTACAGTGGTAGAATTTTATTTATTTATTTTTATGTTAGATTAAATTTATTTACAACTACGCAAAATTAGTATGTCCTTAAAAAATAGTCGAGTTATTTATAAATTTTTATGTAGAAAAAGCATGGAAACGTTATGAAATATCCGTTTGTTAATTTCTATGAAATATCCATTGGCTTCATTCATGCCAAATACTGCATTAAAAGTCAACATGATCACTTCGGGTTCACATGTATTTAAATTAATAATAATACAATAGAGAGTCCCCAAATTAATATTCTAAAGTAAAATTTATTTGTATAAAAATAGGTAAATACACACTCACTATATATATATATACGTGTCTCTTTCATTCCCAACACGTTTTGCTCTCTATATATACATATACACACACACTCATTGCCATCCCAAAGGTGAAGAACTTGTCTTTCCCCTTCACCCAAAAAAACAAAAAAGAAAGAATTTAAAAAATAAAAAAACAAAACCTTTTCTATGGGGACAAAAAGCAAAGGAGATATGGGTTCATCTGAAACATTGGAAAAGAATAAAAAGAAGAAGAGAAAAAATAGTGGGAGCCTTTATTTTGGGTCGTCGATTTTTATGCATGCGGACGGTTGGGATAAAGTATTGATGACTCTTGGTTTGTTGGGTGCATTTGGTGATGGGATTACTATGCCTGTTATGCTGCTTGTTACTAGCAAGCTTATGAATAGTTTTGGGAACTCTGAAATTTCAATTGCCCAAAATTTCACTCATACAATCAACCAGGTCGGTTACCCCCACCTACCCCCCCCCCCCCCACCCCCACCCCCTTACTTCTAAATGTTGAGCATTTTGCTTATTGTTTATGTGTGTTTTTGGGTTATTTTCCTCTGTATTTATCTCTATCTGGTGCCATGTGTTTTGACTTTTATACACTTAATGGGTTTGGGAAAGAAGATGGGTATCTCTTGGTGTAAAATGCAAAAACACCCTTGTGCTTTAGCTAATTAGTGAAAAGACCCTGCATTAGTTTTTTCTAAGCTAAAAGTGGGATTAATTTTCATAATATGCAGAGGAAGTGATAATTATACACTAAATGTTTTCTTTTTTCGAAGGGTACTTGTGTATTAGACCGGACTTAATGCCTCTCGAGGCGCGGGTAGCGCATATCATGTGGGAACCTTTCTTAGCCACGTTTTGTGGACCAGTCATTTCTACTAGATCAAACACACGTTGGTGCTCTAGATGTTATTTTTCTTGGAATAAATTGCGTAAACATAAATGATCACTTAACTTTTAAAAATTGACAATAAAACCCCCCGTTTTCTAAAAATGTAGCAATAGCCCCCTTGTTCAGTGACCCTCTGTTAGTTTTATGAGTGTAATTTTTTTATTTTGTCGACCTTTTACTCCTAATTTTAAGATAGGCGTAGTGCGCTAATAAATGTCTTGGACACATAAGGAGTTTTTGCTAATAAAAATAATTTACGGGTTTTCCGCGAATTTGGTAAAGTAGAAGGGATATTTCTTGTGAAAAAATGTCTTGGCAAGTGGGAGCCTTGGGGCACCCTTTTGTGGTGACTTTGGGGCAATAGTTAAAGAATTTAGCCTATTGCTTGTAGTTTTATGGTAAGAAGGAGAAAGACTTTGATTATATTTTTAATAAAAAAAACATCAGACTATCTAGTTTAATTCTTGGACACATATTCTTGTTTATGATTCTGGGTTACCAATTAGTCAATTATTATAATTTTGTTGACACGATCAACCATTTTATTAATTGTCAACTTATATTGCATCATGCTTGGAATGATAAGTTGTCATTATATATATATATATATATATATATATATATATATATATATATATATATATATATAATAAGTATATGTAAATATTCACTTTAACTTTCAGTTTATATTTTTGAAAGGATAATTGGTAATGTTTCTTTCTTATTTTTGCTTTCAGAATGCAGTTGTTCTCTGTTATATAGGTTGTGCGCAATGGATGGCTTGTTTTCTTGGTAAGTGCCTTTTCTTGTCTTGTGGCAAGAAATTTTCTCAATTTTCCGAGAAAATTATACCAATAATCGAACGTGTCATTGTAACTAACTTCGATTTCTTACATATTATATCGTATTTGCTTTTTGCTAGAGGGGTATTGTTGGACAAGAACGGGAGAGAGACAAGCTTCAAGGTTAAGGACAAGATATTTGAAAGCTGTAATGAGGCAAGACATTGGCTACTTTGATTTGCACGTAACTAGCACAGCCGAGGTTATAGAAAGTGTCTCTAGTGATAGTCTTGTAATTCAAGATGCAATTAGTGAAAAGGTTAGTAAGATTCTATTGAATGAAATGCAAATGTACCATAAAAAACACCATTATTTTTATTAGCTCCCCCCCCCCCACCCCCCCGTGCTATTTCTTATTAGAAAGAATCCTCTCCCAAGGAAAAATGACAATTATACCCCCACCAAAAAATGCAAAAACACCCCTATTCACCTAAAAAATTGACAATAACCACTGTTAACTTTGAAAATCAGCAATAACCTCCCTATTGATTTATGAAGAAATATCAAATGGGGTTTTTAGCTAATAAAAAAAGAACACTGGGGGTTTTTGCTAATAAAATAACACAGGAGGGTTTTTGTTAATTAGGCAAAGCACGGGGGTGTTTTTGCATTTAGCTCGATTCTATATTACTATATGGCTCTAATGATGCATTTATTTAAATTTAATGTTCTCCAAGACTATCGTCTTGTATATCTGTGTGTTGATTTTTTCCATTGAAAAAAGTGTTTAAACTCCCACGATTAATGCCCAACTTGACTCTCTCAATATAATCCACAGGTTCCGGTTTTTGTGATGAACCTTTCCACTTTCGTTGGTTCGTATGTAGTGGCATTCATAATGCTATGGAGATTAGCAATCGCGGGATTTCCTTTTATTGTCATTCTTGTGATACCGGGTTTGATGTATGGTAGGGCTCTAATGAGCATTACAAGAAAAATCAGAGATGAGTATAGTAAAGCTAATGTAATAGTCGAGCAAGCCATTTCTTCTATCCGTACGGTATATTCCTTTGCTGGAGAAAGCAAGATGATTGCCTCTTATTCTACTGCTCTTCAAGGGACCGTGAAGCTTGGTTTAAGGCAAGGTTTAGCGAAAGGTTTGGCTATTGGTAGTAATGGTGTGGTATTTGCAATTTGGTCCTTTTTGTGTTATTACGGTAGTAGATTGGTTATGTATCATGGAGCCCAAGGAGGCACTGTGTTTGCGGTTGGAGCTGCAATTGCCACTGGCGGAATGTAAGAATTTTCGATCTTCTTCTCGATTGCTTATTTATTTTACTTTTTTGGCTAAATTGCATTTTTAGTCTCACAAGGCCATACACTCGGCACTTTTAGTACGTGCATTAAAATAGCAGTTTTGATCAACTGTTTTTGCACATTTTCCCCTTTACCTCTTGCTATCCAATTTGGACCAAAAGTGCAAACAGACATTGTCAATATGGGACTAAAATGCAAACCAAAAGTGCTATTTGTTAAAGTGCGAGACTGAAAACGCTACATTTTGTCTTTTTTATTGGATTTACGCTCAGTTTTGTGAGTTACAACGTACTAACAAGCTTTAAATGGAACAGAACACTTGGTTCAGGATTGTCCAACCTAAAGTACTTTTATGAAGCAAGTGCAGCCGGAGAGCGAATAAGGGAAGTCATTAATCGAGTTCCCAAAATCGACTCAGACAACATGGAAGGCCAAATCCTTCAAAACGTGTCTGGAGAAGTCGAATTCAGACATATCGAATTTTCTTACCCATCAAGGCCCGAGAGCTTAATTTTTGAAGATTTTAATTTAAAAGTCCCGGCAGGAAAAACGGTGGCGTTGGTCGGAGGAAGTGGATGTGGAAAGTCAACTGTGATTGCTCTATTGCAAAGATTTTACGACCCAATTGGTGGTGAAATTCTCATTGATGGTGTAGCTATTGATAAGTTGCAGATTAAGTGGCTAAGGTCTCAAATGGGACTTGTGAGTCAAGAGCCAGCATTATTTGCTACTACAATTAAAGAGAATATACTTTTTGGGAAAGAAGATGCTTCGGTTGAAGAGGTTATCAAGGCTGCTAAAGCTGCTAATGCTCATAACTTCATTACTCAATTGCCTCAAGGTTACAATACTCAGGTGAGTTTGACTCGTTCCTTAGCTCTTATTCATTTTAATTAGTAATCATATTACTTAAAGTACCATGGTATTAAACTCGATTGTGGCATTTAACCTATTGTGATGAGCACATTTGTGTTTAACTCCTTATGCTTTTGATTATGGTTTTTAAAGCATAATTCATTAAATTCAAATTCGGCAAAATAATTGATTACCAGACCTAGTGGAAGTGATGAAAAGACGAAGTGATAAGAATCGACACATATATAGCTCCGATATGTCCATTATTGAGATAAGAGTTTAGTACTCTTTTGACAACTTTCATGCCAAGTGATTCTTTTTATTGCTCGGAAGAATCATATACTGCATCGAGAGCTACATTTCATCTATCTTAGAATGTTAAGTCGAATCTTTCTATAGTCTCCTCCCAAAATTTAGAAATAGGATATAGAATTTCTCAACTTGGAGACATTTTAAAATAATCAGAATTATCATTGCATAATCTATTATTTTATTAGCATGATTGAGTGTGGACATACACAACTTCCAATATTGCCTATGGTACCTTCTCCACATAACTATTCATTTTATTCTTTATTGTGAAAGTTTGACTATCAGAAACTTGCAAAGTATTTATATACCAGACATGAACACTTCTTCTGCCTCGCTTATATAGAGAAATTGCACTTTTAGTCCCGCGACAATGCTCTCACTCAACACTTTTAGTCTCCTCACTTTAAAAATAGCATCTTTTGCCCATTTTTATTTCTTTTTTGTTTTTGCATATTTCGCCTTTCCTGTCCAATTTGGGACCAAAAGTGCTAAATAGGACAATCCTACATGATCCAAAGTACAAGACAGAGATTGTTTTATGGGACTAAAAATGCCAAAAATAGATGAAAAGGGGGGACGATGATGAAATGTACATTTAATTAAAAAGTTGGGACCAAAAGTGTTATTTCTCGAAGTACAGGACTAAAAGTGATTAGGATCCTGTCCTAATGAACTAAAAAATGATTTTTCTTCTTGTGTTATCATAATGGAGTAGTATTCATTTAATTAGTTCGTTGTCCAAATTTGATAATCACTATAGTTTGTCATATATTTGCAATGCCGTTCTGCTATGCCTTAATCAAAATATTAACTATTAACATGAAATTGTGTTCGTATGCAGGTAGGTGAGAGAGGAGTACAAATGTCCGGAGGCCAGAAGCAGAGAATAGCTATAGCTAGAGCCATAATAAAAGCACCTAAAATTCTCCTACTTGATGAGGCCACGAGTGCTCTGGATTCAGAGTCCGAACGAGTAGTCCAAGAAGCTCTGGACAAGGCAGCAATGGGCCGGACCTCAATCGTCATAGCCCATCGCCTTTCCACAATCCACAATGCTGACCTTATTGCCGTGGTCCAAAATGGCCAAATCATGGAAATAGGTTCGCACAATGAGCTTATGAAAGATAATGGAGGCATATACACTAGTCTTGTACGTCTCCAACAAACCGAGAAAATCAACGAATTTTCTAGTGCAAATTCTATATTTGGATCAGCATCCATTACAAATATTGATATTCATAACACGAGTAGTAGACGGCTCTCGATAGTCAGCCGATCAAGTTCAACAAACTCCATTGCACCAGTTCGAGTAATGGAAATGACAAAGTTGCCCCACAATCAAGTATTACCATCACCATCATTTAGAAGATTACTAGCAATGAATTCTCCTGAATGGAAGCAAGCTTTATTGGGATGTATAGCTGCAATATTGTTTGGTGCTATTCAACCACTATATGCATTTGCAATGGGATCAATGATATCGGTTTATTTCCTACAGGATCATAGTGTGATTAAGGAGAAGATAAAAATATATGCGTTGTGTTTCTTAGGCTTGGCGGTGTTCTCAGTCTTGATCAATATTTGCCAACACTATAATTTTGCGGCAATGGGGGAAAAGCTGACAAAGAGAATTAGAGAAAGGATGTTATCAAAGATGCTCACCTTTGAAATCGGGTGGTTTGATCAAGAAGAGAATGCTACCGGTGCTATTTGTTCTCGACTAGCCAAAGATGCTAATGTGGTAGGTCACTAGCCACCTTTTATCTTCTTTAAATGGTAATTCAAGCCTAGACCGGCTTTGACTGAACCCAAAACATTCATATAGAAAGTGCAGTACACTTGTCTTTGTTATTGGATTACAATTCTTGAAAAGTGACCATTAGCAAAATAAGTGCAAATATACATGCTCTGTGGTCAGATGGATCTGGCGAAGCTTCGCCAGGTGTGGTTTAGAATTTTCCATATTCGAATAATAATTGAAACCTCAATTCTTATTTATGTTTCAATATTTTACAGGTGAGGTCTTTAGTAGGCGACCGGATGGCTCTCCTAATTCAAACATTTTCCGCGGTGATCATAGCTTGCACCATGGGTCTAGCCATTGCATGGAAGCTTGCGCTGGTAATGATAGCTGTACAACCCATCATCATAATTTGTTACTACTGCAGACGAGTTCTTCTAACAAATATGTCAAAAAAAGCTATGAAATCTCAAGACGAAAGTAGCAAGCTAGCAGCTGAAGCCGTCTCCAATCTCCGAACCGTGACAGCTTTCTCTTCCCAATCTCGGATTCTCCAAATGCTTGAAAAAGCCCAACAAGGGCCTCAAAAAGAAAGTTTACGCCAGTCTTGGTATGCCGGTATTGGGCTGGGAACTTCCCAAAGTCTCATGGTATGCACTTGGGCCTTGGACTTTTGGTACGGAGGCAAACTTATAGCAGAAGGGTTCATAGGAGCTGAGGCCCTATTCCAAACTTTCATGATTTTAGTAAGCACGGGTCGTGTTATAGGTGATGCAGGAACAATGACTAATGATCTAGCAAAAGGTGCAAATGCCGTGGGTTCCGTCTTCTCGGTGCTTGATCGGTATTCCTTGATCGAACCCGAAGATCAAGATGGGTTTAAGCCCGATAAGTTAATGGGCCACATTGAGCTACACGACATTGAGTTCGCCTATCCCGCTAGGCCCAACACAACCATCTTTAAAGGGTTTTCAATAAACATCGAGGCGGGAAAATCGACAGCACTAGTGGGTCAAAGTGGATCCGGAAAATCGACTATAATAAGCCTAATCGAAAGATTTTACGACCCAATTCGAGGAGTTGTGAAAATAGATGGAAAAGATATCAAGTCTTATCATTTACGAGCAATGAGGAAGCACATTGCTCTTGTTAGTCAAGAACCAACTTTATTTGCGTGTACCATACGACAAAATATAGCTTACGGAGCATCGGAAGATATAAACGAGGTTGAGATCATTGAAGCAGCTAAGGCAGCCAACGCTCACGATTTCATCGCGGGATTGAAGGATGGCTACAATACGTTTTGTGGAGATCGAGGGCTACAATTATCGGGCGGACAGAAGCAGAGGATCGCAATCGCTCGTGCCATTTTGAAAAATCCGGCAATTTTGTTACTCGATGAGGCGACGAGTGCATTGGACACACAATCGGAGAAGGTGGTGCAGGATGCACTCGAACGGGTGATGATTGGTAGGACTAGTGTTGTTGTGGCACATAGATTAAGTACTATAAAGAATTGTGATTTTATTGCTGTTTTGGAGAAGGGGAAAGTTGTGGAAAAAGGGAGTCATTCTTCTTTGTTGGGTAAAGGGCCAAATGGAGCTTATTATTCACTTGTTAATCTTCAGAGAACGCCTAGTACAAATCAAATAATTACCTAATTATGTTTTTTTTTTTTTTTTTTTTTTTAATTTGGTATCTACTATCTAACATAATGTTATATTAAGATGGAATAAGATTTTGATGATATTTTATTATCCCCTTGTAACCATTTTTGAAAGAGCAGGGTTGAAACGTAATAATATCCTATGCTTATATTATATATAGATATATCAGTCTCTGTACTAAGTTAACTTATTTTGTGTAAATGTTCAGAGAATTGTAGAGGTTCAATTTTGTTCTCAATATTTGCATTATCTCTCTGTTTGTCTGCTGAAACAACCTTTTAAATTCACATTGTTGGATTCATATCAGGCACACATAGGGACAGGCTTGTAAACTATTTAAGTTTAGTTTTACGAAATATTAATTTAAGTTTGATTTGAATTTTTTGTAGAGCTTGAAATATGTTCGAAATTACGTGTTGAGATGTTGAATCGATTTGAACATGAGTTAACTTCAAGTAGCTCTATGTTTTTATCATGTTTTTTGACTTATCAGCTCAGACTCAAATTTAGTTCCGAAAGGCTTTGAACAATAATTTTCAAATTGATGTGTTGTGAATGCTGAATCAAATCGAGATTATACAAACTTTTAAAAAATAAAACACAAATTTTATTTGATCTGTTATTATGTAAAATTTCTAATAAACTTAACACATCTTTTTATCAATTGAAGTCGGTTAGTTTAATTAAATTTAGTTTTTATTTTATTTTATTTTGTCGTGTGGTCTATATTATATTCATTACCTTTTCAAATGGTGACTTATATTTTATGTTATTAATATCTTAATGTTGCGTATGTGTCTCCTCAAGAATCCTTCTTAAGAATTGTTACCATTTCTTTTTTCCACTTTTGGGTTCCGAATTTCACTTTTGGGTCAGTTTGGGAGGTGGTCTACCTTTTGGGTTCTCTGTTGGAGCAGATTTTTTGTACTATTTGAACCCAAAACATTTGGTCCTATTTTGGCCATTCTATTAGTGTTGCTCTTACCATGACAATATTTTGGAGATCTAAATCCCTACCATGATTGATAATATTTTGGAGCTATGTCGGCAATAATTTTAGTGATTTTCATAAGCTTAATATGACTTGTATATTTAAGTTAAATATAAAATACTATTCTTTAAATAAAGAGTTAGTTTTAAAAAAACTTACAAAACTATTGAGTATAACAAGAGAAAAAGTAAGAACATTTTTTACTACATCAGTTTCGAGACCTTGCGGTTAAAAATGTCCAACAATATATATTGTGAAAACATGACATCATCACAATTAATATTTTTGTGCATTTCGAACCACCCAATCTAGGAATTCTCTCCTGGATCCGGCCTAGTAAAAAAAAATATTCCGAAAAAGGTTTTCAACATGAACTAGTATCATGAATGTTTCTACATAAATTTTGAATTTGATTCCTCCCAAGTCCTAAACTAATCTAATAACAAAAAATATGTGATATTGTTTTTATGTAATTGCATATCACTTTTAAAAGGTGGCCGTGAAAAGACATGGATAATAATATTGATTCTTGATTGAATGGATTCAAACGTGTAGGAGTAATTTTTCTTTTATGGGAAATCATGATTTTTTCAATTATGAACATTAGAAATCTCTGTAAAATATAACATCCAAGTTTTTTTTTCCCTCGTGAAATAAGATTATCCCATAAACTAATTAAGTCAATTGTTTTTTTTTTGTCTGATATTTAAAAGACAATTAACATTGTATACATGCATTAATACTCCTTCTGTTCCTAAATTATTATTTGCCTTTTGAGATGTCTCAACATGACACATTTTTTATTTTTTATAAATAAAATTATTTTTCTTAAAAATATCATCTCTCATATACTGATGATTTGACATCACTGAATCACAACCACATACTTTTAAGACCATGTATATGTAAAAATACCAAAGAGTTTACATTTTTAACTTATCTAAAATTCCACGTTAAAAGTAGAAGATATAAAAAAAATAGGGATGAAGAGTGTATAAAATATCCAATATCTTATTTATATTCTTACCCTTTTTTTTTGATAAAATATTTTTACCATAATTAACTCGTATAATGAACAATTTTGAATTGATATATATCATAGTATTTCTTACCACACATCTCTTCTTTCCGTAATCACTTAAAAAAAACCTTCCAATTTGATGAAACCAAACTTACCATTCGTTTCACATTTATAAAGGAACCAATAATCTCAAATACACTTGACCGATAACATTTCAGGAAAAAAAAAAAAAAAGTAAAAAAAGAAAAATTTCTAGAACATTATCATATAAATCAAACAAAGAGCCTCTCATTTGCTTAATTGGGCCTGGTTTGGCAGGTGGTAAAAAATTGGGCTCATAAAATAATTGTTAAACGCTATCCAACTTGTTACCAAACAGAGTTCAAAATCCGTAAGGCTTTGCTTTTTCTACATAAAATCCGTAAGCCCAAAATCCGTAAGGCTTTGCTTTTTCTACATAAAAAGCCTAAATCTATTCGAAATTTTTGTCAATAGATATAAAAACTGAGAGGCACGTAATAAGTACCTCTCTCACGCATAAAACTTCACAAAAAAGAATTTTCACCTTCTTGCTTTGTTCATATTTTTGCTCCTCCGTTTAGAAAGAGGGAGGAGAAAATTAAAAGAAGGAAAATAAGAAAAAAATTCAGGAATTGTTGTAACTCTAGTTTGATCCGAACAATTGAACTGATTTTGAATATACTGGTTGGTTAATTCAGTATAAGATTAGATCTGTTCAGTGTTTTCTTTTTTTCCCCTTTCTCAAGGGAGGAGATTTCACAGGTTAGTTTTTCGATGGTAAATTACAGAAAATGTTTTTTTTCTCCTTCCTGTTAACGTTTGAGTTGTAAATTTTGCAGTGAGATGAAGCGATTGCGAGACGAGTTGTACGTGAATCCTCAATTTAAACGGCCATTTGGTGGTTCTTCTCGCGGAGAGTCGTAAGTTCCTCCTTTTTTTGTTTTTTTTTTTCAGTTTAATTCTGCACATCGAGAATTGTTTTCGTTGTGGTGATTTACTTTTATTTAGCTTTTGTGAAATTATTATTTTTGGTTTTGAAGCGGTGGTTTAAGGTTTCATGTGAAAGACTGTGGTTTTGTGATGTAACTGCAAGTTAATGAACTGGATTTACTTAATTGAATTTTTGTGATCAGAATTTTAGTCATGCATTATAAATCAGATTAGGTCGATTCCTTTGCCGCAGTTGCTAATTTAATTGGAAAAGAAAGAAATAAGAATTAGGTTAAAAGTTTTTGTGTTGCCTAGGGTTGCTAAGTTTGTTGTGGGGGTAGAAATGAGATAAAAGTTTGGATCTTTACGTGTGGCATTTCTTTGTTGTGTTCTGTTAATTTTGTTTTTATTTGAATTGCTTTATTTTCATTTCCTTTTCTCTCTGTTTTTTTTTTGGTGGGTAGGGGTGGGGGGTTTGAATTTGGGGCATATGGGGATTAGATATATTGTCACTGGACCATCTAAGCATAGCTATTTTATTTTGGCTACATTTGGGGGATATGTATAAATCTGGTTGTAGGTAGTGATGAGAAATTGATGACATACCTTAAATTTAATATAAGTGATTGGAATTACGATAACTTTTATAAGAATGCAAGTCGTAGAACCAATAACTAGTTCTTTGTGCATGTGCTGTATATCTGTTGTCTTAGTGGTGGAATTCAATCTCAATTATTCTATTGTTGTGACAAAAGGTATGGGCCGTCACATGCTCCTGTAGGCGGTGGAGTTGGAGGTGTAGCAGAGGTAGGAGGAGGAGTTGGTGGTGGTATTAGTGGGGCTAATCCCGGAGGCAGTGGCAATAATGCTGGTTTAGCTGCTGGTAGTACGCAAAAACTGACTACCAATGATGCATTGACTTATTTGAAGGAAGTTAAGGACATGTTTCAAGATCAAAGAGAAAAATATGACAGGTTCCTTGATGTCATGAAGGATTTCAAGGCTCAAAGGTAAATAGATCTTTATTTATATTCAGCTAGCGTGTTTGAGGAATAAACCGAATATTTCTTTTAACTTTCTCATAATTTTTTTCTGTCAGAATTGATACTACTGGTGTAATAGCGAGAGTGAAGGATTTGTTTAAAGGGCACCCAAATCTAATCCTTGGGTTTAACACATTCTTGCCCAAGGGTTATGAAATTACCCTCACTGATGAGGACGAAGCTCCACCAAAAAGGACAGTTGAGTTTGAGGAGGCGATCAGTTTTGTTAACAAGATTAAGGTGGGATTTGTCGCATCTGAATTTAGTTTCCAAGGAACATCAGCGATATAATAACCTGTACTTTTCTTTGTTAACCTACAGAACCGTTTCCTAAGCGATGATCATGTTTATAAATCATTCCTGGACATCTTGAATATGTATCGGAAGGAACACAAGGGCATCACTGATGTCTACCAAGAGGTAAGTGTATTTCCATGAATCAACTGCACCATTCAGTTCTTCATTTTTGAATTTGAGGGTATTGATTTATCCTTTTGCAGGTAGCAGCACTTTTTGGTGACCATCCAGATCTTCTTGATGAGTTCACGAGATTTCTGCCAGATACCTCAGCCACTGCGTCAGCTCCTCTTACTTCTTTTGGGCGTCATTCTTTTCATCGTTATGATGAGAGAAGCTCTGCCATACCCACAATGAGACAGTCTCACATCGATAAGGTTTTTTGTCTAGGTTAATTCTTATTTTACAGCCATTTCAGGTTATAGTTGTTTTCTGACTGAGAGTTATATGTTAATCATTTTAGCAACGATCTCGGAGAGACAGGGTTGTAGGCCCTCATGGAGACCGAGATCTTAGTGTTGAACATCAAGATATGGATGATGATAAAACAGTTATAAAGTTGCACAAAGAGCAAAAGAAGCATACAGACAAGGAAAATAGGGAAAAGAAAAACCGTGATCAGGATTACAGAGATCTCGATACTGAGAACAATGGAGAGACTAGCATGCATCGGCTTTCAGAGAAAAGGAAATCATCCCGGAAAGTTGAAGACTTTGGCGGCAACTCGAATGTGGCCTCCTATGATGATAAAGAAGCACTGAAGAGTGAGTTCAATGAAACTTTGGTAATTTTGAAAGCTGTTTGGTTTACTCTCATGTGATAATCATCTTTTCAACCATTAAATCCTTGATCTTCAGTTTGTTGTTTTAATTCTTTATAGTGAGTGAGCATACCATATGGTTGTTTTAATTTCTTTATAGTGAATGAGCATACCATATGGCATGGTTTAAATATAATTTGAAGGCACTGTATGTTATTAAAAATTCTCTACAACCACCCTTCCCCTGATGCTCATCCCATCTACGCCATAGAGAGGAGAGGGGGTATAAAGAAAGGAGGAGATAGCGAAAATAAAATTGGAGTTCCTTCATCTCTTTCCTTTTTGTTGCATGAATTATCTCTAATATTAACAATTTTCCCTGTAATTGTGTTTTAATCTATATTGCCTCCCTTTATGTTTGACGTTAGTATTCAGCCTTGTAACATTGTTTGATTTTGCCAGGTATGTACAGTCATGAGTTCACCTTCTGTGAAAAAGTCAAGGAGAAATTACGCAGTGCAGATGATTACCAGGCATTCCTTAAATGCCTTCATATATACAGTACAGAAATCATTACTAGGAAGGAGTTGCAGAGTTTGGTATGTTCATTGTGCATCTTTCACCTATGTTTAACCTTTTACTAATCTTTTAGAAAACAAAATATTGAAATTACCAAATCTTGTTTTCCTTTTGATTGATTCTTCTTAAAACTGTAACTCCTGTGTGCCCCGAAATGTTCATGTCCATTCTTGTTTGTTCTCCTAGTTGCAATTTTACATGCTGTTGCCCTATTTAGTGCCAACAATGTTCCATATCGAAGCAAATTTTGTAAAGTAATTATTTGTTTCTATTCCTAGCGTTATTCTGAAATTATTTCGACAGTTGGTTCAGGATGAGTTTGTTTTCTTTATACATTAAAAAATCCTTGTTCTGGTTCTTATACAAGATGCTTTCAGGTTGCTGATTTACTTGGAAAATATCCTGATCTTATGGAAGGTTTCAATGATTTTTTGGAGCGCAGCGAGCGAGTTGGTAATAATTTATTTTCAGCTGATAAAGTCTTACCTTGACATATTTGTTTTATTTGTAACCGATTGACTATTTTGCAGAAGGATTTCTAGCTGGAGTCATGGGCAAAAGTATGTAATTTTCCTGCTTTAATTATTGTATAGTGAATGTATGATGTTTACTTACCAATCGAACTACAGACCCCAATCGCTTTCGATATGATGTACAATTATCCTGACAATTAGCTGTCGTTCTGCATTTTGAATTTCTGATTTGTCAAATCTTGATAGCAGAATCATTATGGAATGAAGGGAATTCTTCTAAAGCTTTGAGAATGGATGAGAAAGACAAAGAACAAAAGCGAGAGGTGGAAGGAGGAAAAGAAAAGGATAGATATAATTTGAAATACTGGGGAAAGTCCATCCAGGAACTTGACCTTTCAAATTGTCAACGTTGCGGTCCCAGCTATCGCCTTCTTCCCGAGGATGTAAGAATTATATGCATTTTTTGAAAACCAAGGAAGGATCAGTCGTTATTTTAAAATTTTATTGTCAAAAATTTGCCTTTGCAGTATCCAATAGCTTCAGCTAGTCAGAGATCAGAGCTTGGTGCTCAAGTTCTAAATGATCATTGGGTGTCTGTGACATCTGGTAGTGAGGATTATTCATTTAAACACATGCGGAGAAACCAATATGAAGAAAGCCTTTTTAGATGTGAAGATGATAGGTATATTGCCTTCTATTATTGACTCATCCTATTCCTTCTTGGCTGACAGCCATATCATGTCTTTATAGTTGATTTTTTGTCGGCTTTTTTATTTTGTATTTCCTAGTGTTCCCCAAGAGGATAAGTCCGCATTTCTAATTTTATGTCCCATGGTATTTTGGTTATTATTTTAGATTTGAGCTAGATATGTTGTTGGAGTCTGTTAGTTCAACTTCCAAGCGAGCAGAAGAACTTCTGAACAGTATTACTAACAATACAGTTGGTTCAGATAGTCCAATACGAATCGAGGACCATTTCACAGGTTTGTAATATCAGAGTCGTGATTATTTTTGTGGAAACCTATTCCTTTCTCTTTTCCAGAAAAAAGTTTTTATCTGTGTTAATGTTTTGAAACTTTTCTCTTGTTTAACATAGCTCTGAATTTAAGATGCATTGAACGTCTGTATGGTGATCATGGTCTTGATGTGATGGACATTTTGCGTAAAAATCCATCTCTGGCATTGCCTGTTGTCCTAACCCGTCTAAAGCAGAAGCAGGAGGAATGGAGCAAGTGTCGTTCAGATTTCAACAAAGTTTGGGCTGACATATATTCTAAGAATCATTATAAGTCTCTTGACCATCGGAGCTTCTATTTCAAGCAACAGGATTCAAAGAACTTGAGCACAAAATGTAAGTTGAGCGCTAATCTGTTGTATATGATCTTGTGTGTGCTTGCTTTTCAAGATTGCTCAATATCTTATAAGTTACCATGTCTGTCTTTTCATGCTTTTCGTTACAGCCTTAGTGGCAGAGATTAAGGAAATCAAGGAGAAAAAGCAGAAAGAGGATGATGTGCTTCTTACTATTGCTGCTGGAAGTAGACATTCTATAATTCCAAACCTTGAATTTGAATATCCGGATACTGAAGTTCATGAAGATGTTTACAAGATTATTGAGTACTCGTGTGAAGAGATCTGCTCAACAAAAGAACAGTTAGATAAAGTATTGAGGTTTTGGGCAACCTTTCTCGAGCCGATGCTGGGTGTTAACTCTCGGCTGCATGGTTCAGAGGCTATGGAAGATGGTACTGGTTCTAATCATCAAACTGCGGAGAACACTGCAACAAGCATAATAGAAAGTGAAGGAAGTCCAAATGCCAATGCTGCTATCTTAAAGCAGCCAAAACCTACCTGCAATGGTGACCCTAATCCATCACCCCAAGTAGTGAATTTCAGCAAGCCTGGCTTCACAATTGTAGATACTTCGGCAAAAGAAGGAGTAAACCTGTCTTCCAGTGAAAGATTAATCAACTCCAACGTAGCTGACACTTTAGGACCAGAGGCTAATCATGGTATGCGTGTAAATTAAAGTAGTGATGGTTTTTGAAGATTGGATACCATTTTAAAATTATTGTCTTTTGGCTATCTAGATAATAGGTCTTTGATTATCTTTGCAATTGTTAGGGTTTTTCTTAACTATGAGAACTATTTTGAGTAGGGCGTGTTGCAAACTCATCACGAGCTAATAATGGTCTCGTCGAGGAAAGCAATGGAGCCAAGCCTAGTAGAGAAGAGATTGTATCTTCGACGGTATGAGTTTGTGCTTTTAACTTGACTGGTAGATTTCAATTTTTAACTGGAATGGACATCTTTCCATATTATTTTCCCTTTTTTTTTTCTTTTTGCATTTGTTTGCGATCACCACCTTTTCTTTTTTCTTTTTTCTTTTTTCTTTCTGATTCCTTTTGTGGATTATTATGTTTGTGTGACCTTTTTGGTGAGTGGCGGAGGCTGTTTAACTTCTTGGTTGTATTCCTGTCTATAATTAGATATAATCATGTATGCTTGTGTGCATCAGGGTGGGGAGACTTCGAGATTAAGTCAATTGACAAGTGGAGAGTTTAGAGAAAGCTCTAGACCAGCTGGATATAGCGAGGTCTCTGTTGATCCTTTTAAAAATGAGAAAGAAGAGGGTGAGCTGTCACCTACTGGTGATTTTGAAGATAATATAGGTGCCTATATTGATGACAGTTCACAAGCCTTGCCCGAAAAAATTCGTGGCAATGATGAGATGCAATGTCAAACAGGAAATCAAGATGAGATTTGTGTAGATGCTGCAGGTGAAAATGATGCAGATGATGATGATGAGGACAGTGAAAATGTTTCTGAGGCTGGAGAAGATGTTTCAGGCAGTGAGTCCGCTGCTGATGAGTGTTCACCAGAAGAGCATGAGGAAGAGGAAGAGCATGATGAAGTTGATGGTAAAGCCGAGAGTGAAGGTGAGGCCGAAAATACTAGTGAAGCTCAGTGTAATGGAGGGGATGGTGCTTTGTTGCCACAGTCTGAACGCCGTCTGCAAACCTGTAAACCTTTGTCAAAGCATGTTGCTTCTCTAATAGTAGGTGATGAAAAGAATGATCGAAGGGTTTTTTATGGAAACGACACCTTTTACGTGCTTTTTAGGCTGCATCAGGTAAAGTTACCAGACATCTGTTTTCATGGTTTTTGATCAAATATGATATAGAAAGGCAAAATTACATTTTTAGTCCATAGAACTGAATCTTCAACTCTTCGGTCCCGTGCTACACAGAATTGCGCTTCTGATCCTAATATGTTAATTTATTTTGCACTTTTGGTCCCATCTCCCCTATACATCCAATTTGGGACCAAAAGTGCAAAACAAAGACCAAAAGTGCAAATCAATTTAGAAATTGGACCAGACGTGCAAATTTGTGAAGTTTGGGACCAAAAATGCATAGTGTCTGATCTTGTGGGACAAGTAGGCTTTAGAAAATGGACCTGCTTCATTGATATAACATGGATATTTCGGCTAAAGCTTTTCCTTGTTCTCTTTTTCTCTTTTAATGGCACATAAAATTCGTTTCGTGTTCCAGGCGCTATATGACAGAATATTATCGGCTAAGGCGATTTCACTGTCTTGTGAATCAAAATGGAGAACCACTAAGGACGAGAGTTCTGATCCGCATGCTAGGTGGTTTATTGCCAAAATTTTGTTTATGAACATATAGGAAGCATTTTTACTTTCTATTGATTCTTCAAACATGTTTGTTGCAGGTTCATGAACGCATTATTTAGTTTACTTGATGGATCTTCTGACAATACAAAATTTGAAGATGATTGTAGATCATTGATAGGAAATCAATCTTATGTCTTATTTACTTTGGATAAGTTGATATATAAATTAGTTAAACAGGTAATTCCAATAATATGCATTTTACATTCTCTTTAATTGCCTCAGTTTCATTGCATACTTCTTCTCTGAGTAGTCTGTTTCTTCTGCAGCTCCAAACCGTTTCAACTGAAGAAGTGGATTGTAAGCTGCTTCAGTTGTATGAATATGAAAAATCTAGAAGTCCAGAGAAGTTTGTTGATTCTGTTTATTATGACAATGTCCATGTCCTTTTGCATGAAGAGAACATATATCGAGTTGAATGTGTAGGTTTCACTTGAATTACTTCATTTTTTAACTTGTCAACATAAATTATATAATTACATAAATATTTTTAGAAGTATCATATAACTATGGTACATCTAAACCATGAAGTATTTTTTCATATACCCTGTAAACACGGTTTATTATGCAAGTTTCCTAAAGTTTACATATTGATGCTTAGTTGTTTATATTCTCATCTGTTGTAGACATCTTCCCCTACCCGTTTATCTATTCAATTAATGGATGACGGAAATGAGAAGTCTGAAGTAGTTGCAGTTTCAGTAGATCCTAATTTTGCGAACTATCTCCACAATGATTATCTTTCAGTCGTCCACGGAAAAAAGGAATCGTCAGCTATTTTCCTGAAAAGGTATTGATATTAGTTCCACTGAAGCAACTACAAAATTCTCTTTTTTTTTTTTTTTGAGAATTAATTATCTCTTTCTTTAAGAAATGCTTAATTTTTTGTAATTCAATTCTTGACGTTATCTAATTACAAAAATTAGGAAATAAAACTGACAGGTACATGGCACGTAGTATATACCATAACTCCACTCATGGTATAATGACATTAAATGCTCAAACCTGGATTTCATCGGAAGATCACATGTATCATAACTCCAAGACATGTATTTATGACATTATACGTTAAACCTCGATTTCATGGGAAGATTACCTGTAATGAGCTATAGGATTCTTTGTAGTAATGACTGCTACCTCTTTGTTTACAAGACATCTACATTTTTAATGACAATAGATTTTATACACGTCCATGCACGTGAATATGTACCTCATTAATTTATTGTAACATTCTTTTTTTGTAATTTTAGTATGGTGCTACAGCAAGAATGATCAGTAGGCTAGTTGATGTTTGCAATGAGAAATATGATTGATTTTGGTGAGATAAATAAAGCTTTTACTCTACCTACATATTTCCTTGCTCGAGATCTTGTGATACCTAAGTTTGGGCTACTCAAAGAAAGTTAAATTTGGGCAATCAAATCTTTTTACTTCACTATAAAGCTTTCCGATTGCTGATCCCTCAAAAACCAGTTGTCAGGCAAAGTGTGTAAGGAAAAAAGAAGAGGGAGAGATTTACTTACTCTTTTACGTATATTCTTTTCCGAGCCCAATATAAATCTATAAGATTAATTGCACAAAACATGTAGATTAATATATTACATCTGATCTACTTGTGACACGTGCAGGAATATGCGCAAGTATGCTAAATTCGATGAATCTACCGCTCTATATATGGCGACAGATAATGTTCTCATCATGAATGGGTTGGAATGTAAGATGGCGGCCACCTCATCAAAGGTATAATTCTTTCGTCGTCTAGTTAAGACTGAGTGTTGACGTAGTCGACATTATCAATGCATTTTATGCACAAAATCCAATTTTCTTTTTCTCTTCGTTGGTATGCTTTTCACGTGTCCGCTACTCTCTCTCCCCACACACATACACTGCAAAGGTTTAATTCTCGTCTTGTAGTTAGTCTAAATTGCGAAGTCGTCGAGCTTATTAATGTACCATATGCACAAAATCCTTTTTCATATGTACAAAATCCTTTTTCATTGAAAACGCTTTTTCACGTGTCGGCTACCCCCCACCCCACCAAAGATAAAAAGAACACATGCATAGCTGCTTGCTCATACGTCATCTTGTACAGAATCCTATGATCTATCTCTATTTAAACATCCTCTCTTGTAACCTCCGCCCTCACTTCCTCTTCTCTCCCCACAATGTACATAAATCACTAAATTTATGTATTTACCAATTCAGAACCTGCCATTCGGCTTATGCTCTTTTTGGTGTGGCTGTGTTAGATGTTTATTGCACTTGACAGTTGATGCTCTTGCCAAATGTAGAATTTACATTGTTCGAGTCATTTAATGTAAATTGAATTCCTTTCCACCTCGATTCTGTGGTAAACTTCCAATTTCTTCTGTCTTAACTTATTATGGTTCAACAGTTGCTTATATATTATACATTCATCTTTTTCTTCACCTTGCCTTGATAATGGATAATTGCTCGAATACTGTTATGTCTGAGATTTTAAAACAGCATTTCATTACAATCGTACAGCAATTGATACATCGAAGCAATGTAGCTCCAAAATCTTATCTTTTACTGAAATGACTAGATAGTCCTTTTATTTCGTTGTAAATGTGCTTCTGAATGTGCCTCCAGATCTCGTATGTCCTGGACACGGAGGACTTCTTTATTCGTTTGGGACGAAAACGGGGTAATAAATTAGGACAAAGATCTTCATACAATAACCAAGCAAGGGTCCAACGGTTTCACAAGTTTATGGATGCCTCTCTATAATATATGCCATGAGGTATGTATAACTTTTCTATTTTGACATGGAGTTTAAACCAAAGGGAGATACTGAATTGAAACTATCTCTCTTTTGCTCCAGCAGTTTATTCATTTACTTCTCGACTAAAGCGAATAACCACAAAGGAAAGGAGCAGAAGCTTCTTACTTGGGGATTGAGATCATATTGTGGAATTGTTGCTCTGTATATAGAAGAGTTGGCCCATAAATGTCAATTGTAGAGTCGTCTTATGTTTATTTTATTGTATTTTCTGTGACTGGTAAAAGTATCCTCATTCCTATGACAGATTTCTTGCTGAGTTTTTGGCAGTAATATTCTGCTAGATCTCTTGTAAGAGATATAGGTGGGATATGGAGTAGTATGCTAATACCAGAATGTTATGTTTTAAGTTTAAACATGTTTTCTTTTAATTTTGTACAGAGTAGAAAGACTCTTTTATGTACTTTCAACCTCAGTTTTGGCAAATATAAAGTTGCCTCTCTTTTCCGTTTCTCCCATTTTGTCATATTGTCTGCATTTACTAATTTTGGTTTCGGTCTTGATTTGTGCTTGGAAATTGAATAGAGAATAACAGAGGAAATGAGCCCATTTTGTTTGTTTCTTTTGGCCTATAAAATTATGCAGCTTCCATCTTGTCTACTAGGACATGAATTAATATACCCTGAGAATTGGTAATATTGGTGTCCTATTTAAATTCATTTTACCAAATATTGGAAGTGCTTGTAGCTGTCAAATTAGGGATATTAATTACTAGCTATGCATGGTGCCCTGGGTAGGAATATTTTTTGTTGGAAAAATTATCATATTGTCTCGTCTTTTGAAGGAAAAAACGAAATAATTTCTCATTATTACGTGATGATTTTACCTAGGGTTGGCATAATGGGTCTGGACCCAATGGGCCGGCAGTGACCCGCCCAGACCCATTAAGACCCAACCCATTAGTGAACATAATTATTGGGTTGGGTTGGGTCTGGACACACATTAAATTTAAGAGGTCTTAACCGGGCCTTTAACGGGTCTTTAACGGGTCTAAAAAATTAAAAGCCAAGCCCTACAATTGAACTCCTTCTCCTCTGCACAAAACAGCCGCTTCTTCATCTCTCTCAGTCTCTTTCGGTTTTTCCAGTCTCCACGACAAATCTCCGTCGTGTCTCTCTCTGCCCCCACCGCCGGACCGTCGGAATTGATGGAACCCACCACCGGACCGCCGGATTTCATGGAAGGTAAGTTTATGTAATTTTTTCTTAAATTTTGTCCCCAGTATTATGCACCTATTGGGCTAATATTAGAAATTAAATTGGAAGAGAAATAGTGCGTATGTATGTGTATATCAAACTAGATAAAAGAGAATCAGATCATTTAATTTTAAGATAAGTAACATTTGTACCCACGGCTTAGAATTTGAAAATTAATTTATGGGTAATCAAAACAAAAAAAAAAAACCAGACCCATTTAACTTTTGAAGAAGAAGAAGGAAAAAAAAAAAAAAACCGGGCCGGCCCGACCCGGCCCGACCCAGACCCGTTTGAGACCCGACCCATTTAAGGCCCGGCCCGTTTACAACCCATTTTTTTAGACCCGAACCCGGCCCGACCCATTTAGCCCAAGCCCGAACCCGACCCGACCCGCCCGTTTGCCATCCCTAATTTTACCTTTAACAGATGGAATAACGGCCAAATGCAATGCATATTGTTCATCCAATTATTTGATGGTGTCATGAACATTACAACTAATCTTTAAATTGTGGTATTAAATACATATTTACGTATCCAATAACACCAATGTTGCTACATGACCAATTATATGGTTCCGAATATATAAGTTTTTAAATATCTTTCTTTGTTTACAAAGTCATTTGGTCATGTTTAATACTAAATTTATGGCAAACTTTTGGGCACCAACACTGAACTTTGGCAAAAGAATTGAGAAGACGATTTCAGCAAGCACGGGCCATGCTCTTGTACATACCATACACAGTAACTACCACAATACTTGTCACTCAAGTTCTTAGGAAAAGACATCATATGTTCCATAACAATATGGGGTGCCGAAACCGCAATAAATTAGGGTAGAGTCGAATAATTAAATTCATACGAAATCGAAAAAGTAAACTCTTCTCCTTTGGAGAGCTCGAACGTGAATATCCAGATCATCATCCCAACAACGACAATTAATAGTAACACTTCCCAGAAGAAGTTATCAATATTCTCATTTTATCTTTTGCATGAGAAGAAGTTACCAAAAGCATGTGTTACAATATGATGAATGTAGCAAATGAATTCACCAATTTCTGTTTTTTCAATGTTTTGTTGTGAATTTCTGAGGAATAGCCAGATGAGATGCAATTTATAATGAAGGAAGCCTATGTAAATATGTTTAGTAATGATCAGGACACCTATATTGGAACCATTGTCTAAAAGTAAAAGTAATATTGTGCATGCAAAATCAACTACACATATTCCCACTTCTCTAGCCATTTGACATGTCCTTCTTTAAGACGATATATAGGTATGATTATGATATGTTTGGATAATGCATGTAAATGGAAATACGATAACAAACTCAATTCAATAATTCCTATATCATGTAGATTTAAACTACTATTTTTTCATCTTCATTTACTGAGATTTTAATTTGTATAAAAAACCTTTTTTTAACTTCGATAACTATTTTATATTAGTGTTTTGAACAACTTTGGCATGATTCAACTGAAAATAGACTTATTTTGCACTTTGCACTCTAATTTTTTCTTAATATCATGTTTTTTTTTTCAATATGAACCTTGCTTATTTTTCTGGTCATTTGGCTCACCGTGGAAGGGTGCTTTAGTCAATTTACGTTAAGTATAACCTCTCATTCCTCTAACGAACAACATCGTATGTAAGATGTAAGATTTGTGAGTTAGGATAAACTTGACAAATTACCCAATAAGTACCAGAAATATTTTTAGTTTTAATTAGAGTGGGGTTGTGATGTTTTTGTACTTGAGAACATCACACGGGACTTCATTTCACTCCAACTTCAAATCCAAGGGTTTTTTTGTACTTTGCACCCTTGAAACATACTCCGAAACTTAGATTTAGCATTTTGCATTCTCGAAATATGAAAAATGCAGCAATTTACACCCTCTTACCCTCTTTTATTTTTAGACAAAAATTCAAAGGCAAAATAAGTAATTCAATTGCAAATTTTTGGCATTTTACACCCTCAAAACTTGAGAAATTTGCACTTTGCACCCTCAAAATAAAATTAGCACTTAACACTCTCTACTTAAGAACAAATCAGCAATTTGCTTCCCAATACATAATAAATAGGCAATTTGCATCCCTAAACACAAAATTAACACTTAATTCTAAAATTTAAAAAAAACCTCAAACCCCTCGCTTTTTCGTCAAAGTTGACAATCGCGGTGAAAAAACTCTAAAGTAAACTAGGTAATTCATTTTTTCCTTAACTTTTGCAAAATACAATTATAAATACTAAAATACTCATTTCTCTCTCCATCTTTCTTTTCATCACTATACATATCCATAAATAACTAAATAAAGTACAACTAAACTTCTCGAAAACCCATTATCTACTTTATAATATCAAAGACTCATAAATAATTACTTATTTTGCCTAAGATTTTTTCACCTCAATGTTCAACTTTGCCCAAAAAAACAAGAGGTTTAAGTTTTTATTAGTTTGAGGGTGATAAGTGTTAATTTTGTATTTCGAGGCACAAAGTATCCATTTATTGTGTTGTGAGGGTGCTAAGTTGCTGATTTGTTCTTAATTAGAGTGTGTTAAGTTGCTAATTTTATTTTAGGAATATAAAGTGCTAAATATTTACAATTGAATTACCTAGTTTGCCCTTGAGTTTTTCCTGAAAATAAAAAAGGATGCAAAATGCTGTATTTTTCATATTTTGAGGATACAAAGTGCTAGATCTAAGTTTTCAGGGATCAAAGTGCCTATTTCCATATTTTGAGGGTGCAAAGTAAAAAAACCCCAAATCCAAAGCAAGAACGACACATTTTTACTGAACGTTGTGATGTTTCCGGGGCATGGAAGCAATTTAAGTGGATTTCTTCAAGATTTTAACGGAAAACTTTGTAGGAAAATAATCAATTTTACTATTTGGACAAAAGAAAAATTATGAGGATGATATTAACGGAAATGTACTAGAATAGCCTTTCTACGACAAATCAAATGGCTTGAAAGAGAAAGCAATGTCCAATATGCTGATAAAATTTTGAGGGCACAAAGTGAAATTATGCCAAACAACTGTTTAAAGATTTTAATAGCACTTTACTCCCAGGAAATAGACACCCCAGATGACTAATCGTTGGGGAATTGATGTTTTAAGGGGCAATGTAAGTGGAATCTTGTTAATTTTTTATAAGAAACTCATTTTACTATTGGGGATGGATTCCTAATGAATGTTGTTCGTGTTCGCATTGTAGGGGGTCAAATCAACCAAGTAGTTCAACATTCAAGCTAAATATATAAATCAATCTCAGAAGTTCAGCAGCATCAGCTCCTTCAAATTTGCAAAAGCAAAAGACGAAAAAAGTAAAAATCCAATTTTGTAAGCTCAATATGATTGATTGTGTAGCATCATTTACTGAACCTCATGTTACAAGAAAAAACAAAGAGGTTCACCCAAAAATCATGCACATTTTGTATTCCTGATTCACATAGAGATGCTTCAACAAACAAAGCCTCTCGCCTCATTGTTTCATCAGGTTATACATACTATACTATACTAAAAAAGTAGAAACATTCTTATTATTATTATTCAAAAAAAGCAATCAAGTAGTAAAGGGCATCAGTTTTAAAAAGCTCGATTTTTTGTTGCTTCATGTTTTTGATAAAAGCACAATTTCAGATTTCTCATCATCTGCCCAAATAAATTTGATACAATTAATTGTTGATGAACAATAATAATTGTTTAGAAAACTAGGACAAGGAACGTGGAAGTTTTACTTGTCCTCAAATAAATTCATCATTCAGTGTAGGCCTCTGTCTGAACCAAATGGTGACTAACAGCATCATTCGATTATTCGAAGGCCATACGAAAACAATACAGAAAAAATTAAATAGATGATAAATGTTTAAGGCTGATTTGTAGGACAGTTTATGGATATTTATAAAAAGCAGTCCCGTTCAAAAAAGGCCAAACAATTCAGATCCACAACAGATCTGAATTTTAGTGTTGGCCTCCTAACTAAGCCAGCTACGAAATTAGCATAAAAAGCTCTTCATATGGCTACTCAAAGAGGCACCAACGGAAAAATTCAACTGAAAAACATATATACATATAATTATAAACCAAATATAAATCAGGGAGCTCAACAACAATGATAAATAGAATGAGAGATGGAGGAGATAATTCACGGATTGGGATTCAATAATAAAGGGGATTTGATAGCTGCTTATAAACACAACACTAAGAAGAAGAAGAAGAAGAAAGGGATTAGGGTTTTTGTTTTATGGGCTTTGGGATGTTATGGGCATAAGGCCCAAAGTGTGCTTTCCCGATTTCGTTTGAACTTTAGTTTTGGTCATACTGAAATTATTTTAAAGGAAAAAATTGGCCCACTTTGTGAATACATCTAACCCATGTTTTCAGTCTGCTTTTTTCCCCCATTGTAATCAAGCCCTAATTTCTCTCCTCATATGATATGACAAGCACTATATTATCTATTTACCTTCGTTTCTAATTAAGGTTGTATATCAACCGGATTAGGAATGATCCGACATTTTATTCAAGTTTAGTTTTAAATTTATCGAACTTAAATTTGTGTTTGAACTTCGTTAATTTATTTAAATTAACAAATCAAAATCGAGCGAGTTTTTACTAGTCAAGCTATAATAAAATATTGAGTAGCTTAATAATTTTATATGCATTTATTAATTTTTAGTTTATCAAATTAAATTTCAAATATTATCAACAAAAACTATTATTCAAATTTATTTAATAATATAATGGATTGATCTCGGACAAATTTTTATCAAATAAGAGTACTTTGTTTGATTTAGAGTAGAATGAAATTCAATTTCGTTATACCTCCACGTCCTTGTAATTTAAAATGAAAGCTTTACATAGAATCAACATACCATACACTAATTTTAATTTACATTACCGAATCTTTTCATCTATTGCCACTGCTACACTTGATCAATTACTCCAAGAAGAAAAACATTTTTGGGTATGTACAAAAGCAACCTATTTGCAAATTCAGCATACCCTGATTCAGAAATGTGCAAAACAAATACTGCCTTTTCAGGGCATGTCTTGCCATGCACAAATCATTCATTCTGGATTACAATCAGACACTTTGACTTCTAACATGCTCATTAATCTGTACTCCAAATGTGGGCTGTTAGACTATGCACGGAACGTGTTTGATAAAATGCGTGTCAGAAGTGTGGTTTCTTGGAACACCTTGATTGGTGCATACACTCAAAATGGGAATGGAGAATTGGCTCTAAAACTCTTTGTGTGGATGTTAAGAGAAGGTTCTGAATTCAGTGAGTTTGCTTTATCTAGTGTGCTGTGTGCTTGTGCAACCAAGGTTTTAGCTGTTGAGAGCAAACAGTTACATGCTTTTGCTACTAAGACATCGATGGATTCCAATGCGTTTGTAGGAACTGCTTTGGTTGATGTTTATGCAAAGTGCCATGTAATTAAGGATGCTTTTGAGGTATTTGAATCCATGCCAGAAAAGAGTGATGTGACATGGAGTTCGATGATGTCTGGGTTTGTGGAAAACGAGCTTTACGAGGAGGCGTTAATTTTATTCCGAAGAGCACAAAGAACTGATGTGAAAACTAATATGTTCATTATTTCCTCGGTTCTGTGTGCTTGTGCTTCTTTGGCTGCATTAATAGAAGGGAACCAAGTTCATGGTGTTGTGTTTAAAACTGGTTTTGGTGCAAATGCGTACATTGTTTCTGCTCTGGTAGACGTTTATGCAAAATGTGGAAGCATTAGAGACTCTCATTCTGTGTTTGCTAATGCAGAGGAGAAGAATGTTGTGCTATGGAATACAATGATTTCGGGTTTTGCTAGACATGCTAGATCTTTAGAGGCTATGATACTATTCGAAAAAATGCAGCAAATGTTTTTGTACCCAAATGAAGTAACTTATGTTTCTATTTTATCTGCATGCGCTCATATGGGTTTGGCTGAGAATGGTCGTAAGTATTTTAACATGATGAAAGAAGAACATAACTTGTTGCCCAATGTCTTTCATTACTCCTGCATGGTTGATATTCTTGGCAGGACAGGGCAAATTGATGAAGCTAAAGATTTAATAGATAAAATGCCATTTGAAGCTACTGCCTCCATGTGGGGCTCGCTTTTAGGTTCTTGTAGGGTGTATCGTAATGTTGAGTTGGGTGAAATTGCAGCCAAAAAGTTGTTTGAGATCGAACCTAACAATGCCGGAAATCATGTTTTATTATCCAACATATATGCTGCTAACGGAAGGTGGGATGATGTGGCAGCTTCTAGGAAGCTTCTTAAAGAGAGTGAAGCTAAGAAGGAGAGGGGCAAGAGTTGGATTGAAATTAAAGATAAAGTTCACTCTTTTATGGTTGGGGAGAGCACTCATCCGAGGATTGCGGAGATATATTCAAGATTGGATAAGTTGTTTAAAGAGATGCATGAGATGGGTTTTAGAGGTGAAATTGAACATGATTTGCATGATGTTGAAGTGAGTTACAAAAAGGAACTGCTCAAGCACCATAGTGAGAAGCTAGCATTTACTTTTGGGTTGATGTGCTTACCTTCTCATGCACCAATAAGGATCATGAAGAATCTAAGGATCTGTGGGGATTGCCATTCTTTTATGAAAGTTGCTTCGAGTATCACAAATAGGGAAATTATTGTTAGGGACAATAATCGGTTTCACCATTTTAGAGAAGGATATTGTTCATGTGGTGATTTTTGGTGATATTATTGATATTTCTGTTATATTATACTACAAGCTTGGGATTTGCAGAGAAATTTTCCCTTAGGCCATCTCAAGGTCAAGTGAAGGGGTGACAAAATTACCATTATCTTCAACGTCTTAATTATGACATATGGACGAGTGAGTCTAAGCCAGTCAAATTAGTGTCGGAATATCTGTAAATTTTAACCTAATTCTTAGTCTTTTCAAAGTTTTGAAAGATAGTATTCTTATGTTTTCTACACTATGAACAATTATAGCATTGTGTTGAAATTATTCTTTGAAATTATACTGAGGACAGACACACCCACCTCTGCTATTTTCTGAATTATGAATACCATTTTCATACTGAGCAATCCGCTTTTTAGTTTTGTGCAAAATCCTATATCCGAGAATGCACGTGTGAACTCCTTAGTTGATCATAGATGTGCGGATATTAATGCTTGTGTGATGAGTTAATATTTGCTTTTCTTGTCTACTGTTGATATCTACATTGTATATTAACTATATATGGTGCTATTGGTTGTTAGAAATGCGATCGAAGAAACAACTATATTTCACCTTGTTAAAGGCAGTTCTTCAGATATGCCTATGGGGTTCAGTAATCAGTATAATATGAATTCTAATAAGAAATATAAAGGATTGTGATGCAACCTAGCTATACATTTGGGCTGATGTTTTTCCTGTTTATATGTTCATATTACATTACCAATAAGCCTGTTTTGCACTATAGTTTTAGAGTATGCTCCATGAGCACTTGTCCATTAGAATTAACTTGCTCCACTATTCTCATTTTACTACTATGCTATTTTTGTTCTAGGATTCGAAATGCCATTTGCTTCTGTTGAGAACAGTGGGAAGTGTTACAATGGGAAATTCTATCTCGAATTGGGTTTAATCGTACTCAAAGTAACTAATTAATACGTTTATTTTGTGATTGGAATGATCGATCACAAAGCAAGTGGAATACACTTAGCTTTGTGGTTGATACGTTTGATCGAATTAGGTCTGGACAAGAATTTCCCGTGTTACAACTTATAAGAGTGAACATGAAGGCAAGGTAAGTTTTTGTTTTAGCTTTGTGATTTCACATTTATGTTTGTGTTTGCCGTAAATGAAAAAGGAGCACGGTCGTTTTTCAGAAGTTGATATGAAGGGAATTCAAAATCAAAAGATACTGACATTCCCACGCATGTTATAATAATAATAATAATAATAATAATAATAATAATACTTGATAGATTTACTATGATATTTATGTAAAATATTCTTTCCGCTCTGCCATTTCCCACCGTCCATGGGATATTTTCTCCCATAATTTAAAAAAAATGATTAGAAAACATGGATGTGTGCGCTGCCACATGCGATAAAATGCTATGATAGATTTAATTTTCTAAAAGGAATGTCTTCCCTGCAGCTGTATACTAAGAGGCATCATGGAAACAACGTTAATATCTCGAATTGAATTTAAATTTTGTTTCTAGGGTATGTTTAAACATTGAAATATTTTGATCACGTCATATTTTTTATTTTATTTTTTGAAAAATTACTAATTGAAAAAAATAAGATTATAATGACGAACAAAAAGTTTCATAGTTATAATTTATTCTTATTTTCTTGATAAAAATAGAAACATTTCGATACATTTGATATATGATCAACCCAAAATTAATGGTATAATAATACTAATATAATTAAATTCTTATGCGGCTTTGTACACTTCACGTGGTCATATCACATGTGGTCAATGATGCCTGAACCAAACATTTTCATACACGTTCAGGTCTCCAACATTCAATATGAACTTTCCTTGTATTGTATACAATTCTCAATTTCTCATTCATTCATCAAAAACGCGTCCCGTTACAGAGTTTTTCACCAAATCACCCCGTACAAAAGTCTATATGTAATGTGAAGAAAGTCTATTCTTGGCATTAGAAACTCAAGTTACTCAACACAAATTCTTCCTCTTGAAAAGGTCATCATCAAATCTGACCACAACCATGATGTCTTGTCCTAAAATATATTCCTTCATTGTCTTAATAATCATTTCTCTTCTTCTATCTTCTGCAAACGCAATTCGTTCATTTCCACAAAAATATTATTTTTCAGAATACAATGAAGCCCCAAACTATATAAATCAAAATAAATGTCAAAACCCATTAAAAGGTTCATCAATTTCTGTATGTAATCCATCTCTAATTCATGTAACAATGACTCTTGATTCAAAATACTTGAGAGGCTCAATTGCATCAGTCCATTCAATTCTCAAACACGCTTCTTGCCCACAAAACATATTCGTACATTTCATTGTATCTACTTCTTCCACTTCATCAAACCTTGGAAATATCATAAAATCCACTTTCCCAAATTTGAACTTCCAAATCTACCCCTTCAAAGACGAGGTCAAAGTCAAAGAGTTAATATCCTCTACAATTCGTCCAGCATTAGAGGACCCATTAAACTATGCTAGAATTTACTTGGGTCAAATTCTTGATCCATGTGTAACCCGGGTGGTTTACATAGATTCGGATACTATAGTTGTGGATGATATTCAAGAACTGTTTTTTACAACGTTAACCGGGTCGAAAGTGATCGGGGCTCCGGAATACTGTCAAGTAAATTTGACCAAGTATTTCAATGACCCGTTTTGGTCCGACCCGATTCTTTCAAGTGTTTTTGAAGGAAAGAAAGCTTGTTATTTTAACACAGGGGTTATGGTTATGGATTTGGGGAAATGGAGGGAGAGAGATTATACAATGGAAATTGAGAAATGGATGGAAATACAAAAGGAGAAGAGGATTTATGAATTGGGTTCTCTTCCACCATTTTTGTTGGTTTTTGGTGGAGAAATTGAGGGCATTGATCATAGGTGGAATCAACATGGTCTAGGTGGGGATAATGTAGTGAATAGTTGCCGGAGATTGCATCCGGGTCGGGTCAGTTTGTTGCATTGGAGTGGGAAAGGGAAGCCTTGGGTGAGGTTAGATCAGGGTAGGCCCTGTCCTGTGGACTATTTGTGGGTACCTTATGATCTGCATAGGGTACAAGGATTTAATTCACTATAAAATCATTCTTTTATTTTTTTTTGAGCAATTCTTTTGTAAATGAAAATTGAAATTAGACAGACTTTGTATATATTGTTAATGGCATTTCTTGTAGAATCGAGGATTTTGAAGATCCCATGTACGTACGAGGCTTTGTTTTGGCATATTTTGAAGAAAAATGTATTTAACATTTTTATTTTGCTTTATTACATTTTTCGTAATACTTGATCTTTAAATGTTCAAAATGCGGTCCACATTTGAGATCTATTTAATTAGAGCAAAAGACAAAAACATTCCCTATGTTTTGTCTAACTCCCAAAAACTCCCATGTGTTATTTTAAATATAAAAAAAAAATCTTGTATTTGATTTTAAATACCACATTCGACTCATGGTATATACTTATAATGTTATTTTTGACTTTTGGTGGAATGACAAGATTATTCCTATGTGTTTGTTTTTTTAAAATTTATTTATTCTTTTTGAAAAAACAAGTATAGGCATAAAAATCAAAGACAGGGGGGTTTTGAGATTTAAAATAACACATAGGGGGGTTTTCGGAAGTTAAACAAAATATAGGGGTGTTTTTATCTTTCAATGTCAGGGATAAAATTGTCATATCAAAAAAAAATGTGAACAAATAATTACAATTTTGGCGTTTGAAACACACTCTTTTTTTTGGGGGTATATTTGGCACTTATTTAAAATAATAGGGGTTTTTTTGGAAATTAAAATAACACAGGAGGGTTTTTTGGAGTTAGACAAAGCATAAGGGGTGTTTTTGTCTTTTTCTCTTTTTTCGGATCCAATAAAATTGCAACTTTTTAAATTTAAACCAATATTTTTTTTCTAAAACCGATTTGTTAAATTTACGATTTTCTTTAATTTAGCACACATGCTTAAACTTTAACTAGTGGTCATGTTTTTAGATAGAAATATGTAAAAATAAAATTGTGAATGAATTATTATTGACTTTTATCTTCTTAAACTGATCGGTAAAATATTATCAATTTTACTTATTTTAATAAAATATTATGTATATATATATTTTTTCTTTTTATTTATCATCGGATACGGATCTTTAACGAAACGGATTGACCTACATCCATATCTGCTCCATATATTCTGGATTACGAATCTTTGTAATCGAATCAGATCCACGGATAAAAATCCTTTCAAGTTGAGTCATAATCAAATCAAATTCGGTTAAAATCTCATAAAATGATCTAGTAAAGAAGCCCATTCTTTTAATGCCAAGAATGTGTCTCATTAGATTAAACAGTAGTCATAATATTTCTGATAATTTAAAATTATATATATACCAACCCCGATGTATAACACTTTGTAATAGTAAAAGATAAGTAGCTTTGAAAGTAACTTGTTTAAATTCCCAACATTGTTGTCTTAATTGCTAATGCAAATTCATAAATAACATTTTCAAGTGAAATTTTAGTCAAAGTATTAATGTTTGGAAAGAATGATTTTCATAAACAAATATACAGAATGAATGTTTGGAAAGAAAATAATGTAATTTTTTTTTTTAGTTTAATGTTTCAGTTTAGTTAATTTTTTGTTTTTCAAAAGCATAAATTTTATTAATATTTAACCACTTATTTATAAGAATACCATTACAGTTTTGGTTTAAATAAATTTAAATAAATTTTTTAATAATTAATTTTAATTTTTTTTATACAAGTAGATTCATATACTATTTCTCTTAGTTTAAAATATATAATAGGTGTAATTAAAAATTCACAATTTTTTTAAATATACCAATTGAGTGTAAGATAACTATCTTTGCAATTATAGAGACTTTACAATGCCAAGCACTAGTGGTTAACGCGTAATATTAGATAATAGTTGAAAAAAACTTGTTAGATAATATTTTTAAAATATCCTTATAATTTACACTGAAAAATATGGTCATAGTTATTAACGTCAAATCATATATATTATGTGTAAAATTGTATGCATATTTTGTTGTCAACATGCATATATTTTTTGTGTCAATACTAGATGATTAGAAAATTCGAGTTCAACTCAATTTGACAACACTCATTCGATTACAAGAAAACATGTTCGCACATATTTTATGACAGATCACTCTTTTGAGGATTGTGAATGTGTCCGTTCAATTAGTGTTATTCAGTCATTAATTCAATTCAATGCATGTTAAATGTTGAAAAATATTTTTGCTCCTAAAAAACGATATGCAATTAAAACATTAACTAGGTTACAAACAACCTATTATTATTTTTTCTGAAAACTTAAGCAATTGATTACAATTATTCAATATTTGCTTATCCAACTCTTGGGGATAGTTACAAATTCTATGATCATCAAGGTAGAGATACACACGATTGCAACAAAAGTAATGATCTATGAACCCATCCGGACGTACATAAATGACAGTAACATATGGATTATATGCCTTTATTGTAGCCTTGCATTTTGAAGCCTCAACCCCCACTAATTCAGGCCATAGGGTTTTGAATCCTGCAATAAAAATATTCGATTATATATAACTTAATTACAAATCTTACTTTGAAAACATAAATCTTAGTTCCGAGAATTAAAAAAAAAAAAAAGATTAATGGCAATTTACTCTCTGTGATTATCATAATGTTCAATTTAAAAGAGCAATTTACCCAACCCCCTATGATTTTTAAAAATGATTCGCACTGCCTCCCTAGAAATTTTAAGACTTCAGAAAAAAATTAATCAATTGACAAAAAATGAACTGAAAAACACTTGGCAATTTACCTCCCCGTGTTATTATAAATGTGGCAATTTATCTCCATGTATTAAATGTGGCATTTTACCACAATGTGTATTTTATGTGGACCATTTTACCCTCCAAAAGGGCAATTTGGTCTTTTTACACAATACATTTCACACCCACATTCATATTTGAGCGAATGAAATACACTCTCCAACTCAAGGAGGTAATTGCTCTTTTTTAAATAACAAGGTGTAAATTGCTCTTTTTCAAATCACAAGCGGGTAAATTGAATATTATGATAATCACAGGGGTCCGTAAATTGCCATCAGCCCTTAGAAAGAAAAAAAAAAAAAAACCCCTATCAAAAGTGGGTAAAATAATCTATATTAAACTAATTAAATATATCCACAAGGGTCGTTTTTATGTACATGTAAAAATAATATGTATTTCTTAACAAATTTAAGAAACAATAAGGACACAATAAAATTTACATAGTTATTGAAATTCATATATATGTAGAAAGATTGATTGATTGATTATGTTCACCCTCATATTTGCAGCTATTATCCCGAGCACAAGGTGGATAGTGAATTAGAGACGGCCGACCCATGTCTTTCTATTGTTTAGCAATTGTATACTTTTTAATTATGTAAAATGAACCTATATTTGACTAGTTTAAATACACATCTAGAAAAAAAAAATATAATGGTAGCAAGATAGATGTAAAGTGAATCTTCATGTCAAGATATTTATAATTCTCTACGAGATTTTATAAATTTTTATAATTTTCTTACATTTAAAATTGTAATATTATTTTTAAGTATTACTAACATATTAGTAATTAATGGACAAAAATAACAAATTAACCGATTTTTTTTAGATTCGTGATATCATTTTATAACATTTCATTCTAAAACTTTCTCTTAACAAAAGCAAATATTACAAGTATCATGAATATAGTTATAAAATTAAGGTATATTCACAAATATTACTTTTTACTTGTCGGAATCAATAAATAGATAAAATGTGAACGTATAATATTTCTGCTCTCGCTACTATCTTAGGGGTGTGCAACCGTACCAATTTTCAGTATATAGACTGGTGAGGTAATTTCGAGATTTGAAGCCTATGCCAAACCAAACTATTTGGTTCGATTACCAAACAATTCAATCCGCTATCAAAAATCGTGACGTTTATTTAGTTTTAAGTCGTCTTTGTAAAAAATTAGCTTGACTCAAACTTGTTGAATCTATATTACATTAACTGCTAAATTTAATGTATTATTGGAAAACTACAATATCATAAAAACAAAAATCCCAAAATACTAAGATTCAATAAAATAGAAAAACTTGTACTATCAATTAGCATATAATCTTTATGATTTGACACCAATAATATGAAAAATAATCACTTTTACGTAAATTAGCTCAACAGAGTTTACATAACAAACAAAAGGAGGATTTCAATAGAATGTGTATTGTTAATCATAAGTTAATTTGATAGGATAAATCTATTTTAATGTCGCGCTCCGATCATGTGTCCAACCTATCTGAACTAATACATGACCCATTAATGTTAATATTTGCCTCAACAATACCTGATCAATTAAGTATGGCACATGCATTATGCATGAATATATCTAGGACATTCTTTTAGCTTATATATGGTTCCAGAGTATTGAGTAGAACATTCTACATAGGTTTATAGGAAAGTCTATAGAACATCAGTTTAGCCACTAGATCAAGTTGATTTGCACCGTTTGTTTGACAATGTGGTCATATAAATAGGGCAATAACACATTTGAAAATTGTCCAAGTTTGTTGCATGATTATGACTCTACTTTTTTCAACATAAATCCTTAATTTCTAATATGGAATTTATGTACAAAAAAAATTATAATCTTTCAAATGGAAAAAACGGATATACATATACATTTACAAAATAAATTTTTTGATGCCCTTCATAGTCGAATTCCTAGGCAAGGGCCCATATTGCCTAGCTATAGGGTCGACCCGGTGTTAATATTTAGAATCTTGAATATATGAATATATGTGTATATGTATACTGTAGTGTATATTGAATTGAGAGAATATCTAATTTAAATGCTGAGTTTATTAATATGAAGAATCGTACAATGATCAGTCCAAAAACAGCTATAAATGGAGAAGATACTACAAGGGGTAAAACCGTAAATACAAAGATAAAATAACTAACTTAGGTTCGGATAAAACTGACGAGTTAGACCCGTGTACAAATAACCCGAACAAGAAATAAACCGAATTAATTATTTGCCCTAATTCCCAATTGAATCAATAGCTATTTCATCTTCTATTTTATCCTCTTTTCTTATTTCATCTCTTCTGCTGAAATCCTTCTCTGTTACCCCCCAACAAGCTAGAGCGTACAAATTCCTTACGCCCAGCTTGGATAAAATAAAATGAAATGGAACGCGAGGCAAGGGTTTTGTAAAGATATCAGCTAATTGGGCAGAGGACGAAATTGGTAGGATTTTCAGATGGTTTCTGGAGATATGTTCGCGAACGAAGTGGATATCCAGCTCAATGTGTTTGGTCCGTTCGCGGAAGATCGGATTATGAGCTAAATGGATGGCAGAAGTGTTGTCACAGAACACCACCGGAGGTAATTTGATGTTAACCTTTAAATCTTGTAGTAAATGTGACAACCATATGATTTCAGTAGTTATGGAAGCCATAGAACGATATTCAGCCTCGGCTGAAGATCGAGAAATTGTAGGTTGTCTCTTCGCCCTCCAGGAGATTAGAGAGTCTCCTGAAAAAGTACAGTAGCCAGACGTAGACCTCCTAGAGTCCAGGCAAGAGCCCCAATCTGAATCACAAAAACCAGTTAAGGACATATTGGATTGTTTAGGATAAAAGATGTGACGGCTCGGCTCCGCTGGCCCGTCGGATTACGGTCGAAAAATTATTGTTATTTTGAAAAAAAACATTAAATATATCGAAACTTTTTTTTAAGAAACAATAAATTAAAGGTTTTAAAGCGGAAGCGTTTAATCACAACATCTCAAAAATATTTGAACAAACTTAACCGAGAGAGATAAATAAGTAATTTATGAAAATCTTGTCTCTTTTGCCAAAATATAAATCATCTTTAATGAATCAAACATTCTAAGTAAGGTTTTAAACAAAATCTATAAAGAACATAAATCGAGAATAAATATATACTACTCTTCAAATACTAGGGTGGGACCTCAACCGTGATGATCTAACCGCAACCCGATTATTATTTTCCAGAGCACCTGAAACTGAAAAGAGTGAAACATAGAACTCATAAGTTGATCGTCCAACTTAGTGAGGCTATGTGCGAATTTGCATGGTGATGTGTGAATGCAACATATTATATAACATAAGCATGCTATCAAGCAAATAAACATATATTCAAGACGGAAGAAACACGGAATTCATATAACTAAGAATTGCTGATGCCGTCCTCCACTTACCCTCCATCCTCAGTCTGATAACCATCCAAACTCACCAAGTAAGGAGCGACCTTACTATCTGAAATGCATCGACATGTCTTTGCCGGAGTTCATCCTTATGCCCTAAGTGTTCCTCCCTACTTGGGTTGTAAGGCCAGGCCTACGGGTAACCTGACAATCCTGCCGGCCCTTGCCGACCAAGTTGCCATCGGGTCCATATACCAAACAAATAGGGCCCACACAAATCGGAAACAAACGAAAACACATAATCGGAGACAAACGGAAACATAACATATCAAACATATTTACCATATTATCAACATTTAACAACTTATAAGATGCAATTTTAGGTGTCATGATAGTTTAGTAAAATATATTTGCAATTAGTAGATTCGGATGTAGCATGTATCGGATTATCATGTTGATATACTTAGGATTTCATGCGAGTAATGTCGACATAACAAGTCCAATCTATTCGTGAAAACATGCAAGAGAAATTAGAATATAACACATGCTTAGACTCGACCACTAGCATATTAGACTGACACACAAATGAACACACAACGCTCACCTTTGTCGCTTAGTATAGCGACTAATACTCCACAAATGAAGCGTATCCAAAACCTGAGCAAGTACGTTTACTACTTAGAATATATCTAAAAACCTTACTAAAACGTAACTAATGAAAATCCTACACATGGATTTCATAAACTAACACATCGCACAAAAGTGTTTAAAATTTACGACATCAACTCCACTTAAAAGTTATTATTTTCACAACTCAAAATTCTAATTTCATAAAACAGTGCCAAAACAGCAAAATTTTCCCTTTATTTTCCAGATTTACAAAGCAGCCCCTAAACTTTTATAAACATCCATTTTTCCGAAAAATTTGGAAAAAATTTAAATCAAAATATCTTTAACTAAACTCATATCGAAAATCAAATAAAAGTATTAAGTATCTTGTTACTTCAAAAATTAAATCTTTAAAATCCCCAAGTTTAAAACTTTTCAAAAATACCCTCATAGTTTTCAAAAACTTAATAAAATCAACTCTCTTGAAAAATAATTCAGGATCCAAGCATCTAGGCAATATTTAAAAATAATCAAGCATATTTTTCACTATAAAACTGAGATTAAAAATAAGTTTTAATAACTTTTCACCAAACTAACAATGAGAAACAAAAAGTTCTTTAATAATAAATTTTCTTCGTAAAATTTTACAAATTTTCAATCTTAAAACTAAAATGAATAAACCACTACTTCAAATCAATAAATCAAGAGTTTATAAAAGAACCATCCCACTTATTTTGACAAAACAGTCATCATCAAATCTGACCACAACCATGATGTCTTGTCCCAAAATATATTCCTTCATTGTCTTAATAATCATTCCTCTTCTTCTATCTTCTGCAAACGCAATTCGTTCATTTCCACAAACATATTATTCAGAATACAATGAAGCCCCAAACTATATAAACCAAAATAAATGTCAAAACCCATTAAAAGGTTCATCAATTTCTGTATGTAATCCATCTCTAATTCATGTAACAATGACTCTTGATTCAAAATACTTGAGAGGTTCAATTGCATCAGTCCATTCAATTCTCAAACACGCTTCTTGCCCACAAAACATCTTCGTACATTTCATTGTATCTACTTCTTCCACTTCATCAAACCTTGGAAATATCATAAAATCTACTTTCCCAAATTTGAATTTCCAAATCTACCCCTTCTAAAACGAGGTCAAAGTCAAAGAGTTAATATCCTCTACAATTCGTCCAGCATTAGAGGACCCGTTAAACTATGCTAGAATTTACTTGGGTCAAATTCTTGATACATGTGTAACCCGGGTCATTTACATAGATTCGGATACTATAGTTGTGGATGATATTCAAGAACTGTTTTTTACAACGTTAACCGGGTCGAAAATGATCGGGGCTCCGGAATACTGTCAAGTAAATTTGACCAAGTATTTCAATGACCCGTTTTGGTCCGACCCGATTCTTTCAAGTGTTTTTGAAGGAAAGAAAGCTTGTTATTTTAACACAGGGGTTATGGTTATGGATTTGGGGAAATGGAGGGAGAGAGATTATACAATGGAAATTGAGAAATGGATGGAAATACAAAAGGAGAAGAGGATTTATGAATTGGGTTCTCTTCCACCATTTTTGTTGGTTTTTGGTGGAGAAATTGAGGGCATTGATCATAGGTGGAATCAACATGGTCTAGGTGGGGATAATGTAGTGAATAGTTGCCGGAGTTTGCATCCGGGTCGGGTCAGTTTGTTGCATTGGAGTGGGAAAGGGAAGCCTTGGGTGAGGTTAGATCAGGGTAGGCCCTGTCCTGTGGACTATTTGTGGGTACCTTATGATCTGCATAGGGCACAAGGCTTTAATTCACTATAAAATCATTCTTTTATTCTTTTTTGAGCAATTCTTTTGTAAATGAAAATTGAAATTAGACAGACTTTGTATATATTGTTAATGGCATTTCTTGTAGAATTGAGGATTTTGAAGATCCCATGTACGTACGAGGCTTTGTTTTTGGCATATTTTGAAGAAAAAATATATTTGAACATTTTTATTTTGCTTTATTTCATTTTTCGTAATACTTGATCTTTAAAGGTTCAAAATGCGGTCCACATTTGAGATTTATTTAATTACTTACACAATTATATGAATTTGAGAATCGAATTGGATTTGCTTGTATTAATCAAATTTGTTTATTATAAAAATAATATCAATATAAAAGTTCAGTTATTGTAAAGAGAATAATATTTGTGACACTAGAGTTTAGTGGATAATCGAGAAACAAATCACAAAATCAGAATTGTATTCTTTGACAAACTGCAACAAAATTCTTAAAAATGGGGAGTGATTTTGGCTCTAAGATGTGCTCTCCATCCCTTAAAAAAATCATGGGACGATATCAACTGAGTATCAAGCACCTAAATCATTTTTATTGGGAATCAAGAATGATTCCATGGAAAATCTGGAATTCAAAATTATAGCAATAATTGTCGATGTAACTTTTACTCAAGCATCGGATTAAAAAATGATCTCAAAGAAAATCAAGAATACAGATTATGGTCATTATTAAGTCAACAATAAACTACTCCCACATGGAAGAAAGTTAATGTAAATGACCATTTTATAATTAAGTTAATGATATTTATTAATTGCCGAGCCAAGTAGCATGGGCTTGTAACCAAGTGGGGCATTAAAGTGATGGAATATTGATGGAGGATTCTTGGCCCAATAGATTATGCTGACTTTCCTCTACTCTGAAATTGGTGTACCCCCAACTCATTATGAGTTGTTAAGCTTTCAACTCTTAAATCATACTTTAACTTCGAGTTTGGGTCAGTATCGGAGGGCCTAATGCCCATTAACATTACATATGGTTGCAATAGAGTGAAAGGTATATAGTCTGGTACACCTCCTTGAAGAATTCATCAATAAACCATCACTTTTTTTTTCTTTTCCCATTCTTTGTGGTCTTCATTAAATTTATGGATGTCAATGGAGTGATATTCGAATCCCATCAAAAAGATTTAGAATCAGAGTACATGGACCCAATATGATTTCATGATATTCGCTTTATGTCGATTGAAATAGTTAAATATAACAACTTATAATTGTTAATTTAGTTTTTTTAGAACCTTCCTTTGATTTGATTTCTCTTTTTTTTTTTTTTTTTTTTGGTACAAAGAAGCAAAGAAACAACTACAAAATATCTTCCATCACCAACTGAGAAATCTCCCCCGGAGCAACGTCCCAAATACACGTCTTGTTCTCCAATTCGTATCCCAGCTTCGCAAGAGCATCCGCACATTTATTGCCACTCCTTCTTGTGTGGATCACACGGCATTCCCAAGGTTTTCGAATATAAATTCGGCAGTCCTCTATAATTCTCCCCATCGGATGGTACTTCGTATCGGCATCTTTAATCATGTTTAAAACCACCTCTGAGTCGAGTTCGACTTCGATCCTATGGACTCTTCTCTCCCAAGCCAGCCTAAGCCCCTCCCTAGCCGCTAGAAGCTCGGCCATGTTGATTGAGATATCCCCAAAACTACACGAAAAACCGAAAATCCATTCTCCGCTTTCATTTCTAAGAAGGCCACCCCCTGCTGCGCGGTTCAAGGATGTGCGAACACTTCCATCCATATTCAATTTATGCCACCCTGACCCCGGTCTGATCCATCGAGTCACGATAGGAGTCCCCTTTTGGACAGCAGTTCTGAGATTATTTCCCCTCCCACCTGTCCCGGAAATCTTATTAAGATTATCCGCTAAACTTTTCGCAGCACAGCACACAATTCTCGTAGGGTCCCTTTTTCCTTGGAAAGAAAATTTATTCCTCGCCTTCCATATTGACCAAACAGTAGCCATAAAGATAATATGCCAAGGAACAGCCGGCAAAAGCGTATTAGCAAACTTACCATTCATCATGTTCTCTTTAATCCAAGTCTCCGGGGGCGTCTGAAAAAATTTGAGTGAATGAGTTGGTAAAATGACAAAGTCCCAAACCTCTTTCGCCCAAATACAGTCCCGAAGAACATGGATAATTGTCTCGGCCCCACCATTGCAACCGAGGCAGATATTATTATCAATGAGTTTCCGTTCAAACCGTAAAGCGTTTGTAGCCAAGCTGTTATGTAGGCATAGCCAAAAGAAGAGTCTAATTCTTTCCGAGCCTCGAAACTTCCACAACCACCTCCAATCCCCCACACCGCTTTGAACCGCACCCTCCATATCCAGCTCCAAGCAATCATAAGCCGATCGACACGTGAAGATACCGTTCGCTGTTCCCATCCAGATTCTTCGATCTCGCTGCTCATGAGCCAAAGGAATTGGGATATCCAGAATGATTCTCCACATACCATCAGGGATCTTCGTTCTCAACTCCGTCTTGTTCCAATACCCGTTGGTATCAATAATGTTTGCCACAGTCCAGTTTCTTTCTTCTTCGTGAATTTCTAACCCGACCATCTGCCCAATCGAATCTCTACCAACCCAAACATCATCCCAAAGTGAAATGCTTTTTCCGTCCCCTAATCTCCAACCAACATTATGCTTAACCGCTTGTAAGCTACGGACAATCCCTTTCCAAGTATACGAATCTGCCAATCGGATTTTATACTTCAACAAGTCTGAATCTTTCAAGTACTTATTCCTAAAGGTATCGCCCCAAAGTCGGTTTTCTCCATTCAAAGTTTTCCATCCCACTTTAGCCAGAAGCGCAATATTAGTGTTCCTTGCTTGTTTTATGCCCAAGCCACCATATTTCTTTTTCCTTGTAACCTTTTGCCACCCCACAAGATGAAGTTTGCGGTGTGAAACATCCGATGACCAAAGGAAGCTACGATTTAATTTATCAAGCTCATTGCAAGTAGTTGACGGTAGCCATGTAGATTGCATCACATGGTTGGGTATCGCTGCCGTAACCGATTTAATAAGGGTAGCTCTACCCGCAAGAGAGAGTAGTTTCGCCTTCCACGCCGACAGTTTACTTGCCACCCTGTCAATGACACCCCTAAATATGATGTTTCAATGGTGTGGGGGTGGGCAGAGGGCATTTGATCTTTAGTTTGAGACCCAATCTTTGTTTGACTCAAGAGAGTTGTGGGCCTCTTTAAATCTTTGCTTGGGTTTCCATTTCCCATCCGGCCATCCCAATTAAGTAGCCGCCACCAGTTTCTATGCAAAGAAACGGAATGCAGGGGCCTGTTTGTTCTGTCGCTTTCTGAAAAATCAAATAACCAAATTATTTGCTTTTAGCCTTTTAGAAGAAAAAATCACCCAACAACCAAGACTTAAAATAACGTTCATAATTTTTTTTAATTGGCATAAAATAACGGGCTTTTGGCACTTTGCACCCTGGAATTATAGGGTTTTGACACTTTGCATCCTAACTTAAAAGTTTTGGCACTTTGCACCCTGGAAATACAATTTAGTTGGCACTTTGCACCCTAGTGTGTGCTTTGAAGATAAAATTTATTGATTGAAGGGTATAATAGTTATTTTCGAAATTTTTTGGCACTTTGCACCCTAAAAGTATTGATTTTGACACTTTGCACTATGAAATATAGAATATTGGCACTTTGTACCCAATCAATACAATTTTTGGCATTTTCAACCCCAACTTAATATGATGATTTAAATAATGTAAATAACATACAATATAACAATGTGTTAGATATGTAAACGTGTATTTTCGATATAAAGTTAATAATCTAGAGGATATTTGAAAATAAAATGAAGATAATGTCTTTTCTTTAATCTAAAATTTACTGAAAGAAAATGTTGAAATAAGTTATTATAAAGTAAAATAAATTTAGAATAAAAAGTTTATGATTTTTTGTGCATTGAAATGACCATTTTATCTCTACATCGCCGACATTCATGAATTTTTTTTAAGAAAAATACATTAGGGTGCAAAATGTCATACAAATTATATTTTTAAGGTGCAGAGTGCCAAAAAATTTAAATCGGGGTGAAAAATGCTAATATTTTATAATTTTAGGGTGCAAAATGCCAATATTCTATATTTTAAGGGTGCAAAATCTATATTGCCAATGTGCAAAGTGAAAAAAAATAAAAAATAACTATTCTACTCTTATACCAACGATTTTTTTCAATAAACACACACTAGGGTGCAAAGTACCAAATATATTATATTTTCAAGGTGCAAAGTACCAAAAATTTTAAATCAGGGTGCAAAGTGCCAAAACCCTATAATTTCAGGGTGCAAAATGCCAAAAACCCTAAAATAACATATTTTTTGGCCTACTTCTTTTCTTTTCCTATGTACTAAATTTCTAAAATTGAACCCGCTATTCCTTTCATCTTTAACTATCCAATTATTTTTTTTACAAATACATAAAAATAAAAAAAACATTTAAAAAATTCTTCAAGTCTCTAAAAGCACCCTCAATTAACCCAACCAAACATGTCCCAAAACTTATATGGGCATGTTTGTTTGGCATTTTTTCAACTCTCAATTTTCTCAAAAGTTAAAAAAAAAAAAAAAAAAAAAAGCATTTTTTTTGTTTTTTAACAAAACTTACACAAAATCTTCTTTGATTTGGCATAAAATAACATACATGTTACACATTTTTTTATTATATAACAAACATGATTTAATATAAAGTCTTACACGTCTGACACCTACAACCTAACTCTTCCAAACAAATTACATCTACTTCATTTCTCAAACCACTCTCTCAAATTTTAAAAAATAACATTATATAAATTGAGGTTATTTCGCAAACTTACATTACTCTCTCAAACACCAAACAAACATATCTATTTATTGTGTATTTAAGATTACCTTTTAATGTATCATATTTATATTTCAAGAAGATAACTGTAAACAAGGGGGAAAAAAAAAAAAGGTCGCAGGCAGCCGCAAAATTTCTACTAATTCCACTCCAAAATAAAATACCACTACTATAAAATCAAACAAACGCCAAAGTTGAAAAATACTTATTAGGTATTTCTATCGAGCTTCCAAAAGACGCGTCTCTATATTCTCTTCCGACCGGTTCAATCATTCAGAAAATTCGTTTTCGCACAAACTGTGATCCCGTCTTTTCTGAATGGCTTCATCTGCATTTATGAGGCGATGGATGAGGCCCGAGGTTTATCCCTAGATCTTCTCTTCTTCTGTGTTTTCTATTACTATTTATGGTTTTTCCTATTTTTTCTCGTATAGTTGATCAGATCTGATTGATGTATGTATATTTTTAGGTATATCCTCTTTTTGCAACCGTCGGTTTGGCCGTCGGAATTTGCGGAATGCAATTGTTCCGCAATATTTCTACTAATCCTGAAGTCAGGTATTTGATTTACCTTTCATTTACTTCTTTTAGATTAGATTTTTGTACATACTATTGTTTGGTTAGGTATCTTAAATTGTTGAAAATTGTGTGTTTTTTTTATATTATTTTACCTATTTTATATATAAGAGCAATTTTATGTTATAAAATGGCTTAAGCTTAGTCCAGATCTAGAATTGTAACCAACTACAAATGGCATATGTTTTGTGATTGGTCGATTCCCTATGCCTTAAGCGGTATCATATTTGCAATGGTAATAATTTAGGTCGAGCAAGATTGAGTTTGAGCTAGAATTTTCTGTTCTGTATTTCACAACATTGCCTATTTGATGCATGCAATTCATTCATAACCTTATAGTTTAGGTTACAGGGTCTTAATTTATATCTACAAATTTCAATATCACACAAAATTTTCATTAGTCATTATATTGTGTTAAAGAACAAAACCAGAATATTAGGAGAAGAAAGTTTTAATGAACCGTAACATTACACATCCAAACAGATTATAACAAGGTAGGGGGAGTGTATGATCACCCCTACCTCAATACTAGTTGAAGTGGTAGAGTCCATAGCTATGTAAACCCATGTTTCTGATGTTGGCTCATGTTACCATCTCTTACAACTAGGATCATTATAGGGGATACCTTTTCTATTTTCACTAAGTTACATGTGAGATTTGCACCTCTTTTTTGTTGAAAGGGCCCCCTCTTTTTTGGTTCATCCTTTACTTTGGTGTACGGATGTGAATCGAGGAGGATTAGAATCAGAATGGTTGGTTGATTTTCTTAAATTGATTCTTGAAGTTTTATTTAGATGTCTGTGCTAAATAAATACACCATGTGTCATACACACTGAGCTAAGGGGCGGTTGAGCAACACAATCCCCAAATGGTTCCCGAGTGCTTGAAACAGAGTGCAGTCATCATATATCTTTTGTTTCACCTAATCCTATACAAATCAGAGTCCCTTATTTGGTTTAGTTTGCCACTGATGAACTTTATGCCTGCCTGTATTTGCAAAATGTAGGGTGACCAAGGAAAACAGAGCTGCTGGTATATTGGATAACTTTGCTGAAGGGGAGAAGTATGCTGAACATGCTCTAAGAAAGTTTGTTCGTAACAAGAGTCCAGAAATCATGCCATCCATTAACAACTTCTTCACTGATCCTAAATATTGATTTGCTAATGAATGTGATTCTTTTTAAAGATGGTACTGACAATTGAATTTCCACTTCTTTTCAATTATTGAGCCCAAAATATGCGGGACCTGATTCACAATGGTTTTGAATAATTGTATCAGATATTAATGTGAGCTTTCTATAACAAGCCATGATTCATCATAGATATGTTGTTTTCATTGTTTTGGTTTACATATCTTTATCTATAATTCTATATTATTAAGTCATTGCAGTCTCATTTGTTATATGTGATCATATGAAGTGTTGGTGTTTTTTTTTTTTTTTTTATAATTATGTGAAATGTTGGTTATTTTTTTTTTTTTATAATTATGTGAAATGTTGGTTATTTTTTTTTATTTTTTATAATTATGTGAAATGTTGGTTATTTTTTTTTTTTTTTTTTTTTTATAATTATGTGAAATGTTGGTTATTTGTACTGGGTTAGTGAAACTATTTTGGAAAATGTAAATTGCTTTATACTACTTAGTAATTTTAGGGGTGGTAGTTGGCAAATTACATCAGCATATACTCTCGCGGTAATTATTCTTGTGCTAGTAGTAATGTACTCCTGTTTCAATTTTTTTTTTTTATAAGTAAACTGGCATAAATAACCACTAAGTGCAATTAAAAGTGTCTACAAAGGGATAACCCCCATCACAAAAAATGGAAATAGGAAGAACAGAAAGCGAAATACAAGAAAACCACAACGATTGAGACACCCAAAAGGCAAGATTATGGGCAGCATAATTTGAGTTTCTTGGGATGTATTTAAATCTCCACTTAGGCCAACAAGCCCAAAAACGCCGAATTTCTTCAATATCAGCTTGAATTGCCCAATCCATAATAGCCTCACGGTTGTTGATTGCTTCGATAGCATTCATGCAGTCACTTTCAAAAATAACAAATTCCATCCTTTTTTTATCCGCCAACTTGCACGCCTCCAAACGACAAAAGCTTCGGCAGCCACAACATTCATGCAAGGCTTTTGTCTAGATTCAGCCCAAAGAATGGATCCATTGAAGTTTCGAAAAATCATGGCCATGGAAGAGTCTGCGACATCATGTTTAAAAGTAGCATCCATCGAAATTGAGATCCAACCTTTGGCGCCTTCCAACCCAAGCTAGGGGCAAGCGTCTTCTTAGCCAAAACCAAGGAGTTTTGTGCTTTGAAGTGGTCACAGGCGCGTCGTTCGATTAACTGAGCAAGCTCCTGCACATTAGCACAAACTTTATCATGAACAACAGTATTTCTGTTACGCCAAATAAGCTCAAAACAAACAGCAGTAAAAATAACAAACTCTTCCCTGACAACATTTGATGGAAAAGATTGAGAATTTCTATCCAAAATGGAGGCCATCCACTTATTTAAAGGCTCATGTTTAAGAGCAGTAGTCCGCAAGCACCACTTAGACGTGAACCAAACTGATTGGGCAAATGGACAGTGGAGGAAAATATGATCGATACTTTCCGGTTCTTTGTTACAAACAGGGCACTAAATCAGTTGGGTGGTAAGAAAAGCACTAAGTCTCTTCCGAGTAGGCAAGATCTCGTGGATGATTTTCCAAAGAAAAGTTTTGTGACGGTTGTGCAATTTTGCACTCCAAATATTCTTGAGTAGCAGTGAATGAGACTCCGAGAACGATGGGAATCTTCTTTCTTGACTTGAAATGTAGCAACTTTTTGTTGAGAATCGACCTGACTTGGAGGGGATCCACAAAAGTCGGGGTACATGGGGTGGGGAGATGCTAATTTTACGTATTTCATTGACCACTTCGTGAGAGAAGAGGTTATGAAGGACATTAACATTCCGATCACCCGTTTCACAAGATATGAGGTCGCGCACGAAACGAAAATCTTCAAGATTGGCCGTGTGATCTGGTTTTGGTTGCGGAGTGAATCCAAGAATAGTTGGTATCCAAGGATTAAGCCAAGTGAGCACATAAGAGTTTGTATAAATGGTATAACAGACCATACTTTTTTGGTGAGATATTTGCATTTTGAGATATCTCTCCAAATCCACGATGCGTCATTTGGTGGGTTACCCGAATCGAGCAGAGTCGTGTTCTTTAGATATTTTGCACTCAAAGTTTTGACCCAGAGGGTATCATGGTTTTCCACCACTTTCCATGAGAGTTTTGCAATGAGACTTCGGTTGAAATCTTCTGTTCTCCGAAAACTGAGTCCACCTGCAAACTTTGGAAGGCAGATGTTGTCCCAACATTTTAGGTTCAGTGAGTTTCCATTTTTATTCACCCCCCACCAAAAGGTCCTCATGATTTTATCAAGCAAGAGACACAATGACTTTGGAAGTAAATAGGTGGCCATAGGCCCATAGTATACATCGGTTGAGCTTGACAGACTGCTTTTATAAGAGTTCCTCTACTGGCTTGGGAGAGGTTGTGACTTTTCCATCCACTAAGACAGTTTTGCAAATGGACAGCCACTTCATTAAAAGCATGAGCGCGGGATTTAGGCTTACAAAAAGGGAGCCCAAGATGTTTGGTCTTATGATCACACTCCTTGAAATTAAATCTATTAGTGACCTCTTGAATGAAAGCAACATCAACATTTTTGCTATAATGCATGAATGATTTATCTGAGTTGATGCATTGTCCAGACCATAATGAAAATTTTGCAAGCGTATTGTGAATGGTCTCGACATCTTCTACAATAAATTACAACGTCATCAGCATAAAGTAGATGTGAAATAATGGGAGTTGAACGTGTAATTTTGATAAGGATCTCCTCTTTAACAATTAATCTAGAAAGGAGCTCCGAATAAATGATAAATAAATAGGGAGAATTCGGGTCACCTTGTCTAATACCCCGAGATGGGTGGATGAGCCCAAATGGGGCACCATTGATGAGAAAAGAGAAACTACACGTGGAAATACATTGACTGGTCCATTGGAGAAACTTACTACAAATCCCAACATTTTCAAGAATTGCAAGTAGGAGTTTCCACTCAACCCGATCATATGCTTTTGAGAGGTCGGCTTTGAAAGCAATAAAACCCTTTTTCCCTTTCTTTTTATGGAGATAGTGCATGATTTCATGGGAAATAATAGAGTTTTCGTAATATTTCGACCTTCAACAAAAGCCATTTGATAAGGTGAGACAATTTTTTGGAGGAGGGGTTTAAGCCTATTAGCAAGGATTTTAGATATAACTTTATAGGACACATTACACAAGCTAATAGGCCTAAATTGCTCCACCTTACAAGCATTTTCAGTTCTTGGGATCAAAGTGACAAAAGTATGATTTAGTGCTTTAAGTAGATAACCACTTTGGAAAAGATGTTGTTGTAATAGCCATACCTGTTGTGCCCCCAAAAAGATTTATAGAACAAATTAATCATTTTTCTATGGTAAAGTATCAAAAATATTTTCTTTCATGATTACTATCACTTTTGTCATGAGTTACTTTATCCATTTTCTTCTAACCTTTTCAATTTCATATAGGTGACTTTTAAGTTTCTCAACGGATAAAATTGAAAAAAATTGCATTGAAAATTAAATGTATCAATTAATTTGAAACATAAAAATTTGACAAATATGCCAATTAATTTGAAACGGAGGGAGTAGTCATATGCTTTATAACATGTTAAAATTGAATAAAAAATATGCAATTAAATTTGTAAGTATTATATATATATATATATATATCATGAAATAGAGCCGGGAAAATAATTAATCAAATCATACTTTGTTTTCTTAAAAATTGATGATTTATCTTTTTAGACTTAAAATAATAGAAAACATATAGTAGTATTTTGCTTTCTAAATGGCATGTGATTTAAGTTTCCTAAATATTTGTTTTTATCCACTGGATTGTGTATTTACAGCTCGGACCGATGAATGCAAAGGGTATAACTCCTCCCCAGTGATATGTCTTTAGTAGGATTCAAACTTTAGTCTTGCCTCTAGAGATCGCAAATCACTACCACTTGACCCAAAACAATATTAAGAGAACCATTCCCCCAAAAACAAAAATAAGTCCTTATTTTACTGCATGATGAGTCTCATTGCTATAATTTTACGAACACGATGAGATATGTGCAAATTATGATAAATATATAACATAAGAGTGTATGTGAATGTTTTAACTTCGTAATTGACAACCGGAAATTTAACTCAATCAGGAAGCTAAACCAGATATGCCAGCAGAATTTGATCTCAATTTCAAATAGATTTGGATGGTTAGCAAAATAACCAAGTAAAAATTGCAGTCATGAAGAATCATAATCCATTCAAAAGATTTGAATGAACAGCTATACTGGATTTAAGCAACTAGTTCTAGGGTGTTCGGGATTCTGGTCGTGCATCAAACCAGTGCATCAGAGGAGACAATTATACTTCAAGGCGAAAAATATGTATTAGGATTCAGGTTCTATCTGCTGTTTATCCTCAGCTTCAACATACCAGGACTTCCATGCTTCAGCATAATGATGAAAAAGATCACCAATAACTGCAAATTCACAAAATAACATTTTTCAGTCTTTTATAGATTCTTGAAAAGGCTCAATATACAATTATATCAAAATATATACAGATACAATATATTTGTCATTAAAGATAATATTTTAAAAGATTTGCACCTTGATTGGAATACTGAGGTCGATAAGTAGAAGAGAGATTCTCCCAATCCTGAATCTGCATCTCGTTTTTCTTTTCATGTGTGTTTGTCACATTTGGAGGAGCAAAGGGACCAAACACAAAATCATTTGAGCCATATTTCTGATGCTGATCAACTGACAACTGATCATTTACAATATTTTTGCATTTTCCCATAGTAGACTTATCATTTAATTTCCAGCCAGTAGAGGAACTAGTATGACATCTTTTAGCTACTGTATTAGTGATATCATTTCCGAATTCTCTTCTCTTAGAAGTTTTCACATCCAATGCAGAAGAAGATCCATGTCTGCAACTTTTCTCTAAGCCTATCCATCTAAATGCTGGTTTTCCACTCTCAGGATCGCGAGTCTGTAAAATTGTCAACAATTTCAATTCAAAAAAAAAATTCAGCTTGTTTGACTGTTGATGCAGGACAAGAATACAAAATGAAATTCTAAACTAAAGAATTATACCTATTATTCATCAATAAGGTTCATCTAAAGAAAAAAGGTCACAGTTACATAGGATCTACAAGAATGTTGATAAAAGATCAAAATTCACGAACAAATGCTGATTAGCGCAAGTAACTATTTACGGTTATCCATCTAAAATAAACTGATTTCATCATAAATTATCTACTACCATCTTGTTCCAATATTGGTTCTACATTGAAACAAACGAGCCTTTTTAATGAGTGTCATAGATGAATAAGTGAAAACATATTTGCAAGTTTTTAAAAAAAAATGCAACCTTTTCAATAAGTCCCATGGATGAAAACACATTTGCAATATCATACAAGCGTCTGACTTTTGCTGCAGAAACACATCCAAAGTAAAATAATCAGTAAGCTGAAAAGAACTTTATCCATATATAATTCACTATAAATATATTAAGTCCAAAGTATGATGATCACTGTTACTTCTCATAGCTGTTGTGTCATGGCTATGCCCTAGCAAAGTTAAAGCAGCTTGATCAAGTGATATTACCTCCACCTTAAAAGATAAACAAGGGAACCTGATCAAATTGATTGATTACGTTTACTAAAGATTTCCAAAACCCAAATAAGTTATAGGAATGCTACTAACATCAGAACAAAGGAAAAGCTTGACAAAATTCTGTGTCAGAAGCCCCAATGATTTTTCCCTTCTGTGTTCTACAAAATCACATGGAGAATATTCAATTCAAGTTAGTGTCCATGATTTGGAAATATAGATCACCACCCTACTCTCTCAACTTGCACTGATGCACGACGGCACTAAAACAAACACATTTTTAAATCTTAACAGAATAATTAAAAAGAAGAGAGGGAAGACATAAGGACCTTTCTCAGCTTCTGAACATTTCTCTTGCCAATCAGTTTTTGAGTTAGATGGTACTCCACATTCTTTCCAGTTTGAGACCTTGGAAAAGAAATCCATACATTCTTAGATGCAATGAGCAGAATATCAACTATTTATTAATTAAAGGTAGCAACAAGGTTCCTTAGCACGTTCTTCAGTGAGAACATCAACAATGGGAAAGAAACAGTTATGCCAGAGCCAAAGGAAAAAAATCAAATTTAATTATATACATTTGTAACATAGGTATCAAACTTTTCTTGCAATCCTTGTTCCTGCAAATCATATAGAGTAAACCAATGTCAGTATGCCACTAAGATTTAGAGACTGTATTCTGAAAATTCTTGTTTAGCGCATAGTCAATAAAAAAAAAAGACCACCTTAAGGACCTTCAAAGCCGCAGGAATCATATCAAAACCTTTCCAAGTATACTGATTCTTAGCCTTTCTCTGTAAAACCTGTAATCGTGTTCCTGCTCGTTCAGATTTTCTAAAACAATGGAATTCCTCAAATAAGAGATAGGCCTAAAAAAGGTTTACCCCAATGCTTTCCAGAATATTGACAATGTCATATATTCTTCGTCGCTCAACACCTAATAACAGAGTTAAATGCAAAAGATAAGTGTCCATAAAAAGCTGAAGCTTGAAAAGTCAATTACTTCCAATTTTATCACAATTTCAGAATTCCATTTGCACAATCATTCTCTTTGCATTTTCATTTATAACCAAATAACATGTCGCTAAAATCCAAGACAAAAAAACATGGACAATGAGAGGTTGGGATTGAAACCTAATTGAAGAGCTGCAGCGTCCAATCCGATGGACTCCACGCCATCACGGTTGTATAACCTCAAGAAACTGCACAAGATCAACTCAAAAACGCTACATATCATTAAATAAAAAGAAAAAGGTCATATTAAATTACAACAGGCGATGAAGAATTGAATTACTTGGAACATAAAAGGCCGAGAGATTTCTCCTTGCGACTGTAAAGAGGGTCTTTTGTTGTACGGGAATCACGAGACGCCATTCCAAGAAATGAATTATCGATAATCGATTTGGTTGTTTGGGAGAGGGATTATGGAGAAGGGGATTAGGGCTTTGGAGACTGAAGCGGGAATTTGAATTCAGACTGAAGCGCGGGGGATGACTCTTCTTGCCTTTTGCAGTTTCCATACCTTTTTCATTTCCTTTTTTACTCTTTTCTTGTATTTTTTTTTTTTTTTAATTATTTGAGGAAATTCTTGCGTGCAATTACATACTCCTACTTTGCAATTAATTCAATTATATGAAAGGGTTGAAATGAGATCTTAAAGTGTCAATTATCTTTAAATTTAAGAAATGAAAAAAAAATCATTGTCAATGTTGTATTGCATTTGCATGTAATGCATAAAATAATATTTTCTATTTATATTATGTTTCACGCAAAATGGGTAAAATTTGAATCTCACATTACACATTTGTAAGTTATGGAGTACTGTAATCTAAAATTAATATGGATTCACATAAACTTACAAGTACATGATTAATGTAATATGAATGTAATAATTGGTTAAAATATTTTAAATGTTGAAAACCAAAATAATTGTTGAATAATGTGTTCAACTTTATTAACGATTTTGTAGTGGTACTTGCCTACTTAGATAAAGTTGACTTTAGATACAAGATATATTTGTAATAAATTATAATTAAATCGAATTTGAATGTTCAATAAATCCAAATACATTTGAGATTTTAGACAACAAAATTCAATTGACTATTTGACTCCCCATATATTCTCCATATTTTTCTTTCAAAGAAAGAATCAATATTAGTTTTCTTCACTTCAAACTTAAAAAATATGAACTAATTTTTCTGGTTTGCACTTGTAAGGTAGTAGCTTAGTAGAGCTAATATCCGAGGGGATGGTTAATTACAAAGGGATTAATATCAAATATGCAAATGAGGAATATTTTGCAATGGGCAAAACATCACGAGACGAGACGAGACAATGCCTCGTCGCGTGAAAGGAAAAGGCCCTCCGACCGGGACATGAACGTCTTTTCTTGGACCAAACTTCCGAGATGGATAGTCATAGAGAGGTAGGAATTTCTCAAACGAACTGGACTCTTTCGTAACATTGGGACTCCATTGAAGAAAAAATGATAAATAAAATAAAACAATAAAAAAAAAATATATATTCAACAGCATCAGAAAAACCTCAAAAGGAGATTTTGGTCACTCCCTAGGTTCTGCAATCATCCCATAATAATCCAATACAGACAAAAAGATTCAACTACAATGAATTTAAAGTACATTAAAACCACAAAAATAGATCCTTAACACCACCCAAATATGTATAGATAGACAAGCAAAACGAACCCTTAAATCATCCGAAAAACTAGACGAAACTGAAATCTATTGATCAACTGTGCTGACTTCTTGCCACTCTCCATCAACTGCTTCTTTCCAAAGCGTGACATTATTGTCCCCAGAGGCGACGGCCAACAAATTTCCAGTCAAGGACCAAGAGACTCTCCAAACAGGACCCTTAAAGTCCTTCAAAACCTTACCTTCCCACTGATCACCTTCCTTAGCCACGGTCCATATCACAACCGTGCCATCTTGAGAAGCACTCGCGATAGTCGACTTAGGAAGCCCCAAATTTGGTGCCCATGCAACATCTCTAACCCAATCAGAATGCATTTGAAGGGCAGGGAAGCAGTCCATTTTCCAGTTTCCGTTATAAAGCTTCCATACTTTCACCGTGTTATCACAGCCACCTGAAGCAAGCTTCTGAACCGGTTCCAATACTCCAGAACCGACTAACGCACCTGGAGCCATTGAAGGGGCCCACGTAACTGAAGTCACCCCAACAGGGTGTGCTTGATCTATTCTTGTAGTGTCCCAACCACCGTCAGATCGAGCAGTGTAGACTGAGATGTTCCCATCGGACGAACCACAAGCCAAGCAGAACCCGAGTTCGTGAGGAGCCCATGCGATGGAATTGACGGAGGATTTGTGGTCATTGAAAATGTGAAATTGAGACCACTCGTTTTGGTTACCTTCTTTCCAGAGGATCACTTTACCATCGTAGGAACAGGAAGCGAGCACTGAGCCGAACTTGGGGTGGGCCCAAGCTACCTGCCAGACTGGACCTTGATGCCCAGTTAAGGTAGCTAGATGTTGAGAAGTAGAGTTGTTGCCTACGCCAATTATTTTTATGGTAGCATCGGATGATGCTGTTGCCACACGTTTTCCGTAGTAATCCATAGATACATCGTGAACAATGTCATTGTGACCTGTTTCTATCTTCTGTGCTGGCATCTTTTCCTGTTTGTTATAACGTGTTTCTTGAATGGAGCTGTATCCTTTGCTTTCAAATCCTGGAATGTTCACTTCAAAATTTCAAAATTCAAATGCATATGAACAAAAGATATTATCTTTCATTCATTAAACAAATTTTTAAATCACCTAATCCATGTTATGACTTATCCAACAATCAAACCGATCCATCCTATAACAAATAGTAATATTTTCAACAATTTAGCAATATACGCAATGATCAAAACAATTCGATTACTAGATAAATAGACCTAAGGAAATGAACTACTCAAAATTGAATGAATGGGACTTTGAATAAGATCCCTATTTCAGCTAAATTGGATCCCTATTTTTCCAAAATCAACAACCTTCAAAACCTAATTTCAGGATTCACATAAATGCTCAAAATTTACCTTAATATACGTAAGATTGCAGTAAAAACTAATTAAAACATCTCTTTTAGTCGAGATTAATTACTTCAATACATGAATTCAGACGAGCTCTTCAATTTTCTTCAGCAATTCAATTAGAAAACCTAATTCTCACCCAGTAAACATGATTTTACATTAGAACAATCTCAATTATATATAAAAAAAATCACACATGCATCACATAAATAATATGGATCTACGACTACTTCCCAGATCTCAAACTTTTTTAATGAAAACTACTAAACTAATAGTCAGAAGCTAACAGAAAATTACCGACACATAGAAACAGAAGATTTTACAGAGATTGAAACAAGGATTTACCGGAGGGAAAGAGAATCAGATCGGATAGCTGAACGGAAGACAAAACACGACACCGCAATGGTGGAGGGAACCGCAGTCGTAGAGTTCTAAAAAGAGTTGCGATATTGTATTTTTAGTTGAGGGCCTGTTTGGGTACATTGATAATAATACTTGAGACAATTAGATCCTCTTACCCCGAAGTTAAGTGAGATTACAGAAATCTACCCTAAAGTTTCAATAATTACAAACACCTCTGTCATGTTAATTTTTGTCAAAATACATAAACAGTATATAATGTCGGTTTTATTCTCCATTCTTCTTTCAGTAATAATTTTCCTGAAAAGTTCAAAACAGTTAAAATACAAATAAAATAATATAGTCCCGAATCAACCCAAAATGATTAAAATGGGTAGATATACCCTTACTAGGTCCAGTAATTCAAATCATTGATTTTTTAGCTGAACTTAAACATAAAAATTAACGATATTCTTGAACACTAATGTATGACCAAATTTGAGACAATCAAATTTTAACCTCCCAATATATATGCGTTGTGAGTGATTTTTTTCTTTTTTAATATATATATATATATATATAAAAATTGGTTTTATTAAGTAATTTTGACCTCTTACAATAAGCATCATCTTAGAACGGCTCAAGATCCTCTATACCACAATTTGTGTACCACATTTATGTATTACTAATACATAATTTTCATATGTACATGTGATAATTATAATAATTGTCACATGTACAAGTAGCAATTATTTATTAGTGATTCACCCTCTTAGAACCCCACTAACATTATTTTATTTTAGGTACAAATACAGAAACCATGATTTTGATAAAGATCAAGAATTACATACGTAGCGATATTAACTTTGATAGAATTAAACTCATAAGTCAAGACATAAAACATAAGTCAAAGCAATAACAATTAGGCCATCTCCAACCGAAGCCATTGCCCAATTGCTTGCCTAATTGCCCAATTGTCTTGTCTTCTTGCCTTGCCTTCATGCCTTTTCGAACCACTTAAAAAACTCATCTCCAACCGAAGGGCAATTAACATCTATTAATTCAATTTGTTATCATCTTACAATATGTCTTTTACCCCTAAAATATTTCAATTTTATTTTTAGAGGTTATTAGTGATGTTTGTAATATATGTAATATCTTTAAGGAAAAAAGAAAAAAAAAACCATTGTAGTTTGAGTTATAACAGTGGAAAATTCTTACATAGACCTAGTCTATAAAATTTTCATAAACCATGGGTTGTTATTTTTCGTTATCATAATTTTTTTGTGTATTAAATAAAATTTATTTTTAAATTAAGTCTTTTTAAATTCATAAATTTAAATTAAGTCTTATAAATTAAGTCAAATTTTCAGCAAAATTGAAAGTTTGTGGGTGACTTTGACCAGGGACAGAATATGGGGGCTGAATGTGTAAATTACTCATCTTCCCCACCCTTTCTTCACGTACAGCAGTAGTTTAAGGAGATTTTTCACCCCAATTTTTAATTCCACCAAATTAACTCAAATCTCACCAAATTAAAGCAAATTGGTGAAGAAGTAATATTGAGTTATGAAATTAACGGGTCTAATTAAGCATAAACTAAAATTTAAAAAAAAAAAAAAAAAGAGATCCAGTGCGTATGCCAGCCGGCAAGCGGGCGGTCAATGATCGACAGCCCGGTTGCCCTCCTGCCTGCCCCAGCCCCCTGCCCGCCCTGCCCAAATCGCCCGCCCTATTGCCCTTTGCCATCTCCAACCGAGCACAGCCGGCAACCTCCCCTCATGCCCGGTTGCCGGCTCGGTTGGAGATGGTCTTACACATAAGATTATTTTCAAAACAAACCCAAGATCTTTGAAATAAAATATCACAAGTTTTGTATGTAGTTAGCAATTTTTTTTATAAGCAAATAATTAACTATTAAAACACGAAAATAAGTTTATTAGTTAGTTATCCAAATGGGAAGAATATCGCAATTATGCATTACTATTTCCTTCGGGAATAGTATGGAGGAAATAGTACAATTAGAAAGTATGGACTTGAGTTTTCTCTTATCCTCTACGAGGAGTGGTTTATTATCCCTCAATGCATAATGCTACAATACATGCAAACCAAATAATTTATGTCGACACAAAAAGTAAAATAAAAGAAATCAAGTGCATTAAAATTTGACAAAATAAAAACCTCATATATTGTTTTAGCATGACGACAAACTATAACAAAAACGGAGAATAGAAGACAGATAACTAAATTGAATATGTTTGGAGCAACAAAAAGGTCATTCACGTATATCAAAGAACATCTAACAAAATAGAGTGAGATGTTCAAACTCAACTTCCTAGCTCCTTGTAGCCACTAGAAACATCCCTACTTTAGGATTGCGCCACATCTTCTTGAAGGTGGACGACTTTGACCACCATGAAAGTAATTTAGTCTCCATTTGAACTTTTTTTTAAAAAAAGTGCATTAGATGTAAAAATAAAAAAGATTCTTTTATCCGTGGTTCATTAATCTTTCGGATTATATTTAACACTTTTGATCAATATTAAGAAATGGTTTACACTGACATTCGTTGGAATACAACGATATAAATTGTTATTGAAGTTAGGTTCTAGTTCTTTAAACAGTTAAACTGAAAATTGATAAAAAAAAAATGTATTATCAAGTTACTTGACCTTGACTTGTGTTTGTCTCGGACAAAAATTATTCGAGCTCCATTCTTTAAACAATCAAACAAACTTAAACACTATTGAAAAAGTCAAATCAAACAGACCCAGACACGATAGAAAATAATGTAAATCTAACACTAAATTCACTTCTAAGTTCTACCTAAGATCCCAGTAGATCATAATTAATTTTTTTTTTTAAAAATTAAGATCTAGTGAATTTCCGCCTACCTATTAGTTATATTTAGGAAGTGATAATTCATTAATGTAATCAAACCTGCTTAATGTAATTATCTCTTCCAATATACTAATTCAGTAATTTGTCAAAATTAGAAAAAATAATAATCATAAATCGAAGCACCAAAAACCTCTGATAAAATCTTCTTTAAAATCATTATTATCATCAGTATTTGCTATATCTAGAAATGGATGTTCAATTACTAAAGCACCACCCAGTGCACCCTCTCTAATCCCCCACCCGTATGATGCAATTCTCCTCCCGCCGCGGCGGCGGCTGGGCACAATCCATCCTTCCGACCACCAAATCAGCCGCCAAACAATCCCGAAAGCAACCGCGGAAGCGCACCACCGCCGCCTTCCGTGACTTCATCCTCGCCAATTTCTTCACCATCGGCCTCTCCCTCACCTTGCTCTTCTTCCTTTTCCTCCTCTTTCGCTTCGCTTCCCTCCCCAAACTCCAATTCCGCCCCCGGCCCCGCCTCTCGCGCCCACGCTTCCGAAAGCCTGTACTCCATCATTCTTCTGCAAACGCCACCGTTTTGGCAGCATCTGTAGATATTACTACGAAAGATCTGTACGATAAGATCCAGTTCCAGGATGAGGACGGAGGACCTTGGAAACAGGGGTGGCGCGTGAGTTATAAGGGGAATGAGTGGAACGAGGAGAAATTGAAGGTGTTTGTGGTGCCGCATTCGCATAATGATCCTGGATGGAAGCTCACTGTTGACGAGTACTATGATCGGCAATCTAGGCATATACTTGATACCATTGTCGAAACCCTATCTAAGGTTAGATATTCGTTTATATGATTACTCAAGCACGCATTATATTTTGTTATTCCGAACTCTTATACATGGGTTACATTTGTCATGGCTTGAATTTTATATTGGGATTTAAACTGTATTTAAGCTTGATTTGATTGTTGATATTGTTAAATATAATATGTCAATGTTTAGTCTAGCTCGAACCAAATTTCAAAATTTATGGAGTTGCTTGGTTTGATTTTTATTCTTACTCTTGTATGACTTAAAGATATTAAGGTTTTAGGACTCTGATGACATTGATATATTCCGGTTACTTATTATCTAGCTGTATTGGTGTCTAAAATTGCAAAAAAATGTAAATTCCTTGAGGTAAATCCACGCTTGGGCTTGGTTCTTGTTTGAGTATTGTTTTTGAGCGGTCTTGTTTATATGTTTATGAGAGTGGGGCGTTGAGTTTTTGGAGATTCAAATTGATTTGAGTTGTACATTTGTAGGATAATCGACGGAAGTTCATATGGGAAGAGATGTCTTACTTAGAGAAATGGTGGAGGGATGCTTCAAGTGTGAAAAAGGAATCCTTCATTAATTTGGTGCAGAATGGACAACTGGAAATTGTTGGAGGTGGATGGGTGATGAATGATGAGGTAAAATTAATTCTTGTTCAGTATAAGAGTAAATTTACTTGATTTCTTTCCTTCTTTATTGCTATTATAACTGTGTAGTCATACTTCATGTAATCTTAGAGCTTGATCATCTATATTTTAATCAGAATCATCATAGATTCTATTATGGTTTCATAAATTAAGCTGCATTAGTTGCTCCATAGTTACTTGTTCGTTAAGGTTTAATCACATAGCTTCATTTTGTCAAAACTTATAAAGATTGTTATAATCAGAGTGTAACAATACTATTCCTTGTATCTTTTGTTAAGAACTAAATCACTTTTTTCTTTGTGAAGTGGCTTGATATTTGAGTTCACCAATATAGTAGCCTAATCTTACTGGTTATTTTCTATTTTCTTGTTGCAGGCTAATTCACATTATTTTGCTATCATTGAACAGGTAAATTCAAACTTCTCTGTTCATATTTCTGTTGTATATAGTATATTGACCTGTATAAGGTGGATTTTTATTGAACACGAATAAGTGTATGGGTATCACTATGCTCTGTAACTACTTCTGATGGGAGTTCGTTATAACTTTCCTTGCAATATTCTCCCAATGTTACTGTACTCTACCAATAAAAACTCCAGTTTAAACCTGCAAGTTTGTTTATTCTACTAGGTGATGTTCTTTTGCTATGATTAGTAATGTCCCTTTTGGCTCCATGCTTTCCATGGAGTCCTCTGTATGTCTTTAGTTCTCAGAGTCTTGTTGATTGTGGAAGTAAAATAGACTTCTACATTTAAAGGATATGATATTCGTCCCAAGGTAGTAGCATGCTTAGTTTGTCTTTGGTAGTAGCTCATATGGTTAGGCTTTCATCTGTTTTTCCTATTAAGTAATGCTTCTTATACGAACCAAATAATGTTAAACGTGAAGCAAATTTCTTCTAGTCATTTACATCTAGACATGTTAACTCTTAATGGCCTATAAGTTTGCGTGCTTATATGTATGTTATTAGTGTGGAGAAGGTTCAGTATACTCAACACTTGTTAGTTTTATGCTTTAGATTGCAAGTTATTGCTTTTTTGGAAGAGACCATTTGCTCTATTAACTTATGCAGTCAAACATTTTCGTTTTATGCCTCAGATAACAGAAGGAAACATGTGGCTAAATGAAACTGTTGGGGTTATTCCTAAAAATTCTTGGTCAATTGATCCATTTGGCTATTCATCCACTATGGCATATCTTCTCCGACGCATGGGTTTTGAGAACATGCTCATACAGAGAACGCATTATGAGTTGAAGAAGGAGTTGGCGTTGCATAAGAATTTGGAATATGTTTGGAGGCAGAGCTGGGATACTGAGGAAACAACTGATATTTTTGTCCACATGATGCCTTTCTATTCTTACGATATTCCACATACTTGTGGGCCAGAACCTGCTGTTTGTTGTCAGTTCGACTTTGCTCGAATGCGTGGATTTGTTTATGAGCGTTGTCCCTGGGGAGAACATCCAGTGGAGACTGACCAAGAAAATGTGAAGGATAAAGCACTTCAATTATTAGATCAATATCGGAAAAAATCAACTCTTTACCGAACAAATACCCTTCTTGTTCCCCTTGGAGATGATTTCCGTTACATTAGCATTGATGAAGCAGAGGCTCAGTTCAGGAATTATCAATTGCTATTTGATTACATTAATTCTGATCCTAGCTTGAATACTGATGCTAAGTTTGGTACGTTGGATGACTATTTCCGAACCCTACGTGAGGAGGCTGACAGAATAAATTATTCACATGCTGGCGAAATTGGATCTGGTGAGATTGGAGGCTTTCCTTCTTTATCGGGCGATTTCTTCACTTACGCTGATAGGAACCAAGATTACTGGAGTGGCTATTATGTCTCCAGGCCCTTCTTCAAGGCTGTTGACCGAGTATTGGAGCAAACACTTCGTGGTGCGGAAATGATGATGGCTTTTCTGTTAGGATACTGCCAGAGAGCACAATGTGAGAAGTTGCCTACTGGGTTTTCATACAAGTTAACGGCTGCTAGACGAAACCTAGCTCTGTTTCAACACCATGATGGTGTAACTGGAACGGCTAAGGACCACGTAGTTGAAGACTATGGGACACGCATGCATATGTCCTTACAGGATTTGCAAATTTTTATGTCCAAGGCTATTGAAGTTTTGCTTGGAATTCGGCATGAAAAAAATGACCAGAACCCAGCTCAATTTGAGCCAGCACAAACGAGATCTAGATATGATGCTCAACCAGTGTATATGGCAATTACTGCTCGTGAAGGAACTGTGCAAACAACAGTTCTTTTTAACCCACTGGAGCAAACAAGAAATGAAGTGGTAATGCTTGTTGTCGAAAGACCAGATGTTACAGTGTTAGACTCGAACTGGACATGTGTCAAGAGCCAGATCTCTCCTGAATTACGCCATGATAAAGACAATCTATTTACTGGGAGACACCGTGTTTATTGGAAAGCTTTGGTTCCTCCTATGGGACTGCAGACTTACTATATTGCTAATGGATTTGTTGGGTGCGAAAAGGCCAAACCAGCAAATATAAAATTTCTCTCTCCATCTAATTCAAGCAAGCCATCTTGCCCCAGCCCATATACTTGCTCTAATTTAGAAAGCAACAAAGTGGAGATCAGCAATCAACATCAGACACTCACCTTCGATGTAAATCACGGTCTCTTGGAGAAAATAAATCGTAAAGATGGTCACATAAATGTTGTTGGTGAAGAGATAAGTATGTACTCTAGCAGTGAGAGTGGGGCCTACCTCTTCAAACCAAAGGGTAATGCCGAGCCTATAACCAAACCTGGTGGACAAGTAGTCGTTTCTGAGGGTCATTTGGTACAGGAAGTTTACTGTTATCCAAAGACACCATTTGAGAAAGCTCCAATTTCTCACAGCACCCGTGTATATAATAATGGTGAAAGTACTGTACAAGAATTTGTCATTGAGAAAGAGTATCACGTTGAGCTTCTTGGAGACGAGTTTGATGATAAAGAACTGATAGTTAGATATAAGACAGATATTGATAACAATAGAATCTTTTATTCTGATCTGAATGGCTTCCAGATGAGCCGGAGGGAAACATATGACAAGATACCCTTGCAGGGAAATTACTACCCAATGCCCTCTCTTGCATTTCTACAACGCCCAAATGGGGAACGCTTCTCTGTGCACAGTAGGCAGTCTTTGGGTGTGGCAAGTTTGAAAAATGGATGGTTGGAGATCATGCTTGATCGTCGATTAGTGAGAGACGATGGGCGTGGTCTAGGTCAAGGAGTGATGGATAACCGTCCGATGAATGTGGTATTCCACATCACAGTCGAGTCCAACATTTCATCATCTTCGAATCCGATTTCAAATCCTCGTCCAATGAGTCCCTCTCTTCTTTCTCATCTGATTGGTGCCCATCTAAACTATCCAATACATTTATTCATTGCTAAAAAACCTGAATCCATCAATGTACAGCCACCTCCTAGATCCTTCTCTCCTTTGGCCACTTCATTGCCGTGTGATTTGCATGTTGTGAACTTTAAGGTTCCTCGACCTTTAAAATACTCTCAGCAGCCCATAGACGAGCCCAAGTTTGTCCTCGTTTTTCAGAGGCGGCACTGGGATTCTTCGTATTGTCGAAAAGGAAGGTCACAATGTTTGACTATGGCTGATGAGCCAATCAATTTGCATGACATGTTTAAAGGGTTTTCTGTTTTGAATGCAAAAGCAACCTCTTTAAATCTTGTACATGAAGATACTGATATGCTTGGCTACAGTGAGCATTTTGGGATCGGTGCTCAAGAAGGACACATTCTTATCTCTCCAATGGAAATACAGGCTTACAAATTACAACTACGCCCTCATGAATAGATCATATGAAGAGAGTGCAACCTGATAATAATTCTCATTTCTCAGTGGGCGAGTAGAAATCATCACATATTTGTGTAACGTTTATTGACAAGCAGTTGTAGCACAAGCTTGTGGAATTTTGTATAAGTAGTTCTTGGCAAAATGATGTGGTGGGATTGTTTTTTTGTTGCAAGAGCTGCTCGGAAAATACTTTGTTCGACTGGAATCGAAATTAGTTTGAAATTGCGGCAGGGTGAACTTTGAAGGAGCTGTACTTTAGGAAATCTGATTGCGTGGGAATATTACACTGTTAAGTTGCAATTTTACATCATAGTTAGAGATGAGAGATTATACACCATGAATATTTTTGTAACTGCTTTTTCTTCTTTTATTTAGTAATGTGAATCCTTATTATCCTATACTATGAACTCATCAAATGACTAGGTTACTGATGAATGCTCATCATCTACTGATCTGATGTGATGTATTGTATTATCCTTTTATTTGTGCATGAGATGTGACACAATATGGCGAAAATGATAAGTTATGAGCTAGGTGCTGAGAATGAACAAATGTTTCCACTTTAAATAATCTGGCAGTTGATGCCCAAATTCCCCAACAATCCAGTCCATTAGAAAACCCAATAAATCATTTACTTATTCCACAATCATAAATTCATGGATTAAAATTTCGGTATGTTTTCATTGAAAATATGAAAAAAATTCTTTTCTTGAGTCAATCAAGACAAAAAATATAGAACAAATTTTACTTTATATATTTCTTTTCTTTAATTTATAATATTTTCGATTGTTCTCTAAAGTTTCCAGTAAATTTCGAAAAATTTCTAACTGCTGATCGAAAACATATCGCAAAAACAAAACTGATAAAGTCCCAACCCAAATTCCATTTATGAAACACTCTGGTCTATTATGGAAATAGATTTCTTTATGTTTCACTCGATTCCTGTTTTTCTATTCGACCTTCAAACCTACCGTCCAATTTCTTAGTTTATATATATTACATATAAAATTTAAGTAGTTTAAGTATTATATATAACCATGTTCAACCATCCAAACATCATTAAGCTTATTGGTACGGCTAGGACGACCAAGAGATTATTTTTGGTGTTCCCTTTATTCGGAACAAGTGATGACTTAAGGAATTTACAAGGTAAATTAACTACTGGATATTCTAATGTTAATAATCTATAATGTATAGAGCAACAATTTGTAATCATAACTGTTATGGGATGCAGATCTAAATTGGGAAAGAACACTCAAAGTTCTTATGGGAGCAGCTTTAGCATTACAAGAGTGGCAAAGGAAAGGCTTGGTTATCAACAACTTGAAATCCTCGAACATCTTATTGGACGAGGTAAGAAATTACATTGAACTTTTTTTGTTGCAAATGAAAACTGCACTTTAAGCTTCTTTTTGTAATATTTTCTTCTTATATTGCAAATAGGAGTGGAGTCCAATTTTATGTAACTTTGGTTGCATGAATGTTGAGGGGGAGGAAGAAAGAGTGGGTACTCCTGAATATAGCCACACTGACACTGGTACCAACTCATTAGGTAATCACTTCTAACCTTTGTGGCATCTAATGGAAAATATATTAAAGGGAAAGATGCAATTAAACTAGATAAAAAAAGAATGCACTAAATAACCCTTCCACTGTTTTTATAGGAGAAGGATCCAAAGCATTTGATATTTACAGCTTCTGCGTTTTAGTCCTTCAGCTGATTAACGTGATGTTGGAAGCACACACAATGGAACGCATATCATCGACGTGGCTAAATAAATTACTTATACAAACTACATAGAGTTTGTTCACCCAAAGTTGCTACTCACGAGCTGTACAAAGGAAAAGGCGGAAGTCTTAATGAAGTTAGGATTGCAGTGTTACCAAAGAAGTGAAGATCGCATCGCAATCGAAGATATATTGAAGGTCTTTGAACAACTAAATGGAAACAATACCCTTAGAAGTATTTTACAAAAGCTGGTTAATTGCTTTATTTTTCCATGGGAGAATCCATTAGTTAGTTTCTTGTAGCTCAAATCATTTCTTAAACCAAACTGGATTTGTAATTCACTTAACCATTTGTTTTTTTGAAGTCTCAAATAGATTCATATATTTTGAATTGTGCTATGGAACAACAATTGCTAATGGTATGCAATATTGATTCCGAACTAAAGCATCATACATGTGCAGTTGATTCTGATTAGAATCATCATACTTTACTTGAATATTTTAATATTTTGAAAAACATGGTTGGAAAATAAATAATGTTTTAAATTTACTTGAATTAAGTGATGTATGTATTTCATTGAATTTTGATATGGTATGTATTATTGCTTCATTTTGGTGTAGCAATGGTATATTGTCATTTCATCTGTCATTAAATGTCGTTTTCAAAAGCCTACAAGGTGCCTTGGGCTGGGCTGTTCCTCCATGCGCTTCTTCTTGGGACACTTAGCTGGAAGCAAGACGCCTCACTGTTCGGCCCAGTCTAGTCTCATCTAGATTGGGCCAAACCTTCTTTGGTGAAGTGCCTGGAATTGTTTCAGGGCAGACCTAGATAACGGCCCAAAACTTAAACTGCCAAGACTCTGAATCTTGATGAGACTCGTAGCAGTAAAAGCAGGCTGTCACGGACTTAACTTCTCGATAGTTACCGTGCGGCACTTAGCCACTAACGTCTCTAGCGATCGTTCCGCCCCTCTGTCGGAATTGACTAAGTCAGTCTCGCCTTGTCCCTAAGAAGGTTGCTAGTAAGTTGGAAAGAAAGCAAAGTGCACAAGTGAGAACTTAAGAAATGCTCTTATATTCACTACTTGGAGAATGCTTGAGGTGATTACAAATGAAATGTCCTACCCCTATTTATACTTGGAGCCTTCCCTAATGGATGGCTAGGATTTACTTAATCTAAGGGCTAGGAATCAATCTCTAGACCCTTCTACAAAACTCCTACCAAACTAGAACTATGTACAAGTTTCTAGATGGCTCTACTATATACAAGGTGCTTCTACATGTCTCTTGAGCCTTCCACAAGGTTCTAGGTCCTTCCGGCATGTTCTACACTTGTGTAGGCTCTCCCGGTCCCTTCTAGCACCTTCCGGCACCTTTCGGACTCTTCCAGATCCATACGGCACCTTCCGGCTTCTTCTTGACCCTTCCAGAGTTGTGTGGAACATCCCGGAACTCTCTTGAACGTTCCGGACCCATGTGGAACCCTCTAGAGTCCTCCGGAACCTCTAAGGGCTTGTTTGGTTCTTCAAAACGTCCAGGGCAGCCCCTGGGATGCCATAGTGCCACCCGACGGGTCGTGTCTAGCCACGCTGCCTTCCCGTCGGCCGTATAAGTCCCTGCCTCACCCGGGCAGCGCCCCGGGTGATATGTTGTGCGCCCAGCAAGCCCTCCAGCCTTGCCGACAGTCCCGTGATGTCCCTTTCGGCCCTTGCCTCGATCAAATGCCTTGCTCGCTTGGCCCCCATGATCGGGCAAAGTGCTAAGGCGTGACGAGGCGCTAACTTTGTGCTCTTGTTCCCTATTTTTTTTTATTTCTCTTTATTCTGTTTAAAAAATGAGAATCTACTTTCTTGTTTTAATAATAATATTCTCCCCACCTTTCCTTTGTAGTAAATAATTGCAATTATTAGTTACATTGTAAATTTTTATCAAAATATTTGATGCGTTATTACATTTTGTATTTATTAATGGTCATCAAAGTATTTGATTACATTTTTAAATGTTATATTTGATCATATTAGTTGGCAAAAAAATAATTTTACTTGGATATTGTATATATTCTATAATATTCAAAATAACAAAATTATTAACCATTTCATATAAATATACAGTCTATAATTTATAATAATCTAAATCATTATCACAACTCTACCAAAAAAAAATCATTATCACAACCATCATACTAATTACAATCAATTTTAAATCATTATTACAATATATCAACATTTCAACTATTACAAAATATCATAAGATATATATATCTCAAACTTTATAAAGAATTGATTTGACATTTGCCCTATTTTTATCTCCCCGAAACCCCAACGATCAAACTTTAATCCAAATCAAATTTCAAATTTTCAAAATACACTAACTATTATTTAATAATATTTTACAATCTCAATATTCCATTGAAATCATTATCCAAATCAAGTTTCAAAGGTTTCACCGAAACATTCGAAACCAATTTTTGAGACCAAACTAAGACCAAACCCAACCGAACTACTTCCATATTAACCTTCTTGTCTTGGGCAGCGGTTCGGCCTACCTCATGCGACTTTTATATCTGTATTCTTTGCTTCTGTTAATTTATGTAAAGTCAGAATTTAGCGACGTAATTTTTTTTCAATTATTTGCTGATTTGCCGAAATTTGGATATTTGCTGAAATTTGGCTGAACTAATTGTGGAAATTTTCTTAAACAGGGCTGATTTGATTAGTGGAATTACATTTGTGAAAGTATGACCCTAGATTAAAATTCGAATTGCACTTTTGGTCCCTCTATTTTTGAAAATTGCAATTATGACCCTAAATTTTTGAAAAACCCAGAATTACAATTAAATCCAGAATTTAATAAATTAAAATTTTCAATTCGGACCCTGATTTTCAGGAACAAAACTTGCACTTTTGGTCCCTCAATTTTTTGATATTGCAATTTTGACCTTAGATTTTCGAAAAATCAAGAATTGCAATTCAGTCCAGTATTTTAAGAAAATTAAAAATTTCAATTCGGCCCCTGATTTTCAGAAATTCACATTTGCACTTTTGGTCCCTCATTTTTCAGAAATTACATTTTGACTCCAGATTTTTGAAAAACCAAGAATTGCATTCCAGTTCAGAATTCTCATAAAACTAAAAAAATTCAACTTGGCCCAATATTTTTAGAAATTCGAATTTACACTTTTGGTCCCTCAATTTTCAGAAATTACAATTTGACCCTAGGTTTTTGAAAATCCCAGTATTACAATTCAGTTTATTTCGGAAGATTAAAATTTTCATTTCGGCCCCTGATTTTCAGAAATCCAAAATTTCACTTTTGGTCCCTTAATTTTAAAATATTGCAATTTGACCCCATATTTCAAAAAAATAAGAACTGCAATTCAGTCCATAATTTTCAGAAGATTAAAATTTTCAATTCGGCACTTGATTTTCAAAAATTCAAATTTGCACTTTTGGTCCCTTAATTTTAAAAAATTGCCATTTGACCCCAGTTTTTCGAAAAACCCAGTGTTCCAATTCAGTCCAGAATTTTTAGAAAATTAAGATTTTCAATTCGGCCCCAGATTTTCTGAAATCCGAATTTGCACTTTTGGTCCCTCAATTCTCAAAAATTATAATTTTGCCCCAAATCGATTCATGCGATTTTATCCCGATATCAGCAACAAGAATTACCTCATAGAGCAAATTATAAGGCACGATTGAGAATTTCAAATAACACAAATAATATATACCAAACAATGAATTTCAAATGAATGGATTTGAGATCATTTGTAAAAAAAATTATCCAAACAAGAGATTACAAATGAATGGATTTTAAATCATTGGAATTTCAAATCCATTCATTTGAAATCCATCTTCATTTCAAATCCACCAATTCAGATGGGCCCTTAGGCTGCTGCTACGTTAAGTGCCGCTAGTTATAACTAATAGAAATAATACATGACATTAATTAGTAATTTGTTAAATAAATTGTCAACATGTCATAATAATATTACCACAATAAGTGGTACTATACCACAACAAATGATATTATACTATATATTTAGTAACATCAAATAGTAAATTATTTTCTAATAAATTATTATGACATAAATAAATGAATGTTACAATAATATTTTAAAATAAATAATATCTAATTTTTTTTGAATAATTAATATTAACTTTGAAAACATTGCATAAATCACTTAATATAGAATAAATACTATATGACGTGGGATCATATTAAATATATGGGGTTAATATTACGTAATGTGTGCTCGTACTACCACATGTGAATTATACCATAGAATGTGATACATATTTAGTTGTAATACTACCTAATGTGGAATAAATACTACATATTGAGGGGTCATACTATATATATGGATTAATACTATGTAATGTGAACATGTACTGTCACATGTGAGTTATAACATAGAATGTGATACAAATTGCATGTTACCACTTAATGTGGAATACATACCACATGATGTGTTGTCATACTGAATATATGATGTTAATACTACGTAATGTGAGTTCGTACTGTCATATATAATTTATACTATGTAATGTGAACATGATGTGGGGGTCATACTAAATATATGGGGTTAATACTATGTAATGTGAACATGTACCGTCACATGTGAGTTATACCATACAATATGATACACATTGTGTGATAATACTACATAATGTGGTAAATTAGCGGCACCTAATGCAACGACGCCTAAAATCCCTCTCTTTTTTATGATTAAGAGAGTTGCTTAAATTCTCACATAAATCGAGTCAAATCATTGGTTATGATCCATTGTACCAAAAAATAAAAAATAAATGATCCATTATATTTATAGATCCTTGTAATTAACATTTATTAAACCCCCACCAGGGCCGGCCCAACACTTCTTGGGGCCTAGGCAAAATCTAAAATTGAGGCCTTATATATCATAGAGAAAAAATTCATGCAAAATTTATTTTCATAGTTTAGTTCTTCTAACATATATTTTTCTATTGAGACAATGGTTAACACATTTAAGGCCCGCTTGTTTGACTTCTCCTAAAAAAATTCGTGTTTGGAGAAAGTGAGCCAAACATTATTTCTATTTTTTGAAATAAATTTATCATTGATCAATTTTCACAAACTACTCTCTTAAAATTCAAACAAATAATAATTTTTTTATCTCTAAAAAATATCTACACAAACTCTACTTTGATTTGACATAAAGTAATCATCTCTTACACAAATTATCTCACATAACAAACATGATTTGACATAAAGTCTTACACATCTTACATCTTACACCTACAACTTAAACTCTTAAAAAAATACTATATTCATCTTATTTCTCAAACTTCTCTTCCAATTATGCAATTCGAGATTATTTCAAATACCCCCATTACTCTCACATTCTAATCTCCCAAATGTCAAACAAACAATCATAATCTTTCTTGTGACATACTTGATCATAAATACTCTGTTTTTGTTAATTCTTTTGATGAATAATTATTGTAGTCTTGTAGGATGAGGGAAAGAAAATAACTGAGTAAGATCTCATGGAGAAAATAATACTAGTGGCAAAGAAAAAGTAGTTGTTAAACCTCGTCTTTTGGAATTTTCGATGAAGGTAATTTTTGTTTAAATCGGGTTTAGTCGAATCCAATACATTCATATAACAAGTGCAATTTGCCTTGAAATTGAATACACTCAATCAATCGTCTATAAATTTACTTATTTTATGATTCTATGGGTTCGACCAAACCCGATTTGAGTTAAAATTTTCCCTTTTTTTAGTGTACAACTATTACCACTATTGGACATATGAATAATAGGGGTCGGGACCCGTGTCATTTTGCAATTTTAATTTTTGGTTTGGCTCAATTTAAAGTTTAAATACATATCTACCCATTAAGTAATATGTGCTAAAAAAAATTAGTTAATTGGGGGTCCCTTGGAGCTTGAGGCCCTAGGCAATTAGCCGGATCTGCCCCCACCCCCCACAAAAAAAAAAAAAAAAAAGATCTATACATTGTGCAGCCATTTAACTTCCACCCCTCACCATCTTTTTGTCTCAGCCAAATAATAATGATTTTGTACTTTAAATTTGAAGACATTGGTCAAAATTTTAATACGTTGTTATCAAAATTATGCTGTTTTCCTTTTATTGCTTAGTCAATCGAAACAAAAAGAATATTAATAGATGCTCGAATTCCCTAATAATTCAGACCATAAGAAAAATCTAATAGATCAATCGCTTACTTCACAGTTCCAAACCCAACACTACAATTTTAACAAAGTCCCAACCCGAAGTCTATAATATGAAACACTCAGTTTGGGCTCATTCAAACTGGATAAACCGCCATTTAAAAATAAGTTCGAAATGTTTTTAGCTCATCCCCAAATTCCAGGCAAAACCGAAGCCTCCCGAAACCTACTTAAGCATATAAAAGATGGGGAATTCTATTGTGACTCTTAGCTCAAACTTGAATCACCACAACAAATTAATCTCAACCATTGAAAAAATAAAAGGATTTATCTAATTCTTTGATTATGTACAAATGTGTATCAATCCCAAATTTTATATATTATACTCAAAAATTTAATAACGTAACCACTAGTATATGTATATATATGTTTTTTGTTTTTCTTTTTAAATTCACAGAGGATGAATCAAATGTTATGCTATCATTTGGTTTTATTATAATTAACTCCAACTAATTATGCTATAGTTGATGTTCTTACAACACATATTGTCTTAATGAAAAATACATTTTGCAGAAAACTTTGTAATGTCAAGTAGTAAAATTTGAGTGTAGGATCACAGTGATTTTGACTACAGAGAAAAAAGCTACCTAGGAGACCAGGAGTTTATTAAACAGTGTTTAAGTTGTAATATTAAATACTCGGATTCCATCTAAAAAAATAATTCAACAACTCTACAATTCAACACAACAATTATTTAAATCAAATTTCGACACAAAAAATTAAGCTGAAAATCACTAAAAGTTTACACGAGTAAGCTTTGTGCTTTTAAGTTTTGAGCATTTCATTGTCTATTGAGCTCATATTTTTTGAGTTAGGCCCACTAAGCACAACCTCATTGTTTTTGCAGTTTTGCGGTTCTTTTCCATTAATACGATTTGGTCCAATTCCGTAGCTTTATGGCCCATCAAGCCCAGTCCATCTTCTAGGGGCCCACTAGTGTTAACGGTCTCTATTATCTCTTATGTCCCATGCGAAGAAAATAATTCTCCTCAATATTACCGTTTTTCCCCAAATTGCTCGTGCAATGTGGCCCTTTCAAATTTCAATACAAATAGAGTTTCATTTCAGTTGCCGGAAAAGGAATTCCAGATTATGACATTCAATCCGATGTTATTCGGAAATTTCTTTCTTGTAGATGGTGTTGTGAACCATAATTAGAATAGCTTAATGATGTGATTTTGTTTTTTTCAACTTAATTATCAAATTGTGCTCAAATCGAACTTCAAGAGTTATGAAACAAGAATTAATATTACAATAACTTCTTTGATATACCTAATGAATCGATCAACTGACACTTTTGCTGGCTTGCTTATAATATTTATTATATATTCACTAATAAAGATATGAGTTTTTAGTGACAGAAAAATGATGATATTAAATTTCTCACTAATTAAGAACAATATTTTGAATTTTATCTCTTAAGATAAATTCATTTGCATATTAGTGATAAAGAATTATGACATTTATCATATAATTAGAAATACACAAAAAGTTACAATCAAATAATTATCATCAATTCACCGTTGCAATATTTACATAGTGAACACTTCAAAACTTTTTTTGTTACTATTATACTTGTCAAAGCTATTATATATAGTGACAATTTGCCACATATACAAATAGTGACAAAGTTCATATGATCACTTGCATCTTATCACAAGTACCAATAATTTTTTTGTGAAATATTTGACAAATGAAAATTAAAGTTAAAGGAAAGAGTTTGTGAGATTATAAAATTTGAAAAATAGTTTGAGTAAATCATGAATATTGCAGTTTTAGAGAGATTTGTAACTGAATACCTGTCATGTCATGTACTTTAAAGATATATATATATATATATATATATATATATATATATATATATATATATATATATATATATATATATATATATATATATTGTTTTTTCTTACGATTCATTTATTTTGTTCGCACCAATTTTACGCGGAGTTTTGTGAAAGACTTAAAAAAAATGAAATTTTGGTTCTTAAAAGTAGTAATTATTCAGAATTATTTGTGCCGAATTATTACCTTATGTGAAAGAATAAGTTCTAGAAAAAAATAATTCTGACATAGAAAAAAGAAGTATTATCTAAGAACATAAAAAAAAAAAATTGGAAAAGGATATTTCGGACCAAGGAAGTATATTGTTAACGTTTCAAATATGAGAGTTCAGAGTTTATGGTAATTGTATGAGGCTGTCTCAATGAAATAAAAGTCTCATGCCCCCTTCTTTATGGTAGGCAAAAGTGTTGTACGATGTTGTAAGAGATGAACAATTAAACTGCCTATAGAAAGTCGTTAGAGAAAGGTGATCCTTGAGGGACCCCTTCTCCTAATTACGGACCTCTCGTCTATATTATTAAGAGATTGATCTCTTCTTTAACTATATATATTTTGTGAAATACATGGACCTAGTAATCTTGTGGTTAGTAATTCTTCACATCATGGTGTTGTGAATTCCTAATCACGAAATCTAGAAGAAAAAAAACTAATAAAATTTAGGTAAAAGAATTTTTTTGTTTATGCTGAAACGAATAACATTTGGATGGTTGATCGATCTGATTTCATAATAGAAGTCATTTCCAATATATATATATATATATATATATATATATATATATATATATTAAGAAATAAGTTGTTTTTATTTTTTGGATTTTTATGGTGAATATATTGTTATACTAGTCATGACATTAGAAATTCTATTTGAATTTATTTCAATTACTATCAATGTACATGATAATTGATAACCGCTGATAGAATTGAGGTCCTCGGACCGAGAGGTCTCGAGTTCAATTTTCATTAATGTGAGTTTTTCTTTAGTGTAATAATACTAACATTCTATAGTGGTTTATTATTTGTAAATTTTGATCACGGGATCTCTAGCTACTTCATCATAAGAGTAGGTCTTCCTGGACAAAAGAGAAGTTGCATGCAGTACGTAATTTCTTTCATTTGATTGGCGATATTGTCATGATCATGGATCAAAATTTTGTTTCGAGTGTATGTTTCGGTCAGTCAAATATTGGAAACTTTTCGGGACTTTTCGGAAATGTTTCGGAAACACTAAGGAAAATTGTAATAAAAGTTACTAAATTTAGATAAATATCAGAGTTTAAGGCAAACAAATAGTTTCGGAATTACATCTTATTTTCGTTTCGCTTGATTCAAAAACGAAAACTTTTCGATGTTTTCGAAGGAAAATATGGAAATTTTGATCCATGGTCATGATAACTATTGCAAAATTAAAACCTTTCTTAATTTACCTTCTATCATGGATTTTTTTTTTATATTTTATTTTACTAATAATATTAAATAACAGTGCATAAGTTAACGAATTTATATCATCAAGCTTTCTTAACATCATATAATGCTCCTCTTACTTATATATATTTTAACAAAAATCCTCAAACCACCGACAAAATATCAATCGTAGACTCTAATTAAGGAGTTAATGGCAATTTATTCCGTGATATTCATAATGTTTAGTTTATCTCATTTGATTTCAGAAAAAGCATTTTATGTACCCTATGTAATCATATAAAAGTTTCACATCACATCCCTAATATTTATATATATGGCCCTTTACACCTTTTATTATCATAATATGACAATTATTCCATATGTTATGATAAATATGATAATTTATTCATCGTGTTATGATAAATGTGGCAATTTACAAAAATACTTTTGATGATCACACCATGGATCAAAATTTCCATCTTTTCCATCGAAGATATCGAAAACTTTCCGTTTTTGAATCAGGCGAAACGAAAACAAGATGTAATTCCGAAACTATTTATTTGCCTTAAACTATGTTATTTTCCTAAATTAAGTAACTTTTTTTACAATTTTTCCTTAATGTTTCCGAAACATTTCCGAATAGTCTCGAAAAGTTTCCAATATTTGACTGGCCGAAACATACATTCGAAACGAAATTTTGATCCATGGATCACACTCAAATTCAACAAGCAAGCTACACTCTCTGATTGAAGTTGTTAATTTTTTTTATAAAAGGTAAGTACTCTTTTTCAAATCACATTAGGTAAATTGACCATTATGCATTTCACAATACCAATTTGACATTAGCTATGTAACTAAGAGCATAATTACACCACACGAAGCATAAACTACAGTTAATTTCCACTTCAAGAAAACAAGAACAATAAAAACCGAGTGTTAGGTACGTTTGAGGTTATAAAACATGGTCTTGAAGTTAATGGTAAATATGTTAAACAAAGGAAATGAAGTAAAAGAAGTTGATAATGGAAGATTGAATATTGACGAAGAAGAAGAGACCTAATTCCCTTTTCAATTTAGGGTCAATTTAGTTTTATATTTTAATCATCTGTTTAGTTAATTTGTTATAGGATTAGCCGCTTTTCATTGTAATTTTACTGATTTACCCTTGTTGGTTAGATAGTTTAAATAGGCTGTTAATATTGTAAACAAAGATACAATTCAGATTTTCATCCTGTAATTAGCAATCTAATATACGAATTTTATTCTCCAATTTCTCTCTGCAATTCACAATCTATACATATACAATCTATACATATACAATTTATACATTTACATGGTATCAGTAGAATTTCTATAGAAATTCATCAATCCGCTGCAATTTCATCCTCAATTCCCAGCAGAAAATTCATCATTGTTCTTCAGGCTACACACAGAATCTCCCAGCATCATCATCAATTCATCCGATTTGCAAAATTCTTCTTCATCTCTTCAATTCAAAATCTGGTATATCATATCTTATCATTCTGTCATCAAATTTTTACTACAGATTCTTATCTCCAAACAAGATTTATCAGTTTCTTGTTTAATTCTATCAAATCATCAGTCCCTATTATCACCATATACACCTATTTTCTTTTCACTTTCTTTAGTTCCCTTCCTACATAACTCTTTCAAGATTCTGCCATACATCAAATTACTTCACATTTTCTTCTAGAAATATACATTTTTTTTCCATCAAGATTCAGATCAAACAAATTCATACATACCTCATATGGATACCAACAGTTCAACCACAGATTCAGTTTCTCCTGCCATCACTTCCAACCGTATACGGGCTCAAATTGAAGATCCTAGCAGCCCCTATTATCTACACCCTGCGGATGGGCCAGGAATTTCATTAGTCTCTGAAAAACTCACAGAACACAATTACCAAACCTGGAGTATTGCTATGGAATTGTCCTTATCAGTGGAAAACAAGTTAGGTTTTATAGATGGTTCTTTGTTACCTCCAACACAAGATCCCATCCTTTTGAATTACTGGGAAAGAAACAACAAGTTAGTCATTACATGGTTATTAAATTCTTTATCTAAAGAAATACATCACACAATATTATATCATACTTCTGCTGTAGACATTTGGAAGGAATTAAAACAAAGATTTCAACAGGCCTCAGGCCCAAGATTATTTCAACTCAAAAGAGACCTCATGTTTCTTCAACAGCAAAATCTCTCTGTCACGACATATTTTTCCAAACTCAAAACCTTATGGGATGAAATCACCAATTTTAGACCAAAGTGCACTTGTGGAATGTTAGATGATTATTTTGAAAAAGAATACTTACTTCATTTTCTCATGGGACTCCAAGAATCTCTGGCAAACACTAGAAGTCAATTGCTTCTTATGAAACCCTTACCAACTGTCCCTGAAGCATATGCTTTAGTAACACAAGAAGAGACTCAAAGACCAGTACAAACATACACTAAACCAAGTGATTCAATGGCATTCTCAGCCAGAACAGGCCCCTCCTATCCATCCCCCAGGCCCCCTTTTAATCCCCAACAATCCACTATTCCCACCAGACCACCCACACCATCCTTTAGAAGTCCTTTCACTCAAAACTATAGAAGGCCAAACAGACCCTTTTGTACCCATTGCCAAAAAGCAATCCATGGATACCCTCCAGGATATAGGCCTCCTAACAACAACAACAACTACAGACCTAATCAGCAGCCTTTTCCAAAGATCAACTCCATACAAACTGATTCCCAAACTGATGACAGCAACAATACCAACCTTCAAGAATTTATGCAAAATCTATCTCAAGAACAGTTTAATCAACTATCAAACCTGTTCTCTACTCAGCTAAGTGGTAATTCTTCCTCTACTCAGACAACTACTCCTACATCAAGTTCTTTCAATATCACTACCAACACAGGTAACTCTACATCACTGAATCTCATTAATCTTCTCACACTTACTCAGAATTGGATAGTAGACTCAGGTGCTACTAGCCATATATGTAATAATATAAATTCATTTACTTCTCTTTATCCTGTCACACATACTTCTATCACTTTACCTAATAATTCTATAGTTCAGGTCTATTTTAAAGGATCAGTTCACATTAATCCTAGCATCAATCTCACAGATGTTCTGTTTGTACCTACTTTCAAATTTAATCTATTATCAGTACCTGTTTTACTTAAATCTACTTCTCTTAGCATTACATTCACTCCCTCTTCTTTTACAATCCAGGAACTGAAGTCCCTGAGGATGATTGGCAAGGGTGATATGTCTTATGGGCTATACATTCTCCAACCTTGCCCTCCTCCTCAATCCTCTACTGTTTGTAATTCAGTTTCAATGTCTACATGGCATAATAGATTAGGTCATGTTGCTCTTGACAGACTTCTTAGCTTACAAAGTGTTTTAGGTTTTAAAAATGTTTCTAATTTTCATAAACAGCCATGTGATATTTGTCCTTTAGCAAAACTTAAACGTTTACCATATCCTATTAGTACATCTAAATCTATTGCACCTTTTGATCTTGTTCACTGTGATGTTTGGGGTCCTTATAAGGTCCCTTCTCATAATGGTTTTAAGTTTTTTCTTACTTTAGTGGATGACTATAGTAGGTTCACATGGGTTTATTTACTACACCACAAATCTGATGTTAATCATATAATACCTAGATTTCTTACAATGATCAAAAATCAGTTCAATAAAACCATAAAAATATTCAGAAGTGACAATGCCAAAGAACTCCTATTTACTGAATTGTTTTCTAACTTAGGTATAATCCACCAATTTTCTTGTGTAGAAACACCACAGCAAAATGCTGTGGTGGAAAGAAAACATCAACACATTTTAAGCATTGCTAGATCTTTGCTATTTCAATCTAAATTACCTATACACTACTGGAATGAATGTATTTTGACTGCTGTGTTCATTATGAATAGACTTCCTTCCCCTCTTTCACAAAATGTTTCTCCTTATTTCAAACTCTTCAATTCTGTTTTTGATTATAATTTTTTAAAAGTTTTTGGCTGTCTTGCTTTTGCATCTACCTTAAAGAACCTTAGAACTAAGTTTGATCCTAAGGCTAGAAAATGCATTTTTATAGGATATTCTGCTGGATATAAAGGTTACAAACTTGTTGATATTCAAACTTTTGAAATTTTTATTTCCAGAAATGTAATTTTTTTTGAGAATATTTTTCCATTACATGATACTGCTATTTACAACAAATTTACCTCAAATGACTCAGAAGTCACCACTAATCCTAACATATCACCTTATTTGTTTGATACACCTACATTTGAACCTTCTGACCATGTCCTTCCTACTCCTACCTCACCTCCTACCAATCTACCTTCCTCACTCTCACAACCACAACCACCTGTTAGGAAATCTACCAGGTTATCTAAACCTCCACATTATCTACAAGATTACCATTGCAATAATGGCTTACTTACATCATCCACAAGATACCCTTTATCCCAAGTCCTAGATTACTCCAATATTTCAAAATCCCATCATGAATTCATTTCTAATATACGAATTTTATTCTCCAATTTCTCTCCGCAATTCACAATCTATACATATACAATTTATACATTTACAGAGTATAAGCGGAACCATATTAAGAATATACTAGCTAGCCTTAAAATGTTGCCATCTTTTCTACTCCTAACTTAGTATGAAGTCATTTAGATTTTGTTTTGCAAGTTTTACTCTTAGATGCTTTTTCTAGATGTTTTCTTGGTGACCTTTGGGCTTCTTGATTTTTTTATAATCAATTAATTTGGATCAAATTATGTTTGATATGGTAGTTTTTTCTTTTATCTGCAGGATGTAGATCCTTGTAAGGAATTTAACTGATGATGACATCCGCACTGCCATTCAAAATGCAACCGGTCCAAGTCCGCATTGTTTGTGCCAGAAGTAGGTCTTAGCAACAATATGTGTGTCCCTTTCATTGTCTATCTTTCATCAATAAAGAAAACTTCGAATCCTTATGATTTTGGTTTTATGGCCTTCAATTTGACCTGTAGCATGCAAAATATACATGTAGGGCCTGTTTGTTTGGCGTTTTCCAAAAATATTTCGGCTATGTTTGATTCAAAGATTTCAGTGAGTAAAATGCTAAGGAAAATATTTTTTCTTGCATCCAATAACGCAACGTTGAGCTTCTTTTATTGTTCATTTGCATTTTACTTAACAATTTACTCACTGAAATCCATAAATCAAACATAGCCTTCGTGTTTGGGAAATGCCAAACAAATATGTTTTCTATTTTTTGAAATAAATTTTTCATCTCTCAATTTTTCCAAATTACTTTCTCAAATTCCAAACAAACAACAATTTTCTTATCTCTAAATAAAACATATATAAACTCTACTCTGATTTGACATAAAGTAACCTATCTCTTACATAATTTATCTCACAACAAACATGATTTGACATTAAGTCTAACACATCTTACACCTACAACCTAATTATTCCAAAAAAAACCTATATCTACTTTATTTCTCAAACCAATCTCTCAAAACCCAAACAAATAACATTACGCAAATCGAAATTATTTTACAAACCTCCATTACTCTCCCAAACTACTTTCCCAAACACCAAACAAACAAGCCCGTAGCTTCCTTTCTGAAGTTCTAATTAGAAGACAAATCGCTTGTTTGTTGGACCCAAGTCTTCAGTGTGCTAGATTCATCTATGATGAGCTAATCAAGGTACTAGCTTGGTACCAACTTTTCTTATTGCATATAGGTGCATTTGGTCTTTGTAGACATTGACGTTGTTGTATTTAGATGAGCCATCATAGTATGGTAATTGAGCTCCAACGGTTTCCAGTCTTTAGAAATCGAATGGATGAGGTCATAGACTTTTATTTTGCGAGAATGTCTTGAGCCATCAGAGACGATGATAGGAGGTAGCTAGTGTGCATCATAAGTTTTACTGATGGTTATATCATTCTGCTTAACCAAAATATAGAATTTGTGACAAGCTTGGTACGTAGTTTACATGCCTAGTACGGGACAATGTATTGTCAGTGGCTCTTTATCACACTAATGGTGGTTAATCCATATGTGCACTATTGCCATGTCAACATTTTTCAGGAATTGTATCATATTGCCTATCTTGCCTTTTGCTAACTTTATGCACATTTTTGTTCTTAAATCGTCAAAAATCACTTGATCTTTTTCATGAGAATAATAACATTATACTTCTTCTGTTAGAATTTATTCTTAGGACTAAATTGCTGTACTAATAACAAAGTTTTGTCATATGTTATATAAAAAAAGTTATAGGTTGCTATAATCTGATATTCTATTCTGTAGATGGAATACATAAACACTTGACTTCACACCCGAATTTCCTTGGTGGGTGTAAAGCTGTAGAGATGGCTTTACAACAGGTCAAGTCATCAGGATTTCTGCACCAATTTCAAGGTAGAAGTAAAAATTCTTTGTTGTCAATCAGGATTCAGGATATTAAGATAAAGCACCACACTCAGAGAGAAGTAAAAAATCTCAGGCTATACTTGCCCGACGAGTGAATATAATTGTTCCAGAGCAAATAAGTTGTCTATTTTTTTTTTTTTTTGTTTTTGTTATTCGAATTGACAAAATTCTTTGTTGCTGCTCTTTCCCTGGCAAAAAAGGTGTTCGACCTGTTGCAGATGTTGATAAAACTGTGCCAACAGGTAATTTTACTCGACTTATAATTGTGGTGGACTTAATTCTATGCAACAATTGATATTTAGTTTAGCAAGGAATAATATAATGCACTTTTTTTGTGTTCTTGTAGAAAATGTTAGGACAAACCTAAACTGTCAAATACTATTGTTTATTTTTTTGAGAATGAATTCTGAAAGAACCATAACTTACTACAAATGATATTACTTTTCTTGTTCCCTTTAGATCTAATATGAAATATTTGGAGTTAAAAGATATTTTTCAGACATCTTTATATTCAAAATAATAATTAAAAATTAGTAATATCAAAATCATTTTACCATACAAATATATAACTTCGACAAAAGTAATTTAATTTTAGAACAAAAGAAAAAAACAAATACATTAGTATCTGACTCATTAAACTCAAATAGTTTGTCTGTCTCGCATTTTTAAAAATATTTTCATGTTTGAGACAAGCTTAGACAAACAAGATTTTTCAAAACTTCTCTCCAAAAAGTCAAACAAACCACAATTTTATTATTTATGAAAAAGTCTATAAAAGAATTCCTTAATTTGACATAAAATAACATTTATCTTATACAACTAATCTCACGTAAAAAATATATCATAATTTAATATAAAGTATTACACATCGTAAATATATATTTTAAACTCTTTCAAAAAAAAAAAACTTACAAATATTTTATTTTTTAAACCAATAAATAACATTATATTATATAAATCGAGATTTAATGAGGTATGTAAATTGTGCAGCCCTATTACCTTCTCCATTGCGCAGCCCTTCTTTTTCTTCACATAGCAATCATTAAAAACTAAATTATGTGTTGAGAGATAAATTTCCAAAGTCGGCCACGGGGCTTCTTCAATCTGTGTCCAATCGAGTCTTTCTCTCGTCAAATTTCAGGTAATTTTTAATTTTTTTAGAATATAGAGGTTTTATCGTTTATTCTTTCTTTCACCTAGTAACGAATTTACATGCTCAAATTTTGAAATAATGAAGTTTTGGGTTAAGCATAAAATTAGTTGATTTACGTGACTTTGTGGAATATTGCTTTAAATTTCAGTTTTACTATTTCAAGGTATTTGTGAGCATTGAATTATATGTCTTTACAGTAAGGCTTTCTGAAACTTTTTTTTAGTGCTTGAGGAAATAAAGCATCCTGCAAACCAGCCATGCTCTAAACTTGGTAAATAATAAATATTTGAATTTGAATGCATTTTTTAGGTTGTACCCTGTAGTTTATTAAATACTTGGTAAATATTTGGATGTCATATGGTCACCTCTTTGAAATGTTTCTGGATTGTCTTTACGTGCTTCAATTTTTTAAGGACACCAGATATAAGGTTTTAAAATAACTAGCAAATTTGAAGATCGATTATTGGATTGAAGATGCTTTTTAACTTTGTTTGCCCAAACTAATGTTGCTAGTTTAAGATGCTCGTTTTTTTATAGAGTTTGATTTTGATTTTCCATTATCTATCTGCAATTTCGTAGGTATGTTTGGATAGATTTTGGCATAAGAGTTAGAGTTTATGAGTTTCATCATTTTTACTTAATTATATGGATATTTTTGGACTCTTAAATTATTATATTCCTTCAATACATCTCATATTTTCTCGAATTACCTAGTTGGAAAATAAGCAAACATGGCAGCCATTAGCTCCCAATGTTTTCTCCCGGAGGATCTTATAACTGAGATCTTATTGAGGTTGCCTGTGAAATCACTGTTAAAATTCATATCTGTTTGCAAGCAATGGCATGCTATCATCAAAAGCCCAAGTTTCATAAGCAGGCATTTCCGTCATGAGAGCAACTGTACCCGTCTTCTTGTTTATGGGCACTGGCGTGTGTCTGGAAATGATCGAGTTAGTCGGATAGTTGCTTTTGATTTGTTTGAAGACGAGACACTAGAAAGATACGAAGAGCTAGATAATCTAAAACTGCCTGTGTCAATTGATGAAATTTATGGTCCTTGCAATGGCGTATTTTGTGTGCTTAGTCTTGGCTCAAAACTAGCTCTGTGGAACCCTGCAACCAGAAGAATGAGGCCACTTCCTTCTCCTTCAAAAGAATATGTGGTTGACGAAATCGGTTTTGGTGTAGACTTTTTGACTAATGAATTCAAGATAGTTTTAATTCAAGGTGACCGCGGTACTTTTGGTCATCTAGATCCTAATTATGTCGTATATACATCAAGTAACGATTCTTGGAAATGGTATAAAGATGAAGCCCTTCTTGATCGCGACTCTTGCTTGTTCAGAACTCGATTTCGCACTATATTCCTGAATGGATTTTGTTATTGGAAGAAATACAACATGAAGACCTTTAATACTATTATCCTTGCATTTGATATGCATAATGAATTCTTCCAAGAAATCGAGATGCCGGGAATTGTCGAATCTAGAAGGGAGATAATGCTTGATTTATATAATGACTCTCTAGCCTTGTTCTCTTATGATGAGAGGGCTGATGATGTGACGGCTTCTGACAAACATATTGACATATGGGTGATGAAGGATAAAGGTTGTTGGACTAAATTATTGACTTGTGTTGTACCTTTCAAATCATTTTATACATTTGGATTTTGGTTTGGTAAAAAAGTTTTTCTATCAGCCGGTGATGAGACTAGGGAGCCAGTAGTTTATGATCCTGATTCGCATAAGACGACAAATCTTAGGGTTGGGAAGAGAGAAATTGCTCTGGCTATGTGGCCCTTTCAGTACAAAGAAAGTTTTGTTTCAGTTGCCGGAAATGGAATTCCAGATTATGACTTTCAATCCGATGTTATCCGGAAATTTCTTTCTTGTAGATGGTGTTGTGAACCAGAATTAGACTAGCTTGATGACTTATTTATATTTGCATATCAAGTCATGTTGTGGATGGACACTCTCAGCAGCAGCAGCAGCAGCAGAGATCAAACAAGTCGACATGTCATGTGTGCTCTTTCTTTTTTTCCCAAAGGAATGTATGCACTTTTGGAAAATGACTAAATGTTAGCAGTCAGTGTGTAGCAATACTAATATCTATATTTTGTGATCACTTTTTTTTTTTTTTTTTGTGAAGTGTCTTGATATTTGAGTTCACCAATATAGAGTAGCTTCTTCTATTTTGTTTGTGCAGGCTAATTCAAATTATTTTGCTATCATTGAACAGGTAAATTCAAATACCTATTAAAAAAAGGTCCAATTTAAATCTGCAGGTTTTGTTAATTCTACTAGGTGATATTCTAGGTTTTGTTCACGGAGTATCGTTGATACTGGAAGTAAACTAGGCTTCAATATGATACGCATGCTTACGATTATGTATTGCGAAACAAATTATGTTGAACGTGAGCAAATTTGTTCTAGTCATTTACATCTAGGCATTAATATGCTGATTCTTAATGGCCTATATGTTTGCGTGCTTATATGTTCTTGCTTTTCTGGAAGAGACCATTTGCTCTGTTAACTCATGCAGTCAAACAATTATATATTTTTCCTCAAATAACAGAAGGAAACATGTGGCTAAATGAAACTGTTGGGGTTATTCCTAAAAATTCTTGGTCAATTGATCCATTTGGCTATTCATTCTTTACCATGTGATTTGCATATTGTGAACTTTAAGGTTCATCGACCTTTAAAATACTCTCTGCAGCCCATGGACGAGCCCAAGTTTATCCTCGTATTTCAGAGGCGACACTGAGATTCTTCGTATTGTCGAATCTGTTTTGACTGCAAAAGCAACCTCTATACAAATTACAATTAATCCCTCTTGAAAATTGATCATAGGAAGAGAGTGCAACCTGATAAATTCTTTTCATTTCTCAGTGTGGTAGTAGAAATCAACACACACATTGTATCAAGTATTGATGAGCGAGCATCTTCTCTTCTCAATACTTTTAGTTGTCCGATCTCTTTTTTATGATTAAGAGAGTTGCTTAAATTCTCACATAAATCGATTCAAACCATTGGTTATGACCCATTATATTTATAGGTCCTTGTAATTAACATTAATTAATATTTTCTTCCCCCCACCAAAAAAAAGAAATTTGATTTTGTACTTTAAATTTGAAGACATTGGTCAAAATTTTAATATGTTTTTATCAAAATTATGCGGTTTTCTTTTTATTGCTTAGTTAATCGAAACAAAAAGAATATTAGTAGATGCTCGAACTCCCTTATAATTCAGACCATAAGAAAAATCTAGTGGATCAATCACTTATGACTTACTTCACAATCCCAAACCCAACACTACAGTTTTAACCAGAAGTCTATAATATGAAACACTCAGTTTGGGCTCATTCAAACTGGGTTAAACGCCATTTAAAAATGGGTTCGAAATGCTTATAAAAGATATAATTCAACAGCATAAATGAAAAGAAGAAAATGACAAAATGCAGACCTGGCCCTATTATCCTATTTGTTTGTTCAATGTATGTGGTATACAATCTGAAAATGACGGGGGGGAAATTTTGGGAAAGCAAATTTTTTATGTAGCACGTGATGAGAAATTATTTTATGTTAAAGTGAAATTTTTGATCATTCTCTTTAATTAATCAATTACTTGCGTAGGACTTTTCTACTGTCAGTACCACTTATGTTAATTATTCATTAGATTTTTCTTTAATTATTATTGGATCAAATTTATTTTTTAATCTACCATTTATTTTTTTTAAGGGTGACCTGTACAATATGTTATCGTACTCTATAAATTTAATAACTCTTTTTAAATTTTTACAAATAACTTTTCCAAAAAATCCTCAATTTATTTTTCTTTTTTACAATTTTTATTATGAGAAATATTACAGAAAAAAAAAAAAAAAAAACCGCCGTTCTCCTTCAAATCGAACAAACAGCTCTATCCTTCCGGAAACCCTCATACTTTCCGGCACCGTTGTCCTTGAATCAATTATTGTATGAATTAATTAAGGTACTGGAGCAGCAGGACGAAATCATGGCCGAGGATGGTACCCCAGAAATCGACGGTGTCTAATGTGTTCGGGTCGAGGGCGTTCGAGCAGTATCGGAACGACCTCACTCTACTGGAAGCCGCATTGAGAAACGAGGACGGAGACAACGTGTTTGCAAGGCTGGTGAAGCATTCCACGGCGGCGCTGCTCAATGCCTATGCTAGAAAAGGGTACCCATATTCTGCTTGTAAATTTACATTATTTATGGATAATTGAACCTCGATGAAATTTGATATCAGAGCGGCTTGTGTACTTTAAATGCTTATAAAAACAAGAAAAACTCCATGTGCTTGTATTTGGTGTTTTATATGCTATAGCTTTTCCTGTTATGCATAGTCATATAGAGAAGAGTTGCAGTGTCGCATGTTTTTCTTAATTTTTTGTAATAAAATTTTTTCACTGGGTGAACAAAGAGATAGGGAGCTGTCTTTTTTTCCTTATTTTTCATGGTACTTCTATATTCATTAAAATTATTTCGATGAAATTGGACATAAGTATGAAGAATAACTTTCAGTCTAATTTTCAGAATTCAGTTATTGTTGAGATCTGAAATCTTTTTCTGGAGATACGGATAATATTGTTTTGCAGGAATATCAAATGCCATTTGTGCTACATCATTTATACCTCAAAAACTAAGCTGTGTAATCAAGCCATGACATAGGCGCTCTTTGCCACAGAAACCTAGACTCCTAACAATTTTCTGAAAAATACTAAAGGAAACCCTTTACATATACCACTGAAGCTAGAGATATTCTTGAGGGCTTCCTCTTCCATTTCAAGAAGCTGTCGGCAGAATGTGTTTTTGAGGTATAAATGATGTAGCACAAAACTTTTCCATAGGTACTCACGTGATCCATAACCATTCACTGGACCCAAAACTTTTCCAAGCACATCAAATCCCTTCCTATCTACCGATACAAGAAAAGCATCCGTCAACCAGATCAAAATATGAGGGACATCGAATTCTGAAATCTTAATCATACACAGTGGCGGAGCTATGTGTAGACTGGGGGGGCGACCGCCCCCCCAAAATATTTGAAATAAATATTATTAGTAGTGATGTTTTGTGCATTGACTTTGTTGGTCGGATGGTTAGGGTATTTGAACGTTCATGCTGGAGGCCTGTGTTCGAATCCAGCTTGGTACAAATGATTTTTATTTCAATTCTTAAGCCATTTTTCAGAATTTTTCTTTCTTTCTTTTTAATTTTTAAGCTATTTTTTAAAAAAATTCTTTCTTTCTCAATAGTTAAGCTTTTCTTTAAATTTTCTCTTTCTTCTTAATGATTATATAAGGAATATTTATATTTTATTGTTTGGATAGTAGGAAAAGAAGTTACTATTTTCCTTCAACTTTCCTGCGATTTCTCCACCAATTTGATATGGGGAAATCCTGGAAAAATCTGGAGAAAATTTAGAGTAAATTGCAAAACACTCCTTGTACTTTGTCTAACTATCAAAATCACTTATTTGTGATTTTTTTTTATCAAAACCCCCTTTGTACTTATTTATTCTTAGCAAAAAAATTCTTTCTCAAGTCACGATAGCAATTATATCCCCATAAAATACCGCAAAAAACATCAATTTCAGACGCAAACAACCCAAAGGAAACATAATTATTATCTTGAAACTATAAAAATGCAAATAGCAAATGATAAATCAACTAAATTTTACAATTTAGAAAGTATTTATAATTAAACGGAGTTATTTATAAAAAATATTACATCTTCTTCTAAACTTTCTTGACAACCAAACATCTGTAAGAAATAATTTTCCGGACAACCAAACATGTAGAAAAAAATAACTTTCTTTTCTTTTTCTTTCCCTTTCCTTTAACATTTTCCTATAATTTTCCCTCACTTTCCTTACAAGCAAACAAGCTAGCGTTTTATCATTTTAAACATTAAAAATAATTATAAAAGAAAGGTTAAGAGAAAACTGAAAAAAAGGGGTTAATGACTTTAGTTATAAGGAAATATATAGAGTTAATGACAATTTACGTCGTGATATTCACATCCCTATGATTTGAAAATATATACTTTATTCTTTATATTTTTTTCAAAAGTTTACATAGTCTCTTTTAAAATTTTAATATTAAAGGAATATAATTTGATAAAAATAACCTACATTATATACTATATACTTAGACCTATTTTAAATTGAATAAAAAGAAGTAGTTTACCCCCTTTCATTATTTTATATGGACACATTTCATTCCTTCGTTGAGGCTACGACTGAAAACCCTTTTTTTTTTTTTTTTTTTTTTGTATTAGTGGTGCCATACCATGGTGTAATTGTTAATGTATTTGCAATTATCAAAGTTGACTTTCACTTAATGAGGGGGACAATTTACTATGATGGCACAACTTACAAATGGTCAAGTGTGAGTTCCAAGTGAAGAACAATTTTCAAGTGAAGGCACAACTTACTATGGTCAAGTTGCAAGTTTCAAGTAAGCTCAAGTTCCAAGTTTGGAAGACCTTTCAAGTTCACTTTGTGCGCTATAAATAGGTGGCATCCTATTCATTTGATAATTAGATCGGGGATCACATTGGATCCGGATCACAATGGATCACAAAGGGGGAATCACAAAAAAATCAACTACAAGCAATATTCTCTTCTAGTGTTAGGCAGAAAATTGAGAGTGCAATTTTCAGAGTTTCTAAAAGAATCGAGAAGTATTGAGAAGTGAGTTGTGAGTGTGAGTGTTTGTAAACACTTGTATTTTTCTCCCTATAGTGAAAGTTTTGCAGCAGCCCGTGGAAGTAGCCAGTTTGGATGAACCACGTAAATAATTGTGTCTATTTATTTTTGCTCTATTCGTTAAATCTGGTTGTTGGAATCCCTAACAACTGGTATCAGAGCCCAGGAATCGGCATATTTCGGGGGCATCCAGATTTGAGTGGGAGCAATGGCGGCAGACGAAGGAAAGATGAAACTCGAAAAGTTCGACGGTTCGGACTTCGGTTTTTTGAAAGATTGATGAAGTTGTCCAAGCCATGAGGCGTCAGAGGGACGCGGGGCGAGATGGCTGAGGTACGGGCCGAGTCGCGGGGGAGCGAACGGAGGTGGCCAGCGTACGGGACAAGCTTCACTTGGATCGAAGAACCTTGGGAAGTCGCAGGGGGCGACGTGCTCCAGTCAAGGTGGGGGAGAGAGGGACCGTGAGGGTGAATCTTCCCGTTAATTCATTGACGGAGGTGAAGACCTGGGTGGTCGAGTGGTAGAGGAGAGTGCGGCGCAGGCAGAGCTTGTAGGCCAAGGGGCTCGACAGGCGAGTGGGGCTTGAGTAACATTAAGGGTTCGAGAGGCGAGCGGGACTCGGAGGGTGAGTGGGGCTCGGAGGTCGAACGGCGCTCGAGGGAAAGCGGGACTCGGAGGGCGAGAACGGCCAGGGGAGACAAGCAGGGCTTGGCGTACATATCAGCCACATGAGGATGTGACAAGGCAGCTTGCAGGGGGCAAGTCCGCGGGAAGGAACCTTGGAGAACTTGACAGTGGGGCGAGTTCACGAGAAGAGGTTCTGGAGTGGTTAAATGGCTAAGTCGACATCAGAGTGCTTGGGCTAGGGTCGGAGTCTTGCGGAGAAGAGACAGGGACTAAGTCGAGGGATCAAGCACGCAAAGGCGACTGATCGACGAGGGCGTCGATCGAATAGATGGAGGAGAACCAGAGAGCTATGATGAGGCTTGTCAGATCGGAGATGCCGGTGAGTGGGAGCTTGCCATGAAAGACGAGATTAAGTCTTTAATCTCCAACCAGACATGGGAACTTGTTGAGTTACCCAAAAGGAAGAAGGCCTTACATAACAAATGGGTTTATCGTGTGAAAGAAGAGCAGGATGGCTCGAAACGATACAAAGCCAGACTAGTAGTCAAAGGATTCCAGCAAAAAAAAAAAAAAAAAAAAAAAAAAAGGAATTGATTACACCGAGATCTTTTCTCCTGTTGTGAAACTTAATACTATCAGGACTGTATTAAGTATTGTTGCTATTGAAAATCTCTACCTAGAACAGTTAGATGTGAAGACTGCGTTTCTTCACGGAGACTTAGATGAAGAGATTTACATGTGTCAGCCAGAAGGTTTCTCAGAGAAAGAGAAAGGAAATATGGTGTGTAGACTCAAGAAGAGCTTGTATGGTTTGAAACAAGCTCCACGACAATGGTACAAGAAATTTGACGGTTTCATGCACAAGGAAGGTTACCAGAAGTGCAATGTCGATCACTGTTGCTATGTCAAGAGCATTCGTCAAAAGAGTTTGACATGAAAGATTTGGGTCCAGCTAAGAAGATTATTGGGATGCAAATCACTTGAGATAAGCAGAAAATAAGTTTTGCAGTTATCTCAGTTAGTTTAGATAAGTCGTGTTCTTGAGAAGATTCAGGGAAGTAAGAATCCAGCGGATATGCTAACTAAGGTGGTGACTATCGAAAAACTGAAGTTGTGCTCATCTTCAGTTGGTCTCCAATGATAGCATGATCGGGATTGGCTGCTGCATTGACCAAGTTGTGAAGACGGATTGAAATCAGTCTTCAAGTGGGAGATTGTTAATGTATTTGCAATTATCAAAGTTGACTTTCACTTAATGAGGGGGACAATTTACTATGATGGCACAACTTACAAATGGTCAAGTGTGAGTTCCAAGTGAAGAACAATTTTCAAGTGAAGGCACAACTTACTATGGTCAAGATGCAAGTTTCAAGTAAGCTCAAGTTCCAAGTTTGGAAGACCTTTCAAGTTCACTTTGTGCGCTATAAATAGGTGGCATCCTATTCATTTGATAATTAGATCGGGGATCACATTGGATCCGGATCACAATGGATCACAAAGGGGGAATCACAAAAAAATCAACTACAAGCAATATTCTCTTCTAGTGTTAGGCAGAAAATTGAGAGTGCAATTTTCAGAGTTCCTAAAAGAATCGAGAAGTATTGAGAAGTGAGTTGTGAGTGTGAGTGTTTGTAAACACTTGTATTTTTCTCCCTATAGTGAAAGTTTTGCAGCAGCCCGTGGAAGTAGCCAGTTTGGATGAACCACGTAAATAATTGTGTCTATTTATTTTTGCTCTATTCGTTAAATCTGATTGTTGGAATCCCTAACAGTAATTGATTGCATAACTACTTCTTATTCTCATATTACTAAAATTGAGAAATAAACAAAAGAGAATTAGATTTGGAAAGATAAGGAATGGAATATATATTTTATTCTGCTGTCTTCTTCCATAGGTGAGTGGAGGACTGAAGTGGGTGGATGGGTAGCAGGCTTTCCGGTGGGAGAAGAAAAAGTTTTAGATGGTGTTTAATAAGTATAATTAAAGAAATTTAATAAATATGCATTGATACAGTAACAATAAAGATACTATAAAGAATTTAATGCTGAGGGTATTTATGGAAATAGTTTTATCATGCTATGCCCCCAACAATTGGTGCTCTTACATATATATATCTTTCCAGCATATATTGTGAGATAAAAAAAACTGAAGGGCAGTAACCAAGGCCATGACCATATCATACTTGTATAAAAGGATGGGTTATGGGCCCAAATATTTACAAATAGTATAATTTACTGGAGAACAATTTTGAATTAATGGAAAAAGTTAGCTTGGTGGAGATGGGTTGGGTCATGGACTCGTGGATAAGGTAAATGTGTAAAGAAAAGCAGTATTTTCATCAATAACTCATGTTATTTTTAAAGGACTCATAAGTTCATATATGTACTATGGCACATGACAAATATAAAAATGAATCGTTCATTATATTGTTGTATTTAACCAAATTTCAAATATAAAGAATAGTATATTAGATGCTCATAATTGTACAAATAATATAATCGTGACAATTGAATAATCAATTGTAGCACCTTTTCCCCCCGAATTCAACATTTTCTTTTGAGTATTGAAGATCTGCCAAGTAAAAATGTGAAATTGTTTCTGATCAAATCTAAACTTATGTGAGACTTTATCTCTATAATTAAACAAGGGTAAATACCACTTTTGGTCCCTCTTATCATTAACTTTTTACAGAGTGGTCCCTCTTATGTTTTTTTTCCCACTTTAGTCCCTACTATGAATTATTTGTTTCACTTTAGTCATTTTCAAGTGGTCCAAGGCGATTCCGATAACATGTGATATGTTCATGAGGGCAATTTTGTCATTTCAAGTAAAGTAACAGGGATATTTTCGTCTTTTTAATTATTTAAAAAAAACTAAATATATAATCTCTTCCAAACTAGGCTTTCATTCCAATCTAACTTAATCGTACATTTCGTTCCAAACTAATTTTTTTTCCTAAATTCTTTTTCAAACACCAAAATTGCTCACCAATTAAACAATATCTCAAATAGTCTCAATAGTGACGGACGAAAATGCCCTAAAAAATATTCATATGCATGTCACGTGTTACCGGAATCACCTTATAAGGACTAAAGTGAAACACATAATTAATAGTAGGGATTAAAGTGAAACAAATAATTCATAGTAGGGACTAAAGTGAGAAAAAAACATAAAAGGGACCACTCTGTAAAAAGTTAATGATAAGAGGGATCAAAAGTGGTATTTGCCAGCAAACTTTCTGAAATGGTTAAGCTAGTCTATTCTGGATCAAAAATATGACCCGGCCATCTGCGAACGAGAAATTTACAGATGTCTTCAGATTGAATGTCATGATCTGGAATTCCATCTGCCTCGATTGAAACAAGACTCTCTTTGTAATAAACATGCCATACTTTCTTAGGACGAAAATTTTGTCTTTTTTCATCTATGATATTTCTTGTGTTGTGTAAGTCAGGATCATACATCAATAGCTTCATAATCCCGTTAGTACCAGTTGATACAAAAAATTGTTTACCCTTCCAAAATCCCAATGGATAATATATCCGGAAAGGTAGAACACAAGTCAACAAATTCATCCAACACCCTTTTTCCTTCATCACCCATATGTCAATACGATTGTCAAAAGCATTTATGTCATAAGAAAACAAGGCAAGTGAGCCATTATATATGCCAAGATCTCCATCCGGTTTTGATCTGACAATTTATGGCATCTCGATATCTTGGAAGACTTCACCATGCATGTCAAACGCAAGAATAACAAAGCTAAATGTCTTCACCGAATACTTCATCCAATAATAAAATCCATTCAAGAATGTAGTGCAACATTTAGATTTAGACACGGTGGAGTGATCATCAAGGTGGACATCATCTTCATAATATTTCCAAGAATCATTACTCGATATATAGACAGCGTAATAAGGTTCTAGGCGACACACACAACAAGGACTGATAATCAAAACTATCTTGAGTTCATCGGTTAAAGGGTCTATACAGAGACCGATTTCAATTTCATCCATAATACGAAACTCTTCTGAAGGAGACGAGAGTCGACTCATTCTTCTGGTTGCTGGGTTCCACATAGCTAGTTTGAAAGACGTACTAAGCACACAAAATATGCCATTGCAAGGACCATGAAGAGCTTCAATTAGCCCTGGCAGTTTCAGATTATCTGGTTTCTCGTATATATCAAGTGTTTCATCTTGGAACAATGTAAAATCATACCCCGATGAATGGTTCATCTGTCCACACAGATACATGATAATAAACAAGAAGACGTGTACGATTGCTCTCATGATGGGCATGTCTGCGAATGAAACTTGGGCTTTTGATGATAACATGCCATTGCTTGCAAACTATCCTGAACCGCAACAATGATTTCACTGGCAACCTTAATAAGATCTCGATTATAATATCCTCCGGAAGAGAACTACACGTGCTTATTGCGACCATGTTTGCTTATTTTCTAACAATGTACTCGATAAAACCTGAGTTGCATAGAAGCAATTACATAACCGAAATGTTCAAAACCTGCAACATAAATGTCAAAAAATATAAAATCTAATCATTACTCAAACTCTCATGTCAAGGTATATCCAAAATAGTATACCACTATATATAGCATGGCAAACATATCCCCAAGAACCGAAAATCGATTATGAAACCAAACAAAAATTCAAACCAAATATCATATTTAATTTAATGAACAAAAAACTCAATTATATGACTTAATTCAAAACAAGCGTTCTTATAAATAAGCAAAAGATTAAAACTTCAATCAAGAAACTGATCCCAATATTTGGGGATCAATTAAAAGAAAAAGGTTTTGGGTGAAATCAGAGTGAATTACCGAAGAGAGTGGTTTGTAGATCTGGTTGTTGGTGATTCACTTCACAATATGGGTAAAGAATAATTAGTTTGGTATGTGATAAATAAAATGGTATTCTTTCTTCTTTTAATGTGTTTTTTTCTTTGGCATGACTATTAAATATATATAATAATTCACTTTACATTTATGTTTCTCGAAGTAATGATTGATTGTATTTAATAGATTGATTGTATTTTATAGTATCAAATAATTCTTGATAAAAAAATAATTTAATAAATAGTATCAAATAATTCAATTCTCACAGCTTAACAATTATAACAATCAATATAATACTTCATTTATCCCAAAAAAAAAATCTACTATTTTTCTTTGGGATATCCTGAAAACACTCTTATTTTTAGATTAAAATTATTTTTCTAAAAACTAACATGTTACATAAAATAATAATTTGACATCACTAATTTTCAACCATTACTTTTGAGGACATGAATGTTAACTTACCAAAGAGTTCCATCTTTTTTTAATTTTAAAATTACACATAAACCTATCAATGAAGTGGATCTTAACTCGAATAGATTTATTAAAACTTTTATGAGTGAATCACACTTTTCATCCTCCAAACAATTTTTGCACATTCGTGCACCTAAAATAATTCTTAGCAGTTGAAAAACCTCATAAATTCCATCCATTTCATGGGGACTTCTTTGGTGAAAATACATTTGTAGTAGGAAACAAAGTGACACGGTCTATATTGTTACATAAAGTCAGATTTTAATTTTAGGTTAATGAACAAAAATACTCTCGAGGAGGTCTTCTCTGACGTGTATTAGCTGAATGGTCATTGAAGAAAAACTACATTACTAAGAAGGTTCCTGCTGCTAAGAATTTTTTAGAGGGATGAATGTGCAAAAGTCGATCCATAAAGAAGACAAAAAATGCGATTCACTCAACTTTTATTTGATAAGAGATGCGGTAAAATTGAATATTAATTCGAAATAAATAAAGCTAATGTGATTTAGGACAATCCAACATGTGAAAAAATTAAAAATATCATAAATATAAATATATCATAAATATTTAAAGTAAAGATACATTATCTCTCATTTTTAAAATTGTGGATGAAATGTGCAAACGTGTTTTAAATTGTGATATGAAATTTATAAGGTAAAATTGCAGAAAAATTTTCAAATTAATTAGTGATTTTGGATTTTCGTCCCAAACAATATTATCTCATCTAATTTCGTCCCTTAATTTAATATTCTTTTGAAATATCATCCCAAACTTATTAATAATTTTGATTTTTCATCCCAAACTATATCAACTCGCCGAATTTCGTCCCGCAATTTACCATTTTTTATGAATTTAGTCCCGATATTAAATTTCTAATTTAATGGAAATGACGGTTCAATCTTGTAACTAGTTTGAGACAAATTATGCAATATTATATAGTTATTCATGTTAAAAAAATTCACGTCATGATACTTAAGCAACCATGTGGTAATTTAATGGACAAATGCGCAATTTCCGTCTCATAATTAACGGTGGGACGATATTTCAGAAAAATATTAAATTACGAGACGAAATTCGCCAAATTAATATAATTTAGGACAAAAATCTAAAATCAACGATTAATTTGATGACGAAAATCCAAAATTCAAGTTGCAATTTGCCAATTTATAATTATGGGCAATCATGCGTGGGGGGAGTCTTGTGAAACAACACCCCCACCCCCCAATGCAACTTAATGGTCGCATGGCCAATAAATTGGCGACAATACTAAAATTGACATAGAATTGTGATATAAAATATGTAGAATACACGAAGGCTTCGTGTATTCTACATATTTTATATCACAATTCTAAGCTTCGTGACGAAGCTTTGTACCACAAGTGAAAATTAATATAAAATTTTGTATAAAAAAAGCAAGTCTCCCCAAAAATAGTAATGAGTATTGAAGTTTCATTACGGCACTTTGGAATTACATGTTTTTGGCAATACATCAAAATACTCCAAAATCAAGGAAAACGAGGGGGCAATTTCATTTTATATGAACAATAATTTATATAGCTCGAATTTATTAAAGTCAAGTAGAGCAATACCCATAACATGTACCCTCTTTCTTTACCAATAGCAGTATACCCTTGTTAATCTTATGCTATGTGGTTATTCATGACAAGTTAGGGCATCTCTAATGACTCCGAGAGGGAATATCCTCTCCCACTCCCCCCCTCTCCCTCTCCCCATCCCCCTCCCCCTCTCTCTAGTTTTTTAGTCATCTCTAATGACTCATTCTATCTAATCCATTTAATAATTAATTTTATCCTTCTCTATTATTATTATTATTACACCAAAAATAAATTTAAAATTAACATTAATTTAAAATCAAAAGTACATTAGGAAACTTAGAAAATAAAAAATTACATCAAATATTAAATTAATTCATATAAGGAAATCCATCATCTCTGACTATTGATTTGGATCCACGAACAAGTCCCATATCCCTAGAAGATTATATGATCATATGCCGTCACCAAATACGATCTGTAGATGTCAATCGTGAACGACTAAAGGACTTAGTCGAACATGTGTGGGACACACAAGGTCAAAATTAAGGTCTATGTTTTAGTCGAACATGATTTCATGATTGTATCGTATTATTTTAAATTTTTAGAAAGAATTATTTTTGGGTTTAATGATTGTATCGTATTATTTTAAATTTTTAGAAATAATTATTTTTGGGTTTCATGATTGTATCGCATTATTTTAAATTTTTAGAAAGAATTATTTTTGCGTGATAAATACAACCCAAAACTACTAAAATAAATCAATATTAAAATACTAGTGTTAATTTAATGAAATAAAAGTTATTTTTTTATAATTAAAAATAATTATCTCCAAATAATATACAAATTTTAGTAATTATTTTATTTTTAAATAAAGATAAAAAAATAACCAAATAAAACAAAACGAAATTAAAAAAAAAAATATAGCATGTGATGGAGGGGGCTTGGATGGGAGAAGCTCCCCCTCCCTCCAAGGTCCCTCCAGGGTCCCTCTAGTGGGTATACCCTCTCCGCCCCCCTAGTCATTGGAGATGATTTTTTTTTCCCCCTTCCCCCCATATACCCTCTAGGGCATCTTCCCACTAGTCATTAGAGATGCCCTTACATTTTTTTTAGAAAATTGAAACCGATATAGTTATAAAAACTATTCACGTTCCTTTGATTAGAAGGTGTCAATTCTAATCTGATTCTATTAATTACAAATATTTAAAATTTTTAATCATTTCAACAAAGTCAATATTTTTAATAAATTGTCGAAAATCGAATAAGATCCAACACGAAAAGGCAATTAGTGAAAAAATTAAGATAGATTTACTCAAACTACTCCTCAAATTTAGCATAATTATATGGACCATCCTTCATGTCGGACAAACTACTCAAATTACCTATGAAATGTTGAATTCTTTAAAGTTATCACTTTTGATGTTAATTTTTTTTTTAAAAATATTGACTTCCATAAATATCTCTGAGTACACACTATGAAATGAATTTTTTTTTTTAGAAGCCCCAAACAGGGGAGATAACATTAATGATTCAAATCAATGTTTACAAGATCGAGAATAAAGTTGGGGAGAACAGTAGGGGTCGTGAAGGTGCTAAAAGCTACTTTCGAAAGAGCGTGTGCGACGGCATTACTTTCCCTAAACATGTGGGAGAAAACAAAAGAATCAATAACACTTAAATGATTTTGATATGAAAAAATGTTGAAAATTGTTGAGAAAAATGAGCGAAAGTGATTTGAATCGGCGAATATTTTTGTTGAAATTATGAAGAAAAAAAGTGTGAAAATAGCTGAAATCAACTTGCAACCATTTAGGTTTATGGTTCCTTATATGGTACTCAGGGGTATTTATGAAATTCAATTTTTATAGATGAAATTAACTTTGTAAGAGGATAAATCTAATAATTCAAGGGTAGTTGGACTAATTTTTCAAACATTGAGAGTGGTCTGAGTAATTACACTAAAACACATGGGTAATTTGAGTAATTTTTCAAAAAAATTTGTAACCATGTATTCAATTCCCAAGGATCCATATGTACACATATAAATTAAAATTTTCCAACGATAAGAGGTCTAAGATTATACCTCACTATACTATGTAGTGGTTGAGGCTCTGAAAGCTTAGTTGTGGTTCAACTTCTTTGACTCTTGGAATCGGGGGATTCCAAATGGATCTTCAGTCACTCCAACTCACCAAAAGGATCAAGAGAAAACCTGCAGCTAAGAAAAAGGTTCACACTCTACAATTTCAACAACCTAAAAAGAATCTCTTATAGTAAGGGGGAAAAAAACAATATTCTTAGTTTGAAAAATAAGTGACTCTATGTAATGTATAAGAAAAAACATGTCATTGCTTTATAATTACCTATGGAGCTCGAACCAATTGGATCATTAATCCCACTAGCATGTCTATAATTAACTAATGGTCCACTCTCCCACTATAATGATATTGCCAGAGCTCCATTTGTTGCTGCCAGAGCAAATTTTTCAAAATTCCTGTTTTACCCTTAAAAAGTCAAATACTTATTTTCATTTTCTTTATTAAGCATAAGATCTGAAATCTGCTCTGTATTGATAGAACTTTCCATACTCTGCTTTTATGCATAAACATTTACATATCTTTTCATTTACATTTTACATTTTAGAATTGACAAATTTTTTCTTCAATAGAGTTCAATGTTCACCATTATTGCTAATGAGTTAATATATTGACTCTTTTCTTTTTTTTTTTTTTCTGTCGAAATGAAATCTTGGATAGCTTCAATTTTTTTTTTTAAGTTGAAATTGTTGCCATCCATCAAAGCAATTAAAAATCTATTGGAACACAAATACTATAAGCCACTGATTTTACAATGTTAGATATACTTAATAGTTGAAAGCATGAATATTTAAAGTTAGAAGAATGAAAACAAATGAACTTTATTAGCGGGAATCATTTGCCAATTCAACGAATAGCAATCGAGGAGACTAAACAGAAAAAAGCTTGAAAATGTCTCCTGCAATTTTTTGCTTTCTGGTAAGCAATTGAGTAAGAGATCACAATGCCAGGTATGGGGAAGAGAAGAGCAAATATAATTAATGAGATAAATAAGCAATTTTCAATGAATAAATTAAATATTATCCAATTTTACGTCAGGGAGTGGGAGAAGAATTGTAGGTGTAAATTAATTCTATTGTGAGTAGCAGGCAAGAAAATCTACGCAGATTAATTTTTTAGAGAGATGAGATATTTCTCTTTTGAGGCAAAGGAAAGCTAACAAACAAATATTCTAGGGTTAATACTTTTAATATGTAAGGGTAAATTAGGAATTTAAAATAAATTGCTCTGGCAGCAACAATTAGAGCTCTGGCAATATCGCCAGCCAAACTCTTTTTGTTTACTTAAGTTAGAAACCACTCCTACTTTATTTAATTTTAATTGAGCAATTAACAGAATTACTTAATTAGTCTAACTAATAATTTATTCTTCTTTGATCAATCTTTTTAAAAAGGGTTAAATTAAGTAAATATACTTGATTAATTATGATTAATCAAATATAAAATAATATATTCAATAAAAAATAGTTGAATACATTCAATCGTGTGGATCCATCCCATTATTTCCCCCAATTCTCATTATATTTTCCATTATTCTTATTGACCATTGTCATCTCTATATTTTGATCCTTCTCACTCTTATAAAATTCTCACTTTATTATCAAGATTAATCTATTGTACCCAATAAATCATAGAGTAACTTCTTTGGGAACCTTCAACGGATTTTTTTTTTGTCTACATATAACATGTACAACATCGGAAAGAAATCCATCGAAATATATTAATTTCGATGGATTTTTGATTCCGTCGAAATATTTTTTCTTTATTCTTTTTTTGCGGAAATAATGTTATTTCGACGGAATTTAGTTCCTTCGAAATCATAAATTTTCGACGGTACTGGATTTCTGTCGAAATTTTCAATTTTTTCTTTTTTTTGCGAAATTAATACATTGCGACGGAAATAATTTCTGTCGAAATTTTAAGTAAAATTTCCGTCGAAATTTTTCTGTCGAAAATTTCCTTTTTTCTAGTAGTGATAATTTATTCGGATCCGAAATATCCACCAGACTCAAATCCGATTGTTGATCTTCAAGATCCGTGCGAATTCGGATCCGGATTGAAGAAATGGAAATTGGACTCGGATCCGGATCGACCCTAATCCGGTCCGAGTCCAACCCATTGGAGGGTGTATTGGATAAAAATCTATACTGTAAGTCCATTTTTAAAGCTTTTTTTTATGAGGTTTTCTTTTTGTCAGTTTTATTTCTTTCAAAAATAAAATTAATTAGAACAATGAAAGAATTTCTCTATTTTTGTGAACTTGTAAAGTTTCAGCTTTCTTTTTCCTATCATGAATTAACATATCCGAACTTTGGTCTATGAATAATACATTCCTGGTCGGTCTGTTTACCACTCAACTTTGACTAATTCATTAAAATCAAGCATGTTTTTTTCTTTGTTCGTGTTTGTGTTAATAACCACTTTTTTTAATTACCGATAATTTTTTTTAATTAATAAAACCATTATAAAGTTATTTACAATTAATTTACATGAGGATGTTACAGTATAATTTGCTGGATAACAATTTTGAAGTAATGAAAAGAATGTTGTGGTTGGGTCGGGTCCAAGTCCAGGTCCAGCTTTATATTTATGAACGGATCTACAGTGGATCTGGGTCAAGGTCCAGTTTCAGATCTGAAATTTCAAGTAAAGGAGGTCATAATGGGTCTGGGTCGGGTAGGGTCTGGTCCGACCCGACCTTTGACAGGCCTAGGTTGGGCTGGGTCATGGGACTCGTGGATAAGATACATTAATGAATAAAGAAAATGTCTCAGCTTAAATATATGTACTGTCGAGCTACTGCGTGTGCTGGGCATGTCTCAGCTTAAATAAAGGTGTAAAAGTTCCAATAATGGTAGTAGTTATTATTTAAAATCAAATGACAAATATGAGATAAAAAATGACAAAGAGAACCAATATTTCAATCAGTTAGTATTTGAAATATAATAAACTTGTAATATATGCATACACATTTAGATTTGTAGTCTAACAAATTTTGTACATGTTATACATTGTATTAAAGGATATTCATCAACACAATTCTACGAATTTTCTGATGACAATTATGAGTTATATAGTAAAATAATTGTTTTCGATAATTATTAGAAATAACAAAAAAAAAAAAAAATCAGCCTTTCTAATCAATAACATTAAAGTGACGGGTTTTTGACAAGTTAACTTCATGTGATATTGCACAATGAATATTTTACCCCCTTATAATAAGGTAAAAATCAAGGAGGAGACGATATATTTCTTTAACGAAAACAGAGGAGGTATTTTGCAATTCTATTTATCTACATAAAGTTGAACTGCCTCCACTCTAATTCAAAAGCCTGTATGTGCCTCTCACATCATCAAACCTGATCATTCTAATCTGCTATCAATTGTCCATCGGCCAATTAATTGGATGTCTTAATTAATTATGATCTCATTTATACATCTCATAATTACATATCTTGCCAAAATATATTGTGAGATCAATAACCGAAGGGTAGTACCCAAGACCATGACCATATCATGCTTGTATAATTAGATACTATATACTTAGAATTCATAAAGACGAATTCAAATTTAGAAACACCAAATTAAAAAAAAATGGAATCCACAAATAGTGTAAAATAGAGTTGTTACATGTCGTTGTTAACCAAAACATTATGACATTTGGTAGTCAATATTTTGACCATGGTCTATAACATTTATTTGGCAGTCTACTTAATAATTAGCTAGATTATATTAATAAAATATGATCATGGCCGATTTATATTATAACATTTCGAGCCAGAAGTAATAGTCGAGAAACCATTCAAATAATTGGCTAGCACAGAATTGGAATTAGCTGATAGTTATCATAAGATAACTAGAAAAATTATTTAGATAATAGGGTTACTATTTATTGATATATACATGAATAACACATTAATAATATATATTAATATAGGGTTTTCAATGCGTCAGACTCGGGTTGAATCATGTCTAGTTCATATTCGGTTCCATTTATGTCAGATGGAACTCAGGTCAGATCTAAAATTTGCTCATATCTAAATTTTCATAGTTCATCGAATCTTTCGGGCTCAGTCTGATTTCAATTTCTTTTCAGACAATAGAGTCTCAACTTTCAAAATTCACACCATTAATTTTTTTTAAAATTAAGTTTTTTAACGTTTCAATTTCATTTAAACTTTTTTGATTAATATTCATATATTTAGAGAGAATTAGGCATAAAATGAATTTATGAATAAATTATTACCATATAGCTAAGTTATCACAACACAAAGGCTAATAATATTTCCATAATTATAATTGTTGCTGCCAAAACAATACTTCACGAATTTATAAATTTAATGAACATATAATTAAGGTATTAAGCATTTTGCTAGCTTTACTCAACTTCCTAAAATAATTTCTTACATATCTCATGATTATTGCACATCTCTATCTTCTCCAATTTTAGCACTGTGATGTGCAGGCTTGTTACTATATTTGCTCATGAATCCCCTGTCACATGCTAGACAAATAACAAGAGAGTCTGAAACCATTTTTAGTTTCTTGACTTGGTCCATTAATTGTAAATAACATTACTGACTCGCAAATAATTCCAACAAACATAATTTATTTAATTTTTCTATTGATTTTTTTTATCTTTTCGTTATTAATTCAAATAACGAACTACATTCAATCGTATTACAAGATATTACCGGGAATTAACTATATGGACCATGGCAACTTAAAAACTATTGTCTCAATGATTTTGCAAATCTTAGCCATATTGATTTTGCTGTTTTACGGATTAATTCCAACCCATAAAATACGGATTTACATATGTTAATGAATTGTACAATTACATATGTTAATGAATTGTGCAATTATGTGTTAAAACTAGCTAGGTTGCACCAATAATCTTAAAAACAATAACAATTCGTTAAACTAATATGTGTGTGTTGACATATATAATTGATATAATGCATAAATCATAATTCTCAAACCGAAATAATCACATTTTTTCATTAGGGAGACCTTAATTTGCATGAATCGGTCATACTTCATGTTCTCATGAGTCTTGATAAAGTTAATATGTCGTTTTCCATGATGTTGATAGTTTTGCAAAGAATTGTTATTAAGTAAGTCTAGTCTAGACCAGCTTATATTAGCTCTTGTTCAGATGAAATTCCTTTATCTCAAAATAAAAAAGATTGTCGTTGTTTGCAAATTATGTTTTCTCAAAATAAATTCTTCCGATGGAGCTGTTACACATATATTTATATAATACGTGCTATTATTTATCCTTTCACTTGTTTTCAATTCATCTAGTATTTATATACTTTATCACAAAATATTGCTTCATAAAATCACAACATCTAATTCAATAATAGTTTATATCAATATTAAATATATATTCTTTATATATAAAAATTATAAGAAATGGTTAAAAAATGAATACACAAAACTACAATAGTAATTTAAATTTAATATTAAATAAATTATTTTTTGCCTCTCATACTTAATACGAGGTTTTGAAAAAATAAAATGATGCTTCCACACTCAAACTCACATTTCGCTGTGTGGCTTAATTAATTGTTGTTAACAAGGATCAAATTTTTTATCTTTTCCATTGCAAATATAAAAATATTTCCGTTTTTCAATCAATGCAAGCGATAATAGTAAGTATATTTTGCACTTTGCACTTTCGAAATAGGCATTTTGCACTCTCGAAACTTACATTAAGCATTTTGCATCATCAAAACAGGAAAAATACAACATTTTACACCCTCTTTTATTTTCAGGCAAAAATTCAAGAGCAAAATATGTAATTATAAATCTTTGGCACTTTGCATCCCCGAAATAAAATTAGCGCTTATCACCCTCGAATTAAGAACAAATCAGCAACTTGCACCCCCCAAAACACAATAAATGGACGCTTTGCACCCCGAAACACAATTAACATTTAACACCCTCAAATTAAACGAGAAAACTTAAACCCCTTATTTTCTCCAGTAAAGTTGACCATCAGGGTAATAAAATCTAAGAAATATACTATATTTAATTTTCTAAATTATTTGTATTTTTCATATGGATTCATATTAAATATATCAATATATTATTGTACTGTAATAGATTTTAATTAAATTAAATTGTAAAATTATGAGTTAGAACAAAAATTATGATTATAAAAAGTTTTTGACTTATTCTTGCACTATCCTATTCTTGCACGTAATAATAGTTAGTAGTTTTATATCACCATCCTATTTCACCCTAAAAAAATAGCCTATCCGATTTTAGAAAAAAGAAGATAGCAAATTAATGGTTGGTAGTTTTACATATTTGGGATGTTGAAATAATATTCCATTTCCACAGTTTTTAAGTCCGGTAACTCAATGGATGCGGGGTGATTTAATCTATTAAATGCGAAAGATATTTGCCAACTAACTCATTTATATAGAAGAATAAATAAAATGGTTATCACAAGGTATAAAATGTTATAAATTAATTAATTCCTTTGGAAAATGAAGCCTTTATACGGAGAAATTAAAAAGAAAAAAAATGAGTCATACAATTGAACTTACTCGTCTTTTACCTCTACCACATGACTAAAGAATTTACACATTTTTTTATTTTGGATAAATTCAATTAAAACATGTTGAACAATTCAAATGCAATTGTTAGATCAAATTAAGCCTGTCTTTTCTGTCAATTTAGTATTTTTTTTTTTTTATCTATTGGGACTATGAAACTAAACATGTAGGATGCATTCACATGAATTTACATGATTCTCACAGTTTCATAATAGGAAAGGTTCATGTTAGGTATTTTATCCTATTGAACTCATAACGTGTAGAAAATGAAATTTTTTATATAAAATTAGATGATACAAGAGGGTATAGAAAGTGACGCTACTTCTTTAGTGTGAATTCTCGTTTATCCACATTACTAGCCTCGGGGTAGGATTATATATATGATCTTATTTTACAATACAAATTAGCTAGCTCAATTTAATTATAGATCATGTGTATGGACTAGATAGCTAGCAACTCTTAAGAATGTTAAAATGTGTAATGAAAACATCAATTGAACGTGCATGTGTAGGGGTTATGATGTTAGATAAAGTAAATTGAGTGGGTGTTATCGCAATTCTCTATCCCTAAGCCTAAGGGGTAAGTAAAATTATTTTATATAGGACAGAAATAAAACATTTCACTGTCTCTACATTTTATATAGTTTGAACAAACTTATATATTGTTTTTGTAACTTTGACTAAGCTTAAGGGAATGCGTGTAATTATAACCAGGGCCGACTCTACATTTTTCGGGGCCCTAGGCGAAATATAAAGTCGGGCCCTATATCAAAAAAACAAAAGTTTATATTATATATAAAACTTATTTTTACTCCTTCCATATCAAAATAGTAAAAGAAAGCTCCTTCATTTTTCTTAGTGATATGTTTATAGTAAAATTAAAATTATATGTGAAATTTATCAGATAAATCTTATTCAAAGTACAACTTTGTCATGTTCTTTCTCATCGTGAAAATTTAAATCTTCTTAAAAAATAAAATATGCTCAAAATAATACATTGATTCCAATAATTTTTTATTTTAAAAAAAAATCATTTACATACAAGAAGTGTCTAAATTTGGAATGAAAATTGAAATCATAATTTGAAATGTCCAAATTCGGAATGAAAATTGAAATCTTAATTTTGTTTGATGAATAATTGTTATAGCCTTGCATGAGATAAAGTTTTAAAGAAAAAAAAATATGATTTTCTAGAAAGAGAGATAAAAAAAGTTATTTAAGGAAGAGGAAAATAAAGTTAGAACAATGACCTTTGGAATTCGTGTTGGCAAAATTTCTTTTAATGGATGTAAAGCAGTACATATATGTCTATACGGGTATTTAGTGAATATGATTAATAGGGGATAGGGCCCCTTGGAGGTTGGGCTGTAATTATCTTAATACAGATTTTGGATGGTAATGTTTTAAAAAGAAATATGAATAAATATATATGACCCATATGTGTATTGGGTAGTATATATTAATATGGGCTGCAATAAATTGGAGCCCCATGGAGGCTGAAGCCCTAGGCAATTGCCTAAATTGCCTAGGGCTAAAGCCGACCCTGATCAAATCAGATACTAGGTTGCTATATATATTCAATTGATCATGCATCTCAAAATTAGCTTCAATAATATTTATCTTTTATTGGGTTGGCTAAAGCCGACCCTGATCAAATCAGATACTAGGTTGCTATATATATTCAATTGATCATGCATCTCAAAATTAGCTTCAATAATATTTATCTTTTATTGGGTTTTGAAATTAACTTGATTCGACTTAGACTCAATTTAAAAAAAAAAAAAAAACCATAAAAACAAATTATGTAATATTATATGTGAAAGTATTAAACTAATCAAGTTTAACATAGAGTTTTTGGCAACGTAACCCATGTGAATTGCCTGATGGACAAGTTACCTCTTAGGTGATATAAAAATAGAAATATTATATCTCTGTAGCATATAATGAATGCATTATGCCTCTTCTCGTGAAGGTGTTGTATATGTTCTCCATAATGCTTTCGTGGATAATTTATTTTGATGTTAAAAATTATCAGTTTAATCCTATATTGACAACATACTCCATTCACATTACTCTCTTATGTGATATGCGTAATGAATATTTTAATCACTGTGATATTAATTAATGATCACCTACCTTGATATTGTGATAAACTTAATGAGAATATTACCACATGAATATGTAAATACCAAGAAGGAGGTAGCATGCTTCTCTTACGGGAAAAAAAAAAAAAAAAAAACACAGACGATATCTTGCTCTTTTATTTATCGTATGGGTAATTTAACTGCCTATTAAGGTTAATAAAGGGAAGTAATATATTATTAACTCATTTAAATCCACCTTCATTAAAGTTTGATTAATTTAACGTACATCAAATTAAATTTTAATAAAATTTAGTTGACAAAAATATCCTTTTCTATATTATTAAAAGTATTTTGCTTGCACGTGCTCGTGCAACCAAGCATGTCTTGCCACTATATAGCTTCACTATTTTTTTTTATTTTTTATTTTAAAAACTTAACTAAAAAGGAAAAAGTTTAATTTTAAATTTTACGTAAGATTTATGAACATTGTATTTTAAATTAAATCTTTAATATTATTAGTTTTAATTTTGAAATCTTAAATTTGTCAAGGAAAGTAAAATTTAAATATAATGTACAATTTTTAATTTTTTTTATATAATTTAATTTTAAAACATTTATTATTATTATTAATAGTGATGGTGAAAATTAAATGTGCAAATTCCCCTAAAACAAGGTTGGAGACAAGTTAGGGAGGGGAATAAGACTCCGGGTTGGAAATGCTTTAACATAACATTTAACATTCAAGAAAATTACTATAAAACATTTCTCCAAAAAAAAATATTTGTTAATGGAAATGTAATAATACCAAAATAATTTCCCCTAATTATAATTCCAAATGAACTACTTCTAGTGCATACACACAATTGCAACTCAATGGCAGTATTGTAATTAAACTTGAAAAATCCACCATTTCCCTATCCCACTATAACAACCTGCATGGACATTAGGAATAACTATTTATATTCCATAAAATCCCCTTCATTACTCACACTTGTGGAGTGTTTTTCACCTCTCTCTCTAGCAAAGCTTCTCTGTTCCGTGTAAAAGTTTTCTGCAAAGATGAAGAACCAAGCATTAGCACAGACTGATGTTGGCATTATAGGTTTGCAGTAATTTATAATAGCTTTTCATGTTTTTTTTCTGTTGGTGCAATTGTAGCTTGCTGATTGATAATGTACTTTTGTAGTTTTTGATAAGTAGTACTTCAGATTTATAATTATGGATTGCTTTCCATTAGACATGATTTATCGATTGAGTATATATAATGCGTGTGCGTTTGCTGGTTTTGGATGTGAGTGTAGAAACAATTCATCTTTTCCTTAGATATATTTTAAAGCAATTGTAGATTGTTATTCTAATATGGTTTCTGGTCGTCTAATATTTTTGTATTTAAATTATCTATTTAGTACTTTGATTTTGCTTTCTATGAAAGATGATTAATGGCCTTTTTTTCTCTTTTCTTTTTTCTCAGGGAATGTTCTCTCTCTGGCCCTGTTTATCGCTCCACTGTAATTAATATCTCAATTCTCTGTCTTATTATTAGTTTCTGTAATTTTACATAAATATGTGCAATAACTCTTTTTTTGATAATTCAAATATGTGCAATAACTCAGAAGTTAATTATTCTTGTATAGTCAATGTTAACACTGTGGTATAGTGCTTATTTGAATTACTCCATGCTGTATTAATTTTCTTATGTTATTTCAATCAGTAAAATTTCTGCAAATTTTTTTCAGCCATTTGAAAACCTTAAATAATTCTTTTATGATTGTTAAAATAATATTGAATTAATAAATTACGTTCATATGTACACAAAAAAAAAAAAAAAAAAAAAAAAAAAAAGAAGAAGAAGATAAAAGTACAGTTTATCTTGAGAGGTTTTTGTGGTTAACTAAGTTATAAAGGATACTTTTAACCAATAAAATCAAATTGGTTAGCTATTTCAAATAAAAATGAGGTAATTGCATAGATCTCTGTTGTAATTTGTGTTCGAAAGGGTCCTTAATGTTGTTTTGATAAATAATAATTAAACATAGATGTCAACCTCTTATTATTATATATCGTTTTGAATATATATGAGCATTACTGTCCTATGTGTAATTGTTTTCTCATAGCATAAAAATCATAGTATGATACACGAATCCAGGGGCGGACCCACGTAGGGGCAAGTGGGGTCTATAGTCCCCACTCAAACATATATTAAAAATATTATTAGTTTTGCTAACAAAAAAGTCAATTTGGTGCATTGGTTTGTCTTATGCAGGATAAGACATTATATTGGAAGCCAGGGATCGAAACACATGTGGAACTGCTGTTTTATAATTAAATTCTTACACCTTTGACTTTTGATTTATTATTTTTTCTTTCCAATTTTAATTGTTCTTTAAATATTTCTCTTGGTAATTGTTCTTTGATTTTTGTTATATCTTAATAATTTTTTTTCTTAATTTTTATAGTACGGTTTCCTCGTATTATATTTTTGTTTAATACATTACAATACAAATTTTTGCCTCACCCCATAAAAAAAATATCGATCTAGCTTTGAATTCCGAAAATGAAAAATCGACGTTGTCAGTAATTGTGAATGTAATTGGTGTCATTTGAAATTATAATTAAGATACATAGATGTTTTGAGTTTTTTGGGATCATAAATGAGTATTATATTTAATTAAAGTAACATGTGAAAGTTATTTTCATCAAATTTCACCTCCTCTTTTTTATAAATATTTTCTCTCGAATGAAATATTTTTTAAGTTTGACTGTTTGATTATTATTTTTTATTTTTTGTATTTCGATTATTAAATTTATCGTAGAACCTTAGCCCCATGGATTAAAGTTCCAATTTCTAAGTATGTTTCGGTTAGTTGTATATTAAAAAAATTTCAAAAAATCTTTGAAAAAATTGTAAATATAAAAAAAGAGGTTAAAGTATAAACTACTCTATATTCTCATTTTGGGTAGCTCAAATACGAAGACCTTTTAATATTTTCGATGAAAATTATCGAAATTTTGATCTATGCTTAGCCCGTTAGCCCCCAGTACCCCGGATTCCTGGATCCGCCCCTGCACGAATCAATATAAATTATAAATGCCATATTCTTCAGAAAAGCTTTTAATTTCTATCTTGAATGGCCTACTTTACATATACTTTTGTTTTGTAAATCTGCTTATATACTTGTTGATTTGTTGATTACATATGACTTAAAATGTAGGCCAACTTTCATAAGAATATGCAAGAAAAAGACAACTGAGGATTTCCACCCCTACCCATATCTGGCTTGTATGATGAACTGTTTGTTCTGGATTTTCTATGGTTTGACCATTGTTCATCCTGATAGCACTCTTGTCATCTCCATCAACGGTATCGGGCTGGTTCTGGAGATAGTTTATCTCAGCATTTTCTTCTGGTACACTACCAAAAAGAACAGGGTAAGTAATGTAAATTGTGTGAATTAATTATTCTCTAGAACTCGAATTCTTGACATATATTTTTGATAATTGTATCAGAGAATCATAGCCTTGGGCGTTATGGCGGAGGCCATCGTGCTCGGAGCTATTGCTGCTATCACTCTCACCTGCTTTCACACTCACGAGAAAAGATCTATGTTTGTTGGTATTGTCTGTGTGATTTTCGGGATTATTATGTATGGCTCCCCACTGTCCATTCTTGTAAGTCCCCAGCTCTCTTTAATTGCTATGATATAGTTTTATTTTCAATCTTACCATTAATTCTTTGAATTTTAACTTATTTGTGTTAATTACTCTACAGAAAAAAGTTGTCCAGACCAGGAGTGTCGAATTCTTGCCGGGTTGGCTTTGCTTGGCTGGTTTTTTGAATGGTGTCACATGGTTCACCTATGCTAATCTAAAAACCTTTGACATTTACATTGCCGTAAGTTCATTCTGAAATTCTTCACCTTATTTAATTCATTGTAGACTACTAAATAAGGGCTGCCAAAATGGGCCACGACCCAAGGGGCCGGCCTATGACCCGCCCTGACCCACCCTAATCCAACCCAACCCATTAGTTTATATTCTTGTTGGGTTGGGTTGGGTTGGTCCTGGATTAGCTTTATATTTAATGGGCCATTAATGAGTTTGTTAGATGGGTCACAAACGGGTCTGAAAAAGAAAACAAAGAAAATCAAGTCAATTATTCACACACAAATTATTAGACTGCACATTTTTTGCCCGTGATCATATTAACGATGCACAGTTTCAGATTATTTCTATCCTGAGAAAATATTTTCTTTAGGTATTTATGTAATAAATCATTATTTTATTATGTGCTTATTTTATCAATTTAAAAATCTACTTTTTGGACAACCCATGAAGTATGACTGTGGAGTGTGGAAGATTACATGATATAACCTTTTCGAAGGTCCTTCGCTCACTATTTGTAATTTGTTTATTCAATTTTTTTTAATTCAACCAAATAAAAACACTAACTAGGTAACTTTTAAATACGATTGACAAAATTTTGCTAAGAACCGATTAGGCAGGTTTTTATTTTTAATTTGTTAATTATAAAACTCTTAATTTATTCAATGATTTTTGAACTAAACAAAAACACTAAATAGGTAACTTTTAATTACAATTGACAGATTTTGCTAAAAATCAATTACGCAGATTCTTTCCAACAAAACGGGGCTGACCCGTGACCAAACCCGACCCATTAGTGACCCGCCAATTGTGACCCGGCCCGTTTACCGTCCATCTTTTCAGACCCGTTTATGATCCAACACGTCAGGGCCACCCTTTGTAGACAATATAATCACAATCAGACACACACTTCACACTTGAATTCTTGAACGTGTATTGAACAAAAACCTTAGTTTCTTTATTATGACATTAAATATATTTTTTGTTGGTGTAGATTGGAAATGGAATTGGGGGAATTTTGGGTTTTATCCAGCTCATGGTTTACATTCACTATCGGTGGGGCTCTGGGGCGAAGAAGGCTGAAGATGTTAAGCAAAGTGAAACAAAGAATTCTCTACTCTCTCTCTCTTCACTCTCTTCAATGAAAGCACGCTTGTTCCATATTTTCATTGCTCTTTTATTTGCACTCCTCTTCATCAATATAATACCTTCTTATAATAACTATAATGACCATGATCAAGCAAGAGGTTACACAAGTATGCAAGTTGTTTTCACGTGGGTACCAACTTTTTGTGCTAGCAAGCCTAAAGGTGGGTGCAAAACTCCAATGTTGATCGACTTTACTCTACACGGTCTTTGGCCGTGCAATAGTTACGGAAACCTCATAATGTGTGCTCCCCCAAAGCCTTCTGAGTTGGACTTTCTATACTCTCTCGTAAGATTGTAAATTTACTATTTCAATGTTTTATTTTTAAGACTATTTATATTTAATAATGTTTATTTGTATATGTGCAGTTCATACAATTGAGTCCAGGTCTTCAGGCTGCATGGCCTTCCGTAACTAATCGTCCGGTAGAAAGATTGTGGTATCACGAATATGAGGCACATGGATATTGTGTTGAATCGAAGTTGGATGCCCATCAATATTTTGTGGCAGCCATAAATTGGAGGCAAAGAATCAATTTGATAAAATCTTTCGAGGACGCAAAAATATTTCCATCCGATGAAGTGACGTATCAGAAACGTGATCTTCTCAAGGCCGTACAAGTTGCCATCGACACTCAAAATATTCATCAGGTCATTTTGTCGTGTGTGAAGATCAACGAGACACATTACAAATTACATGAAGTTTTAATTTGTATTGATCCAACCTTGACAAATCTCATGTCATGTCCTATAGGTTCTAGGTTAGATGAATGTTCTGGGAACAAAAAAATTGTAATTACCCAATACAATTAATATTTAGTGAATGATGATGCAGTACAATTAATTCCAGTCATTTTATAGTGTTTTTAGTTTTCTTAATATTTTATGGTTAGAGATCGAGTTTCTGAAATTTGCATATGATAAGAAATTATTATATGTTAATGTGAATTTGTTGATCATTCTATGTAATTTATCAATTTCTTATGTTTTATCCCGAATTAGTTCCGTCATCTTCTTATCATTTTAAACATTAAAAAGAATTAAAAAAGAGAAGATGAGAAATAAATTCTTATGAGGCATTTTAGTTGAATAAATTGGAATTTATACAAATATATGGAATCGAATATGTGTTTGTAACATAGTGACTAATCCTCAACCGATTTTCCTTTAATTTCTCCTCCTTTCCTTTTTACCACATATTTGCATCGACGACATAATATTGACTTAATTTTTTTTTTTTTGGAAAGAAAAAAGGGGGAAAGAAGACTCATTTGTGTAAATTAAGGCACATACACTAAATATTTTTTTATGAACATGGGTATGTGCTAATTAATACTCCATAACGAATATTTGCTAAATGAAACAAATACATGTTATATTGTTGTCAATAACTCATTTTTATTGTGAAAATTTATTCTCAATCGACTCCATATCGAATGTATTAAGGGCCGACCCAACAGACCATGGCTCGTCTGCATCATAATGGAACCTCCCATAAGAGCATGGGCCAAGACTCCTCTAGGCCCATCAAATGGATTCCCATCTTCACGATCACGTTTGTGAAACGCAATAACTTGATCCGTAGTTTGACATCTTGGGCCTGTAAAAATGTAAAGTGAGTTGCATTGTCCCATTCCCAAAGGCCGTAGCCACTGGGCCGATTGCCTTGGAGGGTGTATTGGATAAAAATCTATATTGTAAATCCATTTTTAAATTAATTTTTCCTTTTGTCAGTTTTATTTCTTTCACAAATAAAATAAATGAAAGCAATTAAGGGATTACTCTGTTTTTGTGAACTTGTAAACTTTCAACTTTTTCCTTTTTTTCCTTGTTATGAATTCACATATCCGAACTTTGGTGCCAAACGTGACAATTGCCTGAATCCCGTGAAACCATTTCATAGAAGTGGATTAGTTCGATCTAAAACTTGAGATAGGGGGTGTAAACCGAAAAAAGATTCATAAGTAGTTGTTAATGGAGTTGAAGTTACCAAATTCTGAGGAGTTGGTATCAATTTATGCCGAATTGCTCCACATGTAGTTCCTCGAACCATATTTTCTAAACTAACCAGAGGCAATCCAAATTGATCTTGTAAAAGATCCGCTACAGAACGAATGCGCTTATTTTTCAAATGATTCATATCGTCAAGTGTACCCATTACAAATTTTAGTCCAATCAAATAATCCGCGGCTGCCAATATGTCTCGTGGTAACAAAAAGTTATAATGTCAACTCACATATATGTTAGCATATCAATTATGTATTGAAGGACAAAACCCAAAGGAAAAAAATTTAATCAAAGATAAAAAAAAAAAAAAAAAAGAAGACAAAAGTTAACACAAAAGGTCAAGTCGAGACTTTAAAACTCTACTGCATGATCAAATAGATCAACCTTATCTAAAAAAATGTGGGCAAATAACTCAGTCTTTCAGTTAAATTATTGTTTAATGATATATACTCGTGTATTAAGTAATTGTAGTCTATCCATATGTGGTTCGGTAATCTAAATATTTTCTATGTCAAGCTATTTTTGCCTATATTAACAAACCCGATATAAGCTCCCGATTTAGAACCGATACCTGAAAAATTACATGGACCGAGTTTGAGCCAGATAAATTAGAAAATCTATGAGCCGAGTTTGAGCCTATAACTATTAAGCCCGACAATATTTGAGTTCGAGCTATTTAAAGCTCGACTCACAAGGCCAAATTGACAGTCGTAATTGTTGGTCTATTAACCACTCAACTTTGACTGATTGATTAAAATCAAGCATTTTTTTTGTTCGTGTTTGTGTTAATAACTTACATTTTTTTTAATTACCAATTTAACCTTGTTCTTGACAACATATTCATCTAACTCTCTGTGATGTTGAATAATGGACATTTTACCCAATGTTTTAAAAATCGGACCGAACCGCACTGGTTCGATTGGTTTAACCGATAACTGGCTGCCAATCCCATCCGGTTAATCTTCCAAATACAGCTTTGTACTTGTCCATTTCGAAAGGAAAAAATGGGTCAAAAATCGTGAAAAACCAATGAACCAGTTAACCAATTGAACAACTATAAAAAGAAAAAGTTTATGCAATGGATTTTTACTTCTCTTCCGCAGCCTTTAAACTTCACAAAAATTTTAACATATTTTCTTCTATTTTTCACTTTGAATGAAACAAAATCAACAAGAAAAAAAAATTTATATAATAAGTTATAGAAATGTATTTGAGTATTAATTTCAATAAAAAAGTCATTTTCACCCAACTACAAGTATTTTAAGTTATTTTATATAAAGATTTCGGTGACTAAATTCATCAATAATATCTCTTTGCATTGATGATTAGAAATAATATTAGTGTTTTTGATATGTTGTTTATTATAATTTGAATTATTGCCTTGATATCATGTTATCATACTTGTAATTTTGTTGATATCATTAATTCTCAACTCAAGATTTGTAGGAAAAATAATTGGTCATGAGATAACATTTATTTTATGAACATAAACTTGAAAAAATGAATAAAGTTTTTTTAAATAGTTGATTACAAATATTAAAACTTAAATTAAATTATTACAATGTAATGACGTCACATTGGTTGAATCATTGGTTAAAAACATTGATTTTACCTCATTGTAAGAATGTAAAAATCAAGAGGAGGTTGTATGTCTCTTTTATAAAAACACGATGTGTTTTACCCTGTTATTTGTCACATAGAATTAAAATACTTATTTAAAATAACACGTGGAGTTAATTTTCTATTCATAAAATCACATTCATTAATAAAATTCAAAACAACCATATGTATTTGATTCAACAAAAAGCAAGTACTTAATCTTTCTAAATTATACTTTTGTCAAACAAATATAACATGTCGAAAAATATAATAAATATAACACGTACAACAATTTAATAGAATCCATTCTTGTACTTTTTCATAACAGGTACCACTTTGTGTGACAATATACTTTATCATATATTTTGTTGTAACTCATCAAGCCTCTTATTGATAACATATTCAATAATTTAAAAAATGAAAGCTACACTACTTATGTCAATATCAAAAAAATAAGTGATAATAATATAAATTTTATCACTTAATATGGTTAGTTAGTGACAATTTTTACATTGTCTCTTATTTTCTTGTCGCTAAATAACATTGTTGTTGTAGTACGAGCATCATTAGAATAATACTTAAGCGTCGGGTAAATCCAAAATACACCCCTTTGTTATATTAAACCTGCAAGAAACTACCTTGTGAATTTTTTATTGCGTCAAACTTTCTTTTGTTTTCAAAAACCCTTTAAAAAATACCGAATTTGTAAAAAATAGGTCGTTTTGAATTGACATTCTTCAAGAAATCATTTCAAAAATATATCACGTGAAATTGTAGGAACCAACTTGAAGTGTTTTAAAAATAATTTCTTGAAATATATCGATCCAAAACGATCTATTTTTGACAAATTGGATATTTTTTTGTAGAATTTTTGAAAACACAAGAAAGTTTGACACAATAAAAATTTCACAAGATAATTTCTTATAGGTTTAATATAACACAGGGGAGTATCTTGCATTTTTCCACTTCTTCCTTTGTTTAACAAACTTCAGTTCATAAGGTATATAGTTCTAGCGGTGGTCATTTGGGTCAACTATTCCAACCCGATCAGATATTTCTCATTTGGGATGGAAAAGAATGGATTTTTTTAAATTCTGATTGGGTATCCAATACTCGAAATAATATTGGATTTTGGATTTTAGTTTTTCACGCAAACAATTCAGGATCTGATCGGATATTGAAGAAAAAAATATTCGGCCCAAATAAAATGACACGAGGAATAAAATAGATAAATCATGCGGTTGTTAAAGTAGATAAATCATAAGTAGATGGTAAGGAGGATTCATAAGCAATTAGTTAAAGTAGATAAATCATGCGGTTGTTAGGTTAGCTATGTAAACAATCCTGGATTTAGTTGTTGTTTGTGAGTTCAAATTAGTTAAGTCTCCCTATCGGTTTGACTTAACTCTACCAATCTACCCAAACTCTTCATCTTCGGATCAAGAACGAACATCGCTGTCAACCGATGCTCTAAGGGAAGTCCGAACCCAAAAGAGGATTCTAAGGCGTACCGTTGTCACCCGGGACCTAAAACTAACCCAAATCCCCGAATAAAGAGAATCTAAGTTATTTGATGCATTCACGAACGAACTCATAATACAAACACAGACCAAACTAGGTATATGCCTATCCTAGGTTGAAATCCATAAATCGTCTCTCACCTATCTTTCAACTCCTATGTCTAGGTTGCATTAAGGGTAGATGGTCAAAAGTGCGATAAAACAATAAACCCAACAAATCAAACATAACCCAACATCAAACATAACTAATCAAACGATAACAATGACTCGACAATTAATATATTATGCTCGTGTTGCTACTCAAGGATTCAATGATGTTCGTATGCATCTTCCGATGGCGTACCAACCTATCAAATTAAACTAATCCAATTTATGCCTAAATGGACTAAAATCTAATCGATGACATTAAACTCAAACCTTAAACGAATATGAAACGACTTCTCAATTTCGGTGGTATGTAAGTCATCGTTTTTTATCCGATAAGGCTTTTTTTTGGGTATGCCGCTCCGCGAGCAAGGAGCGAAAGTACGAAGTGTGTTGTGGTGATGTCCGAATTTGCACCTATTTTTATCTATTTAGTGATCAGTTCGCTAGTTTCTTTGATCCCACTCGGTGTTCCTTTTCCATTTTCTTCCAATAGTTCGACCTATCCAGAAAAATTGCCGGCCTACGAATGTGGTTTCGATCCTTCCGGTGATGCCAGAAGTCGTTTTGAAATCACAATCCAAATTCATAATCAAATCCTCAAAATCACTATGTCTAGCAATCAAGAATCAATAACTCTCATCTCCAAAGGTTGTCAAACCATAAGATGAACGATAAGCACGGAATCGAATTAACGAACACATATAAGCACCATATTAATCATCAAGACATCATTTAATCAAACAACAACATAAATATATATAAATCCGGAGAATTCAAATCCACAATCATTCATCCAAAAAGGAAATAACAGTAATCATCTCCTAATCATAAATAACTAGGAAATAGAAAGATATCACCTAATCGAAATAGAATCGAGACATGGATTCTCCTCCCTTTGATCACCACACAACCACTCCCCAAGGGTGGTGATTAACTCACCCCCTTGGTGGAGTCTTCAAATACAAGAAAAAGCAAGAAAAACTAAAGAGAGAGTTGAGGGAGGCTTGAGAGGAAAAGGGAGGCCAAGAGTGGAAAAGATTGTGAGATGGATAGCAAGTTGTGTCATCTTTTGCCTCTTAACCTAGGAAAACAAGACCAAAAAGTCCCCTCAAGGGTTTGAATTACAATTGGGGGAAAAAGGGGCAATGTACAAAAAACCCCTTCAAAACACGCAGAAAATGGCAGCAGGCCTCGCGGCCGCGAGGTCCGACCTCGCCGCGGCGAGCTTTAGGCCGTAGGTTTCCTGCAGATTTTCTGCTCTGCTGCACTTTCTTCCGAGTAGCATATCTTTTGACTCCGAACTTTGATTGGGGATCCGTAAAGTCCGTAGTGTAGCTAACTCAATCATCTATGACATATCCAAAATTCAGATCATTTGGATCATCCATGAAATATTTATGCATGTTCTAGTAAGCAGCTATCTACATTCTTGTACAATTCACTCCGGGTTCTAATTCCTTTGAAGCTCAAGCTTGACTCGCGGGGTGGGTAGAGCGACTCGCATCATTGATACGCAACTCCGAATCTCTCTAAGATGTCAATGCCTACAAACCACGGAGAAAACGATCAAAACGAGAACAAAAACACAAAAACCAAACAAAGGCCGAATAAAAAGGCCAAAAGCACAAAAGACACGAACACACACAAAGACAAACAGAAACTCGGATAAAAATAAGATATTTTGGGCTTAAAGAGATAGATAATAAAGATGTTTTCACGGCGTTATCAATAATGTATGGTATGTTATGTACTAGACCAGACGTAGCATACACTTTAAGCGTTACAAGTCGCTACCAGTCTGATCCAGGTGAGCAGCACTAGATAGCCGTAAAGGCAATTCTGAAGTACCTGAGAAGGACTAAGGAATTGTTCTTGATATACGGTGGAGGAGAATTGAAATCGGAAGGCTATTCAGACTCGAGCTTCCAATGTGATGTAGACGACTTCAAGTCGACATCAGGATACGTGTTCTGGCTCAATGGTTGTGCGATAAGCTGGAAGAGCTCCAAGCAAGACACTACCGCAGATTCAACCACCGAAGCAGAATGCATTGCCGCGTGTGATGCAGCAAAGGAAGGTGTTTGGATGAGGAACTTCATCTAGGAATTGGATGTGATACCTAGCATCACTGAGCCCATTACTATCTTCTGCGATAATAATGGGGCATTAGCGCAAGCAAAGGAGCCGAGATCTCATCAGAAATCCAAGCATGTACAAAGACGATACCACGTGATAAGAGATAGCATTGGTAGATCAGACATTAAGATGGAACGTGTCGACTCAGAAGATAATAACGCGGACCCGCTAACGAAGCCTCTGCCTCAAAACGCATTTGAGAAACATCTGATTAAAAAGGTTCATTGAATTAATTCACCAGTGATTGGGCTCCATGGGCTTGTGGCCAGACATCGACCGTGGAGTGTGGGAGAATTCCTAAATTGGCAGGGGTGCTAATTTTGGAATGGTCAGTCGATAGAGTGTTCGACTGATTTAAAGTACTTAACGCTTGAATGATTAAATTAATGTTTAATTATAACCCACGGTCAAATATGTGGTGAACCTATGGGGGCATACACTATACACATGAAGCGAAAGCGAAGGAAAATGAAACAACTGGGTCGACCAAATCGACTTGATCGATTGGGTCGACTGGGTCTGAAAAATCAACTGGTTCGATTGGTGACTGGGTCGACCCAATCCAATTGGAATTGGATCAAGATTATAAATTAATTTGTTAGTTAATTAATTAAGTTGGATTTAATTAATTATAGAAATATTTAATTAAATAGACTTAGAGTCTAATTAAGTCTATTTAATTAATTGAGAGAGTAATTAATTAATTAGGCTATTTAATTGGAAAATTAAATAAAGCCTAATTAAATTAATTGAATGGGCCATGAATTAATTAGGAAGACTTCGTCTTCTAATTAAAAGGGCCATAACCCATGTATGAGACTTGAAGTCCTAGTCCTTGGAGGATTAGGAGAGTTAGACACCTATAAATAAGTGGCTAGGTGTCATAACACACACACACACAACTTTAAGAGAGCCAAAAAGTCAAGTCAAGAAAAACACTCTCCCTTTCTCCCAAGCACAAATCGGCCGAACCCAATTCTTCCTTGAAAGAATTTTTCGTTTTTTGTTCTTGTTCTAAATTCGTTTCCTAAACCCATATCTTAATTTATCCTGTGTTCTAGCTGATCAGGGTATATTAATTTTCGTGTAATTGTGGTGTATCAACCCATAGAGGCGCAACACATGGGGCGCTGCTGCAGGGCATATGATCGACCAACCGAGGGAGAAACTTGAGACAGGTATAATGTGTAACTGTTTATACTATCGTTTATTTAAATATTCATATATATACAACTAGAGTAGTATCCTGGCAAGATTCCGTAAGAGGTCCTAAAAATTTTAAATTCCGCGATGCCTGGGGCTGTATATCTTACCAAATCCCAACAGTTCCAGTGATTTTATGTTTAAAGTTCCAATATGATTAAGTTCAATGTTCCAGTGAAGTAAAGAGCAAAAAATAAATAAAGTATAAATACAATCACTGTTTATAGAGGTTCGCGCCCGAATGACCAATTTACTCCCTTACAGCACCCCTGGGTAAAATTCACTAAAAATTGTGGCTTGCAGTACAAACCTTCGCCACATAAAATTACAAGTTACAAACTTTCTCTCGATTTGATTCGAGCTTGCTAAGACTAACCTATCGCTCCACAAACGTGCTTGTTACGTCACTGCCTATCGCACAAAATTGTGCTTGCTAGAACATCCAATCCTATCATACTATGAGCTTGCAAGTTAACAACTTTCGCTCAATCAATTACAAGAATCTTTTTATTACAAGATGTTGCTCCTAACTGAGCTAATTTTAACAATTGTAAAACACTCTTCTTTTCTCTTCTTTTTACCTCTCAAATATCTCAAATTTCTCAATAGCAATGTAAAAACGATTTTCAATTTTTAAAAATAATTTGCAAGAGTAAGTTTAAAAATCAATTTTGGAGAGGGAGTAATTTTGCAAGTGAAAGCTCTGATTTTTCTCTCAAAGTTGGTGTGTGTAAAATGATTCAAAAGAGCTTAATTTATTGGTGGAAAAATCGGATTTATTAGGAAAGATTTTGGAGGACAATATCACTCAAAAATTCAAAAATGATTTTGTTAAAATCTTGAGATATGACCGAGTATGTATATTAAAAAATGTAGGAAATGAACTTGGACATACTTTAATTTAAGTTGAAGAATAAATATTTCCTTCAAAAAAGATGTGGACAATATTTTCAAGAGATCACATTGATGGTAAGATTTAGTTAGGAGAAAATTACTTGCTAGCCAAGTTTAAAATCTTGAAAAATCTTTCCTTAAAAGATATTTTTTCAAATAATAGCTTGTGGAAAAAATAGCCAACTTAATATAAAATAATTTTCAAAAATTTTGGCTTATTTTAAGATCATATTTTCGGCCAATATAAAAAAGTGTAAGTTGAAAGGCTTAGATTTAAATTCATGCCGAGAATAGGACATGTAAGGCAAAATAATATTTTAATCCATCAATTACTTAAAATCAAGATTTTCCCTTTTAGGCTTGGATTAAAAAATATTTGGGCCAAATAAATTTTCTTGCTCTTAATAGTTTGAGACATTAAATACTTACGTGACCTCAGTTTTCTTGTGTCAAAAATTAGGCCTTCCAAGGGTGAGTGGGTCTTCAAACTTTTCTTCGACTTCTCAATTGAGCTTTATTCGTCAACGGGCATTTTCTTTGCAAATGGGCCATTCTTCAATTTATGTACTCAACTTTGTGACCGGGCCTTACTTCGTAATTGGACCTTCGACTATCTATCAAAGAATGAGTTAATCTTGCTTAAGTCTTTTATCCTCGATTGATCAATTTCTGGTAACCGCTCATTTCATCAAATAATGATCTTCTCAATAATTTATGTTAATATTAAACTCAAGAAACAAGCTCAAATATCAAGTTGTTTGTTAATCATCAATTATTCGGCTAACATAATAAATATTAATAATAAGTTTGGAACAAATCTTCTCCCATGTCATTTCAATTACAGGACGGAAGTCGGCTTATTGATATAATTTGGAACGAAAAATTAAAATTTATAGAGTAATTAGTTTGGGACGAATTCTACAATCTTGTATAATTGTTTATGATAAAGTTTGCCACGTCATGACATGTAAGCATCCATGTGGCAAGTGAGACGATATTCCAAAAATATATATAAAATTATGGGACTAATTTCACAAAGTTATATAGCTTGGGACGATAATCCAAAATCACTAATTAGTTTGGGACTTTTTTTGAAATTTTTCCCTTATTTTTTTGGCATTACTAAAAAATATGGAGGTTTGGTAATTTGCACTTTAACTAATTTTTTTTTAGCACTTTACACTTTGAAAATACCATTATTATGGCACTTTACACCATAGTATGTGTTTTGGTGAAAAAATTTATTGATGAAAGGATATAATTGTCAATTTTGAATATTTTTAGCACTTTGCTCTTGGAATCCACTTAGCTATATATTAAGTGACAACAATTTCATAAGAATCCATTTTTGTCACTACTTTTCCATAAGAGGTACCATTTTGTGTGACAATATATTTTATCATGTATTTTGTTGTCCCTCGTCAAGCCTCTTATTGATAACATATTCATTAATTTTAAAAATGAAACCTACACTACTTATATAAATTTCAAAAAAGTTTGTGACAATAAAATGAATTTTATCACTTCTTAATATGGTTAGTTAGTGAGGACTTTTACATTGTCACTTATTATTTTTCGCTAAATAACATTTTGTTGTAGTGACGAGCATCGATCATTGGAATAACACTTGCATCGTTGCTTAATCTTTTTTTACTTTGTTTAACAAACTTCATGAAATTGCAGCCCATTGTCACTTGAGAGACTAATTTCCAACATCGGCCACGGGACTTCTTCAGTCTTCTACCCTCTCCCTCGAGTTTTCAGTCATCAATTTTCAGGTAAGTTTTAATTTTCAGAATTTAGAGGTTTTTATCGTTTATTATTTCTTTCAACTCTTGTTTGACATTCGACTAGTAATGAATTTACATGCTCTTATTTGAAATAATGATGTTTTGGGTTAAGCATAAAATTAGTTGATTAAATTACTTTGTGGAATATTGCTTTAAATTCTAGTGTTTACTATTTCAAGGTATTTGTGGGCATTGAATTATTTGTGTTTACAGTAAGCCTTTCTGAATAATACTGTTAACATTGATTTTGCTCAAAACATTAAACTAGTCTATATAATTGCATGAATTATTTCTAAACTAGAGATGAAAGAATTGGCCAAGCAGATGGACCAAATTGAACAAATGACGGGTGAAAATTATGTTGTTCATTTGACATTGAAGAGGGGATGATGAAGCTAGCATAGTGACTTAGTTTACTTATAAGAGATTTAGTTTGTACAATTCACAGTTCAGAGTCCAGTATAATCTAATGTATGGTTCAATATTGCTAACTTGTTCTTCATTTCCATGGACTTTCTAGATACGTGTCCTTAATATTTGATCTCATTTGGTTAGGCTGAAAAAGAGAGAGAAGCTGGAGGAAATAAAGGAGTTACTGACAAACAGATACATTTAAAGATTTTCTCCCTTACGGTTCTTGACATTACTCTCGTGGATCTACAAGGATTAACAAAAGTTCCTGTTGGTGATCAACCAATGATACTGAAGCACGCATTAGAACGATGATAATGTCATATATTAAACTTCCAAGTTACCTGATATTGGATGTGAGACCAGCTAATTCTGAATTGGCTAACTCAAATGCTCTTCAGATGGCTGGAATTGCTGTTCCTGATGGTGTGTTCTGCTCTGTTCATCTGAAAAATGTTTGCCATATAACTCACTTTCTAGAACTAGAAGAAATTTAGCTTTTGGAATCAAGATCTCATGCCCAAAACTCTGTAATTGCAGGTTATAAGACAATTAGTGTAATTACAAAGGTGAAATTTTATACTGTGATTTTTTCCCTTGTACTTGCAATTTATGTTTGCCTTTTCTCCTCAATATGACTCAATATTTCTTTGCTTCTTCAGTTGGATATTATGGATAGGGGTACTGATGCCCGCAACCTTTTGCTTGGCAAAGTGATTCCTCTTAGGCTTGGTTATGTAGGTGTTGTTAATCATAGTCAAGAGGTAAGATTTCATTTATTGGGATAAGGTATGAAGTTGTTCTACCATTATATTTCATATATGTGTGTTAACTTCTGACGGTTCACTTGTACCAGTTGAGGTTTTTTATCTTTAAATAATATCACTTTCCTTGACTTTATGCTTTCATTTTTCTTTTGTCTTTATCTTTCGATTTAATTTTGTAGGAAAAAAATAACATAGCGATTTTAGAATTGGAAGATGAATTAACCCTCTCCTTAAACTTCACTATAATCCCTGTTGGAATTTATATTCTATATGTGAATAAAATTAGTTGAGAGTAAGGGGTCGTGTCTGTTCGATCTGAAGAGGTACCCTTTGGATCGAAACAGTACAATCCAAACATTGTGTCTTTTGCGAAAAGACATTTTTGAGTCTATAAATAGGAGACTTAAGCTGGCCAATTAAGTATCCTTTTTTTCCGACAATAATCAAAATAAAATTACTCTCATCTCAACTTTAAATTTATGTCGAGTTTTCTATTTGCTTCGGTTCGCCGTGGGTTCATTATTTGTGCAAATAATGAACAACAGACTGTTGTATCTTGGGAGACTACCGGGAATCAAACTGTATGCACTGTGGCAGCCCCGGAAATATTGTCTTAAGGAAATTTGTTTCGACAAGCCTCAGTCTAATTTCCTCATTTTTTACGTAAAGATTAAAGTGATATTTGGTCTCGATACAAGTAAGTATTTCTCACTATTTTTTTTTATGTTAGATCAAAATATTTAAGCACACAGATTGTTAGACACCAACAATCTTAAGACAATACACTCTTTGTTTAACATATCTGCGTTTAAAACTTAGCACTGGGTATGCATGAATTGAGATTACACTACCCGGACAATGTTCACTTATCATACCTTATAAAACTTAATCTGTGAGTATATGATGTTCAAACTATTGGAATTTAATTCAGATGTGTAGAACATATATATACATAATTAAGTCTCTGACTCTCTGTTAGTAACTTAGTGGAAATTGAGATCATGGTAGAAAAATGTAATATATGGCAATAGAATCTAGAAGTGAGAATTTAGACATTTCATCATTGAAACTTTTCTCTATTCAGCATATTTGAATGCGAATCGGTAATTAAGAAAGCAACAGAGATTCTATTATGTGAGAAAAAAATTCAAAAATCTGAATTGCTAATGAGCAAATGTGCGAAATAAAAACTTCATTATTTTATGAGTAAATATAATGAAGAATTGTAAATTCTGAAATTATCTGATGGATTTTGCGAAGAAATTTTAGACTTTTTAAAATTTACTTTGAAATCTGAGTTACTTATAAACTCTCAAAATTGAAAATGATTTTGTGGAATGGATGAGTTCAGGGATAGGTGTGTATGTATGTGAGACATTACACAACTACATGAAGCGATGTCAACTTTCAAAGTTGAAATTACATGTCCTAAGAGTACAATATTGGAGAAGGTTTCAACCTTCACAAAACCATTGAGATGTGAATCTTCAGATAACTAAAACGTTTTCTGAATTGGGCTGCCGGTTTAATTTTGTGGAAATGTTAATTCCAAAATTGAAGAAATAATGAGAACAATAATTCTCGAAAATGAGAAATTAACTATGATTTTGACAAAATCAATTTGGATGGATGTTGTAAAAATACAAGGTCACTTCACTTCCAAATTGAAGAGTTGGTGGTGTATTACTTGTAGTGTCCATTTCATCTTGAAGCAGTGTCAAAAATCGGCTACCACCGCTTAATTAGTTTCTTTCGAAAGAGCCATAACCGTTTATAATTAAAGTTGCATAAAAAATTATATATAATTATATGAAGTTATGAACAGACGTAACTTTCTGGAGTCGGAAGTTGGAAAATAGGAATGTCTAATTCTTATACCCTCAAATTAAACGTACGTCAATATTATAAGAATTAATTTTCAATCTTTGTTTTAAACACGTGATTCTATTTGAATTGTGATTGTGAATTCAAGCTATTTTTTCTACTTAAAAATAAACGAGGGTATGGTCAACTTGGTTTCCAATGGAAGAAGTTTCACATAAATTACATAGAATTACTTCTTATATAGAGATGCGCTAATTTTGATTGAAATAAATATTGAATCATTATATGAGAGTAGTGATTTAAATCTCATAAGAGTATGTGTTTTATAAGAGCGACTCATGCATATGTGGGGTATAAGAAAACTGTATATTTACTAATAATTAACCTTTATATGGAGATAAACGAGTAATTACTATTATTGAGAAAGTATTGATTATTTATTGGTGAAAATAATTATAATTTATCTTCATATCAATATTTTATTGAGAAAATATTGAAAATTATTTGTGAAATAATTATAATTTATTTGTTTGTGAAACAAATGTGCAAGAGTTCAAAACTTTTGAACTAATTAATTGTGTGATTTTGAAATCATTAATAACTCGTGGAGTTTGAGAATGTATTTAATCACAGATATTATTGCTCTATTTATTGAGTTATAAATATGAGGCAATAAATGTATTTGCGAAATACGAAAAGAAGCATTTGTGAAATACAAATCCGGATAATGGAATAAGAAAATGAAAAACTCTTATATCCGAATTGTGGGGGTGAATACGATATTTTAATTGTGTTAAATTGAGATTAATTCGTAAAAATAATTCACCTAGCTCAACCCAATTCAATTGAGTATGTAGCTAAACAGAATAATCAAACCTAAGAAGGTGCGGGTAATATTATTCTATAAATTTGGATGATAACTTGTGGGGGAAATTCCTTAGATGTCTAAACGCATATTAAGCCGAGTTTCACACAAAAAAAAAAATTTAAATATCATTCCATATGAGTTATGGAAGGGAAGAAAAATCAAGTACCTCAAAATGTGGGGGTACTTAGGTCAGATTTTGATTTCACCACCGAAAAATAACTTAAAAATATTAATTACTACTAGTTTATGCGATAAATAATAGTAGCTCATATTTTGGGTATTTAAATCTGACATAATTGTAATCATGTGAACCGAGTTACGTGATGTAACAATCATTGAGAATGTAAGAAGGTTTGAGAATCATTTCTTATAAATTGATCTTTCTTTCGGATCAGATTTATTTTCAGTAAGTGTGGTTTACTGATATTAAAATCTGATAAAGTAATATTATTTATTACTTACATAGACCTTTCTACAATTTATAATTAGAGTTAATTATAAATATTTGTTATGCGAGAATAAAAAGTATGGTCTAATCATTTTAAATTAGAATATTTATTTAAAAGTCATAAATATTTTGCGAAAATATTTAATTGACTTTGATCTAGAAGGTTTACCTTGTGAAGCTTATAATTATTTTTAATTATAAACTACTTTATTCTGAGAGAATATACATATGAATCGATCTCTAAAGAGGTCAATCTCTAACTTCAACATGAGCTTGTTGATGAGTTGAAGAGGCATATGAGCTAAAGCTCGAAGTTATTTGGTCAAGATATTCTAACTTATATGTTAAAGAATTAACCTCGATGTCACGTTCCAATACCGTGGATTGGAAAGAGCGATTGACAGCGAGTTACATTCATAAAGTTGGTAGACCTCGAGGATTGGACCAATTAGATGTAGATGAGTTTTTAAGTTCAAGAGTTTAAAAACTTTGACAAGTCAATCGATAAAAGTTAGGCTAGACTAGTAGCCAAGTTGCCTTATAAAGGAAATAATTTTATTTCTTTGACTCATATTCACTAACGATTAAGATAATATCCATTTGAATGTTAATAGCTCTAATAGCTATATACAATGGATGTTAAAATTATCATCATTAATGGTGAAGTAAATGAGAAAATTTATAAGGAGTAACTAGAGAGTTTCATTGTTAAATAAAAATAAAACATAGTTTGCAAAACTTATGTATTTTCTTGTTGACGTTTAACAAACTCCTAAATAATGACACGAAAAATGTGAAAGTGTCACTAACAAATTTTGACTGTCATATTAATAAATATAACAAGTGTGTCCATATAAACTAACTAGATAATTGAGTATCATAATTTGTTTATATGCAAATGATATGTTAATATTTGAGACTAATACTGTGAGTATTAAATCCATTGAGAAAATATTAACTTATGATATGAAAAACTTCGGATTAATCAATCATGATTAAGAGGTCATTTGATGATATTAAACTATCTCAAGCACATTATGTGAGATGAGTTATAAATAATTTAATACTGATGACAAGGGATTTCATAATTCTATTTAATTCATACCTTGTGTGCAATACGAGAATAAATGTGATATATTATCACAATTTGAGTATGCTCATAAAATTAGATGTCACGCATATATCGTAAAATGCAAGAGGTTAGACATCGTCTCTTTAGTTAATAAACTAAGGAGATACATGAGCAATCTTAGCAAGATTCGTTGGGATGCATTAATGAGAATGCTTGAATCTTGATAGAATACATACATATGTGCATTAGATTTGGAAAATTTTCAAACGATCCAGGAGGGATATAGTAATGCAAATTAAACTTCTGATTTAGATGAATCAAAGTTTATAAGCGGATATGTATTCAATTTCGGAGGCACCGCTATTTCCTGAGAATCTTCCAAACAAACGCGTATAGCTCAATCCACTATGAAATTAGAGTGCATAGCATTGGATAAAGCTAGTAAAGAATTTGAGTGGCTTCACAAAATTCATGGAAGATATTTTAATATGACTGAAAATTGTGTTAGTCATACATAAAATGTGATAATCAAGCGGTGATACACAGAGCTCAACAAACTCTATGTATAATGGTAAATTCACGACATATTCGATGTCGTTGATATAATACCGAGAGACATCTACTTTCAAATAGAACGGACTTTATGATGTTAAGAGATAATCCTGATTCCGGATATTAAAGGTTTATCTAGAGAGTAGTATGTGCATCGAGGGGAATGGGCTTAAAGCCTAAATTAGACTAAGTTACCTCGTACGGAAACCTAACCTGGCGACTGGAGATCCCACGGACCAGGTTCAATAGGACAACCAGTCTTGGCTAACTTAAAAGAAAGCACTTAAGAGTATAACTCTATCCCATTCTTATGATGCTATAAGTGCAAGCCTACCGCGTTTATAAGGTTAAGCAAACGCTTTTAATGACGTCTATACCTTGTCAAGAACAAGTGGAGTATGGTAGGATACTCTTGATAGATGCGGTCACCTATGTTAGTGTGAGCTGGGTCGGCTCGTTGAGATTTTCTTTATAGGCTGAAATTCTCTAAAGCACTCGCATAACCAAGAATGTTCAGGGCCAAAACGAACACAACCGAGAACTTGAAACAAATCGGTTTAGTACTGTGTTAAGTTTATTGTCTTGGTTTACACCAACAGCCGACGGTTCAAGATGAAATATTTCACCGATTGGCTAAGTAAATCCGATAAGCTTTAACTAGGGAAGGTTCAAGATGAAATATTTCACCTATCTCGATGCGGTATTATTCCTAAAGAAATTTCGACATGATATGTCTTATGTGAAGGAACTAGGAGAACGATTTTATTCATGTGGGGGATTGTTGGAATTTATATTCTATATGTGAATAAAATTAGTTGAGAGTAAGGGGTCGTGTCTGTTCGATCTGAAGAGGTACCCTTTGGATCGAAACAGTACAATCCAAACATTGTGTCTTTTGCGAAAAGACATTTTTGAGTCTATAAATAGGAGACTTAAGCTGGCCAATTAAGTATCCTTTTTTTCCGACAATAATCAAAATAAAATTACTCTCATCTCAACTTTAAATTTATGTCGAGTTTTCTATTTGCTTCGGTTCGCCGTGGGTTCATTATTTGTGCAAATAATGAACAACAGACTGTTGTATCTTGGGAGACTACCGGGAATCAAACTGTATGCACTGTGGCAGCCCCGGAAATATTGTCTTAAGGAAATTTGTTTCGACAAGCCTCAGTCTAATTTCCTCATTTTTTACGTAAAGATTAAAGTGATATTTGGTCTCGATACAAGTAAGTATTTCTCACTATTTTTTTTTATGTTAGATCAAAATATTTAAGCACACAGATTGTTAGACACCAACAATCCCCAATGTTGCAATTTTGTTCCATGGCTTTCTGGATTTGTACTTGAACTGAATTGCTTATCCAAAAGTAATGTCTTACAATGTCATATTTCATAGACAACCAAGGGAAAAACGATGTATGCGTGGAGGTAGGAAGTTTCAATTTAGTAGTTTATATTCTGAGAGGAATTGAATACTAAGTACTAACTTTAGATTCTGCAAAATATTCCCCTGACAGTGGTTTCTCTTATAATTAAACAGGATATCTTAATGAATCGGAGCATCAAAGATGCACTTGTAGCAAAGGAGAAGTTCTTTCGCAATCAGCTGGTATAATCTTCATTTTGCGTGAACGTTTTTTCGCTAATTGTGTTTTAAATGATTAAATACCTTCTTTGTAGGTATACAATGATACTACTGAGCGCTGCGGAGTCCTTCAGTTGGCCAAGAAACTGAACCAGGTAACATAGTGAGTCCCAATTGGATGTTATGTGATACGAAGAGCTAGATAATCTAAAACTGCCTGTGTCAATTCATGAAATTTATGGTCCTTGGAATGGCGTATTTTGTGTGCTTAGTCTTGGCTTAAAACTAGCTCTATGGAATCTAGCAACCAGAAGAATGAGGCCATTTCCTTCTCCTTCAAAAGAATATGCGGTTGATGAAATCGGTTTTGGTGTAGACTTTTTGACTAATGAATTCAAGATAGTTTTAATTCAAGGTGACGGCGAGACTTATGGTCACCTATGTTGGGCCCCCAAACTAAGTGTGCGGGTGACAGCAATTGTCCTGTGGTATCCAAACTGAGTGTGCGGATGGAGACCCAAACTGAGTGTGCGGGTGGAGCCACAATCGAATATCGTGGGAGCTTGCGTGAATGCACTATAAGGGAAGGGTATGCGCATTCCCTAACACCAATTGGTTTTAGGACAAGTGGTAGCGCCTGAGGTCCTACAAGTGGTATCAGAGCCAAGGTCACGTGTTCGATTCCCAGCAGAAGCAATTGCTGAGGGGAAGATTGTTGGGCACCCAAACTAAGTGTGCGGGTGACAGCAATTGTCCTGTGGTATCCAAACTGAGTGTGCGGATGGAGACCCAAACTGAGTGTGCGGGTGGAGCCACAATCGAATATCGTGGGCGCTTGCGTAAATGCACTATAAGGGAAGGGTATGCGCATTCCCTAACACCAATTGGTTTTAGGGCAACTGGTAGCGCCTGAGGTCCTACAACCTAGATCCTAATTATGTCGTATATACATCAAGTAACGATTCTTGGAAATGGTATAAAGATGAAGCCCTTCTTGATCGCGACTCTTGCTTGTCCAGAACTCGATTTCGCACTACATTCTTGAATGGATTTTGTTATTGGAAGAAATACAACATTAAGACCTTTAATACTATTATCCTTGCATTTGATATGCATAATGAATTCTTCCAAGAAATCGAGATGCCGGGAATTGTCGGATCTAGAAGGGAGATAATGCTTGATTTATATAATGACTCTCTAGCCTTGTTCTCTTATGATGAGAGGGCTGATGATGTGACAGCTTATGACAAACATATTGACATATGGGTGATGAAGGATAAAGGTTGTTGGACTAAATTATTGACATGTGTTGTACCTTTCAAATCATTTTATACAATTGGATTTTGGTTTGGTAAAAAGGTTTTTCTATCAGCCGGTGATGAGACTAGGGAGCCAGTAGTTTATGATCCTGATTCGCATAAGACGACAAATCTTAGGGTTGGGAAGAGAGAAATTGCTCTGGCTATGTGGCCCTTTCAGTACAAAGAAAGTTTTGTTTCGGTTGCCGGAAATGGAATTCCAGATTATGACTTTCAATCCGATGTTATCCGGAAATTTCTTTCTTGTAGATGGTGTTGTGAACCAGAATTAGACTAGCTTGATGACTTATTTATATATGCATATCAAGTCATGTTGTGGATGGACACTCTCAGCAGCAGCAGCAGCAGAGATCAAACAAGTCGACATGTCATGTGTGTAGTTTCTAAGACATGTCACGTAATTTTTTTTCAATTAGTTGCTGATTTGCCGAAATTTGGATATTTGCTGAAATTTGGCTGAACTAATTGCGGAAATTTTCTTAAACAGGGCTGATTTGATTAGTGGAATTACATTTGTGAAAGTATGTAAGATTGATAGATTGGCTTATTTTCCCCTTGTCTTTTGTGTTTATTATTAATATTAATACAAGTGGTGTCTTAGATGTGGCTTTTCTTAATATCTGAATAATACTGTTAACATTTTGCTCAGAACATTAAACTAGTCTATGAAATTGCATGAATTATTTCTAGGCCAAACTTTGACTAGTTCGTAAATAAAACTACTTAGGTGATTTGGAAAAATGATAATTATAGGGTTAATATGGAAGTAGTTTCACTGAGTTTGGTCTTGGTTTGGTCTCAGAAAGTTGTTTCCAAAGTTTGGCGAAACTTTTGAAACTCGATTTGGATAATGGTTTCAATGGAATATTGAGATTATAAAATATTATTAAATAATAGTTAGTGGGTTTTAAAATATTGAGATTTGATTTGGATTGGAGTTTGGTTATAGGGGTTTGGGGGAGAAAAATAGGTAGTAGATATCAAATCAATAACTTTATATATGGAAATGGTAGATGATAGATGTCAAATCAATAATTTTATAGGTCTCAAGTAAGTCTGTGTAGGTTTCGTTTTGAATTGAAACCTAGGTTTGAGCTGAGACTTATTCAAACTCTTTACCATATGGGGTTTGACCCGATTTGAGTGAGACCAAACCCGGCCAAACTCATTCCATACATACCCATAGGGTTTTGACACTTCGCATCCTAATTTAAAAGTTTGGTACTTTGCATCCTAAAAATACAATTTAGTTGGCATTTTACACCCTAATGTGTGTTTTGATGAAAAATTCATTGATGAAAGGTTAGAATAGTCATTTTTAATAATGTTGGCCCTTTACAATTTGTCATACAAATTATATTTGAAAGGTGCAAATCGGGGTGTAAAACACCAATATTTTATAATTTTAGGGTGCAAAATATCAATATTCTATTTTTCACGATGCATAATCGATATGTCAGGGTGTAATATGTGAAAAAATAAATAAGAAAATGACAATTCTATCCTTCTACCAATGAATTTTCTTAGCAAAACATACATTAGGGTGCAAAGTGCCAAATAAATTATATTTCTAAAATGCAAAGTATAAAAACTTTAAATTAAAACATAAAGTGCCAAAATCCTATAATTCCATGATGAAAAATGCTAAAAATTCCTATTATTGGTATAAAATGCGAATTAGACCAAATAAAAGAATGACCGCTACCATACGGACACCGTCCCCCTTTTTTTCTTTTGGATAGAAATTGGTTTTGGTACAAGGGTACAATTGAAACATATTTATGACGGAAAATTAGTACATATCCCAGTGGATTTAATCTACCCGGATGCTATATAAATGACATAACAAGTTATGGACAACGAATAGCTCCCACAATTGCAAAATTTGAATTCAAATACTAGAAGAAGGCTTGGTCAGACTTTAAGCCTAAATATCTCGGGGAAAAAAGGTTCACAATACTAAGGGCTTGTTGGGACATTATATTTTGACTCTCACTCATATAAGAGTCATCAGAAATTGTGCATAAATGATTGTACATTAAATTTATTAAATTGTTCAATGGTGTACGGGTGTATGAACCTACCACTAACCAACCCCTTGAGTACGTACACCACTAATTGACATTTATATCCTTTCAAAAAAAAGTTAATTACAATATTATCCCTTCCATTTTTCCCTCAAAATTTTCTCCCCTATTCTCAAAAGAATTCCATGCCGGCGACTCGTTTCTCGACGGATTTTTGCAAGATTAGTCTCATTCTCTTCGTCTCTTCATCAGAATTACATTGGTGGTTTCAATTTTTTGTTTCTCTTTATTTTTTGTTGTTAATTTTCAGATCTATAAAAAACCAAAAAAAAACTTAGTTTATGATTTCTTCACGTTTCGTTGCGTTTTCTTTCGGGTTTATGTTTCTGGAGCTGTTTAAACGCATTGGCCAGCTTCAATTTTGTGTTTTCAGGTCGGAATTAGTGGATTTGAAGATACGGGCCTCGAAGAACATTTTCGGGCTGTTGATTTATTCATGTTTCACTGCGTTTTCTTCCAGATTTCTATTTCTGGAGCTGTTTAAACGCATTGGCCGGCTTCAATTTTGTGTTTCCAGCTCGAAATCAGTGGATTTGAAGATTCGGGCCACGAAGAACACTCTCGGGCTTTTGATTAGGCAGGGTATAATTAATTAATTAATAATTATTACTGCTACTTTTTTTTTCCTTGTTCTTTTGGTTCCAGAGAAGAGAAGTAAAAGAGGGTTGGGAAGGAGCTTCAGAATAGAATAGAAAAGCGGCAAAAGACCTTTACGACTACACCCAGCTCAATCAAAAACATTTCAAAAAACAGAGCTTAGGAAATACTACTTCTACTAACTACTACTATATTTATTTCTATTTATCTATCGGGCGATGGTGGTTTTGGGCTGGACGGTGGCTGCAACGGCGGTTTTGGGATTAGCTTTCAATGCATACAATTTTGTTGTATGTATGGCGGTGGTGGTTTTGGGCTAGCGGCGGCGGCAGCGGAGATTTTGGATTTAGATTAATTTTTTTTAATAAAAGGGCCATTTTGTAAAATATGAATGAACAGTAGTCGTTACACATTTCGTGACTCTGAATGACCAAGAGTCATATTAGAATATCCCTTGTTTGTTTGGTGTTTGAGAAAGTAGTTTGGGGGAGTAGTGGAGGTTTGTGAAATAATCTCGATTTGCATAATGTTGTTTGTTTAAGTTTTGAGAGAGTGGTTTGAGAAATAAAGTAGATGTAGGTTTTTTTTTGGAAGAATCATGTTGTAGGTGTAAGATGTTTATGTCAATTCATATTTGTTGTGAGATAAATTGTGTAAGAGATAGCTTATTTTATGTCAAATCAGAGTTGAATTTGTATAGATTTTATTTAGAGATAAGAAAATTGTTGTTTGTTTGGGTCTTGAGAAAATTAAGAGATGAAAAATTTATTTCAGAAAATAAATATTTGTTTGGCATTTCCCAAACGCGAATTTTTTTCGGGAAACGCCAAACAAACAGCCCTAATAGTCTTATTTTTCTGGCATTACTTAAAAATGGAGATTTGACAATTTGCACCTTAACTGAATTTTTTAGCACTTCACACTTTGCAAATATAATTATTTTGACATTTTACACCATAGTGTGTTGGTGAGAAATTTTATTGGTGGAAGTGTATAATTTGCAATTTTGAATATTTTTAGCACTTTGCTCTTGGAAATACAATTATTTTGGCACTTTACACCATAGTGTGTGTTTTAGTGAGAAAATTTATTGTGGAATTATATAATTGTCAATTTTGAATTTTTTGATACTTTGCAGCCTGAAAATATTGATTTTGACATTTCGAACCCTAAATACTAAATATAGAATATTAACATTTTATACCCTGAAAATATAAAATTTTGGTACATTCCACCCCGATTTAAGAACTTTGCCATTTTGCACTATAAAAATATAATTTTTAGCATTTTGCACCTTAGTTTGTTTTTCTTTAGAAAAAGCCCCCTGAATGCCCTCGGTGGAGAAATAAAATGACAATTTTGCATGCACGACAGTTAACAAATGAAAAAAACTCGAGTTCTAAAATAGAAACTCATTTGCATTACTTGTGATTTGTGATTTTCATACAAAATTTTATAATATTTATAAATTTTATTTTCTTGTTTTCATAAAATAAAAGTAATGAGTAAATTTGGATATTATGATTTTATAGATTATTTCCTCCAAATAAAATAATCAGTTATTTAGTAATTTTTGTGACATAGTCAATCTTAATAAAACATCTTAATTATATATAAAAAATTCATGAACATGTTATCTTTAATCTAATGTAGTTTTGAATAACTTTTTTTAATATTTTCTCCAAGTAAAACTTAGATCAAGGAAAAGAAACAAGGGGTTGCTTTCGTGTAGCTTTATTGAATTCTCTAGATTGTTTATATTGTAGATTAATGAACAACTGTAAATTATTGGAGGTGGACGGGTGATGAATGATGAGGTAAATTTAATTCTTTTTCTAGCATATTTTCTCTAAATTATTTTATTTATTAATTTATCTATCAATATTCAGTAAGTATCGTTTTCATTTCCTAAAATTCTCAGAATGCTTGAATAGCAAAATCAAATCAGGGCAAAATCAATTAATTTGAATCAAATTATGTTTGATATGGTAGTTTTTTCTTTTATCTGCATAATGTAGATCCTTGTGAGGAATTTAACTGATGATGACATCCGCACTGCCATTCAAAATGCAACCGGTCCAAGTCCGCATTGTTTGTGCCAGAAGTAGGTCTTAGCGACAATATGTGTGTCCCTTTCATTTTCTATCTTTCATCAATAAAGAAAACTTTGAATCCTTATGATTTTGGTTTTATGGCCTTCAATTTGACCTGTAGCATGCAAAATAAACATGTAGGGCCTGTTTGTTTGGCGTTTTTCAAAAATATTTCGTGTTTGGGAAATGCCAAACAAATATGTTTTCTATTTTTAGAAATAAATTTTGAGGGAAAAACACTTTTTAGTCCCAAACTTTATCCCAAAAAACACTTTTGGTATCATAAAACGCAGAAAAACACATTTGGTACCACAATTTTCATGATTTTGACACATTTAATCATTCCGTTAAATTTTGGACGGAAATTTCGCGCGTGACCGTCACGCGCCCGTTAAGTTCACGAGTTTTGCACGTGACAAATCGGTCAAAACACTTTTGGTCCCAAACTTTATCCCAGAAAACACATTTGGTACCATGCTTTGCAGAAAAACAGATTTGGTACCACAATTTACATACTTTTGACACATTTAGTGTCGTCGTTAAATTTATAAAAATCACATATAATGAACAGACAACAATTTCTCTAAAAGATTTGATAAAATCTCAAAGTGTACTTAAATATTTGAAACTATTCTTAACAAAAGTACCTTGGATACCTGAATTGGTGCACTTTGACTTGCACTTGTATCCATGGATCAAAAACTCATTTGGAATGTATGTTTCGGAGAGCCAAATATTGAAAACTTTTCGAGACTATTCGGAAATATTTCAGAAATACTAAGAAAAATTTGTAAAAAAAGTTACTAAATTTAGGAAAATAATTGAGTTTAAGGCAAATAAATAGTTTCGGAATTACATGTTTTCGTTTCGCCTAATTCAAAAATGGAAACTTTTCGATGTTTTCGATGGAAAAGATGGAACTTTTGATTGGTGCTTGTATCAACATTGGAATACAAGTGCAAGTCAAAGTGCACCAAGTCAGGTATCCAAAGTACTTTTATTAAGAATATTTTTAATGATTTAAGTATCAAAAGTTTTAGAGAAACTGTTGTCTGTTCATTATATGTGATTTTTATCAATTTAACAAGGACACTAAATGTGTCAAGAGTATGTAAATTGTGGTACCAAATCTATTTTTCTGCAAAGCATGGTACCAAATGTGTTTTCTGGGGTAAAATTTGGGACCAAAAGTGTTTTGACCGAATTTCTCACGTGCAAAACTCGTGACCGATTTGAACTTGACGCGCTTGACCCGAGCATGACGGTCACGCGCGAAATTTCCGTCCAAAATTTAACGGAATGACTAAATGTGTCAAAATCATGAAAATTGTGGTACCAAATGTGTTTTTCTGTGTTTTATGGCACCAAAAGTGTTTTTTGGGGTAAAGTTTGGGACCAAAAGTGTTTTTCCCTCAATAAATTTTTCATCTCTCAATTTTTCCAAACTATTTTCTCAAATTCCAAACAAACAACAATTTTCTTATCTCTAAATAAAACATATACAAACTCTACATTTGACATAAAGTAACCTATCTCTTACATAATTTATCTCACAACAAACATGATTTGACATAAAGTCTTACACATCTTACACCTACAACCTAATTATTCCAAAAAAAACCTATATCTACTTGATGAGGGGTATTTCAAATCTCGTGCTGATTCGATAAATCAATGTGGGTCGAGCAATACGAAGTCCTATCCTTGAGGAGCACCGAGCCAAGTACTCAGCATGTATCATCACTTCCCGACCCACGCAGGTCGATTGGTACTGTTGGGCCAAGCCCAAGCCCAGTCCGGCGGACCTAGAAAGTACGTACTGCCGAAAGCCCATCTCCACAGCTATAAATACCCCATGCATTTATGAAGACGACACAACTTCCCAGGTGCTCCCCATTCGAAGCTACTGTTCGGAATTCACTTGGGAATATAGGCATAGGATAATTTATATGTATTTTGCCCTCTAGCTTGTACGGCATCCAATAGGGCTCGAATAGGACTCTATACATTTGTAATGTTGTAATCGAATAGCTTGAATACAATATTATTGATCTTTCATATCATTATTGAGTATTTGTTCAACCACTCCACACACCAATCACCCACACGAAAACGAGTAAGATCAATTGAGAGATGAAAAACCCCTCCACCAACCTCCAATTTGAGTTTTTTGTTAAAACCCCCTGCGGGGGGAGCGATCGAAGAATCACCAGAAGAGGGCTGGTTCCCAATGGCAAGATTCCTCAAAGCTTCGATAGGAGTGATCCCATCGGAGTAAGCTCTCTTGTTCGAAGAAGCAACAAAAGTTTTCTGCTTGATAGGCTCTCCACTAGAATGATCGACCTCAGCCTCAAGCTCCTCGTCCAAAATAGACTTACTGGTACCGCCCTTAGTTTGTTTCGACGAAGCATTTTTCTCTTTCTTAGTCTCTCCTCCTTTGCGAACTTTGGGGGAAGACACGGAGGTTTTGGAAGAAGATTTAGAGGTTTTGGCCTCTTTGGACGGTTTTAATTCCTTGGACGAGGTTTTTGCCTTCGAGCCGCCAAACAGCATTTTGGGGTCGATGGCCTTACCCAATATCTCATCCATGTCGATCGACAAAGTAAATTGACAAGCTCGAGAATTGCAAAATACAAATAAAGGCTCCGATCCCGACAAGTAAGTATGTTGTGTAAATAGCCTGAAGGGATTCTCATATTTATAGGCGCCACACCTAATGACGACGGTAGTAGAACCGACGCAATTTTCAAGAAAGATACTTTTAGAATCAAATAAATTCCGACTACAGGAGTACGAAAGGATATTGAATTGGAAATATTAAATAACGGTCGTGTATGTTGCTAACATATGCAATTACAAGTCAGATGAACCTAATCACGAAGAAAACAAGTCCGATTACAAAAATGTCACCTATATACATGCTTAATTTCTAACTACAAGGTTATGATTCGTCATCTACAGTGTGTTAGGATTCATCATTCTGACCGCCGTCACCTTCGCCGCGACTATTTGTTCAACCACTCCACACACCAATCACCCACACGAAAACGAGTAAGATCACTACTTTATTTCTCAAACCACTCTCTCAAAACCCAAACAAACAACATTATGCAAATCGAAATTATTTCACAAACCTCCATTAATCTCTCAAACTACTTTCACAAACACCAAACAAACAAGCCCGTTGCTTTCTTTCTGAAGTTCTAATTAGAAGACAAATCGCTTGTTTGTTGGACCCAAGTCTTCAGTGTGCTGATGAGCTAATCAAGGTACTTGCTTGGTACCAACTTTTCTTATTGCATATAGGTGCATTTGGTCTCTGTAGACATTGACGTTGTTGTATTTAGATGAGCCATCATAGTATGGTAAATGAGCTCCAAAGGTTTCCAGTCTTCAGAAATCGAATGGATGAGGTCATAGGACTTTTATTTTGCGAGAAGGTCTTGAGCCATCAGAGACGATGATAGGAGATATTGTTGAAATGGAGGTAGCTAGTGTGCATCATAAGTTTCACTGATGGTTATATCATTCTGCTTAACCAAAATATAGAATTTGTGACAAGCTTGGTACGTAGTTTACATGCCTAGTACGGGACAATGTATTGTCAGTGGCTCTTTATCACACGAATGGTGGTTAATCCATATGTGCACTATTGCCATGTCCATGAGCAACATCTTTCAAGAATTGTATCGTATTGCCTATCTTGCCTTTTGCTAACTTTATGCACATTTTTGTTCTTATATGAACCATCTTCTTTTATCATTTTTAAATAAGTAGTTGGGTTATTAAGCCTATATGAGAAAGTCAATTTTCATGTCGTTTTGAAACTCCCATGATCCTCTTTCCGTTTTTGTGTTCTTGTCAAATACTATTATTTATTTATTTTTTTGAGAATGAATTCTGAAAGTCGAACCATAACTAACTACAAATGATATTACTTTTCTTGCTCCCTTTAGATCTAATATGAAATATTTGGAGTTAAAAGATATTTTTCAGACATCTTTATATTCAAAATAATAATTAAAAATTAGTAATATCAAAATCATTTTACCATACAAATATATAACTTCGACAAAAGTAATTCAATTTTAGAATAAAAGAAAAAAACAAATACATTAGTATTTGACTCATTAAACTCAAATAGTTGGTCTATCTCGCATTTTTAAAAATATTTTCATGTTTGAGAAAAGCTTAGACAAACAAGAATTTTCAAAATTGCTCTCCAAAAAGTCAAACAAACCACAATTTTAATATTTATGAAAAAACCTATAAAAAAATTCCTTAATTTGACATAAAATAACATTTATCTTATACAACTAATATCACGTAAAAAAATATATCATAATTTAATATAAAGTATTACACATCGTAAATATATATTTTAAGCTCTTTCAAAAAAAAAAACTTACAAATATTTTATTTTTTAAACCAATAAATAACATTATATTATATAAATCGAGATTTAATGAGGTATGTAAATTGTGCAGCCCTATTACCTTTCCTATTACCTTCTCCATTGCGCGGCCCTTCTTTTTCTTCACATAGCAATCATTAAAAACTAAATTGTGTGTTGAGAGATAAATTTCCAAAGTCGGCCACGGGGCTTCTTCAATCTGTCTCCAATCGAGTCTTCTCTCGTCAGATTTCAGGTAATTTTTAATTTTTTTTAGAATATAGAGGTTTTATCGTTTATTCTTTCTTTCACCTAGTAACGAATTTACATGCTCTAATTTTGAAATAATGAAATTTTGGGTTAAGCATAAAATTAGTTGATTTAAATAACTTTGTGGAATATTGCTTTAAATTTCAGTTTTACTATTTAAATTGAGAAGTAGGTGGCAGTTGCAATTTGTAAGCAACCTTACCTACTTTCTCTATTATCTTGTAGGGACCATAGTACCTGTTCGAAAGTTTGAGGTTTCGCCTGAGAGCAACAGAATTTTGTCTGAAAGGTTGAAGCTTTAGATACACCTCATCACCCACTTCAAAGGTACGTTCACTTCTGTTCCTATCAGCAAAGTGTTTCATGCGTTCCTGTGCTTTCTGCAAATTTTCCTTAAGGATCTCCACCATCTTAGTTCGGTCATGTATTAAGTCAGCCACATCACCATTAGAAAAATCCAAATAAGGACCCAGGGATAAGTGGGGGGGATCATAACCATACAATGCCTTGAAAGGAGACATCTTTAAACTGGAATGGTAACTGGTATTATACCAGTATTCAGCAAGTGTCAACCACTTGAGCCATTTGTGAGGGTGCTGACTAGTGAAACACCGCAGGTAGTTCTCCAAACATTGATTCAATCTCTCGGTTTGTCCATCACTTTGAGGGTGATAGGCAGTACTCATGTGCAGTTTAGTATCCAAGGATTTGAACAGTTCACTCCAAAAAGAGCTTGTAAAAATCCTGTCCCTATCAGTCACTATACTCACTGGTTGGCCATGTAGCTTGAAAATATTATCCAAGAACACATTAGCAATAGTTGCAGCAGTATAGGGATGAGAAATAGCCAAAAAATGTGCATACTTGGTAAATCTATCAATGACTACCAATATCACATTCTTACCATCTGATCTAGGCAAGCCTTCCACAAAATCCATGCAAATGTGTGACCAAGCCTCCTTAGGAATATCCAAAGGTACCAAAAAACCCGGATAGGGGCTGTTTTCATGTTTTGCCATTTTGCAAACATCACAACCTTGTACATACTTCAAGATATCAGTCTTCAGCCCTGGCCAGTAAAATATGGATTTTGCTCTCTGATATGTAGCTGTCATACCAGAATGCCCCCCTATAGCCGAATCATGTAAACTCTGGATTAACTTCTCCCTCAGAGTAGATCCCAATCCCACACAAATTCTACCTTTATACCTTAAGATGCCCTGTGTGATGATGTAGTCATTAAAGGACTGATTGTCAATGGCTTTGGCAGCTAATATCTTTTGTAATATAGGATCACCTACATAACTCTCCAAAACTTCTACCATCCACCTAGGTTGTACAGTGGTGATAGCACATATTTCCCCTGTGTCCATGTCTCTTCTAGATAAAGCATCTGCCACTTTATTTTCAGACCCCTGCTTATATTGTACCTCATAGTCTAATCCCACCAGTTTAGAGATCCATCTTTGTTGTAGAGCAGTAGTGAATTTCTGCTCCATAATGTACTTGATGCTCTGTTGATCTGTTCGTATGATAAAATGGTGTCCTTGTAAATAATGCTTCCATTTTTGTATGGCCATAAGCACTGCCATGAATTCCCTTTCATAGATCGATAAGGACTGGCTCTTTAGACTTAAGGCTTTACTCAGGAAAGCAATAGGTCTAGAGTCCTGCATTAGAACTGCCCCTAATCCCCTTGAGCTTGCATCAGTGTCCACTACGAAGGTTTTTGAAAAATTAGGTAAAGCTAAAACTGGTGAAGAAGTCATGGCCTGCTTTAGTTTTTCAAAAGCAGCCTCAGACTCAGAACTCCACATAAACCCATCCTTCTTTAGCATATCAGTAAGTGGCTTACTGATCATCCCATACCCTTTAATAAACTTCCTGTAGTATCCTGTTAAGCCCAAAAAGCCTCTCAGTCCCTTCACAGTAGAAGGTTTAGGCCACTGCATCATACACTTCACCTTTTCAGGATCAGTTGATACCCCCTGCTCACTAATAATGTGGCCCAAGTATTCAATCTGATTCTGGCCAAATTGACATTTGGATCTTTTTGCATACAACTGGTGCTTCCTTAGAATGGCCAAAGTAGTATCCAAATGATATAAGTGGTCTTCAAAACATTTGCTGTAAACCAGTATATCATCAAAAAATACAAGAATGAATTGTCGTAGATAGGGCGCAAAAACCTGGTTCATGAGGGATTGAAAAGTAGCTGGTGCATTACAGAGACCAAAAGGCATGACCATGAACTCAAAGTGGCCATGATGAGTCTTGAATGCAGTTTTATAGATGTCAGCCTCCTTCATTCTGATTTGAAAATAGCCAGATCTAAGATCCATCTTAGTAAACCACCTAGCACCATGTAGCTCATCTAATAATTCATCAATAACTGGGATAGGATAGTCATGTTTGATTGTCAATGTGTTGAGGTATCTATAATCCACACACATCCTCCACGTGGAATCTTTTTTCCTCACTAAAAGCACTGGGGAGGCAAAAGGACTCTGACTATGCCTGATTGTACCATTGGCCAGCAGCTCCTTTACAATCTGCTCTATTTCATTTTTATAGGCATGTGAATACCTATACGGGTACATTTGTTTGGGTAAGGCATTCTGTTTAAGAATGATATGATGTTCTACTCCCCTATTAGGTGGGAGTCCTTTAGGCTCTTCAAACACATCACCATACTTCATGAGTAAGTTCTCCACCTCCGAGTTGCTCATAGGCTGGACCTTTATTCCCTGTATAGAAAACAAACAGCCAACCTCACCCTGTTCACCCATTTGAATCATTTTATACAATGAATGAGCAGAAATCAACTTACAATCCCCTGCAGTATTAATAGTGTTAAACTCAACTCTTTTCCCATCAATTTGTATACCCATGCTTCTATTTTTGAAATCAAAGTCTAGCCCCACGTGAGTCATCCAGTCACACCCCAACACCATGTGACATCCTCCCAACTTGATCAACCTGACTGGGTAGGAGAAAGCATGTCCCTGCATGTGCCAAGTGAGTTCTGGTATCTTTTTAGTGCTGAAAAGTTTTCCCCCATCAGCCACACTAATGATCATAGGATTAGTATCCTCAATGTTGCCCTTCAACTCATAGGCTAGTCCCTCATTGATGAAACTATGAGTACTACCTGTGTCAATAAGAATGTTGATTGTACTCTTTCCCACTTCTCCTATAACTTTGATAATGTTATTACTAACACTACCAGCTATAGCATTTATTGAAACTTGTACGTCTTCATCAACAATTCCCCCTTCTACTTGCTCCTCATCAGACATGGATTGAAGATATGCTGCTTCATCTTCTTCCGATAACATTACATACACCTGTTGTTTCTTGCATCTATGGCCCAAGAAGAACTTTTCGTCACAGTTATAGCACAATCCCTTTTCTTTTCTAGCATTCATCTCAGCATTAGTAAGGAATTTTCTAGGTGGTAACAAGGTAGGTGGTGTGTAGTTGCTAGTTTTGGAAGTAATAACTGTAGGTGGTGACATATTTGGCTTCCTAAACCCATTGTTAGTGTTAATCATGGGTTTGGAAATCCCCTTAGTTCTCTTAGCAATGGCATCTAATGTGGCTTCTTGTTTTCTGGCTAAATCAATGGCTTGCTGTAGAGTCTGTGGATCAAACATAGAAATGAAAGATTGACTCTCTTCAGGTAATCCACTGACAAAACTTGCAATGAAATAGTATTCATCATAGTTTCTGCTATTTATCATCAGCATATAAGACATCAACTCCTCAAATTTGTCAATGTACTCATCTAGAGAACCTGTAACCCTCAATTTGTTAAATTCGCCCAGAATTTTCCCTTCTCTCAACTCCTCAAATCTGGCTGAAATTAATCCTACAAACTGTTCCCATGTCAAATCCTTCTTCCTCTGAGTAACCTGATTAAACCACAAGGCTGCTTTTCCTTCCAGATGTAAGGATGCCAAAGTTACTTTGTAAGTTTCTGGAATGTTAGGGACCAATTGAAAATAACTATCACACTTTAATAACCATGCTCTGGGATTAAACCCATCAAATCTAGGGAAATCAATTTTAGGATTGTGATTGTAACCCATAGAAAATGATGAAACATAATTATTATCTTCAACAAATTTCTGTGTTATGGATTCATGAATAGGCGTATTAACATTCTCCGGTGTGGAATTAATAGGTTGAGATACATTACCCGGTTGTGAAGTATTACCCATGATAGATTTATCCTTATTATATAAATCCATCCTCTCTGCTATTTTAATTAATTGCAACTGTAATGTTCCCAATGTTTCCTGCACCTTGTCCTGTTTTTCATCCATTCTTACTGCCACTGAATTGATTTGATCTTGCAGGTTTAACTCAACCGCTTCTCTTCTATCCAGTTCTTCCTGCAACTTCAATTCCAGATGTTTATTTGCATCGTGAAGATCTTTAAGTCTAGTACCTTCTGCCATCAGAACAAAAAAGAAAAAGCCCAGATGATCAAACCTTGCTCTGGTAGCCAAATGTTAGATTTTAGATATATTTTTGGTATGTTTGTACAAGAAACTGTAAATAAAGATAGTTAGGATGAGAAGAATAGATACAGAGAAGAAAATAGAAATTTAGAGAGAATTTGATTCATTAAAAACTGCCTTTGATTTCATTCGTACTATTACATATAATACGTGCACTACTATCTAATTAGTAAACTGCCTGAATAATTAGTAAATAATAATTTAATTGGATCATAATAATTTACTGGATCAATTAATTTATGCTTGGGCCTATCATAGCAGCATTCATTCTTTTTCCTTTGCTGGCCCAACAGCATCATTCAGTCCAATTTCTATTAGCCCATTTCCCTTATCTTCTTCCTTCAACGTTTCTTCCCAATTTTCAGAATCCAGTGACCCATTTCCTTTATCTTCTTCCTTCAACATTTCTTCCCAATTTTCAGAATCCAGTAAATTGATCGTGACAAAATTTCCAAAGTCGGCCACGGGGCTTCTTCAATCTGTGTCCGATCGAGTCTTTCTCTCGTCAAATTTCAGGTAATTTTTAATTTTTTTTAGAATATAGAGGTTTTATCGTTTATTCTTTCTTTCACCTAGTAACGAATTTACATGCTCAAATTTTGAAATAATGAAGTTTTGGGTTAAGCATAAAATTAGTTGATTTACATAACTTCGTGGAATATTGCTTTAAATTTCAGTTTTTACTATTTCAAGGTATTTGTGAGCATTGAATTATATTTGAATTTGAATGCCTTTTTGAGGTTTTACCCTGTAGTTTATTGAATACTTGGTAAATATTTGGATGTCATATGGTCACCTCTTTGAAATGTTTCTGGATTGTCTTTACGTGCTTCAATTTTTTAAGGACACCAGATATAAGGTTTTAAAATAACTAGCAAATTTGAAGATCGATTATTGGATTGAAGATGCTTTTTAACTTTGTTTGCCCAAACTAATGTTGCTAGTTTAAGATGTTCGTTTTTTTATAGAGTTTGATTTTGATTTTCCATTATCTATCTGCAATTTCGTAGGTATGTTTGGATAGATTTTGGCATAAGAGTTAGAGTTTATGAATTTCATCATTTTACTTAATTATATGGATATTTTTGGACTCTTAAATTATTATATTCCTTCAATACATCTCATATTTTCTCGAATTACATAGTTGGAAAATAAGCAAACATGGATGCCATTAGCTCCCAATGTCATCTCCCGGAGGATCTTATAACTGAGATCTTATTGAGGTTGCCTGTGAAATCACTGTTGAAATTCATATCTGTTTGCAAGCAATGGCATGCTATCATCAAAAGCCCAAGTTTCATAAGCAGGCATTTCCGTCATGAGAGCAACTGTACCCTTCTTCTTGTTTATGGGCACTGGCGTGTGTCTGGAAATGATCGAGTTAGTCGGATAGTTGCTTTTGATTTGTTTGAAGACGAGACACTAGAAAGATACGAAGAGCTAGATAATCTAAAACTGCCTGTGTCAATTGATGAAATTTATGGTCCTTGCAATGGCGTATTTTGTGTGCTTAGTCTTGGTTTAAAACTAGCTCTATGGAACCCAGCAACCAGAAGAATGAGGCCACTTCCTTATCCTTCAAAAGAATATGCGGTTGACGAAATCGGTTTTGGTGTAAACTTTTTGACTAATGAATTCAAGATAGTTTTAATTCAGGGTGAACGCGGTACTTTTGGTCATCTAGATCCTAATTATGTCGTATATACATCAAGTAACGATTCTTGGAAATGGTATAAAGATGAAGCCCTTCTTGATCGCAACTCTTGCTTGTTAAGAACTCGATATCACACTATATTCCTGAATGGATTTTGTTATTGGAAGAAATACAACATGAAGACCTTTAATACTACTATCCTTGCATTTGATATGCATAATGAATTCTTCCAAGAAATCGAGATGCCGGGTAATGTCGAATCTAGAAGGGAGATAATGCTTGATTTATATAATGACTCTCTAGCCTTGTTCTCTTATGATGAGAGGGCCTATGATGTGACGGCTTATGACAAACATATTGACATATGGGTGATGAAGGAAAAAGGTTGTTGGACTAAATTATTGACTTGTATTGTACCTTTCAAATCATTTTATCCAATTGGATTTTGGTTTGGTAAAAAAGTTTTTCTATCAGCCGGTGATGAGACTAGGGAGCCAGTAGTTTATGATCCTGATTCGCATAAGACGACAAATTTTAGGGTTGGGAAGAGAGAAATTGCTCTGGCTATGTGGCCCTTTCAGTACAAAGAAAGTCTTGTTTCAGTTGCCGGAAATGGAATTCCAGATTATGACTTTCAATCCGATGTTATCCGGAAATTTCTTTCTTGTAGATGGTGTTGTGAACCAGAATTAGACTAGCTTGATGACTTACTTATATTTGCATATCAAGTCATGTTGTGGATGGACACTCTCAGCAGCAGCAGCAGCAGAGATCAAACAAGTCGACATGTCATGTGTGCTCTTTCTTTTTTTCTGAAAGGAATGTATGCTCTTTTGGAAAATGACTAAATGTTAGCAGTCAGCGTGTAGCAATACTATTATCTATATTTTGTTATAGTACTATATCACCTTTTTTGAAAGAACCATAACATACAAAAAAATATTTTATGTTAAGTGAAATTTATGGTCATTCTATGTAATTAATCGATTGGATAATCCTCCTTATCATTAATCTTTTACGTTATATACTATATATTTAGACGTATTGAGAAAATTGTATTTTTGGTACAGAGTTATAGGTTAATTCCCACTTTTGGTACTGAACTTTATGGGTCTAACACATTTAGTACAGAGCTTTAACAAATTGTGACACATTTAGTACAGCCGTTATAAATTGTCATTAAGTGACGATGTGGCAGTTAAGTCATTACTTATGTTAACTGATAATTTTACTCCATAATATTTCAGGTTATCAAAAAAAACCCACATCTCCAAATTTAGTTATGATTTTAGTTCACAGTGTTGCCAAATTTTAAAATTGACTCGAAGTTTTAACCTATAGCTGGTAGGGTGCTATTATTCCATAAATAAATATATAGGTGGTAGGGTGCTATTATTCCAAGTCATAGAGGGTAAATTACTCCTTTTCAATCAGAGTAGGATAAATTGAATATCATACATTTCATATGGGGTAAATTATCATTAACTTTGGAGAAAAATTGAATTTGGTATAAAAATTGCAATGAAAACATATCATGTGGTACCAAATTTGCATTTTTTGTGTTCAGTGGTATCAAAAGTTACAAGTTAGTCTATCCGATTGTAACAAAAAAAAAAAATTCTCGAAATTTTTTAATAGTTAAAAGAGTTGCTTAAATTCTCTCATAAATCGAGTCAAACAATTAGTTATGATTCATTATAAGATTCCATGCTCGAAAGTTGTGCTATTTCATGAGCTACTCTAATTTTTTCTAGCTGCTAGTGTTGGATGGGAAAGAACTCAAAAGGTTGAGGCCAATGTTGTTAAAATCGGACCGGACCGGCCGGTCCGACCGGTTCAACCGCGAATCGGAGGTTGGTCCGGTCCGGTTTACCCCTAAAACCACCTTACTTCACCGGTTTTGGACTGGTTCGACCCGGTTCCGAATTTCCTTTTTTTTTTTCTTTTTTGATTTTTTTAAATGTTAAAATTAAACTAAAAATTCTTGTAAAATGTGGGATTTGAACATCCAACCTCTTAGGTGAAACATAACTTCATTACTATTTGAGCTACATCATTTTTGTTGAACTTTTAGTACAAATTAAAATTTATAAATGTAGAAACTGTAGCCAAATTAACATTTTATACATTATGAATGAAAATTAATACTCAAGTAATAATTTGTTATTAAAATTTGTTCTATAAAATATTTATTTTCAATATTATTTTTAGGATAAAGAGTCAACTCGATATATTATGCAAATTTGACTTTTATACATAACAATATTTTAAAATTTATGAATTTCTTAGTTTTTTGTATTTTTAACTTACACTTTTAAATTTTTATAAAAAAATGTAATCATATTATATTTATATGAGCATACAAATTAGTATCATATTACCGTTATGATATAAGTTAGATAAATATTATATGCTTTAATTTTAGTATATTATAAGATTTTGTATATTTTTAATCAGTTGTAGGATAATATTTAAATTTTATGCATATTACATATACTTTAAAATTAAATATATTTATTATATTATTATGACGTCATCCGGTCCGACCAGTGGTCCGATCGGTTCGACCAGTAAAATCACTGACCAATCGACTCACCGGTTCACTATCCGGTCCGGTTCTAAATACATTGGTTGAGGCTATCAACTACTGCGTCCTTGTGCGCAGTGAGTACTGGTCCCAGCCTCTGTTGCCGGTTGAGTCACCATGATTTACCTCCTCTCACAATCCCGTCGGACAGGGGGTGAGGGGCGCCCGGGGTGAGCGATTTCACCTTTTTGTTGGAACAATAATCAATTCATAGTCTGCTATAAATTCCGAAGAACACGTCACCGCCTTGACCATAACACTCGAATCTCTTTCCACTATCACTTTATTCCAGTGTCTTCCATTTGTAATATTTAAATGTTTAATTTACATCCATGAAATTTTTAAACACATATACTTTGTTGGGTCTTTTTAAAATAAGATTTTATAGAACATAAGTGTATATGAGATACCACATTTCAGCCATTAAAAAAAGTCAACAATAAATCTAAACCACAAATTTTGGTCAAAATGTCAAATGATGATGTGGCATCGGACATTTAGAAAAAATAAACATAAATTAAATTACATACTAACCCTTTAATTAATATGTTTAAAAAAATCTCCCTAATCTCTAATTAATATCAAATATTTTTCCAAAACAAAAACAAAAATCGAGAAAATTGCACTTTTCATACGAAATTTCTGCCTACTTTATATATTTCATACCAAACTTTTCAAAAAGACACATTTCGTACAAAAGTTGGATAACTTTTTTTTATATTTCATTCGGTCGCTAGTTTTTGGATGAAAAAATATCACGTGTCAAATATGTGTCCGTTAATTCACCATTTTTATCTCTCAAGGGAACATTTACAATTGAACACAAAATACCTAAAATCTTGAAGGGGATAATTGCAATTATTGCAACCCCGCCCAATTCCTCTTCGTTCACCTCCGAGACCACAACACCGCCCAGCCCCAATTCCTCGTACCCACACAACTCCACTTTCAATTTATGATTAGGATTTTCGTTTTTAGCAATCTCAATTAGTTCTAATTTTTTAACACAAATCAAATCATTTTAATATCTTTTGTATTATAATACATATTTTGAATTTTACCACCTAAAGTATAAAATAAGTACATATGAGATCCGTTGCATTTTTCACCCTTAAATGATTTTATGCCAATTTCGATCGCCGAAAAACCCATATATGCGCCTCACATGTATTTTAAGGGTAAAATTAGTCAAAACATGACGTGCATTTTTTACTTTCTCTGTATAAATAAAATATTTTTCTACTTAACTTCGAATTTTTGGTTCTTTTACATGAACGAAGTATTTGGACTTGTAAGAAGTGATGTAACTAAAGGGGCACAATATTTTCCGCCGAACAAAAATTAAATAAAATTATTTTAGGCGGTAATTAAATGATTATTTTGTACATATGGGAGGTAAAGTGCAACAATATGTAACTTTGGGGGATAGGATTTTTGTCAAATTTTTAAAGTGGACTTCATAAATCATATGAAAGTTTTTATCAATTTTTTTTTTAAATAACAGGGGTTTATTGCAAAAATTTAATGTTGTCAGGGGTTATTGATATTATTTTAATTTAAGGGGATGTTTTTTCATCATTTGATGGGGTAAGATTGTCATTTCGACTTGAGAGGATATTTTGGCCAATAATAAAAAAAAGTACAGGGATCTTTTTCTAATAAAAATAACATATGTTTTTTTAATTAGAAAAAACACAAAGGGTGTTGTTGAAATTTACACATAAAAAAGGATAAATTTGTCTTTGAGAAAATAAATTATTTAAACTTTAATTTTAAGGGGACATGTGTCACCAAGATAAATGCTATCTTATGTACTCTCCATCCCTCGAAATCTCATTTTAGACGGACCCTATTTGTTTCTCTATATTCTTTTAAAAAACTCACAATGTCCCTTGCATTGTTTTATATGGACAAGCCCACCTTTATTATTTTATATGTATCTGCTTACTCCCTTGTGTTATTATATACCACCCCATCTCTATGTTATTTTATGTGGAAAATGATAGTTTTGTCTTTTAATATAATATTTTTTATTTTTTCATTCAATTTCGGACAAATGAGTTACATTTTCTAACGGAATGAGGTAAAATTGATTATTAAAATTTTCATATATATATATATATATATATATATATATATAAACATCATTAATGGTTCTCCTTATCGATAATTTTTTACATAATTCTTTGTTTTACTTAGATTATTTTCAGATAGTCCAAGATGAACTAAAGTGTCAAAATAATTTTGTGAGAGATATGAGGGACTAAATTGATACAAAATAATTTTAGAAGGACTAAGTTGTTACATTATAAGTAATATACCCCTTGTAAATGATCAAAGTGAAACAAATAAGACTATCCCAATGGAGAGGAATAATATATATATATATATATATATATATATATATATATATATATATATATATATATATATATATATATATAAACATGATTGATGGTGCTCCTTATCAATAATTCTTTTCAGAATAATTTTTTTCGATTTGATTATTTTCAGGTAGTCTAAAGTGAACTAAAATGTCAAAATAGTTTTATGAGAGATATAAGGGACTAAATTGATATAAAATAATTTTAGAGGGACTAATCTGTTATATTAAAAATAAAATACCCCTTGTAAATGACCAAAGTGAAACAAATAAGACCATCCCAATGGAGAGGCAGGGTTTGCTTGAGGATCATGCTTGGAGGTATCCAGCGACGAGGCGGGGAGGTACGGACTGGGGAACGAATTTTGAAAGAACCATAACATACACTACAAAAATATATTAAGGAGTATTACTTTTATTTTTCTTGCTCCTGTTAGATCTAATATGAAATATTAGGAGTTAAAAAATATTTTTCAGACATCTTTATATCTATACCCTTCAAAATATTAATTAAAAATTAGTAATATCTAAATCATTACCATCCAAATCGATAACTTCGACAAAAGTAATTCAATTTTAGAAGAAAACAAAAACAAATACATTAGTATATGACTCATTAATCAAATAGTTTGTTTGTCTCGCATTTTCGAAAACATTTTCACGTTTGAGAAAAGATTAAACAAAAAAGATTTTTTAAAACTACTCTTGAAAAAGTCAAACAAAATACGATTTTATTATCTATAAAAAAATATACAAAAAAAATTCTTAATTTGACATAAAATAATATTTATCTTATACAACTAATCTTACGTAAAAAATATGTCATAATTTAACATAAATTATTACACATCGTACATATATAATTTAAACTCTTCCAAAAAGAACTTACAATCACTTTATTTTTTAAAACCAATAAATAACATTACGTAAATCGATATTTAATTACATATACAATACCGAAAGTATTCACCCAAAAATCAAATAAACAACCCCTTCATCTTTTCCAATTGTGTATTGGGGATAGTGTTTTCAAAATCAGATAGGACCGACTGGTTCATCTGGTTTGACCCCAGTTCGGCCCGGTTGACTCCTAAAAACAACTTACTTATTAGTCAGTATGGACCGGTCACGAAACGGGTAAAAGTCCTATTACCTTCTCCATTGCGCAGCCCTTCTTTTTCTTCACGAAACGGGTAAAACCTAAATTGTGTGTTGAGAGATAACTTTCCAAAGTCGGACACGGAGCTTCTTCAATCTGTCTCCAATCGAGTCTTCTCTCGTCAAATTTCAGGTAATTTTTTATTATTTTTAGAATATAGAGGTTTTATCGTTTATTCTTTCTTTCACCTAGTAACGAATTTACATGCTCTAATTTTGAAATAATGAAGTTTTGGGTAAAGCATAAAATTAGTTGATTTAAATAACTTTGTGGAATATTGCTTTAAATTTCAGTTTTTACTATTTCAAGGTATTTGTGAGCATTGAATTATTTGTCTTTACAGTAAGGCTTTCTGAATTTGTTTTAGTGCTTGAGGAAATAAAACTTCCTGCAAACCAGCCATGCTCTAAACTTGGTAAATATTTGAATTTGAATGCCTTTTTGAGGTTTTCCTCTGCAGTTTATTGAATACTTGGTAAATATTTGGATGTCATATGGTCATCTCTTTGAAATGTTTTTGGATTGTCTTTACGTGCTTCAATTTTTTAAGGACACCAGATTTAAGGTTTGAATATAACTAGCAAATTTGAAGATCGATTATTGGATTGAAGATGCTTTTTAAAAGTCAGGTTGTAACAACTTTGTTTGCCCAAACTAATGTTGCTAGTTTAAGATGTACGTTTTTTTATAGAGTTTGATTTTGATTTTCCATTATCTATCTGCAATTTCTTAGGTATGTTTGGATATGCTTTAGTGGATAGATTTTGGGATAAGAGTTAGATTTTATGAGTTTCATCAGTTTACTTGTGGGACCTACTTAATTATATGGATATTTTTGGACTCTTAAATTATTATATTCCTTCAATACATCTCATATTTTCTCGAATTACATAGTTGGAAAATAAGCAAACATGGAAGCCATTAGCTCCCATTGTCATCTCCCGGAGGATCTTCTAACTGAGATCTTATTGAGGTTGCCTGTGAAATCACTGTTGGAGTTCATATCTGTTTGCAAGCAATGGCATGCTATCATCAAAAGCCCAAGTTTCATAAGCAGGCATTTCCGTCATGAGAGCAACTGCACCCGTCTTCTTGTTTATGGGCACTGGCGTGTGTCTGGAAATGATCGAGTTAGTCGGATAGTTGCTTTTGATTTGTTTGAAGACGAGACACTAGAAAGATACGAAGAGCTAGATAATCTAAAACTGCCTGTGTCAATTCATGAAATTTATGGTCCTTGCAATGGCGTATTTTGTGTGCTTAGTCTTGGCTTAAAACTAGCGCTGTGGAACCCAGCAACCAGAAGAATGAGGCCACTTCCTTCTCCTTCAAAAGAATATGTGTTTGACGAAATCGGTTTTGGTGTAGACTTTTCGACGAATGAATTCAAGATAGTTTTAATTCAAGGTGACGGCTGTACTTTTGGTCACCTAGATCCTAATTATGTCGTATATACATCAAGTAACGATTCTTGGAAATGGTATAAAGATGAGGCTATTCTTGATCGCGACTCATGCTTGTCCAAAACTCGATTTCGCACTACATTCTTGAATGGATTTTGTTATTGGAAGAAATACAACATGAAGACCTTTAGTACTATTATCCTTGCATTTGATATGCATAATGAATTCTTCCAAGAAATCGAGATGCCGGAAATTGTCGGATCTAGAAGGGAGATAATGCTTGATTTATATAATGACTCTCTAGCCTTGTTCTCTTATGATGAGAGGGCTGATGATGTGACGGCTTCTGACAAACATATTGACATATGGGTGATGAAGGATAAAGGTTGTTGGACTAAATTATTGACTTGTGTTGTACCTTTCAAATCATTTTATACATTTGGATTTTGGTTTGGTAAAAAAGTTTTTCTATCAGCCGGTGATGAGACTAGGGAGCCAGTAGTTTATGATCCTGATTCGCATAAGACGACAAATCTTAGGGTTGGGAAGAGAGAAATTGCTCTGGCTATGTGGCCCTTTCAGTACAAAGAAAGTTTTGTTTCAGTTGCCGGAAATGGAATTCCAGATTATGACTTTCAATCCGATGTTATCCGGAAATTTCTTTCTTGTAGATGGTGTTGTGAACCAGAATTAGACTAGCTTGATGACTTATTTATATTTGCATATCAAGTCATGTTGTGGATGGACACTCTCAGCAGCAGAGATCAAACAAGTCGACATGTCATGTGTGCTCTTTTTTTTTTTCTTTTTCCGAAAGGAATGTATGCTCTTTTGGAAAATGACTAAATGTTAGCAGTCAGCGTGTATCAATACTATTATCTATATTTTGTTATAGTACTATATCACCTTTTTTTTGTTTGTGCAGGCTTAATTCGTATAATTTTGCTATCATTGAACCGGTAAATTCAAATATCTATTAACAAAAGGTCCAATTTAAACCTGCAGGTTTTCGTTGATACTGGAAGTAAACTAGGCTTCAATATGATACGAATTATGTTGAACGTGAGCAAACTATGTTAATGGCCTATATGTTTGCGTGCTTATATGTTCTTGCTTTTCTGGAAGAGAGCATTTGCTCTGTTAACTCATGCAGTCAAACAATAATATGTTTTTCCTCACATAACAGAAGGAAACATGTGGCTAAATGAAATTGTTGGGGTTATTCCTAAAAATTCTTGGTTAATTGATCCATTTGGCTAGTCATTCTTTACCATGTGATTTGCATAGTCATTTTTTGGAAATCACAATTTGCCTCCAGATTTTTGAAAAACCAAGAATTGCGTTCCAGTTCAGAATTCTCATAAAACTAATAAAATTCAATTTGGCCCCAGATTTTTTGAAATCCGAATTTACAATTTTGGTCCCTCAATTTTCAAAAATTACAATTTGACCCTAGGTTTTTGAAAAACCCAGAATTACAATTTAGTTTATTTCGGAAGATTAAAATTTTCATTTCGGCCCGTGATTTTCAGAAATCCAAAATTTCACTTTCAGTCCCCTAATTTTTAAAAATTGCAATTTAACCCCATATTTCAAAGAAATAAGAACTGCAATTCAGTCCATAATTTTCAGAAGATTAAAATTTTCATTTCGGCACCTGATTTTCAAAAATCTAAAATTTTACTTTTGGTCCCTTAGTTTTCAAAAATTGCAATTTGACCCCATATTTCAAAAAAATAAGAACTGCAATTCAGTCCATAATTTTCAGAAGATTAAAATTTTCAATTCGGCACTTGATTTTCAAAAATCCAAATTTGCATTTGACCCCAGTTTTTCGAAAACCCCAGTGTTCCAATTCATTCCAGAATTTTCAGAAAATTAAGATTTTCAATTCGGCCTCAGATTTTCTGAAATCCAAATTTGCACTTTTGGTCCCTCAATTTTCAAAATTTATAAATTTGCCCTAAATCGATTCATGCAATTTTATCCCGATATCAACAACAAGAATTACCTCATAGAGCAAATTATAAGACACAAATAACACCAATGATATATACCAAACAATGAATTTCAAATGAATGGACTTGAAATATTTTGTAAAAAATCCAAACAAGAGATTACAAATGAATGGATTTCAAATGAATGGACTTGAAATCTTTTGTAAAAAATCCAAACAAGAGATTACAAATGAATGGATTTCAAATCATTGGAATTTCAAATCCATTCATTTGAAATCCATCTTCATTTCAAATCCACCAATCCAAATGGGCCCAGTGTGCCGATATGTTAGGTGCCGCTAGTTATAACCAATTGAAATAATATATGACATTAATTAGTAATTTGTTAAATAAATTTTCAACATGTCATAATAATATTACCACAATAAGTGGTACTATACCGCACCAAATGATATTATACTATATATTTAGTAACATCAAATAGTAAATTATTTTCTATTAAATTATTATGACAATAAATAAATAAATGTTACAATAATATTTTAAAATAAATAATATGCAATTTTTTTTGAATAATTAATATTAACTTTGGAAAAATTACATAAATCACTTAATATAGAATAATACTATATGACGTGGGATCATATTAAATTTATGGGGTTAATACTACGTAATATGTGATCATACTACCACATGTGAATTATACCATAGAATGTGATACACATTTAGTTGTAATACTACCTAATGTGGAATAAATACTACATAATGAGCGGTCATACTAAATATATGGATTAATACTATGTAATGTGAACATGTACTGTCACATGTGATTTATAACATAGAATGTGATACAAATTACATGGTACCACTTAATGTGGAATATATACCACATGATGTGTTGTTATACTGAATATATGATATTAATACTACATAATGTGAGTTCGTATTGGCATATATAACATATACTATAGAATGTGACACACATTGCATGGTAATACCATATAATTTAGAATAAATTAAATACTACATGATGTGGGGGTCATACTAAATATATGGGGTTAATACTATATAATGTGAACATGTACCATCACATATAAATTATACCATACAATATGATACATATTGTATGGTAATACTACCTAATGTGGTAAATTAACGACACCTAAAATCCCTCTCTTTTTTATGATTAAGAGAGTTGCTTAAATTCTCACATAAATCGAGTAAAATCATTGGTTATGATCCATTGTACCAAAAAAAAAAATTTGATCCATTAAATCCCACGCCCCCCCCACCAAAAAAAAAAAGGATCTATACATTGTGCAGCCATTTAACTTCCACCCCTCACCATCTTTTTGTCTCAGCCAAATAATAATGATTTTGTACTTTAAATTTGAAGACATTGGTCAAAATTTTAATAGGTTTTTATCAAAATTATGCGGTTTTCCTTTTATTGCTTAGTCAGTCGAAACAAAAAGAATATTAATAGATGCTTGAATTCCCTAATAATTCAGACCATAAGAAAAATTCTAATAGATCAATCGCTTACTTCACAACACCAAACTCAACACTACAATTTTAACAAAGTCCCAACCGGAAGTCTATAATATGAAACACTCAGTTTGGGCTCATTCAAACTGGATAAACCGCCATTTAAAAATAAGTTTGAAATGTTTTTAGCTCATCCCCAAATTCCAGGCAAAACCGAAGCCTCCCGAAACCTACTTAAGCTTACAAAAGATGGGAAATTCTATTGTGGCTCTTAGCTCAAACTTGAATCACCACAATAAATTAATCTCAACCATTGAAAAAATAAAAGAATTTATCTAATCCTTTGATTATGTACAAATGTGTATCAACCCCATTGTTTGCATATAAATTTGGCCCGATTATACCCTGATGTCAAGGGATTGCTTGCGTATAAATTTCATATCGAGGAACACCTCGACGACGTCGAGTAGCCACCGAGCGTGCCAAAATATTGTTTGCGATAAATTTTACATCGATGGGTCGACGTCGAGGGATTGGCATCGAGCGACCTCTGGCGTCAAGGGTATGTGCCAAAGTTCAATTACGATACAGTGGTCGTCGAGGTATGCTTGACATCGAGGGATTGACATCGAGGTATGCTTGGCATCAAGGTGTGCCAAAATGCTCTGTTGCAGACCTGTCAGTAAACCCCTCGACGAGCCAGCAGCTCGACGAGAAATGCCTCGATATGATATGGAAAAAGTGCGGGCGTGCCAATGTTTGTGCGTGCAAACATAACGATTCAAAATTAGACATGTTGATATCTGTACATTAATAATGTGAGTGTCTTGATAAAGACATATTGATATCATAGTGGGTTGTCCTGATAAGGCTGACTTCTAAACGATTGCGACAGAGTAGGCAAACACTACCCCTAGTTCTTTTCTATGCCTGCCTGGCCGCATGACTTAAACAATTTATGAAAATCTCTCTTGAAATGCCATGTTTTATAGCCAATCGATGGCCTGTTTATCATATCAGCGTATTTATAAATCAGTAAACAGGTCGACGATCAATCAGTTTTACACAATCATCTTGACAGAAAACAACAGCTTGACAGAAACAGCGTATCAATGGAAATTAGTCGACGTAAAGCATATTTAAGTAAATGAAACGAGATATACGAACTAAATCACTTCCATTAATAATAAAAGAAAATTAGCACGTTTCCCGATGTACAAAAATTACAAAAATATGCAAAACGATAAAGTTCTCCTTTCTTGGCAAGGTCTGCCAAACGAGTAGATAAGTCGATTAAGTTCTTAAAAAATGACTCCTTGATCGGCAGGGAACCCGCCGATGAGCTGATGAAACATGACAGTACATTAAGTTGACAGAAAGTAACATTGGCGACGGGGGACCACCGTCAATGGTTCGCCCAACCTTGATGGATAACCACCAATCGGGCTCCTGATCAGCGGGTGGCCACTGACCAAGGCATCGACGAAGCAGATGGCTACTTAGCCGATAGCCGTCAAGCAGATGGCTACTTGACGACGAGCTCATCAGGCAGATGGCTACTTGATGAGTTTGTCATATAAATACGTGGGCACTTACATGACAGTTAACAGCGAGCTACTTGCTGATATGAGTGGTATCGCTCGAGTCAGTGTCAGCTGACGGCGGAAGACGGCGGCGGCGGCGGCGGCTGACTGTGAGCGGCGGCGGCGGCAGGCCTTCAGGCTGTCAGGGATCACTGGTGGCTGAGGAGGGACAGACTGATATCGAGGAGTTGGCGGGCTGATAACTTGACAGAAAACAGCTGTTAACTGCCTGCTATCAAGGGGTTTCGCTCGAGACAGCGCCTGGACAGCGGAAGCAGCGGCGGCGGCGGCTTAATATCGACGGCGGCGGCTTAATGTCGGCGGCGGCGGCGGCTTATTTTTAGCGGCGGCGGCGGCGGACCTTGGGCGGCGGCGGAGGATTTTGGGCGGCGGCGGCGGCAAGACTTCAGGCTGTCGAGGGTAGCTGGTGGCTGAGGAGGGACGGTTGATATCAGGGGTTCTACAGGGTGTTTGCTGAAAAAGAAGCAGCGGAGCGCTGGACTTCCGGAGAGGCGTTGAGCCGATCAGTGTTAGACTGAAAAAGTTGTTGATTGATTGTGTGTGTCCTCGCGTGTAGCAGCCTGCTGCTGTATTTATAGCTGTTGCTGGAAGATAAGCTGATGGCCAGAAACTGATTCCTTGATGGCCACTTTCCCACTTTCTCCACTACTTTGAAATTGCTCCACTACCTCCACTACTTTGATGGTGGTTTCTTCTCTCTTTTTTGCTGGAAATTAGTGTTAATGGTGGTTGGAGAAGAAGAAACGTTGAATTTGAAATTGAATTAATGATAACCAACTAAGAGATTTTTAAGGAATTAGCTATTTAAGCCAACTACTTAGCTTAATCCTTATCTCTTAATTAATTAATCATTAATTAAATAACACCACCAATGGACCGAAACAATGAGTAGTGGCCGATCTGGGCCGGGTCGCGGTTGACTTGGGTCGATCGGGCTATGACGGGTCGAGCCATGTTGGCTTATAATTTATTCAATTAATCACTTAATTAAATAATTAATGGCCTTTGCTTATCAAATGGGCCATTTATTAAGACTTGGCCCAATTAATTAAACTTAATTAATTAATCCATAGTCTTTTTAGCCAAAATTAACCATTAAGTGGGTTGAGCCCGTTTAGCCATTGTTTGGCTTTAATTATCAATTAATTAACTTTGGCTTATGAATTAATTAACTTAATCAATCAATTAATACATATATGGCCCAAAAATTAATTAATTACGGAATTGGGTCGAATTTTGAAATTGGGCTCGTGGCCAAATTATTGTCTCGATTGGATCCACTTCCGGGTCAAATTGGGTCCGATCCGGTCCGATCCGTTTTGGAGTGACTTGGTTCGGCCCTATTGCCATTTTTGGCTTGTCATCGAGCCGCCGTTCCTCGATAAATCGAGGGTGATTTTTTGGGTACAAACACCCATATTTCTTATATATATATATATATATATATATATATATATATATATATATATATATATATATAGGAGAATGATCTTTTGATCCAAATCATACAATTTTGACTAAATTCTTTTTTCTTAGAATTTAGAATTTTTTTTATTGTCAAGGAAATAAATTATTGATTAATTACATGTCTATAATTAAGTTTGAAATCTTTGAAAATTTAAAATGAATTTAATATACAAATCAAACTAATTTATTGACCTTCTATACTCATGCCCCAAAAATAGCTAGAAATTAAAACTTAAAACCGTCAAAATGAATTTAGATTACAAGAATATGTACTTAGTAATTGATTGACCTACTAAAATCATGCCCCAAAAATAGCTACCCATAATTAGGAAACTAGAATTGGAATACATATATAAACCCATCACTCCCTAAACGTATGTATGTAAAAATTTCTTTCATGCATCTTGCTATTGTTTGATTTTGCTATGGTTTGATTTTCTTTCATTACTTTCTTGATTATGTCAATGGTATTTTTGATTTCCTTATACTATTTATTGTTTATGTCTATATTTCTCATAAATATATTTATTTTAGACTATATTTACATAGAGGAGAAAAAAATTCAATCATCCTTACTGATTTTGTATTTTTCATGAATATCTTTATTTAAAATTAAGCATATTTTTTTCAGTATGAAATACAACTTATCACTTGCATTCTTATATAATTGTGCACACATCGGTATCAATATTTACTAACTTTTCTAGTAATCTAATTTCAAGAAAGACCTATCATCAAATACTCGACCGAATTCCTCTCAAATTGGCATCTTATTTGTGATTGAAGGTGAAAGTTCCATCTTTATAATTGAGATTTGTTCAAGGGGAAAAAGTTTGTGGTTATGATTCATTTTGTGTATTCTATATGTTTCGCCTTTCACAATTTCTTTTCCTTTGAACCATCACAAGTTGGAAGTTTTATTGCAACACATGGTGTTAAAGAAGGGCCTAGAAAGGTCATTATATGAAGTACTCGGTTGAAAGTTTTGTCGCAACAAAGGTTAATAAAAATGGGCCTATAATTCATTATTTGGAATGTAATAATATAATGTATAACTTTTCACTCTCCGTAAATTTTGATTTGAATTTTATTCCATAGTTTTGCATCAATTTTAGTTATTTTTTGTAAAAATATTAGGATTATATGTAAACGAGATAATTTCAATGCATTGTTGAAATTATCTATTATATCGATCTCTCTTTTATACATGTTGTACCAAAAAGAAATTAAGATATATGATTCAATTAGTTGACACTATAATTAGTGAGTTATTGTTTTTCTTATGACTTCTACCTTAATGCTTTGATACTATTGTATGCTCATTATAGATTTTAGTACAATCATTTATCATTATATATGTCTTAGTATTGTTAGCTTTATGAAGCACACGATATTTAATCTATGTTATTTTTTTCTTTCTATTGTGCGAATTTAAGCAAATCGAGGAGGAAGGTGTTTTGATCAATAAGCAAAAATTTGAAAATTGTTGGATAAGGATAAAGATGAAGGCACTGAAGACAATTTGATAAGGGAGGTTTTGATGCATTCCAAAACTTCAAAAATTGGCTAAGTATGAATTAACTTAGCTGATATCCCTTTGAAGAAATTTTGACTAAGTATTGAAGACATCAGAAGAGTCAAATTTCATGGTCCAAGACTTCTGATCTGCTGAAGGAAATATATCAGACTGATAAAGATCAGCCGATTCAAATCAGATTTGTTCAAGATTGAGATCAGCTGAGTTCGCATCAGACTTGCACTTTCGTCAGCAAAGTGGAAAAGATCATAAAGTCTTCCCAACGGTAATAAATGCCCCTTGGAGTAATAAATGCTGAAGTACAAGGTTATTAAAGACAAATGATTGAAGAAATGCTTCGCATCAGCTGGGTGCATTTAATGCTGCCTGCAGAAAAGTACTGTTAACAGTACGGACAGACTGCAAAGAGCCGTTCGCGGAAATTAAGGACCAGTACTCGAGGAATGTGAATCCTGCCTTTCTTCAACGGACATTTTTCAAACCTCAAGTATAAATAGCTGAGAGAGACAAAGAGAAAAATAAGCAACACAATCTCAGAGAAATTTTCGAAGCAGAATTTTCTAAGTCTCAAGAACAGCTCACTCATCAGCTTAGTCATTAGTTGACGAAAAGCAGAGTTGAAGAACAAAGCTAAACACATCTTCTGAGTGAATTTGTAATATTGAGTGTTGTGAGAAGTAGATATCCATCTAAGTGAGTGATATTACTTCAGAGAGTAGGATTTCTTTGTGATTTCTTGCTGCGCACTTACGGCCTGTTCATTTGTTGTTAGGCGTAAGCAGAGTGTACTGATTACTTTGTGTTTCTAGTATAACCCAAGATCTAAGTGACTTGGAAGAGTGGACTAAAGGATTTAAATTCATATAACCACTATAAAAATTCTGTGTGTTTTTGTTTGCATTTTTGATTGCATATTTCCAGATTGCATTAAACACTTTAGTTAACTGTTTGAAAAAGAATTTAAAAGGAGTTTATAAAACTGGGGAAACGTTTTTCAAACTACTAATGATACTTGTGAAAAACACTTTGAAAATCCGCTGCAAGTACTCTAAGTATTAAAACCGATTTTAACAAAATCAGCTAAGTAACTATCAGACGTGTGGTCAGCAAACCTGTTCAAAGATTTGTTCGCGAACAGACTTGTAACTTACTACTCTGATCAGCTTAGTCTGTTCAAAGTTAGAGAAAAGTTTTAAAGTTAAAATTGGAAGAAAATTTTAAAGAGGTTTATTCACCCCCCCTCTAAACCTCATCTGACCACTTGGGACCAACAAAAATTTATAAAGTCGAGTCAATAGATTAACTAAAAACACATAGAAGAAATTTAAAACATCATTCTATGCATTTTACAAATTGAAATATAAAATATAAAATAAAGAGAAATAATCGTATAGAATTAAACCAAGTAGATTTCTCCAAAAAAAAAAAGAAAAACAAGTTGATAATTGATTGAAGTTTATTAACCAATTTTGATGGGTTAGAGTATTATCCTTTTTAAGTCGACAATTTCGGTAAGAGAGAAAATGAATACGAGAATTGTATTTTTGGTACCGCACTTTAGGTAAATTCATATTTTTGGTACACCGTTTTAATAAATTGTGACATATTTGGTACTGTCGTTAAAATCACCGTTAAGTAGTGATGTGACAGTTGACTTTTATTGCAAAGTTGATGTCAATACTTATATTGACTGATATTTTAACCACATAAAATCTCCAAATTTAGTGATGATTTTAGTCCACGTAGTTGTCAAATTTCAAAATTTACTCTAATAAGTCCACGCCCGCACCAATTTTGAAAACACAGTTTTTTTCAAATCTAAGATTTATATAATAATATTAATATATTTAATATTTATTAAAATAATAAATTATATATTTAAAAATTATAAATATTTATTAAAATGTAAATAATATGATTAAAATTTATTAAAATAAATAATTATAATTTCAAAAAAACTAAACCCCCTTCCCCAAAAGAATATATATTTTTCAAGATTTATATTAATTTATACATATTATTATAAAATTAAATTAATTATGTAAATATTATAAGTCAAATCTCAAAATTGGTCCGACCGTGGTCCTATTCGAGTCAATTTTGAAATTTGGCAACTATGTGGACTAAAATCGTCACTAAATGTGAAGATGTGGGGCTATTTTGGTTAGCTGCAATGTTATGGGGTAAAAATATAAGTCAATCTAAGTAATGGCATAAACTTTGCAATAAAATTTAACTACAACATCACCACTTAACGGTGATCTTTAACGGCAGTACCAAACGTGTCACAATTTGTTAAAACGGTGTATCAAATGTGTTGGACACAAAAATCGAACCAAAAATGGAAATTGACCTATAGCATGCTACCAAAAGTGCAATTCTCTCGAAAATGAATACTTGAGTATATGAAATTGAGAGTTTATAATTTTGGAAACGACAAGTAAAAGTTTGAGGCAAAGAAATATTGCACGTTTTATAGTTGGTAGGAGGTAAATATCATACATTTTTTATAGATATTTTGATTGCCAAGAAAAAGTTAACTATTTATTTTCAAGAATGTCAGTTGTGTGGTATTGATAAATCCTGCTTGATTATATTAAACATCAAAAGCTTAAAAGTAAGAATCATACTTTGATATTTTAATTTCTCCATCAACGAATTTTATTATTTAATTTGCTTCTTAATTTTTAATTTACACCATCGTTGAATTTGTGATTAATCATGTTTACGTTGATTATTATAGGAAAAAAACCATTCATGAATTTATTGTATGCCGAATAAAGAAATTGTGTATATTTATCACCATTCATTTATTTCAATTTAAATCTAGAATTTTTGTGCCTTCAAAAATAAATGTCGTAAGGGTATTTGTAGTTAATCTAATACCTTTGGGTCGTGGTAGTTTGAGTAATTTCTCAGAGTTGAAGGTTGATCGTCTAATTAGACTAAATCTTAGCGGTGATTTGAGAATTTATAATAGTTTAATATATAAGGGATATTACTACCTACTTTTTCTTTTCTTAGATGACATGAAAATGTGCCACCGGAAATTAGCGTCGTAAGAGAATGAGATAATGAATGTATCCAATATCTTCGGGGTAGTTTGAGTAGTTTCAAAATTAAAGGGTGTCAATTATACATACTAAATCTGAGGGATAGTGTGAACAATACTTTCTTGATATTATTGAGATAACATGATGCATTGTTAATCAACCATATTTCATATCCCATTAAGAAAAAAATACGTGAAACATTTATTTTAATTGAATAAAGATAGCACTAAAAAAAATATTCAAGTTGTATATCACATACATGAAAAATACAATAATGAAAATACGATGTCATTATTTTTATTTTTAATATAAACTTAAATAAATTATTAAGGTTTGTGCATAGCACGGGAATAAGCTAGTATTTATATATAGGAGAATGATCTTTTGACCCAAATCATGCAATTTTGACTCAATTCTCTTTTTTTTAGAATTTTGATTTTTTTTTTAAATTTCTTTCTAAATTTTCATTAGTTGACACACTATTAAACATAATTAAATATTGGTAAAATTGCAGAAAACGTCCCAAATTAATTACTGATTTTGGATTTTCGTCCCGAACTATTTAACTTGGCGAATTTCGTCCCGTAATTTAATATTTTTTTGGAATATCGTCCCAAACTAATTACTAGTTTTGATTTTTCGTCCCAAACTTTATCAACTCGCCAAATTTCGTCCCATAATTTACCATTTTGTATGAATTTAGTCCCAATATTAAATTTCTAATTTAATGAAAATGACGTTCAATCTTGTAATTTATTTGGGACGAACTCTGCAATATTCACTTCAACAAATATGATCTATAGTGGCACCATGTTTGATAACATTTTAAAGAAAATGTCACAAATTATTAATATAGTCACATTTTTTAAAAATGCCACAAAGTATATGTGTTAATTTTACTGATTAATGACAGTTTTATACTATAGTGATATTTTATAATGTTACTTTTAACTATAATTGTAACATTGATACATTTAGTCACACCGCTACAAGTGGCACTTTGCTAGTGACATTTTATATATAACGACATTTTCCAAACTGCCACTTGTAGCGGTGTGACTGAAAGTTAAATGTCACTATCATAATAAGATGTAACATTATAAAATGTCATAATATATAAAAATGTCACTAAATAGTATATTTAACATTTATAATTCCTGACATTTTTAAAAAATATAACTGTATTAATTTTTCTTCAAAATGCCATCAAGCATGATGCCACCAAAGATCATTTTTGTTGTAGTGATTATATAATTATTCATGTTAAAATTTACCATGTCATGACACTTAAGCAGCCATGTGATAATTCATCGGCAAATGCGCAATTCCGTCTTATAATTATGGTGGGATGATATTTCAAAAAAATATTAAATTACGGGACGAAATTCGCCAAATTATATAGTTTGGGACGAAAATCCAAAATTAGTGATTAGTTTGGGACGATTTTTGCAATTTTGCCTTAAATATTATACTGTAATTGTTAACCCAGAATTGAACAACACTATTTTAAATATGAATAAGAGGTGTAACAGTCCTGCAAATCCTCTTCACCTTAATCATTAACTTTTAATTTTAGGTTACAAATGTTTTTTTCAAATGTTTTTTTCAGGGATTAACATTATGCATCAATCAAGCTAATTAATACCCTCTCTTTCAAAATACTATGTAAATGAATGCATGTTTATCGGCTATAATATAGAAATTTAGTTGACTACCGATCCATGTACATGATCTATTTATAAATATACAATTTTGTGTGAAGCAATGTTTTCAGAATCGGACCGGACAGTGAACCGGTGAGCCGACTGGTTACAGGTTTTACTGGTCGAACTGGTCGGACCACTGGTCGAACCGGATGACGTCATAATAATATAATAAATATATTTAATTTTAAAGTATATGTAAAGTGCATAAAATTTAAACATTATTCTACAATTAATTAAAAATCTAAGATTTTTTATATTATACTAAAATTAAATCATATAATATTTATCTAACTTATATCATAAGAGTAATATGGTACTAATTTGTATGCTCAATAAATGTTTATATTTCTTTATAAAAATTTAAAAGTGTTAGTTAAAAATACAACAAACTAAGAAATTCATAAATTTTAAAATATGGTTATGTATAAAAGTCTAATATTCAAAGTCAAACTTGCATATTATATCGATTCGACTCTTTATCCTAAAAATAATATTGAAAAGAAATATATTATAGAACAAAGTTTAATAAAAATTTATTATTTGAGTATTAATTTTCATTCATAATGTGCAAAATATTTATTTGAGTTAATTATATAATTTATAAATAAATTTGGCTACAAGTTTTTATAATTTATAAATTTTAATTTGTATTAATAATTCAACAGAAGTGTTGTAGCTCAAATGGTAAGGAACTCATGTTTCACTTTAAAGATAAGGTGTTCAAATCCCAACTTTTACAAGAATTTTGAGTTTATTTTTAACATTAAAAAAAAATTAAAAAATTAAAAAAAAAAATTTTGAAAAAAAGGAAATTCAAAACCAGGTTGAACCGGTCCATACCGGTTCGGCGGTTTCGGACCGATTCAACCCGGTTCAAACTGGGTTTTGAAGTAAGTGGTTTTAGGGGGTAAATCGGATCGGACCAATCTTCGGTTTGCGATCGAACCGGTCGGACCGGCCGGTTCGCTCTGGTTGTAATAACATTGGTGTGAAGTATGAAGATCATGAATATCTATAAGTTTGAATTCATACAATATTATTTTGTATCAACTTTAAAATTTCTTCTATTCACGATCTCTTACTTTTTATCTCACATTGGTTAGTTTTCGTGTGAAGTATGAAGATCATCCTGCTTGGGTATATCTATAAGTTTGAATTCATACAATATTATTTTATATCAACTTTAAGAGTTCTTATATTCACGATCTCTTACTATCTTATCTCATATTGGTTGTAATCTAATTAAATTCAATTTTAGTTATGCTCTTAAAGGCTTACTATTATTTTTTGTCGAATTTTTCTTATTCTCGTACCCTTATTAAATTTGCTAGAATTGTGATATTATGAGATTTTTATATCTTATTTTTTTAACATTCACATGGTTTCTTATTTAAATATTGGTCCGATTTGGTCTTTATCACAAATGATGAATGGAGAATAACTGTTGCATTTCTCATGTTATTTTATTTCCAACTCTTATATTTTAGTTTTATATTTCTTTTAGTTATTTATACAAGTGGTATTTATAATGTTTTCAATTCAATGTTTGAATCATCATCTGATAGATTTTATTTTATGTTCAAGTTTTCAAGAAATTACTCAAGTTTGAGCAAAAGCAACTCTCCGAGGTCGCGGGACACTTTTCCCAAGGAAGGTATAGGAATTTGAAGAGACTTGAGCTTGATTCCCACATTTTGTTTTATTTTCCGTTTCATTTTTTACTTCCAAATGATTTTATTATTGTGTATCATAGTGTATATAATCATCTATAGGTTTGGTGTTTAAAGGCTTAAAACTATGAAACATATGTTGATATATTAATATCTTCATCAATTAAACTTATAATTTAATCTGCCTCTTTCAATTTATTAATTTTTCCATCAATGTATTTGTATATTGAATAAAAGAAATTTTGTATATATATATATATCATTGATTCATTTAAACATATTTCAGTTTACATCTATCTTTAATGTGCCTTCAAAAATTAAGAACGTAATTGTGTTTGTAGTGAATCCAATGCCTCTGGGGTAGTTTGGGTAATTTTAAAAGTTGGACGGTGATCATGTAATTACACTAAATTTGAGGGGTAGTTTGAGAATTCTTTTTAAAAACATTAGGGGTATTATTGTATAAAACTTGGTTTTTTTTTTGTGTGCCGTTATAAATTAACGTTGTAAGAGGATACATGTATTGATGGGGAAAATTCTTGTCCAAACCTGGCTTGGCCAAACCCATCCAACCACCAAGCAAGTGTATTGCACTTGCTTTGTGATTGGTCACTCTCCTGGGAGTTACATCCAATCCCAAAGCAAGTGTATTACACTTGCCATATAATTGCTTTGGGTTCGGCCAAACCCGGTCTGGGTAAGAATTTCCCGTATTGATGGTATATAATCTGAAAATGACTGGGGATAATTTTGGAAAGCACAGTTTTTATGTAGCACGTGATGAGAAATTATTTTATGTTAAGCGAAATTTATGATCATTATCTGTAATTAATCAATTACTTACGTAGTTTATTCCGAATTAGTTCCTTCAGCGTTTTATCATTTAAATTTTAAAAATAATTATAAAAGAGAGATAAAATTTTCTATGCCTATCCTCAATGATGGTATATTCTTTTTACTTTGTCCATAGCCATTTCAATGCATGTCCTCAATGATGGTATACTATGTGCAGTTTTATTTTTCTTTGCTGTTTTCATTGGCAATTTATTGGTCGTCCGAATGTAATCAATGTTACCTACTTTGCATATAGCATCTTTCGTACAACGATATACATCATATAGTATTGGCTTATACATTTCAACAATACAAACAATTACAAATAACTTATACTTTGTGCTTTTAAGTTTTTAAGCATTTCATTGTCTATTGAGCTCATATTTTTCGAGTTAGGCCCACTAAGCACAACCTCCTCATTGTTTTTGCAGTTTTGCGGTTGTTTTCCATTAATACGATTTGGTCCAATTCCGTAGCTTTTTGGCCCATCAAGGCCAGTCCATCTTTTAGCGGCCCACTAGTGTTAACGGTCTCTATTATCTCTTATGTCCCATTCGAAGAAAATAATCCCTCCTCAATATTACCGTTTTTTCCCCAAATTGCTCGTGCAATGTGGCCCTTTCAATACAAATAGAGTTTCATTTCAGTTGCCGGAAAAGGAATTCCAGATTATGATATTCAATCCGATGTTATCCGGAAATTTCTTTCTTGTAGATAGTGTTGTGAACCATAATTAGAATCATGGATCAAAATTTCGGTTCAAATATATGTTTTGGTCAGTCAAATGTTGAAAACTTTTCGAGACTATTCGGAAATGTTTCGGAAACACTAAGGAAAATTTGTAAGAAAAATTATTAAATTAAGGCAAATAAATAGTTTCGAAATTACATCGTATTTTCGTTTCGCCTGAGTCAAAAAAAACTTTTCGATGTTTTCGATAGAAAAGATGGAAATTTTGATCCATGATTAGAATAGCTTAATGATGTGATTTTGGTTTTTTCAACTTAATTATCAAATTGTGCTCAAATCAGACTTCAAGAGTTATGAAACAAGAATTAATATTTATTATATATTCACTAATAAAGAAATGAGTTTTTAGTGACAGAAAATGATGATATTAAATTTCTCACTAATTAAGAACAATATTTTGAATTTTATCTCTTAAGATAAATTCATTTACATATTAGTGATAAAGAATTATGAAATTTATCATATAATTAGAAATACACAAAAAGTGACAATCAAATAATTATCATCAATTCACCGTTGCAATATTTACATAGTGAACACTTCAAAACTTTTTTTGTTACTATTATACTTGTCAAAGCTATTATATATAGTGACAATTTGCCACATATACAAATAGTGACAAAGTTCATATGATCACTTGCATCTTATCACAAATACCAATAATTATTTTGTGAAATATTTGACCAATGAAAATTAAAGTTAAAGGAAAGAGTTTGTGAGATTAGAAAATTTGAAAAATAGTTTGAGTAAATCATGAATATTGCAGTTTTAGGGAGATTTGTAACTGAATACCTGTCATGTACTTTAAATATACATATATATATATATATATATATATATATATATTGTTTTTTCTTACGATTTATTTCTTTTGTTCGCACCAATTTTACGCGGAGTTTTGTGAAAGACTCAAGGAAAAAAAAATTTGTTCTTAAAAGTAGTAATTATTCAGAATTATTTGTGCCTAATTAGTAGCTTATGTGAAAGAATAAGTTCTAGAAAAAAATAATTCTGACATAGAAGAAAGAAGTATTAAGAACATAAAAAAAAAAAAATTGGAAAAGGATATTTCGGACCAAGGATGTATATTGTTAACGTTTCAAATATGAGAGTTCAGAGTTTATGGTAATTGTATGAGGCTGTCTCAATGAAATAAAAGTCTCATGCCCCCTTCTTTATGGTAGGCAAAAGTGTTGTCGATGTTGTAAGAGATGAACAATTAAACTGCCTATAGAAAGTCGTTAGAGAAAGGTGATCCTTGAGGGACCCCTTCTCCTAATTACGGACCTCTCGTCTATATTATTAAGAGATTGATCTCTTCTTTAACTATATATATTTTGTGAAATACATGGACCTAGTAATCTTGTGGTTAGTAATTCATCACATTATGTTGTTATGGATTCCTAATCACGAAATCTAGAAGAAAAAAAATTAGTAAAGTTTAGGTAAAAGAATTTTTTTGTTTATGCTGAAACAAATAAACATTTGGATGGTTGATCGATCTGATTTCATAATAGAAGTCATTTCCAATATATATATATATATATATATATATATATATATATTAATAAATAAGTTGTTTTTATTTTTTGGATTTTTATGGTGAATATATTGTTATACTAGTCATGATATTAGAAATTCTATTTGAATTTATTTCAATTACTATCAATGTACATGATAATTGATAACCGCTGATAAATTGAGGTCCTCGGACCGAGAGGTCCCAAGTTCAATTTTCATTAATATGAATTTTTCTCTAGTGTAATAATACTAACATATACACTAATACTAACATTCTATAGTGGTTTATTATTTGTAAATTTTGATCATGGGATCTCTAGCTACTTCATCATAAGAGTAGGTCTTCCTGGACAAAAGAGAAGTTGCATGCAGTACGTAATTTCTTCCATTTGATTGGCGATATTGTCATGATAACTATTGCAAAATTAAAACCTTTCTTAATTTACCTTCTATCATGGAACTTTTTTTTTTTTTTAATATTTTGTTTTACTAATAATATTAAATAACAGTGCATAAGTTAACAAATTTATATCATCAAGCCTTCTTAACATCATATAATGCTACTCCTACTTATATATATTTTAACAAAAATCCTCAAACCACCGACAAAATATCAATCGTAGACTCTAATTAAGGAGTTAATGGCAATTTATTTCGTGATATTTATAATGTTTAGTTTATCTCATTTGATTTCAGAAAAAGCATTTTATGTACCCTATGTAATCATATAAAAGTTTCACATCACATCCCTGATATTTATATATATGACCCTTTACACCTTTTATTATCATAATATGACAATTATCTCATATGTTATGATAAATATGATAATTTATTCATTGTGTTATGATAAATGTGATAATTTACAAAAATACTTTTAATGATCACACTCAAATTCAACAAGCAAGCTACACTCTCTGATTGAAGAAGTTAAATTTTTTTATAAATGGTAAGTACTCTTTTTTAAACCACATTAGGTAAATTGACCATTATGCTTTTCACAATACTAATTTGACATTAGCTATGTAACTAAGTGCATAATTACACCACTCGAAGCATAAACTACAGTTAATTTCCACTTCAAGAAAACAAGAACAATAAAAACTGAGTGTTAGGTACGTTTGAGGTTATAAAACATGGTCTTGAAGTTAATGGTAAATATTCTGAATAATCCCGAAAAGAAACTTTGAAAAGATTCTGCCTAAGAATGACGAATAATCAGTTCCTTTTGCTTGATCTAAGACCTAAACAATTACAAACAAAATCAATTTATTCCAACATTCATTTAGCTTAATCTAGCAAAATAATGACAAAAAGGAAAGAAGGAGAAATTAAAGGAAAATTGTCTTAGGATTAGTCACTATGTTACAAACATATATATATTCGATTCCATATATTTCCACTTACTCGAAAAGAATTAATTCAGATATAACGTTTGAAGAAAAATAAATAAATTAAAATAGCTAATATATTAAGGGTTGTTGGTACTTTTCACCTTCAAATTATAAGGTTTTGGCACTTTGCACCCTAAAAATACAATTTAATTGACACTTTGCATCCTAATGTGTATTTTGAAGAAGAAATTCATTGATGAAAATAATAGTTATTTTCGAAAATTTTTGGCACTTTACAACATAAAAGTATATATTTTGACACTTTGCATCCTGAAAATATAGAATATCAACTTTACACCCGAAAAATATAATTTTTAGTATTTTAACCTCGACATAATAAATAATGTAAATAATGTTAATAACATGTTAGATTTGTAAACATGTCTTTTAGATATAAAGTAAATAATCTAGAGGATACTTGAAAATAAAATGTAGACAATGTATTTTGTTTAATCTAAATTTTATTGAGAGAAAATGTTAAAATAAGTTGTGATAAAGTCTTATAAATTAAGAATAGGAGTACGTTCGGCTCCATTATCACTCCATTGAGTTCACCGCAGTAGAACTCAACGGTTACACCTACTTGTTCAACACTATACTTCGATTCTGCCCTTTTAAAAGGATCCGAAGGAGCTCGTTGGTCAAGCACGGGATTACGGTTTGTTTTCCCATCATATCATTAAACGGTGTAGGATTAAATATAAGGTCCAGAATTCGAGGTGTTTATGATTGTTGTGCATAGAAATGACCATTTAATCTTTTCATCGACCACATTCATAAGTTTTTTTAAGAAAAACACATTAAGGTACAAAATGCCATAAAAATTATATTTTTAGAGCGCAGACTAGTAGGGCTGGGTAAACGGGATCGGGTTTCGGGTACCCGTCCCGTCCCGATCGGATTTTCCCATTTGGGACGGAAGAAAACGGGTTTTTTCCGGGTTCGGGACAACCCGAAACCCGGTCAAAAAAAACCGGGACAAGTTTCGGGTTTTGAACCCATCCCGATCGGGAGAAACCCGTCCCGATTAACTAGTTCTATTAAATTATTAATTCTTATAGAAAAAAATTAATAAACCCTGCATTCCATTTGCAAAAATCTCTTCAGCTTTATTTGGTTTCACTCGAGGGTGCCTGCCATTAACAAGATGGGATGATCTAAATTCCTTCTTTAATCGATCTGGGTAACGAAAATGCTTTTAATAGGACGATCAATTTTAATATCAAATCTTACAATCAGTTCATATAAATTCAATGCAGGGCACTAATTATTTTCGGATTAAATGCTCTCCATGGAAAATCAAAACAGTCAAATGGTGATGCTATTGGCCCTTGGGATTCTACTAACGATGCATCTTTCATTCGTTATACTGTCAAAAAGGGTTATTACATTTATGGTTGGGAACTAGGTAAGAATAATCTAGTACTATGGTCGTCAATAATCTCAGATTGCAGTGAAGTTTGTTAAATCTGTTTTTGTTTCTGGTTAGGAAATGAATTGTGTGGAAATGGAGTAGGGGCAAGAATTAAACCCGATTCCTATGCATATGACCCGATTCCTATGCGTATGAGTAGGGGCAACATTGTGAAGAATTCACCAAACTCGGCTTCAGCTTGGGTTGGTGAATCTGGAGGAGCTTATGTATATGTAGGTAATATTCTCGGGACACCCGAACCCGTCCCAAAATCCCGAAGTTAAATCGGGTACCCGAAACTCACGGGACCTTGGTTGAGCTACCGGGTTTTGGGACTTATATTTGAGATCCCAAAACCCGAAATCCCGTCCCGAAATACCCGAATTCCCGAAAACCCGTCCCGATCCCACCCCTAGCGCAGAGTAACAAAAAATTTAAATCAGGGTGAAAAGTGCCAACATTTTATAATTTTAGAATGCAAAATGTCAATATTTTATATTTTCAGGGTGCATAATATATAATGTCAGGGTGCAAAGTGCCAAAAAAATCGAAAATGACTACTATATCCTTCTACCAATGAATTTTTTCAACAAAACACGCACTAGGGTGTAAAGTGTCAAATAAATTATATTTTCAAAGTGCCAAAACTTTTAAGTCAAGATGTAAAGTGCCAAAACTCTATAATTTCAGGGTGCAAAATGCCAGAACCCGAATATATTAATCTTAATTAAATTTGAGATTATGTTTATTAGATGCAAATTACCGATGACTCTTGGTCGACAATATCGTAGGCCTTTCTTTTTAAAATAATTATCTAACCTAAAAACACTATAATATAAGAGGTCTTCTGGTAAGGCATAATTTCAAAAAAAAAAATGTTACTATTAGTAACGAATTTATAACCGAATACCGACAGAAATGATGTTTCATCTAAGTTGCATGGATATTTCGGAAAATGGTCCCGTGTAGTATTCAATACTTTGGAAATACGGATACGCGTGGAATACGCGTACGGTATGCCATCTGAAGTATCCTAATTAAATTAAATAAAAAATAAATCGGATATGGGTACAATACATTTTTTTTGGAGTATCCTGCAGGTTTTGGACACGTTTTGAATACGTACATGGTGTTTTTGTAAGTTTTTCAAAGTTATGGATTAAAAAATTTATAAATTAAAGTTTAAAAAAAAAACGTGTATTTTGAATGGTCTTGGATATCAATACTCGTGATGTTTACTTGGAAATTTCAAATCAATACGGATTTTGTCTAATTTTATCAACTTTTGATATACATATTTTGAATATAATCTTTTGCTTTTATGGTATAATAGAAGGATCAAATTAATTATGTTGTTATGGATAATTTAAAAATGTTTTATTTTAGGGAAAATCGCACTTCACCCCCAACCTTTTTAAGTTTTTGCAGTTTCCCCCTAACCTTTAAAGTTTCGCACTTTCCCCCCACACCTATTTAAAAAGTCTCAGGCAACCACCTCATTGAGCAAGGCAATGGAATTTGGCGGAATATTCCGTTTGTTTGAAGTAACGTGGCTTTAGTCAAGGGTAGAATAGTGCTTTAAGGCACAAAACAGTGCGAAACTGTAAAGGTTAGGGGGGAGACTGCGAAAACTTGAAAAGGTTGGGGGTAAAATGCGATTTTCCCTATATATAATAATTTCTAAATCAAATTTTCGTTTCGAGTATATATGTTTCGGTCAACAAAATATTGAAATTTTTTGAAGAAATTCTTTTGAAATACTAAGAAAAATTGTGAAATAACTTACTAAATGAAGAAATCCAAGGCAAACAAATAATTTCAGAATTACACCTTATTTTCAATTCCATTAATTTTAAAAAGAAAACTTTTGATATTTTTAACGGAAACGATTGAAATTTTGATCCAAGGTCGTACCGCAACATACCATACTATATCAAATTGTACAGAAGTTGAGATTTTTTTTTTCAAAATTCTAGCTTTAGGAGTGCTCATGTATGAAAATCTCTCCGATTATTTTGGTATGAAATATATTTTTTTAAATATTGCATTTTGCGGAAAAATATATGATACCGTATCAAAAATAGTTTAATGAATAAATCTGATCCAATCGCACTTTACCCCCCAACCTTTTCAAGTTTTCGCAGTCTCCCCCTAACCTTTACAGTTTCGCACTTTTTTTGCCTTAAAGGACTATCCTACCCTTGACTAAAGCCACGTCACTTCACGCAAACGGAATATTCCGCCAGATTCCATTGCCTTGCTCAATGAGGTGGTTGCCTGGGACTTTTTAAATAGGTGAGGTGGGAAAGTGCAAAACTTTAAAAATTAGGGGGGAGACTGCAAAAACTTAAAAAAGTTGGGGGGTGAAGTGCGATTTTAAAAATCAGAATCATCATATATATTTTAAAAATCAGAATCATCATATATCTGTGCAATCTAGTATTTCAAAATAGCGATAAGATATCTCAACAATTTAGTAATTGAACTCCCCTTTAATTTTATTTCTTGAGATAGGAAACATTGTTGTCTATTGTCTAAAATATAATAGGGCCATCGTACATGCTATTCTTTCATAAAAAAAGAAAGAAAGAAATTAATTCATTTGCCCAACATTTAGGTTGTACAGATGAAATCAAATCCAAAGCCCATTGCTTCCCTTTTACAATCACTTCCGTTCTGCAAATACTTTACACCTCCCAAAGCCCACTGCTTCCTTAAACCATCAATGCCCGAAAATCTTCTGAAAAGATATTTTACTACACCTAAACAACCAATACTACAATAATTAAATTGTATCATCATTCAAATAGCAGCAGCTCCATATTCAATGTTTTCATTTAAAAAGAAAATCAGGAACTGACGTACGCATGCATGATTTTATATTAACATTTCACTATAAGGTTCTGAGTTCAATATCTCTCTCTTCAATGCTTTAACATTTAAAAGAACTATAGATACCAATTCTTAATTTGATTTGATGATATCATCAAATATAGCATGCCCCCCGAAATAAATTATTGTGCAGCTTTCCCCGAAATAAATTATCAGAACCTACCTAGCTCCAAGTTCAAATGCTTTCCCTAGTCCATTAAGAAGGAGTGCAATATCTCCTCTCTTCCAAAATCATTCCCTCTAACTCCTTTACGTAGCTCTACTATCTCTCTCTCCACTCTCTACAATGGCAGTGAAATAAATTATCAAATAAAGCTAGCATATCCAAGCTATTAATAAAAATCATATAGCATAACCTAGCTACCTCCTAGTTCAAATGCTTTCCCTAGTCTATTAAGAAGGAGTGCAATATCTCCTCTCTTTTAAAATCATTCCCTCTAACTCCTCTACGTATTTTTACTATCTCTCTCTCCATTCTCTACTATGGCAGTACGCTTGTTCCATATTTTCATTGCTCTTTTATTTGCACTCTTTTTCATCAATATAATTCCTCACTACAATAACTATAATGATGACGACCAAGTAAGGGGTTATACAAATATGCAAGTAGTTTTTACGTGGGTACCAACTTTTTGTGCGAGCAACCCTAAAGGTGGGTGCAAAACTCCGATGGTCATCGATTTTACTCTACACGGTCTTTGGCCGTGCGATAGTTACGGAAACCTCATAACGTGTGCTCCCCCAAAGCCTTATGAGTTGGACTTTCTATATACTCTCGTAAGATTGCAAATTTATTGTTTAAATATTTTATTTTTAAGAGTACTATTTATATTTAACATTGTTTATTTGTACATGTAAAGTTCATACAATTGAGTCCAGATCTTCAAGATGCATGGCCTTCCGTAACAAATCGTCCGGCAGAAGGATTGTGGTATCACGAGTATGAGGCACATGGATATTGTGTTGAATCAAAGTTGGATGCCCAGCAATATTTTAAGACAGCCATAAATTGGAGGCGAAGAATCAATTTGGGAAAATCTTTCGAGGACGCAAAAATATTTCCATCAGATGATGTGGCGTATACCAAATCTTTTATTATCAATGCCGTACGTGATGCCATCGACACTGAAAAGGATCATCGGGTCATTTTGTCATGTGTGAAGATCAACGAGACACATTATAAATTACACGAAGTTTTGATTTGTCTTGATCCAACCTTGGCAAAGCTCATTTCATGTCCTATAAGTTCTAGGTTAGATGAATGCTCTGGGAACAAAAAAATTGTATTACCCAATACAATTAATATTTAGTGAAAGATGATGTACTACAATTAATTCCAAGTCTTTTTTCTAGTATTTTTAGTTTTCTTAATATTTTATGGTTAGAGTCGAGTTGCTTAAATTTGCATATTATTATATGTTAATGTGAATTTTATGATCATTCTATGTACTTTATCAATTCCTTATGTTTTATCCCGAATTAGTTCATTCATCTTCTTATCATTGAATGTACTTCTTTATGTAACAAATTGAATAAATTGGAATTTATACAAATAAAAAACAAAATCATGTCACTAATTTTTTTTTCTTCTGAAAAATATATTACATGTAAAAACATTCAATAAACATGGAACTGGATATGTAGTCACTATTTTTGCAACGTGCACTACTATTAGTTTCTTTCTCGTGCTCTTTTCCTTTGCAAATGAGTTGTTCAACTAAAATGCCTCGTAAGAATTTATTCCATTAGACTAGTTTGGTATCCACTATTCTTAATGACCAAAATTCTTATGAGGACTAACATTTCAAATCAGGCCCGAATAGGACTCTAATTGCCAAAAGGTTTTCTAAATTACCAGCCAAAAAATTTACTGGATTTATTTTTGAGCAATAATTACAGGACCAATTTTGCAATTTTCCCTTTTATTTTTCCTTGGTAGAAAGAAGTCAATTTTTGAGGTTAAATAAATAGGAAAAAAGCATACGATACTATTGACCAAAAGTCATCAATCAGTTATTTGCATCTAACAAATATAATCTTAAATTTAATTAATTAATATATTTCTTTTAATTAATTTTTTTTTCAAATATTTCATCTGAATTAATTCTTTTCGAGCAAGTGGAAATATATGGAATCGAATAATATGTTTGTAACATAGTGACTAATCCTGAACCGATTTTCCTTTAATTTCTCCTCCTTTCCTTTTTACCATATATTTGCATCGACGACCTAATATTGACTTAATTTTTTTTTTTTGGAAAGAAAAAAGGGGGAAAGAAGACTCATTTGTGTAAATTAAGGCACATATAGCAAATATTTTTTTTATGAACATGGGAGAATATGTGCTAATTAAGACTCCATAATGAATATTTGCTTAATGAAACAAATACATGTTATATTTTTGTTAATAACTCATTTTTATTGTGAAAATATATCCTCAATCGACTCCAAATCCAATGTATTAAGGGCCGACCCAACAGACCATGGATCGTCTGCATCATAATGGAACCTCCATAAGTTGGTGCATAAGCATGGGCCAAGACTCCTCTAGGCCCATCAAATGGATTCCCATCTCCACGATCACGTTTGTGAAACGCAATAACTTGATCCGTAGTTTGACATCTTGGGCCTGTGAAAATGTAAAATTAGTTGCATTGTCCCATTCCCAAAGGCCGTAGCCACTGGGCCGATTGCCTTGGAGGGTGTATTGGATAAAAATCTATATTGCAAATCCATTTTTAAAGTTTCTTTTTAACTTATTTTTCCTTTTGTCAGTTTTATTTCTTTCACAAATAAAATAAATGAAAACAATTAAGGAATTACTCTATTTTTGTGAACTTGTAAAGTTTCAACTTTTTCTTTTTTTCCTGTTATGAATACACATATCCGAACTTTGGTCTATAAATAATACATTGTTGGTAGGACTATCAATTGAATCAGTTCTAACCGAAGTTCGATGGCTCAATCCAATTAAAAGTGGTTCGAAGCAAAATATTTGTGAGCCGGGTGAATTGTGACATTATATTAAACCCCATCAATTTATGAGTTGAGCTTAAGCCCAACACGGCTCAACTAAAGTAAAGTTCGAATATATAATTGTTTTAAATATTATGATTAATTATTTATATTGTAGTTATACTTATTAATTACTATTTTTATTTTAGAACAAGTAAACTTTATAAAAAGTTATAATGTAAACTCACATATATGTTAGCATATCAATTATGTACTGAAGGACAAAACCCAAAGGAAAAAAGTTTAATCAAAGATTAAAAAAAAAAAAAAGACAAGGAGTCGAGACTTTAAAACTCTACTGCATGTTCAAATAGATCAACCTTATCTAAAAAATTGTGGGCAAATAACTCAGTCTTTCAGTTAAATTATTTTCTAATGATATATACTCGTGTATTAAGTAATTATAGTCTATTCATATGTGTTTCAGTAATCTAAATATTTTATATGTCAAGCTATTTTTGCCTATATTAACAAATCCGATATAAGCCCGATTTAAAACCGATACCCGAAAAATTACATGGCCCGAGTTTGAGCCAGATAACTTAGAAAAGTTATGAGCCTATAGCTATGAAGCAAGAAAATATTTGAGTTCGAGCTATTTAAAGCTCGACTCACAAAGTCCGATTGATAGTCCTAATTGTTTGTCTATTAACCACTCAACTTTGACTAATTAATTAAAATCAAGCATTTTCTTTTTTTGTGTTTGTGTTAATAACTTACACTTTTTTTGAATTACCAAGTTAACCTTACCCTAGACAACATATTCATCTAACTCTATGTGAGGCTGCATAATGGGCATTTTACCTAATGTTTTAAAAATTGGACCGGACCGCACCGATTCGATTGGTTTAACCGATAACTGGCTGTCAATCCTATTTGGTTAACCCTTCAAAACCAGCTTTGTAACTCAAATAAAGTCCGAACATATAATTGTTTTAAATATATGATTAATTATATCCTTATAGCATGTTAGATGTTAATGCATAGAAACTAGTTTGTATCATAATGCTGATCTTTGGCTTTTAGATTTACTAACTTATCCCTTATTCCAATTGATGTCAAACTATCTGGATTGACGGTTCTCTACCTTGTTTCCATGAACAGGCTAGCCAGGGAGCAATTCTACTTGACATTCTTTCAAAATTCTCTGAAGGTATATGTCCTTTTTATATCTATATTGCGAACGAATTGAGCCACTCATGTGTAGTTTGGTATTTGGTCTGCATAAGCTCATATCTGCTAGATTTTGATTGGCTTATGTTTTAAATGTGCCAATTATGAACATTCTTAGTCGGGCATAGAATAATCAATATACCTCTGTTCATTTGCAATGACATTCTCATCCCAAAACTGTTAAATTGATGCCAGCTAATATGGAGTTTAGTGACTATGGGCGGGTCGGGCCGGGTTCGGGTCGGGTCGAAACGGGCCGGGTCATTAATGGTTCTTTAGTAACGGGTCGCAAATGGGTTGGGTCTTAAACGGGTCGGGTCTGGGTCGGCCCTTTAATCCTTAACTTTTTTTTTTCCTTCAAAAATCCACAAAAAATTTGTTGTAACATGGATTGAAATGGGAGTAATTGATGCCAAGATTTGAAAGAATAAAGTTAACATGCAAATTATGAAACATTAATTATATGATTTGAAAAAATAATTTTTATTATTCTCTTATATCTAAGAAATATAAAGGAATAGAAATATATTGCGTAAAAATAAATAAAAACACATTTTCGAAAGTCGATATTAATATTTTATTAGTCAAAAGTGGCCATGAAATTGGTATAGAAAAGGCCAACGATTTTAAGATATTTTAATAATTTAATTTATTTTCTTCGAAATAATGGGTTAGTAATTACAAAATAATAAAAGTTGGGTCTAGGCCTTCAATTTTATGATAGCAAAAAAAATATAATATGATTTTCTTTTTTGGAATTAAAGATAGTAGCAAAATTGCTTTTAAATTGGGCCAAATGCTTTATTTTTTGTTGTTTTTATAAGACCCATTAACAGACCCACTAGAAGACCTATTAAAGACCCATTAATAATAAAGCTGACCCAAGACCAACCCAACCCAATAAACATAAAAATTAATGGGTTGAGTCTGGACGGGTCACGGGCCGGCCCGCGGGTCCAGACCCATCTTGCCATGCCTAGAGTTTACGTTTTTTTTGGAACCTGCATTCTCTTCAATGATAAAAGCTAAAAATGAAGAAATGTCGTCAAGATTGGAGTTAGCTGGTGGAAGAAGAATCTATTACACTTTCCAAGATATTTTTGTAAAGAGCTTGGAGGTTAGTGTTATTATTTGAATGTTTCATGCCTGGTGAAATCTTAGACTGTAAATTTTGTTATAATGTTTTCCAACTCTATAAAATGTGACACCGAATTGGCACATCCCACTTCTCTGTCAACCGATTGTTGACCTAGTGCGGCTAGAATTGAGTTTCAGAGTCAATTTCTCTTTTATTTTGTGTATAAGTCAATACTGCATGCAGATTTTTCCTGCTCTGCAATTCTTTAATGATAATTAGTTGAGAAGACTTGATGTGCTTTCTTTTTTGAGTAGAATAGAAGGGTTTAAGGTAGATTAGGTGAGTATAAGCGGAACCATATTAAGAATATACTAGCCTTAAAATGTTGCCATCTTTTCTACTCCTAACTTAGTATGAAGTCATTTAGATTTTGTTTTGCAAGTTTTACTCTTAGATGCTTTTTCTAGATGTTTTCTTGGTGACCTTTGGGCTTCTTGATTTTTTTATAATCAATTAATTTGAATCAAATTATGTTTGATATGGTAGTTTTAAACTCTTCCAAGATAACTTATAAATATATATTTTAAATATATATATATATATATATATATATATATATTTTAAACTCTTCCAAGATAACTTACAAATACTTTATTTTTTAAACCAACAAATAACATTATGTAAATCGAGATTTAATTACATACCTACGATACCCAAACTATTCACCAAAACATCAAATAAACTACCCCTTCATCTTTTCCAATTGTGATGTGGATAGTGTTTTCAAAATCAGATAGGACCGATCGGTTCGTCTGGTTTGACCCAGCCCGGCTCGGTTGACTCCTATAACAACTTACTTATTAGGCAGTATGGACCGGTCACGAAACGGGTAAAAGCTTTACTATTACTAGGACTGTCAATTGAGCCGGGCCTACCCGAAGCCCGATGGCTCGACCCGATTAAATATGACCCGAACCCGAATAATTGTGAGCTGGGCCGATTTTGAGTCATTATATTAAACCCGATCAATTTATGAGCCGAGTTTGAGCCTAATAAGGCTCAGTCCGAATAAAGCCCGACCGAATACTACTGCTAATGATTTATATCAAAATTATTATGTACCAAATATCAAAATCAATTACATACAATTGTACAACCCAAATGAAAAACATAAAGGAAAAAAAAAAAGGTAAAAGATAAAAGAAAGTGATCAAGATTGGGAATTTGAAAGTCTTTGAACACTAAAACTCTACTTACCTGGATTAAAAAAAACGTATATCAATAATTCTATTTCTAGGAAGATGAAAAGTTTCTTAATCATTTTGCAGTTGAAGTTGTCTAAAAAGAAACTTATTGCTAAGTATAGTGTATGCTTAAGTTCCCTATATCATATAACTTTATTGTTTTGAAAGCTAACTTGATTATTATATATTTGGAGGTTTTTGCTTATGAGCTTATTATATGAGGCAATTAAAAGAGATTACTTTTTATGTAATATGGGTACTTGTCGAAAAAATAGATTTTGATGAGTATATTATAACATTTGTGACTTGATCTTTAATTTTAAATATTATTTAATGTTTAATATTATGAAGAACACGTGTGGAATGTACATATTCTTGTCTCTTATGTATTAAGTAAGAATAGTTTATTCATATTAGTGCGTAATTCTATTATTTATGGAGTAACATTTGAACTGAGTTTGAGTCGACACAATTAAAAAAATTATGAGCCGAGCTTGAGCCTAAAATTATAAAGCCCGATGTTATTTGACTTTTAGCTATTTAAAAAGCTCGGCTCTCCCGATTGACAGTCCTAACTATTACCTTCTCCATTGCGCAGCCCCTTCTTTTTCTTCACATAGCAATCATTAAAAACTAAATTGTGTGTTGAGAGATAAATTTCCAAAGTCGGACACGGGGCTTCTTCAATCTGTCTCCAATCGAGTCTTCTCTCGTCAAATTTCAGGTAATTTTTAATTTTTTATAGAATATAGAGGTTTTATCGTTTATTCTTTCTTTCACCTAGTAACGAATTTACATGCTCTAATTTTGAAATAATGAAGTTTTGGGTTAAGCATAAAATTAGTTGATTTATGTAACTTTGTGGAATATTGCTTTAAATTTCAATTTTTACTATTTCAAGGTATTTGTGAGCATTGAATTATTTGTCTTTACAGTAAGGCTTTCTGAATTTCTTTTTAGTGCTTGAGGAAATAAAACTTCCTGCAAACCAGCCATGCTCTAAACTTGGTAAATATTTGAATTTGAATGCCTTTTTGAGGCCCTGTAGTTTATTAAATACATGGTAAATATTTGGATGTCATATGGTCACCTCTTTGAAATGTTTTTGGATTGTCTTCCCGGATTCAATTTTTTAAGGATTGAATATAACTAGCAAATTTGAAGATCGATTATTGGATTAAAGATTATTGCCCAAACTAATGTTGCAAGTTTAAGATTTTCGTTTTTTTTATAGAGTTTGATTTTGATTTTCCATTATCTATCTGCGATTTCGTAGGATTGATTGGATATGCTCTAGTGGATAGATTTTGGCATAAGAGTTAGATTTTATGAGTTTGATCATTTTACTCAATTATATGGATATTTTTGGATGCTTAATTATATTCCTTCAATACATCTCATATTTTCTCGAATTACATAGTTGGAAAATAAGCAAACATGGCAGCCATTAGCTTCCAATGTTTTCTCCCGGAGGATCTTATAACTGAGATCTTATTGAGGTTGCCTGTGAAATCACTGTTGGAGTTCATATCTGTTTGCAAGCAATGGCATGCTATCATCAAAAGCCCAAGTTTCATAATCAGGCATTTCCGTCATGAGAGCAACTGTACCCGTCTTCTTGTTTATGGGCACTGGCGTGTGTCTGGAAATGATCGAGTTAGTCGGATAGTTGCTTTTGATTTGTTTGAAGACGCACTAGAAAGATACGAAGAGCTAGATAATCTAAAGCTGCCTGTGTCAATTCATGAAATTTATGGTCCTTGCAATGGCGTATTTTGTGTGCTTAGTCTTGGCTTAAAACTAGCGCTGTGGAACCCAGCAACCAGAAGAATGAGGCCACTTCCTTCTCCTTCAAAAGAATATGCGGTTGACGAAATCGGTTTTGGTGTAGACTTTTTGACGAATGAATTCAAGATAGTTTTAATTCAAGGTGACGGCGAGACTTATGGTCACCTAGATCCTAATTATGTTGTATATACATCAAGTAACGATTCTTGGAAATGGTATAAAGATGAAGCCCTTCTTGATCGCGACTCTTGCTTGTCCAAAACTCGATTTCGCACTACATTCTTGAAAGGATTTTGTTATTGGAAGAAATACAACATGAAGACCTGTAGTACTATTATCCTTGCATTTGATATGCATAATGAATTCTTCCAAGAAATCGAGATGCCGGAAATTGTCGGATCTAGATGGGAGATAATGCTTGATTTATATAATGACTCTCTAGCGTTGTTCTCTTATGATGAGAGGGCTGATGATGTGACAGCTTATGACAAACATATTGACATATGGGTGATGAAGGATAAAGGTTGTTGGACTAAATTATTGACTTGTGTTGTACCTTTCAAATCATTTTATACAATTGGATTTTGGTTTGGTAAAAAAGTTTTTCTATCAGCCGGTGATGAGACTAGGGAGCCAGTAGTTTATGATCCTGATTCGCATAAGACGACAAATCTTAGGGTTGGGAAGAGAGAAATTGCTCTGGCTATGTGGCCCTTTCAGTACAAAGAAAGTTTTGTTTCAGTTGCCGGAAATGGAATTCCAGATTATGACTTTCAATCCGATGTTATCCGGAAATTTCTTTCTTGTAGATGGTGTTGTGAACCAGAATTAGACTAGCTTGATGACTTATTTATATTTGCATATCAAGTCATGTTGTGGATGGACACTCTCAGCAGCAGCAGCAGAGATCAAACAAGTCGACATGTCATGTGTGCTCTTTCTTTTTTTCCGAAAGGAATGTTTGCTCTTTTGGAAAATGACTAAATGTTAGCAGTCAGCGTGTAGCAATACTATTATCTATATTTTGTTAAAGTACTATATCACTTTTTTTTGTTGTTTGTGCAGGCTAATTCATATAATTTTGCTATCATTGAACCGGTAAATTCAAATATCTATTAACAAAAGGTCCAACTTAAACCTGCAGGTTTTGTTAATTCTACTAGGTGATATTCTTGGTTTAGTTCACGGAGTATCGTTGATACTGGAAGTAAACTAGGCTTCAATATGATACGCATGCTTACGATTATGTATTGCGAAACAAATTATGTTGAACGTGAGCAAATTTGTTCTAATCATTTACATCTAGGCATTAATATGCTGATTCTTAATGGCCTATATGTTTGCGTGCTTATACGTACCATTTGATTTATTAACTTATGCAGTCAAACAATTATATATTTTTCCTCAAATAATAGAAGGAAACATGTGGCTAAATGAAACTGTTGGGGTTATTCCTAAAAATTCTTGGTCAATTGATCCATTTGGCTATTCATTCTTTTCTTTACCATGTGATTTGCATATTGTGAACTTTAAGGTTCCTCGACCTTTAAAATACTCTTTGCAGCCCATGGACGAGCCCAAGTTTGTCCTCGTATTTCAGAGGCGACACTGAGATTCTTCGTATTGTCGAATCTGTTTTGACTGCAAATGCAATCTCTATACAAATTACAATTAATCCCTCTTGAAAATTGATCATAGGAAGAGAGTGCAACCTGATAATTCTTTTCATTTCTCAGTATGGGAGTAGAAATCAACACACACATTTTATCAAGTATTGATATTGATGAGCGAGCATCTTCTCTTATCAATACGTTTAGTTGTCCGATTTCTTTTTTATGATTAAGAGAGTTGCTTAAATTCTCACATAAATCGAGTCAAACCATTGGTTATAATCCATTATATTTATAGATCCTTGTAATTAACATTAATTAATATCTCCCCCTCCCCCCCCAAAAAAAATAAATAAAATGGATCTATACATTGTGCAGCCCTTTAACTTCCACCCCTCACCATCTTTTTGTCTCAGCCAAATAATGATGATTTTGTACTTTAAATTGGAAGACATTGGTCAAAATTTTAATACGTTTTTAGTGGTATTTTCATAATTCAGATTGTTGCTATCAAAACAATACTTCACGAATTTATAAATTTAATGAACATATAATAATTAAGGTATTAAGCATTTTGCTAGCTTTACTCAACTTCCTAAAATACTTTCTTACATATATGATATATCATGATTATTGCACATCTCTATCTTCTCCAATTTTGGCACTGTGATGTGCAGGCTTGTTACTATATTTGCTCATGAATCCCCTTTCACATGCCAGACAAATAACAAGAGAGTCTGAAACCATTTTTAGTTTCTTGACTTGTTCAGATGAAATTCCTCTCTCAAAATAAAAGAATTGCCGTTGACTGATACAAATTATGTTTTCTCAAAATAAATTCTTCCGATGGAGCTGTTACTCCTATTATTTATCCTTTCACTTGTTTATAATTCATCTAGTATTTATATACTTTATCACAAAATATTGCTTCATAAAATCACAACATCTAATTCAATAATAGTTATATCAATATTAAATATATATTCTTTATATATAAAGATTGTAAGAAATGGTTAAAAAATGAATACACAAACTACAATAGTAATTTAAATTTAATATTAAATAATTATTTTTTTTGCCTCTCATACTTACAACGAGGTTTTGAAAAAAAATGATGCTTCCACACTCAAACTCACATTTCGATATGTGGCTTAATTAATTGTTGTTAACATGGATCAAATTTTTTATCTTTTCCATCGCAAATATAAAAATATTTCCGTTTTTCAATCAACGAAGACGATAATTGTATGGGTATTTTGCAATTTGCACTCCCGAAATAGGCATTTTGCACTCTCGCAACTTACATTAAGCATTTTGCACCCTCTTTTACTTTCAGGCAAAAATTCAAGGGCAAAATAGGTAATTACAAATCTTTGGCACTTTGCACCCCCGAAATAAAATTAGCGCTTATCACCATCGAATTAAGAACAAATCAGCAACTTGCACCCCCCAAAACACAATAAATGGACACTTTGCACCCCAAAACATAAAATTAACACTTAACACCCTCAAATTAAAAGAGAAAACTCAAACCCCTCATTTTCTCCGCAAAGTTGACCATCAGGGTAAAAAAATCTAAGAAATATACTATATTTAATTTTCAAAATTATTTGTATTGTTCATATGGATTCATATTAAATATATCAATATATTATTGTACTGTAATAGATTTTAATTAAATTAAATTGCAAAATCATGAGTTAGAACAAAAATTACGATTATAGAAAGTTTTTGACTTAGTCTTGCACCATCCTATTTTACCCTAAAAGAATAGCCTATCCTATTTTAGAAAAAAAAATAGCAAATTAATAGTTAGTAGTTTTACATATTTGGGATGTTGAAATCATATCCCATTTCCACATTTTTTAAGTCCGGTAACTCAATGGATGCGGGGTGATTTAATCTATTAAATGCGAAAGATATTTGCCAATTAACTCTTTTATATAGAAGAATAAATAAAACATTTTTTTTTTTTTTGGATAAATTCAATTAAAACATGTTGAACAACTCAAATGCAATTGTTAGATCAAATTAAGCCCGTCTTTTCTGTCAGCTTAGTCTTTTTATCTATTGGGACTATGAGACTAAACATGTAGGATGCATTCACATGAATTTACATGGTCCTCACAGTTTCATAATAGGAAGAGTTCATGTTAGGTATTTTATCCCATTAAACTCATAACGTGTAGAAAATGTAAAAAATATCAACTGTTGAACATGTTTTGTGTAAAATTAGATGATACAAGCGTGTAGAAAGTGAGACTAACTCTTTATTGTGAATTCTCATTTATCCACATTACTAGCCTCGGGGTAGGATTATATATACGATCTTGTTTTACAAATTAGCTAGCTCAATTTATTTATAGATCATGTGTTTGGACTAGATAGCTAGCAACTCTTTAGAATGTTAAAATGTGTAATGAAAACATGAATTGAACATGGAGAGAATTTCACTTTTCATACCACAATTCAACCTACTTTAGGGATTTGATACCACAACTTTTTCTATCGAAACATTTGATACCATAACTCAAATCAACTCGACACATTTGATACTTCCGTCAAATTGGAAACGGAATTGTCACGTGACCGTTAAAACTTTGCACGTTTGATACCATAACTTATGTTGACTGATAATTTTACCCCATAACATTTCAGGTTACCAAAAAAGCCCCACATCTCCAAATTTAGTGACGATTTTAGCCCACATTGTTGTCAAATTTCCAAATTGACTCGAATAAGACTACGTGCTAACCAATTTAGAAATTTACACATTTGATACCATTACTTATGTTGACTGATAATTTTACCCCATAACATTTCAGGTTACCAAAAAAGCCCCACATCTCCAAATTTAGTGACGATTTTAGTCCACATTGTTGCCAAATTTCCAAATTGACTCGAATAAGACCACGTGCTGATCAATTTAGAACTTTACACATTTGATACAATTACTTATGTTGACTGCTAATTTTATCCCATAACATTTCAGGTTACCAAAAAAGCCCCACATTTCCAAATTTAGTGACGATTTTGGTCCACATTGTTGCCGAATTTCCAAATTGACTCGAATAAGACCACGTGCTGACCAATTTAGAAAATTTTACTTATTTTATTTAAATAACTAATTTAATTTATAAACAATATTAATAAATTAAATAATACATTAACATAAATATCACCAAAATTAAGAAAACATATTCTTTTTAAATATAAAATTCATAATCTATTTAATATTTATTAAAATAATAAATTATATAATTAAAAACTATTTAATATTTATTAAAAAATTAAATAATAAATAATTATAATTTAATAAAAAAAATCCCCACCCTACCCTACCCACCCAACCCACCCCACCCCTCCCCCTACCCCCCGATTCCCGAACAGAACCCAGGCCGTCGGCTTGGGTTCTCAGATCCCAGGCCACTGCTGGCCTGGGATCTTCGGTCCCAGGCCGGCGGTGGCCTGGGACTGGTAGGGGAGAAGGGTGGGGAGGTGGTGGGTGGGGTGGGGATTTTTTTTAAATTAAAATTAAAATTATTTATTATTTAATATTTAATAGTTTTAAATTATATAATTTATTATTTTAATAAATATTAAATATATTAATTCTATTATATAAATTTTATATTTAAAAAGAATATATTTTCTTAATTTTGGTGATATTTATGTTAATGTATTATTTAATTTTTTAATATTGTTTATAAATTAAATTAGTTATTTAAATAAAATAAGTAAAATTTTCTAAATTGGTCAGCACATGGTCTTATTCGAGTCAATTTGGAAATTTGACAACAATGTGGACTAAAATCGTCCCTAAATTTGGAGATGTGGGGTTTTTTTGGTAACCTGAAATGTTATGGGGTAAAATTATTAGTCAACATAAATAATGGTATCAAATGTGTAAAGTTCTAAATTGGTCAGCACATGGTCTTATTCGAGTCAATTTGGAAATTTAGCAACAATGTGGACTAAAATCGTCATTAAATTTGGAGATGTGGGGCTTTTTTGGTAACCTGAAATGTTATGGGGTAAAATTATCAATCCACATAAGTTATGGTATCAAATGTGCAAAGTTTTAACGGTCACGTGACAATCACGTGACAATTCCGTTTTCAATTTGACGGAAGTATCAAATGTGTCGAGTTGATTTGAGTTATGGTATCAAATGTATCGGTAGAAAATGTTATGGTATCAAATCCCTAAAGTAGATTGAATTATGGTATAAAAAGTGAAATTCTCTCATTGAACATGCATGTGTAGGAATTGTAATGTTAGATAAAGTAAATTGAGAGGGTGTTATCGCAATTCTCTATCCCTAAGCCTAAGGGGGTAAGTAAAATTATTTTATATAGGACAGAAATAAAACATTTCACTGTCTCCCTTAATTTGGACTAACATATATATTGTTATTAGAGGGATGTTTTTCTTTTTTTGGAATTTCTGATATTTGAATATATAGGACTTTGGTAACTTTGACTAAGCTTAAGGGAATGCGTGTAATTATAACTTACCACCAAATTAAAGTACCCGGCTACTCTTTTGCATATACTAGAAAAGTGCACGTGCTTTGCACGTGATTAAATAATTTCTTTTAATTAAATTAGAAAAGTACACGTGCATTGCACGTAATTAACTAATTTCTTTTAATTAAATTAGAAAAGTGCACATGTTTTGCACATAATTAACTAATTTTATCTAAATCAAATTAGAAAAGTGCATGTGTTGTGCACGTGATTAACTAATTTCTTATGTTAGTTGAATAATATCATTATCTTTAATCATATTATGGTCTAAATGACATACCAAATAATTTATTTGATTAAATCGCTTTAATTATGACTATGAGTTTAACATTTATTTTTTGTTATCTCATGTTAGGTCAAATCATTCATTTTTACCATTTTTCATCAATTTTAACCATTCTATGTTTTGATTATGAATTTTCTAGTTAACTAAATAATATTTTTTTTATTCCTATAGCCCAAACGTGTCCTTTTATTTTTAGGTTCTTTAATAAATTATAATTTCAAAAAAACTTGGGAAAGAAATACCGATTTTACATGCTTTAACATTGAATTTATAATTTCTTTTTTGTTATTTTAACCCGTTCGTTCACATTTTTTTATGGTTTGTCCTGTTTATTAATTGATTCATCCATTCTCAAGTTAACCCATTAGTTGATCTTTATATATACTCTCGTAAGATCTATATATTCTCTCGTAAGATCATCCATTCTCCCCCAAAGCCTTATGAGTTGGACTTTCTATATACTCTCGTAAGATTGCAAATTTATTGTTTAAATGTTTTATTTTTAAGAGTACTATTTATATTTAACATTGTTTATTTGTACATGTACAGTTCATACAATTGAGTCCAGATCTTCCGAATGCATGGCCTTCCGTAACAAATCGTCCTGCAGAAGGATTGTGGTATCACGAGTATGAGGCACATGGATATTGTGTTGAATCAAAGTTGGATGCGCAGCAATATTTTAAGGCATCCATAAATTGGAGGCGAAGAATCAATTTGGGAAAATCTTTCGAGGACGCAAAAATATTTCCATCCGATGATGTGGCGTATGCCAAATCTTTTATTCTCAATGCCGTACATAATGCCATCGACACTCAAAAGGATCATCGGGCCATTTTGTCATGTGTGAAGATCAACGAGACACATTACAAATTACATGAAGTTTTGATTTGTCTTGATCCAACCTTGGCAAAGCTCATTTCATGTCCTATGAGTTCTAGGTTAGATGAATGCTCTGGGAACAAAATGTTGGTGTCTAACAATCTGTGTGCTTAAATATTTTGATCTAACATAAAAAAAAATAGTGAGAAATACTTACTTGTATCGAGACCAAATATCACTTTAATCTTTACGTAAAAAATGAGGAAATTAGACTGAGGCTTGTCGAAACAAATTTCCTTAAGACAATATTTCCGGGGCTGCCACAGTGCATACAGTTTGATTCCCGGTAGTCTCCCAAGATACAACAGTCTGTTGTTCATTATTTGCACAAATAATGAACCCACGGCGAACCGAAGCAAATAGAAAACTCGACATAAATTTAAAGTTGAGATGAGAGTAATTTTATTTTGATTATTGTCGGAAATAGGATACTTAATTGGCCAGCTTAAGTCTCCTATTTATAGACTCAAAAATGTCTTTTCGCAAAAGACACAATGTTTGGATTGTACTGTTTCGATCCAAAGGGTACCTCTTCAGATCGAACAGACACGACCCCTTACTCTCAACTAATTTTATTCACATATAGAATATAAATTCCAACAATCCCCCACATGAATAAAATCGTTCTCCTAGTTCCTTCACATAAGACATATCATGTCGAAATTTCTTTAGGAATAATACCGCATCGAGATAGGTGAAATATTTCATCTTGAACCTTCCCTAGTTAAAGCTTATCGGATTTACTTACCCAATCGGTGAAATATTTCATCTTGAACCGTCGGCTGTTGGTGTAAACCAAGACAATAAACTTAACACAGTACTAAACCGATTTGTTTCAAGTTCTCGGTTGTGTTCGTTTTGGCCCTGAACATTCTTGGTTATGCGAGTGCTTTAGAGAATTTCAGCCTATAAAGAAAATCTCAACGAGCCGACCCAGCTCACACTAACATAGGTGACCGCATCTATCAAGAGTATCCTACCATACTCCACTTGTTCTTGACAAGGTATAGACGTCATTAAAAGCGTTTGCTTAACCTTATAAACGCGGTAGGCTTGCACTTATAGCATCATAAGAATGGGATAGAGTTATACTCTTAAGTGCTTTCTTTTAAGTTAGCCAAGACTGGTTGTCCTATTGAACCTGGTCCGTGGGATCTCCAGTCGCCAGGTTAGGTTTCCGTACGAGGTAACTTAGTCTAATTTAGGCTTTAAGCCCATTCCCCTCGATGCACATACTACTCTCTAGATAAACCTTTAATATCCGGAATCAGGATTATCTCTTAACATCATAAAGTCCGTTCTATTTGAAAGTAGATGTCTCTCGGTATTATATCAACGACATCGAATATGTCGTGAATTTACCATTATACATAGAGTTTGTTGAGCTCTGTGTATCACCGCTTGATTATCACATTTTATGTATGACTAACACAATTTTCAGTCATATTAAAATATCTTCCATGAATTTTGTGAAGCCACTCAAATTCTTTACTAGCTTTATCCAATGCTATGCACTCTAATTTCATAGTGGATTGAGCTATACGCGTTTGTTTGGAAGATTCTCAGGAAATAGCGGTGCCTCCGAAATTGAATACATATCCGCTTATAAACTTTGATTCATCTAAATCAGAAGTTTAATTTGCATTACTATATCCCTCCTGGATCGTTTGAAAATTTTCCAAATCTAATGCACATATGTATGTATTCTATCAAGATTCAAGCATTCTCATTAATGCATCCCAACGAATCTTGCTAAGATTGCTCATGTATCTCCTTAGTTTATTAACTAAAGAGACGATGTCTAACCTCTTGCATTTTACGATATATGCGTGACATCTAATTTTATGAGCATACTCAAATTGTGATAATATATCACATTTATTCTCGTATTGCACACAAGGTATGAATTAAATAGAATTATGAAATCCCTTGTCATCAGTATTAAATTATTTATAACTCATCTCACATAATGTGCTTGAGATAGTTTAATATCATCAAATGACCTCTTAATCATGATTGATTAATCCGAAGTTTTTCATATCATAAGTTAATATTTTCTCAATGGATTTAATACTCACAGTATTAGTCTCAAATATTAACATATCATTTGCATATAAACAAATTATGATACTCAATTATCTAGTTAGTTTATATGGACACACTTGTTATATTTATTAATATGACAGTCAAAATTTGTTAGTGACACTTTCACATTTTTCGTGTCATTATTTAGGAGTTTGTTAAACGTCAACAAGAAAATACATAAGTTTTGCAAACTATGTTTTATTTTTATTTAACAATGAAACTCTCTAGTTACTCCTTATAAATTTTCTCATTTACTTCACCATTAATGATGATAATTTTAACATCCATTGTATATAGCTATTAGAGCTATTAACATTCAAATGGATATTATCTTAATCGTTAGTGAATATGAGTCAAAGAAATAAAATTATTTCTTTTATAAGGCAACTTGGCTACTAGTCTAGCCTAACTTTTATCGATTGACTTGTCAAAGTTTTTAAACTCTTGAACTTAAAAACTCATCTACATCTAATTGGTCCAATCCTCGAGGTCTACCAACTTTATGAATGTAACTCGCTGTCAATCGCTCTTTCCAATCCACGGTATTGGAACGTGACATCGAGGTTAATTCTTTAACATATAAGTTAGAATATCTTGACCAAATAACTTCGAGCTTTAGCTCATATGCCTCTTCAACTCATCAACAAGCTCATGTTGAAGTTAGAGATTGACCTCTTTAGAGATCGATTCATATGTATATTCTCTCAGAATAAAGTAGTTTATAATTAAAAATAATTATAAGCTTCACAAGGTAAACCTTCTAGATCAAAGTCAATTAAATATTTTCGCAAAATATTTATGACTTTTAAATAAATATTCTAATTTAAAATGATTAGACCATACTTTTTATTCTCGCATAACAAATATTTATAATTAACTCTAATTATAAATTGTAGAAAGGTCTATGTAAGTAATAAATAATATTACTTTATCAGATTTTAATATCAGTAAACCACACTTACTGAAAATAAATCTGATCCGAAAGAAAGATCAATTTATAAGAAATGATTCTCAAATCCTTCTTACGTTCCCAATGATTATTACATCACGTGACTCGGTTCACATGATTATAATTATGTCAGATTTAAATACCAAAAATATGAGCTACTACTATTTATCGCATAAACTAGTAGTAATTTATATTTTTAAGTTATTTTTCGGTTGTGAAATCGAAATCTGACCTAAGTACCCCCACATTTTGAGGTATTTGATTTTTCTTCCCTTCCATAACTCATATGGAATGATATTTAATTTTCTTGTGTGAAACTCGACTTAATATGTGTGTAGACATCTAGCGAGCTTTTCCCCACAAGTTGTCAAGTAAACCCGAATTTAATTGAGTTGAGCTAGGTAAATTATTTGACGAATTATTCCTAATTAAACACACTCTTGTGTAAATGAATATATTCGTATTTACCCCCACAATTTGGATATAGGAATTTAAAATTTTCTTATTCCATTTTCTAGATTTGTAGTTCACACAAATACTTTTATTGCCTCTTATTTATTATTCAATAAATAGCACAATAAAATATATGTGATCAAATACATTTTAAACTTCACGAGTTAGTAATGATTTAAAATCACATAATTAATTTGGATTAGTTCAAAAAATTTGAACTTTTACATATTTGTTTCGCAAACAAATAAATTATAATTATATACTTATTTCTCACAAATAAATAATAATTATTTCACAAATAAGTTCAATCAACATTTTCTCAATAAAATATTGATATTTATTTCTCAAATAATTTATAATTATTTCTCACAAATAAAATATTATCAATATTTGCTCAACAAAATATTGATATTTATTGCGCAAATAAATCATAAATATAATCAATATTTCCTCAATAAAATATTGATATCATAGCAAATTATAATTATTTCACAAAATAATTATAATTACTATTACATATTAATTTTCAATATCTTCTCAAATAAATTGATTTGAAAATAATTCTTATTTATTTCGCAAATAAATTATAACTATTTTCACACGTAAATAATCAATCTCAAAATGAGATTAATACTAACTAATCATTTATATTCGCATTAAGGATTAGTAAATTTATATGCTTCTAATATACCACACATAAGTATAAGTCGCACTTATACAATCGATGAATCACATACTCATATAAAATTTAAATCACTTCTTTCATATAAAGTTCCAATAAATGATTTTCTTCAATCAAAATTAGTGCATCACCAAAATATTATTATATAAGAAGTAATTTGAAAAATCAGGAATTAAATATTAATTCCTAAATAATACTTTTGACGCAATTCACGTATACGACATACTAAGATTTCTTAAAAATCTTATATTGTCAATCACATTAAAAGAATGAAATTAGGTAAAAATCATTTCAAATGCTCCAACTCAGATATACCGTTTTCATGTTGTAATTACACACATGTCAATTAATTTAATAGTCTCATATACAATATTTAATTAATTGACATTTAGTGGTGATACCAATTTGTAGATTGTAGATAAACAATTCTACAAAGAAACCAAACTACTATTAAACGGCACCTTTTCATTTCGATTAATTGCATGGTTCTCAAATTTATTAAATTCCACTTAAAATGGAATGAGTTTGATGAATGTGATTTGTCATCAATTTCATCTGAGGATACTAGCCGTATATTTGTTCTCATTAAAATAATGAAAGGCTTTGTTCTCATAAGTTTGCTTATTATCAATTTGCAAGTTAAATTCTGACATTTTAAGCACCCTCTTGCGAGGATAACCGAATTTATGATGATGCAACTCATGAAACAAAGCAACGCAACGAATCATTAAACCAAAATTATGTCGAGTAATTTACGTAAACAGACTTGAAAAAAAAATGAAGACACCTTTTCATTTTCTATTTCATCAACTCAGTTCCATTTATAAAGTTTCCAAATTTCAATTTATTCTCTAGCAATGATCATATCTCCACTAACAGAGAATATATAACATAAATATCAGATTCTACATCTGATAATTAAGGTGTCTATGGTATGATAAAAGACCAAAATTAAGCGTCATACATACAGGAAATTTGATAGCTTATACACAAGCGAGAATCATATCTTAAGTATACAGTCTCATAGATTCATGCATACTTACTGATTTTGAAATCCGTTGTGATAGTAATTAACACAGATTAAGTAAACAAATTATATTGTCTTAAGATTGTTGGTGTCTAACAATCTGTGTGCTTAAATATTTTGATCTAACATAAAAAAAAATAGTGAGAAATACTTACTTGTATCGAGACCAAATATCACTTTAATCTTTACGTAAAAAATGAGGAAATTAGACTGAGGCTTGTCGAAACAAATTTCCTTAAGACAATATTTCCGGGGCTGCCACAGTGCATACAGTTTGATTCCCGGTAGTCTCCCAAGATACAACAGTCTGTTGTTCATTATTTGCACAAATAATGAACCCACGGCGAACCGAAGCAAATAGAAAACTCGACATAAATTTAAAGTTGAGATGAGAGTAATTTTATTTTGATTATTGTCGGAAATAGGATACTTAATTGGCCAGCTTAAGTCTCCTATTTATAGACTCAAAAATGTCTTTTCGCAAAAGACACAATGTTTGGATTGTACTGTTTCGATCCAAAGGGTACCTCTTCAGATCGAACAGACACGACCCCTTACTCTCAACTAATTTTATTCACATATAGAATATAAATTCCAACACAAAAAAATTGTATTACCCAATACAATTAATATTTAGTGAAAGATGATCTAGGACAATTAATTCCAAGTCTTTTTTCTAGTATTTTTAGTTTTCTTAATATTTTATGGTTAGAGTCGAGTTGCTTAAATTTTCATATTATTATATGTTAATGTAAATTTTATGATCATTCTATGTACTTTATCAATTCCTTATGTTTTATTCCGAATTAGTTCATTCATCTTCTTATCATTTTAAACATTAAAAAAGAGAAGATGAGAAAATTTGTTACATAAAGAAGGAAGGGGACGTGTGGTGAACAGTGAAGGTAATCTCAAGAAGTATGAGATAATTCGACACCCGTAACTTCAATTTCATAACTTCGTTTAATTGTGTGGATAAAATTGCATGATTAGTTCTGTAACTATTACTTATGGCAAAAATATCCTATAACTTTTCAAGTTGACAATTTTAAACCTATACGCGCCTGATTTGGAATTTTTCGCCACCATGTCACCTAGTCCTTCCGCGTGGAAAATTAATGCCTATTGCTGAAGTGAAAAAATTGTAAAATTGATCACGTAACTATTCTTCATTAGCAAAAATGTCCTTTAACTTTTCGGGCTGACAAATTTAGTCCTACAACTAAAATATTTTGGCAATTTTAGTCCTATACTTTGATCCAAAATTGATGTTTTTTCCAATTTATTTGTCAAATCACCCACCCCCATTCCACAAGAAAAAATTAAACCATACTTAATACACTTTAACTTAGATTCAATGTAATATATGTATTTATTAAAGTACAAAAAATATTAGCAGCATTACATATAGTACAAGATACCTAGAATAAATTCTTATGAGGCATTTTAGTTGAATAAATTGGAATATATACAAATAAAAAACAAAATCATGTCACTAATTTTTTTTTTCTTCTGAAAAATACATTACATGTAAAACATTCAATAAACATGGAACTGGATATGAAGTCACTATTTTTGCAACGTGCACTACTATTAGTTTCTTTCTCGTGCTCTTTTCCTTTGCAAATGAGTTGTTCAACTAAAATGCCTCGTAAGAATTTATTCCATTAGACTAGTTTGGTATCCACTATTCTTAATAACCAAAATTCTTATGAGGACTAACATTTCAAATCAGGCCCGAATAGGACTATAATTGCCAAAAGGTTTTCTAAATTACCAGCCAAAAAATTACTGGATTTATTTTTGAGCAATAATTACAGGACCAATTTTGCAATTTTTCCTTTTATTTTTCCTTGGTAGAAAGAAGTCAATTTTTGAGGTTAAATAACTAGGAAAAAAGGAATACGATACTACCGACCAGGAAAATTCTTGTCCAAGCCTGGCTTGGCCAAACCCATTCAACCACCAAGCAAGTGTATTGCATTTGCTTTGTGATTGGTCACTCTCCTGGGACTTACATCCAATCCCAAAGCAAGTGTATTACACTTGCCTTGTAGTTACTTTGGGCTCGACCAAACCCGGTGTGGGTAAGAATTTTCCCTACTGACCAAAAGTCATCAATCAGTTATTTGCATCTAACAAATATAATCTTAAATTTAATTAATTAATATATTTCTTTTAATTAATTTTTTTTTTCAAATATTTCATCTGAATTAATTCTTTTCGAGTAAGTGGAAATATATGGAATCGAATAATATGTTTGTAACATAGTGACTAATCCTCAACCGATTTTCCTTTAATTTCTCATTCTTTCCTTTTTACCATATATTTGCATCGACGACCTAATATTGACTTAATTTTTTTTTTTTGGAAAGAAAAAAGGGGGAAAGAAGACTCATTTGTGTAAATTAAGGCACATACACCAGATATTTTTTTTATGAATATGGGAGAATATGTCCTAATTAAGACTCCATAATGAATATTTGCTAAATGAAACAAATACATGTTATATTTTTGTTAATAACTCATTTTTATTGTGAAAATATATCCTCAATCGACTCCAAATCGAATGTATTAAGGGCCGACCCAACAGACCATGCTCGTCTGCATCATAATGGAACCTCCATAAGTTGGTGCATAAGCATGGGCCAAGGCTCCTCTAGGCCCATCAAATGGATTCCCATCTCCACGATCACGTTTGTGAAACGCAATAACTTGATCCGTAGTTTGACATCTTGGGCCTGTGAAAATGTAAAATTAGTTGCATTGTCCCATTCCCAAAGGCCGTAGCCACTGGGCCGATTGCCTTGGAGGGTGTATTGGATAAAAATCTATATTGCAAATCCATTTTTAAAGTTTCTTTTTAACTAATTTTTCCTTTTGTCAGTTTTATTTCTTTCACAAATAAAATAAATGAAAACAATTAAGGAATTACTCTATTTTTGTGAACTTGTAAAGTTTCAACTTTTTCTTTTTTTCCTGTTATGAATACACATATCCGAACTTTGGTCTATAAATAATACATTGTTGGTAGGACTATCAATTGAATCAGTTCTAACCGAAGTTCGATGGCTCAATCCAATTAAAAGTGGTTCGAAGCAAAATATTTGTGAGCTGGGTGAATTGTGACATTATATTAAACCCCATCAATTTATGAGTTGAGCTTAAGCCCAACACGGCTCAACTAAAGTAAAGTTCGAATATATAATTGTTTTAAATATTATGATTAATTATTTATATTGTAGTTATACTTATTAATTACTATTTTTATTTTAGTACAAGTAAACTTTACAAAAAATTATAATGTCAACTCACATATATGTTAGCATATCAATTATGTAATGAAGGACAAAACCCAAAGGAAAAAAGTTTAATCAAAGAATAAAAAAAAATAGACAAAAGGTCAATAAATTGGAGTCGAGACTTTAAAACTCTACTGCATGTTCAAATAGATCAACCTTATCTAAAAAATTGTGGGCAAATAACTCAGTCTTTCAGTTAAATTATTTTTTAATGATATATACTTGTGTATTAAGTAATTATAGTCTATTCATATGTGTTTCAGTAATCTAAATATTTTATATGTCAAGCTATTTTTGCCTATATTAACAAATCCGATATAAGCCCGATTTAAAACCGATACCCGAAAAATTACATGGCCCGAGTTTGAGCCAGATAAATTAGAAAATTTATGAGCCTATAGCTATGAAGCCAGAAAATATTTGAGTTCGAGCTATTTAAAGCTCTCACAAGGCCCGATTGACAGTCCTAATTGCTGGTCTATTAACCACTCAACTTTGACTAATTAATAAATCAAGCATTTTTTTTTTTTTTTTTGTGTTTGTGTTAATAACTTACACTTACCAAGTTAACCTTACCCTAGACAACATATTCATCTAACTCTCTGTGAGGTTGCATAATGGGCATTTTACCTAATGTTTTAAAAATTGGACCGGACCGCACCGGTTCGATTGGTTTAACCGATAACTGGCTGCCAATCTTGTCTGGTTAAACCTTCAAAACCAGCTTTGTAACTCAAATAAAGTCCGAACATATAATTGTTTTAAATATTATGATTAATTATATCCTTATAGCATGTTAGATGTTAATGCATAGAAACTAGTTTTTATCATAATGCTGATCTTTGGCTTTTAGATTTACAACTTATCCCATATTCCAATTGATGTCAAACTATCTGGATTGACGGTTCTCTACCTTGTTTCCATGAACAGGCTAGCCAGGGAGCAATTCTACTTGACATTCTTTCAAAATTCTCTGAAGGTATATGGCCTTTTTATATCTATATTGCGAACGGATTGAACCACTCATGTGTAGTTTGGTATTTGGTCTGCATAAGCTCATATCTTCTATATGTTGATTGGCTTATGTTTTAAGTGTGCCAATCATGAACATTCTTAGTCGAGCATCATGTGTTCTCAATAATCAATATTCTCTGTTCATTTGTATTGTTAGTTGACATTCTCATCCCAAAAGTATTAAATTGATGCCAGCTAATATGGAGTTTCTGCTTTTTTGGAACCTGCATTCTCTTCAATGATAGAAGCTAAAAATGAAGAAATTTCGTCAAGATTGGAGTTGTCTGGTGGAACAAGAATCTACTACACTTTCCAAGATATTTTTGTAAAGAGCTTGGAGGTTAGTGTTATTATTTGAATGTTTCATGCCTGGTGAAATCTTAGACTGTAAATTTTGTTCTAATGTTTTCCAACTCTATAAAATGTGACACCGAATTGGCACAACCCACTTCTCTGTCAACCGATTGTTGACCTAGTGCAGTTAGAATTGAGTTTCAGAGTCAATTTCTCTTTTATTTTGTGTATAAGTCAATACTGCATGCAGATTTTTCCTGCTCTGCAATTCTTTAATGACAATTAGTTGAAAAGACTTGATGTGCTTTCTTTTTTGAGTAGAATATAAGGGTTTAAGGTAGATTAGGTAAGTATAAGCGGAACCATATTAAGCATATACTAGCCTTAAAATGTTGCCATCTTTTCTACTCCTAACTTAGTATGAAGTCATTTAGATTTTGTTTTGCAAGTTTTACTCTTAGATGCTTTTTCTAGATGTTTTCTTGGTGACCTTTGGGCTTCTTGATTTTTTTATAATCAATTAATTTGGATCAAATTATGTTTGATATGGTAGTTTTTTCTTTTATCTGCAGGAAGTAGATCCTTGTGAGGAATTTAACTGATGATGACATCCGCACTGCCATTCAAAATGCAATCGGTCCAAGTCCTCATTGTTTTTGCCAGAAGTAGGTCTTAGCAACAATGAAGAAAACTTCGAATCCTTATGATTTTGGTTTTATGGCCTTCAATTTGACCTGTAGCATGCAAAATAAACATGTAGCTTCCTTTCTGAAGTTCTAATTAGAAGACAAATCGCTTGTTTGTTGGACCCAAGTCTTCAGTGTGCTAGATTCATCTATGATGAGCTAATCAAGGTACTTGCTTGGTACCAACTTTTCTTATTGCATATAGGTGCATTTGGTCTTTGTAGACATTGACGTTGTTGTATTTAGATGAGCCATCACAGTATGGTAAATGAGCTCCAAAGGTTTCCAGTCTTTAGAAATCGAATGGATGAGGTCATAGACTTTTATTTTGCGAGAAGGTCTAGAGCCATCAGAGACGATGATAGGAGATATTGTTGAAATGAAGGTAGCGTGCATCATAAGTTTCACTGATGGTTATATCATTCTGCTTAACCAAAACATAGAATTTGTGACAAGCTTGGTACGTAGTTTACATGCCTAGTACGGGACAATGTATTGTCAGTGGCTCTTTATCACACTAATGGTGGTTAATCCATATGTGCACTATTGCCATGTCCATGAGCAACATTTTTCAGGAATTGTATCATATTGCCTATCTTGCCTTTTGCTAACTTTATGCACATTTTTGTTCTTAAATCATCAAAAATCACTTGATCTTTTTCATGAGAATAATGCTTCCCCACATTATACTTCTTCTGATAGAATTTATTCTTAGGACTAAATTGCTATACTAATAACAAAGTTTTGTCAGATCTTTTTGTATACATAGGCACCCTTTGGTGCCTTTTCTATTTCTTCTTTGAAAAAAATAAATATAAAATGCTAACTTGTACCTTAAAAGAGAGAAAAGGAGAAAAAAAAGACAGACAAAATGTTCATATCATCAATAAGAGCACCTAATAGTATGCACTAGTCAGTTTAAACAAGCAGCAAATGTGCAATATTATATTTTGTCATTGTTTTCTATAGTAAATCTTCTGCTAGTCCTCTGCATGCTCAAATTATTGTGAATTGAGTTGAGTATTACTGGGTATTTAGTTATCATCATGAGACAATGTGCTTTGTTTACTTTAGCATATGTTATATAAAAAAAATTATAGGTTGCTATAATCTGATATTCTATTCTTAGATGGAATACATAAACACTTGACTTCACACCCGAATTTCCTTGGTGGGTGTAAAGCTGTAGAGATGGCTTTACAACAGGTCAAGTCATCAGGATTTCAAGGTAGAAGGTAGATACACTATCCTGTACTGAGTAAGTCATATGTCTGTTTACAAGGATCTATTTGATCACTCTTCCATTTCAATTGTCAATCAGGATTCGGGAGATTAAGATAAAGCACCAAACTCAGAGAGAAGTAAAAAATCTCAGGCTACACTTGCCCGACAAGTGAATATAATTGTTCCAGAGCAAATAAGTTGTCTATTTTTTTTTTTGTTATTCCAATTGACTAAATTCTTTGTTGCTGCTCTTTCCCTGGCAAAAAGGGTGTTCGACCTGTTGCAGATGTTGATAAAACTGTGCCAGCAGGTAATTTTACTCGACTTATAATGGTGGTGGACTTAATTTTATGCAACAATTGATATTTAGTTTAGCAAGGAATAATATAATGCACTTTTTTTGTGTTCTTGTAGAAAATGTTAGGACAAACCTAAACTGTCAAATACTATTGTTTATTTTTTTGAGAATGAATTCTGAAAGAACCATAACTTACTACAAATGATATTACTTTTTTTGCTCCCTTTAGATCTAACTAGCCTATTCCCGTGCTATGCACAAATCTAAATAATTTATTTCATTTTACATTAAAATAAATTATAATGTGTTATGATCACTGCAATTTTCGTGCTTGTGAAAATTACAACTTGAATATTTTTTTACCGTGCAATATATGTTTGTAAAGTATAATTTAATTAAAACTAATCTAATCCAAGGTGGTTGGGCCAAGTGGTAGTGACTTGCGACCCCCAGAGGCGAGACTTAAGTTCGAATCCTACTGGAGACACCACACTGGAGAGGGCCTATACCCTTTGCACTCTTCGGTCCGAACTGTAAATACACAGTCTAATTGATCAAAAAAAAAAAAATTAAAACTAATCTTTCATATTGTATTTAAGATAAGATAAGTTGTGGACATGAGTCCACAAACAACTTTAAAAAACTAAAAAATTAAGAAAGAACAATATTTTATTTATGATGTTGTTATATATATATATTTTATTTGACAGCCAAAAATAATTAGGGCTTTTACTTTAGAATCTAAAAAATTAAAGAAAATACATTAAATTGCTAATCAATCAATCATTAAGTATGAAGTATCTACACAATTGAAAAAATGACTAATATTTAAAAAATATATATTCCATGAAATGTGAGAAAATGCAAAATTGTTTACTTACAGAACTATGACTTATTGAACATTACAAATACTTAACATTCAAGAAATTAAATTTTGTTGATATTCAAAAGCATATAAAACTATCACCAAGTTATAAATGCATATATATTTACAAAGTTGTTGTTCTAATCAATAAAATATTTAAAATTTGATCTTAAATATTCTAAGTCATATATTTTCGATATAATAAGAAGTCCTTCTAAACTTAAAAAATTCTTTATTTTTTCCTACCCCATATACTAATGCCCTATCAATTCTACACTCTTCTAAAATATTCAACATGAACAGTAAAATTAGAATTTTATATGTAGAAAAAAATATCCAAACGCGGAGTAATTTTATTTAATCAACAATCTATTAATAATTTTTATAATAAACAAATTAAAACAAAATAAATAAACAAATCTCATCATTATTTTTAATACATAAGGCCAACTTTTTAATAAACAGAGAAATTCAAAGGTAATTAGTTGAACTTGATATTCTAAAATTGAGTTTTTAACCTCCAACAGTTGTTCAATCTCAATTGTATGATTTTGGTGACTGTGAATGTTAAATTTTCTTGGCTATGATAACACTCCATATGCTCTTCCTTTCATGTTATTCAAATGTTTTCATTTCAGAGATTCGGAATTCCTGATTAAAAGAAAAAGGAAAACATTTGTGAATATAATAAACGAATTAAAATCCATAAAAAATGCATGCGATGTATATATAAGAGGATTTGAATGAAAAGAAAAATTAAACATGGTTATGGAAACGAAATAGAGAAGGAATAACCTCCAACAGTTGTTCAATCTCGATTGTATGATTTTGGTGATTGTGAGTGTTAAATTATCTTGGCTATGATAACGCTCCATTTACTCTTCCTTTCATGATATTCAAATGTTTTTATTTCAGAGATTCGAAGTTCCTGAAAAAAAAAAAGAAAAAAAAGGAAAACGTTTGTGAATATAATAAACGAATTAAAATCCATAAAGAATGCATGCGATGTATATATAAGAGGATTTGAATGAAAAGAAAAATTAAACATGGTTATGGAAACGAAATAGAGAAGGAATAACCTCCAACAGTTGTTCAATCTCGATTGTATGATTTTGGTGATTGTGAATGTTAAATATTTTTGGCTGTGTTAACACTTTATATGCTCTTCCTTTCATGTTATTCAAATGTTTTCATTTCAGATATTCGGAGTTTCTGAAGAAAAAAAAGGAAAACATTTGTGATAATAAACGAATTAAAATCATAAAGAATGCATGCGATGTATATATAAGAGGATTTGAATGAAAAGAAAAATTAAACATGGTTATGGAAACGAAATAGAGAAGGAAATAGAGAAGAAAACACAATGAACAAAACTTTGGCTTCATGTCTTATAATATATTGAGATCAAATTTGAATGCAATTAACTACCTTATTCATTATATTTGGCAAATTATGATTTTATGGCTTGATTCTTGGAATTTTCAATTTGTGGTTTTATTGGCATTAAACGTGTCATCTAGAATTAAAATCCATAAAGAATGCATGCGATGTATATATAAGAGAATTTGAATGAAAGAAAAATTAAACATGGTTATGGAAATGAAATAGAGAAGGAATAACCTCCAACAGTTGTTCAATCTGGATTGTATGATTTTGGTGATTGTGAGTGTTAATTTTTTTTGGCTGTGATAACACTTTATATGCTCTTCCTTTCATGTTATTCAAATGTTTTTATTTCAGAGATTCGGAGTTCCTGAAAAAAAAAAAAAAAACATTTGTGATAATAAACGAATTAAAATCATAAAGAATGCATGCGATGTATATATACGAGGATTTGAATGAGAAGAAAAATTAAACATGGTTATGGAAACGAAGTAGAGAAGGAAATAGAGAAGAAAACATAATGAACAAAATTTTGGCTTCATGTCTTATAATATATTGAGAACAAATTTGAATGCAATTAACTACCTTATTCATTATATTTGGCAAATTATGATTTAATGGCTTGATTCTTGGAATTTTCAATTTGTGGTTTTATTGACATTAAACATGTCATTTAGTTAGGGAATTAATTTATTTATTGCCTATTATATTGTGAATAACTATGTTAGTATTTATGAGAAAATTGTAACTTAACAAATCTAATTAATTATTTGAAATAAAAATAATTCTAAATTCTAAGAATTGAGGATTGAATCAAAATTTTACAATTGAAGTCAAAAGACCATTCTCCTATATATAAATATAAGATAAGATATAAAATATTTGGAGTTATAAGATATTTTTCAGACATCTTTATATTCAAAATAATAATTAAAAATTAGTAATATCAAAATCATTTTACCATACAAATATATAACTTCGACAAAAGTAATTCAATTTTATAATAAAAGAAAAAAACAAATACATTAGTATTTGACTCATTAAACTCAAATAGTTGGTCTATCTCGCATTTTTAAAAATATTTTCATGTTTGAGAAAAGCTTAGACAAACAAAAATTTTCAAAATTGCTCTCCAAAAAGTCAAACAAACCACAATTTTAATATTTATGAAAAAACCTATAAAAAAATTCCTTAATTTGACATAAAATAACATTTATCTTATACAACTAATATCACGTAAAAAAATATATCATAATTTAATATAAAGTATTACACATCGTAAATATATATTTTAAGCTCTTTCAAAAAAAAAAACTTACAAATATTTTATTTTTTAAACCAATAAATAACATTATATTATATAAATCGAGATTTAATGAGGTATGTAAATTGTGCAGCCCTATTACCTTTCCTATTACCTTCTCCATTGCGCGGCCCTTCTTTTTCTTCACATAGCAATCATTAAAAACTAAATTGTGTGTTGAGAGATAAATTTCCAAAGTCGGCCACGGGGCTTCTTCAATCTGTCTCCAATCGAGTCTTCTCTCGTCAGATTTCAGGTAATTTTTAATTTTTTTTAGAATATAGAGGTTTTATCGTTTATTCTTTCTTTCACCTAGTAACGAATTTACATGCTCTAATTTTGAAATAATGAAATTTTGGGTTAAGCATAAAATTAGTTGATTTAAATAACTTTGTGGAATATTGCTTTAAATTTCAGTTTTACTATTTCAAGGTATTTGTGAGCATTGAATTATATGTCTTTACAGTAAGGCTTTCTGAAACTTTTTTTTAGTGCTCGAGGAAATAAAGCATCCTGCAAACCAGCCATGCTCTAAACTTGGTAAATATTTGAATTTGAATGCCTTTTTGAGGTTGTACCCTGTAGTTTATTAAATACTTGGTAAATATTTGGATGTCATATGGTCACCTCTTTGAAATGTTTCTGGATTGTCTTTACGTGCTTCAATTTTTTAAGGACACCAGATTTAAGGTTTTAAAATAACTAGCAAATTTGAAGATCGATTATTGGATTGAAGATGCTTTTTAAAAGTCAGGTTGTTAACAACTTTGTTTGCCCAAACTAATGTTGCTAGTTTAAGATGTTCGTTTTTTTATAGAGTTTGATTTTGATTTTCCATTATCTATCTGCAATTTTGTAGGTATGTTTGGATAGATTTTGGCATAAGAGTTAGAGTTTATGAGTTTCATCATTTTACTTGATTATATGGATATTTTTGGACTCTTAAATTATTATATTCCTTCAATACATCTCATATTTTCTCGAATTACATAGTTGGAAAATAAGCAAACATGGAAGCCATTAGCTCCCAATGTCATCTCCCGGAGGATCTTATAACTGAGATCTTATTGAGGTTGCCTATGAAATCACTGTTGAAATTCATCTGTTTGCAAGCAATGGCATGCTATCATCAAAAGCCCAAGTTTCATGAGCAGGCATTTCCGTCATGAAAGCAACTGTACCCGTCTTCTTGTTTATGGGCACTGGCGTGTGTCTGGAAATGATCGAGTTAGTCGGATAGTTGCTTTTGAGTTGTTTAAAGATGAGACACTAGAAAGATACGAAGAGCTAGATAATCTAAAACTGCCTGTGTCAATTGATGAAATTTATGGTCCTTGCAATGGCGTATTTTGTGTGCTTAGTCTTGGCTTAAAACTAGCTCTGTGGAACCCAGCAACCAGAAGAATGAGGCCACTTCCTTCTCCTTCAAAAGAATATGCGGTTGACGAAATCGGTTTTGGTGTAGACTTTTTGACTAATGAATTCAAGATAGTTTTAATTCAAGGTGACCGCTGTACTTATGGTCATCTAGATCCTAATTATGTCGTATATACATCAAGTAACGATTCTTGGAAATGGTATAAAGATGAAGCCCTTCTTGATCGCGACTCTTGCTTGTTCAGAACTCGATTTCGCACTATATTCCTGAATGGATTTTGTTATTGGAAGAAATACAACATGAAGACCTTTAATACTATTATCCTTGCATTTGATATGCATAATGAATTCTTCCAAGAAATCGAGATGCCGGGAATTGTCGAATCTAGAAGGGAGATAATGCTTGATTTATATAATGACTCTCTAGCCTTGTTCTCTTATGATGAGAGGGCCTATGATGTGACGGCTTATGACAAACATATTGACATACGGGTGATGAAGGAAAAAGGTTGTTGGACTAAATTATTGACTTGTATTGTACCTTTCAAATCATTTTACCCATTGGATTTTGGTTTGGTAAAAAAGTTTTTCTATCAGCCGGTGATGAGACTAGGGAGCCAATAGTTTATGATCCTGATTCGCATAAGACGACAAATCTTAGGGTTGGGAAGAGAGAAATTGCTCTGGCTATGTGGCCCTTTCAGTACAAAGAAAGTTTTGTTTCAGTTGCCGGAAATGGAATTCCAGATTATGACTTTCAATCCGATGTTATCCGGAAATTTCTTTCTTGTAGATGGTGTTGTGAACCAGAATTAGACTAGCTTGATGACTTACTTATATTTGCATATCAAGTCATGTTGTGGATGGACACTCTCAGCAGCAGCAGCAGCAGAGATCAAACAAGTCGACATGTCATGTGTGCTCTTTCTTTTTTTCTGAAAGGAATGTATGCTCTTTTGGAAAATGACTAAATGTTAGCAGTCAGCGTGTAGCAATACTATTATCTATATTTTGTTATAGTACTATATCACTTTTTTTTGTTTGTGCAGGCTAATTCATATGATTTTGCTATCGTTGAACGGGTCAAGTCAAATATCTATTAAAAAAAGGTCCAAACCTGCAGGTTTTGTTAATTCTACTAGGTGATATTCTAAGTTTAGTTCACGGAGTATCGTTGATACTGGAAGTAAACTAGGCTTCAATATGATACGCATGCTTACTATTATGTATTGCGAAACAAATTATGTTGAACGTGAGCAAATTTGGAAAATTCTTACATAAACCAGGTCTATAAGTTTACTCATAGACCTTGTGGTCTAGATTTTGCCACCTCATTTAAGATTTTAAAAAATTAAATATTATTAAATTTAACTAAGGGTGAGTTTGGCCTAGCGATACGAGAAGCAATTATAGAAGAATTAATTTTAGTACAATTGATTTTGGTAATAATTGATTATAATAAAAATTAATTATAGAATAATTGCTTTTGTATAATAGCTTTTGCAAAAGTAACACTTTAGTAGCTTCTAAAATATGTTGATTTTTTGCTTCTCGAGATCCCAAAAGTGATTATCATCTTGGGGGCCAAACACTATGAAAATCACAATTGAGCAGAAGTTATTTTTATAATCGGGGCCAAACACTTCAAAAATCACAATAGAGATCTATAAGTGATTTTAAGTGCTCCAACCGCTAGGCCAAACTCACCCTAAATAACCTAAACATACTAAACCAGAGTTAAAAGAGAAAACAAAAGATAAAGCGGGAGATTAAAGATGAGGAACACTAATTTTTTTTAGCGGGAATTTGTTCTTCTCTCTTACAATTAAACTAAAAATATCTCATAATCTCTTACAATTTTGGAATATTAATTTTTTTCCAATATTTTTGTTTTCAACTTGGGATACTTCTATCATCACACGGAGAATGTAAGGTAATTTTCAATCAAACTGAATCACTCTTTGTTACATTTGGAACATGAAAATGAGAAATGGCCTCTATAATGTGTTAATTTGCTAGCTTTGTTAGAGAGATTCAAAGTGCATATCATCTGTTTGATAAAATGCCACAATAATAAATAATATATATATATATATATATATATATATATATATATATATATATATATATATATATATGAATAAATGTAACTATTGTCATGCCATCTCCACTGTCTTGTTTTTGTTGTTGTATTAATCCCTTTAATCCGTTTAAAGTTTCTTGTTTTTGTTGTTTGTATTTTGGATTGTCATCCCAATATGTGTTTGACATGTGTAGGAACACCTAAATAGTGATGATGATTGTGCAAAAGCAGAGATTTTGATTTTTCAATAGGATTAGTTACATCTCTATTGTAATTAAATATAGAGATATTATTTTGAATTGTAAATTGGATATATAATGTTAATAGAGTGCAACATTTATATTAGCACCTCTTCAGTACTTATCTAATTCTCTTAAATTATTTTTCGGGATTTTTATTAGTTTGTTTCTCTACAAGCATATCTTCAGTATATAATCCTTTTAAATTATTTTTATGAATTTTTATTAGGAGGTTTCTCTATAAAAGTCATTGCATTAGGTTATATATTTTAATTACAAATTTTTTTAATTTTAATGTTAATTTAACGTGTAAAGAAAGAGAATCATGAAAATTTGCTTAAAAAAAATATGCCAAGGTTTTGATGGGACCCACAAAGTGATGTTTTATTTTTCCTTAACTCTAGTTTAGAATGGTTAGGTTGATCTAGTTAAATTTAATAATTTTAAGTTTTTCTTAAATCTTAAATGAGGTGGCAAAACCTAGATCACAAGGTCTATAAGTAAGTTTATAGACCTGATCTATGTAAGAATTATCCGTATCTTATAAGTATAATATTTTCTTAATCTTAATTTGCAGAGACTTCTTTTATCATAAACAATTGTTACTTATAGTGTTGTTATTGTTTTATAGTAACTAGAAAAGTGCACGTGCTTTGCATGTGATTAACCAATTTCTTTTAATCAAATTAGAAAATTGCACGTGCTTTGCACATGATTAACTAATTTCTTTTAATCAAATTAGAAAAAAAATGTTTTAAATACACACGGTACTTCACGCTCAAACTTAATTAATATTCTTCATAAATAAATACGATATAAATCAAAGTAAATATGTCAAGATACTTGCTAGTTACAAATTTGTAAATGCATGTTATAGTGTAGAGATTATAGTAAAGATGTTACAATATATATGTATATTGATTTCCTTCGTATTTTTTTTTTTCTCAGTAAATATGGAAAACTATTCTGATATACAAGAAATTCACGAGGAAACACAAAAGGAGTTCACTGCTGTCGCGACTGATAAAATGATCATTAACGAAGAAGTCCGGTTGCCTAACAACAGGCCTAGAAAATACGACTTGTCGGACGTGGAATACGGTCGTAGCTCCTACCACCACGGTGGCCAGTCCAAGGTTAATTTTGTTCTTTTATATTTACTAGAAAAGTGCACGTGCTTTGCACGTGATTAACCAATTTCTTTTAATCAAATTAGAAAATTGCACGTGCTTTGCACATGATTAACTAATTTCTTTTAATCAAATTAGAAAAGTGCACATGCTTTGTACGTGATTAACTAATTTATTATGTTAGTTACGTTGACTCATATCATCATTTTTAATCATACTATGGTCAAAATGACATACCACATAATTTCTTTGATTAAATCGCTTTAATTATTACTATGTTGCCAAAAATTTAAAGTTGTTATCGTAAATATCTAAAACTAACCCTTAAATATAAAAAATGAACTATAATTACTAAGTATTTCTGATCTTGGTAGGAGATTGTAGAAGGGTCCAGAGATTAAATCTCAACCCTTAGATCAAGTTAATCACAACCTTCCATTTGAGAAGGTGGGACTATAAATAGGTGCACCTTGTTCATTTGTAACCATCAAGTTTCAAGCAATGCAAAGCATACTTAAAGTTCTCTCAAGTTTTCTTACTTTCTTCCACTTTCACACTTTATCCTACAAGAAAATTAGGCTGACTTAGCCAATTCCGCAAGGGGCGGTAAAAGAGCGCAAGGGGCGACAATGCTAGGTACCGCACGACACTTAAAAGAACAAGTTCGTGACAGTAAGCTGCGTGAAAAAGTGCAGCAAATCCATGTTTCCCTTATCGTGAAAAAGTGCAGCAAATCCATGTTTCCCTTCATTTGTATGGCTGCTGTGAAGTATTGACGGGCACTTACTAAGGGGAAGGCACAAATGCCATGATTTTTGTATTCGTGGTTCCACATGTCTCTTCTGATATCATGGAAGGTGTAACCGTAGGCCATATTAGCTCCAAATCTGGCCTCAATGCATTAAACTGCGCGCATGCATTAAATTAATTAATTAAGAAGAACTGAACCAAATTAATTAATTAAAAATATATATTGTAGTGTATAATTGATCTCTAAAAAAAACTTATATATAATTAAAAATCCAAAAAGTAGTATTTGTTAATTAATTACTCCTAGTATTAGTATGTATATAATAATAATAATTATTATATTAAGAAAAATTATAAAGCAACTGATCATGAAATTTAGAAAGAATTACTTACTACTGGATTAAGATCTATAGGCGGCGAAGGAGGAGGACGGTATGTGAGTGAGTGTCCAGAACTAGTGGCTGGCCATAACCCATGCAGAGTGAAATCCATGGGCGCATATGGAAGACATTGTGTAATCTCACAGAAAGTAGGAACCCAAGTCAAAGTGAGTTGCATGTGGTGATAATTCATTTGATTATAACTATGAGCCGCATGCGCCGGAGGAATATGATTAATATTATTATTATTATTTGGGAGCTGGGCCAGGAGAAAAATAAGTACGCTGATCGTGAAAATGCAAATAAATGGTGAAAGTAGTATAATAGCCACTGCAGAAGTTGTGAAAAAATGTGGAACAAAGGACACCTATATATATATATACATACAAGAAGAGAAGATCATGAAATCTCCTGATACTGACATATTCTACGTATAGAAGCCACATGCAAGTACTCTTCATAAGTTAATCTTGAGCTTCATTTTAACATGGAGTATAATAATACTACATGTTAAAGGATGATGAGACAAAAAAGATGGTGAGGTGTGGAAGTTAAAGGGCTGCACAATGTATAGATCCATTTTTTTTTTGGGGAAGAAAATATTAATTAATGTTAATTACAATGATCTATAAATATAATGGATCATAACCAATGGTTTGACTCGATTTATGTGAGAATTTAAGCAACTCTCTTAATCATAAAAAAGAAATCGGACAACTAAAAGTATTGAGAAGAGAAGATGCTCGCTCATCAATACTTGATACAATGTGTGTGTTGATTTATACTCCCACACTGAGAAATGAAAAGAATTATCAGGTTGCACTCTCTTCCTATGAACAATTTTCAAGAGGGATTAATTGTAATTTGTATAGCAGTTTCGACAATACGAAGAATCTCAGTGTCGCCTCTGAAATACGAGGACAAACTTGAGCTCATCCATGGGCTGCAAAGAGTATTTTAAAGCTGGAGGAACCTTAAAGTTCACAATATGCAAATCACATGGTAAAGAATGAATAGCCAAATGGATCAATTGACCAAGAATTTTTAGGAATAACCCCAACAGTTTCATTTAGCCATATGTTTCCTTCTGTTATTTGAGGAAAAATATATAATTGTTTGACCGCATAACGGCATCTCCAATCCTAAGCCATCAAAGTGGGTAATCAAATACTCATTTGAGGACTGTTACAGTGTTTTTGGGCCCTTGTAAATGTTTTTTATTCCAATGCACAACCATCAAAATGGAACATCAATTTTTTTCATTATTTAAAATTAAGTCAAATTGATACTAAAACAAAATTAAACCCATTTAAAAATGCAATCAAATATAAAAACGAGACTAAAGTATATATTACAAATATTATATCTTGCTAACTTTTTATATTATATCATATGATAAAATTTAAAAATGCCACATGTAGCTTTGAATTCAAATATCAAGGTATATGATCAGATTTCTTATAAGATAGATAAGATTTTTCAATGCCACATGTCGATTTTTAAGCAGCCATCAAGATATAATTTTTTATCTTTTCTTCTTCTGCCTCTCTTTTCGATTTAAGATTTGAATCTTTGTAACTTTTTTTTTTCCTTTTCGTTTTAATTTTTTGTATATTTTTTTTATATCTAGATCTGTAATTGCAAGTGTAATTTTTTTGTTGAAAGTGATGTTTAATTTATACAAAAAATTTACAACGGATCTTTTTCATAAAAAAATGTTACCGTTGTTCAGTCTCAAATAGCCATTGGAGTGTGAAAAGTTTCCTACCAAAATTTGGGGTCAAGAAGAATTGGCCCTATCTTTGATGGCAAGAGGTTATTGACATCATTTTGATGGTTGAAATAGGGCCTCCATTGGAGCTCACCTTTTCTGATTTCAATCCCCAAATTGAAAGTTGATGAGTTTGATGACCCATATAGGGTCTCCATTGGAGATGCCCTAAGTTAATAGATCAAATGGTACATATAAGCACGCAAACATATAGGCCATTAAGAGTCAGCATATTAATGCCTAGATGTAAATAACTAGAACAAATTTGCTGGAAAATGCTTACATAGATCATGTCTATAAGTTTAGTGGTAGACCTTGTGGTCTAGATTTTGTCACATCATTTATAATTACTTAAAATTCAATTATTAGATTTAATTAACCCAACTAGATTAAACTAGAGTTATATAGAAATAAATAATTAAGTGTGATCCATTTTTTTAATTGTCATAAAATTAATATTAATTAGAATTTAAAACACCCTTAACTGTATAATTAACCAAGAATTTTAATAGGGTTCAATTATAGAAACAAAACGTACTCTTGAAGAGTTTTGAAGTTTCTCCTAGAAACAAAACCTAACGAGTATAATATTGAAAATTTATTTCTGTTAATAAAACCGTTTTTGCATTTTTGTTAAATAAATAACTTTGAGGTAAGGGGTAACTTTAAGGTCTACTTCAAAATCTGTTCTTCCACTTCTAAAGTAAGGCTTTACCATAACCGTATATTTAAGTTTTGTGTGAAAAACCAAGAAATTTTAATATTAATTAAACCAAGGAAAAACCAAGGAATTTTAAATTCTAATTAATATTAATTTTATGATGATTAAAAATGGCTCACACTTAATTATTTATTTCTATTTAAATTTAATTTAATCTAGTTGGGTTAGTTAAATATAATAATTGAATTTTAAATAATTATAAATGATGTGGCAAAATCTTGACCACAAGGTCTACCACTAAGCTTATAGACCTGGTCTATGTAAGTATTTTCCCCTAACATAAATGCTCAAAAAGGCTTGGACGGACCTGCATTAGTTGATTGCTACAGATTGCATGGACCATACAAATGAAAGATTGTAACCACAAAGTTGTAAGTTGAAATGAAAGATTGTAACCACAAAGTTGTAAGTTGTAACAGGTCCGTCTAACATGTAAAGTGTCTCAGGCCGAGTTAGGCGGGTCAAATACAAAATATGGGCCATCGGTTGTCACTTGTTAGTTCATATATAGCCCAAAACTAGGGCAGTCAATGGGTCGGATTCTGGTCGGATCAGGCTCGTCCAGATCCGGCTTCATTTATATCGGATCGAATTCTGTCGGACTCGGATCTTGTTCGGATTGTGCTCGGATCTAGATTTTTTGAATCCAACGGATCTTGGTCGGATTTAGCCGGATATCGGATATTTTTCGGATCCAATAAATTTATATTTAAAAATTTAAATTAATATTTTTTTCCTAAAACAAGTTTATTATCTTTTCAATTTTATTTAATTTTAGCTCACATTTTCAAAGTTTCTTTACTATATTCAAATTTGTAGAATGAATATATTGGTTTAAATAAATATTTATAAACGAATTATAAATTACTATCTTCTTAAATTGACGTTGAAATATTATTAATGATATTTATTTTTATAATTCATTTTGTATATATATCTTTCTGTTTATTTGTTGTCGGATACGGATCTTTAATGGATCGGATCGACCTAAATCCATATTCGCTCCATGAGTTTCGGATTTCGGATCTTTATAATCGGATCATGTCCATCAAATCTCTAATCGGACAATTATCCTAATAAATCGGATCGAATTCGGACGGATCCGGATTGAAATCCGCCCCATTGACAGCCCTACCCAAAACTAGTGGGCTCGTTTCGGTACCTTTTTATTTTGAGGGAAGGCTCGTTTCGGTACTTGTTGTGAAGTTCTATTTCTATTTTTTATATATAATATATAATTTTTTTCCTGCCACCTCTCCTCTCCTCTTTTATTTTCTATAGGTTCTCTTCAACAATTTTACCTACACATAAATTGACACTATACATTTATAGTCACATGTTATTAACTATAAAAAAAAGTCACTCTTCTTTTTTTGGTCGAAATAAAAAAGTTATATACTCAAAGGCCACTCGATTCTACTTCAAATTTACTTCACTTTCTATGCTAAAAATATAGGTATAGGATGAAAGTCAAATTAAACTCAATTTTTTTTTTCTTTTCTTTAGGGTACATGAAAACCTTAACTTCAAAGAAAAAATTTCACATGCACGAAATGAGGATGTGGATGAGATTTCCATTTTCGAGAACGAATATAAAGAAGCAGAAAGATTGGCCAAATAGAAATATCAAGAATTTTTCAAAATAAGTCGAAGACTTTCAATAAATAATTGACAGAAACATATCGCATAACGAAATTTAATCAAAGTTTAATAAAGAGAGAATTTTACTTTTGATACCATAACTCAACCTACTTTAGGGATTTGATACCACAACTTTTTCTCCCGACACATTTGATACCATAACTCAAATCAACTTGACACATTTGATACTTCCGTCAAATTGGAAACGGAATGGTCACGTGATTGTCACGTGGCCGTTAAAACTTTGCACATTTGATACCATAACTTATGTTGACTGATAATTTTACCACATAACATTTCAGGTTACCAAAAAAGCCCCACATCTCTAAATTTAGTGACGATTTTAGTCCACATTGTTGCAAAATTTTTAAATTGACTCAAATAAGATCACATGCTGACCAATTTAGAACTTTACACATTTGATACCATTACTTATGTTGACTGATAATTTTACCCCATAACATTTCAGGTTACCAAAAAAGCCCCACATCTCCAAATTTAGTGACGATTTTAGTCCACATTGTTGCCGAATTTCCAAATTGACTCGAATAAGACCACGTGCTGACCAATTTAGAAAATTTTACTTATTTTATTTAAATAACTAATTTAATTTATAAACAATATTAATAAATTAAATAATACATTAACATAACTATCACCAAAATAAAGAAAACATATTCTTTTTAAAAATAAAATTTATATAATAGAATTAATCTATTTAATATTTATTAAAATAATTAATTATATAATTAAAAACTATTTAATATTTATTAAAATATTAAATAATAAATAATTATAATTTAATAAAAAATCCCCACCCCACCCCACCGAACCCAACCCACCCCTCACCCTACCCCCAGATTCCCAGGCCGCCGCCGGCCTGGGTCTTCTGTCCCAGGCCGGCAGTGGCCTGGGATCGAAGAACCCAGGCCGGCGGTGGCCTGGGATAGAAGACCCAGGCCACCGGCGGCCTGGGAATCGGGGGGTAGGGGAAGGCTGGGGAGGTGGTGGGTGGGGTGGGGATTTTTTTTTTTAAATTAAAATTATTTATTATTTAATATTTTAATAAATATTAAATAGTTTTAAATTATATAATTTATTATTTTAATAAATATTAAATATATTAATTCTATTATATAAATTTAATATTTAAAAAGAATATATTTTCTTAATTTTGGTATGTTAATGTATTATTTAATTTATTAATATTGTTTATAAATCAAATTAGTTATTTAAATAAAATAAGTAACATTTTCTAAATTGGTCAGCATGTGGTCTTATTCGAGTCAATTTGGAAATTTGGCAACAATGTGGACTAAAATCGTCACTAAATTTGGAGATGTGGGGCTTTTTTGGTAACCTGAAATGTTATGGGGTAAAATTATCAGTCAACATAAGTAATGGTATCAAATGTGTAAAGTTCTAAATGGGTCAGCACGTGGTCTTATTCGAGTCAATTTGGAAATTTTGCAACAATGTGGACTAAAATCGTCACTAAATTTGGAGATGTGGGGCTTTTTTGGTAACCTGAAATGTTATGGGGTAAAATTATCAGTCAACATAAGTTATGGTATCAAATGTGCAAAGTTTTAACGGCCACGTGAAAATCACGTGACAATTCTGTTTCCAATTTGACGGAAGTATCAAATGTGTCGAGTTGATTTGAGTTATGGTATCAAATGTGTCGAGAAAAAAAATTGTGGTATCAAATCCCTAAAGTAGGTTGAGTTATGGTATCAAAAGTGAAATTCTCTCGTTTAATAAAAGATACATGACAAATATTAAAAAGAATTTTATTGCATGTTCTCTGGTGCTAAAATCTGCTTAATAAAATAGTGAAATTGGTTGCAGTCATATCTAAATGATCATGATATTTTATTTTTCTAATTAATTTTTTTTATTTGGCAAACAAGAACCCTTTTATTAATCAGAAATTGTAATTATAATATGTTGTTCTAATAAAAGTTTAAGTCAACAGTAAATTAAAAATAAAGAAGACAACGTTCAAACAACAATTACAGCGGTTACACTAATCGAACAAGATCTTCATATTTGCACTTCCTTTATTTCTTTAACTAATAAAAATATCAGCACACTTTAGTGAAATGCCTATGAAGTAGCAGTGAATTTAAGCTAGCTAATTTATCCTGGATCAAATTCAGGACCTCACCTACGAACGAGAAGTTTACGGATGACTTCAGATTGAATATCATGATCTGGAATTTCACCTGCCTCGATTGAAACAAGACTCTTTTTGTAATAGACAGGCCATACTTTCCAAGGACGAAAATTTTCTCTTTTTTTTATCTATGACATTTCTTGTGTTGTGTAAGTCTGGATCATACAGCACTAGCTTCATAATTCCGTTAGCACCAGTTGATACAAAAAATTGTTTACCCTTCCAAAATCCCAGTGGATAATATATCCGGAAAGGTAGAACACAAGTCAACAAATTAATCCAACACCCTTTTTCCTTCATCACCCATTTGTCAATACGATTGTCAAAAGCATTTATGTCATAAGGGCATCTCCAGTGATGCCCGCAACCCAAGTCCAGGTTCTCCTCACTCAGTCCAACTTCTCCTCATATTTCAAGTTCAGCTTCCCATTTTTTTTTCATAGGTCATCTAAAATGATTCAATCTATCAATTCCATTTAATTCTAATTCTCATTTTCTCCACTCTCACTTAATAATAATAATAGTAGCAATAATAATACTAATAAAAATTAAACAATAATAAATAAATAAATAAATAATAAAAAAACAATAAGATATAATTGTTAAGGTTATATCGTTTTTAATTTAACGAATCATATGTAAGGTTCATTATGTTCATTTAAGGCTTCATTTTTATTAATTAAATTAAATGTGAGTTTCTAATAATTAACTTTTAAAAGGATTTTAAAATTGGTGCACAATAATACAACAATTAAATACTTGATTGACATGATTTGGAAATAATAAAAATAATTTAATATTGACATTAAATTTTCCAAAATAATACACAAATTTAAGGATTTTTTTTAAATTAAAACAAAATAAATTAAGTTTGATTTTATTAAATAAGAGTTACATTTTTATACTAAAATTAACTTTTTAAAAATAGTACACAAATTATATAAAACTAAGATTAAATAAGATTTACATTTTATTTAATAAGATATTTTAAAGATTTTTTTTTTGAATTAAAAGGATTTTTAATTAAAAAAGAAAAAAGAAACAAAAATAAAAAAAGAAAAAAAATGAAAATGGGCTGGGCTTGAACGACTTCAAGCGGTGAGCCAATGGAAGGTTGGATTGGCTCACCGCTTGAAGAGGTGGGTAACAAGATTGAAGGCAATATCACATTTACCTCTTTTATTTTTTTAATTTTTATGATTTTTTCACCCCTTTAATTTCCAATCCAACTTCCCCCTTGTACATAGGAGATACCCTAAGAAAACGTACAATTGAGTCATTATATATGCCAAGATCTCCATACGGTTTTGATCTGACAATTTATGGCATCTCGATATCTTGGAAGACTTCACTATGCATGTCAAACGCAAGAATAACAGAGCTAAATGTCTTCACCGAATACTTCTTCCAATAATAAAATCCATTCAAGAAAGTAGTGCCACATTCAGATTTAGACTCGTTAGAGTGATCATCAAGATGGACATCATCTTCATAATATTTCCAAGAATCACTACTCGATGTATAGACAACGTAATAAGGTTCTAGGCGACACACGCCACAACCACCGAAAATCAAAACTACCTTGAGTTCATCGGTTAAAGGGTCTATACCAAGACCGATTTCATCAATAATACGAAAGTACTCTTCTGAAGGAGTCGGGAGTTGCCTCATTCTTCTGGTTGCTGGGTTCCACAGAGCTAGTTTGAAAGACGTACTAAGCACACAAAATATGCCATTGCAAGGACCATGAAGAGCTTCAATTAGCCCTGGCAGTTTCAGATTATCTGGTTTCTCGTATATTTCAAGTGTTTCATCTTGGAACAATGTAAAATCATAGAAATTGATGATTGGTTCATCTGTCCGCACAGATACATGATAATAAACAAGAAGACGTGTGCAATTGATCTCAAGATGGGAATGTCTGCGTATGAAACTTGGGCTTTTGATGATAACATGCCATTGGTTGCAAACTGTCCTGAACCGCGACAATGATTTCACTGGCAACCTTAGTAAGATCTCGAGTATCAGATCTTCCAGGAGAGAACTACATGTGCTTATTGCAGCCATGTTGGCTTATTTTCTAATAATGTACTCGAGAAAACCATTTTAATAAATATTAAATAGTTTTTAATTATATAATTTATTATTTTCATAAATATTAAATAGATTAGTTCTATTATATAAATTTTATATTTAAAAAGAATATGTTTTCTTAATTTTGGTGATATTTATGTTAATGAATTATTTAATTTATTAATATTGTTTATAAATTAAATTAGTTATTTAAATAAAATAAGTAAAAAAATTTAAATTGGTCAGCATGTGGTCTTATTCGAGTCAATTTGAAAATTTTAACAATGTGGACTAAAATCGTCACTAAATTTGGAGATGTGGGGCTTTTTTGGTATCCTGAAATGTTATGGGGTAAAATTATCAGTCAACATAAGTAATAGTATCAAATGGGTAGAGTTTTAACGGTCACGTGACATTCACGTGACAATTCCGTCATTAATTTGACGGAAGTATTAAATGTGCAGAGTGAATTTGAGATATGGTATCAAATGTGTCAGTAGAAAAAGTTGTGGTACCAAATCCCTAAAGTATGTTGAATTATGGTATGAAAAATGAAATTCTCTCGTTAAAATAAAACAACTTATTCCATTGATATTCATTTGAGTGTCTAAAATGACACTCAATATATAATTACAAAACCTAACTTTTTCTCTCAATAAATTACAACACATTACATTGCTCCCTTATGATCCCTTGATCTCCTGTTAGAACACCCAAGGTAGAAAGTCTAACAAAACCCGAAGAAAAAACTCGAAAGAATGCCTCTTGGTCATGTGCAAACTTTTTAACATACCCTATACTCCTGGGATCTCTCGCTATTTCTGCATCAAGTGCAATTACTCCATGGCCCTTGAGAATATTTGCAAAATATTTGTTATCGAATGTTTGAGGTGTCGGATCAAGGTCAAATTGGGTTGTAAATCGGGTTGAATTATCTTTAGGGCATTTTTTCTTTAAATAATCAACGAATTCAACTTCACTCTTTGGATTTGAGACTGCTTTGTTGACGTACAAACGGTCCATTATGCCATCGCAGTGTGTTACTCCAAGTGTATGTGCACCTGAAAGTTAATCATACAATTAAACATGAAAATTCTTTTGAGTACTAGCAGAATCAATGTCAAATTTAAAGAAAATTACGACTGTCAACTAGATTAGGTTATTGTTTACTTGTCCAGCAATCACAAAATCATGTCGTAATCACAATCAAATACTTCTCGACTTGATCTAGAACATCCAATACATATGTTTACTAGGCAAGTGGTTCTAACATTAGTGCTAAGACCACAACTCATAGGTTAACTCGAATCAGGTCTGACCAAATATATTTAAATTTACTTTCTAAATATAGTTGTAGTTGTACATACCTAAAATGGCGATAGTTTCTTCATAAGTAATTCCAGCTTCCTTAAAAAATACTTGTACTGCTTTAGCAAGATCGACATTGTTTCTTGGAAGTCCAACATCGGCTTGTTGTTTGGTGTGAGGTATTTTTGTATCTTTGCGTCCTAAAGGAACTTTAATGTGTGGTCCTCCTGCTATTGCCACACTATCTCGAGCCGCCAGTACTAGAATGTCCGCACATGAAACTTGCTTAGGGCACACCGCTTCCACCTTGGATTTTATTTTGTCTATTAACTCCCTATTTCGGATTCCAAAATTCTTTGGTGAATCAAATTCTGCTTGATGATTTTTGTCCTTTATGTTGAGGAGGACTGAACCATCACAACCCTATGTATGTATCAATTAAATGTCAAATTAATTGATAATTTTTATTTATAGAAATTCCAATTCAAACATGTCCAAAATACCTGGACATATGTAACAAATTATATAAAAAAAAATTCTCACGTACCCCAACTTGACAATCATGAAACACGAGTCTTAGTACAGCGGCAGCCGTACTTGGATCCTTCTTGATAGCGGATTTCATTGAATGTCGAATAATTTTATGAATTTGTGGACATGTTTTGTTGTAATAGTTAAAGGAGAGGCCATTTCCGTTTCCATTAACAATTAGGAATGGATAGAAAAATAAAAAACTTGCAACAACTATTTTTAGATCCATTGTTTGCTCTTTCACTGACCGCCTGCAAATTAAACTATATATAAAATGGATTTATTTATACACATTGATATAATTCCCTTCTTAAATTATTGCAACAGTATCATTTATTTCAAGAATCAAAATTAACTCAAGTGATGAACCTGATGTCATATATGGTAAAATTTTAATGTATTACATAAATCAAGTAATAATATTTCAAGAATCATAATTAAATCAATTGATGAACCTGATGTCATATATGGTAAAATTTTAATGTATTACATAAATCAAGTAATAATATTTATATTATTACTTTAAACGTATATATGTGAACATATTTAGTATATATAAAATATATAACATCAAGTAATAATATTTATATTATTACTTTAGACGTACATGAACATATAGTATATATAAAATATAAAACATGCACCTTAAGTCTTATGTATGTTGTCTTACAGCAGGATTGTTATAACATTTAATCAATTTTTCTCTAACTATGTAATATCTTTGACTAAATATTCTTAATTTGAAATATTTAGATGGAACAAATTTGAATTGTAATAAATCTGATGTAGTAGATTGTGAGGGTTGCCTATTCTGGTCATATATAGAAACGCCTCGGAAAATTTATGTCAGATTAATTAGAACTCAATACCTTGGGGGGGGGGGGGGGGGGATATAGACTAATTAATTAATCAAAAATTGATTTTACCTCGTCCTTTAGATGATTCTTTTTACTGTTTATTTTTAAACATGAGTAATTAGATTAATCTCACATATTGATCCAAAGGCTGAATAGAAATAGTCATTGGCCATCAAAATAGATTGTTAGTGTGAAAACAAGATCAACTTATTGCATTGATATTCATTTAAATTTCAGTTACTAATTTATTATTACAAATTAAACATACCTTTTTGTTTCAATCAATTACAATACGTTACACTGCTTCCTTACGATTCCTTTGTCTCCTGTGAGGACACCTATTGTAGAAAGCTTAACATAACCTGAAGAAAAAACTCGAAAGAATGCCTCCTGGTCATTGGCAAACTTTTTAACATACCCTATACTCTTTGGATCCCTTGCTATTTCCGCGTCAAGTGAAATTACTCCATGACCATTTAGAATATTTACAAAATATTTGTTATCGAAAGTTTGAGGTGTTGGATCAAGGTCAAATTGGGTTGTAAATCTGGTTGAATTATCTCTAGGACACTTTTTCTTCAGATACTCGACAAATTGAACTTCGCTCTTTGGATTTGAGACTGTTTTGTTGACGTACAAACGATCCATTATACCGTCACAATGTGTCACTCCAAGTGTATGTGCACCTGCAAGTTAAACATGAGTTATGAAATTTAATCGTATGATTAAACATGAAAAACTCTTGTATACAACTTTAGCCTCATCGAACAACAAAAAGTCCATTTGATATGACCAAATATGCATGATCCTCCTCTATACCTAGGGGTGGCAAATGGTTCAATCTAGATCTGATTGTATCAGATCCCTGTGAATGAATGAAAACATATCATATCTAAAATGTATCAAATTTTTTTTTGATAAATTAAAATGAATCAAATTCGATAAGATTCATTCTTGTTATATTCAAAACACACAAGTAATTCTTTCTCACCGGCATGGATCAAAATTTCGTTTCTAATGTATGTTTCGATCAACCAAATATTGGAAACTTTTCGAGACTATTCGGACATGTTTCGGAAACATTAAGGAAAAATTATAAAAAGCGTTACTAAATTTAGGAAAATAACAGAGTTTAAGTTAAGTAAATAGTTTCGGAATTATATCTTATTTTCGTTTCGCCTGATTCAAAAACGGAAACTTTTCTATATTTTCGATGGAAAAGATGGAAATTTTGATCCATGCTCACCGGACAATCTCCAAGTCGACATGTCCCATAATTGACACATTTACATAAGTTTAACTAATTTTTATCAAAAATATAATTTGCACATACCTAAAATGGCGATAGTTTCTTCGTAAGTACTTCCACCTTCTTTAAAAAATACTTCTACAGCTTTAGCAAGATCCACATTGTTTCTTGGAAGTCCAACATCAGCTTGTTGTTTGGTGTGAGGTATTTTTGTGTCTTTGCGTCCTAAAGGAACTTTAATGTTTGGTCCTCCTGCTATTGCCACGCCGTCTCGACCTGCTAATACCAGAATGTCCGCACATGAAACTTGTTGTGGGCACACGGCTTCCACCTTGGATTTTATTTGGTCTATTAATTCCCTATTTCGGATTCCAAAATTCTTTGGTGAATCCAATTCTGCTTGATGGTTTTTGTCATTTATGTTAAGGAGGACCGAACCATCACAACCCTACATAAGTATCTATAAAAAGTTACTAAATTAATACAAGTAATTTTTATTTACGAAAATTCTAATTTAGATCTATCTCTATCGCATAAAAAAATTATTTTGTGTGCGAATAAATACTTACTTGTGGAGAACGATCCATTAGTAAAAATATTTCTAGCTCGTGTTAGAGACAATGACGAAAATATTCTGCATTTAAACAAATTTCTTAAAAGGTACATAAACACTGTTGATGGTTCTTCTTATTATTAACTTTTTGCAGAGTGGTCCTTTTTGTGTTTTTTTCACACGTTAGTCCTCACTATGAATTATTTGTTTTACTTTGATCATTACAAGGGGTCCTTTAGTTATATTGTTACACTTTAATCCCTCATAAAATTAATTTGTATCAATTTAGTCCTTCATAAAACTATTTATTTATCATTTTAGTCCATCATAAAAGTATTTTGAAACTTTAATTCAACTTGGACCACTTGAAAATGATCAAAGTGAAACAAATAATTCATAGTAGAGACTAACATGGGAAAAAAAAATACAAGAGGGACCACTCTGTAAAAAATCAAAGATAAGGAGGACCATTAGTGGTGTTTATCCAAAGGTATGTTATCAACTTTTAATTGCAATCTTGCATTATGAATAAGAAAAAGTATATCATCTATAAAATATATCAAATAACCGAGATGATTCCTTATATAGCACGGGTTTTAAGCTAATTTAGATGTATTCTAGGCTTTTAGTTCAATTTTTTTTATTTTTTCCATTAAATAATAAAGTAGGAAAAGAGATTAATAGTGATTTAGGTGGAGAATTATGATTTAAAGGAAATATATGCTTCTAATTGAAATTTCGTTAGATTAAAATGTCTTTAGACATGTTTTCAAGATTGAAATTTTAATGAATTTGAATTGGAAAAATTGGAACTAAAATTTATGAATAATGTAGCGTATTTTTTAATTTACAAAACGTGAAATCGTTAAATATGAAACTACCGATCGAGCCAATATACATCTAGACAGTGTAACGAATTAATTCTCACGTACCCCAACTTGACAATCATGAAATACGAGTCTTAGTACAGCGGCAGCCGTTCGTGGATCCTTCTTGATGGCGGAAGTCATTGAATCTCGAATAATTTTCTCAAGTTGTGGACATGTTTTGCTGTAATAGTTAAAGGAGAGGCCATTTCCTTGACCATTAACAAATATGAATGAATAGAAAAATGAAAAAGTTACAAAAATTATTTTAAGATCCATTGTTTGTTTGCTATTTGAGTGGGGATAGAAAAATAAAAATGTGTTTGGAACAATTTCCCTGCAAACAAGATTCAAAGGGATTTATATACACATTGATTGGTAAATTTTCCTTCTAAAATTCTTTTTACAGTATCATCTATATGAAAATTCAAGTTAAGTGATAAACGTTAATGTCATGGGCAATTTTGTCACGTTGCACCACTCCAGTATTATAATATGGTTACATTTAATTTATTACGTCAATTGAGTAATAATATATATTTTTACTTAGAATGTGTACGTATGAATATATTTAGTATATATAAAACATAATATTTATGAATATACTCTATAAATTATAAAACATGCGCCAATTGGTAGTTTCATAAAATTTATTTGATCTCTAATAAATTATTAAGAATATTCAACTAACAAATACATGATTTCATTAACGAGGCTAATATAAACCTAGAAAAATAGGATTGTCAATGAGATGGATTTTATTAAAAATTGCGGAAAGATTTGCATTTTATGTATCGCTCTTTAGGTAAATTCCATCTTTTGGTATAGTATTTTTTATGTCTAACATATTTGGTATATTGTTTTAACAAATACTCATACATTTGGTGCCGCCATTAAAATCACCGTTAAGTTTATTGCAAAGTTGATGGCATTACTAATATTGACTGATACTATTAACCCATAACATTTAAGACTACAAAGATAGCCCACATCTCCAAATTTTGTAACGATTTTAGTCCACATAGTTGTAAAATTTTATAATTTACTCAAATAAGACTACGTCCGGACCAATTCGAAAATTTTACTTATTATATTTAAATAACTAACTTGATTCATAAATAATTTAAACATAAATCTCAAAAAAAATTAAGAGAACATATTCTTTTCAAATCTAAGATTTATATAATAGTATTAATATATTTAATATTTATTAAAATCATAAATTTTTAATATTTATTAGAATAATAAATTTTTAGTATTTATAAAATAATAAATCATATATAATAAATAATCTGCTTTTCACTATATATATATATATATATATATATATATATTGATTTGTGTGTGTGTGAGAGAGAGAGAAATTGGGAATTAATGTTTGGGCAGGAGTCTTGTGAGGAAGATAGGGAAGCTTCCTAAGAGAAAATGTTGGTTTGTTGGACTAAAATTTTCACTAAATTTAGAGATGTGGATTATTTTGATAGTCTGAAATATTATGAGATAAAATAATTAATTAGTATAAGTAATGACATAATTTTTGCAATATATTTTAATTGTCACGTCACCACTTAATGATAATACTTAACGACAGTATCAAATTTGACACGATTTATTAATTGGTGTATCAAATATTTTGAACACAAAAAGCGATATACTAAAAGTGGAAATTCACTTAAATTGCAGTACCAAAAGTACAATTCTCTCAAACATCACGTTAATAATATAAAATTTTGGGGCCATAAGCCTACTCGGCCTTATAGGATTGTCAGTGAGATGGATTTGCAAACTAATTTGATCAAACTATACAATATCTTTGACTAACTTTTGTAAAGTATTTGCGGATGATGCCTTAGTCAGTTAAGGTTGAGATTCCATGATCAGTAGGTTATGGGTTTAACTTTTATGAATGTGATTATTTTTTCTCGTTTTATATTAGTATTTCTCTAGTTTATTATTGATAATTATTTTACTTTGATATTATTATAATATTTTCGATTCGATATAGTGTTTGATATAACAATATATTCACCATCTAAATATTTATATATAATATATTACAAATATGAACATTAGTAATATCTGTTCAAAGGAGACAGAAAAAATCTAATAATTAATGAATCAAACTTTGATATTTGAACTCAATTCATGGTGATTCTTTTTGCTGTTACATTCTTTAGAAAACGTGGATTAGCATGACTGAATAGAAACAATCAAACTATGGTGCTCTGTTTGGCTTAAATTTTTTTTTTAATGAAAAATGGGGAGGACAATCACGATTTAGTTAAAACTTAAAAACTAATTAATGCAGGATCCACTACTCGGCTTAGTGTTGGGCTAATTTGAAATAGTTATAGGACCAAATTTTTGGAACTAAATGAAAGAAGCCCAATATTTAAGGCCCGGTCGGTTGACATGGTTTCGGTTATATATTTACATGCTAGATATTTTATGATTTGATTTTTTGTTTTCTACTGATCATGAAGAAAAAGTAATAAATTCGTAAATAAGTTGATCGTCGATAATATATCATTAGTTTTTCCCTATTTCCTGTTTATTTGTGTTCTTGATTAAAAAGTATACCATTAGTTTGGCAAGGTAGTAATATCTAAATTGAAAGGAATTAGTCATTACAAAGTAGTGAACTTATGTTCGAATTTCTTTTGGAAGAGGTTCTCATTTAATGAAGCTGACGCACTTGGAAATGAATTAAAATCTTTGAAAAATAAAAATAAAAAGTTATGTCTAAATTGGTATTATCAAGAAATATTATGTTAAAGAGAATTTTAGGTCCACAAATTAAATCATGCATAATTTTTTAAATGTACATTTGAGACAAGAATCTGGAAGAAAACACAATAAGTTATTAGAGATAAATTTAGATGTCACATTACGTTACGTTAAATGCAACAGTGATTGAATTACTCCCACCATTATTGTAGCAGCCCCAAAAAAATAAAATTTATAGATGCCAACAAAATGCCGAAATCACCATGTTAATCTCGACGCTAATTTCAGCAACCTCGGAAATTTTGATACAGTAATCTATCAATAAAAGTGCTGAAACCGAAGCAAAATTTATTATTAAATTCCAGCAACGCAGAAAATTGATCCCTATAAGTCGTCTAAATATTATGCTCACCTTCAGATATTATTCGTCCTCACTAATAAATAAAAGAGTTGTGCGGCGAATTTGTTCAGGATATAGGTGGTGTTTGTAAAAAATTGTGATTGGACTCAAATATTAAAATCTAAAAAAAAAAATTAGAAGTTGTAAAGAAGTAATTTTTATTTGTGAATTGAGCTTTCGAAAATAAACTCCAATAGTTATCTTATACAAATCTTTTTAAGTTTTGAATATCATCTTTAATGAATATTTAAATTTTAAAAATAATTCAACGAAAACTATACAGATATGGAAACAACTAAACCGTGCAATGACAATAGTTTTTCAACGTAGTCTTGCAGCCTTAATTCCAAATCTTGACATTGTATATATATCTTAAGGTTAGATTTTCTCACCTTTTGGTGTAACACATAAATAATTTGTGGGGATCCAGAAATACATTTGTCCAAAGATATATATATCCGAAATGTTATATACGTATGTGATAGAAAATCTTCTGGTGATTTCATTAGGCTTAGACGTTGCTAATTATGAATCATGTTTTGGAGTGAGAATTGAGTATAATCTTACCAAATTGAATCAAAATTTGATATCCAGATCGGTTCAATACCAATTGAAATTTTCGGCTCGGTAATTTACCGGGCATGAGTCGGTCAGAAAATCGAATTTCTTTTATGGATTTTGAATTTTCAAAAAAATTGGGCTTTTAGAAGAACTTTGGGCTTTTATATTAAAAAGTTTGGGTTGTTTAAATGTTCCGAAAAATTGAGAAAATTAATCGTTCATAAATGCAGTACTATTTTGGAGTGATTTAACATATCTCCGAAAAGGAATAAGTGTTGAACCTTTTGATTTCATTTAACAGATAAATTACTAAGGAGAAGGAGACTAGGAGTGGCTTAATACCTGAAGGCTGAAGAGGACATTGGGTCTGGTGTTTGACGGTGGTGAAGATGATAGTCGCGTTTGCAGGCTAGCTAGGGCTTCTTGAAATAGTAGTGAATAGTGAAGAGTGAATATTTATTCTCTGTTTTGTTTCTCAAACTCTATGTAAATCGTGGAAAGTAGTTATCAAATTCTCAATAAGCTCAATAAGCTCAATAAGTAGTTATCAAGTCATCAAAAGATATATAAAGTGAAGATTTTTCAATATTAGGCGTCATCCCAAACATTTGAAACTCATAATTACATCTGAAATGGAGAAAACTTCAAAACTCTATGGCCATATCCAACCGAGGAGAGCCTGAGTGCAAGGGGGGAAGGGGAGTCATGAGGGCAACCGAACGGGCAAGCATTGCCCATCCAGTTGCCCACAGGCGTCCACCACGCGCCCGTTTAGGCAAAGGGTGGCCGTGAAGTGACGGCCACCTGTTGCTTCATTTGTTCTTTTCTTTTTTAATTTTGTTTATATATTATATTTATATAAATTATTTGTGAAAAAATTCTGTAAAAAAATTATAAAATATTTATGAAAAATGTGTGAAAAAATAAACTTAATAAAAAGAAAGTGGTCAATTTTATTTTTAAATCATCCAGAAACAAAGGCTAAAAGGTCCTTTAATTTACAAGATGACGATTTTAATGATCCAACTTCTTGTAATTTTTGTTTTTTGCTTGAATTATGTTTAGTCGTAGGTGTTTAATGTTTGATGGTATCCCTTTCTCTACTAGATTGTTTGGTTGTTAGGAAAGTGAGGGAAAATTGTAGAAAAAGGAAAAGAAAAGGAAAGAAAAAGGATCGGAAGTTATTTTCCTCAACATGTTTGGTTGTGAGGAAAATTATTTTCTTGCAATTGTTTGGTTGTTAAGAAAGTTTAGGGACATAATATTTATGATAAATATTTTTGTTTGATTATGAATTACGTTTTCTTGTTGATAAAATATTTTATAAATAATCACGTTTTCATAATAATATTAACTTTATTATAAATTATTTTCACGCTATTGTATATTTTTTAGTCATAAAATTTATATCAATCTTCAAAGTTAACAGTGAATATTGTCAATTTTTAAAGTTAACAAGGGGTTACTAATAATTCTTTTCGGTAAAAAGGGTGTTTTTGCGTCATATTGTGGGGGTATAATTGTTACATGACTTAAGAGGGTATGTTTTTCCTAATAATAAATAAGCACAAAGGGGCTTTCAGTAAGAAAAAATCACAAATGGGGAATTTTGATAGTTATACAAAGTACAAGAGCTGTTTTGCAATTTACTGTAAAATTTTCCCAAGATTTTTCCAGGATTTCCCCATCAAATTGGCGGGAAATTTTTTCTTCACAAAAATTTCCTGCAGGAAAGTTAAAGGAAAATATTAACTTTCTTTCCTGCTATTCAAACAACACGTGGAGAAAAAAAAACTTACGTTACATCACTTTCTCTCACTTTTCAACCAAACAATACATAAAAGTGCATTAATAATAATTGTTATTGTTTTCGTTAATTATGTAAGTCGTTGATTTTCCATTAAATATAATTATTGTGTACCTAATAACAAAATCAAAGTTATTGATATTCATTTGAATTTTCAGTGTCTTAAACGACATCATATTATTACAAAATCTACCTTTTCCTTTTTACAACACATTACACTGCTTCCTTATGATTCCTTTATCTCCTGTTAAAACACCTATTGCAGAAAGCTTAACAAAACCAGAAGAAAAAACTCGAAAAAAGGCCTCCTGGTCATTGGCAAACCTTTTAACAAACCCTATACTCTTGGGATCTCTTGCTATTTCTGCATCAAGTGAAATTACTCCATGACCACTAAGAATATTTGCAAAATATTTGTTATCGAAAGTTTGAGGGGTTGGATCAAGGTCAAATTGGGTTGTAAATCTGGTTGAATTATCACTAGGACACTTTTTCTTCAGATACTCGACGAATTGAACTTCGCTCTTTGGATTTGAGACTGTTTTGTTGACGTACAAACGATCCATTATACCGTCACAGTGTGTCACTCCAAGTGTATGTGCACCTGCAAGTTAAACATGAGTTAGGAAATTTAATCGTATAATTAAACAGGAAAAACTCTTGTGTACAACTTTAGCCTCATCGAACAACAAAAAGTCCATTTGATAAAAATATATCTTACAAAATATTGATCCGACCATGTATGCATGATCGATCCTCCCCTATACCTAGGGGTGGGAAATGGTTCAATCTAGATTCGATTCGATTCAATTCAGATCCTTGTGAATGAATGAAAATATATAGTATTTAAATTGAATCAAATTCGAATAAGATCCATTCTTGTTATATTCAAAACACAAATAATTATTTCTCAACCGACCCATCTCCAAGACGATCGACGTGTCCGATAATTGACACATGTACTTAAGTTTAAATTTTTTAAACATAATTTGCACATACCTAAAATGGCGATAGTTTCTTCATAAGTAATCCCAGCTTCTTTGAAAAATACTTCTACAGCTTTAGCAAGATCCACATTGTTTCTTGGAAGTCCAACATCAGCTTGTTGTTTGGTGTGAGGTATTTTTGTGTCTTTGCGACCTAAAGGAACATTAATGTTTGGTCCTCCTGCTATTGCCACACCGTCTCGACCTGCTAATACCAGAACGTCCGCACACGAAACTTGTTGTGGGCACACGGCTTCCACATTGGATTTTATTTGGTCTACTAATTCCCTATTTCGGATTCCAAAATTCTTTGGTGAATCAAATTCTGCTTGATGATTTTTGTCCTTTATGTCAAGGAGGACCGAACCATCACAACCCTACATAAGTACGTATTAATTATTAAAATGTCATGAGATACGTTCTTATGATTGAAGTAAAATCGTTAAATGAAACAACCAAGCCAAAATACACATAGAAAATGTTACAAATTATTAAAAAAAATATTTAGGTTGAATTAATTCTCACGTACCCCAACTTGACAATCATGAAATACGAGTCTTAGTACAGCGGCAGCCGTTCGTGGATCCTTCTTGATGGCGGAAGTCATTGAATCTCTAATAATTTTCTCAAGTTGTGGACATGTTTTGCTGTAATAGTTAAAGGAGAGGCCATTTCCTTGTCCATTAACAAATATGAATGAATAGAAAAATAAAAAAGTTACAAAAACTATTTTTAGATCCATTGTTTGCTTGCTAGCTCTTCGAATGGGGATAGAAAAATAAAAATGTGTTTGGAACAATTTGCCTGCAAACAAGATTCAAAGGGATTTATATACACATTGAATGGTAAACTTTCCTTATAAAATTCTTGTAACAGTTTCATTTATATCAAAATTCAAATTAAGTGATAAAAGTTAATGTCATGGACAATTTTGTCACGTTGCACCACTCCAGTATCATAATATGGAGAGATTATTTAGTACAACCGCTTCACCACGTCAATTGAGTAATAATATATATTATTACTTAGAATGTGTATGAATATATTTAGTATATATAAAACATAATATTTATGAATATACTCGATAAATTATAAACATGCGCCAATTGGTAGTTTCATAAAATTTATTTGATCTCTAGTAAAGTATTAAAAATATTCAACTAACAAATACATGAATTCATTGACGAGGCTAATATTCTAGTTTCTTTTATGTTCTTTAATTTTTACTATATATTAATTATATTATTTAATTGATATATTATACATATTTTTTAAAAATCAAAATATTATTATTAGTATTATATAATAAATGCTGCTTTAAATTAATTTTTATTTAATATGTGGGTGGAGGTATTTTTGTGAACTTTTTAATTATGTAATCCATTATTTGTCATTACCAAACATTTAAAAAGAAATTCAATTAATTTTGTTGGTACAATCCCAAGTACCCAAACACTATAATGGAATCATATTTCTGGATATCGGATTACTAGAAATAAATTACCAAAATCATATTTCATTCCCGTCAAACAAATTTTTTCTGGATATCAGATTACTAGAAATCAAATACCCAAAATCAGATTACATTCCCGTCTCAAATTAAGGTTTGGGCTCTAGTCTCAAGGTGGTTTGGGCTTACGTCTCACTAGTCTGAATAAATTCCATTTGGATGGGTTTTGGCCCGGTCTCGCGAGACCCGCGAGACTGAGCCAAAACCCAGCCACACAAAGCCTTAGTATCTTGATATTCTACAAGAGTCATGTAAAAGAGCTTAATAGAGTGGAACTCTGCATTGTTCAAATTTGGTTTGATTTTAATATTGAGTCTAAAATTATATTGAACTTGGTTTGATTTTTAAACAAATTTACTATAATCATCTTAATCGAGTTGAACTTGAAAATCTTAATATTTTTACATGCATTTTATCATTTTTAAACATATCGAGTTGAACTCGAATTAAATTTTAAAAGTTATGAAACATGAATATTATTCGATTTTATTTTATATGTAAATAAATTGAACTCAAATAGTATTTTAGCAATCAAACCACATTCTAATATCAAATTCATTCCCTAATAAAAAAAAATCATATGCAATATAAATAATAAAAACAAAAGAATAAATCGTAAATATTATATTATTGTAAAGAAAATAAGAGATGAGATGAAGCTATCATTTTTTTTTTTTTAGGGGAAGATGAAGCTATCATATCCGTGCAATTTTAATTGAAGATGATAGTTGAAGGGAACGCAAATATTTACAATAAATTAGAGAGAGAATCTTGACATAATTACGGAGTTATATTTGAGTCAAACATAATTAGTATTCAACAATAGGAGTAAATTACTAAATTTGCTATAGCAGCAATAATTATTGCTCTAGCAATATTGTTAGTCTTTATATACACATTTAATTGATAAACTTTCCTTCTTAATTTCTTGTAACAGTATCATTTATATCAAAATTCAAATTAAGTGTTAAACGTTAATGTCATGGTCAAATTTGTCACGTTGCACCACTCCATTATTATAATATTGTAACATTTAATTTATTACATCAATTGAGTAATAATATATATATACATACATATATATATATATATATATATATATATATATATATATTAAATATGAGTAAAATAAATTTAAAAGAAATTGGATGGTTTAAATATCTATTTTGGTATGGTGAACTGTTTCTGTATTTATCTTAGCAATTCCTTCAATTTAATCAATTTTAATTGTACTTTGTTGTTATCATACATTTTCATTTGTGTAATTTCTAGTCTTTATGTATCAAGTCTTCTTGAATTTTAAAATAATTCAAATAATTGTCTAACTCAATCAATTCTTAGACTTTCAATTGTCCCAAGTTTAGGTTATTGTTTTTTCCATAACTTTTCTATTGTCACGTGAACTCTGTTCATAATTTAATTATATGATGATAATTCAATTCAAAAATTAATTTTTTTTCTTTAGTTTATGTTTTCTATGATTTCCACACAAAATCAAGAAATACATAAGGAGTTACTCATTTTACTATTATCATGCGAAACACTTCGAAGGAAAAGTGTATTAGTTGAAAACCTAAAGATTGGCAATTAAAATATGTCAATTACTAGATTACTACTTTCTAAGGCCATCTCCAAGAGCTATTGTAAAAGTTAAAATTTAAGAGTTTTGCTAAAATTTTGATAAAAAGTGCTCTCCAAGAGCACTTCTATAATTTAAGAGTTGCTAAATTTTATAAGTTTGGCTTGCCAAATACCCATGGCCAAATTAGAATTGCTATATGCAATTGTTTGTAGGAAAGTACAAAAAACTTTTGTACTTTTATGCAAAACAATAAATTGGAGGCATTGCTAATTAAATTAATAATAAATTTAAATTCATAGTTTGTACTAACTAAATCCATATTGCTTGTACATTCAAATACATATTAATTAAATTCAAATGCATACAAATTTGAATAAAAGATTTAAAATTCAAATTTTATAATTTGAATATCATTATAAAAAATTTGTCACTATTGACAAATAGTGGAATCTCTTTAGCGATAATTAACGAGTCACAATGATTTAGTGATAATATTTTGATTATAATTTTTGAAGCATCGCTAAATGTCAATACTAAAAATTGATATTTTTTTTAAAAAAACTATTTTTTTCTATTATGAAATAAAAATCAATTAGTGTTATAAATATATTATTATTTATATAAAATAATAAATAAAGTTATTTGTTAAAATATAAAGTAGTTATTTGAGTGAAATGATATGGTTGTTAAAAAGTAGTCTCTTAAAATATAAACTAGCTGTTGGAGTGCTGAGTAAAAAGTGGAATTGTATAACACTGTTCATTAGTTATATTTTAAGATAAGAGGCTGAAATTTAAGAGAGCTGTTGGAGATGGCCTAAGGTTGTTAAATTATATTGCTAACTAAAGCGATTCATTCATAGTGGGTTGCATGGTTAAATTCATTAAGTCCATGGGGTGTTCAAATAATTATGATTTCTTATTAAAATTATGTATTGAGCTTAACCATTTATTTATGTAAGTAAATAATTATTTCATGCCGTAAATTTTTTCTATATATGCATGTTTTGAATAACTCATGTCTCATACTAATTCAAAATTATTTTAATGTAATTTTGTGCATAGCACGAGATTAGACTAGCATATATATACTCCATAAAATATAAAATAAGCGCCAATATCAAAGTTCATAAAATTTATTTGATCTCTAGTATAATATTAAGAATATCCAACTAATAAATACAAAGAATTCACTAACGAGACTAGTATACAATTCGAAAAAGATTCACACTTCTAGTGAAATTCAAACTCAAGACTTTTAGACGTTGCTAGGGATTACAGGAATACCACTTAGATGGATTTTCAAACCTATTTAATCAAACTATATAGGGGCTGTTTGTTTGGTGTTTGGGAAAATAGTTTGGGAGAGTAGTGAAGGTTAATTGTGAAATAACCTCGATTTGAGTAATGTTATTTGTTTGGGTTTTAGGTGAGTGGTTTGAGAAATAAAGTAGATGTAGGTTTTTTTTTGGAAGAATTAGGTTGAGAAAATTGAGAGATAAAAAATTTATTTCAGAAAATAAAAAACATGTTTGTTTGGCATTTCCCAAACGCGAAAATTTTTTGGGAAACGCCAAACAAACAGGCCCATAATATCTTTGACTAATTTTTGTAATTTGAAATATTTAGATAGAACAAATGTGAAGTTTAGTAATCTGTTAGAAGGGGATTAAAAAAATCTAAATAATTAATGAATCTAACATTTTTTTTAAACTTAGATTATCATGACTGAATATAAAGAATCAAACCATGTTGCTCTGTTGGGCTTAGTGTTGGGATAATTTCAAATAGTGAAGTATTATTTGCATGACATTTGTAGGACCAAAACTTTGGAACTAAAATGAAAGAAGCCCAATATTTAAGGCCCGATAGTTGACGCATTTTTTCCCGAGCACCTGGCGAAAGGTCGAATTGTACCAGCTCTAGACCAAAGCCCAATATCGAACAGAATATTTTTGATGGGTTCATCTTTATTTTATACACCAGTTTCATTCCGGCTAGGATGCTTTGATGCCAAGACTTTTCATAAAGGTAATGCATTAATTTGATTAATTGGAGTTCATATGCAAATGATGCTTTTAGCATTGTCTTTGAATTTGTACTCCGCAGCTTTGTAAAGTGTGTTGAGATCTCAAAGTGGACTTCAAGTGTTTTAAGTAATGTCCCAACGAGATTGTAAGCTGTATATATTCGAAGTACGTGCATGTGTTTACAAATTGTATAGCACTGTGCTAATCATGGTGAAAAAATGCAGGGCCGGCCCTAGACATACGGGGGCCCTAAGCTAATTTTAAATTTGGGGCCCGTTCTTATAAAAATATATAATCAATTTATTTTTTTAAAGACAAAAATATTAATTATATATTGATATATTGTTTTCTCTAACATATTATTTTTTAAATAGATAATTAAATAACAAACTTATTTAACTTTTAAAAGATTCAAACGTGAATTTTTTTTGTATAGTTTTTAATTTTAAAATATTATTTTAGCCGAAGCAAATTTTACAAGTATATATATGTACATTCTTAACTCTATTTCATTTTTTTACAAATATAATAATTGATTGCTTGACTTTATTACATTTCGTGACATTCTTAGCTCTATTAATTATATATTATCATGTATAGAAAAAGTTATACATCATATATAAAACTAAGAAAACAATACAAATACATTTAAAAATATGGATGGGGCTAGAACAATTTTATTGAGGGTGAAATTCTTTTTTGCAATGTACCAAGTGAGAAAGTAATAAGCAGAAAAATTTTATTTAAAGAAAAAAAACCGTATTCTTTTTATAATAATTCAAAAAGAATTTTTTTTTGAAGTACTTATTAAGAAAAAAATTGACGAGAAATCATTAAGTAAGAAAATGGATTAAAAGAATAATTACTACGAAAGGGAAATAAAAAAGACGAACATTATTACAAAATAAAAAGTTAAATAACATAAACAATCAAAATATAAGACTAATTATTGGGATTTGAACCCTAGACCTCCCACTCATTATGAGAAAGTCTTATCAAGTGAGCCAAGGTACATGTTATATACATAAAATTAATAAAATTTAAAATATATAATTTTTTAATTTTCCTAAAGGCCTAAATATAAAGTTTGGGCCCTTTGAATCGGGAGCCCTAAAGTTGCCTAGCACTTGGACCGACCCTGAAAAAATGCATGGTTACACGTTACTTTAATTTTTTTCTTATGTTTCAGTCATTTATCAGTGTTATGATTATTTAATTCAAAATCTGAATTAGGAGTTTTCTTTAGAAGAATTGTAATTAAGTATACATTCTATATAGGTTTGTTTATGTGCTAAATATTTTTATTATTAGTATTTTTCATTATTTTTTTTGTCTTCCAAGATTTTAATAGCTTTTGAGGCAGGTCGGGCATAATAAGTGGGTAATTCGCCCAACAGGGATTCGAACCCGAGTCCGTTATTATGTAGTGGCTAGTCCCTTCAACTAGACCAATCACTTGGTGGTGTACTTCTCGTTATTTTTTTTTTAGGCAAAAGAAATTTTATTAAGGTAAAATCATACTTGGGGGCTTCTAATAACAGTTCACCTTGTGGAAAACTGCTGACAGTTTTCCACAAAAATGAACTGCATTATTTTTTTGTTAATAAAAAACTGACCTGTGCTACCGGTTATAACTAGCAGGTCACAATTGTTGTAGTTACTCTTTTGCCCTCTCCTTGTTAAAAAAAATTAAAACTTTGGTCATCTTCTTCACCAAGCTCAAGCAACAAGGCCCCAATTCTGTCCACCTGATTTCTGGAGGTTTGTGGACAATTACTGCTCGTTTCCTCTTCTCTAGGGTCTGGGTAGAGTGTTTTCGAAGTTAATTTCGCATTACATACACTAATTGAGCTGAAATTTAATTAGGGCCGTGAAGAACTTGAACGGGCTGTGAGATTTCTGTTCGATTTTGATTGGAAAACACTCCTCGAGTGTTTAATTGATGTTTGTCGTGTTCATTTAAGTGATTCAGAGGTCCGGGCCCTTAAGAACTTAAATGGGCCGTGAATTCCATTCAAAATTGGTTCGGATTTCTTGAGGAATCTTCTTCTTTTTGTTCGGAGGTTTGATTACAGCCTATTTTCTACGCAATTAACAACAGCTCTTGTTGAATTTCGCAAATTGGGCTTCAAATTAGATTTCGGGTTCTTCAATTTTAGCGGTTTTTTGAGTGTTTTTGTTCTTGATTCTTGTTCTACATTGCTTGTTTTGGTTCGTAGTGTTTAATTTCAGGTGTTGTTTGCTTAAATTTGATGATTGATTAATTGGCAGACCACGTTTTTCTTCCTCAGTTTTTTTCAACTTTTTTTTTGAATGATTTTTTTCAACTTCTTAAACGCTTTCGTCAAGCTTATTATTGTTTCAAAAAAATATTACTGGGTACATAATTGCAAATAAAATTCAAAATACTGCTTGAGAATCTCCATACCTTAAGGAACTGAAAATTTGATGTTTTTACGTAGAGGAAAGGAACAAAGGAGAGAGAAAATGAAAAGACAAATTAGTTATGAAGAAGAAGGGTATTTAAGACAATTCTCAAATCCTAGTAGTAGAAATTGTCACCCAATTTCAAGTCACTTGTTTGCCACATGGCAACAAGTGAAAGATGAACTGTAGGCTGCCCATAGCAATCCCCATCTTACAATGACAACTTTAAATTTCCAGCCACCTGCTAATGTTTTACACCATTAAAAAAATATGTTCCATAACACTACTTATATATAGTTAAGCAGATTAAAGTATCCGGATACCCAAAAGTGAATGGTAGGAAGCCGCCACCAACTGCAGCTGACCATCCATCATAAGGAAGTAATGTAGTCTCAATTGGTGAGTTTTTTTTACTGTTCAATGTATCAGTTTTTTTAGATTGATTTTGATAGAGTTTTTATATGTTGTTTAGTGGATTAGTGTTTGGACTCTTTGGTGGGTTCTTTTTAGCTTTTAAATGGATCACTCTCTTGTTTTGGTGGTTTTCTTTTTTAATGGGAGTGGGGTATGTATAATTTAGTGTATTACTCATAAGTGATGTTTATTGTTTGGTTAAATAAATTTTAATATATATATATATATATATATATATATATATATATATATATATATATATATATATATATATATATATTAAAATTTATTTAATATATATATTAAAATTTATTATATATATATATATTGATTTTTCAAGAGATTTAATTACTTTCGTGACGGGTTGGACACATTAAGTATGTATATATTCCTCTTACTAATTAGTCATAAATTACTATAAAAATAAAATTTAACATAATAAAATTTAATCAGCTCCAGAAATAAAAACCCAGAAGGAAACGCAACGAAACGTGAAGAAAGCAACAGCCCCAAAATGTTCTTTGTGGCCCGTATCTTCAAATCCACTAATTCCGAGCTGGAAACACAAAATTGAAGCCGGCCAATGCATTTAAACAACTCTAGAAACAGAAACCCGGAAGGAAACGCATCGAAACGTGAAGAAATCATAAACTAAGTTTTTTTTTTTTTTGGTTTTTTATAGATCTGAAAATTAACAACGAAAAACAAAGAGGAATGAAAAATTGAACAACGTAATCCTAATGTAGAGACGAAGAGAATGAGACTAATCTTGCAAAAATCCGTTGAGAAATGAAAGAAATCATTCTCCTGCATCAAACCCGACTTTGTGTAGAAGAAGAAGGAGGGCATTAAAGTCTTTTATCAAGTCCTACTAATATATTAATTTGGCCGGTTTCAAGTCACTTGGTTGCCACATGGCAACAAGTGAGTGGTGAACTACCGGTAGTTTAGCCAATGCTGAACTATCGTTAGCAAACCCGATGTCTAAATTGGTTTTTTCAAGAAATAATATGTTTAAAGAGAATTTTAGGTTTTTCGTAAATTAAATTAAGCATAATTTTTTAAATGCGCGTTTGAGACAAGAATCAAAATATAATAAGTTAGAGATAAATTCTGATGTCACATTACGCTAAATGCACCACTGGTCGAATTACTCGCACGATTATTGTAGCCTTGTAAATGAACAACAAAAAATATAAATTTTATTGATGCCAACAAAATGTCGAAATCACCATGTTATTCTCTATGTTAATTTCAGCAACCTCGGAAAATTTGAGCAGTAATCTTTTAATAAAAGTGCTAAAACTGGAGCAAATTTTATTATTAAATTCCAGCATTTCCTTAAGATATTATTCCTCCTCACTAATAAATAAAGGAATTGTGCCGCAAATTTGTCTCATGATATAATCGAGCTCAACTCAAAATTGTAATGTTTATTTGTGAATTGAGCTTTCGAAAATAAACTCCCAAGTTTATGTTGCAACAACTTTACAATCACTTTAATTTCTAGATTGTATGTATTATCTTATACAAATCTTTTTAACGTTTGAATATCAACTATAATGAATATTTAAATTTGAAAAATAATTCAACGAAAACTATATAGATATGTAAACAACTAAACAGTGCAATGACAACTGTTTCTCAACATAGTCGTGCACCCTTAGTTTCAAATCTTGACACTGTATATCTCAAAGTTAGATTTTGTCACGTTTTTGTGTCACATCTTTTGGTGTAACACATAAAGAATTTGTGTGGATCTAGAAATACATTTGTCGAATGATACATATAAATGAAATATAAATCTATAAAATTTCGGGTGATTTCTCTCTACTCAAATGTTGTTAATTATGAATCATGTTTTGGGGTGAGATTTCAGTAAAACAATACCAAATTGAATCGAAATTCGATATTCAGACCGGTTCGATAATTTCAAATCTTGTACCATATACCAAACCGAGATTATTGATTCAATAATTTACCGATCGGTATGATTAGGTCAGAAAATTGAATTTCTTTTATGAATTTTGGATTTTTTAAAAATTTGGGCTTTTTGATGAACTTTGGGCTTTTATATCAAAAAGTTTGGGTTGTAAATGTTCTGAAAATTTGAGAAAATCAATATTCATAAAGACTACTATTTTGGAGTGATTTAACAAAATTCCGAAAAATAATGAGTATTGAAATTTTTGATTTTCATTTAACAGATAAATTACTAAGGAGAAGGAGTAGTTCAATACCTGATGGCTGAAGAGGTAACGGCAGGTCTGATGTTTAACGCCTTGACGGTAGGGGTGTAAACGAGCCGAGTAGTATCGAACGACACGTTGTTCAAGCTTGGTTTGAATTTTATCGAGCTTGAAATTTTGTGTTTGAGCTTGGTTTGATTTCTTAACGAACAGAGCTCAAACGAGCTTTTATCGAACGAGCTCGAGCCGAGTATCGAGTAGCTTGGTATTTTACATGTGTTTTTTCAATTTTTAGCTTATCGAGCCGAGATTCAAAAGTTATCGAACGAGAAATCTTGTTCAAGCTTGTTTGATTAATTTGACGAATCGAGCTCAAACGAGCTTTTATCGAACGAGCTCGAGCCGAGTATCGAGTAACTTGATTTGATTTTCAGCCCTACTTGACGGGAAGGAGATGATGGTCGCGGATGTAGGCTAGCTAGGGCTTCTTGGTGTAGTAGTGAAGAATGAAGATTTGCTTTTTTTTGTTTCTCAAACTCTATGTAAGTTGTGGAAACTAGTTATCAAATCCTCAAACTCTAAGCTTAGTTAAAAACTTTCGGTATTACAAGTTCAGTTCAGTAAACCAATCATTAATATCGAAAACCGAACACTTACATACTTTAGTTCTAAGATAAGAACCGTTTATCGATCAAAATTTCAATTTGATAAATTGTCCAAACCAAAACTCCGCTCCGAGAACGATACAGTCGTTTACTGTACCGTGTACATCCCTTTCATGTTGAATGGGACCTTTTAACGAAACGACGAAATTTGATGAGGACGAACACTTTTATTTTAAAAAGACTTACAAATAATAACAATTATAATTGGTTAATCAAAGATCTTATCAACATTATTGTGCCATTGCCATAAAGATTTGCGACAGAAATGTTTTATTGCCAAATGAGTTGGCAATTTTGAAGTTGCATGTTACATAATTGACAATGATGTACATTATACTAAGAGACAAAACAAAAACCACAAAATGTGTGCAATTAATAATACAGCTCACCAATAGGTGTGTTACGCGCAAAACATTAATATTATCATTGTATTTTATTTATAGTTTAGAAAAGAGAAGAAATACACAAATAATGGTGAAAATCATTTTGAGCTACATTTGAGATTCTATATGCACTAAATTGATAGAAATTCAGTTTGATTTAATAAATACTATACTACTGAATAAATTAAAATTCAAAAAAACTGCATAAAATACTAGGCGCCCCCAACATTTGAAAATTGAAACCCACTCTTAATTACATCTGACTAACAAGTGTTCAAATCTGGTGAATAGAACTAATACTCCATTATGGTAAACATCGAATTTCCGCTGTAGAAGATACCTCATAAAAATTAACTGCAGTATAAAATTTGAATACCCACACCATCTAAAAATAATATATACACGAAAAGGGAAAATTCCTAAGTGGAAAAACGAAAATCAATTAATCTCAGTATCGTCTTAATTTCTTCAACAATTTCGTATAAATACACATTATAAGATTTATCATAAACACAAACTTTATAGAAATAAAAAATTATCAAAACAACAACAAAATATCAAAAAACACAAAAAAGAATAAAAAGAAAATGTAATCAATTGTTAAAGGCGTCACACCGCCGCCTAACCTCGCCTTGCCTTCCAGTCTTCACTCCAAATTCACTCAACTTTTCCATAGCTTTCACAAACGCCCTAAAAAACTCACTCTGATTTCTCGAGTACAGATCCACATAATCCTTGGTCCTCCAATCGGAGCTCAAATCATGATCCGATTTCAAAAGCCCTAATCCCTTTCTCACATTATTGTAATACACATTATCGAATTTATTGGGAGTAATCACATCATTAAACACAGATAACGTCGGATTCTTCTTATAATCCGCACACGCATTCCTCAACGATTTAGCAAACTCCGAGTAATAAGCCGGGTCAGATTCCTGAGTCCGACTATAATTGTACAAAATGGAGCTGAACTCCTTACAGTGCGAGAAACCGATTGTGTGTGCTCCGGTTAAAGCCACCATTTCCTGTACCGAAAATCCTTTCGACTTGAAAATCTGAATATGTTGATCCATCGACATTGTTGTTTTCGGGAGATTACCTTCAACGTCGGCGGATCGTGAAGTGAGAGAATCTTTTCTACCTAACTTGACTGTGTAGAATGGTCCCCCCATCATCACGACTAGGTTACGCGTCGCAACGGCGAGAATATCGGCGCACGAAACAACGCCAGGGCAGTTAAGTTCAAGTGCGGTTTTGGCTCGTACGACGACGTCGAAGCCGTCTCCGGGGAGGGAGAGGTTGATGTCTGCGTCGCGTTCGGCTTTGCTGAAGCGAGTGGAGGAGATGAGGACGGAGGCGTCGCAGCCTCCGACGAAGCAGTCGTGGAAGAAGAGGCGGAGGGAGGCGGCGGCGGTGGTGGGGGACGAGATCTGTTTGTTAGTTGTAGTGTCTTGCACGATTTGTTCGAATCTAGGGCAGGAGCGGCGGTAATAGGCGGTGGTGAGGTAGGAACTCCGCTGGCGCTGGGAGTGTACGGTGGGACTGAGGAAGAGAGCGGCGGAGAGTGTAAGTAGCAGTAGCAACGGGGAAGCCATTAATTGTTGCTGTGTGCTTTTCTCTATAAACTAAAATCTAAAAGTTTCTTTTAGGTAAAATCCTTCTCTCTCTCTATCTAATAAGAATAAGATGGATTTCACTTTGAAAAATTAGAGAGAGAGAAGAGTTAATGGAAGTGGAGAAGAGGAAAGCTTATACTGTGGATATGACTAGTTAACTGTGTGTAGTGTAAGCGTGTGGCCACGCACTGGATTATGATTAGCAGGTGATTTTTTAATGACTGTGTAGAACACGCGCCATTCCTATCGCACCAATCACGGGTTATGTGCTGGAAACAGGGTCGAGTTTGGCTACGAGGCAAGTCGGTGCCTTTATGTTATGTGGTTTTCTTTTGAAAATAATGGCCATGTTTGTTTGGTGTTTTGGAAAGTAGTTTGGGGAAGTAATGGAGGTTTGTGAGATAATCTTAATTTGCGTAATGATGTTTGTTTGAGTTTTGAGAGAGTGATTTGAGAAATAAAGTAGTTAATAATTTCATTGTAAATTGGATTTTCCTTTTAATTATTATTTAGTAATAAAAAGGATAGAGGAAATTCAGCAAAGTTCCCATTATTTAACCATTTTTTTAGCTCACTATATTTATTTACAAATTAAGAGACATGGCTATTATTGCATTTCACTCAAGAAAAATCTAAGCTTATATTACTTGATAAAGTGAGTGTTTATTGTCGATGAGGCCTAATCTGATGATTAAAATGAGGCTAATTTAGATATTTTGGGCTCGAATTCTATATAATATGTGGATTTTCCCTGTATTAATAATAATTTTGTTAGTGAATATTTTTTTGTATTTATTACTAATGATATGCTTAAATGGATTTGTGATCAATATAATGATGATGTAATTTTCATTTTGACAAAAAAAAAAAAAGATAGAATGGGTATGAATAACCAGAGTTGCAAGGATAAAAATATACTGTTTATAGAATCGAATAATAATAATAATAATAATAATAATAATAATGTTTAAAGAAAAGAAAACAATATTAGAATGTGGATTAGAGTTGGTTTAGCTCGGGTTTCAAAGTATTTAGAGATATGCGAAGGTGATAATCTCGATCGAATGGGTAGGGTGAGGCTCTATATGGGGATAATAACAATAAGATGCAAAAGAAAATGATGGACCGTTGTCTCCGGCGTATGTTCTGTCCAAATCACATGATTTATTATCTTCAATGTGCAGTTACATATAGTACTTAGTATATTAATATTTCCTTAATTACTAGTGTAAATCTTTACTGTTATAATTATTTTATGTTGCCTAATGTTTATTCTTTAACAGGGTCTGTCTGAATATAGTAGTCAATTAGTCATTGTAGTTTTCTTAAGTGAATAAGAAAAGAAACAACATTGATCTATAAACAACTCCACCTATTTTCTAGTATCGAGACATTTGAGATAGTCAGTTTTGTGTATCTCAATTGGTTAGTAATGATAAAAAAGAGAGGGAAAACAATGAGTTGATAAAATTAAGAATAATAAAATAAGGGTAAAAACTGAAAATAGGTAATTAATGTTGCGTTGGAATCCTAAATCACAAATAATTTGGAATAAAACTAAAAAGGAACGGAGGGGTATCTCAAAACTTAAAGGAAAAATGGAATTCTTTATTCTATTCTCATTTTCTTTTCCCCCATCCTTCTGGCTAGGAAAGTGGAAAATTGAGCACGTTACAAGATGAGACCTTCATCCCTTGACTACATTCGGTGCTATAACTATAAGAGATTAGTTGTCCCTTGCATGTGGAGGCTGTGGCCATCTATTCTACGGAAAAAGTTACATTCAATAAACTTTTGAACGGGTATACTATACACGATGTTGATATATTGTTTGTATCTTTAACTGAGTCTACATACATGTAAGAGAAACACAAACAAACTCGTTGCACAAATCAATGTAGGAGGCTTTCTGTTAGAAAAAGATACGTGAAAGAGTTATTTTGAGAAAAATAATTTCAATTTGGGAAAGATAATTTCAATTTGGGAAAGATGGTTTTGCTTCGGACATTCCCGAAAGGAAATAGAAGCAAAAATAAAAGAAACGGATGGAGTATAATTTATAATATAATGTTTAATCAAATAAAAGAAATTGTGATTGTACAGAGTGGTGTTAATTTGCAATTATGACATTTCCATTTGTTATTGTGCTGACATTCGATTCATTAACAGATTATAATGATTAATCAGCAGGCTAATCTGATTAACTAGCTACTAAGTCATTACAACCAACTTTTTATTATAAGTGCAAGCAAATAGCCCCCAGGTTGTACTATGCCTTAAGCCAATTAGTGCTAAAACTACTCTAAAGAACAAAGATGTTGCTATATGAAAGAATACCAAATGTACAATGAAATCGGTCAAAAGAACAACTTAAAATAAGATACTGACTTAGGATTACACTACTACCACTTACACAAAATCTCAACTTGTACAAAAATTTGCAACCTTTGAAAGAGAAATATGACAAAAAAATAAAAAAGTCATAATTATCCTACAAGTTCGTTTCGAGTGAATCTGCTCTAATCCTAGTTGCAAAAGTATGGACCTTAAATTCCACATTGTTAATATGAGATTCTTTGGTGGGGTTTGTATAGCCTTGGATTCTTCCACTTCGTTAACTGGTTTCTGACTGATCACATTTGTTTTCGAGAAAGCTGCTTGGATGACCTGGTTTGGATGTCTTTTGTGTATACACTTGTTAGAGCAAAAAGCAATAGAACGAACACAACTTGGGCACTCATGATACCAAAATGGCTTATGCTGTTCCCTATTTCCATCCAGCTTCCAGTATTTCGGACCTAAACAAACGCATAAGAAATGAAAGTCGAGTTTTTATGTAATTTATTTTAAGGGAAGGTAAACTAATGAAAGAATGAACAAATATACCAGGAAGAAGAAGTGAATTGTCATAATGTCTGAACATATTATGACAAGAAAATAGCATCCCAACAGAGGAACTCTAATCAATTTTGTCATTGCAGTAAATGCACATCTGCAATTTAATTTTGATTATCTGGGAGCAAATAAATATTATACATGAAGCAATCAATAATAGAAACAAGAAAGTACACTTACATGACAAGCATAAAAGGAATTAGTAGTTTGAAAATAAGAAGTGCTGCCATCAGAAACGGCTGCAATAAAAAATAGCAAATAATATTAAGTTTATCATTTAAGATATAAATAAATATTTTATGAGTAATTAATTTCTACTCACACTGAAGACTGTTATGAATCTATAAACAGATGATATTTCAAAACTCGCAATACTTGCAAAGTTACCAGTTCCAAAGAATGCTATGTTGAAGAAGACCATCTGCGATAAATTTAGTATTTGAACATTAGGTTTATGTAATACAAAATTAATTTATTAAAGTCTTAGAGAGAATGGCTATTACTTACAAATGCTAATGGAATTCGCATATCTGATAACTGTAAGCATCTATCATCGGATGCCATAACAATGTTATCCTCCACAGAATTGATCATAGATGTTGAAGACTTGTTCGCTTTACTTATATAGAGATGAGCATTTTCAAAAAGTATCCATGCCATAAGTGCAAGGGCAAGAGCTCCATAGAACACAGCTTCATATCTGCACGGGGTTCAGAACAAAGTAAGAACAGACAAATGCCAAGACAAGTAAACATAATAGAAGTTTCTCTCTCTCTCTCTCTCTCTATATATATATATATATATATATATACACATACATACACAGATGCACAAACACAATATATATATAGATTTCTGGAACGAGAAAAATACCCTATTGACAGGAGAAGGAATGCAGGGGCAAAACCGAGAAATATAGAATTAAGCCTAGACAAGACACCGGTTGCTGAAAAAAGCGGCAGAACCATTGCTATACCTACAGAATAAACAACAATATGGAATTATGTAATGAGTAGAATTTATTCTCTAGATTCTCAATGAAGCTTTTAACCTCACAGGGAAAACCACATCTGTGTAAACTCTTTTTCCCTAGTAAAAGGGTCCGATTATCACAGGAAAGAGTTTATTATAGTCTCAGTATCAAAAAGTTTACTCCATTAGATGAGGCACCCAATCATGTAGTTAATCGAAGACCAGCTGATTTATGTGAAATCAGAAATGAGAATATTTCGCATAGTTTTCATCGGAATGTGGAGCATGTCAATTATTCATTAATTATGGCATAGGAAAACTTATGCAATATTGTGAAACAAATCTTGTAATTCTTGAGGCTATTAACCATTATTTAAAGTAGATGTTCATTAAATTTCTAGCGTTTCTATCAGATTAAGCTTTCTAGATGTGATGGTCATTCAACCATGCCAAGAGATCTTGTGTTTGAAACTGTAAGATTCACATTTATGAAAAATAGTTTCAAGTGTAAGGCTTGAGTGAAATATATTTGCGCATAAGTGAGAAGGGGGGGGGGGGGTTAGAAGTAATAAATATAAAATTATTGTCATATATATCAATTTAAGCTTGCAGCTAAAGTGGTCATTCAATTACCTAAATAACAATATGGAGAGATTAAAAATGATAGAACAAACATAGAAAGATCCAAAAGAATACCAGCAATGGACCAGTTTATCACTTGGTGTAATGCAAGAGATTCCTGCTTTTCTGTTCTACGAGATGTTGACAAAGACACCATAACGGATGAAACGACAACCAATATGATCTATACCATTGCAAAAAAAGAAAAGAAAAGAGAGAGACTCAACTTAGATATACATATAGATACATTTACTGTAGTGAAATTGAACAGATGTAAAATACATATACCTGCAAGAGGAAGAGTATAGAAAATTTGGATTTTTTAATGTCATGCGTTAGACTATGATAATATCTACTATCTACGCCATAAATATCCAGATATCTTGCTGCTATTCCAATTATTACAATCATAAAGCCACTTGAAGTTCTACAAAAAGAAATACAAAAAGCTGTTATTTCCCACCAAAGGCCATAAAAATTCTAAAAGATAGTATATTTATTTTTGTGGCATTTTAGAAGATTTATCGATATAATCAAATACTAGAAGTCTAGTAAGAACAAGGGAATCTTTTTTCCCAAAAAATGAGAGTAATACTTACACTAGTTTAGTATTATCTGGTATTTCAGCAGGCATCAAAGTAAAAACTGACAAAAACCAACATGCTAGCCATATAAAAATTGGCATTCCCATGTCCCATAGTTTTGAGTAAAGAAGATAAACCGGTGCAAGAACACCAACGAGCAAGAAACACCAAGTATACAGATTCCTGTACATGAAGCTTCTCACCTGCAAAACTCAAATAAGATAAAATAACTCAGATTGAGATTCAGAGAACCAAAATATATCCTGCTACTTGAAGAATCAATAAGCGATATACCAGGATTTCAAGGATGAACACCGAAACAATAATAGTAGCCACATATTTCACAAAACAACTCATTTCTCTCCCTTGCATGTATCTACATAGTGCTTTTATAAACTGGTATTCACAGCTGATTTGGATCCAAAGAAATATTGTCATTGCAAAATAAGCATGATAAAGAGGAGGAGAATGTTCCAAAAGCAATATCATACACACTGATCCCATCACAAGTCCTCCAGCTAAGTATAACTGTCGTAGGAAAACAAAGTAGCTTATTATACAGAAGCAGCAGAAGTTTGATACTAATTTACCAACTCAGTGTGTTTATACCTTCCAGTTGTTCTTCCTCGGATAAGATTGTTCCTTTCTGGAAAATTTTCCAGGTAATGCAGTATAAGATTGCAATACATGAATAATCAGATAAATCATCCATCCAATATAGCCAAGAGAGATTACAGTCATCAGCATAAACCAATCATAAGTTTGAAAATAATGAAGCCCTTTTAGTGCCAAGCTACGGAGATTTTCAGATAGCTTCTTTGCAGCCTCATAGTCCCTAAGAGATATGAGATGTTCGATTTGATCCAATACTGAAACATAATTGGCCATGGGTTTGAAAGGCTTGAAACGTAATGAGTTCGACTGCTTTAGTTCTTATGAAATTGTCAAGGAAGCTGTTTCTTAACGACAATGTCAATCTTATGCATTCTTCACTGATTTCTATGAAAAAGCAACTAGGATATACTTTTAAATATGATTTTACCAGCACCACCATCAATCCTCCCCCCCCCCCCCCTCTTTAAGTGCACGGGGGTGGGATAAAAGGGGGAGAAGAATTTGGTTTTGGTTTAGCGCACAACAAAATGCATAAAATAGGCAGATATGGACTTCTAAAAAATGATTATGAGCCTGAAACAGTGGAAAAAATGAATCTTAACTTAAAAAATGGTGAATAACACTAGTTTTTAAGCACATCCACCATTGTTGAAACGAAAAAATTCCAGTTATGTGTTAACAGAGGAAGTAAAACACGAACCCAAAAGGGTACTAGGTGTAAAGGATACGCGACTTCCGTAGAAATTGATTGAGAATTTGCTTAGTGTTAGCGAATACGGCCTCAACTTCTTCCAACTGGCAGGCATAGTACACATAATCAGTTAACATGAAATAATTACCCAAAAAAAGGAATTTAAAAAAGAAAACGTTTAACTGTATTGCTAATTGATTCAAAAAAGATGAATCACATGGCTCAGGCTTGAACCCAATCAGAACATTATCACTGCAAGCTCACCTCACCAAGATTAACAAATCCAAGCGGCAGATTCCCAACTGAATTAACAGGGCAAGGCAAACCTACAAGCGTTGACTGTACAAAATCCCAAAGAAAATTATAATTATATGCAGAAAAAGGAATTCTAAAAATTTAAAAATTCATCAATTAGTTAATTACACAACCATCAATGGAGCAATATCAGCTTGATTAACATCCTGTCTCTCTAAACCATCAAGACCCCACTCAGATGGTGTAGGCATATCATGCACATGCTCATCAACAAATCGAATACTATTATCAGGGTGATGGTTTTCGGAAACTGCCACAGGTTTCCGAACACCCGCTCCCCAAGCAACAAGGGGAGTATCAGTGTTCGAGGGATGTCCATCTCCATGGCTTCCTATCACGAAATGACCATAAAATATATTAAGAATTTCTAAATGGCAAAAATATGACAAAAAGAGTAGAATTATTCAACCTTTATCACTCATCCCATGATCGGCTGTAAAAATATATGCTGTTGAATTGTCCTTGAAGTGATTCTGAACAAGATTATAAACTCTTTGAGCAATATTGTCAACAACCTTAACATTATTGAGATAGATGGATGAATAGGGCCGGTGAGCATGACCGTTTGAATCGCAACCAAGAAGATGCAGAAATATAACAAGATTATCCTGTTGAAGAAGTTGATTCAACTTTGCATCTTCATTAGACTTATTGAGAAGGTTCTCGAATTGACTAAATGACCATTCATCTAAAAAAGACGCATCTACATAGACACGAAAAAGATAATAAAAACCAAAAGAATTATCTTTAAACCTACACGGGAGAGAGCTAAAGAACTAAAGCAACAAACCAGTGGCAAAATCTTCGTACTCATGAGGATATGAGTTCCACGTGCTATGCTGCAAGGCACCACAAAATATGGGAATAATATCTGGGCTACCATATGCAAATGTATGCCGACTCCTATTAAACACCGAATCAAACTCAACCGGATTTGCCTTCCACCCTATAATAAATCAGTACCCAGCAACTAAAATTAACATATAAACAAGTCACACCATTTTACGAGTGGTAATAACATTTTACGACCAGCATTAATTCAAATTCTAGCAAAATTAGGTACCTTTAGTGACAGCACTAGGGTCTTCATAAAACCCAGCAATAATAGCAACATGCCCCGGCCTCGATTCGGTAGGAGGCCGTGCATGCGACACTCCCCAACGACCCCAATCCTTAATCACGCTCCTCAAAAATGGCGCCCTGAAATTCCCATCTGAATCAGGCTCAAAAAACTTGTCTGCCCTTAAACCATCAGCTGCAATCAAAAGATTATACTCATTGAGTGAATTTATCAAACAGGTGGTGTGCATACAATTAAAACTAATTCACTCGAAACAGCTACTACCTATGAGAAGTACGAGGCGTTTGGCGGGGGCGGAGAAGCGTGGGTTCACTGGTTCCATGCCGTGGACAATAGGGGTCTTGAAATAAATGTCGAAAATACTGAGCATATAAACTGCGTGCAGTATTACTCCGAGAATTACCAGCCATTTTTCTCGGCTTCTGAGAAACCGAGTGCGGGTTTTAAGAAAGGTAGGGTCGGTTGATCGGATTTTGTTGTTGTTGTTTCGTACGCCGAGGATACCACCGCCGCCGCCCCTCATTTTTATTTCAAGATTCGATTTTGTTAAGTGAAGCAAAGCAAAGCAAAGCCAAAAATGGCTTCTGGATCTGATAATTGAACTAGCTCAATGTGCTCTGCTCAAAAGCTAACGAGTGTTGAGCCGCTGCTGACAGTACTACTACACAAATTCTTGCACCTTAGTTTAAAAATTGCTGCATTTTTCAAAATTTTGTTTTACTACTAATATATGTTAATTTAATGGCATATATGAGTAAAGTTTATTTAAGTCTTTATTGCCGTGCAATAACTTTCTTGTTTAACAAAATATTATAGATCAATTACTAAACATATGGTTGGTTCAAAGAAAAAATTACTAAACATATGATGATGCATTTTGTTGTGATTGGACGTATAATATTTATTTTTATCAAATGTATAGTTTTCTTTAAGCATACATACACTAGCATGCAAGTTTTTTTATATGTACAATTCTATTTTTCTTCAAAGAAAACAAAAAGAAAAAAAACCCGATTCAACTAAAGAGTTGTGTCTATTTTGGGAGTAATTGTTTTGCGACGAAGGTCCTCATATCAGCCAAATGCACATGTTAAGTCACGATCATATCGATTGTCGTGGGCGTTTGTATGTGTAATGCAATATAAGACTCGTACATGGATCTTTCCTAATACCAATTAGTTTTGATTGCTAGCATATGAAGTTCTATTCTAATGATATGGCTAGAACAGGTCCACTCCTTTCTAGAAACGTTTCTTGTTTTTCCAATAAATGAACACCTCTTCTAGCAAGATTTAAATTCGAATTTGAGTTCGTTATAGTATGGAAACTAGTATAATCTACCGAAACCACCACCCGTTGACTCTTGACAATGAAAAGGCATTTCAACATGCATGCTTTTGCTTATGAATTGAAGAACGAGTAGCATTTCCTGGTTTTATTTTTGTTTCTCACAAGACACTTGGTGCAAATTTGTAATGTTATAATGTTCTATGTTGAAAAAACTACCAACCATTAGATTAATGACTTTGGTCACATATCAAGCTGATTATAATAGAACACCTTTTGTTCTATATTATTATTATTTCTGTTATAATCCTAAATATAATGTGAAACTTACAAAAATTTAAAGAAACTCTTTCAAAGTGAAGAATGAAATGGCTGAAACAATAAATCCAAGAAACAATGTCTGAAGTGAAACCATCCCACCAGTTGCAGCATTACCAGGAATCGGGCTCGGTTCTGGTGCCAACGTTTGCCCGTTGGCTACCAAAGCGGTCAATGCTATGCAAATTGCAGCCACAATAGCAATTCTAACGGCAGACATTATTTTTTCTTTTTGACAATCTTTTACTAATTGTTCATATGTTATTATGTTACATGTTTATTCCTCATCTATATATATATAGTACTAGTTCTTAGTATGAAAGTATAACAGAATGATTATATCTATGTTACTCATTTTGGTTCTTTCGATAGTTTTCAGGGCAAAAAGCCAAGAAATAAGTGGTGCCAATTTAATGCAATTAATAGGCTGGCATATATAAATGGTGATAATATCAATGGATTAATTTTGTTGCTTGTTTAAATTTCTTCACATTAGGCGTCTTTTGATTAATAGATACAATGATTATTACCATTGTTTAGTTTTAATTCATTCTATAGTTTTGTCTGGTTTAATCAAGCTTGAGTTTTCACAAAAAAAAAAAAAAGAATCAATTAAGTTGTTATTGATTATTTGATCATCAACCAACAAAAAGCTTCTCCCAGGTAGTGACGTTTGGTTTGAGTTCAAGACTTGTGAATTATATATCTTGTTTGGCTTTGATCTGATTCTTTTACTTTTTTGGATGACAGATAATGTATAGTCCCTTTTTTTCCCTTGATAAAGAGTAGACAATATATATAACATGTCCCATAACCATAATATATTGTCTAATTATTTACTCATACTATAGTATATATATATAGAGAGAGTGTACGTCGTTGACAATAGCTTAATTATAGTAATGGTGTAACTCAAATCTTTAAATTTCAAGCAATCTAAACACTAGATTCCTATCAATTGCCTCTATTGAGATCAAACCTGTAACATATATTAGCTTTCGTACTAGTTGTAAGACGACTAAACGTTGTCTTGGACTAAGAATTATAGTTAATAACGACGTTGCAATTCAAACTTTTAACTTTTTAATATCTGTTATAAAAGTCACGTTTGGACTATGCAGACCCATACATCAAACATCTGTCATGAGGACATATATAATTGTGTCGCCTTTAATTGCTTGGATCAAAATGTTTATTAGTTCTTATTAAACTGATAAAATTTTCAAGATTAATTGAGCTGATAAGGTGCAATAATCAAGATCTAGACAACACAAAACAAAGTGCTATTTAATTTCCACTCATAAATTAAGGATCTTATTGTCTTAATTAGTTCTCATAGAACCACATTAATTATTTTAAACCATATATTACATTAGCTCGTGGATTTGCGTATAAGCAACATTTATTCATCATGTAATATGTTATTTTTCTCAAGGACATTTAGGCCTCCCATTACGAGTAGTCATGTCGGTGTAACATTTGCCACATTTCTCTTTATTACCATATTGTCCTGGAGGAACACATTTGCACCTATCACAGCAGGTCAAGCAATTCCACAAGCATATATTCTTCCGGGTATGAAATTTGCACCTCACCAAGCATGGTTGAAAGCACTCTGCTCATAAAAGAAACAAATTAAATTAATTAAGAGAACAAGTAATTTAATCAATTACGATTAGTATAGGGACTTGGACCGGACCGAAAACTAATTAATACGAATCTAGCTAGATGGTGCACGTAAAGTTAAATAATTATATATATATATACCTAGTATGTTTCTAGGTGGTCTGGTGGGGGAAGGTGACGGTAGCGGTGATGTTGATGGTGGAAGTGATGGTGGTGCGTTGACATCAGGATCCGGTGACGGAGAATTCTTGTAAATCGGACTTTGCGCGTCATCCTGAATGAATTGAGAACTTAATTATATGAATTTCTTTGGGCACATCAAAAGTTGAAGAATCATAGAGACAAGCTTAAAAGTCTTTTAAATATTACCTCGACAAGCATGTACTCTTCCCATTCCGATGAAACCTACAAAATCTCAAATAATACATACATAGAATTACATACGCAAGAAAGAACATGCATGCAAACATTATATTACTTGATTTTGGCATGTGAGCATTTATTTATCAATATATAGAAATTAATAAGAGAGAGCCACCATATATATACGTACCTTGGTGTTGATTAGAAGTACACAAACTAGCACAAGTAACACAGTTTTAGAAGCCATTGTTTAGTGGTGATTCAATTGTGCATAAAGCCAGCCTCTATTATATCTATATATATATAGTCACAAAGTCTAATTTCAAGATTTATCAGAAAAAAAAAAAGTAAAAAAGCTTATGGGTTTTTTCTTTTTCTTGAACCAAGTTGAGTGTTTACCCACATGGAAACAGGCCTTGTGCTTGTTAAACCATTATCTCTCTTAGTTCAAGATTTAACAGACTAATTGGCACTTCTGCAAAAGAAATTTCAAAACAAGTGAGATACTAGTCAAAGATCACATGTCATTGAACATTTGTCAAAGTAGCTAGTGTGCAGTAAGATTAAATCAATTAAACTAGAGATAAATTTCAATGTTGCACATGAGAGATGTTTTTTGGCAAGTTCATGATCAAAATATCATATTATTTCCTATGGGACAGAACTCAATAAAGGGAAAAAATTTAGGTGGCTTTCTTTCATTATACTATTATCGAATCACATTGAGAATGAGTAGAATAATTTGGGGTGGGGTGCACAGTACCGAGGTCGAACCGGATTTCGTTATTAACGGATATTAGGGATGGCAAACGGGCGGGTCGGGTCGGGTTCGGGTCTGGGCTAAATGGGTCGGGTCGGGTTCGGGTCTGGGCTAAATGGGTCGTGAACGGGTCGGGTCTTAAATGGGCCGGGTCTCAAACGGGTCTGGGTCGGGTCGGGTCGGGCCGGCCCGGTTTTTTTTTTTTTTTTCCCTTCTTTTTCAAAAGTTGTACTATATATTCAAGAAGTATGATCCAAATAATAAAATCAACATGCAAAATAAGGAGCATTAATTACAAGTTTTTAGTTCATATTCAAATATACTTAAATTTGTTTAATTACATCACAAAATCTTAATTAATAGAAAGTAGAAACCTCAACAAAAACATAATTTTCAATCTAAATATTTGACTAAAACATTTCTAATCATTAAGATGAGCACTCCCAAATTCCGCAACCAAGCCTTCAATATCTGTGGAGAGTAATTTGTCCTCATCTTCTTCATCAGAACTATAACCTACAATAATTATGAAATGTTACGAATATATATAATAAAATATTAAAATTTAAAATAAAACATTATATAAAATTCTTGAATTACCTTCGAGCCAATCACGAGTACATAAAGTTGCTTCCGCATTTTCCGGCAATATCCTACTTCGAAATTTTTCAATAATTCGACCTCCATGACTAAATGCATATCTAAATCTAACACCATTTTTTCCTCCAAACCTCAACATCCCAAATCATATCCCACCATTTTTTCCTCCAAACCTCAACATCCCAAATCATATCCCAATTTTTCATAACTCATAAATCTAAACAATTAAACTCAAACTAAATTGTATTATAATGGTTCAATAAAACCACACAAACCAACTTTCAAAAATAGTGAAACCTATTTTAGAAACCAAAACTAAGCGAAAGTTAAACAGACACCAAACCATATGAATTGAATCCTACCTAGAGAGTTGAGTCTAAATTTCACCAATCACCACTTTGAACATTACTTTAGTTTAGTTTCCAAATAATATCAGTAGTAGTAGTAGATAAATAATAAATAGAAAAACATGACGACAACAAACATGAGCAACCTCTGAAATTATAGAATTATTCAGAAAGTGGCCGAATGCTGAATATAACACAAGAACCACAAACACAATCTTGTGAAAAAATCGAATCAGACCCCTCCAATATTTGATTCATTCCCAGATGGCTCATATTAAAGACAAATTAATCAATTTTCCATTGGATTAGCAAAAAGACACAATTTTTCAGTAATATAAACCCCATTTTTAAAACGTCATACATTTGTAAAACCGACAATGATCCAATAATCCAAGAACAAAAAATGAACTATATAACTTCACAATAATCACTACCAACTTAGAAAAAGAAAATTTAATATTCTCGGCTCTAAATCTAAACAATTTTTCTATAGATTTAAAACAAAAAGATTTAAGAAAAAATTACATAAACTTACCTTCCATGAAATCCGGCGGTCCGGTGGTGGGTTCCATCAATCCCGAAGGTCCGGCGGTGGGGAATCACTTGGCAGAGAGAGACACGGCGGAGATTTGTCGACTGGAAAAATCGAAAGAGACTGAGAGAGAGAGATGAAGAAGCCGGATGTGTTGTGCAGGTAATAGGGCTGGCTTGACTTTTAATTCTTTTAGACCCGTTAAGGACCCGTTAAAGGCCCAGTTAAAACCTCTTAAATTTAAATGTGTGTCCAGACCCAACCCAACCAAAAAATAAAGTTCACTAATGGGTTGGGTCTTAATGGGTTTGGGCGGGTCACTGCCGGCCCATTGGGTCCAGACCCATTATGCCAACCCTAACGGATATATGCTCGTGAGGGCTATCATTTGTAGAACTGGACAAACCGGTTCAAATAAAAAATATCTAATAAATTAGTTTAGTTTGATCAAACATTTCACATGATAGTTTCATGTAGACTTGATGAAAGGTGCATAACCAAAAGTGCTCAAAGTCCAGTCCTATTTGTCCTTGATTTGATTTGGTTTATGTACTCAACAATTAATAAAAGAAGAAAATTTAGCCTCCCTGTCAAATGAAGAAATTATATTACCTTAGCTAAAGCATTTTCTTCCACAGATGAAGCCTACAATGACAAAAACATAAACAAAGATGAAAAAATGTCCTAAAACTTGCAAATGCGCGTGTATATGTTGTTATGCTTAGAAGCTAGAAGTACCATTCGAGTAACTAAGATCACGAACGCCAAGAGAAAGAGCATTGATTACATAGACATTTTTTAGAACTGAAGCAAACAAGAACAGATGAAAATACTGATGTGGATTATACAAATCGGAGCATAGGTATTATAGAGACCATTAACGGAAAGAAAAACATGCATTAATTAGTGGATTTTGTTTGTGCAAATTTGCTTCACCAGATAAAATTGCTGTATCAATAAAATAACCTTTTACATTAAATTACTAGTATATGGTTTCATCAGAAATTGTGTTTCTACTGATATATGTTTCATGGATGATGATGACAATTTCAGCAACGTTAATCAATGCATGATTTCAAGATTTCTGCTTGTTCACCACTCCTTACATGGTTTTGTAAGCCATTTTTATTTAAAATTATGAGTTTGAAAGAATCTCACTGTACCTTATTTTCGATTTAAGTATCAAATTAACTATAAATTTTATCGCGTTTTCACCACATAAAAATAATATTCAACCAATATTCTCTGTCGATCACACTTTTTACAGATGCAGACTAGAAATTACAGAATAAGTTAATGGCACCATAGGTAGGTTGTTTAGATATTCATCTGAATTAATACCGAGGATTTGTAAAAGATACAACAGTTTTACAAATAATCAACAGTGAGCTGCCTATAAAACTACCAGGAATCTCAAAAAATCGGGTAAGAAATTATACACGGAGAGGGAGTAGTAAAAGATCTAGTCTAGCTGAAATCTTCTTCATCCTGGAAGCTCAAATTCAATGTCTGCAACTTGAAGCCAGAGCCTTGTATAATCTCAACCAAATTTGACGCCACCCCTGTTGCTTGTACAGTTGTTTGCTTTGTCAACTACAAAAACGAACAAAGATGCCAACTTATTATATATACTTGAATTAACCATAGTAGAATTTGAGATCATATGTGTATGAATATGACTAAAAGTAGATAAAATGCTCAATTAAGTTGTTGATATGCTGGATTCTTTCCAATACTCGTTAAAGACTTAGAGACCAGAAGCTCATGAACAAAATGAACTATGTCATGGACAAATTGAATGAATGATCATAAAAAATGATGATAGATACTTAATAACTTATTTTCTCTAACACAACTAATCGCGTGCAGAAGTAATCTCTTTTTAATGAAGTCTAGCATATGAATTTTTTACATGATGGTTCTTTGACGGTAAAAATTGAATGACATAACCAACTACATATTATATGTCCCCTCTCATAGATGGCCAAAGTTCGATAAATGATTGCATCCACCATCTATGGAAACATACCATCAACAATATCCGGAAATATACTGCCCGTTCAAGAAACAACCATTTCAAAAAAATAAAATAAAGAGCAATATGTATATGCTAATTAAATAGTTCTATCTACTTCATTTCCACATAAAGTTTGCTTCTTGAATATAACTTGCAATGAGTAACAAAAATCACCTCCACGCTAGCAATGCCCTCGAGAACTTGTACTTTAAGATCCGCAATGCCTTCTACTTCCTACAAAAGTAGGAATAGATAAGTCAAGAACGATCACAATGCACGTACCAAAATATTTATCCACAATTTAGAACATCTAGAAATAACTAATTGAGAGAGAGTGAAAACCTCTAAAGCCTTGGTAACTGCAGGAATAGCTAAATCAGTCATAGTTCCTTCAGCCTACACATTTCAACTCATATAGACATTTCATCAAACACTTAACAGACAATATAATAATGAAGCAATAAAGAAACAAGAAACAAATACCTGAAAAAACATGGTGAGCACGTCTGAAGGGGAGACCGGAACAGAAACAGTCTGATCTTGAGAAGGCGAAATTTCTTGTTCCGGGACTAGGGTTTCTTCTTCTTCCGCCACTGCCCTTACTTTTGTTGTGTGCTTTAGGAAACTATGCTTGTCGAACCTCAGCGCTGAAGAAATTGAAGAAATGGCGGTGTTCTTGAATTGGGTTTGAAATTTAAGATAAGGGTATTGAATTTGAGGTGGACTCAGATAAGGAGAATTAATTGTGGGAATTGAGATTGCGGATATAGAAGCCATTGTTGTATGTTATTACAATGAAGTGAGTGACAGTAGTTTTCCTTCCTTCTATCTATCCACAATGGAAACAGTACGTTCGTTTATTTGGTAATTTCATTTATTTTCTTCTTTGCTTATATACATGCCGGAGTTCCAATTAAAATTTGACTTTCCAATATTTTAAATTTTGATTTTTTATTTAGTAATTTAAATTTTGATCTCTATAAAATATTATATTTTTCTAGCTAAAAATGTTTTTAAAAAAATCCATGTATTTTTAATCTCGTGGAATTTGATTCTATGTATTTTTTGTTTTGCGCTTTAGAAAATTGAATTTTTGTTCTATTTATTTTAGATATATTACACATTTAATTTTATCACCCCTTTTTATAATTCAATTTTGCATTTTTTGGCCTACAAATAATATAAGATTTGCATTTATGATCTCCATCTGATTTATATATTGAGTTTCTTATTGGATGGAAAAGAAATGATAGTACCAATAGTACAAAATATGAGGACAACCTAATTTACAAAAAATGCAACCAAAAGTCAAAACTCGTGTTCACCAAAATATATAAAACTCAGAATCTAATCCTAAGAGCCTAAAAATATAAATTTGCAGTTTCTTATTTAATGTGTCAGAGATGAAACAATACAACATCAGATTGAGAACATTAGTGTAGAAAAAATAAACTTCATATATTGTGAACAAATATTATTCATCACAAATATGAATTTCCAGTTATATATTATTTAAAACATGTTGAGCTAAAATAACATCTTTTAACTCATACGCGGAAGAATTCAACTGTTTCTAAGCAAAATACTTGGATTATATTTACAAACAGCCTAATAGTTTTGGATCCAATTTCTCAACAGTTTTGGTGCTTACATAAATTTGATAAATTATCTACAACATAGATCTTGTTTTCACCGACAAAAGCAGAACCAAATGCATCTCTTCTAATAGTTGATTCTCTTCGAGCATCTAGGTCATTTTATGTCACATTCAACTTGAATTTCACCATCTGCACAACCATTACATCGTGTAAGGTATACGAAGAGGAGGAAGAAAACGATATTAAACAGAAATATTAAAGTAATCGAAATAGAACATTACTCTTCAAATGTATTGCTAGATTTGCTTGGGCATCAGCTTCAGTGTTGTAGTCCTGAATAAAAAATTTAAGACGTCTTAGGGATGAGACACTAAATGAATTTTAAAATAAAATAAATTGACAAAAACTTTCGACTTACTCTTTCAACATGACAGATTTGGAAAGATAGAAATTGATCCTTGAGCTCTTTAGCTACCTTACACAGTTCAGTCATGTTCTGAGTTTTAGTTCTCCATAGACCCTGAACCTGAGATCAAATTACGATAAGTAGAACAATCACTAAAACCACCTACATATCAGCCATAGTTATTAATAAATGGATATGGCATTAATTTACGAGCCCTTTTTATGTTTTTTTCTCTTCTAGTATGTGGGGATAACAAAGGAGATGAGAAGGATCAAAAGAAGTATGAGAAATAATTAATACCTGCATGCAGACAAGTTTGGAATCTCCTTGAACACGTATATGTTTGAACCCTTTTGAAAGAGCATATTTTAACCCTAAAATTGCACCTCGATATTCAGACACATTGTTAGTGGCAATACCCACACCTTCTCGCAATCGAAAAACCTGTCAGATTTTTCAATGTCAAATAAAATGTCAGTTGTTTTAACTTAAAAGGGACCCACTCAGAACAACTGACCGATATTTATAGAAGAATGGGTACCATGCTTCCATCTGCTGCCCGGAGAATTGCCCCAGCACCAGCTGGTCCAGGGTTGCCCTTTGAAGCACCATCAAACTCGAGAATACATGAACACTGTACTTGAAATGGGAAGTGATCCCACAAAATTATACGTATTAATATGTTGAATAAGCATAAGGGAGGAAGAAGTATGAACTCGTTGATGGTGAGGAAATCCACAAAATATTCAACAGCTAACGTATTAAGCTATTAAGGAAAGAGCATCAATACAAAAGTATGGCCAAGAACTTCCAAAAGGGGATCATGTCAAAAGATTGTCTCTTTTCTTATTTTGTCTTATGATACACATTTAAGACCTTTCGCATGTACTTGATTCACACAAAGGTTACCTTATGGAAAAGTATATTCCAAGACTTCTTAAGACATCAAACAAACATGTAAATGAATGTCAGATTTGACACTGGCATAGTGAAATAAAATTAACATGTCGCTGTAACTTACGCAATAAGAAGAAACTGGTGGAACTTGAAGGAAATTATCTAATTTGGCAAGCTTTAGAGGAGGATTTTCCACAAATGAACCTGATCCAACTACATCCTGCTGAGAAAGAGAGCAGATTTAATGAAGAAATCAGAAACCTTTGGACGGTTCATACTCACACCCAACCATGCAAATTAAATCCAAGTGTTGCAATAGATTTTATCATCAAATAATGGTATTGCAATAGTTGAATGAGCTATCATATGCTTGCACTGTGTCACGTATAAACTTCATGAAGTAAAAAGATATTTGGATAAAACTAGTTGGTCAGGTTTTGGATCATTACCAATAAACAAGCCCTAAATATGATATCCTTTGATGGAAAGGAGTAGTAATACGATTATATGGCATGATCACAGTTTAGGTACTAGTGCACATTGATAAAAATTATCCGCAAAATTCTAGCAGATGACAAACGTACAATCTAATATCACCATGTTAATTACGATTCCTATTGTTGCTTATTCAAGAAAATCTACTGCAAAGTGTTATTACTAGTCACATAAACATCAACTAACAAAGAGGCATCCCATAAATGATAATATGTTGATTAGAAGTTATGTAAACCAATTAGACACATAGTTGCAAAACCATTTTGGAGTCTTAAGTTCCAACTAAAAGTAACTCAATTCAGAAATTTACCAGTGGCCGTTTTTCTAAATGATTCTTTGCAGCTGATTTATTATTAGAAGAATTTGGTTCCTGCAGAGAACAATTTAACCAATATGTTCATATAATGTAATAATACTTATAATATTATTGTCATGCTTGCGAGCATACTAGATATATAATCAACTTTTCCTTCAGATCCAGAATCTAACCCGAAAAGGACAAGTGATAAGTCGGCCAAAGAGATCATCTTGCAATTCGCTGGCATCACTAGAATAAATAGCATTCTTAAGTCCACGAGATGACAGGTAATCCTCAGCATCTTTAGACAAACCATACCCTTTAAACAAACTTATAGGAGGATCATCAATCTACAAAACAAACCACATTTGTGACACATCCACAAGCACAAAAATAAAAAAATTCCCAACCAATCATAGCAGAAAAGAACTACTTTTTAAAACAGCATTAACATTTTTAAGTTCAAATGTGCATACTGAAGATTTATACACTGTAATACACACACACACACACACACACAAACAAACAAACAAACAAACAAAAAAGCATTAAAATTTGTGTCTCAACATAAGCAGGGTTTCTTTTACTTAGCAGTCATACTCCCTGACCCAAAAAATGAACTCTAGAGAAAATTTACAGAAGATCGAAGAAGCGATTGTAGATCACTTATGCTTTTATACACTCCAACTGTATCCCCCTTCTTCACAACATAAAAAGCATCTTTTTCATCCCCCATCTGTTCTACTGCTGCTTTATAACTTCAATTGCTGCAAAAATAAATTAACAGAAATTAATAGAACAATTCGAAAAAAAAACGCTAGAAATCATTCAGCTCGATCATTTATATAACATGCATGGGAGCTAATTGAACCCTAATTAGCATCTGGATCAAGTGAAACACATAATTACCAGTCAAAATCCTTCCTTCAATTCGAAATTTAGAGAAAAAAGAAACAACTCTAATAAATTCAAAGGTAAAATTAAAAAATGGAACAGATGAATGGAAGGAGAAAACATTTTACCTTTGAAACTCGAGATTTAGCGCAGTTTCAAGTCATTATGACTCATGTGAGTGAAGTGGGTGAGAGTGAGAGGAAGAAGAAAAATCTGGTAATAATAATAAGAAAATAATTTGTTGTATATATGGGCCTACTGGCGGGAAAATATATAAGTGGGCTACTCTCGAAGCCCAGCACATTTTCAGATTGTAGCCCAACAAATTCTTGAAAGTTTTCACTTCATTGCGATTTTTTAATATGAAATGTAAAATTACTTAACTGATGGAGTATATAAGTTGTTTTGGGTTTAACCAAATTTAATTTGATGAAGAATTAAAATTAAGAGCTAAAGATCACTAGTAAAAGTTTCAATAACTTGTAGAAAGCTTATCAAACAAAATGGATAAAACAATTCTTGGATAGCTACCATATTGATTTTATTTCAATAGTTGAAGGTCTCAAAAGCAATAAAAGAAACAAGAAAATAGATTATACAATAAAAGCAACTGTGTCATCTTGGGAAACAAGGAAAAAGATTATATAAACTAGAGTTCATTTGGAACATCAATAAAAACCAACCAGTCCATAAGAATCATTATCTTGTCTAGGTTCTGCTCCCAACATCAGCATTTTGAGCACAATCTAGAACATTGATGTACAAAAACAAATATATGTCTTCCTGAGTTATATAGCCGATTTTCTTTAATCTCCAAAAGTTTGCTTGCACTCGTACAATAGACTATGGTCAGCCAAACTGCACCATTTGCTTTCATCCGGCACACATTAATTAGCTCAATTTCAAATTCTCAATGAGCTAAGTGCATGCAGTTGGTAGGCAATTAACGATTTATTAATACAGGCAAGCCTTCAGAAGCGTCTGTTAGCTGGAACTTGCTTCAGTAACTTTGCAAGATCATAAGACTTGAAATCTTTTCCATAACATATGCTAAGATCAAGTGCTGTAATCCCATCCTGAAACATATTTAAAGTAATCTAGTTCACTTCAATCACAAAGAAAGAACACCAAATAATCAGAATTTACGAGCAGCCCTCTCTGATATAGAACTATTTTAACACGGTCCCGTTTATTTTCAAGAAATAATTATCCAATGATCTCTGTACTCTGTAAAAATACCTTATTTCTTCTTGCACTGTCAGCACCATTGACTAATAAAACCTTTACAATGTCTCTGTTTCTAGTTTGCATGGCCACGTGCAATGGTGTCCATCCTTCCTACAAGAGAAAAAAAAAATATCAAAATAAAGCTCATGGTCAGCATACGACTTAAATCTGACGTGTATCACAATCTGCTGAGATTCAGCCCTTTACCGCTCTAATTCGTAAGATAATAAAAAGAATGAGACAAGAACTTGACTGTAGTTAAAATAGGTACTCACATTATCTGCAACATTGACATCAACTTTGTATTTTATCAGCAATTTAACCGTTTGCAAAGCCCCTACTTGAGCAGCAAAATGAAGGGGAGTAGCACCATCCTATTTATCAGGGCAAAAGAATTCATGAGCATCCATATTGCAAAATCACAATTGATTTTCAACGTCCATATATAAGAGGTTACAAATGGGACATGTTTTACCTGATCTTTTGCGTTAGGATTTGCGCCTTTTCTTAAGAGATGACTAATGACAGCCTCTCTTTTACCGACAACTGCTTGATGCAAAGCAGTCAAGCCATCCTGCACCATCAAATTCACTCATAATTATGCATGATGTTTACAAAGAATGCATGAATTAGGCAAGAATATGACCTTTTATGAAACACTCATACCTTGTTAACCATTTCAATATTATACCCCTTATCAAGCAGTCCATCCATGAACTTTATCTGTCCTGCTAGTGCAAATGTATGAAGAGGATTCCATTTTGCCTGAGCCAAAAAATATATAGAGAAAGAAGTTTTGTTTATGAATCAACACCTAAAAATTAGAGGTATGTATATTATTATGCTTAAAACTATCAAGTTCACAGGCAACAATAGCACGTAAATGTGAGGAAAGAGGTCCACGTTAAAAGGCTCGGTGCTCTGTCAAAACGTTAAGGACACATCAATGAAAAGAACGTCTTTGCTAAAACTAGCTTTTTACGTTCAACTTACAGTTGAAATTTTCCCCAAGTTAGGAGCTTCATTCTGTTCCAAAATTGCTCTCTCGTCTGGTGTCAAAAGCTCTTCAACCTCTACAAGAAGAAAAAAATTGTTAACACCATAGTCTCAACTCTCAACCTTCACAATGACTAGATTATTCTTTAGCGAATTCAACTCCAATCTATTCCATCTATTCCTATAAAATTTTAACTAAGAAAAACCAAACAACAAATTCGATCTCTACTATAATATGAAGAAATACAGACCTTTAATAAACTCAGCATCATTCTTTCTAGTGGATAAATCCTTAGCATTACTTACAGCAGCTTTGAAATTTCCTTTATCTTCCCAATCGCTCTCGTAATCCAAGTCATTTTCTTCTTCCATTTCCTCATTCTCATCATCAGAATCATCCTCATATTCACTATCATCGCTTACATCATCAGGGTCTTCATATAACCCTTTATAATTTGCCACAGAGTATGCCCTTCTTTTCGAATACCCATTTCCAAAATTAACACTCAAATTGCTCCCTCTACTCAAGCACCTGTTTACTTTAGCATAACTTTGGCGGCTGCTAAAAATTGGGCATGAAGATGTAGATAAAACACTTAATTGCTGCTTCGGATAGAGCATTACGTTGCTGAATGAAACTATCATTTTATACTTATTGTTTAATCTTGACCTGCCACAAAGAATATTGATCAAAGAAAAGGAAGAGAGAAATATGCGTCAGTGAGACATTTCGTCGAGCAGTTCGTGGACAAAGTACAAGACTACAACAAATTTTAGTAGTAATTTTCTTGTATGATAATAGTTATTTTCTTTTCGATTTTTTGTATGATAGTTGATAAAGCTGAGTTTACGCTCCAAGGGCTTAGGCTCAATTCTTTGCGTCCAAAAAACATTTTGGCTTTTGGGATACTACAAGTGGGTCGGATTTTTTATTTATCGGGTCAAAATATTACTACTCCTATGTATTGGGCTGATTTTTTTACATTTATATATTTAATTCAATATATAGTAAATAATTTATTTATCCTTGCATTTGCCGATAGTGAATCTTCTAGTAACATATTAGGCTAGAATTTTTTTGTTTATACAAAGTTTAGGAAAGAATATTTAGATCCCCTTGTTAACATTGTATCATATCATTTATTGTGATGATGTCATGTTCTCATCATAAATATAATATATATTTTTAATAGTTAAGTCTAGACAATTCTCCTAAAATTTGATTTAGGCAAATGTCCACTTAAAAAGGGGCATCAATAACTTGAAGCATTGGATAAATATAATTGTGTTGCATAGTTGTTTTTGGTGTTTTGTTTGAAATCAAAGCTCAGTAACTATATTTCTTTCAATATTTTTTTTAAGGCACGGTCGAAGATAAGAATTTAAAACTTAAGAAGTTAGTTGATTCATATTTTATTTCTTAGAAGTAGCGATTAAGAATACTTATTTTGGCTGAAATAATAATTCAAGATCAAAAAATTCCATTTCAAAAAATAATGTTAGTTTTGGAAGGTTTAAGAGAAAAGCTTCAAAAGAAACAGAATATTCTAATTCTTGCCAAACATTTCAGCCATATATGATATGATATGGTTAAAAACTTACGAGTGATCTTTTGCTTCTTTTTGGTAATTTTTTAAGGGTTAATGTGACTTAGTGTTTGATTAATTGTATTGTAACTAAATTGAGTTAGTGAAAAAAAAGCTCACACCTTTTAATCATCAATTGCTAAACTTATTAAGGTTTTTCACATGAAAAGGAAAGGTCAATAAGTCAAGAAATCCCACAAAGAAATAACAGAATCCAATACCCCAAATCAGAAAAAGTTCACTTATATTCAATAGTATATCAATTATTTCAAACAATGATATATAGTCCTTATACATTATAATTATACAATTAAAAGAATTAATTCTATTTCACTATCTCTCAACTCTCAAGTTTTTGACTGTATGCAATAATGTTCATAAACATAAAAAAAAGTTTAATAAAAACATTTCACCCCCATTTAACTCACTTGCTCTCCAATTAAATCTAATCCCACAATCAAAAAAGCTAATCCCTGAAACAACAAGTAATAGAAATGAATCCCATGTGCAGATAACAAACTCCTTGTAGCTGCAGTGAGCAAAAGAAAAGCAAGTGCAAGTTCCTTTCTAAATATCTTGTTTTTCTTCTTCTTCACAACCGGTGCCGCCTTTTGCTCGGTAAATGCCGCCTTTTGCTCGGTTAATTTACCGAGCATTTCTAGTCCCGACTCTGAAAGCCTCCTCGAAATCTTCTCCTCGTTTAGAGTTTTCGATTCCCTTTCAGCTAAGCTAAACAAGTCTGATTCTGAAGCTCGACCGGTTTTCTTCGTAACCACCCACTCGTAAGAACTTCCGAGTTGAAATAGGCCTGAGATCATTGCATTAAATTTTGTGACAGACATTGTGTTTTCAAAGAGTAGGTATGGCATCAGAAATGGGAAAGATTTTGGTGAAGGTAAAATGTTGAGAATCGATATGGTAATGGGAACGTAGCATATCACCCAAGCAGGTAACTCGGCCTCGGGTACGAACATTGTCAATGGAAGTATGATGCAAAATAGTGTGAAGGAGTAAAAGGGTAGAATGAGTTTCCTCAGGAGAAAGAATAGGAATATCATATTTGCCTTCTTCCAAATTGATATCTGCAAGAATATCAAAAACAAGAAGCAAATAGTTAGTATACTATATAAATTGAATTTCAGGTTAAATTACATAGACTAACTCTGAGATAATGTCATTCAAGAATTACAAAAAACCACATATGAGATGTGCAACTCACTACATTGACAACCCTACCGTTAAAAAAAGGTAGCGGTTCAGCTAAAAGTACATAAATACCCTCATTTACAGCTATATAATTTATTTACTTTCCGACCCTTCCAACTACAAATTACTTTGTAAGACACTCTTGCACGAGAAAACTTATAACAATTAGCCCCTAAGCTTAATGTTATGTTATATGGGTATTCCTTACGAAATTGGGTTCAAATCTGACAAAAAATTGATTAAGATTATTTTTGGAAATCAAGTTATTTTATATCACGTCATTAACGCATAAAAGTATTGAGTTGTGAGAGGTGGTTGTGTAATTTTCTAAACATGATTTTGTATTTTTTTTTCACATGGATTGGGTTGAGTTCACTTAAATGGTTTCTAACTCACCTCAAGCTAGCGCAAGTGTTGAGGATTGTCCAAGACCTTACCGATTTACAATCAAGTGGGATACTAGTCTCAACACATGACGAGGTCTTTACTCTTTACTATGACCATACCTCAGGGGTAGTTTGTGTTATATACCCTAAATTCTATACTTCATGAAATGAAATCAAGAAAAGAAAGAATATTGTACACAATCAATTATACCTTGGCAGTTATGATTGCAGGGAGGCATAATCGGAATAGTTGCATCGGGCCAGAATGCCAACGATGTTGTTGCTTCTTGTACGCTTCATATGACTCGGGTATCTCACAAAGTACTCTAACATCATTAAGAAAGACCATTTTCCACCCATGTAAATGAGCTCGAACAGCTATGTCCATGTCCTCGACTGTGGTCCTTTCAAGCCAGCCCCCAGAATCCTCTAAGGCCTTAATCCTCCAAACACCCGCAGTCCCATTAAACCCAAAGAAATTCAAGAAAAGGCCATTTACTTGTTGCTCGACTTCAAAATGGAAGCATAAATTGATGTTTTGAAGTCTAGTAAGTAAATTTTCATCCTTGTTCACGAACGACCAACGGGCTTGAACAAGGCCTAAATCGGGTTTTCCCTGAAATTAGAAAACAAAATCAATTAAAAAATCTTTGGACGGTGATAATAAAGTAAAAGGCAGAGTTTTTTTTTTCTTCCGATTATTACCTTAAAATGAGGTATTGTGAGTTTAAGAAAATCGGGGTTGGGTTGGAAATCTGCATCAAGAATCGCAGCAAATTCGTAATCTTTGACATAGTCACAAGACATGGCTGATTTAAGGTTGCCGGCTTTGTAACCGGTTCTGATAAAACGATGTCTATAGACTATGTTAACTCCTTTCTCTCTCCATGAATTGACTTCATCCCTTATCAAATGTTGTAAGAGTTCATCATCTGAATCATCCAAGACTTGAACTAAGAATCGGTCCTTCGGCCAATCTAGCTGGCAAGCTGCACCAATTGATTGCTCGTATACCTTAAATAGCATAAGAAACAAAAACAAATTAGTAATCATGATTACGCCGAAAAGAAAACTAATTGAAAGCTAATTATCACTTAAACCACTAAATCTACTCATTAGAGATAAGTTTTAAATAATGAAAGCTCAAAATTTCTCATTTAAATTTAGGGATTTATAGTTGTGGATTTCGGATCCATAATTATGGTTTTAAATCCTTAGGTAGCTTCTTCATTCTATCCTTTCAAACAAAACCATGAATTTTGAAATACATCTTGGAAATTTTGATTAAAAAATTCAACTTTTTCCCAAAATCCAAATCCCTCGATCGAAATGAAGCCTCAGATCAGAAGCATCCAATCTTATCATTTTCAAATGAAGTAACAAGGATCTATAGAAAGAAATCATGAGGGGCTGATCTCATGACAATCAAAAACAAAAGAACATATGTTAGAAAGAAAAGAAAATATATACACTTTATTTCCTTACCTCTTTCTCATTGCACATGGGAATTTGAACAAGAACCATAGGGAAACTTGCTCCATCCTCAATATCAAAAGGCTCTCCTTCAATTTCAGGCTTTAACCTCTTCAACTTAATCCAAAAACAACCCAAACACTGAACAAATCTATCGACCGATTGAATCATGAAAAGAACTATGCAAAACTTAGAAAGTGAGATAATCATAGGAGCAATATAATCAACTCTAAAGTTCAACCAAGCCATATAAGACCACTGCACCAAATTCTGAACTTCCCATGGATTAACCATACTCAAATCCCATTTATTATAATAAGCAAAGATTTCTATAGCAAGTGCTATAACTGAAATAGCAAGAAACGCTTTTATAAATCTATACAACCTTCCCCTGTATTTTGGATCCTCCTCGTTTTGATCCGATGAAGCAATGCGCTTCTTGATGGACCCGAAAACCGTCCACAAACTCATTATAATCCATGGAAGAAAAGCCAAAATTTTGTGTGCTTTTAAGAGAAGTACCCAAGTGAATTGCTTGGGACTTGCATTTTTTTGCTTCTCTTGGAACATTTGTCGAGCACTTGGATCGTTTAACTCTATTAATGAAATATTCTCACCTTTTTCAAGTGTAACTACCACAGTATTTGGTGCCATTTATAAGTTGCTAAAACCAATCCAAAAGGATGATCAAAGTGCAACCCAGATGGAATTTTTGGAAAAGGAAAAATGGGTTGACCTTAAAAATGTAAACTTTGAATTGATTTATACACTTTAGCCATCATTTTCTGGGTACATAGAAACAGCTATATAAATGAAACTGAAATCTGGATCTCAAACAGAAAAAATAAAGAATGGCACTGACTCCCCAAATTCAGTTAGAACAGAACCCACTTATTTATTTCACATACATATAGATACAAATACATACAGAGAGACAGAGAGAGATAGTAATATAGTAAAGAATGCAAATTACAGGTTCTAGTGTCAGTGTGAGGCATATGGAAGGTTCACTCTGCTTATTATTTAAATAAAAAATAAAAAATTGAACAATAATGAGTGAATCATATATAAATAATCCATTGAAATTGATCAAATATTTAATGTGAAAAAACAAATTTAATTGAAGCCCCAGTCAAACTGAAAAGGGTTTTGTTTAGCAGCTTTCCTTTTTAACTTTTTTCAACAACCAATAATTCTCCATTTTAAGCTTAAAAAATCTGAAAAGATTCAGCACTAAAAGTGTCGGTGTGAATTAAAAGAGAGTAAATGACAACTAATTACAGCCAAATAGTAGATATAATCCTCGGTTGAGAAGTTTCGGGGTCTTGTCTGGTGATCTGTAATCCGTGTAAGATAGGAGTATTTTTTATTTTTATTTTCCCTTCAAATATTTGGTGAAGGACGGTTGGTTTATTTATTGGAAAAAGAGAGGTACCCACGTTGTTTTTTAATTGTATTTTCTACCTTGATATTCTTTGCTTACCCAATCAAAAACAAAATGAATTCTTTTTATTTGTTTTTTCCTCTAACTTTATTGTAGGAAAGGTTAATTTGTTTTATTGTATCGGCTGAAGCCGTTTCTTAATTGCTTTTTTCTTGGTTCTCAAAAAAAAAAAAAAAAAAAGTCTATTTATTGTGCGTTTTTGGTAATATATATTCCAGTCAACAAAAGTACAATAGGAGTAAACTTGCATTGGTAAGGTAATAAGTAAAAATGTAAAATAAATGGAAACAAATATTATTGACTAAAAAGGAAAAGTTTAGTTGGTTTGGTCGCAATTACACAGGAAAAAAACAGTCATGTTCACACTTAATCATTGTTCAACCATGTTATTATCCAATTAATTACTAAGGTTTTACATAATCATATTTTTAAGGCTGTTGATATAGCCAGTACAATATTCCTAAAACCAGAGCAATCTTTCGCTTAATCTCTATATTGTCCTTCCCATATTAGTAGACTCCGCGTCACATCATCAAATTCCATAGAAATAGAAAGAAATATTGTTTCATAATTACGTAATCTTTATGATCTTATTTATGCCTTCTCTCTTTTTAACATGAACACCAAAAACAACTCAATAAAATCATATTGTAATTATATTAATCGTGGAGTTACTGATAAAAAAGGGCATGTATTATTTATATTGGCATATTTTTGTTGAGAGTTATAAACAATGAACACGTTCCATGTTCGTTCATATCGATCTGTTAGTTTTTTACAAGCGTGTATTCCACGCGGCTTAATTTGATACAATTTTTCTTGCATCCTGTCTAATTTCTTTAGCCCAAATGACAATAATAACTTTATTCATTACTTAACCTTATTAATTTCACTTGACAGAAAATCTTCTTGTACTTTTAAAATTAGCACAAAATAACCTTGTAATTTTAAACTTAACATATAATCCCTTTGTACCTTATAAATGTAGCACATAATCTCCTCATATCCAGGGGTAATTTAGATATATAAACTAAAAAGTAGTGACAACTGACTGACTGAGTGAGGGGAGAGTGTGCATATAATTAAAGTTCAAGGCTATTTGATGCAATAAAAATGTCATAAAGAAGTTTTATGTAGATTTTCCGTGACATAAAATAGTATCGTGTATTATATATATATAATTTTTTTAATTTTCTTTTTTAAAAAAAGTATTGGGAAATAATAAACACAATTTTATTCTTAAAGAAAACTATTTTGTTCGAGAAAGTCTCAAGTTATTCTCTAAATTGCGTGAATAGAAAGTCTCCAATAAGAAAATTTTATGAAATACCATTTTTGTGTTTTATACTACTGTTTATAAGGAAAGTAGTAGAGAAAGAATAGTCATTGATCTAGTAAGGGCAGAATAGAGATTCATGAAATATTGCTCTGGCATTATGAATAACCGAAAAGAAAAAATTTAGTAAGGCTGTTGATATTGCCAGGCCAATTTCCTTAATGCCAGAGCAATTTATCTTTTAGTTTCTATCTTGTCCTTTCCAAATGGCAGTTATTTTGTTAGGACCTGACCTATAATTTTCTCAATTTACTAAAGTGTATTTTAATAATGATATCGATGAGTTTGACTTTTATTTTTTGTTTTATAATTACATTTAGGTTTTATAATTAACTTAATTTTTTTTAGGCTGCGTCGAAGATATTATATGTAAACTTCTTTTAATGGGGATTCGAACTTGAGTTTTGATATTTTTAATTGAAAGTTATTGCCGTTGAAATACTACGAGCATGGTGGATCGGTGCAAAATTAGAAGATAATGAAAATTTTATGTTTTTTGAATGGTAAAATCGCAGAAAACGTCCCAAACTAATTAGTGATGTTGGATTTTCGTCCAAAACTATATATATTACCTCAACGAATTTCGTCCGTAATTTAATATTTGTTTGAAATATCGTCCCAAACTAATTACTAATTTTGATTTTTAGTCTCAAACTATATCAACTAGCCGAATTTCGTACCATAATTTACCATTTTGTATAATTTAGTCCCAATATTAAATTTCTAATTTAATGAAAATGACAGTTCAATCTTGTAACTAGTTTGGGGCGAACTTTGCAATATTATATAATTATTCATGTTAAAATTTACCACGTCATGATACGTAAGCAGCCATGTGATAATTTAACGGCAAATACGCAATTTTCGTGTCTTATAATTAACGGTGTGACGATATTCCAAAAAAATTAAATTACGGGACGAAATTCGTTAAGTTGAATAATTTGAAACAAAAATCCAAAATCAGTGATTAGTTTGAAACGATTTTTACAATTTTGCCTTTTTGAATTGGGCTCTTTTGGCAATAACTTTTAATATGATTGTCAGAATTTCGATTAAGAGTCTAAGACCCGAAACCAAAAAATTTTCAACGGCAAGTATACTGTCGCGGCTTAACTTTGCTCCGTCGGCATCATTTTCAATTCTTATCAAAATTTTATGATAAAGTCATAAAAGGAGCACAATACTTTAGGGTTAATGATTATCCTTGTCTGTCTTTATGAATTAGTAATTATACAATAAAATGTTCCGGGATTAAAGAATTGTCGTTAAAGATTTTGAATATCGATTGTCGAGCTCACATTGGTAATTATGAATATGATCTCCCATAAACAATTTGATCAAGGTGATTTTATGGATACATCGTTGTTACATTAACTACTATATCAAGAAATTTGTTTATTTTAATTTATTCTATTGATATCAAAGTAAAACGATAAACTAATTATAAAGGCTAGTATTAAACTAAAGAAATAACATACTAGTGCAAATTAAACCTATAATTAACTCATAAAGATCATGAGTTTCAGCTTTAGTCCACAAGCTACAGCCTCATCGACATTAAATTCATATGTTAAAGTTTCCAATTGTTAGACATAATACACACAACATTTGAACTTTTATTATGGCTATACGGATCCTCTATTATGGAGTGATTTCAGCAGATATGAACACGTGGCACTCATTCATGAATGTAACATGAAATTATAATGGGAGAGTTATAGCCAAATTTGATACATGTCGTTATTAGTTTTGAAGGACCGTGTTGACATTTCAAAAGAATCTAAAGGCAAAGAATCTTAATGAGAATACGGAACAAATTTTCAGAAAACGGTGATTTGATTTTTTTCGGGGTAAGAAATGATTGTTCTCAAATATAGTTGACATTTCAATTTATAGAGACAAATTAGAGATAATTATTGAAATTCTAAGATTTAACAAAATCCATGCATCCCATTATTGATTTTGGAGGATTTGATGATCGAAAGGACAAAACAGTTAGAATGAGGCATGGACATAATTAGGAAAAATAGAGATTTGTATGTGGGATAAATAAAATTTTTTCTTTTTTTTTTTATCCCAAATAAAGAAAGATATATAATTTCATGATAGTTGACATTTCAAATAATTATAAAGACATTATTAAAACAATATTTAAATACAATAAGCTTTGATCTGATAACATTTTCAACATTATAAAACATGGAGTATATAATATACAATAATGTAATTGTTATAAATAAAAAAACAAAAAAAAATAGTATCTACGAAAAATTATATTAAGACCTAGTTCTTTAATTTAAACTGTGTAGATACAATTTCGCAAATTGGGTCCCTTCTTTTCTGGTTTCTTATATGTAGATTAGATGAAGGATATATAGGTTTTTATGTAGGATATACCGTGATAATCGTATAGTTTTATTTACTAATTAGGTTTCTCAATTTTAGTTATCTCGTTTCTTTTATTTTTAGTTATTAGTTTGCATAGTCTTATTAGAAATTGAATATTATGATTTTTTAGAAATACGAGATATATAGGTGTTCTCTTTAAGGTTCATAAGTACCTATATCTTGTGTTCTTCATTGTAATTTAACTTATCAAACTTACATGCAGAGTAATCATTATTATGTCCGACTTAGTTGATATCATAGCCTCAATTTTTTCGTAAGTGAGATTTTATTAATTTTTGTGGTTAGTGATCATGGTTATAGTCATCGTGAGCAAGTTCTGGCCGGGGAAAGCCAAGGACTATGTGAACGTAGTGTTTATGATTTGAAAATTGAGTATTTGTCAAACAAGTCACAAATTTAACCTAACCTTTGTGGAGACTCATTATATTCTTCTGGAGCAAAATGGCAGCAGTTCCAATGGCGATAGTCGTCATAGTCGTGGACGGGTTCAAATTGAGAAAGTTCAATATCGTGATCGTAATGTTTGCTTCAAGGATTTAATGATTCGGGATTTGCGAAGTCAAGTCGCATACTTAATGCAAAGTTTGGCGATATGATGGAAAAAATTAAGACATTCAAGAGACAGACATTGCAACCTAAAGTCATATACAAGGTTTGCGTTGACAACAATCTTCTTCATCTCTCGTTTTGTAGATCCTGATGACACTGTTGTGAAGTCGATGACGAATATCCTCCAACTCGAGGCGTTCGGTGCACTAGAATCTTAGATAATCGTACTATTTTATTTAGTTATATATAAAGAATTGTAATATTCGTTATCATCAAATAATTTAATTTTTTTTTTTTTTATATATGTGTCGGATTCTTGAGTTTTTCCTAGCAATTTATTTAATCAAACTTGCATACAAAATAATCATTATTATGTTCGACTTTGTTTCTAATTTTGAATTACTAATAAGAGTTGCCGCTTGTTAACAAATTATTCATAACCAACAGTTGATTAGTCTAGTGAAAGGGAATAGTCACTACAAAGTAGCGAACTCATGTTGAGAGAAGTTCTCACTTTATGTGTCCGACGCGTCTCAAAATGAATTAAACCTGAAAAGTAAAGAAAAAACAAATTATTTCCGGTATTAAAATTTGAACCATCTAAATCCTAGTACTAACCTTCCTTTTTTTTCTTCATATTTTTAATTCACTTATGCTTAGCTAGATTCTTCTAGCAACAATAAACAAGACCGAACAAAATAAGTTTGAAGTTTACGAAATGACGGAATTCATAAACAAATAAAATATTATCACGAATAAAATAATACAGATTTCAGTCGTAACTCGAACTAAAACCTCACTTTCATGTACCTAACCTAACTATTCTTTGATTATTACATTAGAAACTATAGGTGTCCATCTAGAGTCGACATCAAAACATAATAAATTTCAATGAATGAGAAAATTATTGCACTAAAGTCAGCATCCAAATTGCGAACACGCATAGAAAAGAAAAGTAAAATAAAAAATTATGTGATGTAAATTGTAATGATCCCATAAAAAAATAGGTGACAAATCATGTTATGACCATGAACCTGCAGTGAACTTTAGTGTTGTAATCTCAATTATCACGGGAAAATTCAAAGCAAATATTTAAAGCAAGATCATTAAATAAGTACTTTTAAATTAAAGGAATGGATATTTATAATTTTAAGCAACTTTTTAGTGTTTGCATTTCAAGAAGCCTCTCTTGTGCTTCTAGTAATAATAATTATTTAATTACATATTTATCCTCAATTTTGTTCAATTATTAAGGACAAAATTGTAACAAAACTTGTTGGTCCCAAGTGGTCAGATGAGGTCTAGAGGGGGGGGGGGGGGTGAATAGACCTCTGAAAATTTTTGAACTTAAAAACTTTTCAGTCTTCTGTCAGCAGACTAAGCTGATGAAGAACAGTAAGCAGACTAGTCTGATCGTGAACAAATCTTGAACAGACGACTGACCACTCTTCTTACAATGACTTAGCTGTTTTTCAGCAAAACAGTTTTCCAAGAGTATACTTGCAGCGGATTGTTTGAAAGTGTTTTTCACAAGTAAACTAAGTTCTAAAAAGATTTTATCCCCAGTTTAAAACTCCTTATAAAATCTTTTTGATTGATTCAAAGTGTTTAAAATGCAAACTTTAAAATATGCAAGAAAACTTTAAATGCAAGATAACACAAAGAATTTTTATAGTGGTTATATGGATAAAAATCCTTTAGTCCACTCTTCCAGATCACACAGATTCTGGGTTATACTATAATCACAAAGATTACAATATTTCTCCACTTACACCTAAACAACTAATGAGAAGGCTGTAAGCTCACAATAGGAATTCACAAAGAAAACCTATCCTCTAAAGTAGAATCACTCACACAGATGGATTCTCACTTCGCACAACACTCAGCTATTACAAAATCACTCAGATAATGTTTTTCTGATTTCTTCAACTGGGTTTCTGTCAACAGATGACTTCCACCAGACGAGTGAGCTGTTCGAGCTTTTGAGACTTAGAGAAATTCTGCTTCAAAATTTCGATCTCTGATTGTTGTTGTGTATTGCTCGATTTGAAATTCAGCTCTATTTATACATGGAGATGAAATTATGACCGTTGAAGGCAAGTCACAATTCAAATCCATCCTTCAGCTCTTTTTGAAACGGCTCCCTGCAGCATTCCGTACTGTGTACAGTACCTTTCTGTCCATCGCATTTAATGCTGCATTTAATGCACTCTGCTGATCCGAGGATATCTTCAATCATTTGCCATTACTACCCTTCTCTTACAGCATTTATTACACCAAGTGCATTTATTACCGTTGGACTAATCTCTTGACCTCTTCTACTCTGCTGATCAAAACTACTCTGCTGATAGATACTCTGCTGATCAAATACTGAACTCATCTGATTTGACTCGGCTGATGATCTACCCTTCTGTTTGCTGATTCAGCAAGAGATCACTAGTCTTCTGAGCTTTGAACTTTGAACTCTTCTGATGTCTTCTTTTACCAGTTCAAAATTCTTCCAAGGGAACTAAGCTTTCCATACTTAGCTGATTATGATGTTTTGGAAATCATCAAAACCTTCCCTTAATTACATGTCTTCTTTCATCTTCATCTTCATCCAACAATTTCCCCCTTTTTGATGATGACAAAACTCCAGCTAAGTACCTGTACCTAAACTAAAGTTTTGATCCTCAAAAATTTCTGAGATAGAAATGATATGTTGGAGTCAAACTTGCAATTTTATAGATATTGAACTGATTACATTTTACAAGTTGAAAGATGAGAAGTACAAAATATTTAAAAAAAATTACAAGGATTTTAAAAAAAATCTAGCTAAGCTAGTCTTCTGTCTTCTTTTCTTCCTTGTCTTCTTTCTCAGATTCTTCTTCAGATAATTTAGAAGTCTCAGCTTCCAAATTTTCCATGAATCTTTTCTTCAGCAGCTCTAACTTCCTTTTCTTGGCATCTGGATCAAGCTGTTCTTCAGTTGAATCTTTGGCAGCAGCTAGTTCTTTGTCTGACTTGGCTTTTGCTTCAGGTTCTTCCTCTTCAGCTTGGTCTTCTTCTTCTGTGATCTTCTCATCTGTTGGTCTGCTTGATTCTTCCATGTTTTTAGCAGTCTCACCAGCAGATTCTTCTAACACTTCAGTTGCTTCATCTTGGTTGTCTTCTTCCTCTTCAACAGATCTTCTGACTCTTTCATAGGAAGTTCCAACTCTCATCTGTCCAAATATCCTTTCTTCCCCCTTTTTGTCATCATCAGCAGGGACAGGTGGATATTGTGGTGCAACTGGTGTAATTAGAAGAGAATCACATAGAAGTTTGATGTTCTCCTCCATTGCATTGATCTGAGCTTGCTGTCTGAGTTGATTGGCTTTGAATGTTCTCATCTCCGTGAGCAGATCTTCTCCTTGATCACCCAATTGGATTTGAGTTCCCAGAATCCAATTTGATGAAGCCTTGAAGTCGTTCATCATGTTGCCCATGACTTCATCTTCTGCTTGGAGTGCCAATTCAACAGTCTGTTCAATGTTTTTCCAACCTTCAGTAGTGCTTTGTGTCCTTCTCCTTAGTACATCCATATCCTGACATATAGATTGTACATTCTGAGCAGTATCTTTCATTAAATCAGTAGGAACAGCAGCAGCAACCTTCTGAATAGGTTGATGAACAGCAGCTAACACTTCTGCTTTTAACTCTTCTTTCATCTCCTTCATGGATTTGGTAAACATTTGATGAATAGAGTCTAACAGATTTGTCTCTGTTGTAGCAGCAGGTGTTTCTTTGGTAAGTTGCTCTGTTGGTTGAATTGTCAGTGCAAGAGACTGATCTGCTGAGCTATCAGCAAGGCTTGGAGTGCTTTCCTTCTCCTTAGCCTGATCATCTCCTTTATCAGCAACTTCTTTTTCCTTTAACTGATCTGCTGGAATTTCTTCTTCCTTCTTTGATTCATCAGCAGCATCAGACTTATCACCTTGTGCTTGATTCTGATCAGATGGGTCTGATGTACCCTCTAATTGCCTTGGTTGATCAGAAGACTTGTCCTTTTCTTCATTAGCAGGTGACATTATCTTCTTGACAGTTTCAACTGTCTGCATCAGTCCTTCATTGTCCACTGCTGACCTGTTACAAATCCAAGTAAAGTTGTCAAGAGGAATAAAAGTAGTTGTTGGTTCCTCTGGCAGCTCTTCATAGGGTTTGATGTTTGGTCCATAGACAATGTGCTTGATGTTAGGAAGTGGGACCAGTGAGCTTGGTTGTCCCCTTAACTTCCTTGCTTTCTTGGCCCAAAGCTCCATTGCTTGAGCAATAGCCAGCTTAATAGATCTTTCTTTGAGATCTACTGAGTCATCAAAATCTTCAGAAATGGATGCAAAGATCTTCTTAGCCTCTTCCTTGACTATGTGACATATCCTCATCCTTAACCTGTCCAGAAAGAATTCTGAATCAAGTGCTTGAATAAGTGAATCTGTTTCAAGCCATTTCAACACCCAATTTTCTGTAGCCTTGAATTCTTTCCACTTGGCCATTTCAGCAGGACTCTTTGTTAATCTGAATTCTCTCCATCTATTGTATTTAATCTTTTCAGAATGGAAGAGTGTCAGACGGTTGACTCTTTCATTTTCAGCGTCCAGTCTTCTGAGAAATTCTTCAAAAATTGCAGGGTCTTCCCTGACAATTTCAAGAGATAATCTTATTTCTTCTCTTCTCTTTTCCTTGATCTTAGGTGCAGGCATAGCTGGGATTGGTTTGTTTGGATCCCTAGGTTCACCAATAACTATCCCACCAGTACGCTGAGGACCATGAGCATCCTTGATGCTTGCTTCAATGACAGCAGCCAACTCTGCTGCCTCAAAAGCATCTCTCTGCTCTTGAGTCATTTTGCTGGCTTCTTCTTCCAGCCTTTTTAACTCTAGGCTGTTCAGCCTATCTTCTTCTGCTTTCTCTGCAGCAATCCTTTGCTTTTCAGCAGCGTCCAGTTTCATCTTCTCTGCAGCAGTCACATAAGTTGAGGTTTTGCCTAACCTCTTTCTTCTAGATTCAGGGCTTTCAACTGCTTGAATAGGTGTTGCAGCAACTGGATTAGGATGCAGCAGCAGAATTTTTCCCTCTAGTGTTGTACTAGTCTGCTGTTCCTTTTCTACATCAGCAGATAGTGCAGCAGTTGAGGCTTCTGTTGTTACTTCAACTGTAGGAACACTTTCAGGCTCAGCAGTAGCAGCCTTAGCAGCTTCAACAACTGGTTCTTCAACATTTAAAGGCCTTTCTGCTTCAGTTGTTGTTTTCCTCACAGTTTCAACAGGCTCTTCAGGGAAAGTGACCTTTCTCTTAGCCTTTGACTTAGGAATTTTCTTGACAGCAGGGGGGTTGGCAGTAGGAGGTCCCCTTGCTTCACTCCTAGTCCTTAGTCTCTTCAATCTTTGAAGTGGAATTTCCTCTTCAGATTCAGTTTCTTCAGAGGATGACCCTGTCTTCATATTTTCAATTTCAACAGTGAAGTCATCTACCACCTTCTTAGAGACTTCAATTTCGGGTTCTGCTGATCCAGACACAACAGCAGACTGTGCTGTTGGCTCAGCAGACTGACTAGTCTGACCTTCCTTCTTGCTCTTCTTAGAAGGGGTCTTCTTGGATTGTTTGGAGGCCTTTCTCTTTGGTTTTTCCACCAGTTGCCTCACTGGTTCGTAGAGTTTGAATTCTTTGCTTCCATGGGTTTGCTTTCCTCCACCCATAGGGCATTGCAGAGAAGCAAACAAATTACTCAGCAGAATGGCATGAGAATGCCTTTTGTCACTTAACAGCTCATAAACATGAGCAGCCCAGTTCACTTTCATCCCATAGTAAATGCAAATCATGGTGTAGAGCCTTCTTCTGGGTAAACCATCCAGAGAACCCGTAGCACAATCCATAACCTTTGCTATGATATCAGCAAATCTTTGGTATTCATCCTTCAGCTGGGTCTTCATCAAAGTCCCAGTCATCTTCTCTCCCTTCTTAGCACAAATTTCCCAAAATTCCTCTTCTTTTTCTGACCCTAACGAGGTCACATCTCCTCCCTTGTCTGACAACTTATAAACTTCACTAAGAACAGCAGCAGATACAGCGATTTTCTTACCACCAATGACAGCAGTCATAACAGTGTCATCATCGTTGAATTTTCTGGTCAGGTAGAAGTGGTAGACATCCTCTAAGTAGACTCTTTCTTCGTGAGCCTCCAAAACAGGAACCAATGATGCTTCTTTGATCTTTACCAGTAGAGAACGCATCAAATCGGTGCCAGAGAAATGAAATTTGCTGTAGTTGAAGTATCTTCCCTCAACAATCTTGTCCATTTTCAGAGATTAGAGAGTAGATTCTGCAAAAGAACAGTGAACTTTCGAAGCAGTAGGGTTTGAGAGTTAGAGAGTTTGAGAGTGTTTTGAGTGCGTAAGATGACTATTCTGTTCAGATCGGATTTTATAGGTTTCCTTTTGATTTGGTTTTCGTGATTTATCTAAGCCGTTGATCTAATCTGACAGTTTTTAATCGAGCGGATGAGAGTCGCGGATTTCAATTTTATTATTTTAATGTCAGATGGGCGGGAAACTCTATCGACACTAATCTGTTTACTTATAAAAGCGCGTTTTTAAAGTGCGATTTATGACCATGCTTATATAAGATATCAGATGAGTAGAGTTTAACTTATCTGACAGACGAGTGATCTGTTATCTGATATTACTAGAGAATGCCAATAGCTAGTAATCTTCCTCTGCTGTTTGTCAATCCAGCAAGATAAAATAATCTTCAATCTTCAAGAATTAAGAACATATCTTCATGATAACATAACTTCAACTAACTGTCATTAACAGATTTCATCTTTAGAACAGAAGTACCGCTAGTCTTACACGTTCCCCCTGTCTTTAAGAATTCATAAGTTAACTAGTCTGTTGAGAGTTAATTCTTGAATGAAATAACTGATGACTAAGCTGTTGAACTCCAGTCTTCTTATGAGTTCCCCCTCAGCTTATGCATCCAGGTTAAGTAATCCTAACTCAGCTCTTAGAGTTGAGAACCTTGCTTCACTTAGAGGTTTGGTGAAGATATCAGCAATCTGATTATCAGTATGAACATACTCAATTAAAACATTGCCTTTTTCAACATGATCTCTAATGAAATGATGTTTAATCTCAATATGTTTAGTCCTTGAATGACTTGTAGTGTTTTGAGTAAGTGAAATTGCACTTGTATTGTCACAGTAGATTGGAATTCCACTGATCTTGATGTTGTAGTCTTCTAGTTGATGCTTCAACCAAAGTATCTGTGCACAACAAGCTCCAGCAGCTATATATTCAGCTTCAGCAGTAGATATAGAGACTGAGGTTTGCTTCTTACTCATCCATTAGATCAGACGACTGCCCAAGAACTGACAGGCACCTGTTGTGCTCTTTCTGTCAATCTTGCAGCCAGCAAGGTCTGAATCTGAATAGCCAACTAGTTCAAATCCAGATTCTCTAGGATACCATAATCCCAATTCTTGAGTGCCTTTAACATACTTCAATATCCTCTTGGCAGCTAAAAGATGAGATTCTTTGGGGTTTGATTGAAATCTTGCACAGACTCCAACTGAGTACATTATGTCAGGTCTGCTTGCTGTTAGATACAACAATGAACCAATAATGCCTCTATATTTGGTTATGTCCACTGATTTGCCATCTTCATCTTTATCCAAACGAAGACTTGTAGACATAGGAATGGTAGCTGTTGAGCTAGTTTCCATACCAAATTTCTTGAACAGATCTCTTGTGTATTTTGCTTGGCTGATGAATATTCCATCAGGCAACTGTTTAACTTGCAATCCAAGAAAGTAATTAAGTTCACCCATCATGCTCATTTCAAACTTATTCTGCATCAGCTTGGAGAACTTATCACACATCTGTTGGTTAGTTGAACCAAAAATAATATCGTCCACATATATTTGCACAAGTAATATATGATTTTCCCATTCAATTGTGAACAAGGTTTTATCTACCTTACCTTTTCGAAATCCTTTAATTAAAAGAAAGTCAGATAGGGTATCATACCATGCTCTTGGAGCTTGTTTCAGTCCATAAAGGGCTTTCTTCAGACGATATACTTTGTCCTCTTCTTGATAGACTTCAAATCCAGGAGGTTGTTCAACATACACTTCTTCTTGCAATTCTCCATTGAGAAAAGCAGACTTCACATCCATCTGATAGACAGTGAAGTTCTTGTAAGCAGCATAGGCTAGAAACAGTCTGATTGCTTCAAGTCTTGCTACTGGTGCAAAAGTTTCATCAAAGTCAATTCCTTCTTCTTGACAATAACCCTTGGCCACTAGTCTTGCTTTGTTTCTGGTGACAACACCATCTTCATTCATTTTATTTCTGAAAACCCACTTAGTGCCAATTACTCTTTGATGACTTGGTCTAGGAACTAAGTACCAGACTTCATTCCTTTCAAATTGATTCAACTCTTCTTGCATAGCTTCTATCCAGAAGGAGTCATTTAGAGCTTCTTCAATTTGTTTAGGCTCTATTTGAGATAGAAATGTGACAAACATAGCATCTTGTGCAGCAGCTCTTCTTGTTTTCACTCTATCTAAAGGATCACCAATAACTAATTCAGGAGGGTGATTCTTGAGCCATCTGAGATCAGGTTGCAAATCAGGATGTTGTCCTCTGTTATGATCTTGCAACACTACTGTTGGAGTTCCAGTAGTAGTCTGTTGAACATTTGTGGTCTGTTGAACAGTCTCTGGTCTGTCAGCTGTTTGCAACTCGTCTGTTAGACAATCAGCACTGTGATTATGAACAGCACTTGAGTTAGCAGCTGAGCTTAAATTAGGTAGTATGATGGGAACATATTCTTCATTTCTTCCAACATCTAACTTCTGTAAATCAGCAGACAGATCTTGATTTACACTTTGATTCTTTTCAGAAGATTGACTTGGCTCATCAAATACTACATGGATAGATTCTTCTATTAGCAATGTTCTTTTATTGAAAACTCTATAAGCCTTACTAACAGATGAGTATCCTACAAAGACAGCTTCATCAGCCTTTTCTGCAAATGCAGTAAGGTAATTTTTCCCATTATTCAATACAAAACATTTACAACTAAAAATCTTAAAGTAATGAATGTTTGGCTTTCTGTTGTTCCAAACTTCATATGGAGTCTTGTTCTGATTTTTGTTGATCATACATCTGTTTTGGGTAAAGCATGCTGTATTTGTTGCTTCTGCCCAAAATCTTTGTGGCAGCTTAGCTTCAGCTATCATGGTTCTGACAGCTTCTTTTAGTGTTCTGTTTCTCCTTTCAGCAACACCATTCTGTTGAGGAGTTCTTGCAGCAGAATACTCATGATGTATTCCCTTCATGTTACAATATTCTTCAACAGTAGAGTTTGTAAACTCTGTCCCTCTATCTGATCTGATCTTCAATATCTTGATACTCTTTTCATTCTGGATCAGTTCCATCAGATTGGTAAGATGTTCCTTGGTTTCACTTTTCTTCTTCATGAAAATCACTCAAGTATATCTTGAATAGTCATCCACAACAGCTAGGCAGTATTTCTTTCCACCATTGCTGACTGGATCAATGGGTCCAAATAAGTCCATATGCAACAGCTCCAATATTCTTCCAGAAGATTGGTGCTTCTTTTCTTTGAATGATGACTTGATTTGTTTACCCTTCTGACAGGCGTCACAGAGCTTGTCTTTGCTCATGACTGCTTTTGGAATCCCTTCTACCAAATCATTCTTGATTAATCTGTTTATGGTCTTGAAGTTTAAATGATTCATCCTCTTGTGCCATAGCCAACTGACTTCACTTGGTGCAGATGCCACCAAACAAACACTTGAATTCTTGTCAACAGAATTCCAGTCAACTATGTAGATATTTCCTTGTCGTCTTCCAGATAAAATTACCTTCTTTGTACCAATTTGTTCAACGTAGCACTTATCTGTTGAGAAGATGACTGAATATCCCTTGTCACAAAATTGACTTATGCTCAGCAGATTATATTTTAGTCCTTTAACATAGGAGACGTCAGATATCTCTATGTTTCCCTTGATTAATCTTCCTTTAGCTTTAATCTTGCCTTCTTTGCTGTCTCCAAAAGTGACTTTTGGACCATCCACAGCAACTGCATCAGTCAACTCATGTATGTTTCCACACATGTGCCTTGAACATCCACTGTCCAAGTACCAAATCTTCTCTACTTTACTCCTACTCCTAATCCTAACCTACAAAACAAAAATAAAATTGTTTTAGGTACCCTTATTGAGAGGGTCCTGAAGGATTAGTTCCACCCTTGACAACCCAAGATGTTGAAGTCTTAGGCTTCTTAGGTTTCTGAGTTTTAGGAGCATGAACAGTTTCATTTTTATCATAGTTATCAGATAAGTCATGTTGATGATCAGTATGATATGAATAATGTTCATAAGCAGGGTAAGGTGCATGATATGCAGGATATGCATGCATTGGATGAGCAGGGTAAGGTGCATAGTAATTAGGAAACTGAGGTGCATGATACATAGGATGATATGCAGCAGGTTGCACATAGTATGACTCATTTCCATACCAAGCATTTTGATTTTTCTTATTCTTATGCTTCTTTGGTTTACTAGTTGCTTGCTCAACTTGTTTAGACTTAGCTTTACCAATAGACTGGTTCAATTTAGCTTTATCAGCAGACTTCTTAGGACTCTGCTGTTTGGTCTTACTAGTCTGATTTCCTACACTAGGCTTTTTGCTCTTTTTAGCCTTAGGAGATTTCTTCTCCTTTACCACTTTCTCAGTTGAGGTAGGTCTAGAGGTTTGAACATACAGAATGACCTTACTATTGTCAGCAGAAATAAATTTTTCAGTATGATTCAATTCTAGATTATCCTTTTCTAAAGGTGTCTCCTGTTTCTTAGATGTATGCATGGATGCAACAGTAGACTTATCATGAGACTCAATGATTTTCTCAAGTTCCATGATTTTTCCTTTATAAACCTCACATTCAGCTTTCAGAGATTCATGCTCTTGCTCAAGCTGTTTATATTCAGCTGATTCTTTTGGCTTTTCAGCTAAAAGTTTCAGTGAACTATTTTGCTCTTTTAGCAAGTTCATCTCTTCCTTAAGCTTAACAAACTCTCCAGCAATAGTAGTATTATTCAACATCATTTGCTCTAGAGAATTAAACAGTTCATTTTCTTGAGGAGTTACCTCATCCTCAGAGTCATCAGATTCCTTTGCCATCAGGCACAGGAGAGCAGGTTTTTCTTCATCAGACGATTCTTCATCAGACGAGTCTGAGTCTGAATCAGATGAGTAGACAGCAGCTGGCTTTTCTGCTTCAGCCATCATTGCCTTGCCTCTCTGATGCTTTCTTTCTTTTCTCATTTTCTTCTCTTCCTCAGTGTACTTTTCTGCTTTTGGATATGGGCAGTCTCTTATGAAGTGTCCCAATTTCCTGCAGTTGTAACACATCAGTTTTGATTTATAATCCTCTTTATCCTGAGAAGAAAAGTTAGGTTTAGAAGTAGAAGCAGCATGATTGTATTTGTTTTTCATCTTTCTCTTATAGAACTTCTTGAAGTTGTTCATCAATAATGCTACATCTCCAGCAGTGTACTCCTTTTTGTTGAGTAGAGTGGCTTCATCAGATGAGTCCACTTCTTTGCTTTTCTGGGCTGGTCTTCTGGTGTTTTCAGCAGCAACAAGTGCAGCTGTGGGTCCTGAAGTTGAGGTTTCTTCAATTCCCATCCTTGGCAGTTTATACTCATAAGCCTTGAGTACGGAGAACAGCTCTGTTAGAGAAATCTTGCCCAGATCTCTTGATTCTTCCATTGCTGTCACCTTCATGTTGAATTTGGAGGGTAGGGCCTTCAGTACTTTGATAGTGATTTCTTTGTCAGTGAAAGTCTTTCCCAGCTTCAAAACTTCGTTCAGAGTTCTGGTGAATCTGGTATCCATCTGATCAATGGTTTCTCCAGACTTCATCTTGAAGTTGTCCAGCTTCTCCAATGCAACACTGAGCTGATGCTCTTTAATAGCATCATTTCCTTCACTCATGTCTCTGACCTTATCCCACATCTCTTTTGCAGTTTTGCAATGTTTGACTTTGTCAAACCGATCATTATCCAGGGCTTTGGTCATGATGAATCTCCCAACTTTATCTAGATTGTAAAGCTTTATCTCTTCTGGAGTCATCTCATGAAGGTCTTTCTCCACAACCGTATCTACTTCATTTATCTTTATGGTCTTTGTGAATCTGAATGGACCTTTAATGATACATGTGTGCATGTTGTCATTATAGGCAGCAAGGAAAATCTCCATTATGATTTTCCAGTCCTCAAAGGACATACCAGCAATGTGGGGAACATGACTGATACAATCCATTTTTCAAAAAGTTTTTGTTTTTCAAAAAGATGCTCTTTTGAAAAGTTTTGAAAACCTTTGAAAAACACTCGGATCAAGCTCGTTGATCAGGCAGCTGATTCTAATGAACCACCTGCTCTGATACCACTTGTTGGTCCCAAGTGGTCAGATGAGGTCTAGAGGGGGGGTGAATAGACCTCTGAAAATTTTTGAACTTAAAAACTTTTCAGTCTTCTGTCAGCAGACTAAGCTGATGAAGAACAGTAAGCAGACTAGTCTGATCGTGAACAAATCTTGAACAGACGACTGACCACTCTTCTTACAATGACTTAGCTGTTTTTCAGCAAAACAGTTTTCCAAGAGTATACTTGCAGCGGATTGTTTGAAAGTGTTTTTCACAAGTAAACTAAGTTCTAAAAAGATTTTATCCCCAGTTTAAAACTCCTTATAAAATCTTTTTAATTGATTCAAAGTGTTTAAAATGCAAACTTTAAAATATGCAAGAAAACTTTAAATGCAAGATAACACAAAGAATTTTTATAGTGGTTATATGGATAAAAATCCTTTAGTCCACTCTTCCAGATCACACAGATTCTGGGTTATACTATAATCACAAAGATTACAATATTTCTCCACTTACACCTAAACAACTAATGAGAAGGCTGTAAGCTCACAATAGGAATTCACAAAGAAAACCTATCCTCTAAAGTAGAATCACTCACACAGATGGATTCTCACTTCGCACAACACTCAGCTATTACAAAATCACTCAGATAATGTTTTTCTGATTTCTTCAACTGGGTTTCTGTCAACAGATGACTTCCACCAGACGAGTGAGCTGTTCGAGCTTTTGAGACTTAGAGAAATTCTGCTTCAAAATTTCGATCTCTGATTGTTGTTGTGTATTGCTCGATTTGAAATTCAGCTCTATTTATACATGGAGATGAAATTATGACCGTTGAAGGCAAGTCACAATTCAAATCCATCCTTCAGCTCTTTTTGAAACGGCTCCCTGCAGCATTCCGTACTGTGTACAATACCTTTCTGTCCATCGCATTTAATGCTGCATTTAATGCACTCTGCTGATCCGAGGATATCTTCAATCATTTGCCATTACTACCCTTCTCTTACAGCATTTATTACACCAAGTGCATTTATTACCGTTGGACTAATCTCTTGACCTCTTCTACTCTGCTGATCAAAACTACTCTGCTGATAGATACTCTGCTGATCAAATACTGAACTCATCTGATTTGACTCGGCTGATGATCTACCCTTCTGTTTGCTGATTCAGCAAGAGATCACTAGTCTTCTGAGCTTTGAACTTTGAACTCTTCTGATGTCTTCTTTTACCAGTTCAAAATTCTTCCAAGGGAACTAAGCTTTCCATACTTAGCTGATTATGATGTTTTGGAAATCATCAAAACCTTCCCTTAATTACATGTCTTCTTTCATCTTCATCTTCATCCAACAAAACTATTGTTGAAATATTACAAAAAATGCCAGAACATTCAAAATCACCCTTCTTACCTTTTTTTTCAGAAGTACTTCTCATTATTTTTAAGTTGAGAAGCAATAGAAGAACCTCTCGATCATTTGTATCTGGACGTAATTAATATTTCCTAATTAAACTTCAGATTACAATTGGTTTATCGCTTATGAGATCCACTACTAAATTTATTAATAAAAATTTGCCCCCAATATTAACAAGGATTTAGCTGCCTTAATAAAAATTCATCGAAAATTCTTGTTATATATTATTGCATATTCAAAACGTGTTAATGCAAATCCAAAACATAAAAACCTAAGACGGTCTTAATGAAAATTCATGGAAAGTTTTTGTTATATATTGCAAATTCAAAATATAAAAAGCTAAATTCAAATGCATGTATATCTTCTCTCCTGTGTTATTTTTTATTACTTACCTAAAACCCCTTCAATCAACAATATATTTTATTTAATCTCATATAAAAAATAATATTGAATATGCGAAATTCCATATGATTTGACATACATGATTGTAATGTGGGAAAGGGGGAGGTGCCCACACCTTACATAGATCCAGAAGACGTGAGGCAAACAAAACAATCTAAAATTTGGTTTTTGCACATGAGAGAAAGAGAGAGACATGCAAAAGTGTAGTATTCACTATTCATTCATTTAATTAGTCCTTCAATTTAATAATAATTACTATATTTTCTAATATACGAATAAAAGATGCTTATGTTTGACCTTTTTTTCCACCGTTCAAGCCATGATTATTGAATCCACCGATTACACGAACAGACTAATTTTTTCTTTTCTAATTATTAGAAGATCAAAATCAGATTTAGATCTACTAATCACTGAACAGTCAACTAATTATAGAAATAATTATCATAATAAATCATGATCATTAAATATCCATCAGTCTTCGTAACGTGTCAAATGGCAGTTGAATTAATTGATGAACCATGAAATTGAATATGAATATCATACTCACTTCTTTTTACGCGATTGATTGATTTCAGTTCAAATTAGGAAATATATATACTCCACTTATTAATTAGTTATATGGCAAAATCAAGTAACCAGAGTAGTTGACCGTCAGAGATAGGACACGTTTTTAGTTTTATTTCTTTCGGTACTTTATATTAAAGAGTCAAGAAAATACTCTAGGTTACAAGCTATTTAATTTCCCAAACAACTAGCATCCGCTGTTTGTCTATTTAAGCATTTCCTAAATAAAATAAAAGTCAATTTAAGGATAGATTAAGGATGCTAACAAAGAGACATTCAACACTATCAAACAACTACACAATTTAAGCATTTCCACAAACTAAAGCACTTGTTATTTACCATTTTAAACGAGCTAAAGTGTTGTGACGACATCATACTTTTTTTTTTTTTTTTCTAGATAAGAATTTTTCGTAAATATCAACATAATAATTATTTTATTAATTTCTCGAAAAAGCTCATTTTCGGAAAAAGAGAAGAAAAGAAACACACTAGAAAACAAAGGGGGCGCACATAGTTATGGAGGCTAGATAGTGATATGATGCACCCCATCGACCGCACATTACGGCAAGAGCCGCTGAGCCCACCCGGCCAGCTTAGCACATAGGCTGATCTTCTCTTGGCCGATAGAGGGGGCCACATGTGACCGATGTGGCCCATTTCACGCGCCCCATGTGATGAGAATACCCTGTTATTGGCTGTACCAAATAATTTAACTTAATTCAAATATTATAAAGTACTAATTTTCTGCATACATAATTATTTAAACTATTACCATTAATTACTTTCAGCCTAATCAGACAGCATATGCATGCAAAATACGCAGCATTAATAACCACGTTGCGGTGTTGATTAGTGGGATCACCACTTCATTACAACAGCATCTTAATTTCCCACATGCAAATTCTTTTTAAACAATTAATTAAACCCACCTTTTTATTTTCGATAATAAGTAGATTGTAGTGTCATTAGAGATCATATATAGGCCAACGACCATTTTAATTAATAACATGCACATGGATGGATACGAATAGTGATGTACCATAATTAGAACCTTCACATTAGGCTAAGTGGAAGTGGAAGTGGAAGTGGAACTAGGGGTGTTCAATAAAACCGTTAAACTGCCCCAACCGATCACTCTAATCCGCAATTCGCGGGTTGAACGATGAATGGGTTGGTTTTGGGCTTCGTGAAAAAGAACCGCAAATTATGATTGAGTTTGAGTTTATATTTTAAAAAAGGGCATAAATCGCACCCAACCGCATGTATATAAAATAACAAATTGTGTTTTATTAATTATTTAATATAATTTAAACACATACATACTTTTAATTTACCGTCTCAACCCCAAAGCCTAGCTAATTTGTCCCCTAAAATTACTCGACACAATTTATTAACAATCCAAGTTAATAAATTCTATCGATTGACAACCACCAATATCAACTTTAATAATTAAAGTATTTTCTATTTTTATTTATTGTTTGAAAAAGTCTTGTTCGGTTTTGTATTTGAGTAACAATTATTGATCTTTATATAGCGAATGTAGACTTTAAATAGGTTAACAAATTAAAGCTAAAAATTATGAAGAAGTAGTATTGTTCATATGATTATGAAACATTCAAGAATTTTATTCTTAGATAAAAGTACAATAATGAAATAGTAAGTGATAATAAATTAAAGTAATTAAAGTCTAAAAAAAAAAACTTCATTAAAATAGGAAAAGCTAAGATCGCAAAAACCACCCCAACCCGAAGGGACCGCAAAGTGCAATCTCTAGACTTATTGGGTTGGGTTTGGTCTAGAGTATTAAAAATCCGCAAATAATGGGTCGGATTTGGGCGAGTATAAAACCGCAATAGACGGCACCGCGAACACCCCTAAGTGGAACCATGTCAACAACATATTTTGATATTTATTGAGTTGGATTATTGATCGAATTCTTATAAATATACACCATGTTCGAGTGCACCTCGATCGATTCATGGCCTTCCGTATAGGTCGACCGACCTCCTTGAGTTAAAAGCACCATACGAAGAATAATAAGCCACTGTTGACGACTTAGAGAAAACCGACTAAATACTTCAGGATTCAAGTATATTTACTCCATCGACCCGATCTTTCACATAGGAACTTTCCAAACGAGATCCATATGTTCTCGAGATCAATAAAATACATTTCTCAAAAATTACGTGTTATTATAATATATTCAGTTACTTTTAATAAAATGTTACTCTAGTCATCCAATCTGACTTAAGCACCAGATGGTTTTATTGGGCCAAACCCAGTGAGCCTATCGTTTGCTCGTGAGTGTGGGTCCCTTGTTCTAATCTTGGAGGTCGACTTAGAGGAATTAGACATCTCACGGTCGAGATTTCTAACACGCTCTCCAATCCAATCTAATCCAAGCTTCACCAATCCGACCTATGTATGCATTCATGCACCTTAAGTTTATCAAGCAAAAAAAACAATGGATTTCTAATTCTAGATGTCCAAATCCGGCAAGATGGGCCTTTGCTATATCACAATCTTATGTTAGGTGGTATATATAGGTTATGGACAACCAAGTACTCTTACTGTGAAATTGACACAATCGCCCACAAGATACAAATTAGGATAAGGACACATGGAGCCTTATTAAAACACTCAAATAATGAAACAAGTAACTACATAAGCACATGATTGGCATAGTGTATTTATTACACATAAACACAAGGAAACAAAAGGAACTGTAAAAAAAAAAAAGGAATGATCGGGAAAACTTGAAGTAACAAATTGAAAGAAACAAGAACTTTCAAATCATTATAAGCAAATGAAGCAGATATGACAATTATGTCGTTTGAAAATTAAATTATTATTTATAAGTGAACACAGGAGAGTTAATAAGATGCCTTCAATGGTGTACAATCTGTTCAAACATAATACTACCTCCGTTTTATTTTATTTGTCGCTTTGGCCAAAAAAATTTGTTTACTTTTATTTGTTGTTTTAGGATTTCAATATAAATTTAATTGTTTTCTATCAATATTACCCTTCTTGTTAATGTTAATGTTAATGTTTGTAATAAATGCTAATTAATGATGTTATTATTTGATTAAAAGGGTGTTTTGGGGTTTTTGCTTAAAAAAATTGACTATTTATTACATTTCTTAATTCGTGTGCAATTCTCCAAAACGATAAATAAAAAAAATGAAGAGAGTATATGTTCAGAGAAAAGAACAAAAATGTGACCGTAAAAAGGTGATAATGGTAACTTTAATATGTGCAAAACACCAAGAAATTAGGATTTACAGTGCTAAAATTAATAGTCTCTCAGAACCTATGTTGCACTGATATAGATACGGGGATGATGTGTCCAAATTTTGTACCCGAGGGCAATTAAGAGATTACACTAAGTCGACATAAATGAGAGATTTGTAACGTCTTTATCATAAACTCTCGTAACGTCTGTAACGTCTTTGTATTTATTACTTGTAACGTCTGTAACGTTTTTGTATTTATTACTTGTAACGTCTTTCCTGAAAAGACTATTATACCCCTGTATGTACCTATAAATAGGTCGCCCTATTTCTAAACAAAGGGAACTGAACTGAAATCACTATTACAATTATAATACAATTTTTCTCTCGATATAAGTGTGCAGACCTTATTTCATTATTGTGATGTTGTTATAGATCGAAGGGCTTATTCCATTTTTGCCCTGAACATTTTTATACAACATCATAATTGGCGCCGTCTGTGGGAAACGATTGATATGTACAGTTAACGAGAGAAACTTTTAAAAAAAAAATGGAAACGTTGCCCCACTGTAAATCCATTTATGCAAAGATTCGATTGGGTCGTTCTGATCAAATGAAGCACCAAGGCACTGTGGCCCTCCCATCGGCAGATATGCAATTGCCCACATGAGCAACCCAATATTCAAACTAAAGGTGAAAGAAACGCTCAAGGATTTTTCTCAATTACAAACTCCAGGAAGTTGCATAGATGACCCAAAAAATAATCGAATTTCAAGTTGTCCTTGCAGTACGTCAAGATTACAGAACTGCACAAAGGAGGTAAAATTTAAATTTTGTGTCTTCCAATTAAAATTAATATTATTTATTTACGGACACATGAAGCCAATATTAAATGAATCTCTAAAACTACAAACGGTAAACCGATGGTCTCTTCACGATCAAAAAGGGTAAATTGATCATCCCTAAAAAAGTAAAGGGTAAATCGATCATTGCTCAACGATCAAAAAAGGGTAAATCGGTCATCCCTAAACGATCGAGGGTAAATCGGTCATCTCTAGAGATCAAAAAAGGGTAAATCGATCATTCCTCCGCAAAATGCTAGGGGGTCAATTGGTCATCCTTCAACGATCAAAAGGGGTAGTCCGGTCGTCTCTCGGCACCAAACAAAAAAAATAAAAAAAAAAAGACGACAATAACGGCAGCGACGGTAGAATACTATCAAAAAAATAAAATAGCGTGAATCAAGTTTTACTTGTGGCTGAAATTTAAATTTATTTTTACTATATTTACTTTCAAGTGATAATATTTGACCACACAAATTTGTGTTTTATATGCAATTGTGGCTTTGGGAGGCAACTTTTGACAAACAAATATCTCAAAGAAGAATATTTACTCTATATAAGAAAGAGCAGCTGAAGAAAATAATCATCCATACTCTTCACCAAATTTACAAGTGAGGCTCAGACTCTTCAAAGTACCGTAATACATCAGCATCTGGGTCTTGTGTTTGAATCAAGGAGAGCGTGTCTAAGCACTGTACTCTTTTTCCTTCGTCCAAGTTTTTATCCCAATGGGTTTTTCTTGGCAAGGTTTTAACGAGGCAGTGTTACATGCTTGTTTATCACATATGGAGGTATAATGTAGGTAGCTACAATGCTCAGATACTTGAATCAAGTTTCGACAATAAATGCTCGCGTATTTATTTTCGAAACTGGGGGGCAATATGATGTGTCCAAATTTTGTACCCGAGGGCAATTAAGAGATTACACTAAGTCGACATAAATGAGAGATTTGTAACGTCTTTATCATAAACTCTCGTAACGTCTGTAACGTCTTTGTATTTATTACTTGTAACGTCTGTAACGTTTTTGTATTTATTACTTGTAACGTCTTTCCTGAAAAGACTATTATACCCCTGTATGTACCTATAAATAGGTCGCCCTATTTCTAAACAAAGGGAACTGAACTGAAATCACTATTACAATTATAATACAATTTTTCTCTCGATATAAGTGTGCAGACCTTATTTCATTATTGTGATGTTGTTATAGATCGAAGGGCTTATTCCATTTTTGCCCTGAACATTTTTATACAACATCAGGGGATATGAATATAGTACGATGCGGATATTTAAAATTTATTGAATAGATACGGCATGGATACAAATGTAAAAATATAATGTAAATTTATGCATAAGCAACTGGATCATTCAATTCAAGCTCTATAAGAAAAGATAATCAAATTTAACATAAACAAAGGTTATATAACTACAAAATCAAACATAATTCATTCTTAACATGTCGCAGCAATGAAATAAATCCATATTTGAGGTTTCATGACCTAGGAGATAGCCTTGAATAAGAGACTAAGTAGTGGTACTAATTGTTTGTGTTTAGTCATAGAGACTTTTTATCATTTTATTATAATTTAAATTTGGCCTATAATATTACATAAAAATCCCCCCCGAAGTGTCCTGATATCCGGCCAACTAATATATCCGATACGCACATGAAATGGCATATCCGATACGCATCACATGCATATCCGTATTCCCCAATATCCGATACAATACTTTATATTTTTTTAGAGTATCCGTGTATCATAGCACAGAATAATACAGTTTATATGCATTACTTTAGCTGAAACATAAACTCACACTATTAGCCCGAAATTCAATCATATTTCCATCAGGATCATTTGGGTATCCATTATAAGTGAATTTCATATTCAAAGTAGCAAATATGATTCTAACTGTAAAAGCCCAATTCCTAGCCCAACTCGAACCCAGTTTTAAGGCCCATTTTGCGGCCCTGTTCTTTTCCTGAGGTCCGTTAAACCATCCGCGTCCGTAGCCTTCTTTTGAAGTGGATTTCTTCTAAATAGGATTCGAATATGTGTCTTCTTGACGATTTGTTTTATTCTCAAATTGGATGTTTAGAAAAATATTTTAATTTATGTATCTTTCTAAATGTAGATTATAAGATTGTTAGTAGAATCACCAACTAATTACTTCAAATACATTATACGGTTGGTTAATATAAACATAATAATTGAAATAGAAGGGAACTATAAATTTTATTTAAACGAGATTAATATAGGATATAAGTATAACTAACACACAGTAACCATACATATTTGCAAGATAAAATAAAATATACTTAAGAGTATAAACGAGTTGAGATAGTATATGTTTAAAAAAAAATTGTAAATTGTAAATTGAAAATGAGATAGGTCAGAAATCTTAATCGAAAAGGGTTGAAGTCATATTGACATCATAATAAAGGAAAGAATGAATTCAGATCTCCACGTAAAACCCGTATGTCCCCGTGTGTTGTGTGGTGCAACATAAAATAGCGTATCTATATTTTATACTCTATACTATTTAAAAAGTTTAAAAAGAAAAGTTTTGACACACTGTAACTATCTTGATCTTGATACCACTATATCAATTTTTTAAAATACATATTACACCCTCAGGATGTTAACTGCCCACTACATATTATTTTATTATTTTTATTTTTATAACTCAGGTGTCCAAGCTTACACTAGACTAATCCTGAACCTTCAGAACACTTGCCCTAGAACCCTGAAGGATGTAAATCGCAGGATGTGTCTAATAATAATAATAATAATAATAATAATAATAATGATGATGATAAATAAATACTGTTAATATTCTTATTTTTTTAGACTAGTAGTATTAATAATTATAAGATATGCCCCTCCAACTGGCTGACCAACAATTCATAAGGCTTGCTCCAGCAGCAAGGGTGGGGGTTCGAATCCCATTTGGAACTTGGATGGAAGCATTTTCATGGGTCTGTCTAAGGATTATTTGTGATGAAGATCCCTTTGTGCACAGAGTGTACAACAATATGGTGGGATCTTTATGAATTATTGGAGCAAGTCTTATGAATTGTTGGTCAGCCAGTTGGAAATATGCTTTTGGGGCATATTATCTTATTATTATTAATACTATTAGTCTAAAAAAAATAAGAATATTAACATTATTTATTTATCTTATTTTTAGTAAAGAACGAAACTTTTTGGAGGACGGGGTAGACGATTGCCGTGACTTTCCAACTGCTGGTTCAACTATATTCATGCATTTCATATGACTATTGGATGCACCATAGTTTTTTTTTTTTTTTTTTTTATTTAATAAATGATGACCCGAAGTTTGTCATCTATGAATTATTTACATTTCACTGGGACCAGTGAAGATGCCTGATGAGTTACATGCGTCGCGGAAATAAAGGAAAATTCTTATGAATACTTAGTTTATCACAAATTGTACATAAACTAATAAATCAACTAAATTTTAATAATTTTAATGTTATAGAATAATACTTAATGTATAGTAATTATGATATAAGGCCGAAATAAAATGTATTTTTACTTTCTTTGGGTCTGTTTGTTTGGCGTTTCTCAAAAAAATTCCGTGTTTGGTATATGCCAAACAAACATGTTCTTTATTTTCTGAAATAAAATTTTCATCTCTCAATTTTCTCAAAATACTATCTGAAAATTCAAACAAACAACGATTTTCTTATTTCACATATACAAACGCTATTCTGATTTGACATAAAATAACATATCTCTTACACAATTTATTACACAACAAACATGATTTGACATAAAGTCTTACACATCTTACACCTACAACCTAACTCTTCCAAAAAAAACTTACACATACTTTATTTCTCAAACCACTCTCTCAAAACCCAAACAAACAAATTGAAATTATTTCACAAACCTCCATTACTCTCCCAAACACCAAAGAAACAGGCCCAAAAATATCTAAAAAAACATCTCTGAATGTTTTTAGAGAAATACCCCAAAAAGGAAAAGTAACTCTACCTTTTTATTTAAGGTAATAAATATAAATCTTCCTTAATTCTTTTATTCCACTGATACATCATATTTATCCACCCCAAATTTATTCTATCTCTTCCAAATCCGAGATCCAATCAATAAACTCACTTATATGTATTTTTTTCGAAGTACATCCAATTTATTATGTTTTAACCTTAAATTATTTTTTGAAACGTCAAAAAATAATTGTACAATAGTTAGAACATAACCTAATTAACTTCATATTTCAAAAACTGAAAATTCAATTGAATTTAATTTCAAAATTCATCTCAAATCTGCAAGAATTCAATCTTATTGAAAATCTCACAAAAACTCATCTTAAAAAATAAGAGGTCAAAAGAAAGTGCAATTTTGCGGTGACGTGGAATAAAATAAATTGGCACGAATTGGATTACAAAATCAGAGTTCAGAAACTTACTAAGTTTCATTTGATAATATAAATATATTTTTCTTTCAGAAAATGTTGGGTTTGTTTGTTTGGTGTCTGGAATTTGCATAATGTTGTTTGTTTGGGTTTTGAAATAGTGGTTTGAGAAATAAAGTAAGTGTATGTTTTTTCTGGAAGAGTTAAATTATAGATGTAAGATATGTAAGACTTTATGTCAGATCATGTTTATTATGTGGGATAAATTGTGTAAAGCATATGTTCTTTTATGTCAAATCAGAGTAGATCGAGTTTGTATATGTTTTTTCTAGAGATAAAAAAATTCTTATTAGTCTAACTTTTGAGATAGTAGTTTGAAAAAAGTGAAGTGAAAAGTGAAATTTTTATTTCGAAAAGTAGAAAATATGTTTATATTTCTCATATACGAAATAATTTTAAGAAACGCTAAATAAACATGTCCGTTTATTCGGTGTTATACATTGAGATGGCATGTTCTCTTACCATTTAAGCTCTCAAACTTTTATATTAATTTGATTGTTGAATAGCATAAAGAATCTTTCAAATCTGATTAATTTTTCCAAATGTGACTACAAGTTGCACAAATCCATAGAGTGAATTGTAATCAACAAAGTAACATCTTGATAAACAAACATGTTAGATCTATCTTACCTAATACTCCTATATCCAGACCATTGTGTGAAAATTAAACTGATTAAGTTGACTTATAACATGATCCTCATAAATACAGAAGCAAGATTGAACAAAAATCTAATCAATCAAGATTCCCAAAAAATCAGACAAAAAATGAGTTTTTAAATATTTAAAACTGCCGTAAGACATGCTGAGCACTTAACTTCTCCGTATTATTACCTTAACCATTTATTTAGCTGAATTCTCTCTCTCTCTCTCTCTCTCTCACACACACACATATAGCACAAAACATGAAACAAACATCATATAGCAGGGGACAAAATCAATTTCATTTCATCAAGAAAGAAAGATTGTTCAATTTGACAAATATATCTTCCTTTTTGTTCTATTCATCATGTCTAGCAATTCTTTTCACCTTATACCTCTTCCTCAATTCCTATCCCAAAAACACAAAATACACATCAAACATTCAAGAACCCAATCAAACCAAAACCTTCATCCAACCAAAAATTGGTAAGTAAGTCATCAAAAATTAATTAATTCCATAAATCTATTACTTCTCAACTTAAATTGAAAATCGTGTTGTTTGTAGATAGAGAAAAGTGCGATTTATTCAAGGGGAAATGGATCCAAGATGACAGAGGCTCTGTTTACACAAACTTCAGCTGCAAAACAATTCCATTTAAAACGAACTGTTTTTTACATGGAAGAAAGGACACTGATTTTCTGCAGTGGAGATGGAAACCTGACCAATGTGAACTACCTCGGTTCAGACCGGAACAATTTTTAAGTACTTTTCAAGGCAAAACGATGGCGTTCATAGGTGATTCAATTGCTCGGAATCAAATGGAATCGCTTCTCTGTCTTTTGTCAACGGTTAGTCTTCATAATTAATCTTGTTTGTTACTAGAATATTTATTGTGAGATAGTATGTTAAAATATATTTAATCATATTATGAATTCGTTTCAAAAAAGAAAAACAATCATATTATCAGAAAACCCACTCTTTGTTTTCTGAACAAATTTAATTGTCAAGATTAGGCTTAATGAACATTTAAGTTAAAAAGTGGTCTAGTTCTTGAAATGGTAAACATGAATGGTAGAATTGCATTTGTAGTCCCATAGGACTGGACTGCTGTTCCGGTATTATATAAATTTAAAATTTTGGTTCCTAATTTTTAAATACTTAGCACTTTGGTCCCGGACTTTACAAAATTGTATTTTTGCCCCACTTTTGGCCACGTAGAATAGTATAAGTTTTGCACTTTTAGTCCCATAGGAGTCTCAGTTTTGTGATTTGGATCTTATAGAATAGTCTAAGTTTTACACATTTAGTCTCAAAATATTGTCTCAGTTTTGCACTTTTGGTCCCAAAGAATGCAATGACACCCCAAGTGCAAATCGTTTTAAATTGAGACCAAAAGAGCAATTTTATAACTTGTAGAACGAAAAGTGACGAGAGTATAGTTATGTGAGACTAGAAATGCAAGTTTATGTTATTAGTTGGATCCCGAACGCTATTGATCCCACGGTTTACAAAGTAACTTGTATTTTGGAATTCGCAAAATTAGAATATTCTATGAAATAAAAAATGTAGAAATTGAATGAAAAAGGTGGTAATAGGATCAGAAGTGCGAATTTTCAGGAAACATTAGTATCAAATTTGCAACTTTGTAAAGTGCGAGCTAAAAGTGTTCATTATCCGAATATGTGAGACGGAAAATGCAATTTTGCCTTCTTCAAATCTTCAAACATGGTTTTAAATCCATTTGGATCTTCAACTAAATGGGCATTGAAATTAACACTAGAACTTGGTCTAATTCTTGAAATCTTCAACAAATGGAGTTAGTTTGATTATAAAAAGTTTAAACAATTGCGTGACTGGCTGGTTTCCACATGGGTGAGAATAAATAAATGATTGATTAAGCACTAATTTATGGAACATAATGCAATAAATTAGTACATTACTTATAACATATGAACAGCAGAAAGGAGACAATTCACTGTTAAAGAGAGACCACTTTCTATAATCCTCCTAATTATAGAAATAATTGTGTATAGGTATGGTGTCCTAATCTATGTGTCTTTGTCATTGGTCACAATTATTCTCCCATATGTAACCACTTTTGCAAATTATTGTTCCTTTATTCAATGGACACTATCATTTCTTTCTACAAAATTCATTAATGTGTCCTTTGCTTTGTGCTTGTACACCAGAAGCTTATCTAAAGAAGTAAATGAGTAGCTCAATAATGCTGAATAATAGGGGTGATTTTATTTATAATTAATAGGGGTAATTTAGAGTCATTTATAAATTGAGAAAAAATAGTGCTATGATCTCTAGTTTAACTATAATAATATATAGACGAGACTCAAGTTCGAATCCTACTGGAGGCATCACATTGGAGATGACTTATATCATTTGCACTCTTCGATTCGAACTGTAAATACGCAATATAGTAAATCAAAAATAAAAAATAAAAAATTGGTCAATAATATGTTTGGCTGCTGCATCGACTCAACTAAAGTAAATGTAACTTAATATGATTGAATATATACAGTAAAACCATGGAAAATGTGAACTTGGTGTTTCCAATCACAATGAAAATGTATTGTGCATAATTTATGTATAATTTAAATTTTATTGGATTGAGTATGAGTCTATGAGCTAGATATAATTTCTCATCTTGTTACACAAGTACGAGGAGACCATTGGCTTTGGCAAACATTAATTTCTTGTATATTATATTCTCCAAAAAATGGAGGATAAGCCCAATATTCTAGGAGAACTTATAACCCCATATTCGATTAGTATACATACATTTGAAATATTCTTGAACCACACAAGCCAAAACCATATCTAATAAAAATATCAAAACAAACTTCTAGTGTTATATTTGGATGTATTTTCTGGATATTTCTACCTTCTTTTATTTGCCAGTAGTATTTAAATGTGAGACATGATTTCATCTATTTCGAGGTGCACGTGACATATTATATAGGATATTTTTTAGCGGGAAATTGAACTTGAGTTTCTCATTTTATGAGGTTAATTCGTTCAATTAGAACAATTACCAATTTGTAGACATTTTGCACCTCTAATTGCGTAATATATATGCTATTGATTTTTTTTTTTATCATTTTAAAAAAAAAAGAAAGTATATGCTACTACTTTATTTTCAACGTTTTTAATTAGTCTCTTTATTTCGAAATAGCTTAGTAAAAAATGAATATGGTATTTCAATATGTATAAATATGAAACATCCTCCCATAAAACAAGTAAAATGGATATTTTTCTCCATAAACTTGCTACGCTAATTTCTTCGGACATATTAAATTTACAAAATGTTCATTAGATTTTTGTGTTTTATCCCCAAAGTTGAGTTTTATTAATTATAATACATTATTATAATTTTATAAATAACATATATGATATATAATAGGTAAAATTAAAATTAACCAATTTCTTCATACATCTTGCAGGTAGAAATCCCAAAATCTGTATACAAAGATGCCGAAGACCGATTCACAACATGGGAATTCCAAAACCACAATTTCACTCTAATGGCTCTTTGGTCACAGTTCCTAGTCGTCGCCAATGAGCGAATAATCAACGGCACCTCCACCGGCGGCTTCGATTTACATCTCGACAAAGTCAACACCAACTGGTCGGATAAACTACCCTCAATCGACTACGCAGTTTTCTCCGACGCCCACTGGTTTTTCCGACAAAACTATTTATACGAACGCGGCCATCTAATCGGTTGCGTATACTGCCAGGCACCAAACGTGACGGATCTAGGACCATCCGTCGCCATTAAAAGAGCATTTGAGACGGCATTTAAGGAAATCAATAACTGTAAGAATTGTAAGAAGATTTTTACTTTGTTGAGGACTTTTTCTCCTTCGCATTTTGAAGGTGGGACGTGGAATAATGGAGGGGGCTGTAATCGGACTCTGCCGATTGGGGAGGAAGAGGTTAATAAAGGTGGGTCTGATTGGGATTATAGGAAAATTCAAGTGGAGGAAATTGATATTGCGAGGAGTTTAGGGGAGGAAAGTGGGAATATTTTTGAGATTTTGGATGTGACAGAAATTATGTTAATGAGGCCCGATGGACATCCGGGTTTGTATTGGGGGAATAGATGGATGAAGGGGTATAGTGATTGTATACATTGGTGTTTGCCGGGTCCGATCGATACATGGAACGAACTTTTGTTGGAAACGGTTAAGAGACGAGATATTTAATATTTATCGACAGAATTCGAGCTAAATAGGAGGGGAAGGGATTGGTTTTGTGTATTTTTTTCGAATTTGGGGCTCAATTGATCTCTACTGTGATTGTGTTTGGTTTACCCGAGTTGAAAAAATACGGGAGAGAGGAGAAGTTTTTCGTTACATCTTAAGTAACATTGAAATTGCTTTTACATGCATTCAAATGATGGATAAACAAGTAAATGCGATTTGCAATGTTTTTGGTACTGAAATTCAAAGCAAGCTCTTTTACATTTGACTGGAGTTTGTTCGGTGAAAGCTCGTTTATTTTTAATTTGATACTAGACTAGGATGAATAACACTTTTCCTTTGATAATTTTTAAGCTCGATTCAAGCGATAAGGTAAAAAGTAATAAAATATATGTAAGAATCCAATTAACTTTAGCTCGACTCTTGTTCAGCTCGATTAAAACTTATTTGAACTCAATTCATCTAGCAATCAAACCCTAGGTTAATCACCAAAGCTCGTTATGGTATGGTGCACTATTGATATGCTGAAGAAAAAGATGGGAAAAGAACTAGAAGGTTCAAGAATGGATACTGAAGGGAAAAATGACACAACAGTTCAATGGCATTTAAAATGATTTTCATTAAAAAAATGTCAAGGATCTGCTTTAATGTTACATAGGATTCTATGGGTGACCTATTTTTTCGCTTTTTGTTAAGAGATAAAAATGAAAAGAGGGTCATTCCTCAAAAGTTTAAGCTAACTTTTATTGCCTATAATACTTAAACATAAAAATTCAGAAAAATTGCAAATTTAGTATCATACAATATACCACTTTGTAATATTGATATTATTGGATATATAAATGCATATTTAGTACCACAATTTAAATATCGGTTGCAATGTTCATATTACCGTAAAATAATTTGATGGAATAGATAAAATTGGCCACATGCACCACACGTGATTGTTATTTGTGATCTCATTTTTTTGTATGAAAATCATCACATGGTAACATGAAAACGTGAGAGAAACATTATATTTTTCCTCCAAAAAATGAAATACTGTGATAATTTTTCCTTCAAAAGTGATAAAAACGTAATTATTTTCCCTCTAAAAGACGATATAACAGTCATGTACGGCGTACGTAACCAATTTCATCCAATTATTATTTAGTGGTATAAATATTGCAATCAAACTTTAAATTGTGCTACTAAACATGCTTTTACTTATCCAATGGTACCAATATTGCAAAGTATGATACAAATATGCAATTTCCCCCAAAAAATTAATTGAACTTAACTTTTTTTCACCAAAAAAAAACACTTTATAATAACATAATCTTATAACATCTGCATCTTTTTGGTTGGTCTTAATAGGACTGATTAGGTTAATCTAATCAATTCTAGTGAACTGGCAAATTAGTCAATACATGGCTTTATGCTACCATATAGTACTATATTACAATCTATACAACATTTCAAAAAGCTAATCTAATATAGGAGCTCCAAATCCTATCTAGCCAACCAAACTCTCATGTCATCAGTTTTATATATATGCTGCAGCAAGTCAAGTGTAATTACTTCATATTGAAAATTAGAGGAACAAGCACCCTATAAAAATGCTAACCATGTATCACTTCTGAGTAAAATGATATATAAAATAAAACAAAACAAAGCCCAATATTCTATCATTCGATACGAAAAATATACTTTTAGGTGTTTTGCGCACTAAAACTCAAGAACGGCATGAGAAATGCAATTAGGTTCCCAACTAAAATGCCAACTACTTCCCAACGAGAAAGGATGTCTTTTTCAACAAGAAGCCAATGCCAAACTCTCACTTACAATTGGCTTATATATTCGGATTTGAGAATGAAGATAAACTATCAATGCAACTACTAATGTGTGAAGGACCAATGACGATCCTATTCTAAAAGAGGAGGGGTAGAAGCTAGCTTACATCAAGAATCTTCGAATCAAGATCAACTAAGACAGAACTCAAGCATTGGTTAAACTTTTCTTTAATATCAAGGTAATAGCTATCCAATCATACCCTAATTTGTTTTATCTCCATCAAGAATTCCTAAAGGAGCTGGCACAGATAAAATCGAAAGAGAAAGTGTGAACCTTTATCACAAAAATTGAACAAACAAAATTTACCGTACATAACATCAACTGCAATTATTAGTAGTAATTGATAATATAAGCACCAACCTCACAATCTTAATTCTAATTGATAATATAAGCACCATTTTAACAATCTACAACAAGTTTTTACAAGCACAGAATCCAAAAGAACAAAACTTAACTCAACCTTATACCTCAGTAATTTGATGTGTACCCAAAGTAAACGAGAAGAGTTCACGAACAGGTGGGTACTCAACCAACGATATATCCATAGCGTATCCACTAACCGGAAGCTTCAAATCACGCAAAACATTGAAAGCCTCAGCCAAACGAGTCCTTGGCACTTCCTCAGCTACCGGACAATAAGGAATCCAATAATCAGGACAATGCTCCTCCCCAATTTCAATACCTTCTTTCTTGATTGCATCGCATAACTGTGAATGAAATTGAAGGAGAGATAGAGTTGGGGTTGGGCCAAGAAACAGAGCATTGGTGGTGTTTGGGAGGCTTCCGATTGAAGAGAAGCATACGGGTAAAGGTTCTTGTTTTGTAGCGAAATTTCTTAGGATGTTTTCTAGTTTAGTAATGTCCATAAAAGGGCTCGAGAATAAGGTAAGGTGAGGCCGAGATTCAATCTCGATTAGCTGAGTGCTGATTTGGCGACGTGCAAGTATATTCCAAGCCTTCAAGACTTGGTTCTCTAGTGCAGGATCAAAGTAGAGCTCGATTGCGTAGCCTTGTTGTGACATTGTCTCTATATTATATTTCAAGAAAAAAAAAATCAACAAAAATTTTAGACCTTTGGTGACATTGTCTGTAAATTACCATTGAAGCATAAAAAAAAACACATGGTGAACAAGAAAAATTCAGGGAACAAGGAAATAACAACAGCACAACACAGAGTTATAATCAGATAATTACAAAATCAGCTAAGATACTTAAAATATGCACTTTACAGATTAGTTATTGGAGGAATTATAGGAGCAAGAAGTGAGATCTAAAGATTACAACACCAACAAAGAGTCAACACACAATAAATCAATAGAAATATACGAGACCAAAATTAAACTCTAATAACAGGATATTTCATTAAAGAATGGAAATTGGAACATACCCAATTGAGAATAGAGACAACTAAGACAGAACAGCCGGAAAGAGAGCCAATTCCGGAAATTGAGCTCCCCAATGAGATGCACTACGAAGAAAATAAACAAAAAAAAAAGGGGGAAATTGAAATGGGTACGTAGATGTGAAGAGAAGGATTTAAACCCGAGTTGAGGGAAAAGGGTTGTTCACAAGGAAAGTCATTTCGTAAAGATGCCAACCAAGAAATTTCTTAAATTTATATTACTGTTTGGATTTTCACTGACCTAAGTGAGAAGATATGTTTACTTGCAAAGATTTGGAGTATTACTTAATTCTAATATGAGATTACTATATTGCTATCGAATAAATTAAAATGAGATACTATATTAATAATGGTGTTACATTTATTTTAATTCAAAAGTTCATTCCTTGAAGAAAGATTTAGGATCTTAACATGAATTTTCTTGAAAGGTTCTGTAAATTTTTTTTTTTGTTACTTAGGAAATTATAATGGATCATTTTGTATATTTTTTTTAGCGTCACGCTCGAGATTTAGCTTATGTAATTAGATAAGTGTATTCTGTGGAATATTCGTGACTATCATCTGGGTAGACACCATCTGTCATGTTAGATTCCTTTTAGAGACACTTATATATAACTAGAAAAGTGTACGTACGTTGTACGTGTCTAGTTAATTTCATTGGTATTTTTTGTAAATTGGAGTAAAATTAATTTTATTATGTCATAAAATAAAGTAAATTCACCCGTTTGTACCTATTTCATTCATTAGTTTAATTCATTTTTCACCGATTTAACCGATTTTATTCATTTTTTACCGTTTTATCCATTTTTATCGATTATAACTTATTTTCATTGTTTTTCCATTGTTTTTCCACTGATTTCATTACTTTCACCTGTTTTTCACTATTTTTGTCGTTTTATTTTTCATCTTTTTTTCACGAATTTTCATCGATTTCAGGGGTATTTTATTTTTTTTAGGTAAAATTGCAGAAAACGTCCCAAACTAATTACTGATTTTGGATTTTCGTCCCGAACTATTTAACTTGACGAATTTCGTCCCGTAATTTAATATTTTTTTGGAATATCGTCCCAAACTAATTACTAATTTTGATTTTTCGTCCCAAACTATATCAACTCGCCAAATTTCGTCCCATAATTTACCATTTTGTATGAATTTAGTCCCAATATTAAATTTCTAAGTTAATGAAAATGACGTTCAATTTTGTAATTAATTTGGGACGAACTCTGCAATATTATATAATTATTCATGTTAAAATTTACCATGTCATGACCCTTAAGCAGCCATGTGATAATTCATCAGCAAATGCGCAATTCTGTCTTATAATTATGGTGGGACGATATTCCAAAAAAATATTAAATTACGGGACGAAATTCGCCAAATTATATAGTTTGGGACGAAAATCCAAAATCAGTGATTAGTTTGGGACGATTTTTGCAATTTTGCCTTTTTTTTTTATCATTTTCAACCAAATTTTCATTGATTTCACATGTTTCAATGATTATATTTTATCTATTTCAATTTCACCACCCGTTTTTCACGAAAAGAATTACATAGAGGTTATGCTTGTCTTGAAATTATTGAATATTCTTCATATTTTATATTCTAGTCAAAGTAAAATTACATAATTATCTAAGTTATAAGTAATTTTATTCTTTCATATATAGTAAGATGGTGATTCAATTTAAATTTTTTTTTTTGTAACATAATGATATTTAAGAGAATTTCATTTTAAATATTTATATTTAGAGTGTTTATGACTTATGTTGTACTAAATCTTTAAATTAACATTTTCATTAAATAAATATTGATGCTAAAATATAATCATTTTTATATCTTTTTAGGGGTTATTTAAAATAATAGTGTTTTCTTAAGATTAAAATTACAAAAATTCATGTAAAAGAGAATTTATAAATTTTAGGAATTTATATAGGAGATAAATATAATAAGACTTCATGTCTAAATATACCTCTTAGATTTCTCTTATTCTTTTATATTTTATATATTTATTATTTAATTAAGTATCACTTTACATTTTAAATAGGGGTATTTTAGTCTTCACAAAAATGTTAAGAAATATTCATGCTTTTATAATAGTATATATATATATATATATATATATATATATATATATATATATATATATATATATATATATATATATATATATATAATAAAATAATATATAGATAGATATAGATATAGAAAAGTGTCCCTAAAACCCCCCTAACATGACGGATGGTGGCCACCTCAGAGGGTAGCAACGAAAATTTGAGCGTGATTAGATAATGTATTAGTGTGACTTAAATTGTGGGAAAAAGGTAAGAAGTACCAACTTTTGTATTGAAAATCATATTATTCCACTCCACAATTCAAATTTATACTCATTAATGTTAAAATGGTGGTCGATGATGCATTAGCATGTAAGCTAAAGTTGAGACTCCATGCTCAAGAGATCATAAATTCAACTCTTATTAGTGTAGATATTTCTATAGTATAAGGGCATCTCCAATCATAAGCCATCAAATAATCATTTGAGGACTGATACAGTGTTTTGGAGCCCCTGCAAATGTTTTATATTTCAATGCACAACCATCAAAATGGAATATCAATTTTAAAAATAATTAAAATTAAGTCAAATTAATACTAAAACAAAATTAAACTCATTTAAAAATGCAATCATATATAAAAACGAGACTAAAGTGTATATTACAAATATTATATTTTGCTAACTTTTTATATTATATCATGATAAAATTTCCGATGCCACGTATTGCTTTGAATTCAAATATCAAGGTATATGATCAGATTTCTTATCCATATAATTTTTAACCTTTTCTTCTTTTGCTTCGATTTCAGTTGAATCTTTTTAACTATTTTTTCTCTTTTCAATTTAATTTTCTGTATTTTTTTTTTAATTCAGATCTATATTTGTAAGTGTAATTTTTTGTTGAAAGTGATGTTTAATCTATACAAAAAATTTAAAACAAATCTTTTTCAAAAAAGTTGTTACCATTGCCGGGTTTCAAAGTGACTGTTGGAGTATGAAAAGTTTCCTACCAAAATTTGAGGTCAAGAAGAATTGACCCTATCTTTGATGGCAAGAGGTTGTTGACATCAATTTGATGGCTGAAATAAATCCTCCATTGGAGCTCACCTTTTGAGATTGTAATCCCCAAATTGGAAGTTGATAGGTTTGATGATGGAGATATACTAATACTAGTTTTTGTAATTTATTTATTTTTGTACATTGATATCAATTAAATAAATTCAAGACAAATTCAATAATTGATGTAATCAGTATTCTCCGTCCAAAAAAAAATGTTAAAATGGTGATCTAACAACTGTATACAATATTTTATAGTATTTCTTTACTAAAGTGCAAGCCTAGAAAGCCAATCATCTTAATCTCACCAAAAGCAAGTCTAGATGCCTCAAGTAGGCATGGAACATGGCAAGTCTTACTGCTTCATAGTTTTCTTTTCCTTTGGTAAATCCCCCATTTTTGACTTGATCAAATGCAAACTTAATTAGAGCCAATTAGTTATCTTATTTTTTCTTTGCAGATTGAGACCAAATTTTATTTTCTTGATTTTAGCTTGAACAATTTTAGAAACAGTTACTTATTTGCATAATGAAATAGGTAGATCTGTTCTTTCTTGATTTTAAGCCAATTGAGTTCAAGAACAATTGCTTACTTGTATATGAAAAATGAGTGGATCTATTCTAAGGCCACAACCCACAAGAAGAGAATTGAATAAATGTTTTGATTCCTCCAAGCACAAGTTGTTTATATTGAATGGACAGTGATAACTTGAAGTCAAATCATTGGAGTTAAAAGGCACTAACAATTAAGCCAATTCATTTTGTAGGTAGGACTTAGATTAGATATTAATCTATATATATGCCACTATTTGCTAAATCATTGACAAATGAAAAAAGGCCAAATATTGGGTCTTTATTTAATTAACCCACATGAATTTTTATTTAATCATAGAGGTTATTGAGCCCCTTTTCAAACTCAAGTGGGTTGCTTAGCAACTCAAAGAGATGAAAATATTGAGGCTATTAACTGTTTTTTATTCTTTTTTGGTATTGAATTCTTTTCTTGAACTAGGAGGAACTTCACAGATATATCAATTGCATCATTGCATGTTATATATTGAAATTGTTTTGCATTAAATTAAAACAATATTTCAGATTTTCATTTAAATTAATGATCCCATAAATGCCCATTTAATAAACAGCAGATACAATAATACATATTCACAAAAATGGGTAATTTTTTACATTGAGAGCTCCCTAAATACTATACATAATAGCTATTGTTCTTCACAATATTTGATACATTTAACATTTAGACATTACTATCTATGTACATGTTACACGAGGACCTAAAATTAGAAGAGAGATCCAAGAAATATCATATAGAATCACTCTAACAATAACAGGCCGCGTTGTTTCCTTCAACATTTTTAATCACCTCTTTTGCGCGACTTCAGTTCTATAACTTTGTAACAATGGATATTTCTCCGGTGTAGAAATCTCCAAATCAATAGTTTCATCCAACTCACCCCATTCCTCTTTGGCTTTCCCCCACATCACCGTGTAGAATCCAATAGCTATTATGGTCGCTCCAATGATGCTGCATCACAATTTAATTATGGTACAAAATACAATCTAAAATGTTGTCGTTGAGAGTTATTAGTATACCTTCCGAGATAAAGAGTATCTCCCAAGATTATAACCCCCATGGCTGCGGCTATGGCAATCGACAAAGGCTTAAACATGGCGACATAAACAGGCCCCCTCAGGTGCAAGGCCCATGTATGAACAGCATTATTTATGCAACAACCAAAAACTCCCTATAAATTGGTTAAGTATTTGATACTGTTAGATAACTTATAAGAATAACAAAGAGCTAGATCAAATCAGGAGAATGACCAAATAACGTTCGTTTATTGAGCTGTTATATTGAGAAAAATATGCCAGAAATACAAAGGTGAATTTTATATAAACATAACAAACTAGCTAACTTCTCTTGAAATAATTAATCTAATTGTATATGGTCAGAGTCATATAGATAATTGAACTAACATGTCACAAGACATGTTCTTGGAGAAATTACGCAAACTACCCGCCCCTGAAGTATGGTAGACCTCATTGTGTTCAATTACAAAACGTTGAGAATGATTGTTCAAGACTTACCGAGCATAGAATAGAGGCTAAAACAACATTAGGCCTAATTCTCCATTGACTCGGATCTTGTTCCACAAAGAACCCTACAACGGCAGCTAGAAAGCTCACACACGATGTGTAGAAGAAGACTATAGTCAGTTCTGCTGGATATTCTTTCATTATATGTGTCTGTATACGTACACATAGAAATTTACATTTAGCAACCCAAAGAAATAAAAAGGATTGGACTTTCATAAGTTGTGATATATATTAATCGGGGATGAGGTGAGGTGTATGTATGTTACCTGAATAATGTACCATACGGGAACAAGAAAATATTCAACTGAAAGAAATAAACTACCGATCATCCAATTTGATTGCGATGATGATTGAAGAGAATTATGCAGAGAAACGGGAGAGGAAGGAGTCGAACTGATGCTTTGACCTTTGTAAAATGTTACGATAAAAGCTCCTGATATTGAGACAATGGTGCCAGCGATTTTGGCACGACTGCTTGTGCTTGATAATGCAACCTTTTCCATCCTAGAAAAATTATATTTCGATTCAGTTTCAAGAGCATGCCCCTTTTCGCAAATTATTGCAAATGAAGATAAAAATAACATGACAATTGGTTTTCTGTAAATGGTTAAGTATAAAAATATCGAGTTGTATCTAAAGGCTTTTGTTTATACACGGCTTTAAATTTGGCTTATAGTTACTAATTTTTGTTCATAATTCTACTGAATGGGGTCACATCAAAGAAGAGGCATTTTTTAGCACGTCATAGCAAAACCATTATTTGTTAAAATTTGGTTTTAGGAATTCAAATTACAAGTTTGTAACAAAAATATCAACCAAGTGTTGAATAGTTAAAAATGATATAACCCTGAACAATCCCTGTCGTTTCATTTATATAATACGGAAATGAAATGTATTGCACGATTTCATATATACACAACAATTGTGTAAAAATTTTACTTATCTCATAAGTATGTCTCCTAGCTAGTCAAGTAATTACGACTTAAATTCAATTTGACTACTCCCTCTGTCCCAATTTATGTGTTCTTTTAGAGAAATTTTTTTGTCCCAAATTATTTGCCACTTTAGAATTTCAATGCACTATTAATTACATATTTTCCCATTTTGCCCTTATTTAATGTATATAAAACTCTCTCTTTAAGAGAAAAAGTAAGAGAGAGAATGTAAGGGTATTTTAGGAATATCATTTATTTTTTCCCTAAGATTAAGACAAGTTAGTAGGTGTTTTAATATGTGTGAAAACACTTAAAACGACACATAAATTGGGACAGAGGAGTAATACTATTATTTAAAGTAATCACCGTACAAATACAATACATTATTTATTATATATACAGTTAGTTAACGCTTTAAAGAAAATGAGCAATCAATTCATACATTGAAATTAGTTAATTAGGTATGCCAAAAACGAATTAAGACAACAATTTCGATAATGCCAATTTTAGCCATTGATATTTGGACATGCTATTTCAATTATTACATCAACAGTACTTGTACTACCATTACCTAAGAAAGTACAAACTTATTCATCAAAAAAAAGAAATAAATGAATCGTGCAATTAACCGAGTGCTTGGTTTGACGTAACGTAACGCAACGCACTAACATTAATAAAATTTTCTTTGCACAAAAAAACTGAACAGGCAAAATAAGAAAAGACAGAAAAATGATGTAGACATTTTAATTAAGATTAGAAATAAAAAAAAAAAACCGTTTAAAGTACCTGAAAATGACGGCAAGCACAAAAGTGAACGCCGGAGCTAAGTTGCTCATGGCGGAAGCAAGCGTCGGTGAACCGTAATTGATCCCCGTATACCCCATTATCTGTGACGTATACCTTCAAAAATAAATAAATTTAATTTAATAACGATTTCAATTTTGACTAAGGTCAAAAATCGATCAATTTAATTACCCAACGATTCCGAGGAATAATATCTTGAGCATAATCGAAGAATTTAACGGAGGTAGTACACGTGATCTGTCACAAAAAAAAAAAAAAAAAAAAAAAAAAAAATCAAACAATTTAGCAAAGCAAATATATATTTGATATAAGAGTCAAAGGAGAGAGAAAGAGAGTGTTCACCGGCGGGAGAAAAAGGGGGAGGGAAGGAGAACAACGGCGGCGATGGCATAGGCGTAGACGACGAAGACGTGGCGGCTCATACCGCGATTGGTGGCGAATTTGAAAAGAGTATTTAAGCCGACGTTTGTGCACTCCATAACCACCATCGTCGTGAATGGTAATATTTCTCTGTAGCAGTACCTACTGTATTCCCCTGCTCCACCTCTTGACATTTTTGCCTTTCTTCTTTCTCTTTCTTACTCCACTTCTCTTTTTTTTTTTTTTTATATGGACTCCTCACTTCTACTTCTCTATTGTGTTGGACACACGCTATGGTTAATTATGATTGGTTTTCTTAATGTTTTCTTTTTTCAATGGAATGTGATGTGTCGTAATAATATGCTATGCTATTGTGAGTGTCCCAATTTAGTGAAGTGTTGCATGAGCCGATGCAATAAAATAAATCGAATTTTTTATATTAAATGTATGTAATGAATGCATATATTTTTATTGAAAAAAATAACAGTAAATATTATTTCTTATGATGGTATTCCAGATATATTTGATTGTTATGTAATTAATTTATTTTATCAGAAAAAAAAAAGAAAAAAAAATGCTATCTCTGTTCTTCCTCTTTTATTTTATAATTGATGTGGAGAAATGACCTAATTATAATTAAAGTCTATGCCCTGTGCTATCTGCATATGAAAACTAATTTATTTAAACCCATATTCTTATTTTCCAATTTCTTTTGTCTATTTTTCCATTTCAGCTTCAGAATCGACCCTATGATGAGGACTACTAGATTGCAGAAACATTGATGGTTCATTTGAGATTTGATGTGTATATCCTAAATTTCATTGAATACATGAACCTGCGTACATATCACTCCCTCACTCCCCCCATTATTTTTACTTCTTTTCCTATTGACACAAAGTTTTAGGTAGAAGTTAAAAAGTGGAATTTTAGAAAATTTATATTTATGTCCTAAAATATAGTGATTTCAAATCATTACTTTATATACGAGGTTAGTTTTAAAAAAAAGAAATTTTATTTTAAAAAAATAAGTGTTGTTTTGAGATATACGAAAAGAAAAATATGAGTAAAATTTCTGGGACGGAGGAAGTATATTATCTATACAAGCAATTCTCGATAAAAGAATGAATATTTTTCTAATTTATTACTAAACTCACAAATTGATATATATATATATATATATATATATATATATATATATATATATATATATATATATTATATTTTAATAGTATTTGAATAGATTTTTGAGTAGATAAATTGATGTAATGATGAACTCATTAGTTCACTCTAAACAAAAGAAAGAGAACCTTATTTGGTGATGGGTTTAAAGTTTCTGTCTTTCTTATCTATATGCTCAAAAATTAAAAGAGTCAAACCACATGGGCCGCATGTCATAAGTCATAACCCATTTAAAATCTGGACCCTTGGTTGGAAATTATTTCAAAGGATTTAAGAGAGGAGCAACTGCATCATTCGGAGATTCGATATTGTAGCCATTAGATACGTCGTCGTTTTTCTCTTCATTCGATTTTCCCCACATCACGGTGTAGAAGCCGAATGAGATGATCAGGGATCCAATAACGCTGTTAAAAATAAAAATAAAAATATGGGTGATATTTGTTTTTCACATGAAATTATTTTTTTTTCAAATAAAGATAAGGCTAGATGTGACAAAATTGAGAAATAGTGTTACCTCCCAAGATAAAGATTATCACCAAGGAAAATGACACCTAAAATGGCTGCAATTGCAATCGACAAAGGCCTAAACAATGCAACGTAAACTGGGCCTTTTACATATAAGCCCCAAGTGTGTACCATGATTCCAAATCCAGACCCCATTATTCCCTAAGTTAAGTCAAAATCATATTGTAAGTAAATATAGAAAGTATTTTTGCACATAATTTAGGACTCATTAAAGCTTTTTTTTTTTCATCATTTATTTACAATAAATAAAAAATTGAATATTTAAGCATTAGGTACTTTTTAATATCATATTGTACTAAATTTCCATATAAGCTAAAAAAATTAGGTTTATGAAAGATATTCAAGTCTTAGGTTTGACTGAAATAATTTCAAAGCACTGTCAGACATATCAAGTGTGCAACTCTGCCGAGAGAAGTTTGACCTGGGTTCTTCGTATTACAGTAAAACTTGCCCCTCTCCCTAGACTCAACTTCTACTTCTTACATATATTATAGAGCAAAGTTAAAATAGGAGTGAAAGACAAAAACGCCTGCTATGTTTTGTTTAACTCTTAAAACATTCCCTGTGTTATTTTAACTCGCTAGTCGCTAGTATCATAATATACTACTATATACTTTACGATATATCACTCATGTTAAAAAATAGGAGTAATTGATTAATTTGGGATTAATTGATTTGAGTTTAATTATATTGCATATAGTACAAAAAATTAAAAAGTGTTTTATATATCTCTTACCGTGTATAAAATTGAGAGTAACTGCACGTCTGCTGGCACATTCCATTTTGTGAAATTTGACTCTGAGATCATACATATCGGTACAGATATAATGAAAGCAAATAGATTATAGAAAAACACTATTACAAATATCGCTGGATACTCCTCCACAACCTTAACCTGCAAATAGATAAATAGATAGATAATATTAGTATTTATTTAAATCATTGTTAAAAGTGGACCATCTATTTGTTCTATATATTACTCCTACTTAAAAGGAAAAATGTTTGTTCGATATATTAGCTTTCTGAATACCGACAAAATGAGGAAAAGCAGTTGGGCCCAAAATTATAAAGCCCTTGGGAAAGAACACTACACACTTTATTAAATTACTGAGTATCATATAGTATTGGAGATTTGGTCATAGATTATGGGCCAACCAAAACTTGCCATATCGTTCTTGTAACCCAATTAAAGTAGAAGCAGGGTTGCATACAATTTTATCTAAACTTTTCAAAAACACTTGAAAAACTTATAATTAAAGAAATGTTTTAAAGCAAATCTTACTTTTAAATCTTTATGTTTTAGTTTTGATTAATTCAAAACAGACCAATCGGTGTTTTTTATAGCAACATATTAAATTTTGATCCGAGATATCAAAATGAATATATATATATACAATGATAATAAAATTGTTACCAGGGCTATGTACCAAATGGAGGCTATGATGTAACTAGTTGCAAGAAGAGCACCGCCAATTAACCAATTAGATCGATCCGACATGACACGTAGGACAATGGATGAAATAGGCGATTTTAATTGCTCATTGTGAGTGGTTATTAGCATAGGGCCCTTGTAGAGAACAACCACGATAGCACCTGCTATTGTGACTGCAGTTCCAATTATTTTGGCTTGGCTACTTAAACTTCTCAATTTTAGCTTTTCCATCCTATATATATATATATATAGAGATAAAATAAACATACTATGAGTTAGTGGAAAAATAAAATTATATTTTGATGGTCGATGGATACATGTACAACTTATATGGCCAATATTATTTTGATATTCCAATTAAAGGTATCAAATAGCTATTATATACACACTACGAAAGAAAATAAGTTTGTAGTGATACACAAATTGTCATTTAAAAATATATATCATGTGACAATTATTTAAACTTTGTGTACCTTAAATGATTTTTCAAAACTTAACGGCGACAAGAATTGTGATTAAATTGTCATTATTGACACTTGATATATACTAAAAGTGAGAATAAATATAACCAACCACTAAATCATTGTTGCCAAAACGACGTCACTAATTACTGAAAGTAATAGAATAGTTCATACAAAAAAAATATTAATATTGTATTTGTCACATGTACTATTATTGAGATTGAGATGAAATTTTTGTCACCAAATATATATATATATATATGTATTAACTGACAACTTTAATATTGTTACTTAAAATATTTTTGTCATCTATGATCATACATAACTTGTTCTTAAAATATTTGTCAAGAAAAATTATTCTTAAAATAATTTTAACTTTTGCCGACTATTTCAACTTCCACTAATTAGACAATCATAAATTATTTAAGGTAAAATTGCAGAAAACATCATAAATTAATTACTGATTTTGGATTTTCATTCCGAACTATTTAATTTGGCGAATTTAGTCCCGTAATTTTACATTTTCTTGGAATATCGTCCTAAACTAATTACTAATTTTGATTTTTCGTCCCAAACTATATCAACTCGCCAAATTTTGTCCCATAATTTACCATTTTGTATGAATTTAGTAAATTTCTAATTTAATGAAAATGACGTTCAATCTTGTAATTAATTTGGGACGAACTCTGCAATATTATATAATTATTCATGTTAAAATTTACCATGTCATGACACTTAAGCAGCCATGTGATAATTCATCGGCAAATGCGCAATTCCGTCTTATAATTATGGTGGGACGGTACTCCAAAAAAATATTAAATTACGGGACAAAATTCGCCAAATTAAATAAATTTGGATGAAAATCCAAAATCAGTAATTAATTTAGGACGATTTTTGCAATTTTGCCATTATTTAATGCATATGGTGCAACATAACATTAAATATACATATACAATGCAACATGTCAATTACACGATTGACATGTGAAGACAAAGACATTAATCATGCATATTATAAAATGAAAAAAAAATTCTTGACATGAATATGTGATTAGAGATAATTGTCGTTTATAAAAAAAGAAAAAAAAGAAGAAGGGGCCAATCAGGGGAAATTAAAAAATAAAAAAAGAAGGGGCCAATCATGGAACGCCAAGTGGCGTGCCCGACTTATCTTCTCCAATAAGACTCACGCGACCCTGTTCCTCAAAAAAAAAAAAAAAAACTCACGCGACCCCGGGCCGCAGCCCGTTCCCACCCCGCCCACTGGAGACCATTTTTCCACCCAATTTCAATTCAAATTATAATTTAAAGTTATGGCCGAAACCACCGATAGAAATCAATTTTTCGAATTCACAACCAAGCAAAATCGAATCAAAACCAGTCAATATGGATCCTTGAAGTACCTCAAGATAATTGCAAGAATAAAGGTGCAAGCAGGATTGAGATTGCTCATGGCCGAACCAAGCGTTGGACTACTGAAAGATATACCTTTATACCCAAAAATTTGACTTGTAAACCTACATAATTACACCATAATTAACCACCATACAATTTATTCAAATAATATTATTCCGTACATAGAAAAAAAATACAATATACTCATATCTAATTTTCATCCAAAAAAAACAAATAGATCTTACTTACCCAAGAAACCCAAGAATGAAAAATTTCCCTAGTAGAACAACAGTAATTTGAGGGAGCACAGTTTTTCTGGAAAAAAGAATAAAAGAAAAAAAAGAGTATGTTATGTTAATAAATCATAATTAAATTACAAGTTGTTAAATATATATGTACAATTAAAAGTAATTATGAGATAGATTGAATTAATGGTACCTGTGGAAAAAGTAGGCAAGAGGGATCATAAGTAGAGCAGCAATGGCATACGTATAGGCCATAAAAACATGGTAACTCAAACCCTTGTTAACGGCGGCTTTGTACAAAATATTACTTCCGACGTTGGTGCACTCCACCGTGATCATGGCGGCGAAAGGGAGAACTTCCCGGTAGAAGAAGTATCTGCCCCTGGCCATTTCACTATCTACTTTGACAATTAATACAGAGGAAGTGACTTTTTGTTTGTTTATTTTCTTGTGTTTGGTTTGTGTTGTAAAGGACATCTTGCAGAATAGGATATTAATATAAAGATGGAATATCAAATTTTACTTAAAAAAAATATATTGTTCCGTTTAATGGAGCCGAATCTCGTCGATATTAGACTCTATTTAAAGTTCCGTTTTTTAATTCTACATGCACAAAAACTAAAAGGAAAGGGACTATATTATTCGTAAATATACTTTAAGATATTCAAATATAGGACTGTTTCAAGTGGAAAAAGAATCAAACCATATAGGCCGCATGTCATAACCCATCTACAAACACGGACCATTACTTTCTTATCTTCTTGAGCTGAACCATGGGCTTCTTAAAATCTCAACTATTTGGGTTCGATCAACTTTCAGGCCCACAAAATGAATTACTATATATACATATAAATCTCTACTTCTGCACCATTGTTTGAAAATTATTTCAAAGGTGTTAAGAGAGGAACAACTGCATCATTTGGAGATTCGATATTGTAGTCATTAGATACGTCGTCGTTTTTCCCTTCTTTCGATTTTCCCCATATCACCGTGTAGAAGCCGAATGAGATGATCAGGGATCCAATAACACTGTTAAAAATAAAAATAAAAAGATGGGTGATGTTTGTTTTTCACTTGAAATTAATTTTCTTTCAAATAAAGATAAGGCTAGATGTGACAATATTGAGAAATTGTGTTACCTCCCAAGATAAAGATTATCACCAAGGAAAATGACACCTAAAATGGCTGTAATTGCAATTGACAAAGGCCTAAACAATGCAACGTAAACTGGGCCTTTTACATGTAAGCCCCAGGTGTGGACCATGTATCCAAATCCGGACCCCATTATTCCCTAAGTTAAGTCAGAATCAAATTGTAAGTAAATATAAGAAGTATTTTTGTACATAATTTATAAAGCATTTTTTTTCATATTTAATTTACAATAGTTCAAAAATTGAATATCTAGAGCATTAGTTATTTTTAATATCATATTGTACCAAATTTCATATAAGCTAAAAAATATTAGGTTTCTGAAAGATATTCAAATCTTAGGTTTCATTGAAATAAATCAAAGCACCGGCAAACATATTAAGTGTGCAACAATTCCCATATGTCTAGACCTAAGTTCTTTGTATTACAATAAAACTTGCCCCTCTCCCTAAACTCAACTTATATTTCTAACATATATGATAAAGCAAAGTTAAAATAGACCATGTTAACTTGATATAAGCTAATAATTTATAATATTATGTATGCATACATATCATGTTAGCTGAGTTCGAGCTCGATTGTAGCTCACCAGCTCTTATTTTTCTAACAATCAAATTAAACGTAAACACAATGTTAAGTCTGATAAGAAAATTAACCAACCTTACATATTAATTTATTCAATTAATCTTGAGTCAGTTACATCATTAGTAGATGCATAGTTAAATCATTACTGGCGATGAGGCCTTAGCCAAGTGGTTAAGGATGAGGTTCCATGACCAGGAGGTCATGGGTCTAAATTCCATGAATGTGGATATTTTTTCTAGTTCCATAATAGTCTTTCTCTAGTTTAATACTAGTATTTAATTCACTTTGATATCATTCTTTTGATGTAACAATGTATTCACCATCTAAAAAAAAATTACATCATAACTAGATGCATATGGATTATTATACCACAAATGTACCTAGTAGTATGACCCAACTTAAATAAAAATAGAGTTTTTTATTTTGTATCATAATTTACTATATATTTTACGGTTACTCAGTCACTCTTCTTGAAAAAAATGATTAATTTGGAGTTAATTCGACTGAGTTTAATTATATTTCATATTGTACAAAAAACTAAAAATTATATATCTTTTACCGAATATAGAATTGAGAGCAAGCGCACGTCTGCGGGCACTTTCCATTTTGTGAAATTTGGCTCTGAGATCATACATACCGGTACAGATATAATGAAAGCTGATAGATTGTAGAAAAACACACTCACAAATACCGCTGGATACTCATTCACAACTTTAGTCTGCAAATAGATAAATAGATAGATAATATTAGTATTTATTTAAATCGATGTTAAAAGTGTACCAACTATTAGTTCTATATATACATGAAAATCTTTTATGCAATAATAATAATAAAAGGATGATTTACACTCAAACCTCATGTAGTTTAATCATATATAAATTTTTTTTTTGAAGTCTTAAAAATTACAAGGACACCTATTACAAATAAGACTTGTTGAATAACTGGGGTTCTTATAATTTTTAAAACCTCAAGAGATTTCGTATAATATAACTAAACCATTTGAGTTGTGAATGTAAATCACCTATAATAAAATTGTTACCTGGACTATAAACCAAATGGAGGATACGATGTAACTAGTTGCAAGAAGAGCACCGCCAATTAACCAATTAGATCGGTCCGACATAACACGTAGGACAATGGTTGAAAGAGGCAATTTTAATTGCTCATTGTGTGTGGTTATTAGCATAGGGCCCTTGTAGAGTACAACCACGATAGCACCTGCTATTGTCACTGTAGTTCCAATTATTTTGGCTTGGCTACTTAAACTTCTCAATTTTAGCTTTTCCATCCTATATATATAGAGATAGATAAAATAAACATACTATGAGTTTGTGGAGATACATGTACAACTTATAAGGCCAATATTATTTTGATATTCCATTTAAATGTATCAAATAGCTATTATTTTTACACTACAAAAAGAAAATAATTTTGTAGTGATAAACTAAAATTGTCATTTAAAAATATATATCATGTGAAAATTATTTAAACTTTGAATACCTCATTTTTCAAAATTTAACGGTGACAAGAATTGTGATTAAGTTGTCATTATTGACACTTAATATATACTAAAAATGAAAACAAATATAACCACTAAATCATTATTGTCAAAACAATGTGACTAATTACTGAAAAGTAATAGAATAGTTCATACACAAAAAAAATTTAGTATTGTATTTGTCACATGTATTATTATTGTGAATGAAATATTTGTCACCAAATATATATGTATAAACTGACAATTTTAATTTTGTTACATAAAATATTTTTGTCATCGATGATCATACATAACTTGTTCTTAAAATATTTGTCAAGAAAACATTATTCTTAAAATAATTTTCCCTTTTGCCAACTATTTCAACTTCCACTAATTAGACAATCATAAATTATTTGATGCATATGGTGCATCATAATATTAAATATACATTATGCATTTCAATTACACGATTGACATGTGAAGACAAAGACATTAATCATGCATATTATAAATGAAAAAATTCTTGACATGAATGTATGTGGTTAGGGTTACTTAGATTCTACACTAGTGGATTTAATTCATTGGTGTTGGATGAATGTCACATAGGCATGAAAGGTCAAAAAATTGTCCTTACATGCTCATGTTGCATTCATCCAACACCCGAGTGAATTAAATCCACCGACGTAGGTACTAATTTTCCTGTGGTTAGAGATAATTGTCAGTTTCAAATTTTTACACATGTATTAAGAAAGCTGATAATTGCCTAAATAGTAGGAAAAAGTTAGGGTAATATCTATATAATACCCCTTTTATTTCCAACCCTTATTCTTAGGGATGACACATGAACCGAGTTACTCGGAACTCGGATTGAGCTCGGCCCAGCAAAAGCTTGATCGAACTCGTTCGATTCCTTGCTGAGCCGAGCTCAAACAAAAACTCAACCTCGGGAAGAATTTTGTACCGAGTTTAAACACTCCTCCATTCAACTCGACAAGCTTGTGAACAGGGCTATGTTGCACGGATACGGATACGATAATACGAACGGATATTACGAATTTTTAAAATTTATAGAATACGATACGGTTAAAATATGTAGATGTATATTTAAAAATATATTATAATATGAAGCCTTTGTTTTAAAAATGTATAATAAAAATTATGTAATATTATTTAGTTCACTTTTTATGCTATTTTAAAATGAACAATGTTATCTCCTTCTTAGATAAGTGTTCAGGTAAAACCATAGTATGAATATCATATCCAAAATCTTTGACCCTTTACACAATTTCAAAGTGTTCTATGTAGATCACTTTGAAAATAAACATAATCTAGAAATTATTTGTAGAAATACTCACTCTTAAGTATTCCACGTGTTTCCGATACACCTTCATGTGTATCTGATAACGTATCTTTTTTATTTTTTTATTATTAAAAACGCCACGATAGAGTATTTCACAAGTATCAGACGAATAGTTGAGTATTTGAATATCCAATACGCATATGATACTGGACGATGTACAATTTCGAAATATTCGTACAACCCCGGAACAGGGGTAGTAAAGATTCCTTCTTCGTCTTAGATGGTAAGACCATCTCCAAGAGACAATGTATAACTTAAATTATAAGAAAAAATATAAGTTTTGGCAAAAAATTGAGCTCCAAGAGAGCTCTTATATTTTAAGACCCAAAAAAAATTATAAGTTTGGCCTCTTAAATATAAGAGGCCAAAGTTATTTCTTAAAAGTTTCTTTTTGCATTGAAAGTACAAAACTTTTGTACTTTTCCTACATAAAATTAAAAATAGTAATTCATATTATTTTTTTGAAATAATAATATTTTAATTTTATTTTACTTTTACGAAATATTTAATTTAAATTCATAGAGCAAGATAATTTAATTTAAATAATTAATGTACTTTTTCTATAAAAAATAATTATAAATAGTAATTCATATTATTTTTTTGAAACAATAATATTTTAATTTTATGTTACTTTTACGAAATATTTAATTTAAATAATTAATATTTTATTAGTATATTAAATAAATAAATATTATATATATATATATATATATATATTATATCCCACTATTATTTATATTTGAATCATAATTAAAAATATATTATTAAATATAATATAGATGTTTGAGTGAAATGGTGTTGTAGTTTAAAAGTAGAATCTTAAAATATAAACTAGCTGTTGGAGTGCAGAGTAAAAAGTGAGAATGTATAACACTGTTCATTTCTTAAATTATAAGATACGAGGTCAGAATTTAAGAGGACTGTTGGAGATGGTCTAAGCATTGAAAAAATTGCTTTATTGCTTCAGAAAAGGACAACTTAGAATAGAGTATTAGATTTGTATGTAGCTTTAATATTTATTCATTACTTCCACCAAATTGTACGGAAAGCTAGCATATATTCATTACTTCCACGAAATTAAGTAGCTATGTGTCAGGAGCTGATCCATGTATCTCTCTAATGGAGAGTAGAAAAATTGTACATTAATAGAATGAATTTAACTTTTTGTTAGCATTGTGGGTCCCTTAATATTACGTTGTTCAACCTGATATTGACAATACACCCGCGCCGGGATAGGTATTAATTTTTTCAACAAGAATAGGTGAAATTAGCTCAACAGAACAGAGCCAAGTACTCGTGTGCATTAATTCTCAACTTCGAGCTAAGCTCAAACACAAATTTTCTAATAGAGTTTTGCGTAACTTCGAATTTGACTCCATTTATCTAAACTTAATAAATACTAATCCAAAACATTAGTTTCATACTTTTCAGGTACTTTTCTAGTTTTCTTCAATAAAATATCGGTTTGACATTGATAATTTAATTATTTTTCTTGTAATAATTATTGATACTGCTTTTCCCCTTAAACTCTAAAAGTCAAACTCAATTCAAATGATATTTTAAAGTTATCGCTGAAACAACTTATCGAAATCACAACCAAGCGAAATCGAGGCAACACTAGTCAATATGGATCCTTAAAAGTACCTGAAGATAATTGCAAGAATAAAGGTGCAAGCAGGATTGAGATTGCTCATGGCCGAACCAAGCGTTGGACTACTGAAAGATATACCTTTATACCCAAAAATTTGACTTGTAAACCTACATAATTACACCATAATTAACCACCATACAATTTATTTATTCAAATAATATTATTCCGTACATAGAAAAAAAAAACACAATTTACTAGTATCTAATTATCAACTGAAAAAATAAATCTTACTTACCCAAGAAACCCAAGAATGAAAAATTTCCCTAGCAGAACAACATTAATTTGAGGGAGCACAGTTTTTCTGGGAAAAAGGAAAAAGAAAAAAAAAAGAGTATGTTATGTTAATAAATCATAATTAAATTACAAGTTATGAAATATATATGCACAATTAAAAGTAATTATGAGATAGATTGAATGATACCTGTGGAAAAGGTAGGCAAGAGGGAGCATAAGTAGAGCAGAAATGGCATATGAATAGACCATATAAACATGGTAACTCAAACCCTTGTTAACGGCAGCTTTGTACAAAATATTACTTCCGACGTCGGTGCACTCCGCCGTGATCATGGCGGCGAAAGGGAGAACTTCCCTGTAGAAGAAGTATCTGCCCCTAGCCATTTCACTATCTACTTTGCCAATTAATACAGAGGAAGTGACTTTTTGTTTCTTTATTTTCTTATGTTTGATTTGAGTTGTAAAGTACATCTTGCAGAATAGGATATTAATATATGGATTTAATCCATTGGGGTTGGATGGGAATATTCTTGCATAGACCTGGTCTATGAGATTATTATAGACCTTGTGGTGGTAAATAAGCCACATCATACATTTTGAGAGCATGACATCATCAAAATGTATGATGTGGCTTATTTACCACCACAAGGTCTATGAAAATCTCATAGACCTTGTCCTTACATGCTCATGTGGTATTCATCCAACACCCGAGTGGATTAAATCCACCGGGTTAAGTACTAATTTTCCTAATATAAAGATGGAATATCAAATTTTAGTAAAACTAAATACATTGGATACCCAACTTTTTGGAAAAACATATTTCATATCATGATTCATATTCTCTTAACAAATTTAGCTTCATCGTCAATTTTCAGATGAAAGTCAGCACGTGCCCGTGAAGTTAATAATGGTGAGTCTTTAAAACTAGTTTCTATTTTCCCTTCAATTATCAACTTAACAGACACGTGAGCCATACGTGTCGAATTTCGTGCGAAAATTAACGGAAAAACTAAATGTGTCAAGATAGTGTGAATCATGATATGAAATATGTTTTTTTCAAAAAGCTTGATACAAAGTATTTTTTGAATTAAAGTTTGTTTTCAAAAGTGTTTTTCCTTTTTAATATTCAAGATATTATTATTCAAATGAAGGATTTTTTTTTGTCAAGTGTTTTTATTCGTGTAATATATAACTGTGAATAAATTTATATATTACGTTTATTAATACAACTCTGTTTTCTATGTATTCAATAAAGGGCAAATTATTATGGTGATTAGGCAAATTAATCATATAAATTTTATTTTACTTGATAAAACTAAAATATTGTTTATGGTAACACTACTCATTTATTCAATAGTTTAGTTTTCATTTTCAACTTTTAAATAGTTGTTCATACTAAACTGAATAATGTTTAATATAATATAAACAGAATGTCTAATATAATATCTATATTCAAATGCATGAGATAAAATCATCATGTGTTTCCAAAACAAGAGGAAATGGTCCCGCGCAATTATTGAGGTAAAGCATATAACTGATTTTTTTAGTATAAATATCTAAATTAACTTTTTTTGATACCTCGTTCAACTGCACCTTTCAAAAGGAAGAAAATGATAAAAAAAATTGTGAACGCACATATGTTGAATTTGGTCGAATTCCCCCTACACGTGCTATACGATTTAAGGCTTCAAGCTTAGATAACGTGGACCCGAAGTGGGAGATCGATCAACAAAACGTGATTTTAATTTTTTTCATCGTATGGCCACTGGACCACAATTGCTGTATTTATATCTTTTTTATAAAGGTATCTCCAACCGAGTCGATAACCGGGCACGAGGGAGGGGGAAATTGCCGGCTTGATTCGGTTGGAGATAGATGATGGCAATTGGACGGACAAGGGGGTAGGGCGGGCAGCGGGTTTTCAACAGGCAACCCGACAAGGAGGCAGGCAAACGCCCCTATTGGGCGCTGGCAAGGGCTCAGGTGTTATTTTTTTTATTAAAATTTCATGAATTAAATAAATAAAATTTGTTGAACAATTTCATATATAATTGGACAAATACAAATCTAAATAAATGAGATTTATTGAACACAAATACTTAATTTAAAAATACACAATACAACTTCAATAAAAAAAACACAAATACTTAATTTAAAAATATACAATACATCTTAAATAAAGAATGCCTTAATTTTTATGATTGTATAACTATTAAAAAAATATTATGATTTTTAGTAATTTTAATATTATTACTATTATTATTATTAAAATAAGTCTGATTGAGAAGAGTGGGGAAAGTTCTGAAATTTAATTAATGGATGTTGATTGACATTCGATTGGAAATGAGTTTTTTAGGTGGGTTAAAATGGCATGAAGGCAAGACAATTGGGCTATTGAACGAGGCCTTCGGTTAAAGATGGCCTAAGTTTTTCCAAAAAGATATTATAATAGGGTGTTATGTTTCGGAAAAATCTTAACAATATAAGGTCCACTTTTAATTTTAGAAAACTTTAATAAAGGCCCACGTCCGTTTGGCTCAAGATCCTCAGTATCACTTTTGGTGTACCACTTAACTGTATCACCACTAAGTGATTGACACATGCATATGTTAGAATTATTATAATTGTCATATGTGCAAGTGTCAATTAATTAATGGTGATACACTTAAGTGGTACACCAAAAGTGGTACAGATGATCTACACCCCGTCCGTTTGCGTGAAGTAACATAACACCCTATTTAATAAAAGCCAACCTTCGATCCCAGGCCACCACGGCCTGGGACCGGCGATCTTTATTCAAATTTGAAAAGCAATGTCTATGTATAGATAGTGATTATCACATAGGCAAAGTTATGAGTTATGACCACATAATAATCATTTTTTCCTCTCTTTTTATGCATTCTGATTTCCTGTTTACTAATTATAATCTATGTTTATATTTTTCTGTATATTATTTTAAATGACATAAACAAATTCTTCTTGATGTTCATTTTTTTTTGTTTATTATAATTTATGTTTATATTTTTTGTTGATTATTTACTATTCTGTCCCACAATTTGCTCCTTTACTTTAGCCACGAGGTTTTTGGTGAAAATATATGTTTTTGCCCTTAAATGTAGTGTTGATGAAAGTCATAACTTTAGGTGAACTGATAGTTTTGAGTAAATACAAATATATTTTTTAAAGAAAGTTTTGAATTGAAACATTTAAAGGAAACATGAGTAAGAATGGGGACATATAGAGTATTATTTATATTAATTGTATTAAAGAAATTAAATCATTAAAATATAATGAAAGTCATAACTTTAGGTGAACTGATAGTTTTGAGTAAATACAAATATATTTTTTAAAGAAAGTCTTGAATTGAAACATTTAAAGGAAACATGAGTAAGAATGGGGACATATAGAGTATTATTTATATTAATTGTATTAAAGAAATTAAATCATTAAAATATAATGAAAGTCATAACTTTAGGTGAACTGATAGTTTTGAGTAAATACAAATATATTTTTTAAAGAAAGTCTTGAATTGAAACATTTAAAGGAAACATGAGTAAGAATGGGGACATATAGAGTATTATTTATATTAATTGTATTAAAGAAATTAAATCATTAAAACATAATGAAAGTCATAACTTTAGGTGAACTGATAGTTTTGAGTAAATACAAATATATTTTTTAAAGAAAGTCTTGAATTGAAACATTTAAAGGAAACATGGGTAAGAATGGGGACATATAGAGTATTATTTATATTAATTGTATTAAAGAAATTAAATCATTAAAATATAATGAAAGTCATAACTTTAGGTGAACTGATAGTTTTGAGTAAATACAAATATATTTTTTAAAGAAATTCTTGAATTGAAACATTTAAAGGAAACATGAGTAAGAATGGGGACATATAGAGTATTATTTATATTAATTCTATTAAAGAAATTAAATCATTAAAATATAATGAAAGTCATAACTTTAGGTGAACTGATAGTTTTGAGTAAATACAAATATATTTTTTAAAGAAAGTCTTGAATTGAAACATTTAAAGGAAACATGAGTAAGAATGGGGACATATAGAGTATTATTTATATTAATTCTATTAAAGAAATTAAATCATTAAAATATATTAGTGAAAGTCATAACTTTAGGTGAACTGATAGTTTTGAGTAAATACAAATATATTTTTTAAAGAAAGTCTTGAATTGAAACATTTAAAGGAAACATGAGTAAGAATGGGGACATATAGAGTATTATTTATATTAATTGTATTAAAGAAATTAAATCATTAAAACATAATGAAAGTCATAACTTTAGGTGAACTGATAGTTTTGAGTAAATACAAATATATTTTTTAAAGAAAGTCTTGAATTGAAACATTTAAAGGAAACATGGGTAAGAATGGGGACATATAGAGTATTATTTATATTAATTGTATTAAAGAAATTAAATCATTAAAATATAATGAAAGTCATAACTTTAGGTGAACTGATAGTTTTGAGTAAATACAAATATATTTTTTAAAGAAAGTCTTGAATTGAAACATTTAAAGGAAACATGAGTAAGAATGGGGACATATAGAGTATTATTTATATTAATTCTATTAAAGAAATTAAATCATTAAAATATAATGAAAGTCATAACTTTAGGTGAACTGATAGTTTTGAGTAAATACAAATATATTTTTTAAAGAAAGTCTTGAATTGAAACATTTAAAGGAAACATGAGTAAGAATGGGGACATATAGAGTATTATTTATATTAATTCTATTAAAGAAATTAAATCATTAAAATATATTAGTGAAAGTCATAACTTTAGGTGAACTGATAGTTTTGAGTAAATACAAATATATTTTTTAAAGAAAGTCTTGAATTGAAACATTTAAAGGAAACATGAGTAAGAATGGGGACATATAGAGTATTATTTATATTAATTGTATTAAAGAAATTAAATCATTAAAATATATACATATATTTATTAATTTAGCATGTAATTAAATGTTATTTCTAACATATTTTAAAATTTAGCATTTTACTGTTGACTGTTAAATTGATATCGAAAACATTATTTACTAGATAAAATTTAAATTTCAATGATGTTGTTTATACCTCGTCGATAAATATTGTTTTAAAAAATTGCTCTTAGACATGTATGTGATATCTTAGGGGGAATTTTTTTTTTTTTTTGGATATATATCTTAGGTTGTACTTTACATATATTGTAGGGGTGGGCGCGGGTAGGATATTTCGGGTATTGGGTATTTTGGGTCGGGTACCCGACTTGGCGGGTAGTGAATTTTCATACCCGAAACCCTACCCGATTTGGCGGGTACCCGAAATTTTCGGGTATTTCGGGTATTGGGTATTGGGTACCCGAAATTTCATACTTTTTTTTTTCAAGAATTTTTTTTCAACATATATATACGTAAAATTGTAAATAAATGAATTCAAACATTAATTGTACACAATAACTTCAAAACAAAACAATACAAATGTCTCAAGCCTTCAAGATTCAAGTATTCAATAAATTACAATCAAATCAAACTCGAAGTCTCAAATCATCAAAATATTATATATCACAATCGCATGGCATGAAAGTTACAACTTACAATAGACATAAAATCACAAATCACATTCAATAATATTTCATATTTTAACTCATCATTCGGATCTTCACCAATCATATCCACCTACAAGCTTGAAAATCCAACTAAATTACTCGAATTTTTTTTTAAATACCCGAACGGGTACCCGAATACCCGTTCGGGTGTGAAATTAATACCCAATACCCTACCCGAAAATATATTTCGGGTTCGGGTACCCGAACCCGAATGTCAAAATACCCATTTTTTTGTCCCAAACGGGAAATACCCAAACAGGTCGGGACGGGTCCCAAAATACCCGACCCAAACGCCCACCCCTAATATATTGGTACCATATTAAGGAAATCCCATCATTAATTTCCATCTTATATTTTTTTCTCACGCGGTGAATAAATATTATCGTCAAAATCACAGTAAATTGTACGGAGATGAGGCAAACTCGTTTATGTTGTTACGTCAAAATTAGGGCTGACAATGGGGCAAATTTCAATCTGGATCCGTTTGAATCCGATCTGATTTATTAGGATAATTGTTCGATTAGAGATTCGATGAACCTGATCCGATTATAGAGATTCGAAACCGAGTCATATGGAGTGAATATGGATTTATGTCGACCTGATCCATAAAAAATAAGGAGAATGATATATATATATATATATATATATATATATATATATATATATATATATATATAATATTTTATAAAAGTAAGTAACATTAATAATATTTCACTTAAGAATATAATTTATAACTAGTTTATAAATTTATTTAAACCAATATTTTCATCTAAAAATATGATCAATATTATTAAAGGATATTTGAACATGTGAACCAAATTATATAAAATAGTAAAGTTAATATATTAAAGTAATTTTTTAAATGAAAATTTTATTGGATCCAAAGAAGATTCGCTATCCGGCCAAAATCTCTGTGAAGAGAAAGAAAAAACAGGATTTTGTAGGGCTTTTTTGCACTTTCCTCCCCCAAAATATGAGAAATAGATATTTTGCATCCTCGAAATATAAATTTAGCACTTTGCAACCCCGAAATATGAACAATTCAGCACTTTGTAATGTTTGTTTCTCGTGTTTCGGGAGTGCAAGGTGCCAAAGATTCAAAAATAAATTACCTACTTTGTCCCTAGGTTTTTTGAGAAAAATTAAAGAGGGTGAAAAACGCTTATTGTTCATATTTAAGGGGTGCAAAGTTCTAAATTTATGTTTCAAGGGTGCAAAGTGCAAAAACCCGATTTTGTACAACATTTTAATCGATACATTTCGTTTACCATTACCTTTCCTCTGTATAGTTCTCCCTTTCTCTAAACACGCTTTGATCTGCTGATTGTTATAGGTTGGTTAGTGTATTTCTGCTGATTTTGATTGATTTTACTAGCTAGCTTGTGTTGTGGGATTGTTCAATTTCTAGAAACTTAAGTGTTACTGATATGTAAATTCGACGGTGATGTGGGTTTGTATGTTCTTGCTTTTTTGGGTTCGTAATTCTTTAGTTGCTGGTTGTGTTTGTTTAATCGATTTTTCTTCTGTGTTTCTGAAGTTTGATTTTGGATTTTTTTTTTCTTCTTTTTTTTATTTCCTCGGAGATGCTGAAATATTTTTTATCCCCAACTAAGACAATGAAAATATGAATCTTAGTGTTATGAACTAAATCATGCTTTGAACTTGGAATGAGATATGATATATGCTATATTTGAAATGTTTGATGTAATTAAAAACTTTATCATATGAAGTTGATATTTGTGTTTTGATTTTCGTAGTGGAATGGAGTTTAATATTTCATAATACTTGACTTTCTTTAGGCATTTTGAGCCAATTATAATACTAATTGTGGATGGCAATTAATTACTTTATAATGAACTAATCTCATTGCATGATTTGTTATATGAAAAAGAGATAGACATGGCAATTACTTAGTATCTATGTCTAAAAGAAATTACTAAAAATTAACGGAGTGATGAATATTCTATCTAAAAAAAATGTTTATAGGATGGAATTCTAGCGTTTATAAAATTACACATGTAAGGTTTAAATTATATTGGAAATAGAGCTGAATTTGAGTAGTGCATTAATTGTGGTGTGTGGGTCTATTTGGCATGCGATGAATAAGAAATACTGCGAGGAGGAGGCTACTTCTCAGGTGCTTCGATTGAGACCTCATCCCTCTACTAGAACATCAACTATCGGTTGGGAGATTTCATATTAATTACTCCAAATTTACAAGTTCAATTCACGTGATAGATAGGTCTATCATTTCATTTTTTGTTGAAAAAATGGTTGAGATTCTCTCATAAATAATTGTGAAACTAATCTATTTATTTTTTTATAAATAAAAATAGATATCTAGGCTCATTATTATGTAAGGTCCCCAGCTCGGTTTGTTATCTAATATCTACCTATGTTCGCACATTGGCCCATTAAATTAAATGTTGTTCTGTTAACCAAAATAAGTCCAAGACAAACAAAAATTGACCTTTCAACCCCTAAATTAGACAAACTGATAACAATTTATATAACCTTTCCCATAATCCCATTTCACATTTACTCTGTGAATTTTGCAAAAATATTTCTTTTTTCTTATCTCGAAGACTGTCATTTAATGTTTGCAATTTGACCTCAACTTCAGCTTCGGTAAGGAATTTTAGCTTCTGTCGAAATAAGTTATTTTAAACTCATAAATTATAAGTTTATATATAATTATATTGAATTTAACTCACCATCTGCATCTTCAATTTATTTAATAGAGTTTCCAATTAAACATAACATTAGAATCAATTTAAGTCTCCAACTTTAGTTATGAATATGTTTTACAGATTACTCTCTTTTTTCTTATCTCTTGAAATCCATATTCTTACTAATTTCCTTTGTCTATTCTTCCATTCCAGCTTCAAAATCGACCCTATGATGAGGACTACTAGATTGCAGCTAGGGCTAAGCATGGTTCGGAAACTCGCCTGAACCAAATCGGACCGAATGTTTCGGTCTGAAACGATTATCGAACAAAAAATTCAGTCCAGTAACGATCCACGAATTTACAGGACTTAACCTGTAAGGATCCTAACTTCGATCCGGTTCGGATCGAATGCTCATCCCTAATTGCAGCAACATTGATGTTTCATTTGAGATTTCTATGTATATCCTAAATTTCATTGCACAAAGTTTTAGGTAGAAGTTAAAAAGTGAAATTTATAAGCAACTTTATATTTATGCTCTCAAAAGTAGTGATTAAAAATTAGTAATATCAAATCACTGTTTTATGTAAGAGGTAGTTTTGAGAAAAATAATTTTATTCTAAGAAAGGAAGTATTGTTTAGGAACATCCCAAAGAGGAAAATAGAAGTAAAAAATTTTGAGCGGAGGAATTTATGGTGATGCATGTGCTAAGGCTTTTCGATTCTCGATAGAATGAATATTCTCTAATTTAATACTGAACTCAAAAATTGATTTGTTATTATATTTTATTAGAACAAATAGATTTTCCAATAGATAAATTGATGTATTGATGTATTGATGCATTCATGACTCATTAGTTCACTCTAAACATAGAAAGAGGGATTTTTCTAGGGTGCGGACACCCGAGTTACGCACTCACATGCGGGAAGGTTAATTAGGCTGTTCATTTGGCTCAGATTAATCTGGACCGTTGATTAGGTAACTTGGTCAAAGTCAATTGATAACTATTGACTTTAACTAATTTACAATATACCTAATTTACCTTTTTAATTAAATTTAAAAAAAAAATCGGCCTGTATATGAAATTACCACTTTACCCCATCTTATTAATTGAGTTTGACGATTTTGCAAATTGACCCCAGTTTTCCGCAATTTTACGAGTTTAATTATTTAGCTTCTAAAAAAATATAAAAAAACCTCCTTTCATATAAAAAGACCTCGTTACCCCCAAATTTGATAATAATTGAGTTTGACAATTTTGCAAATTGACCCCCATGTTCCGCGTTTTACGGATTGAATTATTTTGCTTCTAAAAAATATAAAGGCCACCTCGTTTTATATAAAAAGACCACGTTACCCCCAATTTTGATAGTAATTGAGTTTGACAATTTTGCAAATTGACCCCAATGTTGCGCAATTTTACAAATTGAATTATTTTGCTTCTAAAAAAATATAAAAAAACCGCCTGTCGTATAAAAAGACCGCTTTACCCCCAATTTGATAATTATTGACTTTGAAAATTTTGCAAATTGACCCCTATGTTTTTCAATTTTACGAACTGAATTATTTTGCTTCTAAAAAAATAAAAATAAACGCCTCTTATATAAAAAAGACCGTTTTACCCCCAATTTTTATAATAATTGACTTTGACAATTTTGTAAATTAACCCCTATATTTTATGATTTTATGAATTGAATTATTTTGAGTCTAAAAAAATAAAAATAAAAACAAAAAAACTGTCTGTTATATAAAAAAGAACGCTTTACCCCCAATTTTGATAATAATTGACTTTGACAATTTTGCAAATTGACCCTTATGTTTTCTTTATTTTACGAATTGAATTATTTTGCTTCTAAAAAAATAAAAATAAAAACGCCTCTAATATAAAAAGACTGCTTTACCCTCAATTTTGATAATAATTGACTTTGACAATTTTGCAAATTAACCCATATGTTTTGCGATTTTACGAATTGAATTATTTTGCCTCTAATAAAACAAAAAAAACAAAAAAAAATCGTCTGTCATATAAAAAAGACCGATTTACCCCAAATTTGATAATAATTGACTTTGACAATTTTGCAAATTGACCCCTATATTTTCTGATTTTACGAATTGAATTATTTTGCTTCTAAAAAATAAAAATAAAAACGCCTCTAATATAAAAATGACAACTTTACCCCCAATTTTGATAATAATTGACTTTGATAATTTTGCAAATTAACCCCTATGCTTTGCAATTTTACGAATTAAATTATTTTGCTTCTGAAAAAATAAATAAAAACCTTATGTCATATAAAAAAGACCGCTTTACCCCCAATTTTGATAATAATTGACTTTGACAATTTTTCAAATTGACCCCTATGTTTTCTGTTTTTACGAATTGAATTATTTTACTTCTAAAAAATAAAAATAAAAACACATCTAATATAAAAAAGACCGTTTTACCCCCAATTTTGATAATAATTGACTTTGACAATTTTGCAAATTGACCCCTATGTTTTGCGATTTTACGAATTGAATTATTTTGACTCTAAAAAAAATAAAACACCTCCTGTCATATAAAAAAGACCGCTTTACCCCCTCTTTTGATAATAATTGACTTTGACAATTTTGCAAATTGATCCCTATAATTTTCGATTTTACGAATCGAATTATTTTGCTTCTAGAAAAACAAAACAAAAAAAATCTGCCTCTCAAATAAAAATGACCTCTTTACCCCCAATTTTGATAATAATTGACTTTGACAATTTTGTAAATTGACCCCTATAATTTGCGATTTTATGAATTGAATTATTTTGGTTCTAAAAAAACAAAAAAAAAATGCATGTCATATAAAAAAGACCGCTCTAGCCCCACTTTTGGTAATAATTGACTTTGACAATTTTGTAAATTGACCCCTATATTTTCCGATTTTACGAATTGAATTATTTTGCTTCTAAAAAAACCGCCTTTCATATAAATAATTCAATTCATAAAATCGGAAAATATAGGGGTCAATTTGCAAAATTGTCAAAGTCAATTATTATCTAAATTGGGGGTAAAGCGGTCTATTTTATATGACAGACTTTTTTTTTGTTTTTTTAGAAGCAAAATAATTCAATTCGTAAAATCTAAAACATAGGGGTCAATTTGCAAAATTGTCAAAGTTAATTATTATCAAAATTGGGGGTAAAGCGGTCTTTTTTATATGATAGGCGGTTTTTTCTTTTTTTTTTCAGAAGCAAAATAATTCGATTCGTAAAATCGGAAAATGTAGGGGTCAATCAGCAAAATTTTCAAAGTCAATTATTATTTAAATTGGGGGTAAAACGGTATTTTTTTATATAGTAGGCAGTTTTTTATACTTTTTAGAAGCAAAATAATTCAATTCGTAAAATCGCAAAATATAGGGGCCAATTTGCAAAATTGTCAAAGTCAATTATTATCAAAATTGGGGGTAAAGCGGTCTTTTTTATATGACAGACGATTTTTTTTTCAGAAGCAAAATAATTCAATTCGTAAAATCGAAAAATATAGGGGTCAATTGGCAAAATTGCCTAAGTCAATTATTAACTAAACTGGGGGCAAATCGGTCATTTTTATATGACAGACGGTTTTTTTATATTTTTTTAGAAGCAAAATAATTTAATTCGTAAAATCGCAAAACATAGGGATCAATTTGCAAAATTGTCAAAGTCAATTATTATCAAAATTGGGGATAAAGCGGTCTTTTTATATCATAGGCGATTTTTTATTTTATTTTTAGAAGCAAAATAATTCAATTCGTAAAATCACCAAATATAGGGGTCAATTTGCAGAATTGTCAAAGTCAATTATTATCTAAACTGGGGGTAAAGCGGTCTTTTTATATGACGGGCGATTTTTTTTTTTAATTTTTTAGAAGTAAAATAATTATATTCGTAAAATCGCAAAATATAGGGGTCAATTGGCAAAATTTTTAAAGTCAATTATTATCTACATTGGGGGTAAAATGATCTTTTTATACGACAGACGGTTTTTTATATTTTTTAGAAGCAAAATAATTCAATACATAAAATCGCAAAACATAAGGGTCAATTTGCAAAATTATCAAAGTCAATAATTATCAAAATTGGGGGTAAAGTGGTCATTTTATATCATAAGTGTTTTTTCTTTTTTTTAGAAACAAATAATTCAATTCGTAATATCATGGAACATAAGGGTCAATTTGTTTTTAATTTTAATTATTTTGATTCAAAAGTTATAAATGTCTTTTATTAATTGAAGATTATCTAAACTTTTAATTAAATTTTTAAAAAGAAAGGGTAAAAGGGTCTATTTACAGACCGAGTCATCTCGCCGAGTCACATACAAGTTACGCACGCCACATTGCATCATTTCAAGGTCATCCCGCATGTGAGGGCGAGTTACGGTGCCCGCACCCTAAAAGCCTCGTAGAAAGAGATCTAAAAGTTCCGTTTTTTAATTCTACATGCACAAAAACTAAAAGGAAAGGGACTATATTATTCGTAAATATACTTGAAGATATTCAAATATAGGACTGTTTCAAGTGGAAAAAGAAACAAACCATATGGGCCGCATGTCATAACCCATCTACAAACACGGACCATTACTTTCTTATCTTCTTGAGCTGAACCATGGGCCTCTTAAAATCTGGGCCATAAACTATTTGGGTTCGTACAACATTCAGGCCCACAAAATGAATTACTATATAAAAATAAATCTCTATTTCTGCACCATTGTTTGAAAATTATTTCAAAGGTTTTAAGAGAGGAACAACTGCATCATTCGGAGATTCGATATTGTAGCCATTAGATACGTCGTCGTTTTTTCCTTCATTTGATTTTCCCCATATCACCGTGTAGAAGCCGAATGAAATGATCAGGGATCCAATAACACTGTTAAAAATAAAAATAAAAAGATGGGCGATATTTATTTTTCACATGAAATTAATTTTGTTTCAAATAAAGATAAGGCTAGCTAGATGTGACAATATTGAGAAATTGTGTTACCTCCCAAGATAAAGATTATCACCAAGGAAAATGACACCTAAAATGGCTGCAATTGCAATCGACAAAGGCCTAAACAATGCAACGTAAACAGGGCCTTTTACATGTAAGCCCCAAGTGTGTACCATGATTCCAAATCCAGACCCCATTATTCCCTAAGTTGAGTCAAAATCAAATTGTAAGTAAATAAAAAAATTCCTTTATAATTTATAAAGCTTTTTTTGTTCATCATTAATTTACAATTAAAAAATTGAATATCTAAAGCATTAGGTACTTTACAATATCATATTGTACTAAATTTCATATAATTAAGCTAAAAAATATTAGGTTCCTGAAAGATATTCAAGTCTTAGGTTTGATTAAAATCATTTCAAGGCATTGTCAGACATATTAAATATGCAACTCCGCCGACAAAAGTTTGACCTGAGTTCTTCGTATTGAAAAAAAAAAACTTGCCCTTCTCCCTGAACTCAAATTATATTGTATATCATAGAGCAAAGTTAAAATAGATCATGTAACTTGATATAAGCTAATTTGTAATATTATGTATGTATACATATCATGTTAGCTGAGTTCGAGCTCGATTATAGCTCACGAACTCTTATTTTTCTAAATCAAATTAAACGTAAACACAATGTTAAGTCTAATAAGAAAATTAACCAATCACATATTAATTTATTTAATTAATCTTGAATCGATTACATCCTTACTAGATGCATGTGGATTATTACACCACAAATGCGCCTAATCGTATGACCCAACTTAAATAAAAATAGAGTTTTTTCGTTTGTATCATAATTTACTATATATTTTACGATTAATTACTCACTATTCTGGAAAAAAATGATTAATTTGGAGTTAATTCAACTGAGTTTAATTATATTTCATATTGTACAAAAAATTAAAAAGTGTATATATCTCTTACCGAATATAGAATTGAGAGCAACCGTACATCTGCGGGCACATTCCATTTTGTGAAATTTGGCTCTGAGATCATACATACCGGTACAGATATGATGAAAGCTGATAGATTGTAGAAAAACACTATCACAAATACCGCTGGATACTCCTTCACAACTTTAGCCTGCAAATAGATAAATAATATTAGTATTTATTTAAATCGATGTTAAAAGTGGACCAACTATTTGTTCTATATATACATGAAAATCTTTTATGCAATAATAATAGTAATAGGGTGATTTACACTCAGACTCCTGAAATCAAGTCATATTACAAGAAATCATTTGAGGTTTCAAAAATTACAAGGACACCCATTATTGAGTGTCTTTTGCAAATATTTTTACAAGTTGTAGGGAGTGTCCTTGTAAGACTTGTTGAACCACTGGGATCCTCTTTATAATTTTTGAAATCTCATGAAATTTCGTATAATATGACTAAATCACGGGGATATGAATGTTAATAACCTATAATAAAATTGTTACCTGGACTATATACCAAAAGGATGATACGATGTAACCAGTTGCAAGAAGAGCACCGCCAATTAACCAATTAGATCGGTCTGACATTACACGTAGGACAATGGATGAAAGAGGCAATTTTAATTGCTCATTGTGTGTGGTTATAAGCATAGGGCCCTTGTAGAGTACCACCACGATAGCACCTGCTATTGTGACTGCAGTTCCAATTATTTTGGCTTGGCTACTTAAACTTCTCAATTTTAGCTTTTCCATCCTATATATATATATAAAATAAAACATACTATGAGTTTTTTTTTTTTTTTGAAACAAAAAAAAAAAATACTATGAGTTAGTGGAAATATAAATTATATTTTGATGGTCCATGGATACATGTACAAATTATATGGCCAATATTATTTTGATATTCCAATTAAAGGTATCAAATAGCTATTATATACACACTACGAAAAGAAAATAAGTTTGTAGTGATACACAAAAATTGTCATTTAAAAATATATATCAAGTGACAACTTTAATTTTGTTACATAAAATCTTGTTGCTAATTTACAATATTTTTGTAGGGACATTATTATAAAATTCATCTTTTTATTCATAGTTAGGACATGAAAATTTAAAATAACAGATAGGAAGATAAGAAGAAAACAACAGTTTATTTTTTTATAATAAAATAAAAAAAACATCAGTTATGGATAGACAAAGAGGATAAGATGTGTAATCTGGCCTGGCTAGATTAAAATAATGCCTACACCAGGTAACAAAAAGATTTTTGGAAGGACATGTCAATTATATGGTGACATGTCAAGTAAACTTTATTTATTTAATTATTCAAATCACTATAAAATATATCATGAAACGGTACGTGTTGTTTAGAATATATGAAGATCTAGACATTAATCAATATTTATGAAAAAAATTATTTACATGAATATATGTGGCTGGAGATAATTGTCATATAACATCAATTGTTGTCTAGCAATTTTATCACGTTTCCATTGATCTTTAGATTTTCTCTAATTAACTTAATAAAAAAATTCTATCGAATTTCCTAACTTCTCCCCAGACATTGGCACGAATTACGATTTACGAACTTGCTATTATTTATTTTTTCGGTTTTATATGGATCAGTGTTGGTGAATTTGTACTTAGATTTTATATGGATAGGTGATCAGTTTTGCAGTATTGTGAAATCGTGATGTTTGGAGAAACTAGAGTTTTGCGTAACTTTGAATTTGAATCGTTTATCTAAACTTAATAAACTTTAGTATAAAACATTAATTTGATACTTCTTCCATTATTTTTTTAATTTATCGTTTTCGAGAATTTCAAATGAATTAAAAAATATAAAAAATTACCACTTTTTTAAAGAAAAAATTCAAAAGCAACTTTTAATCAAATTGTCATTAATTAGCATTAATTACAATAATTAACAATAAAGATAAAATTGATTGAAAATAATTGATTTTACATTAATCTCCTAAAATAACAAATAAAAATAAACAAATTTCTTTTGTCAAAGCTACGGATGAAAAAATGGAGGGAGTAGCTATAATACATTGATTTAACACTTATAAGGAATTTTATTTTCTTGTAAAAATCAGTGATGCTACTTTTCTCCTTAAACTCCAAAATTAAACTCAATTCAAATCATATTTTAAAGTTGTCGCTGAAACCACTGATCGAAATCAATATTTCGTAATCACAATCAAGCGAAATCGAGTCAACACCGATCAATATGGATCCTTAAAATACCTGAAGATAATTGCAAGAATAAAGGTAGAAGCAGGATTGAGATTGCTCATGGCTGAACCAAGTGTTGGACTACTGAAAGATATACCTTTGTACCCAAGAAATTGCCCTGTAAACCTACATATATTCACCATTAATTACCCACCATTCAATTTATTCAAATAATATGAATTTACTCGTATATATCTAATTTTCAACTGAAAAAACAAATAGATCCTACTTACCCAAGAAACCCAAGAATGAAAAATTTCCCTAGTAGAACAACAGTAATTTGAGGGAGCACAGTTTTTCTGGAAAAAAAAGAAAATGTTAATTATGTAAATAAATCATAATTAAATTACAAGTTATGAAATATATATGCACAATTAAAAGTAATTATGAGATAGATTGAATTAATGGTACCTGTGGAAAAAGTAGGCAAGGGGGAGCATAAGTAGAGCAGAAATGGCATATGAATAGACCATATAAACATGGTAACTCAAACCCTTGTTAACGGCAGCTTTGTACAAAATATTAACTCCGACGTTGGTGCACTCCGCCGTGACCAGGGCGGCGAAAGGGAGAATTTCCCGGTAGAAGTAGTATCTGCCCCTGGCCATTTCACTTTCTATTTGGCCACCTAAGTACAGAGGAAGTGAACTCTTGTTTTTGTGGTGTGTTTGATTGGAGTTAATTATGGAGTAAATGAAAGGACATCTTCCGGAATAGGATATGAATATTCCAAATGAATGATTTCTTTTAGTTGCCAAGTGATGTTAGTTATCTACCAGTTTTCTATTCTTTATGTACACGACATAAATGACATGTAGGCATGGTCTAATAGCGAAGTGGAGAAACTTCAAAGAGTTTTTTGTCGCCTTAATTTATTTTATTTGTTTTTGGTTTCAAAATTTAAATTGAGTTTTAATTCTTGATTTTGTTGGTTTCAAAAGCTTGAAGTATGGAGTTTGTTCCGTATTCATACCCAAGCATAATTTGGATTGGTGTTGGTCCAATTTCATGAAACCATGAACCGAGCCGACAATCCATGTGGAGCCCGAGGTCTTGCGTTCGAATCACACCATAACTGTGAGTTTTTTTAGTTTAATACTCGTCTTGTACACATTTTTATATTTGTTGTTAGTATCATATTCATGTTGGTTGAACAATCTTTGTATAAATTATTGAAAAGTTATTATTATTATATTTTTTTTTTGGGTTTCCCAAGGGTTTAATCCCTTTCGAGTCGCGTCGGGCACATAATGTGGGAACCTCCCAACAGCGATTTGAACCTGAGTCCGCTACTTTGTAGTGACTAGTCCCTTCCACTAGACCAATCACCTGTTGGTGTTATTATTATTATTATATATATATATAGTCATGTGTTCATCTCTTCATCAACAGGTGATTGGTCTAGTGGAATAGACTAACACTACAAAATAACGAAATAATGCTCGAATTCATATTGAAAGATGTTCCTACTTAATGTGTTCGACGTACTTCGAAAGAGATTAACTCTTGGTTGGGCAACCAAAAAAAAAGAAAAAAATAATCGCTTCGCTCAAAATAAACTGAAATTTGTGTAAAATCTAAAAGTCTCTTACTCTTAGAAAGATTAATACGATTTATACGATAATTAATTAGCAAAAGCCCTAGTATTAAAAAGGTTTAGCGTGTATAACCCCGCCTTATGACTCGATCGGTTGCTCAATCAATATTTGAATTTTTTTAGTGCACATGTTTTCTTTTTTGTAAAACACATGATATTTTAGCTAATTACTCTTAATTTATGGTATTTATTTGCTTGTTTCTTACAAATATAGAGAAATTTAAGCTCCATCATTTAAGGGTTACTATGGGCACTTTAGATGCGCGGCTAAAGAAAAAGTTAAGTATAATGAACTAATTAATAAAAATATATTACATGAGATTTCTTACTAATAAAAATATGTCCAAATTTTGTACCCGAGGGCAATTAAGAGATTACACTAAGTTGCATAAATAAGAGATTTGTAACGTCTTTATCATAAACTCTCGTAATGTCTGTAACGTCTTTGTATTTATTACTTGTAACGTCTTTCCTGAAAAGACTATAGTACCCCTATACCAACCTATATATAGGTAGCCCTATTTCCAAACAAAGGGACGTAATTCACTATTACAATTACAATTACAATACAATTTTTCTCTCTGTATGCAGATCTTACTTTATTATTGTGATGTTGTTATAGATCGAAGAGCTTACTCCCTTTTTTGCCCTGAACAGTTTTATACAACATCATAATTGGCGCCGTCTGTGGGAAACGATTGATCTGTACAGTTAAAGAGAGAAACTTTTGGGAAAAAAAAAGGAAACGTTGCCCCACTGTAAATCCATTTATGCAAAGATTCGATTGGGCCGTTCCGATCAAACGAAGCACCAAGGTACGGTGGCCCTCCCAGCGGCATATGTGCAATTGACTACATGAGCAACCCAATATTCAAATTAAAGATAAGAATCTCAAACGCCCATCAATTAGATCAATCTCTTTATGTTTATAATTAATTTGAATGAACTCCCAAAATTAAAGATTGTGGAAGGTGAAAGAACGGCTCAAGGAGTTTGCTCAATTACAAACTCTAGGAAATTGCATAGATGACCCAAAAAATCATCGAATTTCAATGGCCTCCAGAAATTAGTGCAAAGTTGTCCTTGGAGTACGTCAAGATTACAAAACTGCCCAAAGGAGGTAAAATTTAAAGTTTTTGTCTTCCAATTAAAGAAATTTATTTAATTATGGATGCATGAAACCAATAATAAATGAATCTCTAAAACTACAAACGGTAAACCGATGGTCTCTTCGCAATCGAAAAGGGTAAATAGATCTTCCCTAAAAAAGTAAAGGGTAAATCGATCATTGCTCAACGATCAAAAAAGGGTAAATCGGTCATCCCTAAACGATCGAGGGTAAATCGGTCATCTCTGGCGATCAAAGGGTGAGTCGATCATCCCTCCGCAAAATGCTAGGGGGTAAATTGATCATCCTTCAGCGATCAAAAGAGGTAGTCCGATCGTCTCTCGGCACCAAAAAAAAAAATAAAGAAAGAAGAAGACAATGACGACAGCGACGATAGAATACTATCAAAGTAAACAAATAGCGTGAATCAAGTTACACTTGTGGCTGAAATTTAAATTTATTTTTACTACATTTACTTTCAAGTGATAATATTTGACCACACAAATTTGTGTTTTACATGCAATTGTGGCTTTGGGAGGCAACTTTTGATAAACAAATATCTCAAAGAAGAATATTTACTCCATGTAAGAAAGGGCAGCTAAAGAAAAGGATCATCCCTACTCCTCACCAAGTTTACAGAGGAAGCGTGTCATGAATAATTTTCTAAGCACTGTACTCTTTTTCCTTCGTCCAAGTTTTTGTCCCAATGGGTTTTTCTTGGCAAGGTTTTAACGAGGCAGTGTTGCACGCTTATTAGCCGCATATGGAGTTATGATGTTCGTAGCTACAATGCTCAAATACTTTAATCAAGTTTCGACAATAAACGCTCGCGTAATTATTCCCGAAACTGGGGGGCAATATGATAAGTCCAAATTTTGTACCCGAGGGCAATTAAGAGATTACACTAAGTTGCATAAATAAGAGATTTATCACGTCCTTATCATAAACTCTCGTAACGTCTGTAACGTCTTTGTATTTATTACTTGTAACGTTTTTTCTGAAAAGACTATAGTACCCCTATACCTACCTATAAATAGGTAGCCCTATTTCTAAACAAAGGGACGGAATTCACTATTACAATTACAATTACAATACAATTTTTCTCTCTGTATGCAGATCTTACTTTATTATTGTGATGTTGTTATAGATCGAAGGGCTTACTCCCTTTTTTGCCCTGAACAGTTTTATACAACATCAATAATCATAAAGATTCTTTTATTTTTTTTCTCAAGGATTTAATTCTTTTCGAGGCGCGTCGGACACATAAAGTGGAAACCTCTCCCGACAGGGATTTGAACTAAATCCGCTACTTTGTTATTGACTAGTCCCTTCTACTAGATCAATCACCTATTAATATCGTAAAGATTTTTTTGATATTTAAGAACTTCTAATTAGAGGTTTTTGCATTTCTTTCGTGTGCATTTATAACTTTGGGTAACTTCTTTGCACCCCTTTTTTTAAAAAAAAGAAAAAGAAAAAGAAAAAGAAATAAAAGGAATATTACTCTTAGATATATTTCAAGTATTATCATTGAGAGGGCTATATTTTGACCGAATCTTCCAAATGGGAAGGAATAATGCCGATTGGTGGACCATTGCATCCCGCCATTTTCTTTATTTATTTTCATAATATATTTAATTATATGAAAATATATATTTTGCCTTATTTCTTATGTAATTAAATGAAAAGTTTTTCTGATTATATGGATTAACTCGAATTTAGATTTTATTTAATGTTTAATGTTTATTTTAACAAATAAAGGGTCATTGGATATTTTTCGTGTTCGGCACACCCCAAAAACCCGGTCATGAAAAATGGGGACGGATTTCGGGTGTTGATGAAACATGGTCCCAATTACATAATTAAATTTAAAAAAAAAACATATAAGTAATATGTTGATGCATCAACTGCAACATATAATACCAATTAAGCACCATTAGCGAATATCAATCGTAGTCAACTGAAAGAGGGCTGATTTCGGAGATGGAAAATAGGCATTTTTAAGGCTTCGTTATGCGAATTAGAATCTGTCGAGGCAAATGGAACTTAAACACGAGAGCATTTGAGCTTGCGAAAAGGATGAATAATTCCTAAACGATGATAATTAGGAAATTGGGTCTAAGCGAAATGGGTATCCTTTTATTTTGGTAACAACTGAAAACGAGCAATTTAAAGGTAATATTATTGTTGCTCTGGTTCAGAAAAACGTTTTGCCCTCAAATTGTTTGTTAAAAGATCTGAAAGAGATCAAGTGGTTTATTGGAAGATAGAGTATAGCTAAAAGGAAATAACCGATTAATAAGGGAAAAGACACCATAGACATAAACAAAGAGGGAAAATTATTTGTTCAAGTCTGGTATGGTCAAACCCATCCAACCACCAAGCAAGTGTATTGCACTTGCTTTGTAGTTAGTTTGGATTTGACCAAACCCAGTGTGGGTAAAAATTTCCCGACAAAGAGATGCTAAAATTTGTAAATTTCATTGTGTATTTTGTAATTACAGATAATATGATTCGAAGAAGACCAAGGGAATAATTCTGGTACAATTTTATGCCTAATTTGTTAACACGTGTATGCTATAATCAATGGTGATAATTGCACGTTGATTTACTAGGTTTTGGGACTTATAGTTGGAATTTTGGCAGCTTGCACCCTCGAAAATGGGCCTTTTGGCAGATTGCACCCTCGAATTTAAATTTTGGCAGATTACACCCTCGAAATACATAAGCTTTGGCAGATTGCACCCTCTAAATTTTTCCGGCCAAATAATTCGCCGGAAAATCAAAATTCTAATGTTGGAAAGGGTATAATTGTCTTTTTAATTCAATTCCCTCCAAAGAAAATTATTACCCACCAAAAAATTAAGCCAACTAAACTAAGTTAATTAATTGTGTAGTTTAGGGGTTAATTTGTCCATTTACACATTAATTTAATCTAAATTCCTAAAAGAAAAATATAAAAACCCTGCTCCAGCAACACCGATTAGGGCTTTATCACAATCTCACTTCAATTTTGCTCTATTTTTGCATCACATTTACTATAAGATCGAAGTTATATGTAATATTAGGTATTATACACCGTGTATTGATCAATGGGGTTGAGATTGCGAGTAGAAGAAGATGAAAATTATGAGTTCCTCATTCCCTTGGGTTGTCAAGCTCCACATTATGGTAAGAAAATCGATTATTAGTTTTTTTTGTTATTCAGACATATTTTCGGGCACTGTTCCTTTCATAGTACTATATTTATATATTATGGTAAGAAAATCGATTATTAGATTAATATGAATATTGTTGCTATTTCTTATTTGTGGGTTGATAAGTTCATTGTGTTTACACGTGTTTATTATGTCTTGGCAATCATTTTTATGTTAAATGCAATAATATTAATTTTGAGCTGATGAAGAACTATGCAAAAATGGTTGAAAGATTTAAATGTGTTGTAAGAAAAATGAAAATTTAGGCACAAAATTTGAATTTTTGGATGGAATTGAATTAAAAAGATAATTATACCCTTGCCAACATTAGAATTTTGATTTTCCGGCGAATTATTTGGCCATAAAATTTTAGAGGGTGCAACCTGCCAAAGCTTATGTATTTCGAGGGTGCAATCTGCCAAAATCTAAATTCGAGGGTGCAATCTGCCAAAAGGTCCATTTTCGAGGGTGCAAGCTGCCAAAAGTCCCTTATAGTTTAGATTCCGAATTTCCGAGAATCCGTCCTAATCCCATTCATTACAACATAGGAGGTTTTTAAATTAAGTTTTAATAGAAATAATCAAACACTTGAGTATATCAATCAATAAATTTATATATTACTTTTATTACTACAACTCCATTTTCTTATGTATTCAATCAAAGGCAAAATACTCTGGTAATTATGAAAAATGATCAAATAAATTTTATTTTACGAGATAAAATTAAAATATTGTTTACGTTTTTGAATATTTCAGTTTTCATTTATGTATGTATATATGAGAGTTATTTAAAATATCTTATTTTTCATTTTCAACTTTTAAATAGTTGTTCAATGTGATATATGAGTCACTGACTGAATAATAATATAATTTAGTATTTTTTTTCCTAATTAAAGGAATACCATTTTTTTTTCTTTTAATTGAGAAGTGTTAAAGGAATATATTTTGGAATGATAAATAATCAAGGGAATGCAGCTTTAATTAATTATTATTTTCAAGACATCAATATAGTTCTGCATATTTAATTAATCATTTTTTAACTTTTTCATAAACTATGAACTTGTTGAATTATATAAGGATGTTCATTGCCGTATTCACTATTTAATTAAGAAAAAAAAAATCTTAGTATCAGTTAATCATACTAAACCGAATGTTTAATATAATATGAATTGAATGTAATATAATATCTATAATTATTCAAAGGCAAAATTGCAGAAAACGTCCCAAATTAATTAGTGATTTTGGGTTTTCGTCCCAAACTATATCACCTCGTCGAATTTCGTCCTGTAATGTAATAGTTTTTTGGAATATCGTCCCACCGTTAATTATGAGATGAAAATTGCGCATGTATCCGTTAAATTGCCACATGGCTGCTTACGTGTCATGACATGACAAATTTTAGCATGAACAATTATACAATATTGCACAATTAATCTCAAACTAATTAAACTGTTATTTATGTTAAATTTAAAATTTAATATTTGGACTATGTTTATGGAAAATGGTAAATTACGGCGAGTTGATATAGATTGAGACGAAAACCAAATTAGTAATTAATTTGGGATAATATTCTAAAAAAATATTAAATTATGGGATGAAATTCGATGAGGTGATATAATTCAAGACGAAAACCCAAAATCCCTTAATTAATTTGAAACATTTTCTGCAATTTTACATAATTCAAATTCATGAGATAAAATCATTATGTGTTTCCAAAAGGACGAAAATGATACGAAAATGACAAAAGAAATGGTCCCGCCGACATTTGTTATAAAGAAATTATATATATTAATATAAATATGAATAATATCATTCAGGATATATAGAGTTGAATATTTTTAGTATAAATTGTTCAACTGTATCTTTCAAAAGGGACAAAAATGAGAAAAAAAATGGTGGATACACTTCTGTTGAATTCCACCAACACGTAATATACGATTCAAGGCTTCAAGCTTAGATAACGTGGACCCGAATTAGTTGGAGTGACAACGAACGAAATTATTTAAATCGTATGGCCACTGGACCACCATTGCTTTAACTTTTTATATCTTTCATATAGCTAAATCGAGCTAAAGTTTTTCCATAAAGATGTTATAAAAATAGTGTGTATTTTCGGAAAGTTCTAAACAAAATAAAATTCAAGATCTTATGGTTGAAAATGCATCATAACATTATTTGTGGTAATGTTATGCTACCAAAGTGAATGTTATGGTGTATTTACAACCACAAGATCAAAAAAAAAAATCTTTTACCTGATATAGTCAATAAGGTATAGTAGATTTGAATATATGGTATTGTAAATTTGTAATGTTGTTTTGTTTTTGCCGGGAATTATTCATGCATATTTGTTTCAATCATAAATATTCAACAAATATTCAACAAATAATGCTTAAATTTTTTAAATAATCATACATTCAAAATCCAAAACTCCAGTTTACTCCAAATTTGACCCATTATAATTAAGTCACAATTAAGTCACAAGGCCCACTACTTGTGTCAAGTGGCATGGTATGACCTTCCTATTTAATCACTTTTCTTATTTGAATCGGTCAAAAATCGGTGAACCGGTTTGGCTCGCGGTTCGTACATTTAAAAAAAAAAAAAGTGGCTTTGATGCTGCTGAAATGGAATACTCCACAGAAAAAGGAAAAAGAAAAAGAAAATAAAGAAAAAGGAGAAAGCTAGAATGGGACAATGGGTGTGGCACTGGAAAGAACATATAACTTTTGAAATCTTTTGACATTCACTATTTTGGTAGTGCAAAACTGGTGTGTGGTGTACTGGTGTGAAAAAGAAGAGGACAAGGGGAGTTTGGAGGAGACTTTTTGAGTTTATACATTGAAAAGAAAGTAGGGTTTTCAAGTGGGCCGAGTGTTTAGTGTCTGGCCCGAAAATATTTTTGGCTTTCAAATTTTTAACTTATACAATTCTGAATTTATGATATATGTTCTAATTTGATTTTTTTTTTATTTGGCTTATAAGAAACAAAAACAATAAATTAAAAATGGTGGATTAAGTATATCGTGTACCATGAGATAAACATAATTTTTTGTTAACTATTGTATTTGCTTTAAGTATTCTTTTTGTGTTATCTTTTCAAATCAAATAAATAAAATAATATATATTAGCATATTACTGTAAAACTAATTTACAAAATTTTGCAAGCTTGCATATACAAATGTTTGATGGTTTAATTTCAAACTTATGTTGTTTTAATTTCTCTACTCTTTTATTTAAGATCTATGTGTGAGATTACTTCGATTAAAGTTTAAACTTTAAACATGTTATGATGTTGTAAGTTGTAACTCTTACGATTTTATTTTCATATAGGCATTGGACAAAATTTATACATTGAATAAATTGAATAAGTGTTCATTTGTGTCTATTTTTATTACTTTGTTTGAATATGTTATATATAATAATTTATTAAAAAATTAATAATATAATATTATTACGTCATCCGGTTCGACCAGTGGTTACGACTGGTTCGACCAGTAAAACAAGTGGCCAGTTGGCTCACCAGTTCACTGTCCAGTCCGATTCTGAAAACATTGATTTGAAGTAAGGTATTTCTTTTTGATAAAAATGTATTGTTTTGCTTTTCAGTGGATATTTTCTAGGAGCTAGATTGACATGAAAAAGTCATATGGCGATAATGGCACCACCTCATCAAACACTAGAAAGTAACACACAATAATTAGTAGTGAAAACTATATATGTACATATGATGTACAAGTATATATGTCCTCCTTATTTTTTTTTAAATATAATTGACAATGTGTAAGAGATCTTCAAGTATAAGAACTCCTTAAATTAAGAATGTAATATAATTATTCGTGCAACAGATGCACATAATAAGTCCAAATTTTGATAAAAGCTAGTGAAGTACTTAAGTTTATGAATTAGATAAGGATGATATGATGTAATTAATAATGATGTAAAAAAAAAAAAGTTATCATTGACTTAATCCCTTAGTTGTCCAATTAAAAAACTAAAAGCACTATGAGCTTAATCATCCAATATAACGATCTCATTACATATCATATCGTTAAGCAACTTTAAATATCATTGTATCATGAAAATATGTTATACAAACTTTATTATAGGGCTAAAATATCGTAGAAACCCTGAAATTAAGGATCATATCCCTAAAAAGCAACATAATACATATAGACAAGACAATCAATAACCCTAATATCTTAATAGTGAGTCCCGATTATGAAAGACCGGCTAAAAACAATCTAATATATGTTGAACAATGTCATAAATATTACTATAGTCTTATGGTATAGCACCTATTCTATTTTATATTCTATATAGATATTAATTTAAGTATTCAAAAGTTATTAATATATATACAGGGACGAATCCAGGAATGAAGTCTTGGGGGGGCCGAATTTCACTACTGTTATTTTTCTTATAGTGATTTTCAAATTCACTTCTTTACATAACTCTAGAATTTTTTTGTTATTTCAATCGTTACATTTTATGAAGATAATTTTGCTATGGGATAAACCATAATGATGGATTAACCTTCAACACACAATTTTATACATTAGAATTTAGGTTCCAGATTCTTAACATTCTTTGTTTGATAAAATGCATCATTCATGGTTGATTTTCTTATAATTTCAAGTTTATATAATTAATAACTCACCATCTATTGTATAACAAATAAACTAGCTAGTAGCAATACATCATTATTTGTAATTTGGGCAAACATCCACTATAACGAGTCAAATTCATTTATAATTGGACTATATACTAATACTAAGATATTGTTTATATATATATATACACATATATACATATAAAGCATAAATATATTTTTAAAAAAATATTGGGGGGGCCAAGGCCCCCCCAAAAATAGGCTACATCCGTCCCTGTATATTAGTATATATATGTTAAAGTTGTACTACTGAGGTATCTAATCCCATGTCTCTCAGTGTCGGTCCAACTTTTCGATGGCCTCCTTTACCTTACCGGGTATGAGTGATTTTGTTGCCGGATTAATAAAATTGAGTTTATGTGTTTCTCCAAATGAGTTTATGTGCCAATTGAGTTTGGGGCCAAGAGTTCAAAATAATTCGTCGATATTTCCAACTAAGTCTTCTTTTTCCTAAATTTTCTATGGAGAATAACAATTTATTCTCTTCCTCTACACGTACACCTTTCTTCCAAGTCATAAGATAAGAGCTATTTGCACTCTCTTTCTCTGATTCCAGATAAAGATGAAAATTTATTAACATGTTAAAGTCGTTTCATTTTCTATGGTCACAAAATTTGACCGTAGATAACTTTTATTTCACGTGCTAGCTATTATCTTGAGTCCCAAAAAAAAATGTTTTATTTCAGGGTAAAGTAAAGAGAAATCATGCATTTAATTTTAAGTTTTAAGAGGAATCATTCATTGGAAATAGAACAAAATAGTATGAAATTTGGACAGACATAGATTAGGCTGCTCAGTTTGTTGAACTCAGTCCTTTAAGCTAATTTATGGGCTTCTTTGTTACCCTGCTTGGTACATTCAAAATAAGTTTATTTGGGCCTATCTCTATTGATATTCGGGGCCCATTTAGCCTCTGATGAACTGGGGGAAAGCAAGGATTGAATTGTGATCGGCCTAAAGATTTTCAAATTACAGCAACTACTATACTAACAGAAAACAGTGACCATCATTAAAACATTGAATTTTAACTAATATGCAAGAGTGAATAGCAAATTAACTTCATGTGTTATTTTAAATAGGTAATTTAATCCTATGTGATAAATAAAAGGACAAAATACCTCCCTGTGATATCTTAAATAGGCAATTTAACTCTCTGTGATAATAAAAAGGGCAAAATGCCTCCCCGTGTTCTTATAAAAGAAGCACATTACCTCCCTCTAAATTGCTCATTTATTCATATCACAGGGAGGTAAATTGCTCATTATTTCATTTCACATGGAGGTAAATTGCCTATTTTTATATCACAAGGAGGTAAACTGCTCATTATTCATTTCACAGGGAGTTAAATTGCCTATTTTATTTTACAGGGAGGTAAATTGTTCATTAGATATATCACAGGGAGTTAACTTTAAAAAAACCCAATGTGCAATGTAGTTGTAAATCGAATTGATCAGTGGAAAATTGTATTTTATAAGTTTGATTTTTTATTATTTCATTGTTTGAACTTAGTTTCATTCAAATCAAACAGCAGTAATGAAGATGAATTGAGGCAAGCTCGAATATCTTTATATTAATATATTGAGAGCTGAGATCAAATAGAATTTTAGCAACTATGGAGTTATTATTATTCTTTGATTTGATATGTACAATAAAACAAGTTCAAAGGAAACATGAGAAAGAATGGGACATATAAACTATAGAGTATTATTTATATTAATTGTGTTAAAAATCAAATCATTAAAATATATATTTATATTTTATTAACTTAGGCAAGTAATTAAATGTTATTTCTACATTTTAAAATTTAATCTTTGAATGTTGATTGTTAAATTGACTCGCTAAAATTGATTTTGAAAATATTGTTTACTAGTTAAAATTAAAATTAAAATTAAAATTATGTTGTTTATACCTGGTCGACAGATATTGTTTTAAATTGAAATTAGTTTTTTGGTATCTTAGTTTTTCTTTATCTTACTGATTCTTAATACGTGATATCTTAGTTTTTTTTAAATTTTTTTTTTTTTATATATCTTAGGTTGTACTTTCACATATTTTGGTACCATATTCAGAAAATCCCATCATTAATTTCCACCTGGTAATTCTCTTCTCAAGCGGTGAATATATATTACCGTCAAAATCGCAGTAAATTGGACGGAGATGAGGCAAACTCGATTCTTTTGTTACGTCCAAATGATGATGTATATATAACTCTCTCGGAATCTCACCGACTCGGCACGTGCGCCTGTAACCAAAATCTCTGTGAGGGAAAAGAAAAAAAATAGGATTTTGTACAACGTTATAATCGATACAATTAGAGTACCATTACCTTTCCTCTTTATAGTTCTCCCTTTCTCTAAACACACTTTGATCTGCTGATTTTTTTAGGTTGGTTAGTATATTTCTGCTGATTTTGATTGATTTTATTAGCATGTGTTGTGGGATTGTTCAATTTCTAGAAATTGAAGTGTTATTGATATGTAAATTCGATGGTGATTTGGGTTTTATGTTCTTGCTTTTTTGGGTTCGCAATTTTTTAGTTGCTGGTTGTGTTTGTTAAATCGATTTTTCTTCTGTGTTTCTGAAGTTTGATTTTGGATTTTTGTTCTGTTTTTCATTTCCTCTGTGGTGATGAAATAATTGTTATCCCCAACTAAGACGATGAAAATATGAATCTAAGTGTTATGAACTAAATTATGTTTTGAACTTGGAACGAGTCAATGAGATATGATATATGCTATATTTAAAATGTTTGATGTAATGTAAAAACTTTATCATATGAAGTTCACATTTGTGTTTTGATTTTCTTAGTAAAATGGAGTTTAATATTTCATATTACTTAGACTTTCTTTAGGCATTTTGAGCCAGTCAGTTCCGATTTTCGGAACTTAAAGAACTACTTTAGGTCTATTTCCTCATTTTGGATAACATTGCTTCAATCGACATAGACATTTCTGATTATTTTTCCATTTTGCTTCATTTTTAGGTCATAGATTTAATTCTTTTGAAGCAATGTCTTCTCCCAGCAAAAGGCGAGATATGGATGTCATGAAACTGTAAGAATCGCGAATAATGTCCTTCACGTTCGTTGTAGTTGCTTTAATTATATTTCGAATCAATGGTTGCTTACATCATCCTCGTCAACATTTTTTTTTTCTCTTTGTAGCATGATGAGTGACTACATTGTGGAGCCTATTAATGATGGTATCAACGAGTTCAATGTGGAGTTTCATGGTCCAAAAGAAAGTAATGTTCCTAGCTTCTGTCAGTAAACTGACTTTGTCTTTGACTTGGGCATCGGCCTGTGAAATTTGTTAAATTAAACTTGCTTCTTCATTTCTATAGAGAAGTTGACAAAAACACTTGTTTATCTTCAATAGTGAGCTCCAAGTACATTATTTGCTTTGTTCTTTGAATTATTGAGAAATCATGTTTGACGCAAAGGGTTCACGAATCTTTATCTCTATATAGAAATTATTCATAACTATGTGGTTACTGTGGTTTAGAGATTTTTTTTTCTCTAACAATGTGATTTATATTTTTCTATCAGCTATGTAACTTTGTATGATTTTTCTTGTCACATTTACGTTGTTTACAGGCCCTTATGAAGGCGGAGTTTGGAAAGTTCGTGTTGAGTTACCAGACGCTTATCCTTACAAGTCTCCTTCAATTGGATTTCTCAACAAAATTTTCCATCCAAATGTTGATGAGTTGTAAGTTCTCTAGGCTTTTCGTTATAATGCCTGTAATTAGGACTTGATTTTCGTCTCGAGTTAGTCTGCTAAAAGCTTGTTTGAGATCAGTTCATAATACATATCATAAAAGCTTGAACAGGAAAAATATGTTTGATAACTTTGGAATTCTTTCATGTTGATTCCATAAGCCAAAAGTAAAAACATATGTGAAGTATCAAGGTACTCGAGAGACCCGTGTTCAGTTTGATTAAAGCTCGTTCTATCTCAATTTATTTAAAAATCAAACAAAGTTGAACCATCATCTCAAGCTCATTAAAAAAAATCAAATCAAGCTTGGAAAATGTATTGTTTGTCGTTACTCAATAATCTAAGGATGTGATAGTCAAGTGTTTACCTTTTAATGCATGTAAAACAAGTATGCTGGTAATTACTAGTGGTTCTCTATTGATCTAAAGAGTGTTTTTCTTTTTACTCACGGTGTATGGTGTTTCTGTTTTCATCCCAATTTCAACTTTTGGATGACAGGTCTGGTTCTGTATGCTTGGATGTCATTAACCAGTCATGGAGTCCAATGTTTGGTAAGTTAGTACTTCATTGAAGAAAAGAATTTACGGCTCTATATGAGATTGTGGCTAATGGCATTGAACATTGCTTATGACTTATGAGTATTTATTTACATGTGACATTTGACAGATCTGTTGAATGTGTTTGAAGTTTTCCTCCCACAACTTCTACTTTATCCGAACCCATCAGACCCTTTGAATGGTGATGCAGCATCTCTCATGATTAAAGATAAGGCGCAATATGATCAAAAAGTGAAAGGTCAGTTAAAAACTTATTTTATTCTTCCCTCAAAATCCATGGAAGTATTGCCCCCCCCCCCTCCCCGACATGAACATAGAGTTATTTACAAAATATATTTGTTGACACTTCATATCTATGTGTAACCCAGAGTATTGTGATCGGTATGCGAAGAAGCAAGCAAATGAAAATACATTAAGTGATGAAAGTGAAGAAGATGAAGTAAGCGATGATGAGGCTTTTAGCGACCGACAAAGTGTTAGCGACGATGAAATAGCTGGACGTGCAGATCCATAGCAAATTGTTGGTGGGATCATATATCCATTATTTAGTTTCAATTGTATTGTATTTTGTGTAAATTATGACTAGAAGGCTCTAAGTTTTTTTGGAGTATGTAACAGAAACATCTAAACAATGAACTTATGGATTTAAACGGGTCATGACTTTGTTCCAGAGCCTCTCTGTTTTTTATGCAGAAGTGGCTGTTCTTTACACGTAGAATATAACAACTATGTGGCTTGTTTACCTCATTGTTACTTCCAAGGGTTATTTTGTAAAATTTACTTATGTTCCTCACTGTTGCTTGCTTCAATTATTTTTATCCTTCAGAGTTTATAGGAAAGCTGAAACCTGGTTAACAAATGAGATATTATTGTTTTCATTTTTATTCTTCATTTTTTTTTGTGATAAATAAACATTTTCTTATTTATCTAGTCGTATTTATAAAATTGATGAATGTGATAATATGAAGTAAAGAATTGAAGGTCATCTCTAATGACAAGTTAAAAAGATATACTGTCCAATTTTTATTTTTTTTTTTTTTTTTTATTTTTTTTTATCTTAAAATATGAGTGATCGTTGAATAGTATTTTTCATTGCATCCACAACAAAAATACCAATAGCATGCTTTATACTTTTCTCTAAAAAAATGGTTTTTAAAGGTTTGAGAAGTTAAACTCAAGTTTCTTTAAATTATTAAAAAAAAAATTGAGGGGTGTTTTTGTCAAAATAAATGATGTATATGTTAATATTTAACATTTAAATCATATCTACTATTGGAGATGATGTAATGACATGTAACTACTATAAAAGAGTTAGTGGTGATATATCCTTGTGATATTTATAATGTTCAATTTATTCACTATGATTTAGAAAAGAGAAATTTATCCCATGTAAAAAATTTAAAGAAGCAATTTATCCTTTTCAGTCGAAGAGTATAAATCACTTGTCTAAATTGAGAGTGGGCATGAAAACTATTTTGTTACATAGAGGGATAAATTGTCACATTTATTACAACATAGGGGGTAAATTATCATATTTATCATAACACAGGGGATAAAGTGCCACATTATCATAACACCAGGGATTTTTAAATTGCAACATATAAAATATCATAAAAGCTGTGTGAAACTTTTATAAAATCTCAGGGAATAAAGTGTTCTTTTTCAAATTATGGAGAGATAAATTAAAAATATTATGAATATGAAAAGGGGTTAAATTATCATTAGCAAGAAGATTTTCACAAGTAAATTAGAAGATTCTTGAAGTAATTTTATAATATATATATATATATATATATATATATAAAAATTACTTGAAGTAATTTTTATATATATATATATATATATATAGAAGATTCTTGAAGTAATTTTATAATATATATATATATATATATATAGTAAAACTGATACTTATCTGGCTATAAATCCTTAATAGTTTCAACATTCGATGCAGTGTAGGCATGTTGATGATCGTGCCCTTTAGGATCAGTTCACCCAAAAAATTGAATAAGGCCAGATCTGGTGGTCCAAACCAATATTTAATTAATTAGTCATGCAATTTATTGTAATGAGCATTTTTCCGAGGATATAGATAAGATAAGATTTCAATTACTCATATATGTTGATACTCCCAGAGTTCCAGCCTTGGATTATATATCTAACAATTTACCATGTAGTATCTATTAAATTCATATATAATATATTTTTTCATTTTTTAATCCTCCTCTTTGCTTTTATTTAATTAATTAACGTGATATAATCTTTTAGATGGATGATATGACAAAGTTATGAATAGGATGTAAATGAATTAATCAAAGTTGACCAACATATTGTTAAAGCTTACTTTATTTTTTTTGTCAAACTTAAAATTGCATATATATTAGTATAATTTTCAAAGGTTTATCCCGAAGGATAAACCCCCCTCCTGCATCAGAGGTCCCTTGACCAGGAAGGATGTTAATCGAGGGATGTGCCGGATGACAGGGTTTTTGAGGGAGAGAGCCAACAGGATACCAACCCCAACACAACCCCCATAATATTTATAAAAGGTGAAGCGGTCAATCAACAATGTACAATATTTTCTTTTGGTTTTTATTTAGCAAGTTTATATATATATATATAAAACTCCTAGGGCCGGCGAGCGAGTGGTTAGTGGTCAATAGCGCCCTATTTGATGGCATTCCTCTCCGCGGCTGATGTGATTGTGCCATCTCCAAGAGTCAATATATAACTCAAATTATAAGAAAAAATATAAATTTTGGTAAAAAATTGAGCTCCAAGAGAGCTCTTATATTTTAAGACCCACAAAAAATTATAAGTTTGGCCTCTTAAATATAAGAGGCCAAAATTATTTGTTAAAAGTTCTTTTTGCTTTCAATACAAAACTTTTGTACTTTTCCTATAGAAAATTAAAAATAATTTAAAATAGTAATTCATATTACTTTTTTGAAATAATAATATTTTAATTTTATGTTACTTTTACGAAATATTTACTTTAAATTCATAAAACACGATAATTTAATTTAAATAATTAATGCACTTTTTCTATAGAAAATTAAAAATAATTTAAAATAGTAATTCATATTGTTTTTTTGAAATAATAATATTTTAATTTTATGTTACTTTTACGAAATATTTAATTTAAATTCATATATATATATATATATATCCCACTATTATTTATATTTGAATCATAATTAAAAAAAATTATTAAATATAATATAGATGTTTGAGTGAAATGGTGTTGTAGTTTAAAAGTAAAATCTTAAAATATAAAGTAGATGTTGGAGTGCAGAGTAAAAGTGGGAATGTATAACACTGTTCATCTCTTAAATTTTAGGATAAGATGTCAGAATTTAAGAGGACTGTTGGAGATGGCCTTGTAGACTTTGAGCTCCTCCTTGAAATATTATGGGACTGCATTTGCATTTGTCAGAAAATCCATTCCTTAATTTGAGCCTTCAAACTGACATTCAAAAATAAAGTAAGAGATTATTTTTCTTGATCAAAGTGAAAAAAGATGAACTAAAGCAGCATTTCTAATCAGAAAATCAACCATCACACACATAGCTACTATTTCTATACATACTTCACCTATTTGATATAGTACTACATATGTTATTTTAAGGTACACATATAACATTAATACCCATAAGAGTAACTCAAATAATTATGTCTTGATTTAACATTATAGTTATTGTTACTTAGATCTCCATAATTATCTTGTTCTTGGACAGCCCCAAACACAATTTCATTCGTTCCCTCGTTTTGCTGCTCATAGTAAGTCATAGGGCTCGATGGATTGTGCATATGATGATATTGATAATCTCCGCTGTTCCAACCACCATTGTTATAAGATCGGCTTTGCTTGTGTTGTCTTGCCTTCTCTATGTCTTTGGTCGCAAAAGGGTAGTTTTTTCTTGGAGTATTTGGATCTCTCGTTTCTTTGGGAGGTTGATCCTCGGGTGGGATCATAAAGCTTTCTTGCAAAGGCCACACATTCTCGTTTTTGAACGTGTTATGATGATGATGCATGTAATTGGGTATATGCTTCTTTTTAGTGAATAAACCACCAAAAATCTCGAAAACGGATGAGCTGGTGTATACAAAGAGCTTTCCCATTGAATTGAATAAGCCCTCCTCGTGTTTTTCGTATTCATCGTTGTTTGGAATCAATGGAGGTCGGATTGATTTGGGAGGATTCCTCTGGTATCGTGCAGGTTCCTTTAGATAACAAGAAATGCTTAGAACTTGATCTAAGGAATATTCCGAGGAAATGAAAATGAACAAAAAATATAGCAATGTTGTCGAATTTAAAAATAATTTTCTTAGCATTCTACTTACATTATAATCCAAGAACCAAACAATAACCTTAAACTCAAAAGAAAATGAAGTTAAAAATTTGGACTCACATTGGCGTATGAGAGCATCGCGACGATTTTATGTTGTAAAAACGCGATCACATAACCGAAGAAACAAGCCGCAACAAGAACCGCTATGCCTAAAAAGATAATGTAAAATGTGAATCAAACTCTAAAAACAATGGAAAGATAGTAAATCAATTTCTATTTATATTTTTACCTAAATTAAGGTTATCGTCATTCTGGTGAGAACAATCATCTTCGTGGAGTTGGATCTCTCTAATAGCTTGATTACCTCGGTCCACGACCAAAAGAGAGCAGCTACTTTCTACATAAACAACATCAAAATCAATTGAAAATTTTGCATCTTCACTTGGGCCATCAACGTGTTCACCTCCTCGACCTCTATTTCCGCCTGCAATAGTCACAACTCCTACAAAAAGGAGAAATAAATGTTTCGAGTTATGAATTAAGAATGTAATGAAACGAGAAAATGGCATGTTCATGTACCCGTATCACTAATCTTCCTAATTGCCATGTTCATAGTGTCTGCAACATACACATTGCCTTTGTTGTCTACGGCAAGTCCTTTTGGATGGTTCATTTTTGCATCTCTTGGCCTCCCGTCTACATGCCCAGTCTGCCCTTCGGGTGATCCGGATACCAACTTAGGTCTACTATCTGCAATTGTCATTATCTAAAACTGTGACACATTTCAAATTTATTTATATCTATTAGCGTTAAAATACTAAATATATAATTTTATTGGTTCTTAGAAGAAGACATGTAAATTGTATATCATACCCAAACAGAATAGTATGCAATATTGACATCGCAATATTATATTTTACATGTCATTTAAGAATGAAGAGGGCCTAAAGTTAACAAATTTCTCAAAAGATAATCAAATCTATCCAGGTAAAAAAGATATACCAATAAAGAACCTTCTTCTTCTGTGCAAAAGGAAAATATAGAATCCAAACATATCATAAACAAAACAAAAAATTAGGAGTAATAACCAAGCAAAGAATTAAAGCAACTTTAATGCAAATGCAGCTTGAGTTTATGCAACATTTTTATTTAACCATCAAGAACTAACTAAATAATACTTAGTAAAATTTAAAATGAAAAAATCAGAGTATTAGAAACTCACATAGAGACAGAGGAGTTGTGATCTTGTAAATATTACTGTTTTCAGAATCCAAAATCAAAACTTCCCCATTTGCCGACACATCCACTGAGTAAGGCTCAATTCCAAGCTTAGTACCATCAAATACAGTTTCAACGTTGTACCCACTTTCAAATTTCATCATTGAACGTGTCGAAACATCTGAAAATCAAGATACCAATAAAACCATGTAGGCTTGCTTCAAATTAAATAGCCACAGAAAAAGGGAAAAACAAATGATGGAAATCATGTACCGGTTTTGTTGTTTGATTTTAGTGATAACAGCCATTTGAAAAGGGTCGAAACAACATTTGTAACCACCCCACTAACAATCCCTGCAATTTTATAATAAAAAAGAATTGATCAAGATATAAAATTCAATATAATGAAATGTATAGTAGATATGTACTCACTTGCAGCAGGAGAAGCAGAATTAACTGATGAGCACCCAACAAGAAGTAAGACGAGGGTTAGAAGAAGAATTACGCAGTTTTTTCCCATTGCCACCTCTTTTTCTTTTGTGCTGTGAAACAACCAAATTACTACTACTTACTACTTCATTCACTACTATTATGAGAGAATTTCAAGAAATTGTAAAGGATAAGCCCAACATTCATTCATTCATTCATATACTTTTGACGAGTATTAAATGAATGAGACTATGAGGGTAGAATATGAGGTGACAGAATAATTACGTAATATTTAATGTAGAGAGAAAGAGAGAGAGAGAGAGAGAGAGAGAGAGAGAGAGAGAGAGAGAGAGAGTTATTACTAGTTGGAGTAGTAGTAAAACTGAAGGGACCTCTGTTCAAGACTTCAAGGTAACAAAGATAAACATGGCATGGGATTTGTGTATGACTTCGGTTAACTCACCTGATATTCATTATGTTCAATTTTTTTTTTTAATTTAAATAAATGCACTTTATCCCCTTTAGTTTTATAACAGTTTTACACCTTATTGCTGACATATATTATGATAAATATAACATTTTACTCTCACGTATTATGATAAATGTGATAATTTATCTCCTTATGACAAATGAGTTACACTCTCCGATTGAATGGGATAAATTGCTTCTTTAAATTTTTTACAAGTGGTAAAATATTATTTTTTCAAATAATAAAGAGATAAATTGAAGATTATGTGTTTTAGAGGGAGATAAATTGACATTAACTGGTTCGGTAATAAATATTTGAAGGGCTTAAAGCTGTATTCTTGTCTTAACACTAACAAACAAGTTTGTCTAAAACCGGTCTTTGGGAAATGTGGTTTATAGTGTAAATATCCAATCAATTTTTTTGGTATATTAATCACTTAATTATATAAGCAAATGAATATAAGCTTGCTTGTCCATTTGTACTTGGTTAAAATCAATCATACACACAAATATCGCATTCACAGCATGTCGGTGAAATATTTAGCTTTAATATTACTAATATAAAAGGGAATGGAATATTGCTTTGCATTCTTTTGGAGTAGGGCTGTAATCGAGCCGAGTAGTACCGAACGACACACTGTTCAAGCTTGGTTCGATTTTTATCGAGCTTGAAATTTTGTGTTTGAGCTTGGCTTGATTTTCAATCGAGCCGAGCTCAAACGAGCTTTTATCGAACGAGCTCGAGCCGAGTATCGAGTAGCTTGATATTTTACATGTGTTTTTTCAATTTTTAGCTTATCGAGTCGAGCTCGAGCCGAGCTTCAAAAGTTATCGAACGAAAAAAGATGTTCAAGCTTGTTTGATTAGTGTGACGAACCGAGCTCAAACGAGCTTTTATCGAACGAGCTCGAGTCGAGTATCGAGTAGCTTGGTTTGATTTTCAGCCCTATTTTGGAGTAAAGAAAACCACTAATATAGTAATATGTGCTCTGCCGAAAACCAAGATGTAAAACAATCCTATTGCCTATTTGCATTTCTAACTGAGTGAGCATTTTTTGTCCTCCTTATAAGTCAAATTTTGCATTTTTGTTCTTTTTAAATACTATAGCAGATTAGTCCCTTCTATTAATGTAATGTATCACATTTGTCCCTCTTATAACCCATTCTTTCCTCTTAAATTTTTTATAGCAAATTCGTCCCTCTTATCTATGTAGTGTAACACATTAGTCCCTCTTAAATACAATGTTTTTAAAACCGGACCGGACAGTGAACCGGTGAGCCGACTGGTTAGTGGTTTTACTGGTCGAACCGGTCGGACCACTGGTCGAACCGGATGACGTAATAATAATATAATAATTATATTTAATTTTAAAGTATATGTAATATGCATAAAATTTAAACATCATCATACAATTGATTAACAATATAAAAAAATTATAATATTTTAAAATTAAAGCATATAATAGTTATCTAACTTATATCATAACGGTAATATGGTACTAATTTGTATGCTCATATAAATATAATGTGATTATATTTCTTTTTAAAAATTTAAAAACGTAAGTTAAAAATACAACAAACTAAGATATTCATAAATTTTAAAATATGGTTATGTATAAAAGTCTATTATTCATAGTTAAACTTGCATATTATATCGATTTAACTCTTTATCCTAAAAATAATATTGAAAAGAATATTTTATAGAATAAATTTTAATAAAAAACTATTATTTGGGTATTAATTTTCATTCATAATGTGTGAAATATTTATTTAAGTTAATTATCTAATTTATAAATAAATTTGGCTACAAGTTTCTATAATTTATAAATTTTAATTTGTACTAAAATTTCAAAAAAATGGGGTGGCTCAAATGGTAAGGAAGTCATGTTTCATCCTAGAGGTTAGGTGTTCAAATCCCACCTTTTACAAGAATTTCTAGTTTATTTTTAATATTAAAAAAATCAAAAAAAAAAAAAAAAAAAAAGGAAAATCAGAACCGGGTTGAACCGGTCCATACCGGTTCGCCGGTTCACCGGTTTTGGACCGGTTCAACCCGGTCCAAACTGGTTTTTGGAGATACTGGTTTTAAGGGGTAAACCGGACCGGACCGACCTCCGGTTCGCGGTCGAACCGGTCGGACCGGCCGGTCCGGTCCGGTTTTAATAACATTGCTTAAATATATCACTTAAATTCAAAATACTAAATACATGAACTTTCGTTTACTTTAGTATTTTGAATTTAAGTGATGTATTTTGTATTTAAGAGGGACTAATGTGTTACACTACATTAATAAGAGGGACGAATTTGCTACAAAAAATTTAAGAGGGACGAATGTGTTATAACAGGGATGAATGTGATATACTACATTAATAAGAGGGACCAATCTGCTACAAATAATTTAAGAGGGACGAAAGTACAAAAGTTAATCCATAAAGAGGACCCAAAGCGCAACTTACTCTTTCTAACTTACATATTTTCATAATTCGAAGGAGAAGTAAATATGGTCTCGTTTTAAGTTGTAACTTCCAAGTTCCAATGAAGTGGTTGGGCCACGCTTTTCTGAAACTGGGTCTAATAGATCTGGGCTTCCATTTGTAATCATGATTTATAAGTGGGTCGAATTGTATTTTGAATTAATACACTTGATTTTCCATTAAGGCCCGGCCCAACATCAAATACTGTCCTCCTCCAATATCTCATGCTACCATCCACGTACGTGAATTATTAGTCAATTAGTCAAACTTAGAAAATCGTTTTCTCCTTTTTCCAAAGAGAAAAATAAAAAGAAAAATAGCCTTCTTTTAAATCCTTCCCCCGGCCCTATGTTAATAAACCCTGATTTTCCCGCGTTTCCTTACCTCCACAAAAATCTTAACGATTACCGACGCAATAAACCCTTCCAAAAATCACAGATTTTTCAATTTTATCACGCTTCCTCAATTTAGGGTTGAAAAGAGAGAGTATTAAAATTCAGGGTGATAAATAAAAAATTCCGCGGAGATTCGGAGAAAAATTGAGCTCCGCCATGGATGATGAATAGAATTAACACAACCCACCACCGCCGCCGCTGAGCTTCTTATGGCACTACCAAATCCTCGATCCCGACAGCGACATCGTCAATTTGTGGAACCACATTTTCTTAATCACATATCCCATCGACCCTCTCTATTTCTAACGCTTGCTTATTTGTTCTACGTTCTTATGATGCTGATGAAGCTCTCTCGGGGGGCACGGAGAAGTCCTTGGCCGGAGGTAACTTAGGTTGGATTTATTTATTGATCTTACCACCTCAGCAGGTTTCCTTGGTACCAACTGGTTAGTGAGTGATGCCAATAATATTATTAGTGAAGCCATATTCTTTCACAAGTAGATGTACTGGGATTAAGAAATTTTGAGATATGGTAATCTAGTAAAGGGCAGAATTGCATTTTTTTTATTTTATCTCAACACATTTGACAAAATTGCAATTTTTGTCCCTAGATTTTTTTTTGCATTTTTCGTCTTTCCATCCAGTTTTTGCACTTTTGGTCATAGAGGGCGATAGATTGGGAGCACATTTTTTTCTGGTTTATTTTCTCTATCTGTTTTTTAATTATGTAAGCTCTTCTGACTTCTGATAGGAAAATCCTGGATAATTACAGGATTTGATTTGCAGCAATTTTGATTCCGCATTTTATAAAATATTACCTTTATTTAGTCCCACTGCCAACTTTCTATCTAATTTGAGACCATAGTACAAAGGTGAGACAGTCTTATGGGACCAAAACTACTAAACATAGACTATTTTATGGGACCGAATCTGCAAATTTGAGGCAGTCCTATTGACCAAAAGTGCTAAACATCTTAAAAATTGGGATCAAAGGTTTTTTTATAAGGTACAGGACCAAAAATGCTGAGATTTTCAACCCCGTGTGACTAAAATGCAATCTAGTCGGAAAAGCTTGAATGAGAAGAAGTCTTGATATGTAAGGGAGTTCCTCTTATTGATAGATATCATTTTTTTTACCATTAATATACTTTAATTCTCTTTAATATAAAATATAAGCTAATTAATTTTTAAAAAAAAATTGACACTGAATTCAGCCATTCAAATTGAAATCATGAATGTTGATTTATTTTATATGCATTTAAAATAAAATACATGTATGTCTCTTTGCTTTCATGCATGTATCATTGGATTGATTCATAACCTTCGGGATTCATACATGAACCTATTCATGGGAGTTGTCCATGATATCCTATAAATACCTCATTCCCCTTTATCCTAAATAATCAATTGAAAAGTAATAAGAAAGTTATTTTTTTGGAAGAGTGATTCTTCATATTTTCATCTCTTATCTCTTTAGTGGATTCTATAGAGTGGCGAGTTGAGTGATTTTACTCTTATCTCTTTGGTGGATTCCATTGAGTGGCGAGTTTATTTTCCCGAGGTGTTCGCTTATGTTCCCTCTTCCAATTCTTCCCCAAATCCCGTGTCAAAAGTTCCCCCAAACTTTATCCATATCCCTCAACAAACTTGATAATATTTATAAACTCCATTCATTTAATTAGAATTGGAGTAATTGCAATTGGTTGAGGATATAAATGTTCACAGTTCAGAAATCACCTACAAGGTTACCAAACTTTATGGATAAATGTGAAAGTAATTTGCCACCTTCTGTCAATACACTGCATAATTTGTCAGCATTTACCAACTATCACATTTTCAGTGACAAACGGATAACTACGTCTTAAAGATTTGTTTGGTTCTATTCTAGCAATGCACATTGACACCACGTTGATGTGTGTATATATACAACATATTCTTCTGTACATTGAGGTGCTCTAGAACTTCATAAATCACAATCATATTTTTCAGGAACAACCATGGCTGCTCAGAGGATATCTTCTCTTTTCTCCCATTGTCGTTCTTTTGGTAAATTGTCTTTCCATTCATAATCGAATTTATGGTTTAACTTGTTCCTCCTACCCCCAACCCTTTCTGATTTGTTATGTTTATGGTTCTTTTCATTTCTATATTGTGATTGAGATATACATAAAATATTCTTAGATAGCTTTGTTCAATTGTTATTCATTTCTTGGACAATTCACATTAAGCTCCCCAAAAGCCACTTTTTACACTCAACCTCCCGAAAGTATAATATTTGCACATAACCCACTGAAATTCCATTAGATGTTTGTCAACATCTATTTTAAAGGGCATAAATGCCAGGCCATAGTGAATAAAATTAAAACCTTGAGGCTATGTTTGGTTCTTAAATTTCATTAAGTAAATAATAAGGAAAATGGAAACCAATAAAAATGAAACTCAGTGCTCTATAATTTTTTGTGTCGAAGAATATTATTCATATCATTTTACTCAATAAATTCTGAGAACCAAGCATAGTGTTAAGGATCCAAATCTTTAGAGTTTAATGCACAATATTTCTAAGAAGTTGAAATGATCAGAAAAATGAAATTTATTCAAGAAATGCATTATTTATTTTTAACTGTTTCAATTCTACTTCATATACTATGGTTGTTTGCATATTCATGTATTTAAGATGTCCAGTAATAAAATTATAAAAATTTATGCTCTGACAGGTCCAAAAATTTATTTTTTCCCCTTAAAAACCTACAAAATGTTGACCAGGGAACAAAGTGCTTCTCTTCAGGGCGCTGAGTGTGAAAATTGTACATTTAATTGTCTAAGTGCGAAATTATTAGGAAGCAAACTGCAAATAGTCCTTCATTCTTTAATAACTTTAACCACTCAAAATCACTGGTCTGATATCAATGAAAAAATCAGGAAAATACTCTACATGGAACAAAGGTATGGGCAGATATTTTACAGCTGCTGCAGTTGATGAAGCAATAACTCCACCAGTTCGTATTAATTACACCAAGCTGCTTATCAATGGACAGTTTATCGATTCAGCCTCAGGTATAATACATATTTTTTCTCCATTTCCATTTTGATGATTCACGACCCTTATGCAATTAGTTTGGACTGATATATATAACGGCATTGCCTTAGGAAAAACTTTCCCAACTCTCGATCCCAGGACAGGCGAAGTTATTGCTTATGTTGCCGAAGCTGAAACAGAAGATGTTAATCGTGCGGTTTCTGCTGCTCGTAAGGCATTCGATGAAGGACCCTGGCCAAAAATGTCTGCCCATGTAAGTATATCATTCTTGTTATCTCTTGAGCTTCAGCCTTTATACAATGGTTGGTAGTTTATCTTTTCTTGTTTGTTTGTCCAGGACCGATCAAAGATACTGCTAAAATTTGTTGATTTACTTGAGAAACATATTGAAGAACTTGCAGCATTGGAAACTTGGGACAATGGGAAGCCTTATGAACGATCTGTTAACGATGATATACCTCTCATGATTCGTTGTTTTAGATACTATGCCGGTATATATTTAGTTATCTTATGTTAAGTGCCTACTGTTCTTAAGTTGATTTGTCCAAAAAAAAATCTTTTTCCAGGTTGGGCGGATAAAATTCATGGTTTAACTGTCCCTGCTGATGGACCCCACCAAGTCCAGACACTACACGAGCCTATAGGCGTGGTCGGGCAGATTATACCTTGGAATTTTCCTTTACTAATGTTTGCATGGAAGGTTGCACCTGCATTAGCTTGTGGCAACACAGTTGTACTGAAAACATCGGAACAAACACCATTGTCAGCTCTTCTTGCATCAAAGTTGCTCCATGAGGTACGATGAAATTATAACAGTCATCTTAATGGACCTTAATTGCATAATTTGCAATATCTTTTCTAAGCCGCTTAATCTCGTTTTGTATTTTATATAGGCCGGGCTTCCTCCTGGAGTTTTAAATGTTATCTCGGGCTATGGTCCTACTGTTGGTGCACCAATTGCCAGTCATATGAATGTTGATAAGGTATATGAAAGCTTCAGTTTTTTTATTATAATCCTAGCCAACTTTCTCTTCGGCTGGAGTCGACAAGTCAGGTGTAGTCGAGGCTAGTTGTTGCATGAAGCCTACTGCTAAAATGCAACTGAATTAGTAAAGCCAATGCCCAATGGAGCAGAATGAATATCCTCATATTCCATACTTGATTTTTGTTCTATAGATATGAAAGATAAAGTTTCCTACATTTTTGCTGTCTTTTTTCTTTGGCAGCTTGCATTTACAGGATCGACAGATACTGGTAAGATCGTACTTGAATTGGCTGCAAAGAGCAATCTAAAGTCAGTGACACTAGAGCTTGGAGGCAAATCACCGTTAATCGTCTGTGAGGATGCTGATGTTGATAAGGCTGTGGAGACTGCTCATTCAGCACTTTTCTATAATCAGGTCCATTACATCGCATATTTTCTGCTAGTTTCTGGTTATTTTCAAATTCAATATTACAATGCTTAATAAGTAAACAAATCATATATACAGGGTCAATGCTGCAGTGCAGGCTCACGAACATTTGTACATGAGCGTGTATATTCTGAATTTGTAGAGAAAGCCAGAGAGCTTGCAGTGAAACGAGTTGTAGGTGACCCTTTCAAGATAGGAGTTCAACAAGGCCCTCAGGTAAATATACATCAGTCACGTAAACTTTGGGTTATTTGCAAAATACACTAATGTATATTATTATTTTTACTAGCAAATACCCTTGTATTCATAAAATATAGAGCAATAAGACCCCTTTTTCTGCTAAGAAGATGATACGATTTATTTTTGTAAATGGTCAGATTGATTCTAAGCAATTTGAGAAGATCCTTAAATATATAAATTTTGGGATTAAATCTGGAGCTACCCTTGAAGCTGGAGGTGAAAGGTTTGGCTCCAAAGGTTACTATGTTCAGCCTACAGTTTTCTCAAGTGTCGAGGTGAGAATGTAGTTCAAAAATGTCATAATAGAAATAGTTCTTAATGGTGGTTATATGGGTTTTGACCCGTGGGCTGCTCCGACCTGGCATAGCCTAGTGCAACTGTTCTTTCTGTTTGGGTTGAATTTATATTAGAGTGGGTTAAAACTTAAAAGTGGGTTTGATCGATCAGGTCAAAAATAGATACTACAAAATAAGGTATGTAAAGTAGCTTAAGCGAACTATCCCACTTTTCTGACCCGACAGGATCTAATCGTAAAACATTATTATTCTCTACTGTATAATATAATCACAATGCTATGACCAAATTATATTTAAATTTTTATTCAGTTGTTTTGATAATTTGTAAGTGTAGGATGACATGCCAATAGCAAGAAATGAGATCTTTGGCCCTGTCCAGTCCATCTCCAAATTCAGGTGATTTAATAAAAATGTTGAATTTTTTTTTGGTTCTTCTAATAACTTTATACAAGTATATTTACTTTTTAGCTCATTTTCATGTGATAAAACAACAGGGATCTTAATGAAGTGATTGGGAGGGCAAATGCAACTTACTTTGGTTTGGCTGCTGGAGTTTTTACCAAGGACTTGGACAATGCCAATATGTTGTCACGAGCGTTGCGTGTAGGGACTGTTTGGGTGAATTGCTACAATGTATTCGATGCTTCAATTCCTTTTGGTGGGTACAAAATGAGTGGAAATGGAAGAGAAAAGGGAATTTACGGACTTGGCAACTACTTGCAAGTGAAGTCTGTTATCACTCCTTTGAAAAATCCAGCTTGGTTGTAATTTAATTCGTGTTTCGGAGATACTTTAAATGTGGGTTTGATCTTTGAAATAACCATCAATAAATAACTATGTGTATTATCATATATGCCTTCTGCAGCAATATTTTGCTACCGAAAAGGCAATAATATTATGAACCTAATTAAATATAACATATTTGAGTTACTCCCGCATTCAAATGGTTAAGTTTCCATAACGTCAAATGGTATTTTAACAATGCCATTAACAATATTTGTTATACTGGGAAAATATGCCTATATTGCACTTGTAAGTAAAGAATGCTCTTTTTTCCATCCTATAATACGCATTATTATTTCTTCACACCCGGAAACTTCATACGGTCCTATTATGAATCGAGCTTAGAACTGTTGATTTCCTTTTGCTTATGTATCTCGTCGATGAGTTGATTCAAAGCAAGCCAAGACGACCCCCCTTCGCCCACAGCCTTCCGAGCATCCTCGGCCACCACCTTAACCTTCCCTTTCAACTCTTCCGCCTTCTCACCTCCCATCAACTCCATCACCGTACTCTTTAAACTCTCTCCTTTCACAAATCCTTTAACGGAACCATCAACTGTATTTACCCTCAATCCAATCTTGATCTCTTCTACAACCATCCTCGCATTAATAAATTGCTCGGCCATCATTGGCCAAGCCAGAATTGGAACCTCCGCACATATCGCCTCCAATACCGAGTTCCAACCACAATGACTCAAAAACCCCTGCACAATTTCATGTTCAAGAATCTCTCTTTGATCAACCCATTCTTTAACTACAATTCCTCTTCCCTCTACCCTTTCTTCAAATCCATCACTAAACTCTGTTTCTCTCTCCCTCACTACCCATAAAAAGCTCACTTTTGATTCCTCCAATCCTAGAGCTATTTCATGTAATTGGGTTGGTGACATTTTTACTTGCGAACCGAATGCGATGTATATGACAGGGCAACCCTCGACCAACTTCCGGTCGAGCCACTCGATCCATTTGGGTGTGTGGCTCGTCGGTTCCATTTTTTCCGGTTGGGCTAAGCAGAGTGGCCCGACATTCCATGCTTTCGGTTGGCAGTATTTGGTCCAGTAGTCCGCATAGAGTGGCTCGAGCTCGTAAAAGCTGTTTACTATTAAACCATAGCTGTTTGTTGTTGCTGTGACACATTCAATGATGAAATCCATATGAGGACCTCTTGGGTCAAGTTTATCAAATGGGTCATCGAAATCATTCCTGGTAAGCTTGATCCATGGGAAGTTTTTGAGAGCGAAAGGTTCGTCCGGTGACTCGTGCAACGATAGCAACCCGTTCGATTCGAGGTTGAGAGCATGGGCGTAGTTGCTCATCCCGTAGAAGCTCAGCCGTGGGATGCCGAATTTTGATGCTGATTGCAGGGTCCAGTAAAGGAATCCATCGGATATGATGCAGGTAACCTGTGAGTAAAAATGAAAATCAAATCAAATTACTCGACATTAAAGTTGATAATAAAAAAATAAGCTTGTAACAATATTTTTCTGATGTTGGTAACATATGAGGACTGGGAAAACAAAATACTCGATAATGGCCTTGAACTTATTTGAGAAGTCTGAATGTTAAAACAAAATTACTTGATATTTGACTTGAACTTGTTTGAATTGAATTCATTATGCCTAAAAAGAAAAGGTAAATTTGAATAATATGTTTGAATTGAATTCATTATGCCTAAAAAGAAAAGGTAAATTTGAATAATATGTTTCAATGCATTTGAAAATTGTGAATAGTATTGAAAATTAAATTAAATTACTCCCTATTTGACTCGACTTCATTTCACCTCATTTTGTTATAAATAAACAAACTTGAACAATATTTTATTAATATTTTTTAAAGCCTAGTTCGAGCTCGATTCGATAAACTAAAATAGACAAATATAAAGTTACTCGATATTGAATCCGATCTCGTCTAAGCGCTTCATTATAGATATCATGCAAAAGAAGCATGAACAATATTTTTTATTTAAAAAACTTTCGAGTTCTAATAGAACCCAACTCGATAAGCTATTTTATATTTACAAATAGGGTAAATATCACTAATGATCCTTCTTATCATTAATTTTTTTATAAAATCTCTCTTATGTTTTTTTTCCCACGTTAGTCCCTACTATGAACTATTTGTTTTACTTTGGTCATTTATAAATAGTATTTTATTTATAATATTACACTTTAATTTAGTCCCTCATAAAATTATTTTGTTTTAATTAAATCCCTCGTAAAACTATTTCTTTATCAATTTAATCCTTCATAAAACTATTTTGATACTTTAATTCACCTTGGACTATCTAAAAATGACCTAAATAAAATAAATAATTCATAATAGAGACTAACATGAGAAAAAGATACATAAGAGACCACTCTGTAAAAAGTCAATGATAAAAATGACCATTAGTGGTGTTTAACCTTAAAAATATAAGTTAATCCTTTTGCCCCAAATTATTTGTCACTTTAAAATTTCTATGCATTATTAAATACATATTTTTCTATTTTATCCCTTATTTAATGCATTTAAAAGATAAAGAGAGATAGAGAGAATAAGAAAGAAAGTAAAAGAGAGAGTGTGTAAAGTTTAAATAGTTAATGGTGAGATAAAATAAAGAATAAGGATATTTTAGGAATATAATTTATTTTTTTCTTAAAATTGAATCTACTAGAGGTGTCTTCGTATGTTTGAAAACATGTAAAATAACAAATAAATTGGGACAAGGACTACTTAATATTCAATTCGAATTCATTTAATTCTTCAATTCGAGCTCGGTTGACTCAACAATTTATCAAATAAACTTAAATACAATTTCAAATTCAATACAAAATTAATCAAACTTGAATTATGAGTGTGCGATTTGGACTCGTCTATACCGTTACCTGTGAATGAATCTTCTGAAGTTGTTCTTCAAAGAAGGGTTGCATGAGTTTTGTGCCATTGGCAAAGGGAACGAAGAGAGACATGGATTGGAGTTTGTCGGTGCTCTCTGTTTCCGGCGGGATTCCGACGATGTTATCGGGGAAAGGTAGATCGATAAGGGTAACATCTGTGTCGGAAAGAGACTGAGAGATGAAAGGGCGGTTTTTGGCGGTGGTGAAGATGGTTATGGCGGCGCCACGACGGAGGAGGAGGCGGGATAGGTGGAGGAGTGGAATTGTGTGGCCTTTCGACATAAAAGGAAATACAACTATATGAGGTTTGGACGACTTGGGAAAAAAAACAGAGGCCATTTTATTTTTGCCTTGGTACAAAGAAAGAAGTCAATTTTTTAGGCTAAATAGGGAAATTTTTCTTTCCCACTTCGTGAGCAATTACAAAGCTAGTACAATACATTTGTTTGGTGGTTGAATGAATTTGCTCAAATCAGACTTGAACAAAAAATTTCCGCTAAATAGATATTGTCGACCAAAGGCAATCAGTGATTTGTATCTTACCAAATACTACAATCTTAAATATGAATTAAGATTAATATACTATTAGTTATTTTAATTATATTTTTCTACGAACTGAGTACATGAAGTGACTAAGTGAGTGGAAATATATTATACCAACAGGAATCGAATATATGCTAGTAACATGGTGTGACTAATTCTCAGACAATTTTTCCTCCTTCCCTTTTTGTCTTCTTCTGTTTTATCATATTTTGCTAGATAAAGTTAAATGAATGTTTGAATAACTTTTTAAATTATTTAGGTCTTAGACCATGTTTTGTAATCACAATTCACAAACGTAACTAACACTCGGTTTTTGTTGAAGAAATTAACTGTAGTTCATACTTTGTGTATACTAAATTAATAACGGTGTAATTATGAACTTAATAACATAGTTAATGCCAATTTATCTCACGTGAAATATATAATATTCAATTTACTTCCTCGTGATTTAAAAAATCATATTTTACCCTTCGTAAATTTTTTAATAAAAGCAATTTACCTCATTTAGCTGAAAAGTGTAACTCACTTGTTAAAATCGAGAATAAGCATGAAACGTATTTTTATAGCATATGGGGTAAATTATCATATTTATCATAACAAAATAGATAAACTGTCATATATATCATACCACAGGAGAAGTAAATTGTCACATTATCATAACACAAGACGGTAAGGTGTCACATATAAAAATATCTGGGAGGCTGTGTGAAACTCTTATGAGATTAACGGGGGCAAAATGCTTCTTTTCAAGTCATCGCGAGATAAATTGAACATTATAAATATTATAGCGGTAAATTGTCATTAACTCCTTAACTACATTCTAGATGATATTGTGTAGGGATGATAGAAATTCGTTAATTAATGCACTCATATTTAATATTAGTAAACAAAAATATAGAAAAAGCGGAAAATTTTTGTCAAAGTCTGGCTTGGCCAAACTCATCCAACCATCAAGCAAGTGCATTTATGATTGATCACTCTTTTGGGAGTTACATTCATTTTCAAAGCGTATTGCACTTGCTATGTGAATGCTTTGGATTTAGCCAAATTCGATATAGGTAAAAAGTTCTCGAAAAAAAATTCGATGATAAAAGGTAAATTTGCAATAATTATCATGACAATATCGCCATTCAAATGAAAGAAATCAGTACTCCAACTTCTCTTTTGCCAAGGGTGGTTTAGCCTAATGGAGAAGTGGAGATCCCATAATGAAGAGGTCAACGGTTAAATTTTCATTAATGTGGGTAATTTCTCTATTTTATTATTAGTATTAGTTATAAATTATCTTGTATGTAACAGAACGTTGTAATAATGTATTCACCACCGACTCGAAAAAAAATCTTTTTATACTATATTTATACTTATTCAAAAAGGACTTCTGTTATGAAATCAATAAACCAGATGTTTCAACATACAGAATCATGAGTGAACGAGTTGCTTTCTTCCCATCTCTAATAGTGTGTGCATGCAACATAAAACAAGGAAAATTCTTACTAAAATTTTGTTTATGAATTTTTTATGGACCCGTGGTTAAAAATCCTCAATTACGGCTGTTTTTTTAAAATCGGAAACTGAACCGAACATCATAATCGGTTTTCAGTTTTAACCAATTTTGGTTCGATCTGTTTGGTTCCGATTTAATCGAAATTTTATAATATGTAATTTATTAAAAGTTATATAATCAAATATTATAATATATATTACAAAAAACATCAAATTAATAAGTTACATAACATTAAACATAATTAAACATTACAAGAGAATTAAATAGTTAACAATCCTCAAATGACATAAATCAAACAATTAAAATTCATATCATAGTCATAAATTTAAAGAATTTTACAGTCCAACTCCAAAAACTAACACTTAACAATCCTCAAATCACATAAATTAGACAAGTAATTTCATATCCATAGGCAATAAATTAAAAGATTTTAAAGTCCATAAAATTGGATAAAAAAGGTTAACTATTTGAATATTTGAAGCCAAAAATTCGGTTTTCTGTTCGGTTCAATTAACTGAACAAAAATAATCAATCGAAAATTGAATTAGGTCAAATCTCAAAATCGAAAATCGAACCAAATAGCTTTCGATTTGATTATAGGCAGGTTGATTGTCCATCTATTTTCTTTTTGGTTTCCCAAGAGTTTAATCCCTTTCGAGGCGCGTCGGACACATAAAGTGGGAACCTCTCCCAACAGGGATTCGAACCTGAATCCACTACTTTGTAGTGACTAGTCCCTTCCAATAGACCAATCACCTGTTTGTGATTGTCCATCTATTACTATTTACAACACTAGTCAAAGTTAGGTCCATCTCGTACGACATTTTTGCTCATTTTGGCCTACCAGAAAGAAAGCATGAGACTTTTATTCGTACAGCCTAAATAGTAAATATATACAATTACCATAAACTCTAAACTCATGCTAATTTGAAACAATATACTGCCTTGGTCCCAAATATCCGATTCCTATTTCTTTTTTAATTAGATTTTTTCTTGTTTTAGAACTACCCAATCTTCACTTTTTAGGACATAAATATTAAGTTATACAAGAAATTTCACTTTAAAATACATGACGTGACTACTATCCAGTAACAAATCTCCCTGAAACTCTAGCATTCATGGTTTACTCCAACTATTTTTCATATTTTTAGTTCTCACAGATTCTTTTATTTTTTTTACATTACTATTAATAGAGGGTGTTATAATAATTTAAGATGTCTCTATATGTATTGACAATTAGTGATACATATTTTTTGAAAAATATAATTCAAATGTTGTCTCTCAATTACTGATAAGTAATCATAATTGTTTAATAAAAAAAAAAACTCATTTGTTTATTAGTACATACATACATATATATATATATATACACACATATATATATATATATATATATATATATATATGTGTGTGTATGATAATTATTATAAGGCATTATGCAGTATTAATACTCTTTGGTCCCACGAGTGAGGTAGCTAGGTTAGGTCAATTTATTCGGAGCTATATTTAGGTAATTTCTTCTGGACTTTAGTGAGCAACTTGTGTCAAGTGAAGGGCCAACAATATTCAATATATTACTAATTTAGAACTATTAGAGACAACACATGTTGCTCACTAAGTCCAAAAGACACTACCTAAAAGGTTGCTTCAAACAATTCTGACTTGGGACAGATATTATACTATGAAATGACATAAATTAAATTTCATTAAAAAAAGTGTCAGATCACTAATTGCTGTATAAAATTTTTTTTTTTTTGAATAAATCAATCACCAATTTTAAGATTAAATTTGAAAGCAATTATTTGTTCTTATTACCTATCATAGTATGTATGTCCTATAACATTTTAGACTACATAAATTTCTTAATGTGTAAAAATTATGTTGTGGTGGGAAGTACCTTTTTCTTTTTGTGCCAAGACAATAATGAACACGACATTGCCCATCTCACGAAAGAAATATAATGGGGAATTAAGTTGCCGTGTGAAAATTTCTTAGCCATTAAAATTAGAGAGCACAAATGAAAAGGCTCACTAGAATGACGATGAAATAGGCAAAGCAATAGTACGTTCTAGAACAATTATTTTAAAAGGCCTTTCATTCCATTATTTTAATTCTGTTAAATACGATATTCGGTCAAACTTTTTTATTTTTTCAAGTGACTTATCATCTTAATTGATTTTTCAAATATGATAAATATATGATTTTATATGATATTATCAGCTTATTAGTGAAATATTTTAATTAAACTATTTATTATAATTTTTATAAATTTAGTCATGTTGACTGATTTTATTTTTAAATTCTTTAAAATATATTTCTATTTTGTTGAATAGTGGGCTTTCTCTCTCTTCGATTATAGAGGTTCTAGAACATGGAAAACTAAATTGCTTACTTAAAATAATTATCAAAACAGAAAAATTGCTACCCTAAAATAGTAAATTTTGTGCTTTAATATTTATTTGCTGCTATTAAAATTGGATAGTGATATTGCCAGAGCAAGGATTGTTGCTGCCAGAGCAATTTTTTGTAGTTTCCTAATTTACCCCTATTGGTCAAAAGCATTAAAATCCAAATTTGTTAATTCCTATAACATTCCTTCATTTAATTAACAACTCAACTAAATTTTCTCTCTCTTATTAATACATTATTAACTTTTTTTTTTCCTTATTGAATAATTCCACATAGAAATAAATTGATACTCTTTCTCTTACTCTCAATTAAAGAACAGTTGAGGATCATCTTTTTTTCCCGTCTCAATAGGTACCATTTTTATTTTCATAAGTTCCTGGTAATTATTCGTCACTACTTTATGTTCCATATATTATTTAACTTTTCAAGCATTGATTATCCTGAAACTTTGGCTAACAATTAAGTGGAAAAATACCACATATAAATCGAGAATGAAAGAGGGCTACTAAGGTGGTGAATGTGGGTGTATTATGATCCAAACATTACTTTGTGTGCATCTAATATGGTGTTCAATGTAGAAAATTCAAGAATGCATTCAATTTTTATGTAATATATGTCTTTTGATGACATAAGGCAATTGAAACTGACTATAGTATATTATGAAATTATTATTTTAAATTTGTTATTTCTGTTTTAATTAAGTTTATTTTAAATCATATGTAATTGTTCAAACAAAATTAGTATATTGTTTTTTCTTTTTGGTTAAGCTCGGTTAATTTTTTTATCGAGCTTAAAATTGTGTTTGATTGTTTTAGATGAATTGAGCTCAAACGAGCTTTAATCAAATCAAACATGAATCATAATTGTACAACTTAGGACACTACTAGCATAACAGTCTTTTATCACAGTCCACTTGTACAGCCAGTAGAATATGAGAAAAATTATTTGAAGAAGTAACCTGTTAAACAGGTAATAGGTAACACAACTAAATTTGAAAGAATTAAATAAGGCTGTACAAAAGGCTGTGAAGAAATGGACTGTTATATAATCATTTTCCTACAACTTAATTATATATATATATATATATATATATATATATATATATATAATATTATTTTCTTACCTTGTCAAACGCGAAATGAATTTCAAAGTTTCAAAATAAAATTGTTAAAAGATTTTTTTGAAGATTTTTTGATTGATTTTCTGCCTAATTGAGTGAAATAAGTTGGGAGATCCTTGAGCACATATTTGATTAAGAACGTAATTAATATATTTTCTGTTCACTACTCTATATGAATTAAATAATTAGCAACATTCCATGTTTAAAATCATATGGAAAATTAAACAAAGATTATTAAATATTAATGCATTAAGAGGAGAGAGAAAATTAATTACTTGTCAAGTTATAAATGGGAAAGAGAAGATATAGTTGTCAATTTAAAATAAGGAGTAAATAAGAGAGAGAATTATAGATGTTGTGATCTTGACTAGGAGGGACACAATAGGAAATTACAAAAAATTGCTCTGACAGCAACAATATTTGCTCTAACAATATCGCTAGTCATTAAAATTTGCCTCTAAAGCCATGTCTAGATCATGGATCAAAGTTTCGTTTCGTAGGTGAGTTTCGGGTATCCAAAAATTGGAAACGTTTCGGAAACGTTGCGGAAACGCTAGTAAAAATTACAAAAACCTGGAAACACACAAATAGTTATAAAAAATTCTTATTTCTAAAGCATAATTTAACTTGAAATATAAGTGTAAAATGAATGCAAACAATTATTAGTAATGTCCTTTTCAAATCTTGCAAACCAGCATTACCAAACAAAAATGAGTGTCTGTTAATAATTTAAAAAGTTGCATCACAACTAAACAATGAAAAGACAGTGGAATATCGTAGATGAAATCTATAAACTATAATCAAAATAACCGTACCTCAAAAACTAACAAAAGTTAATATAGAATTAAAACATAGCTTAATTAAAGTTCATGATATTAAAGTACTAATAGTTCAAAAATAAAATTAGGGATGAAGAGGTTTGAGATAACTCGTGTATTATGGATGAAGAGGTTTGAGATTGTTGGACTTTGTATTGAAGATTTGAAAGGCATAATTTCGAAAAATTGTAGGTAAGTCAATATTTTTTAGATATATTTTCCTTCTTTCAAGAGATTTCTTCCAAAATTCTGGATTTAAAAAAAAATTGGAACTTTTTTTTTCAAAGAAGGCAACGACTATTTTCGGAAATTGAAGGAAACTTTGCAAGTTTCCATAGTTTCGGTGGAAAACTCGGAAAAATTGTGGGTTTCGAAGGAAACCTTGTAATTTCGAAAATACATTAAGGAATCGTTTCGGTTCCTTGTTTCGGATTTTTCCTAGGAAAAATAGAAAATTTTGATCCATGGTCTAGATCTGTCATCTAGAAGGAAATTACATGTTGCAAACAGGAACGTGGAATTCACGTGCATGGATTGGTGACCAAAAATATTAGCTGGCCTCTTTATTAGTTAATAAAGTTACATAACTTTTAATCAATGCTATGACAGAGGAGTGGAACTAGAAGACTCCATTTTGTGGCGAAGATTTTTTATAGTCGATTCGATATCTTTTCCGATGCTATGATAAAATTATAAAAATTAAATTAAAATAAAGTAACACCGTAATTTATTTTATAAATAGTATAAAAAAATATACTAGTAAATTTTTTTAGGAGTCCATTCAATAAATGGTTCAAGAAATTGAGGAATTGATAAAACAAATAAATCATGTTCTGTAAAGAAAATAATGTTATAAAAATTATCAAAGTTAATACTAAAACCCTTTTTTAATGTTTAAATATAAAGTTCTTGAATGCGATTGTGACAATCAAATATTCTTATTATAATATATGATGACTATAATCAAGATAATTATAAATTATTAACACAAATATATTCACATTAATTTAATTAATTTTTAATATAATCAATGATGATATATTTAACTTGCGGCTAAGAGAATAATCAATCAAAAGTATGCGCAAATATTCTTGACGTGTAATTGGATGAATGCAAATAATTCATTAATCGAAGTTTGATTTACTATTAAAACCTAGCCGAAAGTCCCAAACTAATTACAATAATTGAGGGAGGTGTGAGAAGGTTCATGACATCTCTATACAAGAATTCATAATTGGGCCATCTCTATCACACACCGCTTTCTAGGGTCTACTTAGGCCCGTTCAGCCGGCCCATTTATTAGTAACTTCCAATCAACTTCTAAAATCAAACTAGAACAAATACGAATCAAACCTCTTCAGTGATAGCTTTGAGATGAAGTCACATATATGGCACATCACATGGTTTTTAATATTTTAATTATTTAGCATGCAGTGCAACTTATTTATGAGTTGATTCAGTATATGTTAGAGAAAGTTTTCGCTAACGTAAAAAATACATGTTATTAAAAAAATACACCCATATATTATTTGCCATTTTCAATACAAATAGAATTAATATAACATTCAGGATAGTTCAAAGTACTATATAGTTTATACCTACGACTAACGTGAAGCTATACTAGCTTATGTAAGTATCCTCATTCCTCAGAATAAATTAAATATGTCTTAGTTTTACTATCTAGTTAGACGAAGAAAATATGAAAAAAAAAATCATTTAACTGCTGAATTAAATGAAATTGTAGCCCTTAATTGATATATACATAAATTGTAATTCAACAAAAGACACATACAACAAAAGTAAAATCGTTAACTAGAATTTCAATTTCACAAAACCCCTTGTTGCTTAGTTCTCTCGCCTCAACTTCAACTGATTATTTGATTCCACAATTGTACACAATACATTTGTCGGTCACATGTAATATGATGCCCAACTGACCACTTCTTCAGCAGGTGATAGCAAGTCTTCATTGACCACGTGATAATCAATGAAAACAAGTAAATAGTGCACATTTATGTAACACATAATTAAACGCATTAGCTGCTACCTGCCATTTCTTGACTCTCTCCTTTCTCAATCACTACCTCGTTCAAATTCCAAGTTCCACTCGTTTGGTTCTCCAGAAAACTATCCACACGAGGATCAACAATTTCCGATGGTTGGTTTAATCCCACATCGACTCCAACACTAATAATGTCATTTCCATGTACATCTTCTATTCTTTGATCACCTCTCAATCCAATCAACTCAATACCATTTTCACCAAACAAAGATTTACTACTCACAATATCTGCACCACCCCTACAAATTGGACAAACGGCAGTTCTCAAAAGCCACAAATCAACACACTCAGCATGAAAACTATGATTACATGAAGGCAAAAGTCTACACTTTTCTCCCACATCGAAATTTTCCAAACAAATAGCACAATCTGCACTAGGAGGACTAGAAGTCTCTTTCTCCTCCTTTGCCTTGAAATCAAAACAAGGCAACTTCTCAATGTCATCTTGTGACATACTTGTACTTCCAAAACTACCCCTCTCCACAATATTAACATTCATTTCATTTAACCCCCCTCTAAGTGTCCTCCCAACAATACAAACATGGATTAACACTAAAACACCAATACCCAGAAACAGTAATATAATTGAAATCACAATTGCCATTGCTATCACTTGTGTTGCTATGCCTAGAACGTGATTCACCATCTCAATTGATTTTCCATTTAGCAATAGAATTAATTAACTTAATCTCTTTCTGAAAACTATGATTTCAAGGGGGGGAAAAATGATATACTCAAATTAATCTGTAGAATTTGGTTGATATAGGAAAAGATATAACAGAAGCGGCTAAAACAGTGACGCAATTGGAGTATGAAATTTGCAGAATTATTTGAAATTGTGTGGGGTTTGGGGTAGTTGTTCATTTTATGGAGTGGGTGAAGAAAGGAATGAAATAATAGCTGCTGACAAAGTAGAGATTACAAACTTTTTACTCACTTTTTGTTATTTTCTGTTGTAATTTGCGTCAGTAATTTGGCGGCATTTAATTAATTAGTGTGGTCTATAGACAAGTACTAGTATATTGTAGTGGATGGGGGTAGGCATTTGTGATGGGATCCATTTTGATGTGTAGCTTATGTCGACATTCTTTCTGAAAACTAAAAAAAAACTCTAGATAATTTTGGCAACAAATAAATGCTACTTTAGTTTTTAAATTTAAAAAAAAAAATTGCAGAATTACATTTTGTCTTCCAATGGAAGAATGTACATCTAATAGCTTATTTGTGAAAGCTTTTACAAATTAACTTTTAGCTTTTAAATTGGGAAAGAATTAATTGTTCATCTTTGGTAGTGGTAATTGCATTTCGTTATATTGAAAAAAAATAAACATAAAAACAATAAAAACCAAAAGCATGATATGGATTATTCTTTACATCTACAGTCAGAAGAATTTTTCTAGAAAAAAAATTGTTACAACGAGAACGCAGGGATCGATTTTGAACTTACAAGATTTATCACAATTCATAGTTACATGATGAATCAATTTACCAGTCACATGTATTGCATCAAATTATTAGTTAAAACACACTTCTTGTGCATAATGAGGACGGAACATGTGAATTGATTTATTTAAGACTATAAGGCCATCTCCAATGGTTCAGGGCTAGCCCTGGGGCTGCCCCTCCGGAGCAGCCCCAGGGCTAGCCCTGAGCCCTGTCGTCGTCTCCAGTGGTTGGGGCTCCAGGGGGGAATTACTTCCATTTTTTTTCTTTGCCCACTCTCACCTATTATTATTATAGATTTATAATTTTTTAATATTAATATTAATAATAGTAATTATATTAGTACTCGTAATTTAATTATTAATTATATTAAAATATTAATATTAAATAGAATATTTAATTAAAGTAACTTAAAATTAATACATAATACGCAAACTCTCACCTATTAATATTATAGTTTTATTTTTTAAAGTACGGAGTATTAATTATAAAATAACACATTAATTACAACAATACACAACATTAATTACACAACATAATAAAGGAAAAGAAAATAAAAATAGTCCTAAAGCTCTTTATAAACCTCATAAACATAGTGTTGAAAAAAGTAAGTTAATGGACCATTTTGGACGTATTTTAAGTGGGACCCACTTTGAGTAAAGAGTCGGGTCTTGACGGAATTATATTCTACTCCGTGAGTAGATTAAAATGGTATATGGTACGTCCAAATCGGAATACGGGTGAATTAGAAATTAAATCTCAAAGTTCACATATATAATGGAAAAAATTGAAAAAAAAAATGAACTTATCCCACATTGAAAGTGTGATAAAAAAAACTTGGGTTTATATATGATTTCTAAACCATAAAGGTTAAGAAATTATTACTAGAAGGCTCCCTCCTCGCGCGCGCGGGGGGGGGGGGTGCAAATCTTGGGTTGGATTACCACACGGCCCTTCAAGACTTGTGCGTGCCCGCGACCTGCGGACACGAATGTCGTCCCAAAAATCCTATTTCGGGCAAGTCTAGTTTTGCTATTTTCGGACCAAAATAATTTAATTTTTAATCATGTTATATTTAAAATTACATACACACATTAATTAAAATTACATACAACACATTAATTAACCCATACACACAATAAATACACAACAAAAAAAAAGAAAAGTCCCAAAAATCCTATTTCGGGCAAGTCTAGTTTTGCTATTTTCGGACCAAAATAATTTAATTTTTAATCATGTTATATTTAAAATTACATACACACATTAATTAAAATTACATACAACACATTAATTATACACACATTAAATAAACCATACACACAATAAATACACAACAAAAAAAAAGAAAAGAAAAAAAAATCGGGTCCAATCAGGTGCCGCCACTTGGCGGCACCTGACTTAAAGAGGGGCGCGTGTTTACACGCGCCCCCCTTCTTCCCACTCGCGGAGCGGGCTGGGCGCAGGGCTCCGCCGAGCCCTGCGCCCAGCCCGTTCCGCCCCGCTCGCGACCCCGGCCCCCGCCCCGCACCGCTGGAGACGACTCGCCGCCACCACCCCGGCCCCGGACCCGGCCCCGCCCATACCGCTGGAGATGGCCTAACAATACCTCATAAAAGTCGGGTTCTTTTTATTTTTACCCGTTAACGTTGCGTGAAGTGTCCAACATATAAGACCTAACACGCGGGAATAGTATAACAAAGTAAGCTTTTAAAAGCATATGTATGACACCAAATTATGTCAAAGAAGACAAAATGTAATTCTGCAATTTTTCTAAAATTCTTAAAAAACTAAAATACATACACAATTAATAATAAAAAAGGTCTTTTGATGCACCTCTAGAATCGAGACCCTTGGCGAATATATTAGTAAATTCTTAAAAATTGTCTTACAATATTAAATGTAAGAAAACAAATTTAAGTTTTTAAATTTTGATAGATATGTTTCGGGTTTTTTGTTTTGAGTAAAAAAAGGGCCCTATATTAAATTTTGCCTTGACTAAACTGTCTTCATAAGATATACTAATTTAACCTTGGCTTGCGTTTATGCAAGAACAGGCGTTAGAATTATAATACAGATTTTGACTCCAAATATAATCATTAGCTGCAGCATATTATTAACAGGACACAATTTTCAGAAAAAGAACAATGCACATATTTAACACTATTAATGAAAATGTCACTCATAAATGGTATTCATTCAACTATCTGCTTCAACTTCCTTTCCCCAGCATCTCAAACTTTCAAGGTATATACAAGTATAAATTTTTGGAACCACAACAATGGAAATGAAGACAAAAAATATATATATATTACTCACTGGAGCGCATGTATGAATCCACAATGCTTATGTTACGAACCCGAAGCAAGCCCCTCTCGAGCGATATTGGTTACACGCAGGACTGCTTGAGCACTTAAAGGTGAAAGTTTTGATTTGCAGAAATGCTCCCAAGAAGTTGTCCTAGGTTCCTCAGATTCATCAATTGGTTCGGAGACATGAGATTTTTCATACACAGATTTCAACTCCAACAACAGAGTACGGGCTGCATCCCTCGACTCAGGGAGCTTGTCAATAAGCTGGGATGCACCTATTTGGATCAGATTTTCAATTCCATATGCTTCAATTCCATCAACTCCCTGATAATTATGTGACATAAAAAATTATTTAACATTGGCAAGATTGCATATTTAGTACCACATAACTTGAACATCCAGTAATTTAAAAAAAAAAAACTGCAATTTTGTGTCCCATATATTTTGCACTTTTGTCCCACACTTCACAGAATTGCAAGTTATTTTTTAAAATATTTTGCACTTTCAATCCCACTAAATAGACTTCGTTTAGCTTTTTGGTGCCATGAGATTGGCTTAATTTCACACTTTTGATCCCAGACTAGGTGGGAAGGAGGTTACGACCAAAAGTGCAAAAAAAATCGAAAAATTGAGACCAAAAGTGATGAGCGTCCAGTCCTATTGGACTAAAAATGCAGGTTTGCATTCTTCAAGTAGGAGAAGAAAATTGAAGAAGCCATTATCTGATTTATATGCATACAGCACTATTCAGATGATATTTGAATCTAGAATTCAAAACCATGAAAATGAAAAAAAGGATTACCAAGACCTTGAGATAATCTTACCAGTCGAGGCACAGTTCGAGAAATACACAGTGAAGCCTTTGCTCGAATACGAGGATTCTTGTTCTTAATATGAGATTGTAATTTTGGCAGCAATAGAAGAGGAGAAACCCATTTAGTCATGGCTATTAATGCACTTTCAGCTGCCTCACATACAAACTTCTTGTCTTGTGAAGATTTTAGCAGAAGAGGTACAAGCTATAGGAGTAAAACCATCATAATTGAATCTTAGAAAGTGATAATTTTATTGCTGAAAATGAAAACACCAGCTGAGTTTGCAATAGAGTATAATACCAGCGAATCCAGTGAATCAAAGATCTCATCATTATACGCTTTGAATATGTCAGCAGAAGTCATAATTGCAGTCTTACAAACAGCACTCCTAGGATTCTTTAGGGATTTCACTATTAAAGAAATTACGTCACTCCTGTTCATTAGAAACCAGGACTTATGAGATAGGAAATTCACCAAGAGCAGCCAAATCAATAGGATCACACATTTGTTGGTGAAATACTGTAAAAGCCTATACTTACAACATGTCAACAATGGCTTCCTTGTGAAATATAGACAATCTGCGTACATTGTTGAGCGCGTCACACACTGAAATCCAGTCCTTGGAGCCAAGTCCTGATAGGAGTGTCTGGAAAAAAAATGGCGTTTAACTGTTTAAAGATTAAGTACTAAACCAAACTAATTTGAAAAGATATCATTGTGAGGCCGAGACATTTCAGAAACTTGGGTTCACAGAAAGTATCATGGAACATGATAGTAAAACAATAAATAAATAAAGACGATATTCGAACCTGAAGACAATTCTCCACATCTTCTACATCCTTCAAATTCTCAGATTCAATGTACTCTACTTCTGAATTTGGCGCCTCTGCAACAGAATTCTCTGTTACATCTCCTAATATGGGAGGATCACCCAAGGAACCCATGGTTTTCTTACGCCTATCTTCAATGTTCCCATCCACGGTCACAGCCTGAGGTTTTGTAAGGTTTACCTTACTTACGCTTCCATTCATACTCTCGGGCTCGGAGATTTTATTCGCATCTCTAAAAGCTATGTCTGACATCATGGAAATTATAGAAACCTGAAACTGAAAAGAACCAAGTTAGTTATAATTTAGTGAAATATTTTATTTAAAAAAGAGAAACCACTAGCTAAGGTTAGTCCATTCAGCAGACAAGCAAGCTAAAGCAGAGATGATAAATAATTAGAATTAACCATGAAAAGTACTTTAGAAATAAATAGAAATCTTTTGCATTGTGCGACTTAAGTGTTACTGTGTCAAAGTGCTTGGATGTCTAATAAAAGAAGGGGAAGCCATTAGGTGCAGAAACGAAGATATCTGTGAAAAAGTTAATTGATGGCCATATGAATACGTTGTTCCATTACCCTACAACAGGCTTATGTTGATTTAAGATTTTGCAGTCGTGAGAGGCTAATTACTTTACTGCTTGGAGCCTGGAAGAATTTTCTGTCCACAGTTCTTCAATTGATGCATTTAAAAAAATTTACAGTGTATAAGTAAAGAATTTGCTCCAAATTTTGAAGATCTCAGAATATACAAAACTGCCTCAATGTGTGGTAATTTTATATGAGCAATCCATGCTGATCACTAAGTTTTTGAGTCCGCAATAACAACATCCAATGAACAGATATAATGAACATTAAGATCCCACGTTGCTCATGTCTGCCATTTTTTAAATGCATTTCAATTCAAGAAATGAAATGAAGTGTCATCCCATCAGAACCAACATGTCCTCTTGAACGAGCGTATAGAAAGTTGCTACTTTAAGTTCAAGCAGCTTGCACACATCAAATTCGTCGGGCATTTGACTGAGTCTCTGAATTTGATAGACGAACTTTCAAATGAGCATTACAACTACAAATTCGAAAGCATATGTCCAAACATAGATTTCAAATGAGATATCAGATCATTAGGATTTCAACCATCACATCCATTTCAAGAATAGCCACACGGATAAAATCACACTTCACCACAACATTGTCGTGCTTTAAAAATGTAACCCGCAAATATCTCATGATGCATTGTAAGCAAATTTTCACAGAGAACATACATCAAAACCCTAATTCTCGCCGGAAAACTACCAAAACAAAATCAACAAGGTCAATCTCAGTCCATCCTGTCACAACAGAACAGAAAACATTTACAGATCACTTAAATCAAATAAATCAAGTGAAGAAAAAACTACAGTGCATACTGGATCAGAACTCAAGTACTAATGCATTAAGATCTCACTCATTCACAATCATTAACTACGGGCTATCAATTTCAATCCATTTCCATAAGCAGATTTGAAAGTAAGATGCAGTGAAGAAGAGAAATTACCGTGAGAGAGCAGAAGTCACGTAATCGCCGATTCGAAGCAACAACCGAAAAAATGTGAATATTTCTGTAACTATGAAAAAATGCGAGGGATTGGGCGAATGAATGGGAGTAAAAAGAGTCGGCGTGTTTTGCTGCCCGAACCTAGGCCGGCAGGGTGGGGTAAATTTACTCACTGGGCACGGGCATAGATATAAAGTACCGGAATTAGCCTTACGTTTTATCTTGAAAGTCAAATTTGCCACTGCTGAGTAAAACAGGGAAATTAATAAGGTTGAGGACTTGAGGGGTTAAATTTTTTTAAAATTGACGCTTCAACATAGTAAAGCCAATTATTAATTGAGATGTTACATCATTTTGTAATTACAACTGTTATAAGGTTTTGATTACTTTTACTATTATTTTTGTCCTTTTTTGTAGTCTAGTATGAATCTTAAATAATTTTGTCAAAACTATAATGCATACAGATATCCTGATATATTTTTATTTTTATTTGGAAAATAGTGACTCAAAATTAGTCACATCATGTTAAAAGTTTAATTTGATAAATTTTAATTTTGTTTTTTTGATGTCTCCATCGAAAAAGATAGAAAGTTTGGATAGTGAAATAAAATATAGCAAGAGGGAGTAGCCTTCAGAGAAATCAATACACATTCATCGCTAATGTAATAATTGGCAAATAATAATTGGGTAGACTATTGGATCTGTCGATATTATTGGACATAAATCAATTAATCGAAATGATTAAGTACACGTTGAGAATTAAAAATGAAACAATCGATATAGGGATAGAATGTAATAATAATCTTTTGTAAATTTGTTATTCTGTTGTAAGTAGAACAAGTACTTTTTAAATGATGGTTTTTTTTTTGGGAATTAATCATCATAAGGTTAAAATAATTGTCTAATTAAGGTTGAAAAAGGTAAGTGCTCCAAAATGAAGATAAGTCTAATTCTCAACATGCAATATATAATTATGATTATATACTTATTTTATCTTAATTATAAATATAATCTAAGGAAAAAGTTATATAATAATTCTAACTCGGAAATATTATAAATTTCGTAGATTTTCTACGTATTTTAAAATATTTCTAAAATTATTTAGACTTTATTTAATTTATTTTATCAATTATATTGGTCATATAATCTTAAAAAAAATTAAAAATGTGTTTACGAATGTTCAAAACCTGGATGATGTGAATTCTCTCTCCACATGTTAGAAGTGCATTGATGGATTGTATCACCATGATGCAACAATTGCACTACATAATTTTTTGTACCAAGTGGATGATGGAGATTCAGCCGGTAGCAATTGATCACCTTTCTTATTTATTGTATTATGTTGACAAATGACGACAGAGATTCACCAAATAAAAATTTGAATTTGATCCTCAAAAAATGATGTTAAAAATTATTAACAATTGTAATTGATTAATATTGTGATTTTTTTTTTATAATCAAATATTTCATTTCAAACAAACGATACAACGAAATCAAAACTTGAAAAAATTATCTATCACAAAAAATATTAAAAGAAATAGAACAAAAAGAGTATTAACGAAAAGGATCCGCCCACTTCAAATTCGCAGCCCAAGAAGCAAAGTGAAATCCGCGGAGATGAAGCGAGACTTTCATAATGGCCAGCATTCCCAATATCTCCAAATCTATTCAATAAGACATCGAACGACCCAATATGGTTCCTTTCCCCAAGACTTAAGGCCAGTAATTGCTCGAAGAAAATTGTTTTCTAAGCAAACATCCTCAAGTTTCACCAATCAATAGGAGAGTAAGCTACAATGATGTAAAGAACCTCGGCTGCAGAGGGACAAGAAAGGGGACGGTTGCTTTGAAGAAGAACCAAACACCATGAAACTATTAGAGTTGCGGAAAAAAACCGCAAGACCATCCTTGAAATAAGCACCCCTGTTAATTTAAAATACCAAGTTCGATCTCATGAAAAATATCGGAAAATATTATTCTGATGAGCATTCTTGATATGGGAAATTCTTATCGAGTAAGTGCTTTTGGTTTTCCTTATGGATTAACTTTTACACTTTCGTCCCTCTTAAATTTTTTGTAACAGATTGGTTTCTCTTATCACATTAGTCCCTCTTAAATACAAAATATATTCTAAAGTGGACGAAAGTTGATGTATAAATACAAAATATATTCTAAAGTGGAAGAAAGTTGATTTATTTTGTATTTAAGAGGGACTAATGTGTTACACTACATTAATAAGAGGAACGAATTTGCTACAAAAAATTTAATAGGGAAGTATGTGTTATAAGAGGGACAAATGTGATACATTACATTGATAAGAGGGACCAATCTGCTATAAAAAATTTAAGAGGGACGAAAATGAAAAATTTAATCCATAAGAAGGACCAAAAATGCTATTCACTCAATTCTTACCCATACCGGGTTTGGCCGAACCCAGTAACTACATGACAAGTGCAATACAATTTGCTTTAGAATTGAATGCAACTCGTTCAACCACCAAACAAGTGTATAACACTTAATTGCTTTGTGAACGAGTTTGACCAAACATGACTTGGACAAGAATTTTTCCCTTATATTCTAATAGTATGATTTACCATTTCACGTGAAAAGTACACTTAAAAGAAGTTTTATAACAGAAGATGTAGGTACACTTCATCGGGTAGGTCTGCTTTGATTAAATAGATCCCAAAGGTCATAGTAAATTAATTTCCTGAACTTGAGTAGGGGTCTTGGATTTGTATCCAGATAAGAAGTTTGAGTATTTTTTAATACTCAAATCAATAAAATATATATACTTAAATTGAATAAGAATATTCGAAAGAGTTACTATTTACTACCTTGTCTACCTATAAGACCTGCACAGATGCAATTGTTCGTAAATGAATTTATGCCGCAAAATCAAATACTATAAGAATTTAAATTAACTTACCATATCACAAGATAATGCAGTATAAAAATATCATCATATCATTTAAGAGTCTAGATAATGTAGACCATAATTAATTATTTAATTAACACATTAATTCCAATTTTATGACCATATACTCCAGCCAATCGGCTCCTGCTGCACCGCTGCCGAGAAAACGTTAGAAAAGTAACTTCCGTTATCATCACTGCCATCCTCCTCCTCCTCCGAGTTAACGCCGTCAAATGCAGCCACGCAGCCGGAATATTCGTTCTGGAAGTAGGAGTCGCCGCTGTCGATAAGCTGAGGGCCGTTGTCATCTATGACAGCGCTTCCATCGGTGCTGAGGCGGTCCTCCACCTTCATCATGAGTTGGAGGCACGGCGGTGGCGCTTCCTCTGGCGGTGCTTCTGATTTTGCACGTGCCGCGGATTCTTCAGCCGGTTCTTTGGATTGCACTTTCTCCGTCAAAGAAATTAGCTGTACTTGAACGCCATAAGTAAGATATTCCATTCAATGTGCTATATACCTATGCTATTTTAATTAGATTACAAAGGTATGTTTACTTTTTCTTGTCTTATAAACTAGTAAATAAAAAATAAAAAATAAAATTATGCATCTACCAATATAGTGTTGCCATTAAGTGATAGTAATTTATTTAATTGTGTTTGAGTTGCCAAAGCAACAAATAAATTTTCGGTAAGTCATGGTGATTTTTTTCAGTGGCTTTATACTTATATATTATCTTTTATAGTATTTGCGAAACTCATTTTTATACTAATATTTTTTACATGGGGAGTGATATGACCAATTTTCACACACTGCAATAATTATTTAGAGTCATTTAAATACTATAGAAGTAAAAAAAGGGTATAATATATATTATGGTATGTTGCTCCAAAATTTAATGGTAAATATAAAATCGATCGGTTTCCTGACTTTTCACAAAGTAGAAATTAAGGAGTTTCACTAATGTGTCCGGTAACCATCCATTTCCTCCAACTATTAGTGGGCTAAGATCCTCTTCATTGCACAATTAAAAATTTATATTCATGTCACCAATTATTCACAGCCATGATAATACAGTAACAATTTGGGATTTGGGTTAGTTTAGGAGTATATTCGCATTTAAGAATTGAAATTTTAATATTATTTTACCAGGTTGGGGGGGGGGGGGGGGGGCGCTTAACTTAAGACAGATGCTATTTTCATTGACTGTGCAAGAATAAATTTGCTGAGCTCCAGGACCCATTGGCCCGGCTCTTACCAGTAAGTAACTAATTAAGATTCGTTCTTAACTATTATAGAAAAACCACCGTCATTCTCTTTATCACCGGCCCCAGGTGTCTAGTGCCTATGAGAAATCAGATTCAATAATGCCAATTTCATTTTCTAGTGATTTCCTAAAGAAAAGATTATGCTACGTACTACTATTTTTATTTGATAAATAACCCCACCCACTTCAAAAGGAAATTAAACAGTATGACAGGATCTGTACCAATAAAATATATAATATCATAAAATACAGTATAAGTCTACATATATCCTGATTCATGGGTTGGTCAAAACCAAGCCAATTCAATTCATCGCAATTCTTATTTCTTTTATGCTTTCATTGTATTAAGTTGGATTGGATTTGATTGAATTGAGTTAAGATTTCTATGGGCTTGACTGAGTAGATTGAGTATAAAAAATTAAACAAGTAAAAACACTCAATAAGGAAAATTAATTTATTTTATTTTAATCACATATAGTTTTAAAAAATAAGACAAAATGCATTTTTTTACTTTTTACCCAAAAAAAATCCATAATATTAGTATTTATATAATTTATATTGAACAGCATATTGTAAGATATTGGGGTGTACAACTGTACATTCATGCCAGCTTCCGAGCACCTTGCCTTTTGTACTAGTTTTATTATATACTATATGGTAATTTTCTAAATCAAATCTTCTTATAATTCTATAATTGTGTTTTTTCAATTGTTTTCGACTTTTATTGCTCTAGTTAGTACTTAGTACAACAAATACGGCATATAATTCTTAACTTTGTTCACCATTAACAATAGCTTTTTACAATTGTCTGAGATTGAATTGGAGTTATGTAAATCACAAACATGGAACAAAGAATTCATAATGCCATGCACACAATCCTTCATAACTTAATCACAACCTCCTATGATGGTTATTATCCCATTAATTATGGTAAGCACATCTAATGATAAAATATTACCACGAGTTCATAATAAATTATTAGGAAACTAATAAAAAAAAAATTATATTCAGAAGCAAAATAAATAAAGGGTCTTTCCTTTTGTGTTTACCTCTGTTTTGAGATTGTCATTTTCCTTGACAATGGAGTCATAGTTGGAGAGGAGGGAGTCATAGGAGGATTTGAGCTGATCATAATTCCTCTCAAGCTGCTTGTTCTTCCACCGTGCTCGGCGGTTTTGGAACCAAACCGCCACCTGTCGCGGCTGCAACCCCAGATTCTTAGCCAGCTGCGTTTTTCGGTCTGGCTCCAGCTTGTTCTCTGTCTCAAAGCTCTTCTCCAACAAGTGCACCTTTGCATATATATCCCACCAAATAAATCAAATTCATTTTCTAATAAGGATTGTTTTTACAATCCAACTAAGTGGTCGAATTCGAATAAATTTTGGCAAACACAACTTAATTTATGGTTAGGGTGTCTAGACAGTGTTGGCAAGCTAATTTTGGTAACAATTGTCCCATGGAGGAGACCATGGGTGGGTCAAGTCAAAGTCGAATGACTGAGGCGCTTATGTGTGTATACAAGATAGGATATGCATTTTAGTGACACCAATTGGTTTTAGAATAATTGGTTGAGTATGAGGCCTACAAATGGAATCAGAGTCAAATTCACGAGACTCATGACAACTGTTTCCCACGGGAGGAAGTGCTAAAGGGAAGAATTTTGGCCAAGTGTTGGTAGCAATTGTCCCAAAGCGGAGATCTATGTGTGGATACTAATTGGTTTAGTTTGCAATATGCGATAGTGCCCAAGGACCTAGCTAGCTAGGTTGCACGGATACTCTGAAAAATGGCCACGCGCAGTATCCAGTACTCCGAGGATACGGATACGTGTCCGATACGCGTGGGATACGCGCACAGTACGCTATCTGGAGTATCCTAATTAAATTAAATAAAAAATAATTCGGATGCGAGTACAGTACGTTTTTTTAGAGTATCCTGCAGGTTTTGAACACGTTTTGGATACGCATGGGGTGTTTTTGTTAGTTTTTCAAAGTTATGGGTAAAAAATTAATAAATTAGAAGTTAAAAAAATGTGTATTTTGAATGGTCTTGGATACGGGTGTCCATCCTCGTGATGTTTAATTGAAAGTTTCAAATCAATTCGGGTTATTTTCTAACTTTTTCAATTTTTTATATAACTTTTGTGTATTTTGAATGGCCTTGGACAATTTTAGTTTATAAATTTTATGTGATGTTGTCCAATCCGAAATTAAACAAGTAGACAATTTATATTTTAAATATTATTTTATTTTATATGCGTAACTTTGCAGTATCGAATCCTATAAATTTTAAAAATTCGTATCGTATTCGTATCGTATTATAACGTATCACCGTATCCGTATCCGTGCAATCTAGGTAGCGAGAGACTTCCATTTTTACATGGATAAAAAATAATGTGAATATGTTGTTTAGTTAAAACGGTATTGATTCTTATTTTGATGAGAGAATAGAAAACTAAAATACTGTAAAAAATATGAGTGAGAAAGATAACAAACCTGCTCCGAAGTGAGACGGCGTTTCTTTCCAGGCAACTGCTCGTCGTAATATTCTTCTTCATACAATTCCTCCGACGTGCTGAAAAATGGCCGCCTGTTCGAGTTTTCCTCCATGTTCATCACAAATTTTTCTCCTAAATATAGTATACGATTTGAAATTAATTTAAAAAGTAAAAAATTAAATTGAAAACTCAATTAAACGTAGAGATATGATTCAACACCTTGAAAAGCAGAGTCGCCGTTCCTAATAAACAACATGTTGCTATGACACGAAGGATCAAAGAAAATACGCCCCGATTCCATATCTATTTATCCAGATCTCAGGCTTATCAGTCAATCCACTACGCTCACACACACAAAAGAACTTTGTGATTTCGTACAATTTAATTTTCTCTGAAACTCCGACACAGAGTTTTAGATATATGTAGAATATGAAGTGAAATTGGTTTGGCTTTCTTATATAGTATCAAAATTAAGGGCGATTAGAACAACATGAGCTTGTGGCGGAAGAAACTGGTGCTCCACAGCAACCTCGCCGGAGATTCCAAAGGGTAAATACAAATTCCCATCATGCGAAGCACGAATTTTCCCACAGCTCCGGCGATTAATTTCCGGGAATAAATACAAATTTTCCCGCCGGAAAATTAAATTTAAAAGAGGGGAAATTTGTTTTCAGAGAGGATTGTTTGGTAATATCACTATGTTTGGATGTCGCTTGGTATAGTGTATTTTGCAGCTAAAGTTAATAGAATTGAGGCTGAGGGTATTTATAAAGGTTTTAGGTGTGTAAAACTACCATTTTACCCCAAGGGGACTTTAGGATACTGTGAGATGGTGAGTCATGATTGGTGAGGGTTAATTTGGAATTTTGTGGGATCGTGTAATTGGGTGACACAAGTTTACCCCAGATGCGTTGGAGTGGATTTGGCCGTTAATTGGGGAATGTGACAGATGAAGAAGAGAGAAGAAATATCATAAAGAGTTGCCATATCCTTTCCGGTTGGGGAGTTGTTTAGTGTGGTTACGTATCTTCCCATACTGCTGCTACTGTTCACGCTTTAACTGAGGCTAGCGATATTGTCAGAGTAAGGATTGTTGCTGCCAGAGCAATTTTTTTTATTTCCTAATTTGCCCCTTCTAGTCAAAAGTCATAAAAATCCATTCTTTTCAGTTCCTAAAATACCCCTTATTAATCATTAACAACTCACTCTCTTCTCTCTCCTATTAAAATATCATTAACTACTTTTTCTTTTCCCAACAAATCTTCAAACATGATAACAATTTAAGTTGAATTTTCATTTTATAGAGTTTTAAAACATGATAACAATTTAAGTTGAATTTTCATTTTATAGAGTTTTAACTGTTGGGGAGGTCATGAACATAGATTACAAATTTATAATTTTATTTTAATTAAAGTTTAATTTGAATATTATTAAAAAATTAAAAAACTTTATATAGAAACAACACAATAATATATTTCAATGAAACATAAATATTCATTAAGCAACAGATTAATTTTCACTTTCACAGTATAATTATATTTTTATTATCTAACTTGCTAAATAATTTCTAGGAACAATTTATATAAAATATTTATGTAAGATGTGTTATATATCTATAAGAAATAGTCAATAGTATTAAAAAATTCATATTTCCATAAATACCTTACTTTTTGGAAAAAAAAAGGAATTCCTTATAAACATATTTTAATTGTTTCTTAAATATTAGGTCAATTACGTTAAGAGTTTAACTTAAAAAAAAAAAAAAAAAGACTAATGTGCTAAGCAATTTTTTTTTTCAAAAAAAGATATTGTAGTAAACATAACCTTAAATTTTGTCGTAATTAACAATGTTTTTGACAAAGACATAGCGACAAATTTTGTCACCTAATAATTATTCTTGATAAATATATGATAATTAATTATTAGTGATAGATGTATGTTAATTACTCTATAAAAACATTTATGTTAATTAATTATCACTATTATTAGCTAGGGACGTCATATATTAAAGGACATTGTGTTTAGTTAGTAATATTAATTAATGATTCACATATATTAATATAATAATATTTTTATCGTCACTATTATTAGCTAGGGACGTCATATATTAATATAATAATATTCGGGATGAGTATAAGATAATATTAATATAATAATATTCGGGATGAGTATAAGATAATATTAATATAATAATATAATAATATTTTTATCGTCACTATTATTAGCTAGGGACGTCACTATTATTAACATAAATATTTTATATACATTGTTCCTAAAAATTATTTAGCAAGTTAGATAATAAATATATAATTATACTGTGAAAGTGAAAATTAATATGTTGCTTAATGAATATTTATGTTTCATTGAAAATATATTATTGTGTTGTTTCTATATAAAGTTTTTTAATATTTTAATAATATTCAAATTAAACTTTAATTAAAACGAAATTATAAATTTGTAATCTATGTTCATGACCTCCCCAACAGATTAAACTCTATAAAATGAAAATTCAACTTAAATTGTTTTTATGTTTGAAGATTTCTTGGAAAAATAAAAAGTAGTTAATGATATTTTAATAGGAGAGAGAAGAGAGTGAGTTGTTAATAATTAATAAGGGGCATTTTAGGAACTGAAAAGTATGGATTTTTATGACTTTTGACTAGAAGGGGCAAATTAGGAAATAAAAAAAAATTACTCTGGCAGCAACAATCCTTGCTCTGGCAATATCGCTAGCCTTTAACTTATCTAGTCAACGCTATGAATAAAGTTAAATATATCACATTTATAAGCAATTAGGGCTTATTAGGTAAAATTTTGACAGGATTCCGTTGATTTTGTTTTCAAAAAGTTAATTCAAGTCATTTAATTGAAATCTTTGAAATCTCAATTACACTTAATTTGGTTGGTTTTGTGGTTTTGAAAAATTTAAACCCATTTGAATCGGATTTAGATGAATATAAAGGTTTTAGATGAAAATAGATGATAGTTATAAATATCAATTTCTTTCAAGAGTAATTGTAGGAATAAATATCAAAATTAATTAGGTTTTGATATATAAGTTGAAACATGAATCACTTGCGAAACTTGTGGGCGAACTTCATTTGAAAGTTTTTGGCCAAGTTTCGAGGAACAAACCTAAAAATATAGACCCTTATGACTTGTTTGTTTGATTTTTGAGAGAGTACTTTGAAAAAGTAGAGGAGGTTTGTGAAATAATCTCTATTTATAATGTTATTTGTTTGCATTTATGGAGAGTTGTTTGAGAAATAAGGTAGGTGTATGTTTTTCTGAAAGAGTTTAATATGTACGTGTTTTTTGAAACATTACTTGATAGCTATTTTTGAAACATTCAGAAACAAAAATGCAAAAACATAGGAGAAGATTGTTTATATTCAAAATCTTCATGAAATTGAATAATGAATAATGAATGGTGCTTATTCTTTTTACTTATATCGATTAATGAAAATTTTCTGAAATCCCGTTCGTTGAATTGTATTGATGAATTATTTTAGTTTTTCTTTCATTCAAACTTGATATTTCATCCAAAATTGAATAATCAATAATGGATGGAGTAACTTTTTATGCATAGCATAACATTTGAATATTATGCATAACAGATTTACAGAATTTACTCCCCAAGTCCCAATGAGAATATTAATTGTTTATACATCATTTCCTTCTTTGAACATGCAAACCTTTTTTTCTTTTTTTTTCCCTTGCAGAGTTGCAGCCTTGCAGGGAGCCACATACAAAACCTAGGACTGTCAATCGGGCCTTGTGAGTCGAGCTTTAAATAGCTCAAACTCAAATACCATCGGGCTTCATAGTTATAGGCTCAAGCTCGGCTCATAAATTTTTTAATTGTTTCGGCTCAAACTCAGCTCATGTAACGTTTCGGGTTTATATCGGGCTTATGTCGGGTTTATTAATACTAGCAAATGTTACTCCATAAATAAAAAAATTACGCACTAATATGAATAAACCACTCTTACTTTATACACAAGAGACAAGAATATGTAAATTCCACAATTGTTCTTCATAATATTAAACATTAAATAACATTTAAAATTAAAGATCAAGTCACAGATGTTATAATATACTCATCAAAATCTATTTTTTCGACAAGTACCCATATTACATAAAAAGTAATCTCTTTTAATGAAAAGTTTTCTAATGAGTGATTAAATTGTATTACTATGTATTAGATAAAAACTTTTCATCTTCCTAGAAATAGAATTATTGATATATGTTTTTTTTTTTTAACTCCAAGTAAGTAGAGTTTTAGTGTTCCAAGACTTCCAAATTCCCAATTATTGATCACTTTCTTTTGTCTTTTTCCTTTTTTTTCCCCCTTTATGTTTTCCATTTGGCTTGTACAATTGTCTGTAATTGATTTTGATATTTGGTACATAATGATTTTGATATAAATAATTAACAGTAGTATTCGGTCGGACTTTATTCGGGCTGAGCCTTATTAGGCTCAAACTCGGCTCATAAATTAATCGAGTTTAATATAATGGCTCAAAATCGGCCCGACTCACAATTATTCGCATTCGGGTCATATTTAATTGGGCCGAGCCATCGGGCTTCGGGTAGGCCCGACTCAATTGACAGTCCTAACAAAACCGCATGGAATAATCATTCTTTCTTTTATGGTGGGTAGTGGGAAATATATTAGAAAATATTTTAGTGTATATTATGAATATCCTGAGGTAATTAAGGTCTAATTGCAAAAATCCCCTTCACATTTTGACTATTACAGAAATCTTTCTCAAGTTTGTCACCTTCTTACAGTTAATCCCTTGTTCTTAAAAAGTTCCAATTTTGCTCTTGGTTGTTATTTTTAATGTTTGTAATATCTTATAAATGTTAAAATTTGAGTATTAATTGTTATATCTTATAAATCAGAAATTTTAAAATGAGAGAATTGCCTTTTTGGTACACAGCTATAGGCCAATTCCCACTTTTGGTACACAGCTTTATGTGTCCAACACATTTGGTACACCTCTTTAACAAAGTTCGACACATTTGGTACAACCGTTAAATAAATTGCAAAATCACCGTTAATTCCGTTAGTTCGACACATTTGGTACACCTCTTTTACAAAATTGACATGTGCGCGGCACATGGCTGCCCAAAAAAAAATTAAACTTGATAAACTTTTATAAAAATCATCATATGTATTTATTATATTTATCATATCATATTTATATAATGATAAAAAAATATGTATTTATTATTTATATGACATGTAAAATATAATAAACTATATAATGTCATTTATAGTTTAATACTGGAAGAAGAATAAAATATAATAAACAAGTTTATCAAGTTTCAATTTTTAAAAATTATTTATAAAAATAGTTTATTATTTATAAAAATTATTAAAAAATATGTCTTTATTATTTATATGACATGTAAAATATAATAAACTATATAATGTCATTTATAGTTTAATATTGGAAGAAGAATAAAATATAATAAAAAAGTTTATCAAGTTTCAATTTTTAAAAATTATTTATAAAAATAGTTATTATTTATAAAAAATATTAAAAAATATGTATTTATTATTTATATGACATGTAAAATATAATAAACTATATAATGTCATTTATAGTTTAATATTGCAAGAAGAATAAAATATAATAAACAATTACTTTAATTTATCATATTTATAAAAATTATTAAAAAATATGTATTTATTATTTATATGACATGTAAAATATAATAAACTATAATGTCATTTATAGTTTAATATTGGAAGAAGAATAAAATATAATAAAAAAGTTTATCAAGTTTCAATTTTTTTTTTCTGGGCAGCCATGTGCGCATGCCAATTTTGTAAAAGAGGTGTACCAAATGTGTCGAACTAACGGAATTAACGGTGATTTTGCAATTTATTTAACGGTTGTACCAAATGTGTCGAACTTTGTTAAAGAGGTGTACCAAATGTGTTGGACACATAAAGTTGTGTACCAAAAGTGGGAATTGACCTATAGATGTGTACCAAAAATGCAATTCTCTCATTTTAAAATTATATATTTACTACCAAAATAATTGATTATTTTTTTAATTGCCCATAATTGTTAATAAGGATTGTAAAAAAAAAAGAAAAAAAAAAGATATTTACATATTTTAACTATATAAATTAAATAGAATTTTAATAATAATATTTTATTAATATGAAAAAATTATTTACACCTTTAGTTAGATGGATTTATTTTCTAAATGAGTAAATTTAATAAATTTATGTTGCATTATAAATAAGATATTTTAATTTAATAAAATTTATATTGTATAATAAATTGCAATATTTATTTAAATTTATGGGCAATTGTAAATTATATCAATTATTTTGATAGTAAATATATAATTATATGTTCTCCAATTTATAAGATATAACAATTAGCACCGATGTTTTAACATTTATAAGATATTACAAACATTAAAAATAACAAATAATGGCAAAATTGTATTTCAAGATCAATTAAATAACTTAAGAAATACAATTACAAAGAAACACCTAATTTGAAAATGACCCATATTATTATTATTATTATTATTATTATTATTATTATTATTATTATTATTATTATTAAGTGAGTATGGGGAAAATTTGAAATTGAATTAAATGTTTTGGATTGTTGGTTCAGTTGGAGATGACAGACTAGACAAGATAGGCAGATAGACAAGCAGGCAGACAGCCAAGAAGGGACTATTGACTGCTTTGGCTGGAAATGGCCTAACAAGTAATAAATTCAGAAAAGTCACACTAATGGAAAATGATGTCAGAACCTCTAGATTCTGAGACCTCAACTTTGGCGCAATGCTTCTCATTGACGATTAAGTGGCGCAATGCTTCTCATTGACGATTAAGTAACATCATTGTTTTCATTTATTTAATGATACTGAGGATCAAGGATTTTTTCTTTAAAAATTATTGTCTCCAAGTTATACATATTGATAAGAATACGTGGAAATAATCGAAGTGAGTTGCTAATAGTGGTGGATTGTACAAGAAATTGAAAAATGTTGAAATTGTTGTCCGAAGGCGTGAAAGTTAGTTCATTTCTAAAGGTTCTAACTTTGCCGTCCATAATCGCCACTTGCTCCATTGGTTTGACTTGGTTGAATCCTATTACTTGTATTTCGTTTTTATAGATTTTTTGTAACGGGGCTTCCCTTATTTTTTATTTAATCTTTATTTTCATTGTTTTTAATGGACTGTTTTGATTCTAAGCGAAAATGCAATTGAGGAAGTTGGGTTGGGTTTAGTTGAGATGTGGGGAGGGGGTTGTTGTGGAGATCAAATAAATCGGCCAAAAAAATTATTTTTAGGTTGAAAATACATCTAATTTTCCGCAGGAGATCCGTACTATGTTTTTCTGATCCTTCGGGAATAAATCAGATCGAGTAAAAAATATAGCGTCTTTAGTTTTAGTATTTTTGTGTTATATGTATTGTTTTGAATAATACATAGTTAAAATATCAAGTAAAATAGAAATATGTGATTTTTTCTTAATTTACTGCGCATATAGTTAAAAAATTATATAGTACAAACGATGCACCACGTCATCAACGACACGTGGTGCAACAACCCAATTATATTTATACATGTCATCTCTCCACATCGACCATGTTTGATGATAGTTTTCAAATTGATATTTGAGAAAAATGGGTAAGAACATGAACGAGGTAGATTCATTGTCCATATGTATTAACTCAAATTGGGTTGTTGCACTAGTCGTCCTTGATGACGTGTTACAGCGATTGCACTACATAATTTCTCCATGTAGTGACTAATAAGTAATCAAAGACAACCAATAAAAATCGTAAATTTACCATGTGGAAGCATCTCAGTGATATGGTTTGGTCATAGCTCTTTGTGGCATTTTGACTTGGCTTGATCAGAGCCATAAGACCAAGCCGAACTAATAGTCGATATAGCCAAAATTGAGCCTCGTGACCATCGAAGTCAACATTGACCACGAAGAGTTTGACAATTTACTTACTCTTAAATGAATCATTAGAATCAGATAACACTTCAAGAATGTGTTTTACCGGAGTCGTGTGAGTAAACTGACCCGATCAAGGCAAGATCAGACATTTCACCATGCATCATAGAAATACTTTCCCATTACTTTCCCATTTATTATACGTACATCGTATTGCTTTATTCTTGGAGTCAACTAGATCGAGCATCGACCACACTAGTGTAAGATCGAGTACTCCATTTCATTTCAAGAGATCCCTGATCATGTTCACCCTCATCACACAAAAACGGGCCAAGAGAATGATCCTAAAAAAACTACAAGAGAATGGATCTTCAATTAATCAGTGAAATTGAATTGTTTTCGAATATGTACGTAGGATCTAATCCAAGTGATATTGGCACGTGTGTGTAGCGTAAAACTGGTGCACGTGTGTGCATCCACATGAAAGAAAAATCTAGTGCCATAAAACAAATTTATCCAAGTTGAAGTGTAGGAATTAATTAATTAGGAAATTTCATGGAGTATTAATTAATTTCCGCGTCCATTTCACATGTGTTCGCCAGTTGTTGCCATCTAATCGAATTTCTACTAATTCTAACTAAATAAAAATGTATTTTTAATAAGAGTCCTGAATTTGCTTATAATGACCCAGATATAAATATTAATTTTTACCAAAATTTATATTAGATTGACAATATTATAAATTTATCATTCGTTATATAGAAAGATTCTGAAAAAAATAACAGTTAAAGATAAGCCAAATGTAAAATACTCCCTATACTTTGTTTAGTTGGCAAAAATCTCTTATGTGTTATTTAAATTAGCATAAATCCCCCTTGTGTTATTTTTTAATTAGCAAAAACCTTTATTTAAAATTTCTTCATAAGTCAATAATGAGGTTAGCATCAATTTTTTAGATGAACAATAAAGTTATTGCTAATTTTCTAATTCAACAGGGGTATTATTATTAATTATTAAGGTGAATATGAGTGTTTTTGCATTTTTATGATGAGGTATATTTGTCATTGTTTCTTTAAAATATGTACTACAACTTGATTCCATGTAGCAAAAAAAAGTAATTGTTCATCTTACATAATCCTACCATTTTGAATAACGAAAATTTAATATACTTTTTCAACTAAACATATACTTTGAACATATTCTAAACGTTAAAATAGAAAGAAAAAAAAACCACTTCCAATTTATCCCATTAAATTACAAAAATATCAGTAGCAAAACAAAGTGAATTTTTTTTTGTAGATGCATGCATCATAAACACGAAAGGGACATGAGAAGAGATGGGAAATAGCTTCTGATTGCCAATTTCTTATTTGCTAAGTTACGTGGAGGTATCTTTTGCCTTTTTTTTGGAATAAAAAAAAAGGCTTTTGAATTTTTTAATAACTTTGTTTTATTGACATTGGACCAATTGTTTGCTTTAAAGGATATTGGGATAGATAAAAGTTTGAAGTAAGGGCCGCCTAATTAGACCTTCTCCAAGGGACCTTTTATATCCCAAATTATAAGAGATTTGATAAGAATTGTGCAAAAAATCAACTCCAAAGGAGTCTTTAAAATTTGAGAATGCCAAAAAAATTTAAGTTTGGACTCTCATATTTGAGAGTCCAAATTGAAATCTTAAAAATTACTTTTGCAGACAAAAGTACAAATTATAGTACTTTATGATTATATTAAATAGATATTAATTATATATCATTATTATTTATACATAAATTAAAATTAAAATTAGTTTGTTAAAATATAAACGAGCTGTTGGAGTGGAGTGGTGTGGCTTTTTTAAAATAGAATATTAAAATATAAAGAAACTGTTGGAGTGCAGAGTAAAAAGTGGGAATGTATAACACTGTTCATTCCTTAAATTTTAAGATAAGAGGACTCAATTTAAGAGATCTGTTGGAGATGGTCTTATGGAGGGAGAAAAAAGCAAAGAAAGAAAGCTAGGCACCTGAGAGAGATCGATCGATGAGATATTGGAACAATTTTATTTTGCTTTTGAGATATGGTCTCTTTTAGGCTTTCGTGCTAGCCTAGCTGCTGCCTTTTTTTTGTAGTGGGACTGGCCGGGGCTGTGTTATATAGTGACTTTGCCTAGGCCTCGCCAATTCTTGTTGCTTTTGTGATGTCATTTTCTTTCTTTGTCACCACTAATTTCTTACTTAAGAAAAGATATGGTAAAATAAGTTTGATGTGGCTTATAAAAATTTATGATAGCTTTTGTGTGTTTTTGCGTATACTCCATAACTTGTTTGCCACACAACAGAGAATCAAAGAGAATTGGGGGTGACCCGGACTCAAATTCTCTGACACTTGGATTAATATGAGAGTTTAAAGAGCTTAAGTGGAAATTTATGGGAGAATTTATTTTTTATCTGAATAATCGTTATATATCAGACGATCGATAGTACTTAGGATTTTTTATTTTTTTTAATAATGATGGAGAAGACGTTATAATTCATAAACGATGAATACTTTACATATCTCATTAATGTCAATTTAGTATATTTATTAGTTTTTTTTTTAGAATGTATCGTTTTCGTTAATAATCATATTAATATGAAGGAGCATATTATTTGAATTGCAATTTTGTCACAAAATTTTTACACACATCTATGTCAAAATTTGTGGACTGCAGTTCTGACCAAATTAAAGAAGGATCAATAAAAGATACCAAGGTAAGATAAATGAAATAACATTTATTTAAAGGTAGATCCGAGCCATATCCTTTTTTCAAACTCGACTGGGGCCTATTCCCCTTTTACCCGAATCAAACATCTTGTTTCTTTGTACTGACCTGACGGTCCTCACCCAACCGGGTCAACTTTGAATTGGAACACACACTAACAAGTAGAAGTAGTAATATTGGACAGTCCGACTCACCTTTTGAAATTATGTGACACAAGAATTCAATAAGAATGATTGATATTTGATAAGTTGAACAAAGAATAGTAAACACTTGATTAGATACTGCCAGCTCAAGTCAAGTTCAAATTGACTCCATTTGAATTATATAAGTTTTTTTAATAAGAATTAATTAAGATTTTAATTAATTGTTTATGTGTCTAAGGAAAATTAATGCTTATAAATAATCTATTAACTATTTCCAGCGTCAACTAACGTCTAAGGTGATACCAACTTCATTAAGTATTTCTACAATTATTCCTTTTCTTTTTATTTACGAAATTATGATTGGGCTGGATCAATTTTGCAGCAATTGTTGGCCCAATCGACCATGGACCAGGCCAATTGGCACTAATGTCTTTGATGTTTACAATGGTACTTCATTCGTTTTTTTTATTTGTCGCTTTTAAAAAAAAAAAATTTACTTTTAGTTATCGTTTATGATTCATTGTAAAATTAATATTTTTTTTATCAATTTTATCTTTCTTATTAATAACATGTCATTAATGCTAAAGTTATCTGATTAAAAGGGTATTTTGAAATTTTTGCTTCAAAAATGGTTATTTATGATATTTTTTAATTCGTGTAAAATCCTCCAAAATGACAAATAAAAAAAACGAGAAGAGAGTACTTAATAAGTACTGATATTTCATTGCAGCATTTAACTGTTAAAAAAAAAATTGTAAGTTCATCTATCCAGATGGAAGTCGGGCCAACTCAGATAAAACTTGATCCTTTTTTTGAGGTAGAAAATACAAAGCGAGCCGTTGGGACTGAATTTCAACCCATACATATTTGGGCTTTACGTCATCAGTATTTTGTTACTCTTAATAGATAACTGGGCCAGTCAGATACCCGATGTTATATTTCAGATTAGTATTAACTATTAAGTGTAACTTTTTTTTTTTTTTTGATAATTCGTATTAAGTGTAACTTCAACTCTCACTCTCTCAGAATCAAATTTGTTTATCGGGTACGTTTCTGGCTAAATTTAAAAAAAAAAAAAAGAATTGAATATAAAAAATATGATTTTTTTTATTGAATTGAAAAAAATAAGAGAGTTTCAACGTAAACAAAGAGTTTCGAAATAAGTCAAATTACAGTTTAAATTATTTCATTTTCATTGATAAAAAAATAAATATTTTTCTATACTTTCGACGAAATTAAAATGTTGATCCATTCTCTTAAATAGTGTAAATGATATGAAATTTATGAACAATTAGTCACCTAGTAAGGCTTAAGATAATAATATTAAAATATGTAAATAGTAAGTAAGGCTTAAGATAATAAATCATACTAAGATTTGTAAATAGTGATTTGACAATCGACTCAATGCAAAGATGATTTTAGAATAAATTTAATTTGTTGTACCGATAGAATATTCAGCCAAATTAAGTTAAATTAATTCAATTTATTAATAAAGAACATTGCATACCAGTATTTGCTCTTGAGGCAATGACGCGACTAGTGCAGTTCTAACCAGGCGCGTCTATATCTGGCTCAAAACTACATCCAAATTAACACCCCCTCGGCACAAACCTTAGACTGATTTTGATGTAAAAAATGACCAATTTAATCCTACAACGACACTTTAAATCATGTGATATTAACTAATGTGCATTTTACTCTCTAGTGACATAGCTTAGCCGAATGAATATTTTACCCTCATGTGAATATATAAAAAAAAAAAAATATCATGAGAGATGGGTGAACTGCCTATTAAGAATAACATGATTCTGTAATTTGGCAACTACTTTAACTAATGTGTACCTCGATTAAAAGTTTGATTAATTTAACATCAAATTCATGAATTCAAATAAAATTAATATTTGACAAGAATATCCTTTTCTATATTATTATTAAAAATGTTTTGTTGGAGGAATCTAAAGTTCTATGAAATAATGAATGTTAAAGAAGAAGAGTTCTTATGAGACAAGAAGATGCAACTTCATTACAATATCTATATCTTCATGAATCAGGTCATTCCAAATATGTTTTCGTACTTTAGACTTCTACTTGATTCAATATATTAAAATTTTGAAGTTTACAATTTTTTTTTTTTATAAAAATAAAAAGGAACATGATCTCTGGTTGTGTGTGATTTTGCCGGACTTACATAACATTTAACATTTCAGGAGAATAACTATAAAATAGCTTCTGTTAATGGATGACTAATTACAAAATGTAAATAAAGAGTGGATATAGTCAAATTAAATCGTGGAATTTTGTAAGTTATTATATCATTGTATAATTTAGAAATCTTAATATTTTACTATTGTAATGCCAAAATAATTTTTTAATATTTCCTAAAAAAAAAAATCCTAAGCTTCCCAATAAACCACTTCCTAGTAGGCCTGTCAATCGGATCCTATGAGCCGAGCCTTAAATAGTTCAAACTCAAATATCATTGGGTTTCATGATTATAGGCTCAAACTCATATATCATCGGGCTTCACATCTATAGGTTCAAACTCGGCTCATGTAACTTTTCGGGCTTTAGGTTTATATCGGGCTTGCTCACTCAAGCAAATTACTTGGCAAATAAAAAACTAGGCATTGTTAAAACACATATAAATTGACTAATCATACTTAATGCACAAGATTATATAAATTTCATACTTGTAATTCATAATATAAAACATTAAATAAAATTGGTCAAAGTCTCGAGGCTCTCGATCTATTTGACCATATATTTTAACTTTTCCATTTTTTCCCTTTTGTTATATATTTTTCCCTTTGGCCCCCAAATACTTTAATTGTAATTGATATATGTGTTATAAGTGGTATATGTACGAAACATGTTAATTGTAAAAAAAGGTTTAATAGTTATTAGGAGTATAATTTTAATATTAATAATTAATAGTAGTATTTAAAATTATAAGTTGCAATAAAGTGTAAAAGGGAAAATTCCAAAAGTATCCACTTCTCCAGTTTGATGTCAATTTGGTAAATAATTGGAAACCTGGATTTTTCTTAAACCAAATAATGTAAAATAATCAACTCGATAATTTGTATTTGAAATAATTATATTGTCGGGCTTTATTTGGGTTGAGCCTATTTCGGCTCAAACTTGCTCATAAATTGATCAGGTTTAATATAATGGCTCAAACTCGGCTCGACTCACAATTATTCGAGTTCGGATCAAATTTAGTCGGGTCGAGTCATTGGAGTTCGGATAGGCCCGTCTCAATTGACAGTCCTGTGCTTTAAAAACAATTGCAACCAATGGCAGTATTCGTAATTAAACACGAATAAAACCCCATTTCCGTATCCCACTATAACTAACTGCACGGTTTTGAGACGCCACACCTCCGTACAAAATCATGCACGTTGAAACGACAAGACCCCCGAAGAGAATAAATCAGACGGCTGAAAAAAATAAAAAGATTTTGAGTTAGAGCTAGACGTACATAAGAACTCATTAGTCGGATAATCCACTCCTAATCCAATTAAACTTACGACTTACTTACTTAATAACATGATTAAATTTTGTTAGGATTCTTAGTTAGTAGCAGATTAGGATTCAAACTTTCACTGCTTCCGCGTGTGTATACCCATATATATATATATATATATATATATATATATACATGTACTACACATAACAACTCCCATCATTCATTACTCACACTTATTTTCACCTCTCAGATTCCACTCTCTCTCTCTCTATCAAAGCTTCTCTGCATTTCTCTCTCTGCAGTAAAAGTTTTCTCCAGAGATGACGAACGTAGCATTAGCACGGACTGTTGTTGGCATTATAGGTTTGCAGTGATTCATAATAGCTTTTCAAATTTATTCTTTCTGTTCCTGTTTTTCTTATTATTAATCGACGTCATGCAAATATAATTCATCAGTACTGTGTGTGGCGAGTGTGTGTTTGATTTGAATTCGTGTGAGTGTTTTGGTATTTCATATAATTGTAGCTTGTTAATTGATTAAACTTGTAGTCCTTTTGTATTTGATAAATTAAATTATCTATTTAGTACTTTGATTGCTTTCTATTAAGCATGATTTATGGATTAAGTACAATGTGTGTGTGTGTGTGTGTGTGCGTGTGTGTTCTGGTTTTAGATGAGCATGAGTGTATAGGCAGTTCATGTTTTCCTCAGATTCTAAAGCAATCGTAGTTTGTTATTTGGCTAAATTAAAGTAATATGGTTTCTGATCGTATAATACTTTTGTATTTAAATATCTATTTAGTACTTTAATTTTGCTTTTTATATAGGATGATGTATGGATTTAGTGCTTATATATTTTTTTTTTTTCGCAGGGAATGTTATCTCTTTCGGCCTGTTTATCGCTCCACTGTAATATCTCAATTCTCTGTCTTATTTGTAGTTTCTGCTATTTTAGATAAATATGTGCCATAAATTACAAGTTAATTACTCTTGTAGTCAATATTAACACTGTAGTATAGTAATTATTAGAATTACTCTGTATATTTTAATAATTATCTTATGTTATTTCAATTAGTAAATTTTTAACCTTATATTATTGTTAAAATAATGTTGAATTGATACAAAATTAATAAGATAAAAGTTCCAAGGAGTCTTTAACTTAACATATGTTTTTTCTTTTTGATGACTAATTAAAATAGATATATACCTCTTATTTACTTATTGTTTTATGTGGAATTTACTGTCCACTGTTTAATTGTTTTCTCATAGCAAAAAGGACCATAATAGGAGTATGACACATGAATATATCAATATAAAGACCATATTTCTTCATTGAATATAATGGCCTACTTTACATATATAATATGTTGATTTGTTGATTACATATGACTTAATATGTAGGCCAACTTTCATAAGAATATGCAAGAAAAAGACAACTGAGGATTTCCACCCCTACCCATATCTGGCTTGTATGATGAACTGCTTGTTCTGGATTTTCTATGGTTTGCCCATTGTTCATCCTGATAGCACTCTTGTCGTCACCATCAACGGTATCGGGCTGGTTCTGGAGATAGTTTATCTCAGCATTTTCTTCTGGTACACTACCAAAAAGAACAGGGTAAGTAATTTAAATTGTGTGAAATAATTATTCTCTAGAACTCGAAGTCTTGACATATATTTTCTATAATTGTATCAGGGAATCATAGCCTTGGGGGTTATGGCGGAGGCCATTGTGCTCGGAGCTATTGCTGCTATCACTCTCACCTGCTTTCACACTCACGAGAAAAGATCTATGTTTGTTGGTATTGTCTGTGTGATTTTCGGGATTATTATGTATGGCTCCCCACTGTCCATTCTTGTAAGTCCCCAGCTCTATTTTGTTGTTATCATATTTTATTTTCAATCTTACCATTAATTCTTTGAATTTTAACTTATTTGTGTTACTGTTAATTACTCTACAGAAAAAAGTTGTCAAGACCAAGAGTGTTGAATTCTTGCCTGGTTGGCTTTGCTTGGCTGGTTTTTTGAATGGTATCACATGGTTCACTTATGCTAATCTGAAGGTCTTTGATCTTTACATTGCTGTAAGTACATATACTCCACACTTGAACGTGCATTGAACAATATCCATAATGAAATTAGAAGTATTTTCATGAGTTTTTTCAGATTGTTTTCATTTTTATTCTTAATTATGTTTTTGTTCTTGGTGTAGATTGGAAACGGAGTTGGAGGATTGTTGGGTTTTATCCAGCTCATGGTTTACGTTCATTATCGGTGGGGTTGTGGGGCGACTAAGGCTGAAGATGATGTTAAGCAAGGTGAAGTGCAGCTTCAGAGTAACAAAACCAAAGGAGATTTACTAGTTTGAAAAGAGTTCCAATTTTGGAGAGAGACCATACATTTTGATTACATAATTCGGATTTTTTAGCTTGTTTTCTTGCTTTCTAGGAGTGTCGTTAAATATTTACAGTTTAGGTATATACGTTACAATTTACATTCAAGTCTAGGTTTTTTTATACTTTGTGGAAGCTCGGTTTTCCACTTATCAAACTTCAATATAATGGTGGTTCAAGATTACTTTTTATAAAATTGCTTTTTATTTTATTTTAGGATCAATTTTTTATTTTTATTTATATTTTCCACTTATCAAACTTCATTACCCTTAAAATAACATAAGTGTAACTCAAATTATCAAATCAATAATCAACTAATAGAAAAAATAATTAAGAAATATAATAAAATTATAGCACAAACTTTTTTTAAGTCCATTTAAAAACTTGATTAACATTTTTTTACAAAGAAAAAAAGAACACTCAATTAAAATTGATTGTAAACTAAAATATAAATGAAGTTCAAAACCCAAAACCCAAGACCCAAACTTATTACTTAAAAGTCTAATAAACCTCAACTCAAAATACAAGCCCAACCCAAGATGCAACTCTAGATTTTAAACAGAAGGATTCTATTTAGTTGAATGGTCAATTTTAAAAATACGTGAGAGAGCATGAAGAATAAATTAACAGTATAATAAATTTATGACATATATATGATCTAGATTTTAAATTTTGCATAGACCTTCAGAAGAGTAGGACAGGATTTGGAACATCGACTTTATAAGATGATCCATGCAACTCTAATTTAGAATTATATGAGCTTTATTTCCTCACAATTAAAAGTTGATACTAGTTTGGTCTATACATGGCTCAAATAAGGTTTCTACTCAGTACTCAATGCATTTGGTTATGTGACAGAAAATGAAGATTTTCTAGTAGATGTTATAGAGTCAAGTCAACTCAAGTTGTTGCAGGCTTTTACCAAAAAAATAAGAAAAAGAAAAAGGTTGTTGCAGGCTTGGATAATCGTTTTAATCCAAGCTATAAGATTAATTGGAGGTTGAATTCTGCTTTTTGCTACTTGTTGAAGGATCAATTGTTGTCCTAATAAGTTGAAATTTTATATTACTAAACCTATAAATTTCTAATTCTCTGTATTTGGTAATGTTAGATGTCTTACCCCGAAATATCAACATCATAATTAACCAGATAGAGAAACAGAAGTACTAAATTTACCTACTCAAAAAATAATTGACAACAGAATATGTTGAAGTCAAAACCAAATGTTTTGGTTCGAAAGATAATTAATGGGCATTTGGTATTATACTGTTTTTTTACTTTGCACCCTAAAATTGAAATATTGGCACATTACACTCTATAGTGGACATTTCAAGGGCGTAAACAAGCCGAATAATATCGAACTACCCAATGTTCGAGCTTGTTTAAATTTATCTTGCTTGAAATTGTTTGAGCTTGATTGTATTGTTAAATAGTAAGAAACCTCAGGATAGTTCTGTTTGATTTTTTACCCCTAATCATAATCAACCAACTAGGTAAATATACCACCTCAATTGCAGATGAATTCAACTCAATAATCAGCCAAATAATTCATCAACATTAATTGAAAAACATCTACATCAGCTAAATCAGAAGTAGCTTTACAACATACATAAGTCCAGAAATATTTTTGTTATCCACAATCCTAACATTTCAAATGCATTTTAGCTTCAATAATATCAAGTACAAAGCATGCATTTGCTTGTTAAATATAACTTAATAATTCAATATTGTAGATCTTCAGGGCTGCATTAATTCCTCAATCTTTCACAAACTGAAACCATATATAATTTTTCAAGGTCCTCGTTTCTTTCGGAAGCAGAAACAACCCTGAGACTGATCAACAGGAATCATCCCCCCTCCCTTTGATGTGTCGATTGCTTCCAACAAAGAGACAACCTCATCCATCTCAGGTCTCTTGTCAGAATTCGCATCCCAGCATCTTTTCATTACGTTGCTTATAGAGCTCGGACAACATCGAGGTATCTCTGGCCTTAGATTCTGCAATTCCATAGCAGAATTCATAACTTCTATCTTAACAAGTAAATGGAGTGAGATGCAAAAATACCCCTATGCTAATTAAAAAGAACCTCGCTGTGTTATTTTTATTATCAAAAACCGCCCATGTGCTATTTTTTATTAGCATAAAACCCCCTCCCAAGCCAGAGTACATATTTTGCAAAAAAAGAAATGACATTACACCCCCATTAAAAAATGCGAAAATACCCATATCCACCTAAAAATTGACAATAATCCTCATGTCAACTTTGAAAATTGGCAATAGGCCCCTATTGATTTATGATGGAACATTATATGGGTTCTTTTGCTAATAAAAAATAACAGACGGGGGCTTTTGCTAATAAAAATAACACTGGGGTTTTTATCAATAAGGCAAAACATGGGGTATTTTGCATTTAGCCCCAGTTAAGTGATTAGATATAACCACTATATATTCATTCATCTTAACACTTCCATAATATAATAAGGGCATTTATGTACTTTCAAGTACACCGTTAAGGCTTTCTTACACAAGTTGGATTCAAGGGTAGTTTATGTAATTTCTCAAACATAAAGAGGTCTCCTTGTGATTTGACCATACCTCAAGAGAGAGAGAGAGAGAGAGAGAGAGAGAGAGAGAGATTTATGTACCTGGCGGACTACAGCTGCAGTCACTTCGGAGAAACTAAGGTCCGGATATGGCATATCACAACAATATATCTCCCATAAGCAAATTCCAAAACTATATACATCACATTTTCGATTATAAGGGTTACCATTGAGGACCTATAATGAATGTAATAACAAGAGACGATAAGTAGCAGCCATCTGGAAATTACTAATGAACCCTTGAAAGCTCAAGTAAATACCTCAGGTGCCATGTAGCCAAGAGTTCCAGTCTCACCAGTCATGTCATTAGGATTCGAAGCCTCAACACGGGCAACCCCAAAATCAGCTATTTTTACAGTTCGACTCTTGTCAAGAAGCATATTCTCAGTTTTTACGTCTCTATGGACAATCTTCTTCGAGTGAAGATAACTTAACCTGTAAAAGATTAATGAAAATGGCTTAAGTAAAATTCTGTTACAATGCAATTTCAGCTTTTGGCACAATTGTGATTTTAGTCCGTTAACTTTTGCATCTCCGCAAAAGTAGTCCTTTTTCTTTAGGGTTCAACACATTTAGTCCTATTTATTTCAGATTTAATCTCCTATCTTTTAGCTCAACACATTTGGTCCTTCAACTTCTCAATCGATCACATTTAGTTATGTCAACAGTTTTTGTCCTCTATCTTTTAGGATAAACTAATTTACCATTGAATCTAACTCATTCAGTGAGATATGGTTAATTTGGGTGAATTATGGCTTAAAAAGACTTCTTGTAAACCTAAAATAAATAAAAAGTCTATATTCAAACAATAGTTTTCATAAAATCAAAGATACAGGACTAAAGGTATAAAGATAAATGACTTAATCTGTTGAAACTAGGACACAATTTTTATCACGAATTGTAAGTTAGCAAACTAAATATGCAATTTTGCCTTCAACTTATTAAGCACAAATACGATAACCCCCAGTGTTTGACACATGTGACTTTGAAAATTGCATAAAATTGAATATAAGGTTTACCCTCGTGCCATATCCAAAGCCAACTGGATGACAACTTTGAATGCAAGTTTCCTTCTCCGGTTTTTTATGAGGAAATTTTTAAGGGCACCACCTGGTAAATATTCAACTACAACACAACAAATGTTCTGCGGGATACCAAAATGACCATTGTCTGTCTGTATGTTTAGCTCTGTTGCTCCCATCGTCGCCCCTATGAACTGCAAAAGTGATTGAAGGTACAAAATTAATTAAGCAATCTTCTTAAATTCCTATAAAAAAAGAAGAATGTCTATGCTATGTTTGATTTTTAGATTTTAGTTAATAAAACACTTAAGTAAATGTTTTTCTTGAATCAAAATGATGGAAAATTGAGCTTCATACTACTGTTCATTTCCATTTTCCTCATCATTGTACTAACTGAAATTCAAGAACCTAACATCGACCCGATATTTGACAAATATACGAAACATTTAATATTTATTTATTTTAATCAGCAAAAGTTTACCTTGGTTACGTTAGGATGATCAAGCTTGTGCCATACGGCAACTTCTTGAGCAAAAGCTGCTCTAAGTGAAGCTAATTCAGCTTGTGTCCTGTGGCCTTCTTCCCCCCAGTTGAGAAGTTTAACTAGAGAGAAAATAAAAAAAATAAAAACAAGAAATCAATTATCAACATTTAACACCTCGATTTCCACATTGGAAATCATGAAGGGAATGTGAATAAAACGCATTAGCAGCACGTATCCTAGTAACTAAAATTACTAATCAAGATAAGCGTGAGTTATGCAGTTCATAACCCCATACTACATCAAGAATTGTTTCTCTTCTGATTAAATAATTCAATCAAAAATTGTAATTTCTAGCAGGAAATAATTGTTCATTTATTAGGCCATATTAGTCATACATATATTCTAATATAGTATAGTATTTCCTACAATCTACACTTACAATGAAGCTGCATAAAAACCATCAAATTCCCACCCAATGCATAATACTCCATTCTTATCAAGCTTTTATTCCTATTTTATTAGGACATCACAAAAAACAAAAAAGAAATTCAAAGAGTACCATAACAATGTGATTACCATGATAAAATATAAAAAAACAACAAAAGTTTGCATCTTTTCAACACTTATAAAAAGCCATATACCAATTTTTTAGCTCCTAGTAAAAAAAAATCCCCAAAAGGACCAACTAAAGTAACAATGTAATACCACTAAAAATAATACAAAATAACTAAAGATTGCATTTTTCCACATTTAAACAAATAACCCATCTGAAATTAAAAGGAAAAAAAAAAAAAGAAATCTTCAAAAATACCTGCAACATCTTGGCCATCATAAATTCCACGATGAACGGTTCCAAAAGAGCCACGTGCAATGACAGATTTGATAACAAGATTAGAAGGGTCGATTTCCCAATCGTGCTTCACCGGAATTTCCCTCAATTCGTCGTCGTTTCCTCCTCCATTATTACTCTTCTTATTCTTCTCTAAAGTCAAAACCCTGCTGAGATGGCGGTGAAGCTGTTCGTCGATGGTTTTGAGATCTATTTGATCTGCCCTAACAAACCCATCTTCAACCACGTTGTTGTTGTTCTCGTCCCTCATCTCAAGAAAACAATAGTAGTAGTAGTAGTAAATTTATGAGCAACAAATAATAATACTACTCCTTCAGTCAGTTTTATCAGTTGGGATTTTTATTTATTGTAGTTTGTGTTTATTTGTGGAAGGGAGGGAGGAAGTCAGTCTTCTTGGTTGTCTGTCACATTTGCTTTATTAATTGCTACTACATGTGATGCCCCCTGATTTTTTATTTTTTTTATTCCTTTTATTATTACTACTATGATTTTCTTTTTCTTCTTTTATTTTTTTCCAAATTTGCACTGGCATCCTCTAAATTTTGACATTTTATAATATAATGAAATTTATGAAAGTCAATAGATGTGGATGTTATGATTATCTAGCTATCAATTTTTATTTTAATCCTTTTATTATTTTTTTTGGTTTTTCAAGGGTTTAATCCCTTTCGAGGCGCGTCAGACACATAAAGTGGAAACCTCTCCCAACAGGGATTCGAACCTGAGTCCGCTACTTAGTAGTGACTAGTCTCTTCCACTAGACCAATCACCTGTTGGTCTTTTAATCCTTTTATATATGTACTAATAGTAGTGATATTTTTTAATGTCTATCTAAGGTTTTAAATGGGTCTAGACTTGATTTGATTATTTATTGAGTTTGAGAATATGTTTGAGCTTGTTTGATCGTCAAATGAGCTAGTTTGAAATAAGTTTTAATTGTTAAAACTCGAGTTACTTGATTATATATATGTCACTTTTTAACTTATAAGATCAAATTGAACTCAAATGAAGCTTCAAAAGTTATCAATCAAAATATATTGTTTATACGTATAACGAAACGAGTTCATACGCACTTTTATAGAAGAAGCTTGAAGCAAATACTGAGTAGTTTTTCGTTAATTTTTAGTCCTAATACTAATACGATAATTGTGGCGCGGACTAACAATTTATTTTTAATGACAGAAGTTCTTGGAAGAGTACAATCAAATAATGTATTTCTAAGGGCATCTCTAATTAAAAAAAATCTAATCCTAGTATTATATATGATAATAAGTGTGTTATGTTTGTCCTAAATGAAATAAGTTTCAGACGTTTTCTTTTGACTAAATGAAATTTTCTATAATATATGTCCAGAATTTTCTAGTCGTAAATTTGAGGAAGATATTGGGTAAGGAGATTTGATTTATTTTAACGATTGAGACCATTTACTATATTTGTCAATTATATGATCATTTAGTTTGTAGGATGTTCAATGGCCTCAAAGATTTATCGATATATGCAAAAGTTGATCCAAATACCAAATGTTAAATATAAGAAATCTGAGGAGCTAATTGTCCATTTACATTATAATGTTTTGACCATTGTACCCTAATGGTGGAAATTAATTCATTGATATTCCATCATGGCCACCCCACTAACACAATTAAATAGTCGAAAGAAAAAACTAGATCAAAAGTTGAGGTTATTTAGCAGATTTGACATTATTTCAATACATTTTTCTAGCAAATTTTCAGATCAAAATTAAAAAAACGAAAATTTTAAATATTTTATTTTTTCTCCATAAGGAGTAGTCCTTACAAATTACAGATATCACATTTTTATTTTACATGATTAAAGTTTGTTAATCAAGTAAACCTTATCTAAATTCTAGAATCATGTACTAGTTCGAGTCATAAATATATAATGGCAATAAAGGAAAAGTCATAACATGATTGCAATATTGTGATCATATTATATACAGGATTGATTGATTGATTAGGAATAAATAATTGAGAAGAAAAAACATCTAGGGGAGCTACAATCTGGCCAAAACAAAGCAATGAGGTGCAATTATCTATCTTTTGCTCTACAATGATTAATCCATTTGGCCCCATAAGACTCTACAGTATAGGCTACACACAATATGGCACATAATATTTTTACTTTTTTTAGAGGAAAACTACAAATTGAAGATGTCCATCAAAGATTTGAGTTTCACTTATTAATGTATCAATTAATATGACAGGCCATTCTTCATAACAATGGATCAAAACTAAAAATGAAAATTACTTTTGCTGTTGTTGACTTTTCCTATTAGTTTTTCATTTCTTATTCACTGAATTCGGTCTCTTTAACTACCCAATCAATTCATGACATGTGACAGTGACACCCTCATCTCGAATTGGTTGTACAAGGATGTTCCTATCTGTTATATAAAAAGGCTTAATTTATACTTGATGTATTTAACCATTTTGGACATAATCAAGAAACTATTATGAAAAGAAAAACTGAAATAATAGAAATGAAGTCATAGTTTGTGTGTAAAGAACTGGGGAAAATAAAAAAAAGGGCCCCTCTATTTATTCGCTTAATGTCATGTGATCTTCAGATTGATGAAAGTTTAAAAAATGGATAAAATTAAGTGAGATAAATGAAGGATACTGGTTTAATTAAGACAACGTTATGATTGAGTTCAACGAAAGAGAGCAAAACATGAATTGCAAGAAAAACAAGAACTTCAACAGAAACAAAGTTGAGTTCGTTTATTCATTATTAAGTACATTGAAAACCCGGCCAAGAAATTAGCTTCACTGGCACGGTACATGTCAATTTATTTTAGCAGCAACATGCCTTGTCTGTGAAAAGACAAATATAACCCTGACTCAACCATGCCTCCAAAGCTCTTGTTTACCGGTACTGGCTTGCTAGTTCTCCATCCTTGACAATGTAATGTTGAGTAGGAAAATCCTCACCTTTGAAATACCTGTCCAGCATGTCCTTCACTCCAGCCGCATAACGCAACTACACCATAAAATCGAGGTTTCTGATTTGTTAGCATTAGGTGCACCAGTGTCATCTGATTAAGGAATCAGACATTGCAAAAAGCATATCAAGTCAAAGAGAACACGAATGGCCATAATCTTACCTGTGCATCAATGGTAGTTCCAGATATGTGAGGAGTCATAGCGTGATTCGGCATGTATCGCCACGGGTGATCCTTTGGAGCTGGCTGCGGGTTCCAAACATCTCCACTGTAACCTGAACCCAATAATGGAAATATACGATTATGAGGGCTCACATAATTGAACATTTGAAGTTTAATTACCCAATTTCGATTCTAAAATTTATTTGACGTACCTGCAATATGCCCACTAGAACAGGCATCAACAACTGCTTGTGTGTCCATGATTGCACCTCTAGCATTGTTCACAATTAGAACCCCCTTCTTGAGCTTAGCTATCTTATCTTTGTCAAACAACCCTCTGAAATTGATAGAACAAATTCTTTCATCAGTAAAACTACTTTATATTCTATTCTTTTCATAAAAAATCTTCTATGCTCAATCGGACTTTTTAAATAAGGGGTGTGCCCTGGAATTAGAAGCCTTCATGTATGTCATCATATAAGAGAGCATTGTTGCAGTTAGTATATCAACTTTTTTTTAATAAACAAATTTGTGAAGATGATTTCCGAAAAAATGTGCTAAGGACTCGATATTTTTGGTCCCGCGCTTTATAAAAATCTGCATCAAGTCCCAAGAGTGCAAAACTGAGACAAATGAACATACTTACTTTGTTTTCTCAGTAAGAGGTGTATTTATAACAATTATGTCACATTTCGGAAGCATTGCATCAAGATCTTCCTCAAACTTGGCTCCTATTTGACTCTCCAACTCTTGATCCATCTTAATCCGATCATGGTAAAGTAAAGTACAGTTGAACGGCTTCAACCTCTGGAGTAAAAGTCGGCCAATTCTTCCAGCACCAACTGTTCCGACAATCTTCCCTTCAAGATCATAAGCTCGATGAGAAACAGCAGCAACATTCCAGTCCCCACTTACAATCTGATTGTATCCAGGCAAGAAATTACGAACAAGAATGAGAATCCTCATTAGTTCGTCTTCAGCAACAGAGACAACATTGCTTCCAGTGACTTCTGCCACTGTAAGTCCAGCATCAGCTGCAGCCTTGAGGTCAATATGGTCTGAGCCAACTCCAGCTGTGAGCAAAAGTTGCAAGTTTTTCGCCCTCTTAATCCTTTCAGCTGTAACGTATGCTGGATGGAAGGGAGTGGTTATCAGCACATGGAGATCAGGGATGTGTTTCTCAAGCTCTGCAAATAAACATTGAACCAACATGCGAAAAACCAATCAGTATTTTATCATTAATGTGTGCATTTAATTACATGACAAACATTCATGCTGTCTGTAATGTTTACTCACCGGAATCTGGTCCTTCTTTTTCAGAAGTAGTTATATACTGGTGACCTTGCGATTCCAACCATTCACGGATGCCCAGTCCATTCTCAACACACCCCAGGAAATTGGGGTTCTTTGAAGCATACTCATTTCCCTTATAGAATACACCAACAATCTTCTTGCTACCAGCTGAAGCCTATTGCACAAATTAATTAAGTAGAAATTGTCACTTTTTTAACCATGGAAATTGCTAACTGAATAACAAGTATGAACAAATCAACACAAAACTGGCTTGATCGATTAATTTCTAGTAAATTATAATTGTCACTTAATCATCATCACAAATAAAACGTATTGATTTGAACATGCATTTAGAATAATAATTCGTGAGTAATAAAAAAATATTTGGAAAAAACTTTGGAAACTCTGTTTTTGCTAAGAGAGAGAATAAGTAATAGTAATACACTTTTACAAAAGGAAAATGTTTTTACTTGGTCGTTGTAGTGGCAAATTGGAAAATTCAGCAATTATGAAGGGTGTGGTAGGCACTGATAGAAAACGACAAAATCCGTGAAAAGAAAAGATGACACACACTTACTGTGAAGAATTTGGTTTCTATCTCTATCTTTTCTTTTCCGATACAAATCAATCACCGGTAGACTGTTGATGAAATTAGCAGTCCAGTATTGAAGATGAGATGAAATTATTATATATCATCCTCAGAATTTCTCACCACAAAAGATTTAAAATTAAAATATAAAAAGTTTTAGATACGTTCAAACCGTAGAGGAGAAGGCTTACGTGAAGGCTTCTGGTAAGAGCTGAAGCTGTTAAAGCACGAACTGCAGAAGTAGCGGCATGTTTCATCGCCATCTTTCACTTTTCAAATTTGAACAAATAGTATATCAGAAAGAAAGAAAGAAAATTGAGACCTCTTTTTTGGTTTCTGGTAGTATATTTATTGAAATCATGATGACAAGGTGGGTCTTTATGTAGGCCTTCAATCTGCTGTGCCACTTATGTGTGACTTCTCATGTGCCACGGTTAGATTCTCGCCACGTGTCTAATCATATTTGAGAAACAACATTCGCATTAGGAAGGAAAAATAAAAAATGAATTTGAATTGTTGAAATCAATAAATGAGATTAAACGAAAAAAACTTACAAATCTTTCGTTTATGTATGTCAATTTAATGAATTAATGCCTATGACGTTTTCATATTTTTATATTTTTTTACTTGTAACATCTTTCATAAAAAAATAAATTAACTCATTTTATTAATTTATCACATGATAAATTATCAAGGCCGTAATAAATTCGGATTTCATTACCATTTCACATCAAATCTCATCAGCTTCTCATTTTTTCTTAAAAAAATCTATAAGTATATTATAGCAAAATGGTCCGTTGATCAAATCCTACTATTTTGACTTAATGGAGAATTCTTAAAATTTTGAATTATTTTAGTCTTACATTTTGTGATTTATAACTAGTTCAAAAAAAGGTGTCTATAGCCAGGACGGATCCAACCCCAAGAATTTTTTTAAAAAAAATGAGTGCGTACTTTTTTTTTTTTAGATAGTAGTACTAATGTTTACATTATTCAATTACTGATTAAATTCAAAGTTTTAGAAGTTTGTTTTTCTTATATTCTATATATATCTATGGTGCCGTTACAACAATTCTAATAAAATGACAAGTATATTTTCATGTTAAATTGTCAATTATACCTACTTAGTCTTTTATATTACCAACACAACAGAAATAATGATTATTAACAATAAAGTTTGTGAAAAATAGGCTTAGAAACTAGATGAAAGATTACTACCCTGCGAATTGTTTGATTATTCACATTGGGAATAAAAATATAGAATTTTTATGATATGAAGAGCGTCGTATACAATTTTCATAGTTTTTTCATTCAATTACTTTAACATTTTGAATTCAATAGAATCCTCTTTAATAATCTATTCTTATGCAAATAAATTATATTGAATTATAATCCTGGATCTGTCCATGTCTATAGCAGTCGTTCGATCTTAGCTATGCATGCAGGATAATTAGCTAGTTTTTTTATCAGTTCAATCAATCTTCACTGTTTATTATATAAGTTAATTGATAATCTCACATTATATATACTTAAGAAGAGCAGCACTAGTTTTACATTTTATTAATTAGGTTTTAGTCCAACTTAAGTTAAAGAAACTAGTGGTTTTTTCTTTCTTTTCTTTTTTTTTTTGGTTTTACCGGTCATTTATTTCTTATTAGCAATTAAGATTGGCACTAACAATAAAAAAAATCTATCTATATCTACTTCACCTAATAATCTTTTTAAAACACAAAATATATGTAATATGCAAATTTAATAACATCATCTTCGATTAATTGAGCAATGTATTATCAAATTTAATTTTTTTATTGAACTTGCGATTGTGATTAGATTTATCATAAATCTTAAATGAGTTGTCATCGTGTGAAACATGAGTCGAAATCAAATTTAAGATTTTTATTGTGCGTTTACATTTTTAGTTAATAGTCGCGCGAGGTCGAAATTTCAATAAAACTTCTAAAGCTATGAGACAATGAATATTGTACAAATTCACTTTCAATTGTAAGAACGTTTAATATTTTTAATTACAGAAGCGAGGCCAAAATATCGTATATGACATATATAATAACAAATTCAAATTTTGAAGGTAAAGACGCACACACGTTTAATAGAAAAAGACACTTTGAATTAAAGAAATTTTGGGGATGAAAATTATACTAGTTTCGTACTAAGGTAAAACAAGTTGTTTAAATTATTTACACAAAGCAAAAAATTTCAATAAATTATAAGTGGACTCAAATTTATTAATTTAAAACTTCTAGTGGTAAAAATTGCAATAGTTACTTTAAAACAGTTTAACAAGTTGTTCACACTATTTCCACAAAACCAAATTTTCTCCGCCCAACTAAATTGAATTGTAATTGGACTGCTGAAAATAGGACTGTCATGTAGACATTTATCTACTTTAGAACTCTATTGCTTTAGCTCAAAATAAATGCATGCATCTGGTCAGTTAGGGCCAAATTAGAAGTGGAGATATAGGGAGTAACTGGGCCAAGAATCAGAAGCAAAATCAAAATTTGTTACCACAATTTTCTTGGGGAACAATATGGGGCTTATGCCATTTTCTTATCAGGATAAAGGAAAACTTAAATCTTTTTGATTTATTGGTTATGATAACCATCCATTTATTATTACAAAGATAAGCATATTATAGGTCTGAGGTGGCAGAGGCGTGTGCCAAATTAGATAATTGAATTGGTAAGGTTGTCTATCTAGGGGACGCACTTTCTGTTTGGATAATTCTAGTTTTTAGTGATGTGAGTTTTAGTTTTGCGATTTAATAATGAATATTTAAAATTTAAAAAAGATGATAAATTTTGGAAGAACATATGAACCAGTAAATTGAAGGATGTGAATATTTATTTTATTTTCAAATATACAAGTTATAAATTCAAACATGTCAGACTGTAGATGTCTTTCAAAATGGAAAAATTAGATGTGCTTTGAATCTCTCCTTATCAGAATTGTTAAAACATGAGTTCGCTACTTTGAAGTTCAGGATGCCATTATTGCAAAGTACCCGAAACCTATTCCCATTTACCCACCCCTAAAGCATAATGGTAGACGAACATCACCAATAAATAAATTGCTAACAACCAGTTCCGGCCCAAATGCTAGGCAACTTGGGCCGGCGCCTAGGGCCCCCCGGTTCAAAGAGCCCCAAATTTATATATAGGCCTTAAGAAAATTAAAAAGTTAAATATTTTTAATTTTATTAATTTTATATACATAACATGTATCTTGGCTCACTTGACAAGATTTTTTGTTGGTGAGTGAAAGGTCTAGGGTTCAAATCCCAATGTTGAGTTTTTTTCTTATATTTGATTGTTTTATGTTATCTAACTTTTTTTTTTGTAATAATGTTCGTCTTTTTTATTTCCCATTCGTCGTAATTATTCTTTTAATCCTTTTTTCTTAATTAATGATTTCTTGTCAATTATTTAATAAGTGCTTTAAAAAAATTCTTTCTTAATTATTATAAAAAGAATACAGTTTTTTTCTTTATAATATGATTTTTCTGCTTATTACTTTCTCACTTAGTATATTGTAAAAAATAATTTCACCCACAATAAAATTGGTCTAGTCCCGTCCATCTTTTTATATTTATGTGTATCTTTTTATAAATGATGTATAATTTTTCCTTTACATGATAATATATAATCAATATAGTTAATAATATCACGAAATGAAATAAAGTCAAGCAATCAATTATGATATTTGTAAAAGAATGAAATAGAGTTAAGGATATGCATATACTTGCAAAATTTGCGTTGGCTAAAATAATATTTTTAATATTGAAAATTATACAAAAAAATTCACAGTTGAATCTTTTAGAAGTTAAATAAGTTTGTTATTTAATTATCTATGTAAAAATTAATATGTTAGATTTAATTATCTATCTAAAAAATAATATGTTCGAGAATATAATATGTCAATATTTAATTAATATTTTTGCCTTTAAAAAAATTAATTTATTATATTTTTTATAACAAAGGGCCCCAAATTTGTAATTCGCCTAGGGTCCCCGAATGTCTAGGGCCGGCCCTGCTAACAACTATCAATAAAATATCAAATCCATGTCAGGATAATTAAGTTTTATTGCAAAATTGATACCATTATTTATGTTGACTTATAATTATATCTTAACATTTCAGGTTATCAAAATAACTCCACATTTTCAAATTTACTGACAATTTTAGTCCACATTGTTGCTCAATTTCAAAATTGACTCGAATAAAATACGTGCGGACCAATTTAGAGATTTTACTTATTATATTTACATTTTTATTTAACTAATTTAATTCTGATTTCAGACACTAGGATGTGCATCGAGGGGAATGTTCTTAAAGCCTAAATTAGATTAAGTTACCTTGTACGAAAACTTAACTTGGCGATTAAAGATCTAGCGGATCAAGTTCAATAGGACGACAACCAGTCCGGACTAACTTAAAATTAAAGCACTTAGAAGTCTAACTCTATCTCATTCTTACGATGCAGTAAGTGCAAGCCTGCCGCGTTGTTTTATATATAGGTTCAACAAATGTTTTAATGACATCTATATCTTATCGAAACAAGTGGAGTATGTAGGATACTCTTAATAGGTGCAGTCACCTATGTTAGTGTGAGTTGGGTTGATTCTATGAAAATTTATTTATAAGTTGGAATTCTCTAAAGCACTCGCATAACCAAGAATGTTCAGGTCCAAAACGAACACAATCGAGAACTTGAAGTAAGTCGGTATAATACTGTGTTAAGTTTATTATCTTGGTTTACACCAACATCAGACGGTTCAAGATAAAATATTTCACTGACTGACTGAGTAAATCCGATAAGTTTTAACTAGGAAGGTTCAAGATGAAATTTTTCACCTCTCGATGTGTACTATTCCTAAAGAAATTTAAACATGATATGTCACATGTGATGGAACTCGAATAAACAATTTCATAAATGTGGGAAATTGTTAGGGTCTTTATATGTGAATAAAATAAATAAGAGTAAGAGTTGTGTATATTCAGTTCGGAAAGGAACCCTTTGGACCGAAACATTGTGTCCATTTCCAAGGAGGCATTTCCGCGTCTATAAATAAGAGACGTAATATGGCAAATTTTGTATCAACTCATAGTAACTAAAAGGAAAAATACTTCTCCCTCGGTTCATATTAATTGGCACATTTACCAAATCTTTATGTTTTATATTAATTGGCACATTTGAATTTCCAATGCAATATTTTTCAATTTTGTCTTGCATCTAGGTTGGAAAGTTCAAGAGTCACTAATAAAAAATTGAAAAAAGTAGAAAGAACATGTATGAACTAGTTTAGGAAATGTATTTTTGACATTTTACCATGTAAAAGTGATTAAGCATAATGTTTCTTAATATGTGTGAAAAGTAATAATGTGCCAATTAATATGAACCCGAGGGAGTACTATTTTTTTCTCTTACATTCATCAAAGTTTAGTTCGAAATTTTTGTTTGTTCAAGTTCGTTGTGCGTTTATTATTTGCGCGAATAATGAACAACAAACTGTTGTATATTGGAAGACTACTAGGAATCAAATTGTATGAACCGTGACAGTCCCAAAAAAATTTAATTTGGCGAGCCTTGATCTATTTCCTATTATATTTGTTGATTAAAGTGTTCTACGAATTAATTCTAATCAGGAAAATATAATTTACAGAATTTATTTGTTAAAATATCATTTGAAATATTATGGGCCTGTTTGTTTGGCGTTTCCCAAAAAAATTTCGTGTTTGGAAAATGCCAAACAAACATATTTTCTATTTTCTGAAATAAATTTTTCATCTCTCAATTTTCTCAAACTACTTTCTCAAAACCCAAACAAACAATAATTTTCTTATCTCTAAACAAAACATATACAAACTCTACTCTGATTTGACATAAAGTAACACATCTCTTACATAATTTATCTCACAACAAACATGATTTGACATAAAGTCTTACACATCTTACACCTACAACATAATTCTTCCAAAAAAAACCTACATTTACTTTATTTCTCAAATCACTCTAAAAAAACTCAAACAAACAACATTACGCAAATCGAGATTATTTCACAAACCTCCACTACTCTCCAAACTACTTTTCAAAACACCAAACAAACATGCCCTCTATATTTTGAGATATATAATATAAGTAATAAGTGCAAGATATCAAATAGGTTCTTAAACTAACGAAAGAAAATGATACGGAGTAGAAAACAAACCAAAATCCTAGGCCATACTGATACCATACGCCACATCACCACTCATCCAACCGAGAGGCCATAATTAAACCAACCAATAAACCAGCAAAAATACCAACAATGGCGGTCCTATCCTCCACAGCCTCTTCTTCACACAATCACATCTACTACACCCTCACTTGCAAACCCACCCCACCGCCATCTCTACTCTTCCTACCTCACCTCTATAAACCTTCTCGTAGCACCAAACCCAAGCCCAATGGCGGTGTATTTCTCATCAAAGCTTACATGGAAGAATCCAGCTCCATTTCCGGTTTCTTCAGTAAAGTCATCGGTGCTCTACCGGTAATCGGACTCGCCGCCAGAATTTTCAGCGACGAAGGCGGCGTAGGAGGAGATATTATCGATTTTGCTGAATTCAGGAGGAGAGTGGGGAAGAAATGTTCTGTTAATGATTCCAAAGCATTCTATGACTTCCAAGATCGACGCGGAAAGGTGTATTATTCCGTTCGATTTTTCTTCTCTTTTTAATTTTCGAAAACCTAATTTACTCTGTTTTAGAACATAATTCGAATTTCAAGCTGAAGAATTTTGTAGTATTTGTTGTTGATAGGCAGGGGATACTCTGTATGTGTTGTTATGCTGTTGGCTAGCTGCAGTGGGTGCTGGTTTACTCAAATCTGAGGAGATATTGGAAGGAGTAGCAAGGCTACGAATTTCAAATGATATTGAATTTGAAGAGGAAAATTTTATTGCCTTGATGAACGCTTCAAGAGAGGTTAGTTTCTTTAATTCTTTTGCTATAAGTTTAATTTGCTTATTTGGAGGTTGCATAATTCTGATCCAATTCTTCCATCTTTACCTAAAAACTGAAAGATAAGTTGTGGAGTTTAGTTAACTTTCTACGCCGTATTTGTAGGCAGATCGATATTGTAATTTCAGTTGCTCTACGTGTGCAGTAGTGTTCGATTTATAGTCTTTGCGATTGAATTAGGATAATTCCTAAAAGAACTAGCATTCCAAAAGTTGTATCAACAAGTGTTCATTTAGCTTGTGAGGATCGGCTTTGTTTGGCTTAGGTTCAAATATGTAAGTCTCATTTTCCTGTGGAAACAATGGTAGGAGAAAGATTTGTTGATTTTCTATGCTTGTTCATTGCGTTTTAGCTAGTTCCAAGGCTTTCCTCTTCCAAAGATGATGATATTCTTATCATTAGAAAACTTGTGTGCTCTTATTTACCTGCAGAGAAGAGCAAAACTCGGAGCCTCTGCCCCTAACATTCCCATGGAAGTTCGAGCAGAAAAAGCTCTTGAGGCCATTTATGTTTGCTGCTTTGGCAGAGATCCTTTAGAAGAAGAAGATGAACAACTACTATATATCATGCTTAAAGCCGTCTTTCCCACTGTAGGACAGTCGGAAATAGAAAGAATTATTAAAGAGAAGTCGAAGAGAGTTGCAGAAGGAACTGAAGAATACCTAACTGAGGCAAAGCCCTTGCCGAAAGAAGCAGTGCAGCTGCAAATGAAGGACTTGCAGTTTCTCAGAGATGGAGCCGATACATCTTAATTAATACTACCTATTGTATCCTCTGGTCTTCGTTTTATAGAAAATGTAGAATTGAGAATTGAAGAAAATTTTGCAGATAATTAATTATTTGAGATTAATATATAAAAGCATCTCCAATGGGACATTTAGCTGGTGAACAATGATTTAAGTGGTAACTTTTGACATAATCATGTTTTCATTCTTATTATATATCATTCATTTCTCAAATTTTTATTATAATAGCTATTTGTAAATGAAATTCTATATTACTCAACATAAGTAAAATTATAAAATATAAAAAATAGTTCATAAAATAATACTTTCGCAGTTTTTATGTCACTAAATCTCAACAAATATATTATATATTTTTAACAGCTATGTTGAACAAATATTGTTATTTGTTGCATGTGTAACTTAATGGTTGTAACTTAAATATCAATAAATTTGTGAATCTAGTATTCTTCTAGTGTAAACTAAAATGGCATCATTAAGAATATTTAAAATAAACTGTTTCACATGCATATAAGTTAACAGCAATTAAACTGAACTCTAGATATTGATAGAATATAAAAATTAAACATAATAAAAATCAAATATCATGAAATTTTTAAGGCTTGCTTGCTAGCCGAAATTTGTCTCGCATTGGAGGCTTTTCGCTAGCCAAACTTCCTCGCATTGTAGGTGTCTAATATCTGGTACTTTGATTGACTGCATAAATACACATCATTTCAAAAACCCCGAGATTGATAGCCAATGTTTTGATTTAATGGGCAAGTAAAGATGGAAACATATTCTACTATCAGTAATCAGTGTAACAATTTTCACATTACAGTTATTTTTGTGCGAAGAAACACATGGATGGAAGTAAACGTTGGTGGGGGCACTTCCCACCATCTCTATGTTTGAGGAATCCAAAAGGCCCTTGTTATAGTGGTGTCGCGAAGCCTGTGAAAATCAAATAAAGCAAAATCGGTCCATCAACTAAACACTAACCACGAGAAAATTTTAGACGCGCATTTCTATTCAAACGATCGAAATGCAATTTACGAATTCATTACAACTTAGACAATCAGCTACTTAAGAAAAAGGATCGATAAACTGATTTATTGCAATAGTATTGCTAGTTCAACTTTTCTTCTGCTTTAGTAGAAAATGTTGTGTGGGTGCGTGTGTATCTACATAAGGAGAACACCATCAATGAGCATTCATTGATTTAGTGTTTGGTTCAATTTCTCTCCTGCATTAGTAAACACACGGTGTGTGTGTGCGCGCACAAATACATGAAGATAAGGAGAAAACCATGGAAGTGATTCATTGAAATAGTATTGCTCGTCGAAATATTAATTGAGCTAAGTAGGAAATCCAGTTCTTGCAAAAACTCAAAAATATCGAAGAACATTCTGCATTAAACTTCAATCATGATGAGTTTACGCGCGAAACTACTAACATCTTAGAATTTACTATTGGAAAAGCCACTGGGAAACAACATCGTGTAAGGTTTATTTTTATTTAGCATTTTAAACATCAGTAAAAGTAAATTTTCGCATAATATTCATCAAAAGGCTGATATTAAGCTCAAATACGTCGAATTGCAAATAGAATACACACCTTCAGAGAGAACACCCCACTGGCCAACATCGGAAGACAGCATTGACTTAAGCAAAGCGGATGCAGTAACTGAATGCAAAGGCATCAACGACACACCGCATCCTAGCTCCAACGGCAGCCTAATCATTCACAATCCCTAATTTATTTATTTTAACTGTAATAAATTCAATAATGAGAAATTGCATTATAAATTCAAAATGACGAGCGCGAACCTGGAGGAGAAGATGGATCGGTGGCGGGGGGGTGTGGCTGAGAGCCCACTGAGCTTCGATGGTCCTGCGGGAACGGAAGGCGGTGATTGGGCACGAGATAAGAAGGTTTTTGCGGTGTTGCTGGACCGTCGAACGAGGTTTCTAGCACAATTGGACGCCATTTCTGGCAACTGATTCAAAAAATCTCAGCTGTTGTTAAACCCTAAGATAGTTCGATTTCCAGATTCTGATGAGAGTGTTGTTGGTTTATTAATGGGTCTTCCACATTGACGGGCCGACCCACATTATCGGGCAGTAATTATGTCCAGGGCTGTTGGGCCGGATTTTAATTTGAACTTCATCAGATTTATTAGTTTCTTTATTTGATTCAGAAAATTATTTACCTATCCCAGTAGATTCAATTCACTGAGTTGTTGGATGAGCGATAAGTATATATGAGAGGATAAATTTTTATCCCTTTATGCACATGTGTTTATCATCCAATCCCCACCGGGATAGTATGAATGACACCCAATAGGATATAGGTGTTTATATTATCTTTTATAACTAAATATTGAAATAACTAAAATATGATGATTAAATTTAAAATTTATAATTTGAGTAAGTAGATAGTCATCACATTTTAGTGGAGCCAAATTTAATCTTTTTCTCCTCAAATTTGCCTCTGTTGATGGAGATGCACTGAATCTCCGCAGATTAAATGTCCTACATTGGTTGAAAATAATAATTAAGTCCACCTTATAAGGTATTGGACAATCCTCACCTTACAAGCTAGCTTTTGAAGTTGAGTTAGGCCTAAGCCAAGTAAGTGGACTTAGCCCAATTCATGTGGTGAATTCTAATATGGTATCAGAGCCCTCGGTTGAAGTGGGCCACCTCCTTCCGTGATGGGCTCTTCCTTGCGCGCATGATGGGATTTATTCTTCACCCACACGGTCTGGGAAATCCGCGTGTTGGGATCCACACGGTCTGGGCAAATCCGCGTGTTGGACTCTTACCCACATGTTAATAATTCGCAAATATTGGGCTTTAATATGTCATGTGTTGGGCTTGTTTCACCCACACATTCAGCCCGTCCACACGTGAAGGGGGAGTATTGAGACTAAATGTCCCACATTGGTTGAAAATAATAATTAAGTCCACCTTATAAGGCATTGGACAATCCTCACCTTACAAGCTAGCTTTTGAGGTTGAGTTAGGCTCAAGCCAAGTAAGTGGACTTAGCCAAATCCATGTGGTGAATTCTAATACAGTCTCTTCATTTATCAATCTCTTTATTTTTTTTCCCCAAGGGTTTAATCCCTTTCGAGGCACGTCGGGCACATAAAGTGGGAACCTCTCCCAACAGGGATTCGAACCTGAGTCCGCTACTTTGTAGTAATTAGTCCCTTTCACTAGACCAATCATCTGTTGGTCAATCTCTTTATCAATGTACCAAAAAAATAAAAATATACGATCTTAATAATAACTGGAGTTATAAATAAGTTAAGATGGATATTAAATCAAATCATATTTGAGTAGTGATACTATTTAACTTATTTACTTTCAATGATCTAAAAACTATTTGTTATTCAAATGAGGATAAAGACCGTGGGCGGATGGAAGCTTGGGTATGTTTTATGGTTTGGTTGGGGTTAGACTTAGTTCATCGAGATCGGAACATTCCGAAGCTAATGCAGTTGTTTCGGAGTTAATGTCGAGAATCCAAACTTTAGAACAGCAGTTGCAGGGATACTAGCTATGCAAGAACTAATAGATCAGATGCAACAACAAATGCAACAGACGCAACAATAGTTGCAGCAGTACGCGGCTATGCAAGAAAAGGTGGAGCTCTACAAGCATATGATAAAATCCATGACTGCCAGTATGATGCAGTCCCAGAACTAGCAACAATCTCAACTTGATGATCATTGATGGATATTGTATTTTGTGACATCTTGACAATATTTATGTTCATTTTAATTTAATTTAGTTTTGTGAAATAATGTAATTTTTGTGTTTTGGTTGTAATATGCAATTATTTTTTCTTAATTGGGGGAAGGGGGAAACAAAAATACTCAAAAAACAACTTTTCCTGATATGTTCCGACAATTATTTGTGACGTTATTAATCGGTTAGGAATATTTAAAATATACTTCGTATTAAATAAATTCAAAAATGTAATTTTTGAAATATATTCAGAAAAAATAATTACAAATCATAGTAAATTTTCGACTGAAGATAACCAATGGGAAAGTTTTAAAAAAAAAATCGACGGATTGCATCCGTCGGAATATTTTTTTAAATAAATTAATTAAATAATATCTTCGACTTATTTCTTCCATCATAAAATAAAATAAATAAAAAAAATCCAGTGACTCTCAACGCCCATTGGCCATAGGAAAATGCATCGGAAAATTTTCGACGAACATCCGTGAGAAATTTGTCCATCAAAAAATTTTCCGACGGCCACAATCCATTGGATAATATGTCGGTAAACGACTTTTTTTTTTAGTGAGTTGCAACCTTTTTTTCACATTTTTATTGTCTTTCATATAATTTGTCACTTTTTTTTCAAAGTTTTCTTTTTCCTTTCGTTCCAGTCTTTCAACTTATTGAATCATATTAACGGTTTCCTTTTATAAATTTTCTTGTATCGAGCTTAAAATTGTGTTTGAGTTTTATTTGATTGTTAAACGAACTCTGTATGAATGAGTTTTTATCGAAAATGATCAAGCTCAATATCGAGTAATTTGATATTTTACATATATTTTCTCAATTTCAAGCTTATCGAGTTGAGTTGGGAAGGAGCTTCTGAAGTTATCAAACAAGAAACTTTATTCACTCTTCATCGATATGTATAACGACCCGAGCTTAAATGAGTTTTTATCGAATGAGCTCGAATCAAGTTTTGTAGACCATAAATTAAATAGTAATTGTGAATTAAAACGCAACATTACGAGTTTATTTATATCTTTTTATTTTATTGTCCTAACCATTTTCAGCACATGCTCGCGCGTGGATTTATTTTCAGAAGTATCTCCATGTAACATTCAACTTATCAAAATTATTGACTAAACTAGACGTAGGAAAGAACTCTTAGATTTTGTAATTGAAAGTTTGGTCTTGGTATTATGTTTCAGTCAGTTAGATATTAAAAAGAATTCAAAATTTTTTGGAAATATTTATAAAAAAGTAAAATCAAAGAATTATTTTAAAGTAGAAAATACTCTATATTTTCATTTCGATTGATTATAAACAAAAAATCGATATTTTTCGATGGAATCGTATTGAAATTTAATCCATGACGTCTTGATATATCATGTGTTGCAATTTTAACTAGCTTTACACGCTTTTATTGTATACCCCCAACAGGTTTTCTATTCCCTAAAAATATATTTTTTCATTTTCATAAACCCCGAGAAAAGTAAAGTAAACCCAACCAACCACCGGAAATACCACCAACCTATACTAACCGGCGCAGTCGCAATGGAGAACACGAGAGCCACCAAAACACAGAACGAACAATGGATGGTACAAAATCATGTTTTCCGGATGTATGACCTTGTCTACCGACTTCCACCCCACGCCCAATCAGTCAAGTTATCTTCCAACTTAAACTCTTTAAATTAGGGTTTTGTCCACACCCCAATTCATTGATCAATTTTTTCTTTCTTATGGTTAATTGCTTTTAGTTCACTGGTTATTTGTTTTTTATATAGCTTTGAGCTTCTACGCGACAACCACATTGAGTATCTCACCAAAAGTCTCAAACTTCTAGCCCCTAGTTTTGTCGTTTTGGACGCCAAGTAATCTTTTTTTCCTTTTCTTTTTGGATAATTACTTGAATTCAGTTAATAGGTATGAATGATGTGGCTATGATGATGTTTGGATTTGCGGAGTAGGATGTTTTTAGCAGCATTGATCATTATTTATAGTTTTGTTTTGCTCGTGAGCTGCGGTTTTTCTCAATCTTTTTGTTTGCATATATGTATATCCACAGTCGACCTTGGCTTTGCTATTGGATCATTCACTCAATTGCTTTGTTGGGGGATTGTCTTGATGACAAACTGGAAAATGATGTTGTGGAATTTCTCGAACGCTGCCAGGTTTGACACCTTATGTTCTATGTTTGAAATTTCATATGGATTGGTTTTTTTTCCTTCCAAATATATAACTATGAGATCATGATGGATGACATTTTCATTTTTGTACTGGAATATTACTGTGTCCTCTTGTGCTCCATGCATCATATGCACTAGAAAATAGCCCAACTGCCTTATTTTCACCTTTAGATACCCTTTGAAAATATTAGCTGAAGTTAAATTCATGACGTGCCCCCCTTCAGATTAGAAAACGGAAACAGTGGAAAGTTGTTAACTCTAATAATGAACTAATCAAAGAAGTTAGAGAGGCATAGCATATAGGGAATTCAAAGGGATATATAGACAACCTGTTTCAATTACTCAAAGCCAGATCTCGAAGTTCTGTTGAAGCAAATAGTTCCACCATGTGATGTACATTACAGGTTCTTGGTTTTGAGTTCGACCACAAAGTAGGTTAGAAATACTAGTTCATTATATCTAGTGTTAACTGAAAAATAGAAGATATACTCTATGGTATGCCTATTCTGGTTGTTTTGGAGTTGATTCTTTCAAGATAATTTTGATAAGCTCAGTAAGTTCTCCAATTTCTTTTTCTGACTGAGGCTGAATGATATTTACTTCATCTAATATCATTGGTAGGACCCAAACGGTGGATATGGCGGTGGACCAGGTCAGGTAAACTAGTTTTCTTATACTTTGGATATATATTTTCGAACATATTTAATATTTATCAAATGAACAGATCTAATTTGATTTCAATAGTTTATCTATGTCTGTTACATATTATATTTTTTATATCTTTGTAACGCTTTCTTCTGTGTCTTCTCTAGCATTTTTACCTGTTAGGATCGCTGAAGTGATGTTTACTTAGCAACTGTGTGCAGAGAATATTTATGGAAAAAATTGCTCGGAACCACTCTTAGTATTAGATGGATATTCACCTGTAACAATAGATAGAACGATCAATGAAAGAAAATCTCTAATGAATATCTGCCTCTCCTGAGGCTACACAATTATATACATGTGATTGGAAAATTATCAAATGACTGCAAAAGTAAGATGCATAATATTCTCCATGAATAGTTACATTAGGATCTGCATAATTTTCCGACAAAGCGAAGTGAACTAATTATGACATTATACTGTCTGAAAGTATGCTTTTTTTTCCCTGTTTAGTTGAGTTGTGTTGCTTGTAGCTAATATATATGTTTGAGAGTGATTAAGTAGGAACCAATGAACTTGTTGACAATATTATGTAATAGTGACATTTCTTTAATTGCTCACGCGTTTCCTCCCAAGGTTTTTGGCAACCAGTACATGAATTTTGACAATTAACCGTCTTCCTTGCTTCAAATTAAATAAAGTTGTTGTTTTGTTCTCCAAACAAAATGTTGATCAGAATTCCCGAAGAAATGGTGATTTACTGCATATGCATTAAGAAACTTTATAAACTCAAAAGAATCTATTTCACCTCAGCAACTTTCGTGGAAAGTAAGCTCATGAACGATCTCTGCTTGTAACTACTTTTTTCATTTTATGCACTTATTTATTCCATTGAGTTCATTTTTATGCACAGCTGTTGGAGCTACAGTTTCCTCTTCAAATTGTTATACAGTGTGAGGCTCATTAGTAAGGCTCATTAGTACTTGCATTAACATCTTATTAATATATTATTTCTGACTATTATCAGATGCCTCATCTGGCAACCACTTACGCTGCTGTCAATTCGCTTATTACTCTAGGAGGTCAAAGATCTTTATCATCAATTAATAGGTGGTCAATCCATTCTACAATGTAACGTTTGCCTTATACCATATTCGGGATTATTCTCATTTATAATTTGTTCTTGCATCCCAGAAAAACCCTGTATGCATTTTTGCTGAGAATGAAAGAAAAAAGTGGCGGCTTCAGGTATGAAATAGATTCACAATGTATAGAGTCTGTTGTGCTTTGTCTGTAAAGTTCAGCTCCCATCTCTTATAATTTCTTTCAGGATGCATGATGGTGGAGAAATAGATGTTCGCGCTTGCTACACTGCTATATCAGTAAGTTGCAAGTTATATTCAACTTTTATGTGGTTGGTATGCATAGCCACTTGAACAGTCTGAACACTTGAAACCAATGTGCATAATTAACTTGTCTATTATTCAAATTGGTAACCTGTATGTTATTAATTTCTTATTCTGCATTTTCAGCAAGCTTCAAAGTTTAATTGATAAAGCTGCATGTATGGCAAGCCAACTCTGTATCAACAGTCTAGTTAATTATGCACATTGGCTCTCAATATATTTTCTTTTTTCAGATAAAGGCATGAAAGCAAAGGCAAATATATATATAATTGTAGAACATAGTTTTCATGCATAACTTGATCTTGTGCCAGTGGTGGGTGATTAGCTTTTATTCAATGATGTTTTCTTGACCCTTTTTTGTGAAATTAGAGCCAGTGAAACCTGGAGATTAGGCAGGTTATTCTGGTATATATCTTCATTTTTCATTTCATTCCTGGTTGAAGTGATTATTACCTTTCATTTTTATGAGGCTATATATATATATATAATTGTAGAACATAGTTTTCATGCATAACTTGATCTTGTGCCAGTGGTGGGTGATTAGCTTTCATTCAATGATGTTTTCTTGACCCTTTTTTGTAAAATTAGAGCCAGTGAAACCTGGAGATTAGGCAGGTTATTCTGCTAGTTGTTGTTTCATATGTATACATCTTCATTTTTCATTTCATTCTTGGTTGAAGTGATTATTACCTTTCATTTTTATGAGGCTGGTATAATGAATAATAAGTTTTGTTCACTGCATTCTTACTCATTTCAACTATGTTGACTGTTTTGCTTCGTTTAGGTGGCTAGTGCTCTTAACGTTCTGGATGATAGGCTGATTCAAAATGTTGGAGATTACATCTTAAGGTTCACATGAATTTTACTTAATATTGCCCCCAACCTGAAGCTTAATTAACTTTCTGTTTGTGTATGTATTCTTTACGATACATTGCCCTGCTTATATAAACTAAAAACAGTCTAGTGAAGCAGGAAAATTGTGATATGGAATATATGCTGAAAGTATATAATTATATCATGCTCCTATAGCAGCTAACTTTTTAGGAACCTATAAGCATAGTTTCGAGGAATTGGGAGAATATGTTACCTACAAGAATTCCTAGGGACTGCTACTGATGATATATTCCAATTCCTTCCATCTGGAGTGTGTTTTTGGCTTGCAGAAATTATAATTCTCTTCACTAGACAGGGCCATTTTGTCTGAAAAATCTTAATAGCTGAAGAAATCATGCTTAATTGATTAAATCTTTCGAACTAAAACCAGCAAAGAGGTTTGCATGTTTTGGTGTAAAATATGATTGTTTCCTTCTAGTTCAATTATATTTTGAGGTAATACATAATATTACCTCTTGCAGTTGCCAGACCCATGAAGGTGGAATTTCTGGTGAACCTGGTACTGAAGCTCATGGTGGGTAAGTACAGTACAACACTAAAATGACTAGTATTGACAAATTATATTTTTAGTCCCATAAGACTGACCCTTCAGTAAATTGGATCCACATTTTACAGAATTGATCATTTGGTACCATTTTTCTTAAAATATTTTGCACTTCTGGTCCTATTGCTCCTTTCCATCCAATCAACTCAAAAGTTTAAAACTTAGACAATCATTTGAAACCAGAAGGAAAAATCAGAGACTTTCATAAGAAGTGCAAAAATGAGGTTGAAAGACGCGGGGGGGGGGGGGGGTTCCAAAGTGCAAAGCATTCTGAAATTTGGGATCAAAAGCGCTATTTGTAAGGCACGTGACCTAAGTGCTGAGGGTCCACTCATTTGGGACTAAAAATGCAAATTTACCAACTTGTATTCATGCATTCCAGTTATACATGCACATACTTGTTTTTAAGTTGACTATTAATATGATGAAGTTATCCTTAGGTACACATTTTGTGGTTTGGCCGCAATGGTTCTGATTAATGAGGTTAATCGATTAGACTTGCCTGGTTTAGTTGTAAGTATACCTTATTTTTGTTATGTTGTGTGGTTCTTAACCACTATTTTTAACTATTCATCAGCAGTAACTGTGAGTGAGGTTCCTTTATTATCAGAATTGGGTGGTATTCAGACAAGGAGTAGAATGTGGGTTTCAAGGTCGAACAAATAAATTGGTTGATGGCTGCTATTCGTTTTGGCAGGTGAATGGAAATTCTCAGATTTTTACATCTTGTTTGGTTTGCATTTCTGAAACTGATTTTAGGAACGAGGTCAATTTTCAGTATTCGCCGCATTTCAGAAAGAAAAAAAGGTGTTCGTTTTCTATTTTTAGAGATGCAACGAACAATAAGTTTTGGTTTAGCAAATGAAAAAGAAAATTATTTGAGTATAAAAGAAGAGATGTGGGGTAATTTGATGAGCTCATGTCTAGTTAATGGCATTTAAAATGTTGCAAGAAGAGAAAAAGAGTGAATGTAAAATAATGATTGTGTGCAGGTTATTGTCTTTTTTAAGAAAACGTGGAGAATGATTGTACGGAGACAAATCTTGGAAAAGGCCAGAAATGTCTTTCTCGGAGCTTTAAAACTCTTTTTGAATGCAAACTAAACAAGCCCTTAAATTTCTTTAATATCCTACTTACAGACTTACTCGGTAACACATGACATTTGACCAGGGAGGAGTAGCTGCAATAATTCAACGACTACATTTAATTGTTAATGAACAACTGGGACTACCAAATGCTTTTAAAGATGACCTTAGTATAGACAGTGAACATGACTCTACAAATTCCGATTTGTCTGAAGGAGAACGATATTCTGAGGCTACTACTTCTTTTAAAAATGACACCTGCGGAAATAGTCAAGAAGATGAGGATGGCTCATCAGGAAAATATAATGCCTCTCCTCCTACGGGGGTGAACAATACCGGTTACAACTTTATCAAAGGACCTGTTGGCATGAGACCTCTTTTCAACAGCATGGCCTTGCAGCAATATATTCTTCTTTGCTCACAGGTATGTCAGAATAATATAATGACAAAATTGCATTTCTAGCTGCACATGACTGCTCATTCACTTTAGTGACGGACTTTATACAATTGCAATTTTGGTCCTAATTTTGTAAACATTTTGCACTTTTGGTCCCAATTTAGATGGAAAGGAGGGGATAGGACCAAAAATGCAATTTTGAAGAAGTGTTGATAGTTCGATCCAATGGGTCTAAGAGTACAATTTTTACGTATCAAACAACATATATCGTTAATATTTTCTTGCCCACTTCATAGTTTTCAATAGGGCCCTTGCTCATGTGAATATATGTACTCCCCCTCAACCCTACCACCCCGCAAGCCCCTAAAATTGAAGTAAATTAAATAAAATACTAAATCGATAAGTAGACCGTTCATGGTTTTCTATACAATGTGTCTGATGCAGGAAGAGGCAGGGTTTAGAGACAAACCGGGCAAACGTAGAGACCACTATCATACATGCTATGTTCTAAGCGGACTGTCCATATGCCAGTATAGCAGTGTAAAAGATGCCGATTCTCCACCTTTGCCTCAAGATATATTGGGTCCTTATTCCAATTTATTAGAACCTGTTCACCCTCTATATAACATTGTCCTAGACCGATATTATGAAGCACACGAGTTCTTTGCAAGATCATAGGCCGACTTCACTGTATCTTTTATCAGTTTCTGCCGTTTAAAAACCAGCTAACTTGGAGTTTCATGGCCGGGCATTATGCAATACTCCATGTTAAATGTTCAGGGAGCAAAAAAGAGGCTCAGAGTTTGCAGAGGCTACTTTGGAGGTAAAGGCACTTTTTTTTTTCCTTCCGGATTTAAATATTATTTATTTTCTTGTGGTAGAAGAATATTTATATATTGTTTGTAAATAACGTAATAATTTTTTTAAATAGGACCATGTAGGAAAGTGAATTATGGAGTATTATTTATTTATAAGTTAGAAATTATATTGCGGATTTCATTGATTTGTTATACTACAATTTTCATGTAACATTTATTGGTTTAAGGTAGGGAATTTACTTTTGTGTGAGAATTTGTTGTCTACGACTCTACCCCATGTGGACAAGTTCTTAGACGCGTAAAAGGAGCCAAAAGGGAATTTGTCAATCGTATTAAGAGGAAATCGCGCTTTTGATCCTCCTTATGGATTAATATTTGCACTTTCGTTCCTCTTAAATTTTTTGTAGCAGATTGGTCCTTTTTATCAATGTAGTATATCACATTCGTCGCTTTTAAATTTTTGTATCAAATTCGTTCCTCTTATCAATATAGTGTAATACATTAGTCCAATAAAAAATACATCATTTAAAATCAAAATATATTCTAAAGTGGACGAAAGCTAATGTATGTTGTATTTTAGAGGGATTAATGTGTTACACTATATTGATAAGATGGACGAATTTGTTACAAAAAATTAAGAGGGAAGAATGTGTTATAAGAGGGACGAATGTGATACATTACATTGATAAGAGGGATCAATCTGCTATAAAAAATTTAAGAGGGACGAAAATAAAAAATTTAACCCACAAAGAGGACCAAAAATGCTATTCACTCCTCGTAATAACTACACTTAATACAATTAGGGGACGCTATTGGAAATCCATTGGAGAGTATTTTGATTTGTTGGTAGACCCTTTAATTTAGTGAAGAACGTATCTAGACAAATTTGTTGCGTGATTTTTACTTGTGGCCAACATTTGGTATTTTTTATGCCAATTTCTTTTAAGGATCAAATTATCAAGCTCCATGTTCTTTGGAACTGTCGATACGCCACGGTATAGTTTTTTTTTTTTTATTTGATAAATCATATCATGATGAATTAATTAAACGAAGTCAGTCTTACTGAATTGATTATGCAAACAGAGTCATCATTTTTTAATTAATTAAGCATACTGATTTTATCTTTAAAAAAAGGGTAAATTACGAATACTCCACTTAGGTAAGACCTAATTACAAAAATTATCTTACGTATTGAGTATTACGAAAATTTACCTCGGCTTTATCACCTTCTTTCAATTAACATCTTGCCTCTAAAATGTTCCAATATTATATTTGGGTGTTATTTGTATTATTTGTAATGTCTTATAAGTATTAAAACTTGGGTGCTAATTATTATATCTTATAAATTAGAAAAAATATAATTATATATTTACTACCAAAATAATTGATATACATTTGCCCATAAGTTTTAACAATGTTGCAAAAATAAAGGTAATTATATAATTATTAGCAATTTGAATTGTTAAATAATAAATAATAAATGAAACAGAAATTTAATGATATATTTTATAAATATGAAAATATTGTTTACACATTAGTTAAACGAATTTATTATTAATAGATTTAATAAAATTATATTATATTATAAATAGGATATTCTAATTTATTAAAGTTTATCTTGTTTTATAAATTGAGATATTTATTAAAATTTATGTGCAATTATAAATTATATCAATTATTTTGGTGGTAAATATATGATTATTATTTTTATAATTTACAAGATATAACAATTAACATCCAAATTTTAAAATTTGTAACATATTATAACATTACAAATAACTTTCAAGAGCAAAATTGGAATATTTTGGGGACAAGGAGTTAATTGTAAGAAGGTGACAAATATGAAGGGAGTTTTTGTAATGATCAATACGTGAGGGGGATTTTTATAATTAAATCGTACTTGAAGGAGATATTCGTAATTTACCCAAAAAAGGAAAAAAGACACGGTATAGTATATTTATTAATTTATAGTATAATTGAATGTACCAATCACCTTATATGTTCAATGAGTGTCAAAAGGATCAAATATATTCTTCAAAAATAAAAAAAAAAAAACAAAAAAAAGAAAAAAAAAATAGTACAACAAAGTGTAAGGGAAGATATACAAATTATGATTTTGATATGTAAGAAAACATATTCTTAAACATTCACAAAGAAATGTTAATTATTGGAGGGACCACTACAAGAAAATGCACCTCTTGTAACAAATTATTTCGTTACAATAAGTGCAATATTCGTTACCACACTTGGGGGTCCCTATTATACACGGTAGGATTTCTTCGAGGACCTTTAGAGATACGGTGGATAGGGTAGCAAACCGTCTTTCGGCTTGGAAAGCTAAGCTTCTCTCTCTTGCCGGTCGTACTACCCTCATTCAATCGGTGACTTCGGCTATCCCGAACCATGTTATGCAATCTCATTGGCTCCCGAGTTCTACTTGTGAACATCTTGACCGCTTGAACCGCAAATTTCTTTGGTCTTCGGATGTGTCACAAAGCAAGATTCACCTTGTGGGATGGCACAAAGTGACGAAATCTAAGAGAGAAGGGGGTTTAGGTATTAGGCCAGCTCGGAAGGCTAATATTGCCCTGCTCGCTAAGGTAGGATGGAGGACTTTGAATGGGGACAACGGACTTTGGGGGGACACGTTTAGAAATAAATATCTCAAGAAGACGGATCTTCTTGCGTACGAAACTAAAGTGAGTGACTCCTCTACATGGAAAGGGGTAGTACGTAGTCTTAAAGAAGTTGGAGCTTGTATTGGGTGGAGATTGGGAGATGGTAAGAATATATCTCTTTGGGATGACTGTTGGGTGGGCTCTAGCTCGTTAAGGGAAAGAATGGAAGGAGAGGTCCTTGATGAGGAGAGGAATATGAAAGTGGCCAATATTATCAATGTAAGGGGAGGTTGGGATAAAAATAGTTTGGGTACGAACTTACCGGAAGAAATTTGGAAGGAAATTTGTGAGATCCCATTGCCTATGGATTTAAATCAACAAGACAAGCGTATATGGAAAGGGACACCAAATGGTAAGTTTTCGTGTAAATCTGCATATAAAAGTCTTTCTCGGGTGGAGCAAAGATTGACGGATGGATGGGGCTGGCTTTGGAAAATTAAATGTTCAGAGAGAATTCGCTTTTTCATTTGGACATGTCTCCATAACAGTTTGGCGACTAATAAAATGAGGTACGATCGAAAGATTGCGGAGTCCAACCTCTGCCTTCGTTGCAACAGCGAGCCAGAATCAATTGTACACGCTCTACGTGACTGCTTTGTAGCAAGACAGGTTTGGGAACTTGCGATTTGTCCCACTCAATTTTTGAAATTCTGTCAAATTTGCCCAGATTTTTGGATTAAGGAAAACATAACGAAAGCAAAGTTTACAAACATTTTATTACCGGAGGTTCCTTGGTGTATTATGTTTGTCGCTTTACTTTGGTGCATTTGGAAGTCAAGGAATAAAGAAGTGTTTCAAAACACTAGAGAGCCGACTAGAATGGTGGTCTTTGCAGCAAAGAGATTAGCCGAGGAACTTGTGCAATTTAAAAACAAACAGGGTGCTTTACATAGAGTTGAGGTTCAACATACTCGATGGCGTAAACCGGAGAGCGGCTGGGTCAAAATCAACACGGACGGCAGTGTGTTTGTGGAGAAGAAATGTGCAGCAGCAGGAGGATTGATTAGAGATGAAAATGGGGACTGGATCACGGGTTTCGCAAGACCACTTGGGGATGTTTCTATTACGGTAGCGGAGCTCTTGGCAGCTAGAGAGGGTTTGGCTATTGCTTGGGAAAGGCGGTTCCATAAAGTAATTCTGGAAACGGATTCTGAGGTGGTTATCAATCTGATCCGTGAAGCAGATTCAGATTGCCACCCCCTTGGATGTGTTATTGAAGATTGTAGAAGTTTGTTGGGAAAACCGTGGGAGAGCCGGATTACTCACACGCGAAGAGACGGAAATAAGTGTGCCGATGCATTAGCACGTATGGGTCATGAAGAGCATAAAATTTGGGATGAAGTGCCAAGGAATGTTTTAGCCTTACTGGAAAATGATGTTTTGTAGCTGAATTAGTTTGCTTTCTGTACCAAAAAAAAAAAAAAAAAAAAATCTATTGGTAACGAAAATATTTCGTGACACGATTTGTTTTTTAAAGTCCGTCGCGAAAAGTTTTAGTAACCAAAAAATTGTGTTCGTTACAGTTGGTATGGTAACAAAGAAGTTTTCGTTACCATATTTCATATTTTGGTAACTAAACTTACGTTACAAAAGATGGTTCATTTTGTTACCAAAACATATTTTCGTTACCAAAAATTTAACTGGTTAATAATAAATATATAATATACTTTCGTTACCAAAAAATGAGGTAACAAATAAAATCGTTACCCTTTTTATTTATTTTGTCCTAATATATATTCAAATTTCGTTACAATAATATAGCATATGGTTACCAATAACCTTAATTTTTTGTTCATCTAAAATCAAAATATAAATCATACATAACTATATAAGAAATAAAGTAATTCTCACAATTTAATCTAACATAATTAAATCAAGAATTACCATAAAAATTTGTTTCAAAAGTAAATAACATCGATATCTCAATTCATACCAATTCATAGGAGACTTTGTAACTCCTCTAACAAAAATAGACATTGTTATGTTCCAAAACAAATATATCAATCACAAGGGTTTTGATTGAACAAAATATATCTAATTTGCTAAAGCTTGACGTCCGATTATCCAAATTAAATAGATGCTTAAACCTGCAAAAAAAATTAAAATATACAATCAATGTATATAAGATAACATAGCACAAATTTCAGCAACTAATCCAAATACACAAATTTTAGCAACTAAATCAAACACACAAGTTCCAACAAGAAGAAAAATTATAATAACTAGCAAGGTTTAGAAGTAGAACCTCTAAATTAGTTTTTCAGCACATATTTTCATCAACATTTGCTTCATTTCATTATGAGAATCCTTGAGACTTGCTATTTCTTCATTAGAGCTCTTACTGTCCTCTTTGAGACTTGTTATTTCTTCATTATAGCTCTGGATCATTATCTCTGCCCTATAAAATCAAATAAATGTGCATTACTACCTGATAAAGCACATATTTAATAGGAGTGCTAATCTTCATCTCTTCCTCCAGCACAAACAAGTGAAGTTTCCACTGTTGAATGACGGAACAATATCAAAATTTGGAATAAGGCAGAAAACTCTTACAAGTGTACTTATGGGATGATACTATAGAGTCTAGATCTTAAGATGTTAACATTATTTTTGCCAAAAATGCATTCGTATTAATTATATAATACTCAGTGAAGGGGCCATGAATGCTTGATCATAAAAGTAATTCCATAATGTGCTAGCTAGAAACACTTCAAGTACATTACAATATAAGATGGTTAGTTTACTAACTTATATGTGCTAGTATATAACATTAGATATACTCAAGATGGAAATAAAAGCTAGGACAAAAAGCAACTATATTACCCTTGAGGACGGTAATTCATAAGATTGTAAGCAACAAGTTACAGTACAACAACTTTTTAGTATAAGCATGTGTTGGTTTAATATATTTTGTGCAGATGTTCTAATATTGTCCATTAAATTTCAAATAGGATGTTCCAATTTTAGAAGCAACATTCAACAAAATATTCCCAAAGAGGGAATAAAAAAACCTCATGTCATATGCATTTGGAATTACTCTATTCCGAAATCTAAACTGGAAGTGAAATAGGATGGAATTAGTAATTGCTATGAGCAAAACGACACTAGAGAAAACAATATATCCATTTCCAAATTTATGGTCAAGTACTTACAGGGCAAAATCTGTTAAAGACCATAATTTCTCCACTAGTATCAACATCTAGCCTAGCTTCAAGACAGTTCATCACAATCGAACGAGCGGGTAGCCATGATCTTGCATGGCTGCGAACATTCTGAATAAAGACAATGATGGTTAGAATTTCTAAGAAAGTAATGTCCGTATACAAGATATCATTAAACAATACTGATTCTTCTACAACTTCAGAATCATCAAGGAGCTTTTGATCGGAGTGATTCATATTTAATCAGTCTTAAAAGGGATATATTTCCCACCCCCCCCCCCCACCCATACCCCCAATAAAAGAAGTAAAAAATAGGAAAACACAAAGACACAATGCTGATGCACTTGCGGAAACCTTACATCCAAAAACTCGCTGCCAGCCATTGCACGCTGAAAGGCTGCATTTTCATTTTCAGCTGATTGATCAGGATCTACCTAGTCCAGATTAAATTTTCCAACTCGTGAAGACAGGTGTGTATTATTTACGTATCTAGGTGGCTGGTCAGTATCATACTGATTGATTCCATTGTCAATGGCATCAATTGCCTGTTATCATTAGAACAACATATTAAAATGAATAAACTAAAGTAACAATAAATTTGGCAACATCAAAGAAGCCACATGCCCCAATACTTAGACAGGGTAGTTTTTGGAGATCACTATTGCATTCAGTTTATAGACATAAGACTATTCCAATCTATAAAAGATTTGAGTTTTGGAAAATTGCATTTAATTTTTCCAATAATAATCAAAGCATAGGGTCAGCTGATTACATTGGAAGTATCTTGAACTTGGGCAGAGCCAATTGTATTTCTAACAGATGCACTCCATTTGAGCACTCCTAATAAGTTTTTCAGCAACTATCTAATATCTGACCCGAAACCCGTATTATCCAACCTAATTAAATAGATTGATTACCTCCATGAAGCTCTTATAAACTACCAAAAACAACCGATGTACATCCGGATGGTCTTCATCAACATCAAACTCCTTAGCTATGATTTCCTTCCCAAAATGCTACACAGAAATAATAACAACCAAGATTATCCTACTACTAACCGGCAAACCAAAACCTTTGCTAAAACTATTCAGCTATTTTTATGTATTTCTTGCATAAATGTATAGTGCTATCATCATCTAATTCACTCAATAAATCTAGGAAAAATGAACAGAAGGAATTACCTCTACAATCAGAAAATTTTGGGGACGGGCAGCCCGGGTCGCGCAATTTAGGGCAGGAGCAGGGGTGGGATGGGCTGGACTGCGCTGCGCTGGGCGGGTTGCACGAGTTCAGGCAGGAACAGGTCGAGCTGGGCGGCGCGAGTTCAGGTAGGAACAGGTCGGGCTGGGCGGCGCGAGTTCAGGCAGGAGTTACGCGGGTTTGGGCTGCACGGGTTCGGGCAGTGGTGGAAGAGAGAGAGGTGAGAAATTAATTTGCAAGTAGATGAGAAAGATGAAGTGGGGAATATGGATAGAGATAGAGGAAGAGTGGCGGTGGAGGGAGAGAGAGGGAGAAGAGTGGCGACGGGAAAAAGAGGGAGTAAGAGAGGCTGTGGTGGGATATGGAGTGAGGAAGATGAAGTAATTAGGGTTTTATTTATTCATTATGTCCTAAGTAATTAATTTCAATTTATTTTTCATTTTTTTATTTTTATTTTTACATTATGAATTATTTTTAACTTTTTTAAATTAACTAATCATGTTAGTGCATAAAATTGATGAATTGAAAAATTAATGAGGGTTAAGTAAATCAAAAAACAGATTAAATGAATCAATTTGGTGAATACAGATGAATTGAAGTTAAATTGATATTTGGCTCAGAATTAGTTAATTAGATCATAATTTAAAATTCTAGATTATTTTTCTACATTAAAGTTATGTACATTGATGTTACTCAAAATTAGACCGACTGATTCTCGATTTATAATGTTATTTGACAAAAGTCAACATTGTTAACCTTAGGGTTATATACATTGATGGTATTAGAAATTAGATTGATCGATTCTCGATTTGTAACATTAATTGATCAAAGTCAACATTGTTGACTTTAAGGTTATGTACATTAAGGTTATTCGAAATTAGATCGATTGATTCTCGATTTTAACATTAATTGATAAAAGTCAATATTATTGACCTTAAAGTTATATACATTGAGGTTATTCGAAATTAGATCGATTGATTCTCGATTTGTAACGTTGATAAAAGTCAACATTGTTGACCTTAAGTTTATGTACATTGAGGTTATTCAAAATTAGATCGACAGATTCTCGATTTGTAAAAATTGATCAAATAAAGTGTTATATATTTTGGGACATCCCAAAAAGAAAATAGGAGAAAAAAAAAAGACGGAGGAGTATTATATTACTAAATAAAAAGTCTTTAATTTTTATGGGTTATTGTAGTATATATATTTTGGTGATTGATATAACAAAATAGATTAGAACCCGACTCTGTAAAGTAGTGAATTCAAGTCCAAGTTCAAATTAATGCTTGGAGATGTACACATATAATATGATTGACCATGTCTTGAAATATATTGAGTCAGTTCTATAAATGGATACCCTCGAGAAACCAAAAAAATGGAATATTACGGTAATTCGTAGCGTATTATCTTAAAAAATTATTAATTATATAAATAGGATTAATCACAATAATATTAGTTATATCACAAAAGTATAAGTTTATGGGTATAATGTGTATGTGTATTCTTTGTAAAAAAAATTCAAGCTTTTGGTAACGACATCCAATCTCGTCATCAAAGAACAGCCTTTTATACCGAGTTAGTCTTTTTACTAACAAAATATTATTTTGTTACAATATATTAACTTATTTGTAACCATATTTTATATTTGGTAACAAAAGGAGTGGTTTGTTACGAGAGACTATACTATTTGTAACGATATTTTCATACTTGTAACAAATTCTCGGGCTTGTTACCAAAGAATATACTATTTGTAACGATTTTTTATTATTTGTAACAAATTATTTAGTTCGTTACACAAAACTAAATCATTTGTAACGAAATCTATATTTCGTTACACAAACATCGATTTTGTAACAAGTTTTGTCTTTGTTACCAATATTTTTGTTACAAGAGGTGCATTTTCTTGTAGTGGACACAATATTACATGTTATTTTTTTTTCAAGGGGGATTCATTTCAATTACCTCCTTCGTTTCAAATTAATTGACATATTTAATTTTTAAATTCAGTTTTTTTATTTTTTATTTTTGTCATTTTCTAATATTTAAATTGGAAAACTTAAGGGTCCATATTATTAGCATTTTTGACATTTTTTAATAAAAATGTGATTAATTATGAATATTTTAATTTTTGTAACTAAAAACAAGGACATTAATTTGAAACAGAGTGAGTAATAAGTGGCAGTTTAAATTTAGTGAAAATTTAATTTTGAGTTTGTTATATTTTCCGGCAAAATTGCAGAACATCCTAAATGAATCAGTGATTTAATTATGAGATGAAAATTGTCACATGGTTGCTTACGTGTTATGACGTGGTAAACTTTAACATGAAGAATTGTACAATATTGCATAATTCGTCTCAAACTAATTATAAGTTCATTTTTATTAAATTAAAAATTTAATATTGGGACAAAATTCATGCAAAATCGTAAATTACGGGACGAAATTCGGCGAGTTGATATAGTTTGGAACGAAAAATCAAAACTAGTAATTAGTTTGGGACAATATTCCGAAAAAATATTAAATTATGGGACTAAATTTGATAATGTGATGTAATTCGGGACGAAAATCTAAAATTACTAATTAATTTGGGACGTTTTTGCCATTTTGTATATTAATTTTATTTACTCTCAGGATCCAGCCTCCATCTACTGTGAATTACTGTGATTGGGTGAAGTGAATTTCTTATAGAAACTGTCCAGCAAAAAGGTAAAAACGGCAAAAACGGCAAAAACATCATAATCGATGCTCACCGTCCTCCTCGAGAAAGTAGAAAACTCCAAATGAACCGGACAAGTTCATTTTAAAGCAACCCAAAACTAGGCCCTGAAGAAAGAAAGTTGATTTGAATCGACAAATTTGTCCATTACTCCCCCGCCAACACATCAACCGGAAAGTCAAAATTCATGGAAACCCAAAATACTCTTACCCAAAAACCACCACCACCACCACCACAACCACCTGAATCCGACTCCCCAGTTGAAGTTACAGATTCCCACATCTCACTCTCACCGCCTCCGGGAAACTCACCGGCGCTTTCATCTGTTTCGTCACCTGAAGTAGATACAATTCCCCACCCCATTCCACCTCACTCAGACCACATATCACTCTCCCCGCCGCCGGTAAATTCATCTATTTCCTCTCCTACTCTCTCCCCATTAAAATTTTTTACAGTTCCCCACCCCAACCCACCTCAATCCGACCACATCACACTCTCGCCCCAATTGCGTAATTCACCGGCGCGTTCATCTGTTTCCTCCGACCGAACCACTATTACTCATGGATCCTCCCCGGAAAACGAGATTTGTAATTCTTCCACGGAAAAGCAGCAGGTAATTACGCCTTTGCCCCTGGTTGTGAATTGGGCTGTGCCGGAGGAGCCCGTGGAGGTGGTGAACAAGGCAGATACCGGCGGGGGAGCGGGGGAGGGCGGTGGTGGAAATGGGCGGCGGAGGGTTAAGCCTTCCCTTTCGATTTTGAGAAGAGCTCAGAGAGAGAGAATGGTGAAGAAAGCTGCTCTGGGGTCTAGGGTTTTCGGCTTTTTGTTTTGCTTGGTTTCTTTTGCAGTTATGGCGGCTGATAGAAATCAAGGATGGGCTCTAGATTCATTTCAACGTTACAAAGAGTTCATGTAAGAATTATTATGCTGCTTTTGGATTTGTAGTATAATTGGAATGGATGTAATTTTATTGAGATTTAGTCATTTTGAATATGAACTGGGATTTTACAGGTATTGTATGTCAGTGAATGCAATTGGATTCATATACTCCGGAGCTCAGGCGCTCGATCTATCGTACAATTTTGCCACCGGAAAGTACGTTCAACAACGATTGCGTCATTGCTTTGATTTCGCCATTGATCAGGCAAGTTTTTATTGTTATCGATGTGCAAATGAGTGAGTATTCTTTATGTTGTCAATTTATGGAGAAATACTATTTTGGTTGAGTCTTACTTTGTCTTTGCATCTCTTAAGGAACTTGAAAATGGAATTTAATAACAAGAGACCAGATGTTAATGATTTGATGTTCCTCTGTCGTTTTTCTTGGCTTCATATAATCATTAAAAACAGCCATCTATAAGTTCTAAAATATATCAGCTATAGCAAATTGGATCCATAGGTTTTTTTTATCTGAATGATAATCACAATATTCCTTTCATAAACGATGGAGCATTGATAAAATCACATATATGAACGGCCGGCAGAAATGCATTTTGGTCTGTTAACTTATACTAGGATGCGATTTTAGAACAACTCTTTACTCCAACGAGTAATTTCAGTCTTTTATCTTGCAATTTTACGTCATTTGCTCACAATTTTGGTCCATTGCTGCGATTGTGGTCAAATGTCCTAAAATTGTAAACACTTAAAAAAAAAAACTGGCGTTGCTCGTCGGATTAAAAAGTGTCTTAGAATTGCGTCTTGGTAAGTTAAAAGACTAAGAATGCATTTTGCCCATTTAGGGCCTTATTTACTATCACCACTAGATACTCAAGTGCATCCTGAGTTTGGCTTTATGATCCTTCTTTTGTAAAGGAATTTATCTTTTCCTCAGCTAAAAAGTCATTCTTCTAGTTCTTTGGGCCTCGTCTAGGTGATGTTCCATGGACTAATAACAGTATAAGGGAATTGCTTGAAGGGACCATCTGTTTCTAGGACTACTTTTCTCCCACATTCTTTCCTTTTCATCCCACTAGCCGCTTACTTTTGACAGTTTGTAATCCATGAGCATTTAGATTTTGAAGAATATTTGAAAAATTGCTAGCACTAGTGGTTTAAAACAAAGAGTAAAAGGAGGGAATTTCTTTACTTGAGAAAGGTGAAATGATAAAGTGAACAAAATAGAATCTATTCACTCACCGGCCATATGTGTAGTCTACTTTCATCGGTTTTTCACTTCTAATCCATGTAATCCCAATTCCTTTGTTCAATTTGTGCTCTATTTTTTTTATTAGCTTTTTTGTTATTTGATTGTGGGAAAATGCTTTCTTATTACTGGTGGCTTGAAATGATGTCATTTTTTTTTAATATGGAGTAACATATAAGTTCTCGAACTCTTGAAATCTTCATCAAAGTTGTATACTCAATTCGTTAGAAACTCCAAAGGGGATTATGCAAATCTGATTATTTTGAAATGCATTAGAAATCCCTATAAAACACAATCATTCAAGTACTTCATTTCAATTAGTGTATGTAGCATGCGATTCCATGTCATTTTATTTGATTAAGAGAGTTTCCACATCATTTGCATCCCCCCTTTTTTGGATTGAGAAAAGATTTAATTTGGGAATGCAAATGGGCAGTTATTGGTTTACATCCCCTCCCCCTCCTCAAGATATGTAAATAAAGGACCCACAAAATAAAAAATGTAAAATTCACCCTCATTTACATTAGTTATTTGGCTGGGAAAAAAATTAACTGGAGATGCAAACAAACAGTTTATTGGTTTACATCCCAAAATCTGCAAACTCCCTTTAGAGTTGCCCTTGGCACTCCAAACTTGAAAATTTGTACAAAACAATCCGTAAAAAAAAAAAAAAAAAAAATCTATAAGTCGAAAAGCACCTAATCCAAGATTATTACACAAAAAAGGGTATACAAAAACTAGTGGAGAAATATATCAAAAAATTTAACATCATATAGCTTGTATGATCTTTGCTTGTTTGATTTCGCCTAAAATAAGTAAGAAATTACTATAATCATCATGAATGTTGTTTGTTGTGGCAGGTGATTGCTTATCTTTTGATATCGGCCTCGTCATCAGCAGCCACTCGGATTGATGACTGGCAATCTAATTGGGGAAAGGACAAGTTTCCAGACATGGCAACCGCTTCCGTGTCTATGTCATTTCTCGCATTTGTAGCCGTAGCCTTTAATTCTCTCATATCTGGTTATGCTCTTTTCACATCTAATGCTCTATAGTTTTAACTTCAATATATAAAATTCATTTGCAATCAATTTGACTGCAGCAGAGGAGAAGTTGCCCTAGACTCCTAGGTAAGATTTAAAATAAATTTCACATGTATTTTGATAAGTATATAATATAATATTAGTCTTGATGATTAGTACAGGTGTTTGTGGGAATTGTTGCCAATAATTAGTTTTGGTATACCCTATTGGTGATAAGATAAGTGTATTTGAATTTAATTGTGAATGATCACTTTTCTTGGATCTATTTTCGCCTACACTGTATTGTAAGAAAGTTATATATGTAAAAATTTAATAATCTTTGTGGAAGGTGATTAGTTAAACAAATAGCTTTGATAAGACAATTTATTTGGAGTTATTTTGGTACTGACGTTTTATGTTCCCATAATCCCATCCCACATGATTTGTGATAAGAGAAAACTTCACGATAAGATAGCTGAATAACGTGGATTTGATGCTCGAAGTGACGTAAAATGCATGAAACTTTCATATGATATTAAAAACCACCACAAAGTTACCATGTCTTAAAGTTTATTGAGCCAAAACTCCTATTAATATTGACTCTACACAAAATTCATGTTCCGTCCAATTCCGGTAATTTTTGGACCAACTTGTGCGACACTCATGCTCACTAAGACTTAATTTTTAATCTTTTTAATTACTTACAATGCTCAAAACTCCAATGTGTTGTGTTTGATTGCAAGTCTAAAATGACTTGAGTTAAAATATTCATGATTTCATTTTCATTATTCTATGATCACATTATAACGTGAAGAATCTGGGAAAAATAGTGATATAATTTGATATGGTATAATAAATACTTAATTTCGAATAAGTAAATGCATTGACAATTGCTATTTTCTATTTTCGAGCTTAGTGTAATGAAGAAATTTTGGATCTGGTTGTCAACGAGATTTAAGTGTAATTTATATTCAACTCCACTTATATCGAGTTGAGTTCAAACAGGGGTTGAATGTTACCTATATTAACATTATTGAGACCATCATATCTTGCTCGATTCAATTGATTTCATATCTAAAATTAAAATATCATCTCATCATATATCAAAATCCACACAAATAACTTCTTCTTAAAATAATTTTTACTTTCGTTGAATAATAATTTTTTCATAATCCACTTAGCTTTTATATTGAAGAATCAAATTTCACCATATTTAATCATTTGCTCAAAGAATTTAACATATCTCAATTAAAAACGGTGGTATCGATTTTCATTTATCACAATTAACTCATATTATGTAGGTGAAAATATGAATAAAAATGAAATCATTATTGAAATATTAATTTATCACAATTAACTCATATTATGTAGGTGAATATGATTCCTATGAAGCACACACTGGAAATGAAAAACACTGCCAACCATATAACACGAAGTAGAAACTATAACTATTGATGATGAATTGTATTGGAGAAATTGCAGCATCAAACCAAGCTTCAGATTACTAGACTGCTCAATTGACGAAGGAAATGGTTTTGGGAATTTAGGGATTAGTTCAAAGTGTTTTTGAACTGATTAAGTCTTTTATTTTGTTTGTATATAGTTGCTAGTTTAAGTTTAACGTTTTTATAATTTATTTTTCTTTTTTCTTTTATTTCCTTTAACCGCCTTTGGCAATGTATATAAGTAGGGGTTCGAACCCTTTTGTAAACAGATTATTCATTATACATTTTCTGGAAATAAACTCTGAATTTTTTTCTTCTCCTTTTCTTCTAATAATTTGCCACATTGTTTACAATTTTTGTACAATGATTTCTTATGAAAAGTTGCAAATTACAAAATGGTATCAGTTGTGATTCTATTCCTTTGATCACGAGTTCTGTTCTCAATTTGACCAAGAGTTCTATTCTCAATTTGTATTTCAAAGATTTTGTTCTTGAATTTTCATTCATCAAGATTCTGTTCTTAATCATTTTTTCTTCCGCACCGATCCTGATTTTCTCTATTCTTGTTCTTCTACCATGTCTACTTCATCTGGGGTCAATACTACCAACACCACCTCTTCCAGCACCACTCACAACCGCCCTCCCATGGAAGATCCGTCAAGCCCATACTTTCTTCATCCCTCGGACGGACCTGGTCTTCTCCTTGTCCAGAATAAACTTACCTGTGATAATTACACAACATGGGCACGATCAATGTCTTTATCTTTGAATGTCAAACATAAAATTGGGTTCATAAATGGTACCCTTACAGATCCTGGTTTTGAAGACCCTGTCCAACATGATGCCTGGTCTAGGAACAACGACATTGTTGTTTCTTGGATTTTGAACTCGGTTTCTGCAGAAATTCACTCCAGTATACTATATACTCATATTGCTCAAGATATTTGGGAAGATTTGCGTACAAGATTTCAAGAGAGCAATGGCCCTCGTGTCTTTCAACTAAGAAGGGAGATTGCCACTCTGGCACAGGATAATCAGCCTGTGAATTCCTATTTTACTAGACTCAAGTCCTTATGGGATGAATTGGTTACATACAGACCTGCCTTGGATAATTGTTCTTCCTGTACCAATGCCAAGAAAGTACATAATCATCATCAAGAAGAGTATGTCATGGCATTCTTGATGGGCCTAAACTATTCTTTTGAAAATTTAAGGGAACGGGTCCTTATTATGGATCCCTTGCCTCCCATTAGCAGGGTCTTTGCCCTGGCAACTCAGGCAGAGAGGCAGAGAATTGTTGGTCAAAAACAGCAGATGGATTTATCCTCATCCATGGCCTTTTCAGCCAGAAACCAATCCTCCAACACTCAAAACTCTCAGCCTACTCGGCCTTGCAATCAATTCAAACAACCCAATCAAAACAATTCCAACAAACCTAATTTTAATCCTTCTTTTAAGAAGAAAGATAAGCCTACATGCACTCATTGCAACATATAGGGTCACACCATAGACAAGTGTTATAAATTACATGGCTACCCTACTGGATATCAACCTAAACCTAAACCTCAATCATCATACCAAAGTAATCCTGTTAATCAACTTTCTGATGATCAGCAACAGAATTACTCAACAAATCAGCAACATAACAACACTGGTTTTGATGTCAATTCTGACATCCAGTCTCATCCAATTACTCCATTGCTCCAGAGTTTTACTCCAGAACAATGTCAACACTTGATGAACTTGTTTTCAACACAACTCAACATACCCTCTCAGTCATCCAATGTTTCTGATTCTGGTCATATCTCTTGTATTACAGGTATCTGTTCTACAACTAACATGCTTGACTTTGTTAATTTTAAAAATAGTTGGATACTTGATTCTGGGGCATCTAAGCATATTTGTAATAATGCTTCTATGTTTATTTCTTTAAAACCTGTCACTAATGCATCTATTATACTCCCTGATAATTCTAGTTTTTCAGTTAACCAAATTGGTGACATTATTTTATCCCCCACTATTATTCTTAAGAATGCATTCTATATTCCTACTTTTAAGTTCAACTTAGTCTCTGTTAGTGAACTATTAAAATATCATACCTTGACCATCACCTTTACACCTAGTTCATTTGTTATCCAGGACAATCAAGGGAAGATGACTGGAAAGGGTAATTTGGTTCATGGTCTCTATATTTTGGAAAAGGATAATAGCAAGCAAACTCTTCATGGTCACTGCCATTCTGTTTCCTCCATTACTTGGCATAAGGCCACCCTTCTTACAAAACTATGAATTGGATCAAAAGTGATTTAGGTTTAGATAGGATTAATTCTGATATTGATAAGCCTTGTTACATTTGTCCTCTAGCCAAACATAAAAGGCTTCCTTTTTCTCATTCTACTTCCAGTTCTAATAAAATTTTTGATTTACTTCATTGTGATGTTTGGGGACCATTTCATATTACATCTACTACTGGTTTTAGGTATTTTGCTACTCTTATAGATGATTTTTCCAGGTTTACATGGGTGTGTTTTCTTCAACATAAATCTGATATGGCAACTGTTTTACCTAACTTCTTTAACATGATTGATTAAAAACCAATTTAATTGTACTGTAAAATTTTTTCGAAGTGATAATGCTCCTGAATTGACTTTTACAAAATTGTTTGAAGATTTAGGGATCCTACATCAATCCTCATGTGTAGAAACTCCACAACAGAATTCTGTTGTGGAGAGAAAACACCAACACTTGCTTAATATTGCTAGGTCTTTGTATTTTGAATCAAAAATCCCTATTACATTATGGACTGAATGCATATCTACAGCTGCCTACCTTATAAACAGAACACCCTCAAAAGTTTTCAATTTTTCTTCTCCCTATCAGAAACTTTTTAATAAAAATTTTGATTATTCTTTTCTTAAAACTTTTGGATGCCTTGCTTTTGCTTCCACTCTAAAACAAGGGAGAACTAAATTTCAACCTAGAGCTAGAATTTGTGTTTTCATAGGATATCCTTTTGGTATAAAGGGATACAAACTTTATGATATTCAAACTCATGAAATTTTTATTTCAAGAGATGTAGTCTTTCATGAGGGAAATTTTCCTTTTCATAATATTGTTTCTAATCATTCTGCTTCTGATTTTTTAAATGATAATATATTTCCTTCTTCTAAATTTGTAGAAGACTTAGATATTTCTTCTTATCCTACTAATCATGAGGACATTTTAGATCAGGATTATATACCTGACACATCTCCTTCTAATAGCTCTTCTTCTATTAATCAAGATATTGTTTCTAATTCTCTTCCTATTAGAAAAAGTACAAGATCATCTAAACCTCCCTCTTACCTCTCTGATTATCATTGTAGTTTTATTAATGACTCTAAAAATACTTACAAAACTAAGTACCCTATCTCCAATGTTATTAAATATAATAGACTTACTTCAACTTACAAGAATTTTATTCTAAACATATCTACTGAAATTGAACCAACTTATTATCATCAATCTGTCATTCATAAAAAGTGGAGGGATGCTATGCAAACTGAAATTAATGCATTACAAGATACTCAAACTTGGGATATAGTTCCTTTACCTCCTGGTAAGAAATGTATTGGATCTAAATGGGTATATAAGATAAAAAGGAACCCTGATGGTTCCGTGGATAGATATAAGGCTAGGTTGGTTGCAAAAGGCTATACCCAACAAGAGGGTATTGATTATAATGAAACTTTTTCCCCAGTGGCTAAATTAGTCACTGTCAAGGTTGTTTTAGCAATAGCTGCTGTTTATAATTGGGAATTATGTCAATTAGACATAAATAATGCCTTTCTATATGGTAGTTTGGATGAGGAAGTCTATATGGACTTGCCCTTGGGTTATGAAAAGCAAGTTGGTTCAACTAAATTGGTTTGCAAGCTCAACAAATCCCTTTATGGACTCAAGCAAGCCTCTAGGCAGTGGAATGTCACCTTCTGTGAGTGTCTTTTTTCTTTTGGATTTGTTCAATCTAAATCTGATTATTCATTGTTCACTAAAGGTAAAGGTAATGATTTTATTGCTTTACTTCTTTATGTTGATGATATTGTTATTTGTGGTCCTAACATGGTTAATATTAATGGTTTAAAAAGTTTTCTTCACACTAAGTTTAAATTGAAAGACATGGGCTCTTTGAAATATTTTCTAGGATTAGAAATTGCCAGGTCAACAAAAGGTATTTGTTTAAACCAGAGGCAATACACTTTACAAATTTTAAGTGATACAGGATATTTGGGGTCCAAGCCTCTACATTTGCCTATGGATCCTAGAGTTAAATTACATTCAGATATTGGTGAACTTTTGGAGGATATTACACAGTACAGAAGACTTATAGGAAGGCTTCTTTACCTAACTATCACCAGGCCTGATATCACTTTTGATGTCCACAAACTCAGCCAGTTTGTATCCAGACCAAGACTGCCTCATTTACAGGCAGTGCATCATATCCTAAGATACTTAAAGTCTACACCAGGTAAGGGTTTATTTTATTCAGCTTCCTCTTCGCTGACAATTAAATCCTTCTCTGATGCAGATTGGGCATCATGTTCAGACTCTAGGAAATCTACTACAAGTTACTGTATTTTCTTAGGAGATTCTCTAGTTTCTTGGAAATCCAAGAAACAAGCTACTGTTTCAAAGTCCTCTGCTGAGGCAGAGTACAGAGCTATGGCTTCTACATCTAGTGAGCTTATTTGGATGCAGCAACTTTTAAGGGATTTACAAATTCAACAGACTTCATCTACCCTATTATTCTGTGACAACCAATCAGCTAGACACATTGCAAATAAGCCTATTTTTCATGAGCGAACCAAACACATAGAAATCGATTGTCATTTCATCAGGGAGCAAATAGCAAGAAAAATAATTAAACTCATGCCTATTTCTACAAATAATCAGATAGCAGATATATTTACTAAAGCTTTATCATTACCTCGCTTCACGGAGCTACTTTCCAAACTGGCTCTTCTCGACATCCATTCGCCAGCTCGAGGGGGGAGTATTGGAGAAATTGCAGCATCAAACCAAGCTTCAGATTACTAGACTGCTCAATTGACGAAGGAAATGGTTTTGGGAATTTAGGGATTAGTTCAAAGTGTTTTTGAACTGATTAAGTCTTTTATTTTGTTTGTATATAGTTGCTAGTTTAAGTTTAACGTTTTTATAATTTATTTTTCTTTTTTCTTTTATTTTCTTTAACCGCCTTTGGCAATGTATATAAGTAGGGGTTCGAACCCTTTTGTAAACAGATTATTCATTATACATTTTCTGGAAATAAACTCTGAATTTTTTTCTTCTCCTTTTCTTCTAATAATTTGCCACATTGTTTACAATTTTTGTACAATGATTTCTTATGAAAAGTTGCAAATTACAAAAAATTGGATTAGAAGATGTTGTAATGAATAGTTTCAGTTTTTTCAGTTCAATGTTTGTACATGTAAATAATACTTGTTTTTTTGCAAGTTAATTCCTTGTGATATGTCTAATGGACAATTTACCTCCATGTAAAATAAAAATAGGTAATTTAACTCCCTGTGAAATGAAATAATGAGCAATTTAATTCCTTGTGATATGTCTAATGGACAATTTACCTCCATGTAAAATAAAAATAGGCAATTTAACTCCCTGTGAAATGAAATAATGAGCAATTTACCTCCTTGTGATATAAAAATGGACAATTACCTCCCTGTGAAATGAAATAATGAACAATTTAACTCCCTATGATATGAATTAATAAGCAATTTAGAGGGAGGCAATGTAGTTTTTTTATAAAAACACAGGGAGGTATTTTGCCCTTTTTTCTTATCACATGGAGTTAAATTACCTATTTAGAATATCACAAGGAGGTATTTTGTCCTTTTATTTATCATAAGAAATTAAATTACCTATTTAAAATAACACAGTGAGTTAATTTACTAATAAAATAGCTATTAGCTAGATGACAGATAGAATATGTTTGTACAGGTTCATAAATCTCATTTGTATCTCATATAGTCGAAAGTTAGGAAAATTCTTGTCCAAGCCTGGTTTGGCCAAACCCATCCAACCACCAAGCAAGTGTATTGCACTTGCTTTGTGATTGGTCACTTTTCTGGAAGTTACATCCAATCCCAAAGCAAGTGTAATACACTTGCCATGTATTTAGTTTGGGTTCGGCCAAACCCGATCTGGATAAGAATATTGTACTTAAATCCACTCAACTATAAAATTTCTTTTTTCCCTTAAAATAAGAATGAAATATTAACTCATGTTATGTTAAACTGGTGGTAAACAATTATATAAATATTTTTTGAAGTAAACCATTAGCACATATATATAAATTTTTATTTATTATCGAATTTAGATATTTAATAAAGCAAATTGACCTAAATCCTTGTTCGCTCCAATTATTTCGAGTTAAAGTTCACATTCAACGAATCATCGATTGGATAATACTTCTAATAAATAGGGTATGATTTGGACCGGATTATGTTAAAATCCATTATATTCACATCCCTAGTTTTGGATATGGATCAATGTATACATTTTGGACTTTCCAGAAACCTTACAGCGTTTGACAGTCTGAACTTCTAAATTTTTATGGGCCAACAATTGGGCTTTTGAATTAACAATGAGGCGTTATGTATCAAAGAAAAAAGAATTAAGAACTGAGGTGGATGAGCCCAATCCCAGACGAGCTTGCTTGTTTTTCGAAAAATAGATATAAATTGACTACAATCCACATATCGCGCGCAAGATCAAAGATCAATCAAAAGCTTTTCTATTTGCTTCTCTAAGTCTAAACCCTCGATTACGAAATTATACTAATTCTGATCCCATCACAATCTGATCGCACAACAAAAATTATTGCAGTAATTCGCAGCTGTGAAGATAACAGAAATCTATGGCACTGAAAAAAGCCCATGGACTTCCATTTGCTGGTATTTTTACAGTATTTTGTGTATATAAATAGAATTAGCTTAGTTGATACTAAATTCGAGTAGACAATCTCGCTTGTTTAAATTATCTACTTTCTCGATAAGAAAAACGAAGGTGAACAGAGCATGGTCCAGATTAGTTTTTCAAATAATGTATAATATGGCTAATTTATATCTTTTAAATTCCTCTAATGTAGGAGTACATTGTCTACAAATACTTATAAGAGTAGTTCTTTTAATTGAATGAACTTGAAGATCTTACTTGAAAATTAAAAGAAGATTAATGTTAGTTACTCGGATATTTAATTAGAATTGGAACTGATCATGTAATAATACTGACCTCTATGTCGGATAGGTATTGAGAAGTTAAATGAAAAAGTGAATGATTATAACTACGGTTACATAGATTGGAAAGATGTGTTTATAAAGTAGGTTCTAGTGAAGCAGTATTGAATCATTTCAAACTAGGTGGATCAAAGCACAACAATTTTGAAATATGCAAATCCTATCTAATTGGTTAGCTTGAAATTAGTTTGTTTTGAGGACATTTCATGAATTCATATGTTAATCTACTTCTTATAGTACATATTAATTTATCAAAGAATTAATCTACAGTTTAGTTTGTAAAGCTCTAGTGCATCAATAAGGAAATCAAGTGAGGACTAATTGTAATACATAATGAAAATATAACCACCTTTCCAATTTATGTAATAAGCTAAATCTATATTATGAGTTCAGCTGCGTGAAGATAATCTGAAAGACCATATTTTTCAGAAGTAGGAGGAGAACTTGGTCTTGCCATTGAATCGCCTAAGGTTCTTTAACACATTTCCCATGTCTCTGAAAAGATTCGAAGTCTTAAAGTTAGAGCTGTTAAATATTATCGACATGGATTTGCAAACTCTAAAGCTTGCGTACAACTTGACTTTGTTGGCCTTCTAGTATTATGCCTAAACAAACTCAAGGGCTCTGAGTTTTTTGGTCACTTCACAGTGCAAATAATATCAAAAGATTCAGAACAACAAATATCACATAATTCTTATTCATGCTCAAGTTTGACAAAATGTGAAACAGTAACATTGATGTTGGTAACTACAAATAAGATGTTATTTCTAAATTATTTATCTCCAGAAAAAATTCTGGGGTAATTGCTCTTAATGAGATAAAACTAATCAAATACATGTACTAATGGAATTCGTGAATCTTACAATACTGCTGATATATCTACTGAGTAAAAATGAATGGAAAAATGCATTTCCAAATTCATAATGCATATTCTATTGGGGACATAAATTTCCATATTTTGATGTCATGCAAATATTGTGGATAATCTAGCTTCAGCTCCAGCATGCCTTAGCCTCCTTGAATAATTTGGAGTTCTTCGTTGTTTTATTAATTAGGAGTCCAAGCACCAGCAATAATAATCAGACCTTGAGATTTCCAGCATCTTTTCTGGAGTCATTCTCTCAAGCTCGCTCTGCCGCCATGATGCAAGATTGTTTCGATTTTGTGGGTCTGAAGCCATAGGATAATCTTCCACCTTATGAACTTGTGATTTCATTCTCATATACAGCCTCATTGTAGCAACAGAGTCATCGTATGGATCTTGTATACCGGTTTGAATGTCATATCTATATGTCCAGAATTCACTATTTAAGAATTAATTCAATATTAAATTACTAAAACACCGTGAAAGATAATTACCCAAGGTATGTTTTTGTTAAATATTTCAGTGAGTTGCTGAGCTTGCTCGTTTTCATCAGTGGAGGATATTTTGCCGTATCCCTGTAAAAATATACTAGATTACTGCTACTGTTGGGGAATTATTACTCTTAAGATAAAATTTGAAAACTATTTCCTTTCTTCTTGAGAATATAAGGGTATTAACAGCTTAATTCTTTATCTGGAAAGCTTTAAAACTGTCGTTGTTTAGCTGAAAGAACTTGCCTTGTCAGTAGTGTTGGGTATTCCACTTCCAAACACTTCAAATCATGATCTAATCCATGGCCTACTAAGATCCTAGCTTTTCCACCTTTAGAACGAATCTGCCATATTGGTTCACCGTTGCATAAGTAGTCTTGAATCTTTCTCTGAACTTGCTTAAGCGGCATTGCATCCCTCAAAAATTCTGGTCGTATACCTGTTGTTTCATACCTGAAAGATTGTTTCAAGAAATATGGATTACTTGGAATCCATTAAATTGCATGATACTATATAGTTTTACCCATAAGTCATTACCTATAGTTTGTAACTTGAAGTTGTGGCTTCACATATGTATGAAATATTATCTTTTCGTACTCGTCAATGAGGCAAACCCTTGCACAAAGATCCAGGGAGCCATCACTGCCACCACCAACCATTTTGCAAGCAAGTGCAACCACTTTTCCTCTACTATTATCGATCCTCAAATCATCTTGAATGCCCAAGTTAGCCATTCGGTATGACAAAGCCTAGATAGATCATTCATGAAAAAATTATATTATTTAGATGTTACACTTAGAGTAGAAAGATAATCCACAAGATTGATAGGCTTTACATTGTTTCCCCGTGAGAATTGACACTTCTCTCGGTGAACCTGAAGTGCATAGCGGCTACTAAGGATAGTTAAGCAAATGTCGCATCCTCGTTCCTTGAATATCTTTTCACATTCTGCCTTTGGTAGAGGTCCTGTTAGAGAAAATCATTATATATTAGAATCTGAATCTTAGTTGGTGTAAGAACATAGTTTATAGGAGATTAATTATACCTATTAGATGCTCCCTCAGAGATTCAAATGAACGACAATGCTTTTGACAAATTCCACATTTAGGTTCATGGTTTGAATGAAAAGATATCCTCATATGTTCAACAAGATGCTCCATTTTATTAAACTGTCTATAGCATGCAGCACACTTGTTCCTGAACAATAATTAAGCAGCATTTTATGAATTTCCATACATCAACTGCATATTTAACTGCGATTCTCATTGCATGAAATAACAAAATATACATTAGTTACTATGTATTGAGACTCGTACCTGCTATCCATGATTTATTGATTGAGGTCCTGACCAAGTAGAGCTTATCTTTCACAACTTGTAATACTTGAGGAAGAAAGTGAAGATGTGAAGGTATTTATATTTGCAGCAGGGACTATTTGCAACCCGATGTTTGAAAGATTCTTCAAGGTCATTACTTACGCAAGTATCTTGGTTTCTTCTTCTCTAAAATTCACCTTCTAGTGCGACCATGCTAATACAAACATTCGTGGTAATCCAAATTCTTTGGGTCCCACAAATCTGAGCTGTTAGAATATTTCATGCTACCATGTCCTGACATCTCCATCCTCTCACACATTTAGAGTTTGGCAGCTTGTGCTCTTATTGTTTACATAAATATGACCGACTGTATTTCACTCACTTCTTATCTTTGATTATGATAAATAGTTAGAAGTCAAGATGTTACTTTGTTTATTATTAGGTGAAATAATTAAGAAGAAATTATCTTAATGGTTCTGCACCAAATAGTTCTTTGTTCAAGAATTTGGCTCATAATATTGACCTGCTATATTTGTTGAGTACGCCAGTTATTTAGTTCGACTGGTTATTAACGACACATCCATGTTTACCTAGCAGTAAATGTAAGACAGATCATAATTATCATGTTGCTCAATCTAACCATATTAAAGCAACCAGTTCCATGTAATTTTACACTATTACAACTGCAATGCATTTGGTCGTTTAAAGCGTTGGATGTGAACTTATGCAGTGTGACTTGCAATATTCTAGGTAAAAGTCTCATTATGCGGCACAAAACCAATTTATGGGCAATGTAATGGTTCAACAAGTGATAAAATAAGTACGTGTGAAGAAGTGTATTACAAGATAACCCTTCAGACAGAGGTTTTAACTTTTATCTATTTCCTTTCGGCAAAAGCAATGGAGGCAGGAGATAAGGTATTCAACAAGCTGATTGCAGGTAATCTTTATCCTTTCTACTTTTCATTTGCCGTTTTTACAGTATCTATTTCTTGAATCGAAGATAAGAGGAATACCCACTGTTAGGAATTTGACTTGGGAAGTATGGGAAGACTAACTTTTGACTGAAGTAGGGCCAGTATATTCAGATACCCTCTGGAAAAGATATCCTTAGAATATGAGGCTTCTGGTCCAGTGCCATTTTAATTTTTTTTTTCTCAAACCAAATCTCTTGCATTGGAGACTTAAAGTCCTAATGAAAGGGCCCCAACTAATTCTTATTTCTTGAAATCTTGATTTTGATTCTTTCTTCTGTTTGATGGCATAAAACTACTCTGCTTAAAAGAATGAAGAGAATATTTTATTTGGTAACTTATATGGTTTATAGCCATGTAGAACTATGTGAGAATCATAACCTAGAATCATCATCACCTAAGCTTAACAGATCTTGAGTTTAGTTTGCACACTTAAAACAAATTTGTTAAAATTAAACAATATCCATCGATTATTTCGGGGAGAATAACTTTAATTATCCTTTGACCGAATATGCTCCAACTGCGAATTGGGCTAGATGAGCGAGTTAAAGTCACGCATAACATGTCCCGATAGGCATTGTTACTAAGTATTGTCCAAAATAGAAGAGGAGCGTACTTGGAAAATAGTGGTTGACAATTATATTTGCACGGGCCTTTATTTAATCATATTTATAGGTCGACTTGCTTGTGAATTAATTAGTAGTATTAAGGATTGTTTGCAAAAGCGTTTAGCTTATGGCTTCTAAAAAGCAATTTATAGATGTTTGGTACACTATTGCTTTACCTAGTGCAACAAGAAGAAGAGAAACCTAAAAACACCCAGAAGCTTAAAGCTTTTAGCTTCTAATGATACTTTTGTAAATACTCATAAGTTAATTCATTTGCAATAACACAAAAATCAATGCAACTTCTACTTTTATACATTATTTTCTATAAGCCAGCTTATCCATAAGCATTTGCAAAGAATTGCAACTTTTCACTATTTTCCAAAATCTCTTTCTCTAGCACTTTTCCAACTGGAAGAAGTTTTTGCAAACAAGTCATAAAGATGACACGTGCAAAAATATGGAAACCTTGTCTGGCTTCAGATCACAAGGTGGCAAGTGAGTGTATTTGTATTTGTATTGAATCATCATGTGAATATCCTAAGATGAAAGGAAAATAAAGGGTCAAAATTTAGGTAAATAAGTGTGTTTACATGAACATTAGTACATGCATCTTCTCTTCTCTATTTTTGTTCCAAAACTTATAAAAGATGATAGAGAAAGAAAAGCATTTGATTCTTCAAACCTCAAAAATGGTCAAAAGGAGATAAGTATGCACGTGTGGCTCGACACCTACGTAATCTGGTATGGGACCTAAAAATTGTTGGAAATTGTTCGTTGTTTATTTTAATCATGGTCTGGATATTCTGTGCATGTTTGGATTTTTTTTATTTGTATCTAGTGATGTATAAAGATGGCATAATGCTAAATACGTGAATGAAAAATGTATTTTCATAGTTATCTGTGTAGACCCGTTGATTACTATATATTTCAACGCTCTTAGTGGAAATTCAATAGGATAACTGTTTTTTTTTTGGAGATAATAAGATATTAGTAAAGCTTAATATTTGAGTTACTGGACGTTGGATCGAGTTAAAAAATAAGTGCGTAGATGTTCAATTATATTTTTTGTCGATATGTTTTATTTCATATATTTGGATCAATGAATTATGATATAAATTATATATTCATGTTTGGAGTGAATATACTTGTTGGGTTATCGAATAACAGTTTTAGAATAATAACTAATCACATGATAATCGTAATATACGTATTTTGTATTTGGATAAGTTTCTTGTGCGAGTAGAATTTTCCGTGCAAGGGGGGGTTCCTGCAGAAAAGGATTGGAGTGACATAGATATTATAAGGAAATCATTGTGCTCAAATCTTTTGACCATGTTGCTTTTGGTACAATATCCGCTACAGCCACAATTGAAGTCAAACTTAACAGAGAAGATGCTCTCATGACAACGATCAAAGTTATAACATTTGTTTTCTAACCAAATTACAGTTTCATGTTATTAATACTCTTTTTTTTGTTTCATGTTATCACTAATTAAGGTACTAAAATAATCAACTCCTAGAATTCAGAAAATAACTAAAATATCCTTTACACATAGTTTCTATGTAATACTAAAGATGTTTCCATCAAAACAAAAGAAATTATTTAGTGCAACTGATGCATCACGTCATCAAGTATACGTGGTGCAACCTATCAATGCACTTGGGACATGTGGAGTGATAATCCACATCACCCCATATTCTGACCATGTTCTCAGAAAATAGGGTTTTATAAAATTGTGTTCATATTGCCAGAACATGGGTGATGTGAATTACTACTCCATATGTCCCAAGTGTATTGGTGGATTGCACCACGTGTACTTGATGACGTGGTGCAGTGGTTACACTCAAGGGTTAGTTTAGAGCTGGTTCAACAGATAAGAATTAAATTGTTTGGCTTCTAATATCTAGATTTAAATACGTCTACCAACGGTTCCGTTTAGTGGGTGATTTGTGAATGTAATACTCCATAAAACAGTCATGTGGAAGTATATTGAAAATTGAAGGTCTGACGCCTTTCAGATATTTTCTGATGATCTCATAAAAGCCAAAAAAAATATTTTTTACTTTTAAAAATAAACTTATTGGGTCGGTTTGTTTGACATTTGGAGAGTAGTTTGTGAAAATGATGGAGTTTTGTGAAATAATTTTGATTTGAGTAATGTTGTTTGTTTAAATTTGGGATAATGGTTTTAGAAATAAGATGGGTGTAATTTTCTTTTAAGAGTTTAGGTTGTAGGTTTAAGATGTGTAAGATTTTATGTCAAATTATGTGGGATAAATTGTGTAATATAAATATATTATTTTATGTCAAATCAAAGTAGAGTTTGTATAAGTTTTTTTTAAGATAAGAAAATTGTTATTTGTTTGACTTTTAGGAGAGTAGTTTGAAAAAATTAAGATATGATAAATTCTTTTGAGAAAGTAAAAATGGTGTTTGTCGTGATTTTTTCAAACATGAATTTTTTTTGGGAGATGTCAAACAACAAACCCTACTTATTTAAAAAAATATTTATTATTATAAACATATTAACTTAAGTGACACCAACAGGTGATTGATTTAGTGGAATGGACTAGTTACTACAAAGTTGCGGACTTAGGTTTGAATCTCTGTTGGGACTTGGAAGAGGTACGCACTTAATATGCCAAATCCGGCTCGAAAAGAATAAAACCCTCGGGAAAAAAAAAAAAAAAAGAATAACTTAAATAACACGGGTGGTTGGCTCATAAGTTATATCGGCCTCCCGGCCCATAATTGCCCCATTTATTTTTTTTTTAATCGAAAGTTCAAACATACTCCTTTATTATTTTGGCCCTTTTGATTATAAGTCAAGGCCCAGTTTAGAAGTTTCACCAACCCAAATAATACGAGCCCAGGGACCCAGCCACCTAGCAGGAGGTTGCACCCTCAGAATATACTGTTGGTTATTATATAACTATAAATAATACTACTCCAAGTTGAAGCTATTTGGTAGCAAAAATTAATTATAGTATTATTAATTCTAAGTTACTAAAGAAAGTAATAATAAAAACTAGTGCAAGACTTGCTAATTTGCTCCTACATAAAACTGGTTATGGTTTGATTGTAAAAGTAGTTGTTCAATGTTGACTCTTTGAGATTAACAAATTAGTTTCATGAAATTCTGTTTTCCTTTTCCTCTGGTTTTTGTAAAAAAAAATTCCCTGAACTTTTGTTCCTGGAGTTTGATATATACCTTTATAGTTGTTTTCATGAGTTTATTGCTTTTCGCCTCTAAAATTGAATGTCTCTTTAAGTCTTGTTGATTGCTTAAGTAAATTATTTATAAAATTTAGTTAAGTTCAGTTTATACAAAGACTCAAAATAAAATTTCATATTTAGTTATATAAAGACTCAAAATCTCTTTAAATTAAATTGACCTTATAATACTAGAAACCTTTCCATTCTATGATAGAAGCAATCTCATTGCCGGTAGTGATGGAACTATTAAGGGACTATGGTTCCCCTTAGAAATAGAAAAAGAAAACGAGGTTTGTACTATGTATTTAATTTTGCTTTTTTTTTTCCTGCTCCAATAATAGTTCTTTAGAAGTATAGGATTCTATTTTATTTCATTTCAGCACATTTTTTCTTTTTTTCTTGTTATAAGGATATTTAGTAAGAACAAAGCAGTTAAAAGAAACAACGTCTATAAGCTTCATCAAAGCTAGCTAAAACTCTTGTTAGATATGTGGAAAATATTTTTGAACTAAAGTTAAATATGTGAATGCCCACAAATCATATTTCTGATTGTGTCATTGTACATTCGATTTTTCTAGAAAATTTCCAAACAAAAAGAAAAAAGAAGTAGATCTATTGCCAATCTTTATCTTCTTTTTGTCACTTCTTGAATGGTCCCCAAGTAGTACTATACAAAAGAAGCTGTACCTCACAGCTTGTTTTTGGGTCCGCCACCCAATCATTGTCCACAGAACCAGTTCCTCTAACAGTTAAAATTGCATCATGGGGATAATCAACTGCGCCGCGCTGCTTTTACATATATTCCATGAACCACCACCACTGAGTGCCACGTTCATACTATTTTATGTGCTTTACACGTGGCGGAAAATAAGTGGGTGGATAGCCGGTTTCAGCTGCTACAACCTTCACCAAGTGTTCGAGTCTTATTCTCGTTGAGACCATTATTGGTAAAATCTAAGCAGTTTTTGGATTGCACAAGACACTCAACAATCAACATCAATGGATTTTTTTTTTTTTCTTTTTAAGAAACTTGCAGTAAAAATTTCATCTTTATACAATAACTCCCAAATCATTTGAGAAGTATAAACCACACTAAACAAGTTAAATTCACCTAATTATATTCAAAAGTATGTCTAAAAAAACAAAAATAAATATTCAAAAGTAAAAAATATAGGAGTATATATTATGGTTAAAGTATACATTTTGGTTTATCCTTTTCTTTTTGGATTTTCTTTTACTATATGTGAAAATATACTTTGATGTCAACTTATACTAAGGATAATTAAGATGTTGATTAAAGATAAAGATGTTGATAAATAGTATAAAAGTTGTGAAATAATATTGGTGAGATCTAGGATAGAAATAAATTTGTACGATCGGTAATTTCTTTGAAATGACAATCCATTCTACTATAAGAGTAGCACACACTCGTTTGTAAAATTTAATTTAAATTAAAAAAAAGTGGATCATATATAATTAATAAAGCATCATAAAGGCAATTATATATATGTTGCATGCATTTGACTGTGGAAATTAATTTAGAAATATATAGTAACATACAAACTACTCGAGCCGAATAGCATTAGATTCACTAACATGTGAATGAAACTGATATTCATTTATTTTATTAATATAATATAGATACGAAATACGATAAATTCGGTAATGGTCAAGAACTGCATGAATTATATTGGTCCCCTTTTTTCATTAATAAGGATAAATAAAAAAATACTAGGAACAAAAGAAAAGACAAGAAGAAGCCATAAAAGAAAATGTGAATTTTTTCAGCGGTTGCAAAACGGTGGCATTGGCGGAAGATGATAAGTCCCCTTCTCCCCTTCAACATTATTCCAATTTCTTCTGCCTTCCCAGTCCACCTGTACATGCACAATCACATTCAAACATGTAATTAAATAAATTTACATTAAGCTTCTATTCTGAATTTTCAATTTTTAATCTTCATATAATTTATCTTCTGATCTAACATATTTGATTCTTGATTATCCAATTTTGACCCTACTCTGTTCTTCACACACCCCCCCAAACCCACATTTATATTCATTTTCTTTCCCCTTCAATCTGTATATATAATATATAGATACATGTGTTGAAGAAAAATAAAGGGTGGAGGTCCAAATATCGTATTAGCAACAAATTATTGAAGGATTACCAAGGTATGATTATGTTTTTTTTTTTCTCATCTTCTTACCATACGTGTGTTTTATTATAATATCCTAAATTTTGAGGTATTTATATCTTTTTTTTTTTGGGATCTTAGGAAAATTTGTTCTTTTCTTGCTGTATTTTTATTTTATTTTAATAAACATAAATGGTATTTTTGGAGATTTAAATTGTTTGTTTGTCTATACATATATAGGTATGTTAATTGTTAAGTTCTTTATGTTCTGGTATATCACTATATTGTGAAAAACTGTAAAATGTTAGATGACAAATTAACTCATCGTGACAGAAATGTTTATAATAAACCAGTCCCTTTTGTTTGTATTTTATCCTTAATTTATTAAAAGTTGATTCAAGTTCTCTAATAAAATGTTGTTAATGTAGTCAAAATTTCGTTACATGAATAATTGCAAGAAAATCTCAGTAATATTTTGTTCTTAATCAGTGTTTCCATGCCCAAGTACATCATGACCGGATCGAATGGCCACAATTTGACCAAGGAATCGGAGGGATATTATCTTCCGAACAAAGAAAATTTCACCGAGCTGAGGTCCCCAAGAAGTCCATTAAGTACACAAAGTCTATCCTTGAGCACACTGACTCTCGATAGTGATTCGCTCGATCTAGCCATCAATAGAGTAGCCAACACCTCAATCGAGCAACTTTATCACAATGTGTGTGAGATGCAAAGTTCTGATCAATCGCCATCGAGGCTTAGTTTCTTATCCTACAGTGAAGAATCAAGAATCGATTCTGAATTAAGGTTCCTTGCTGTAGGAGATTATGGTGCGGTTAAAGAGGAAACTGAAGGAAACAACACTCAAAAGACTAGGTTAAGAAGCAAAAGCTTCTCATGTAAACCTCCAAATGGGAAGCAAAGTGTGAAGAATTTGAGGGCATTTACGTCCATGAAAAATGAGAGGAGTCCTCATTTTATCGGGAAAATCGAGGGTCACGGTAAAAGTAAAGGGTACCTAGGACCGTATTTACTCAAACAAGTTAGGGACATGATGTCATCTGGCGATAGTAATTCACAAAAGGCTCTTGAATTGGCTATTCGAGCCATGAAATCGTTCGAGGTTTCCTTAACTCACAAGCCTAATCTAGATTTTGTTATGTGTTTACACGTTGTAGCCTCATTATACTGCAGAGTTGGCATGTACAACGAGGCAATTCCGATTCTTGAAAGATCAATCAATATTCCGGTTGTTGATTTAGGCAAGAATCATGCACTTGCTAAATTTTCCGGGTGTATGCAATTGGGAGACACGTATGCGATGCTTGGGCAAATAGAGAATTCTATACGGTTTTACAAAACCGCTTTAGAGATTCAACGGCAAGTACTAGGAGAAAAAGACCCTCGACTCCGTGAAACTTGTCGTTATTTAGCCGAAGCCCATGTTCAAGCTATGCAATACGATGCAGCTGAACAACTTTGTTTAATGGCTCTTGATATACACAAAGAGAATGGCTCTTTAGCTTCTTTAGAGGAAGCATCCGATAGGAGATTGCTTGGGCTTATTTGTGATTCGAAAGGAGATTACGAAAGTGCACTCGAGCATTATACTCTTGCAAGAATGGTCATGGCTTCGAAGGGACTAAACTCGGATGTTGCTTCTATAGATTGTAATATAGGAGACGCGTATCTAGCTTTGGCACGATATGACGAGGCCATTTTTGCTTATCAAAATGCTTTAAATAAGTTTAATTCGAATAAAGAGGAGAATCATTCAAAAGTTGCTTCGATTTTTGTTCGTTTGGGTGATTTATACAACAAGATAGGTAAATTCGGTGAAGCTAAATCGTTTTTGGAAAACGCTCTTCGTATTTATGCTAAGCCAGTGCCCGGAAGTCTTTCGGAAGAGATTGCTAGTGGTTTAGTTGATATTTCCACGATTTTTGAGTCTATGGATGAACAAGAAAAGGCGTTAGAGTTACTTAAAAAGGCCATAGAAGTATACGGTAATGCACCTGGTCATACAAGTACTATTGCAGGAATTGAAGCTCAAATTGGGGCTTTGTATTATATTTTGGGAATTTATTATGAGTCTTATGAATACTTGAAGAACGCCATTGAGAAATTTCGAGCATTAGGTGAAAAGAAATCTGCACATTTTGGTATTGCTTTGAATCAAATGGGACTTGCTTGTGTTCAACTTTGTTTGATAAATGAGGCTGCTAGTTTGTTTGAGGAAGCTAGGAGTGTTTTAGAGACGGAATGTGGTCCGTTTCACGCCCATACCTTAGGCGTTTACAGCAATCTTTCCGGCACGTATGATGCAATGGGAAGGTAACAAATTATGATACTTCAGTATTCATCGATATATATTATGCTTTTTTAGCTTTGATCTTGTTAAATTGATGTAGAAAGGAAGTATAAATAGACAGAATAACATTTTTTTTTGTTTGGTTGTAAACTGAATCTGTGCAGGACTGCTGATGCAATTGAAATATTGGAATATGTTGTGAAGATGAGAGAAGAGAAGCTTGGAACCGCGAATTCTGATGTGGAAGATGAGAAATGTAGATTGGCTGAGTTATTGAAAGAAGCTGGAATTGTTAGGAATAAAAAATCAAGATCATTGGGAACATTACTTGGCAATAATTCTTACTACATTAGAGATCAAGACAAGATCGAGGTACAATGAAAATACTTAACCAGATGTTCCCTTTCTTTTTGTTGGTTCTTTGATAAATGTAGAAGTTTTCATAAACATGTTTTAGTTGGTTTGTTTGCGTTGGCTTGCAATATTCAGTGTGTAAATCTGAGTCAGAAATGTAAATGTTATTAGTCTCCTATATATATACTACTAGTTCATTCTATTGGCTTAGGTAACAAATAACAATAATTACTCGGCCTTGTGGCGGAAGAGATGTCTAACGTGGGGTTTGCATGCACAACGTTTGGGCTGATTTGTTTTTTAAATATTTGAGTTGCACCGTTTCTATCGCATTTAGCCTAGTAGCACATCTGCACAAGCTTATATATGTTAGAATTTGAATACTTTCATGTCAATTATTGAAAACTAAGTAATTGAGTAGAGAAAGTTTGAATTCATATATTAAAAGACAATGTTGTGTGCGGAAACACAAAAAATGTATACAAAGGAACAACAATAGTTATTGTGGTAAGATGAAGTATTAAAGAATTTGAAATGTTGTGGGGGCTAATTTATCAATCAAGAATTAGATGTTCAAATTGTTGACTTGTGAACTTGCCCGCATGTTATTTTCTGAGATATGTAGCTTTCATGATGATATTGAACCCTTTCCAGTTCAAGTTTGCATTAAATGTCGTTAATCTCAAAACGACACGATGTTTGGCATAAAAAGATTCAAGGTTGGAATGGGAAATGATTTAGTAACTCTTTAATTTGAGGTTATTAGCCAAAGCATGAGCCACTGAATTGTTTTCTCTAGTACTATTAAAATATCTAAAGAAATTAAAATTATGAATTAAACAAGGCCTCCTATCATCATAAATAGATCCTAGGTAGCTTGAGGAAGTGGAAGAGTTTTCAATGCCCTCCAATACCGATTAACCTTCTAGAAATAAGATGGGCAATTCCAAATTCGATGGATCTAATTAACCACAACCAACGTTTTCACCGCTTCGGGTGAGGAAGATCAAGAAGTTGGGTCGTCCATGCCAAACAGTCCTATGAGTACCAATAAGAAAAAGTTGAAACGGGAGATGGCACGCTAATTAAGGAAAGTGAACTTATTAGAATATAGAATACATGAAACATGGGTGATACGATACTTGCCTAGATCAGGTCTTTCATAGACCATGAATAAAATTAGTGTATCCACCAAATATATTTGCAAGATTTTGTGTATGGTCTATAAAAGACCGGGTCTATGTAAGAATTTTCCCATCGTCTCAAATAAAAGAAAACATGAGACATTTGAAATTTAATTTCAACTAACTTTATAATTTTATGAAATTCAAGATGTGCGATTCAGATTGGATTAGATATTCAAACTCTAATTCAATTCAGTTGAATTTTAGAACCCTTTTTATCCAATAAAATCATCAAAAAAAATCCTACAAAAAGTTTGCTACACGTCATATAACCATTCATCCTAGTTTGCGTTTCCAAAACTTTTTTCTTTTTTCATAATAATCGAGTTCAAATTATCCTTAATTAAATGTTTACCAGATTTAGTTGGAAAAATAATAATATTAATAGTATTGACTGTATTGTTTATGTTGTTAGATGAACTTTTCCAAAACCCAAACTCCTGCCCTGTCAAACCTAACCCTAAACGTTCTCCACAAAAAAAAAAAAAAAAAGGGTTTAATGCCCAAATTTGGGCCCATTTCAGACTGGAGCAATTGCACTCAAGAAACAGAAGAGAAGTAAATACAGAGTGGGCCGAGCTGCGCCCACAAATGACAAGTCACGGGCTTCTGCTTTCTTCCTTCTGACGCCACGTAATTGGGCAGCACTCCAATTTCTGTAGAAGCGGTCATGGCGATTGGAGAAATTTTCGCTTCGATATTAACAAACCCCCGCCTTTTCTCACCACACTTGCTTCCTCTCATTCATTTCGCAATGTCTTAGTTTCTAAATTTTTAGTTAATTCTACGAAAAAATAATTCAGTGAACCGATTATGGGGAACTGGTGGTCCGCCATAGAACCGCCGCCGCCACCGCCGATGGTGCTGGTGCCGCCGCTCTTCGACTTCCCTCCTCTCGCCGCCCGTACTAGGTCCAAACAAATTTTCATGATTATTACTGTTTTCAATAAGAAATATGAATAGCTGGTTAGAGTTGAGTGTATTTAATGAAAATGCAGAATGTTGGAATCGTCGTACAACTTGTTGTTTGGGAAGCTGGCTTTGAGATGTCTCTTCGAGGACTATTTTGAAGAAGCAGGGCATTTCAGCACAAGAATTATGCTTAAGCCGATTGATGATCCGCATGTTGATTTGATTGCCACTGTATCCTTTTACATAATTCATTATTCATATGAGTTAATATACTGCAATGGACTTATAGATCACTACGAAAGGCTGTTTTAATTCAATAATTCATGACAATTATAAATTAGCATCCGGAGACATGCAAAGATAAAAAGTTTGTTAGAACTAAGTAAGTCATAATCCCTCGCAGTTTTTCTGTGTCTCGAAGTGATTAAATGGTAAACAAATTACAGAAATATTAACTACCTAGCTTGAAGTTGATAGATTTAAGCGTTCCTTAGCCTGTTTAGGTTTCTGGCCCACTTGATCACAAGCCTGAGGAGAAAATCGTTGGAAATGCACAGTTTCGCTGGCAAAGGTATTGAAATGCTTTTTACATGTTCGTATCCGCTGTGCATTTAGTTCTTTTTATCAAATTCGAATAGTGATCTGTTGTTTCTTTCTAGTGATGTTGATGATCCTCACACATTCGTGGATCTTTTTGTATCAAACACTGAACCGTAAGAACCGATTCTTGTATGTTGCATTCATTGTCTGTAGCCATTTTAAAATACATATTGCTTCTAAATGTTTTCTGTGGATCTCACCTAGGATTTTACTGATGCGATCTTGTGCATACTACCCTAAGTATGGGCTAGGAGCATTTGGAATCTTCCCACTTCTTTTGAAGCAAAGGTTACTTCATTGTTTAATTTTACTCAAATCATGATACAACCAATACACTCGATGTATTCTTGGCCACTAGCCCTATGTTTATGATCTCTATTCATGCAGAGTATCTTCTGAAGATTATGGTGTCATGGGTTTGAGATATGGCTCTACAAATCTGTCAGTTGGAGCTACAGTTATTCCTTTCTCTTGTATGTCACTGTAGTTAAATTCTCTATTTATGATTGACGTATCTTAAGATAACAAAATTTTCTTCTTAATTTTACAGTAGTAATTATTTAAAATCTCGATTATAGCCCATTCAGACATTCACTGAATTTTCAGTGTACTGGGTATTAGTTTATAGTCATTTAGCTTTGGATCATCTATGCATGCATATCTGTACTCATACGTCTTCATAGTTCATAGGCAACTTGCTTGATGAAGTTTTTTGACTTTATTTCTTTCCTTTACAGCTGGAGATGAACTCCCAAAAAATGCATGGCTTGTAAGCAAGATGGGAAGATTAATTGCTGGAGTGCAATATGAACCAAAATGTGAGTGTTTTCGGCATAAATATTTTTTTCTTTTTCACCAGAATTTTCTTCAAGTATTCCTTTTAATTACGCTGGCCTCTTTCCTTCAAATATTACCTCATCAGACTTCATTCCAAGTGCTTAGTAACATAGTCCGTCTCTGGTTTTGCCAACAGTTCTATTTGAATTAGGCCAAGAAAGATTACAATCCTATTCCGTCATCTTTTGTCAAGTTTTTACTCCTTTCTCATGAATGGCATTTGCTCTGGGATGTTTTCTCTCATGCTTGTTTCAAGATACTAAAATATTTTATTGAATTGGATAGTTATCTGAAATTGGTTAAGCCTTTCTCCTCGTGTTTCAATGTTCTTTGTAGCTTTTGTAGGCATCCGTGTTAGTCTATTTCAGTTTCATATATTTTGCAGGTGCACGGTGTTAGTGTTGTGTTTGGTCCTGTACAGTGTACATTATAATATAAGACATTCAACTTTTATTCCTTAAAAAATATGGAAAAGTATGAGATTATCATAACACAGTTACTCTTGTTCTTCAATATTTTATTGGTAATGGAGATTCAGTAAAAGTCTAAATGATGTTATACAGTTGGAAGCAAAGATAGTTCAAGATACAAAAACTTGGCAAATTGGAGCTGTGCAATTGGTTATGGGTTAGGATCAGGCAGTCCATTGAGTCCATCATTCAATTTTGGACTTGAACTCGCTAAAAATTCACAGGTTAGTATTGTTTCATATCATAGACCCTCAAGAACTCGTTCCACTTTTATTGACAGAAAAATGTGAATATTTAACGTAAGTTCGTACATGTTGGATCTGCAACACAACAATGCTTGATGCTTATTCATCAAAACCTCCCATTCCCAGACTATATGTTTATTGTAAAAGTTTTTGTCTTGCAAACTATATAATTTATTTCTCACTCTGCATCTGACTTGCTACTTAATTTTAACCGTTCTGCAGTTTATTGCTTCTTTTTATCAACATGTGGTAGTCCAAAGACGGGTATCTCTCTGCTCTCTCTCTCTCTCTCTCTCTCTCTCTGCGTGTTTTCCTGTTTATCTCTGAGTTGGTGTGCTTACATGCTTGCTTGTATGTGGCTCTGTTTGCACTCTCACTTGCTTTTATAAGTGTATTTAGGTTTACATCTTCACATACTGTGTAACCATTTGTACATGTTATTTTGGTGATACTATAGTTTGCATTTAGGGATGTGCATCGTCCTAAACAGTGTATGTTAAACAAAAATTTAAGATATAAAGTTGATTAATTTTGGCTGTGTGATCATTTATAAATACATAATCCCTGTGCAGCCTAGTAAAACTGTTTATTCAACACTTGAAAATTATGGTTTACTAGTTTGATTTTTTTTGGGGGGAGATAAAATACTAGTATTCACTATTCAGGCTTCCATTATTTGATAAATGAGAGTTTAATACTGATTTGGCAAATGTAGTTGTTTATCAAATCAATAGATAAATGATAGCAATCCTGGCAGCCTGTATACATCATTTCAAAAAAACCGACGAGCTTTATATTTCAAGCTCCTTGGTAAGTATTGAGTTTTATGTGCAAGAAAATACTGTCACCTTTTAATACAAGTTCTCTTAGAATTACATCCTGTTGAAACTTTGTGGTCTTTTACTTGCAATATGTTAAGAGCCAGGATAGAAACTATTGCTGACAAGTATTGGTTTCTAGGTGAAAAATCCACTTGAGGAAAACGAAATTGTTGGTATCACTAATTACATCGACTTCGGGTTTGAGTTACAAACAAGGTATTTCCATCTTTTAGATGTAAACAGTGGAATTTTTCAATCTTATATAAACCCACTTCTGTGTTCACTTGATACTTTTTCTGAAGGGTGGATGATGCCAAATCGTCAAATAATATTCAAGATTCCACTTTTCAAGTCGCTGCATCATGGCAAGCCAATAAAAACTTCTTGCTTAAGGTCACACTTGATACTAAACAACAGTTACATTAAGTTTGTAGGTATTAATCAAAAACTTTGTTTTTAAGACGTATCAAATGTCATTCCTCAGGGAAAGGTGGGGCCTCTAAGCTCATCAATAGCTTTAGCTTTCAAATCTTGGTGGAAACCTTCTTTCACTTTCAGCATGTCAGGTATAATCATTGTATTTTCCATTTAGTATTATTCGGAGTTCCTTCCTAGGAGCCATATAAATTTCCTTATTATCCAAATTTACTTGGGCTATGTTTGGTTATTGGATATCAGTGAGTAAAAGGAAAATGAAAATGAACTAAAAAAGGAGCTCAAGATTCTATAGTTTGATGCAATAAAAACATTTTCATTAGCATTTTACTCAAGAACCTAACATAGCCTTACGGAGAGGTATATATATTTTAAATGTGCCAATATGACAATATGCTAAATTGTTAATGTATGAGCATCAGCTGTTAGAGATCGCACTAAAAGAGAGACGGCCTTTGGATTTGGTATTCGTGTTGACAATATTAGGGAAGCAAGGTTAGACCAATTCTCTCTCTATTGTAATTCCACTTCCAGTAAATCCAATCGCGAATTATTTATATGAATTTGATGTTATACTGATGTATTGTTTATTGTATGCAGTTATCAAAGGGCAGATCCCAATTTTGTGATGCTGACACCAAACAAGGAGCATTTAGCAGAGGGCATTCACTGGAAAGTTGGAAAAAGACCAGTGCTTCAATCTGATTTAAATTCTGGAAATTTTGATGGCATGCCCAAGGAACTCAGACCCTTGAATAAAATTTTGTAATCATTAGAAAATTCATATCTGATGCATATAGAACTTCTTGTTTAACTCAATAATTATTTCTTTATTTTTCATCCCAAAAAAACTAGCTTTTATTTTTCTTTTCTTTTTTTCTTTTTTTGCCTTTGGACTCTATTTTCATTTTGCATTCACAGAATTATGATATATGAATCATGTGATGTCCTCTGTTAGAATGCATAATTGGAAGTCAATGGTTGATTAGCTTGTGGGGAGAATACTCAACAACCTTAATCTATCAGTTTGGAGTACCTTGTAATTTGATATGGATAAAACTGAGCGGGCTGGACCCATTTTATAAAGATAGGTCGGGTTGAGGTGGTTCATTTCATGTTTTGGCCGGCTTAGCCCGTTGTGGGAGAGGGGTCAGGTTGGTTGAGGTACTTCTTCTCACATGTTTTGGTTTAGTTTAGCAAAGGAAAATTCTTGTCCAAGCCTGGCTTGGCCAAATCCATCCAACCATCAAGCAAGTGTATTGCACTAGCTTTGTGATTGGTCACTCTCTTGGGAGTTACATCCAATCCCAAAACAAGTGTATTTCACTTGCTTTTTAGTTACTTTGGGTTCGGCCAAACCCGGTTTGGATAAGAATTTCCCGTTTAGCAAATATGTTCATTGTTCGAAATATTATTTTGTGTATCTGTTTTACGGATGATGTTGATAAATTATTTTTTAAATTTAAGAATAATTGGTAAAAAGATCTTATCGTCATCAAGTTTTGTCAACAAAAATGGAACTACATTATCATATGTAGTTGCTATACAATTGTATCTTTTGTTGGTGAGACGACCAAATTAAGTATGTTTGTTGAATTGATTGGATTAAAGTTATGAGTCTAAAACGCGTACAAGTGTAGCCCCTCAAAAATTAATTTTTTTAATATTTGATCAAAAACGGGTTCGGGTGGGTCAAGTTGGCCCATAGACTTGGTCAGTTTGCTAACCGGAGTGAATATTTAACAAACGGCCCAAAACTCTAATAGGCCATTTAATGGGGTGAGGTCCACCACAGTTAGTGCACCCGAGATCAGAAGATTTAGACCCATTTCGCCACTGAAAATGTTACATCCACATAAAAAATATAATAATAAAACATAGTAATTATTAGAGAAACACTCCAATTAACCAATAAAAAGCGAAATTGCACTCTACTCTGAGCAGCTATCTGAGTGAGTGAGAATGGCTGCATTAGCTTCCACATTCTTCTCTTCCACTCCCAAAATCTCTCGGTGTTCAAGTTCTAATCCTCTGACCAAATTTTCAGTCGCCAAATCAAATCGCTTGAATTTGATCTCCCCGATCGTCGTTTCATCTATACGCGAGAAATTTGTTCTCAATTCGGAGTTGTGGAATGAAGAGAATTCTTCTTCTTCTTCGCATAATAGATTGAAGAAGCTCGTGGACACGTTTTTTGTGGTTTGTGCTTCGGTCGCGTTATCGGTATCTGTATTCGTGACAGACGTTGATTCGGCATCGGCGTTTGTCGTTACTCCGCAGAGAAAATTGCAGACCGATGAGCTAGCTACAGTTCGTCTTTTTCAGGAGAACACCCCCTCTGTTGTGTACATTACTAATCTCGCTTCAAGGTACTCGTTATTTTGTGTTTCATTTTGATTTTTCCTCATAATTTGTCAGTTAAATTGGTTTAAGAACTGTACAGAAATCAAACCTTCTAGCTTTTGATTGATTTTTTTTATAATTCGTCTACAGTGTGTAACCCGAATACAGTTTGAATAATGTAATTAAATAGCTTAAGGTTGGACTTCTTAGTACTCATTCATTTAAGGCGGAGCTAGTAATAAATTTCCTAATTTAGAAATTGTAATTGATGTCTTATGTTTTTTTTTAGGCAGGATGCGTTTACCTTGGATGTGCTGGAGGTGCCTCAAGGGTCAGGGTCAGGATTTGTATGGGATATTCAGGGCCACGTTGTCACTAATTATCATGTGATTCGGGGTGCATCTGATCTCAAGTACATTCTTTACTCTCGTAGTATCTTGTTATCGTGCATTTGCATATTTCGTACTGCTTTCGGTCTTACCCTGCATGCTGGAGTTCTTTGGTGTTCCTTCTCATTGATTAATATAATTCAGAAGATGTAACACTGAGCTTGATAGTGGTACTGTATTTACTTGGTCCTTCCAAGATTAGATTGAATGTTCCCTCCTTTAGATAAAGTTTTAATTCCATGGCAACTCTAAGTATGATGGTCCCTTTTTAAGTTGCAATTATTAGATGCACTATAGAGCTTTGGTACTCTGAGGAGTTGCAACTTAATTGAATCTAACTTATAGACAACGCTTAGCTACCTGCTATGTTTTGGGGTTAATCTGAATATTTTCTATTCAGGGTAACTCTTGCAGACCAGAGCACATATGATGCAAAAGTTGTTGGGTTTGATCAGGATAAAGATGTTGCTGTTTTAAGTATTGATGCGCCTAAAGACAAGTTGAGACCAATACCAATTGGTGTGTCGGCGGATTTGCTTGTTGGTCAAAAAGTATATGCAATTGGAAATCCTGTAAGTACACGGATTCTGGCTTTTCTTTATTTTATCAGATGATATTTTTTTCTTTTGCAGGCTTAGTTTATGTTTTGTTCTTCTCAATGTTTGGGTCCATATCATATCTTCAAATTTTCATAAATAGACTAGGATAAAAGTTGTCAACAGTCAGTGCCGCCTGAAGTAGGAGATGTTATAGTTTAAATCGTGAGCAATTGGATGATTTTCATTCACATTATATAATATCACTTGACTTAGTTTGACACTGTATTTGTGTTTCAATGTATTTTTATCTACAGTTTGGACTTGACCATACGCTTACAACTGGTGTCATCAGGTATTCTTCCTTAATTGCAAGTTAATATTGTTTGTATAATTGCACTTATTAGTTACAGGTGATTGTCATGCTGAAGACAATTGGTATGTTCAGTGGATAACTTTTCAGTTTGGAAAGAAATAGCAGTTCGAAAGATTTAGAAAGTTCAAATTGTACTCGTAACTGTCACTTCTTTCTTAGTCAAAAACTTTTCTGGAGATTATAGTACCACCTGATCCTGAAGTACTCAAAAAGAGACAATTCATCCATCCCTTGTCTTTGTAGCATTGTGTAGTAAATTGTAAGACATGATTGAGATTTATGCAGTCACTTTCTTGCAACAAAACCATTCTTTGCCTGATTTGTTTGATACTGGATCATCATTGGATAAAGAGGAGCTAGAGTTAGTAAATTTAGCTTGTACACTCTAATTTACTTTTGATTAATGGATCACCAAAGGGTAAAGATGAGTAAGAATGTTGTACCGTGTCTGTATCATCGTACCACAAGGTTATCCATTACAAATTCATGTTTTTTCTTGTAGTGGTCTACGGAGGGAAATCAGTTCAGCTGCAACTGGGCGTCCAATCCAGGATGTCATCCAAACTGATGCTGCAATTAATCCTGGCAATAGTGGAGGGCCACTTCTTGATAGTGCAGGAAACCTTATTGGTATAAACACAGCTATATACTCCCCCTCTGGTGCTTCATCTGGTGTGGGTTTTTCGATTCCAGTTGACACTGTGCGTAACCAACTCTGTAAATATTTAGTTACTGTATTTAAACATTTGATATAATTTTTTGAGCTGATCTTATTACTTCCCTATTTTGCTGCTAATAAATTTATTTAATATAACTGGGAAAGTTTGAAACCTAACGTCTATCTAATGAAAGCTTACAAAATACGAAAAAGTCTAGATTTCATTGGCCATACTCCTAGTCCTCGTTCTCTTAGGAGGATTTATGTGAAGAAATTAAAACCCTTCAAATGCATATTCCAGTCAGGATCTCTTTCAGATTCTCCATTAAATGACCTTCAATTACCATTGTCTTTGCTTGCAAAATGTTTTGCAACATCCAAATCATGTCCAAAAAAATTATGTTCCGCTTCTTCAATGAAGTTTCTTTGGGATTGGTAGGAATATTGGACATCATGTTATTGAGGCATATCCTTGCAATCCCACGTGGCAAAAATCTTCCATACCTAATTCATTCAAGTCTGTCAATTCTTTAGCTGGAGGAAATTTAGGTTGAACTTTAGGTTGGTTATTTTATTAGCTTTCTCACAAATAGTCCTTATTCAACTAGATTTGAGTTGTCACAAATAATTGTTTACTTTCTACTTGTACATAAATTGATAACTGATCATATTATTTCTTTGAAGGCATCTTAATAAAATAATCTCCTGTGGCCAGGTAAGTGGCATTGTCGATCAATTGGTAAAGTTTGGAAAAGTCACAAGACCAATTTTGGGAATCAAATTTGCACCTGATCAATCAGTGGAGCAATTAGGAGTTAGTGGTGTTCTTGTATTGGATGCTCCTCCTAATGGGCCGGCAGGCAAAGCAGTATGTCTATTGTTGCATTCTTCATGTTCTTTTCTTGGCTTAATGCACATATAGCTCCTATATTAATGATTTCAGTATTTATATTACAGCTTAAAAATCGTGATAGCTCCTATATTAATGATTTCAGTATTTAATTAAAAATTAACAGCTTAAAATCGTGTAATGATTATATTGGATGATCCTGCAGGGTCTTCTATCTACCAAACGAGATACCTATGGCCGACTTATATTGGGTGATATAATTACATCTGTCAATGGAAAGAAGGTCTCTAATGGTAGTGATTTGTACAGAATTCTTGACCAATGCAAAGTGGGTGAAAGAGTAAGTGCTTACTTCAATAGCTAAACCGCTTTTTCCCAATAATTACTTCTTATAGAGTAAATTAGGCAAATTTGCATTTTTAGTCTAGTTTTTGCACTCTTGGTTCCATATAATAGTCTTGGTTTGACATTTTTAGTCCCATAGTATCTCTCATATTTGCACTTTGGTCCCAAATTGGATGGAAATGGGGCAATAGGGCCAAGGGCGCAGGGTAATTTTTTTTTTTTAAAAAAAAGACCAAACTTATAGTAATTTTGTAAAATGTGGAACCAAATGTGTTTAGGGTGAAGTTTTGTGGAGCTAAAAATGCATTTTTACTGGAACGTTTTTATGTGTTAAATTTGCAAAAACTCCTTGTGCTATCTGATTGAAATCGAGTTTCATTTGCTGCATAGGTGATTGTTGAAGTACTACGAGGTGATCATATAGAGAAAATCCCAGTAACTCTCGAACCAAAACCTGACGAATCCTAAATTTCAAAATTCTCAAATATTGTAATTGTTATTACACATTCATGGTGGAAAGCTTTATTGTTTCTTTAACTTTTGCTCTAAGTGTATCTGGTACTGTAAATAGTCTAGCATTGGTGTTGTTGTATCATTACGAACTTTCCCATGTATTGTACAGGTATCCTTATGTAGGGAATGCATTTAAAAGTTCACCTATGTATGCAAAGATAGTTTTCGGCCTTGTAGAATTCTTAATTTAGGTTTGTCCAGATAAGAGTGCTCTCTGTTAGCTGGTTTGTCATTTGTGTAAAGATTGAAAATATTGTAAAAGCAGCAATTGTTGTTGTCATAGCCTCATCCAAGGAATTTCTTACATAGACCTGGTTGTTGCGTAGATCGTATGGTTAGAATTCCTAACATATCAGTTGTGGCAAAAACGTGCTTCTAGAATTGATATGGTAATATCTTAACTAAAAGGGCAATACCGCAATATAACAACTTTCTGGCACTTTTGGAAGTCTGTGAAACATCTATCTAATGGTAGGGGTGGGCGTTTGGGTCGGGTATTTTGGGACCCGTCCCGACCCGTTTGGGTATTTCCCGTTTGAGACAAAAAAACGGGTATTTTGACATTCGGGTTCGGGTACCCGAACCCGAAATATATTTTCGGGTAGGGTATTGGGTATTAATTTCACACCCGAACGGGTATTCGGGTACCCGTTCGGGTATTTAAATTTTTTTTTTTTTTACCCAATTAAATAATTGACAACCCAAAATATGTCCAATATTTATTGAATACTTGAATCTTGAAGGCTTGAGACATTTATATTGTTTTGTTTTGAAGTTATTGTGTATAATTAATGTTTGAATTCATTTATTTACAATTTTACGTATATATATGTTGAAAAAAAATTCTTGAAAAAAAAAGTGTGAAATTTCGGGTACCCAATACCCAATACCCGAAATACCCAAAAATTTCGGGTACCCTAACTTCGGGTACCCGCCAAATCGGGTAGGGTTTCGGGTATGAAAATTCACTACCCGCCAAGTCGGGTACCCGACCCGAAATACCCAATACCCGAAATACCCTACCCACGCCCACCCCTATCTAATGGAGTACTTGATTAAAGGTGAAGCATCACGGGGTGAAAATTCTTCATACCACAATTTGTGTACATGTGTCAATTACTTGTTTGTGATACACATCTGTGGTACATAAATTGTGGTACAGAGGATCTTGAGCCAGCATCACAATATAAGTAATGTAAATAATTCTGGGGAAAAGAGTTCATCCAATGATGATGCTTGTTGATCATTACTAAAAAAACATCCAATCATCAATTCGGCATTTTGGCCAAACCTTTACGCTGTCCAGACTCCAGAGTATTAGGACTATTTTAATCCAAAAAAAAAGATTTTTTTTTGGGACTTAGGAGTGCACCCCCAATTAATTTAGGCTGAGACTGATTACCAATTTATTAGTCTTAATATTTACGGTCAGAATAACCAAGTTAGTCGATGTTTGCATCACGTCATCAAGTACACGTGGTGCAGTCCACCAATACACTTGGGACATGTGAAGTGATAATCCATATTATCCCATATTCTGGCCATTTTCCCAAAAAATAGGGTTTAAAAAAATTGTGTTCACATTGCCAGAACATGGGTGATGTGGACTATTACTTTACATGTCCCAAGTGTATTGGTGGGTTGCATCACGTGTAATTAATGACGTAGTGCAGCGATTACACTAAATAATTTCTCGATTGGAAGGGGACTAAAGCCTTTTTGGGTAAATTAAAAATGCAAGACTTATTCTTCATATTTTACAACTTAAGTAATTTTCATTTATTTATGTAAATAAAGATTACATTGAGCTGTTTTTCGTATATTTTTTTGAACTTTTATTGTTCCAAGAATAAACTATAATTAAAAGGGTTTCGTGATTGTATTTTACCTTCACCTTTTCAGGAATGAAAAAATATTGGTTAGATCAAATTATTCACCGGACACTATATATTGGTTTTGGGAGAATGAAATTTGTAATTGAGGCAATGAGACCAAAACATTTTTTATTAGGTTGTGATTTTTCTTATAGTACACTAATTTCGCATTACAAATTACAATCAGACACAAGTAAATGTTAGTTCAGATCATATTTAAATTTTTCTCAGAACTAGAAAAGTGCACGTACGTTGTACGTGTATAATTTTAATTATATGCGTATTTTTCATAAGTTAGAATAAAATTAGCCATTTTTATGTCATAATATATCATACGGCGTATATTTATGACTGATCAATTTATTTTTTATGAAATATATTTTTATTAATAATTATTGGTTTATAAAAAAAATATGGCTTTGCATAGGTGTAATAAAATATAAAATGATGACTGATGTAGTTATTACTTCTTATAAAATTGGTTCTAAAATAAGATTATAAGAACATTATTTATTTTATTCCATCATAGTAGTTTTCATGTCAAGTTTATCCATTTTTCATCGATGACACATGTTTTATCCGTTTATCATAAATTTCCCACGAACTTTCACGATTTCACGAGCATTTTTTCTTACTGGTTTCACCCGTTTTTTCACAAATTTCACCCGAAGTTTCATCTATTCGTGTGTTTTCGCTATTTTATTCTTTTAGAGATTTTTCGCTTTTTTATCGACTATACCATTTTTCGTTGTTTTCCCCTTTTTCCGTCGATCTTTTTTTCAATTTAAACCATTTTCTTCCAATTTCGTCTTATTTTTGTCGGTTAAAGTTTAACTTGTTTTCACTTATCTCACTGATTTAACATGTTATTCACCTGAAGTTTTCATTGATTAAACATGTTTTCGCCGACTTCAAGCTTTTTTGACTGATTTTATCCGTTTCTTTAAAAATTTCACCCAAACTTTCATCGGTTAATATGTTCTCAATGTTTAGATTTTTTTTATCGGTTTTTTTTATTGATTATAATATTTTTCAATGATTTCTCATTTTTTGTTGATTTTTTTTCTTTTTCCAGTTTAAATTATTTTTCTACCGATTTCACCAGTACTTAAACTCTTTTTTTAACCGATTTCACTCCTTTTTACCTATTTTTCATGTTTTTTCACTAATTTCACATGTTATTCACCTAAATTTTTCATTAATTAAATATGTTCTTACCAACTTTACGTTTTTTGACCGACCTTACCCTTTCTTCACTGACTTTACCAAATTTTACTGGATTTCACTAGTTTCATCATTTTTCTAGTTAAACTTTATTTTTCTTTTTCTTAATTTACTTATTTTTATCAGCTTAACTTATATTTTCCTAATTTCACATTTTTTTAATTTATTTCACTTGAATTTTCACCGATTTCAAATTATTTCGCAGACTTTAATCTTTTTTCAATGATTTAACAAATTCTTCATGTATTTCACCCATTTTTCACTGATTTCACCAATTTGTTTCCTATGTTTTGACAAATGTCACCCGAATTTTTATCGATTTCACCTATATTTATCGATATTATTGTCATTTTTTATTATCAATTTCACCTATATTTTCACATATTTCACTAGTGTTCATAAATTTCATCCAGATTGATTTAACATGTTTTCATCAATTACATAAAATTTATTTGTTCGGTTTCACCAATTTTCATTGATTTTCATCATTTTTTTCACTTCATTCACACATTTTTCTCGAAAAGATTTCCATAAAAATAAAAATTTGAAGTAATGTTTCTTATGTCAAATAAAGATCACTTAGTTCACTAAGTTATACACATTTTTTTTCATTCATAGGTAAAATGTGGTTCTACTTTAATAGATTTTATGATATTTAAGAGAACTGAATTTTTTAAGGAGTGACATATTGTACTAAATCTTTAAATGAAACAAATAATATTTTTTACATAACAATATATTTATGATACATTATAATAATTTTAAATATACAAATTTAGCAACTGTTCAAAATAATAGTGTTTTTATTTTTTATTTTTTATGTGCTATAGGAGAACAATAACGAAATTATAAAAGTGATGTAATAGTTGATTTTTTAATAATTGGAGTAAATGTAGGAAATAACTATAATAAGACTTCATGTCTAATTTGAATATACTTTTATTTTCCTTCCGTATTCATGGTGCTTGGTTAGGAGAAAAAGAAGTTAAAAAATTTTCTAAAAATATTCTCCTACCAAAGTTTTGATGATAAAATTTAAGGAAAATTCATGTTTAGTTATATTTTATTTAATATACTTTACAATTTGAATAAGGGCATTTTTGTCTTCACAAAAGAAAAAACTCAAAATATTCATACTTTTAGAGTTAGTAACATTCAGATTATTACAAGACAATTATATATTACTGCCTCTGTTTTTCTTTATTCTTCGCTTTCACAAAAAAAATTATTTACTTTTATTTGTCTGTCGTTTTAAGATTTCAATGTAAAATTAATATTGTTTACCAATTTTATCCTTTTTACTAGTATTAATACTAATTAATACTAAAATTATTTGATTAAAATGATATTCTAGAATTTTTACTAAAAAAATGACTATTTATAATATTACTTAATTCATGTGCAATCCTCTAAATCGACAAAAACAGAGCGAGTACAAGATAATGATGTAGTTGAGTTTAGAAGTGCTAAAATAGATTTTTGCAAAAACAAAACACACAAAATAATGCATCGAAACATTGAATAAGTGCATATAATTAGGTTTGCATTTTCACTTCATCACCGATCCCCATGAGAAACAGCAAAGAAACTACTCCTACTCAAATCTTAATTGTCACTCCATTCATTGCACATGATTCCTTAACCCTACCTTATTTTGCATTAATTATAACTTAATTAGAAATTTAAAAAATTGTACCAATCTATTAACAGACGGTACAACAAAACCTGACTGAGTTCTAGGAATACGTAAAACTTTGACCCAAACCCGCTCAGCATTACTGAAAAAACCCTACGAGATTTTGCCTATACGGTAGATACGATTTCTTCTTATTCCCTTCCTTCACTGCTCTGTTCCGTACATACAGAGCTTCGTGCGCCGACGGAGCTCCGCCGGATCCCTTTCTCGGAGTTCCGATTGATTTCTCAGTTATTTTCTCTTCTCGTAGCTTCGGATTTAAAAAGACGAAACTGTCCTTCCCCTCGCTATTGCTCCGCCGCAGCAAATCACGAAGCTTCCACCGCTTGGACACCGATCCGGTCGACTTGCTCTTCTTACAACAGTTCGGCGATGGCTGCTCAGCCGATTTCGGCCGGCAAACGCAGTATGAACCGGTAGGAATGTTCTCCATTTCATCTGATTCCGAAGACGAACACGACGGGGAATAATAATTATCACGCTCGTGCTCTTCCCGAGTTTCGATTAAAAGTTTACTCAACGGAATCGCAATACTCGATTCTTCAATGAAAATGTCTTGATTGAATACGGGGAAATTAGGTCCGATTTGGCTGTCGTAGCAAAACTCATCTGAAAAAAACTCAAATTCGTCATCGTCGTTGTTGTTGTTTTCTGCGGCGACTTTAATGGCGGTTTCTGCCAAACTATCGGATGAATAACAATTGAAGCTAGGGCATAAGAATGTATCTTCTTGAGTGTTTTTCATAATTATATTGTTGATTTATGAGCTTGAAAATATATATGTATATATTGAGAGGAATGTAGAGGTTTTGGAGATAACTGAGGAAGAAGACGCGGGGTTTCAGTTGGGTTTTGGGGAATTGGGGAGATCTATTTATATACTTGGGCTTTGGACTTGTAGGGACCAAGAAAAGAAAAAGATCCTAAAAGGTTATATAAAGGGTAAATAGCACACAATTTTTTTGCACATTCTTATTATTAATGTAGTGTTACATATTCGTTCCTCTTAAATTTATTTTTTAGCAGGTAGGAAATTTTTTGACAATAGACCTAAACTTTTCTATATTATAAAAAAATATATAATTTTTTTTTCTTTTAAGTAGTATTATTGTATCACATTTCACTCTGAGTTCAAAACAAAAATATTATAGACATTCGATATTTTTTTTTTATATAATTATTATAAACATATTCATTCGTTCTCCTACTTGTAGTAAAAGGATAAGGAAATTAAGAGGAGGTATGGTGAGGAAGGCATGATTGAGGTCTGGTTGGTTGGTTAGGTTATACTTGGGTCACACGACTGGCGCGGTCATCTACCACGTGTACTTCCACAACTAAACTGTAGGGCTTTGAAAGCCACTTGGACGAATTATAATTAATTACATTTTACATGATTAATAATACCAAAAAGGAGACGTGTCATTCAATTTTGTCCTTTCTTTTCTCTGTTGTACATTGGGGTTTTTTTCTTTTTCCGTTATCTTTTTATTTGTATCAAAGAAATTGTTTGATTTTAGTTCGATTTGGATCAACAAAATTTCGTGTCATCTTGATTCTTATGCATAAGAAGTTACATTACAAATTATTTTAATTAATGAAATTTTAAACTTAACTCGAGTCAAAAAATAATAGTTAAAAATATATAGTTGTTTAGGTTTGGTTATTAGTGTTTAACTCTAAAAATACATTGTCCGCTGAATGATTTTCACAATGACAAAGAGTTATGATATATGATAGATTTTTTCAAAAAAAAAAAAAGAGTTATGATAGATGTTCCAAATCATATTTTTTCAACAACGGTGAAGCGAAATCATTTGGGGTTTATTCGTTTCATCTTATTCTTACAAATTATTTTAGTTAGTGAATTTTGAAACTCGATTTGATTTTAAGAAATGAGAAAATGTATTTAAAAAATCAAATTACTTAAGTTATTCGTGTTAAACTCAATAAATTTAAAATTCGATGTGAATGATTTTCAAAATGGCAGGAGTCATGGTGAATGTTCCAATCCACAATTTTTGCAATAATTGTGAAGCAAATCATAGTAAAAAAACAAGGTACTCTCAATGACTTAAAACCGCAGTGAATACTTCCATAATTGCTTGCTCCGTGACTTTTTGGTTAGATAGTAGATACCTTGTTGAAGAAGACCAATTATTTCATATAGTGAATCAAGCTTCCAAGTCAAAGGGGTAATTCATGCATCTTCTTAAGAAAATATTTCATTTCATATTATTAATTTATTATGCTACACTTTGCTTAAATATTCAGTGTAGCTTGACCTTAACTTGTAACCAAGAAGGAAAAAAAAAAGATCTTCATTTCAATCATAAAATGAATAAAATCGAAGATATTATAGTCCTTAGGTAGGGGGACAAGAAAACAACTAGGTTATTTTACTCTATAAATGTGAAGACCCTATTTTGCTCGTCAAAAGAAAGCCTTCCATGCGTGTGTAAATCTTTTAGACCAATTCCAATATTCAAAATAAATACTGGAGATAATTGATAATTATCAAGTGCAAAATTAATGATGAGGTACATCAACATTTAGAGACAAAATGCCTTAGCTTGGGGAACAAGAAAAACATATATGTACGTAATTATTTTGACATGCAATTAAATAAATCATATAATAAAACCAAGTAACTGACAGTTCTCTTCTTCAATTATATATTATTATTACTATAAAAACATTTTGTACTATTATAGAGAGACAAAATGAAAAGAATATAGATGTTGGAAAGTCATCAGAACTTGAAGGCTACGGAGTCAAAACTCAAAAGCAGGCAAAAATAAATTAATATACCAGTGACTAATAAAATATAAAAATATTCTCTTCTGGAATTGTTGCGGAAATTCTATGGACCTGTTTCATGTATTAACACATTGCTAGGTACTTTTAGCGTTTCAAATTTATAAATCAAAATATAAAATACTGTATATTTATTAAAAATACAAAAAGAATAACGGCCTCGCATATTTCTATTAATTACCCAACATTAGAAACATAATTGGACTAAATTGTAATATTTCCAAAATATAAAAAACTCTAATGACTCAATATGTATTTTTGGACATTAAAAATATATCAAAAATATTGTAACATTCTCAAAATCACAAAATCTCAATTGAGAACGTATATACTACGCATACTTTTTTTTTTTCTTTTCCCGAATCCTAGATTTTTTTTCTTGGAAAATGATTATATAACAGCCAAAACTTCATAGCCCTTGTTTTATGCTTTTAAAATTAATTATTTTACCTACTATTTGTGTAACAGATTTTTTCTTCAAATAATTTTTTTATTCTATTAACAACCCACTCAACTTTAAAAAATTACAAAAAAGTACCTAAATTTTACGATATTACTCGTATAAAAAATAATTTATTACTTTTCAAATGATAATTTATCATTTATCAATATTGAATAAAAAATATTTGAAAAATTACAATAAAAATATTTGAAATGTTATTTTTCACGTCAAAGCTTAAAACTTAAAAAAAAATGTTTGGAAAATTCAATACATTCAAACTACATTCTCAATTATCTCATCTTAATCGGACTCGAATTCATTGCATACAGATCAACTTAACACATTTAATTGTTCATATAACGTGATCGAATATTCTCCTATAAAATATCAATGATTATAATAAATAAAGAATAAAATATAACTAATTTTTCTGGACAAGACAACCTGAAGAAAGAAGAAAAGAGAATTAGTTCTTAGTCTGAAAAACAACATACCTTCTATACAACAAACCTAAACCATACCTATGCACCGATTCCACAATTAAAATTCCACCGTTTAAGTAATAAGTAAAAACATACAGAAAGATCGAATTTCGCTATTTACCTACCTACCAATAAATCTCCATCACTCAATTCATCCTTACCACAATCCATCATCTTAGCCCTTCCCAATCGCTTTTGAATAACATCATGAATCATAGGACGAAACTCTGTCTGAAAAGCCCTGTAAAAGAAATAAGGAAACAGAGTCGAGACAACAACAAGAGCCGTTCCAAACCAATAAAACGGGCTCGGTGCACAAGCTTCCACAAGAACACGGTATGCTGTAGTAGAAACTATAGGAGAAACTGCACCATATATCACCAAGAACACATACCAAAAAGCAATGCTACCCCAAATGAAGAAGTGTTGAATCCAAGTGAAGTAGTTAATCGAAAGTGCCATTTGGCAATTTACGGTCCATACTACACAAGTATACATCATTACACCAAGAACTTCAAAATCGACCACATGACCATCTTTACGGAAGGCTTGAAGTAAAACGGAGTTTGTTGTGAAGAAGAAGATGATCATTGAACTTATAATCCCGTTAAATATCCATCCGAGAATTCTTGGCCAACTGAAGAGGATGTTGTGGAGTCCCTCTTGGTATAAAATGGGATACTGTCAAATGCATGAAATGGGATCATTTGGTAGCTAACTTACATGAAGGGGGTAAATTATTTCAAATATGAAACGGGGCAAAACTGCATAAATAGTTTTTTACTCTTTGGACTCATAAACACTTAGTCCTAATTTCTCGTGTACAACCTCTATCTTTTAAGCTCAACATCTTGGGCTTTTTAATCTTTATGGTCAGACACATTTAGTCCTCTAGTTGACAGTTTTAGTCTATCTTTTTTTGGGTCAAATAAATTTACTTTAGAACTTAATATTGATTTCACCAAAAAAAAAAAAAAAAATGAACTTACTATTGATAGGGCAAATCTGATGAATTTGTGGAGTTAAAATTGGGCTGAAAATTAAATCAAGCTATTTGATAATTGACTCGAGCTCGTTCGATAAAAGCTCGTTTGAGCTCAGTTCGTCGCACTAATCAAACAAGCTTGAGCATAATTTTTTGTTCGATAACTTTTAAAGCTCGGCTCGAGCTCGACTCTATAAGCTAAAATTTAATATAATGCATGTAAAATATCAAGCTACTCGATACTCGGCTCGAGCTCGTTCGATAAAAGCTCGTTTAAAAATCAAACCAAGCTCAAACACAAAATGTAAAGCTCGAAACAATTCAAATCAAGCTTGAACAGTGTATCGTTCGACGCTACTCGGCTCGATTACACCCCTAGTTAAAAATGACTAATTTGTGCAATTATTATTAAAAATATTATATCTTTTTTAAAATAAAATCAAAACATAGATAACTAAAATCAATAGAGTAGAGGACTAGATGTGCTAGCTCAAAGATGAAGGACCAGATGTGTTGAGCCAACTGATAGGATTTATTAGCTAACTTAAAAGATGAGAATAAATATGTTGGGCTCAAATCTAAAAAGACCATTTTTGTCATAATTGGAAAGTTAGTGGACTAAATACGTAATTTTGCTGAAGGAACGTCGAAGGAAAGAGTTTACCTTCAGACAGTGCCGTGCAGAAACATCCTGATCAAAAACACCAAGAGCAATCACGGGAAGTGAAGTGAAAAATACGTTGTAGAATGCCATATACCAATCATTATAAGCCGGTTGACCGGAGAAGGAAGCGTGAGCCTCAAACCAGAACAGGGTGAATCCAAACGCAATGTTCTTGTAGAAGAAATAACATATCTGCAGCATGACCAAAAATACATTATTTTCAATTTACAAAATCTAGCAGATAAAGTAAATGTTTCAATTTAATAAAAGAAGGGTAAAAAGAGGGGGGAAACTTGTACCATCATAGATATTCTTCGGTAGCACCAATGGCCATGAACAAGCAATAGACGTTCTAGAAATCGGAATTGTGCTATGGCAAAGTCACTTGACATTGCAGCCTAATTGAAACATTGATTTCAATAATCACTCATAATATAAATCTCCCACAAATTAGATACTTGATTTAGACAGTCTAATTCAAATTAATGACTAAAATGACAGGATGTTATATGAAGGGAAAAATAATGACAAATGAATATAATCAAAATTGCATAGTTAGTCGATTATACCCAAAAGATGGAGGTATTAAAAGTGATGACTATAGGATTAAATATGACTGACCAACAAGAAAAAGATCAAATTAGGTCGACCAAAAAAAGTATTAAACTTGGAAAAAAAATTAAGACATGAACAGGTCAAGCCCAAAAAAGATAAAGGACTAATTTTGTCGCAAACTAAAAATTCGAAGATGAAATATGCAAATTTTCCTTAAACTTCATATTATTATTGCATATAGTGATAACGAAAATCGAAACCGATTGACCTGCATTCCTTCAACACCACTAATGCCAACTCCAATATCAGCTTCTTGAAGCATTCCTACATCATTAGCCCCATCACCAATTGCTAATGTTGTCTTTCCCGTACCCTTCTTAACCAATCTCGTTACCTGAATATCTTCCAACGGTTCCAGTTGCATTATTTTTCCATCACCAAATCTAAATTTTAACAAGAAATTTTACAGGAAAATAACATCAGCATATGTATGAAGAACACGTACAAGAGCTTTCTGTTTTGGTGTCGATCGACAGCATATAACAGATGTACAGCTAACCGCAAGATCCAAAAACGAATCCTCCATATCCTTGCTCAGAGCAAAAGATAATGACTTTCCATCAATTATCAAACCAAAGGAAATCGAGCTTCCTTTAGATGAAGTTAGTTGCGATTTTCCTTCTCTGATTTGATTTGTAATGCTTGCACTTGAAGCCTGAACGACAATATCCATTAAAAAAAATTAATTACACACTTATGTTTATATATAGGAACGATACCTTTGAAACGGCCTCCTTGTCTCCGTGTTTTTCTAGCTCTTTAATTTCTTGAGAGTCTAAAGTAATAACAATTTGCTTCATGTCTTCTCTCAATAAGCTACAAGCATACCTATAGCAAATATAAACCTATAATGATCGCATGATGTAGTATTATTACATACAGCTGCAGAAAGAAGCTGAAAATGTTTTTGCAAAACTAAATAAGAGAATCAATAAATGTACTCTTACCCGATATTTATTGCTGTCTCCATTTTATCGCCAGTTATAACCCAAATTTTGATTCCGGCCTTTGCAAGCTTAGCAATGCATTCAGGAACCTGAAAAGAGAAATTACTTCCCTCTTTATTTGATTCAAATCCTAAAGAGAATGTGAAAAGTAAAAAGTCTAAATTTCGCTTTACCCCATCAACTATCAATTGCATCACTTTGCACCCCATCCAATTATCCCTCAGGCTTCAGTTGCACCAGGCCTTTATTTTTACATGTTTTGGTCAAAAAACCGTTAACAAAATGCCTCAAATTTCCCCTTTTACCCTCAAATTTATCAAATACAATTTGCACCTTCCAAGTATCTTTAAATAAGAGGGCAGAAGGCGAAATTTGAGACGTTTATGTCATGTCTATTGATCTGGTGCCAACTCAAGCCTATATTTATAGTTTGAGAGGGAGGGGGGGGGGGCGCAAATGGAATTCAGCCAACGAATAATAATTTTTTAAATCACTTTCTGATAATTACCCCTTTTTGTAGTTTGTCCTCAACAGCAGTAGCACCAAGGAGAATTAAGTCTTTTTCAATCTTATCAGCAGCCTCATCCACCAACGATTCTCGATCGCCACTTACAGATGTTTGTGCCTTCAAAAAATCCTCTTCCCATGAATTAAATTCTTCTTCACTAAGCTCGCGATATGCAACTACTAAAGTTCGTAAACCGGCTTCTGAATATTTTTTTATATGATCCCTAGTTATAGCTTCATAATTTCTTGCATCCTTTGAAAGCTTTTCAAACATTACACTGCATGAAATATCATTTTTACTACCAATGGAAAAGACGTAGAGACTGATAATGTCCTAAGAGAGACAAACCTGTCTGCACCCTTGCTGAGGAGCAGCAACTGGTTTTCGACATTTCTTACAATCACGGACATTCTTTTCCGAGCACTACTGAACTCCAAGACATGAAGAAGTGTATATGACCTGGAAAAAATTTGCATCACCCGGAATTAAGACAAAAATTGCTTCCTCATTTCTGACAGTTCATTGCTCGCTTATGATTGAGTGGAGACACATACAAAAGCAACGATAACAGAAACTCATTTAGGCAAGAAATAGAATGTGCTTCCCAAGAATAAAATATGTGTTGTGTTGAATTTGTCTCCAATGCTTAGGCTATGTTTGGAACTTGATTTTAGTGGGGGGGAAATGGAAAGAAAAATGAAATGAACATAAATTAAAGCTTAATGTTCCATTGCTTGATGCAAGAAAAACATTTTAAAAGTGTAAGTTAAGTCACTTAAGTCAAAAAACCAAACACGGCATTAGGAAGGAAAATGCGACAAATTAAAAATGGGGAAATTTTAAGGACAGATGCCCTCAGGTATACCCTAATTATAAAAAAAATATGGTTGTTTCAGAATTCAGAACACCCCTTATGATTCAACCTTATGTCGTCAAATTGTAAGGGTGTTTTCATAAACAATATAAACAAGAAGGGGTGTTCTTGTAATTTTCGAATAGTAGGGGTAGCTAGTGTAATAAGGGTTTACCTGAGGGGGCACAATCGTAAATTTACAACCAAATGAATGAAAGAAGATTTAAAGAAAGCTCACCTGTCGATTTTTCTACCACTCTCATGATCTAATTCGTGCAGAGAAATGCTCGTTTGAGATCTTTCGAAAAATTCAAACCCAAGTTCCCTCGCAGCAATAACAAATGCAGCTTCATCCGGTGATTCTGCCTCATACGCTATTTCACCCGTTTCTTCATTAACCTCAGGAATTGCTGTATGGCATAACGCCAACACTCTAAAAAACTTCTGAATCATTTCCGATTGAGGTTCGTAAACCCATCGACCGTTCATAATCCTATCATCCTTAAAATTGAAACCTTTGACCGATCTGCCCAAATCCACATCATCATCACCCGACCTCTGCATATTGTCTGAAATATCCCCTTTTCTCTTTGCTAGTGCTTTCTCTACTTCCGTTACCCCACGGCCATAAGCTACTCCACCAATCGAACATTTAACAAACTCCATCGAATTACACGTCAAAGTGCCCGTTTTATCAGAAAGGATAGTATCCACCTGCCCGAGTTCTTCGTTCAAGTTAGAAGTTCTTGCACGGGCGGGCTTATCGGTTTCCTCGTAATACATGTCTTGGTCATGATTGATGAAAATGCTTTGTAAGACTTTTACGAGTTCAATAGACACATACAAGGATATCGGTATCAAATACCCATACAACATAAGTGCGGTCAAGAAATGAAAGAACGCGGCTAGTTCCGATCTTTTCGGGTCGTAAAATATAGTTGGGTCATCCGGTCGGAGATACCATCTCTTCAGCTTTCCGTTTTTATTGTCTTTCTTAGTGTTGATTCCGAAAAAGAAAGAACCGACAAAAGCTACCAAGATCAACATACTAAAAAGTACGTAGATTATTTTATCCATTCTTCTCTCGATTTTACTCCTCTTAGAAGGGGGGTCGGTTGCGTTTTGCATAACTTTGGTGTCGTGCCCGGTGAACACAACGACACCGTATACAAACTCGGTGTTTCGCAATTTCGAATCTCGTACGAGAATTTGTTGTAATGAAAGGGGGTATTGTTGACCCTCATAGGACAGAGTTCCAATGAAGGAATAGAGATCCTCATTTGGGTCTTCGCATTTGATAATTGCTTTAAATTTATGGAAGGCGTTGACATCGTGTAAAGGGGATGTAATATCTAAAGAATGCTTCACTTTTAGATTAGTTTCTCCATCTAGATTTGTGGTTTCTACATAACAAATACCGTCTTCGTAGCTCGATGAAAGAAGAAGTAGATCAGCGGGGAAATATTCATCTTTGTATACTTTTACGAGATCGCCAACTCTTAGTTTCTTCCATCTGGTTTCTTTGAAAGTATGATTTTTATCATAAACTTTGACTTTCCGGTTATTAGCCTCTACATCCTGAGAATAAATAAGATCGAACAGTAATCCATCAGGGAAGAATAATCATTATATTGAAATGTTTCAATAGACCTCTATGTATATAAATAAATGAAAGTTGCACTCTGAATCGCTAAGGATTTAAACAATTTTTTGGCTATATCAATAATACTTATTCTTTATGGATGCTAAGCTAACTGATAAACTTGGCAAGAGCACACATATAAACTTAATGAATATGTAGGATTTTTTTTTCTGCAAAAAAACACAGATTAATTCCACCTAATTTGATCCCCAAAAAAAATTCAATTTAATTTATCACGTTCAAATATGAAAAACTTGGTTAAATTCAATAATTCTTCATTGAACTCCAATTTTTAACAAGGAAAAATACAAGAAATTGGATATAGTTTGTAAAAGGATAACAAAATGAGAAGGGACAAAAAACAATCAATGAAAAGGGACAATAGACATTTCACGAGCTTTGTTTCTTGATTTGGAACTACATTTCAGAGTCTAGAAAATATTCTCTTCTACTACATACGCAACTCACGCATTTTTAACAAAACGGACAAAGTTAATTAAAACCAAAAAACAAAAACATTATCATACGATTACAACCTTAAATCTAAATTAAAAAAAAATAAAACAAGAACCTACTTGTTTCCTTCGCCTCCAATCTTCGACAGCTTCCTTAGCCATTGTTGCTCCAATCACCGCAACCAAAGGCGCAAGTATACTAGAAGCAGTGTACGGAGCCAAGGGACTAAACGATACACAAGCTACAACTAAGAAATATATATTTGCAACCCTCCTAAATTGCTCGAACAACGATTTAGGAATGAAATTAACTGCAGTGTACTTGGTAGTCGAAACATAATTACTCCTATACCTAAGCATAACCTGTTCTGGATTGTCCGGATCATTACAATACACAATCCTAGAATAACCCTTCTGCCCAATTTGACTGTGTTCATCTCTAAAATTAGACCTAAAACAAGAAAATGAATATAACCTACTAAAATGAATCCCTCTTCTCATTGAACCACTCATTTTTACCTAAATCGTGACTACTTGATTAATTAATCAATCCAATCAACATTAGCTACAGTGATTAACAGACAGGTGGTACATTAATGAACTGTAGCAAATATTGGGAGAATGTAATTAATACAGCAAAATATTAAGTTGGAAAATAGAATAGAATAGATAAAAAGTATGAGGGATGCTCAAAAGTGAAGTTTTTGCTAAGGGAAATTCTTTGCTTTGATAGCAAGTTCTAGAAGTTTCTTACTTCGGCCATGGGATTAGATAAGGAACATATACAGACAGCTACGCACGAGTAAACAAGTAAACAAATAATGGTGCTTTCTTTGTGTGTGTGTGTTCTGTAATAGAGAGAGAAGAAGGGAAAAGTTTTTGGAGTTTGGTAGTTAAGTTTAGCTTAGCTACTTTTTATGTGCAATTTCAATTAAGAAGATTGGTTGAGGAAATAGTGTTAATTGTGCTTTATGAAAAAGGAGAAAAGAAAAAAAGAAAGAAGAAAAGGGAAAAAGAAGACTAGGGTGCTAATTAATTTTTTCATGGTTTTTGTTTCTAGTTTCCATAGGGTAATTAAACAATTATCTCAATAATTTATTCAAACTATAATTTTTTATACAAAGGTAAAGTTGTGAAATTATTTAATTTTTAATATTTAGTTTCATGACAAAATAATTGAATATAAGTGATAAATGAAATCATTTTGTCATTCTTTATTGAGTAATAGTGGTCATCACTCTTGTGTGGATATTTGGAGATGTAATTATATTTCTTGTTTGAATATTTGAAATATATATTTGCAACCCTCCAAAATTGCTCGAACAACGATTTAGGAATGAAATTATATTAGAAATGACACAAATGTGTAGTTAATTAAATTTTCCTTTCTAATAAGAGAAAATTGATAATGACATTCCACCTAATAAAGTGAAAATAACATGTCATCAATATTGGGTTCACTCTTGAATTCTGATAATGCCTCTATATTACCCCTCAATTGACACCATTATCTACATAAAAAGAAAAAGAATTATCCATTTCTAATTCAAATATAAATTTTAGAGTTTAAGGGAAATAAGAGGCATAATTGTATCCACTGAATAATTACTTTTAGTAAATATTGATATTTTTTTTCTTTCTCGTAAGCTATAGTTGTGTCACACATTAAATTATTAATCAACCAACAGGTGATTGGTCTTGTGAAAAGAACTAGTCACTACAAAATAACGGATTTAAGTTCGAATCTATGATGGAAAACAAGAATTAAACCCTTGAAAAACTAAAAAAAAAATTAAATTATTAATCACACCTCCTACCTATTTTGACAAAAGGGAGCACACGTTTAATTGCAGCTCTCCTCTTTTTCCATGAAAGTCGTAATCGACCACGTGATTGCGTGGCGCAATCGCCACCGTATATTTGATAGATGATGTTCCGACAACGAGGGGAAAATGAAATTTTGAATGATTTGTACAGTCGTATTCGTATGTTGACTAATCTGTTCTCAATTTCACGTTGAGACTGTAGTGAGGGTTGGTACATGTAACTATTTTCTTTGTATATATCTGATTGCCAATCAGATATTTATCGGAAAAGAAATCAAATCTTAATATATAAAATTAGCTGAACTGTATTGATATACAATGTATATAAAATGTAAATAGGAGTAATGTTTATCATTAACTTCCTCCGTCCCATTTATTTTTATCCTTAAGTATAATTGACCAATTAATTTGAATAAGTTTATAAAAAATATAATAAATAAATTAATTAATAAATTTAAAAAATAATTTGATAATATTTTATATTTAAAATATTAATACACCCCAAATGTAAATAATATAACATGATAAGTCATTTACAAAATTAAAAAGTTTAATCAAGTATTATAGCTAATGGAGTAAAAATAATGGGATGGAAGGAGTAATAATTTTTGAAATTTTTTCTAAAAAAAAAATTAAATTTTTGAAGTTTGATTTGAACTCGATTTGGTAAATTTAAAAAAAAAAATACTCCCTTCATTTCAAATTAATTGGCACATTTGTTTGTTTGGCATATGGGAGAGTAGTTTGTGAGAGTGGTGGATATTTGTGAAATAATCTCGTGTGTAATGTTGTTTGTTTGTTTAGAGAGTGGTTTGTGAAATAAGGCGGTGTGATTTTTTTTTAAGAGTTTATGTTGTAGGTGTAAGTCAAATCATGTTTATTATGTGAGATAAGTTGTGTAAAAGATATATTACTTTATGTCAAATCAAAATAGAGTTTATGTAGGGTATATTTTTAGATAAGAAAATTATTGTTTATTTGACTTTGGAAGAGTAGTTTGAGAAAATTGAGAGATCTTAAATTTATTTTAGAAAGTAAAAATTATGTTTGTCTCGCTTTTTCCAAACATTAATTTTTTTGGAAGATGTCAAACAAACAGGCCCAAAATATTTCAAATTACTTGTCACATTTGGTTTCTCAATGCATTTTTTTTTCCAGTTTAACCTTTCTTTACTTCTAGGTTTACACAATCACAAAGATCAACTGCATTAATTAAACAATTATTAAAAAAATATTTTTGACATTTTTTTTTAAAAAATGACTAATTAATAGGTTTTTTAATCTATGAGAAAATGTTAAATGCGTTAATTAATTTGAAATGGATAGAGTACTAAATTACTTAAGTATCAAATTGTTTTTTTATTTTTAAATTACTATAAATGGTGTTGGGTCGGCTTACATCGGAAACTCTTGAGTATTTTACATTAGGGTACTTCACTTTTTATACATGGTGTTAAATTCGCTCAAATAGAAAGAAAAAAATAGTCAACACCTTCACTAGAATTTCATGATTTCATGAAACTCGTTGGATATTTTATATAATTTAGAAGTTGTTTATTGAAATATATATATATATATATATATATATATATATATATATATATATATATACTCTAAAGTGTTCTAGGCGCGTTTTAATTTTTAATTTTTTAGAATATGTTAGGCCTTACGTGGTGTAACCGTTACACATCATAATTTTTTTTAAATATTCATACATCGTAAGGTCAAAATGATGGATTTCAAATCCGCTTATAATAGTAAAAGTTATTTTAACCTTTATCCAAATTTCTCCTCAAATTCAAATTCATCAATTTAAACAAAAGCTTATAGTATTTCATAGTCAATCTAACAAAACATGATACAACTTCCTTCTCCATCTTAACTCTTAAGTTCATGAACATGTTTTCATCTAAAAAATTAAATATTTTTGATAAACTCACGATATTATTGTTTTCCTATTAAGATTTGAAAAACATTTTAAAGTGGTTAAATGTGTCAAGGTGGATAAATTGAATGATTATATGATTTTAAGAAGTTTGTACATAGCGGTGGAAGTTTTTGGGGATCAGGTTATATAAAAAAAACTGATTATCCAATGATTTTAAAATCCGACAAAATTTAATTAAAATATATGAACATGAATCTGAAGCTATAATTTGATTAAATCCGACCCATAATTAGCAATCTAGCCCCAATAATTCGAACAGCAAACCTCGAAAACTTGTAACTCACTGGGTTAGTTACTTGACAAATGACAATTATCAGATTAATAGAATGGGTGATTTAGCCCTCAAGTTTGGGCATATAATAAGAAACCTTCCGCTGTTTCAAAAATCACAGGGACACCCCCTTTGATATGACCTATTTATAAAAAATAATCTTACGGTGTTAAATACTAATTAACGAAATTTGACAACGTCATCGATTGTTTTTATTGATTTTTCAAATTTACCCTTGGTCAAATATACCCATACAGGTGTTTATGTAATAGTATTATATCACAAGGGGTGTCTGTGAAATAATATTATACTACATGAGTGTATTTGAAAAATTACAAGAACTTCAGGGGATTGCTAGTGGCCAACTGTCATATTTTTAAAAATCATGTAAGTAAAAATGTAAAATATTCTAAGTCTGAACATAAACAAAAAAAAATACATAATAGAATTATAATGTAGTCTTAAAATTAAAATATTCAAACGATTCTTTAGTCATCGACTTGGTCATCCAAAAAGGCAGTTGGTGATTGAGGAGGTGTCAATCGAAGTTTTAGGTCTAACTCATTATAATCTTCATTCTCCTCATCATCTTCAATCCAAAAAGAATATCTCAATATGTCGAGCATCTAAGTTTACCATCATCTTTCTTTAAAACATCTTCCTTTTTTAAAATATGTTCGTTGGCTACAAGTATTCCCTTGAAGTTATTGTAACATTCCAATTACACCTATTGTGGTATAATATTATTACACAGACACCCCTTGTGATATAATTTTGTTACATAGACATCCCATGTGGGTATATTCAATTGTTGGGATTTGGTAAGATAAACAGCCCTAGGCACAGCGGAATTTAAAATTTTTAGGACCTCTTACGGAATCTTGTCAGGATACTACCCTAGGTATATATATATATATATGAATATTAAAACGACAAGAATAATTAGATCCAAATTATACCTGTCTCCTTGCAAATCCAAGTAGCTAGGCAAATTTGCGTTTTCTCCCTCGGTAGGATCGATCCAAAGTCCTGCAGTAGCGCCCCACGTGTTGCGCCTCTACGAGTTGATACACCACAATATCACAAAAATTAATATATCCTAATCGACTAGAACATAGGGTATATTGATATCTAGGATTTAAGAACGACTTTGGAACAATAATCGAAGATGAAAAATTCTTCCTAGAAGAAAAAGGGGTCTGCCGATTTGTGCAGGGAGAGGGAGAGAATTTTTGCTCTTACTCAATTTTTGCTTAGAGTTGTCTGTCAAAAATAACTACAAGTTACCTGCTTATAGTTATCTCCCTAACCTAGTCCTTTTAGGACTAGGACTTTATTCTCCTACATGGCCATGACCCTCTTTATTTAGAAGACTAAGTCTTCCAATTAATTCATGGCCCAGTTAATTAATTTGATCAGACTTTATTTAATATCCCAATTAAATAGCCCAATTAATTAACTAGTCTCCCAATTAATTAAATCATACTCTAAGTCTATTTAATTAAATCTCTTCTTTAATTAATTAAATCCAACTTAATTAATTAATTCACAAATTAAATTCTAATTTAATTTATGATCCTGATCCAATTCCAATTGGATCCTATTTTGTTCCAATTGGGTCGACCCAGTCGACCCACTCATTATAATCGACCCAGTCGACTCGGTTGTTCTTATTTCCTCGCTTTCGCTTCATGTGTATTGTGTATGCCCCCGTAGGTTCACCACATAATTGGCCGTGGGTTATAATTAAATATTATTTAATTATTCGAGTAACATATACTCTAAATCAATCGAACACTCTGTCGATTGATCATTCCCAAATTAGTACCCCTGCTAATTTAGGAATTCTCCCACACTCCACGGTCGATGTCCAGCCACAAGCCCATAGAGCCCAATCATTGGTGAATTAATTCAGTGAACCTTTTAACTCATTTACAATTTCCATATACGAAATAATCTCTCCATCGATCAATCTCCCAGTCGAGACTTAAGGGTATGGTCTTTCATCGGTTTCCCTTTTATTTTGTCTTGACCTTATGTATTCTGGTCTCGAAATAAATTCTCTTTGACTTAATCTTTATGAGCTACTTACATAAAGTCGTCAGATATCTTGGCCAAGGATTTCATCAGAATTAATTTCTCACAGAAATCCATAATAGAATTTCCCAACCTATCAAGTCGGGTCAATGGATCCTTTGTTGATGATATTAATCTGCATACGAGTTCCTCCATACCCAACATGAGTTCACAGAGATTTTCTGGTGATCTCCAGTCAGTCGGAACTCACATCAAAGCATGAACGTTCTCGCACCAGATAAACCCTAACACCTCAAGTAGTTAGGGATCGTTCCTCGTATACTATTGCAAATTGGAATAACTTCAACCCCGATATGCGACTACCGCTTCCATGGTGAGTTATTTCCTAATTGGGGTATTCAGTGCGCTTGCCATCCCAGCAAGCCACCCACTTATGTGTATCGACTATCCCAGTCACGCTCGTGGACCCCAGCGTTCTTCAGTTCATCGGAGTATACACAATAGTGAGAGTCTAACCGAATCCAACGATGTCCTATCTCGATTGGATTCTACGACTCTTGAATATGTTCTAGATCACGGCCTTGGAGATCAGTCCACGGGTTGTCCCATAGCCCTGTGATCTAAGGACTTCTATCCTTATGCGTATATAATTATTACATAAGATAAATATGACCATTTAATAAAGTGCATTTATTAATCGAAATTGAATAGTTCCTTATTAATTACAATAAATGCTAGCTATACAGCTGACTTGTGGTATAATATTATTACACAGACACCCCTTGTGATATAATTTTGTTACATAGACATCCCATGTGGGTATATTCAATAAGGGGCAAAATTGGAAAATCAGTAAAAAAATTGATGACATCATCAAATTTGGTTAGTTTTTAACCCGGTAAGGATTTTTTTGCAAATAGGCCACATCAAAGGGGGTGTCCCTATAATTTTTAAAAAAGCGGTGGATTTCTTATTATATACCCAAATTTGAGGGGTATGAGTGTAAATCATCCTAACAGAATTATTTAATTCAGAGTTGACAATTCTTATACATTTAAATGTGGTAGTATGGCTGAAAATCAAACCAAGCTATTCGATACTCGGCTCGAGCTCGTTCGATAAAAGCTCATTTGAGCTCGGTTCGTCAAACAATCAAACAAGCTTGAACATAATTTCTCGTTTGATAAGTTTTGAAGCTCGGCTCGATAAGCTAAATATTGAAAAAATATATGTAAATTATCAAGTTACTCAATACTCGGCTCGAACTCGTTCGATAAAAGCTCGTTTAAGCTCGATTCGTTAAGAAATTAAACTAAACTCAAACACATTTCAAGCTCGATAAAATTCAAACCAAACTTAAACTATAAGACGTTCGATACTACTCAACTCATTTAAACCCTAGGTGGTAGAGTAATGATCGGTTTGCTGATGGGTTGTAAGATTGGAGTTTTGCTTATTTGACCATTTGGCACTTACTGAAATGGAGCCAAGGTGCTGTTGTAATGGGGCCCATTTCCTTTAAGAAAGATATATGATCGACCGCCATGAATTGTCCCTTTCTTTTATACACTTCTTTTCCTTTCCCAACTACTTGACACACTCATTCTCGTTTGGTTGAAGCAAATAAGTTATTTAAACTTGATTGACTCGAATAATATAGTTATAAATTAAGCTTCAATTCTTAATTTAAAATAATCTGGGTATCAATATAATTAAGAATTATTTCGATCCTTTAAAAACTCATGGGAAACAAATTCCAACTATAATGTATGTTATTTTCTATTTTGATCCTTTAAAAACTCATGGAAAACAAATTCCAGTTATAATATATGTAATTATTGGACATTGTAGTTGATAATTTATCCTTTTTAAGAGTATTCAAGTATTATATATAATAAATTCCTTTTGAGACGCATAAAAAATATTATATGAAAATATTTTCCAAAAAAAATCTGAATTTGAGTTCATCCCTTTACGTGGATTATTATTAAAATTTCAAATTTTTATTATGTATATTTTGTTTAATTCAAAATGCACCCAAAATAGATCCATTTTCAATAGCAAAGGACCAAAGGAATGGGCTATGGTCTATGGTCCAATGAGCCAAAGTCCTACCCCGAGTTTCCTCTATTTTCCGAGACCCATATAATGATTCTCTTGGTCATTGGCCGCGTTGGCATAGGCGTTTCTAGGTTCTTCATGGCAAATATCAACTCGAGTTTGTTTTAATTTATTAGGATTTTTGTCCAATTAAAATTTTTAAATATGTGAAAGAGATATAGATCTAAGACATTCCTATCCTTTTAAGTATATATGGGATTGACAAAGTAACAATAAATAAAAAAAGGTTATATTTATTCATAATCTAATATCTTATGTATATCTTTCATGACATTAATATCAATGCGTTTTACTAAGTAATATGCTAAATCATTTGAATGAAATTGATTAAATGTGTTAAACATTGATTTATTATATGTTGAAACTCGATGAATTATGAGGAAATTTTTAACGTATGAGTTAAGCTAAATAAAATTATATCATTAGCAAACTTATTTTAGAATACTATGATAACGTAAATTTTAAAAGCGAATATTCTATTAGATGGAAAAATATAATACAATGAATAATTCTGTTTACTACACTACTATTGTATTACAGTATGTATTTTGTAGAAATAAAAAAGTATGCTCCATATTGTATAGAGTACCACAATACGATATAATTATCTTGGTAATGCACAAACCAATGTATAAATTTGTTGTTGTTGTTGTTGTTTTTTTTTTTTAATTCAGGCTTTAATAATCAAAAAGGAAAAAATAGTTAACTTGATTTAATTCAATTTCGTGACTTGTTATACACCTTATTGATATTACAGAAAAATGAATTACTGAAGTTTATTCAATAAAATATTTATACCACTTTTTCTCAGCCATCAAAATTTAACAGAAAAGACTCACCGCATACCTGAGAGTTTAAATGATTCTTCTGACATCGTCTATGGCGGACTAGTCGAAACGGAAGGTGTTAGCAAACCCGAGGGAACGACGTCGTACACTTTCCCGGGCGCTTTATGTTAATCTTTCGTTGATAAGAGCTATAAATATTTAACATATCATCCGGAATATCTTCGGCGTCGAATCCCTAGGTCTGTTAATGCACGTGAAACTAAAATTTCTCTTGAATTAATATTGTTATTGAATATTGAAGTTATTGATATTGTGTGTTTGTTAATTTTGCTGCTGTGCTGTATGAACGAACTGCAAAATTAGAATCTTTTAACCGGTGTTGGTTGAAATCCGAAATTATTGTTAGCTTTTGAGTTCTGGAATGATGTTTAACGGATATCATTTATCAATTTATTTGCACTTTTAACTTTTGTTGTTGTTTTTTTAAATGGGGTAGCATTTGAATGTGGTGTGAGAAGCTCTTCTATTTGACAAGAGCAATTGTTCATTTAAACAGAATGTCTGTTTCTTGTCTTCAGTTTTAATATGATCATAACTCATTTGCTCATGTTGCCTTTATGAGTAAGCATTTGTTTCTGCTAAGATGGCGGTCTTTGTATGTGAAGCTGGCATTGATGCATCACACACTCTAAACTTATAAAATTCATGTTTTGCTAGTTAAGTATTTAATGTTTCACAGTGGAAACTGAAGCAATATTTTGAAGAAATATATTAGAGGAGTCAAATTCTATTACAAAGAAGTATCTGGTGTCGTTTTGGCGCTACTAAATAATTTATAATTTCAACAAACTGCCTTCATATGGTATGTTACCTTGTTTTTAATCTTTTCCTCTAATCAGATTGTGCGAATATGAGAAGATTAGGTAATGCCCTGTCATCCCTATTAACATTTCTTCTCAGCCACAGCACCATGTCACACCTCCTTTAGGCATAAAATGAAATTTCGATAGCGCTGTGGAAGCTTCTGATAGAAATTGTGAAAATTAGATGGTGGTTCGGGAGTTGTGAGAGACTGAAGTAATTGTATTATTCACAGTAATAAAACTAGTAAGATATAAGAATTATGCAGTTGAGACAAGTAAGTTTCATTGGTTTATATACTTTGGCAATGTCCTGCGATGCGGTACTGGGTAAAAGTGAATTTCGATTACTTCAAAAAACAGAAGACAAACAGGAAAAGGGAAACTTGTCAACATGTACAATCTGAAAATCTTTAGGGAGTAGGATTGTTAAACTTTCAATTAATGAATTCTGATTCATTACTGAAAGAAACTGAAAATTGCCTGCTGAATTTCATTCACAGAAATGCTACATATTTGAACTCATTCTTACCAAAGACTCAAATTGTAACCACATTCCTGCATGTATCCCCTTTCGGTTGATTAATTGCATAACATATCACCCTCACAATTATTTTTTCATTTTGGGCAGGTATATTATAGCATCAGCATTTGCTAAATAGGCTAACTTGGTGCTTCCTTTTCATTTAACTTCTGGATCTTGTGAGATAAAAGTACTTTTCTGGGAAGGATGGAGCCTTTTATGATTAACACCCCATATAATTTATAGGAATGGATTAATATCACTACTATAAGAGTTGGAACACACTCTTAGTCATCTACAGGCACTGAGTGGGGCTCCAAGTGACATTACTGCATTTCAGTGGATAATTTGTTCTATTTGTTTGTTTTCTCGAAAGGTCCATGCTTAGATTGATTTTGAGTTTAAATGGTAATCAATAATATTGGGGTTAAAACATCAATTCTAGGTTGCTACAACTTGTTTTCAAGGGACCATGTTAATTTACTGGAATAAACATCACATCGTTTCGACCCAACACTCATCTTTGTATGTCCAGTTGATGTTTACTAGGACATCAAGGTTCAAAAGAGTTGCTTTGTAATATAAGGGAAACCATGGGAAAGACATCAGAGAAAAAATTTCCCGTTACTGCTAAAGAGTACAATTTGTGTGAGGAAGTCGGAGAAGGTGTCAGTGCTACTGTTTATAGAGCTCTTTGCATCCCACTCAATGAGGTAGTTGCAATCAAGGTTCTTGATCTGGAGAAGTGCAATAATGACTTCGTAAGTCATCTTCATCTGAAAGTGTTATTAAATAAGGTGTTTTTAGTAAAATTATACGAGTTCATAGATGTTAGTAATTTAGATTATCTGTTTCTGATTATGCCAGGTGACACGTTTAAATTCATCCACATTTTTTCCAGTTTGCTTATCTCAACAGTTTCTTATATGATGGATGTCTTCTGTTGTTCTTACCTTAGCTGCTCCATTTAAAAAACTGTGCACGCAAAATGGATATCACATGTGGGTTCTCCGTATTAGCCTTACATAAAAATTTCTGCAGAACTCGTTCAAAGATCCTGAGTTCTAAGTCAAATATTCCATTTAGAAAGCTTGAGTTCAGAACTGATACACGTAACACAGAAGTTCAATATCTGAGATTGAATGAGAGTTTCAAAGATGTGTTGAGAGTGAATTCACCGTAGGCAGATTATATTGTTAAGATGCACTAAAAGATAGCATCAACTGTACAAATTGTCAAAGTAAATAGAAGTTCTTGACTTCTTGTAAATGTCCAGATGAGAATCTGGAAGCATGACATCCACAAACTGTTCTTATCTTTTTACTCCTATCTGTTGTCTGGCTGAGATGTCAATATATGCAAGCCAGTTACTCTTGTCTCAACTGTTAAAATCTTATTAACCCATCTCTTTGATCTTTTCTATTGGGCGGGCATATGAATAGGATGGCATCCGTAGAGAGGTACAAACAATGATTTTGATTGACCATCCTAATGTCTTGCGGGCACATTGCTCCTTCACCACCGGGCATAACCTATGGGTTGTGATGCCGTACATGGCTGGGGGTTCCTGCCTTCACATTATGAAATCATCTTATCCAGAAGGTTTCGAGGAGCCTGTTATTGCTACATTATTACGTGAGGTTCTCAAAGCTCTTGTTTATCTCCATGCCCATGGACATATCCACAGAGATGTGAAGGTATGATGTGTCAGTCTTAGAAGATTTCTTATTTTGCTGTTTTAGGTTTTCTGTTGCATGCTATTGTATTTCCAATTCTTCATTTTTTCATGTTGCGTCGATGGTTGCCTACTCGAATCATTTAGAAGTTTGGTACTTTGACAGGACCTCTAAATATATGAGCTCTTTTGGGAAATATTATGCAAACTGGTACTTTGACAGGAACTCTAAATATTATAGTTCTTTCCACATCATTCCATTGAGTCAATCAAGTGTCTTTGCCGTGGTATATGGTTTACGTGTGCTCCTCCAAGCAATTGATCTCTTGTTATATTTTGCAGGCTGGTAACATACTGGTAGATACTAATGGTGCTGTAAAATTAGCTGACTTTGGAGTTGCCGCATGCATGTTTGATACTGGTGATCGTCAGCGTACAAGAAATACTTTTGTTGGAACGCCGTGCTGGTAAAGTGTTTTGCATTCATGGCAGTGTTATGGTTATTGAAATATTATTTTACTTATCCAAAGACTTGGAACTTTTTTTATCCCCTTCAATGTTTATACCATATATATAAATATCAGGATGGCTCCTGAAGTCATGCAGCAATTACATGGATATGATTTTAAGTGAGTATTCACCATGCAATTTATTTATCTGTTTCTTCTATTTTTCAGATATTTCATCAAACTGAGTTGTGTTTCTCAATTCTTTTCAATAATTTACCATAACAGAGCAGATATATGGTCATTCGGAATAACAGCACTTGAACTTGCTCACGGTCACGCACCATTCTCCAAGTACCCACCAATGAAGGTTGATAATATCTCATTTACCTTAACTATATATTTGCTTATTAATGTGTATATGTTCTGATCCTTCTTCTATTATATTAAATACAGGTCCTCCTGATGACCCTACAAAACGCGCCACCAGGGCTTGATTATGAAAGAGACAAAAGATTTTCAAAGGTTAATTTTTTTAAGGAGAATCTTAATACTGGATCTTGTGTATTATTGCTGAGATACGACATTTGCAGTCTTTCAAAGATATGGTTGCTGCTTGCTTGGTGAAGGATCCTAAAAAACGTCCCAGCTCAGAAAAGCTTCTGAAACACCCTTTCTTTAAGCATGCACGCTCAAACGATTTTTTGGCTCGCAGTATCCTTGATGGCCTCTCCCCTCTAGGTGAACGTTTTAGGAAGCTTAAGGTCTCATGCTCCTCCTGTTCTCGTGTTATTTCCTTTTCCTTTTACAAAAATAGCACGTCGGTTGATTACTTATGTTTTGACTTCGTCAGAGTATCTCTAATACTAAACTGCTTTTCCAGGAAAAAGAAGCTCATATTCTTGCACAAGATAAGGCATCGTATGAGTACAAGGAACATCTATCACAGGTGAGAAGTCCACCGAGTCAGATTTTAGAAATTATCTGGAAAGAGAAATATTCTTATAAACAACCTCGAATTTTGAAATATTTTTGTAATGTTGCAACATCAATTTGATTTACCTGGATTGTAGTTTTATCTTTAATTTGATTGTTTACTTAATGCTCATTTTGATTCTCATATTGATTTTAGTATTCCTATAATATATTGTTAGGTTGAGAATAAGAGCTAGAAAATCTATGTTACTGAGACTACTGAGAGAAAAATAATGTTCCTTTTTGCATTAGCTAGGTGGCCTGTTGCCAAGATCTTCTTCTATACAGTATGTGTGGCATTTGGTTTTTCCATTTCTGTCCATCTTTGAAATGTACTATTCGAGAAGTTCTTTGATAAACCGTCTACTGTTTGGTGACAGTGCACTTCACACTTCATTTCTAGAATATACAATATTCAAAGGGCTTCTGGAGATTTGAGTCACTCTAGAGTCCGTTCAAATTAACCATCAAAATCTCTAACCTTTTATTGGCTTCAAGTTAAGACGTTCATTTGGATTACTCCTGAACACCCATCATTTTCATGTGCATTATATTAATGCTTCTTCTCTGTTTCTCCCCTTCTCCCACTTGCTTCTTTTGCTTGACATTTAACTCCATTTGGGTTAAACTTGAGTGTACCTTCAAGGTCCAATGCGGACAAGGTTTGCATACACATGCAGATGTGCTACATTAATAAATACCGTATCGATCTAGCTTCCATACCCAATCTAAAGAAAACTAACATCCAGCAACGGGGACTTGGTGCATGCTATCCCTCTTGTACTTCTGCATGTGTTGTGCGTATGCATTTAAAAATAATGAGGTATTTGTCTTGCTGTTACTTTTGCTAATCTTTCAAGCAATTAAAATGCCCAGATCCAGTAACACGCTTATCTTAAAAATATCTTGGTTGAATGGCTAAGGTGTGACACTCTGAACTTGTATTTTCTAAACATAAGTAAATTAATTATGGAAGGTTTGCCAATGAAATTTTCTAAGGGAAGGACATTGTTCTATGACAAAGCTGGAAAATCAGATTATATCATGATAGTTCTCTGGAAAATTATGGATGAAGAATGGGAAGTCCTTGTTAATGTTGATGTAATTGGTTAACGTTTTTGTTCTTTCTGTCATCTTAATTTGGCTTTGAATTTAATGATGGTTTTTCTGTGGCTGCAAATAATTTCATTTTCTTATCCAAAGAATTAACACATACGAACCAGCTAATAAGATTACAAAGTTTCGAACATATTATGCCCATTATGTAAATTCTAGCCAGCCCTTATAATGAGCTGCTGGTTTGTGCAGCAAGAGTACATGCGAGGAATTAGTGCCTGGAATTTCAATCTGGAGGATCTGAAGAGTCAAGCTGCCCTTGTATGCCAGTCATTCCACTGATAGTTGGACAAAACGAGTTCATTTTTATAAATGCTAACTTTATTGAGGTCTTTGTTGCTGGCAGATTCAGGATGATCCTATCTCAGTTTCAGAAGAGTCAAGTCTAAGTGAGAAGCACAAGGATAGACAAGAAAATGTTGGTCATCCAGTGGAGAGGGTGTACTCTGAGCTGGATAATCATTCTAATGTTGCATCACAATTGGAGGTAAGAGTAATAACCAGATATATAATACCTCTTACACATATTTGTCTGTTACTTTTCCTTTTATTTTCCCTGATCTGTACTCTTTTGCTTTTATTCTGTAGGTTGGACCCAGTGATATTCATGATTTGGAGAATTCACTTGCTGCATTTCCAATTAAACCTCTTCAGGCTCTCAAGTATGCTGACAATATTGATCCGACTTCTTAGTGTCTGAGAAAACACCTAGTTGTCATCTTTGAGTCAATTTTTCTGCTAGTGAAATACAACACCTTTTTATGATGAGCATAGTATTCTCTCAAAAGGATGTTTAGAAGTAATCATATATCTGGGCACACGTGTCTTCCAACGTAGACAACAGAGAGCCTTGGCGCTTTGAGGCACAAAAGACTTACTCCTAAAATGACCAAGCATGTACCCCGCTCAAATGAAACTCCACAATCATCGCCTCGAGGCAGTTTAGGAACTCAATATCATGAAGTGTAATAAAATAATAATGATTAGTACATATAAAAAGTACTTGAAAGTTTTGCTTTAAATAAATATGTTGTGTATGAATATACTATTGTGTATTTTTATGTATGTAGTATTAGTGTATGTACGATGAGTTGGAGTAAATTCTTGTATATATTGGAAGGCTGACTTTCTACTTAATAATTAAAGCTACTTCTGTTTCCACATTCCACTTCACTTCCCAATCTCTCTCTGCTTCAAGCTTCCCTGTCAACCGCCTCTATTTTTCTTCTTGCATTGTCTCTCAACAACGACCACTGAAAACCAAAGCAGGTCCATGGCAGGACTTGAGAGGCAGGGGTCCGTGGAACTTGCTCTCTTTATCTTCTTCAACCACTGGACTCATTGCTATATATATATATATATATATATATATATATATATATATATATATATATATATATATTTATGGGGGCACTATGGTTGTTAGAAGGGCCCTCGTCCATCACAGGCCCTCTAAAAATTCCGTCAAATGAGATTTAGAAATTGACTTAACAAATATACCTATGGGCCTTCAATTTGTTAACTTAAACAAGGTTTGTATTGAATGCAGAGGATGTTTCGATGTGTGTGAAGATGAAATTGGTGTTGGTAGTCCAAGTTTGAGAGACTCGGTTCGTCCAGATTCTGAACAGCAAAGTCAACAACAGGCATCAACAAGTGTCATGGATCGAGAAGCTGGAGGAGATGATGCATGGGATGCTGGTCAAAGTAGCACCACATCATATTCTGTCATTGCAGGATGTAAAAAGTTTCCCAGTGGCTCGCTACTACCGGATAATGTTCTCTCTCCTAAAAAGTTTATGGGTGACAGAGACAGGTACCTATTCTTCTTTAAGGCATATGTATTTATTTTTTAATAAGGTAAAGTGCATCTTGGCTGATAGCGAAAAGGCTAGGTTAGAACAGAGATGCATCTGCAAAATTCAGACAGTGATTTTTCTCTTGTTAAAGCTGAATAACTTGAGATTTCTGAGATTTCTTCTTCTACTTCTGTGTATCTTTTTCTTTACGTATCTGTTCAAGATCTATTCACTGTTTCCCCATGCAATTTCCCTTCATCTTTCCCTTTGTTTTTTAAATTTATTTTTTGGTTTAGAGGTGATGGGGGGATCAATAATTTTCTTTTTTCTCTCCTCAAATTTTGATAAAACTGATAGGGTTATGTGAGGTAATATTATATTTTCTTTTACTGGTAAACGTGAAAAGCTTTTTAAAAATGTGTAATGGAGGATTTAATTTTATAATACTTTTACATAGATAATGTAGATATTTTGCTGACAGTCAAGTATAACAACCATTATCAGTAAATATAATGAAATTCTAAAGGGTATGATGCGTTTTTGGCTTAAGATTGAAGTGTATCCAAAATTAAGTGGGTCACAGTTGCAATATGATGGTTGGACACCTTGTCTGGCACTGTTAAATGTGTAGGTTATAGGAGATGGTCATCAAACTTATCGAGTGTATTATTCGTATTCCCATACTAGTTCTTGCTTCTGCTTGCATGCGTATTTAGCTTATTTGTTTGCTATTCAACAATTTGATTTTGTTTTAAATTTAGGGAGTATCTTCAACCAAAATATCAGAGTGAGCGGAATTATAGTTGTCCACTGCAGTATCGTCAAAAGAAAGATTCTAGTAATTCCACTTCTGGTAATGCATTTAGAGTAAATATCCCTCTTTATTTCCTCATCTAATTCTATTTGTTAGTCGGTTTTGTAAGTTATGGATATTATCGAACTTTGATTTTAGGGGAGGATGCATCAGAAGGTGCTGTCGTTGAACACAGAGGACGATTTAAAGTCACTTCAGCAGATCTCAGTAACAAGGTATTTATTCCAGATTATATCTTAATCTGTTAGTTATCACCATTTCTTTAGTTTCAAACAAAATCATAATTAATTAGTTATAGAATTAATATGAGTCTGGTGCTGCACAATATATTCGATACATTAGCTTATGATTGACTGTGATCTATATTCAATGACATGGTAAATGATTTAAATCAGGTTCAGAAAAGTATGCAAATTGTGGTTTATAAAAGTTCCTAACAGTTCAACATTTTATTCTGAGAATATTGCACCTTTAGACCCATGGGTACGGGCACTCTCACTTTTGGTCCTGTGCTTTCACAAGTAACATTTTGGTCTTTTTTTCTTCCATTGTTTCCTCCTTCCCATCCAGTTTTTGCACTTTTGGTCCCAAATTTGATGAAATGGGAAAAAAAGAAGCAAAAAGAACTAAGAGGTTGAGACCAAACTGCTATTTCTGAAATCGCGGGACCAATTTGCTGAATGTTTAGTCCAGAGTAACTAAAAATGCATTTTCCCCATTTTATTCTTTACAAATATTGCTTTTCTGTAAATACTTTCCCTATTGATGCTCTACTAAATACAATATTTGTGCGAAACTTAGCTATCTATCATTTTAGGCATTGGCTTAACTTAATTCAGGTCCCTATATATTGCTTGAGCTCAATGTCCGGTGACTCCGCAAGCCCAATAGTTCCAAGCCTTTCAGCTGCTTCAGTTTTCCCGTCACTGCAATGCATACTGCAACAGAACATGATGCTAAGAGTAAGCTATGCTTAACTCAGTTGCATCTTCCTCAATTTGCCGATTCTGACATTTCTCTTATTCGACTTTGGCAGGAAGAGATAATGAAATTGATCAAGTTTGTGGAACAAAACTCAAGTAATACTTCATACTTGTTGAAGCCTACCACTTTTTAGCTTCTTTTGTTTATTTCTGTGTGTAAGGATGTTGCTAATAATTCCCTGCTCTGCCTTTTGCTCTTTTCTTTTCTTCCCAGTATCCTTTATTGTTTCTTGACCTCTTCTCACTCGAGAAGAGACTGACTTCCATGCGGGGTGGCTAGGGCCCCAAAATTTTATAATGTGAGAATCTGTCTCTAAATTTCAAAAATTTACATGTAATTTTTTTATACCTCTTGAATTAAAATTTATCAAATATTTACGTTCGACAATGTCATAGAAAAATATTAGTGAATTGGTCTATGAAGATTTATCATTACTTTTACATCCATGAAAACAAGAAAAGTGAATTTTATAAGATATACAATACTTTTCAAGACATTCGCCCCGATTTGATTTCGCTTAGTTTTCCAAGAGAGTAGGACCAACCCTGATTGCAGCCTGAAAACTGTTAAATGGTTTTGCCTTGGCTTAGTAACTAAATGCTAATTTCATGGTATGCAGGCGATGCTAGTGAGTTGACTGAGGGAGGAATAAATGAACTTGTGCAGGTACAGTCCTACAATCCGATTCCAGTCTGTTCTTCTAATTAGAAATTGCAGTTTTTTACTCCCCTTTGGTTTTAAGTTTGAAGGAGTTCTATGATGATTTGGTAGTACAAATATGCTGCTTAGAAAAGAGCAGAAGTCAATATATTATTATGCTCGTTACGTATTGCAGATACCCCCAACCACTATGAAGGAACGAGAGTTGCAAACTCAAGTGCTTCAAATGCAGCAAAGGTATTGAAAAAAAAACCTCTCTATATGCTTTTCAGCTTCTTGTTTTTTTCCCCTTATAGCTGAAACAAGTTTCAAATGTCAGCATTGGAAGCCTTGTTGAAGAACTACTGAGACTGAAGGCTAAAAACGCTCAGGTATGTCTTTAATTGCTGCCACAGTAGAAGGACTAAGTTCTACACTTTTAGTCCCGCGCTAATAGCATTTTTGTTCCCGACTTTTTAATCTTTGTGCACATTTCGTCCTTTACCCCCTTTCCATCTAATTTGGGACTAAAAGTGCAAAAATGAAATGGTTTTATGGGAACAAAAGGACAATACAGAAAGTGCTTACGGGACTAGAAGTGTAAAAGCTAATTGGAAAGGGGGGAAATGACGAAAAGTGCTGAAAAAATGGGACAAAAAGTGCTATTTCTAATAGTGTGGGATCAAAAGTGTCGGGGTATCCAGTTCTCTGTGACTAAAATGCAGTTCTGCTTCTTATGAATACTTTGTCACTTTTTTGATTAATGAATGCTATAAAATCATGAAATCGATATATTAATCTCTTATGCTTTGCAGTTGGAAAGAAAATATAACGCAATGCTAAAGAAAGACGACAAGATACAAGAGTAATGATCAAGGTATATAGAATCTGGAGACGGGTCTTTTGTTTTTTGGCTATCATATTGAATATGAGCAGGCGGCGGCCATTCTTCGAGTTGCTACTCACAGTGTCATTGGCCTGTTCATTATTGTAGTTAATGTATTTTGATAAAAGTAATGTGTGATATATATTTGCTCGGCAAAATTGTAGAACTAATTAGTGATTTTGGATTTTCGTCCCAAATTATATAACCTCATCGAATTTTGTCCCACTGTTAATTATGAGATGAAAATTGTGCTCGAGTCCGTTAACTTGTCACATGGTTGTTTACGTATCGTGACATGATAAATTTTAGCATCAATTATACAATATTACAGAATTTGTCTCAAATTAATTACAAGATGAACATCATTTTCATTAAATTAGAAATTTAATATTGGGCCTAAATTTATGAAAATTGTAAATTACGTGACGAAATGTGTGGGACGAAAAATTAAAATTAGTAATTAGTTTGAGATAATATTTTAAAAACATATTAAATTACAGAATGAAATTCGGCGAGGTGATATAGTTTGAAAGAAAACTCAAAATTATTAATTAGTTTGAGATATTTTTTTTGTAATTTTTGCCTATGTGCTCTTTCTTGAGCGAATTAAAATTTTTTACATGATAAGTACAATATATTTGTTTTGTGGTCCGATTGGTTTGGGTAGAATTTTTCATTCCCCATAATGTGATGAACTCAAGTTCAAACTATCGTGATAAAAGTTTTTAACATAATAATGTATTTGACGTCACACCTCTAAATAAATTAAATCATATTTGAGATCTGATGCCGTTGAAAAAAAAATCTCAATTTTTTTATTGGTATAAAATAATTAGGGTTCCGACATGGTTTTGATTTATCTTGCTCACTGTTCCCAATCTGATCTAGAATTAGATGATTTAAGATCTTAAGATAACACAACATTTTGATGATTTGATTTAAACAAATAATCCTATTCGTCAATCAATAAAATTTCTTCATATAATCGGAAATGGATGTGGTGTGTGCAATTTTGCCCAAATTATGTAATCAGATGATATAATTTGATCCAACAACAAGTGCTTCTGCTTCATCTTCCTCTGCTTAAGCATCGAGGTTTTATGTGGCCACAACCTATTACTCGGCACTCAGTTCACCTAACAAAAACACTTCTTTTTAACCTAAAGTCGATCAGTTACAACATTTTATTCTATTGTACTTGTATCAGAAAAATTCTTGTTCAAACCTGATTTGATCAAATTTATCCAATCATGTAATAAGTATGAGTCTCATCAAATCTCAAAGCAAGTATATTGCACTTACCATATAGTTACTTCAGGTTTGATCGAACCCGATTTGGATAAGAATTTTCCTTTTTATCACGCAGTGGAATGATACGATCATTGGGACGGTCGTTGACTAACTTAGATTGATTTGAGGAAAACAATGGATGGACCTTGTGTATACAAGCATATCAAAGAAAAGAAAGTGATTTTCTTAAGGCATCTCCAATCCTAAGCCATCAAAGTGGGTAATCAAATACTCATTTGATGATTGCTACAGTGTTTTGGGGCCCCTGCAAATGTTTTATATTCCAATGCACAGCCATCAAAATGGAACATCAATTTTTTTCATTATTTAAAATTAAGTCAAATTGATATTAAAACAAAATTAAATCCATTTAAAAATGCAATCAAATATAAAAACGAGACTAAAGTGTATATTACAAATATTATATCTTGCTAACTTTTTATATTATATCATATGATAAAATTTAAAAATGTCACATGTCGATTTGAATTCAAATATCAAGGTATATGATCATATTTCGTATCCATATAATATAATATATTTTATATTATATCAAGATAGATAAGATTTTCCGATGCCACGTGTCGATTCGGTGACCTCCCTCTCTGCCGCCGCCGCCGCCCTCCCTCTCCAATTATCCGGTGACCTGAACATATAACTTTTACCTTTTCTTCTTCTGCCTCTCTTTTCGATCTAATATATGAATCTTTGTAACTTTCTTTTTTCCTTTGGTTTTAATTTCCTGTAATTTTTTTTATTTATCTAGATATGTTGCAAGTATAATTTTGTGTTGAAAATGATGTTTTTATACACAAAATTTTGCAACGGCTCTTTTTCAAAAAAAAAAAAAGTTACCGTTTTCAATCTTCAATAGCCGTTGGAAGTGTAAAATTTTTCCTACCAAAATTTGGAGTCAAGAGGAATTGGCCCTATTTTTTATGGCAAGAGCTTCAGGACATCAATTTGATGGCTCAAATAGGGCCTCCATTGAAGGGGAGTTTTTTTTATTTCAGCCATCAAATTGAAAGTTAATGGGTTTGATTTATATTGATGATGTCTATCTCATTGGGAATGACATATGATATCATATATCGGAAATTCATGTTAAGAGATGTAATTTTTTTTTTGCTTTAGTAAATGTAAAAGTAATATTCTATTTTTCTAATATACCGTACTTCCATAGATGAAATGACCGATTCACTTTATTCTTCTTGTGATGGAGTTGATTAAATAGGTTTGGGTAAATATCACTTTTGGCCCCTCTTATCATTAACTTTTTACAGAGTGGTCCTTTTTATCCCACTTTAGTCCCTACTATGAATTATGTGTTTCACTTTAGTTTTTTTGGGCATTTTTGTTCTTTCACTATTGAGACTATTTGAGATATTGTTTAATTGGTGAGCAATTTTGGTGTTTGAAAAATATTTTAGGAAAAAACTTTAGTTTGGAACGAAATGTACGATTAAGTTGGATTGGAATGAAAGTCTAGTTTGGAAGAGATTATATATTTAGTTTTTTTTTAAATAATTAGAAAGACGAAAATATCCCTGTTAGTTTACTTGAAATGATAAAATTGCCCTCATTAGCATATCACATGTTATCGGAATCGCCTTGGACCACTTGAAGGGGACTAAAATGAAACAAATAATTCATAGTAGGGACAAAAGTGACAAAAAAAACATAAGAGAGATCACTCTGTAAAAAATTAATGATAAGAGGGACCAAAAGTGGTGTTTACCCAATAGGTTTTTTTTTATTTTAGTTTTGAAAAACCTTTTTCAATATAAGCAATTGTTAAAGATATAATGAATATTATTCTATAAAAAATACTGTACATATGTTTGGAATTGAATATTTTTACATGATTAAGAATATCAATTGACTTATCTATATACATTGGCAAAACTTTTAAAGTTGAAATCTAATAAAAGTCCAAAAATATTTGATAGTTCTTAAATTATTCATATCTAATTCCAGCAGATAGGTGATAGAGTAGGCTGGGTGTTGGGTTACATAGGTTTGGCAAGTGAATTTAAATGGGCTACTACTAAACCCTTTTTCTTGTTCTTTTTTGAAAAAATACACTATATAATGGACCGAGTGTACAATGGGCTAGGGTCCCAAAAGCTTTGGGCCCTAGGCAACTTTAGACTTTGACACAAGAATACTACTCCACGTGGAACAAAAATATGGATATTTAGACCAATGGACTAATTTTCTCAATATTAGCAGAAACTTCGTATATTCAAAAGATAGAGGCAAAGTAGGCCTCGTTTGGATCCATTTTGGTCCAAGTGTTTCGCCCAACATTTGGGTCAAAATGGATCACTTAGACATTTGACCCATTTTTTTAACTAAACATGTGTTTGACTCAAGGCCCAAATACAAATGGAACACTGACAAATTCTTATTTAATATGATGATATGTACTCTTTCTCTTTATACATAAAATTTTCTCTCTACAATTTTTTTCTCATTTAAATAATATATCTTACTTTTATAAAGTCTATGATGTGACATATTATCATTAATTTTTCACCCCCAAACATCAACATCCAAACCCAATCCAAATCATATCTCAAATTCTCAAAATCCACTAACTATTATTTTACTATTATATTACTATCAAAATATTCCAACAAAAATCAATTCAAGTCGTGTATCGAATGTTTCGTCAAACTCATTCAAATCAATTTGAAACATCGAAACAGGGCGAAACAGAACCAAAACCGATCTAAACGGGGCCTACATAGTGTTTTGAATATTGAAAAGTTATCAAAAATTAACAAAATGAACTTAAAATAAATCTTAGCAGTATTTAAAATCCTAAACAATCTTCAACTAAACTTAGCAAAATGTCCGTTCCTGCTGGATTACCAAAATGTTTGCGTTTCACCATAAAATCGATTTAACCTCACGTAATAAAATTCACTTCTTCGTCTACAATATTGAATATTGATTGATATTCCCATGTCCACTAGAAAATACTTTTATTATCCGAACACGTTCAGAAGTTTTGATCATTTCATTTGTACCATGTGGCAAGAATTGGTGCACACTTCCTGTCAGGACAATCGAGGGCGTAGGATGCTAGATAAGGAGAATTTGGTAGATCCAACGGCTGTGGATCGTGTGAGATTAGTTAGCAAAGCAATAATGGTTCTCATCTACCATCGCCGTGCAATGCAAAGCCAAACACCCATGCGCACCCCACCTGCCGTTCAACACGTGGGTCAGCTCTTGCCCAATAAATATTTGGCGCTTTCTTAGCCGTTAAAAAATTGACCAATCCAAGCTAATTAAAATTCCTTAGCCGAGCTGGTGTCATAGTTTTGTCAATTTCAAATATCCAATTCCGTTCACGTTTGATGATTTGCAACAAATACAAATCCAATGGGAATAAGATTTTTAATCATATAAAATAGCTAGATAGATATGGATGGATAGATCTGTTCGCTATAAATTTTGGCCATTATTGGCTCGACAAGTCCAAAAAAAAATATTTTAGGTACAAATAAGATCATCCGGTAAGGTAATGACAATTTTCGAGATCCAAGAAAATGACTAGTTTGGTTACCAAGTTTTATGTCAATTTTTATTTTTGATACCAAATAAATGCAAATTAATACATTTGATATTATAATTAAAGAAATCGTTTCACATTTGTTACCATCGTTAACTAAATTTGAAAATAATTGTTAAATTAAAGACATGACCATTTAGACAATTTTAATTATTGCCAAATTAGTATCTTAACTTATATATACCAACTGATAATTCTACCATATAATATTTCAGGTTGGCAAAATAATATTTCGGTAAAACTGTCAGCTAGTAAAAGTTATGGAACTAATTTTGCAATAATTGAAACTGATTTAACGACTATGTCACCAATTTGACGGTGATTTTTAAATTTAGTTAAAGGCAGTATCAAATGTGGAATGATTTGTTAAATTATGGTACCAAGTGTGTTGAATAGCATTTATTTGGTACAAAAAATAAAATTGACATAGAGATTGGTACAAAAAATGCACTTCTCTCAATTTATATGGATGGATTGTATAATCATGTAATTTTATCTTTTTATGTTTTCATTGGTATACCAAACTATTCATTTCCTTGGATCTCGAATATTAAATTCGAACGAGAATCGATAAACACAAACATGGTTGAGGTTTTGTTACATGTTGTGCCAACACATTATTTTGATAAAATGACTAGTTCGGTTACCAAGTTTTATGTCAATTTTTATTTTTATACCAAACAAATGCAAATTAATACATTTGATATTATAATTAAAGAAATCGTTTCACATTTGTCACCATAGTTAACTAAATTTGAAAATAATTATTAAATTAAAGACATGACCATTTAGACAATTTTAATTATTGCCAAATTAGTATCTTAACTTATATATACCAACTGATAATTCTATCATATAATATTTCAGGTTGGCAAAATAATATTTCGGTAAAACTGTCAGCTAGTAAAAGTTATGGAACTAATTTTGCAATAATTGAAACTGATTTAACGACTATGTCACCAATTTGACAGTGATTTTTAAATTTAGTTAAAGGCAGTACCTATAATGTTAAATGATTTGTTAAATTATGGTACCAAGTGTGTTGATCTGCATTTGTTTGATACAAAAAGTAAAATTGACATAAAAATTGGTACCAAAAATGCACTTCTCTCAATTTATATGGATAGATTGTATAATTAAGTAATTTTTTCTTTTTATATTTTCATTGGTATACCAAATTATTCATTTCCTTGGATCTCGAATATTAAATTCGAACGAGAATCGATTAACACAAAAATTTAATACTTGAACAATGAACATGCATGTGCCAAATTTTAATTAAGTCTAATCTAATCCAAATTCAATCAACTAACAACCCTAGATATAACTTGAACTTCAAACATGGTTGAGGTTTTGTGACATGTTGTGCCAACACATTATTTTTCCCTGAATGACTAATCGTTTTCCTTATTCCCAATTGAATATCCCTCTATGCCCTCCTATTTCTTCTTTAACTATAATACACATTTTAAAGCTCCTAAAAAAATAAAAAGTAAATACACATTTAAAATGCTTAATCTCACTTTACACTTTCAAAATCTATCAATTTATCACTTTACACCAGCCACATCTACTACATTTGGTAAATTATGTATTTTTAGTTTTTACCCAAAAGGGTGGCCTAGTTGATGGAGTAAGTGAGCGCAGTATCTGTTGACTCGAGTTCAAATTCTCTTGCCAACACTTTCTAGGTCGAATTTGTCACACTTGATTTGCTTAATGTAATTTAATTATCTCATGTAATTCGTGAACTATTACATGAGGATTTAGTTTACGAAATACACTTAAGTGCGTTCCCTTGTTAATAAAAAAAAATGGATTTTTCTGTTAACGTAACATCACGTGATTTGCGTGTCTTGTTAACAAAAAAAAATATGTTTTTTTAGAGCAACAAAAAAAAATATGTATTGTTCTTTTATTGTAACAACACGTGATTATGCCGAAATCTCTAGCAAGTAATAATGCGGCCCATGTGCTCTCAAATTTTATACTTCGTTTTAAGTTATCGAGGCCCAAGCCAAGCCAAGCCAAGCCAAGCCAAGTCAAATCGGTCAAAGCCAAGCCATTTAGGAGTCACGACTCTTCCACTTTTCGTAAAAGTCGCAATGCGCTTTATACATGACGCCCATCTTATATTTCCATCTAAATCTTCTCTCTTTCCATTAATCTCCAAAATCAAGAAATAAGCACTTTTTTTCAAAATAAGCTAAAAGCTCTGAACATTGTGCTTGTGGTTGCTACTTTAAATTAAGATACAATGGGGATTGTAAGATTAGAGGAGACTAAGAAGGCGGAGCTGGAACAATTCCGCCGGATGCTGCTATCTTGCGCTGCGGTGCACCGGCGGAAGGACGACGACGGGTTCAGGAGACAAGAGAATGCGTTGTCTACCGGAAACGACGACGTACTGGAGAAATTGGTTTGTGTCACCAGCGGCGTATCCTATCTTGGAATCGCTATCGTGAACCAGCTCCTAGTCAACGGCTACTCTGTACGTATCATCGTCGATAATGAAGGTGCGTATTATTTTATAGTTTCTCTCTTGAATCTCTAATTTCGATACATTGTCCCTGTTTAGTTATTGCTGCATGAAATTATTAATTCACAAAGTCCCGTAGTTGATATGAGTTTTGACTAGTTTTTGGTATAAGTTAATTTCTTAGCAAATTCGCTATCTAACGATTTTCTGTTCTTTTTTTTCTTCAATTTTTTTTTTTTACCTATTAGCATGATTTGATTTTTGGACCTACTTTTTGAATGTGAAGATTACATCGAAATTCTAGTTAAATGTATTTGCGACGCCGTTATCTATAACAAATTTTTTTTTTTTTTTTTTTGATAATTATCTATAACTGAGTGTTATTATATATACCAAATGATGTTTCATTTATGTTGTGAGTTGCCTTAATTAGATGTTTAAACTCTTGCCAAGTTATCAATATGTCAACTTCAGTTTAGCCATTTTGCATTTTGGGCCGTTGTTTCCTGCAATAGAAGGACAAAATAGGAGATAAACTTAATTTTCATCCTCCTTACTATTTTTAAGCTAAACATTCATATAAATAAATATATGTAAAATATTATATATTATATAATATGCATAATGATTGATTGAAGTTGGAAGTTGCTAATCTTGAATAAAGAGTTGTTTATATTTTTTAAAGTACGAGCTTATGGCTTTGCAATTGTATGAGCTTTTTACAGATCATAAAGGAGTATTAATTTATTTGATGAGGTATGTGTGAACACAAAAAATATTATTTCTCTCCTCCGGTACCCACCATATGTCAGCAATTCTTGTTCAAGTTTTATTTATTTTATTTTTTTTATATTATCACCCATATACGTTTACTTCTTGTCTCTGTCTAAATTATTCATGTACCAATTCTTTTTTTTTCAAAAGCAATTTTTCCTACGTATTGTGGAGGGTTAGTTACAACTTACAAGTAGGGCATAAAAAAAAACAAGTAGATCGAACAAAATATTCATTTTTTGAGACACAAAGTATCCCATTCCCAGAAGTATTGTTAAATTACTGTAAGACCCTTCAAGTTTGGCATACTACCCAAACTATCCCTTAATTTGACTTGTATTAAAAATATCCCAGAAGTATTGTTAAGTGCTCTCGTCGTCCTTATATATGAAAATCAACTGTGTTTCACTTTGACACCAATCCAATTGCACAACATACTATACCGAAAATGTATAATTATTATCCAACAAAGACGCATTATGTTACCAAGGGTACTTTTAGAGAATTAAATTAATTTTTAATGACACCGTGAATACAGTTATAATTAATGTAGTGAATTGCATACTTCAATGGTAATTTTATGTAGTTTCTCAAACATAAGGCAGTTTCCTTGTAATATGACAATAACTTTCATATATTGCAATATCTTATGTTAAACTTTTCTTTATAGTAGTTTTGTCTGTATTTTACCTGTTGGGCTTATGAAAAAACTAATTGGATTGAATCACAATTGCAGAAGATGTGGAAAAGCTAAGGGAAATGGAAAATTCTGGTGAAATGAGACTAAACAATAGCATTATTGAAGTAGTTATGGCTAAGCCCACGGAAGTGGAAAGCCTAACTGAAGCGTTTGATGGTTGCCGTGGCGTGTTTCACACCGCAGCCGTAGTGGACCCTTCTGGATTATCCGGCTACTCCGTGAGTATTTCAGCTTTTCCATGCTTTCTTCTTTTAGAAAATACGGTACCTCCTTTGCCAAACTTAACTGACTACATTCTGGTATGTGAAAGTCACTTATCGCATGAATGACCTTAACATGACTAGTTCCCAATTCCATAACCTAACATGTAGTTGAATGATCTAAGTTCTCGTTAAAGGAGGACATGTGATATATACTTGAACTAGACCTCAAGGAGTCTTACATTCCATGTCTAGATCATAAAAGCTAACCAGGGTTAGTTAAAGATATCCATTTTACTTGACTATGAAAGGACTTCAATAGTCAGGACTGTCTAATTTAATACCAAGTAGCTAATTCTTCGTTTGGTCCGCATCTATGATATGTTATTGGTAAGATAGGTGTTCATATCTCTAAATTTCAAACAATTCAAGGAGATCGGCAAATTCTGTCGCAGATGCTCTTGCTAGGCTTGGTCATCAAGCGGGAAGGGAATTACTGAAGTGGGATGATCCCCCTGACTACGTTCGCCACTTGTTGCTCGAAGACTTCGCTTAATTTTTTTTTGTTTTTGTTTACCAAAAAAAAAGTATGTATACACCCCCACTTTAAGAAGGATTATTTTGTCATATATTGTGGTGAAAGTTAAAGTTTAATTTGACCACGATAACATATGGGACAAAGTCAACTTGACCAGGGGTAAAATATGCATTTCAGTTAATCTTTTGAGCTTGCGTCATCTCTGCTGGTAGGGAAATTAACAACAGAGAGTATTTGTAAGATGAAACTTTAAGTAGGGAAGGTGCTGGTAATTAGTGAAATCTCCATAGGGTGTTTCTGCTAATTTCACCCACATTTGCTTTTGTTGAATAAACTCATAGGCAAAAGTTATCTTTCTGCAGAAAGCAATGGCTGATATTGAAGTGAATGCAACCAAGAACGTTATAAAAGCTTGTGGGATTTCACCATCTGTTAGACACTGCGTGCTCACCTCCTCACTATTGACCTGCATTTGGCAGGACAACTCTCACGATCAACTTTCTCGCCTAATCGATCACAAATCCTGGAGTGATGAATATCTTTGTATAAACAAAAAGGTAAAAGTATAATCCACTGCATATAAATGCTAAAACTCGAATTCAATTTTCCTAGAGAGCTAGCGGGTTACAATTCAGAAATATCACTATATGTAGGGGATAACTACATATCTAGTCCTTTAATTTTTGAGCCGTGACAAAAATGATGGTTTATTTTTTAGCAAACACATTTGGTCATAGTTTTAAATGATCTAGTCATATATCTTATAGGCTAAACACATTGTTTGAGTTAATAAACTGTTTAGTTATTCATCTTTTGAGTCAATCTATTTAGTTCTCTAGTTATCACTTTTTTATAGCACGTCCTTTATCTTTTAGTTTTACGAAATATGTATTCATGTATAAAATATCATTTACATTAGTTGCATGAAAGTCATTTTAAGCTACAGCGTCAGTAATATTCACCCCAATCTGGCTAAATATATTTTAAGTTTCATAGTAAATTTTTTTGATGAAAACGAAAGATGACTAAATGTGCTTGACTGAAAAGTTAAAGGACCAAGTTTCTTGAGTCTAAATATAAAGGATTAAATCAGAATAAATTAGGATCAAATATGTCGAGCCCCAAAGATAAAAAGGACTATTTTTTATTGTAATTGAAGTCTGAAACTTAGTGGACTAAGTGTGCAATTTTGCATAACGTGAAGTTGACCATAATTTTGCTTCGAAAAATTAACAGCTCTGGTATGCTTTGGGAAAGTTAAGGGCAGAGAAAGCTGCATGGGAAATTGCCAAAGAGAATGGTTTAAAGCTAGCCACCATTTGTGCGGGCCTTATAACGGGCCCAGAGTACTACCAACGAAGCCCGACTTCTACTATTGCTTATCTCAAAGGAGTTCAGGAGATGTATAGATATGGATTGCTAGCAACTATTGACATAGATAAACTAGCAAAGGCTCATGTTTGTGTGTTTGAAGAGATGAAGAAAGCGGCATTTGGAAGGTACATTTGTTTTGAACGAATAATAGAGAGGGAAGATGAGATCGCAAAATTGGCCAGTGAGACGGGCTTGAATGGGAGTTCGATTATAGGGGGTGCTTCTTGTAGTAATAGGACCCGATTTGAATTGTCCAACGTAAAATTTGTTCGATTAATGTCGAGAACAGGAAGATGTTTTAATGGATGAGAAAATTTTGGTCTTTATTATTTGAAGAGTTGAAGGTTAGTATTTTGATAGTTTTGGTTGTGAATTTTATTATAAATGGAGAAAAAACTCTGTGATTATGTTGTTTATGGTGTATTGTAAATGTGGTGGTGTAAATTTGAAATGTAAAATATGAGCTTTTTGTGGGCTGTAAAGGCCCAAAAACTCCCTGATGCGGCACAAAAGCCCATTATACGCTTTCATATGGTTTCGACTCGAGGTTCGTGTAGGCTGTGGCATAGGGTCGAATTCTACATTTTATTTCACACGTAAAATATGAATTTGATTCCGCTTACTAGTTGAAAAAGTAATCAATTAAAATTTGTAATTTAACTTTATAAAAGATATAATATGAAACCAATGAAGGGACCCTAAATTTGTATATGGATGGATTGGTTCAAATACTAATTAAGAAGTTGTTTATGCTTAATAATACACTTAATATTTAACGCTTTCGTCCCACTTTATATGGTAAACAAATCAAATCTTTTACATCATATAACATCTAATCCATAACTATAATTTTTTTTCTTTCTAAATAACAATAATGGATATTACACAACGTGTAATATGTGAATATATTTTTTTAAAATAACAATTTTTGAAATTATTTTTTTTTTATTAAAATCTTAAACGTAGTATTGCTAATATTATTAATTAATAACTTACATGTCATTTAAAACTCAATATATTGCATGCAATTGTTTCACATTATTTACCCCTTAAAAAAAGTTAATTGGTACATCATGATGCAACACATGGAAGAGATTTCATCTAATCTATAAAATTAAGGAAAACTGATTTATTCATGATCCCATTCCTAAAATTTAATATTAAAAAAGGGAATTTATTTATTGCACCACATTACAATTAAATATAACAGTTCAAACGTTCAATTAATCACTCCAAAGTAAAAACAAAAAATTATTTAAAAAATAAAATGAAACTTGCAGAAAGTTTGAGTCATGGTCTAGAATAATTTACATATATTATTCACTCACTCTGATCTCTAGATAACAAATTAAATTATATATAAAAAAAACTTCGTTAGCTAGCTGTAGTCAAGATTTACAAATTATTAGAATATGATTTCGAATAGCCCAACCCTCACACAGAAAGAAGGGCAAGGATATATACATGAAAGAAATTTAACAAAAACCCAAATGGGATTTTGATTAAAAGCATTTACATGAGATTAAAATTATATATCCCTTTTTCAGCCCAAAAAATAAAATAAGATACAAAACACTTCTCATTGATTATTTCATTTAAGTTTGGTATTCATGCCAAATTGTAAATCAAGAGCTTTTAGAAACATCGGATTGAACCTGCGATCATCTTCGACTTACTGAGGTACACATGATTTTTTTTTTTTTGTTGTCAATTGATTCATAGATGTGCAATATTGTATGAAATTTCAACGAATAATGTTATTTTATTTATTGTTCAAGATGTAGTGTACTTGAAACAAACGTTTTCTGTTTCAGATTTGTTGATTGAACATAAGTGTACATATATGGTTTATTTCTTCGTTAGATTTTCTTATCACTAATTTCAGATGAGATGATATTTGTAAGGTAAAATTGTACTTTTAGTCCCAAGATTGAACATTTTCAAGTATAGCATTTTTTGTCCTAAAATTTTTATTGAAAAAATGCACATTTGGTTCTTTGATTCCTTCCCATTCAATGTTTGCTTTGTTTTGCACTTTAATTTTAATCCGGTATAATTATTTATGTTTTGCATTTTCTATCCTAATTTAGATGGAAAGGGGTTTAATATGTCGAGATGTCATAAAATATCAAAATATTGGAATTAAAATGCTATTTTTGAAAGTTTAGGACCAACAGTGCATAGTGTGCACTGTGCAGTGCAGTTGGGTTGTCTATCTGAAATAATATTTCGGCTACCAGAATTAGGCTGATAAAAATGTTTCCATATGTGAGTATAATTTCATGAGCTTGAAAGTGACTAAAAGATAGGGAAAGAGGTAACCCAAATCTGATTTTGTTATTTCCACACTATCACAATCTCTTTGAAATTATTTCGAAAGATCGAGAACTTTATTTGTATATAAATTTATTAATAATTTGAGTAGTAGATTTTTAGAGTGTCTACTGACTTTGAAATAACTATAACTAACTATAAACATTAGGAAATATATATATATATATATATATATATTGCATTAAAGGCTTTAATTTTATTCATTTTTATTTTTCTTATTATTTTCCTTGTCAAAATCCAAATTAGTATATTAATTGGCATTAAACCTAATAACCTATAATTTGGGTATGGTCAAACAGTTTGAATTTTACCCCTCCTTTCATTTAATTTAATGAACAAATTATGGAAGTATATAAAGTCTATATTGTCATTAAACTTTACATTGTACTATCAAGTACAACTTTAGGAATGACATTTCAATGTTTCTGCATTTAAATCTTGTTAAGGCAATTATGCTGAATCTTTGTTGGGGGGTGGGGATTTAAGGGCTGTTTGGTTGCCATCACTTTTTTTTACGTTGAAGTTTGAACAGTTCTGCAATTAGTACTTTCACTTTCAGTTCAAACAATCAATGCCCATAAAGGAGTGGGCAGTCTTCTCCCACTGAACTGGGTTGCACGTAATAGAAGTTTCTCACACAATTCAGAAGTAAATATATAAATAAATTATATTAAAGAAAAAGAATTATACATTATATGATATTTAAACCAATTCTAAAGGATCTTTCTTTGTTTTTTGCGTTGAATTCATTGTACTTGATCGTGCAGGCAATATCAAAAGATTTCAATATCTTATAACTATATATACAGATCTTAAAATTCCCCATTGAATTATGCAATTGAAGCTACCTATTGTGAATATATTGAGTGATAGATAAAAACGCCCCTTATGTTTTGTCTAATTCCCAAAAAAATTTATGTGTTATTTTAACTCTCAAAATCTTTTGTATGTTGGTTTTAATTACCACATTCGACCCAATTCGACCCAAGTAGAATTTGACTTTTGACGGAATGACAAGATTACCCCTATGTATAATTCTTTTTATTTATTTATTCATTCCTTTTGAAAATTCAAGTATATACTTCTTGAGTTGAGTGTGGTAATTAAAACCAAACACCGGAGGGGGGACGGTGTTTGGGATTTAAAATAACATAGGGTTTTTTTTTTGAGTTAAACAAAACATAGAGAGTGTTTTTTGTCTTTTGCTCGTACAACTAAGTGTTAGGGGTAAAATTATCATATAAAAGAAAAATGTGAACAAAAACTTGTGATTTTTGCGTTTGAATCACATTCACTTGTGGGGGTATTTGACCCTGACTTGAGAGCACATGGGTTATTTTGGGAGTTAAAATAACACAGAATTTTTTTAGAGTTAGACAAAGCGTAAGGGGTATTTTTGTCTTTCGCTCTGAATATATAAGTCGATAATTCTGAATTGTAATACATTTTATTATTTTAAACTTGAATTTTAAAAAACATTACATGAATTATTTAATTATATCTTTATTTTTTTGTGTATATTTTAAATAGTTTGCATGTTTTACATTTTATCTTAATTTATTGTCTTGTGCATTTAACGTAAATTTTCTATAATTTGCTAGTAATATAATTCGATTATGAATTTCAATCCTGATTCCGTAAACGCTCTTGGCTCCGCTCGGCACTCGTTAAGTGGCTTTTTTGAGTAAAGTTACTTGATTAAAAAACAACCGCAATATACCTTTTATGTAATTAAATATTATGTTAAAAAAATCAATTTTAATATTATCTATAAATACATTTAATTATAGTTGAATTTATCGTGGAACTGAATTATTATTTGAGCTAGAACTTTTCATTTGCGGTCCAAATATGAAATATATACTCTCAATTAGAGAAATGAAGGCCAACTTATTTCTTTTCAAATTTTATCTGGTATTTGCATCACACTAGCTAGTGGGGGTCCTATTAATTATATATTATGATTTTTTTTTAATTAAATTAAATTAATTGTACATATTTTGTCCTAATGTCAGATCCTGAACAAGTAAAGAATTATAAAAATCGAGTAGCCAGCCCAACATGGAGCATAAAACCACAAGGCAATATTAACTCTAGGTAACACCCCATGTGAATCTCCATGCTTTCCTTGGAAATTGATTTATTTTATTTTATTTTATCTCTTCACTGTATCCTTATGGTTCTGTCCCATAAAATTTAACCCTAACAATAAAAAAAGAAAGAGGAATATAAAAAGGCTAGATCTGAATTAATTATTAATTAGTAATATAATAAAATAATATCAATTGGCAGACATAATTTAACACTTATGTACTCTCTTAGCATCAAGAAGTCAGCATATTTCTTGCTAAAATTAAAGTTGGGGGAAGAACAAGATTAAAATTATTATACATATAAATAACTGAATATTGAGTACTAATTAGTCTTAGCATGCATGGCATTGATGTATTATTAGTTATTTATTTTGTTGAATTGAGGATAAGTATTCTAAGTGGTAAAATCTAGTTTTAAAACTTATTAATAATTTCAATGTTTAGGACATTCCATTAATTATATATAACTTTATTTATGTTAAGTCAATTACAGTAGTATCACATTTGGTTTGAAATTCTAATCCAAAAGCATTCAAACTAAGAGTAAATTGTATTACAATATTTGTCATGTGATTGGTCATTTTTGTGAAAAATATATTCAACTACGAAGAAATCAATGTATTTTGTTAGACATGTTATCGTTAATATAGGTTTGATCAAACCTAAATTTGATTAAACTTTGATTTGGCTGCTGTCATATAAACGATTAATTAGTCGTCATTTTCTTAACATAAATACAGTTTTTAGTATCATATGATAAGTATATGTCATTTATTTTATGAATAATTATAAGTTTTTTTTTTTTAGATGGTGAACATTGTTACATCAAATACTATATCGAATCGAAACTATTACAAAGATATCAAACTGAACTAATTACTAGTATTAAACTAGAGAAATGCTTCTTCTAAAAAAAAAAAAAACTAGAGAAATGTTAGTATGAAACTAGAGAAAATACTCACATTCGTGGGAGTTGAACCCATGACCTCCTAGTCATGGAGTCTCATCCTTAACCACTTGGCTAAGACCTTATAAGTAAAACTTGTATTTTGACAATTAACACGTAGGAGCTAGGTAGCTAGCAACATTGAGGAAATATATGTCCAGCGGAGAAGTCATCTCCAGGGGTAGAGGGGTCCGGGGCGAGGTGGGAACGGGGCGGTCATGGGCCACGACTAGAGATCCGCCGCGGCCCGTGCCCGCGTGGGCTATTTGGAGAAGAAAAGAGGGCCACGTTCTTCACACGCCCCTTGGCGTCCCCTAACTGGATCTCCTATTTTTTTTTTAAAAAAAAAACTGTTTTTTAAATAAATTAAAATAGAAAAAAATAATATATATACTTAAATAATTAATAAAAGAAAATTTTCCTATTAAATTAAATTAAATATGCAGAATTGAATTATTTAATAAAATTTATCTAGTATATTTACTAGTATTTAATAAATATATGTAGCCAAATATTTTTAATTTGATTATTTAATATAATAAAATTAATTTTTTAAAATTAAAATCAATAATAATATACTAGAATTGTAATTAAATTTATTATGGACAAATCATTAATAATAAATAGCCCATTTTATTTTAATATCTTTTATTGTAATTAAAAATTTAATCATTTAACTACAATATTGGTGGTGGCTATATTTTTAAAAAAATACGGAATTAGTTAAAAAAAATTAAGCACTTATACAAATAACTTAGATTAATACTTAATCTAAATTAAATATTTATATACATACTAAAATAGACAAGAATAAATTCAAATAATTACATTCATTGTTAACCGTACTTTGCGTAAACATGGGCTATTAAGTCTTTTTGAAGTCTACGGTTGGTTTCTTTGGAACGAATTGCTTCATGACGAAGCATATAGTTATCCAACGTTTGCCTTCTTTCCTATTATGTATTAATTTTAATTTACATAATTATTTACTCTCTTAAATTTTAATATTTTAATATAATTAATAATTTAATTACAATTACTATAATTATTACTATTATTAACATTAATATTAAAAACAAAATTAAAACTAAAAGTATATGGAGTGGGCAAGTCTTCAAAATAAATTAATTCTCTTTCGGAGTTCTATCATTGGAGAAGACCAGACATGGCTCGGAGGGGGGGACAGGGCTGGCTCGGGGATCCGGAGCCCCGGGGCTGAACTGATTTAGTTAATCGATTTATGACATTCCAAATATTTGAAGGAATTGTTTTCACAAATTTGGATCCTCTCTCTCTAACCCAATTTCTCCTTAACGGAAATGAGTAAGTTATCTTTAATTTTTCAAGCCAAATTCACTTTAATGAATCTTGCCCCCTCGAGTCATATCATATTTACTTATTTAGCATGCACCCTCCTTTAATATCACCTATACAATTAATTAAATAATTTTGAAGCTAGCTATATATATGCTCCTTCAGCAATAATGCATTGTTAATCATTACTAAGAGAGATCTAGACCAATACATGACATGGCAGTTCCCAATCATGCATTGCGATTTACGAATGTCAATTTTATCCTCAGATATCTTATGTTTATGTTATGTAGCTGCCAAAGTGTAACCAAACAAGCCTCAGATTTCTCAGGTTAGTCTAGTTCCTCTTGTCCTTAGCAGTGAAAGTGACATTGTTGTTTCATTGCATTGCACATCACGCTCCCCGAACTGCGCGTGGGCATATTCGTCCCCAACTTTAATTTTCTGTTTGCAGTAAAAAATGGAACCTCCCAACACAAAAATACATGGACCTCTGCACCTCTTTGGAATTACTACAAGAATTATTGCATGGAAAAAGCACCATACCCCTCTTGTACTTTCAAAACCAATTAATATTTTACTCCCCCCCCCCCCCCCACCAACATCTTTTCACTTTTCACTTTTAAATTCATTTCCAATTTGTTGGCCCCAATATGGCCTTATACAATCGAGACTATCCTAGTTTAAAGATTTGAATTGTAATTTCATAAACATCGACTAAATTCATGTATTTTCATAAAATAAAATAAAAAAAATACTGAAAAACTATATAGTAATTTATTCTCAATATTTTTAAAAAACTATTGAAAAGTTTTTAATATTTAATTGGGTGAAGCATATCAAATGAAAATTTAATCCACAATTATAACTTAACTTGAGCTTAATAGCTGACATTTCTTCCAATATTTAGTATTAGAATCAAGGTCACGAATACGATCCTTAAAAATTGGAAAGAAAATTGTTTAACTCAGCATGACAACAATTATTTATGTAATGGAGTGGCAATATATATGGGCCCTTATAATTATGGGCCCGTATAATCAAAACCTGATATTAATGATTTAAATTACAATGGTACTCTTAGACATAGCTTTTAACACAGTTGCACGAGCTCAGTCTTACAAAATTCCTATATAACAATTCTTTAATTTTCTCTTCCATAAAAAATATTACCACAAATTCACTGAGAAAATAAATTGTATTTATAATTTGTAGCAGGATTTGCGTCACATTGTAGAGCAGTAAGGAGTTTCAATTAGTTTTAAAGAAAAAATGGACGATCAGAACCCATCTCCAGCTTCTTCGTCGTCTAGCACCGCCGTGGCGAAACACTGCCGCCATCTGCGGCGGCACGCCGTCGAGGAAGAAAGTGGAGATCCGGTGACTTGTACGGGGAAATCGTGCCATTCGTGCACGGCGGGGGTGATCGCAGATTGCGTGGCTGTGTGTTGCTGTCCGTGCGCGGTGGTGAATATTTTTGCTTTAGCGTTTGTCAAGCTGCCGTGGGCGGTGGCACGTAAATGTATCAGCCGCCGGAAAATGAAGAGCCGGCGGAGGAAGATGGAGGAGAAGAGGAAATGCGGTGTTGGGGGTAGAGATGGAATTTCCGAAAAAGAAAGGGTAGAGGAAGGGACGTCATCGGAAATAGTGGTATCGTCTCCTGAGATTGGTGAGGATGAGTTAAATGACGATTTTAGTGCTGAAGAGATTTGGTTAGAGTTGTATGAGATTGGGCATTTGGGCTTTGGGAGGGTTTCTTTTACCGGTATTCCATTTCACAATAAGGGTAATTAAGGGGATTCCCATTTTCTCTTTTTGCCTTTTTTGTGAAGCTGAAAATTGTTGAAATTTGAAGTTTTCCACATAGAAGTAGAAATCCATGTTTTTTAATTTTATTTGTTGCTTGGAAGGGTGAATGTATGATGTCCATTTTGCCCTTGGAAAGTTGGACTTGAGGTTGAGATGGATATATGGGCTTTTGTAAATTTGTAACAAAGAATATGTCCGTCTCTCTTTTAAAATTGTTGCACAGTTGATTTGTACCTGTGCTTATGTCCTATTTTTGTTCTTCACTGATGTTATTTGCTTTCTCTTTGTACCGATTTTCATTATTTTCTCCCACCTTTTGAAGAAAACAATCACGGTGTGAAATAGTATATATTTTGATTATTAAGATAATTTCTTAGTGATTTTACGAGTTATCATAATTATGAGTCATAATATCTTCAATTAATTTTAGCTTACTTGTAATCACATTTTGTTAAGCAATATTTTGGGTATATATTCATTGTTAAATAATTAAGATAGATAATAAATATATATTAGCATTTTCTAAATATTAATACATGTTAAGATATGTTATATCATGGAGTGGTGATATATAGATAATAGATTTGTAGGCCATTGGTGCTTCTCTTATTGCCCCGGCTAAATTGAAGGGTTATCAATTTTTTGCGGTAAATTGTGAAATATATACTTTGACTGTTTTATGTGAACCTTAAATAGTCCTATGGTATCAATAATGATTGTCAACTTATATTCAAGGTTAATTTTTATGTGGAAAGAGGTTCACATATAATATGTTCCACGCGTCTCAAAAAATCTGAAACATAGGAATTGAACTTTCTAATTTCTATTGATCTAATAATGAAAAAAGTAAAATATGCCATTAAATTAGTGTCCCTGTCTTAGTGGTTGAACTTTCTATTGATTTAATCTAAATAAGCCATTAAATTTTCAACAGAAAGCATAATTGCCTTCCATAACTTGAATACAAAAAATCTGTAATCTTCCAACAAACAGAATTTGTTTCTTTGAATTAATTAGTTAGTGTCCCTATCTAATTATAAAATATATATATATATATAGCATTAATTAGTGGATATGAATTTTTTATTTTTTTTAAGTATGGTAAGAATTCATTTTAAGATCCCAAATAATGATAGATAGTGTTTCATCACATTTAATCTGACTGTTTCGTCAATTTATATTGAATAGCTACACAAATACTTCAAATTGTTATGTGATATATGATATGAAAAGAAAGGCTTATTTATATTTTTGTTTGGGTAGATGAATACTAGAAAATTGATATTCACACAGATGGAAAGAAAGAGAATTTCTCACATTCTCCCTTGATCATGACGTACGTTCCTATAAATATAGCTAAGTCCTTTCCTTTTCGTGTTGCACACTTGCACTATCACTAAAATTATATTGTTCTTTGTATTCTAGACCATTAAATCTTGGGTCCCATGTCCGGAAAATTTTAAAATGTACCGAATTTGATAGAATTTTGAACTTACCAAAACAAAAAAAGGAAAAAAATGCAATTTTATAGGAATGCATTCTTAGCTTTCCATGTCCCTCACTTTATAAATATACACTTTTAGTCTTAATTTTTAAGAATGTCTTGTGCATTTGGTTTCATCACTAGCTTTCCTTAAATTGCAGACCAAAAGTACAATACCAAGACATAATGGGACCAATATAATTAAAACAAACTATTTCGTAGTACAAAAAGTGCAAAATATTTAAAAAAAAAATTAGGGTCATAAGTATAATTTTCGAGTGTAATTAAATCTGAAGTCTCAGCTCGCAAAAACATATGGACAGAGCATACTCATGGGCGAAGTCGAAGTCCACCCTTCAGCATGCCAATAGATCCTCTGTATCACAATTTGTGTACCACAAATGAGTAATTGACACATGTATATATGACAATTACACATGTATATATGACAATTATAATAATTGTCATATATACATGTGTCAATTACTCATTTGTGGTACACAAATTATGGCACAGAGTATCTTGAGCCCTTCAGCATCCTTTGGGGATAAATCATTTTCCAAGATTTCCGTGATACGATTATTAAAACCAATAGGACAGCTATATGGAAACTGTTCTGGTTTTATAAGGAAAGAAATCAGATTTTTTTTTTTTTTTTGCAGAGAAAAAAGAGATCAATATAATATAGTTCCTAAGATGCAATTTAGGACTCACGCTATTTTTTCGTATTTTTGCCTACATATTCTCTATTTGTTTAAGATCAAATCACTGACTTTTAATCATTAAAGTGATTTTGCCGAGTTGGCCTCTTACTTGTTTTCCAGGACGTCCCCTAGGTTTTTCTGGGAAAAAAAACACCACTTCTATGATAGGGGTGATCATGACTCTTTCAATTACAAATAATCAATTGACATGAAAGATTTCGTAGAGTCAGATTGGGGCCCAAACCAATCTCGTGTGGCCCAATGGGCTAATTAATTGGCCATTCTGTGAATAAATTTGTTAATCATGCAAAGCCCATTATGTGATTCATATGAAAATAGTAGTGATTCAAGTGTCATTTTTAGAATAGATAGACGTATTCCTGAAACAGCTGTAATTCAGATTTCAAACCGCGTCACAGTAGAACACGTCCACTTCAGGTTTGTTTGGTTGGATATAATAATGGGTACCGACATCGGTGCTTTTGTAAATTTTCTGGAAAGATAAATCACTTTAGAACAATTTGCTAAGGTATAAATCAAATTATTAATCTTTACATTTATCTCTTATAATCTGTATTTATTAATAATTTGGTTTGTAAATATTAAGTAAGTAGGAGATACATTTAAAAATAGAATAGTGACTGCTTTCTAGTATAAATATTGTTCTGGGAAATAATGATACATACTTATTTTGTTTCCTTAATAGCCTAATTTTAGTTTTATTTACCAAAAAAAAAAAATAGCCTAATTTTAGTTTTAGAAAAATAAAAACAAACAAGGCCAAAATATTTATACTACTTTACTTGGATTAATTTGTGACCGCAAAACTCAGTAAAAGTCACAATCTAAAGCTCAATTCAGTAGCCAAACACACCATCGATTACTAAATTTTAAAAAGAGCCTGTCATCACAATCTATAAATTGGCAATTAATTTATACACTTCATTTTCATTCGTAACCAATAACAGCTCTTCCATTGATTCGGTGACTTGAAATGGCGGAGAATAGCAGTGAGCCGACTCGGATAATGTTGGCGGTCAACGAGTCGACCATGAAGGGATACCCCCACGCATCCATTAGCTGTAGAGGAGCATTCGACTGGACTCTGAACAAAATCATTCGCTCCAACACCTCTGGTTTCAAACTCCTGTTTCTTCATGTTCAAGTACCTGATGAAGACGGTATGTCTCACCTCAAATTTATCATTTTATTTATTTATTTATTTATTTGTTTTATTACACCGATTAAGCTAATTTTTGTGTAATCGTGCTTGGAGTGTTCGTGGTTGTGACTTATTTTACTTAAAATTGAGTTTCTCGTTCTGTGTGTTGACCTAGGTTTTGCTAAGTTTTGATTTGTCTCTCTCTTGTAATGTTAGAATTCACCATGGATTGGGCTTAAGTCTACTTACATGGTTTGTCCTAACTCATCCTCAAAAGCTAGCTTGTGAGTTGAGAATTGTTCAAGACATTATAAAGTGGACTTAACTATGATTGTCGAACTATATGGACATTTAAGCTCAATATGTATGTATTAGTTGATCCGTAAATTCTAAGTTTATTTCATAGATTAAGCTATATTTTGTACAATCATGCTTGAATTTTTCGTCATTGTGTGATTGATACCTTACCTTATTTAACGTGAAATTGTGTTTCTCGTTCTGTATATGCTGACCTAGGGTTTTGCTTGGGTTTGATTAATCTATCTTACATGTTATTTGGTTCAGCTTTTGTTTAGAATAGAATAATGATATGTTTAGTGAGTAGGTGTGTTTGAATTGTTTTTGTTATCTTATTGGGGATGAACTAACTAATCTCACGCTGATTTTCTGAATTGATTGTTTGTAAAGCAAGAGTGGCTCAGCATTTTAATGTCTTTTTGTGGTGATCAATTGTTTTATGGATGGACTAATTAAACGACACCTCTACTGGTAGTCAGTTATGGTTCTTGAGTTGTAGTTAAAGAATAAAAGGATGTAAGTATTTTGTATCGGTTTAAAATTTGCAGAGTCCCTTGGTTCAGTATCCATGGATGATACTGCTCCTTTACATGACTATTAGAGGTTAGATCTGTATTTACTCTGTTTGCTGGATTGGTTTTATACACGTTACGGTTTTCTCTCAGATGAATTTATACCAATCTTTTGTCCAATTTACTCTGCTTGCTATTGCGTCTCTATAGACATATGCAAATACTAAACTCCCTTATATGTCTAGGGTTTGATGATATGGATAGCATATATGCCTCTCCTGAAGATTTCAAGAAAATTAAGAACCGAGAAAAGGCTAGGGGACATCATCTTTTGGAGTACTTTGTGAATAAATGCAATGAAATTGGGGTAAGAAAATACCACTTTTGTCTTGGTTTTTGTTGTCCTCTTTTTATGTTAAATTGCTTCGATTTGTTTAGGCAGACACGAACATGGTGCAAGTTTCATACAATTTTTCCATGTCCTAAAGAAATAACGTGGCCAGTAATTATAGAGAAAAAATCACATTTGCTATATTCTTTTACTAAAGTATAGATATGTTTGTAGGTTTCCTGTGAAGCATGGGTTAAAAGAGGCGATCCTAAAGAAATCATCTGCCATGAAGTGAAACGTACTCAGCCAGATTTTCTCGTTGTTGGAAGCAGGGGTCTCGGTCCTTTCCAGAGGTAAGTTACGTTTACCTTACATGTGTTGTATATTGCTGGTTGTATCTAACAGCATTAAGAACTCATTTGGTTGCAGCAATAGAGTCAAGGTCATCATATTAATTATGTCACTTCGGATTAGAAATAATGTTTTCAGGCTTGTTTGGTAGCAGAGTCTAAGCATAGATCAGTAATATGAATACCTAAATTTGTTTTTCGACCATGGAGATTATATCAAGGCCACCAAACAAGAGATAAAAGTTGATAAAACATCTAATCTCTTACCAAAAGAGTTCTAAGTTTTAAACTTTGAAAAATTGTAAAAACATTGCTCTTTTAGGACTTTTAATAGGTGGATACGAATAGATACAAGCATGGGCTTATCCTTAGTACTCATACTTGTTTGAGATTTCTGACTCCCATAATGTTTTTATAACAATGGCGTTGAAATTTCTCGATAACATGTAGGGTTTTTGTTGGAACTGTGAGTGAATTCTGCACAAAGCATGCCGAATGCCCCGTCATTGCTATCAAACGCAGTGCTGCTCAGACCCCTCGAGATCCTGTTGATGATTGATTGATTGTACAATATTTGGTACATTGTTTATCTGGACCTCCTATTTGTCTTCATGTAAATGACAAAAGATTGATACCTCTCTTGTCCCCTTCTTTCTTTGTCTGAAACTCGCGGAGTTTGTGATTGCCTTATGTTGAGTGTAATGTGGACGTATTTTACTCACGAGTATTTGGATTGAATTTGCATGGTACAGTCATAATTACTACCAGTTAGAAACAAAATGGAGTGTGAAGTCTTGTATGTCTTATTTTTATTTTTTTGAGGGAAAAAATAAAAAACATTTGTTGACATGCCCAGATGAATATGTTTGTATAAGGTTGTGTGTACCCTAATATGAAACAAATAACAGCACCCAAACGGAGATCAAATATAATATTCCTTGAGCAAGATTCCGCGCAGCCATATTTGGTACTTTATGTTTTCTTTTTATTCATCATTTTAAGAGAAGAGGCACAGGAGTCAGCTTAAAACTACTTGGCTCGATATTAATTTACATGTATCCGTATGCATGCACACGACTATCTCTCTAAGCTCTTGATGAGAAATAACTTAACTAGTCCTACTAAACTAACCACCACTTTAGTATTGAAGAATTTATAGTCCGAGGGATAAGACTGAACAAAATCAAGTTATTCAATATAGATGTAAATCAGTTCAATGATTCGGTTTAGATTCAATAGATTAAAAAAAAAAAGCAGCTTTGCTTTTTATAAATATCTGGCCTTGAACAATATTTTTATGTGAATCTCAGTTTGAAAACGTAAGCTAATTAATTTCAATGATTGAAACTTGTTCATGTTTGATTCAATAAAATCAAATTATTCTAAATGTTGTACGACTATGACTTGACGCACCCCTTAGAAATCAAATCCGGACATTAGGCGCTACCACTTACACAAGTAAGTGATATGCATACCTTAGCCTAGCCTTATGGAACAAATGTTGTCAAACCCCAACCAAGAAAGACATTCTCATTTGTACTAGGAGACCACAATTATACGAAAGTATATTTCTCTTCTCAACTCAACCAGACCAGTTGCCAATATTACCAAACATGAACAATATTTATTTCAACCACATACATCACTACTTCGCTTGCACGAATATATTTTCAACTCAAACAATATGCTTAGAGCAAATGGATGCTAATATATTCAAATCAAACAAGGGCAGAGGCAAACATTCACAAAGATGTGCTTTCGACATATACGTAAGTAACCATTTCCAGAACGTCAAGTATACATAATAATAATAATAATAATAATAATAATAATAATAATAATCCAACGTCTAAACAAGAGATCAGGCCAACTCTTATACAAGGTAGCAGTTGGAATTTTACAGAAACTCTCTCATTATCCTATTACCATCAAACAGAGGATTAAAGATAAAAGGAACGATATTCTACTTCAACTAATACAGTTCACATTTATTTTTCTACATTCTTCAAAGATCAATCTTCATCCATGGCCGTTCTTACATTCTCACTCACAGTTTCTACCTTCTCACTCACATTTTCAACCTTCTCCAAGAGACATTTCATCTCATCCTTCAAGCTCAATTCATCCTCCACCGTAAATTTAGAATGGTAATTTTCTACAATAGCCTTCATTATCTCAATTTTCTTAGATATATCCCTAACATTTGACATCAAATCATCTGGTTTCTCAACTGTCTGTTTAATAGGCGAAGGAGCTTTTGAACGGGACTTTGAACGCTGCAACCTATAATTAACATTCTCAAAATCAAATGGACTTTCACTTAGTGATGATCTGAAAGCTGCTTCTGCATCAGAGTCATTTATAAACACAATCTGGACCGAGTTAGAATCGGTCTTAATATTGGTATATTTTTCATTCAAGCTCCCAAATTTACTATATAGCATTATAATATCTTCCTTTGAAGGTAGAGGAGATTCAGAATTAAATGTTATAGTAAGGCTCGGAAAAACTTTTTCTGAACCAGAAATCTCAGCAGCTTTCTTGGATTTGGGTGCATTTTTCAGCGTAAGATCATTTCCTATAGTTTCAACCTGAGAAGGGGCTGATTTTCGCTTCTTACCAGTTTTCAGTTTGCGATATGTCGAGCTTCTAAGTGCAGAAACAAATGACCGAACGACATCAAACGAACTCTTTTTACTCGAGCACAGAGGATCAACAGCAGCAAACTCGATTTCAGACAAAAGTTCATTAACTGGTATATCAACATCAGACACGGAAAAGGTAAGTTTCTTATCATTATCGACTGTATGAGGAGCCACGTTATCAGATTTTTCGAGCCTCTCGAGTTGCTCATCAGGCACTTTTGGCTCAGATGCGTTGTCAACAACTTTATCAGATTCGACTTTTTCTGACTCAATCTTAGAGCTTGAGCTACCCATTCTCCATGTGGGATTTGTATAAGGAGGAGATAAGTACTTACTCTTCTTCCTTTCTCTTGGTGTATATATGATTTCAAATTCCTCTTTAGCTTCGCCCAAAGTATTTTCAGACACATCCACTTCCATTCCCTTTGGTTTTCCATGTAAAGGTCCTTCATTCAAACTAATTTCTGCATTTATACCATTTTCGGTTGTTATTTTAGGAGACTCGAGAACCTCTATTTTTCTTTTTCTACCTCTCTTCCCCATGGAAGAAACCCTTTCACTGCCACCTCCATTTTCTTCTACATCACAAATCTTCTCTGTTTTCTGACTTTTGGGCTTAAGATTAATCTTTTGTCCCATAAGCTCAGCAACGCTTTTTTGCTTCCTTTTATGATGTACTTTATCATCATCCAATGGGCCAAGAATGGGGACTTCAATTGGAACACTAAAATCATCTACAACATGTTGATTGTTCTTGTCCTCCAAACCTTCAACATGGCCCGATTCTTGAAACGAAATCAACTCATACCCTCCTTTAAATCGATAAAAAGCAGAGAGCCAACTTCTGATAACCGCAAGCTCAAGTGCACTACCATAAGAAACAACCTTCGCAAAATGCTTCAATTTCGCAACTAATTCAAACGGTTCATATTCAGGGACAGAAAGCCTATGAAAATCTACCTCTGGCATTAGAACCCCTTCTCTAACTCCAGCATTTTTCACCAAAGACCTAGCAAGGCAACCTTTTTTCTCATCGGGTATGCAACTACAAGTCATCTCCGACTCCACGATTCTACCAACCTCATCAACAGCCATTTGTACGGCGTTGAGGAAGCTCTTAGAATTACTTCCCATAGACATCTCTGCAAAATTCTCTGCAAAGTGTATAAGCTGTGAGGGCAAACACCAAGAACAAGAACCATCCCCGAAAAACGCAACCAATAACCTACCCTCGTGGCTTTGTAGTGCAGCAAATTCAGAAGCATCGCTCAAATCATAAATCTGTCCTGGCCACCACGGATGACTTTTTATTTTACCCCAAACAAAATCCCCAACATGAAATCCATGGTCCTGATTTTCCAATTTCTTAATATTCCCTTCTACCTTTTCATCTCCCACATAGGCAAACGAATCCTTTTTATTGGTTCCATTTAAAAGCTCATAATTGCTAACGCTATAAGAACCTTCACCATCTTCAATCTTATTATCGCTCCCAAAAAGACCATTAATTATAATACTTGGACCACCGGTAGATACAGTCACGCCGATTTTCTCTGTCTCAGGAACCCGATTGTTTTCCGGTTTAGAACCCGACCCACCCATTAGGGTTTCAGAATCCTGTTCTAGAAGTTTTGTCGCAGCTACAATATCTTCTAGGGAGGCCATCTTTAAATAGGAAACAAAATCCCCAAAAAAACTCTTATTATTACCGACCGAGAGTTTCGGAATATCCACAACTATAATAAAAAGAAACAGCAAAACAAACACAAACTTTATTATAACTCTCAATTCAAAGCGGCAAATATTTCAAATAAATAAATACCAGCTCAGATATTGAAAATAAATTAGAATAAATACCGGATGAACAAAAGAGAAACTTCGGTTTGCTGGCACTACTGTTGAAGCATCTTCTTCTTCTTCTTCTTCTTCTTATTGCAAAGAATTTTTATGGGAGCACAAGATTAGGGTTTCAGAGATAAATAGGAATTTATTACGAAAACAAATGGTGAGAAAGGAGAGAAGCTTCTTTTTAGAATTTATTATTAGTAATACTCTCGAGAGTAGATGGTATAAGATTACTCGCCGTCGTTTTGCAACACTAAGGTATCTGAAATGTACGTGGCGAAGAATGAAGGCGAGTACAGCTTTGCTGAGATGAAGGAATATCAAAGTTGAAGATTCTGCAGAAGGTGACTGACACGTGTAGGTCACGGATAGCTATGTCCAAATGCCAAAACCGGTAAGCAAATTTTCGGCTCAAGAAAAAGAGTTTATTCAGTTAAATAAAAAGCAAGGGTGCTTTAATTCGAGAAATTATGAGTAGTTATTACGTGGAGTAAAATTCTTATGTATTTCATGTTATCTTAAAATATAGGATTTTAAAATTATGTTTATATTATTCAGAATATAGGTGATATAGAATTATACGCTACACGTAATAATTACATTAGTCGGCTGTACTATATATATTTGATAATGTGATATATAGGTTACATCAAAAAAATTCTCATGTCATCGAGTTGTAATGTTCCCTTATAAGTTTTTTAATGTCTCGAGTTCCATAACTAGCGCCTTCATATTAATTTTATCATTTTGATGCATTAAAATTTATTTTAATAGCATATATAGTGAGAAATTATGTAGTGCTATCACATCACCAAATATACATGATGCAACCCACCACTATAATTGTGACATGTGGAGTGATAATTTATATCACTCCATATGCAATGTGAACATATTTTGTAAAATTCTATTTTTTTGGAATATAAATCAGAACATGAGGTGATATAAATTATCACACTCCGTGTCATACGTACAATGATAAATTACACCGTGTATATTTAATAATGTGGTACAACAATTATACTAAATAATCTCTCTTTATCACATACATCCAAAATGTGTAAAAAATGATATAATCTAAAATATTTTTAATCTTGTGTGATCTATTTATCTTCATTCATTATATTACATTGAATTCAAACACATTTCCGAAATTAACTCCATTATTTTAATAAATCAACTGCAAAAGTAAGTATGAATTTTACTTTCTCTTCCCTGTTTCCTCTTCCAATTTTTGCAAACTACATTCACTAAGGGCATCTCCTATGTAAAGAGGGGAAGATGGATTTGGGGGTTATTGGATCTAGGGGAAAAAATATATGAAGGGGAGAAAAAGATATTCTCCCCTTCCAATCCCTTCTCACAGCTTCAAGGGGTGAGCTGCTGGGCTCCCTGCCCAGCCCAACTTTTTTTTTTTTTTTTTAAATAAAAACTCTTTTAATTTTAAAAAAAATTCTTTAAAATACCTTATTAAATAAAATAGAATTCTTATTTAATCTTAATTTTATTTAATTTGTGTATTATTTTAAAAAAGTTAATTTTAGTATAAAAATGTAACTTTTATTTAATAAAATCAAATTTAATGTAATTATTATGTTGGAAAATTTAATGTCAATCAAGTACTTAATTGTTGTATTATTGTGCACCAATTTTAAAATTCCTTTAAAAGTTAATTATTAGAAACTCAAATTTAATTTAATTAATAAAAATGAAACCTTAAACGAACTTTTTTTTATAATAAACCTTAAAAGAACTTAATGAACATTACATATGACTCGTTAAATAAAAAACGACATAACCCTAACAATTAGACATCTAAAATAAATACGATTACATATGATCGCCATTTGGACCGTGTATTGCCCACACATGTTCAACTAAGTCCTTTCGAAGTTGACGGTTGACCTCTACTGAGCGTATTTGTTGATGACGTAACAAATATTCTTCTACGGATATCGGACCGGAGCGAGGCAAGCCAAATTATTGGTTGTAAACTATTTAATTATTGTATTGTTGTGTTTTTTTTTAAAAAAAATATTGGCTGTTATTGTTATTATTATTGTCAATCTTAAATTATATCTTATTGTTATTAATTATTTATTTATTTCACATACGAGTTAATTTTTTTTTTATTATTATTAGTATTGCTATTATTATTATTATTAAGTGAGAGTGGGGGAAATTGAGAATTTTAATTAAATGGAATTGATAGATTGATACATTTTAGATGACTTATGAAAATGAAAGGGGAAGCTGGACTGAGTGAGGGGAAGCTGGACTTGGGCTGAGGGATACATAGGAGATGGCCTAAACAGGAGACTCACAAATCACTTAACATTTCATCTTTAAAACCAAAACTTACAATTTAATCTTTATCTTGAAACTTAGGGCCGATTTGGTTAGATTTTGACTCGCTTTCGCTTGATTTGAATTTTGAGAAATTGATTTGGGTGATTTCGATTAAAATCTTTCAAAACAAAATAAGGTAAATTGAATTTGTATGTAGGGTTTTAAGTTTTGAAACCCACTAAAACCGAGTTTGGATGTTTGGATTGAAAAATAGGTGGATCAATGTCTTTTATGGACGAAAGTAGGTGGATGTGATCATTATATGTTTGAGATATAGTGACTAAATCACATACTATGGTATCTCATGTGTAATAAAATGCATTACACGCATATACTTATTATCAAATTACACTCAAGTCCAATTCGGGCAATTTTTCGATCAAATTACATGTTATTACAATATCAAATCAAAATATTATAACAAATAAAAACATAAATTTACCCTTACTAATAGTCACATCACATGACTTGCACTTAATTGTATTTCAACTAGAAAAGTATCGAATAATTGATCCGCATAACACATTTTATGTAAAAGAGACTTAGGTATAAATTTTTTTTATAAGAGCTATACATGTGTAAAGCGCATTATACTTGGGAGAACATAAGTGTAATTTATCCAGATTTAATAGTATTATGTATGTATATATAAATTCATGTATGGATATATAAATTAAATCCTCAATTTCACGTATCATGTGCTCAAACTTTAGACTTCATAGAATGGTTCATGCTCAAGAACTGAAACAATCAGGCCCTTAGATCGTTCATAAATTCATCCTCATTTTCAATATCTCTTTCTTAAATTTTAAAATTATTTCCAAAGGTCCTTAAATTCTACTATCATTTGTCCCATAAATATGCGAGACATCCCTTCACATTTACATTCTTATATGATACAGTATATGGTCGGAGAAAGTTATAACTTTTGCTAAGGATTCATACCAACCATGATAAAAGAAAGTGCCTTGTTCAATTCAATAATCTCAAATTCAATTCCAGTGTACTCAATTTATTCACAAATTCTAAATGAAATATAATTGGTATGCGATTGATTGGAAGAGAATAAGAAGATTTTTGATGAAAATTGCAACTATAGCCTATATGCATTCCCAATTTCCAAATAACAAACTTTATCAAATCAAATGAATCAGAGCACAAAACAAAGTAGAAAATGTAGAACAAATTCTGCAGGAAAAAGTAGTACAAAATCCACAAAATTACTGCATCTACAACTACGAACTCAACTTCAATCAAACAATGGCGACCTTCGCACCAGCTTCTTCGAGCTGCTTCTTAGCTTCCTCCGCTTCCTCTTTCGACACAGCCTCCTTAAATTTCTTCGGCAATCCTTCAATCAATTCCTTCGCTTCCTTAAGCGCCAAACTCGTCAAAGCCCTAACCACTTTAATTGTTGCAATTCTGTTGCTACTCGGCACATCTTCAATCACCACATCGAATTCCGTCTTCTCCGCTACGGCTGCCGGGGCTTCCGCTGCCGCAGGAGCGGCGACGGCGGCTGCAGGTGCGAATGAAGCGGCGGAGACACCGAGCTTGTCTTGGAGATACTCGACGAGTTTCTGAGCGTCGGCGAGGGTTAGGTTTGAGATCTGGTCGCCGAGTTCGACTACCTTTTCGGGGGCTTCTACGGCGGAGAGGGGGCGGATGGAGGTGGCGCGGCGGCGGATGGATTTGGATGATGTTTTGAGGGGGAAATCGATGGTTTGTTTGGGGAAAGTGGCGGAGGGGTGCGTAGGGTAAGCGGATGAAGGTGTAGGGCAAGAAGGGGAGCGGAGAGTAATGGAGGATAGCGTTGAAGCCATTGTTGATGATTTCGTGCGAGAGTGATGCAGAGAGGAAGAAGATAGATAGATAGGAATAGGATAAGGGTGTATTATTGGATGAATGTTTTAAGGCAGTAGTTTTAAAACTCTGTTTACTGCAAAGACTTATATGCCCTCTCAGTGGGAGATAGAATGGGACTGGACTGAGCTGGGTTGGGCTGTCGTGTGTGGTTGGCTTCATTTGGATCCCAACCAATGTCCATGATGTTGGTTAAGCCCAAAACTGAAAATGATATAGTTTTGGTCGAAAATATCAGAATTAAGAAAAAAGAAATATATATATATATATATATATATATATATATATATATTAGAAAATCAGATGAATTTTATTAATGAATATAATCAGAGGATACAATGAAATCATATTAATCGATGGGGAAACTGTTAGACTACCTAAAAACAAAGCAGGCTAGAGTAAAACATTTTCAATAATACGACCCTGCTTATTTATTTGATGATAAATAATTTGGTGGACCTGATCCGATTAAGGTTTTTTTTCTTCTAAAAAAATATATGGGGGAATATGGAGTTGGATTAATTAAGTATGTTAAATATCCGAGTAATATATTTATTGTATATGTTGAGTAATATTCACACTTCACAGTATCTTATCGCTAATTTACCAATACAACAATTTATATATCTCAATCCTCAACTAACAATATGAGTTAAGTTTATTCATTTTCATTACAAATGTTTCTCAATGGGATATGAATTATAGAAGATGGTCAAATAGCTAGGTGATTAATCATGTCATTTAACTTAAAGCTTAGCTTAACTAAGAAAGTTTGGGTTCGTAAACTAAGATGAATACTTATATTGCATTTGATAGAACTGAATTTCTATCCAAAATCAAACTAAAACCCGGGAATCTTATGGATCTATATCCGATAAGATCTGAATCCAAATCTGACCAAAATAAATGCAAGATCTAGATTTGGGTCAGTATTGGACCGGTTGAGAGCTCTATTTGACACACTCAAGTAGGGCTGGGTAAATGGGACCGGGTTTCGGGTACCCGTCCCGTCCCGATCGGGTTTTTCCCATTTGGGACGGGACAAAACGGGTATTTTTTCAGTTGGGACGGGACAAAACCCGGTCCCGAAAAATCGGGACGGGTTTCGGGTTTTGATCCCCACCCGATCGGGGAACCCGGTCCCGATTACATAGTTTAATTAAAACATATATATAATCAAAATACCTAATCTAAATCTAAAATTCAACCATTCACATCTCATTCTACGTATTCGTCTTCTCTAAAATCCAAACATACAAGTAAATATATCTAATCAAAATACTTAACTCCACCACAACTCAACTCCCGCCGTCCGCCACTGATCCGTTGCTCGCCGACGTTCAGTTTTTCAACATATATCATCTTTCAATTTTCAAACTTCTCCAATAATTTCTTTAATCAGATCTTGAGGTTTTGAGATCATTTCTGAGTCTACATGTTGTGCATAAGATGGTGAAATGGCATACCAATATTGACACATAAGATCCGAGTCGGTTTGAAAATTGCATTAAACTAAAAAAAAATAATAGTTTATCGGGATACCCGGTCCCGTCCCGAAATCCCGAAATTAAATCGGGTACCCGAAACTCTCGGGACCTCGGTTGATCTACCGGGTTTCGGGATTTGAATTTGAGATCCCGAAACCCGATATCCCGTCCCGAAATACCCGAATTCCCGAAAACCCGTCCCGATCCCACCCCTACACTCAAGCTTAACCTTCTCAATCACAAATACAGGACTGGATTGGCCCGGGTTCAACAAAATGTGACATACTTTTTTTTGGGTACAATTAGGTGGGGTGGGGTTGGGGGGGGTGGGGATCGAGACGGGTTTTCGGGACAGAATATCGGGTTTTGAGTTTTCAAATTCAAATCCCGAAACCCGGTAGATCAACCAAGGCCTCGAAAATTTTGGGTACCCGATTTAATTTAGGGATTTCGGGACGGGACCGGGTGTCCCGATAAACAATTTTTTTTTTTTTAGTTTAATGCAACTTTAAACCGTCTCGGATTTTCTTTGTCAATATTGGTGTGCCATTTCACCATTTTGCTCCACGTGCCACTTAGAGTTATGCACCACATGTAGACTTAGAAAGGATCTCAAAACCTTAAAACCTGATTGAAAAATTATTGGAGAAACTTGAAAATTGTAATCATCTGCCATGATATATGTTGAAAACCCGGACGTTGACGAGTAACGGAACAGTGGCGGACGACGGGAGTTGAGTTGTGGTGGAGTTAAGATTGGATTTTATAGGAGAAGAATACATAGAGGGAGATGTGAATAGTTGAATTTTGATTATATATATATATATATATATATATATATATATATATATATATATATATATATATATTATTTTAATTAAACTACGTAATCGGGACCGGGTTTCCCGATCGGGTGGGGATCAATACCCGAAACCCGTCCCAATTTTTCTTGACCGGGTTTCGTCCCGTCCCAAATGGAAAAATACCCGTTTTGTCCCGTCCCAAATAGGAAAAACCCGATTGGGACGGGACGGGTACCCCGAACCCCGATCCCATTTACCCAGCCCTACAATTAGGGCTGTCAATGGGGCGGATTTCAATCCGGATTCGTCCGAATTCGGTCCGATTTATTAGGATAATTGTCCGATTAGAGATTCGATGGACATGATCTGATTATAAAAATCCGTAGTCCGAAACTCATGGAGCGAATATGGATTTAGGCTGATCCGATCTGTTAAAGATTCGTATCCAACAACAAATAAAAAGAAAGATATATATACATTTTTTTTTTATAAAAGTAAGTATCATTAATAATATTTCACCGTTAATTTAAGAAAATAGTAATTTATAAATTTATTTAAAACATATTTTCATTCTACAAGTATGAATATAGTAAAGGAACTTTGAACATGTGAGCTAAAATTAAATAAAATTGAAAAGTTAATAAATTTATTTTAGGAAAAAATATTAATTTAACTTTTTAAATGAAAATTTATTGGATCCGAAAAAGATTCGATATCCGGCTAAATCCGATCAAGATCCGTTGAATTAAAAAATCTCTATCCAAGCAAGATTCAAATCCGATAGGATTCGATCCGATATAAATGAAGTCGGATCTGGATGAAGCTAATCCGACCAGAATCCGACCCATTGACAGCCCTAGGTACAATGTGACATATTTTAGCAAGATAACCTGTGCCAAATAATGATTTTTCCCAAGCTCTTACTGAATATCATATACACCATGTAAAATATCTCAATATTGTTTACATATGAGAACAATTATTTGATCCTTTTTCTCCTAAACAAATTATAGTGTAAAATGAAGAGTTCCAACTCTCCTTCCCCTGTAAATGCTACAACACATGCATTAGATTATACATCTCACCACCTTCTGCGTCTTGTACCATACCAATATGCAAAGGCAGCAATAGAAGCAGCAACAATAACTCCAGCAGTTGCATGCCAAACAAACATTGGTTTATCAGAAATCACACAAGAATCCACAACATCAGTTGGCCCTGAAACCGAAGCTTTCTGGCTCACGGACAAGGCAAATCCCACCCCCTGCCTTTCAAGTTCTACCAAGTCTTCAATCATCGGTTTAAGCCTCGTGGCACGTGCTATGGCCTCATATTGCTCTTTAGTCCCACCCTCAAGAAAAGATCCAACAAGATAACCTTTATTTATCCAATATGCACCAAAAGTATTACCCGAAAAATCACCAAAATGAACTACTTCCCCTGCATTGTCTCCGTAAAATTGCCAAGATAATGTGAAGACTCTGGAATAGAAGAAAGGGAGGTAGTCGAATTCACCGGTTTTTTCAGGTTCCATGATTGCAACAACTGCATGCCTTGCTGACTTCCGTGCAGAGTCAACATGCTCGAGTCTGCGTGTTTCTCCAATGATTTTGACTGGAAAGGATGCAACATCTCCAATTGCATAAACTGAGGTGTTACTTGATTGCATTTTGCCATTTACTTTGATTCCTCCCTTTTCCATGGTTAGTTGGCCTTCAAAAAGGCTTGTGTTTGGACGAATCCCGATTCCAATGACAACCATATCTGCTGGAAGCTTGCTTCCATCTTTGAGATTAACAGCGGTGACCTTTAAGAAGGTTAATAATGATTATAGCAAAGTGCAGGCCAAATACTTGCATAAGAACTCGATTGGTAGCTCGTAAGGTAGTAGATATAGAATAAAAATATTATTTATGCCATTACGCGTGATAGTATAATTTTTAGACTTGTTGCCAGCATAGTCTGAAAAAAGTCTAATGCATAGATTAGTGGCAACAAAAATGAGGCCAATTCACTGCATAAGTCTTTTGTTCGACCATAAAGAATATATTATCATAGGGTTTGACATGTGATAATTATTTCTGTTAGTGCCTTGAAATGGTGGGTCATCACCTTTTTATAGGTTGACCCGCCTTATCCACGCCACCAATGAAAAGATAAAGATTGATCAGATACATAATTTCACCTAATTACTATTACCGAACAAGTTCTAAGTGTAGGAAAGTTTAATCATTGCCATAAGTAACCAAATTTGTTTCGGATGCATTTTCAATATTTGAGGATTTGGGGGTTATAATTGGGTTTGTAACCTTATGCTAGCAACAATCATCGTGCCAAAATTGCAATCTAGCAGTAACAACAATGTCTTGGTTCCATTAGTGAGCAGATATAAAACAACAAAGCATTAAGTTAAAGCAGTGAAGGGAAGAAAAGCTTTACCTTCCCATCAGAGTTAAAATCAAATGAGGTCAATACAGTTCCTTTGATAAACTTCACTCCTTTGGACTTGTAAAACTCTTCATAGTAACTAGCAATCTTGGTTGTAAACAATCGGCCCACTACAAAATCCAAAAAAGACAATTGCAAGTGAAGATTTCAGAGTTCAAAATAGAGAATGAGGACGGGGTTGGGGAGGGAAGCGGGTTTGGCTGCAGCGGACGAAATAACAATAATATTACTATATTAGTAAAATGCAACAAATTCCATTGTTATTTGGAGATGTAATTTCATCACATCATACTCCAACAACAGTTTGTCTAAAATAATATTTGTACATTTTAGAATAAAAAAAATATGAAATTATCGTACTCCAACCACAGTTATGACTAAAATAATATTTGTACATTTTAGAATGAAAAAAAAGTATAAAATAAAGTGTATTATAAATTATGTCAAAGTTACTTACTACAATGAGCTTCAGGAAAAACCATGGTTGCATTTAATTTGTTTATCACCAAAGATGCGGCACATTCCATTCCTATATAGCCGCCGCCAATAACAACAGCATCTCCACCACTACAAGATTGCATCACATCTACAAGTCTGTCCGCGTCAGACAAGTCCCGCAAATAACAAACATTAGCCGCATCTGAGCCATTTACTCCAAACTCTTCAAGCTTCAAAGGCTATAAATGATGTGCCTCCCAATCAGAGTCATAAACTAAATTGCTTTTTTAATATTATTATTATGTGAAATTGCTCAAAAACCACATCCACTCAAAATTGGGCTTTAATTTGAATTTGGTCAATGATGAGTATTAGTAAACGATGAATTTGAGAAAACTCTGTTCTATTACGTTACATTAAAAACTGGCTGAAACTGAATAGCCAATACCTAGATCACTATGTGTTAGGCACAGGAGTCATGGAACTTGAACCATCCCAAAGGCTGCTTAGTTCTTACAACATTCTTACACAACATCCTACCCACTGAAAAGAACTAATATACACCTCATTCTTGGCCAAGTTTCAAACATGCAAATTCTGCATGATGCTCATAAAGAACAATAGGGCGAAAAACCTTTTCCTTCTATGTTTCTAAGAGACAAAAATCACCCAAGTTGTCATTTAAAAAACAAAATAAGGTAAATTGCTGATCAAGCACAATACAGTATCATAATACAAAAAGATTAGCTTCAATACCCGAGCACCTGTTGCAACAATGAGATACTTGTAACTTATGGTTTCTCCTGTTGCAGTTAGCAATGTCTTCCTCCTCACATCAGCAGACTTAACTCGAGTTCCAAGAATCAATTCAATTCCTGAAGGATTAAATTTAGGTTAATAATGGTTAATCCTAGAAATAGCATCTTGGCCAAGTAAAATAAACTGTATAGTAATCAAGAAGCAAAATAAGATTTACTAGTTGTAGGAAACCTCCATAAATTTAGTTTTGTACCATTTTCAGTAAATAATTGCACAAGGATAGCATTTAATAACCAGCCAATCGCAGTCAAATCTATACAAATGGGCAAGTCGCGGGGAAGAAAGGCAGGATTCAGCCCATTTCATTCCCTGAATTAAGAAACTGTTCTAAAGTACCCGTTGTGCAACATATGACTTGGTTCAGAATTCTGGGGATGGATTCATTTGAAGGTACATCAAAATTATTTTCAGTTCAAACATGAGCATTTTCAAGAGAACGACATGTTATGCGGTTTCAATAATTCGGGAGGATTTAGATCAAGGGATTCCGTCAACCATGAATCTAAAGCACCACATATTTAAAATCCCTTTTATTCAAGCAACTGAAATCATAGGAAAGCTTTAGGATATTATTTTCAAGCACTAGTATGAGCCGTGTTCTTATATTCAAATACCAAGTAGTAATTCCAGTAATAGATTCTATACATCCTTCATAGATCCTTGTCAATATTTCAAGTTTTTGAATGACTAGATGGTTCCAATAGATTCTATCAAGTAATTGAGTCACTAGACTGCAAATACTTGAAAATCTAACAGAACTTCTAACAAAAACTAAACCCCTACGTACTTTAATAAATTACTTTGCATAAAGAACTTTGAGTGCATTGTTTAACTACCGGGTTATATGTCAATAACCTGTCCAATATGGAAAAATTCACCTGAGAATTTTTGCCAACTTACAAAAATGAAAAGTCCCACCAATTGCTATATTGCTAAAAGAAAATTACCATGTTCCTTGTACCATTTTGGAGTCAACCTTTCCTCATTGCTACCAACACAACAGTGAAATGAAGGGAGGCGGGCAGGAGCTGCAAACAGAGAGTTAAATCATACAGAACATCAAATCATCATTCTTGTGAAGACTAATATCAGCGAGGGACGACAATAACTCACATGTGCTTCAAAGAGATAAAGGAAAAAAGAAAGAAAATATTACGAAATATGCTTTAAATATACATTGAAATATCATATCCTAGATGCAGATATTAGCGTCTTTCATGCATATGTCAATGATGTTTAGAACAAATAATACAGATATGAAGGAGGGGGCGTCTCAAACTCAAAGGAGTGCTGTTAATATTCTGATTATGAACCTTAAACTGTTTCGAGACACGAGTGAATATTAGTATACATGCCATATATAAATGGTGTCAAGAAGTGCCATTGCAGGGATATGTACCTTCTGGAAGTAAATAACCTTTGCTCAATGCAGGCCTTTCATAAGGTGCAACCTGCAGAGATACCAGGTATATAGGACATCAAAGTGAGTCCAAAAATAACCTATTCTAACATAAAACATTATATACTTGTATAAAACATATTGTATCACAAGCCCAACTTTGGATTTTCCTCATAATAAAACTGCACATCTGTCCACAAAGCATACTACAATGTCTCAATTCTCAAATCAATTGATTTCATCATCATTTCTGGATAACCAATGTGATAAGGTTCAGGATGAGGCCTACATAAGGTTCAGTGAGAAAATGTAGAATTAGCCATGTATTGGCACACATGATGATTGTTTTACATGGTCATCCTTTTGCATGCTTACCCACAAGCTTTGTCAAATTGTTATTAATGAGTTTGCCTCAAGAGAGTAATCCGGCCTCCAGAACGTCTTTCCGAGTTGTTTAATAAATTATTTAAATGACGAAACTAACATCTACATAAATTTGATGAGACAAAACACCTTTGCTTCCAATGTCGTTTTACCATTCAAATAAATGTCTAGGATAGGCAAATTGAACTTGAATGGTTGGTATTACAACTTACATGCAACAATCTTATCCTATACTCTTGAAAATAACTCGAGATTTTTGTCCAATATTAACTAAAAGTAGATAGAAGTAATCCAATATTATACACCATTTGAACTGGGTATGAGTTTCCTTGACCAATATGGGGCATTTTCACAAACAGCTCAGATACACCACCCTTGAAGAATCTAATTTTCAAATAGCGCTCAATATTTTTACACTTCTGAAAAATGATATTTACTTATAAGTTCGACTCAAAATCAAACCTGGGTTTTCCTGTCAACTGTTCATTTTCCTTCTCCAATTAATTAATTATATCCTGCTCTTTAAAAATCATACCTATTTTACAGTTTATACTCGATAGAAACAATTATTCTAATTTAATCAATAAGGATTAGCGATATTGACTTTGTAGTGTTATAAATTTCCCAAGCAGTATACAGAATGATAGTATCACAGTCAATTTTTATTAACATAACTCAGAGCAAATTAACAAACACCTTGAACTATCTAAAAAACGTACTAAAATCTACTCCAATATCTGCGTTTCTACTATCAATTAGGTCTATAAAACTGAAATGAAATGACATCATACTCAAATTTCAAATATGTAAATAGCACCAAACACACACACAAACAGAACTATATATACAACAAAATAGATATATGTATATATAAATTTACAGAGAGAGAGAGAGAGTACGGGCTCTTCGGAGATGATGCAGAGTTCACCAATAGAGACGCCTCTCTTAACAAATTCATGGGCGGCGTATCCAGCTGAAACCCCTCCTCCTACTATCACATAAACAAACGCTCTTCCCATTTGCCGCTGCACCCGACGCCCACCCTTTCCCACCCCGCCTCTCTCTCTTTCTATATATATATATATAAAAAATATACTGTTGAGATAGAATATGTGCGAAACTTTCTCTCACAGAAAAACTTCTTCCTTTCTTGAAAGTTGAGCCAACTCCTTGGACTTGAGACTCTGCCCAAAATAACTACCACTTTGATTGTTATTTTTCCATTTACCTTTTAAATGGGGTTTTTGGCATTTTGCACCCTGAAATTATAGGGTTTTTGCACTTTGCACCCTGACTTAAAAATTTTAGCATTTTACACCCTGAAAATATAATTTATTTGACACTTTGCACCCTAGTGTGTGTTTTAGTGAGAAAATTCATTGGTAGAAGGGTAGAATAAGTATTATTAATTTTTTTTTTTCAGTTTGCACCTTGGCAATATAGATTTTGTACCCTTAAAATATAGAATGTTGGCATTTTGCACCATAGAATTATAAAATATTAGCATTTTTCACCCCAATTTAAATTTGTTGGCACTTTGCACACTAAAAATATATTTTGTATGACATTTTGTACCCTAATGTATTTTTCTTAAAAAAAACAAACTCATGAATGTTGGCGATGTAGAGATAAAATGGTCATTTATATGCACAACAATCATAAACTTTTTATTCTAAATTTATTCTACTTTATAATAATTTATTTTAATATTTTCTCTCAGTAAAATTTAGATTAAAAAAAAAGACATTGTCTTCATTTTATTTTCAAGTATCCTCTAGATTATTTACTTTTTATCTAAAATACACGTTTACATATCTAACATATTATTGTATTGCAGGTTATTTACGTAATTTAGATGATCATATTAAGTCGGAGTTGAAAATGCCAGAAATTATATTTTTGAGTGCAAAGTGCCAATATACTATATAATAGAGTGCAAAGTGTCAAAATATATACTTTTAAGGTGCAAAGTGCCAACAATATTCGAAAATAACTATTATACTCTTCAATCAATGAATTTTTTCTTCAAAACACACACTAGGGTGCAAAGTGCCAACTAAATTATATTTTCAGGGTGCAAAGTGCCAAAACTTTTAAGTTAGGGTGTAAAGTGCCAAAACCCTATAATTCTAGGGTGCAAAGTGCCAAAAGCCCTTTTAAATGAAAACGGAAATTGAAAGAGACAAAATAATAAATTTTTTAAAATGAAGGTGGAGTGGGATCCGACTTTTGAAATATTTAACCGTATACTTTTAAAAAAAAAAATTGAGAATTATAGGTTAATATAGAAGTAGTTTGAGTGAGTTTGGAATCGGTTTGATCTCAATAATTGATTTTTGAAAGATATACATGCTACGTGCCAACTTGTGCACACCTCGATAAATTTTCGAGCCCACTTAAATTCTTTGCAAATTCAGTAATTGACTAATTCATTATTGCGATATATGGAAAAAAAAAAAAAAACTTTCAATATTTTGAATCCATGCCTCTCCTATATGTTCAAGTAATTGATGGACAAAATATCCATGAGATTTGATTGTTGAAACAATTTATAAATGAGACTGGCCAATAAATTTGATCATGTAATTTTCAAAATTATTTGAACACAAATGTATAATTGTGAATCATGTATGGTGATGTTTGCAATAGCTCATACAAAAATAGAAATTGTATTTTCTTTTTACTCTTTCAAATAACAAACAAGCAGATCCACCTATACTATTAGTTCATCTAGAATCCAATGGAGTTGAACTTGCAGACTTGTTTGTTTGATTTTTCAAATGATAAATTAGTGTTTTCTGAAAAGTCAAATATACAAGTTAATTTTTAAGAAAGAAAATATCATATAAGTTTTTTCCCTCAATTTTCAGGAATAGTTTTTCTTAAATTATTTTCTCTTAAAAAGAAAATAGATAGAATCAATGTTTGCTTCTTAATTAAGCTACATGCTTACACGAGATCATGACTTTAATTTGACATAAATAACATACTCTTTATCATATTATTTTTTTTTTTCCCGTAACCTTTAAAATTTACCTATAAGTGTTTTAGAAATTAAATGTACTCTTCCTCGGTCCAAATTTTTTACTCCGTTGACTACAATGCAAAGTCAAACTTTTTAATTTTATAATGACTTATAAAGTTAATTTTTTTATATTTATGGCGTTTTAAAACTTTCAAATGAATTAATTATTATAATAATTTAAGTAATTATTATAATATTTTTTATAACTTTTTAAAGTTTGATCAAGTTGATTGGTTAATCGTACTAATGGATAAATAATCATAAGCCGGATGGACACTCATTTTTTTAACTATAAAAGCTCAAAACAAACAATTTTTATAGATATACAAAAGGTAAAATCAAGTTGATTGATCAATCGTAGTAATGGATAAATAATCATAAGCCGGATGGACACTCATTTTTTTTTTTATAAAAGCTCAAAACAAACAATTTTTATAGGTATACAAAAGGTAAAGACATTTAACAAATTATAAATCTCTAGAAACAATTTTAAAAGGAAAATTGAAACAGGGAACCGATTAATTTGGAGAAAATTGCTTTTTTGGTACCATATGATAGACTGACTTGCACTTTTGGTACCATTGGATATGAAAATGCAAATTTGGTACCATAGGATAGGTTTTCATTGCAATTTTGGTACCAAACCCAATTTTTCTACAAAGTTAATGGCAATTTACCTCTACTAAATGCATAATGTTCAATTTAACCCCTCGTGATTTAAAAAGAGCATTTTACCCCTTCAAATTTTGTAAAAATTTCACATCGCCTCCCTGATATTTTTATAGGCGGCACTTAATCCACTTTTATTATGATAATGTGATTTTTTACCAATTGTGTTATGATAAATGTGGCAATTTATCCCCCTATGTTAAATAAAATAGTTTGCATGCATACTCTCAATTTCGGCAAGTGAGTTACAATCTCCGGCTGAAGGGGGTAAATTGCTTCATTAAAATTTTACAGGGGGGTAAATTGATTTTTTTTCAAATTATAGAGGGATAAATTGAACATTATGCATTTCATATGGGGTAAATTGCCATTAACTTTGTAGAAAAATTGGGTTTGGTACCAAAATTGCAATGAAAACATATCCTATGGTACTAAATTTGCATTTTCGTATCCAATGGTACCAAAAGTGCAAGTCAGCATATCCTATGGTACCAAAAAAGCAATTTTCCCGATTAATTTGTTTTGATAAGTAGGACCCCTTAATTTCAATATTTATGAAACCAAAAAATTATACTACTCGGTCTTGATATGACGTTGCTTAGGAGCAAGGCATGGGCTCCAGCACAGGGAGGACCATTGGTCCACACGTGTGGGGGAACTTTAGGATTAGGTTGGATTTGTCTGTTTAGAGAAGATTGTGTTAGCCGAATGGCACACACTGTTTCGTCTCGTGCAGCTAAAATTTTAGATGAGGCTTTGCGCCTCTACCACCCATAATTTTTCTATAGATAATCTTATCCTTTTTTCCCCTCATTTCGAAAATAATTAGTACTATAGTTTACAACCATTTCTTAGCGGATTTTTGGCATTTTGCACCCTGAAATTATAGAATTTTGGCACTTTGCACTCTAATTTAAAAGTTTTGACACTTGCACCCTGAAAATATAATTTATTTGGCACTTTGCACCCTAGTGTGTGTTTTAGTGAGAAAATTCACTGATAGAAAGGTTATCGCAATATAGATTTTGCACCCTTATAGAATATAATCTATATTGGCAGTTAAGTGTTATCGCAAAATTGATATCATACTTATATTGACTGACAATTCTACCCCATAACAGTTTAGGTTGTCAAAATAACCCCACATCTTCAAATTTAGTCCACATTATTGCTCAATTTCAAAATTAGCTCGAATAAAACACGTGCGAACCAATTTGGAGATTTTATTTATGATAATATTAATATATTTATTAAAAAAATATAATATAATATAATTAACAAAACTAATTATAAGAAAAAAAAAAGTAAAACCCATCCCCACCCCCACCCAACCCAACCCCTCCCCAATCGGCGGCCTGGGATCGCCGGTCCTAGGCTGCCTGGGTCATCCGTTCCCAGGCCGCCGACGACGACCTGGGATCTGGGCTGGGGAGGGAGTTTTGGGGGGGGGGGTAGGGTTGGGGATGGGGTTTTAGATTTAGTTTTTTTTTGAATTTTAATTATTTTGTTAATAATATATAATTTTATCTTTTAATAAATATTAAATAAATTAATATTATATATAATGTTTAGATTTTACAAAAATATTTTTTTATTTTTTAATATTTTCTTGGATTTATATTATTACTTATAAAATTAAATTTGTTAAATAATTATGTAAATATAATAAGTAAAATCTCCAAATTGGTTCGCACGTGTCTTATTCGAGCCAAATTTGAAATTGGGCGGTATTGTGGACTAAATTTGTCACTAAATTTGAAGATGTGGTGTTATTTTGACAACCTAAAATATTATGGGGTAAAATTGTCAGTCAATATAAGTAATGGTATCAATTTTGCAATAACACTTAACTGCCATGTCATCAGTTAACGTCCATTTTTAACGGTAGAACCAAAAGTGATTCAATTTCTTTAATTGTGGTACCAAATGTGTCGGCCTCAATTTTTAGGGTACCACAAGTGAGAATCGATATATAATTTGGTACAACAATTGCAATTCTCTCTATTTTTAAGCATCCTCGAGATTATTTACTTTATATCTAAAATAGACGTTTACATATCTAACATATTGTTATATTGCATGTTATTTACATAATTTAGAATATCATATTAAGTCGGGGTTGAAAATGCCAGAAATTACATTTTTTTAATGTAAAATGCCAATATTCTAAATTTTAGAGTGCAAAGTGTCAAAATCTATATTCTTAGGGTTTAAGGTGCCAAAAATATTCGAAAATAACTATTATACTCTTCAATCAATTAATTTTTCTTCAAAACACACACTAGGGTGCAATGTATCAACTAAATTGTATTTTCAGAATGTAAAGTGTCAAAACTTTTAAGTTACGATGCAAGGTGCCAAAATTCTATAAAGGTGCAAAGTTCCAAAATCCCTTTCTTAGCCTTTCCCAATTTCTTACTTACATGTTTGGTTCTAAAATTTAAGTGAGTACTCACTCTTTTTTTTTTAACATCTAATGATAGAATATTGAGCCTTACTGTTTGTTCATTTCTTTTTTAATATATCGTTTAGTTACTGAAATTGAAGAAATAATATCATATAGCAAAGCTTCCTTTTTCAAATTTCACTTTACAAAAGGAGAAAATTTCTTTTTTAGCATCATATACTATGATTCTCTGCAACATTTATACCATTGAATTCATAAATGCACAACTAGTATCATAATTTAATTATTGGTTGTAATGTTCATACTAAAAATAGTTGGATGAAACTGATCACTTAATCACTTTGAGGATGCAAATAATGAGGTTGGAATTGATCTATGAAGATTGTAATTAACCTCTGTTTATGAAGTGTGTGAAACTAATCAAAACGTGGATGTACCCAAAAATTAAATTCAAAGTTTCAAACCACCCATTTACAACATGTTACGGTGTTTTGAACTTTCTCCAAAAAAAAAGTACTCCAGCAATAGACATAAAAATTGGGAACCCAATATTAAAATCAATTTAATTTAACTAACTTAAAATCAAAGCTTATTTAAGAATGCAATCAATAGTAATTTTAGACTAAATTAAAATAAATTATAGTCTTTGTATTTTATGCCCTGATCATGATCCGTGGACTTCTACTAATCGAAAAGAAAAGACTAAATTTAATTTGTTATTATGCCACTTTAGTTACAAAGCTTAAATTGTTATTTGTATCCTTAATTTCCACGAGGGCATCTTCGATCATATATGATTTTGATTGGGATTGAGGGATTATGTAAATGCCCATATATATCTGACTTTTCTGGGAGATAGAGAAGGAACATGTATTACACCTGTAAAATCTAAGAATGCCCTACATGTACGTTCTATTATTACAAGTTTTCAAGGATGGATTCATGAAATTTTAATGAGTTTGAAAGAAATTGTACTGAGAAATAATCTAAATGGAAATTTTGACTCTTCTATTTGATGCAAAGATAAAGAGAGAGAGAGAGAGATTTGGTATGTGTAACATGAAAATTATTATTATTATAATTTTTCTTGCGTAATGCTATCTCCCATATGTTTTGTCGGAAATAAAGTATTATTATAGAAAATAAATTTTCCTGCATAATGCTATTTATCTCCATTCCTTAAACTCTGCAAAAAATGCAGGTGAAGGTGTAAATGCCGTTGGTTGCTCCGCAGTTACTTCATCAGGCAACAAACAATTCTTTAATGAAGGCGTAGTTTCTGTAAGCACTCTACCAAAAGCATTTTCACATTGTGTTAAACCACTGACCCCCTTCGTTTTCTTTGTTGGTGAGGGTGTCAAGTCTATTTTGCCCATTAGTATATTTTTGCATGGTTCATACTCACTGCACACCAGAGAGACTGATTGATCAATATATGTCCCTGTTATGTTCTCGTATGTTACACCCGATATAGCTACTGCGTTCCTACTACTCGACGTGCAATCCTTTTTCCCATTACAGTAGTTTTGGTCTATGACAATTGGAGTTTTAACATCGGTCATGGTAATGTGTGAGAATGTAACGTTATTCACAAATCCCGAGCCACCCTGCAGTACTAGTAAAAAATACATAACGAAAGTCGACATTTAATGAAGCGACATTTGTCCAATATTATAAGGACAAAATTGAGCTAAATGCAAAAATACCCCATGTGTTTTGCCTAATTGGTAATTAAAAAAAAAAAGTAACATAGTTTTCTTTCTTTTGCTAATTTGGCATAAGGTGTATTTTGCATTTCACTCGGCAAAAAATTACTTCTCTACTTTCCTTGATTTCCTTTAGGCAAAATCTTAGATTTAGTTCCTAATTGGTCATGTTACAACAAAAGTACACATTTGGTTTCCATTTTTCTTCTTGTTGTTTTCAAGCACATTTAGTGTTGCACTTTTACCCTCATATTTTGGTTTTTCATAAGGTCAAAATGTGTCGAGCCCAATAAATAAAATTATTTTTATTGTGTGAAAATTAGTGGACTTAAATATGTATTTTCATCTTTCCTTGAGGCCGTAATTGTTTTGTGTTAGATATTATGAAGAAATGAGAGAATAGTTTTTAGTTGAAATACGTACCGGCCAAGTTTTGATCCTCACTCCTATCAATGCGTCTACTACTATGGAGTTGTAAACACGAACATCTGTAACCTCAGCTTCTGTGTCATTAGGACCTAGGCCTCCAATGCTATACCCATGTCCTGGTCCACATTGCACGTCATGTATTCTAACATCAGAGCTTCCGGTTTGTATTGAGACGCAATCATCTCCTGCAAAACATAGTAATATTAATTAATCCATGTTAATTTATACACAACTCTGCCTTTATGGTAAGGCTCCATTTGGGTTGGAATGGAAGGGAAGTTGCTTCAATAATGGTTTAGCACATTATATTGTAAATTATTTTTCAAATTTTGTAACAAAACAGTCACACTATCTCTTATAATTTGTTTCCCTATATGTTTTGTTTGAGTACATGTTCTAGCCTTCTAGGATTCATGGATCAGATTGGATGTATTTTGGAGCAAAACATTTGATTTTCCAATTTCTAAAAGGTTATCATTTAATTGAAAAAAAAGTGACCCAACCTTCACCTGTTTCCTAGAAATTTTAACATTCTAATATATCAAAACACATTTTATTATTTTAGATTTTTAGCTACTTTCACGTTTCACAAAAACCAGTACTAAAAATGCTTGTAAACTTATTTTTCAATACATTAAAGTCTATTTGGTGTCATATTTTTTATTTTTTGAAATCATGTCTATTTATTCTTTCAAAATAGCTAGTTTTTTTAGAAAATTCTTAACTCAAACCTAGTATGACTACACATATCCAGATTTTGGGTTTTTTTTACGTCATTTCTTTAAATACAATCGTATATTGTACTGGATATGATAATATTCTAAGGGATAAACACTATTAGTGGTCTTCCTTATCAATAATTCTTTACAAAGTCGTTGCTCTTAAGTTATTTTTTTCCATGTTAGTCCCTACTGAGAGTTATTTGTTTCGCTTTGACCATTTTCAGGCTGAGCACGACGGATCCGATGTCACGTGACCCGCAATATAAGTTTTATTGGGGATTTAAATGTAACAATATCATAGGAAATGAACAAAAACACCCTCACGTCCAGGTCACTGGACATCGGAGCCTCCATTGCCCAGCCTGAAAAGGACCAAAGTGAAACAAATAACTTTTAATAGAGACTAACGTGGGAAAAAAAACTTAAAAGGAACGACCTGTAAAGAGTTAATGATAGGGATGACTATTATTGGTGTTTACCCTAGTATAGGTTTAACATTCTCATTAGGAGTTGTAAGTACCCTTGATCTTCAATTTTTCTCACCGCAAAAGTCTAAAATAATAAATATGAAATGAATATTTGACATTTTGCACTCTAAAATACATTGTTTGTCATTTTACACCCTCAAAATATTGTCACTTTGCACCAATTGCAATTATTTGACAATTAATATTGTGTGCATTTCGCACTTAAGTAGGGTGAATTTTGCCCAAAAAAATCAATTTTAGGGTGCAAAGTGTTAATATTTCAATTATGTGATGCAAAATGCCAACTGCTCGAATCAAAATAGATTTTTTTTATCTACTACATTGTGTATTTACAGCTCGGACCAGAGAGCACATAGGGTGTATGTCCTCAAAATGCATTAAAATTTAAGAATGAGAAATATTTAATTTGAGTTCGGAAAATTTACCACATCCAAGAGTGGAGTTATAAATTTCCACATGCTGAGTGTGTGAGAGGTGGATTCCGTCTGTGTTGGGACTCTCTTGAGGAGATGACAGAATTAGGTCGAAGATAGTAACCTGTTGGCATTCATCAAAGAAAATATGCATTCTAGGGCTGTTTTGAATCTTGATTCCTGTTACTGTCACCTTGTTACTATTTGCAATCCTTATTGCCTGCCCATCAAAATTTCTATTTCAAAAAACTTTAATATATACTAATATTATCAACTTTTACACACAAAAAATGACATATTAATGAAATTATTTATCAAGTTAGAGAAAGTTAAGAAGTTATTTACCATGTTTGGATTTTTGTAGAATTTTATGTTGAAGAAAATTTAGAGTGTGTTTGGATTTTGTTTTTTGGAATATTTGTATGATATGATTGATATGATAATGATAATTTTTGTGAAATTGGATTTTGTTGTGTCAATTTAGCTTTGAAGATACAAAAATGGTGAGCTTGTATTCTTTAAGAAATATTTTGAGAAAATTGACATGTTTATAACTTTATGTTTAATTCTTTTGGAAAAATAATAATTTTTTAATTAATTTATCTTTGTTTTTTATTAAAAAAAATGGTCTGAAAAAAAATTTCTACGGTATGTCTGAATTGATTTTAAATTTGTGTTTGGAGATTGGTGGTTTTTAATTTAATGCTATTTTTAATATTCTTTAATTTGTTGAGAAACACGTGATCCACTAGTGATTTTTTGTTTTCTTGAGATGGCACGTGAAACTAGTGTTAGGTTAATTAGTAGTATCAAATGAAGAAAAAATAAGTAGCTTAACATAATTTGTTTTAATTTAATATTTAATTACTTAATTGCTAGAGTTTGTTTATAACAAAATACCAATTGAGAATTTTAATCAACTCTAATCGGAAACTTAATAATTTTGCCTATGTACATTGGAAAAGACAAAACTCCAAAAAAATGAATAAAACATACTTATTATGTGCGTTTCGTAGTGAGAATAATAACGAACACACAATTGTTTTTGCATAGCTTAGTTCAAGTTAGTTTTCAAAAAAATATTAGTGTTAAGAACTCATTTCTCAAAGGCTTTCTTCTAAATTAGCCATTTAAATACCTACATATGATACTTGTGATTAAAATAAAATAAGTATGATACTTACATGTGGAGTATTCTTAGATTTATTTTCCCACCAAACTTGACCACGTCCATCAATTACGCCGTTACCTCGTATCGTTATTCCGTTGCTAAATTTCAAAAGTTGTATCCACTGAAAACCAACACCTTGCCAATCCGATAAGTTTGGAGGTGCAACGATTTCGCCATTTACCTACGAGTAAATGAGTAAATGAATAATTTGACAAATCAATAGGCTTATTAATTAGCATATTTTCTTAAAATTAAGTGAATTAAACGTTAATAAATATTATTTAAAAGTTGTACATTGTATATTGTTTTTTTTTTTTGAGATCCACATTATTGTTAAGATGGTTCATTTTTTTTCTCATATAATTTGGATCTTATAAACATTTTACAAAAATAATATAGATGTTGAATTTACTGTTGGTAAATTGAACTACAAACTACGAACCATCTCAACCCCGTCCATGATTTGTCATGACTCGACTCTTTTAATTTTTTTAATTATTATTTTGAATTTGTTTGATTGAGCAAAATTAATAAATAACAAAATTGGGCACTACTGATTGAATCAAACTAGCTAGATCACGTCGATAAAGCACATTTCATAAACTAATAATTACATTCAATAATAATATTTTGTTACTAGTTTAAATTAATTCGATTTCCATCATTAATTAGAGTTACATTGAAGAAATTAGAAATCAAGTATTTGTGATATAAAGATGACCGTCACCATGAAATTTGCAAAAAAGACTATTTTATTTTTACATATAACATTTAATATTAGTAATTTAAATATAAATTACCTCCAATGTAAGGTTCTCTTGACAATTAGTACCAAAGAATGTTATAGGTTGGAGTAGAAAACTTCCTGCGGGAACCAACATGACCCCTTCTTTCACTTCACATGTTGCTTGCCATGCTGCTTCAAATGCCTGCCAAAATACCATTTTCGATTTACACTTTACATATATATATATATATATATATATATATATATATATATATATATATATATATATATATATGTAGTCAAGAAATTTGATTATACGAAGTTATCGTACAAGTGAAATAGAATAAAGTATTCTTGTGCAGGCATGTCCTATCTCATTTAGTCAATCATATATAAAAGCTTGTATATATTATTTAATTCGTGAATAATTTAAGTGCAAATGAATTTGATTTTAATCTAGAATTTTAAATGATTTCACCTTTGTGTCATCTGTAATTCCATCTCCTTTGGCACCAAATTCATGTACGTTAAGAACAGAATTAGTAGATTCTCCAACATAATTTGGTGGATTAATCATCTCATTTTTTCTAATGTTCCGAAATAATCCTATTACTCGGCTCAAATAATTGACTTTACTACCATAGCAAAATGTATGTCCTGATAAATTGAAATATAGGAAAATGGAAATTAAAAATATACGATATCTCTGAATAAAATTTGCCATGGAGTGTGTGTCTAATTAACTATTTTGTTTTGTTTTGCAAAAGTCGGACCTATTTATAGGACATAATTAGTGCTTTTCTAAGAAAATTTAAGAAATAAATTCATAGATATAGAAAATGTTTGACTCATAATTCAGAATTGTTAAGTTTTATGATGAGATAAATAAAATTTAAGGAACTGAAATGGTCGGCTTGATATGATGCAAACGATCAGCATAAAATTTGGTTGTTTTAAATTGTTAATCTTGATTACAAGCAGGTAAAATAAAATTAAAGAATCAAATCAACATTCTAGCTATATATCAAGATTTTATAATAGCCATTAACCCTATAATTGTTGGTAGACCAATTTGATTTAGTATAAATAGTTGCTTCATTGAAAATGATTAGGACAACACAAATTTATAATTTGGTTGGCCAGTTATGCTTTTATTATTTGAATAGCATTCATACTCATATATTTCTTCTTCTTATTATTAGATAAGAATTCAAATTTAAATAATTTGATCATGAATTTTGACCATTTTTACATTTTTAATTGTGAATATAACAAATATCCAACATCATATTGTTAAATGTTTTACATTTATATTTAAACATAAGAGGTATATATTTAACATCCTATTATCGCATTTTAGCACATGGTTCAATAAGTTCACCCTTGTACTTTCTTTTCTCCTATTCAATGCTTTCTTTTTTCTTATGTAATTTCCATTTTAAATACCCTTAAATAAACACGTTCTCACATTACGAACACTTTTTTTTTAACAAACACTTTTTTTTAACAAACACTTTTTTTTAAATACCCTTAAATAGATACATTTATAATTACTCAACAAAATACACCTTTAATTTCCAAAATCTATTACTCTTTGACACGTTCTCGACAAGACTTTATTTTCTAAAATCTTATGTCGTTACGAATCTTCAATATTTATTTGCTCACATTGGAACACTTTCTAAAATGATAATATTTCAACATAATGAGATGGGCATGTACTTTCATAGAGAATTAAATGGGCAAGCCTATCCACCAGATAATACTATCATAATTGGTTGATTTATTTTAATGTGGCCTAAATCAAGGCCATATCAATTCAACATGGTGAATTAATGTTAAGAATATCAAAGATGATAAATGATGGTGTAGTACACACGTGTACTCATCCTATGGCTTTGTAAGAAGGGCAACTTAAAATATTTCTTTGTTGTACATAAATAGGACTACACATTGTATTGATATCATAGAAAAATGAATACAGATCTTCACATTTTGCAAATCTCTTATTTCTCTCTATATTCATTGAACTTAACAATTAATATTATATTAGTAATGTAAAATCCTTCTCAATACTTCTTTTTTTCGTCATATTGAATTATTGTACATTTATCTAAACAATCATATACAGCTCTCACGAGTTTTTGAAATACTAATAATATTTTGAACCAGTTATGAACATGAGGCAAACTACCATGCATGACATTATCAAACTATGGTATATCCCCAATGACATTCACTATCAAACTATGCTAATGAATTATTATTTAATCTCCATTCCGTAATTATTTATTCTTTTCCGAAAAAAAGTTGCAGGTGAAGGTATAGATGCCGTTGTTTGCTCTGCGCGCAGTTACTTCAGGCAATTCTTTAATGAAGGCGTAGTATTGGTAAGCACTCTACCATAAGCATTTTGACATATTGGTGAACCACTCCCACATGAGGGTGTCAAGTTTATTGTGCTCATTAGTATATTTGTGCATGGTTTATACACACTGCACACCAGAGAAACCGGTTGATAAGAATATGTCCCTATTATGTTCTCGAATGTTACGCCCGATATAACCACTGCGTTGTTACTAGTCGACATGCAACCCATTTTCCCATTACAGTAGTTTTGGTCTATGACGATTGGAGTTTTAACATTGGTCATGGTAATGTGTGAGAAAATGATGTTATTCGCATATCCCGAGCCACCCGGCAGTCGTAAAAAACATAATGACCCAAATCACGAGGAGAAAATTGAGAGCTAAATGCAAAAATCCCCCCAGTGATTTGCCCAATTGCAAAATCCTCCAGTGTTATTTGTCTTAGATAAATGAAGAAACTGTAAGAATAGTTTTTGGTTTAAATACGTACCTGCCAAGTTTTGATCCACACTCATGTCAATGCGTTTGCTACCGTGGAGTCATAAACATGAACATTTGTGACATGAGTATCTTCGTTATTGGGACCTAGGCCTCCAATGCTATACCCATGTCTTGGTCGACAGTGCACGTCGTGTATTCTAACATCTGAGCTTTCGGTTTGTATTGAGACGCAATCATCTTCTGCAAGACATAGTAATGTCCATGTTGAGTTTTTATACAAAACATTAAATTCTATTGTAGAGTCTAATTAATTAACACATTATGTTGTATTAATTTTTAGACAATAATGAACCTTTATGGTAAGTTCAATTGGGATTTTGTTCCAATATTGGTTTCACACTTCTTGTATTACGTGGCATTTTTATATATTAAACCTTTAGCTACTTTCATGTTTCACAATAACCAGTTCTAAAAATGCTTAAAGTCGACTTCGCTTCCTATCTTTTCTTTTTCAAAATCATGTCTACTTACTCTTTCAAAATAGCTATATTAGCTTTGAAGAAAATTCTTAACTCATACCTAGTTTGAGTAGACATATCCAAAATATGTGTGTTGTCGTACGTATGTCACTTTTTAAAATATGTCGTCCATTCAAAAGACAATCGTATCACACATTATATGATAATATTACGAGTTTAAAAGACTCATTACTGAGTTTGAATTACCCAAAATTTTCATTTTTCTCTCACGAAAAAATTCTAAAATCTATAAAGCATAGAATGAAAATGAGTATTTCATATTTTTCACCCCAAAAATACATTTGTTCTGCATTTTAAACCCTGGAAATGAAATGTCATTTTGCATCTTTGATTTGCAATTATTTGACAATACTGTGGCATTTTGCACTTAGTAGGGTGCATTTTGCCAAAAAGAAAATGCAATTATAGGGTGCATAGTGTTAAGAATCTTAAGATTTCAATTACGGGATACAAAATTGGTCCACACGTGTGGGGGAACTTTAGGATTAGGTTGGATTTGTCTGCTTAGAGAAGATTGTGTTAGCCGAATGGCACACACGTGTTTAGCCTCGTGCAGCTAAAATTCTAGATGAGGCTTTGCGCCTCTACCACCCATAATTTTTCTATAGATAATTTTATCCTTTTTTCCCCTCATTTCGAAAATAATAAGTACTATAGTTTACAACAATTTATTAGCCTTTCCCAATTTCTTTCTTGCATGTTTGGTTCTTAAATTTAAGTGAGTAATCACATTTTTTTTTTAACATCTAATGCTAGAAATATTGAGCCTTACCGTTTGTTCATTTCTTTTTTTATATATCGTTTAGTTACTGAAATTCAAGAAATAATACCATATAGCAAAGCTTCCTTTTTCAAATTTTACTTTTCAAAAGGAGAAAACTTCTTTTTTAGCATCATATACTATGATTCTCCGCAACATTGATATCATTGAATTTGTAAATACACAACTAGTATCATAATTTAATTATTGGTTGCAATGTTCATACAACGAATAGTTGGATGAAATTGATCACTTGACCACTCCGAGGATGCAAATAATGAGGTTGGAATTGATATATGAGGATTGTAATTAACCTCTGTTTATGAAGTGTGTGTGAAACTAATCAAAACGTGGATGTACCCAAAAATTAAATTCAAACCACCCATTTACAACCTGCTACAGTGTTTTGTACTTTGTCTAAAAAAAATGTACTCCAGCAATAGACATAAAAAATCGGAACCCAATATTAAAATCAATTTAATTTAACTAACTTAAAATCAAAGCTTTTTTAAGAATGCAATCAATAGTAATTTTATACTAAATTAAAATAAATTATAGTCTTTGTATTTTATGCCCTGATCATGATCCGTGGACTTCTACTAATCGAAAAGAGAAGACTAAATTTAATTTGTTATTATGCCACTTTAGTAACAAAGCTTAAATTGTTATTTGTATCCTTAATTTCCACGAGGGCATATCTGAATTTTCTTGGAGATAGAGAAGGAACATGTATTACACCTATAAAATCTAAGAATGTCCTACATGTACATTCTATTATTACAAGTGTTCAAGGATGGATTCATGAAATTTTAATGAGTTTGAAAGAAATTGTACTGAGAAATAATCTAAATGGAAATTTTGACGCTTCTGTTTGATGGAGAAAGAGAGAGAGAGAGATTTGGTATGCGTAATGCTATCTCCCATATGTTTTGTCGGAAATTAAGTATTATTATAGAAAATAATTTTTCCTGCATAATGCTATTTATCTCCATTCCTTAATTATGTTTTCTGCAGAAAATGCAGGTGAAGGTATAAATGCCGTTGGTTGCTCCGCAGTTACTTCATCAGGCAACAAACAATTCTTTAAGGAAGGCGTAGTTTGGGTAAGCACTCTAACAAAATCATTTTCACATTGTGTTAAGCCACTGGCCCCCTTCGTTTTCTTTGTTGGTGAGGGTGTCAAGTCTATTGTGCCCATTAGTATATTTTTGCATGGTTCATACTCACTGCACACCAGAGAAACCGATTGATCAATATATGTCCCTGTTATGTTCTCGTATGTTACCCCTCGATATAGCCACTGCGTTCCTACTACTCGACGTGCAATCCTTTTTCCCATTACAGTAGTTTTGGTCTATGGCGATTGAAAAAAAAGTGACCCAACCCTCACCTGTTTCCTAGAAATTTTAACATTCTAATATATCAAAACACATTTTATTATTTTAAATTTTTAGTAAGAGTTATTTGTTTCACTTTGGCCATTTCCATGCTGACCACGACGGATTCGATGTCACGTGACCCGTAATATAAGTTTTATGGGGGATTTAATTGTAATAATATCATAGGGAATGAACAAAAACACCCTCACGTGCAGGTCACTGGACATCGGAGCCTCCATTGCCCAGCCTGAAAAGGACCAAAGTGAAACTAATAACTTTTAGTACAGACTAACGTTGGAGAAAAAAAAAACTTAAAAAGGAACGACATGTATGAGTTAATGATAGGAATGACTACTAGTGGTGTTTACCCTATTCTAAGTTTAACATTCTCGTTATGAGTTGGAAGTACCCTTGATTTTCAATTTTTCTCTCTACAAAAGTAAAAAATAATACATATGAAATGAGTATTTGACATTTTGCACTTTAAAATACATTGTTTGTCAATTTACACCCTCATATTAAAATATTGTCTCTTTGCACCAACTGCAATAATTTGAAAATATTGTGTGTATTTCGCACTTAAGTAGGGTGCATTTTGCCAAAACAAAAGCAATTTTAGGGTGCAAAGTGTTAAGATTTTAATTATGAGAGGTGGATTCCGTCTGTTTTGGGGCTCTCTGGAGGAGATGACAGATTTAGGCCGAAGATAGTAACTTGTTGGCATTCATCAAAGAAAATATGCATTTTAGGGCTATTTTGGATCTTGATTCCTGTTACTGTCACCTTATTACTACTTGCAATCCTGATTGCCTGCCCATCAAAATTTCTATTTCAAAAAACTTTAATATATACTAATATTATCAACTTTTACACACAAAAAAATGACAAATTAATGAAATTATTTATCAAGTTAGAGAAAGTTAAGAAGTTATTTACCATTTTTAATTTTTTGTAAAATTTTATGTTGAAGAAAATTTTAGAATGTGTTTGGATTTTGTTTTTGGAATATTTATATGATAATGATAATTTTTGTGAAATTGGATTTTTTTGTGTCAATTTAGCTTTGAAAATACAAAAATGGTGAGCTTGTTTTCTTCAAGAAATATTTTCAGAAAATTGACATGTTTATAACTTTATGTTTAATTCTTTTGAATAAAAAATATATTTTTTAATTAATTTATCTTTGTATTTGGATTAAAAAAAATGGTCTGAAAAATATATCTACGATATGCCTGAATTGATTTTAAATTTGTGTTTGGAGATTGGTGGTCTTTAATTTAGAAGAAATATGCTATTTTTAATATTCTTCAATCTGTTGAGAAACACGTGACACTAGTGATTTTTTGTTTTCTTGAGATGGCACGTGAAACTAGTTTTAGGTTAATTAGTAGTATCAATGAAGAAAAAATAAGTTTCTTAACATAATCTGTTTTAATTTAATATTTAATTTCTTAATTGCTAGAGTTTGTTAGTATTATGTTGATATAACAAAATACCAAATGAGAATTTTAATCAACTCCAATTGCAAACTTCACAATTTTTCCTATGTACATATTGGGAAAGACAAAACTCAAAAAAGTGAATGAAACATACATATTATGTGCGTTTCGTAGTGAGAATAATAACGAATATACAATTGTTTTTGCATAGCTTAGTTCAAGTTAGTTTTCAAAAAAATATTAGCGATAAGAACTCATTTCTCAAAGGCTTTCTTCTAAATTAGCCATTTAAATAACTACATATGATACTTGTGATTAAAATAAAATAAATATGATACTTACATGTGGAGTATTCTCATATTTGATTTCCCACCAAACTTGACCACGTCCATCAATTACGCCATTACCTCGTATCGTTATTCCGTTGCTAAATTTAAAAAATTCTATCCACTGAAAACCAACACCTTTCCAATCCGATAAGTTTGGAGGTGCAACGATTTCGCCATTTACCTACGAGAAAATGAATTTGACAAATCAATAGGCTCATTAATTAACATATTTTCTTAAAATTAAGTGAACTAAACGTTAATAAATACTATTATTTAAAAGTTGCACATTGTGTATTGTATTTTTTTTTTAGATCCACATAATGCATTGTTAAGATGGTTCATTTTTTATCCTCATATAATTTGGAACTTATAAACATTTTACAAAAATAATATGGATGTTGAATTTACTATTGGTAAATTGAACTACAAACTATGAACCATCTCAAACCCGTCCAGGATTTGTCATGACTCGACTCTCTTTTATTTTTTTAATTATTATTTGAATTTGTTTGATTGTGCAAAATTATTAAATTAGTAAATGACAAAATTGGCACTACTGATTGAATCAAAGTTGATCACGTTGATAAAGCACATTTCATAAACTAATAATTAAAACATTCAATAATAATATTTTGTTACTAGTAGATTAATTCGATTTCCATCATTAATTAGAGTTACATTGAAGAAACTGTTGGAATTTATATTCTATATGTGAATAAAATTAGTTGAGAGTAAGGGGTCGTGTCTGTTTGATCTGAAGAGGTACCCTTTGGATCGAAACAGTACAATCCAAACATTGTGTCTCTTGCGAAAAGATATTTTTTGAGTCTATAAATAGGAGACTTAATCTGGCCAATTAAGCATCATTTTTTCCGACAATAATCAAAATAAAATTACTCTCATCTCAACTTTAAATTTATGTCGAGTTTTCTATTTGCTTCGGTTCGCCGTGGGTTCATTATTTGTGCAAATAATGAACAACAGACTGTTGTATCTTGGGAGACTACCGGGAATCAAACTGTATGCACTGTGGCAGCCCCGGAAATATTGTCTTAAGGAAATTTGTTTCGACAAGCCTTAGTCTAATTTCCTCATTTTTTACGTAAAGATTAAAGTGATATTTGGTCTCGATACAAGTAAGTATTTCTCACTATTTTTTTTATGATAGATCAAAATATTTAAGCACACAGATTGTTAGACACCAACCTTAAAGACAATATTATTTGTTTAATTAATCTGTGTGAATGCATAAATATTTATTAAGAACAAATCGGTGTTTATCACTTGAAATAAATGAAGAGGTGATTATGATCTTTACGAGTAAATAGAATATGAAAATCTGCTAGATATATAGATTCATGGTTGTGTGACTGCATGAAATCATTGTGACATTTGTTTCGTTCGATACAACTGTCAGAATTTTAAATCTTTCAACCGGAATACTGAATTTATTAATGGGTTTAGAGTATACTGGATATCATAATTCTGAAACATCTTTCGAAACTAATTAGAGAAATATCTTACTGGAATGATATGAAAGACTAGCAGTTATTTGAATTTCCATCTGCAAGGCATTTTTACTTTTCTTTTGAAAGCCTCATAATTAATTATTAAGCACACTTGCATATGAATCGGTACTTTGGTGACGCTTCATGAATTGTCTTAAGATTGTTGGTGTCTAACAATCTGTGTGCTTAAATATTTTTTTTATGATAGATCAAAATATTTAAGCACACAGATTGTTAGACACCAACAGAAACTACAAATCAAGTACTCGTGATATAAAGATGACCGTCACCATGAAATTTGCAAAAAAGACTATTTTATTAATTTTTACATATATATAACATTTAATATTACTAATTTAAATATCTCCAACGTAAGGTTCTCTTGACATTTAGTACCAAAGAATGTTATAGGTTGGAGTAAAAAACTTTCTGTGGGAACCAACAGGACCCCTTCTTTCACTTCACATGTTGCTTGCCATGCTGCTTCAAATGCCTGTCAAAATAACATTTTCGATCTACACTTTATATATATATACATATTCAAGAAATTTGATTATACGAAGTTATCGCGCGTACAAGTGAAATAGAATAAGTTATTCTTGTGCAGGCATGTCTTATCTCATTTAGTCAATCATATATAAAAGGTTGTATAAATTAGTATTTAATTTGTGAATAATTTAAGTGCAGATAAATTTAATCCAGAATTTTAAATGATTTCACCTTTGTGTCATCTGTAATTCTATCTCCTTTGGCACCAAATTCCTGTGCGTTAAGAACAGAATTAGTAGGTTCTCCAACATAATTTGGTGGATTAATCATCTCATTTTTTCTAGTGTTCCGTAATAATCCTATTACTCAGCTCAAATAATTGACTTCACTACCATAGCAAAATGTATGTCCTGATAAATTGAAATATAGGAAAATCGAAATTAAAAATATAAGATATGTCTGAATAAAATTTGCCATGGAGTGTGTGTCTAATTAACTATTTTGTTTTGTTTTGCAAAAGTCGGACCTATTTATAGGACATAATTGGTGCTTTTCTAAGAAAATTTAAGAAATAAATTCCTAGATATACAAAATGTTTGACTCATAATTCAGAATTTATGTTGAGATAAATAAAAGGGTAATTTACACTCAGACCCCCTCAGGTTTGGGCATATTACAAGAAACCCCCGCTGTTTAAAAAATTACAGGGACACCCCCTTAGGTTTGGGCATATTACAAGAAACTACTTACGGCGTTAAAAACAAACGGAATTTGATGACGTCAGCAAAAAATTTTGATCTTTCAAATTTACCCCCTGGCTAAATATACCCACATGGGGTGTCTATGTAATAATATCATACCACAGGGGTGTCTGTGTAATAATATCATACCATAGGGGGTGTATTTGAAAGATTACAATAACTTCAGGGAGTAACATGTAGCCAACTATCATATTTTTAAAAATGACCATTAGATGCTACTGTTGGTCACATATTTTGGTTATAAATAGCAGTCCAAATGTGTATTTTTAGTTTTGCATTTCATCCCACAAATTTGATAATGACATCATCAAATTCAAGAGGTAGTGTGAGATGCTTAAAATATCGATAATCAAAATATTCATGTATAGGGTGTGCGAAGAATGCACCCAGAATGGTTACAGATGCATGCCAAAATTTACAGTAACATCCATTGGTCATTTTTAGAAATATGACAATTTGATAAGTAACCCCATGAAATTTAGAGTCAAAATATATGGCCAACAGTAACATCAATTGGTCATTTTTTAAAATAAGATCATTGGCTACAAGTAACCCCATGAAGTTATTGTAATCTTCCAAATAAACCACATGTTGTATAATATTATTACATAGACACCCCTGTGCTATAATATTATTACATAGACACCCCTAAGGTATGATATTATCACATAGACATCCCTGTGAGTATATTTAGCAAGGGGTAAATTCGGAAAATCAATTTTTTTTTGCTGACGTCATCAAATTCCGTATGTTTTTAACGCCGTAAGGGGTTTCTTGTAATAAGTCCAAATCTGAGGGGGTGTCCCTGTAATTTTTGAAACAACGGTGGGTTTCTTGTAGTATGGTCAAACCTGAGGGGTCTGAGTGTAAATCACCCTATATAAAATTTAAGGAACTGAAATGGTCGGCTTGATATGATGCTAACAATCAGCATAAATTGGTTGTTTTAAATAGTTAATCTTGATTTACAAGCATGTAAAATAAAGTTAAAGAATCAAATCAACATTCTAGCTATATATCAAGATTTTATAATTGCATGCCATTAACCCTATAATTGTTGGTAGACCAACTTGGTTTAGTATAAATAATTGCTTCATTGAAATAGATTAGGAGTTAGGACAACACAAATTTATATTATGCTTTTATTTTTTTAGAATTATATAATGTAGACTGAAATGACATGTTAAACCTGTGTTTGTGCTACTACTTATAATTTACTTTATGTTATTTTCGATAGTTAAATTTTGGGTGACAATCTATAGACAACTTGTTAAATTAATTGTGTTTTTTTAATTCTTTATTTTGGCATTCCATGTCAAAGAAATGGGTGTTAAGGTATTTCGTGTAAATTACAATAAAAAACAAGGCATTCATGTACATATATATCTTCTTCTTATTATTAGATAGGAATTAAAATTTATATAATTTGATCATGAATTTTAAGTTTTTAACCATTTTTACATTTTTATATTGTGAATATAACAAATATCAAACATCATATTGTTAAGCGTTTTATATTTATATTTGAACGTAAGAGGTATTTAACATCCTCTTATCGCATTTTAGCACATGGTTCAATAAGTTCACCATATAAAACGGAGTATCTTATACATTATTTTCTCTTATTTCAATGCTTTCTTTTTTCTTATGTAATTTCCATTTTCCATAGATAAACAAACACATTTTTTTAAATACCCTTAAATAGAAATTTATAATTACTCAACCAAATACACCTTTAATTTCCAAAATCTATTACTCTTTGAGACGTTCTCGACAAGACTTTATTTCCTAAAATTTTATGTCGTTACGAATCTTCAATATTTATTTGCTCACATTGGAACACTTTCCAAAATAATAATATATCAACATAATGAGATGGACATGTACTTTCATAGAGAATGAAATGGGCAAGCCTTTCAACGGGATATAACTATCATAAATTTATAATTGGTTGATTTATTTTAAAATGTGACCTCAATTCAACATGGTATATTAATGTTATATTAGTAATTTAAAGTCCTTCTCAATACTTCTTTTTTCGTCATATTGAATTATTGTACATTCATCTAAACAATCATATATAGCTCTCACGAGTATTTGAAATCCTAATAGTATTTTGAACCATTCATGAACATGAGGCAAACTACCATGCATGACATTATCAAACTATGGTATATCCCCGATGACATTCACTATCAAATTAATCTCAAACAATCAGGAAAAGATTTATAGCATTTAATCAACCTTCCCGACATCTTTATTTGCAAAAAAATAAAAGTCCCAAACCTTATCGCCCAAATACTTGTCCTTCTTATGAAAATGAGGCATCCCCAACTGGACGGTATCTTTTCCACTAACAACCTGAAGTCGGTAAATTGAAGCACCAAATGCCTTGATTACATTTTTCACCGCGAATAAATGTTTCTCGGTCTTATGAAAATGTTGTCTCCCCTGGACTCGAAGTGAAGCTCAAGCATGAAGAAAATTGATAAGGTTGTGTAGAATCTAAACAATTATAGAACCTCCCCCCCCCAATCTTCCTATGGTACTTAAATCCAGAGCGCCATTTTTCCTAGTATTTATAATTTCACTAGTTAATATTAACAACGCTTAAATGGATAAAATTGGATGGGTAATACCCACGGTCCTGCACTAACAATCCTTGAAGGGGCTCCGAATAATTTTCCCTCAAAGAGAAGGAAAAATAATCATCATCTTTAGAAGCTAAAGCAATGAAAAAATACTCCTTATGTCCCTAAATTTTTACTTTATTTTTTTCCGAATGTCCCAAAATTACATTATCTTTCTGTAAACAAAATATATTCAAAATAAATTTCTCACATAAAGTAATAATTTGATACCACAAACTCTCAGCTACTACTTTTAAGGGTATTTGTATAAAAATGCATAAAAATTTCACAATTTGAACTTCTACCTAAAACTTTTCGCAAAAAATAAAAGGATAAGAAAAAAAAGGAACGAAGAGAGTGGTTGATTAGGGTTAGGAGATTCTAGAAAATGTGAAAATTTTTTGGCGGGAAAAATATTATTGTATCTACAGTGACAATTGTACCCTCCTTCCTTTCTCTCCCAATTAATTGTACCATACGGTTTTTGCTCTGGCTCGTTGAAGCTTTCTTCCATTGCCTAAAAGAAGAAGCATTAAGTGAAATAAATTCATTTTGTCTTTTACATTCAGCACTTATCTTTTTGTTTTGAAACTTGGTGTGCTTTCTACTGATTCATTCTTGGTACTTGGTGGTGGCTTTTGTGCTGTCTTAATAAGGTATAATTTGCAATTTGAGGGGTAGCTCAAAATAGTGCAGTTAATGTGTTCGATCTAATATACAGGTGACTATTTTCTCTATTTTTTTTTTGCATCTTAGTGTTTATAAACACTTATTATGCGTTCATTATGTAAACATAGTGTTATCTTCTCAGATGTTAAAAAAATATTTATCGTCCAATCCAAGCCACTGATTAACCAACTGCAAAATACTTATGCAATATGAAGCAGCACATAGTGGGGGTTTATGTATTTTTGATCAATTCTGTCACATTACTTTTACTTGATTTGTTAAGGTTCTTGAACAATTTTTCTTTGTTTGAAATTGGATCACCAGCTTAACCAGTATCATATAATTACATCCGTTAAATAATTTAGAGTTGATTTATTATAACCAATGGAATCATATAGTGCTTTATTTAACAGAATAACATCTAAATGTTAAATGATAACATCACATAGTGCTTTGTAGGATATAGTCTTCGTAATTTTAGACCCCGAGTAGTTTAGTGAGCCATTTACATCTATTTTTGTTACTAATTATGCATTGAAGCTCATCAAGGTGAAAAATTATTTGTTAAAAGAGCTTGTTATACCACTTTTGTTAACAAAGATTAGATTGATATTTGAACCCTTATTTCCAATATGATTTCAGTTGCTTTAGATTGGAATTTGGGATTATATTAATTAATGCCCTTATCTGACTGTTCTTGGAGATAGAGAAGGAACACAAGGAGTATCCCCATTTCCTAATTATTTATTCTTTTCCTCAAGAAAGTTGCAGGTGAAGGTATAGATAATGTTGTTTGCTCCGCGCGCAGTTACTTCAGGCAGTTCTTTAATGAAGGCGTAGTATTGGTAAGCACTCTACCATAAGCATATTGACATAATGGTGAACCACTCCCACTTGAGGGTGTCAAGTTTATTGTGCTCATTAGTATATTTGTGCATGGCTTATACACACTGCACACCAGATAAACCGGTTGTTTAGAATATGTCCCTATTATGTTCTCGAATGTTACTCCCGATATAACCACTGCGTTGTGACTAGTCCACCTGCAACCCTTTTTCCCATTACAGTAATTTTGGTCTATGACGATTGGAGTTTTAACATTGGTCATGGTAATGTGTGAGAAAGTGATGTTATTCGCATATCCCGAGCCACCCTGCAGTCGTAAAAAATATAATGAATGCCATTTAATTTAATAACCCAAATCACGAGGAGAAAATTGAGAGCTAAATGCAAAAATACCCCAGTGATTTGCCCAATTGCAAAATCCCCCAGTGTTATTTTTCTTAGATAAATGAAGAAACTGAGAGAATAGTTGTTGGTTGAAATACGTACCGGCCAAGTTTTTATCCTAACTCCTGTCAGTGTGTATGCTACCGTGGAGTCATAAACATGAACATTTGTGACATAATTGTTATTGGAACCTAGACTTCCAATGCTATACCCATGTCCTGGTCCACAGTGCACGTTGTGTATTCTAATATCAGAGCTTCCGGTTTTTATTGAGATGCAATCATCTCCTACAAAACATAGTAATGTCCATGTTGAGTTTTTATACAAAACATTGAATTCTGTCGTGGAGTCTAATTAATTAACACATTATGTTGTATTAATTTATACACAAATTAATGGACCTTTATGGTAAGTTCAATTGGGATTTGGTTCCAATATTGGTTTCACACATCTTATATTACGTGGCATTTTTATACTTTAAACCTTTAGCAACATTCATGTTTCACAATAACCAGTTCTAGAAATGCATGTAAGCATATATATTTTTCAATGCATAAAGTCGACTTTGCTTCATATGTTTTCTTTTTCAAAATCATGTCTACTTACTCATTCAAAATAGCTACATTAGCTTTGAAAAAAATTCTTAACTCATACATAGTTTGGGTAGACATATCCAAAATATGTGTGTTGTCCTACTTATGTCCTTTTCTAAAATATGTCATCCGTTCAAAAGACAATCGTATAATACAATATATGATAATATTACGAGTTTAAAAGACTCGTTACTGAGCTAGAATTACCCAAAATTTTCATTTTTCTCTCACGACAAAATTCTAAAATCTATGAAGCATAGAATGAAAATGAGTATTTCATATTTTTCACCCCAAAGTTACATTTGTTCTGCATTTTAAACCCAGGAAATGAAATGTCACTTTGCATCTTTGATTTTCAATTATTTGACAATACTGCGACATTTTGCACTTAGTAGGGTGCATAGTGTTAAGTTTTCAATTACGGGATGCAAAAATGCCACAAATGTGTATTTCTGGTTTGCAAAATGAATTGGTCGAATCAAAGTACATGATACATGAAATGAAGAAATGAAATAAGAATATAAATATTTAATTTGAATTAGGAAAATTTACCAGATCCAATAGTGGAGTTATAAATTTCCACATGCTGAGTGCGTGAGAGGTGTATTCCGTCTGTGTTGGGGCTTTCTTGAGGAGCTGATATAGTGAGGCCGAAGATAGTAACGTGTTGGCATGCATCAAAGAAAATATGCATCTTAGGGCTGTTTTGGATCTTGATTCCTGTTACTGTCACCTTATTACTACTTGCAATCCTGATTGCCTGTCCATCAAAATTTCTATTTCAAAAACTCTAGTATATATTATTTTTTGTACATGAAAAATGACATATTAATGAAATTATTTATCAAGATAGAGGAAGTTAAGAAGTTATTTACCATGAATGGATTATTTAGAGTTTCTTTAAAAGTAGGTGAAATGAGATGGTTTTCAAGATGTTCTAGAAATTTTTAGAATGTGTTTGGATTTTGTTTTGGGAATATTTAGATTTGAAAATACGAAAACGGTGAGGTTTTTTTCTTCATAACTTGTTCAAATTTAATAATTGATAGAGTATGATAGCATAATATTGATAACAAAATACAAATTTGAATTTTAATCAACTCTCCTCGAGAACTTAACATTTTTCCTATGTTAATGTTGGGGGAAAACCTAAAAAAAAAGTGAATGTTTTCAATGAAGTATTCCTTTTAAGAACTCATTTTTCAAATACTTTCTTCTAAATTAGCCATTTAAATAAGTACATATAACACTAGTAATTCAATTAAAAAAAAAATACATATAATACTTACATGCGGAGGATGACCAGATTTGCCCCACCAAGCATTACCACGTCCATCAACAACGCCGTTACCTTGTATTTTTAGTCCATTACTAAATCCCGAAAAAAGTATCCACTGAAAAACAGTACCTTTCCAACCCGATATGTTTGGAGGAGCAACGATTACGCCATATACCTACAAGGAAATGAATTTGACAAATCAATATCTCATTAATTAACGTGTTTTTTTTACAACTAAATGAATTAAATATTAATAATCATATCTAATAGTTATTGCACATAATTTGTCATTACTCTGACTTTTTTTTTATATATATATTTGGATTTGCTTGATTGAGCAAAACTAGTAAATGACAAAATTGGTATTGATTGATTCAAAATGGATAATGTAAATAAAGTACTTTTAGATAGGGTTTGGCCTAGAGATTCAAAAAGTAATTATAGGAGAATTAATTTGATTAAAAATGGTTTTGGCAATAATCGATTATAATAAAAATTAATTATAGAATAATTGTTTTTGCAAAAGTAACACTTAAATTAACGACTTCTACAATAAGTTAATTTTGTGCTTTTGAAGGGGACAAACACCATAAAATTACCAAAATGAGTTTATAGTTAGAGCCAAACACTAAAAAAAAAATCACAATAAATGTTTAAAAGTAATTTTAAAAGCTCCCCTGCTAGGTCAAACTCACCCTAATAAACTAATAATTACATTCAATAACAATACTTTATTAATACTTTAAAGTTGATTCGATTGCAAACTTGAAATGTATGGCATTCCAAAGGGTAACTTTTTAATAACGATATGTATTTTTTTGAGAAAATAATGACGGTATGTAAATCAAAATTATATTAAAAACATTACAATTCAAGTACTTGTTACATAAAGAAAACAGTCACTAAAGGCTCACCATATATAGATTTGCAACAAAAGATTATTCTATTTTTACATATTATAGTTAATATTAATAATCTAAATATAAATTACCTGCCATGTAAAGTCCCTTTGACAATTATTCCCATAAAATGTGATAGGATGGAGTAGAAAGGTTCCTGAGGGAACCAACATCACCCCTCCTCTCACTTTACATGCTGCTTGCCATGCTGCATGAAATGCCTGCCGAAATACGATTTACACTTTTTATTATTAAATAATGATCCAAGTAATTTGATTATACGAAGTTAATATTGTACGTCATACTCAAATGAAATAGTAATAAAATGTTCTTGTTCAACATGCATGTCTTTAATTATCTCATTAAGTCAATCATAGATCAAAGGTGGTATTTTCAATTTGTGAATAACTTAAGTGCAAATGAATCAGATTCTAAATAGAATTTTCAGTGATTTTACCCTTGAGTCATCTGTAAATCCATTTCCTCTGGCACCAAATTGCTTTACATCAAAAATAGGACTAGCAAGTTGTCCAATATAATTTGGTGGATAATTGCTTTCACTACCGTAGCAAAATGTATGTCCTGAGAAATTGAAATATAGGACAATGGAAAGAAAAAATGAAAGATATGTTTGAATAAATTTTGACATGGGTCGTGTGTATCTATTAGCTATTGGGTTTTTTAGGTGTTGTTTTGTTTTGCAAAAGTTTGTATCTTTTTATAGGACATAATTAGTGCCTTTTTAAGAAATTCATTCTTAGATATACAAAATTTGTTACTCATAATTCATAATTGTAAAGTTCATGAATAGAGATAAATAAATTTAGAAATGTGTTTGACATAAATGGGATCTGAATACTATGGGAATTCAATTTCTAGATATGTGAGTACTATGGATATAATTTCATAATTTCATAACTATAAATCTGACTATTATTGTGTTTGAGTAATATTTGGGCTTTCAAAAAGGAATAAGGAATGTGACATATTCCTTTTTAAAATGGAATCCATTTTCATAAATGTTACCAATAAAATGATACTATTATATATTTTTATATAGTATATGGTACTCAAATGATTAACCTTAGATATATGTGAAATTACAAAATCATTACTTGAATTTCAATAACTATTAAATTCTGTCGAATTTCACCATAAAAAATCTTTAAACACTAGGTCCATCCATTTATCCATGATCAATGTAGATTTGAATTTGTAATATTTAGGACCGCAAATAATCAAATACCATTATTTATGGAAGGATGTATATATACATAATGAAAATAAACACAAATAATGTTAGATGTGTATATACATATACATAAACAAAATAATTTTAAATTTGTGTTGTATTTAGAAATTTAATAAGCAATTGTTAATGTAAAATTTAATTGAGGTAGTGCATTGGTTGGGTGGCTTAGTTGATTTTATGAGATTTTTCATTCAAAATTTTAATTTTTTGACTTTATATTCTGCCATTTGAGTCAAAGTACTCGACCAATTATAGTTTAACTGTCGACATTTACCTTAAATTTATAGATAGAATGAAGGGTTAACAAGTATTTTACGTTAAGTTAACTTATTTATAAACTTCAAATGGTGTCTATGTAATTATCGAAATTTCAAAGACTGATCATGTAATTTCAGATAGCTCAAGAGGTGTAGTTCTTAAATCTTAATGTTGATTAATATGAAATATATTTAAAATACAACAAAATTTATAATTTGATTAATTTATGGCATATACATGTGTTTGTGTAAGTGTGTTAGGGAGAGTATATATGAAAAGTACTGTCATTTCAATTTTCTTATGAATTTCATTGTGAATGGAATTAGAATACCATAAATAAAATTGAATTTCATATTCCTAATTTATTAAGGCAACATTTCTAGTTTTGGGGAATTCCGTTTTTAAAATACAATAAATTAACCCAAACATAATTATGTGATGCATGAAATTAGATTGTCAATTTACATGTCATTTCAATGTAAACAAACGGGCCCTGTAACACTCCAAAAATTTCGAACCCTTTTGATTGAATTTTTAATCCAAATTTATTTGCTACTTATTATTTTCAAAGTTAAGCATTAATTGAACTAAAATATACAATTTAATTAAATCTTGTGATCTTTTGAACTTTGAAATAATTCAACATATAAAAGTTACTTTAAAATAACATTAAAACCTTTTTGAAATTTTTTCGGGCTTAGTTGCACAACATTTTTATTTTAAGGGGTCAAATGTGAAACTTTAAGGGGTGAAGTACAAATTCGCCCCAGAATCTTGTAGTCTTCTAAATACCAATACTTTTCTCTCCTAGAACAGCCTACGGGCTGCTAAGGCATGCCTTTGGGTGGAGTAAACTCCACTACCCAAGAAAGACATGCATTGGTGGAATTGGTGATTAATTCTAATCACCTCCTTCCCGTATTATGTGTATATGTATCTATTCTATACACTAATAAAATTTGATTCCATTGTCCAAGGAATATCTCCTCAAATCCACATTATCTTCTTTACAACTTAAAATTACTTAGTGTTAGATAAAGATGAAGATAAGAGTGCACTGAAGATTAGAGAAATTAAGGGAGGTTTTGATGATTTCCAAAACTCATCAAGATCAGCTAAGTAAGGAAAACTTAGTTTAAATCCATTAGAAGAATTTTGACCAAGTATGAAGACAAATCAGAAGGGTCAAATATTCAAGGTCCAGAAGACTACTGATCTGCTGAAGGGAAGAAATCAGACTGGTGTAAATCAGCCGACTAAAATCAGATTTGTTCAAGTTTGGGATCAGCTCTGCTCACCATCAGACTTGCACCCGCATCAGCCAAGTGGAAATGATCAAGAAGTCTTCCCAACGGTAATAAATGCCACTGGAGTAATAAATGATGAAGTCCGAGGTTATTAATGACAAATGATTGAAGAAATAACTCGTATCAGCTCGGTGCATTTAATGCTGCCTGACAGAAAGTACAGTTTAAAGTACTGTAACTGTGCAGAGAGCCGTTCACGGAAATTAAGGACCACAAATCGAGAAATTTAAATTGTGTCTCTCTTCAACGAATATAATTCAAAGAGTGACTATAGATAGCTGAAGAGACGAAGAGAAACAAGAAAACACAACATCTGGGAGACCGTTTTCGAAGTAAAATATTTTCTAAGTCTCAAAGCTCAAGAACAGCTCACCGCCTGCTGAAGTCATTTGTTGACAGAAGTTGTTGAAGTTCAAAGATAATACATTTTCTGAATGAATCTGTAAAAGAGAGTGTTGTGAGGAGTTCTTATCCATCTTTGTGAGTGATAAGTCTCTATAGAATAGGACCTCTTAGTGATTTCCTATTGCGAGCTTATGGCCAGATTCATTTGTTGTTTTGGCGTAATGGAGTGTACTAATTACTGTGTATTTTAGTATAACCCAAGATCTGTGTGACTTGGAAGAGTGGATTAAAGGATATTTATCCATATAACCACTATAAAAATCCTTGTGTTTTTACATTGTTCATTACTTGCACATTTTCAGATTGCATAAAACACATTATAAAACTGTTTGAAAAAGATTTAAAGAAGTTTGCAAAAACTGAGGATAAAATTTTTCAAACTGCTAAGTATACTTGTGAAAAACACTTTAAAAATCCGCTGCAAGTATTCTGGCATTAAAACTGATTTTAACTAAAATCAGCTAAGTAACCATCAGACTAGTGGTCAACAAAGCTGTTCAAAGATTTGTTCGCGATCAGCCTTGAAAGCTTACTACTCTGTATCAGCTTAGTCTGCTTACAATTAGGTAAAAGTTTTAAAGTTAAAATTTGTCAAAAAATTTCAGAGGTCTATTCACCTCCCCCCCCCCCCTCTAGACCTCATCTGACCACTTGGGGACCAACAAGCAGTATCAGAGCCGGTGGTTCATTAGAATCAGCTGACTGATCAACGAGCTTGATCCGAGTGTTTTTCAAAGGTTTTCAAACTTTTTCAAAAGAGCATATTTTTGAAAAATAAAACCTTTTTGAAAATGGACTGTATCAGCCATGTTCCCCACATAGCTGGTATGAGTTTTGAGGGTTAGAAGATCACGATGGAGATCTTCTTAGCTGCCTACAATGATAACATGTATACATGTATCATCAAAGGTCCATTCAAATTCACTAAGACTATCAAGGTTGATGAAGTTGATATAGTGGTGGAAAAATATTTACACGAGATGACAGCTGAAGAAATAAAGCTGTTCAATCTGGACAAAGTTGGGCGATTCATCATGACCAAGGCCCTTGACAACGATAGATTTGACAAAGTCAAGCATTGCAAGACTGCCAAAGAAATGTGGGATAAGGTCTGTGATATGAGCGAAGGAAACGACGCTATCAAAGAGCATCAGCTGAGTGTTGCTCTGGAAAAGCTGGACAACGTCAAGATGAAGTCTACGGAAACCATTGATCAGATGGATACAAGGTTTACAAGGACGCTGAATGAAGTTCTAAAGCTTGCAAAACCTTCACTGATAAGGAGATAACTGTTAGGGTGCTGAAGGCTCTACCTCCGAAGTTCAACATGAAGGTGACAATCATGGAAGAGTCAAGAGATTTGGGAAAGATCTCACTCACAGAGCTGTTCTCAGTACTCAAGGCGTATGAGTATAAACTGCCAAGAATGGGTGTTGAATAAACCTCAACTTCAAGACCCACAGCTGCCCTGGATACTGCTGAAAATCCTAGAAGACCAGCCTACAAAAGCAAAGATGTGGACTCATCTGATGAAGCCACAATACTCAACAAAAAGGAGTACACAGTTGTTGCGTGCCAAATACTAATACGCAAACTACGCAAGTATACGGTCGTTACAAGTAATATAAAACGATAAGTACATACCGAGTATCGAATCCCAACGAATGGGTAAAAGGTGGGAATAAACGAATCAATCGAAGGCTTATTTTATCTAAGAATGCTTGATACAATAGGATCGAACCCAAATATTGATAAGGGTGATTTTATTTAACTACAAGCGGTAAAGTAAATCTAACTACGAAAGCGAGTAAATGGGGAGTTAATTATGCGGTAAGGAGGATTCATAAGCGATTAGTTAAAGCAGATAAATTATGCGGTTGTTAGGTTAGCTATGCAAAGAATCCTAGATTTAGTTGTTGTTTGTGAGTTCAAATTAGTTAAGTCTCCCTATCGGTTTGACTCAACTCTACCAATCTACCCAAACTCTCCATCTCCGGATCAATAACGAACATCGCTGTCAACCGATGCTCTAAAGAAAGTCCGAACCCAAAAGAGGATTCTAAGGCGTACCGTTGTCACCCAGGACCTAAAACTAACCCGAATCCCCGAATAAAGAGAATCTAAGTTATTTGATGCATTTACGGACGAACCCATTATACAAACACGGACCAAACTAGGTATAAGCCTATCCTAGATTGAAATCCACAAATCGTCACTCGCCTAACCTTCAACGTTTTAGGTTGCATTAAAGGTAGATGGCCAAAAGTGCGATAAAACAATAAAGCCAACAAATCAAACATAACCCAACATCACACATAACTAATCAAACGATAACAATGACTCGACAATTAATATCTTATGCTCGTGTTTGCTATTCAAGGATTCAAGGACGTTCGTATGTATCTTTTGATAGCATGCCAACCTATCGAATTAAACTAATCCAATTTACGTATAAACGGAATAAAATCTAATCGATGTAATTGAAACTCAAACCTTAAACGAATATGAAACGACATAGGTATATGTCTATCCTAAAATCGAATCACAATCCAAATTCATAATCAAATCCTCAAAATCACTAAATATAGCAATCAAGAATCAATAACTTTCATCTCCAAAGGTTGTCAAACCACAAGACGAACAATAAACACGGAATCGGATTAACGAACACAAATAAGCACCATACTAATCATCTAGACATCATTTAATCAAACAATAACATAAATATATATAAATCCGGAGAATTCAAATCCACAATCATTCATCCAAAAAGGAAATAACAAACTCATCTCCTAATCATAAATAACTAAGAAATGGAAAGAAATCACCTAATCGAAATGGAATCGAGACAAGAATTCTCCTCCCTTTAATCACCACCTAATCACTCCCCAAGGGTGGTGATTAACTCACCCCCTTGGTGGAGTCTTCAAATATAAGAAAAAGCAAGAAAAATAAAGATAGAAAGTTTATGGAGGCTTGAGAGGAAAAAGGAGGCCAAGAGTGGAAAGATTGATGATGCCCTTGTGAAGTTATGACCTCTTGAGCCTCTTAACCTAGGGAAACAAGACCAAAAAGTCCCCTAAATGGTTTAGAAATGCAAGTGGGGGAAAAGGGGGAAGATACAAAAAGGCCCCTGTTTTTCCCGCAGCAGAAAACTGCTGTTAGCAGGTACCTCGCCGCGGCGAGCTTCCACCTCGCCGCGGCGAGCTTTGCCCCGTAGGTTTCCTGCAGATTTTCTGCTCTGCCGCACTTTCTTCCGAGCTGCATATCTTTTGATTCCGAACTCCTATTGAGGATCCGTAAAGTCCGTAGCGTAGCTAACTCACTCATCTACGACATATCCAAATTTCAGATTATTTGGATCATCCATGAAATATTTGTGCATGTTCTAGTAAGCAGCTATCTACATTCTTCTACGATTTGCTTCGGGTTCTCTTTTCTTTGAAGCTCTTTCTGCGCAAAGGCTTGCATCAACGGCCGTCGAGTCTTGATTTTATGGAATTGCATTGAATCATAACCTCTCGGACTTCTCTTTAGCCTTGCAAAATTCCCAAACCTACAAACAGAACAAAAACACGACAAAAAACGAATAAAACAAAAGAAAACACACAACATCCCAACAAGGGACCAAAAACGCAAACGAACGCGAAAACAAGCAAAAGCACACAAAACTCGAATCAAAGCAAGATATTTTGGGCTTAAAGAGATAGGCAATAACGACGTTCTAACGGCATTATCAACACCCCCAAACTTAAACACTTGCTCGTCCTCGAGCAAAGAAAACAAAACAAGTACTAAACGTGCATGCTTAAGATCAAAATGCCAAAGCTTAACACTTTCAAATTATTCTTTGAACAAGCTTCACGTGTGTGCGTGATGGCTTCGGCTAGGTTCTTATTTTAGGTGAATACGCCCCAATAGATTAAAATCATCGGTTCTACTTGCATGAGCTCCTCATGTTAACTTAGACTATCTCCTAACCTTATGTTTCAAACCTTATGTTCCAATCACATCATGAAACTAAGTTGTAGGTAATTTAAGAGTATTGTCCCTATTCTTGAACTAATTGGCAATTTTAGTCCCTAGCTCTTTCTCACATAATTGCTTTTCTTATGATTTACAATAATAACGTAGCACTTTGTGCTTTACAATGATATTACAATACAAATCTAGCACTATTGATGGTTTCTTGTGATTCTAAACATTTAACTTTGTGGGCTACTAGCACCATTCCTTTCCTTTGTGCATTACATTTGAATTTTTCACTACAAAACTTGCACAATTATAATGACATAGAGTTATTACAAAAATCATCCATGAATTTCATCAATGAAGGCTTAGCCTTTCTTTTCTCTCATAGAAGGGCATACATTTTAGCAACTTCTCTACTCATTTCTTTTAAGAGCTAGGTGTTCAAAGGTTTTTCATTCTTGAAAAGGGTTCACTCCCCCAAACTTAGGCCATTTTGTTCCTTTTACACTTTGTTTTCAAACTAAAGTTTGGAGAGAAACTAAGTTACGCAAGAGGAGTCCTAGATCCTATTATCACTAAAGTTCTTTATCCACCCCAAATACAACATAGCCTTAGCCAATGTGCTCAAATTTTGTAGATGCATACTCAAATAATAACAAGAATCTGAAAAAATTTGGCGGGTCGACCTAGCATGTATGCAAGTACTTGCGACCTCTCTCCCCCAAACTTAAAACGCACAATGTCCCCATTGTGTGAATTGAGAAAAATGGAGGGGGGTCGACACGACAACCACGCAAGCACACAAAGAAAAGAAAAACAAACAAAACAAAGAAAACAACAAGGTAAATGATCGAACACGGCTCTATCCAATTCAAGCAAGCATAGATAATCAAAACCAATCAAGTACGGACATATAGATATAGCATTGTAAGCGCAAAATAAACCAAACGGAATGCAAAAATGTAAAGGTTACGCCCTTTTGTCGATCATGGAGTCCGTGCATCCCGTGGTTAACTTCCGTCTCGGATCCTCAATCATGCTTGCCATTACTTCTTTATCATGCACAATCAACACCTACAACACAACACAAACAAAAACAAAACAAAACAAAACAAAACAAGATGATGAAAAAGGGAAATAATGCTTGTTTTAAGTCACGAGCTTGACTTGATACGAGGGATGAATTGATTGTCACCAAAACTACTCCCATCGTCCATGATTCCACAAAACAGGCTCATCAAAATCTTAAGCTCTTCGCAATAGGCCGATCAAACCTCGCAAAGAAACAAAAAGATCAAAATTAGCACAAAGTATTAAGCTATCAAAAACAAACTTAGCCATCAATATCATCATTTACTCCGCACGTTACCACATTCCCCGGCAACGGCGCCAAAAACTTGTTGCGTGCCAAATACTAATACGCAAACTACGCAAGTATACGGTCGTTACAAGTAATATAAAACGATAAGTACATACCGAGTATCGAATCCCAACGAATGGGTAAAAGGTGGGAATAAACGAATCAATCGAAGGCTTATTTTATCTAAGAATGCTTGATACAATAGGATCGAACCCAAATATTGATAAGGGTGATTTTATTTAACTACAAGCGGTAAAGTAAATCTAACTACGAAAGCGAGTAAATGGGGAGTTAATTATGCGGTAAGGAGGATTCATAAGCGATTAGTTAAAGCAGATAAATTATGCGGTTGTTAGGTTAGCTATGCAAAGAATCCTAGATTTAGTTGTTGTTTGTGAGTTCAAATTAGTTAAGTCTCCCTATCGGTTTGACTCAACTCTACCAATCTACCCAAACTCTCCATCTCCGGATCAATAACGAACATCGCTGTCAACCGATGCTCTAAAGAAAGTCCGAACCCAAAAGAGGATTCTAAGGCGTACCGTTGTCACCCAGGACCTAAAACTAACCCGAATCCCCGAATAAAGAGAATCTAAGTTATTTGATGCATTTACGGACGAACCCATTATACAAACACGGACCAAACTAGGTATAAGCCTATCCTAGATTGAAATCCACAAATCGTCACTCGCCTAACCTTCAACGTTTTAGGTTGCATTAAAGGTAGATGGCCAAAAGTGCGATAAAACAATAAAGCCAACAAATCAAACATAACCCAACATCACACATAACTAATCAAACGATAACAATGACTCGACAATTAATATCTTATGCTCGTGTTTGCTATTCAAGGATTCAAGGACGTTCGTATGTATCTTTTGATAGCATGCCAACCTATCGAATTAAACTAATCCAATTTACGTATAAACGGAATAAAATCTAATCGATGTCATTGAAACTCAAACCTTAAACGAATATGAAACGACATAGGTATATGTCTATCCTAAAATCGAATCACAATCCAAATTCATAATCAAATCCTCAAAATCACTAAATATAGCAATCAAGAATCAATAACTTTCATCTCCAAAGGTTGTCAAACCACAAGACGAACAATAAACACGGAATCGGATTAACGAACACAAATAAGCACCATACTAATCATCTAGACATCATTTAATCAAACAATAACATAAATATATATAAATCCGGAGAATTCAAATCCACAATCATTCATCCAAAATGGAAATAACAAACTCATCTCCTAATCATAAATAACTAAGAAATGGAAAGAAATCACCTAATCGAAATGGAATCGAGACAAGAATTCTCCTCCCTTTAATCACCACCTAATCACTCCCCAAGGGTGGTGATTAACTCACCCCCTTGGTGGAGTCTTCAAATATAAGAAAAAGCAAGAAAAATAAAGATAGAAAGTTTATGGAGGCTTGAGAGGAAAAAGGAGGCCAAGAGTGGAAAGATTGATGATGCCCTTGTGAAGTTATGACCTCTTGAGCCTCTTAACCTAGGGAAACAAGACCAAAAAGTCCCCTAAATGGTTTAGAAATGCAAGTGGGGGAAAAGGGGGAAGATACAAAAAGGCCCCTGTTTTTCCCGCAGCAGAAAACTGCTGTTAGCAGGTACCTCGTCGCGGCGAGCTTCCACCTCGCCGCGGCGAGCTTTGCCCCGTAGGTTTCCTGCAGATTTTCTGCTCTGCCGCACTTTCTTCCGAGCTGCATATCTTTTGATTCCGAACTCCTATTGAGGATCCGTAAAGTCCGTAGCGTAGCTAACTCACTCATCTACGACATATCCAAATTTCAGATTATTTGGATCATCCATGAAATATTTGTGCATGTTCTAGTAAGCAGCTATCTACATTCTTCTACGATTTGCTTCGGGTTCTCTTTTCTTTGAAGCTCTTTCTGCGCAAAGGCTTGCATCAACGGCCGTCGAGTCTTGATTTTATGGAATTGAATTGAATCATAACCTCTCGGACTTCTCTTTAGCCTTGCAAAATTCCCAAACCTACAAACAGAACAAAAACACGACAAAAAACGAATAAAACAAAAGAAAACACACAACATCCCAACAAGGGACCAAAAACGCAAACGAACGCGAAAACAAGCAAAAGCACACAAAACTCGAATCAAAGCAAGATATTTTGGGCTTAAAGAGATAGGCAATAACGACGTTCTAACGGCATTATCAACAGTTGGAGACGTTGCATTGCTGATGAACAACTTCAAAAAGTTCTACAAAAGAAAAATGAAGAACAAATATAACAATGCTTCTAGTTCTAACCCTACTTCTTCTTCTCAAGATAAGGATTCTTTTAAATCCAAAATGATGTGCTATAATTGCAGGAAACTGGGACATTTCATCAGAGATTGCCCATATCCAAAAGCTGAGAAGTATACAGAAGAGGAAAAGAGAATCAGAAAAGAGAGAAAGCATCAGAAAGGCAAGGTGTTGTTAGCAGAAGCTGAGAAGCTAGCTGCTAGCTGCTCATCAGATTCGAATTCAGACACTTCTGATGAAGAGTCCTCTGAAGAAGAGAGTACTGCACTTCTCTGCCTGATGGCCAAGGAATCTGATAACTCTGAGGATGATGAGGTAACTCCTCTTGACAATGAGTTGTTTAATTCATTTGAACAAACGATGGTTAACAATACTACTATTGTTGAAGCATTTAGTAAGCTTAAGGAGAGATGATATTGCTAAGAGAGCAAAACAGTTCACTGAAACTTAAAGCTGAAAAGCCAAAAGAATCAGCTGAATATAAACTGCTTGAGCAAGAGAATTAATCTTTGAAGCTGAATGTGAAGTCCATAAAGGAAAAATCATGGAACTTGAAAAGTTAATTGAGTCTCATGAAAAGTCATCTGTTGCATCCACTCTTATCTCTAGTAAACAGAAGACACCTTTAGAACATGATAAGTTAGAACTGAACCATACTGAAAAATTTGTATCAGCTGACAACAGTAAGGCCATTTTGTATGTTCAGACTACTAAACCTGCTTCACCTGAGAAAGTTTTAAAGGAGACGAAAACTCCTAAGGCTAAAAACAGCAAAGAGCCTAGTATAGGAAAACAGACTAGTAAGACCAAACAGAAGAGTCCTAGGAAATCTTCTGATAAGGCTAAAACCAACCAGACTAGTAAAACTAAGTCGTCTGTTAATGAGCAAGCATCTAGTAAACCAAAGAAGCATAAAAACAAGAAAAATCAAAATGGGTACGGAAATGAGCCTTATTATGTGCAACCTGCAGCATATCCTCCTATGTATCATGCACCTCAATTTCCAACTTACTATGCACCATATCCTGCTCATCTAATGCATGCATATCCTGCTTATCGTGCATCTTACTCTGCTTATGAACGTTATCCTTATCATGATGATCATCAACAACATAGTAAATCTGATGAACGTGATGAAGATAAAACTTTTCGTGCTCCTGCCAAAAATCAGAAGCCTAAGAAGCCTAAGACTTCAACATCTTGGGTTTTCAAAGGTGGAACTAATCCCTCAGGACCCTCTCAATAAGGGTACCTAAAATAATTTTATTTTGTTTTGTAGGTTAGGATTAGGAGTAGGAGTAAAGTAGAGAAGACCTGGTACTTGGACAGTGGCTGTTCAAGATACATGTGTGTAAACATACATGAGCTGACTAATGTTGTTGTTGTGGATGGTCCGAAAGTTACTTTTGGAGACAGCAAGGAAGGCAAGATTGTAGCAAGTGGAAAGCTGATCAAAGGCAACATTGAAATATCTGACGTTTCTTATGTTAAAGGCCTCAAATACAACTTACTGAGCATAAGTCAATTTTGTGACAAAGGATATTCAGTCATCTTCTCAACAGATAAGTGCTACGTTGAACAGATTGGTACAAAGAAGGTTATTTTATCTAGAAGACGACAAGGGAATGTCTACACAGTCGACTGAAATTCTGCTGACAAGGATTCAAGTGTTTGTTTGGTGGCATCAACACCAAGTGAAGTTAGTTGGTTGTGGCACAAAAGAATGAACCATGTGAATTTCAAGATCATCAACAGACTTATCAAGAATGATCTGGTAGAAGGAATTCCAAAAACAGTCATGAGCAAGGACAATCTTTGTGACGCATGTCAGAAGGGTAAACAAATCAAGTCTTCATCCGAAAGCAAGAAGCACCAATCATCTGGGAGGATCTTGGAGCTGCTACATATGGACTTATTTGGACCCATTGATCCAATCAGTAATGGTGGAAAGAAGTACTGCCTAGCTGTTGTGGATGATTATTCAAGATACACTTGGGTGATTTTCATGAAGAAGAAAAGTGAAACCAAGGAGCATCTTACAAATCTGATGGAGTTAATTCAGAACAAAAAGAGTATGAAAATAATGAAGATCAGATCAGACAGAGGGACTGAATTTACAAACTCTACTGTTGAAGAGTATTGTAATGTCAGAGGAATCAGCCATGAATACTCTGCCGCTAGAACCCTTCAATAGAACGGAGTTGATGAAAGGAGAAACAAAACTCTGAAAGAAGCTACCTGAACCATGATAGCTAATGCAATGCTGCCTCAAAGATTTTGGGCAGAAGCAACAAATACAGCATGCTTTACCCAAAACAGATGCATGATCAACAAACACCAAAACAAGACTCCATATGAAGTTTGGAAAAACAGGAAGCCAAACATTAATTACTTTAGAATTTTTGGTTGTAAATGCTTTGTTTTAAATAATGGGAAAAGTCAGCTTACTGCTTTTGCAGAAAAAGCTGATGAAGCTGTTTTTGTAGTATATTCTACTGTTAGTATAGCTTTTAGAGTCTTTAACAAAAGAATTTTACTTGTAGAAGAATCCATTCATGTAGTATTCACTGAACCTAATCAATCTTTTGAAATGAATCAAAGTACTGATCAAATCTGTCTACTGATTTTCAGAAATTGAGTGTTGAAAGAAATGAAGAATATGTTCCCATCATACTACCTGATCTCAACTCAGCTGCTAACTCAAATACTGTTCAAAATCACACTGCTGATTGTCTAACAGAAGTGTTGCAAACAGCTGAAAGACCAGAGACTGTTCAACAAACTACTACTGAAACTCCAACAATAGTGTTGCAAGATCAAAACAGAGGACAACATTCAGATTTGCAACCTGATCTGAGATGGCTCAAGAATCACCCACCAGAGCTGCTAATTGGTGATCATTTGGATAAAGTAAAGACAATGAGAGTTTGCAAATGAGGCCATGTTTGTCAGCTTCCTATCTCAAATAGAGCCTAAACAGATTGAAGAAGCTCTTAATGATTCAAACTGAATTGAAGCTATGCCAGAAGAGTTGAATCAATTTGAAAAGAATGAGTTCTGGTACTTAGTACCTAGATCAAGTCATAAAAGAGTAATTGGCACTAAATGGGTAGTCAGGAATAAAATGAATGAAGATGGTGTTGTCACCAGAAATAAAGCTAGATTAGTTGCCAAGGGGTATTGCCAAGAAGCAGGTATTGACTTTGATGAAACTTTTGCACCAGTAGCAAGACTGGAGGCAATCAGACTCTTTCTTGCTTATGCTGCTCACAAGAATTTCACAGTCTATCAAATGGATGTGAAATCAGCTTTTCTCAATGGAGAACTGCAAGAAGAAGTTTATGTTGAACAACCGCCTGGATTTGAAGCTTATCAAGAAAAAGACAAGGTGTATCGTCTGAAGAAAGCCCTCTATGGACTGAAACAGGCTCCAAGAGCATGGTATGATACCCTATCTTATTTTCTTTTAATTAAATGATTTCGTAAAGGTAAGGTAGACAAGACCTTGTTCACTGTTGAATGGGAAAATCATATATTGCTTGTGCAAATATATTTAGACGATATTATTTTCGGTTCAACTAATCAACAGACGTGTGATAAGTTCTCAAAGCTGATGCAGAACAAGTTTGAAATGAGCATGATGGGAGAACTTAATTATTTTCTTGACTTGCAAGTAAGACAGTTGCCTATGGAATATTCATCAACTAAGCAAAATACACAAATGATCTGTTCAAGAAATTTGGTATGGAAACTAGCTCTACTGCTAATGTTCCAATGTCTATGGATAAAGATGAGGATGGCAAATCAGTGGACATAACCAAGTACAGAGGAATCATTGGGTCACTGTTATACTTAACAGCTAGCAGACCTGATATCATGTGCTATGTTGGGGTTTGTGCGAGATATCAATCAAATCCTAAGGAATCTCATCTCTTAGCTGCCAAAAGAATACTAAAATATCTTAAGGGCACTAAGAATTGGGATTGTGGTATCCTAGAGAATCTGGATTTGAGCTCACTGGATATTCAGATTCTGACCTAGCTGGCTGCAAGATTGATAGGAAAAGCACCACATGTGCCTGTCAATTAATAGGTAGTCGACTGATCTCTTGGATGAGTAAGAAACATACATCAGTATCCATATCTACTGCTGAAGCTGAATACATAGCTGCTGGAGCTTGTTGTGCACATATATTATGATTGAAACATCAACTAGAAGATTACAACATTAAAATCAGTGGGATACCTATCTACTGTGACAATACAAGTGCAATCTCACTTACTCAAATTACTACAAGTCATTCAAGGACTAAACATATTGAGATCAAACATTATTTCATTAGAGATCATGTGGAGAAAGGAAATGTCATGATAGAATATGTTTTTACTGAAAATCACCGACATCTTCACAAAACCTCTAAGTGAGACAAGGTTTTCAACTCTAAGAGCTGAACTAGGTCTACTAAAGTTGGATGCATAAGCTGAGGGGGAACTCAACAGAAGACTGAAGTTCATCAGCTTACACATCTTATTATCTTCAAAGGATAACTCTCAACAGACTAGTTAACTTATGGATTCTTAAAGTCAGGGGAACGTGTAAGACTAGCGGTACTTCTAATTAAAAGATGAAATTTGTTGATGAAAGTTAGTTGAAGTTATGTTTTCATCAGAAGATCAACGTTTGAAGATTAAAGATTATTCACCTAGCTGGATTGACAAACATCCGAGGAAGGTTATCAGCTATTGGCTTTCACTGATAACAGCCTGTCATCAGGACACTAGTCCATCAGATAAGTACTTTAGTTACTCGTCTGATCAGTTGTGTAAAAGCTGTGTATGTTAAAAACGTTTTATGTAAAACACGCTTTTACAAGTATACTAAGGCGGTTCGCATTCCCGCCTGACATTAAATGCTTTTTGAATTTTGAATCGCGTAACTGACGCCCGCACGATCAGAACTGACACGAAACGAATCTAACGGTTAGCGTGTATCACGGAAACCGAAATACCCTTACTCTATAAAATCATATATGATCAGCTCAGTAACTCTTTACGCACTCAAATAATTTCAAAAGTACTCTGAGAATTTCTGCCTTCATTTTCTGCAAAATCCTCTCGTTTTTACTAATCTCTTCAGGAAATCATGAATCCTCAACAAAAAGCAAGAGTTGAGGGCATGTATCTTGTCTATGATACATATCACAAATCTGGAACCGCTGTAATGAAGACTATTATGGAGAAATTCAAAGCAGTAACCCTTGTAGTTTTCATGGAAGAAAATGACGATATGGTCTATGAGGACCAGATGTTGGAATTCTACGGAGCAAAGAAGGCTGTTGATTTCAATAAACTTGAAATCAAGGCAACAGTTGACGGAAAAGATATTTTCATCACCCCTACTCTGCTTCATGAGAAATACGGTCTGTCCAACAAAGGAAGAACATACCTAACTACAATGGATGAGGAGAAGGAACAAGAATTCTGGAGCATCTGTGCTCACGAAGGAGAAGTACTATCTGGAAATATAAAGAAAAAACAGTTGAAAGATGAATATCAGCGTATGGCTGATATGGTGGCAAAAATAATTGAGAACTGCACTTTCTCTCTGGATAGTGTGACTATGAAGAGGTATGCTATGATGATAGCTATTTATTATGGGTTTGAGGTTGAATGGACTGAAATCATATGGTATATCTTCGCAAGTTTCCATAAAAAGAAGCAAACAAATCATAGGATCTCTTTTAGTCATCTGTTCGCGTTGCTGGGTTGTGATTTGACAAATGGAAAAGTCATTCACAATGCCAAGGCTATGGCTCACTACCAAGCTGTTAAGGGAGGCTCTAAGAGGAAAAATGAGGAGGAAGAAGAAACTGAGGAGCCTAAGGACAAGGTTCCTGCAAAAAGACAAAAGAAGACTGTTCAAACAGCAAAGCCTGTTGTTCAAGCCAGAACAAACAAGAAAAAGCAAGCTGTTGCTGGCGCTGTCATTAAGAAAGTTACTAACGAAGTGCCGGAGATATCTGCTGGATCTCCATCAAGAACAGTGTCAGAAGAAGTATCTGCTAATACAGTGGCAAAGAGGACTAGAAGCCAGTTGAGAGACATTGCTGCTTCTAAACCTGTTCAAGAGAAGCCTGCTACAAGGAAGTCTGCTAAGAGGAAAGTGGTCTTTGAACCATCTCCTGCTAAGTCTTCTAACTTAGTCAGATAAAGTCCTTCATCAGCAGAGAGGCCTGCTGGAACTGAAGAAGAATCTGCTAAGGAAAAGCAAGTTGATGATCAAATTGCCCCACATATTACTTCAACAGAACCAACAGCTGAGGTTGCTCAACCTCATGATGATCCTGAAGTGCAGATCATCCATCCCATTGCAGCTGCACCACTTGCATCTGCTGACCCTGCACCTGCTAGTACTCAAGAAAATCAGCTAGCTGACAAAAAGAAAGGAAAAAGGAAGATACTTATCAAAAGAAAGAAAGTATCAGCTGCTGACAAGAGAAAAAGGGAAGAGGCAGAGCAGATAAAGAGGGATGACCAAGAAGAACAAAGAGTCCTTGAGCTCAGCAAGAAAGAAGCTGAAAAAGAAGAGCTAAGAAGAAAGATGTCTGAGACCCAGTCCTGGACACGGCCAACTGGACCGCGTCAGCTCGGAATCTTGGGCCCACATCCCCACCAGCAGTAGCAGGCGTATGAAGCAGCCTCCGAGTATGCTACGGATATTAATTCTGCTATGCACACTATGTCCCTATCGCAGCCGGATCCTAACTGGTATATGGACATCGGAGCTTCTTCGCATATGACATCCACTCCATGTAATCTCACGTCTTATTTTAATATGAGCAATAATAATGGTGTTACTGTTGGTAGTGGTCAGTCTATTCCGATTCAGGGTTACGGTCATGCATCTTTACGTTTTCCTCATCCACATTATATATCAGACATGTCGACACAACCCACATCTTATTAAGAATTTAGTCTCCGTTCGTAAATTTACAACTGATAATCGTGTGTCGGTAGTGTTTGATCCTTTTGGTTTTTCTGTGCATGATTTACAGACAGGGAGCCGTCCCATGAGATGTGATAGTACCAGCCCACTCTACCCAATTACTCCTTCCTGTCCAACTTCGACCACTACATCCAGTGCTTGTCTTGCTTCAATACTTTGGCATGATCGCTTAGGCCACCCAGGAGATGCAGTTTTAAATATTCTTAGGCAAGATAAATTGATTGCTTGTAATAGTTCCTCTAGGTCTACTACTTGGAAAACATATTAAATTGCCGTTTATTTCATCTAATTCTACTACCTGTATGCCTTTCGATATTATTCATAGTGATCTTCGTACTTCTCCTACTTTAAGTTCATCTGGCCATAGATATTATGTGCTATTTCTAGATGACTTTTCGAATTTCGTGTGGATATTTCCTATTGCTCAAAAATCCCAAGTTTTCTCTGTTTTTTCAAAATTTCATGCTAATATCAAAAATCAGTTTGAACGAAATATCAAGACCATACAATGTGATAATGGGGGAAAGTGTGATATTCATTCTTTTCGGCAATTTTGTGATTCTCAAGGAATTTCTTTTCATTTTTCCTGCCCGCATACATCTTCTCAAAACGGGAAGGCCGAGAGAAAATCAGATTCATTAATAATATCATGTGAACACTTCTCATCCATGCATCATTGCCGCCATCTTTCTGGCACCACGCACTTCAAATGACCACCCATCTCCTAAATATTACTCCAAGTAAATTTCTTGCCAATAAATCACCTCTTCAGGTTCTTTATCATCGTATACCATCGTACTCTCATCTCCGGGTTTTTGGGTGTCTTTGTTATCCCATTTTTCCCTCTACCACTTTTCAAAAACTGCAAGCTCGTTCCACTCCTTGCATTTTCTTGGGTTATCCCCACAATCATAGAGGATATAAGTGTTATGATTTAACCACTCGTAAAATCATTCTTTGCCGTCATGTGCAATTTGATGAAACATTTTTTCCTTTTGCAAAGGGGAGTAATTCTTCTTCACGGGTCTATGATTTTTTGGGTGATGATGTTTCTCCACATATTTTACATCAACTATCTACCCAACCCAATCCAAATCCGGCCCAGCAGCTATCTTCTTCGCAGATTGCGGCCCAACATAGAACAGTCGACAGTCCTATTCAACAGGCCCAAACTCCTGCTGTTGCGGCCCATCAACAACAGCCAAGCCCACAGCTCCGTCCATCCTCACATCCCACGATACTGCCTTCGGGCCAATCCCAACCATTGTGTCTTTCTCGATACACTATAAATCCACCGACTCGGCCCGTCACACGCAGCCAGCATGGTATACACAAGTCTTCCACTATATTTGATCCATCCCAGGCTCATACCACGATTGTTACACATTCCTCTCTACCTCGTTGTTGGGATTCTGTAAGATAAACAGCCCTAGGCACTGCGGAATATAAAAATTTTAGGACCTCTTACGGAATCTTGCCAGGATACTACTCTAGTTGTATATATATGAACATAAATAAAACGATAGTGTAAACAGTTGCAGTTATACCTATCTCCTTGCAAATCCTTAGCTAGCAAAACGGACTCTGAATTTCTCCTCGGCAAAATCGACCCAAGCTCTGCAGTAGCGCCCCATGTGTTGCGCCTCTACGGGTTGATACACCACAGTTACACAAAAATAATAAATCTTGATCAGCTAGAACACAAGATATATTATAGAATTAGGAACGATCTTGGAACAAAATCGAAAAACGAAAAAATTCTTCCACAGGGAAGAAGGGTTCGGTCGATTGCACAGGGAGAGGGGGGAGAAATTTTGCTCTTGCTCAAATTTTACTTATTGAGTTGTGTGAAAAATAACTACAAGTTACCTACTTATAGTTATCTTCCCTAACCTAGTCCTATTAGGACTAGGACTTTTCTCTCCTACATGGGCCATGGCCCTCTTTAATTAGAAGACCAAAGTCTTCTAATCAATTCATGGCCCAGTCAATTAATTTGACCAGGCTTTATTTAATCTCCCAATTAAATAGCCCAATTAATTAACTAATCTCCCATTTAATTAAATCAGACTCTAAGTTTATTTAATTAAAATCCTTTCTAATTAACTAATTAAATCCAACTTAATTAATTAATTCACAAATTAAATTCCAATTTAATTTATGATCCTGATCCAATTCCAATTGGATCCTATTTTGTTCCAATTGGGTCGACCCAGTCGACCCACCCAATATAATCGACCCAGTCGATTATTCACCCAGTCGACCCAGTCGACTCGGTCGTTCTTATTTCCTCGCTTTTGCTTCATGTGTATTGTGTATGCCCCCGTAGGTTCACCACATAATTGGCCGTGGGTTATAATTAAATATTATTTAATTATTCGAGTAAGACTTACTCTAAATCAATCGAACACTCTGTCGATTGATCATTCCAAAATTAGCACCCCTACCAATTAGAGAATTCTTCCACACTCCACGGTCGATGTCCAGCCACAAGCCCATGGAGCCCAATCACTGGTGAATTAATTCAGTAAACCTTTTATCATTTACAATTTCCGTATACGACATAATCTCTCCATCGATTAATCTCCCAGTCGAGACTTAAGGGTATGGTCTTTCATCGGATTCCCTTTTATTTCGTCTTGACCTTATGTACTCTGATCTTGAAATAAATTCTCTTTGACTTAATCTTTATGAGCTACTTGCATAAAGTGTCAGATACCTTGGCCAAGGATTTTACCAGAATTAATTTCTCACAAAAATTCATAGGAGAATTTCCCAACTTATCAAGTCGGGTCAATGGATCCTTTGTTGATGATATGAATCTGCACACGAGTTCCCCTATACCCAATATGAGTCCATGGAGACTTTCTGGCAAACTCCAGTCAGTTAGAACTCATATCAAAGTATAGACGTTCTCGTACCAGATAAACCCTATCACCTCAAGTAGTTAGGGATCGTTCCTCGTATACTATTGCAAATTGAAATAACTTCAACCCCGATATGCGACTACCGCTTCCATGGTGAGTTATTTCCTTATTGGGGTATTCAATGCGCTTGCCATCCCAGCAAGCCACCCACTTATGTGTATCGACTATCCCAGTCACGCTCGTGGACCCCAGCGTCCTCCAGTTCATCGGAGTATACACAACAGTGAGAGTCTAACCGAATCCAACGATGTCCTATCTCGATTGGATTTTATGACTCTTGAATATGTTCTAGATCACGGCCTTGGAGATCAGTCCACGGGTTGTCCCATAGCCCTGTGATCTAAGGACTTCTATCCTTATGCGTAGATAATTATTACATAAGATAAAGTTGACCATTTTAATAAAGTGCATTTATTAATCAAAATTGAATAGTTCCTTATTTATTACAATAAATGCTCGCCATACAGCTGGCTTGCAGGACACTATTTCTATCAATCTCCCACTTGTCCTAAAGCCACTCTTTTATGTTCTTGAGTCCCATCTTATGTAGATGTTTCTCAAATGCCTTTAGAGGCAGAGGCTTCGTTAGCGAGTCCGCTGTATTATCTTCTGAGTCGACACGTTCCATCTTAATGTCTCCTCTACCAATGATATCTCTTATCACATGGTATCGTCTTTGTACGTGCTTGGATTTTTGATGAGATCTCGGCTCGTTTGTTTGCGCTATTGCCCCATTATTATCGCAAAAGATAGTAATGGGCTCAGCAATGCTAGGTATCACATCCAATTCCTGGATGAAGTTCCTCATCCAAACACCTTCCTTTGCTGCATCACTCGCGGCAATGTATTCTGCTTCGGTGGTTGAATCCGCGGTTGTTTCCTGCTTGGAGCTCTTCCAGCTAACCGCACCACCATTGAGGCAGAAAACGTATCCTGATGTCGACTTGAAGTCGTCTACATCACATTGGAAGCTCGAGTCTGTATAGCCTTCCAATTTCAATTCTCCCCCACCGTATACCAAGAATAATTCCTTAGTCCTTCTCAGGTACTTCAGAATTGCCTTTACGGCTATCCAGTGCTGCTCACCTGGATCAGACTGGTAGCGACTTGTAACGCTTAGAGCGTACGCTACGTCTGGTCTAGTACATAACATACCATACATTATGCTTCCTATCGCGGATGCATACTGTACTCGAGACATATTGTTTCTCTCTTCAGGCGTCTTTGGGGCCATAGACTTTGAGAGTGCAATCCCATGTCTCATTGGAAGCAATCCTCTCTTGGATTCTTCCATATTAAATATTTTCAAGATTTTATCTATGTACTGGGATTGGGAGAGGCCCAGCAGTCCTTTTGATCTATCTCGGTAGATCCTTATACCTAGTACTAAGGATGTTTCTCCCATATCCTTCATTGAGAATTGTGTAGATAACCATGCTTTAGTTTCGGACAACGCTTTCACATTGTTTCCAATGAGAAGAATGTCGTCAACGTAAAGCACCAAAAATTCAACTGTACTCCCACTGATCTTCTTGTACACGCAAGGTTCGAACATGTTTTTGATGAATCCAAAAGTTTGGATTGTCTCATCAAAACGGATGTTCCAACTTTGGGAAGCTTGCTTCAATCCATAAATAGACCTCTGGAGTTTGCACACATTGTGTTCATCTCCTTTGGATGCATATCCTTTTGGTTGCTCCATGTAGATCTCCTTGTCAATGTCCCCATTGAGAAAGGCAGTCTTTACATTCATCTGTCATATCTCGTAGTTTATACCATGCAGCTATGGCCAGCAAGATTCGAATGGATTTAGGCATTGCGACGGGCGAGAAGGTCTCCTCAAAGTCGATTCCTGGCCTTTGAGTGTATCCTTTTGCCACTAGTCGCGCCTTGTAGGTAATCACCTCTTCGTTCACTCCAAGTTTTCGCTTATAGATCCACTTGCAACCCACGGGAGTCACTCCCACTGGTGGATTTACCAAGGCCCAGACCTTGTTTGAGTGCATGGAGTCTAATTCGGATTCCATGGCTTCGCGCCACTTTCCCGAGTCTATGTCTAGCATAGCCCCTTTGTAAGTCCTTGGGTCGGTTGGAGACTGTCCAGTCTCATGCAGCAGACCGTAGTACCTCTCGGGTTCTCTACATTGTCTTTCTAACCTATGAAGAATCGGTGTACTCTCTGGTGCACTTTCATGCTCATGTTCTCCCACTGCCTGTGGCGACGGGTCAGCTTGATCGACCTTTCCGGCCTTTTCAGCTTCAGTGACCTCATCCAGTTCTACGTTGTTTTCTTTCTTGTCCACCAAGAAGTCCTTCTCCAAGAAGTGTGCGTTCCTTGAGACAAACGTAGTTTGTCTTGTAGGATCGTAGAACTCGTATCCTATTGAGTTTTCTGGATACCCCACAAATTTGCACAAAGTGGATTTTGTTTCCAATTTATCTCCCACTAGCTTTTTAACGTAAGCGGGAGATCCCCATATGCGCATGAATGCTTACGAGGGTGCCTTGCCAAACCATAATTCATACGGTGTCATTTCAACGGATTTAGAAGGTACCATGTTTAGTATCTTCGTTGCCGTGAGGAGGGCATGTCCCCAAAATGAAAGAGGTAGGTCAGTGGCACTCATCATGGATCGAATCATGTCCATCAAGGTTCGATTCCTTCTCTCTGCTACTCCATTTAATTGGGGTGTTGCAGGAGGAGTCCACTGCGATAGTATTCCATGCTCTACAAGATAATTTAGAAATTCGTTACTAAGAAATTCTCCACCTCGGTCAGAACAAAGAGCCTTTATCGTATGACCAAGTTGATTCTCTACTTCCATCTTGAATTCTTTGAATCGCTCAAAGGCTTCATACTTGTGTTTCAACAAGAACACATATCCATAACGACTATAGTCGTCAGTGAAAGTGATGAAGTAGTCATAGCCACCTCGGGCGCTTTTTCTTAGTGGTCCACATACGTCAGTATGTATTAAGTCCAATGTTTGCTTGGCTCGCTCAGGGTTTTTCTTAAATGGCAACTTAGCCATTTTACCCTTTAGACATGGTTCACATGTTGGCATTTCATCAATGCGATTGATTTCAATCGCGCCAGAAGATGCTAACTTTTGAATCCTTGACTTAGATATATGTCCAAGTCGAGCGTGCCATAATTGGGCAGATATTTCATTATCTTGTTTCCTTTTGTTTTGTTGAACGTGCATAACTAACTTAAGTGGTTTTATGATGTAAAGTCAATAATTCAATGTACCAAATGAAAAACAAAAACAGGAGCTTTTATTAAAATTAACATTATTCAATAACATGAATAAAAGTTTTTCATTAAATCTAGGTACATAAATTAAAAATTTCCTAATGACTTTATCAAACCACCTAAATCTACTTTTGCCTACGGCTTTGGTAGCAGCTCCAGCTCCATTGCCTTATTCAAGGATCCAATCCTCAGGCTCCAGTTTCCTTAATGCTCTCATCACCTACAAGGATGAGAACTCCAGTCAGTGTCTAACACCAAATATGCACAGTTAATTGAAAAATTAACTTCAACAAGGAATATACCTGTTCGAACTCTCCATAGGTTCGAGCTTAATCCTTTCCCTTGACCTTGTGCAGTAAGGAGCTCTGGTTTCCATTTGTCTTGGCTTTGAACGCCGCCCAGTCTTTTCGCCAACCCTCGCTTTCTTTCCAAAAGAAGCTTCGTGTTCCTCGAGCATTTGTCGCAGGACATGCACAGTGATCTCTCGCCTCTGGAGATTCAAGTCCGCAATAAATCGGTCATATGATCTAGGAAGAGATTGTAGAATAAGATCTACTCGAAAATCATTGTCCATCACGACACCCATATCATCGAGTTCAGTCAGAAGTCGAATCATCTTGTGTACGTGGATTCCGACAGGAGTTTCCCTTCTCTTTCTTGCTTGCAAGAGTTCCCTCGTGATCGCGAATCTGCGACGACCATCTCTAATCCCATAAAGGAATTTGAGATTCGAGAGAATCGCTTTCGCGGATGCCATATGCTCATGTTGCAAACGCAGATCAAGTGACATATATTCCAACATGTATTCACGAGCTAAGCCATCATCCAATTTCCATTTGGTGATGCTTTTTCGGAGCTCATCAGGAACATCATGTGAAATAGTAATGGGTGGTGGCACAGACAAAACATATGATATGTTTTCAGCTTCAAATAGTCCATTCAAGTGATGCGTCCAGAAATGCAAGTTGGGTTCAGTTAAAATATTACGTTCAAGTGATGAGATGGACAAATCTTTAAGTGCTCTAAGCTCTTTTGACATCATATCTATAAAAACGACGAGAGAAGATATAAATACGCGAAAGATTAATTTAAAATGCACAATTTACAAACATGGTTTTTATTTGTAAATTACTCCCACTATTTTAATCAAAATCTTATGCCCCCACATAAGTTTCGGGAATTAAAAATATCCTAGCGGGCTTAAGGCCCAAATGCAATCTCCTAGTACCCACGACTCGTTGGCCATACTATTTGATTCACTTGGTGGTCGATTACGTCGACGGTTAACCATCGCAGCTAACCCTTAGGTTCATTTAGCCTCGTTTTTCGATATGGACCCACGACTCGTGAGACATCCATACTTACTAGCGTTAAATCATGTCCAATACTCGTGGAGAGAAATAGTTCAATCCTAGACGCCCCACGACTCGTGAAACAGCGCCTAAAACCTTGCTATCCTCTCCCTTGGCACTATCTCGTGCATCGAGGCAATAGACATATCATCTTCCTATAGTTCGACCCACGACTTGTGAGACATCGAAATATATTCGTATAATATGCCTAAGACCTAGTAATTGGATAGGCTCGGACCATAGACACTATTCTTATGCGCCCGTTATTCGATTTAATATTATAATTGAATTTTAATGTTCAATTGGAGGTTTTAAGTTTTCTTGTGCGAGGTCTCATCAGATTATGCTTATCTTGTTTACGTGATCTATTCTAAGCATGCATGACATACATCAAAGAATATAAGTAAACATACATCACCTAGCAGGATATAATTGATCGATTGCCCATCATATGCGATTCATCACGAGCCAAGTGATGAATCAATTGGTCAGTCTAGGGTGGAAATTAAATGTCCTAACTATTATAATTTTCAAACCCATACATCATGGGCCTTCTTGTAATATCCAGCTTGATTGGGCCTCCATGCAATGTATTGGGCCTCCATGTTGATCTCCAAGTCTTCATGAGGTCTTCTCGGCTCCAAGCCTAATCTAAGTCTAACTTATAAAAATAAATGGCCCTATTCTATTACATTCGTTTGCGCAAGCAAGGGCACCAATCGGGCCCATTTAATTACAACCCATAAATTAAATAAACCAAAACTACACAGGGCTTAAGGGCAAAATCGACCAATCCACATATTCACTCAAGAACATGCATAAATTCACATAAGGGCATAAATGTAAATTTACCGGCTCCATTAATTTTAATTTTCAAAAATTATCCAAGTTAATTAATTTTGAATTAACAATTAATCTCTAAGATTAATTAACTCTCACTTGAATTCTAAGTAATCTATAAAACTTATCTTGATTATAATTGGTTAATTAAGGTAGACCAAATCTCTAAGATTCCTACCTTATCCAAAACTCTAAGTTTCCCAAATATTCCCAAATCTCCAAGATTTTCAAGATAATCCTATTTTGTCTAGATTAGTATAATTAAGGTAGTGTTCATATCTAACAAGATAACTACCTTATCCAAAACTCTAAGTTTCCTAATCTTCCATAATTCCAAAATTTTCAGAATTTCCAAAATAGGCAGAATTAGAGTCCAACCAAAAATCAACCAGTCGAGGCCAATCGAAGACTGCCACGTGGACAACACACGCGCAGACATGAAGTCCGCTCGTGGCTGTCCGTGCACACGGCTGGCAGCCCGCAGGCTGCTGCCGTGCACTGCTCGCGCGGCCAGCGTGCTGTTCGCACGCTGCCGTGGGCAGCAGCATGCGGTGGCCGCCCAGCCGCGCACCGCCGCGTGCCACCGGGGTTGGATAAAAAAAAAAAAATTTTGTTTCGATTACTTATGATTTAATTAAATTAGATCCAATTAAATCCCAATCCAAAATAAAAAACTAACAAGATAAAAATTTTCGAATCTAAAATTATACATTAACTCTAAGTTAACAGATCTACGTTCTAAAACATGCAAAGTTAAAGAACTAGCCACATAAATCAAATATATGATTTAAAAACACAGAATTTGCAAATTCAAATATATACAAAGCCTAGAGTTGGCTCTGATACCACTGTTGGGATTCTGTAAGATAAACAGCCCTAGGCACAGCGGAATATAAAATTTTTAGGACCTCTTACGGAATCTTGCCATGATACTACTCTAGTTGTATATATATGAACATAAATAAAACGATAGTGTAAACAGTTGCAGTTATACCTATCTCCTTGCAAATCCTTAGCTAGCAAAACGGACTCTGAATTTCTCATCGGCAAAATCGACCCAAGCTCTGCAATAGCGCCCCACGTGTTGCGCCTCTACGGGTTGATACACCACAGTTACACAAAAATAATAAATCTTGATCAGCTAGAACACAAGATATATTATAGAATTAGGAACGATCTTGGAACAAAATCGAAAAACGGAAAAATTCTTCCACAGGGAAGAAGGGTTCGGCCGATTGCACAGGGAGAGGGGGGAGAAATTTTGCTCTTCCTCAAATATTGCTTATTGAGTTGTGTGAAAAATAACTACAAGTTACCTACTTATAGTTATCTTCCCTAACCTAGTCCTATTAGGACTAGGACTTTTCTCTCCTACATGGGCCATGGCCCTCTTTAATTAGAAGACCAAAGTCTTCTAATTAATTCATGGCGCAGTCAATTAATTTGACCAGGCTTTATTTAATCTCCCAATTAAATAGCCCAATTAATTAACTAATATCCCATTTAATTAAATCAGACTCTAAGTCTATTTAATTAAAATCCTTTCTAATTAATTAATTAAATCCAACTTAATTAATTAATTCACAAATTAAATTCCAATTTAATTTATGATCCTGATCCAATTCCAATTGGATCCTATTTTGTTCCAATTGGGTCGACCCAGTCGACCCACCCAATATAATCGACCCAGTCGATTATTCACCCAGTCGACCCAGTCGACTCGGTCATTCTTATTTCCTCGCTTTTGCTTCATGTGTATTGTGTATGCCCCCGTAGGTTCACCACATAATTGGTCGTGGGTTATAATTAAATATTATTTAATTATTCGAGTAAGACTTACTCTAAATCAATCGAACACTCTGTCGATTGATCATTCCAAAATTAGAACCCCTGCCAATTTGGGAATTCTCCCACACTCCACGGTCGATGTCCAGCCACAAGCCCATGGAGCCCAATCATTGGTGAATTAATTCAGTGAACCTTTTATCATTTACAATTTCCATATACGACATAATCTCTCCATTGATCAATGTCCAAGTCGAGACTTAAGGGTATGGTCTTTCATCGGATTCCCTTTTATTTCGTCTTGACCTTATGTACTCTGATCTTGAAATAAATTCTCTTTGACTTAATCTTTATGAGCTACTTACATAAAGTGTCAAATACCTTGGCCAAGGATTTTACCAGAATTAATTTCTCACAGAAATTCATAGGAGAATTTCCCAACCTATCAAGTCGGGTCAATGGATCATTTGTTGATGATATGAATCTGCACACGAGTTCCCCTATACCCAATATGAGTCCATGGAGACTTTCTGGCAAACTCCAGTCAGTCATAACTCATATCAAAGTATAGTCGTTCTCGCACCAGATAAACCCTATCACCTCAAGTAGTTAGGGATCGTTCCTCGTATACTATTGCAAATTGAAATAACTTCAACCCCGATATGCGACTACCGCTTCCATGGTGAGTTATTTCCTTATTGGGGTATTCAGTGCGCTTGTCATCCCAGCAAGCCACCCACTTATGTGTATCGACTATCCCAGTCACGCTCGTGGACCCCAGCGTCCTCCAGTTCATCGGAGTATACACAACAGTGAGAGTCTAACCGAATCCAACGATGTCCTATCTCGATTGGATTCTACGACTCTTGAATATGTTCTAGATCACGGCCTTGGAGATCAGTCCACGGGTTGTCCCATAGCCCTGTGATCTAAGGACTTCTATCCTTATGCGTAGATAATTATTACATAAGATAAAGTTGACCATTTTAATAAAAAGCATTTATTAATCAAAATTGAATAGTTACTTATTTATTACAATAAATGCTCGCCATACAGATGGCTTGCAGGACACTATTTCTATCACTCGTAACCCTTTGGCTGCCCTTCGTGACCCGAATTGGAAATTAGCAATGGGCGATGAATTTAATGCTCTTATTAAAAATAAGACGTGGGGTTTGGTTCCGCGCCCTCCAAATGTTAATATTATTCGATCTATGTGGATTTTTACTCATAAAGTTAAATTTGATGGTTCATTTGAGAGGAATATAAGGCCCGTCTTGTAGGTAATGGCAAGACACAGCGCGTCGGAATCGATTGTGGAGAGACCTTTAGTCCGGTGGTGAAACCAACGACTATTCGTACGGTTCTCAGTATTGCTTTATCCAGAAAATAGTCGATTCATAAGCTCGACGTAAGCAATGCTTTTTTACATGGCAACCTGAACGAGACTGTCTACATGCACCAACCACTGGGTTTTTGCGATAATCAACATCCGGACTATGTTTGTTTATTGAGGAAATAATCATATGGACTTAACCAGGCCCCCCGAGCGTGGTATCAGCGGTTTGCTAATTTTGTCTCATCTATTGGTTTTTCAAATAGTAGGTCGGATACTTCTTTATTTACCTACACTAGTGGGTCAGATACAGTGTATTTGCTTCTCTATGTCGATGATATTATTTTGACGGCATCATCCGAAAAGTTACGTTTATCCATCATGACACAACTAGGCTCGGAGTTTGCAATGAAAGACTTGGGTTTCTTGAATTATTTTCTCGGCATAAGTGTGACTCGTCATAAGGATGGCTTATTTTATCTCAGCAGAAGTATGCCGCAGAGATCATTGACCGAGCAGGTATGAGCTCATGTAAGCCAAAAGTTGGAGCTACCGTGGACAGCCATTTGAGGATCCAACTTTGTATCAGAGTCTTGCTGGTGCTCTACAGTATCTTACTTTTACACGGCCTGATCTTTCTTATGTTGTCCAGCAGATTTGCCTACATATGCATGATCCGCGTGAGGAACATATGAGTGCTTTGAAGTGTATTCTCAGGTATCTTCAGGGTACGTTTCATTTTGGCCTTCATTTATCTTCTTCTTCTCTTACTGAGCTTGTTGCATATACTGATGCTGATTGGGGAAGATGTCCTGATACATGACGTTCAACATCCGGGTACTGTGTATTTTTGGGCGACAATCTTATCTCGTGGTCTTCTAAACGACAACCAACTTTATCCCGTTCCAGTGTAGAAGCCGAATATAGGGGGTGGCTAATGTGGTATCTGAGTCGTGTTAGCTTCGGAATCTTCTTCTGGAGCTACTTTGTCCTATCAGTAAGGCTACATTGGTATATTGCGACAATGTGAGTGCTATTTATCCTTCTGGGAATCCTGTTCAACACCAGCGCACAAAGCATATTGAAATGGATATCCATTTTGTTCGCGAGAAAGTGGCGCGGGGTGAGGTTCGAGTTCATCATGTTCCTTCCAGATATCATGTGGCAGATATCTTTACTAAGGGGCTGCCTCTAGTCCTCTTCGACGACTTTAGAACCAGTCTTAATGTTCGTGAACCTCCAGTTTCGACTGTGGGGAAGTGTTAGAATAGAATATGAAATATCTTAGTTTCCCAAGTATTTCAGATCTCTATTACTGTTGTAATCTCTGTTGTATTTAGACTCCTAATTTAGATTACATTCCTAGTTTAGGTTAACTCTTTAGGTTAACTCTCTTGTATAAATATACACTTTTGTGATAATGAAAAAGGTCACGGAATTATATTCTTTCAATTTTGACGCTTCTATTTGATGCAGAGAGATAGAGATTTGGTATGTGTAACATGAAAAAATATTATTATTATACTGTAATAATTTTTCCTGCGTAATGCTATGATCTCCCATATGTTTTGTCGGAAATAGAGTATTATTATAGAAAATAATTTTTCCTGTATAATGCTATTTATCTCCATTCCTTAATTATTTTTTCTGCAAAAAATGCAGGTGAAGGTATAAATGCCATTGGTTGCTCCGCAGTTACTTCATCAGGCAACAAACAATTCTTTAATGAAGGTGTAGTTTCCGTAAGCACTCTACCAAAAGCATTTTCACATTGTGTTAAGCCACTGATCCCCTTCGTTTTCTTCTTTGGTGAGGGTGTCAAGTCTATTGTGCCCATTACTATATTTTTGCTTGGTGCATACTCACTGCACACCAGAGAAACCGATTGATCAATCTATGTCCCTGTTATGTTCTCGTATGTTACCCCCGATATAGCCACTGCGTTCCTACTACTCAACGTGCAATCCTTTTTCCCATTACAGTAGTTCTGGTCTATGGCGATTGGAGTTTTAACATCGGTCATGGTAATGTGTGAGAATGTAACGTTATTCACAAATCCCGACCCACCCTGCACTAGTAAAAAATACATAATAGAATGTCGACATTTAATGAAGCGACGTTTGTGCAATATTATAAGAAGAAAATTGAGCTAAATGCAAAAATACCCCATGTGTTTGCACAAGGACAAAATGTTCCATTTAGGCAAAATGTTTTAATAATATATCCTACGGTCAAAATGTGTCGAGCCCAATATACAAAATTATTTTTATTGCGTGAAAATTAGTGGACTTAAATAGTATTTTCATCTTTCCTTGAGGCCGAGTTGTTTTGTGTTAGATATTATGAAGAAATGATAGAATTTTCTGGTTGAAATACGTACCAGCCAAGTTTTGATCCTCACTCCTGTCAATGCGTCTACTACCGTGGAGTCGTAAACACGAACATCTGTAACCTCAACTTCTTCGCCATTGGGACCTAGGCCTCCAATGCTATACCCATGTCCCGGTCCACATTGCACGTCATGTATTCTAGCATCAGAGCTTCCGGTTTGTATTGAGACGCAATCATCTCCTACAAAACATAGTATATTAATTAATCCATGTTAATTTATACACAACTCTGCCTTTATGGTAAGGCTCCATTTGGGTTGGAATGGAAGGGATGTTGCTGCAATAATGGTTTAGCACATTAATTATATTGTAAATAATTTTTCAAATTTTGTAACAAAACAGTCACACTATCTCTTTTAATTTGTTACTCTATATGTTTTGTTTGAGTACATGTTCTATCCTTCTAGGATTCATGGATCAGATTGGATGTATTTTGGAACAAAACATTTGATTTTCCAATTTCTAAAAGGTTATCATTTGATTGGAAAAAAAAATGACCCAGCCTTCACTTGTTTCCTAGAAATTTTAACATTCTAATATATCAAAACACATTTTATTATTTTAAATTTTTAGCTACTGTCATGTTTCACAAAAACCAGTACTAGAAATGCATGTAAACGTATTTTTCAATACATTAAAGTCTATTTAGTAAGAGTTATTTGTTTCACTTTGGCCATTTTCAGGCTGAGCACGACGAATTCGATGTCATGTAATATAAGTTTTATGGGAAATTCAAGTGTAATAATATCAAAGGGAATGAAAAAAAAACACCCTCACGTGCAGGTTACTGGACATTGGAGCCTCCATTGCCCAGCCTGAAAAGGACCAAAGTGAAACTAATAACTTTTAGTAAAGACTAATGTTGGAAAAAAAAACTTAAAAAGGAACGACATGCAAATAGTTAATGATAGAAATAGCTACTAGTGATGTTTACCCTATTCTAAGTTTAACATTCTCGTTATGAGTTTGAAGTACCCTTGATTTTCAAATTTTCTCACTGCAAAAGTTTAAAATAATACATATGAAATGAGTATTTGACATTTTGCACTTTAAAATACATTGTTTGTCAATTTACGCCCTCAAATTAAAATATTGTCACTTTGCACCAACTGCAATAATTTGAAAATATTGTTTGCATTTCGCACTTAAGTAGGGTGCATTTTGCCAAAACAAAAGCAATTTTAGGGTGCAAATTAAAGTGTTAAGATTTAAATTATGTGATGCAAGATGCCAACTGCTCGAATCAAAATAAATTTTTTTAATCTAAAAAATTTTGTATTTACATCTTGGACCAGAGAACACACGGGGTATGTGTTCTCTCAGTGTGATGTCTCATATACGAATCACGATACATGAAATACATTAAGATTTAAGAATGAGAAATGTTTAATTTGAAATAGGCAAATTTACCAGATCCAATAGTGGTGTTATAAATTTCCAAATGATGAGTGTGTGAGAGGTGGATTCCGTCTGTGTTGGGGCTTTCTTGAGAAGCTGATATAGTGAGGCCGAAGATAGTAACTTGTTGGCATTCATCAAACAAAATATGCATCTTAGGGCTGTGAGAAATGAGTTCTTAACACTAATATTTTCTCAAAGGCTCTATTCTAAATTAGCCGTTTAAATAACTATATATGATAATTATGATTAAAATAAAATAAATTGGATACTTACATGTGGAGTATTCTCAGATTTAATTTCCCACCAAACTTGACCACGTCCATCAATTACGCCGTTACCTCGTATCGTTATTTCGTTGATAAATGTCAAAAATTGTTTCCACTGAAAACCAACACCTTTCCAATCCGATAAGTTTGGTTGGTGCAATGATTTCGCCATTTACAATGAATTTGACAAATCAATAGGCTCATTTAATTAACATATTTTCTTAAAACTAAGTGAATTAAACGTTAATAAATATTATTTAAAGTTGCACATTGTGTATTGTAATTTTTTTTTTTTTGAGATCCACATAATGCATTATTAAGATGGTTCATTTTTTTTCCTCATATAATTTGGATCTTATAAACATTTTACAAAAATAATATGGATGTTGAATTTACTGTTGGTAAATTGAACTACAAACTATGAACCATCTCAAACCCGTCTAGGATTTGTCATGACTCGACTCTTTTTATTTTTTTAATTATTATTTGAATTTGTTTGATTGTACAAAATTAGTAAATGACAAATCTGGCACTACTGATTGAATCAAAGTAGATCACGTCGATAAAGCCCATATCATAAACTAATAATTATATTCAATAATAATATTTTGTTACTAATTTAGATTAATTCGATTTCCATCATTAATTAGAGTTACATTGAAGAAACTACAAATCAAGTACTTGTGATATAAAGATGATCGTCACCATGAAATTTGCAAAAATGACTATTTTATTTTTACATATAACAGTTAGTACCAAAGAATTACATGTAATAATAATTTAAATATAAATTACCTCCAACGTAAGGTTCTCTTGACAATTAGTACCAAAGAATGTTATAGGTTGAAGTAGAAAACTTCCTGCAGGAACCAACATGACCCCTTCTTTCACTTCACATGTTGCTTGCCATGCTGCTTCAAATGCCTGCCAAAATACCATTTTTCATTTACATTTTTTATATATATACATATTCAAGAAATTTGATTATACAAAGTTATCGTACAAGTGAAATAGGATAAAGTATTCTTGTGCAGGCACGTCTTATCTGATTTAGTCAATCATATATAAAAGGTTGTATAAATTATTTAATTCGTGAATAATTTAAGTGCAGATGAATTTTTTATTTTAATCTAGAATTTTAAATGATTTAACCTTTGTGTCATCTGTAAGTCCATCTCCTTTGGCACGAAATTCATCTACGTTAAGAACAGAATTAGTAGGTTCTCCAACATAATTTTGTGTAAATTACAATAAAAAACAAGGCATTCATGTACACATATATATTCTTCTTCTTATTAGATAGGAATAAAAATTTCTATAATTGAATCATGAATTTTATCAATTTTACATTTTTATATTGTTAATATAACAAATATCCAACATCATATTGTTAAACGTTTTATATTTATATTTGAACATAAGAGATATTTAACATCCTCTTATCGCATTTTAGCACATGGTTCAATAAATTCACCATATAAAACCGAGTATCTTATACATTATTTTCTATTATTTCAATGATTTCTTCTTTGTTATGTAATTTCCATTTTCCATAGATAAACAAACACTTTTTGTAAAATACTCTTAAATAGATATATTTATAATTACTCAACCAAATACACCTTTAATTTCCAAAATTTATTACTCTTTGAGACGTTCTCGACAAGACTTTATTTCCTAAAATTTTATGTCGTTACAAATCTTCAATATTTATTTGTTCACTTTAGAACACTTTCCAAAATAATAATATTTCAACATAATGAGATGTGCATGTACTTTCATAGAGAATGAAATGGGCAAGTCTTTCCACAGGATATTACTGTCATAAATTTATAATTGGTTGATTTATTTTAAAATGTGACCTCAATTCAAGGCCATATCTATTCAACGTGGTATATTAATATTATATTAGTAATGTAAAGTCCTTCTCAATACTTCTTTTTTCGTGATATTGAATAATTGTACATTCATCTAAACAATCATATATAGCTCTCACGATTATTTGAAATCCTAATAATATTATGAACCATTCATGACCATAAGGCAAAATACCCATGCATGACATTATCAAACTATGGTATATCCCCAATGACATTCACTATCAAATTAATATCAAACAATAAGGAAAAGATTTATAGCATTTAATCAACATTTCCGACATCTTTATTCGCGATAAAATAAAAGTCCCAAACCTTATCGCCCAATTACTTGTCCTTCTTATGAAAATGAGGCATCCCCAACTGGACGGTATCTTTTCCACTAACAACCTGAAGTCGATAAATTGAAGCACCAAATGCCTGGACTACATTTTTCATTGCGAATAAATTTTGTCGGTCTTATGAAAATGTTGTCACCCCTGGACTCAAAGTGAAGCTCAAGCATGAAGAAAAATTGAGAAGGTTGTGTAAAATCTAAACAATCATAGAACCCCCCTCCCTTCCTATGGTACTTAAATCCAGAGCGCCATTAATTTTTCCTTGTAATCATTTATACTTTAAATACTCATTTATAATTTCACTAGTTAATATTAACAACGCTTAAATGGATAAAATTGGATGGGTAATACCCACGGTCCTGCACTAACATTGAAGGGGCTCCAAATAATTTTCCCTCAAAGAGAAGGAAAAATAATCATCATCTTTAGAAGCTTTATACTCCTTATGTCCCTAAATTTTACTTTATTTTTTTCCTAATGTCCCAAAATTACATTATCTTTCTGTAAATAAAATATATTCAAAATTAATTTCTCACATAAAGTAATAATTTGATACCACAAACTATCAGCTACTACTTTTAAGGGCATTTTTATAAAAATGCATAAAAATTTCACTATTTGAACTTTTACCTAAAACTTTTCGCAAAAAATTAAAGGATAAGAAAAAATAAAGGAGCGAAGAGAGTGGTTGACAATTTTTTGGCGGGAAAAATATTATTGTTTCTACAGTGACAATTGTACCCTCCTTCCTTTCTCTCCCAATTAATTGTACCATATGGTTTTTGCTCTGGCTCGTTGAAGCTTTCTTCCATTGCCTAAAAGAAGAAGCATTAAGTGAAATAAATTCATTTTGTCTTTTACATTCAGCACTTATCTTTTTCTTTTGAAACTTGGTGTGCTTTGTACTGATTCATTCTTGGTACTTGGTGGTGGCTTTTGTGCTGTCTTAACAAGGTATAATTTGCAATTTGAGGGGTAGCTCAAAATAGTGCAGTTAATGTGTTCGATCTAATGTACATGTGACTATTTCCTCTATTTTTTTGCATCATAGTGTTTATACACACTTATTATGCGTTCATTCTGTAAACATAGTGTTATCTTCTCAGATGTTAAAAAATATTTATCCTCCAATCCAAGACGTTGATTAACCAAATGCAAAATACTTATGCAATATGAAGCAGCACATAGTGGGGATTTATGTATTTTTGATCAATTCTGTCACATTACTTTTACTTGATTTGTTAAGGTTCTTGAACAATTTGTCTTTGTTTGGAATTGGATCATCAGCTTAACCAGTATCATATAGTTACGTCCGTTAAATAATTTATAGTTGATTTATTATAACCAATGGAATCATATAGTGCTTTATTTAACAAAATAACATCTAAATGTTAAATGATAACATCACGTAGTGCTTTGTAGTATATAGTCTTCGTAATTTTAGGCCCCGAGTAGTTTAGTGAGCCATTTACATCTATTTTTGTTATTGATTATGCATTGAAGCTCATCAAGGTGAAAAATTATTTGTTAAAAGAGCTTGTTATACCACTTTTGTTAACAAAGATTAGATTGATATTTGAACCCTTATTTTCCAATATGATTTCAGTTGCTTTAAATTGAAATTTGAGATTATATTAATTAATGTCCTTATCTGAATGTTCTTGGAGATAGAGAAGGAACATAAGGAGTATCTCCATTCCCTAATTATTTATTCTTTTCCGCAAGAAAGTTGCAGGTGAAGGTATAGATGTCGTTGTTTGCTCCGCGCGCAGTTACTTCAGGCAGTTCTTTAATGAAGGCGTAGTATTGGTAAGCACTCTACCATAAGCATTTTGACATATTGGTGAACCACTCCCACCTGAGGGTGTCAATTTTATTGTGCTCATTAACATATTTGTGCATGGTTTATACACACTGCACACCAGAGAAAGCGGTTGATAAGAATATGTCCCTATTATGTTCTCGAATGTTACGCCCGATATAACCACTGCGTTCTTACTAGTCGACTTGCAACCCTTTTTCCCATTACAGTAGTTTTGGTCTATGACGATTGGAGTTTTAACATTGGTCATGGTAATGTGTGAGAAAGTGATGTTATTCGCATATCCCGAGCCACCCTGCAGTCGTAAAAAACATAATGAATGCCATTTAATTTAATGACCCAAATCACGAGGAGAAAATTGAGAGCTAAATGCAAAAATACCCCCAGTGTTATTTTTCTTAGATAAATGAAGAAACTGAGAGAATAGTTTTTGGTTGAAATAAGTACCTGCCAAGTTTTGATCCTCACTCCTGTCATTGTGTATGCTAACGTGGAGTCATAAACATGAACATTTGTGACATGAGCTTCTTCGTTAGTGCGACCTAGGCCTCCAATGCTATACCCATGTCCTGGTCCACAGTGCACGTTGTGTATTCTAACATCAGAGCTTCCGGTTTGTATTGAGACGCAATCATCTCCTGCAAAACATAGTAATGTCCATGTTGAGTTTTTATAGAAAACATTGAATTCTATTGTGTAGTCTAATTAATTAACACATTATGTTGTATTAATTTATACACAAATTAATGGGCCTTTATGGTAAGTTCAATTGGGATTTTGTTCCAATATTGGTTTCACACATCTTGTATTACGTGGCATTTTTATATTTTAAACCTTTAGCTACATTCATGTTTCACAATAACCAGTTCTAGAAATGCATGTAAACATATATATTTTTCAATGCATAAAGTCGACTTAGCTTCATATGTTTTCTTTTTTAAAATCATGTCTACTTACTCTTTCAAAATAGCTACATTAGCTTTGAAGAAAATTCTTAACTCATATCTAGTTTGGGTAGACATCCAAAATATGTGTGTTGTTGTGCGTATGCCATTTTTAAAATATGCCATCCATTCAAAATACAAGTGTATAACACATTATGTGATAATATTACGAGTTTAAAAGACTCGTTACTGAGTTAGAATTACCCAAAATTTTCATTTTTCTCTCACGAGAAAATTCCAAAATCTATAAAGCATAAAATGAAAATGAATATTTCATATTTTTCACCCCAAAGTTACATTTGTTCTTCATTTTAAACCCTGGAAATGAAATGTCACTTTGCATATTTGATTTGCAATTATTTGACAATATTGCGGCATTTTGCACTTAGTAGGGTGCATAGTGTTAAGATTTCAATTACGGGATGCAAAAATACCAAAAATGTGTATTTCTGGATTGCGAAATGTGAATTGGTCGAATCAAAATACATGATACATGAAATGAAGAAATGAAATAAGAAGATAAATATTTAATTTGAATTAGGAAAATTTACCACTTCCAATAGTGGAGTTATAAATTTCCACATGCTGAGTGTGTGTGAGGTGGATTCCGTCTGTGTTGGGGCTTTCTTGAGGAGCTGGTATAGTGAGGCCGAAGATAGTAACTTGTTGGCATCCGTCAAAGAAAATATGCATCTTAGGGCTGTTTTGGATCTTGATTCCTGTTATTGTCACCTTATTACTACTTGCAATCCTAATTGCCTGCCCATCAAAATTTCTATTTCAAAAACTCTAGTATATACAATTTTTTATACACAAAAAATGGCATATTAATGAAATTGTTTATCAAGATAGAGGAAGTTAAGAAGTAATTTACCATGAATGGATTATTTAGAGGTTTTTTAGAAGAAGGTGAAATGAAATGGTTTTCAAGATGTTCTAGAAATTTTTAGAATGTGTTTGGATTTTGTTTTTGGAATATTTAGATTTGAAAATACGAAAAAGGTGAGGTTTTTTTCTTCATAACTTGTTCAAATTTAATATTTAATTGATAGAGTTTGATAGCATAATATTGATAACAAAATACAAATTTGAATTTTAATCAATTCTCCTCGGAAACTTAACATTTTTCCTATGTTCATGTTGGGGAAAAAACCTCAAAAAAAGTTAATGTTTTCAATAAAATATTACTTTTAAGAAGTCATTTTTCAAATACTTTCTTCTAAATTAGCCATTTAAATAAATACATATAACACTTGTGATTCATAAAAAAAAAATACATAAGATACTTACATGCGGACGATTCCCAGGTTTGCCCCACCAAGCATTACCACGTCCATCAACAACGCCGAACCTTGTATTTTTATTCCATTACTAAATCCCGAAAAAAGTATCCACTGAAAAACAATACCTTTCCAACCCGATATGTTTGGAGGAGCAACGATTACGCCATATACCTACAAGGAAATGAATTTGACAAATCAATAGTCTCATTAATTAACGTGTTTTTTACAACTAAATGAATTAAATATTAATAATCATATCTAATAGTTATTGCACATAATTTGTCATGACTCGACTTTATATATATATATATATATATATATATATATATATATATATATATATATATATATATATATATATATATATATATATATATGTATTTGGATTTGCTTGATTGAGCAAAACTAGTAAATGACAAAATTGGTATTGATTGAATCAAAATGGATAATGTTAATAAGGTACGGATGGGTTTGGCCTAGAGATTCGAAAAGCAATTATAGGAGAATTAGTTTGATGAAAAATGATTTTGGCAATAATTGATTATAATATCAATTAATTATAGAATAATTGTTTTTGCAAAAGTAACACTTAAATTAGCGGCTTCTACAATAAGTTAATTTTTTTCTTTTGAAAATCTCAAAAGTGATTAGGACATGGGGGGACAAACACTATAAAAATACCAAAATGAGTTTATAGTTAGAGCCAAACACTTAAAACAATCACAATAGATGTCTAAAACTGATTTTAAGAGCTCCCCTGCTAGGTCAACTCAGCCTAATAAACTAATAATTACATTCAATAACAATATCTTATTAATATTTTAAATTTGATTCGATTTCAAACTTGAAATGTATGGCATTCCAAAGAGTAACTTTTTAATAACGGTATGTATTTTTTTGAAAAAATAATAACGGTATGTAAACCAAAGTTATATTGAAAAAATTACAATTCAAGTACTTGATACATAAAGATAACAGTCACTAAATGCTCACCATATATAGTTTTGCAACAAAAGAATATTCTATTTTTACATATTATAGTTAATATTAATAATCTAAATATAAATTACCTGCCACGTAAAGTCCCCTTGACAATTATTCCCATAAAATGTTATAGGTTTGAGTAGAAAGGTTCCTGAGGGAACCAACATCACCCCTCCTCTCACTTTACATGCTGCTTGCCATGCTGCTTGAAATGCCTGCCGAAATACGATTTACACTTTTTATTATTAAATAATGATCCAAGTAATTTGATTATACGTACGAAGTTAATATTGTACGTCATATTCAAGTGAAATAGTAATAAAATGTTTTTGTTCAACATGCATGTCTTTATCTCATTTAATCAATCATAGATCAAAGGTGGTATTTTCAATTTGTGAATAATTTAAATGCAGATGAATCAGATTCTAAATAGAATTTTCAGTGATTTTACCGTTTAGTCATCTGTAAATCCATTTCCTTTGGCACCAAATTGCTTTACATTAAAAATAGGACTAGCAAGTTGTCCAACATATTTTGGTGGATAATTGCTTTCACTACCGTAGCAAAATATATGTCCTGGGAAATTGAAATATAGGACAATGGAAACAAAAAATGAAAGAAATGTCTGAATAAATTTTGCCATGGATCGTGTGTATCTAGTTAGCTATTGGGTTTTTTAGGTGTTTTGTTTTGCAAAAGTTTGTATCCTTTTATAGGACATAATTAGTGCCTTTTCAAGAAATTCATTCTTAGACATACAAAATGTGTTACTCATAATTCATAATTGTTAAGTTCATGAATAGAGATAAATAAATTTAGGAGTGTGTTTGACATGAATGGAATATGACTATTATGGGAATTCAATTTCTAGGAATGTGAGTATTATGGATATAATTTCATTCATGGATCCAAATTTTCATATTTTTTCATTGAAAACATCGAAAAGTTTCTATTTTTGAATCAAACGAAAAGAAAACAACATGAAATTCCAAAAAATTTTATTTGCTTTATTTACCTAAATCTAGTTACTTTTTTAACAATTTTTCCTTAGTGTTTTCGAAACATTTCCGAATAGTCTCGAAAAGTTTTCAATATTTGGCTGACCGAAACATACATTCGAAATGAAAATTTTGATCCATGATTTCATTATTGTGTTTGAGTAACATTTGGGCTTTCATAAAGGAATGTGACATATTCCTTTTTAAAATGGAATCCATTTTCATAAATGTTAACAAAAATGCTACTCTTATATATATATTATTATATAGTATATGGTATTTTTGAAACAATACTCGAATGATTAACCTTAGATTATGTGAAATTACAAGATCATTACTTGAAGTTTCAATAATTATTCAATTATGTCGAATTTCACCTTAAAAAATCTTCAAACACTAGGTCCATCCATTTATTCCTGATCAATGTAGATTTGAATTTGTATATTTAGGACCCCAAATAATCAAGTACCATTATCTATGGAAGGGTGTATATATACATAATGAAAATAAATACGAATAATGTTAGATGTGTATATACATATGCATAAACAAAATAATTTATTTTTAAATTTGTGTGGTATTTATAAATTCAATAAGCAATTGTTAATGTAAGATTAAATTGAGGTAGTGGGTTTGGTGGCTTAGTTGATTTTATGAGATTTTTCATTCAAAATTTTAATTTTTTGACTTTTCTTTTTGCCATTTGAGTCAAAGTACTTACCAATTATAGTCTAACTGTTGGACATTTACCTTAATTTATAGATAACATGAAGGGGTAAAAAGTATTTTACGTTAAGTTAATTTATTTATAAACTTCAAATGGCGTCTATGTAATTATTGAAATTTCAAAGGATGATCATGTAATTTCACATAACTCAAAAGGTGCAATTCTTAATGTTGATTCATTTATAATATATTTAAAATACAACAAAATTTATAATTTGATTAATTTATGGTGTATACATGTGTTTGTGTGAGTGGGTGAGGGAGAGTATATATGAAAAATACTGTCTTTTTAATTTTACTATGAATATAATTGTGAATGGAATTAGAATACCATAAAAAAAATTGAATTTTAGATTCCTAATTTATTAAGGCAACATTCCTAGTTTTGGGGAATTCTATTTTTAAATTACAATAAATAAACCCAAACATAATTATGTGATGCATGAAATTAGATTGTCTAATTACATGTCATTTCAGTGTAAACAAATGGGCCCTGTAACACCCCAAAAATTTTGAACTCTTTTGATTGGCTTTAATTCAAATTTATGTGCTAACTTTTTTTTAAAGTTAAGCATTAATTTGAACTAAAATATACAATTTAATTAAATCTTGTGATATTTTGAACTTTGAAATAATTCAAAATATAAAAGTTACTTTAAAATAACATTAAAACCTTTTTGAATTTTTTCGGGCTTAGATGCAAAAAAAAAATATTTTAAAGGATAAAATGTAAGTTTTCAAAATTTTAGGGGGGCAAAGTGCAAATTCGCCACAGAATCTTGTAGCCTTCTAAATACCAATAATTTTCTCATGTCCTTGGGTAGAGTAAACTCCACTACCCAAGAAAGACATGTATTGGTGGAATTAGTGAATAATTCTAATCATCTCCTCCCCATATTGTGTGTATATGTATCTATACACTAAAAAAATCTGATTTCAGAGTCCAAGGAATATAGTAGTGAGAAGAAGTGAAGGGAAAGAGATAACATACTAGGAAGATAAAATTTTCGGATATACACAATACAACCTCGGTTTTTCACTTATTACGTCTTAGTCCACCGTTGGATCATGCTCACATATGGGGTTACATATTGAACGTTCGGATCGTCGTTTGGGTCTCTCTAAGTTAATCGACAGACGTTAGAAATTGGTGAAAAGTAAGGATTTGAGGGCTTTTGTTATGAACCACCACTGGAGCCGCCACCATCACTTTCGGAGGTCTGAAAATGAAGAGAGCTTCATCCCCTTTGTTGCTTTGGGTAATGATCCGACTATGATTGTGTTCTTTAATCTCTATGATTTTACTTTCTTCTCTTTAAAGTGCATATTGAAGAACTTTTGTTTATCCACTGTAGTTTTGCGAAAAGTTGTTAAGTGCACATTTAATATTAGATTTTTTTATATGGATTTGCTTGGGTTTTGATGAAATATTGCTTATATGTTTAGATCTTGATTTATTTTTGTAAGAATGTCGATATTTTAAATATTAAAAATTTTGGGGGTGTTTTTAAAAGATTCTTATGCATGAGGTTTTTGGAGTAAATTAAAATGTACTGAAAATCTTTGTTTTTGTTTCATATTTGGTATGAGTTTACCTCAAAATCATTAGTTTTAAAGTTGCTCCGAGTTTATATGCAAACAGGGAGTTTTTGAAAGTTTTGGTTATTTTTGTAAATCTGAAAATAAGGGGGCAAATGCGCTACTTTTACATAGTTACTTTTATAAACTTTTGATTAATTGATTTGATGTAGTACTTTGTTCACTTTTATTTTAAGATTGAAAATTTGTAAATTTGTTCGAAGATAATTTAAGGTTAAAGAACTTTTGTTTCTCATTGTTAGTTGGTGAAAGTTTATTAAAATTTATTTTTAATCTCAGTTTTATAGTGAAATTATGCTTAATTATTTTTAAATATTATTTAGATGCTTGGATCTTGAATTATTTTTCAAGAAACTTGATTTTCTTAAGTTTTCAAAACTATGAGGGTATTTTTGAAATTTTTTAATCTTGTGGGATTTTTAACCTTTGATTTTTGAAGTAACAAGATACTTAATACTCTGATTTTATTTGATTTTCGATACGGGTTTAGTTAAAAATCCTTTGATTTAAAGTTGTTTTTTAAAAGTTTAGGGGCTGTTAAATCTGGAAAAGGAATAAATTTGTTGTTTGGCGCTGTTTTATGTAATTAGTATTTTGAGTTTTGAAAATAATTACATTTAAATGGAGTTGATGTTGTAAGTTCTAATCACTTTTGTGCGATGTGTTAGTTTAGGAAATCCCTGTGTAGGATTTTCATTAGTTATAATTATGTAATGTTGTTAGATAAATTCTAAGTCTTATACGTACTTGCTCAGGTATCGGACACGCTTAATTTGTGGAATTTTAATGTCTACTAAGTGACAAAGGTAAGCGTTGTGTGTTGAATTTGAATGTCGGCCCGATGTGCTAGTAGATCGAGTGAAACATATACTTAGATAGTGTTAGCCGAATGGCACACACGTGTTGCGTCTCGTGCAGCTAAAATTCTAGATGATGCTTTGCGCCTCAACCACCCATAATTTTTCTATAGATAATCTTATCCTTTTTTCCCCTCATTTCGAAAATAATTAGTACTATAGATTACAACCATTTTTTAGGGCCTATTGGTTTGGCATGTCCCAAAAAAATTTCATATTTGAAAAATGCCAAACAAACATGTTTTCTATTTTTTTATATAAATTTTTCATATCTCAATTTTCTGAAATTACTCTATCAAAATCAAAACAAACAACAATGTTCTTATCTCTAAACAAAACATACATAAACTCTACTATGATTTGACATAAAATAACCTAACTCTTACACAATTTACCTCATAACACATAATTTGACATCAAGTCTTACACATCTTACACCTATAACATAACTCTTACAAAAAAACATATACCTGCTTTATTTCTCAATGTTGATGATCCTCTATACCACTATTAGTGTACCATACTTGTGTACCACTAATAAGTAATTATCACATGTACATGTGACAATTATAATAATTGCAACATGTACATGTGACAATTATTTATTAGTGGTACACAAGTATGGTACACTAATAGTGGTATATGGGATCTTGAGCCATTTCTCAAACCACTCTCTCAAAATCCAAACAAACAACATTACGCAAATCGAAATTATTTCACAAACCTCCAATACTCTCCCAAACTACTTTCCAAAACACCAAACAAACAGGCCCCCTTAGCCTTTTCCAATTTATTACTTACATGTTTGGTTCTTAAATTTAAGTGAGTACTCACAAGTTTCTTTTTTCTTTTTAACATCTAATGATAGAATATTGAGCCTTACTGTTTGTTCATTTTTTTTATATCGTTTAGTAACTGAAATTCAAGAAATAGTAGTATCATATAGCAAAGCTTCCTTTTTCAAATTTCACTTTACAAAAGGAGAAATTTTCTTTTTTAGCATCATATACTATAATTCTTTGCAACATTGATAATGTTGAATACGTAAAGGCATAATTATTAATATAATTTAAATATTAATTGCAATATTTATAGCACGAATAGTTGGATGAGATTGATCACGTGACCACTCCGAGAATGCAAATAATGAGGTTGGAATTGATCTCCGAGGATTTTAATTAACCTCTGTTTATGAAGTGTGTGTGAAACTAATCAAAACGTAAATGTACCCAAAAATAAAATTCAAACCACCCATTTACAACCTGCTGCAATGTTTTGTACTTTCTCTAACAAAAATGTACTCCAGCAATAGACATAAAAAATCGGAACCCAATATTAAAATCAATTTAATTTAACTAACTTAAAATCAAAGCTTTTTTAAGAATGCAATCAATAGTAATTTTATACTAAATTAAAATAAATTATAGTCTTTGTATTTTATGCCCTGATCATGATCCGTGGACTTCTACTAATCGAAAAGAGAAGACTAAATTTAATTTGTTATTATGCCACTTTAGTAACAAAGCTTAAATTGTTATTTGTATCCTTAATTTCCACGAGGGCATATCTGAATTTCCACGATGGCATATCTAAATAATTTATACCTGTAAAATCTAAGAATGTCCTACATGTACATTCTATTATTACAAGTGTTCAAGGATGGATTCATGAAATTTTAATGAGTTTGAAAGAAATTGTACTGAGAAATAATCTAAATGGAAATTTTGACGCTTCTGTTTGATGCAGAGAGAAAGAGAGAGAGAGAGAGAGAGAGAGATTTGGTATGTGTAACATGAAAATTATTATTACTATAATAATTTTTCCTGCGTAATGCTATCTCCCATATGTTTTGTCGGAAATTAAGTACTATTATAGAAAATAATTTTTCCTGCATAATGCTATTTATCTCCATTCCTTAATTATATTTTCTGCAGAAAATGCAGGTGAAGGTATAAATGCAGTTGGTTGCTCCGCAGTTACTTCATCAGGCAACAAACAATTCTTTAATTAAGGAAGGCGTAGTTTGGGTAAGCACTCTAACAAAAGCATTTTCACATTGTGTTAAGCCACTGACCCCCTTCGTTTTCTTTGTTGGTGAGGGTGTCAAGTCTATTGTGCCCATTAGTATATTTTTGCATGGTTCATACTCACTGCACACCAGAGAAACCGATTGATCAATATATGTCCCTGTTATGTTCTCGTATGTTACCCCTCGATATAGCCACTACGTTCCTACTACTCGACGTGCAATCCTTTTTCCCATTACAGTAGTTTTGGTCTATGGCGATTGGAGTTTTAACATCCGTGGTAATGTGTGAGAATGTAAAGTTATTCACAAATCCCGATCCACCCTGCACTAGTAAAATATACATAATAGAATGTCGACATTTAATGAATCGACGTTTGTCCAATATTATAAGGACAAAATTGAGCTAAATGAAAAAATACCCCATGTGTTTACACAAGGACAAAATGTTCCCTTTAGGCAAAATGTTTTAATAATCCAAAGGTCAAAATGTGTCTGAGCCAAATAAACAAAATTATTTTTATTGCGTGAAAATTAGTGGACTTAAATGTGTATTTCCATCTTTCCTTGAGGCGGTAGTTGTTTTGTGATAGATATTATGGAGAAATGAGAGAATAGTTTTTGGTTGAAATACGTACAGGCCAAGTTTTGATCCTCACTCCTGTCAATGCGTCTACTACCGTGGAGTCGTAAACACGAACATCTGTAACCTCAGCATCTTCGTCATTGAGACCTAGGCCTCCAATGCTATACCCATGTCCTGGTCCACATTGCACGTCATGTATTCTAACATCAGAGCTTCCGGTTTGTATTGAGACGCAATCATCTCCTTCAAAACATAGTAATATTAATTAATCCATGTTAATTTATACACAACTCTCTGCCTTTATGGTAAGGCTCCATTTGGGTTGGAATGGAAGGGATGTTGCTGCAATAATGGTTTAGCACATTATATTGTAAATAACTTTTCAAATTTTGTAACAAAACAGTCACACTATCTCTTTTAATTTGTTTCCCTATATGTTTTGTTTGAGTACATGTTCTAGCCTTCTAGGATTCATGGATCAGATTGGATGTATTTTGGAGCAAAACATTTGATTTTCCAATTTCTAAAAGGTTATCATTTAATTGAAAAAAAAGTGACCCAACCCTCACCTGTTTCCTAGAAATTTTAACATTCTAATACATCAAAACACATTTTATTATTTTAAATTTTTAGCTACTGTCATGTTTCACAAAAACCAGAACTAGAAATGCATGTAAACATATTTTTCAATACATTAAAGTCTATTTAGTAAGAATTATTTGTTTCGATGTCACGTGACCCGTAATATAAGTTTTATGGGGGATTTAAGTGTAATAATATCATAGGGAACGAACAAAAACACCCTCACGTGCAGGTCACTGGACATCGAAGCCTCCAATGCCCAGCCTGAAAAGGATCAAAGTGAAACTAATAACTTTTAGTACAGACTAACGTTGAAATTTTTTTTTAAAAAGGAACGACATGTAAAAAGTTAATGATAGGAATGAATACTAGTGGTGTTTACCCTATTCTAAGTTTAACATTCTCGTTATGAGTTGGAAGTATCCTTGATTTTCAATTTTTCTCATTGCAAAAGTCTAAAATAATACATATGAAATGAGTATTTGACATTTTGCACTTTAAAATACATTGTTTGTCAATTTACACCCTCAAATTAAAATATTGTCACTTTCACCAACTGCGATAATTTGTAAATATTGTGTGCATTTCGCACTTAAGTAGGGTGCATTTTGCCAAAACAAAAGCAATTTTAGGGTGCAAAGTGTTAAGATTTTAATTATGTGATGCAAAATTCCAACTGCTCGAATCAAAATAATTTTTTTTAATCTAATAAATTGTGTATTTACAGCTCGGACTAGAGAACACATAGGGTATATGTTTTCTCAGTATAATGTCTCATACATGAATCACGATACATGAAATACATTAAGGTTTAAGAATGAGAAATATTTAATTTGAATTAGGAAAATTTACCACATCCAAGGGTGGAGTTATAAATTTCCACATGCTGAGTGTGTGAGAGGTGGATTCCGTCTGTGTTGGGGCTTTCTTGAGGAGCTGATATAGTGAGGCCGAAGATAGTAACTTGTTGGCATTCATCAAAGAAAATATGCATCTTAGGGCTATTTTGTATCTTGATTCCTGTTACTGTCACTTTATTACTACTTGCAATCCTTATTGCCTGCCCATCAAAATTTCTATTTCAAAAAACTTTGATATATAATAATATTATCAACTTTTACACACAAAAAATGACATATTAATGAAATTATTTATCAAGTTAGAGAAAGTTAAGAAGTTATTTACCAAGTTTTGATTTTTGTAGAATTTTATGTTGATGAAAATTTTAGAGTGTGTTTGGATTTGGTTTTTGGAATATTTATATGATATGATTGATATGATAATGATATTTATTGTGAAATTGGATTTTTTTGTGTCAATTTAGCTTTGAAAATACGAAAATGGTGAGCCTGACATGTTTATAATTTTATGTTTAATTCTTTTGAAAAAAAGAATATTTTTAATTAATTTATTTTTGTATTTTGATTAAAAAACAATGGTCTGAAAAATATATCTACGGTATGCCTGAATTGATTTTAGATTCGTGTTTGGAGATTGGTGGTCTTTAATTTAGAAGAAATATGCTATTTTTAATATTCTTCAAGTTGTTGAGAAACACGTGACACTAGTGATTTTTTGTTTTCTTGAGATGGCACGTGAAACTAGTGTTAGGTTAATTAGTAGTATCAAATGAAGAAAAAATAAGTTACTTAACATAATTTGTTTTAATTTAATATTTAATTACTTAGTTGCTAGATTTTGTTAGTATTATGCTGATATAACAAAATACCAACTGAGAATTTTAATCAACTCCAATTGCAAACTTCACAATTTTTCCTATGTACATATTGGAAAAGACAAAACTCAAAAAAGTGAATAAAACATACTTATTATGTGCGTTTCATAGTGAGAATAATAACAAATACACAATTGTTTTTGCATAGCTTAGTTCAAGTTAGTTTTCAAAAAAATATTAGTGTTAAGAACTCATTTCTCAAAGGCTTTCTTCTAAATTAGCCATTTAAATAACTACATATGATACTTGTGATAAAAATAAAATAAATATGATACTTACATGTGGAGTATTCTCAGATTTGATTTCCCACCAAATTTGACCACATCCATCAATTACGCCATTACCTCGTATCGTTATTCCGTTGCTAAATTTCAAAAATTGTATCCACTGAAAACCAACACCTTTCCAATCCGATAAGTTTGGAGGTGCAACGATTTCGCCATTTACCTACGAGAAAATGAATTTGACAAATCAATAGGCTCATTAATTAACATATTTTCTTAAAATTAAGTGAATTAAACGTTAATAAATACTATTATTTAAAAATTGCACATTGTATATTGTATTTTTTTTTTTTTTTGAGATCCACATAATGCATTGTTAAGATGGTTCATTTTTTTTCCTCATATAATTTGGATCTTATAAACATTTTACAAAAATAATATGGATGTTGAATTTACTATTGGTAAATTGAACTACAAACTATGAACCATCTCAAACCCGTCCAGGATTTTTCATGACTCGACTCTCTTTTATTTTTTTAATTATTATTTGAATTTGTTTGATTGTGCAAAATTATTAAATTAGTAAATGACAAAGAGGGGGGGTGAATTAGGTATATAACTTTTTCAAAGAGTTTATTTCCCAGAAGACAATTAGTAAATACTTCAAGTAACTTTAAATAAAAGTGAATACTTCCAATGATTTTAAGATTAAAGTTACGATAAGAAATAAAGTGCAAATAATAAAAGGAGAGAAAGCAAACACAATTTATAGAGGTTCGCGCCACAGCGGCCTACTTTCTCTCTTCCAGCACCCCTGGGTAAAATTCACTAGTATATCGTGGCTTGCAGGACAAACCTTCGCCACTCGAGATTACAAGATATCAATCCTTTCTCTCAAAACGAGCTTGCTAGGCCTAACCTATCGCTCAACAAAAATCGTGCTTGCTAGGTTCCTACCTATCGCACAAAAACAGTGCTTGCTAGAACACTCAGTCCTATCGCACAAAAACAGTGCTTGCTAGAACACTCAGTCCTATCGCACTACGATCTTGCAAGTACAAAACTTTCGCTAAAAAACAGTAGTAAAATTTTGATTACAAATATATGCTCCAAAATGAGCTGATTTTGCAAATGAGTAAACGCTGATCTTTTTCTTCTATAACTTAGAGTATATTCAAGATTTCAAGAGCAAGAAGAAAAGATGTTTTTAAAAGCCTTTTTGAGAAAAACGATTTTAGCAAAATTAAGAGCACTCAAAAGCTTTGACTAGGAGAAATGATTTAGCAAGTGAAATTTTAGAGAACTGAGTTATGTTTGAGCCATGAGAAATGATCCACTATTTATATTTGAGTGGAGTTGGTTTAATAGGAAAGGATTTTGAAATTCAAAATATATTTTGTCACAATCAAAATGATTTTACAAGATTAAAACATGTGACAAACGTTTTAATAAATGTAGACAAGGTTTAGTAATTAGATGAAGACAAAATCTTTCCAAAAGAATTGATTTTAAAAAAATAGGGTAAGATATTAAGCTAAACAAATTAGAGACAAATTATGTCAAAAGATTTGAAAGAAATCATTCCTTTAAAAATTGATTTGATTGAGAATTCAAATTTAATGGCCAAAATTAATTAGATTTACAAGAGTAATTAGGTTTAATTATGAAATGATTTTCGGCCAAAATTTATTGAAAAAGGTCTATGGCTCATTTTTAAAATTGGTAGGCATGCAATTTTGATATGAAACAAATTTTAGAAAAGGGCCAAAAATGTTGGGTCAAAAAGTATTTAAAAAAGTTTGGGCTAGGAATTTTCTTGCTCTTTTAATCGATTGAAAATACTTACTAAATTGACCACAATTTTCTTGAATCGAAAATTGGGCCCTTCAGGGGTGCTAGGGGCTTCGATCTTGATCTTCATTCATAACGAGCCTTCTTTTTAAATTGGGTTTCTCATGAGCATTATTCGTCAACGAGCCTTTCTTCAAATAATAAGCTTCTCAATAATTTCTGTTAAGATCAAACTCAAGAACCAAGCTCAAATATCAAGTTGTTTGTTAATCATTAATCATTCGGCTAACAATCTCCCCCTTGATTGACAAAAAACTTTGATGCAATAAAATAAATTATTAGGAGGAACTCCCCCTCAATGTATGCATTCATGAAACAAATATAATGAGACAATTATAACAAGTGTTAAGGCAATTATATCAAGTAAATGCATCAAATAACTACTCCCCCTTTTTTGTCAATCAAACATATTCTTCTTATTCTCCACTTAGAAAAGTTCTTCAATCAGAGTAACAATATATCTTCAGCGGAATTCAGTTGAGCATAGTTTAAGAAAATTTTCCAAGATGAACAACTCAAACATTTGATTATTCAAAGCAACAGTATATTGGAACAACATGTTTCGAAGGATTTTTAGTTTCAAGTTCCGAAGCTCAAATATCACATGTAGCACATATAACAATCTAATGATAATAAAGTTCAAAGATAGATCAGATAAGCATATAATGCTCCCCCTCAATTATATGTCTTCATACAAGAATGATAATCATCAATATAATTTCTATTTAGCAATTAATCTCATAGTGATTATCAAATCCACAATATAATATGTCAAGTATTAGCATGTGTGGAATTTTCTTCATAAATAATTGCACAAAAGCATTTATCATTATGTAAGCGAAGTGCATGTGAATCATATGAAGTTATGGAATGTTCAAGAATTGCAATATAAGTCATGAGGTTATACTTCAGATAATTTCAACATGTGCGGATATTTAAGAAAATGCAAGGGATATTTCGGTATTTACTTACCGTACTATTACCTAGATTACCTCAAAGTGGAGTACTTTTACCTTTCATTCTTATGGTATCTCTTTGTTCGCTTGATGCTTGAAATACCCTTAAGATAGATTTAACCATTTCAGATTTGAAATCCTTTTAGGATAGTTCTACTAGACATTTTCCGAAAGTTTTCTCGAAACTTCTCTCTTCTGTTTTTGTTTCAATACTATGTTCCAGAAGTTTTTCGGAACTTTCTTCTTCTGTTTTTGGTTCCGACACTGGTTCCAGTATTCGTTCCAGTAGATTCAATTTTTATGTATTAATTTCGATTTCAACACCTGAAATATCATTGCTCAAGGGTTTCTTGGCACTAAAAGGATTAGAAATACATGCACAATTATCAACTTATTTTTATAGCAAGCATGATCACAATATTTTTATGATGAACTCCAAGTAAATCAAGAATCAACAATTTATATTTCATTCATGCCTTGTAGTTTTAGAAAGTATTTTTCAATCATACTCCAAATAAATAGTTAATCTCTTCACGTTCATAAAATAATAATTAACAAGGTATAGCAAGATGAAACACTAATTACATAATTCCTTAAATATTCTCATTCTTATAAACTTTAAGCAGTTAAGGATCAATCGGAAGAGATAATGCATATAATCAAGAATAATAATTTTCATTCTTCATAAGGAGTGATGCACATTTTTAAAAGTATAAGTCATTTTGTAATTTAGATGTGCACATAAGACATTCAAGCAAATTAATCACAAGGATAGTTAGCTTACCATTCAACTTTACCTTAAAGATGATTATGAAAAAATATGTTACCAAGGGATTTGTTCTGGACTCTTAAATCAAGTTCCCTTACTGGTTTCAGCAAATCAGTGATCTTCAGTATTTGTTTCGAAATTGATACCACTGCTCACTCCATTGACTTTTATTTAATCAAGGCCACCATATAATTAATATTTCAACATATTTCAAAATCGACAATAATGGGCCTTTTGTACCTGTTAAGAAAAAATCACTTTTGCATTTTGGTTACCCAAATTTTCTTGGGTCCTTGCGGGTTAGTCAAAACATCTTTAGGCATCCATATAAGTTTATTCACGGTATTTCTTTTGTAAATGCAGTTAAAAGATTTGTGACCGATTTTTTCACAAAAATCGCAAGTATGATATGATAATGAAGAGTTTTTAGCAAGTTTACTTAGTTTATCATATGAATATCCATATCCAATTCCGGCTCTATTTAGAGAAACGTTTTGCATGCCAAGAAGTTTATCAAGGTTCTCTTTTCCTTTCGTAAATTTTTCTAAGCTTCTAGTTAAATCAACCACTTTTGCTTTGAGACTTCAATTTTCTTTCGAAAGAGAAGAATTTTCCTTTTTCAAATTTTCAAGCTTTTCAAAACTTTCTTGTAAATTTATATCAAACTCTTCTTTTTCTTTATTCAATGAGAAAATCTTCTTTTTAAGTTTTTCATTTTTAGAAGCAAGATTTTCGAGATCCTTTTTAAATTCGATTAACATTTTATTCCATTCATCTTCACAATCGAAATCATCATTTAAATCATCACAACTTTCAAAATCGTAAAAAGCGTGTACCTCTTCGTTAGTCATGAAACATAGGTTTCTGGATTCGTCTTCCGATTGTTCTTCTTCGGATTCTGGATCATCCCATGATGCTATCATCCCTATTTTTTTCCCTTTTTGAAATTTTTCTCGGATTTCTTGAGTAGGGGACATTCGGACCTCAAGTGTCCATCTTCACTGCACTCATAGCATTTGATCTTGAAAGTTCTCTTGGGATCTTTTGAGAACCTTTTGTGAAACCTTCGATTGGTCAACTGATTTAATCTTCTGATTGTTGTTGCCATTTCCTCGTTTCTTTCTTTTTCGTCCATCATTTCAATGTCACTATCGTCTTCTTGCACATTGTTAGTTTTAAAAGCAATATTTTTATCTTTAACTTGTTTTACCTCATCCTTAGAAAGGATAGTGAGCTCATGAGAAATGAGAGATAAAATTAGTTCAGCCATCGACATGTTATTAAGATCTTTCGCCTCTTGTATTGCAGTAACCTTTGGTGTCCATTCTCTAGGAAGAGATCTTAGTATTTTTTTTACTTGTTCACTTTGAGGGTAGACTTTTCCAAGTGCGGACATAGGGTTGATAATCTCCATGAATCGAGCATACATGTCACTGATAGTTTCATCGGTTTTCATGGTGAACATCTCGTATTGGTGTACGAGAATAGTGATGCGTTGCTCCTTTACTTGGTTTGTATCTTCGTGAGTGACCTGAAGAATCTCCCACATGTCTTTAGCGGTAGGGAACGAACATACCCGATTGTACTCAGATTTCATGAGGGCGCATGCTAGTAGATTTTTTGCCTTTGAATTTAGTGACACAAGTTTCTTGTCACTGTCGGTTAGTTCCTTCCATGCTTTGGGGATTTGCTTCTCGTCTTCGGTTTTCATTGGTATGGAAGGTCTTTCAAGAATTACACTCCATAGATCACAATCAATGGAAATCATGAATTTCTCCATTCTATTTTTCCACATTGAGTACGCAGTTCCATCAAATAGTGGGGGCATGTTATGCGATTGTCCTTCTGCGAAAACATCATTGCTAAAGGTAGACATAAGATCGTTAGCTCTCGGGGGTTAACCCGCACAGTTAAAATAAATAATAGAGCACCTGCTCTGGTACCAATTGATACCTAAGAGGGGGTGAATTAGGTATATAACTTTTTCAATGAGTTTATTTCCCAGAAGATAATTAGTAAATATTTCCAGTAACTTTAAATAAAAGTTAATTGTTCCAATGATTTTAAGATTAAAGTTACGATAAGAAGTAAAGTGCAAATAATAAAAGGAGAGAAAGCAAACACAATTTATAGAGGTTCGCGCCCCAACGGCCTACATCCTCTCTTCCAGCACCCCTGGGTAAAATCCACTAGTATATCGTGGCTTGCAGGACAAACCTTCGCCACTCGAGATTATAAGATATCAATTCCTTCTCTCGAAACGAGCTTGCTAGGCCTAACCTATCGCTCAACAAAAACCGTGCTTGCTAGGTTCCTACCTATCGCACAAAAACAGTGTTTGCTAGAACACTCAGTCATATCGTACAAAAATTGTGCTTGCTAGAACACTCAGTCCTATCGCACTACGATCTTGCAAGTACAAAACTTTCGCTAAAAAACAGTAGTAAAATTTTGATTACAAATATATGCTCCAAAATGAGCTGATTTTGCAAAGGAGTAAACGCTGATCTTTTTCTTTTATAACTTAGAGTATATTCAAGATTTCAAGAGCAAGAATAAAAGATGTTTTTAAAAGCCTTTTTGAGAAAAACGATTTTAGCAAAATTAAGAGCACTCAAAAGCTTTGACTAGGAGAAATGATTTAGCAAGTGAAATTTTAGAGAAATGAGTTGTGTTTGAGCCATGAGAAATGATCCACTATTTATAGTTGAGTGGAGTTGGTTTAATAGAAAAGGATTTTGAAATTTAAAAAATATTTTGTCACAATCAAAATGATTTTACAAGATTAAAACATGTGACAAACATTTCAATGAATGTAGACAAAGTTTAGTAATTAGATGAAGACAAAATCTTTCCAAAAGAATTGATTTTAAATAAATAGGGTAAGATATTAAGCTAAACAAATTAGAGACAAATTATGTCAAAGGATTTGAAAGAAATCATTCCTTTAAAAATTGACTTGATTGAGAATTCAAATTTAATGGCCAAAATTAATTAGATTTACAAGAGTAATTAGGCTTAATTATGAAATGATTTTCGGCCAAAATTATTGAAAAAGGTCTATGACTCATTTTTAAAATTGGTAGGCATGCAACTTTGATATGAAACAAATTTTAGAAAAGGGCCAAAAATGTTGGGTCAAAAAGTATTTAAAAAAGTTTGGGCTAGGAATTTTCTTGCTCTTTTAATTGATTGAAAATACTTACTAAATTGACCACAATTTTCTTGAATCGAAAATTGGGCCCTTCAGGGGTGCTAGGGGCTTCGATCTTGATCTTCATTTATAACGAGCCTACTTTTTAAATTGGGTTTCTCATGAGCATTATTCGTCAACGAGCCTTTCTTCAAATAATAAGCTTCTCAATAATTTCTGTTAAGATTAAACTCAAGAACCAAGCTCAAATATCAAGTTGTTTGTTAATCATTAATCATTCGGCTAACACAGACGCAATCATCTCCTGCAAGACATAGTAATATCCATGTTGAGTTTTTATAGAAAACATTGAATTCTATTGTGGAGTCTAATTAATTAACACATTATGTTGTATTAATTTACACACAAATTAATGGACCTTTATGGTAAGTTCAATTGGGATTTTGTTCCAATATTGGTTTCACGCATCTTGTATTACGTGGCATTTTTATATTTTAAACCTTTAGCTACATTCATGTTTCACAATAACCAGTTCTAGAAATGCATGTAGACATATATATTTTTCAATGCATAAGGTCGACCTAGCTTCATATGTTTTCTTTTTCAAAATCATGTCTACTTACTCTTTCAAAATAGCTACATTAGCTTTGAAGAAAATTCTTAACTCATACCTAGTTTGGGTAGACATATCCAAAATATGTGTGTTGTCGTACGTATGTCATTTTTAAAATATGCCATCCATTCAAAAGACAATCGTATAACACATTATATGATAATATTACGAGTTTAAAAGACTCGTTATTGGGTTAAAATTACCCAAAATTTTCATTTTTCTCTCACGACAAAATTCTAAAATCTATAAAGCATAGAATGAAAACGAATATTACATATTTTTCACCCCAAAGTTACATTGGTTCTGCATTTTAAACCCTGAAAATGAAATGTCACTTTGCATCTTTGATTTGCAATTATTTGACAATACTGCGGCGGCATTTTGCACTTAGTAGGGTGCATAGTGTTAAGATTTCAATTACGGGATGTAAAAATACCACAAATGTGTATTTCTGGATTGCAAAATGTGAATTGGTCGAATCAAAATACATGATACATGAAATGAAGAAATGAAATAAGAAGATAAATATTTAATTTGAATTAGGAAAATTTACCAGATCCAATAGTGGAGTTATAAATTTCCACATGCTGAGTGTGTGAGAGGTGGATTCCGTCTGTGTTGGGGCTTTCTTGAGGAGTTGATATAGTGAGGCCGAAGATAGTAACTTGTTGGCATTCATCAAATAAAATATGCATCATAGGGCTGTTTTAGATCTTGATTCCTGTTACTGTCACCTTATTACTATTTTCAATCCTTATTGCCTGCCCATCAAAATTTATAGTTTCAAAATCTCTAGTATATTTAAATTTTTATACACAAAAAATGACATATTAATGAAATTATTTATCAAGATAGAAGAAGTTAAGAAGTTATTTACCATGAATGGATTATTTAGAGGTTTTTTAGAAGTAGGTAAAATGAGATGGTTTTCAAGATGTTCTAGAAATTTTTAGAATGTGTCTGGATTTTGTATTTTGGAATATTTAGATTTGAAAATACGAAAACGGTGAGGTTTTTTTTTTCATAACTTGTTCACATTTAATATTTAATTGATAGAGTTTGATAGCATAATGTTGATAACAAAATACAAATTTGAATTTTAATCAACTCTCCTCGGAAACTTAACATTTTTCCTATGTTCATGTTGGGGGAAAAACCTCAAAAAAAGTGAATATTTTCAATAAAGTATTACTTTTAAGAACTCATTTTTCAAATACTTTCTTCTAAATTAGCCATTTAAATAAATACATATAACACTTGTGATTCAATAAAAAAAATACATATGATACTTACATGCGGAGGATTCCCAGATTTGCCCCACCAAGCATTACCACGTCCATCAACAACGCCGTTACCTTGTATTTTTATTCCGTTACTAAATCCTGAAAAAAGTATCCACTGAAAAACAATACCTTTCCAACCCGATATGTTTGGAGGAGCAACGATTACGCCATATACCTACAAGGAAATGAATTTGACAAATCAATAGTCTCATTAATTAACGTGTTTTTTACAACTAAATTAATTAAATATTAATAATCATATATAATAGTTATTGCACATAATATGTCATGACTCGACTTTTTATATATATATATATATGGATTTGCTTGATTGAGCAAAACTAGTAAATGACAAAATTGGTATTGATTGAATCAAAATGAATAATATAAATAAGGTACGGGTGGGTTTGGCCTAGAGATTCGAAAAGCAATTATAGGAAAATTAATTTGATTAAAAATGATTTTGGCAATAATTGATTATAATAAAAATTAATTATAGAATAATTATTTTTGCAAAAGTAACACTTAAATTAGCGGCTTCTACAATAAGTTAATTTTTTGCTTTTGAAAATCTCAAAAGTGATTAGGACATGGGGGACAAACACTATAAAAATACCAAAATGAGTTTATAGTTAGAGCCAAACACTTAAAACAATCACAATAAATGTCAAAAAATGATTTTAAGAGCTCCCCTGCTAGGTCAACTCACCCTAATAAACTAATAATTACATTCAATAACAATATTTTATTAATACTTTAAATTTGATTCGATTGCAAACTTGAAATGTATGGCATTCCAAAGGGTAACTTTTTAATAACGGTATGTATTTTTTTGAGAAAACAATAACGGTATGCAAATCAAAGTTATATTGAAAACATTACAATTCAAGTACTTGTTAAATAAAGATAACAGTCACTAAAGGCTCACCATATATAGTTTTGCAACAAAAGACTATTCTACTTTTACATATTATAGTTAATATTAATAATCTAAATATAAATTACCTGCCACGTAAAGTCCCCTTGACGCCGATGGATCCCCTGTCCCAAGTGGGTTGTCCCATATTGTGTCACATTTATAATAAATTGACACTTGTCAAATAAAATTATTTGCACCTACACCTGATTATTTCTAATCTACCATCTTCTACATCTCATTTTTCTTCATTACCAACATGGAAACACAAATCTTATTAAAATCTTATCCATTATTTTCAATCTTCATCCCCAATTTTATCACATCCAAAACCAAACATATGTACGCAGCATTCATCCCTCACAGAGAATTCCCAATTTAAATCTTGTTGAGGGTATCTTACTGCAGATTTCAATTGTTGGGGTATAGAAGTAACAGATTAGTTGAAATATTCATAAATTCTGAAAATTATTTAATTCAATTTGGGTTTTAACTAGAAAATGCTGGATATAAAATTGAAGAAACATAATTCTTTTCTTATATCCTTTTATATATTCATATAAAATGTTTGTGGTTTTGAACCCATTTGATATTGTCCGGTGTAATTTTTGGCGTCATCCATATAAGGGATGTACCAAATAATTTTTCCCTGTTCTATGGCTGCAGCTATCTTTTCGGAAATGATAAGATGGAGAAGTTCAGAAAAAATTATCATGTGTGGTAAATGGTATTTTAGTTTGACACGTGTTGATCTGATAAAAATGTGACACAATTTGGGACACCGTTTTGGGACAGGGGATCCGCTGCGCTCGATTTCAATTCTTCTAGAGGCCTAAAAAGAGTCTTTCTTCTTTTCATCAAAATTGTCTTACTTTTTTGCTTTAAATTTGATTTTTTTGAAATACTTTTGCATAAATTTGATATTTCTTGAAATATTAACACATAAGTTAGGTGGGTGGGCACTGGGCATTATTGTTTAGGTCTTTGGGCATGGTGTAGGAGTCTTTTGTTCAATTTCTTAAAATTAAAAAAAAATTGCATGAACATACAATTTCTTTTGAACTAATTAACGCATAATGTTTAAATATATGACCAATCTAATATTGCTTTTACACCTTGTCATCACTAATTATGTATTTTTTTTAATAATAAATCTACATTAAATATCACTGAAAAACTCGAATCTTTCAATTTGGATATTTTTTATAGCATTATTTTTCATACAAAATGGATTTACATTGACAGAAATTTCTATGCTTTCTCAATTCCTCAATTTCTTGATCCATTTGTTACATGGACCGACTTAAGACCCTTGTCTAATACTCTAAAGGAAAATCGTCGCGACATCTTTTTCTTTTTCAGCTTTTGTTGGATAAAATTATAGGATTGTTTTAAGTTTGTTTTGTCATTTTATTAGAAAATCGAAAAAATATCAAGTTTTCTACCAAAAAAATATCTGCCCCCGAACGAAGATGTTTTAGGTCTGCCACTACTCACACACCTCTCCTCCCCAAAGAGATATGGTATAGGTCCGCCCCTGTCCGCTCCATCAGGAGGATTATACCATGAAAACACAATACCACTCAAGGCCCAAATTTGCCTGCTGGAAAAAAGCACAATAATACAGACAATGCATAGTATTTGGCAGAGAGTAGAGGAAGAAAGAACGTTCCAAGAAAGTTTGGCAATGAGAGCTTTGTTCAAGACGTGCGAGCGACGGAGTCCGATTCCCCCATTCCACTTAGGGGTACAAAGAGTGTCCCAACATTAAGAGCAAGGACGTGAGGTTTGTCATTAGCTTGCCTCAAAAGTTTACGGATCATGAAATCGAGTTTGTCACAATGATTTTTTGGGAGGAGGAAGTCGCCATATAGTACGAGGGAATGGCTTGGGCAACCGATTTGGCAAGGACGTTGTGTCCTGCATGAGAAAGCAAACCCACACCTAACCACTAAGTTTTTTTTTCGAGTTTGCCAATGATATCGTTGAAACAAGCTTTGGTTCCCCAAAGTTTTACAAAAAGGAAGACCTAGATATTTTGACTTATGGTTGCATTTTTTCATTTCAAGGATATAAAGTATTTTGTTACGAATATAACCACTAGAGTTGGGGCTAAAACGGACAAAGTATTTTTCACGACTAATAGATTGGCCGGACCAAGATCCGAAGGTGTTTAGAACATTTTTTACAGCAAAAGCATTTTCCTCGTTAGCTTTACAAAAGATTGTGATATCGTGGGTAAAAAAAGAGGTGGGAGACCGAGGGACAATTACGGCTTATCTTGATACCATGAATGAGGATCTCAATGAAGATGATAAAGAGAAAAGTAGATAGTGGGTCTCCTTGATGCCAGCCACGGGTCGCTTTAATGGTAGTGATGCAGTGGTCAATAAGATTGATAAAGTTTTGATCAAAACCTAAATCCAAGAGGATTTTAAAGAGGACGGGCCATTTAATATCAAAAGCTTTGGACAGGTCAAGTTTAATGGCCATGGCAGCATTTTTGGATTTTTTTTTCCAAGAGTTGATACAATGGAGGAGCTCGTGAGAAAGAATGGAGATCGTTAATGTTTTATCCCAGAACAAAAGCGAATTGGGTTGGGGAGATGAGTTATCGGGGAGACATTTTAATCTATTGGCAATAATTTTAGTGATTGCTTTAAAAACAATATTGCATAGAATAAATAATGAGATGAAAATAAGTGACTTTGCAAGCGTTAATCTTTTTTGGAATGAAAGCGAGTATGGTTAAAAGCTTTTAAGAGGAAATTTGTTTAAAAAAAAAAGGTTCAATGACTGAGATTGCATCAGGGCCAACAACATCCCAATTTTTTTTTGCAAAAAATGGGGGAAGTCATCTGGCCCGGACTCTTGTGATAGTTCATAAAGAAAAACACTTTTTTAATTTTCAATGGGGAAGGGGTGACGCAAAGAGCATTATGATCGTCAGAAGAAATACAAGGCTAATAAAAGCCATCAAACAAAGAGGAAAAATAAGGTTAGGAGGATGTGAATAAGTCAATGAAAAACTTACCAAAAGCACAACAAATGTCAAACCGTAGAGACGTAAGCATAAAAGCATCATAAAAAATATTATGAATACCGACAGGGATTATTGCAATTAGTCCATTTTATTTTTACAATTACTATATTATTTTTCCATATTCATTACTGAGGTGGTTTATAACTAAATGAAATCACAGTATTATTTATCCAAAAAAAAAAATCACAGAACATAGGTTAACCTTTTGCATTTTTGGCTCATATAAATACCCGCCTCCATCTCTCACTTTCATTAGCCTACGCTTCTGTTTTCTCGGAAGCGTGGTTTTCTCTCTCCTAAACATATACATACCCTTCGATTGTACACAGAATTTGTTGGTAATCACTTCTTCAGAGAGAGAACGTTGCAAAGGGGAGCTTTTTTGTTGTGCGGAGGACATCGAACGGTATAATTCTCTCTATATGCCCTAAATTACTGCTGCTAGTTCTAGATTCTTCAGATCCGAATGAAATGTTTGAGATATTGATGTTAATTAGGTGAGCGGATTCGTGATAAGTATTTTTTAGGGTTTCGAAGCAGGATTTTGCTGGTGAATCCCTAAAGCGAGATTTCTTTTTTTGCTGTCGCGTCCTTCGAATTTTTCCGTCTGTTTAAGATTTAGGTCTTGCAGTTAATGGATGCCTGCTCTATCAGTAAATTTATGCAGGTTCTGTGTCTATGTGTTCATATTAGTGTTGTCTAATAGGCTAGTGATGCTATTGTGTAGATAATTAAATTTTAGGAACGCCTTCAGAAATTGTTAATGTTGAATATGAACATGGTGGTTGCATTTGCCATGTGTAAAGTTATCTCTTATAGGTGCTGCATACGGTGTGTATTTTGATGTCTTTGATTAGAAGCTTAATATTCCTGTAGTATTTTTATATTGAATTCAAATATATATTAGGTAGTAGATCCTATTGTCTGTGGCCAAGAATATTTTATAACATATTAATCCTGTAAGTTTTTGACCTTTGATTTACTTCCTTTGGGTTAATTTGCATGTATTGACAATACAGGATATTTAATAGGATAAGATTGGTATGTCTACTACTGAAACTGCCTCAGCAACTGCCATACAGTATGCACCAGAGGATCCCACCCTACCAAAACCATGGAAAGGGCTTGTTGATGTTGAAACTGGATATCTTTATTTCTGGAATCCAGACACTAATGCAACCCAATATGAGAGACCTATCTCCACTTCTCATTCAAGCTTTCCCTCACACAAATCTTTGAACTCATCAGTTCAAAAGTCCCCCAAAAGAAGCCACAACGCCAATGATGACGATAATATATATAACAAAAGTAGCAATGGTGGGTCAACGAAAGTTGCTTCTGGAGCTGCATCTTATCAGGTATGTCAAGTAGTTCTTTCATTATTCTTCTTCCTTGTTATTTATGCAAGTGCAATCCTTCTAATTTGTTGGCTTGCTTTGTAGGATGTTAGATGATAAGTCCATGATAAATTATTCAGTTTATTTTGTAATGGTTCGAGTTTTTGTGATGTTTGACTACAGATTTATTAAAATGTGGAAAGTTGTAAAATTTATCGTAGTTCAGATTTCTGATTTAATTTCTCCCTGAACTTTTTTTTGTGAGAAATATGTACATTGTGATACTGCATAACTGTCCTTTGCCCTTTATCCTTCCTTCTCCATATGATCGTACATTGATACTGCTAGACAAAGATCTATTACTATACTTATCTTTATGTTGTCTTGATGGTTGGTATGTCATGATGGTATGCAGCTCTGTCCTGAACTCAGACAACTTATGCTGGCTCGGTTTTGTTCAAGAACTTTGCTAATTCCATTACTCTTCCTTTGATACTGTTTTACGCCTTTTGGTATTAGTTCTATCTTTCTATGTATTTGAGTTCTGTCATTCTTAGTTTTTGACTGTTGGTATTAGTTCTATCATTCCATGTATATGAGTTCAAGCGGTCATTACATTTTTGCAAATGAAGAAAATCTATCCAATAGAGCAGTACAATGGCTTTAACATATTTGATCTAGGATTTTTCTTGCAGAACAAAACATTATTTTTATACTGGATGAATATCTTGTCTCTTAGTGGCAATTTATTAAAATTGGCTTGCCTTTTAAAGTAATTATATCAGGTTCAATTATCTTTCTAGTGTTCTACTCTTAACAAACGAATGTTGGTATAGCGAACTCTTAAACTGTTTCTAATTTTCGAAATCCGTAAATATTTGAAGAAGCATTTGCCATGACAAATTGCCACATTGATGATTGCTTATTGCTTATGAAAAGTTGGTTAAGTCAAATTTGAACTTCTCTTATCTAATGTAGACAGAGTTTGTGTGTTAAGTTTTGTAACTATCTATGATACTGTTGGATCCTCTGTTGAACTATTTTTTATATGCAAATACTTTCTTTTTGCATCATATATTAGGAGCCTTAAAGTAGTCGAAACAATTTCTTTTCACATTACTTGTGCAATGCTAGGGCCCGTGAATATGTTAAGTTTCTCCTGTATGTTTTATTGGGTGCAAATAGGCCAGGTGTTTTATTTCCTCTTCTATAATTTGTGTTAGGCTGTCAGAAGTAGATCAGATTACTTGCAGAATGAGCCAGAAGTGAAAGTCACTGCTGGAAATGGATCATATGCTTCTAAAAGTGCAGTCAATGGTTTGTCTGCTGACGCCTATCGTCGTCAGCATGAAATTAGCGTCAGCGTAAGCATCTTTATCATCTCATGCATATGTTGATTCCTAGTGTTTGTTGATTTTTGAAGAGATACTCTGTATTCTCTTGTTGCTTTATGGTTCTCTGTTTTACAACATCTCTCTCTCCTCTTTTTGATCTATTATTTATTTCCTTCTGTAAATTATAATCGTTGAATGTACTTCAATTGGCCAGGGAGATAATGTGCCCCAACCTTTCATCTCATTTGAAGACACTGGTTTTCCTTCAGAGATTTTGAGGGAGGTATGGAGTTAATTTTACCTTATAAATCTGTTGACTCTTAGAAAAATTTAGTATGAACTATGAATCAAGTAAGTTTGAAATTTGCTGGAGGTCCATTCTGGAGAATAAAACTCATGCTCAACTTTTTCCATCTGTACTTTTGTCGCAGGTGCGATATTTGCTCTATGGAGGAGCCAAATGTCGTACGCTGTGGCACACTCCTGTGGGGGCTTGCATCTATTTGGAGCGCCCCTATTGGTGGACCAATATATTTGGAGGGCTATCTGAATCATCCAAGTTTGGCCGGGACTTCTGTTGGTAGCTATTCAGTCTGCCCCTTGGTCCTAATAGAAGAAGAGGCGTCCTCCTACTCTTGCTTGCATCAGCAAGCAGTGCCTGACTTCAGTGGGGGATAATGCTTCTTCTTTCCACGGCCACTTGCATGAGTTCAAAAGAAACCTACCTAAAGTTTTGAAGCACTACCCTGCTTATGGAGGTTGCCTATTTCATATTTCATTTTCAGGTGCTACATGTTGGTTTTTCTGCTCCTACTCCAATACAGGCGCAGTCATGGCCAATTGCTCTACAAGGACGTGATATAGTAGCTATTGCCAAGACTGGTTCTGGAAAGACTTTGGGTTACTTGATGCCTGGATTTGTTCATCTGAGACAACGGCGTAATAATACTAAACTAGGTCCCACAGTTTTGGTTCTCTCACCAACAAGAGAGTTGGCGACTCAGATACAGGATGAAGCTGTGAAGTTTGGTAGATCATCTAAGATATCATGCACGGTACAGATTTAACAATGCCCTCTGCTTATCATTCTTCAATATTTTTTGTGTACCAGCTTGTACTTCCTTTTGCATTGTCAGCATACCTTGCTGTTGCACATTGGCATACTATCTCACATTTTTCTGAATCTGCACTTTTTTTTCTGTATGGCTACTTTTCTATTATGTATTCAAACAAGTTATCTTTTTGGGACTGAAGTCACTGAACTAGGTTATTTGTTGTCTACAATCCATATTGATAAAGAAAAAATGTTCTAAATGATCTATTTAAACACGGTTAACATATGTATACAGATAGGTGGTTCATATATCTTTTATTTTCAAGAGTCCATACTGATTTTAGTGTTTTTTTATGAAGTGTTTATATGGAGGTGCACCTAAAGGTCCTCAGTTGAGAGACCTAGACAGAGGTGTTGATGTGGTGGTGGCTACTCCTGGTCGGTTGAATGATATTCTGGAGATGAGAAGGATTAGCCTTCGTCAAGTGTCATATTTGGTGTTAGATGAGGCAGACAGGATGCTGGACATGGGTTTTGAACCCCAGATAAGGAAAATCGTGAAGGAGGTGCCTTCTCTTAGGCAAACTCTTATGTACACTGCAACATGGCCAAAAGAAGTGCGCAAAATTGCTGCTGATCTACTGGTTAACCCTGTTCAGGTTAACATTGGAAGTGTCAATGTGCTTGCTGCAAACAAGGCAATTACCCAGGTATATTTTCAATTAAAGTTTCACCCTTTCTGTCTACTTGAAATATTGTCGATAATTTTCAATGTTTTAGATTTTTTACGAAGTTAACATAATAGTTATTTTTATGCCACAGTATGTCGAAGTTATGTCACCAATGGATAAGCGCAGGCGCTTGGAACAGATATTAAGATCTCAAGAACCTGGATCAAAGGTAATCATTTTCTGCTCTACAAAGAAAATGTGTGATCAACTTGCAGGTAACTTAACCCGCCAATTTGGAGCTGCTGCTATTCACGGAGACAAATCTCAGGGAGAGAGGGACTATGTGTTGAATCAGTTCCGCTCGGGAAGGTCTGCAATACTTGTAGCTACTGATGTTGCAGCTCGTGGCCTGGACATTAAGGATATCAGGTTAGTAGCTGATATATGCACATGCATAAATTCACTGTCTTGTGGTAGAACAAGTTTGGTTTCCCCAATATTTATATGAGTTTATGAGGTGTTTTGTTTTCCAAATTCAATTTCATTAGGCCCTCAATAAAACACAGCCCACAAAGAATTTTCAAATTCAACCCTAATTATAAACATAGGTTAGGACCTGGATTAGTTTTCCAATATTCAATTGGACATTACAGTTCCCATTTTGTACCCTCTTTTGTTTCTAATCCACTAATAAATTAGCCCCAATTCAATTATTGGAAGGTGGAAAATATAATGGAATTGATTCTTGAAAGGTAGGAACTTTCTTAGTATTTGTATATTCTTTTTAGTTTTGTTGGTGCTGGAAGCATGTTTGATATCATCTACAATTTCCCCCTTCCATTACCTAAGCTATTATTATCTATGTCGAGATTTTACTGTATGCATTGTGTTATGTTTTGCAATTGTGATATTTATCTTGTGTAATGATAACAGGGTAGTGATAAATTATGACTTCCCAAATGGAGTAGAGGACTACGTTCACAGAATCGGAAGAACTGGGCGTGCAGGTGCTACTGGTATAGCTTATACATTCCTCTCTGACCAAGATGCAAAACATGCATCAGATCTCGTCAAACTTTTAGAAGGCGCAAACCAAAATGTTCCAATTGAAGTTCGTAATATGGCTTCACGTGGCGGTGGAATGGGAAGGGCAAAACGTCAGTGGGGCTCCGGTCCTAATGGATATAATGGTGGTCGTGGTGGTGGACGTTATGATTCTTCATACGGTGGAAGAAATGGTGGTAGGGGTAATTTTGGAAATTCATATGCCAACGGAGTTAGAAGTCGAAGCAGAAGCCCTAAACCGTGGCAGAGCTCCTACGCCTAGTACCTACTGATTTGATGTAGCGGGTACCGTCTAAGAATGATTGAGGTTTTGCCTTGTAAGGAAGGATTATGCTAAGGATGAACAATTTGCTACTCTATTTATTGTTGGGCAATTTATATTGTCCCGGGTAAAACTTAAATACCTATTCTTTTTATTGAAATTTCCCCTTTGAACTTTTGTGATTCTAGTGAACCATTTTTAGGTTGACCAATTTACGCTATTCACTATAGACCAATTCTTTTTTGTTGTATAACTAAAAGGTGTGTAATAGCTGTTGTGGTTAGATGAATTGTGATCAAATTTCTTATTTGCTACATGGAACTATTTGTTTTCTTGTACTATATCTTTGTTTTGGGTCATGTGTTGCATTGGAAATTTAAGCTAAATCTAAATTGCGTATTACCATGTTTGGACTGGTGTGTAATAGCCGTTGTGGTTACAATTGCACTGGCCCCGATTAGGAGTTTTCTCACTCTCTGAGAAAAGTAACTTGCGTATTACCATGTTTGGGAACAAGAGTTTCTTTTAAATTTTTTTTTCCAGAAGTTCCTCTCAAATATAGTAAAGCTACGAATTTGAAACTATTAATTTTAAATTATTATTTTGAAGGTAATAAAATGTTGAATATAAATACTACATTTTTTGACATTGAGCATTATATTCAAAAATTCGATTCAAACATGTTTATACATTAAAGATTAAATACGAGGTCACAACATTGAGCATTATATTCAATAATTTTGATACGAAACATGTAAATTATGTAAAGAATCACGTATTCATATTGCATGGAAGAACAAACGCGTCAAGATTTTGGGTCGATAGGTTGAGGTCAACACTCGGGAAGAAAAATGTAAGAGCATGAATGGTAATTATTCCTGATTACGAGTGTCGTCATTAAATTTAAAAGTAAGGAGCTCAATGTAGACTGTGTTTTGAAATTGTGAAAAGACATTTATATTTTTTTATAAGCTTATAAAATACACTCCAAAATATCACGTGCTGGACACGCGATGTCGGCTCCGGCACAAACTGCCACAAAAGATATATAAGTGAAACACATTGTTCATATGAGAAATTAACATGACATTTTTTCTTATAAAATTATTATGAAAGTGCTAAAGTGATTGTCCTATGTTTGTTACTTATATTCTTTATTTGAAATATTTCAATTCAAGAAAACATTTCCTAAAATGGTTTTTTTTCTTTTCGAAACTAACTTATTACTCACTCCGTCCCATTTATTTTGCTCCCTTTGCTACAGTTCTTGGTCAAACTTTTCGATCTCTTAGATGACTTATCATATTAAATTATTTACATTTGTGATGTATTAAACCTTTAAAATATTAATATATATAGTGTTATAATATATTATCAACTTATTAGTAAAATATATTAATTAAATTATTTATTATAATTTTTACAAATTTAGTCAAATTGACCAGTCAATTGTACCTGTGGAGCAAAAAAATTGGGACAGATGGAGTATTATTTAATATCACTTATCTACAACCACTATAAATGTAAAAAAATTAATTCTTCTGTGTATGAAAAACTAGGGTGAAATACAATTTTTCTCCTTAAATTATGAGATGATATTAGTTATCTTCTAAAGTATCAATTGTAACACTTACCCACCCTCTTTTATAGTGTTGAACGTTTTATTTTAAAACTACTCGCCCCTTTTATTACAAATAAATTGTTTTTTTATTAATTTATCAAATTAAAAATCTATAATAATTATGAATTCACCCATCCACCAAATAATAGTATGTTTCAATTTCTTCATTTCTTTTGTCTCCTTCGATTATATGGTCTCAAATTTTTTCTTTATTTTCATCTCATTTTTTTCTTTATTTCTATATTTCAATTTTTTTTATTTCTATCTCTCTCTTCATATTTTTTTGAGTTTTTATTTGGTGAAATTTATCTCATTTATTTTAGGTACGATTTATTATTCAAAATGTTGAGTAATCCTCCTTCAAATTCTCTCACAAAATTCGTGTTTGACACTAAATAATATTATGTTTAAATTTCTTTATTTCGTTATCCAAAAAAATCTTTATAATTTATGAATTCATCCATCCACCAAACATTATTATATTTCAATTTCTTCATTTATTTTGTTTTCTACGGTTATAAAAGAATGAGATGCAAATAAAGAAAAAGCTTGAGATCGAAAAATGGAATATAGCAAAAGAAATGAATAAATTAAAATATAATGTTGTTTGATGGATGAATTGATTCTAAATTAATAAATAGATAATTTTAGTTTGATAAATTAATAAGAAATTTTTATTTATTAAAGGGTTAAGGTTTTTTTTTAAATAAATACTATAAAATTATAACAAACAAGAATAAATATTACAATTGATACTTTTATGAGGTAACTCATACCACCCTATCCTTTGAAGAAATATATTTCAACCGAAAAACTATATATGGAGAACATATAAGGGTCAATGAAAAGAAAAAGAATAAAAAAAAAACATACAAGGGGCAGTATTACTAAGTGATTAAAGCCTAGCTAAAGGCCAGCTATTTTGATTTGAGTTGATTTCAACAAGATACTAGAATCCCCTGAGATCCAATCATATACTTATATTCCTTCGTTTTAAACGTCGATATTGTTTCCTTTTTGTATATAAATCATTATTTCATTTGCAGTGAAAAGGATTATCTTCTCACTTTCTGGTCCACGGCAATTGTAGTCCACATTCATTTCTACGCACGAGGAATGTCAATCCCATTAAACTAAAATAAAATTAATAATAATTCTCCAGTAGATATATACTACTCCAGTTCTACCAAGGAAGGGATCGTATCCGATAATATCAATCCCAACCGAAAACAAAATACTATTCATTCAATTCAATCCAATCCAATCGGCACACTCTACTCCCACCCGTAAGTTATACTGTAATTATATTCCAGATTCGTGAATCCACGTGTCTGTGTATGGATTGATGGTGAAATTGATTGCAAACGCTATACGCATGATTCTCTGTGTTTGTGTACTTTTAGATTTGAATTATAATTCAGTAATACTGTTCTAATATTTGATAAATTGTTTGAGTAATAGTATGTAATGTATGTGCAATTAATGCTCTTTTACAATTAGGAACATATCAAATTGGATTATTCTTGGTCTAAATTATTCTGTATTTACTTATTTAAGGCATGAAATCAATTACCCAAAAAAAAAAGGGAATGAAGCATGAAATCATTTTGAGTTGGTATGATGCACATTGAAATCCGCCACATTTTATCTACATTATATTGTGTAGATGAAAAAGAGAGAATAAATAATACACGTGTCTTGGATTACTTGGTCTTTGATTTTAGGCCATTTTTGGATTATGGATTTTATTATGGAAAAGATCAAACTGATAGAAATTTGTGCTTTACTGTTTGTTTGTGTTCGGTTTTCTTGTTCTTTTCCTGACTAAGGTTGAATTTCCAAATATAGCCTTATTATCGTGTTAACAAGCATGCAAGCTAATCATTTTTGTGTTACTTAGCTATTTATTTGGCATTTTGAAAGTAACAGATAGGGTATGTTGCAGAATGGAGCTGCTGTTGAGTGAAGATACTAATACCCTGAGCTATTGGTTGAACTGGAGAGTATTGTTGTGTGCGATATGGGTCTTGTCATCTATGTTTATTGGGTTATATCTAATATGGAAATATGATCTTTCTGATAATTCAGAAATTTATGGAAAGAGGACACAGCAGGAAAGCTTGTCAAACTTTAGATATGATGTAGCCTGGAAACCTTGTCTATCGGGAATTCATCCTATATATTTGATGTTATTTCGGATCATTGCGTTCTGCCTACTTTTCGTAGCTGTTAGTTTTGATGTTGCTGTTCATGGATTTGAATTATATTACTACTATACTCAGTAAGCCATTCTTGTTCTTTTTAGAATTTATAAATATATAAGGCTACAAAGCTTAGACATGGTCTCTTGTCAATGGATCATGTAGTTGGAATGAAATATGGAAAAATAAACATAGTTGTCAATATTTAAAGAACTTGTCCTCTAAATACACTTTGAAGTCTTTGCGATTGTCTAACGACATACTTTTGTTTCTGTGCTTCTTTACAGGTGGACTTTTACTTTAGTTACGATCTATTTTGGGGTATGGCTTATCATTTTCATCTTGCTCTTTTTAAGTATAGATGAAATGGGGGTTATTAGTATCTTGATTTCATGTACTTAACCTTCTTAAGGAATAACTCTAGTCATTAATAAAATCTTGTCTTGTCTCATGTTTTCATGTTTTTCTTGCAGTTTGGGTCATTGATTTCTATTCATGGATGTTATCATAATAGAGAAATTAAGAACAGCAGTAACTGCCACTTCTCGAAGGATATGGAGCAAGGGTTATACACGCCTTTAGCTCCTGGATTGAATGAAAATGGAGAGAAATCATTGCAAAGGTTGAATCACCCAGGGAAATTCCATCTTCTACTAACTTATGGCTTTTGGAGTTATCTTTTTCAAATTCTATTCCAGGTATTCTCTACAATATGTCAGTGTATCAGGGTTTGAGTCTTAAATTTTCCTCTGGTGTACTATATGCCTGCAATAACACAAATCTGTTCTCTGTCTGTGCTTTGAACTTGTTTTATTTGTCAAATCTCCCTGTTTCTTGCTTGTATGCTCTTTCATATATGTTATTTTGTGCATAAGCTCCTGATTTGATATTTTGCACAACTTCGATAAAAAAGCTTCAATCTTGAAGTTCCTTTAAGAAATTCTACTATAACGGAAGCTTCATCGAAAAATTTATTGTTCTTTGCTTTCTGGGTAAGGACTTCTATGTTTTTTAAAGTATGTGATTCTGGATAGTTTTATTCACTTCAATTCAACTTATTAGATGTCCATACAATTGCTGTATATCTTAATGCCTAAATTATTTATTGTAAATATATATTATAATGCCTAAATAGCGTGATACTTGATTACTAATTCTTCAGTAAGTTGATCCTTAGAATGTTTTTGCATGAGCAGATTACTGCCGGGGCGGTAACTCTCACCGATCTTGTTTACTGGTGCGTAATGTTCCCATTTCTCACCATCAAAGATTATGAGCTCAGTTTTGTAAGTGCTTAATGTACTAAATAATTTCTTGTGTTTCTGTTCTTTATCATCATTCTTACGTCATCATCGACCAGCACACAAATCTTATATAGTCAATCCTAGATTTCCTTCTAGTTAAAACATTCCTTGCTCCTGTTTTCTGAAAAATGAAGCCACCAAATGTAGTTAGTTGTGAATTTACAGATCAGCTCATCTAGTTTTTCTTTCGATTTAAATACTGAATTCATATAGCTCTGTTCCAGAAAATGTCTATCTAGGCCTCTCTTTAGTTATTACTGTTGCCTCTTCATTTTGAGATAAATATTTCTCCTTTTGGTTAGTTGACAGTTGTAGCACATTCACTTAACGCGGTCATGATCCTTGGGGATACAGCACTAAATAGTCTGGTGAGCTGCCTTAAGTTCTTTTTAATTGATTACACTTGTGTTTATTTGTTTCTTCATTTCCTAAAATAACCTTGTAATATTTTTCTCAGCAATTCCCATTGTTTCGGATTTCTTACTTCCTTTTGTTGACGGGAATTTATGTCCTCTTCCAATGGATTGTTCATGCCTCCGTGTCAATGTGGTAATTACCTCTTATATTAATTTACAGTTCTAAGGTATATGTTTGATGTCTCATTGGCTATACTTTTTTCCATTCTAGGTGGCCATATCCATTTCTCGATCTGTCAGCAGATTTTGCTCCATTGTGGTAAGTTTATTATCTATTCACCAACATATAGGAATAGTCACACAAGACTGCCCTCAACACTTATGCTCCCGTGTTTTACAAAATTACATTTTTGGTCCTATTTTTATAAATGCTTGCACTTTTTGGCCATAATGTTTTAAAATGTTTGCACTTTTGGTCCCATTGCCCCCCTTTTCCATCAAATTTGGTACAGGAAATGCAAAAGTGAGATAGTCTATAGGAATAAAAGTGCAAATTAGACTATTAGAGACTATTATTTGGGACTAAAAGTATGAAATTATAGAGAAACTGGGGCCGCAAAATAATTTAAAATTTTAAGATCAAACTACAAAGTACGAGACTAATTAAAAGTATTGAATGTCCAATCTCGTGGGACTGAAAATGTAATTTCAAAATTATAGTTTGAAACTTTTTTTTTTCTTATTCATTTTAGACAGCCTTGAGTTGTTCCATACTTTTTACTTACTACTACTATTTCTCAATATAACTTGTACCTATACTACTGCTAACTATGATGAAGATGCTTGAATATAACAAATTCAGGTCAAATTAAAAAGGAAAAGCCACGAAAAGAAATTCTAAAAGATAAATTGCATTATGGACTTCATTCTTTAATTATATCTCATCAATTTATCTCTATCTTCCAACAATTTATTTCAGGTATTTGGTGGTTGCGCTTCTACATGTGCCATGCTACGGTATCTTTGTATTGGCTGTGAAAGTAAAACATCTTTTGCTGTCCAGATGGTTCCCTCATTCATATAGGTTTTGCCAATAAGATTAAGATTGTTTCGTAATACTTTATGGAGATCAAAACAATTCGTGTTACTTGTAAACTATTCGTGGAGGGCAAATCGGGATTTTCATGGCGCTATAGAGAGAAGATTGAAATCTGGGCAGCTGCAAAAGATGGATGGGTTATTTGCATAGGTTCTATTTTTCAGCAGTATGTCTAATGGAATAGATCATACAAGCTGCCTTTTGTAGTTAAATTACATTATTGTATTATATATTCCCATTCAACCGAAAGAGAGGAAAGCCTCAAAATTAATTGATTTATCTATTTTGTACTAGCAAAAACTTTTATGCATAGGTGATTCTCTCTTCTAGAAAAGTTCTTCAATCACATACTAATTAGTATATTATACTATATTGAATATTTTGTGGTTGTCTTGTCGATGTGTTGGGTTCAGGTCGGATCAGTTCATATTCGACTTTATTATATTCGGTGGATTCGAATAGTCTTCGACTAGCGATTTTTATTGGATTATTTTGAATTCAATGGGGTTTGAACTATTTTTAGATTCAGTAGGATTTTCCCTTTTAAACTTTTTGACAATATATATTTTCACAGTTACTTGCTTCATTTGTTCATATTTTCTTTGATAGTTTTTTTTTTTGGATAGAGACACATTTAATCACTTGCTTCAAATTTAAATTATTTCAATATATCAATATCCGTACTAATAGTAGTATGGATATTGATATATTGAAATTATTTATGTTAGCTAATAGTATGTATGAAAATGAGATAGTAGGTGAAGTATATAATTATATTTTTTCAAATTGCTGGTAAAATATTGTATATATATTTTTTTTTTTTTTTTTTTGGCTTTAGTTTTTCATTTGGAAATCTGACGGATCTTATCAATGTTGGATAAGATTTAATGTACATCACCATTCACCAAGTTTGAAAATATATTTAAAATTTAATTAAATTACTTATTTGAATTTGTACGCTGCATTAATATTTTTAATTTGAATGTCTAATCAATACTCGATCGTTCCTAATTGCTACGGAAGGTGAATGGACCTACAGTAATGGCTGCCTGACTATTGACTTCTTCGAACAAGTGAAGCTGCGTGCGAAGAGATCAACATATAAATTAATTAATTGTTATAGTATATAAATAGTATATAAGTTAATTCGAACTTTAGATCTATGTCCAGAGCTATATATATATATATATATATATATATATATATATATATATATATTTTTAGCATCAACAACTACATGTTATTTGTTATTTAGAACATTAGATTCTTGCTTCTTCTCAGCATTTGTTGCTCAGATATTCTAAACCTTTTAATTTGAATCCGTGTGTTTTATGAACTGGATTTTGTATCAAGAAAAAAATTGTTTATACTTGTACAGTAACACGTTTGATGCTTTTCTTTTCTTAAGGATATAGTATAACAGTTCTAAAAAAAAGGATATAGTATAACAATTATATTAATTCTTGATACCAATATATGTTTGGTCTAGTGGAATAGATTAGTCACTTCAAAGTAGCGAGCTCATGTTCAAATTCCTTAATGTGTCTGATGCGTCTCGAATGAGATTAAACCATTGAAAAATCAAAAAATATATATTAATTTTTTATGTTTGTCTAAATTATCAAAACTTCTGTTAGGTATCGAAAATTACAAAAATATTCACTCCGATTGACAAAAATAATGAATGACGTTGGTTTTAGTCAAAAATACTCTTCTAGTTTTCTTGAGTGACAAGATTATATCATTACATCTAATTCATACATATTTTGAATTACTATCAAATTACAAGGAAAATCAACTATGACACACTAGTACATATTAAACTAGAAGAGAACCCTTAAGTTATAGAGACTCAACTTTGTAACTGGGCTACAGATCATTGCTAACACCTCTTTAGACAATCTCCAAGATGGCCCTTTCCCCTCTTCAGTCCTTTTTTTTTTGTCATCTTCAGTGATTCGGTCTTTCCATTTCAATTAATTTCAATTTTCACAATAATAATAATAATAAAATAATGAAAAAATTTATATTTCAATTCATTCCAATTCAGTGGTCGTATGTAATCGAATTTATTTCAATTAATTCCAATTCTCATATTTTAATGTATTTAAATCGTATTTAATATCAATAAATCGTATTTAATTTCAATGCATTAAAAATTCAATAAATATTATTTTAATTTCAGTGTATTTAAATTCAATAAATCGAATTATTTTCAATGTATTTGAATTCCATAACTCGTATTTAACTAAAAAAAATCACAAAATTTAAAATAAAAGACAAATTATATTTTCTTACAATGTTATTAAATTTCACAAATTAATGTTAAGTTTATTAAATAAAGTCACAATTATAAAAGTAATAAAGTTTAATTAATGTTAAGATTTTCTTTTTTTTTAAAGTAATAATTATTTTGTATTATACCTGCCATCAACCGAGGTGGCTGGACTCAATCCGACCACCCACCGCCCCATCCCTTCCCCCTTCCTCGGTGAAGACCACCGAATTCAAAGACCTCCCCACCAACCCCCCCCCCCCCCCCTTCCCCTTGTTGGTGGAGATGGCCTTAAATATTATCAAATTATCAAAAACCACGTAAGGCAAATAATCCCAAATTTGACTTAATTTATAGCCAACAACCTGATAATCAATAATATCGATTTTTATTTTTTGTGCATTCGATAAGGATTAACGGGATAACTTGTGTTTTGAAAAATAATAATAATAGCCGACGAGACTTTGTTTTATTGACAAAGCTGAGACACCAATACCTTAGAAGTCTTGAATTCAAATTCAATTAGAAATTTTGGTATTTGTCTAATTTAAGGCAAATCTTATTAGTTGTTTTATTTATTTATTGTAATTTATCACATATTTCAGTTTAACGATGTACTTGGTTGTTTTGCTAAAAGAAACAGTAGTGACATATTATTATATCAAATACTCAGTATATAACAAGCAATGCACTCATACTTTGAATTTGAAATTAATAATTTGTCTTTTTTATATTGAGCGACAAATTTATTCATATCAAAAGAACGAAAATTCTAACAACTCTATTTTCTTTTTTTAACCCCAACGGTTTAATCTCTTCGAAACGGGTTTGACATATTAACATAAGTTCGTTTTCCTACTTAAATTAGCTGTTCAAATTCTTTTTCCTAGGACATGCTTTAATTGATAATCCTCCAAGTAATTCTAATTATATGTTTGTTTCACCAGTTCATTGAAAATCACGGAAAAAGTTCTGAATTTAGAGAGTGAAACTCAAATCATTTGACAACATATTTTGGTTTATGTATCTTAAAGAATCCATAAATCAGGAGATTATAAAAAATTGCGAAGGGGGAAATCTTACCAAAAATAGTAAATAAGAAAAAGGAGCTGCAAGCGCACCGCCAACATTTACAGTGCTATGCACTTGATCCCTACCTCACTCCTAAAACCCTGTTTGATTCTTTTCCAACATACAGCCTTTAAACCCTAAACCCCCAACGACTCTCTCTCTTTCTCTCAAATGGCACGAATGGCGAGTAGGGTAAATCCTCTACTCTCTACCATACCATGGCGGCGAATGAAACTCCGAACAATCTGCGGCGGCCGCATTTCCCGCGCGCCATCGGCATCACCTGTGGCGGATACCGAAACCCCAAAATCCGGGACTAAAATTCTGGAGACGTTCTCCGAAGAATTCGAAATAGGTTCGCGAAAAATTACGTTGGAAACTGGTAAAATTGCGCGATTTGCGAACGCCGCCGTTGTGTTGTCTATGGAAGAGACGAAAGTGCTTTCGACTGTTGCCTCAGCTAAGAGTGATGGCACTCGTGATTTTTTGCCCCTCACTGTATGCCTTTTTTGTTTTTTGCTCAATAATGTATAGACCTTATGAAGAATTCTTCTGTACCTCTTTTTCATGGTGTTATTTGCTCAATTGAATGCAACTTTTATGTTAATTTTTTAATTAAGTCGTCAAGGATCATTGGAGTAATGTTTTGACGTTTCATCTGCCATATTTTGAGTGAAAAATTATAGCGTATTTATAGTCTGAGCAACACTTTTGAGGTTTAACTTCTGAATTTCTGTTATCTGTTGTTATGTGAGATTGCCAAATGAGGAAATGATGTATTTGGTTTAGATTTTATCAGCTTCTGATATGATCTCAGTCCCTGGTGATGTTGTTTTTAAAGGATGTAGAACATCCAGCTCAAGAAATAGAAAAGTTTAGTTTCCCCAGTTAGTCAAATGCATGTTAAGGGGGTCATTAAAGTTGATAAGCCTTTTCGTTAAGATAAATAATATTATGCGGAAGTGTATTCTATTGGGGTGAATTTGAATACTAATTTGACACAACCTGGTGGGTTGTTTTCCAACAAGTCATTAGCATTGATTCTTATAATGAATGATTTACCCTTTTTTTTAAGGTTGACTATCAGGAGAAACAGTTCGCCCAAGGTGTGATTCCAAACACATTTATGCGGAGGGAGGGTGCCCCAAAAGAACGTGAACTTTTATGTGGTCGTCTCATTGATCGGCCTATACGACCTCTTTTTCCAGCGGGATTTTACCATGATGTTCAGGTATGTTATACAATCTTAGCATTTATAAAAAGAAAGGTTCTGTTAACGTTGCTATCGCGCTGCTCTTGACTGCATCTCTATTTCCTAGATCATGGCAAGTGTTCTTTCCTCCGATGGAAAACAAGATCCAGATTTAATGGCAGCCAATGCTACATCTGCTGCTCTTATGTTATCAGATATCCCATGGGGTGGCCCCATTGGAGTCATACGAATAGGAAGAATTTGTGGTCAATTTATAGTTAATCCCAGCATGGATGAGGTATTGTCAATGCTTTCTTGAGTTATAGAACATTATTTTTTACTTTTGGAATTCAATTAACAGATTTTTGCATCATTATATATATATATATATATATATATATATATATATATATATATATATATATATATTTCTATTGACTGATTGAGTAACCAACTGTGCCCACTTGCCAAATCAAAAAATTGAAATATTGTAGGCTAATGCTAGGTTTGAGGTCCTTTATGCTATAAATTAGTTGATATCTGTTGAATCTGACTTTTGTTCATTTCTCATGGATATTGTGCAGCTTAATCTGAGTGATCTTAACTTGGTGTATGCATGCACCAAAGACAAAACTTTGATGATAGATGTGCAGGCACGTGAGATATCTGAAAAAGACTTGGAAGCTGCTTTGAGACTTGCTCATCCTGAAGTGAGTCTTTGCTTTCTGTGTGATTAATGTTTTAGTTATTTCAAAATGCTTATATTTGATTCTTTAGGCAGTTAAATATCTTGAACCTCAAATGAGGCTAGCAGCTAAAGCTGGTAAACTGAAAGGGGAATATAAGTTGTCCATGGTGTCTAAGGAATCATATGAAAAAATCAGAAGTTTGGCTGAAGCACCCATTGAAGCTGTGTTTACTGACCCTAAATATGGCAAGGTACATTCCCTTATAACATCCAAAATATAACTTGCTATGCTATTTTAATAATTTGATTTTCATGTTGCTACAGAATCTTGTTTTCACGCATCTCTTTTGCTTTCTGTATGCAGTTTGAGCGTGGAGAAGCATTAGATAACATTACAAAGGATGTGAAAAAAACACTTGAGGAAGAATGCGATGAAGAAGGGCTAAAATTTCTTTCAAAAACAGTAGATACTGTGCGAAAAAAGGTATTTGTATTCATCATTGACCAAGCCTAGCAAAGGAAGTATTCATCTACATGAAGTCCCATAAATATAACTAGAACTCCTGTCCTTCCATTGAAGCAGAAAGGATGGGGAGGAATCGAAGCATACCCATAAACGGGCACTTGCGCGAATCATTCAAGATATAAGATTCGAATTCTTCTATTTGGTGCTCAGATGGTATAATAGTATAACAAAAATGCTAGTTGAAGATAGGTTACTCTCCAAAGATGCGAAAATAGGTCAAAATGGAGTTTACTTGAGGCAGTTACTATATAGTGTTTTGCTCAATTTTTCTAATGTCCCGGACTCCCAGTCTTATCTTTCATTTACATATGTTTTCTTCATTTAGTTTTGAATTTTGTTAATAGGGCCAGTTAATATAAAGTGTTTTTGGTCAATTTATCTAGTGTCCCGGCCTCTTCTTTCATTTACATATGTTTTCTTCATTTAGGTTTGAGATCTTGTTAGTGTAATGACGTCTTAAGTTGCTGACTATTTCAGGTTGTCCGCAGAAGGATAATTAGTGAAGGACTTAGAGTTGATGGAAGACGTCTTGATGAAGTTAGGCCTCTGTATTGTGAAGCTGGTAATTTACCTGTGTTGCATGGTTCAGCAATCTTTAATCGTGGAGATACTCAGGTTAGAAGCTTCTCATTCCATATCTTAACATAAAAAGTCCATCACGTTTAACATCTGATTCCCTTCTGAGATGCTTACTGTTGTTGGGTTAAATAAATTGGTGACAGGTTCTTTGTACTGTAACCCTTGGAGCACCTGGAGAAGCTCAACGTCTAGATTCTTTGGTTGGTCCTCCATCCAAGCGATTCATGCTTCATTATAGTTTTCCACCATTCTGCATCAATGAAGTTGGTAAACGAGTTGGGCTTAACAGACGGGAGGTTGGCCATGGTAAGCTAATGGGACTTTTTGAGTTTTTATAATTTACTGAAACATTTTTCTGATGGCATGATGGTAATTTCCCTGTTGGTATTGCACATTTGAGGACTGAAAATTGGCATTTTTACAGTTCTTGATTAGTGGGTACATTCTCTTAAATCCTACTTTGATATGTGTCTTTCTGCAAACTATAATCATATAATTGTTAATGGACTGGTCATTTTGCAATCTATATTATACAGTCAATTCATAATAGTCCCTATTCAAGGTTTCTAGACATGCTCATAATTTCTAAACCAGAATATACTACCTTGGGTCTGTTTATCATCATATATCCTCTCCCTTCATTCTCTGCAAGTGACGTGGTCAAAATCGCCTTCTGTTGTACTTTTTGGTGTTTTTCTGGTAATTGTCTGTGTGGTCATTATTCCCTCATTTCTACTTCTCTGTGTAAAGCAGTTTTAGGATAATAAATATTTTCTCTGAACTTTTTTGTATTGTTAGATGCTTTGCCCACCAATTCCATATGCTAACTTTTACTCAACTGATTTATACTGTATCCTCGTTTCACAGGCACTCTTGCTGAGAAAGCTCTACTCGCTGTATTACCTCCTGAAGATAGTTGTCCATACACTGTTCGTATCAATGCAGAAGTAATGGCGTCTGATGGATCAACATCAATGGCATCCGTTTGTGCAGGTAGCCATCTCGGAACTGTACTCTCATTGACTCATTGCATGAGATCCACTATATTCTACATCTGAATTGTCGTGATGTATCTTGCATTACTGGGGGTTTGCTTATTTTTTATGCATATTAAAATTATATCAGGACATGACATTCATCTATATTTGCAGGCAGCATGGCTTTGATGGATGCCGGGATTCCATTGAGGGAACATGTAGCAGGTTTGTCAGTGGGCCTTGTCAGTGAAACTGATCCCTCAACTGGTGAAATCACAGACTATCGAATTTTAACCGATATCTTGGTAAATAATATATTATACTCTGTCATAATTACTTATGTTTTCTTCTCCTTCTGGTGTTAAGAATTGAAATTTGGAGGATGATTCATTTGATATTAAAACTTGTTGCTGGAAATCCAGCAAATATAATGATGCTGGAAACTTTTTGATTATTTACTTTTTAAGTTTAGTTTGCATCTCCTGGTAAGTCACATCATGTAATCCCTTGTGCTTCCTTATTTGCAACCAAGTATTTATGGTTTGTTATTTTAAATTCACAAGCCTTTAATCTAATCGTAATATATGTTTTCGATTGTTTCTATGGTATTCTAGGGTTTGGAAGATCATCTAGGGGACATGGACTTCAAAATTGCAGGAACCCGAAGTGGCATTACATCAATTCAATTGGATATCAAACCTGCGGGAATCCCATTAGATATTATATGTGAGAGTTTAGAGCCTGCACATAAAGGTCGGATTCAAATTCTTGATCACATGGAGCGAGAAATAAATATACCACGTACTCAGGATGGTCGAAACTCTCCAAGGATAAGTAAGTGTCAGTTATACATCTATTATTTTTATGAGAAAAATTCAGTTATTGTTAAGGTTTAGCGTCAACAATTCCCCCCCTGGTTTTCTTCATGCACTCAACTTCTGTTGCATAAGAATGAAAGATTGTCAATGTTGAATTTTATTTTGCCCATCTCACTCATGACAACTGGTGTAGTGACCTTGAAGTATGGCAATGATGCAATCCGGCGATTAATTGGTCCCCTTGGTGCTCTGAAGAGAAAAATTGAAGAAGAAACAGGTGGAAGGATTACAGTGGATGATGGTTCTCTTACCATAGTTGCTAAAAATCAATCAGTGATGGATAAAGTGTTGGAAAAGGTAATCATTTTCGTTTTTTTCCATATTTGGTTCCCATGTACTGATGTTGCCTTGGTGGCATTAAAGTTGAGGACAATCAGTTCTTTCATGGCCAAGTGGGTTCATAGATCCCATTTATATCTTGTTCTGAGTTTTAATATTGACTTGAAATTTTGTCATTTCTTCTGGTTTTATAAATGTTTTCATATGGTTGTAGCAAAATTTCCACATAAAACTTGTGTTCTGCTCAATAGTAGCAGGACAATATTCCATCATGTGATCTGTGTATGATATTTATTCTAGAACTTCAGTTATTTTATTTGCATAGTGGAATGTTGGATAAGTACCATATATTCCTGGGATACGTATACCTATAGGGATCCAAAGTTCCACGAAAAAGAAATTACTCAACATTTTGAAGACAAATAAACTTTTATACCTACATAACTCCTAATGTTTTCGCAGAAATACTCAGATAATTTTCCGGACCTTTTGTATGTTGTGCATGAAGATATGGGTAATATTTGAATTCCCTAGTGGGCCATATTCCACATATTTTCCTATGTTCTTAATTTACGAGCAATTTTTTACGCCGATTCGAAAGTAAAAGTTTATTACTTTGGACCTCATACTGATATTACTTGCCTTCTAACTTTTCAATTTTAGATTGATCTCATAGTGGGACGTGAGGTCGTAAAAGGAGGGGTGTTTAAAGGCATAGTAACTGCAATCAAAGAATATGGTGCCTTTGTGGAGTTCAATGGAGGCCAACAGGGTCTTCTGCATGTTTCTGAAATTTCACATGAACCGGTTAGTGCCTTTTAAACATACTATATTGGACTCTACTATCATCATTAATATTTTTCTTTTTATTTCTTAATAGGTTTCTCGAGTTTCTGATGTAATATCACTTGGCCAAGTACTTAATGTAATGTGCATCGGCTTAGATGTTCGTGGAAATGTTAATTTATCTCTCAAAGCCACTCTACCTAGACAAGGATCAAAATCAATAACAAAAACCATAGACGAACCCGTTATGCCAAAAGAACAAACACCTAAAATATGGGAGACTGTTAATAACATGCACAAGGAGCCAAAAAATCAAAGTGATAAGCCTTTGAGCGCTGGGGAAAGCTTATCATCAGTTGTGATTCGAAGTGCTGCTGAGTGTGACGAGATGGAAAAGTCTGCTGGTTTGAAAAAGAATTCTAAAGCCACTCTACCTAGACAAAGATCAAAATCAAAAACCATAGCCGAACCTGTTACGCCGAAAGAACAAACACCTAAAATATCGGAGACTGTTAATAACATGCACAAGGAGCCAAAAAATCAAAGTGATGAGGCTTTGAGCGCTGGGGAAAGCTTATCATCAATTGTAATTCGAAGTGCTGCTGAGTGTGACGAGGTGGAAAAGTCTGCTGGTTTGAAAAAGAATTCTGAAGGTAGTACATGATTTACAAGATGATTGGATTTTTGGTCCTATAGGACTGGATACTTAGCACTTTTAAGCCCGCCCGCGCTTTCAAAAATTGTACTTTTGGTCCCAACTTTTTAATTTTTTTGGCACATCCCCATCCCATCCATTTTGTGCACTTTGGTCCTATATGATAATCTGATTTGCACTTTTGGACACGACTCTCTGTTTTCCACTTCTGGTACCAAATTGGATGAAAGGAGGGGAAGGACGGAAGTGCAAAAAAAAAAAAAAAAAAGAAAAAACACTTCTGACTAAAAGTGCTATTTTATGATCGGGGTACTAAATTCATGTGCTGAGTGTCCAGCCATGTGGGACTAACAATGCATTTCCCCGCTTGATTTACTTTGCAAAATCTAGGCTTAAGATAAAAGTCGACTATTGACATTATTGCCGACTTTGTAATGGATGTATAAGTAATATCTTCGAATCTTATAAGCACTACTAGTTTCTTCTGAACAAATGTAAATTTCACAGCCGAGACACTTATAGATGCGAAGAAACTGAAGCTTGGAATGCAAGTCACCGCGAAGGTTCATCAAGTACGTGCACATGGGCTAGTCCTTGATTTGGGTGGTGGTGTTCGCGGAATGTATCGTTATGAGGTGAATCTTTTTATGTTTTTAAAAGCCTGTGATGTTATATTTGTTTTTTCGGTTAAAATAGATTATTTTACCCAATTTTGAGACTTCTCCAAGTGATTCCATTCTTCTAGAACTAATTTTCTGAAGTCTACTATGTCAAATGCCTTGTTATACCATGTTAGAATTCTAATGATTGTTCTTTCAATGTTTGAAGCTGAATAGCTATGGCCAAATTGACTTCATATTGTCCGTTTTGAGTCTAAAGTGGAAAAAATGGATTTTGTGTGCCCTATATAATTATGGCCTTGCGAATCAAAGATATGTGTGATTAAAAAAAATCTGATTTTGTTTCTGCCTTGCAGAATGATTCCAAGAGAGACTTTAAGGTTGGTGAGGAGGTGAGGGCAAAGTGCTCTAGTTTCTCAAGCAAGGGGATCCCCGTAATGTCTTTGGCGCAAGATTAAATGTCGGTTGACTGTCATATTCGAAGGACGATGGACTTATTAAATGTCGGTTGACTGTCAAATTCGAAGGACGTTGGACTTGAATGTTAACATAAGTTGTGCACATTTGCGCAGTATTTGGAAGTTCATAAAAATCAGCTAACATGAAGATTTGTGAAATTGACTGCATGGGAGATCGTGTCACCGGGTAGATATCGTGCTTTCTTTCAATTATTATTTATGGAATCGGCTAGATATCAAAGCATGCACTATTGGGATGAGTAATTTTTGAATAACAATTTTGAGTAGGTAGATCCATAGGTATTATTGGTGCAACACTAATGTAAATTTATGTTTCTTTGGTATGTGTTGTGGATACACGTGCTTCCTCTTCATTGAAGAATGAGATTTGTGCAACTTTGGCAAATGGATCCGCACTTTGTAATAAGTCATTGTTCTGAAAAGTTTGTAGACTTGGCTGGTGTATCAATAGTATCCAAATAGGTTTGGCACATTCCAACCCCTTGTCCATGGAGTGCTCATTTTGTTTGATGATTTTTAGTGCCTTACTATCTTAATGCAATGGGGATTGTAACATATTTCACGTTCATTAGAAAAATTTGATGATACCTCATTATCAAAATTTGAATTTCGGATTAAATGTTTGTTAGTTAGGTGAAGAGGCAGAAGCTAAAATGGGCTAGTAGGCCTGAAGTTCAACAACCACCTTGTGATCTGGGCAAAAAGAATTGATTTAAAACTATCAAACATTTACAATCAACTGTAGAAAACTACTAAGAAGTTGAAAGAAATCTTTTAATTTTGTGGAAATTGGAGCTATCACTGAAGAAGAATATTTATTTCTAATGAAAAAAAGAAACTTAACATAGAAGTAAAATGTGTCCCCTGTAGATTAAAAATCATAGAAAGGAAAACACGCTTTGAAATCCAAGGAATGGATCCTCTTTCCTGGGTAGTCCCACCATTCCAAGTGAACCACACTGTTTTTTCAATAAACTTGGAGACGGCAGATGCTTCACATTACTTTCTGCAAGGAGTTTAATATCATGCTTTCCCATAGATACACTGAATGGTGGCATTTGATTCATTCTCAGCCCCAAACAAGAATCTTCAGAGGGAAAGCCAATGTTGCTGTATGTATTAGAGATTCCACAATGCGAAATGTCCTTTATCTTTTGTTTATCCATTCTTGCATACGTACTTTCTGCATCAATGTCATTTGAACCTTCATGAATAGTGACATTATTTCGGTTGGAATCACCATCTACGTTGAGTAATTCAGTATTAGTACTCTTCGGATTGTCAAATGTTGGGAAGTTCTTTGATTTTTTACTTATATGCTCAAATATTGTTTCTTCAGTCAGAGTAAATGATTCAATTTCCTTATTTCCGGTTTCATATATGCCTTCTCCTCCGCGAATCTCTGAAGGGAGTTTGCTTTGAATGAGTATAAGTAAAGGTAATACACACACACACATATATATCACAAAAATAATGTCTCATCGATGGAGTCACCTGCGTCCTTTGCTAGATAAGAGCCATTCAAGCTGTCAGGGGCATCAAGTAGAACATCAATGCCAAAAATGGGTCTGTTCTGTTCTGTTTCTGCAACTATAGAAGATTGAATAACCGCCCTGCTTTGTGGAATCTTATTTCTCTCTAGTACTTCCAGAACCTCAATGTCATTTTCGAGTTCAAGATGCATCTCACGGGTGCGTTTCCTAATGAGTGTGAACGTCTCTAAAGACGGTGAACATGTATCGTTGTGCAAGGGCAAAACAGGTAAACTTTTAGCCTTTCGCCGTAGGTGGTCAAATACTGTCTTTTCAGATAAAATTTTGCAATCATCATCTTCAGTTTCAACAACGGGATCCCCTTCAAATTAGAAAAACAGTGTTACTTATTGGGATGGAGACAAGAGATTGATAATTGATAAAGAATTTTATGTTACCATCTTCAAAGTCTTCATCTATAAGATTGAAGCTTGGCCTGAACATAAACATTTTAAGATCAACCATAAATCATGTAACGTCATCGATAATTCAAATCGATGTACTTTCAAAGAACTATAGATAGTTTGATTTAGTACTTACATTGAAATTGAGTTCTCTATCAATTCATTGTAGTTAGAGGTTTCTTTTGAGGGAGCATGAGATGTACGATATTTGTCCTCTTTGATGATGCGATCATCCATAGATTTTTTAAAGGAGGAGCGCTCCTTGAATCTATATTTGTTAATAGCATCTAAGTCTACTTTTGAAGTAACTATGACCTTCTGGTGGATATCAATGCCAACTGTAGAAAATCAACAAGAGAGAAAAATAAATACATAGTCATCAACTAAAAAAAAAGTGAATATAGAATTAGAGTACGGAAATTACTGAATTCTTCAAATATAAGATCAGCTTTAATCGTCAGTGTGCCTATCTGAGGACTTGGGTATAATACTGTCGCACAATAAGGGCTGCAAAAAATCAAATCATCAGACGCAAAATTTTCACGTTGGTTATGAATTCAAAAGATTAGGCAATGTTCACTGATAAAACAAAAAGAATGGATTTGAGTTCTGTCATTTTCATACCTCGAGAACTCCTCCAATCTGCATGCCAGAAGAAGAATCAAGAAACAACAATCACAAAGTATACCCACAATGCTAAATTCTATGTATACAAGTTTGACAATTTTTATTTATACCTTAGTTTTTCATAATACAGTATGATGTTATCTTCTTCTATTCCAACCACCTGTAAGAAAGAATTCAATTGGTAACGTTATTAAAGAATTAGCAGAAATATTATTGTTTTGAAAACTGAAATTAATACAAATAGACATACCATATCAGCATAATGTCTTTTTTCTGATTGCACTTCTGATATTCTAGTTAAAGTTAATAGTAGCTTGGACTTCCCTAGCTTTTGGCCCTCGGTTTCCTCAACTAGCATCTCAACTTTTGGAGGTAATGATAACAATGAATCCTTAATATGGTTCCCAAATGGGTATTTCCGACCAGTTACTAACTCTATTTTCCTAGGATCAGCTTCAGAGAGGGACTCAAATGACTTTATTCCCATTGAGTGCAGTGCCTAGGAAGATACCGCAGGCACAGGTGCATAGAAAAGAACCTTCTTTATATTTTCTTAGTCGAGGAAGTTATATATATATGTATAAGTAAAGATAGATGTTAAAAAACAAACCTTTGCAGTGACCATTCCAATTCCAGGTAATTGCTTTAACAAGTATGGACTATCATCCCATAACTTCTGACGCAAACATTTTGCAAGTAGCATTGAATTTAAAGCTCCTTTGTAGCTTTTCTTGTGCAAAAAATACTCTTTTACACACTTTGCAATTCTAGATCCATTGGAGCATATAGAATTCATGTCCTATAGTACAAGAAAACTAGATAAAATATGGAGGCAAAAGAAAAAAACACACTTCTCTCAAAATATTGGCAGAGGGTGCAAACCTGGCTCATAGATAAGTCATGCACAAGAGGATCTCCAGTCAGGCAGTCATTCACCAGAACAAAAATTTTCTCTTCTCTGGTCTGAATGCGTTTTTTTCGTTTTCCTTTATCATCAAGGATGTGAAAACGAAGCCTTCCATCTTTGTCAGTGTTTATGTCATTCAGAAGTTTTTTTTCATTCCGGCGCAGCTGTATCCCTATATTTTTAGATCAAATGGAATACGTTATCAACAAATAATAGATTAAGAGAGATTGCCATTTGAAATACATACATGATATCTCTTCTGCCCGACATAAGATATGAAGTGATTCTTCTACGCTGCAGTTTGCTGGGGCTTGTATAATGTTTTTCATGGTGTCAAACTTCAGATAGTACTTTGTCATCAATTTTCCAGCCTCTGAAAAGGAAAGAAAGAAATCATATGTCTGTACTGTACACTAATTTTAATATTGTAGCAACAGATTTGTAACATACCGAGGGGCTTTAGAAGGAAACCATCTTCATCAGTCCAGACCAGCTGATATTCTGATAATTCGTTAACCTTCTGAACACAAATCTCTGGCAGAGCATTCAAAACCACGTTGGTGTGCGAATAAATCAGAAACAATATATGTTGATCATTGAAATTACCTTGCAAATGTCTTTCGATACAGTTAACAGGGAGCCCTTTTAAAATTGAATAGTTCTCCGGATTCTGATTGTTGCATGAAAATTTTCAGAAATGCGATTTAAAGAATATAATTTTGAACGTGTCCTCCCAATGGGCTAAAAGAACGTGCCTTCTTCATTCGCACATACAAGAATGAGCATTTCATCCACTCAATTGCCATCGTTATATCTGAGACAGTTGATTGAACTATCTCTGCAGTAAGATGCTCCGTGACACATGGCAGCAATCTGAAGAGAGGCAATCCCCAAAAGAAATTGAGTCAGATTATACTAATTGTGCTTCACTTTATATGAGAGAGAGAGAGAGAGAGAGAGGGAGAGAGAGAGAGATTTCAGAGCAGGACATACTGTGATTCCACCACTTCACATCCACTTAACAGATTCTCGTACAAATGGACCTGAAATGATGATACAAAAGGTTATCTGTGTGGATTTTTCTTTTCATTTTCCTCTTTTTTCTTATTTAGTAAGAGTGTGTTACAGTTTCTTTTCTGGTCATAATTATGACCATTCCCGAGTCATCAAATGGAGGGCGACCTGCTCGTCCACACATCTGCATAATTAAATATGGATATCATTTAAGTTAAAGAGGCACCCATTCAGGTGGAAAAATGATTAACTGCCCAGCGATGTACAATGGCTCCAAAATTTAGCATGCGAGGATTTACGCTGACCAATTCTTAAGTTTAGATATACTTGTGATTGTGTTTAGATAACAACAGTTATTCTTAGATGGTCTGGAAAACAGAACAGACCTGTGATATCATCGATCGCTCATATTCCATGTACATCCCTTTCTCCTTGTTACTAGCATAAAGTAAAAAATTAGGACGGTGCAGAATCTTAAAATATTTAACAATATAAATCACCTCCAGAAAATAAAAGATGAGGCAGATAGATAAAAAGTGACATTTGGACCAGATAGTTATGCATATTGAAAAGTTCTCATTATTTTGATCCTTGAGTACTACACTTTTTGTATTATTTTTTTTCATAAATCCATAACTTTTGATGATATTGAAATTTTTTTTGACCATGGTTAACAAATAACAAGAGTAACCAGAATATTAGGATATGATTCTTAGACATACAAATATTGTGTTGATTTGATGACAACAGTATGTGCTGGTAGGTTTATTCCATGAGCTAGAGTGTTTGTGGTGCACAATATTTGAAGATCACCATTCAGAAAAAGTCCTTCAATAAGACTGCGATCCTTCATAGAAAGTCCACCATTATGATATCCAACTGCATTAAAAACAACTATTTATATGTCATACTGGCACTCGTATACTAAGTTACTCTAAACAAAAATGGACAATTGTACAACTTATGCAGCCATCAAATTATTATTCCAACTTTACAACCTTCTTGTCAGCAACCCCATACCCCCACCCCCCACACACACATGTACACATTAACAGAAGCAAGTGGAAGGAGCTCTCACCACCATAAACTATGTAAGATTGCATTTGCTTGTCACTACATGATAAGGACGCTTCCCTTAACCTTTCCTGGTGTTCTCTGCTCTTTATGAAAGGACTTGAATGACCAAAAGTCATTGCTATCTGAGAGAGTCGCTGTGCGGCTTCCTGTGCTCCTTTTCTGGTTGAGCAGAAAACCAGGGCTGATTTTCCTCCAGAGTATTGCATAAGAAGATCTGCAACAAACGACTTCTGTTTAACATATTGTTATGCTATGTGAAATCCAACAGAAAAAAACTAGGTGAAAACAGCAAGTGTTGATTGAATAATTTCCAGCTCACCGAAAATGTAGTTCTGAAGACGCTGAATAATCAAAAGAAACAGTCTCATCAGCTTATTAAAAGATAATACAAAAGAGAATAACATATGGAGATTGGGTAAGTTAATCCATCTACTGAACATAAAAACTTGAGCAGAAGTAATGTCAAACATCCAGAATATCAGTACGGTGTTCAAACAATTATATGCACCTTCTCAAACAAAAAGTCATTCTTCGCTGGTGTATAGCCTGTAAACAATCAATTATAAAGTTAAATCAGTAATGTGGAGAGGAATATGATTGTTAGGGGATGCAGTTATTGTATTTACTGATACTAATAATTGTTGATCTGGTAACTGTACATAATGTTGTTGAATGTGTTCATTAAAAGAAGTTAACAATTTTGAATGTATAATACAGAGTGGAATATAATTAAGCTTTACTTATCATCTGTACTAACATCATTAAGCTATCCTTGATCTGGTAACTTTGTATCACTAAAATAAAATTGTCTTTTACTGAAGAACTCTACAAAGGAATATTGGACTAGACTTTACCGAAAACTTTAGTGGTCAACTTTACAGGTCTCATTTCTTCTCCAAACCTGCACCAATTGCATAAAATTTAACAAGTACCAGCTGTGAATACAACTGACAGTCTTATTGTATGACAAAATTCAATTATACCTTTTGATTCCCTCGGTTGGAACCATAAGCCACTCCGCTACAAAAGTCAAGATGTTGCAACTATTCAAATCAATATCGCATTATATACTGAGAGCTTAGAAGAGATGCAAACTGATGAAATTACCAAGGTCATAGATATTTGGTATTGTAGCAGAAACGGCCAGGAAACGAACATGGGACAACGAACTTGATTTCATTTCAGGGTTGCAAGCAAGCATTTTAATTCTGCTGACTATTGCTTCTAATGCTGCACCTCGAGGATCATTCAGCAAATGAACTTCATCAATAAGCACAAGTGCTATATCACTGAAAAAACTCAAGCCTCCATCTTTAATGCGATAACGAGTCACTGCATCAAATTTCTATGGGAGGGAATGTCAGCTTCAAACCAGCACAAGTTACAATGGAAATAATTAACACTGCCAACTAACCTCAGGTGTAGTAAGAATGATGTCAGCATCCTGTATACTCTTGATACTGTAGTTATCATTGTCACCTGTCAGCTCAAGGCAGTTCATTCCCAGCTGTCCAAGCTTCTGGGTCCAATCCCGGAGTTTCTCTTGGACCAAAGCCTTTGATGGCGCTATGTAGATCTTAACAGAAAATATATATATATATATATATATATATATATATATATATATATATATATATATATATTATGCCAATGAGCAACTTTAGACTGAGAACACAATAAAACTGCAATGGAATAAAAATAAGATGCCTTTCAAAGTATAAAATCATTGAGTTATGCAACAGCTAAGAGCGAGAACATATAATGGAACTAAGAAGTAAGAACCCTTTTCAAGATGTGATTACATGAATTCATGTTCATTCCATTATCCCACAGTTGCAAGATCACATAATTGAGGTCAAACATTATGGATGAATTCCTCTGCTACATAAATAAGAACTCATTTAAGAAAATTATCTTTGGTTAAGATATTAACAATCTGTGTAGATATGCAATAAGGACATGAATCATATGTTGGAATATTACTATAAAGGACCTACTGTTTTGAGGGTCCCCTTATGATGAATGAAGTTCCCATCAGAATTTATGAACTTGGAAATTAGCCTCATAATGCATAACTCAAAAAGTACGGTTTTTCCACTTCCCGTTGGAGCTGAAATGACCATGTTTATATCGGAATGGAAGCACGTAGGAAAGCATTCGCTCTGCAGAGAATTGAAATACCTGCACACACATTGAAAATGATACAACAACATTAATATCTTCAATAAGAGTCAAAGGATAAACCATACAAACACTTTCTACAGGTCATATTTCAGATAAGAGGAAAATTACAATCAAATACAGCTGCAGAAAATCATCCATTCCTTTTGATTGGAAACTCTTTCACATTTCAGCAATTTCCTTTGTCTATGCTTATACCAGCGTTAATAGATACCAATACAAAAATAATCATTTGCCACTAGTAAAAGTATCCTTGTGATCCTTACCAAATCGAGGCATTAAAAATTCACTTCCTCGTGTATCATGGTATAACAGTCTTCATGTCAGTGGAGAACTAAATTTCCATGTCAAATTGAAAAAACAAAATAAGTACCTGAAACTGAAAACTGAGCGGAAAGTAGCAGGTAAATCAGTCACTGCCTTCAATGAATAGGTATCCATTTAGCGAACTGAAATCAGACAAAGGAGCTACAATAAGATAAATAAAATTCATCTAGAAAACAAATAAAAACACACAGGGCCGGCCGGACATATTACGGGGCCCTAGACGATATTTAAAATTGGGGCCCTCTTTTACAAATTAGATGATACTTTATAGATTCAACTGTTATATATTTTTATGACATTTCATTCTTAAACTTTCTCTTAACAAAAGCAATATATATATACACACACACACATATATGTTAAAAATTTAAGTATCGAAAATATAGTTATTTAACATATGTAAGTTAACAAATATAATTTTTTACTTGTCAGAATCAGTAAATAGGTAGAATATGAAAGTTACATATTTCTGCTCACACTACTATCTTAGGTAGGGCTGTGCAAACTGTAAAACCGAACCTTACCAAATTTCGTTATACCGGCTGGTTAGGTATTTAGAAATCTCGTACCATTTGCCCAACCGAAAATTTTGGTTTGGTTCAGTAAATTACCGATTCAGTAATGTTCGATTTGATTCAGTACAAAAAAAAAAGAAAAATTATTGAATAAAAAATAATTTGTCTTGAATACATAGGTAAATAATAATATGCTTCCTCTGTAAATTACCGATTCAGTAATGTTCGATTAAATGCAATTAGAACCCGGTTAATTAAGAGAAAATCAGAAAAAGAATAAAATTGGGCATTTGGATTTTGGATTGTACCTCTGTAAATTGAAAATCTGGAGCGAGAGAGAGATGGTGGAGGCACTATGTGGTAGGTAGTGCGGCGGCGCGGTGGGATTTTGAATTGAAGAAGAAGAATATTTGGGTTTTGCTATAGGGCACGGGGGGCACCGGAGAAGAAGTGAGAAGAGTGAAGTGAAGGATTGGAAATTTGGAGCCAATTTCAAAAATGCCAAACCTGAAAATAGAAATTACCAAAAATAAAAATGTTAAAAAAAACGTGTCTTTACTTTGAACGAATTGGAATTTAAAAAAAAAAAATTGCAATTATGTGAGGTAAATCGATAGTTAATATCGAAAACTGAAATTTATATAATTGTTCGGTAATGAAGCTCACTCCGTATATTAAATTAAAATTTCAGTTTAATATATGGTTTACTGGATCGTGCATAATCATAATATTATAAGTTTTATGTCGTTGCATTCAATATAGTTGAATCATATCATTTTTTATATCTAATCTGACGCGGTAATTTTAAAATTTGTATAGTACATCAAACCAACAAGATATGTATGTAATTTGAGTATTCTTTATAATAAATAAATATTACATCAAATTCTAAATTTTATGAATTAATACAAAATAACAATATCATGACATACATACACACACAAACACACACATATATATTCCAAAATACTAAGACATAATAAAACAAAAATACTTGTATATCAATTAGCATATTCTCCCTCCGTTTTATTTATTTGCTTTGGAGGATTGAACACGGATTAAGAATCATAATAAATAATCACTTTTTTAAGTAAAAATCCCAAAACACCATTTTAATCAAATAATCATAGCATTAATAAGAAGGGTAAAATTGGTATAAATTTTTTAATTCTACATTGAAATTCTAAAACGATAAATAAAAAAACGGATGGAAATTATTATCATTTGACACTACACACTCTTTTAAAGTTACCACTATATTTACATATAAACTACACAGACGATTTAGTGAAATCAACCATAAGAATGACATGAGAATGCTTCATGTAATTTCTCATGAAAGTGTTTCTTTTGTGGAGCCTTCATGTGGAGCATATGTAGAAAATAGATTATCATTTCTTTTTCTTCAGAATAAAATCATAATTTTATTTTAGTTTTTCTCACAACTCAATTTTATGAAATAATACTTAAAGTTGAATAACTGTATATTTCATTTAATTATAACATACGTTATGAGGTATATTGTGGCTTGCATCCTTATGCATATAAGGAGGTATCTGCTACTAAAAATGACACGTAACTAATTAGAACTAACACAATTGCAAATTGTATTATTTGACAGAAATTTGTGAGAGATAGACGCAAGATATTCGTAAATAACTAAATCATAATGTACGATAAAACTATACAAAAGTATTGTATAGGAAAGATGGTTTTTCAAACTAATTTTTTTTATTCAAATTTCTGAATTAAGTAGCCTCAAAATCTCATAAATTTCCTTACATTGAACATGACTTTCATCCCGTGAATAAAACACATGCATCGAATTTCTCACTTCAATCCAACTACACCCTCCACTCTTCTTCCCCCCTTTCTCATTCATCAATTCTCTAGTACTCAATACATCAACCCATTGCCCACCAGAAGCATAAACATTAGACAAAAGAACATAGCCTCCAGGCTTCACCTCGCCATTTTCTGCAAGCTTTTCACCTGTCCACTTAGCCAAATTCTTATCCCCATACATTTTACAACCATTAAGTAAAGCAGCCCATGCACTAGCTTCAGGCTCGTACGGCATACTTTTAATGAACTTTTCTGCCTCGTTTAACCTTCCCGATCGAGCTAACGTGTCCACTACGCTCGTATAATGCCTCTGGTTTGGCTTTACACCATAAACTTTGTCCATCAAGTTAAAGTAACTCAACCCTTTATCGACTAAACCACAATGAGAACAAGCAAAGAGAACCGACAAAAAAATGAACTCGTTTGGTGACACGGATGACGTTCGTTCCATTTCTTCAAATAATGCTAGTGATTCTTCTGCATATCCGTTTTCTGCTAGCCCTTGAATCATAGCTGTCCAAGCTACCTCGTTTTTTGTAACCATTCGACTAAATATCTTTTTAGAATCTTCAATACTACCCGATTTAGCATACATATCTACAAGTGCAGTGCCCACAAAGATATCTTGTTGGAAATCGAGTTTTATAGCTTTCGCGTGTGCATATTTACCTTTCTCTAATGCAGGTAAGTTTGCGCAACTACTTAAAACACTTGAAAATGTGAATTTATTAGGTTGCTCTCCAGATAAAATCATCTTATGAAACACTTCAATTGCTTCCGCAAAATTCTCAGAGGCTAAGTGACCGGAAATCAAAGAGTTCCAAGAAATGGCATTTTTCTTAGGCGTAATTTTAAATAGCTCCTTAGCTTTAGTAAGTTGACCATTCAAGCTATAACCGGAAATCATTGAATTCCAACATACAATGTTCTTTTCTCGAAGAGAATCGAACACCAAGAATCCATCTTTTGTATTTCCACATTTGCAATAGAAATCGAGTAGTGAGCTGCCAATGAACTCGCATATATTTAAACCAATCTTCAAAACATGAGCATGAATATTTTTTCCGGCATGCAAAGCCTCGACTTGGGTCAATGCAATAATTATACTAGAATAACATGATATGTTCGGTTTAATGTTAAGCTGAATCATTTGTTGAAATAGACTTACGGCTTCTTTTGCATTGCCACTTTGACTGAATCTAGCTATCATTGCACTCCAAGAAACTTCATTTCTTTCGGGCATTTCATCAAAGATCCTACGAGCTTCTGTTAAATTACCCATTTCAACATACATGTCAAGGATCGCGGTCCAAGAAATTACATCCCTTTCCTTCATCCCATCAAAAGTCTTCCTTGCAGAATCGATTTCATATGACCTCAAAAAGAAAGTAATTAAAGAATTGGAAACCGATAAATTATTATCAAAACCAACCTTCACAATCAACCCGAAAACGCCCTTCCCTAATATAGAATCACCCAACTCTCCACAAGCCTTCATTACAGTAGTAAAAGTAACTTCATTAGGCAAAATGTTTGATCGAAGCATGTTTCTATAAAGCCCCATTGCTTGAGAACAGAGCCTATTTTGAACAAGTCCACTAATTGTTGCAGTCCATGAAAAAACATTTGAAAATGGGTTTTGGGGAAAATACACCATTGCCTCATCCACATTTCCAGATTTCAATAAACCAGAAATCAAAGAAGTCCAAGTAATTTCATTTGTTTCAGGCATTTCATCAAACAGTCGACATGCTTCACTTACATTTCCCCACTCGAGATTCGACTTAATCAAACAGTTATGAACAACTAAATTGAACCCAGTAAACTCCTTCAAAATCTGGTTAATTTCAAATAATTTTTTGGAGTCTAAGTACATAATGAGTAACTTAACGGCTATGTATTTCTCGGATGAAAGACCCATTTTGATTAAATGGCAATGGAGGGCATTTCCATGATTGACTGACTTCTGGATTGTGAAATTTTCTAGCAGTGAGATGCTTCTTGTAATGTATGCCTTGAGGCTATTTCTTGAGTTTATGGAAAATAGAGTGCCGCCGAACATATTTTTCAAGATGAAGAGAAGAGAGGTCGTTGATTTGATTTGAAAATAGCATATACACTCTCGGTTTTTCTTTTTCCTTTTTTCCTATCATTTTACTTTTTGTCACGGTAAAAATTAAAAATTGAATTTTTAAATATTTTACATAAATCTATTCTATCTATCTATATCTATATCTATATACATATATAACGACGAGTTAGCCTAAGGAAATTTCTTCCCTTTTTTGTGAAGACTAATATATCCCTATTTAAATTATATTGTGATATTTAAATTTACGGTAAAAATGTAAAATAAAAGAATTATAGAAGTATAATTAGACAAGAAGTCACTTATATAACAAACTTATAATTATCTTTTAAAGTTTTGCAACTCATTAAAATATTAATGATAAAAAAAACTATAACTCTACATTTCTTCAAAAATTTCTTTGAAGAGTTTTTAAGAAGTTATCACTATAAGTCAAAACATAGAATAGTTAAAATTGGTGAAAACGGGTAAGATTCTACTAAAAATATATTTATGATAAAAAAAATTGGTAAATCAAAGAAAAAATGGGTTATATAGAAGGAAAACGACTTAAATAAAAAAAATTGTGTCATTGATAAAACAATGGGGTAAGCAGGATAGGTAAAATCGACTAAAATTGGGTTAAACCGAAAATAATGAGTGAATTGATTAACAAATTTGATAAAACACAAATATGGGTGAATCGATCGAAGAACGGGTTAAAATAACAAAAAAATGATAAACTCAGTGTAAATACAGGCGCAATCGGTGTTTCTTTGGACAATTATTAAGAAATGATTAATTATTAAAAAACCTAAAAAGAAATAACATTTCTTCGATACGAATAAACTAAAGCAATCATATTTAGTTAACTGAAAAACTTATAATTGGCTTAGGCTAAAAAAAAAGTCAACATATATAAGTGGTTAAAATTTGTGATAACGACAAAACAATGGGAAAATGGGTTAGATCGAATAAAAATGAGTTAAAGAACAAAAAATGGTACGATCGATAAAATAATGAGGTAAATCGACAAAACACGAGTAAACTGGTAAAAAATGAATGACATCGACTAAACACAAGATAACAAAAAATGGGTCAAATCGATAAGAAGTTAAGAACAAGAACAAAAAATGAGTCAAACTGAAAAAGAAAATATGAAATAGTCGAGAAAATAGTGTACATCAGCAAAAGAATAGGTAAAATTGGGTTAAAACGGATAGAATGAGTGAATCGATTAAATAATGGGATAAATTACAAAAAATGGTGAAATCGATGAAAGTACGGATTAAAATAACAGACAAAACTGATTAAAATAACAGACAAAAATGTAATTGAAAATTGATGAATTTAGTAAAAGATATGTAGAACAGATAAAACTGGTTAAATCGATAAAAAGAAAATGGGTAAACATGTGAAAAATGGTTGAGATGGAAATATCAAGGTAAATGAAGAAAATAATAGATATTCTTCATTCCTTCAAATGGTTGTTTTAGAATAATAGTTCAGTAGACATGTAGTTTCAGATTAAAAATACTTAATAGTTATAGTTCATTTTTAATTTTCAAGTTTTGATTATAAGTATTTATGATAATTTTTGGTAACAACATAGCAATAATTGAAGTGAATTAGTAAAAAAATTACTATATAATATGTCATGAAGATAGTATATTGATATATGATTATATGATTCACCTAACATAGAAAATTATTTAATCACGTGCAACACACGTACACTTTCCTAGTATATGATAAAAATGGTAAAATCAATGAGAAAATTGGTTAGATAGAAAGAAAAGCGGGTTAAAACAAATAAAAATCGTGCCATTGATAAAACAACAAGGTTAAGTGGTTAACAAGCAAAAAAATAGGTAAAACCGACAAAAAAAAATGAATGAAATCGGCTAAACACGGAATAACAAAAAATCAGATCAAATTGATAAAAGAACAAAAACAAATAAATGAGTTAATTGGCAAAATATAAAAGTGAAATATGTGAGAAAATATGTTAAATAAGCAAAATAATTAGTAAAATCAGACTACCGGAGAAACTTAGTGAATTTATTAACAAATGTGAAATTCGACTGAAATTGGGTTACACTTGAGATAATTATGGATTGATTAAGAAATGAGATAAACCACAAAAAAAATAGATGAAATTAGTGAAAGAACGGGCTAAAATAATAAAAAGAAAATGATGAACTCAGTGTAAAATAGGTACAAGCGATATTTCTTTCAAAAATTCTTAAGAATTTATCACTTATTGAAGAATCTAAAAATAAGAGGTCACATTCGGGCTATATGAATTAAAAAAAAATCCTATTTAGTTAACTGAAAAACTTATAATTGGCTTAAGCCAAAATAAGTCAAAACATAGAATGGTTAAAATTGGTGAAAATGGATAATATTCTTCTAAAAATATATATATGATAAAAAAAATTGGTAAATCAGAGAAAAAATGAGTTAGATAGAAGAAAAAACACTTACATAAAAAAAAATGGTGCCATTGATAAAACAACGGGGTAAGCAGGATAGGTAAAATCGACTAAAATTGGGTTAAATCGAAAACAATGAGTGAATTGATTAACAAATTTGATAAAACACAAAAATGGGTGGAATCGGTAGAAGAACGGGTTAAAATAACAAAAAAAATTGTAAACTCAGTGTAAAAACAAGCACAATCGGTGTTTCTTTGGATAATTATTAAGTATTGATCACTTATTAAAAAACATAAAAAGAAATCACATTTCTTCTATATGAATAAACTAAAGTAATCATATTTAGTTAACTGAAAAACTTATAATTGGCTTAGGATAAAAAAAAAAAGTCAAAATATATAAGTGGTTAAAACTGGTGATAACGGCAAAATAATGGGAAAATGGGTTAGATCGAATGAAAATGAGTTAAAGCAACAAAACATGGTACGATCGATAAAATAATGAGGTAAATCAACAAAACACGGGTAAACTGGTAAAAAATGAACAACACCATCTAAACACAAGTTTAAAAAAAATGGGTCAAATAGATAAAGAACAAGAACAAAAAACGAGTTGAATTGAAAAAACAATGTGAAATAGTCGAGAAAATAGTGTACATCGGCAAAAGAATAGGTAAAATTAGGTTATAAAACTGGATAGAATGAGTGAATCGATTAAAGGATGGGATAAATCATAAAAAATGGTGAAATCAATGAAAGAACGGATTAAAATTACACAAAAACAAATGGTAAACTCAAAGTAAAACTGGACGAAATCGATGAAAGGACATGTTAAAATAACAAAAAATAGGGTAAACTTAGTGTAAAAGCAGGTTTACACTATAAAATCGGGGAGAGTTGGTAAAATGGGTTAGATTCGTTAAAAATTGATTAGATATGTAATTGAAAATGAATGAATTTAGTAAAAGATATGTACGTATAACAGACAAAACTGGTTAAATCGATAAAAAAAATGAGTTAAACCTATGAAAAATGGTTTAGATGGAAATATCAAGGTAAAGGAAGAAAATAATAGATATTGTTCATTCGTTCAAATGGTTGTTTTAGAATAATATTTCTGTAGACATGTAGTTTCAGATAAAAAATACATAATAGTTATAGTTCATTTTTTATTTTCAAGTTTTGATTATAAGTATTTATGATAAAAATAAATAAATTTTTGGTAACAACATAATAATAATTAAAGTGAATTAGTCAAAAAAATTATATGATATGTCATTAAGATTGTATATTGAAAAATGATTATATGATTCAACTAACAAAGAAAATTAGTTAATCACGTGCAACGCACGTACACTTTCCTAGTATCCTTAAAAGTAGTGGTGTCTAAATGTATTTTAAAACAAATAGTTTCATTAATAGATATAAATTGTTATTTTAGAATATCCGAAAAATGTGATAGTAATGAAAATATAGTAACAGAGATAGCATATATATTCCTTAGAAATTGTTGATTCATGATAAGATAATTGAATACAATATAAGATAATACTTTTGCAGCCTTACATAAATTGAACTATCCGACTTCTGATCTCGAGCTATACAAATCGCACTTCCGCCTAATTTATTCAATGCAAAACAATTTTTCTATCAAATCAAAAGGGCAAAATGTTTTTAAAAATTGAGAGCAAAAATGCAATCCCTTAAAACGCGAGACAAAATACTTTAGAAAATCAAAATGAAATATGCAATTCCATAAGAATTAAATATACGAAACTAAAAGCAAAATATTCCCAATAATCATGTTTATTCATGGAAGTTGATAGTCATCTTCGGTTGTCCACTTTGACAAACTCAATTTGTTTTGTAGTAACCCGCGTGATGGACTATGTAATATTTGCACATTTATATGTCACTAAAAGACTAAATCACCGATGCAACAATCCCAGAAAATAATTATATATCTATTTTTCATATTTTCTGGTGGAGGGTTTACTCAAAATTCACATGTACTACGTCTACGTGTAACAAATTCCACAGCCATATCTGGGTTGTATTCATCATACATGATTATCTTAATCTTTGCTTTTGGATACATCTGATATAAAGACAAGATTTATTTATTCAATTCTTTCCCTATACATTTGATGATTTGAATAAGGAATTAAAGCTTTTCAGGTTTTACTTTTACCTCTAGCTAGATTATACATTTGTCAAATATAAAAGATCATAAGCAAGAATAATTATCATTTATTTAGCTGTGCATTATTACAATATTATGTTTGTGTATATATAGTATGATTTTATAACCGATGTTAATTTTGTAAATATTGCTAGAATTTGCAGTTGTGGAGCAAATCTATAAATATTGGATTCAAACATTTAATCAATTCTTTAATTAATTGTTAATTGTTCCAAAATTAAAATTCTCATAATAACTTTTTTGAAAATCTATTCTACAAAAGTGAGGCTACCAACCCGGCCGATTGAAGTAAACATTAATTTGACACCACAAGCCCCAACACACTGGAATAAAATCAAGTAGCATAGAATCCTCATTAAGCATGCATTTCTTCTACCCAATCGATTCGATAAGTAAAAACTCAGCCATGCAGCCACCCTCCAAAACCATCCCCTTCTCTTTGCCAGTGGATTCAGATCACAAAGCCACAAAGTTCCGCCCATTCACCATATCTCCGCCACACATGCGCGCTTTCCATCTCGCCTGGATTTCCCTATTCTCCTGCTTCTTCTCCACCTTCGCCATCCCCCCTCTCCTCCCCGCCATCCGCCGTGACCTCCACCTCACCGCCGCCGACGTCGGCCGAGCAGGCGTCGCCTCCTTCGCCGGCTCAATCTTCTCCCGCCTAGCCATGGGCCCCATATGCGACCTCCTTGGCCCCTGCGCCGCCACCGCCGCCTTCTCCCTCCTCACCGCCCCCGCCGTCCTCTCCGCCTCCTTTATGTCGAACTCCACGTCTTTCATAGTAATTCGATTTTTAATCGGATTTTCTCTTGCGAATTTCGTTGCGTGTCAGTTTTGGATGAGCTCCATGTTCTCAAACAACGTCGTGGCGGTGGCCAACGGCGTAGCTGCTGGGTGGGCTAGTGTTGGCTCTGGATTCACGCAGTTGGTCATGCCTTTAATATATTCTTTCCTTATTAATACAGTAAATCTTTCGTCGTCTACCGCATGGCGCGTTGCTTTTTTCGTTCCGGCATTTTTTCAAACAGTTACTGCGCTCATGGTTTTAGCCTTCGGTCAGGATTTACCAGACGGAAAATACAAGAGAAGCTCCAATATTACAGGTAACGGCATATACGGGACAGACGAGTATAGTCGAACATCTCATTATTAATATAGAATGATCTGAATTTTATATTGGTTTGATTGTTATATGAGCTTATAGTTAAATTGACAATTTTAATTTATTTGAATATTAATTAGCTTGGTTGGATTGCCAGTTGCAGGTCAACTGTCGAAAGAAAACGCTTTCACTATTCTCTTAAACGGCCTAAAAAACTACAGAGGATGGATTTTGGGATTGACGTACGGATTCTGCTTTGGGGTCGAGTTAACAACTGATAATATAATTGCGCAGTACTTTTACGAGAGATTTAACTTGGATATCAAGACGGCGGGTGCGATAGCCGCCAGTTTCGGGTTAGCGAATATAGTATCGCGGCCAGCGGGAGGGTTGGTTTCGGACGAGATGGGGCGGCGGTTTGGGATGAGAGGGCGGTTGTGGAGTTTGTGGGTGGTGCAGACAGCGGCGGGGTTGCTGTGTTTTTTGCTTGGACGTAGTAATTCGTTGTGGGGTTCAGTTTTGGTTGTGTGTTGTTTCTCATTCTTTGTGCAAGCTGCTTCTGGCCTCACATTTGGCGTTGTGCCTTTTGTTTCTAAGAGGTATGTACAATATTTTGCATTTTCGTTTGGAAAATTCTTGCTACTAGGACTTTTGTTTTGTTCACTATAGTTAATTATTTTCGAGTAGTGTTGGACAGGTTAAGTTTAGAAATTTTTGTCAATGGGAATTTGAATTTGAATTTGAATTCACTATTTTGTAGTGACGAGTTCATTCTATTAGATCAATCATTTGTTGGTTCTTGCTACTATGACTATACCATGATTAATGGACCCAAGAATATTGATTTTAATTTAGTTGTATTTTCTCCCAAAATAATATTAAAATTAATTTGCAAATTTTAATATGTTGGATAATCAAAATTAAAATAACTTCTGTATGTTAACTTCCCTATTTTTTTGACGTCTAGAAAAATAATATGGAAGAACATCTTGTTTTCACAAACATTGAATTCTCAAATTTTTTTATCCTATATGTTAATAATTTTTTGTAGCATCTAGACACAAAAAATAACGAAAATTTCAATATCACAAGATTGGATTCTCAACGTTTTTTATCTTATATTTTATACAATTGCACTTTCGTTACATTTAACAAAATATTTTGCACTTTTTGCCTCATCGATCACCTCATTTTCCTATAATTTGGGATCAAAAGTGCAAAACTAGGAGTCTAGGACAATCCTATCATACCAAAAGTGTTAAACGAAACTATTTTGAAGGACCATAAGTGAATGAGACTATTTTTTGGGTTCCAAATTATTTAAAAAAAATTGGAGTCAAAAGTGTATTTTATTTTTTATGGTGTCGGCCAGTTATTTGAGATTTCAGGCAAATTAATGTGCCTGATCTCTAAACTCTATAGGATAAAAAAGTGTTACAAGATTGATTTTGACTTCTCTTCTCTTTCAATTTAATTTAATTCTCCTAAAAAAATAAAAATAAAATGGAGTTAAAATGGTTTGCAGATCTCTTGGAGTAATCTCAGGCATGACAGGAAGTGGGGGTACAATAGGTGCAGTAATAACACAGCTTTTGCTATTTTCAGGCTCAAATGGAAATTATATGTCAACGCAAACAAGCATCTCCTTAATGGGCATTCTAATGGTGTTTTGCACACTCCCACTCACCCTCCTCTATTTCCCTCACTCTGGTGGAATGTTCTCTCGCCCTAATTATCCTCCTACACATCAACATCAACAAGATTATCATCACTTGCTTCAATGTCAATCACAATCAGATTACTAACACTAAAATTAAATTAAATTATATATGCTCCTACAAATATACATACATATATATATATATATATATATATATATATATATAGAGGAAACTTAATTGCTCTTAAATTTCGTCTTATTATTTTTAATTAATGCCTAGTCTTGTGAGTATTTTCGATTTGAACAAAACCCAATTGATATATCACTTTTAAGTAAAGTAGTATACTAGTAAATCGTATTTATTTGCCCTGTAGTTAATCGTGTAAATAATTAGATGCGACTTGTAGTGGTACAAACTTGCAAAACTGGACTTCTAGGCAACTGAGAGCGACACTGCATAAATATCTTACTATCTCCCAATATCAAGGAAAAAGTATCCAAGTTTGGATTTTTTTATTTTTTATTTTTTATTTTCATTTTGTTGAATTAAAAGAATAGTTGTTGTCATTCCTCACTACTCCAAGAATCTAGTAAAATATCATAACTACTGTGAAGATAGAAAAATGGCAGCCTCTTTTTCAATTAGTCATCAATTCTCAAGGCCAAACTCTTTGCAAATTGATGGACAGTTCAATTTCTATAAACCCAACTGGAAGTAAGTACCGTACCATCCATATTACTTATTACCAAATTAATTTATTAATTTTTCTATTGTTCCCTAATTTCTTTATTACAATTAAGCAGGAGGAAGCGTTCAGGTGTGGTTAGATGTAGTAAAAAAAAACTAGAACAGAACATGAATTATTACGAATTGCTTGGAGTTTCTCTGGATTCAAGCCCTGAGGAAATTAAAAGTTCTTACAGAAAACTGCAAAAGAAATATCATCCGGACATAGCAGGAGAAAAGGTATTCATTTTTCATTACACTTCATGTCCTTTTTCAGATTTTTTTTTTTTTTTTTTTTTTTTGTGCTGAGGTTGGGTAAGTTGCATAAAATTCCCTTGTATTTGGCAAAATTAGCATGAAGCTCCATTCTGTTATTTTTTTTAGTCTCCAACGGATGTAGCGACAACATAGAAATAAAACAAGAGCGAGTTGAGTTTCGTACATATTTTGCTTATAAAAACTAGGTTTTTGTATTATACCAGCTAAAGTTTTTGTGAAGTAAAATAACATAAATTTTATGAATTAATTTCAGGGTCATGAGAGTGCTCTATTGTTGAACAAAGCCTATAGCGTTTTAGTTAAAGATGATTTGAGGAAAGAGTATGATGCATCAATTGGCCGAATTACGGTTGGGGCTGCAGGCACAGTACCCACAGGTGCCTTTGGCAGCGTATGGAAAGGCCCCATGAGAGATCAAGCTTTATTTGTTGATGAAAATGTTTGTATAGGTAAATTTTTATTTATTTAGTAACTATCATGTTACATTAATTCTTTACGGTGTTTTGATTTATTTGTTCAATTTTCAGGGTGTAGAGAATGTGTGCACCATGCTTGTAACACTTTTGTGATGGATGAATCTCTTGGAACCGCACACGTCAAAGTTCAGTTCGGTGACGATGATGTAAGAATCCAGGTATATAAAACATTAGCAGACATTCTTATTTTGGTTGTTTTTGGACCAATAAAATTGGTGTAAGTTTAACAAAGGAAATTTGTTGTACATATCATCAACAGACATCGGTTGATTCGTGTCCCGTAAATTGCATCCACTGGGTAGATACAGAAGAGTTGAGAGTTCTTGAGTACCTAATTCAGCCTCAACCTAAGCCAGGCTATGGCATATATGGGCAAGGCTGGGAAAGGCCACCAAACGTGTTCATGGCCGCTAAATACTTCAACAAGCAATCCATGGAGCAAGATAAACAGCAAAAATACGGTATATTAGCCTAGGTATATATAACTTAATTACACATGTTCTAAAGTTACTCACTTGGATTGCAGCACAAAGAGCGAAAGAGGAAGAAACTCCGGCTCAGGCACGAGCCCGGGAGAGTGCATATATGGAATTGAAGAATGGAAACTTTGCAAGATTTTGGAGCTGGATGAAGAAAAGCATTGGCCATTGAGAAAATGGTGCAGGTGACATGATTAAAGTAAATATGAATGTAAATATGCAAAAACCTCGATTTGATTTATTAATTTTATTTAGAAAAACCATAAGGATTTTTTTTTTTTTTTGGTTAATTACAATTAAACAAAGGTGAGTACTTGTTTTTCACTATTATTACTCAAGGGTCCTTTGCTTGATTTGTTAATCAGAATAATGGGTTTTAAGCTCGATAGATCAAAGGCATTATACAATAATATTCAGATAGGTGCAATGATAATATAACACTATTAACACAGTAGTTAAACAGATCTCAAAAAAAATATAACACATTAGTTAAACTAATAAAATTATCATAACGGTCATTCCCAAAAAAAAAAAAAAAAAAAAAAAACATAAAGGTCCATTTTACATCCCGAATCCACTGTTAAGTGGGCTGAATAAAATAAAATTGGGCCTCTGGGATAAACGCCATCATTAGTTACTAATTTACTATGAATGGGCTGCGACCTAGTTTATTTAAATAATGTTATGGAGCCCAATACCTGCGGAGTTCTGGTCCTGTTCCTCAAGAAAATATGCTGTTGAGCATTCTTTTTTTTATATATATAATTTAATGTGGGTTTTTTGCACTTTGCACCCCCAAAATATGGGAAATAGGCACTTTGCACCCCCAAAACTTAGATTTAGCACTTTGCACCCTCGTTTATTTTCAAGCAAAACTTCAAGGGCAAAATAGGTAATTCAATAGTATTGTCACTTTGCACCCTCAAAACTTGAGAATTTCGCACTTTGTACCCCCAAAATAAAATTAGCACTTAACACCCTCTAATTAAGAATAAATCAGCAACTTCCACCACCGAAACACAATAAATGGGCACTTTGCATCCCAAAATACAAAATTAACACTTAACACCCTCAAATTTAAAAAAACCAAAACCCTCGTTTTTTTCGTCAAAGTTGACTATCGGAGTAAAAAAAATCTAAGGCAAAATAGGTAATTCATTTTTTTTACTTAAATTTTGCAAAATACAATTATAAATACTCGAATACTCATTTCTCTATCCATCTTTCTTTTCAACAATATAACCATAAATAACTAAATAAAATACAAGTAATTAAACTTCTCGAAGACCCATTGTCTACTTCAACATATCAAAGACCCATAAATAATTACCTATTTTGCCTTATTAAAAATTCACCTTAATGGTCAACTTTGTCGGAAAAAATGAGGGGTTTGAGTTTTTTTATTTTTTTTAAATTTGAGGGTGTTAAGTGTTAATTTTGTATTTTAGGGTGCAAAGTGTCCATTTATTGTATTTCGGGGGTGCAAGTTGTTAATTATTCTTAATTATGGAGTGTTAATTGCTAATTTTATTTGGAGAGGGGGGAGTGACAAAGATTTACAATAGAATTATTGCCCTTGAGTTTTTGCTTGAAAATAAAAGAGGGTGCAAATCGCTGTATTTTCATATTTTGAGGGTGCAAAGTGCCTATTTTCCATGTTTCGGGGGTGCAAAGTGCAAAAAACCCATTTAATGTGGTACATTTGAAAAATACTGTGAATACTAATATTAGGGGTGGCAAACGGGCGGGCCGGGTCGGGTTCATGTCTGGTCCGGATGGATCGGGTCGGGTTCGGGTCTGGGCAAACATGTTCTAAAGAGCTCGGGTTCTAAATGGGCTGGGCCGTAAATGGGTCGGTTCGGGCCGACCCTTTTTTTCCAACCAAATGTTATTTAATTTTATTTGTATTCTTCAATTAATACTACATGAATTACTACTGTACGAAGTTTTATAAAAAATGTGAAAGAACTATTGAAGCCCCACTTAACTAATTATTTAATTATATTTTTATTCTTCGATTAATATTACATTAATTACTGTACGATTTTTTTATTTTTTTTCAAAAATGTGAAAGAACTATTGAAGCCCTCAAAGCGAAATTTTAGTGGTGTATCATGTATATTAATTATATACTATTATATAATTTTATAAAAAAAATATAATATATATATATATATTATATTTTTTTATAAAAATATATTATATTTTTTTATAAAAGAAAAGTCAGACGAAAGTTACGTAAATGTGATAGTGGGTCTGAACTTTGGATCAAAATACTTTTAGGATAAAACTTAAATTTTAAATTTCAATGTTTTGGGCTGGACAAACAAAACAGAAATAGATTTAATGTCCATTAATGGGTTGGGTCTTAGTGAGAGAGAGAGAATCTGAAAATATGAGGGAAGTGTTCTTTTATTTTGTAAGACCCGTTAAGGACCCATTAATAAACCCATTAAAAACCCTTTAATTTTTAAGTTAGACCCAATCAGACCCAACCCAATAAATAATGTCCATTAATGGGTTGGGTCATAATAGGTCTGGGCGGATCATGGGCCACCCATTGGGTCCAGACCCAATTTGCCACCCCTAACTAATATACTAGGCATGGCAAGATGGGTCTGGACCCGCGGGCCGGCCTGTGACCCGTCCAGGCCCGTCCAGACCCAATCAATTAATTTTTATGTTTATTGGGTTGGCTTGGTTTTTGGTCAGCTTTATTATATACTATGATGCTAATTGCTACACATGCATATTTCGTCATTTAACTTTATGAAAACCTCTCGAACGGGAACTAGTTTAATTCTTTAAAAAAGGATTTCTTTTTCCATAATTTGTTCACGTTAGTTCTCTAAATTCAGTGGAGAAAAAAAATAAGAACAAGGAATATATATGCTATTAATAAAAATAATAACTAATACTATGGTCTAGTTTAGATTAAGCTTCACTAGCTAGTGAAGTTGAGTTCCTCCACGAGGGGGCATGCACATGGTTTATAATCTACATAAAGTCAACTAATTCAAATTAATGAAAGTCAACCAAAGTTTTGGATCATTGAACGTTACTCAAATTAATTAGGTTGCTTATCAGTGCAAAAAATGCACCTTAATAATAATCAAATAAAATGTCAATGCAAATAAAGTGAAACAATAAGGTGAAGGTATTAGCTTAAAACAAATAATTTGGAACATTACCAAACCCATGTGTTTGATGCACCCTCTCTCGCCTTCTTTTGTCAAGCAACGAATAGTAGCTACCAACACTTAGGTGCATGATTTTTATTTATTTATTTAAGATTGTAAAGATATTCTAGGTGTTTCTTTTACCTAAAAAAGAAGTGGGATATAATAGAAAACGAGAGTTGTTACCCTGCCTATGCTATATTAGATTAATTCTTCGCAAATGAATAATTATATTTTAGAGTGATGGTCATGATATATTATTTATCAACAACCTAAACTAATCAAGTTTGATAGATAACAATCATTTTTAAGCTCGATGCCATACACATAATTACCAATTTCAATCCATATTTATCATTTCACAATCTTTTTAAATTCGAGCTAATTATAATAAAATATCAAACTTCTCGACTCGTGTTACTTTTATTTAATAATTAAATTAAATTTAAAATAATTTTCAAGATATTATAAAATAAATTTTATTTAAAAGATTTTGTTATTGGAATCAACTAATTTAATTTGTCCTCATATCACCAGAAGCCCTTGAGTTAGTTATCCAGTTCCTATCATAGTTAGGAAGGTCTTTCATTTGCAATAATTAAGCTTCCTTCGACCCCACATTAACGTAAGCAACAATCTTTTATGTCTTTATTTTATAACATTTGTTCCATTTGGGAAAAGAGAAAAAGAAAAATCTAAATGCCAAAAAGTATATAATTTTGTTAATTGCTTCCCTTTTAAGGCCTTTCGAGTATTTAGTCTACAACTTTTAATTCCTTCTTATTAACGATGACAAAATTATATATATTGTTTGGTCGATTCATTGCTATATCCATGCAGAAGGAGAAAGTTACTAAAACTCATCGCATTATCCATTTCTATGAGTAGTAATATTTAGAAGGACACTTCACATTTTGTCCCCAATATTCTTCAATTTCCACACTTAAATCCTTTGAAAATATAAAATATGTACCCGGTACCCACTTTAAACACACTCTCAATATTTTAGTAGGTCTCAAGGAAAAAATTATTCTATGTCATCTAGCACACATACTGCAATAAGAATAGAGGATATCATAAATGCATTCACATACCAACGCGTGATTGATCTGAGATTAGTCACTATAATGTAGTAGACCCAATTTCGAATCCACACTTAATGTTTATGATGCGTCTCAAAAGGAATTGAGTAAGGTCGAATACATGAATATCTTACATTCTCATTGACCAAATCATGTAAAATATGAATTCTTCTTTTAAAATAATTTATTGACTTTAGAGAGAAAGTTAGAAAGTGTTAATTTGAGGGATTGGGGCAATTTTTATATTTATACAAATGCAAATAAAATATTAAATATGCGGAACACCATATTACCATATATTAACCAATAAAATATTAAATATGTGGAACACCATATTACCATATACTAACATATATTGGAAAAGAACACAAAGGGATATTTTCAATTTAAGAAGAAAAAGAAGAAAGTATATAAATCATAAGAAATAGGTTTGATCCGAGTCGTACGACTGAGAAAAGGTACTGAGGTCTCCAGCAAAACACGCAAAGAGCACATTGACAGTGAGAAGAGAAGATGTCTTGTCCTCCCCTGTTTTTATTCCATGATTTATTCACGAGAATCTAGAACAAAAAACACGAGCTACCTTCCCCACCTATTTTCTCTCCGTTTTTGACTCGTGAGTTAAGCTACTGCTTCTTCTCACCGAATCTCATTCACGGTCCTTTCTTTTGATTTCTGGTTTTAGCACCAAAACTCTGAACTAAAACTAATAAGTAAAGATGAGAATTCAGAATGTAGAGAGCTTGATTTCGATTTACACAGTAAATGATGTAATTTTTTTTAATATTTAAAATTAAACCCTAAATCTGGAGACTCGTTGAGAAAAGGATGAAACGGAGGTCACATTCCGGAAAATTTCAATTTCATCACCGTTGGAAGAGGAAGCTTTTCGCGATGCTTATGCTCGTGTTTTGTTTCGCGAGTTTTTTGTTGATGGAATCGCAGTACCGCAGAATCAAAATGTTGACGTTTATATCTCCAGCTTCACAGAACCCGAAGATTGCTTTCCTCTTCATTGCTCGGAATCGGATTCCGCTTGACGTGGTTTGGGATGTGTTTTTTAGGGTAATTAATTCGTTTGTTTCTCTTTTACTATTTTTAGCTTCATTAGTTGTTTTTGGAACGGCTTACAACTCATTAACTGCATTTATCGTTTTCTTGTCTCTGTGTTTTTACCGCTATTATGTGTTTTCTTTTTGACTGCATTGTTGCTTTAGTAAACGTGATCTAAATGTGCACTGATTGCTTTTAACCATTTTGTTGCATAATCATTTATGACTTTTGAACTAATGAGCGTTGTTGATAGATCTTGCCCAGTGTCCCAGTCCTTCCCCTGCCGACTTTCGACCAGCTTGAGTATAATGGAAGTAATTCGTCTGCCAACGAATGACGTAGCCCGCTCCAAATAAAGTCCCCGACTTCTCTACCCGGTGCTAAATACAACAGTTGTAACCCAGTTGATTCCTTCGAAATTTCATAATACAGGCTTTCCGATGATCCCCAATGACCCATCCCGCTTGAATTGCCAAGAATCCAATATTGATGCCCTCAGATATGTCAATTGGGAAAATACAACCATAGTGACTAGCATGTATCTGTTGTATCCAGAAACTAACAGATTGCAATAGTTTATAAGCCTTGTCCTGTAATTTTTTTTTCCACTTTTGGCGCATTGTTAAGCAATATTAGATTTAGGTACATGTTTGATTTTCAATTGATGATTGATTTATGCAAGCTTTAGTTATTTTTTTTCTTCCATTAATATATACGCCATGTTCCTGATGTTTTGCAGGGTGACACAGAGAATAGGTTTTCAATCTATGTTCATTCAAGGCCTGGGTTCTTGTTGAACACGGCAACAACAAGATCAGCATTCTTCTTAGATCGTCAAATTAATGATAGCATACAGGTTTGATTTCATTTGAAGCTGGGATCCTGTTAAAATTACAATAAGATTAAGTAATGGGTTAATTAATCGAAACTTCGTTGTATGATGATATGTTATTGATTCTATGAATATGAGATGCTTTATAATCCTTATGATACTTAATTAGTTTCACTACTATCAATATGTTAGATATCATTATATCGGAATCTTAAATTCACTTCTTTCTTTGCTTCATAGCTATTGATACTTTATTGGCAGGTAGAGTGGGGAGAAGCAAGCATGATTCTGGCAGAACGTAATTTGCTTGAAAATGCCCTGATGGATCCTTCGAATAAGCGGTTTATTTTCCTCTCAGACAGGTGAAAAGTTGATCTCGGTGGTGAAAGTTTTAGTATTATTTTTAGTCATTTTTTTGGTAATCCTGCATTTCTAGAATTTCGTTATAGATTGTGTCTTGATAGTAAAAAAAGGGAACAAGGATTTCATATATTAGTACCTGCACTCTCCAGAGTCATCAACAATTTCTGTGATTAATATTTTGGTTTTCCATGTTACAGCTGCATACCTTTATACAATTTCAGCTACACATATGATTATATAATGTCTACCTCAACAAGCTTTGTTGACAGGTTAGTGAGATGTAATTCATTGTGTCCTCTGCATAATGCTTCCCCTGAAGTATCTTTGCTAAAATTTCCATGCTTTGACCCCTTGTCCTTTTTCATTGTTTTTTGGGCATGTGTCTGCCTTTCTGTTTATCATATCTTCATATTCTTTCCAAAAATTCCATAGGAAAGTAAACAACTTATGCTAAGTTTGTACTGTGCTCAATCAGCTTATGAGAATTCGCTATTTGTTTAACCATGAAAACAGCTTTGCTGACACAAAAGATAGTCGTTATAATCCGAAAATGCATCCGGTAATTCCTGTTGAAAACTGGAGAAAAGGATCTCAGGTAACATCTATTTCGTTTCCAGTTTTGCTTTCAAGAGTTGAAACTAGTTTGACAAATACCCTCACTACTGAAAGAGGAAGAGGATTATGAAAACTAAGGAAGAAAATTCATTTGGTGTCTAATTTCTGCTTGTTATCTTTCTTCCATTCTTGCAGTGGGTTGTTTTGACCAGAAAACATGCTGAAATTGTGATTAGAGACGAGAGTGTGTTCCCTATGTTTCAGTCGCATTGCAAGGCAAGTTCCTTTTATCATTTGGTTGTGCATCGCGTTATCAACAAGGGTTGGATGTATTGTATTGAGATGATGTTTGGCTATCCACATTTTATAGCTACGTAAAAGTTTGAAATTTTCTCCTTTTTTTGGTTAAAAGGCCATCATAATTTAAGTGATGATTTGAGGGTTTGCAAGTTATGATACTAACTTTGATGCAAGAAATATCCTGATAAACAAGTAACTAGTTAATACTATTATAGTGTTTGTTTCTAATATTTTTTCTAAAAGGCCACCAATGAAGAAACTACAAATATTAACTATAGTATAGAGGGCTGAAATAATGGATTCTAAATTAGGCAGAGTTTTTCATTATCATCAAGAGTTATGCATTAAGTATTTGATCCTGACCTATTTCTGAACAGGTGGTGGGATACTTGTAACTTGTTAGGCAATAAGCATTATATGTTTACTCAAACATGCATTTCGCTGAAGACTGACCGTAGCATGCATGTTTTTGCATATACAACATATCTAGAAAACAGACTTTTATTAATATTATGGGTACTCTTTTGGCTAACAGAAGAAGTCTTTACCCGAATTTTGGCGGGACCATCCCTTTGTAAGTCCTTATTCTGTTGTTTACATCATTTCATGCCTATTCCTGCAATATACTATAATTCTGTTTTTTTGGATAATTTTGTGATTTGCAGCCTGCTGATTCATCTAAGGAACATAACTGCATACCTGATGAACATTATGTCCAAACCTTGCTTGCTGTAAGTTGATCTTCTTTCAGCCAGTATTACTTGTAATATCTTATGTCTCCGCCTAATTTTCTTTGACCAACATCAGCAAAAGGGCCTCGAAGGAGAAATTACAAGAAGGTCCCTGACTCATAGTTCATGGGATCTTTCATCTTCTGGAGATCCTAAAAGGCGAGGATGGCATCCCGCGACTTACAAGTTGGCTGATGCTACTCCCATACTTATCCAATCTATCAAGGTATTTTTCTTGTTGGCTATGGGATTTTCCAGATTTTATGGTATATGTTGTTATAACCGCCAATTACTATTGAAACATACTTAAAGCAAAGATGCTACTCTATGATTCTACAATAATCAAGATAGTACTTGGATAATTAGGAAGAAACAAAGAAATTCCAGTTTCACATAGTGACATTTGGTTCCAGGTTCGGGTGAGTCAAACTGGGTCTTATCAAATATGAATTACTTTCTACTAATTGAAAATCCTATTCGGACTGCTTTGAGAAAGTTTGTTGTTGTTAGGTATTTTGATAATTAGACATAAAGAGACTACACCATAATTATATGAAATACGGTTGTAAATATTCACATATATAAACAAAATATTTTCAGATTTAAGGTAAATTTTATTATACAATATCTTAGTATTTTAAAAGAAATAGTAAATTTTGACCCATATAAATTTTAATTCAGTCGAACCCAACTAAAAATAGGTTGGATTGGTTAGGGCCAATCAATTGGAAATCTAATGTTGGCAAAAACGAGGTCTGAGGCTTTATATTCTTCTTCAATTTTCCAGGGCATAGACAATATCTATTATGAGACCGAGTATAGAAGAGAATGGTGCACTAGCAAAGGAAAACCTTCCCACTGCTTTCTTTTTGCTAGGAAATTTACACGGCCTGCAGCCCTCCGGCTTCTTAATATGGTGAGTTCATTCTCTTTTCAGTTTCTTTAACATTAGAAAAAGAATTGCTCAGGAAAATAGAGAAACATATAAGAGAACAATAATGAAAATGACATATATGAACTTCCAATTCCTTATGCATTGCTTGCTCCCTTCTGCAGTCTGCTTTGGGAATTTCCGAAAAGGAAATAAGTAGACCATGATATAGTGTAATCGAGGATATACTAGCAATTGGGATTTGTGACTAATTGTGAATAAAGGAGAAAAAAATGTATAATAGTAAGAAATGAGTGTTGTATATTAGTATAATCATATATTGTTGTTGTAATAAGGTGTTCATATTGATGATATTTTACTTCCTTGATTTGAGATGTGAATATTATAGGTTATTAATTCCTAGAGATGCACCTCAACTTGGGTATGAAACAAAACTGTGTAGTGTTCTTTTTAGCACTAGTTTCTTCCGAACTTGATTCGGGATTTTGTTAGGCTGAACTGCGAATATTTTGGCCCACCTTTATTCTAACTAGCATATGCTAATAAGAATCGGAATGGGTGCAACTTGTCCAAGAAATATACAAGATGGTCCCTGGATGATTCAATAGGACCCTTCTTTTATTCCCTCTTTCTTACTTTTTTCTTTGGTAAATTGTGATTGACAACTTATTTAAATTCTTAGGGCAGCTCGAAAGAGAACATGCAAATGAGAAGTAAACTAGTGACATTCAATTTGCATCACCAGTTAACATTTTTTCTCAATTCATTCAAAGAAAGGATGTGAATGATGCGGAAACTCATAAATTAGCAGTATCGAGTTGGTAAAATGAGATAAGCTTCACCATATAAATTAGTTGTTGGCTATGGAGATTATGTAGTCACGATGTTTGACTTGTGATAATTAAGTTTATCTTAGGTTCTAAAAGTGGCGGGTTATCACAACATTGTGTGTTAAACTAGATTAGAACTTAATGAAAAGTGTAATTTGACATCATCTCTGCTACCAAACAAGTTTTTAGAATGTTAAACAAAATAATGAGAAATTGGTTCAGGAAACAATGCTATGGATTTAAAAATATAGTTGGGTCTAGTTAAGGTTTTATGAGTTTAAAAAAGAAAGAAATGTGCATGTTATATATTTTCAATGTTAATTTTTGACAAATTATTATGTGGAACAGTAGTGGTTGGACACGATAATTTCATATTTGCTTTTGAAGGTTAATTTTCTAAAAATGTGATAAAGTCAAAATAGAAACAAACAACCGTGTAGAATCATTTACACAGTTCTCGACGTATCCACTGAGCTTTTGCAAATACATTATATTACAAGAAGATACTCGAACACAATATTAATTTTAACAGATGGAAGTCCTTAGACCAATACTAAAAAGAATTGCTTTATGGCATGATTTTTGTCAGTTAATGTTATGTGACACTTATAGCTTGTTTGGTTGTAAGGAATGTAAGGGAAAATTATTGGAAAAGGAAAAGAAAAAGAATGTCATTTTCCTCTACATGTTTGGTTGTGAGGAAATTTATTTTCTTGCAATTGTTTGGTTGTTAAGAAAGTTTAAGAACATAATATTTTTGATAAATATTTTTGTTTGATTATGAATTACGTGTTTGATTATGAATTACGTTTTCTTTGTTGATAAAATATTGTATGAATAATCACATTTTCATTATATTAACTTTATTATAAATTAATTTGACGCCATTTTATATTTTTTAGTCACCAAATTTCTATCAATCTTCAAAGTTAACAGGGGGTTATTGTCAATTTTTAAAATTAACAGGGGGTTATTGATAAATTTTTAAATAAAAAAATGTGTTTTTGCGTATTTTGTGGGGGTATAATTGTTATATGACTTGAGAAAATACTTTTTGCTAATAATAAATAAGCATAAAGGGACTTTCGGTATGAAAAAACCACAAATGAGGGATTTTATAGTTAGACAAAGTACAAGGGGTGTTTTGCAATTTATTATTATATTTCCCCATCAAATTGGTGGGGAAATTTTTTCTGCAGGAAAGTTGAAGGAAAATAATAACTTCCTTTCCTGCTATCTAAACAACATATGGGAGAAAAAAAACTAACTTTCCTTCACTTTTCCTCACTTTCCCGACAATCAAACAATAAATTAAGTTTATATTATTATAGTTATAGTTAGCCCTAGTGAGTTTCTTTTTGACTTATCAGAATACATTTTTAATGGGAAAGAGTAAAGATAAAAATTTGAGAATTAGTCGTCGGTCATGTCTACTTTTCTTTTGATCATCATTATCGTGTCTACTTTATTTTTGTTTTCTTCTTTGCTTCCTCCAGTTAGAACCGTTACCATTACCAACGGAATGGATGACTATTGAGTCCTTTCTTCCATACAACTTACAAGTGTTTGCAAACTAATGACGCTCAATATTTGCCAAATCTTATAATGTGAAAGGGACAGACAATCTAAGATAGATCAGTTCTCAAATACCATCGGTTTTGATTTGATTACCACAGTTTAATAGTCGGCTCAATATTTTTCAGTTATGTATGGTTAGCTCAAATTCAATTTTGGGCCATGTTCCAGAATTATAAGATTTTAAAAAATGTGTTCACATTGTCAGAACATGAAGTAACGTGGATTATCACCACACATAATCACAAGTGCATTGGTGGGATGCATCACGTGTATTTGATGATGTGGTACGTTGGTTGTACTAATATTTTTTTTCTGCACGTGGGCGTTACTTTTTTCTTTTTGGAGGAAAAATTAACATGTGAAAATATTATTATTTTTCCTCCAAAAGATAAGATAATATGATAATTTTTCCTTCAAAAGTGAGGAAAACGTGAGTATTTTTTCTTTAAAGACGAGATTACGGCCACTTGCGGTGACCTTGGCCAATTCCTTCCATATACGACGACGGTGATATGAACATTGCAAATAATATTTAAATTTTAATATTAAATGTGCATTTACATATCCAACAGTACCAATGTTACTATTGTATGGTATCATATATACATTATTTTCCAATATTAAAAGATTACATTTTGACGGCAGAAATTAAATCTTTTATCTCTAATCCTATTTCAACTACTCCATTCAATTCCTACAACCTCAAGAATCTACATACACAATCCAAATTAAAGAAAAATGCACTTTTAATTAGTCAATTGAGAAGATTCTACGAGTACTTGAACATGTGCGTGGCATGTGTTAGAGGTCCATTGACATTGGGCCATCTGTTATGTTACATGACGTGAAACTATTAATTTCTGGTAGTTGAACCCAACGGCCTAATCTAGCAGTTATAGTTAGTTTGAATTAATCCTCTAACTTTGATTGCTTGTCTGCTAAGCCTTCATTGTGTGTCTACTTATTACAGACACGTACCACCTTATCCTTCTGATTTGGAAAAGGTGTCCTTTTTTTGATTTCAGGAAAGGGTAATATACATAGTTCTTTTGGCGAGAGATAGATTACCCATTTGATATATCCCATGTTGTTATATGCATACCACTTTCATTTCCAAATTTTATTATTGGTGAAGAAATTAATTAACGTCTATGTGGTTAAGAATTTTCAGTTTTACCTATATATCTAAAAATTCGATTGACCACACAAATAGTTTCCAATATCACTCCTAAATTTCCGCCACCTTGTTTACAACGATATGGGCGGTGGCTCGTCATACCCCGGCCCCACCAGCCACCGACCACCGCGGAGTACCTTTTCCAAATCAGAAGGATAAGGTGGTACGTGTCTGTAATAAGTAGACACAATGAAGGCTTAGCAGACAAGCAATCAAAGTTAGAGGATTAATTCAAACATAGTAAAACTAACTATAACTGCTAGATTGGGCCGTTGGGTTCAACTACCAGAAATTAATATATATATATATTTATATATATATATATACACTATTATAAAAGAATTTCTTAATTTTTTTGTGCGGACTAAAATACCCTTATTTGAATTATTATTTAATTAAATGGTAAATATATAAAAGTAATTATTGAAGAGGTATAATTAGACATAAAATCTTATTGTATTTATTTTCTACATAAACTCCTAAAATTTATAAATTATCTCTTACATCATTTTTTGTTATTTTAATCTTCTCTTATAATAGATAAAAACGAACCATAAAAATACACTATTATTTTAAATAGTCCCTAAATAATAGATGAACATTATTATATTATAGCATCAATATTTATTTAAACAAGAAAATATTAATTTAAAATTTTAGTACAACGTAAGTCATAAACATTCTAAATATAAAAATTTAAAATAAAATTCTCTTAAATATCTTGATGTTACAAAACAAAATTGTAATTTAATCGTATTTTACTATGATAGAATAAAAAATACTTATCGCATGGCAAATTACGTAATTTTACTTTGGCCAGAATAGAAAAATATAAAGAATATTCAATAATATTAAGACATGCATAACCTTGAATTTTCGCGAAATTTTTTCTTGAAAAAAGGGTGAAATTGGTGAAAAAGGGTGAAATCGATAAAAAAATACGATATCTTTAAAATATGTGAAATTGATAAAAAAAAAATAAGAAATCTTTAAAATATGTGAAATCTATGAAAATTTGAGTGCAATTGGTGAACACTAGTCAAGTTGGTGAAAACTTGGGTGAAACAGGTAAAAAAGTGCCCCCGAAATTAGTAAGTAAAAGTGAAATCGATGAAAATTCGGATCAAATTCGTAAAAAAATGATGAAACCAGTGAAAGGACAACATCAATGAAAAGTAGGAATCAATGAAAAATGAATGAAGTTGGTGAAAATGTTTCAGATTGATGAAAATTCAGGTCATTGAAAAGAACATGTGAAATCAGTAAAAAAAAAATGTTCAAAATAGGTGAAAACGGGTTAGTATGATAAAAATGTGTGAAAATTCGGTTAAAACAAAAGAGTTTAATTTACAATATAAGGTGAAACCGATAGAAAAATGCTTTAAAACTGAAAAAATAATAGGAAAAATCTTAAAAACGATAAAAGTAAGTTATAACCGATAAAAAAAGGGTAAAATAGTGAAAAAATTAAATTGGTTAAACCGGCGAAAATTAATTAAACTAAAAATAGGTGAAAACAGATAAATTTATTTTATTTTATGACATAATCAAATTAATTTTACTCTTATTTACAAAAGACACCCATAAAACTAGACACGTACAACGTACGTGCCCTTTCCTAGTATATATGTATTTAATATTACATACCAGTACGGGTGTAAACGGGACGAATAGTATTGAACATTACAGTGTTCGAGCTTGGTTTGAATATTATCGAGCTTCAAATTTTGTGTTTGAGCTTGATTTGATTTCTTAACGAACCGAGCTCAAACGAGCTTTCACTGACCAAACTCGAGCCGAGTATCGAGTAGTTTGGTATTTTACAAGTGTTTTTTTAATTTTTAGTTTATTGAGCCGAACTTCAAAAGTTATCAAACAAGAAATTATGTTCAAGCTTGTTTGACGAACCGAGATCAAATGAACTTTTAGTGAACGAACTCAAACCGAGTATCAAATAATTTGATTGGATTTTCACCCTACATAAGAGCGTTCTAGTTTTTTGAATAAAATGCTTGAAATACTAAGGGAGACGGTGAACTTTTTTAACATTCAAATCATGAGGTGTTTACGACATATATATTTCGAATGTGGGTGAGACATAAATTGCTATTAACTCCAACAAAATGTGAGGAAAGCTGGGAGTGTTCCAGATCCAAGCTTTTCGACTCTCAAGTCAATATAAAAGTCATGAGAAGTGAGAACTTAATAATAATAAGAAGAGGGGAAAAAAAAAAAAAAAAGGCCAGAGAGAATGCTAGAAGCCTCAAATATGATATAGTTAAGTTACTTCTCTTCTAAGTTCTAAATAAATTGAGAATGGTATTTATAAATATTTGAAGAAGTTGAAGAGTTTTTTAATCGTGCAAAATTGTACATTTGTACTGTATAACATATTAAATATGTGGAAATGTAATATATATAGACTTTTTGAAAGAATTAAATTGTTCATTTCAACTTAATTTATAATTATTCTTTTATTTTAAATATTAGTTTCAAGAATTATTTCTTTGATATTGTCCTTTGATCACAAATTTATATGCATTGAACCTCGTATTCCCTCTTGGCCCCCACGTAACTAAAATGTAAAACGCTTTTAAGTAAAAAACAAATCTAAAGAAGGCCCCTAGCTACGAGTAAATGATATTTAATAAATGACGTACAATAAATTACAATATTGTGAGTAGGGAGAAAGATGACTTTTTGTTCTTTTAATCTTTTAGCCGTAGAATTAAATTACAATATTGTGAGTAGGGAGAAAGATGACTTTTTGTTCTTTTAATCTTTTAGCCGTAGAATTAAATTACAATATTGTGACTAGGGAGAAAGATGACTTTTTGTTCTTTTAATCTTTTAGCCGTAGAATTAAATTACAATATTGTGACTAGGGAGAAAGATGACTTTTTGTTCTTTTAATCTTTTAGCCGTAGAATTAAAGATGTCACTTTATTCTTGTGATATTTTGGATTTTTTTGGGAATGATAAGGTGAGGGTGGGATCCTTTATGGTTTGAGTAGACCCATTGATGCCTCTATTTTTTTGGAATTTAAATCGACAGATTTTCTATAGGATCAAAAGTTTGGCCGATCTCATTAGGTCAAACTCATCTCAATTAGATTTTGACTCAATTTTCAAATACTAGATCAAAAGCGAACCAAGACACCCTAAGATTTATCGGTATATATAACCCATCAAAGTAAGAGATGATTCGTTTACAGACCATAATTTTCACCCAATATATATATAGAATTAACCCTATGCAGAAATTCATTTTTTTTGTTATTGGTGAAAAAATTCAAATTCACAATTATTAATAAATAAGGACACTATTACTCTTTTTTGGGTGCCAACTTTTTTTTTAACTAAAATCTTAGAGAATTTCGAAAAAAATTGATAAACTTAATATATAATTCAACTATTAGAAATTATTAAGGTGATTCAGAAAGGGATAGATTCTCTGAAGAATTCTTGCATAGATCATGCACAATATCTTGTAAATATATTTAGTGGATGCACTAATTTTGTTCATGATTTATAAAAGACCTTGTATACACGAGAATTTTCCAAATTCTAATCTAGACCAACTGAAAGCTACCTGGGATGAAAAGGAGAATGTAACCACTTGCATACACAAGATCAAGTTCGGAATTTTAGGACCAATTTTTAAAAAATTTGAGCCGCATAACCTAAACTACGTACTAACTCATTGATACAAAATGCACAATGAAATTCAAGCGATTCCATTATGAAAACAAACACAAATTTATTCTAGTGCAACCATAAATGCCAAGTCCAACTTGATCGTCATTAATACATAGTATATATGGTTCAATAAAAGAAGAAATTACATGATTCCATAATTAGTTGCGAAGATCTATTATATATAGGATATGGTCCAATCGTTGTCGTAATATATTGGTATATATGACGCATTCATTCTTTATATTTAGGATACAGCTAAAAACATTATATAAATCGTATGATATATATCGAATACACGACATAGAATACACAAAAAAAAAAAAATTGAAGAAGAAGAAGAACATTGCGCTGGATAAACCTGAGGGTGTATGTCCGACTTCAGCAAACATTTATGTATTATGTAAATGTTAAATTGGTTTAATTTGGGTACTTCAATATAGCTTATTTCAAAATGGAAGGAGAAGTGGGATTATGTTATTGAAAATATAGATTCATTTTATAATCTGATAACTAATCATTTTTCTTTTATTTTGTCTATGTGAATTTACTAACTTGTTTATTCTAATATGGAATAAAAATCTTGCTTGCAACATGATCACCGCAATACTAGTTAAGAAATAACCAATTCGGCACTTACTATACAATTTTTATCGTATATTTTTGAAAGAGTGATTATTTCATATATATATATATATATATATAAAAGTTCATATCGCTATATATGTTCGTATCATATCCATATAAGTGCATCGTAGCAGATAAGTAATGAAATATTCTTGGAATGCGTGAAACAAGAGGTGCAGAGAATAAGTTAAAAAGGTTGGCTAGCTTTTTGTAAAGATTTGGCACTTGAAGATCCTTCTCTCATTTCACTCATAAAAAAATGAACAAAATCAGTGCATTCATTAAACATATTTGTAAGATATTGTGTTATGTTCTATGAAAAATCGAGTCTAGGTAAAAACTTTCCCAAAAAAGATAGATGTTCACAGCACTACATTATAGTGATCGATCGATTATCCCTTAGTCGTCCTACCTTTCGAAAATGCTTCTCAATTTTGATGGCTACCCGCTGGGTAACATTTACAAATAATTCTATAAACTTTAATCATAATATCTCAATAAGTTGGAACAATCATCAAGTAAACTTAATTATTTCTTAAATGTTTTACTACTTAAATGATAAAGACGTTATAAATCTCTCATTTATGTATTATAACGTATTTATCATTTAAGTCTTGAAACATTTTTATCATTTTTATGTATTGTAAGGTATTTATCATTTAAGTCTTGTAACGTCTTTATCATAATCTCGTAACGTCTTTGTATTTATTACTTGTAACGTCTTTCCTAAAAAGACTATTGTATCCCTATATGTGCCTTTAAATATGTTGCCCTATTTCCAAACATGGGGAATCAATTCAATATTACAAAAACTATAGTATAATTTTTCTCTCGATAATTATGTGCAGATCTTATTTTATTATTGTGATCTTGTTATAGATCGAAGGGTTTGCTCCACATTTGCCCTGAATACTTTTATGCAACATCGATCAAGATACGTCAGACATATTATTTGATTATCTCTCTCAACGGAAATTTGAACTTGAATTCACCATCTTGTAATGATTTATATCACTTGTTGGTCCTTTCAAATATTATTAGTTGCTGCAATGATTTATAGTAAGTGCGTTGATTTAAGAAGATGTCGGCAATTATAATTATAATTATAATTATTTTAGCCCAACTAACACAATTAATCTTGAAATAAGCAGTAACTTGTGCGATAACATTATTTGGTTGCTGCTAATTGATTATTGGCTAGCTAAGATTTTGGCTATAACTCTATACCTTTTCAAATATATACCACCTGTCCATTTCTGCCATCTTCCCATCAAATCTTGTAACATGGAGTGTTTATTATTTATTTAATGCAATGTGTCCACGACCACGCCCCCCCATGAAATAGGAAAAAAGAAAAAAAGAATTAATTAATTAATCTTCTCGATGAAAATGACAATTTGAATAACGTAAAGTAATTAATCAATTTAATTTCCTTAACACTATATACCCACTAAACAAACATTATATTTCTACAACAAAGTAAACCGCCCACCTCGCCTTCCTGTGAATCTTCCTTTCTTACCCATCCATGCCTATAAATTCATCACTTTCCAACATAAAATGCATTAAACCAATTCAAGAACTTATCACTCGAGTAAAAAAGAATAAACCAATTCCAAATAACAAAAAACCTTTATAGATTCCATTATTCTAAATTCTTTCATTCATTCATCTATATAAACCTCCATTTGAACTCTACTCTTCTCCACTCCATCAAAACCGAGTTTTTCTTGCATTATTTCCTTATAATAAACCTTTGTTTTTTGGTTCAAACCTTTAACAATGGCTCCAAGTTTGAGCAAAGGTGGTTCAAACGCCACCATTTTAGTTGATGGATTCACTGACTCGTTAATAAACATCGATGACGAGTCAAATTTCATTGTGAATGATCATGTTTTTCTATCCGAAGTCCCACCTAATATCGTTGCCACCCCATCACCCTACTTCACCATAGACAAATCCGGCATACCACCTTTCAGCATCTCCCCAGGTTGCTTCGTAGGTTTCGACACCGAAGAACCCAGCAGCCACCACGTCATCCCAATTGGTAAACTCAAAAATATAAAATTCATGTCAATTTTCCGATTCAAAGTTTGGTGGACCACCCACTGGATCGGGTCAAACGGATCGGATCTGGAGCGCGAAACTCAAATACTTATTCTTAACAAATCGGATGACTCGGAAGATAGCAAAAGACCCTATGTTTTGCTACTTCCACTTATAGAAGGCCCGTTTCGTGCTTCTCTCCAGCCCGGGGAAGATGACTATATAGACATATGTGTCGAAAGCAGTTCGACAAAAGTAACCGGATCCTCATTTCGGGCTGCCCTCTACATGCATACGGGTGACGACCCGTTTACCCTCGTGAAAGACGCGATTAAGGTGGCGCGTGCACATTTAGGAACATTCAAGCTTCTAGAAGAGAAAACTCCCCCAGGCATTGTCGACAAATTTGGGTGGTGCACGTGGGATGCGTTTTACCTAACCGTCCATCCCCATGGCGTCTTGGAGGGGGTGAAGGGGCTAGTTGACGGCGGATGTCCGCCGGGACTGGTGCTTCTCGACGACGGATGGCAATCAATATGCCACGACGAAGATCCGATCACATCCGAGGGGATAAACCGGACCTCTGCTGGTGAACAAATGCCATGCAGGTTGATTCAATTTCAAGAAAATTATAAGTTTAGGGATTATGAGAGTCCGAACAAGTCCGGCCCGGGTCCGAGTAAAGGTATGGGGGCTTTTGTCCGGGATCTTAAGGAGAATTTTAAGAGTGTGGATTATGTGTACGTTTGGCATGCGCTGTGTGGATACTGGGGTGGCCTTAGGCCCAATGTTTTGGGCTTACCTGAAGCGAAGGTGATTAAGCCCAAATTGACACCTGGGCTTGAGACTACAATGGAAGATTTGGCTGTTGATAAGATTGTGAATAATGGTGTTGGGCTTGTACCGCCGGAGTTGGCTGATAGGTTGTACGAAGGAATGCACTCTCATTTGGAATCTGTGGGAATTGATGGAGTCAAAGTTGATGTCATCCATGTAAGTTCTCTTTCTTTTACATAAAAAAATTACTAGTATTTGTTCCTAAATTCTTTCTTCAATTTCTGATTATTATTTAGACATTACCCAGCTCAGGAAATAATATATAAAAAATCTATTGACTAAATTCTAATTTATGTTATTGTCATATTTACTTGTAGTTGTTGGAAATGGTGTGTGAGGATTATGGTGGAAGAGTGGAGCTAGCAAAAGCTTACTATGATGCATTGACATCTTCAGTGAAGAACCATTTCAAAGGAAATGGTGTGATTGCTAGCATGGAGCACTGCAATGACTTCATGTTCCTTGGCACAGAGGCCATTTCTCTAGGCCGTGTCGGTACGTACTTCACTATAAATTCGTAATTTAGTTCGAGTTGGTAACTTATCTATTCACTGAAAAAAAAATCAATAACACTTACTCATAAATAATTGTGAATTAAACAGGAGATGATTTCTGGTGCACTGATCCATCCGGCGATCCCAACGGCACATTCTGGCTTCAGGGCTGTCACATGGTGCATTGCGCCTTCAACAGCTTGTGGATGGGCAATTTTATTCACCCGGATTGGGACATGTTCCAATCCACGCACCCTTGCGCCGAGTTTCATGCCGCCTCACGAGCCATTTCTGGTGGACCGATTTACGTGAGTGATTCAGTTGGGAAGCACAATTTCCCACTGCTCAAGAGCCTAGTGTTGCCCGATGGTTCGATTTTGCGGTGTGACTACTATGCACTGCCTACTCGTGATTGTCTATTTGAAGACCCGCTTCATGATGGGAAGACATTGTTGAAGATTTGGAATGTAAATAAGGTGAGATTAATTAGATTTATGCACGTTAATTAGTTTATGATTTGTTTCTTTCTAGAAACATTTTAGATTATTCTGAAGATTAAGCAAACTCGGTCCCCACTGATCGAACTTTGCTCAAAAATCAGGATAATCATTTATCAGGTCAAACAAACTCAACTCAATAAACTATTTAACAATCTTAATTCAATGGTATAATAAATTAGCTTCAATAACTATGATTTATTTAGCAATTAAATTAAATTCAACAAAAATGTAAAATCTATAAACCAAAATTCGAAAGAAAGTTCTTGAACTTACTTTACGCCCCACCTCCACTGCTTATTTAGATCTGTCAAATTAACAATCTCTTTTTCGTTCTACTTAGTTCACCGGAGTTCTCGGCGCCTTCAACTGCCAAGGCGGCGGATGGAGCCGCGAAACAAGGCGCAACCAATGCGCATCGGAATATTCCCACACAGTCTCAACAATCACCGGCCCAAGCGATATTGAATGGAAACAAAGCGCAAATCCAATCTCCGTCGAAGGAGTTCAAACCTTCGCACTTTACTTATTCCACGAGAAGAAGATCATACTCTCCAAACCATCAGACACCATTTCCCTATCACTCGAGCCTTTCAATTTCGAGCTCATCACAGTTTCTCCAGTAAAGATTCTGTCCAGAAATAAGATCCAATTCGCTCCAATTGGTCTCGTCAACATGCTCAATACTGGTGGCGCGATTCAATCATTGGTGATTAATGCGAGTTCTGTTCGAATTGGAGTGAAAGGAACTGGAGAGATGAGGGTCTTTGCTTCGGAGAGACCTGTGGCGTGTAGATTGAATGGAGATAATGTTGTTTTTGGGTATGAGGGTAATATGGTCATTGTGGATGTGCCGTGGCCGAACTCTTCTGGGCTTTCTGTGATTGAGTATTTATTTTGATGATAATAATTATAATTATTGTTAACTGATTAAAAAGGACTTAATAAGTTGTGACTTTGTTAGGGGTATTTTTCACCCCATTATGGTTTATGATTTTTAAGTTAAATGTATTTCTTTATGCAAGAAAATGTATTTCTTTGAAAGTAATGAAATATGAATAAATTATTTGCAGGTTTATTTCTGTTTGTCAATTGTGATATATGTTGTCAATTTTTTTTCAACAATTTCAGTTCTTAATTCTTTACTTGGGAAAATAATTAGATTTTGTAGTTAGATTAAACAAAATGGAATATTCTTTTTTTAGTTTAATTGTAGTTCGACTTCACACATTCTCACTAGTAAATTATTTATTGGGTTAAAATTCCCAACCATGGATCAAAGTTTCATTTTCGATATGTGTTTCGGTCAGTTTAATATAAGAAACTTTTGGAAAAATTTCCGGAAAAATTATGAATAAAGTTACTAAATTAAGGAAAAAAAAAAGTTTCATGACAAATATTGTGTTCGAAAAAACATCTTATTTTCGTTTCGATTAATTCAAAAACAGAAATTTTCGATGTTTTCGACGAAAAATATGAAAATTTTAATCCTATGTTCCCAACATTTGTATACGTATCTCACTCAATAATAAGCTGGAAATAGACATAGCATGTCAATTGATTTTTTTTTTTTTTTTTTGGAGATGGCATGTCAATTGATTCGGATTATCATGATCGAAAGATGCAATACTTGCTACTGGTTGCTAGTATATATTCCATTCAATCTTTTGGGAAATAAAAGACAAAAACGAGTGGGCTTCATCATCAACATCAAATATAAGTAGCCTATTGTTAAGTAGAAAAATTGTTTCTTGGGTTGAATTTAGTTGTGTTGCATTCAAATTACATACAACTCAAATAAGGTCAAATTACTCACAACTTAAATATAATCGTAGCATAATTTTAATCACTGGCAAAACTAAGGTTTCAGGATCAAAAGATTTTGAAGGTTCAATTTCTAACAATACGAATTTTCTTTTATTATAATACTAGTGTCTGATAATGATTTATTATTTGTAATAATTAAACTGTAAATTTACAATTGTAGTTTGATGATCAAATTGGGTAGGGATAATATTTTTCTGAAAAAAAAATTGGATAGTTAAGCATTACACGTTTGATATAATGAAACATTGCAACTTTTTTTAAATACTTAGATTCAATTATAAGGAGCCAAATTTCTCCATATTTTCTTTTTGTGGTTGCCTTTTGTTCTTAGAATTTTATGTCCTTTTCTAGATTATGTCACTCTTAAATCTTAACTACTAAAAAATTCGGGGTTAATTTAAAATGTCCAAATCTTCTATTCCATGCGTATAATAACAATTCAAAATGACATATGATGCTACAATTTCAACACTACAAGAATAATGGATTTTAGTGACAAAATATTAAATGATATTGTTGAAATTGTCATTTTTTGCATATATTTAGTGTCAAAAATATTAGTTTTGTCACAATAATAATAGTAACAAGTGTAACAGTGACAAAATATATTTTTAGGTTGTCACTAATGCCTATTAGTGATAAATGTATGGAACTTAAGTTGTCACTATACCTTTCAGTGACAATCTAGTGACAATAAACTATATTTTAGTGACAACTTTTTAGTTGTCACTTTTGGGGTATCACTAAATGTTCACATTTCTTGTCCTGATGTGTTACTATTGATAATTAGTGACACTCTTTCAGTGACAATCTAGTGACAATAAACTACTATAATTTAGTGACAACTTTTTAGTTATCACTTTTGAGGTATCACTAAATGTCAATAGTGACAACTTTTTCACATTTCTTGTCACTGATGTGTCTATATACATCACATTAGTGACAATATATAAATTCTTGTCACTTTGTCATTTACTATTTTGTCACTAAAATTTAAATTTTTTGTAATGGAATAATTAAGTAATACTTATAAATATCTTTTACGTAGGATTGAAATTTGAAAATATCACCCCAACCCATGGATCAAATTTTTGACACGTTTTCACCAAAAACAGGGTGTAATGCCCCGACTAAAATTACTAGTTAATATTTACATAAGTTGATTTTTTTTTTTTTTACAAAATATAAGTTAGTACTAATAGAAGCTATTATACATATATATAAACTTCAAAATTCCAATCTAAGGCTGACGAAAATCCCCCGTGCTTCTATGCTATATCCGAAAATCTGAAAATAAATAAAACACATTGCGTAAGTTGACATGCAACTTAGTGAGGTGGGTGAGCGTGATTCTAATAATTTCAAAGAAAAGAGCAAAGAATGTCAAATAAAGTAAAACAAGTATTAATATACAGTATAAAAGGATACGTCTCGGTGTCTGTAGACTTCCAAAGCTTGCCCCCCCAAACACACCTTATAATATCTCCCCATACACACCTTATGCATGACTAGTCAGTGCATCAAAAACGACTTCGCATATCCGAGAGATCCCGTTCTTTCGAATATACGAGCCAGGCCAGGGGCTCATGATCGAGTTAATAGCCCGTGCTATTCAACTTAATCACATAACCGCGCAAGCCAAGTGGGCCCAAAACAACAGCAGATAATTAATAAACATAATCAACTTTTTATCCGGATGAGATGAAGTACTACACCCGGATAAATATCAATTCAACATAATAATCAACAAATAACACTTAATTAACATGATCAACTTTTTATCCGGGTGAGATAAAGTACTACACCCGGATAATTATCAATATAGCAATCAACAAATAATACATTATCAAATTCCAAATCTAAATTGCAAACTCAGTCCATTTAATCGCACGTCAATTACCATGCATAAAACCACCAAAAATTTCCATGTAATAGCAATTTACTACCATTTTAGTACGAACATTTTATATCAACCCCTTTTTAAAAGTTTTGGAATTAAAACTTTATGAAAGTAGCAATTGATTAAGTTCTTAAAGTTTAAGATAATTATTACTACCCATAACTTAAAGAATATCATTAAATTATAACGCACTTAAATAACGATGAGTCGAGATTAACTCCTCGTTATTTAAACTCCCACGCTCACCTTTTTCACCGGGAATTCGAATTACCAAAACGCTTCACTTACTCCAAACGGTCACCTATAACATGATAAAATTCAACGATTAAATGCGCTAAAAGATTCGAAATAACATAACTCGAAAATGAAACGGAACGAACTCCAAAATATATCGACTCGTGGGTGGCCCGACGTCGCCAGGCCACCTTCAAAGGCTGCCGGAACAGCAGCATTTTGCTACTGTTCACAGCAGCATACTGCTGCTAGCAAATGAGGAAAATGCCGCTGTTCTCGGAGGCTATTTTTGCTGCTGCGGGCAGCAGCTTATGGCTGCTGTTGGCGGCAGTAATGGCTGCCGAGAATAGCAGTGGTGGTGCCGAGATGTTCCGGAAATAAACTCCTTTTCTCCCCTCTCAATTACCTCAACTATCTCCCCAAGTTTCCTATTTCCTCAACACTTTTCTCACAATTTCTTTCCTCTTTTTCACTTTCTTTTCCTTCCAATATTTTCTTGTAACTTGCTCTCTCACACTCTCACGTACACTTAAGGGTAAGGATATCTTATGCTATTCAAGGTCATGTAGAGATTCAAGTTCAAGTAGGGGAAGAATTTATAGATGTAATTAGCCAATCAAAATTTTCCAAGCTTGCATATATGTGGAAGTATGCATGGCTCCACTAAATACCATTAGAGAGAAAGATTATAAACAAGTGTCCTTGAGTTGTCATTATTAGAATTAAGCATATGGTTAATTTAAGACGAAATTGCAAAAGAACCCCTACATTTTTTTTGAAGCCTCCATTTTGACCCCAAAATTTCAAGAATTGAACAATTAGGTCCCAATTAAAATTTTAATACTTTATTTAATTTTCTAAAGCTTTGGATTAAAAATTTAAAATTTTAAAAGCAAAAATTTGGGGCTTTTACACAGGGGCTTATCCAGGATCGGATTGTTGGGAGGGGAGGGGGTCGAATTCAATCATGAATCAAAGTTTAATTTCAAGTGTATGTTTCGGTCAGCTAAATATTGAAAATTTTTCGGAAACATTTCAGAAATACTAGAAAAAATTGTGAAAAATGATTAAATTATGAATAATAACAGAATTCCAAGACAAAATAATAGTTTTGAAGTACAACTTATTCTCGTTTCCATCGATTCACAAATGAAAACTTTTCAATATTTTCAATAGAAACATACAAATTTTGATCCATGAATTTAACTATTATTGAATATTTTGATTGTAATTCATACTTTTTTTTAATATATACAGAAATCCATAAAAAAAAAAAGTAATTTGATATGATTATCAATAATATTGAACTTTAAGGTTTAAGTTTTCCAACGAATTAAAATGCAATTCACAGCTACAACGTAGCATAAATAACTGAAATATAATATAGTCATTTTATGAAAGAAAAAGAAAATTAGTGTTAGATACTTAGATTATTCTTTTGCTTTGCTTTACAAGAATGGGCTAAAGCTTTAATGGGCCATGCTTATAAAAAATGTTATTTAATTGGACTATTACATTTATTTGCATATTAAAACATAATAATACATTACAGACATACACATATAAATAGCATACATATATAAAACAAAATTTCAAAAATCTTGGGGGATCAAGCCCAAGCTAAGGCCATTTCCAGCGATCACCTTCCACCCTCACCTTAAACTCACATTCCCGTTCAATCATCTTTTCATAGTCATGTCAGTGATTCAATATTCTCATTTTAATTAATTATATTTTCATATTTCTAAATAATAATAATAATAATATAAATTATATTTAATTTTCATAAATCGTTTTTAACTACGTTATTCTAAATTAACACTAATTAAAGTTAAATTTACAAAATTTAAAATAATAGACAAATTAAGTTTTCTTACAATGTTATTAAATTTATTTTAAACATTAATGTTAAGGTTAATAAATAAAATTTATAATTATAAAAGCAATAAAATTAAATTAAAGTTAAGATTTTTTTTAAAATAAAATTAAAAATAATTTTTATTATAAAATAAATTAATTAAATAACAAAAAAAGTCAAATAAAAAATAAAAGAAGGCATGTATCGTACATCTGCCACCTCTCCAGGAGATGGGAGAAAACCTCTACACCCATCTCTCTCCCCTTCCCCCTCATCAATGAAGATCATTCAATTTTTCCATCTCTCACCCATCACCCCTCCTTTAAGCATTGGAGATGCTATAAGGCATACATCCGCCCCCGACAAAAAACACGAGAAGATTTATGATTTTGAGTCCACCAAATACACAAATAAATAGGCCTGGGTTGATTCCATGTTGTAGACATGCAACAAGTTATTCAGTTAAATTTAATAAATTTCAAACACGTAACACAATATTTTTTAAAATTTAAAACCTCCAATAATTCCCATATATTACTATAAATCAATAATCCAAATATATATCCAATATTCATTAAATATCAAAACTCCTAAACCCAATTGAATCCAATTAAGGATGTCACTTTTGGGCTCACCCAAGACCCAAACAAATACAATGATTAGCAACACGCGACTCTTTTCTTATATGCCATTATTGTAAATCATTTCCAGCTTCATGCGACTTTAGTTCAAAAGAGCAAACTGCAGCAAACCACACCATAGGAAAAAGGATACAGTCGAGCTTCATCAAGAAGTAACAGTAGACTTGTGTCTAATTTGTCTTCTTCGTCATAGTATATCATTTTCTTCCATATATCCAAAAACAAGCATAAATCAAACCTCCACCGACCCCCCAAACACAATTTCAATTCTATTTACTAACATATATTCAATTATTCATACACCACTGTGTTTTTTTTTCGGGGCTCAGATGAATAACAGCACAACGTCGCAGTACATGGATAAGCAGATTATGGATCTATCGAATTCTCAGAGTACGGTCACTACGAACAACAACAGTGACTTCATTGATTTCATGAAACGTTCGCCGGAGAAGAAGAACGACATCGTTCCGAGCTATGATTTCATGCCGATTCGACCTGCCGTCGGATCATCATCTCCGCCACCGCCGACCACTCGTTCCTCTAATTTCGACTCCGGTGATGACGACGCGCCGATTAGGACTTGGAATTCTATGGATTCAAAAACCAATGCCTCTTTAATCAGAGTATTTTTCTAAGCCCTAGTCTGACGTATGGTTTTCTTTAGTATTTATTGATGTCTGATTTATGTTCATTAGTATATTTTTCCTGTTTTTGTGGAAGGATTGGTGATAATTTGGATTTGCTATCGTGTAGTGTAGTTGTAGTTTACAATTGTTTGAGAATTTTCTTATTGTGTTTTTTCATATTTGTCTAGAATTACAGTTCGATTGATGCTGATGAACCGGCCAAAAAGCCTGCAAATGCATCGCTGGATGTGTCTTTGATTTCTGAGATTGATAGGATTATGAAGAAGTATATGGATAATCTAGTGCATGCTGTGGATGGTGTGAGTGCACGATTGTCGCAGTTGGAGACGAGGTCTCGCAAGCTTGAATGTTTAGTGGATGATCTGAAGGTGACTATTGAGAACAACCATGGGAGCACTGATGGAAAGATGAGAAACCTGGAAAATATTCTTAGAGAGGTAGCTTCTTCATCTTCACTTGTTTTTGTATGACTTATAAGAAGCACAAGATTTGTGCAAACATCTTCTTAATATGATGCTGTCAATCTTTTCTCTGTTTATCTTGGGGATAGTATGTTTAGTTCCTTGATTTGCCTTATGATATGTGGCATTATAGCTTTTATGGTCACCAGAACCTGATTGCGGACTCTATATTTTTATGAACTTAAGCTTTTAATTCTTACGGAGTATTAAAGTCGTGCGGTGCATCCGTTTACTCTTTTGACTGTTTAATTGATTTTAGATTATTTGTTGATAGACGAATTACCATTGTCTTCTATTTTTGGTGCAAATTTTAAGAGATGGATGACCGTTAAAAGTTCAGCTTAAAATATATTTTGAAACTAATGTGGATATAGGTCATGAAATCCGACTTTACATCTAAACTATGTAAATATTAACTTGTTTGTATTTTGAAACCTCAGGTCCTTTACCTGTATAGGGTTTGCATCTATATTAGCAGATGGTCATGTGACATAGGTCTAGCATATCTGCTGGCTTTTGTAGTTACCTGCTTGGATTGCACCTTTTTTCTCCAATTCCATTGTCTCTTACCCTTTTGGTACCCTCTCTTCCAAACATTATAATTAAAATGGAAGAATCAATTCAGTCGAAAATATTTCAACCTAGTCCTAGTTAATTCTAATTCATTTTTTATATTAAGTGAATAGAACTTCATAAATTGGAAAGAAATTAAGTATTGGGTCCTTCAGCAATGGTTGATGCTAGATTTTAGCATCAAAATGTTGTACGACTGACCAAAATTAAACTGCTTAATTTACATTTTCTCATATTTCTTTGTTGTAAAATTTCTGTAGGTGCAAAGTGGTGTACAGGATATTAAAGATAAACAAGAAATATTCGAAGCTCAACTACAGATTGCTAAGCTGCATCTTCCAAAGGTGGAGCATGTTGAAAGCCAAAACACTGCACACCCAAATTCTTCCCAGCCAGGACATTCTGTTCACCAGCAGTTCTCTACTGCTTCTCTTACACAGCCACCTCCTGCCCTCCCTCCACCTAATGCTCCTCCACCACCACCTCCACAACAGAATTTTCAGCCACAGGTTCAGCTTCCAAACCAATTTCCTCAAAATCAAGTTCCTTCTGTCCCTCAAGGAGAGTCATACTTTCCCCCACCTCACCAAGCTCCCGAAAACCATAGTCATCAGTACCAAATACCTCCACCGCAGCCCCAGCAGCAGCACCCTCCCCCACCTCCACCACAGCACCAATATCAGTCACCTCCTCCCCCACAGTACTCACAGCCATCTCCGCCTTCTCAACCCCACCCCTCATTCTCAGCTGTCAATCCCTCTCTACCTCAGCCTCCAATGGGCCATCATCCTGAAGAAGCACCATATGCACCCTCTCAAACTTATCCACAGTCTCATCCCTCCATTGGTGGTCCTCCCCCTCCATCTCAACAATTTTACGGGCCTCCCCCCAGTTTATACGAGCCTCAATCTAGCCGGCCTGGTCCAGGATATTCTGGTTCATTTGCTCCATCATCTGGTCACATTGAACCATATCCTTATAGCAACTCACCGTCGCAATATGGTAGTGGCTCACCTGTGAAAACTCAGCAACATTCTTCTCCTTTTACGGGCCAGGGTGGGGGAAGTGGTTACCCCCAGCTGCCCACAGCTCGAATATTACCACAGGCAATTCCTACAGCCACTGGGATAGGTGGTGGGTCTGGGTCTGGTGGCTCGAGTAACAAGGTTCCTATTGATGATGTGGTTGACAAAGTGACAAACATGGGATTTTCAAGAGACCAAGTGAGGGCAACAGTCCGAAAATTGACTGAGAATGGGCAAGCGGTTGATTTGAATATAGTACTGGACAAATTGATGAATGATGGGGATGGTCAAGCTCAGAGAAGTTGGCCATTTGGAAGGTAATAGGTTTTTTCCAAATCTTGCTTATGTATAAGCTACTTGTTTCTGGCGTTGTTTGGATTGTCCTGTAATTTGTTTTTCTTGTTGACCCTTTTTTGTTAATAGAGGTATTTATGTATCCTTTGTTCTTGTGGGTTTCAGTTATGATTTCTTATGTTTTTATTACCCCATGAGTATTCTTACATTCTGGCCGTTGTCTGTACATGAAATACCTATTGATTATATGATGACAAAGCCTTATAACTCATATTCAATTGTTAATTTATGCAAATTCTTGTTGTTTCCTCTCTTACAATAATGAATTGGACATCTCTTATTACCGTTCCATTTTACACAATTCTTGTTTGTTTTAGAAGGACAAGGAAGTTTTAGGCTTCTTTAGATCTTTTTGGAAACACAATTAGCATCATGTTTTGCTGAGGCAGGGCTTGACATTAAGTGAAACAAGTCTAATATTTTTTGGCAATCACGGTTGCGATTCAACCAATATATATATCCATATCCCCCAATATGACACTTCAAAATAATTTATATTCACTTAATTTCCACGAGAAATCCAAACTATATCTTGCATTTGCCAATCAAATTACTTTATTTTAGACATTACATATCAAATGTTTCACACATATATCTAAGCTAAATCTTAAAATTAGACCACTCAGCCTGAAATTAAAACATGAAGACTAATCCAAGGTTCACCTACTTGTATTTTATGAGCTATAAGTCTTAGGTTGTGAAGAAGGTTGTCTCCTGACTCGTGGTGTCACTGAACACCTGCAGCTTCCAATACATCGGGTCATCGGCTGTCTGATCTTTGCTTCAAAATAGCCTCTGGGGGGAGAGGAAGGGGGGGTGGGGGGTGTTGGCGGTGTTAAATGTCAAGGACTTCAAAATTTTTCCTAATTTCCTTTCATTTTCAGTAAAACTAAAATGATACTTTATAAAAAAGGGGGGGGGGGGGGGAGTTATTTTTCTATCGTTTATGGGTGAATTAAAAGAAAGTGGGTCAACCTTGATCCGATCTAACAAAACACGGGTCAAATCAAACCTACCCCTAAAATCTCCTTGTCCAATTATGAGTTTTACTTCCACCAATGATTGGAGAATGAGTACTCAATCAATTAATATTAAAAAACATTTCATATCGGGAAGTTTTCATGGGGGATACTCCCCAACATGTGCTATTTCGGCTGCTATGATTTTGGGAGAACCGCACCCCTAAAATTAGCTCACATTAGTACATCATTTTTATGTGAGATAATGTCTCATATTCTTTAATTATGTCATTACATTACATCATGTTTCCTTTGTTAATGCTCACATTGGCGGCCCATTCTAGTTGTCTCTGGTACAAATTGTTATGACATTGGAAGAAACACTCCAAAAACTAGTTATTGTAGTTGAAGAGTCCAATGTCATATAAAATCAAAATTAGTATATTAATTTATTATTATGGGATAAAGTCTTATACCCTTCAACTAAAATCATTACATCGTCAAATTGCTTTTTTTTTTACTACATTATATTTGTGTAAGTTTCAAGATATTCATACTCATTAGTAAATACGATCATTGGAGGAACAATTTATAATGTTGATGATGTCCTAAGAGTAATTTTGATGGCTCATTCGAGAACAACAATTTTTAAACAAAATGCTATGATGTTGAAGTAATTCTCCATACTCCAAAAAAAAAAAAAATGCTCGAACCTCTAACCAAAAGGTAAGGTGTAAAAGGGAGAATTTATCCTTCAAATGAAAAAAATTCTGGAGCTAAACCACTATAATTGATCAATCCAATCCAAATTGGACGCAATTTATGAGTTCAAGGTTTGATGGATTTATCTTGAACTTCTTTAAAAGAAGGACCACAAATTGTAATCGAATTTAATTTTATACTTTTTGAGACTGCATAATCGCACTATCTATAAGATATTATTTTATATATTTTTTATTTTATTATTTAATTCAGTCTAAAATTAAGAAAGTGAGAAATATAATTTAAGTACATATTTCTCATTCCAGTGATTCCATAACTCAATGCCCAACTATACTAAAAAAAAACTTTTGAGTTGAGTAAACAAACCTCCAACTCCAAGTGGGAAAAAAAAATATTATGCACATATTAGATTGAATTGGGAAGAGTATAAAACCGCACTAAACGAACACCCTAGTTTCAATTATGGGGGATTGCACAAAAAATTAAACTCATTATTATCGAAATTATTTGATTCGTTTCAAAGACACAACATGTATTATTTAGTTTGATCGTTAACAAGCATTTTCTTGGTCTGAACTATTTCACTTTACATGTTAATTATCTTTTTTCCCTAATTTACCTCCAACATGATCCATCTAAAGGAAATATATACATCAATGCTATATACTATTGTAAGGACAAAGAAGTAACTATATGATATCGGCTTGTTAATTATACCTCCTATTTATTTCAAAACACCAAATCCTGAATAAATGAAATTTATATTATAGTAATTTTCTTTCTTTTTCGAAGTGGAATATTAAATTTTAGTCTAAAACGTTTTAATAGATACTTTGCATAAAAAATGATGTGTGGTGTGAAATATCTTTTTTCAAATATCAATCCACAATATCACAAAATACTAGACATGAAATAACTAACCAAACACCATCTTATATTTACCACGCAAAAGGACTTCCCATCAATAAAATAAGAGCTTAGGACACTTCTCCAATTTATTGAGAACATGAGCCGAAACTCAGTTATATATTAAAACTGGAGGATAGTATATAAAATAAGAAAAACGGGGGAAATTTTCCGGGTCGGCAATTAATTGAAGACCCACCCGGGAGTGAATCCAATACATACAAATTTTATGTACGTGGAGAAGAAACAAGGAATCAAAACCCTAGGCCAAATCCCATTTCATCAGGTTTGCTTTTGCTACCTTTCAGTTTTCAATTTGGTTAAATTTTATTTGTGAATGATTGTTTTTCGATCGTGTTTAATCGTGGTTATCGATTTCACCTTGTTAATTGTGTGGTCTGCTCTCTGATTTATAATTGAAAATCAGGGCTGCACTAAAACTATGAGTGTCTTTGTGGATATGTATTATGGGATTTAATTATGCAATGCTGCAAAATATCTGGTTGTACTTATGTGATAAGAATGTGAAGGTTTAAGGTAATTCTTTTTTAAGACGAGGTGTCTATTCTTATAATACTATCATATGATGGTCAAGGAGTGATGTATGTCAATTGATCTGGATTATCCTTGAAGATTTTTGATACTGACTTACTTGTGTGAGCTTTGAAGAAGTTCTGTTAATAATTGCAGATGCAAAAATGGATGGCCAGTAAAAAAGTTAAGATGGAAGCTGGCTTTAACATCTAATGCCACGTGTTAGCATGTTAATGAAATATGTCGTCTGTTTTGGCTGATTAGTTGTCCATTGATGTCCGTCCTAGTTCGGAAGCTAAACTAACACTAGATGATTTTTTTGTGATTCTGTCTTTACTTGGATTAATGAATTTTCATAGGCACCTAACGGTAGACATGTAAAACCACTGTTAGACTATTATGATCGTAGTATGAATCATTCAATTTGATACCTGTCGCCAATCTTGTCTTCATCTTTTCAAATTGGAAAAGACTTCGGATTCAAGCGATACAGGACCAACAAAGTCCTGCCTTCTACGTGAACCGGATCAGGACGGCCCATTTTTAGAAAACCTAATTCCCTCAACTTAGGCCCTTTTTTATTCCTGTTATTCGTTTGTGTAGATATTGCCATTCTAAACCCTCCCAATCCAATTCACAAATTCCAAACTATTCTCAAACCCTCTAAATCCAATTCACATACCAAGCGCTATTTCCTGAAATTTTCGTATAAATCCAGATTCGGCGCGATTCAACGCATGCACATATCAATGCAGCACAAATCAGCATTCGTATTTTAACAAAGAAATGAGATATTTTTGGCGGAGAAATAAGAAATTCCGATCCCATCATCATCATTTTCTTAGTCCTATAGAAAGTTTCCTTTTCTTTCTTTTTCTCTATTGGACGTTTTTCAAATTTTGGTGAGATTTGGTGGCCAATTCTATAATTTTAGTACAATCTTAATTCCTTTTTTTTTTAATTTTTATTTTAATATGATGATGATTAGATTTTATTTGAAAAATAGCAATCTGAGTTTGATGTTTCCTCATGAAATATGACAATATTATAGTTTTGCTATATGCAAGTGGAAACTTGATTTATTTTGAATTTAGAAATCAATTTGTTAGCTACATAATGAGTTCCTTGACTTTAACATGTCACTCTAGTCTTTACATGTTGTAATGTTGTGAAAAATAAATTTTATAGTACTAACTTAACTAATTGATCGTGAATATACGTTTGAATTCACGATATGGAAAATAGGCATTCCTATTTGTTATGCAATCCATGATATAAAACTGTTAAGACTTCAGTAAAAGTTTAATTCTTTTAGATATGTCGAGGTGAAGTTATCTAGAAAATGAGTTTTTAAAAAGATGATTATATTCACAGCAATTGATTTCTTGTACCACCTGTCCACCTCTACCTCAGTCCATTCAGCGTTTTTGGATTAGCGGTCAAATTTAACATTTAATGCATAGCTAAAAAATGAGTTATATGTAGATACGACTTTCATGATAGGTACTTTAGAAAGTGTACTTTTTGGAAAGATTAAAAGTCAACTGGGACCTGCAAAGCCACCTAGAGGAAATAATATGTTTACTTATTTGGTTAAAATTGCGTCTATCACCTCTTCTTTAATGATAAATTGATCAGTGACCAGGCAACCTTGTACTTTTTGAAGTTCTTGAACCCTTGCCTCGGAGTCTAATATCTTCTAGAAGGCAAAAACAATTTCTTTTAAGGAGCCTGTTCTTCATGTTTTGGATTACATTCCGTTTCGAATATCTTCCTTCATTGAATGTACTTGATTTTAATTAATTCTTTATTGCAGTTGAGAATGCCAGCTGTATTCTAATTGATTTCTTCCACCCAATTATTATTTTGGAGGTAGGCCCACTATGTTTTATTCTTCTGCATTTTCCGACTCATATATTATCTTCCTAAACAGCTTACTCAATGTCTGTCACCAAATATGGACTCCATGTCTTCTTAAAACCTAATAAATTGTCGTCTATCCCAATTTCTCAAGTTTCAGCTGTTTTTAAAAGATTGGACTTCGGGTAGATATGAGAAACATGACTTAGCCAAATCCAAGATGAGGGACTAATGCCGTGAAGTAATATACTGTTCTTGCTTTTTGTTTGCTGATTCTTTGATTTTTTTTCCTTTTCTACTCCTATTGGGGGGGAGGGGGGGAGGATTTAGAAGAGAGTTGCACCATGATAATGATTGCAAGTAAACTAATATGAATGGAATAGAAAAAGATTGTGTCCCAATTTTCACGTGTACCATGTTTATCACACGATCAGTTGGGCTTAAAAATTTCCAAGTATGACATGTTCAACAATGGCTTTAAAGTTCAAATAGTTAGTGTCGGTAATTCCTGTTTTACTTATTGTGTCATTTAGTTTCATGGTATCTCAATGGAAGGAACAAGTACTAGTGCTTTCTCTTGAATGCACAGTTTGCTATGTCAGCACAGACTCTTCAAGAAGGCTATGCACATGTTACAGGCATAGAAAAAAACATTTCTTGAAATTCTGTTTTGAAACCAAAATAGAAGTAATTAAAGCTTTAATTGTGGAACAAGTGTTAGACACATGTTGATCGGTGCAGAATTCTTATAGAACATGTGCTTATATAAGCATCAGCGGTAATTATTCCTCTAGTGATTCTTTGAGATTCAAGCGGTTAAGTCAAACACTCTTTTGATTTTCGTACAAGATATAATTAGGAGAAATGGAAGAACACTCCATGTAAAATAGTTCTTCCAATAACTATGTAGCATACTCTTACTAGGAAAAGACGGGAAAGGGCTCAGACATTCTCATATATACTTGCAGAAACTGCAAAGCCTGGAATTGTGTCTGTTTCCTACTTTTTGAAATATCAGCATTTCCAAACCCACATTTTAACCACAATTTTTTTTTTGGGGGGGGGGGGGGGGGGGTGGGGGAGCTTGTAGGACGTGACCCTTCCCAAGACCCCTTCAGTGGACCTAAACCTGCTCTATATTGGAAGAGTTCGGTTCAAGTACGCGCTTACTAGGACCTGTTGCTATATATTTCTGTTAAATCAAAATATGCAAATTAAGGTGTAACACATGTGTAGGTTTACAAGTACACCCCCTAAAATTTGGGATTATTATACCTAGACCTCTTCAGGGGCATATGGATATGTTTCCTTTTCCAAAAACATTCAATTGATGGGTAAATAGTTATTATGGCCTATGGTTTAGGTTCACGATTTCTCTTGAGCTTGAATGACTGCAATTTTCCAAATCTGAGGACGTAAGTGTATATTAGCTTTAACCTCAGGGTTATAAACTGTAATTCACTCCTTATTAGTATCCTAATTTAAGACAATTTTATTTATATAATTAAATAGAATTCGATTCTGGTAGCTTCATTTACCTTTGGTGGAAGTGCTGATGGGTTTGTAATCTCATTAATCTGCGTCTCAATTCAGAGTGAGACTCCTGGAGTAATATAACTAGTAATGATGGATTAGTTGGCTATATAGTAGCCATTTGTTTTTCAATCAGAATTTGTTGCCTGTTGTACTTTTTTTATTAGCACTAAAGATTTATTTAGAGTTTTCGTGCCTGCTTTATAATTGGACAAAGATAGGTTTTAGTGGCCTGAATTAAATGATTAATGATTTTGTTTGAATTTAAAAAAACTTTGTAACTCAACGTCGTGAATTTTCTGTATTGACCTTATATTAACGCACCCCATACTACCTCTATGATTCAGGAAATGTTGTGCTTGCATTAAAAAACATAGTGTTCTTGGCAGATTATTCTTATTTTATTTTTTTGTTAATAGTCTGAGATAATTGCTGTGATATTATGAATTGTCATGCATGAGAAAAGTTGGAAATCAGAGGCCCTGTTTGTATCGCTTTTCTGAGAGTGATTTTTGAAACTTGGGGAACTTTTAAGATTTTCTCAGTTTTTGTGAATTTCAAATAAATTTGTTTGATTTTAGAGATGAAATGATAGCAGGTTTAATTCTTAGTGGTATGCTTTTTCAGAGATGATAGAAAGAATAGAAGTAGGGTGAGAGATATGTTACTTTATGTCAAATCAAAGTCGTTATGTGAATGAAGTAGGGTAAGAAACAAGTTTCCTTATATCAAATCAAAGTCGAGTTTGTATGAACAAATTTAGAGATAAGATGGATAGTTTTTAAGAGGAAATTGCTTTCGAAAATTCAGAGAAAACTTTTATGATAGGCCAATTTTTAAAACAAAAAACTTGTTTGTTTTACTTTTCAGGGAGCACTGAAATGCTTTCTGGAAAGCGAAACAAACAGGCCCAGATTGTTTTTGTACTTCTTGTTATGGTTATGAAAGTAACTGAGTTTGGAAGTTATTCTTTGTTATTCATTTTTTCGAGATGATTTGGCTATAACAGCCTTCTGTTTCCTTTGTTGATTTTGACCTTCTTATTGCAGGTTGTGGAGCTATTGCATCTTGATTTCGCAAATTAATTTACTCCATTACCTGTATGCGAGAGGCATACCAAATTTGACCCCCAAGCTCATAATATTTTGTCCGTTACAAGCATTCCATGGAGCTAAGGGTTTCTTCTCAAAAGACAACCCTTTTATCTTCTGAATGCGCCAGTGATCCTGATGAGAAAGAAATCAGTGAAGGTGAAGACGAGGATGATGATCGCAACCATAAGCATCGTAGGCAAGAGACCCATTCTCAATCTTTGGAGGGGGATTCTTTCACGAGACCATATAGAAAAGGGAATAAACCTTTTGAATATAGATATTCCTACAGGGATGGTGATCCCCAATCAGGTGACACCTTGAAAAATGATAATATTCCTTCAGAGAGACACTTCCCTTCACGGTTTGAGAAGAAACGTTCAAACCAGTCACCATTTTCTAGAAGTCCCTTAGATTTGAACCAAAGAATCAGGGGAAACCAAATGATACCAGGTGATACTGGAGCTGCTAGGGGTAGGGGAAGGGATCCTTTTCTGTGGGGACCTCATGATTCCAGACTTGGCTTGGTTGATGTTACATCTCAACTGGTTCAACCTGGACCTGTTCCTTCTGGTATGTTTGCTGGGAGGGGCCTGCCAAATGTTTCTAATGCACGCAGTATTCCGTGGAATACATTTGGATTGGTTCCTGGAGTACCTAATGGGGGGTTTGATGCACTTCACCTAGGTATACATGGGGCACTTGGACCAGGTATTGGTCCGCCAATGAATATGGGGATTCCACGGCAACGATGTAGGGACTTTGAGGAACGTGGTTTTTGCTTACGAGGTGATATGTGCCCTATGGAACATGGTGTTAATCGTATTGTTGTAGAAGATGTCCAGGTGAGTGTTTTCTCAAATGATAAATCCTTAATATGGTTAAGTCATTCGATGTTGTGGAATTGTTGTGGTAATTTTGAGAATTTGAACTATTAGTACATGGATTGCTTGATTCAGATGTTTCATATATTTTAAAGAATGATTTTTAGAGAAGAAAATAGACTCTGTCTCACTGTACACAAGAAACAAGTTACTGATTTAAAAAAAACAAAAACAAAAAAACCTACCTTATTGAATTAAAAATTTAAAAATATGACATGAGCCTGGTGAACGTAATTAAGTCGATGCAGCAGCTTTGTAGGTTTAAAGTTGGTCTGGCAAGAACTCCCAGTCATGAAGGTGAGACAAATGTATTTCAGAATTAGCATCACTATTCCTAGTTAGATTTGCATGATGATAAGGAAGGAACTTATAGAAATTCTGCTTAAAGGTGACATCAGATAAAAGAAATATCTGTATATTTGAAACCAGTTTAGCAAACATGAAGTTAAGAAAAGAAGGTATTAGGTTTTTCATGGTTAGAATAAGAGTATCCAAGTAGTTAACTTAGAACTTTTAGTCCAATCTGTTGTGACCATGCTATAATTTTGGTGATTTGAATTAATAAATATTTGCAAGGAAAGTCATCCTGACTAGGGCCAATTACATTTCACGTCATCAACTTATCGAATAAATGATTGCTCTCTTTTGCTGCATTAAGATTTCTGGCAATTGGTAAAACACCACTTTCTTCAGTAAAATCTCTTACAGATAAATCATTGTACCTTTGCTACATATGGGGCTGCCATCTTCATGTGTCTCGCTCAATTATTATACTTCTTCATTCAGATAATTATGGGTGGGGTAAGTCTGAAGGGTTTGACTAACTATTCCTTCTGAAAATTGCAGAGCCTTTCTCAATTCAATCTCCCTGTTTCAGTTCCGGGCTCGCAGCAAGGAGCTTTACCAGTAATAAGTTCTTCCTCTGGTTCATTAATGAATAGTAAGGCTCTCCATGCAAAAAGTAGCAAGCCTGGAATGACTGAAGATGGTATGGGCCTGAATGGTGGTGTAGGAGGTGGTTCTATGGTGGGTCTATCTGATGTGTATGATCCAGATCAGCCTTTATGGACAAATGGTAACCCCGAAACATCAGCCGCACTTCTAGCACTTAATCAATCCAATGCTGACGAAAAAGACTCTTCCTTGGATTTGGACCCTTCTGATCAGCAGAACATCGAATCATATGAAGCACTTGATGATGAGCGTCCAGCAAGAACTACTACCCCTGCTGGATCTCAAAATGCTTCTGTGTGGGGAAGAATAAACAGTTTCAAACATAGATTAGGACAAAAGGAGAAAAATAATTCTTTAGGAACTTCTAGTTATGCTGAACGGGACATCAAAAGCGAGGAGGCTCTACAGACTGGTCTTCCTAATGTTTCCCATCAAGGAAAGTTGACAAGTGTAGATAACGAATTGTCTCTCAAACCGCATAATGATTCTATCCATAATATCCGAAAACCGTCTCATAAGGCAGTTCGTACCCTATTTGTCAATGGCATTCCTCTGAAAGATAGCAGAAAGGAAGCTCTTCTTTCACATTTTCAGAAATTTGGTGAGGTGATTGACGTTTATATTCCCATGCACGGCGAACGGGCATTTGTTCAATTTTCAAAAAGGGAAGAAGCGGAAGCTGCATTGAAGGCACCTGATGCAATAATGGGAAATCGATTTATTAAGCTTTGGTGGGCAAATCGAGATAATATTCCTGATGATGGGATAGGTAGCTCCAGTAATGTGTCAATTAATCCTCGTGGAATGGCACTTAAACCTGGTCTTTCCCATTCATTTGTTCCTGAAAAAGGAAAAGGAAATCCTCATCATTCAGGTGGTGAAAATAAAAATGGCCTTGCTTTTGCTGCCCAGGTGCCAGTTCATGATCACCCCAAGTCCATGGTTGCTAATGGTCCAAAAGTCCCTCCGCTGCAACAAAAGAAATTGGAGAGTTTGGAGCTTTTAAAGGAAGAACTTCGCAAGAAGCAGGAGATGCTTGACCAAAAACGAAATGAGTTCAAGCGCCAGTTAGACAAACTTGAGAAACAAGTAATTTTCCAATTTCTTATAAATTGCGTTAAAAGAAATTTGAAGCTGTTAATTTCCCATCCTCAGTCCCACTTGTTTGCATTAATAATTGAATTATGGTTGTCTATGCTATCAGTGAAATAACAGGTTTCACTCAACCCTTAGTATTGGGAAGGTTTGTTCTCCTGCTTACCTCTTTAGTTTGCCACCTTGTCATCTTTTTGCAGTCTACAGGCTCCAAGGATATCGTGACAGTACCAGAGCAGGCCACTAAAAGGCTTAAAGTCGAAGCACCAACAGATAACACAAAAGCAGAATCTTCCGAGGCATCTCCAGGAGCTACTCTAAGTACTGAGACTACTAGATCTTCTGAGCATGGTGTAACACACGCTTCCACCTCAAATCCTAATAGGGCTGTGCAGGAACCTCTGAGACCCTCAATTCGTCCACAGGTGCCTCTAGAGATACCTTTTGTCGTAAACAGATTCAAACTGGACAATCGTCCCAGAGCATTCAGAATTCTTCCACCATTACCAGCTGGACTTGCAGAAGTAATTTTTCATCTTTTCTATTAGTTATATACTGTATTTTATTCTATTTGAATGATCCGAGTTTGGTAATATGTAATCATGTACTCATTAAGGGTGGTCGTAGATACATGCACCCCCCGCCCCCCCTCTTGATTTTTCTCTGTCATCATTTCAATTGGAAGCGGAGGCGGAAAAGGGCATAAGAATATTTTGAACTGTTCCAAATATGCAACTCCAGTTCTGGGTGTATTTGTAGTTTGAGGAAGCAAGTATTTTACAGCCAAAATTGCACTTTTGAACCTTCAGGAATGGACCCAAGGACTTCTGGTCCTGCACCTTACAAAATTTGCACTTTGGTTCCAACTGCAGGACTGGATCCAAGGACTTCTGGTCCTGCACATTACAAAATTGCATTGGTACCAACCTACAGGACTGGACCCAAGGACTTCTGGTCCCGCATTTTACAAATTACACTTTGGTTCTAATTTTTTAAATTGTTATGCACTTTTATCCCAATTTATTAAAATGTTTTGCAGTTTCGGTCCCACTGCCTCCTTTCAATTTTGGACTAAAAGTTAAGTACTGAGATAGTCCTATTGGACCAAAAGTGCTAAACAATTACTATTCAGTTCCATGAGACAAAGAGTGCAATTTTATGAAATTACAGAATCAGAAAATTTTGAGGATCCAGTCTTGTGAGACTAAAATGCGGTTTTGCCTATTTTATTTGGATTATTTTTGCAGGAGTTCTTGCCTTTTGAATAAGTAACTGGCATGTTTTGAGTGATGTTATGCAATTTATTATTTTTATTAAATTAGAGTGGTTATAAAAAATGAGTGCTTTTTTTTTTTCTTTTTCAGGTTGCTACTCTGGAAGAGCACTTCTCTACTTATGGTGATCTTTCATCGGTGGAACTAGAAGAACCGGAGCCACAAGAGACCACTCATGCTTCAGTACAGCCTAATGTTTCAGCTCGTGTTTCTTTTACAACACGACGTTCTGCTGAGAAGGCTTTCTCACATGGTAAATGCTGGCAAGGTCAACATTTGCAGTTTATGTGGGTGACTGCTATTAATTCATGCAAAGAAAGTGGTGGTTCTAAAAATCCTTCAGCTTCCTCTAACAAACCATCAGACAGCGGAGAAGCTGCGTCCACTCATTCTCAGACAAATGCTTCCTTAAAATGTGATGAACCTGAAAACCTTAAAAAGGAAAGTGATGTGGAATTTGTTGAACCGGAAAAAGATTCTAAATCTACTTCAAGTGAGAAGCACCTTCCTTGAAGATATTTGCTTCCGAGGTTGGCTAGAGTTGTACAGTGAGGTAAAATTCATGTCAAATTTTATATACTTTCATATTGTTTAGCTGCGTAGCTAAATTCTGGCTTCAGTTTATTTTCTCAGTTTTGGGAAATGTAAAGAGAAATCTCTAAATTTTAACTGTTTAGCCATCAGTAACTGTTAGTAACTTGTAATACATTGTTATCTCCCCCCCCCCCCCCCTAGATATTCTTAGGAACAAAGTGTAATTGTGTTTGAAGGACACGCCTCTAGGTATTAGACTATTAGGCGTCTTGTCTGGTTTATTAAGTGTGTATTATCTTAAACAACTTACTTTTGAATGGCAATATAACATTTGGGATTATTACACATTTTCTATTTTACAATTCTAAAATTGTGGTAGATATGATTTTACTAGTTGACTGTTTTTTTGTTGTTTTAGGTCGACCATGTCTTTTGTATTGATTAGGGCTGACAATTTTTAAAATTATCTAACCAGTCTAGATGCAAGAGCATAATACTAATATTTTTATATATTATACCTATTATTATTTTGACAAGTAAAAATTAACTATCAACTTAAATTAGTTGTATAATTATATAAGTATCATTTTCTAAAGAAGGGTTTAAGAATTAATATTTTAATTTAAAAGCATATTACAATTGAGTTTTTAAAAATAATTAAGTTGATTTGTCATTTTATTTATTTATAACAAATATATTAGATATAAATCAATGAACAAATTTAAAGGAATGAAATAAATTTTAATAATAATTATTTTTGTAGAACAAGGTCGGAGTTAAAATTTCGCCTAGAGCCCCCTAATATGTCACAGACCGGCTGTGGTTTGCTTGGCCAAGAAAAGAAATTAAAACACGAATTCTTCTTAATTTCATGTGACAACCATGTTAGCAATTCTTAGCTGTTTCTCCATGGGTAAATATTCTTTCAAAGAGATACACGTATGATGCATCACTTGCAACAAGAAAACTGCCATGGCATTCTCTTCCTCTACAATTGGTTGTGAGCTAGGCAAATAATCACCACCTTCTATATGTCTGACCCAATCATGAACTCGGACTGTTGATTTCCAAAGATACGATGCTACAGATTCAGCAATTATCTCCCAGCTGTTGCCCATAAGGAGAGACGAAAGAGTGACAGGTAGGTCACTCAAAACACTGTATTTATCTGCAATCAAAATAGACATATATTTGCAGCTGGTGCCAGATAACAGCCCGAGAAAACGTAGAGCCTGAATAAGAAGAAACCATAAAGTATCAGTGGACATGGAAAATAAGTGTATTGTATAACAAGAGAAGGATAAATAATAGTGAAAGTATTGAGTAGTGGAGAGGAGATAGAAAAATGGAAAAACAAACAAGAAAGCAAGTCCTAAGTATAGCCCTGTAGTTCCCATAAAGAATCTTTCTCGTCTTTTCAACTCCTCAACTAATTCTTTAGATACATGTTTTGCGAGGGAGCTGTTCCTAAAGGGCATGGTCAGCCACATATATTTGGATTCAAAAGCAACTTATCTAGAAACAGTTACTTGTGACCAGAGATTTCCTTAGTTTGAGCATACAATCTAATTCTGCACTTTGACAACTAACCCATCCACATAATGAGTGCCAAATTTATGTTAATCCCTTAATTTCAAAGATAGCAAAACGAGAACATTGGCAGATGATGCACACATGTCCAAAGGCCGAGTCTCAAATTTGTGGGGGAGGGTTTCAGAAAACAAGGATAAACCTCCCAATTAGAGTTTCTGCCACCAAAAAGCAAAAACCGAGAGTGTTGGATATACAGAATTCCATTCACAGCAAAGAATGATTAAGAAAGTTCACATACAACAAGAGCAAAACTTTGGAATACACTGCAGAAAAGTTGCAGAAATGACCGATGAAAACTCAGTGATTCACCTTAAAAATACTAAAACCTAAAAAAGAATATAGCAAAAATCCCTCACACCTCCATATGACTGTCAACACAAAAGTAATAATAATTCAAATACATAGATTTGCTTATGTGGAAAGTCAAATTAAGTACAAACTTACATATGTTCAAATTTTTCTTGTATAAATATTAACACTATTTAATTCCCATGTACATATTTTAACTAGATTTATAGTGAAACAGCAAAAATCTTAGGTTCATACCGTAGAAGGATAACTGGTCACGCAGAGAATTTCCGCTGTGTCAACAAGCCAATGTCTTCTAGAACTTATATCAGTATGTTGCAAAGTCACAGCAACTTCCACCAGGATGTTCCAGATAACTATATTGTTTGGACGTCAGAGTTATATAGTAAGCATGGCTCCTAAAATTGCAACATCATTTAACCAAATTTCAGAGACTTACCTTCTGTATCAAAGTCCAACATATAAGCTTTATATTTTGCAAGTTCCTGCAATGGGATGGCATTGATTCGAACTAGTGCAACTTTAGCTCGAAACTTCATCAAAATTTCAACGATTTGGTTGTTATCCACTTTGAAATTCGCGTCTGGAATCTATGAGCAAAAGAATAAATATTATTCATATGTTTTAATCAAAGTCGAGCATGACCTTTTTAACAAGATATAAACCAATATCCAGATAGCTTATAGCTTTGATAGCACCCACACAAGATATTAACCCAACAGAAACAACCTTTAATTAGAGTACAATTCCAGTGACTACAATTAACTGACGACCTTAATGCTGCTATTCTAAGTTCGATACATAATAAAGTCTTTAAGCATACAAATGTGATAATTATATTTTTTTCACAATTCCACTTTCACATACTGAGTCAATTTAAATTTTTTCTCAGAAATAGAAAAATTTATTAGTAATGACATAATTTCTAATATATTTTCGAAAGAGACTCCTAATACATGGCTCAAACACCAATATTCATTTTCTTAAAAACTCTAACTGCCAAGGTAGATAAATTTATAAACTAAGGTTAAAAAATTTCCACGTTACCAACTCATCTAAAAGCAAGAGATGAGACACATTTAATAATGTATTACTTCTAACGCCCCCTAACAGTACTATATAAAATGACCAAGTCATCTAAAAGCTTAAGTGTCTGATAGGCACCGAAACAACTGGAAGAACAAGAACATGAAATGAAATAGTACCAGCAGAAAATCCAATACCCAACCCTGACGAGCCTTTCCGAGGCATCTAATTGCTTCAGTCCACTCCACACTGGTATTCCTATTATTATATTCTATAGTACCATCTAAGCGAAACCACGGTAACATAGTAAACAGAACCTCCATGCAATGTTCCAGATTATATGCATAATCCTGTGTCTCAAGAGCAGACTCATTCAGACAAATCTGCAGACCCTTCCAGCATGAAATGCGTAATGAGATTTTCTGTGTATGGTTGTAATGATCCGAAGAAAAAATCCCATGGAAGAAGTCAGCCACATCATCGAAGAGCTTGACAAGTCTAGAATTGGAGAATATCTTCAATAGGTCTGCCAGGTGCAAGAGCATAAGTGATTGCAGATTTGTCTCAAGTGTCTTAAACCTGGCAAGATCACATAGCTCGTCAAGGAAGCCAAGAAGTGAATCAAATTGGCTTGCATGAGATAACGAGAATAGGAAACATTCCTCCCTTAGAGTTCCTTTCTTAAGTGCTAAATCTGTGCCAGGCATTTCGGCAACTTGACCACCATATTTCATGCATCGTCTGATGACAGCTCCCCACTCCAATGAAGGCAATCTGGGAGCACATGATAGGCATCTCAAAGCAAAAGCAACCGTTCTAATATTAACCCCGGTACCAATCTAAAATATACAAAAACCAAACAGATCACCCAATCAGAATTTTTAATAATCTAGTTGCACAAAAGAAAAGTTAGGATTCAATATTCGACAGAGGAATAATAATTATTTGCAGCAGTGTACAATAATGTCAAAAAAAAATTGATCTCAAGATAATGAAACGAACTTCCATGTTTACTATAAAGGCCTAGTTCTCAAATTTATGTCCCCATTTGAACTCAAACATTTAAGATTCAAATTTAGAAAGGCCACCTCAGCATAATTCATCTGCATAAGCCACATAGAGAGTTTCATGACAAAACTGTCATCAGCAAATTCCTGAGAGATGGAATTAGGAACGCCAGATTCATCTTGTGAACCATTCTCCTCTTTGGAGTGTGCTCTAGAGAAGACAAAATGCCTGAGATATGAAATGGACCATGCTGCATACTGCTGTAATTGAGAATCTTCAGAATTTTGTGCGACAAGAAATATATCTTGAATCAATGATGTGGACTCGGCCTCCAAAACCTGATTTGAGAGCATAGGCCCCAAAACATAAGAATATTCCTTCCAAAAAAAATATCAACCAAATGAACCAATAAATACATAAGGAGTTCTGTTTCCATTCTCTGGGTTCTGTAACTTCCTTAATAGATCCCTCCAAATCAAATATGCTTGTTTTTCTAGATAATAGAAAAGGTTAACTGATACATGTGACGAAATGTTAAATAAATAAAAAAACCATTTTTAATCAAATCCTGGGAATATCTTGCATTTTCCACTAGTGACGCTATCTAGAAACTCTATGAAAAAATTTCCTAAATTCAAGCAATAAATTTTATTTTCATCCTTCATCTTATCCCTCACTACATAGCTATAAGTTACGCTATCCCACCTAACTTTTTGCAATGTTTAGTAGTCTGTTATAAGTAACAATAATATAATGCCTATTTCTTCTTAGATGAGTGACTTGATCTTAGCAAACCTTCTGATCAGATGCGGTGCACAAGGACGATAAAGGGAACTGTTGAATCAGCGTCCCGGCACCAGCCCCCATTGCATTTACAACTCCAAGCATTCCTCCTAGATGAATCAACGGCGAGTGAGGACTCGAGTAAGTTCTTCGGAATAATGCCAACAAACCTTTAACATGTTGCATGGCAACTGGAGAGTGCAACCCTGAATTTGAAATAATTGAAAGGAGGCTTCCAGCTCCAGCACAAGATGCCATCAACAAGCTTTGGTGGAAGGTATCAGATTGTTTAACAGACAACAGCTCCGAAACTAGCACCGTGAAGCTACTCACAAGATGTTCCAACTCAGTATCATCAATTAGTTCTACCCTTTGGCAGAAAGACACTATGGTTGGTAGTGCAAGGCATGCACCAAGAGATGACACATGCAAACATGATTTTCTAAAGGCAGATGTTGAGAACAGAGTATCTGCACTAGGAACCCATGAAATGATTAGGGCTTTTAGATAAAGAACTGCATCATGAGCCCCAGCTCTGTATATTGCCCCAAGAGAATTCCCCAAACCAATTATAGGTCCAGCCATGCCCCATGTATCCACCTCCAGGTGATCAATTTCATCACAGAGAAACTCAACAACCTCAGGTGAGGTGAAATTATCTGTTCCCAGAGGAAAATATGCAGCTAGCTTCTCCAGAATATCAGCTGAAGACCCAGTGAACTGACATATCATCTGGACTAAGGTCCTAAGGATCTTTCTCAATAATTCAGTTTCTTGCATCATGTGTGTTTCTTTTTCAGAATGAGTATTAGCTTCAGAATCAGCTCTAGTTAGAAGATCTTGACATGAAAAACCCAATCCAATTCCACAAGCTCCTTTTACCAGGGTGCTCTTGCTAAAAGTTGCTACCTGTAATAGGAGCGACCAAATTTAACTGTAAGACATATCAAGTCTAAACAGCTAAGCAGGCATTTTTTTTTTGTATAACATCTAATCAGGCTATAATAATAGTATAAATATAATAAGTTTTTATACAATACAATAGCTACTTCATAAAATTTAATTTATAAATTCACAAAACAATCCGGCCTAATTTTTGCATCAAATATGTGGGAATTGCACTTTAAGTTTCCAGAAAGAGATTAACAACACGCACACCATATAAAGAGGACTTAAAACAACCTTTTTTCCATACGAGAAGGAGAATTCCATTCCGACAAAAAATCCTATTACAAAGGACAAACCCCAATTTTGCAAATCATGAATGTTAAGTGAAAACAGAAATAAGGCGCATTGATTTCTTATTTGCCAGAATTTATTACGCCCCATACCTCAATTAGTGCATTTATGTTCAAAAGCTTCTGTTGGTGATCAGTCACATGCAGGCAACTGGTAATCAACCCAACAGAAATTGCTGCTGACCACTGGCGATGTTCATGCTCATACTGAGACAGCCAATTTAGCAAGAACTTTGAAGCCATTGACTTGACCGTATGTGCAGAAGCAGGCAGTACCTACATTAGCAAATAGCATGGAGAACTCCATAAATTTTATAACAAAAAAAGTACTCTGAAACAGCGAATAGAATCACGAACTCCCTTTGTCCACCATTGCTCTTTCCTTTTCAGGATTTCAAGTAATACTGTATAATGTTCTATCTTTAATAATAGTGACTTAATTTTCAGAAATACCCTTAGTGAGTGACACTTATTTTAACTACTACTTTGGAGGAAATTTTTTCAGAGATGCATATCTCATCTTTCGACTCGATATTTTCCTATCGTCGATGTCCCTTTGGCAGTAAAGGCACGCCGAATCTAGACTAATAACTCCAGAACCTCTGACTAATGCTTCATTTTTCATAGTAGAATTACTTTTTTCTGCTGTACAAATATGAATTGTTCTTCAAGTCTCCTATATTTTCCATGTTAGCGCCACTACAAGGATGTGAGGGATAGTATGTAAGTGGAACTTATTTTTACAACTACTTTGGAGGGAAATCTCTGTGATACATGACTCATCTTTTCAACTCTCTGTATTTTCCATCTTCACTGTCTTGGCAGTCTAAATCTAGACTAGTTACTCCAGACCTTCTGGCAACTGCTTCATCTTCCGGAGATGAGATTTATCCAAATTAGTATGTGTATACCAATACATAGTGGCGATGGGATCATGGAGCCAACTTTTACTTAAATTAGGGGAGTAGATGCAATCTGCTCCATATGTTGCATCACGTCATTCGTGCAACGGATGCACCGCCACCAAATAAGTTTTCCATTAGTAGTTTTTGCTGCTGTAAGAATTTGGTTTTCTTTTTAAGTTTAGTGCCCACTACACGGGCAAACGCAATATGCACTTACCCATTTGGTAAAATAGCATCAAAATATTTCATTTTATACAGTAGAAGGAATTCAACTTTTTAGAATATTACCAGACAAAAAGCTCCAAGTGATAGAGCAATATTCTCAGCAGACCGAGGGATTGCTTCTTCCCCTAACCTTGTTAAGACTTTCAGAATATCAATAGCAGCTTTCGAAGTTTTGTCTGACACAGTGGAATGCCCCTTTGCCTCTAGTACCATAATGCAAGACCTCATCCATCTTTGCATGAAAGGTTTCCATGATTGCAAAGATAAAAGGGCAAGCAAAATATTTCTTGAAAGCTGAAGAGAGGCAGATATTTCCACAGCAGCGTCCTCATATTTAGTATGCACATCCTGTAACCCCTGTGCATGATGTGTGAGGTTCACCATCCAAGAAATCATATGAATAGAAAACAAATGCATGATTATCTCACTTTTGACGCTCCTTGGTTCTTCACTTCTATATGAGTTGGAAGGCAGAGTAAAGCTGCACCAGGTAAATCTTTTATCCTGTTGTTACTTCCTACAGAGGAAATGCTCATAATATCAAGGCATTGAAGCTATACGTGGGGACACCATCATAACTTCAGATAAGAAGTTATAATTGATTATAAACTACCTTTTCATTTTCGTGATTACAGTAAATAATGCGCTATCGTTTTATGAATATATTCAGAAGTTATTTCAAATTAACTAATTTGGCTTAATTTCCCTTATTTCAATATAAACAAGAACAAAAATCTTGGAATCAGAAAGCAATTGCCCTCAAATGCATGAAAACAGTGTATAAGATTGAGATTTGGAAACAGAGATTGGATCTGAATCTTTTAGACAGTATATTTGAAAGCCACAAACATGCAGAAAAGTACAAAAATCATTTCAATTTAATTCGTCAATCATATGAGCTATGATGTCTTAAAAGTTACATTTCTTTGGTATTTATGATATTACGATTTATAAAACCAACTGGTTTGCACCTGAACTGAAAATAACCGCAGGGACGACATCTAATAACTTAACAAGCTTGCTTCCGGAGACCCTTTTCTGCTTCACAAATCTCCGCCTTGTACTGCAGACATAATTAAAGGGTGATCTACATATGAATTTTCCTAATTCTTTCAAGGAAACATGTAGATGACCAAACAAAATCTTACATGTGCTCATGATTTATTATTCTGATCTCAAATTCTTCCAGTGCAGTCAGCAATTCGGGTTTATCCAGAGAAATGAGCAATTGCATGTTTCTAGGACAGAAATCTGTTATGAATCTCTGGATATGCACCACCTGATAAAAAATTAGCATGTTCAAAGTCAGATAGAACGACAAAATCATTCTAGTAGAGAAGTCAGCGAATTCCAGAAGAGTTCACTTAAATTTAACACATGTAGTTTTAAAGTAATTTACGTCTCCAAGTTCCATCACTTTAAGGAAGTTACAAGTTTCAACAATAATATAGTTGAATGGTAAGACAAATATCAACGTAGAATAGAACAACAAAAGAAGTAATAAAGCTATTTGCAGTACCCACCTCGTACTGCAGTAAAGCCGAAAAGGCAGCTTTTCGAGCTTTTGTCCACAAATAACTTTGATCAACACCTCGATTGGTTCCAATATCCCATAATACGTTCAATACATTTGCAGCAGCTTCTGGATATGCTTCAGCATCCATTGCCCCCCATCTCAGAAGAAGAGCCAGCCTGGTGAAAGAAAGAAGTTATAAAATCCACTTCTTCAAGGATGGAGGGGAGAAATTTAAAAAGCAATATACCCCATACTGGTTAACTGTGGAAGAAAATGATAAAGTCTCAAGACAACAGATACACATCCAGAAGCTAACTAGAAAGGATCCAATATAGTTGCTCTAAGAAACTTTTTCTCCAACTGGCAGTCCAGAGAAAACATTAAGGGTCTATATGGAAGAGTTTTGGCTCGGTTTTATGGGTTTTGGTCCCGAAAAAATGGTTTGGGTGGTTACGGTGAAACCTTTGAAACCCCATTTGCATTGGGTTAGGATTTTTTTTTTTTTTGGGGGGGGGGGGAGTAGGTGGTAGGTGTTAAACAATGTTTTTTTAATAGAGTTGGGGGGGGGGGTGTTAGGTGGTAGATGTCAAATCAAGTTTTTATTGGGTTGCAATTTGCAAGTGGGTTTCAAAGTTTGGGTATGGGTTTGTGAACATATTTGGGCTGAGTTTCATGGATTTTACCTAACTCCAATTGGAAGAGTTCTGGCCCAGTTTCATGAGGCTCGCGAAACAGGGCCAGAACTCTTCCAAAAGGCCCAAAAGAAGTAACATCCAGAAAAACAAAAAGATGAACAAAAAAATGAAATATATTGCAAAACAACGTTATGGATTTTATTTTACTCAAAATCAAAGGCATCCACATAAAAACTTAATTTACTACTAAATGTGTGTTCCCATAGCTATCTCAGGGTCAGTTACACGAACCCTCTTATATTAAAAGTCAATCCACAAAGGACCACCATCCTGAAATGATCTGGATTCTAAGTTCTCTATGTTCACCACTATACAAGTCTTATGACTTTTCCTACATAAGCTTTAGCACATTTCCAGAATATATATTGGAGGAACAACATAAAATTTCATCGAGATATATCCTCATGCAGGTCTAATTAACAAATATAATAAACAATAAACATCCGAGCATACAGATACAGATAGTGGAACCCAAGAGAAGACGAAAGCCATATCCCCGTGGTACCGAGTACAAAATCATTTATAACTTTAGCTTATTGCCCCCGGAGCAATCAGAAACTTGTAAGGACCCAGGATTTGAAACAAAAATTCTGCTTCAGATCAAGAATTAGTAATAAAAAATAAACCATCAAATGTAAGATACGGCATCACAAGTTTTAAAGCATAAAAAGGATAAAGTTTCAATAAAAACTAGTTCGCTATAATGTGCTACTCATATAATGTAGAGAAATTCAATGGATTCATTGTCCAGAAATCTGACACCGTTTTTTCCTGAATATCTTAGTAATTTGTTAAATTTAGCCCATGGCATGAAAGAAAATGGAATGAAGTATACAACTTGCATTTATCCATTGACATCCAAGAATTTGCCCATATGTTTAATCCAAAACTATTAGTTGCTTCTGAATTGGTTTTTCTCTTTAAGTTAAAGATCGTGATAAAGTAGAAATTAATTGTACCAGATGAAATAGCAAATGAACATTTACCCATGAGCAACAGTGGCATTTCTCAGGTAGTTCGACACATGCTTTGCAATCACATCCCATGCAGAATAAAAATCTGTACCAATAGTATGACAATCAATCAAAGTTTGCAACATTAAAAGAGTTAACTAACACCATTTTTTCGTCAAATTACAAAAAAAGAAAATTAGTATATGATGTATATCAAGTTTGATTTAGCATCAGTTTTACCCAAAGCTTTTCACTTGGAAGATGGTTCCTAATGCTGAGCAACAACCAATTTCTTGACGTGGGACTAAAAAAATTGCTTAAGCAAATTAGCTTAATACCTATCCTATTATTATTACACTAGTACTACAATAGTTTAAAGGCGAGTCCGTGAAAATATCAGACTCATTCTCCGCTAGCCCACGCAGAGGACAATATACTAGGGAACCTTCCTCATAAGAGCATAGCCAGTTAAAGATAATTTTAATGTGGCTCGGCTCTCAAACAATCCCATTGATTGGTTAATTGCCTTAAAAATTTGTTCATTAATTGAGTAACAATATAACGAGTTCTAAAAAATAGTCCACTATTGGATAAATACATACTTCTCATCCAAATAAAAGTTTCTTCAATATGATTTTACACAATGAACAAATTGCAACTCAAGAATGCAGTTTTCAAAAAGAAACTGGATGGTCAGCGAATCTGGTAGTCCAACATAAGGCATCAAACGAATATCACCTCTTAAACAATTGAATCAAAACACTCAAAGGAAATAATCTAGTTTTAACACGCATAAGATTAAGTTGTTTCAAAGCAAACAACAGAACGACACAAGTAACAGCAAAAAATACCCACAGCTACGTCAAGGAGCCCCTGCAGAAAATTAAAAATAGAAGGTATAAAAAACGAACACTGGCATACTAATTAAACTAGGTTCACAACTTGTTCAGAATGACTCGGCAGCTTTTTTGTCTGTGTGATTTGTTATTCCTATTAATCATTTTCTTGGAAAGTAATATAAAGTTGTCGTACTTAAGCATTAGGAGTAGGGTTACCAATTACATCAGCTTCACAAAGATGGGCAAGGCTCTGGAATCCAAGAGACTGAACCAAAGGATCATCATTTTCTATGCAGGCCTATTGATCAATATAGAGTAATTAGACAGATTCACACAGCAAGCATACAAAATTTCTGGCAAAATAATTAGTGCATACCGCAACAGACAATATAATGTCCACCCCCCTATCAGGGTCTCTTTTGCAGATATCTTGAATAGAAACAGCAATACTGATGCATATAACTCTTTCAGATGTGACTAATTCTTTTGGATGCAACACTGCCTAAAATCCACAAGAAGGAAATAGAGAAAAAGTCAAATAACAGTAATTGAGTTTGCCAGAGAAGAGAAGAGTTAGCCAAAAGATTACTGGTGCAACCATAATTTCAACACTAAAAATCTTACAAACCATTTCAATCTTACAAACCACTAGAACTTTGCCTTCCAGTGTTTTCTTCGTTAAGGTAGTGGCCGTGTTATACAAAACATTTAAGGTTAAACTTAACTGCTGGAATAGAATTTTACATTATATATCTCAGCATTCTGCATATGTTTGCCTAATAGGAACTTCCAACAGTCACCAGTTCTTTTCATTTACTAACTTCTTTAAAGATATGTGTGAGTGTGTGTGTGTGTGTGTCTTAATGTACAAACCAACACATCACATCACTAATAGCAAAAATTTGGCACAAAATGAATGTAGTGTGGGGAAATAGCTAAAGAATAAAAACACCTTGCTATGAAAATTTAGCAAATATCAACAAAGTTTTTAAGCTCCATCATATTGTAAAGCCTTCAAAACGTGTGTATCATAAGTCGAACAGATGAGTCAGTTTTCAGCTTTAACACTTTAGCCATCAGTTTGTATGCTCAAAGAGAGTGTCATAAGTTTGCATAGAAGTATAATGTGGCTGCGACCTCCCAAACTTTAATTTCCTATTATAGAGAGGGATTAAGGAAGTGTCATGCGAATTCTAGAGATGTGGCAATCAGTGGCCAACATGCTCACCTCTACCAAAGTATTAACAAATATAGAAGCCAAGTAATGCTTAATATGATATGATGAAAACTTACAGAAAAAATGCATTGGTAGTTTTCACAATATTATGTTAATTAAATTAGGAGAAAAACTACAAAATGTGATATACTAAGGTTGCAAAAACTGTGAAATATACAATGTGTGGTTACATACCTAAAAAACAATAAACATCATAATAATATAAAAAGGTAACACAAGGCGAGATATTGAACTACACCACATTTAAACTTTTAATTTTCTCTTTTATGGCACCGACCTGCAGGAGAGTTCTACAGTTTTATGCTAACTACAGTTGCAGTTTCAAGAAATCAACTCTAGATTAAGGAGCAGCATCCACAGGCTATGAATAAAATACATAACCATAACCTTACCTGCAAACTTCCAAAGACACGGTCATTGATCTCCCAGGTCTTACAAAACAAGCGTATGGCAGTAGCTTTTATGACACTGAAGAATCAACAAATAAAATTAAATCAAGTTATTATCTATGATCATAGATGCTGGTTTACTTATTTTCTTTCAAGGTTTCTAGCTCTAAACAACATAGAAGGAAACGTAAAATCTTGGTGCTCCGAAATCAGAATGAACGAGAGAACCCAAATATAAATATAAGAATCCTAGGAGATGATTTCTTAATCAGGATTTCTTGCTTCAAAGTCACTAGTGTTTGTTGAATAACCATCTAACTGAGTCCCCAATTAGACTTCGGAGTCCTAGGTTTGATCCATGAACAATTGAATTTAAGTTAGAGTGTTTGTGTGGATATGACGTTTGCCTGTCTCTTTTTTATTTCAGTAAGTTTCTAATTGTTCTAAGTTAGTGCTCATAGTACTCAAGAATAGCTAAATTGTCTACCCACCAAATAATTGTTACTTCACTTAACCTCTACAGTTGGTAAATTCACGAATCACGAGCAATATTATTTTCTCTTTTTGAAGGTCAAGATGGAATAATATTTTATATTTCAACCTAAACCATTAAAAGCAATAAACTAATGTGGGAATAAGGGCATAGTTTAACATATATGTAGAAAGCCCTACACTGCACCCAAAGGCTGAAGGCCTGTTTGTTTGATGTTTGGGAAAGTAGTTTGGGTGAATAATGGAGGTTTGTGAAATAATCTCGATTCGCGTAATGTTGTTTGTTTGGGTTTTGAGAGAGTGGTTTGAGAAATAAAGTAGGTGTAGGTTATTTCTGGAAGAGTTAGATTGTAGCTGTAAGATTATGTCAAATCATGTTTGTTATGTGATATAAATTGTGTAAGAGATATGTTACTTCATGTCAAATCAGAGTAGAGTTTATATAAGTTTTGTTTAGAGATAAGAAAATTGTTGTTTGTTTGGCTTTTGAGAGAGTAGTTTGAGAAAATTGAGAGATGAAAATTTTATTTTAGAAAATAGAAATCATGTTTGTTTGGCATTTCCCAAATACGAAATTTTTTGAGAAACACTAAACAAACAGGCCCTGAAAATCTGGGAATGTTGGACTGTCGGAGATAAAAGAATTGAAATGCACTACCATACAGTCATCGACATCCCAATATCATGTCTCAAAAGTAACTATGAACAGTGAATAAATTTAACCAAATATACAGAAACAGTTGCAGACAACGTACTGATTCACATCCTTGTGAAGCATTGGCTGAAGAATCTGAAGTATCAGCGGTATCATTGCAGGATGTGTAGCAAGTGAAGGGAGCAGTCCCAATAATTTAAGCTGCAAGATGAATTAAGAAAATATCAAATAGATATTACTAGTAATTGAAAACCAACGAAAATGTACAACAAATCTTTATACTGCATGCATTCAAAGGTCAAAATTTTTGTTCTTGAAGAATTCAGGTCCAGGGTTATATCAAACACTCACCGGCATGTCAAGAAGACCATCATCTTTACTTGTACTTGAGAATATATAGTTGTAGAATAGAATGATTAACAGTAAAGGAACACCGAGCTTAGGCTCCAGAATACTACCAATAGCCAGCAGATCAATGGAAAAATTTCCCTTGTGATGCAAGAGGAAGACAGTAGAAATTGCACAAAGTATCAGAGGCATTTCTGCTAGGACGAAATAGATAAGAGGGTAAATCATACAAGATTACATTTGAAAGATCATAAGCCAGCCAAATAAACTGATGCATTTCCAAATTTATCTAACCAAAATAAGAGCCATGCACCTGTCAGGAAGATTTCCTCAGGCTGAGAGCTAGCTGAAGCAGGTTTGTGCTTTCCAACAATTCTCATATAAAACTCCCTTACGGAGGAAGTCCAAGTTCTTAGTTTACAATGCTCTTCATTGACAATGACTTCATCATTAGAAATAGATTCAACATAATATGAATTGAGCAGTGACAACTGATCCTGCAAAAGATAGAAGTTATTGAAGGCAAAATTTAGGGCTAATTTAATGCCTAAAAAAGGCGGTAAAAAGAATTATATAAGTTAATCTCATGATTCTAAGAAATTTCACAAAATATATAGACAATAGTATTGAAGTTACGTACTAACTAAGAAGGGAGGGAAACAACCTATATTTTGGACACTACACATGTACCATAATAACTGCGTATGAGCCCATGAGCTTCAATTTAACCCAAAGGGAAAGAAACATGGATATTTATATGAAACAATTTTCAGACTAGTTTTGTTTGCATCACTAAAGCACTAAATCTACAGGTCAACTCTTACTTTAGAAATATCAATGCATCAATATATTCAACTTAAATTAAACTAAAACCTTAACTCATGATCAAGTTAATGCAGATGTTCACTATATAAAGCTTGCATTTATCTCTTTACATATAGTACCTAATCCTATATGGGACAGAAGCCCTGTTAAGAGGGATGAAACTCATATATATGTGATTGATTATAAAATTAGAAAAATAAAAACACAGGTTTTTTTAAACTTGTTCTTCTGCCTCAGTTAGTGTCAAGGTGACGGGTCAGTTAGCCAAAAGAAAGCACATTCTCCGCATAGAGGAAATTGAGTTATACCTCAAACCACAGATTCCTTAAACACCTAAAAACAATGTATCCTGGAGTAGTAATTGGCAAGTGTTTCACTTCTCCCACTTGTTTTTCCTTTGGAGCAATCAGTAAAGTAGTTGCAATCTTTCCCAAAACGGAAAGCAAATCAGTGGCTGCTTGTTTAATAGATCTGGATGGAGAGGAAACAAGAGCAAGCACAGGAAAAATGAACAACAGCTCTTCACTCAGCTCACTTGTTGGGGCACCAACGTGGTACTCTGCAGAAAAGCCAAAATTTATAAAATGGAGTTGAGATAATTTAATAAATTAAAATTGTAGTTGAGCAATCGTTAACAGAAGCAAGTCTGCATGAGAAATATTCCATATAAAATATCTTACGAACACTGTATGATACTCTTGGTGGACGATTTTCCAACATCCTACTTAGCTATAACTACCAAGGATTGAATGTTAACACATGATTCTCAAAGTATTGGTGGCTTCATCTTGTGGGGTTGCCATTTTTAAGTTAGAATCTTTTCCACCTCACAATCATTGAATGTGAAAACAATCACAGAAAGAGTATGGAAAAAGATAACTATACCATTTTCACTTTTCCATCTTAACAGAAACAGAATCAATTTCAATACAGAATATTGTTCGTGTTCAAGCTCCGAGTGAATGAGAGTTGGGAACAAGGACAACATCACTGATGATAGATCAGTCACATAATAAAGGCCAAGCTCTTTCTGGACGCCCAATAAGTTCCTTGATACATCTAGAATTTTCTCCACACCACCTGAGCACTTGCGAAAATCTTGTTGTTGTGATAAAACTGCATCCAGCAGAGCCAAGCCACATAATTGAGCTTCTTGAACAAGCTATAACATTGAGAAAGCAACAAGAAAGTTGTAATTCCAACACCGAACCCACAACAGAACCATATGAATAATAAGAGAGCATGTTAGCTCAAATATGAATTATTGGAAAGCTAAAGAACTCTCTCAAAGAAATATGAGATGTGTGATGACTAATGTACCAATCCCATTCCAACCAACTGCCTCAAAACCACCAGATATGCATCCACCAAGCACTCAATGATGTAAGAAATAGTTGAAACCTCCTGCGGGAAATGTAAAGAGAAACAAAAGAAACTTCATACACTAATCTAATGCTAGTTCCTGATAGTTGATTTCACTGCCACGGTACACATTCCAGATGAAATAAATAATAAAAAAAAAACAATTTAATTAAGTGCAACTAAAACTTACGTCTGCATTCTTACATGGGAAATATTTGAGACGCCCCATCAACATCTTTATTAAGGGAATGGCCTCCAGGGGAAATGAGCAGCAGAACGCTGTCGTAGTGGAGATTAAGTTCCTCACAAATGCAGACCTGGAACCCGAAATAGAAACTGAAATAATTGAATAATTCAAGAAAGGTCCAAGGAATTCACAAACTGCCTCCATTCCCAAATGTTTACACTTCATGATGAACAAAATTACTTGCTTCACAAGCTCGCCTTGAACTTCACTACCACAAGAGAGTATCTGCAAGCCCAAAAAATTAGACAAAATCCAAGGTAGCATATCAATTAAAAATTATATGTATATACATTCTTAAGTATTGCACAATTAAATCCATGTTTTGACCCTGTGAAATATTATTAAAAGCAAAGCTATGGCCCTAACGGGTCAATAAATTATACCCCTTAGTTATGAATCATGCAACAAAAAATAAACAATTAAAATAAGATAATATATATTGAGGGTTTAATTTTTAGTAGTTAATATAGTTTTCTAACAAACTTAATATATGGACATGATGATAATGTTGAAAAAATCATGGTGCTATCAATTGTATTCATCATTCTATCAATAAAATCCTTTCGGAATTGTGTTAGTAAGGAAGCTACTATGTATCGTCTTTAATAGATGAGCAACTGTAACCGAGAACTGAGAGAATTATAATGTAAGTGCCTTAACTTTCTTTTTTTTTGAAACAACACCATTTATATTAATAAAGGTAAAGTACAAGGGGTAGTGCAGAGGTTGCACTAGAAAGAATAGCTTAGCTTAGTTATAGGAAGAACAACCAAACAATGTAGGAACAAACTAAACTACAAGGCCGTCCAATCTGAAAGTAACATAAAAAAGGGAATGCCTCTAAAAAGTTTAGAATTAAACAACCCTGTAGATGTCCAGAATCTTATCCTCTCCCATAACTCTTCAACGACGTGTTCATTATCTTCAAAAATCCTTAACTTTCTTATTAATTAGCTTTACTTGATTGTTAGAATACTGTAAAAGAAGGGGAGAGTGGAGGGAGAGGATTACATGTATTCATTAGATGTTTTGTTTATCACGTTCACATGACACTATTGAGCAAACTAAAGCATGGATATGATATAATATTCTAATTTCTACTGTTTTCTTATAAATATGCTAGTACATAAAAATAAAAATAAAAAATCAGATCAATAAACTGGATAAAGGTCGCATACACCTAGTTCTAAGTGCTGATGTTATATACATAATCACATTAAATTTACCTGTCATTGACATCAATACTTATTTTCCTTTTCATCGAGGATTCAATGTACTGCATTTTTTTTGTAATAAATTTACTTCTTACCAATGAGCATAAGTTTAAAATTCTCCAAACATACTAAATGTAAGAAAACCATCCAATCAAATGAAATACAATTATGCAAAATCCTACAGCAGTCTTGCCTAATCATCTTAGTGGAATCATGTCTTTTATGTTTTCCTTAAACCCTAACAAGCATAATCGATGTACAAGCTCAAAATGAAAAATATGTAAAAACATGACCATATGAAACCTTAACGAATGGGTGAATTTCAGACGAATAAAACCGGAAGGAAGACGGATTCTCTTGGAAACCAAATCTCGTAAGTAATCCAATGGCCTTGATAAATACACTCGCGAATTGCGGGTTGGATGAATCCTCAAGTGCTGACTGGAGCTCCAATAACCCTGTGGACACGTCCAATTTCGAGTCCTTGACGAGACGACAGAGTTCGCGGGTTGATTGATCGACAACGGCGGGGAAGGCCGAGCGCAGGCAGCGGTTGACGGCGTCTCGACCGGCATCGGAAGGCGGTGCAGAACGAAACTTCTCGAATAATGAATTCACGGCGAGCTTTTGTAGTGAGGGTTGAGGTGTTCGGATTCTATCTAAAAGCGGAGTGTACGAGACCATCGTCGGGGATGAGTTAGCGGGAAAGGAATGCCGGAGAAAGGGGGTAAAGTATGAATTAAATACTTTGTAGGATTTTAAGGTAAATTAGGCATAAATAAGCTCTATCTTGAGGTAGAGTGGTAAGGGTTGAAAATAAAATCAAATAAGTTGGAAAATGATTTTTTGTTTGATAAATTTTGCGGCTCAGCTCAAACACGACTCGATAAGCTAAATATTGAAATAATACATGTAAAGTATCAACTTATTCGATACTCGCTTCGAGCCCATTCGATAAAAACTCGTTTTATCTAGATTTGTTAAAAAATAAAACCAAACATAAATACAAAATTTCAAGCTCGATAAAATTCAAACAAAGCTTAAACAATGTGTCGTTTGATACTACTCGGCTCGTATACACCCCTAGATATAGTTCTATTTTTTAAATTATAAATGTTTACCTTTTTTGCAGTTGAAATTTAAAGGCAGGGAATTCAAATATAGCAAAAAAAATTGAAAATATGTTTTGAGGTCCATGATTAATTTAGTGTAAGTTTTTGACACTTGGGGTATAAAAAATTCACTAGAAATATATTAATTGACAAAATTAAAACCAATTACCCTTTAATACGAGCACCTATTAAGTAAAAGAAAATAGTATATCAATTTAATTGCATTCAGTATTCAGAACAATTAAAGTTGAGAAAATATCAGTTTTACCGACATTGATAGAAACCAAAGAGAATGGAGAGTTTGTCGTTCTTATGCTTCAACTCAATTCTTCACCGACTTTATTCACTAACATAAATTTTTTTTTAAAAAAATTTACAATAACTCGCAGTTAATAACTGCGATTCTTGAGGTAATTAATTATTTAATAATTAACATAAATCGCATTAATCTATTTTTCTTTTATTCGATCTACAACTCTTCGGGTCAATTTCTTATACTTTTGTTACAATATGCTTATTTTTGCACTGAAATTAATAACATTTTTCTTACTTGATGCTTTATTAATCTACTTGATTGAAGATTTATTTGCTTATTTATTAGAAGACAACTATTTAGCTTCTGTTTTCCTATGGTGATGTTGCTCGTTTTGAATTAATTAATATAATTGAAGTTTTTTGTTCATTAAATAAAATAATGATTTTCCATGCTATAGTGGTTTAATTTGATTTTTGGATACACGATGACATGGAGTTTGAGTATATTTCGACATTTAAGTTGAAAATCCTATTCAACTTATTAGATGTATTTGAATATTTTGCTTATGTAATTGCTTCTATACAACTTGGGTTTTCTCAAGTAAATATGGATGCAATCAGCACGCATAGTTCTCTCCCAGAGGATCTTATTAAGGTCGACAGTGAAATACGGTTTATGACAGTTTGCAATCACAAATTCAAGTTTTATACGCGGACATATCTATCATGAGAGCGATCGTATATGTCTTCTTGTTTATTATCATGTGTTTTTGTCGACAAATGATCCATTTACCAAGTTCTGTTTGGTTGAAATTGAGTGTATGACGTGTGTTTAGATGAAAATATTTGGTTGCTCCTAATAGACTCTAGCATGTCATCTAACTTCTTGTTTGCTCGTAAGTAGAGCTCAACATCCAATTGGGTGTAAGGCATAAATGCCATGACTTCGGTACTCGTGAGTCCACAGCCCTTCTGATGACAACTCTAGCATAATCGAAGGCCACACATTCTCCAGATCCGACCTCAATGTATCAAACTGCATGCAAGAAACAAAAATACTATTAAATCTTAAAACTAAACAATATCAATCAGTACTACATATCCATCCACTTCCTAACTTAATTTGATATCACAAGAAACATGACAAAAAATTATGAAAGCCTTAATGATTTAGTTAGTGATGAACTTATAAATTAATATGCACAAGATTGAACGTAGTAAACCAGTATAATTTAGAATGTAATAATACTAGCTAGCTATGTATAAGTCTATAATCCAATTCCAATATAATTAACTTTAATTAATTAATTACAAGTGGAGTAAGATCTATTTTCTCCTCATGAGCAAGACATTCTTATAGTGCAACTCCAACATCGTCAGCTGGCCACAGGCCATATAGTGAAGTCGGTGGGCGCAGATGGATTACACTCTTCAACACTTCAGAACGTGGGCAGTGCCGGCCCAAGTGGCGCCTAGGACCCCCAAAAATTTATATATAACCTCCTATTTTTTTTTTAAATTAAATATTATCAGTTTTATTATAATGTATGTTAGATTGTACGCATAAGGTCATCTCCAAAAAGCTCTTATAAGTCAAATTATAAAAAAAAAATCAAATTTTTCAAAAAAATGGTGCTCCAATGGACATGATGTTATAATTTAAGGATCATTTAAATTTTTAAGTTTGGACTCTTGTATATTCTAATTTTGTATAACATATTTTTGTGCTTTGTTGCAAAAATATTTAATGTAACTTCGAATTAAAAAATTGCACGAATCTCAAAATATAGTTCAGCTTTATTTAATCTAAATTCATATTATTTTTTCGAAATAATTTTTTTAAATGTAATTTTTATTATAATATCAAAAAATAAATACTAAATATATATCATTTTTATTTATATATATATAATAATTAAAAGTAGTTTGTTAAAATATAAACGAATTGTTGGAGTGAAGTGTTGTGGTTATTTAAAAGTAAAATCTTAAAATATAAATGAGTAGTTGAAGTTCAGAATAAAAAAGTGGAAATTTATAATACTGTTCACCCCTTAAATTTTAAGATAAGAGGTCTAACCTTAAAAGTTCTGTAAAAGATGAACTAATAGGCCCATTAGCTCACGTGGTTGTATTTTAGTATAATTCTTTCATAATAATTATTATCATTTTTATAACTTTTTCTTTTTAATGATTTTTTAAAAAGAAATTAATAAGTATTCTTTTAAATTTTTCTTTCTTAATAATTATAAAAATGATACGTTTTATTTTATTTTCTTTATGTTTTTTGGTTTAGTATTTTGTTTACTTAGTACATTGCACAAATTAAATTAATATTGCTCCTTCAATAAAATTTGTCTAAATTCTTCCCTGTTTATATAATTTTTTTAAAAAGGTCATATATGATGTATAACTTGTTATGTTATGTATTCCTTCCGTCAAAAAAAAGTTTTCAAAATTAAAAAATATCGAGATTAATTATGTCAAAAAAATTAAGCTAATTTGTCATTTAATTATCTATATGAAAAATAATATGTTAGAAAAATAATGTGCCAATATTTAATTTTCATTTTAGCATTTAAGAAAAAATGATTTTTTTTAACATAGCGCCATGTTTAGGCCAGGCCTGCATAAGATTTGAAATACGTTAGAGTTTATTTATACTATAAATTTAAAATACTTTAATATTCTATATAAATTATATGGAAATACTAAAAGTCCAAGCACAACGGTATTTTTGCATTTAGCTCATGAATTAGTGCAAATAGAGAATTTTATTATATTACCGTTAACATCCCCAAAATTGCTTATTCTTTGATGTTTTGACTAGAACATTACTCATTGTACATCAATTGTGGTGGCAAGGAAATAACAATCGATAACACTATTTCATACAAGGCCAATTTAGAAGTCATAGGTACTTCACTGTTTTATTACGCAAGATAAAATTGGACATTTAGCAGCACCGAGAACTTCTTAGACAACGATCTGGATTCCAAGAATTACATCAATATCAATGTTTACTTTCCCTGTATCCGAACTTTACATAATTGCGCATGTATCTCCCTACTCGCTCACTTACTATGGCCTTTGCCTCATAAACGGAAACTGCACTGTGAAACTTCACTTTGCGAAAATTGTGTTTATGAATGATAGTTCATTCAACAACCTTTGTAGACGAATATTCGATGTCTGTTTGCAGGTAAATTTACATGAATGTGAAAATATATGTAACATTGCATTTTAGCTCCCAGATGACAAAATTGGTTCCTATGCACTTTTGTTCCCGGGTTTCACAAATAAATTGCATTATTTTTTAGATATCAAATGTAACAAATATTAATTTTTGACTATATAATGATTCCAAAAATGCAAAATATCTATATAATTTCATTTAATGAGACTAAAAGTGCTGTATTTTGAGATATAATGATTCCAAAAACACAAAATAAGTTAAATTAAAAAAGTTATTTTTTTTTTGGGAATATATGCGCAATTTGGGAAGTACGCACTAAATTTTAAATATTTTAAAATATTAGAATTGAAAATATGATTTGTAAACCCCTGGATAAAAAAAGATTAAAATTCAATAATGTGAGAATAAATATATGATAACACAAGACGATAGTCATAACAAAGATGCAAAATACAAGCAAAAATGTATTGTTATGATTACAAAATTATAATTTTTTTGAATATAAGATAATCAAAAGAAGAAAGATAAATAATTTTTTTCTCAATAAACACGTTAACTTAAAAAAATGAAAATAACTATAAGATCTGCTAAAATTAAGGAAAATTGTTATCAAATACTACACTTCACCTAATCAAAATATATTGAACATAAATAATTATATTGAACGAAAGGCTTAAAAATGTAACTCTGTAATGGAGAGATAAATAAGTCATTTTCATATTTCTTCAACAAAAATACGTATGCTACAAAAATTTACATTTACTTAATTTTGTACAAAAATAAAACCACTAAATTAATACGAAAAATAAGGGGAAACGAAGAAAAAAATATGAAAACGGGTTTAGACTAGTTACTATTATTTCCATACGATTATTACAATTTACTTTTAATTATAATTATGTTTTGATAAATTGAGTCATAGGTCCATTTATTCAACTCGAGTAGTGGACCAGTCCAGTTAACTACAAGGTCCAATTTATTCAAGTTAAGGCCCAATTCATATAATCCAACTAATACATGTTGCATGTGGTCCAATTTCATTTAAGTCTTACATTATTCAATTAATTAAAGTCCACAATTAATATAACTAAACTCAGACAGAAATCAATTGAGCCCAAATCATTGGCCCAATGATGTAATGCCTGAAATAGGTTGGTCCAGTACCAACTGGCCCGATTCCAAACATAATTACTTGACCAATAACTCACAATCCCAACTCAACCACAATAGAACCAATATCAATCCACTAACCACTCAAAGCCTAAGCCACCAAATCCTAATTTCATCTTCGAAGCCTTATTCAAGCCTAGGAGTGCTATAATTGATATCCTCCCAGCCTTGGAGAAATTATCTAGTACAGCTGTTGCACCAGATCATCGAAGACACGTGGTGCAATCCACCAATATACTTGAGACATGTGGAGTAATAATTCATATCATCCATGTTTTTGGCAATGTGAACACAATGTTTTGAAATCCTATTTTTTAGGAACATGGACATAATATGGGGTGATGTGGATTATCACTCTACATGTCTCCAAGTGTATTGGTTGGTTGCACCATTTGTACTTGGGTGCACCGGTTGCACTAAATAATCTCTTGGGGTGATTTTGCACTTTGCTCTCCAATTTTTTTGGGAAAGTGCATTTTTGCCCCTAAATAAAAATAATTGCACAATCAAACCTATAAATTTTAATAAGTTTTTCCAAAACTTTATAAAAGGTTTTTCTAATCTTCCAAATCATATTCAAGTTCTATTTTTATTGCGCATGAAAAAATTTAATTGTATTATTAAGCTTGAAGAAATACTAAATTTCATTAAAAATTAGTGTGTCCCCCGAAATTGTATCAAAAAATTCAATAAATTATATTTTAAAATACTTAAAATCACGGGGCGTTACATCTTGGCTTTGGATGGATAAACTTAGCTAGTAGGGATTGGCATTGCATGGTTTTTTGCCGGTTTATTGGCCTTTTTCCCTTTCCTTTGCGTAGGTCGTTTACTTTGCCTCTACATAGGCCGTTTATGTGTTAACATGTTACTTTGACCTAAGATGGTATATTATCAGGGTGTTGGCTTGTTATTTTGATCACGTGTGATATCTTTACATTTTGTCTTTTTTGTTGTTGTTGTTGCCCCTTTTTCCTGGAAAAATTTGGACACCGCCAGGGCGTACCTCAACCGGGATGCGGGCCCCCCAGAAAAAATATTATTTGTATTATGTATAGGTACATTTTAGCCAGTGTTTTCAAAACTGGACCGGACCGGCCGGTTCGCTCGGTTGAACCGCTAACCGGTCTCTAGTCCGGTCCGGTTTACACCTAAAAACCAGGTCTTTAATTAACCGGATTGAACCGGTAAAAATCGGCTCAAAACCGGTAAAACCGGTGAACCGCCGGTTCTAGTGAACCAGCGGTTCACTTAAAAAAAATTGAAAATTTAGGGTTTGCCATAATTCACTTTTTTCTCTTGCCATCTACGGGAGATAAATAACGGAAGTTTCCAAAAGGAAAAGGAAGTGGCAAATTCGTGCTCAATTACGAAGAAAAACCTGACATTATATGTATATTATTCATACATAACATAGAATCCCTTAAAATCACATGAATCTCGCTTCCAGTTACAAATTAACAAGCTTCTCACACAAATAACTCGACAACTTACCTATGTGTTGCCGCTGATTACAGCTTCGGAACAATTATCGCGAATTGGACGATAATTTCACAGATCTAAAATCTAGTTTTGGAATTGGTGGATTAATCGGCTATGGAATTGGTATAACAGAGCCAGGTGGTTGGCGTTTTGTTTAGTTCACCGATGAATACGGGTTCGGGTAAATTATTCTTTTTGGGCCTCAATGGATAATATCAAAATTTGGGCCATTTAGACACTTTGAAATGCGACCCACTTGTTTCATTCTTTTTCAGATTTACCAAATCTACTTCAATGCTGGAATAATTCACAACTACATAAGATTCTCTCCTTTTTCTCTTTTTCATGTTTGGTAAAATCAATATATCACACAAATATTGATATATTTTACTTGAGATTTATGTTTTTGACATTGATCTTGTTTTTTTAGACATTTTGATTATTTGCATTAAATAATTTGAATTTATATTGACAAAGAATGATAATTTTTTTAATTATAAATGTATTTTAGATAATATATATATATATATATATATATATATATATATATATATATATATATATATATATATTACATAATAATGACGTCATACCGGTTATACCGATCGAACCATTGATCGAACCGATTTAATCGATCGAACCAGTAACCAGTAGAAGTTCCGGTTCTGTGACCGATCCGCTTTTGAGAACACTGATTTTAGCAAGAAATAATGTTGAGTGATGTGGTTAGGTAGTAGTTGGAGGAGTAGGTGGTTGTGAGTTGGACTACTCCTTGCACTAACCTAGATTTCTTCCTTTGTGGAGAATTAATTTACCTTTTTTGGCTTGTGAATTACTTCCTCCATTTTGGCCAAGTGGTAAATATATTTTTCTCTACTTAATTAATTTTTTTATTCATTTTGGCCAAGTGGTAGATATGATATTTTGTTGTTTTATGAAAATTTGATTAACATAAGCTTATGTATTGATATATTTACTTCTTCGTTTAGATTTTCCATTTTAAAGTTAATTGACGTTTCTCATTAACTTTGTCTCTATACAAGCTTCAAGTTACTAAATCCACACTAGATATAATTTTATAGAAACATAAGATCATAATTGTATTATAATTACATAAATTGAAATATAATTTGAACCACATATTATGCATATTAGTTGGATATTTGACATTTACATGTTTTTGGTTAAACAACATTTATTTGTTTATGAGTCATAAATATTTATTTTGAGTGTTTAAAAATCCGTATTCTTTAAATATTGATAATATTTTTTTTTTCTCACTTTTTTTCAATAAAATTATAGTATTACTTAAACTCGCACAAAAAAAAAATAGTATTACTTAAACTTAAGTTAATTTTTATCATTTTATCAAAGCATTGAGTTTTTGTTACCATAAAATCTTCGATCTCCCTCCCCCCCCTCCCCAAACAAAAGTCGTACGTCTAGATCCGCCCTAGGACATAGCTTTACTGTTTTTTTTAGGATTTAAGTAAATTGTGGTTATCCTAACCACCTCCTTTCATATAAATTAAAAAATATATATAGATCCCTAAGATAATCGTCTAGCTTTACTGTTTTTTCTTTAAGGATTTAAGTAAATTGTGGTTATCCTCACCACCTCCTTTCATATAAATTATAAAAAAAATATTGACCCCTAAAATAATCGTCTAGCTCAACCTCTCTATGCACATCCCACACTCTACGTGACTTGACCACTGACTTTTAGCTTGAAGATATTCGGTTCCTTTCATTGGCCTATTTATATCTAAATGCTAATTCATACTCATTTCGAAGGTTCTTAAATTTTTTCTTTTTAAAAAAAGAGTTAGTTTGACCAAAAAGTTACATGAATGTTAATAGTCATTTTAGCATGATTATAAAAATATTTATATGAGATCTGATTGAACAATTTAATTTTTTTCTCTAGAATTAATTTCATAAATGCAGAGTTTATTATAAATTACAAAACCAACCATATTTTATGCTATATAACATTAACAAATAAATATACTCTTACTGTAGTATGAATAAATACATTTTGACAGTTATATAATTAAAATAAATTGAAAACTGGAGTTTAATCTCTAAGAAAACCCTACCAATTTTCAAGGAATTTTATCTCTTAAAATCTTAAAAACAAGTTTTTTCAAGTTTAAAAAAATAGAAGATATCTTAAGTAACTATTCAAATCTCTAAAATCGCTCTCAGAAATTCCGAACACCTAAATTGTTTAACATCAAATAACACAATTAGAAAATCACACTACAATTTCAAGATGTTTCATCTTATAGGAATCGAAAACCAGTTAAAGAACATCACATTTTTAATAATATATGAAAGTTATAAAGATAGTCGAACCACATAAATCTTCCCCTCAAAATTTTCACCTTTTCCGTCGAAAAACATTGAAAAGTCGATTTTGAATCAATGGGAACGAAAATAAAGTGTATTTCTAAAACTCTATATTTGCCTTGGAACTTCTTTTCTTTTATTAATTTAGTATCTTTTTTCATAATTTTTCCTAGCGTATTAGGAAACTTTTCGAATATTTAGCTAACCAAAACATCTAAAATGAGACTTTAATCCATGATCTGCCCCCAAGCATAGGTCTTTTAACAAATAAAAATTGTTGCTTCATGCTAAGTTTGTATCGGTCTTCCTTTTCGAGCATTTTCCAGCAAAATGTTGTCATGTACATGTAACTTTTTTTGAAGGACAAATTCCATTTCAAATATTAAAAGAAAGGATACATTCGAAAATTTAAAGTGAAAAACAGAATATTACTTAAAGCAAGAAGGGAGTGTTGTGAGATGTGACAAATTCCAGTATTTCTTCTAAAGCTTCCAACGGTGGTATGTGACTTGTGAGATAGTAAACTATGCATTGAGAATGGAAAGCTCCATGCTACATATACAATCGGGCGGCAATTAGAAGAAACTCAAAAGTGAATGTATACTATAAGGTCTACATTATTTTCAAGCAACCAAATGAATAAATATGGCAAAAGAAGGCCATTTAACTAGCCCACCACGGGATTACATAAATAAAACATCTCATAAAGTGCAGTAATTAGTAAACAGTTCCTTTTATTACAACTTATTACCTAAGGTCTTTCAGTAAAGGTATCTGCTAATTTAAGCTAATGATGTGTACTAAAGCCTAGGATGTCATCTTACGAAACTATAAAATCAGAAAACTATATTTGAGCATGTCAACTAGGTCACGCAACGATCAAAAGTTTTGCAGGCACACTCATGCACCTTGAATATGGCGGTGCAGGTGGCACCAACTACAATTATGCAAACATAACTGCGAATGAAGTATTCAATGCGTCTTCTTTTTACTTCAGAATCGTAGGCTTTAAGGAACAGCCTATATTTGAGCATGTCAACCGTCTCACCCGCCCTTCCGCAGTACATAACTGTGTTGTTGTTTTGTTTATAGGACCTCACTAGTGACTCTTCAAGTTCAGCAGATCTCCGGGATGAAGGTATACCCTAATAATGTTTGTTGGCTCAGAAAGCTCAAGGTTCACCTCCCCATTCAGACAACCATGATACAATATGTAACATCCATCTTCTTAAATCGAATAGACACTTACAATCAAACATATTAACATGTGGGCACAAGTGGAGGCCTCAAGTCCAACAACAGAATCTTTATTCTTACATTATTACTAAGGAAGCAGACAAAAGAGACAACCATTTGTAGAGAGCATGGATAAGGTCTGAAATATGTTTCAAGTATGAAGAATTTAAAATGATCATTTCAGGTTTTTAAATATGAGATATGATGGCAAAACCTTCCACACTAGTCTTATACATAGTAGAAGTCTCTAGAATAGTCCACATACTTCTACTTTAGTCTTATACATAGTAGGGGCTTCTAGATTAGTCCACACACTTGTGGAAGCTGGTACATAGTTCCATACTTACGTAGAAAGGACTAGAAGGGTCTAGAGAATGAATCTCAACCCTTGAATCAAGTTAATCACCACCAGGTGTAACGGACCACCCGACGAGTGGCCAAAATTCGCACCCAAGGCAGCCGACGGCAAGGCAAAGGCACCAAACGACAAGCATGGCTTAGTTCAAGCTTTGGCCATGCTTGGAGGTTCTAGAACCATCTATTATCTTCCAAACTAGTCTTGTACATAGTAGAAGTCTCTAGAATAGTCCACATACTTCTACATTAGTCTTTTACATAGTGCTTCTAGATTAGTCCATACACTTGTGGAAGCTTGTACATAGTTTCATACTTATATGGTAAGTTTCTCGTGTTTTGGGTTTCTAAATATCCATGGATCAATGGGCAAAAAAAGAAAGTTGTGTTCTCATTTTTCCTGCTGCCGCTAGCTAGGTGATTTTTTGCACTGGGGGACAAGAAGTATGTAGAGCTAATATAGCAATTGGTCATTGTTCAGTTTCTTAAGAGGCAAATTTTCTTACCATCAGTTTTATGAAGGGAACCAATACTGGAAATTGGACACCATTTTACCTATTTTTTCCATTTGCCTACTGCCCAAAGGACTCCGTCTTAATTTAGAATAGCCTCACAATCCTTCCCCAACCCACTGAAACCAATTTGGCTAATCCCGGAGGTGGGAACGGGAAATCTTACCCATGCGACTATAAGTTAAATGTTATTAATTCTTGAAACTAACATAATTTCATTAATGGGGGTGGGGAACGACAAATCTTAACCAAAGCCATAAAATAAATAAACCCTAAAAGCAAGAATTGTAAAGAAAATAATTGATGGGAATCATTTGTATATTACTAAGGGTAAATATTGAATTTACATAATCGAAACTCATAGAAGATTGTGGTGTTAGATACCGGAGTTTATGACTGATCGGTGGCGATGGAGAACGGGAATGGAGCGGGAGAGAGATATATTTTCAAATTTATGTTGGGTTTTTCTTGTGCTAACTGTAAAATTTAGAGTGATTTATAATTATAAATCCGGAAAATTTATCCCTATTATTTTGACATTGATTACCGAATACCTCAATAATTGATTTTTGGGTATATATATCGCCTCCTAATACATAAAATACACCACAATTTTATTAACATATCAAATTATATTCTATTTATGTGGGGTGTTGTTGTGAGTTAAAATAATATAGAGGGATTTTTGGGAGTTAAAATAATACAAAGGAATTTTTGGGAGTTGGACATAACATATGTGATGCTTTTGTCTTTCACTCTTTCTTCTTTAACTTAATTTTTATATTTTGGTTAATTTGATTGTACATGGAATCAAGGATGATACACTTTTGAATTCTTGCAACCTGCGCCCTCGAAAATGAACACCCTCGTAAAGTAATAATAACATAATAGCCTTCAAAATACAATTTTGTTGCACCAGTGCACCCTGAGCAAATTTCTGACAAAACAATCACTAGAAAACAATAAATCAGAATTTTCCAAGGAAATAACAATCTTTTCGACTTTCCCTCTAAAATTTTTCGACTTGCACACATTCAAGTTGTAACTTTTGTAATGTACTCTTTGAAGACCTCATAATATGATACAAACATTTTTTTTTAGATTTTAAGCAATGCGAAAATAGATTTGGTGTTTGGCCCATTTGGTGGTGATTATAAATTTATAAAGATGGTGTTTGGCGAAATTGATCCTAACAGGTTCTAAATTTCACTTGACAAAACAAACATCCACTTGACAATCACTTAACAAATTGTCTACAACTATTTAACATCAACTTTTTTTTTTAATAATTTTGTTAAATTATGAAAATAATATATATAATGGAAGTAATAAATATTTTTGAAATAGAAGAATAATTTAAATTAATTTTCGAAGAAGAAAAAATTTGTAAATAAAAAATGGTTTGAAAAATATTCAATAATTGTTTAAGAGGAACATAATTTATGATGAATAATAATTTAATATTATATGATTAATTTCTTAAATGAAATAATTTGGAATTATTTTTAAATAATAAATTTTGAAAAACAATAATGAACTAAAAAAATCTGAAATAAATAATTGAATTCTGAAGATATAATAAAATAATTTGAATAATTATTTTTCTGAAAATGAATATAAAAAATTATTCATAAAAAATTAAAAAAATAAAAATTAATAATTTTAAATAATTATTTTTGAAAATTAAAAGATAAATGTTTCTTCGAAAATAAAATATTTATTTCAAATAATCTTGAATAATTACTTTCTGGAAAGCAAATAACAAATTTCCTTTCAAAAAATAAATTTAACTAATAAATAAAAGTTTCAATAAAGATAATATAAATAAAGTTTAATTTTCAAAAAGAAAATGATTTCAAATGAACTTAATTTCAATTAAAAGTATATGTTATTGTTTGAATACTTGAGGAATATAAAGTTAATTGAAAGAGATAACAACTTTTTTATCTTTGGCGTCCTAAGGGTTTAATCCTCTTCAGGGCGCGTCAGACATAATAAGTGGGAATCTTTCCCAACATGGATTCGAATTTGGGTTCGCTACTTTGTAGTGATCAGTTCTTCTTCCACTAGACCAATCACTTGTTGGTAACTTAACATCTTTAATTAAACACTTAAAGCTCATTTTGAACGCATAAGTTGAAATCAACTATTTTTTTTTTTTGGCTATGTTTACCACACTTCACGAATGAACCATCCTTAAACTGGACTTAAACGTCAAAGTTTTGATCCTGGCTTCGGTGTCGATCGACCGCGATTCAACTGTGTGTTTGACTAAGGCCTTGCTTAGTCAGTGATTGAATTCTTCTATTGTAATTAGATTTCGAGATCGTTATATAAACGTGTACAGGAATCGGAGTCACCTCACTGTTACAATTATTCAAGAAACTTAAGCATCAAAGGTAAGTGATGTATGGTACTTGTGTGTCAGTATGAATGTACTATTAGATTGAGTCAGAAGTGTAACTTAGGTATTGAGTTCTAGATTGATCCATTTGGTGGGTGTGATTGGGCTGATCAGATTATCAACCAATCTGCCTAATAATTTTTGCTAGCCGGATATGATTAGTGTTGCTAATTATCAATTATCTGGTAATGACAAATATATCCCCAAACTTCCAAAATATTAGCCATCCCATCTCAACATTAAGTGAAAGAAGAAAGCGCAACAATCAAAATGAAGCATAAGATTTGAAAAACAAATTCAAAGAACAATTTAGAGACATTTTTTTGGGGGATATCGTGGATTTTAACCTATTCCCAAACCGCATGGGCCTTAATAACATGGGTTGACCCCCTATTGCATTAGCATACATTCGATTAGGGCTGTCTATGGGGAGGATTTCAATCCGGTTCCGTTCGAATTCGATCTAATTTATTAGGATAATTGTCCGTTTAGAGATTCAATGGATCTGATTCGATTATAAAGATCCGTAATCCAAAACACATGGAGCGAATATTGATTTAGGTTGATCTGATCCGTTAAAGATCTGCATCCGATAAAAAATAATAAGAGTGATAAATTTATATAATGTTTTATAAAAGTAAGTACCATTAATAATATTTCACTGTCAATTTAATAAGATAATAATTTATAACTCGTTTATAAATTTATTTAAATCAATATTTTTAACTAAAAATATAAATATTAGTAAAGGATATTTGAACATGTGAGCTATAATAAAATAAAATTCTAAAGTTAATAAACTTGTTTTAGAAAAAAAATATTAATGTAATTTTTATATGAAAATTTTATCGGATCCGAAAAAGATCCGATATGCAGCCAAATTCGACCAAGATCCATTGAATTCAAAAAATATAGCTCTGAGTACAATCCGAATAATATTCGAATTCAACAGGATCTAATTCAAAATAAATGAAACCGGATCTAGATGAAAATGATCCGACTCATTGACAACCTTACATCCGAAATAATTATAATGTTGGGCCAGATTGACTAAAAATACCTGGCCCAGTACCAAACTTCTCCCTAAGGTGTAGGGCATTGAACTTCTTCGGCACATATATACATATCTAAATGGAAAATGCATATTTAGTCACCAAATTTTAATTCCAGTCACACAATTGTCATTCTAGTTTTATGAATGACATAGCTAGTCATTCAATTTATAAATAATGGGACAATTCATCATCAAATAAGCGGCAATTGACAGAAATATAACATGTTTTATGTTTTCGTCTCTCCTAGCACTTTTTCAACCAAAATGAGTGTCATTCACATGATTTTTAAGCGAAATAATTCCGTACTTCACGTCCTGAATTACACTTATCAAAACTCAAATTAGTAAAAGTGTTCCTCAGCTTGACTCTGCACAATCTTTTGTTGTGGGTTTTAAGTTTTGGTAAGTGTAATTCAAGAATCGAAGTACCCGAATTATCCTCTTAAGTCGTGTAAATCGCATATAAAGTCATTTTGGACGAAAAATTATCAATGATAAGTTTGATGTAACAATATTTTGTAGTAGGAATATCAATATGTAGATTTTTTGACAACAAAGACAAAAGGAGTGAATTTCACTTTCGATACCATAACTCAACCTACTTTAGGGATTTGATACCACAACTTTTTCTCCCGACACATTTGATACCATAACTCATATCAACTCGACACATTTGATACTTCCGTCAAATTGGAAACAGAATTGTCACGTGATTGTCACGTGGCCGTTAAAACTTTGCACATTTGATACCATAACTTATGTTGACTGATAATTTTACCCCATAACATTTCAGGTTACCAAAAAAGCCCCACATCTCCAAATTTAGTGACGATTTTAGTCCACATTGTTGCAAAATTTCCAAATTGACTCGAATAATTAAGACCACGTGCTGACCAATTTAGAACTTTACACATTTGATACAATTACTTATGTTGACTGATAATTTTACCCCATAATATTTCAGGTTACCCAAAAAGCCCCACATCTCCAAATTTAGTGACGATTTTAGTCCACATTGTTGCCAAATTTCCAAATTGACTCGAATAAGACCACGTGCTGACCAATTTAGAAAATTTTACTTATTTTATTTAAATAACTAATTTAATTTATAAACAATATTAATAAATTAAATAATACCTTAACATAAATATCACCGAAATTAAGAAAATATATTCTTTTTAAATATAAAATTTATATAATAGAATTAATATATTTAATATTTATTAAAATAATAAATTATATAATTTAAAACTATTTAATATTTATTAAAATATTAAATAATAAATAATTTTAATTTAAAAAAAAAAATCCCCACCCCACCCACCACCTCCCCACCCTTCCCCCCAACCCCCGATTCCCAGGCCGCTTCTGTCCCAGGCCACTGCCGGCCTGGGTTCTTCGATCCCCGGCCACTGCCAGCTTGGGATCTTCGGTCCCAGGCCGGCGGTGGCCTGGGACAGAAGACCCGGGCAGCCGGCGGCCTGGGAATCTTGTGGTAGGGGGAGGGGTGGGTTGGGTTGGGTGGGTAGGTGGGGATTTTTTTATTAAATTATAATTATTTATTTTTTAATATTTCAATAAATATTAAATAGTTTTTAATTATATAATTTATTATTTTAATAAATATTAAATAGATTAATTCTATTATATAAATTTTATTTTTAAAAAAATATGTTTTCTTAATTTTGGTGATAGTTAAGTTAATGTATTATTTAATTTATTGATACTGTTTATAAATTAAATTAGTTATTTGAATAAAATAAGTAAAATTTTCTAAATTGGTCAGCACGTGGTCTTATTCGAGTCAATTTGGAAATTCGGCAACAATGTGGACTAAAATCGTCACTAAATTTGGAGATGTGGGGCTTTTTTGGTAACCTGAAATGTTATGGGGTAAAATTATCGGTCAACATAAGTAATGGTATCAAATGTGTAAAGTTCTAAATTTGTCAGCACGTGGTCTTATTCGAGTCAATTTGGAAATTTTGCAACAATGTGGACTAAAATCGACACTAAATTTGGAGATGTGGGGCTTTTTTGGTAACCTAAAATGTTATGGGGTAAAATTATCAGTCAACATAAGTTATGGTATCAAATGTGCAAAGTTTTAACGGCCACGTGACAATCACGTGACAATTCCGTTTCCAATTTGACGGAAGTATCAAATGTGTCGAGTTAATTGAGTTATGGTATCAAATGTGTCGGGAGAAAAAGTTGTGGTATCAAATCCCTAAAGTAGGTTGAATTATGGTATCAAAAGTGAAATTCTCTCAAGACAAAAGTGTTAAATATTTAAACTTGAGCGATAATTAGTGTGATTTAGTCCAAAAATTAGGACAATGTAAAATCAACAAATTTTGCAGTAGAGTCTTTATTAAGCTAGTGCACACTATAAATGCCATTGAACTTTACAATTAAATCAGTAATTACATTTGAAGTGATTTTAAGGTTTTAGAGGATGAAAAACTGAAAAATGTGATTCTTTGGTGATAATTGTTGATGAAGGGAGATCTTTGGTGATTAATATTGATGAAGTGCGACTTTCGTTATCTCTCCGTCAACTATCGCTTATTTGATAATGAATTGTCTCATTATTTGTAAATTTGTCGCTTATTTGATAATGAATTGTCCCATTATTTGTAAATTGGGTGACTATATATATGTTATTCCATAAAATCATTGTATGACTATTGATAAATTTGAGTGACTAAATATGTATTTTTCCCCTATCTAAACAAAGAACTCGATCTCATCATCAATTCTAAGCTTCAAAATTAGCAGTACAAATCAGCTCTATTTTATATTCTGGTAGTTTGGTGATATGAATTCTGGAGGTTGTAGACATGTGGCTTTGCCATTTTTGGTCTTGGCAGGACTCGCAGGTTTTGAAATTGTTCGTCGAACTTTTTCACTTTTAAAAACTAGATCATTATGTTGTCGAGTCAAGGTACTTCCAAATTTGTAGCTTCCTTTTGATTTAATTCCAAGTTCAGTTTCTTTTCTGATGGGGGATTACAAGGACTTTGATGAATATTTATTTTGCTAATTTATTCCTGAATTAATCCATTAAAAACGAAAAGAAAAAGGGTTACTTTTAAACCTAAGTTCAGTCAAATTTTTTTTTTTTTTTGTGTGATGGGGATGACAATGTCTTTGTTAATACTTATTTATTTTTTGGCTAATTTATTCTTGAATTACTCATCCAAAAGGGAAAGAGAAAGAGGCACTTTCATTCAAATTTCAGATTTTTTTTTTCCATTTAAAAAAACAAGGTCTGGTCTTTGCGGTAGCAATTGGAAGGAGGTGCAATTAAATAATTTGAAGATCGATTGTATGAGTAAGTTTTTAATTAATATATAGGTACCAAGTACCAACCTTTTATATAATCATTTTTGCATTTGTGTAGGCCAGGTGGTCCCTTTGATACTTACTTTTCTAGTACTGCTGAAGTCTGTGATATTAAGTTCAGCAATGATCTGATGCATGGTAGATCAATGCTTTTGACAACAAGTAACAACAATTAATATTGTTTTATCTCCTTGAATCTTGATCGATGCTTATATATATATAATATATTTTATTTGGATCTGTTTTGTTTTAACTCTGGGCCTGGAATACTGACTGGAACTAAACCTTTCCATGATGCACAAGTGTGGATTTGGTTAAATATGGATTCTTCTCCAATTGGCTTAGATTCATTTGGATTAATTTCATTAAATATCTTATTTCATCGAATTACTCATTTGCAATTTGATATCCATCTTATCTAGGGGTGTAAACAATTTCATATTGATATTACTTGCATATTTATTTACTCACACAGTCTCTATTATTAGAACCTGAATTCGTTATTTAATTTCTTCCTAAGTGTTCTATATTGAAGGTTGACTCATGAATTGCAACCAAAGTTTAACTCGATTGATTAACATGCATGCTAACAAATTTAAAAAAAGAACACTACATGAGTTTTAAACCAAAGAAAAAACCAATTACTGGGAGTTGTCCATTACACACTAAGAAGCAAACATTATACAAAATTAAGAAAATAAACAGCTAGCAGCACTTGTCCATTACTGGACTATACGCAATGCGGCTTCATCTTCATGTTCAAAACCTTTTCCTTTATCGCCCTCCTTCTGTAGGCTGGGCTTTGGTCTTAATCGTCTCACCCACTTGCTTCGTCTTCTCGCCCACAACTTCGCCCACTTGCTTCGTGGCCTCACCCACCTGCACTGTCGCCTCTTGCGCCTTCCTCGTCGCATACTCCAACGGTCCCTGCCCCGTAGCCTGCCTGAACGAACTCAAAACCCACGATAGCGAAGAAAGCCCGGTCAACCCAAACGCGCCAGAAGTCAACACTGCAGTGACAGCTCCAGCTATCAGAATGGCGGCGGGGATTAAAACCGGACTAAAAATCACGAAAAGTGGAGTGGCAATAGCAAGTCCTATTAGGGTTCCGATGAGTATGATTCCAGCTAGTCCGAGGAGAGTTCCAGTGACAGGGAGGAGTGTGATTACGGCAAGTATTTGGCCAGTGGAGGGGCCATTCTGGGGGAGGAAGTGTTTCATGCCACCACCTTCGTTGCGGTAGTGTGATTGAAGGCCACCACCTTCGTGGCGGTGTTGAGGGTGGACGATGACTTGGTGGGGGTGGGGACGGTCGCGTTCAGCCATGGGGAGTGGTGGCGCGTGAGGAATGAATCTAGGTGGGAGATTGTTAATTACAGTGTAAATTATGTAAGTCGATGCTTGTTGAATTTGATGATGATGGGGGTGGGAGTGGAGTTATGGTTGTTTAAAAAGAGGTGGAAAAGTGCAACGTGTTAGTGTGCATGTGTGACGCTATATGCATGAGATACAAGTTGCATATTGTGTTGCCACATTGTTATGTGACTTGTGCAGGGAAAAGTTTTAAAGTAGCACCAACTTGGAGTTGTTTATTCGTTTAATAATGAGATGAGTATTCTTAAACACACTTGATGATTATTATTCTAACTTTCTAAGTGTACTAAACTAAAGTAGGAAAAATAGGGAAAAGTTATAAAATATGTGAGGAAAAACATTAGATTATGTAAAATTTCTTAATGTTGCATATATTTGAAAAATCAGAAAAATAATATGAATGATGATCACTCGATCACAATCCTAGTAAATAGTTTAAATGCTAACGAGTAATGTAGATGCATATTTCTCAAAACTCAACTACATTTTTTACTGCTGTGGAAAATTTTAGTTATTTATGCAATACTTAAGCTAATCATACAATAATTATGTGGATATTGACATTTTCAAATGCAAGCAAGAATATCCTCCGAGTGTGAAAATGCTTGATATATCTCTTCAAATTACAGCAGCTACAAATAAAAAGGTCTCAAAAACAAAAAAATCGGTCCAATCCGAATTCAACTAATTTATGCTTTCATTTAATATTAAGTAAGACTACTATTAGCGATGTCAAGTTATATCCAAATATTTCTCCCAAAATAAAAAAAGTTAGATCCAAAATATTTCTCAAAATAAAAAAGTTATATCCAAATAAATTATATAAACAAAATCTCACAAATCAACTAAGACAAATTAGTAATAAATGGTTCCAAACCTGCACTTTTTATGACACAATTCAGATAAACTATACATCAAATATCGGAACCAGTAAATAAGTAATCAAGAACCTGGAAAGTAATCCCTGATTGTTTTTCTCTTCAATGAGGAAGGAGGGTTTAGTACAGAAGAAGGGCTTTCCATTTCAGCTTCTGGAGTTCTATGTACAGTTTCTTTTGCATCAAAACTGTAAACAAACTTTTTCTTCTGAGATTCAGGAGTGCTAACTTCAGGCATTGTGATTGGAGAGGAAGCTACATTTGAAAATTTGATGTTTGTCTCACTTTTTGTACATGATGATTCATTCATGAAAAGTTTTCTTTTTCCATTTCGTGGTACTGCCATGATTCTTTTTCTAATTGCTGATGGAGATCTAGTGTTTGAATAACAACTGCTTCTAATGTTCCAGAATCGAACCTATAGTAGATATGAAAAGTTTAAATATATTGAATCTCTAAAGAGGAACTCTGACATTAACAAAATTAAAGTTTTTATGTAGTATAACAAAACTTACTGTGAAATCTGAGCAAGTTGCCACCTTTCCCATCTCTGATGGGCACCTGGAAAAAAATATATAGAAACTTTAGAGCTTGTAAAATAGAATTGAGAGTAATTTAATAAAATCAAGATTTTAATTTTGGTTTAAAGGTCGAATTCAATGAATGAATTTGTTTGTGATCAGTATAGATAGCCCAATGTCTATTGTATTCTGCAGTTAGCGTAACCTATATAAGTTGTGCCAAATACTAACATGTAGAGGTAAGCCTCTAATATCTAATATTCAATGATTTTGGTATGTTTAAATCATTGGGACTGGTTTGAAAACTATAAGCTGAAGCTATGGAAATTCCAAAAATTGTCCAACACGTGGAGCAAATGGATATTAACTCGTTTATGAGCAAATATTAGAGGGGATTAAGAATTTTATCAACATTGACCTTCTTGGTAGTTTTGATAAACAAAGCAGATCATCCTAAAATAACTGATATCACTTCACGGCATTAATGTAAGAAAACGAAGGTTCAACCATCACGCCTAGCAATTATATCTTATTTGTAATGAAACAATATATATTCCCACAATTGTTTTATTTTTTGGTTACAAATTGTTTTATAGTTGCTAATGAACGAATTCTATATTAATTAAAAGAATTTTTAATACTATATTGCTAATGTTACAAATTCATGCTTATTGATAATTTAAGAAACATGTTTGTCTGAATAACTTACCAGTCTACGGATGTGACCTCTCCATCGTGGCTTTCCAAAGTGATTGGATCCAAAGAAGGTTTGTTAACCTGTCGTAACATAGTCCGAATAAGCTTTGCAGTGATCAGAATTAAAAAGCAGCAGAAATGGTAAAGAAATGAACCTGCCATATGTAAGCTTTCCCATCACTAGAACCACTGAGAATGTGAGCCGCATCAGGGCTAATTGCTGACTATAATTACAACAGAAATTGTTAGATTTATGAGAAGTCAGTTGTCTATATCTGGATTTTAAGCAGCTAAATATATTTCAGAAAAAGAAAAAGAAAAAACTTATACCTTCACAAAAAATGAGTCGGTTTGACCTCCAGAGAAGGTTTTTATTGGTCCTTTCTCGAGTTGAAGTACATTGTACAAGTATATTCTGAAGAAATAAAAATATCAGAATCCAGACAGCAATTCTAACCTATGTTTTTTAAGAACATGTTACAATAGTTATATTCAATAGAGGAAGACTTTTACCTATGATCCATGCAAGAGGCTGCAATATATACCCCATTTAAATCTTGAGACAAACTTGATATGCCATGTAAATGCTTTTCCTACAATAATCATTTGAGAATACTTAACTTAAGGTACTTAGCCTCCAAAAATTCAGCATAATATACATTTACATTTGGAAAAGCACAACATATCACGAGAACTCAGGATATGTGGACATATTTTTATTTATTATTGTATAACAAAGCCCAAATCATATAAAGTTATGTTGTTTTAGTGCTTAAAATAATCAGAGTTGTTTGGTACAACCAAGAGTGAAGATATATAAATAGTAATCCAGATTAAGACTGACCTTATCACTTGATGCAAAATTAGGACATGCATGAGTGACTGGAGATTTAAGATGCCTTGTGTCCCAGAACTTAATTAAACTGCATTTTCAAGGGAAACATATAATAAATAAATAAATAAACCGTATTTCATTAAAATACACAATGAGCATCAACCAGAGGAACTTAAGTTCTTTATTAGATAGCATTATAAGTTTCTTGGTCACCTGTCAACTGCTCCAGCAGTAGCAATAGAAATTTCATCCTTGAGATAAAGAACTGAAGTGATGCTCATGGATTCAGCCTAGAAAACAAAGTTAAGGTCACTTGGGGAATAAATAATGGACAAATGAACAAATATAAAACTATATAAAAAAACTAACCTTTCCACGTCTAACCCGTCTTCGACCAGGTGAAGTATGAGCCTCGTGGATAATGGAAGTTGGCCTAATCAAGTTGGAATAACTAAAGGTATGAGGTTTCAGAGTTTTTAATTTGAATATGTCTTTTGTTAAACATGCATATTCTCTGATTTTATAAGCAAGCTATCACTTATATTGTCAAACAAATCAAATTCATAAACATGATCAAAGCTCAAATGGTTCTATCGTATGCAACTGAGAGGAGGATATAGAAACTTACGGAACACACAATTTCTCATGAGTATTTTTGCAGCACCTGGTGTCCCATAGAGCAAATGCCCCATCTCTTGAGCCAGACACAACATGCTCTGTGAAACAGCACAGTTTTTTAATTGAATAAATCTGAAGAGATTGGGAAGCACATAGAACTTAGAGGTGATTTCTTCCAAACTGTAGGTTGGAGAAGCAATCAAGAGGGATGTGCAAGAATGAGTCAATGTGAATGAAATTAATACAGAAGTACCTACCTTGATTAGTAGGATGGCAGCTGATGGATTTGATGCTCCCAGTGTGGCCCATCAATGCTCTTACACATTTTTGCTCTTGTGTATCCCAAACCTTAATCTGAAATTCAGTCTACAAGTCACATTATTGAAATGGGATTTTGGTAATTGAATTATCAATCTCATATGCTTAACCTCATAAAGATATACCTTAGCTTATCTATGGCAGTTCCAAACCTAGTATCTAATTTGATAACACTATAAAGCCAAGTTTTGGTTATTTGCAGGCTTAATTCAATGGTTACATCTGTTTCTCTCAAAGCCTTACGATTAATCAAAGAGTTCATTATATCCCTCAAATTGTGATGAACGGGCCTCAAACTATACAAAATACTTTTACCGATCTTTTTATTTTGGTATGTATCTAATATTGGTACAGGAGAAAAATAATGTCATTTTGAAAAGCCATGTGACTTACACTTTGATCCCCTGAAGCAGTTAATATATTTGTGTACTCCTGAAGAAAAATCAAGCCAAAGAGTTGTTATGCTGTAAGCAATCTATTCAGAGTAATATATCCAGAAGAAGTAAGTTAAAATTATTTTATTTGGTTCAACTATAATCTAAGGATGTATTTAATAAGACTAACTCCCTTCTAGTCATTGCCTAGAAGCCACTTATTCCAGAATATATGACTTTTGAACCCAGAGCATATTTAGGTTCAAGACAGTAACGTCTATTTAGTCTTTCGTTTACTAATTAGGCCTAGCAAACTCCAATAAGGTGAGAAAAAGAACTGATGAGCAAAGAAATGACTCAAGAAGAAGCACTCAATTCTGCTAGAAGTACTAAATTTTATTTGGTTGGCACCAAAGACTTCAAATCAGTCTAGTTCCAGAACTCTTAATTAGATGTTCTAAACTGTTCTGTTCAAGAATAACCGATGCAGATTTTGTGAAGGGCCAGCAGCCCTCTTAAGTGACTTACCAAATTGTGAAAAATGTAATCCATCTTTGATCATCCAACAGCCCTGAGCTGAATCCAAACAAATATGAGGATAGAGATGACTCAATCATTCTTAACACACTTTTCTTTCCTCATACCATGGAGTTTTTCAGCAAGCCTAATGAGTCCAAGATGACCACTCATTTTAGTTTTAGTACAAGTAGTACTACATAGAATTAGCACCTAATACACACTCATAAACCCTTTGAGTAGGAGAGGTTAAATAAATCGACCAGGATATCATTTCTTATCTTAGAAAATACTAACAGCAATGTGATTAAACAGCTGCAAAAAATAGAGAGCTAAAATAGATACACACCTTGATCCAACATATGTCAAATATAGCATTCTCATGAGCAGCCCAACCAGAAACCTTAGCTTCTTCTGCATTAAAAATAAGCCTTTGCTTCCAAAATTAAAACCTCAATTACCGAAACCTATAGATTTGCAAATGTCATAAATCAATTTTACCTGCATTTTCTTGAAATGAAGAGGAATCCTGAAATTTATGTCTGGTATTTAACAAAGTAACATAGCCTCCTTCATCAGTAAGAGCAAGAATATGTGCATTTTTATTTGTCTGCAAATAATCAAATAAATATATAAATAAATAATCCACCTCCTATGCTAAAAAAGAGAAGCCGGTATATCCAATATAACTAAAGCAACCTTGCAGAAAGACAGAGCCATAGGAGTGGAAGGTTCGCCTTCGTGTTCCACTGCTACAGCTCCGATGGGATCAAATTTTTGCGAATCATTGCCATTATACGGCCGTTTTCTTACTGAAGACGATCCAAATTAGTTGTAATTTTAACCTAATCGTAAGACAGAAAAATACATAAAGCTACAGAAAAAAGAATACCTCGAAAACCATTGACTTCTCTTGATTTTAGATCTCGGAAGAACGATCGAGGTTTGGACGTCTCCATTTTCACACACAAACACACACTGCAAGGTGAGGAAAAGAAAGTTAGCAGTGGATGGTTTTGGACTTTTTGGTGAAGGGTTTAGGTTTGGCGGGAAGGAGCGGGAAAATTAGTTTGAGTTTTCTTATTTTATTTTTGGGTAGATTATCTAAGAAGATAAGAGTTGACATTATTAACTTCATTTTTTTTTTAGAAAGTTGACAATTAATAATTTTAAGAAAAAATATTTGTGAATATAATGTGTGTGTTCTTTTTTAATTTAAATTTTGATTAATCTAAAAGAGTTTAAATTATATTTCAAATATTTGAGTGTGACTAGATCTAAATTTAATGCTATTAGTTTTGATTATGATACAGCTATGAATGTAGTTAAATAGAATAAAATATTAATATTTTTAATTTGTAGTTGTAGTTTAAGTTAATATTGGGATTTGATATGCCAATAAAAGTAACAATGATAAAACATGATGGACAAACACCGTCTCACACTTTAAATAAACACATAATCGCTGCTATAATAAATTTGACCACTGCTTAATGTGACTTTTATGATTTGTTCTTTTATAGTGATCCCATTATTGTATATTTGTTCTACTCCAAAAACTACAATTTAATATGTTGTTCTTTGTGTAATAAAACTTTATTATTTTTACCTCAATCTTTTTTACAATAAAATATAAAACTAAGTATTCTTGAATATAAATAGTCTCATCTTGTCATTTCATCATAAAATGTTTATGATAGGTATTTTGTATACAATATGTAAATTAAGAGAGACTATTGTACCATGTCATCAAAGACTAACCAATTATATCATCACATGTACTGTGAATTCAATGTTTCTACATCGGCCAACGGATGGATGTTGATTTGTGTGCTACATTTGGTTATGTAACACGGCTAATTCACAAAATAGTTACTCCAATCACATTTTATTTATTTATTTTGGCCATAGGTTGGGTTTTGGCCAAGTTAACTTATGTGAGATCGGACAAAAATTATTTCAAATTATTTTTTGCTAGATTTAAGAATCTCAATATAAACTTATTCACAAATTATACTCAAACTATTGAAACTTATAAACATTGATTTGACACTATCATATACGGTATTTTTTTCCATCCAAATTCTCTGAAAAAGACATTGATTTGACACCTATCATTTATCTTTTTCTCAAACCCCGACATTCAAAATCTCAATCCAATTGAGATTTCAATTTTTTGAAATCATAAAACTCAATATCCAAAATTTAATCAAATAAGATTTCAAATATTTCACCGAAATTACTCAAACCATTTTTTTAAAATCGATACTTGCGAAACCCTTTCAAATTAATAGTTTAAAATATTTCTAGAGGGCCCAAAGGTAAATAAATTACATGAGGCCATGTTGTTCAATGAATCAAGTACATGATAGCCCAATATCTTTTCTAGGTGGCAGTGTCACATCTTTGATTTTCTCTTCTTCTTATGATTGGATGAGGTAAGGTGGTGGCAGCCGCTGGGCCAATTTTGTCTTATTGCATTTTCCTTTTTGAATTATCGATAAATTCATATCCGGATAGTTATAGCTTTTAAAACATACTATTACAGTTAAAAAAAACACTATTACATTATAACTAGGCTTGTCAATGGGACGGGTTTCAATTCGAACCATCCCGATTTAGTTGATTTTAATTCGATTAGAGATTAGATAGATCTATAATTCGAAATACATAGAACGAATATGAATTCAAGTCAATTCAATCTGTTAAAGATTTATATCCAACAGTAAATAAAAAATTATATATATATACATAATATTTTATAAAAATAAGCAACATGAATAATATATTATCATTTATTAAGAAGATAGTAGTTAATAATTCGTTCAATATTCATTTATATGCATATTTTCATCTAAAAATATGAATAATAGTAAAAATTTAAACATGTGAGCTAGATTACATAAAATTATAAAGTTAACAAATTTGGTTTAGGAAAAATATTGGTGTAATTCTTGAAAGTTATTTGATCCAATTATAAATGTTCAATATCCGTCTGAATTCAACCAAGATCCATTTAAGGTAAGAAACATAGATTCAAGTAAAATCCAATCGAATCCGACTAGACATCAATAAAACCGAATATGGTCAAGTTTGACCCAACTCGAATTCGACCCATTGACATTAATGCTCTGTTTCCAAATCATCAATTACTTTTAAAAGACTGTCATTAATAATATTCATATGGAAATCTTTGCTATTAATTTAGTAAAATGAAATGTTAAAAACATGCCCCCTAAATAAATGAATATTTATTGTTTTTCCTAAAAATAAAACTCATAGTTTTTATTTTCATGTATTTTCCTTATCGGTTAACATAATATCACACTTTTGATACAAAATTAGTAATTGTATATCCATTGAGATATTAAAATCCAACACTATATAAATACATAAACACTTTATGATACTCGAATATAAGGCATTCAAAATCACATAACATTAGCCTAAAAATCCATTTTTTTGAATGCTACGTCAATTATTGTACTCAATTAACTCCAATACAATCTAATAAATTCTTTTGGACAATGAATACAATAATTCTTTTTGTTATAAACGCTAATATTAAATTAAATAAATATCTACATTAGTGAGAGATGAACTCATAACTTTTTATCGTGGAACCTCAATTTTAGCCAACATGTTATTATATTCATATTATAAAAAATTAAAATTGTTCTGCAACAAATAAATACTAGCTCAGCCCAACTGGCCCATAGTAATAACAGTCAGCCGTAATTAATAGTACAAACCAAGGTCAAAATTGGGAGCTCACAAAAAAAAGGGTCAAAATTGGGGGAACAAGAGAAAGACAGGCGGGAAAGAGAGCCGTTGCTGACTAAAACTCCAAAACCCTCCAAAAAAAGAGCGCCAAAATACCAATCCCAAATTTCCAGCTGCCCGAAAATTTTAACGGGCAGCTCCGAAAAACAAATCACAACTCAGTTCAGTCTCAAGCTTCTTTCATTAGGTCTAAAGATTCATTCTTTTTTCTATATTAATAAATCTCTCTTTAAAAAGAAGAAATTCTCCTCTCATTTTGCCGCCTTCATATCTTCTTTCCTTTATTCAAAAACTTTTTCATCTTCATCTCCTACAAAATCCCCTTCAAATTCCCTTTTCGCTTTTCCAAATTCTCTGTATTTAGGAAGAATATTATCAAGAATTCACAAAAATTAAACCCTTTTGCTCTTTTAATTTATTCCTCAAAAAATTCTCCTTTTTCTTCTAAATCTTCAGAAAAGATTGATTTTTTTTTAGTTTCTGCAAATGGGTTTTTCAAAGAAGCATCATCAAGTTGAAATTAACAAAGATTCAGAAGGGAAAAAATGGGTTATAGCTGGAATTTCAATAAGGGCACCATTAAAGCCAATTTCCACAAAGCCAAGAACAGATGATTGCTCTGAAGATGAAGGAGCGTGTTCCACAACTCCGACGGCGCGTGAGTCAAAGATACCGGAAAAGATGCCATGCCCACCAGCGCCGAGGAAGCGCCGCCCAACTTCAACATGTCACTTTAATGGAGTTATTGAATTCTTTAATCCTCCTGATTTGGAATCAGTGTTTATGTGCCATGCTGAAAGAGCAAATTGATGAGTTCGAGATTTTTAAGGTTTTTTTCATTTTTGTTCTGTTTTTGTTTGTTTAGTTTAATGTTAGAAGTGTAGGCCTTTAAGGTTTTAGTTGAAGTAGTTTTTAATTTAGGATTTGATATGATAATATGTTAATGTATAAATGCGATAGATATTTAGTACTATGAAATATTTCTCTACTTGTTTGCTTAATAATCAAAGTTGAAGTCTTTGCAACAATTTCCAAGAATTTGGTTATTCTGAATGGGTTAATTTGTTTTATTATTCAGTATTTATTTATGTTCTTATTTTTCTTAAGTTGACACAAAAGTGATGCTTGTTTGATTACAAGGGTATTATGAACCTAAATTCAAATTAATCACATGTATTGAAGGAGTTTATCTGTCAAATACTTTGTGCTCTTTAGATGTCCTCTAACTTATTTGCAGCTTCTCAAGTATTCATTAATGAAAAATAACGTAACCTTATAAGTGAACTTTCGTTCAGTTGTTTTAAAGGTTGTATTTTTTTATAAAAAAAAAAAGAAAATAAAAATAAAGGTTGTATTTGGTTTTTAAATTTTACTAAAGAAAATAATGATGACATAGTACTCTATCAATTAATGCCAAAAAAAAAAGATAAAAATACTTTACCTAGTCTTTTATCACCAAAAAACCCAAAAAAAAAATGCAACCGAGTAGGTACAATGTTATTCATGTTCATAAATGCTTCAAAATATTGACAGTGTTAGGTTTGTATTTTTGAGAGAGTTCTTTTTAGAAAGAAAAAAAGGTCATTTCCTAAAATTTATCATTCAAAATTTATTATTTAAGAACAATGTTTTTCTTTAAAATGTCTACTGTTATTATTAAGATGAATCTTTAGCCTATAACAAAATAACTACGAGTATTACTTTTACATTCTCACTTAGTCTCTTTATTTCTTCATTCAAGTTTTTCAACCTCCACTAAAAACTCAAGTACACTATTCATATTTGTACATAGAAAAAATTATCCAAATGTAGACCATTTCTAAAACTTGACTTAAATCACTATTACAATTTCCAAGAAATCAAGCCCTTTGATTTTGACAAATTGAAACAAAATCTCTACTAATCCTAATTCATTCCTTGGCAACCAAGTACCATAATTTTTCTTTTTTTTTGTGCGTGTGTGTGTGTGTCCCCACCACACCTGAATGAATTGAGGTCTGCATAAATTGGCAAAACCCAAGTGAAGCTCCCCTCGTAATGCTTAACTGGTGGTAATAAAAGGACAAGCACTTACATAATTGAGCGTGTTAAATGAGAATCCTATGTCCATGTTTTTATGACTTCAAGGGCCTGTTTGGTACAGTCAAATTTTAGAGGCCCACATCATACTTGATGATGAAGACTCTTGGAAATATTGTAAATTAGTACAATTTTGTTTTGATTAATATTAATTATTGGAACATAGTACAGTGGAGGATAAGACTGAAAGCAGCATTTGATTGTACAATTAATATTTCGAATTCAATGACATTATCTTTACTATATATGTACTTAAAGAGCAACAATAACTGAAAAAAAGATTATCACAAAAGCACTACTATCCTTGTAAAGAGTCAGAGCTTCAATAGTACCAAGAAGATAAAATGAAAATTAACGATCCATTTTAAAGTTGCATTTGTCAACATTAATATAAATTGTAATTATCGACAAATAGTGATATTATACACACATGATAAATAAATAAATATCACTAATAAATCATTGTTACAATATTTTTATTGCCATTATATATATTTATCACTAAAGTAGCTACCTACTTGTAGCTACAAATATGTTTTATTGTTGTATTTGTCAAATTATTATTGTGACAAACTGAAACTCTTTTTAATTTATATACAACTTTTCATATTATCACTTAATATTTTGTCATTATATACAATTTTTTATAGTGAGTATTAAAACTCCTTGTGAAGTGCGTAAATGAGTTGAGTGGGGTCGAACAATATATTAGTGAAACTTGTTTTAATTCTTTATTGGTCTTGGCAGTTTAATGAAGCAAACTCAAACGAATTCTAATTAACCAATTGAATCTGAACCTAGTTTTAATTTTAAATTCAGGTTTACTTTCCCTTTTTCCAATTCTCTCTTTTTTGTTTTTTCAGGTACATACGAGAGTTCTTTTTGTAGATTAATACATTGTACTATACAAGTCAACACGTTTAAGAAAAGACTCAATAAATCTTAAATTACTACTAATACTAAACCCACTTGTGTTTAGGTGATGGAGTAGCTAGGCTAAAGATTTTGTGCATGATTGTGCATCAGCAAAGTGAATTTATTTAAAAAGTGATGTTAAGGGTAAGTTAAACAAAGGGTTGTAAGGGCTCCTTTAATTTAACATAAAGAAAGCTTATAGGGATCATCACTAGTGAAACAAAGCTAATTGCAATAGTTACAAAAGCTGATGATGTTTTGCCTTTGTCAGATTCCTCAAACCATTTAAGCTTAATTCGTATAAACAAATCATGTGTTAAGTAAAGCAAAGGTCTAAATTAATATGATTGCATGTATATTAAGTTTTAACTCTATTGGTTTGGATGCATCTAAATCACTCAAAATATGTCAATAAGTTACGGTGTAGTTGGATAAATCTCCAGTAAATTAAATCACTTTATAGTAATTTATATAATTTATAGTAACTGTTAACGTGGATTTTCTTCTAATTTAATACTAGCTGATTGGTATATATTTTATTTGATAATTTAGTTGTGTTCGAATAAATTTATGATTTGTTTTTTGATGATATTGATGTAATGATATAATTTGTATCTCTTTAGTAAAACAAACCAAGTGCTATAACATGTGTAAATATATTTATATTGATTTAAGTGTGATAACATTTGGGTTTATGGCGGAACCTAGGGATGTGATTTTGTATAGTTGAAATTTGACGTTTGAACTGTTCCAAGAATTTAAAATTTTAAGATTTTATATGTTGTGAAAGTTCAAAAATTTGCGTTTTAAGTTTAACGTGAAACCGTTCATTATAATGATGAAATCCAATTATACTAGTCAAATAATATGAATTTATACGGTCCAAATGTAACACTTATATATGTTTCGCTCATTTAAATTTGAGAGACACTTTTGTTCTTATCCACAAATTTTAGCACTATAATAGATACCTTGTAGGCTTATACTACAAATCTACAAAATATGATTATGATGAATATCGATTTATGTAGAAATTTGTAGCAGAAATTACATGGATTTCATTGGATTCCTTTGTACGATACTTTATTAAGGAAGGCTAGATGGGTAAATATTCTTCACCATTTGTTTCCTTCTAGGAAGCAACAACTCTGCTACCAAAAGGTATTCTCTTTATTTGGCTCAATAATTGTATCAATCTCTTATCCTTTTCCTTTTCCATCCCTGCATAGTAAATAGGGTTAATGAATTGATTGGACCATAGTGCTGCATAAGTCTATAATTTAATGTTGACTAAATAATTTAGTGTTGGGTTTCAATAATTCCAGTCCAAAATAGTATTTATAACAACATTGAATGCCCTTTAAAAATTATATATATTTCCAAGAATTATCCTTTGATAACTCTTGATATCCCAAGACATGCTAATCCTTATGCGCCAATTCAATTGAATTTAAGAGAAATCCTAACTCAAGAAATAAGTATAATATTGGTTGTGGATTAGGTGACACTTATAAGTAAGCAAAAGTGGTAAGTGAATAGAAATCAATTTAGATATGGTAGGTAATTTCAGGCACATGCTTCAAAGAATCTTAATGAATTTTTTTAATTTACTTAGATGAAAAAATGATTTTTTATAATGTATTTTTTTTTTTACAATGATGTAATCAATCTTTGACTTATTTGCTTCTCTTAAATATGCCCCAAACTCATTTTTTGCTTGGCCTATGGGGTAAATACTATGGTCGATAACTATAAAGAACATTTATAAATGATAAAAAATTAAACTACGGTGTCCCTAATCAAACTTAATCAAATTACATCTAAATTATTTGGTTATACTTATTGGAGAGTGATAAACACAATGAACTGGGTAAACACATGTCTTATGAAATTGAAATAATTCAATCAAATCATATCTCAATTAGAAATTTCATACATAGTCGGCTATGGGTAAAATGATCCGCCATGCATGAATGGCGAACATCTAGAATCAATGACTCCAAAGAGAAATTTGCAAAATGAGATTATTAAGTAATTCAAATTGTACGGCGAAACTACAACCAATCATTTTTTCATTTTATGTTACACAATTGACATTATCCATTTGTATTAATTGATCATCATGGATTCATTGAAGACTTTGCTAGTTTGCTTCCATCTCAAAAGAAGAAAAAACCAGTTAACATACATTGACCTCATTACTAGCAATAAGGGTAGGACCGGTAAATCATGTACAATTATGCAATTAACCAAGCCGATGAGGCCTTAACCAAGTGGTTTAGGATGAGGTTCCATAATCAGGAGGTCATGGGTTCAACTCCCACGAATGTGGGTATTTTCTCTAGTTTCATACTAGTCTTTCTCTAGTTTAATACTAGTAATTAGTTTACTTTGATATCATTGTAAAGTTTCGATTCGATATAGTGTTTGCTGTAACAATATATTCACCATCTCAAAAAAAAAAAAAATTGTGCAATTAACCACCAAACACTCGTGCTATACAATTAAACATTTGGTTAATTTGGGGTTTCATTATTATACAATATACATCAAGGAAGCAACACTTGCTGATTTCCAGCTAAAAGTAAAACAAATAAAAATTGGTCAAAAACATTGTTTAATATTTTTCTCGATGAAAATTTGAAAATGCGACATTTTAGTATATCTTTTACTTTGCTTTAAGCTAGTATGAACGCGGATTAATTGATTTGTTCGCGTGTGGGGACAATTACAAAGATTTAAGTGGTGGGAAACTGAATTAATTTGCTTCTTCTTACAAGTTACAATTGAATATTAAAAGTCCATGTATTAGAAGACGAATCATTAAACTTTCATTTAATTTATCCTAAGACGTCGGATTGATTGTTGGCGTCAAATGTTGCAATAATGTTTACATGATATTATTTTTGATCCGATACAAATATAATTTCAAATTCACATCAAATATTCTTCAAACTTCTTACAATTCGTGAACTTTAACATATATTGTAAATTGTGTGTGAATCCAATAAGATTAATAAGATGAAGTTAAATTTAAATAATAAAGTATATAGTATATTTTTTTATTTGATCAGACTCCACCAATTTACACTACTAAAATTAGTTGTGCTCAATATTTCAAGACATTTAAGGGAGGGAATGAATTCACATTTGAATTCAACTATATTCATAGTCTAATTTTTTTGACAGAATCACATCTCACAATTGGTTTGGTAATTAATGAATAGAATCCAATGCATGCGAAAGTATTAAACATGCACACATGGGTGCTTGGAACTTGGGGAGGAATCCTATGAACAAGAAGATTCTATTATTAGTAATTATTATGTTTAAATTTTCATAGTAGTAATACTTTTCAGTTTTCATTCCCTCTCCTTTTTCAGTTTTTTCTCTTTTAGAACGAAAATAAAAATTTTTAATCCACAATTACATTTGATGGGCCCTTTTACATTTTCAAAGTGCGGCTACAGACCCATGGGCCATGGGAGTGCCAAAATACCGGCCCGATTTTCTTCTGTCTGCCCGTACTGCCCGTATATGTTTTGGCGGGAAAGTTTGTTTTGGCGCCAAGGAGATGAAATGTAGCCCGCGAAAAGCGGTGATCCTCTACATCTCGTTGTTCCATGTGCTTATGGTACAGCCGTCGGATTCTTCCGTTTTGATCAGAGTGACGATGGGTTTCTGGAATGCTGCAGAGGTCAAAAGTCAAACTTTGTGGGTTAAATGCTGCTAGCTGAAATTAAATGTACTAAATTAAGTTCTTTACATTTTACTCTTTATGTATTTGGACTTACTTTTGAAATACATTCTAAATTAAGGTTTATGGTTTGAGACTTTTTGAGTCCTACGTAAACTGATAAACTGATTGATTTTGTCTGCCCAATGAAAGTTATGTAAATATTTTTTAAAGAATCTTATCAATAATAACGTGTTTATTGATAAATCGTGAATTTTGAGTACAAGGACATAAGTTAAATATGATAAAAATATATCATAACTCATGTGATTGTGTCAGTATGAATTTCATATCATATGTATTTTTATATACCTCATATGATTGGTGTCAAATTTTAGACACTATTACAGAATAAATTTTCAGATATCTTTGTATGTTCACCCTAAAATATTGCGGGGTACAATGATTAACAATGACGATTACGAAATTAAGTATAAATCTATTTCGTATCGTTCCTTTTGTTGTTATCAATTATAGCCCATTTCTCTTTATTTTGTTGGAATCCCAATCCAATATTAAGATCAATGGCACAACTGGATTCTTGTCTGCAGGGCTCATTTCGATCAAGTAATATTGGGTTATAACGGGCCTCATAGTTTTCTTCTTGGGCCATAAATGGGCTTCAACTGGTATAAAAGTCCAAAAATAGTTCTAAAACCGTGTCCAGTTAGTTTTCAAGCGAGATTATCTGCTGACAGTTCAAGCCTGAATTCACGTATTCGGTTCAGACCTGAAATCATGAACTCCCACTATGCTAGAACTTAAGTCATACCAGTATTGTCAAGAAGCAGATAATTATACTGTGTATTGTTAATATTAAAACTATGCATTCTTACATATGTACAAATTTGATTTATATTCGAACAACAAATATGGCAACTCAATAAAGTTACTTCACAATGGCCCAAGAATTTGAGTCGCTAAGTAAATAGAACAAACAAACAAATAAAGAAAACAATTACCAAACAAGGCGCCGAGGCAGAGACTGACAGGCGTGCAAAGGCTTCTTCAGTCCAGAAATAAGCGTCTACTGTCTCTGATATTAAGTTAACTAAACTTCAAAAAACATTAGCAGCGATGTAATAATATACGAACACACAGAACCCAGCAAGGAAGATGAATCATACATATGTAGATATATGTAGCACTGTTCCATGTCCAAAGAGACTCAGCCCAATTCCAAAAGTCGTCAAATTTCAAGTTTTCAAAACCAAATAATGCACCTTTTACCACAAAAAACACAGTAGGAGGAAACCCCAAAAATACCAATAGAATCTTACAGGCTCCTCGCACTAGAGCCTTCGTGGTAGTTACTTTAGAATCGAGCCTCAAGGGTAAAACAGTCAAACACATTGGAACGAGCAGTAGTGCTCCGATTTGTGCGGTTGCAAAATTTATAACTGACATCAGACAAAGTCCAATGAAAGAAGATGCAACAGTTACTGACTTAAGGAGAGCCCATTCTGTTCTTCGTGTTTGACTTGAGGTTAGATTTGAAGAAGAGTTAGATGCTATAAATACGAAGCAGAGACCAAGCAAGGATAAAATGATCCATATGAAAAGGTTGATTGATGGTGTGGAATTAGGAATTTGGGAAAGAAAATAAGGAAGTAATGTTACGACTAGACACCATAAGTGGACTAAAAGAACAGTTTCTGCTGCGTAAAGCCATTTCCATGAAGCAAAAGTAATGACAGATTCAATGGGGGTTTCGTTTTTCGGAGATGGTGATTTACTGGCATATGAAAAAAGAGAAGCAGCAACGAGTGGAAGGGGAGCAATGAGCAATGCAAAGGCTATCATGTAGACTCCGACTGAGACAAACCTAGTTGGAGATGTCAAGAGATATAGAAAAAAGGATTGGTGAAATTTCTCAAGGAGATTATTTACAGATCGGAAAACCCCTTCGACCAATCTGCAAAGTGAGGGACTAGTGTCAACTTGGGGTATAATATTTTTCCCAACACAAAATCAAATAAACACAAATATTATACAGAAATAAATGAAGAAAGTACTGTAAGAGTAAAGCATTCCAGAGCAACAGATTAAGATAGAATAATTCTAAGCTATTAGTAACACCATACACAATCTAAGAACCATGATAATTGATGACGTGCATTGCTTGGTTTAAATAAGAAAGGAATAGAACCAGAAAAAAGGTGTAACACTGACCTGCCAACACGCAAAAGTAACAGAATTCTGTGACTTGATAATAACCTTGGCGAGATTTCCATAGTGATTGCATCAACTTGATAATCACGGAAGGCGCCATGTGGACCAGTCGGAACACCTAACGCCTAACGCAGTAAACATTCAGTAGATAATAATAACAAAAAAAAAAAAAAAAACATATATCTAAACCTAAAAGAGAAAGATTAAAATATGCGTTGTGGGAAACTGGCAATCAACCCTTTTCAAGAGAATGAGAAGGGGTAAATGGGTAATGGAGAAAGGAGTAATACTCATGTAAGAATGACGACGTGCTGGCCCTCCATAATGATAGAAATTCAGGACATTAAATTCATACCTGATTATAAAGGGAGCTGGCTAGGGTAGCAGTGCCTTCAACATAATCTGCAACAGGAATGCCAAATTTCCATTGTGGATTCAAGCTTTTAGCCACTTTCCCGAGCAATTCAAGAAGTTTTCCTAAACTGTTTAGCCACCAAGAATCGAGCAATGACCAAATCTTCTCCACCCTCACTTGTAAACCCTGCCCGTTTACGGCCAAATAATTAACAATATTGACGAGATCTAAATTTGGCATCTGCCCATTAGATGCTTCAGCATAAATTTTAAGAACATCCTTCTCAAATTCGGAGCTGCTATCAGCAACCTTAATGACAAGGGCTGCAGCCATTGTGCCAGCACGTCGAAAGCCATTAGAGATTGCTTCACTTGAAACTCGAGTCGGTTTTGCTGCAGTCTGAGTACTTACACCACACACTTCCTTCATGTCACCAAATGAAAGAGAATTATAGTCTCTCAGCCATGCAGCGACTGCAGCATATTCTCCATGTTTAGAATCTGCAGCAAGCCATATGATATCCTTAGCAAGCCAAGTAACTCGCGAAAGCAGAGAGAAGACTGAGTATGCGACTCCAAGTGATAAAGCCTCGCTCTTAGAAATGTTGACAGAGTTATAAGGCGTAACCATTACAATAGCTTCCTTCCCATCACCATGTGGTGCTCTTAATATTCCCACTGTATTGACACCATAAGATGAACAACTGTAGTTCTCTTGGATTATTCCTGCATCAGGACCCAAGAAAAAGTGCCTTGGATGAAATTTATCAGATGTGGGTTGGAACTTGTGATAATTAACTTCACCACCCAACTCGATTATGTGATCTGCTATCACCTCTGGAATTTCACTGCATACATAACAGAATCATAATTTAAGAAAAACGTGAAGCAATGGCAAAAGGCAAGTATACAAAACCTTTAATGCATTACATGAGTTTTGTTATTTACAACCTCAAATTGTCAACAAAAATCGCATATGAAATATGAATGATGATAACATGAACAATAAAATGCATAATAATAGCATAACTTTAAATAGTATGCCAAGCAAGTACATTTACGCCACATCGGACATTCAAATTTAAACATTATATGGTAAAAAAAATTGACATACGCAGATTGATTAGGTACACATGAAGAGTCCCTATACAAAGATAGAAATAATAGTAAATACCTACATGCCCGTGCTCGTAGTCTCTGAATCCAAGTTTAGTATCTTGTCCAAAAATCTTAGTCCCTCTGAAGCATCATCATTTGAGAGCATAGAACTAGCAGAACCTACAGAGGTGAATATTCAAAAACAAGGAGGAATAATCCCATCAGCCACAAAAAGAAGCTAAAACCAGTTTTTATTTATTCCAAAAGGCACAAGACATATAATTACAAGCTGAGTAATCAATAACTTCATTAAACTTCCCAGCCAAAAATATCACTCAATTATGCACCGCATCAAGCAGAAACTAATAAATATAAATAATATCACTAGTTGGATGAAGAGAATCGAGTAGTGTTGAACAACACATTGTTCAAGTTTGGTTTGAATGTCTAATGAACCAAGCTCAATTAGCTTGATATTTTACCCACATTTTTGTCAGTTTTTAGCTTATTCAGTCGAGCTCGAATCGAGCTTCACGAACTATCAAACTAAAGATCTTCTTCAAACTTGTTTGATATGTAAAGTGAACAGAGCTGAAACGAGCTCAAATAGAACAGATGGTTTGGCTTTCAGCTCTAATCACAAGTGTGATGCTCTGAAGCATTAAACTCGAGTTTGAACTTCAATTATATGGCAACTTAAACCCCTGAAGGAGAAAAACTGGTAAAACTAACCAGGCATCAGGGCATTTTCGGAAATATAAGTATTCTTGGCAAGAACAGGCAATAGAAGAAGGACAACAATTCCAGCTGAGCAGCATACAACACTGTATATAATTCACATAAATTCACTCTCAGAGCAAAATCAAACTTCCAATTGATTGATTGTTTAAAAGCAACGGATTATTTATACATACATATATTTATACCTGACGATAATACTGTGGGCGATGAGAAAAAGACCAATGCGAACAATTGGTCTAGGCTTTGGTTTGATTAACGGCGCATTTTCCGCCATTGCGATCGGTGTCGAGCTTTTCGCCATTCGTCTTCTTCTACAACACTAAACTAGTGAGTTCTCAAACGACGTCGGAGACTTGTATTTTGTATTTTTGAGTAATAATATTTCGGTTTGGGCTACTGGGCTGTAGCCTGTAGCCCATGAAATAGGACAAATAGGTTCTGGAAAGGGAAAATTGTTTTTTTGGTATTATAGGATAGGTTGACTTGCACTTTTGGTACTATTGGATATGAAAATGCAAATTTGGTACCATAGGATAGGTTTTCATTGCACTTTCGGTACCATTGGATATAAAATACAAATTTGGTTCCATAGGATAGGTTTTCATTGCAATTTTGGTACCAAACCCAATTTTTCTACAAAATTAATGGCAATTTACCCCCTATGAAATGCATAATGTTCAATTTATCCCTCTATAATTTGAAAGAAATCAATTTACCCCCTGTAAAATTTTAATGAAGCAATTTACCCCCTTCAGCCGGAGATTGTAACTCACTTGCCGAAATTGAGAGTATGCATGCAAACTATTTTATTTAACATAGGGGGATAAATTGCCACATTTATCAAAACACAATTGGTAAAATATCACATTATCATAATAAAAGTGGATTAAGTGCTGCCTATAAAAATATCAGGGAGGCGATGTGAAATTTTTACAAAATTTCAGGGGGTAAAATGCTCTTTTTTAAACCACGAGGGGTTAAATTGAACATTATGCATTTAATAAGGGGTAAATTGCCATTAATTTTGTAGAAAATTGGGTTTGGTACCAAAATTGCAATGAAAACCTATCCTATGGTACCAAATTTGCATTTTCATATCCAATGGTACCAAAAGTGCAATGAAAATCTATCCTATGGTACCAAATTTGCATTTTCTTATCCAATGGTACCAAAAGTGCAAGTCAGCCTATCATATGGTATCAAAAAACAATTTTCCCGTTCTGGAAAGGTACTTTTTTATTTTATTTTATTTTATAGGTGTAAGACATTTGGTCATATACTGTATAATAACAAAATTAAATGTATCATAAAAATTAAGTAAAATATACAATAATTCGATTTTTATTTTAATTTATTCCCAATAAAGTCGTACATACAAAAGATAATCATAGTCCAGTTTCAGTTAAATTAGTTTGCAGTTTTATGTTTATGAAGAACTGATTTAATCACAGTTTTTCATAAAACAAGATTACAGAAAACATGCCCTTTATTTTACTCAAAAAAAAAAAAAAAAAAATACGGCATCATGTAATTTAATGTACTTGTTCATGAGGATGCCCTTTGACCCCCTCCTTCATTTTCTTCTTCCAGTTCTCATCATCATCAGTTTTATCTACTTCCATGTTTAAGATGCAAATATCTTTTTTCTTTATCTTCTACAGAGAAATGTGCAAATTTTTTCCTTTATCTTATATTGGTTTAAAATAGATACAATAAATTAAAGGGTAAATTACGAATATCCCTCAAATAAGACCTAATTTGAAAAACCACCCTCACGTATTGTGTATTACAAAAATTTCCCTAATGTTTGTCACCTTCTTACAGTTAACCCCTCCTAAAATGTTCCAATATTGCCTTTTGGTGTTATTTGTCTTTTGCTCTTTTCTCATTCTTCTTTAGCTTACTTTCCATTTTTTGGTTAATTTGATTGTACAGGGAATCAAGGATGATACACTTTTGGATTTCTTCCACCCTAGGCCCTCATATATGAGTTTCTTAGCACTTCACGCCCTCATAAAGTAATAATAACAGAATAACCCTCAAAATACAATTTTGTTGCACCAGTGCACCCTGAGGAAATTTCCGACCAAAAAATCGCTAAAAAACAAATAAATCAGATTTTTTCAAGGACATAATAGTTTTTTCGACTTTCCCTAGAAAATTTTGCAACTTGCACACATTCAAGTCGGAACTTTTGTAATGTACTCTTTCAAGAACTCATAATATGATACAAACACCATTTTTTTTAAGATTTTAAGCAATGCGAAAATATATTTGGTGTTTGGCCCATTTGTTGGTGTTTGGCGAAATCTTTGGGTGAAAATTGATCCAAACAAGGCCTAAATTTTAATTGACAATCACTTAATAAATTGTCTACAACTATTTAACAACATCAATATTCATTCAAATCATCTCCATGATTCAACCATAAAATATTAACATTTCATACATGATACATTCATCTCCATAACTCATTTCCAAGGTGGTTGGGCCAAATGATAGTGACCTGCGACCCCTATAGGCGAGACTCAAGTTCGAATCCTACTGGAGACACCACACTGGGGAGGACATATACCCTTTGCACTCTTCTGCCCGAGCTGTAAAGACACAGTCTAGTATATAAAAAAAAATCTCCATAATTCATTGATAACATCAACCAAAAGCATTTAACATCAATCCAAAAGTTAACATAACAACCAGCAAGATAATCATAACCCAAAAGTTTAACATCAAACAAATTCATTCTCTTTTCGGCAACACAAAATAAAATATCTTAAAATATTGTATATACAAAATAACCCCACATGTTAAAAAAATGACGATGTGGAAAAAAATTGATGTGTGATAATCACTTTGCCAAAATCTTCAAATTAATTGTCTAGGTAATTATACAATTTTCAGTGAGTCGTGGACTGAAATTGCGGTCAATCGAACTAAACTTACGGATATAAATAATATTAATTTGGATGGATATATCTTATTACCAAAACCATTTTATTCTTTTTCAGTTGTGGGTAAATATTTATTGTCAGTACTGGATTTAATACACCCAAACAACTCATTATCATACAACTCCTACCTTATATCAAATTTATTTCGGATCGATTTTGCTAATTTTGAATTTTGAAACATACTTATATATTTCGTGTGAAAGGCTAATGTTTGTGGTGGTCAATTTAATTTGTTGACTTAATACAACAAATTAGCTTCAAAAACAAATTTAATAAATTAGCTAAACGTTTAGGTAATTTGATTGTACAAAGTAGGCTACATCATCAAATGAAACATTCATTGCATACATGCAAGTATGCGACTCCATACATATTTGAAACATTATACTTTATATTTTCTTCTCGAAGTATATGTATATAGAAATGCCACAAAAACAACTTTTTTTTTGTTATATATTTAAAAAAAAAGAGAATTACATTTTTCGGACCACACTTTACTCTACTTTATACGTTTGGTACCAACTTTTACGGAAAAAATATATATTTTATTTCACAATTTAATAATATTTGACATATTTAGTTTATGGTCAGTATTTGAACCATTATATTATGTCCGGTTCTTAAAGAGTTTGAAGATGCAATGTGGGCAGCTGCTACAAACATGCCTCAATTCGACATTTAAGTTTACAAAATTGGTAAAATTTATTGAATGATCAATTTATCTGAAATCTTAAGGGCTTGTTTGCTTAGTGTTTCAGAAAGTATTTTGGAAGAGTAGTGGGTGTTTTGAAATAATTTCGATTTGTGTAATGTAGTTTGTTTGTGTTTTGAGACACTAGTTTGAAAAATAAAGTAGGTGGCCCTTTTTTTTTTAAAGAGTTAGGTTGTAGGTGTAAGATATGTAAGACTTTATGTTAAATCATGTTTGTTATGAATGTAAATTGTGTAAGATATATGTTACTTTATGTCAAATCAGAGTAAAATTTGTATATGTTTTGATTAGAGATAAAAAAAATTGTTTGTTTGACTTTTGAGAGAGTGGTTTGAAAAAATTGAGAGATAAAAATTTATTTTTAGAAATTAGAAAATATGTTTGTTTGGCATTTACCAAAACACAAATTTTTTCTGGGAAACGTCAAACAAACATGCCCTAGGTCATTAGAGAAATGAATCATTTAATACATATCACTTAATACGTTTCCTCACGTGTAGGCGATATACATTTTGGTCAAGCCTAATATGTGGAATTTGAGAAAAAGTGGCGGAGAATTCGAACACATGACATCTTTTGACCTGAACTCTGATACCATATTGAATTAACTCTGATACCATATTGAATAATCAACTCATCTAAAAGCTTATACTATTAGCGAGAAAAATCATTTAATACATATCACTTTTTTTTTTTTTATAAATATTTAATATATATCATTTAACATAAATAATTACCTATCAAATGTCATTAAATTATTGTATCAACGTTTTTTCATAAACCTTTCATACCAAATATGTAAATTAAGATAAATGTGATATAAAAGTGTGATTATCTGTCATTAAAAAAAAATATAAAGAGTCAAATACATCTAAATAAACAATACGGGGGAGTAGATTACTTGTTGGATCCCAAGTTAAATACAACATCCACTTTATTGAGTTTTCATGACTGAAGTCGTTTGGTTAAAATAAGAGTACTGGAAAATAATTTAAACTCACAATTGTGCAACCAAATAAAACCTGAGAGTGAAGTCTCAGCATTAACTCTGTTAGGGTTTCGGCTTCTGGGAAATCGTCGCCAACGCAACTGAACGGCGCAAAACAACCACCCATATCTGAACCCCGCTTCACGAATGGGAGAGCATCAAAATCCGACCCAAATGGACCGCATTCCTGACGGAGCAGTTGACGACGTAACCAGAACCCCCGAGAACACCAACTTCGAGAATTCTCATCCTCATAACGGCGACGGAGCTTCTCCTGGGTAATTTAGGCATAATCTTGAATGTTTTTCGTGTTTTAGTTTTTGAAATGAATTATTGATTAGTTTCGTTTTATACTTTTATTTATGTTTTATGCGAGGCAGTAAAATATTTATCGGAGGTCTTGCTCGAGAAACAACTTCTGGTAACGGCATTTTCGAAATTAGTTGAATTGTATTTCTTGTTGCGCTTGGATATTCTATTTTAGTGATAATTAAATTAAAGAAACATTTGGGTTGATAATGCAGCACAATTTATCAAGCATTTTGGTAAGTATGGGGAAATTACGGACTCCGTTATAATGAAAGACAGAATAACAGGGCATCCTCGAGGGTTTGGATTTGTTACCTATGCGGATGCATCGGTGGTTGATAGGGTTATTGAAGATACACACATTTTTCATGGGAAGCAAGTAGGGTGATTAATTTATTTGATTTTTTAGTGCAAGTTCTATTATCATTTTGAGCTAGTAATTTATGTTGAGTTGATCTGTTTTATATGCTGTCGTTTCTTTGTAATTTTCAAGGTAGAAATAAAGAGGACTATACCAAGAGGAGCAGGCTCCAAAGATTTTAAGACTAAGAAGATTTTTGTTGGTGGTATCCCAGCAACTGTAAGTGAAGGTAATTTCAGGATTTGTTATAAAATATGTTGGTGCACCTATTTTAATCTTGGTATTTGGATTGTATGGAAGAAAATTTAAATTTGCTTGTCATGTGGCAGATGAATTTAAAGATTTCTTTTCAAACTATGGGGAGGTAATGGAGCAACAAATTATGCGGGATCATTCCACTGGTCGGTCTCGTGGATTCGGTTTTGTCACCTTTGACTCTGAACAATCTGTTGATGATCTTTTGGCGAATGGTAACAGGATTGAGTTTGATGGAGCTCAGGTTTGTAGATGCCTAGGACGTTCTACAAAGATTAGTTAACAATAATATTTCTGAAGCGATTTGTGTGTGTGTGTTTGTGTTTGTGTATGTCTTTTGTGATTTTTCATGATTATAAAATTCAGGAAGTATTGCCTTTAAAGAATACAAGTTCTCTACAAACCAATGTTTAATCAATTGTGTTCATCATTACTCAATGTTTTTTGGTTATAATTGATCTGTAGTAGTTGCTATTTTTCTAGAAGTCAAGACATTGTGCTCTTCAACAATTGATTTGGCATATATATAAAGACTAATTCACTCATTAATAGGACATTAGATTATGACACTTTTTTTTTTTTTGGGAGAATCGTAAAAAGATTGCATAGATATTGTTGCACATAATGTTTTCATCGAGCTAGTAGTTTAGTGTGGCTAAAGATACATAAATTTGGTTGGTTAAAAGTCACATACGTATGAGGCTGTTTTTACTTGTTTTTTTAGTGGGCATTCTCAGTATTAAGAGCAACTCGTTTTCTTTATTGTGTAGGTGGAGATAAAGAAGGCCGAGCCTAAGAAACCCAACCCCCTTCCACCACCACCATCCAGGCGTCAATATAATTCCAGAGCTAGTGCTTATGGTGGAGTTGGAGATACATATGGTGGATTTGGGGGTGGCAGCTATGGTGACGGTGATTTTGGTGGCGGTTCTTATAGATCAGTTGGAGCCTATGGGAGCAGAACTAGTGCTTATGGTGGCTATGGAAGTGAATTGAGTGCTTATGGAGGATATGGTGTTGGTCGTTATGGAGGTTTAAGGGCATCAGATCCTTCATATGGTTACTCTAGCCGTTTTGGGGGTGGCTTGGGTAGAGGTTATGATTTAGGTGGTGAGTATGGTGGGCCGAGCGACAGTTATCCTGGGTATGGTGGTGGCAGTGGGGACTATGGTGGTGGCTATGATGGTAGTTTAAGAGGCGGCTATGGTGATGGTTTAAGAGGGGGCTATGGTGGTGGTGGTGGCAGTGGAGGTTCACTTTACGGAAGTAGAGATGGTTATGGTGGTGGTGGCGGCAGTGGAGGTTCACTCTATGGAAGTAGAGGTGGTTATGGTGGTGCTGGGAGTGGAAGGTACCATCCTTATGGTAGGTAGCGTTTATACTTTTCTTGTATGCTACAGGCTCCAGCTCCATTCCTTCTTAAGATTCCTGGTTTTATCTTGAAAAGAAGAATTTTGAGGGGCATTTGTAAGAATTAGAAATTTAATTTTTTACTTCTTCTTTCGGTTCCATCTATTCGGCGCGACAGAAGCTTACGTCTCCTGAAAATGACAGCATTATACTAATTGATTTCCTATAGCATTCATATATAATATGGGTGTTTTATGAGATAAAAGGTAATTCGAGTGCATAATGATTTGCAGGGTCGATCTGACAGACATATTAGGGGGTCCTAGGCCAAATTTTAACTCGGGCTCTGTTCTAAGGGAAAAAAAAATGTCATTACTAAATTTTATTTTATTACTTTGAAATTGTAAAAGGTATTTACATGGTTCATCTCTAACATACTATTTGTTATAGATGAATAAAATGATAAATCAATTTACTTATTTTTATAAATTCAAGAGTAATAAGTTTTTAATTTTAACAGTTAATTCTAAGTTAAAAAAAATAGAAATAAATACTACTAGTATTTTTTGTGGATATAATTCAGAAATTTAGGTACGCATATACCAACAATGAACATTAATTATGTTGTTACTTTAGCATATCCGTAATCACTCACACAGTTAGGCAAGATTAGCAAAAGAATACAAATTAAAATGCCCCTGTAAATTGAAAATGAAGAAGAATATATATAAATTGAAAAAAAAAAAAAAAAAAAAAGTAACACCTACACAACCAAGATCATACATGATACATCCTAGTTCAAAACAAATCAAGATACACAATAAATGACTAAAAGAGTCATCATGTTCTAAGTTTGGCTATCATTTCCTCCACCATCTGTACAGAACTCCCACCTCTTTCCCCTCTATCAATCTCCCTCATAACCTCTTCAAACATCACATTCTTCTTCAAATTCTTAACTCTTTGTGAAGATCCACCATCCGAGCAATCCCTTAGCAAAAAAAGCAAAGCTTTGGCTTTCTCTCGAGCCCTCTGCGTGCCATCAACGCTCAGCTGCAGGAGCCCCGGCATAACTCCTTCCATCAAAATCAACCCTCTGTATCTCTCCTTACAACTTTTGCATATAAGCACCAATATCCCCACTGCATGCTCTTTGCACGCCCTCGACCCTTCTTCCACCATCTCCACTAGCATCTGAATCACGAACCCAGTTTCCGAAACCTGAAATATATAATTTAATTGAAAACAATCCAACTTGTACAAGTATATTTTAGATGAAGTGGGATTAATATTTATACATACATACATACCTGATTTAAGGCGACGTCAGACAAAGAAATGATTGATTCTAACAAAGCCATTGCCTTCTCTGCTAAGTCTGATGATTTCTCAGACGTGTAAATCAATTGAGTCAAAGAGATTAAGCCACCGGAAAGAACAATTGATGGAATGAGTTGGGAGGAAGTTGAGAGGTTGTGTAATGTGGATATGATATCGAGCTTGGCCTGATGGCCTAATTGTGAGTCTAAAAGTTCGAAGAGGAGTTGAACCGCACCAGAAGATGCTATTTCGGGCTTATTTCCCGAGCAAGAAGAGAGGATCAAAAGTGCTGCCAATGAAAGTTCGAGCAATGATTCATCCTGCCATTGAAGGATCTTTAGTATTGCAGGTATAGCCCCATATTTTGCTATGTGAAGTTTGTTCCTGCACATATATTTTTTGAGTAGTTAGTGAAAAATCACTTGGATCAAATTCTAATGGAAGTATATATATATATATATATAATATGTTTTATAGTTATAACACTGACCTTTCGCTGCCGAAAGCAAGATTGAGCAGAGCAAAGAGAGAAGCTTCAATGGAGTCATAATCATGGCTATGAAGCATTACAATCAATTGAGAAATTACTCTTTTTTCAACTAATCTCTGTTTTTGCTTACTGTTTAGATTCCCGATTTCTCTTGCTGCTAAGATTTGAGCTTCTCTTTCGCCGAATAGAAGGGCTTCTGCCATATCTGCAAAATTCATGGAAGTAAGCCCAACTACCTAACTTGTTGTATTGTGAAATTTTATGTTTGTATATATATATATGTGTGTGTGTAGTAATAAAATTGCTTTGAAGGGATGCAAAGGTTAATTTTGCTTTGTATTTGTTTGAGTATGAAGCAACGAACTATTACCCTTTTCAGCTTTTGATAAGTGGAAATTCCTTGGGACTGAATCTCTACCTTTCCTTTTATAGAAGGAACCGCCGTCATCCTTAAAGGTAAGGTAGTTCACAAATCACAATGAGATGTGAAATACTATAAATTATTCATAAAGGATGCATAGCATAGGTATATTCATTTAATTTTGAGATAAAAAATAGTATTTGTAGAGGTTTTTAAGATATCACACACATATGTAATCTCTGTACCTTATTTTCTTATTTTGTGCTAATGACATAAATCAATTTTGAAGCATTGTTTTCCAATGAAAGATCTCTCATAAATACTTCAATACGAGTAGGTCGGTGAATTCGACCCATTAATCACCCTAAGGATAAGCATCCATTTGGATGGAAGGATTTGAATCATGTTATTTGAATACAAAATTAAATTCATTCATTTGAAATCCTGAATTTTAGTTCAATGAATTTCAGTCCAATTTAAGTGGATTTGAAATTCTTCCTAAAACTAATCATTTGAAATCCACTTAAAAAAAGTCCACATTGTACACTCTCAAAAATTGCAATTTGATTCTAGATTTTCAAAAAACCTAAAATTGCAATTTTGTCCAGAATTTCAAAAAATTAAAATTTGCAATTCGGCTACTATTTTCAGAAATTGGAATTGCACTTTTGGTCCCTCAATTTTCAAAAATTGCAATTTTGAGCCCATATTTTCGAAGAACCCATAATTACCAATTCAGTCCAGAATTTTCATAAATTAAATATTTCAATACTGATTTTCAGAAATCGAATTTGCACTTTTGGTCCCTCAATTTTTGGATATTGCTATTTTGAACCTAGATTTTTGAAAAATCAAGAATTGCAATTCAGTCTAGAATTTTAAGAAAATTAAAATTTCAATTCGGCCCTTGATTTTCAGAATTCAAATTTGCAGTTTTGGTCACTCAATTTTTGGAAATTACAATTTGACCCCAGATTTTTGAAAAACCAAGAATTGCGATTCAGTTTAGAATTCTCAAAAAATTAAAAAAATTCAATTCTACCTCATATTTTCAGAAATTCCGAATTTACACTTTTGGTCCCTCAATTTTTAGAAATTACAATTTCGGTAATTGACTTTCTTTCGTTAATTATTCAGAAAGTCAATTACCCACCAAAGTGGATGGCGAGGTCCAACCACCCACCTCCTCGCCCCTCCAGGAGGTGGGAGAAGACCTCCCTATCCACCTATTACCCATTCCCCCCTCATCAATGGAGATCGCTCCAATTTATTACTCTCTCATCCATTTTCAATCCCTTTAAGCATTGGAGATGTCCTAATAAATTAAACAACATTGTACCTAATTGCATATATGTTACAAAAAACTATACCCAATATTTGTCGTCACGCACTCTGATGTCTTGAAAATGTGTAAGAGTAGTATAAAATAAAAAGTTAGGACTTACAAGTCATTATCTCTTACTACTACTATTGTAATTAAGGAATAGTGTATATCTAATTGCTTTTTTCTCTTGCATTTATACGGCGCGGGCGGCTCATCGTCTTGGCGGAAATGATGCCCTTATCATTTATCTTTGGGAGTTGAATCAAGCTCCTTTTCCTAAGATTCCGTTGAGAAAAACAAAAGGAAAAAAGTTTACAGTTATTGTCAGTGCTTTGAACATTGAAATACTGCCCACGCAGCAGCAAAATACCACCCCTAACAGGCAGTAGATCCTCTGTACCACAATTTTGTGTACCACAATTGTGCCACAAATGAGTAATTGCCACATGTATTTATGACAATTATAATAATTGTCATAAATACATGTGGCAATTACTCATTTGTGGCACAATTGTGGTACACAAAATTGTGGTACAGAGGATCTTGAGCCCCCCTAACACTATGTGCTGTCACTGCATATAATAGTAATACTTACATTTAATACAACCCTCAATATATATAAATGATATTTTTGGGTCTATTTGGATGGGTTTTGGCTCGGTTTCGCGGGTTTCAGTTTAAAAAATTGGTTTTGGTGGTTTCGATGAAACCTTTGAGACTTCATTTGGATGAATTTTGGCTCTTAGATTTTGTGGTTTGAATAAGTTGAAACCCCACTTGGATTGAGGTTGGATGTTGGGGTTTAGGAAAAAAAGTAGGTAATAGGTGTCAAATCATGAATATCTTTTTTCGTGAGAATTGGGGAAAAAAGTAGGTGGTAGGTGTCAAATCAGTAGGTTTGAAGAGTTTGAGTGTGTGTTTCTGAATAGGTTTTTGATGGTTTATGTGTTTGGCGAAAACTCATTTGAAAGGGTTTTGACTCGGTCTCACGAAACCTGCGAGACCGGGCCAAAACCCATCCAAACACAGCCTTTGGTACATGCTATTCATATTAATTGTTATATTTGTCATAAAAATTATTTCAAAGGTTTTCAAAGTATTTTTTTCAATTTGTCCCTTTTTCTTGTTGGAGTTGGGAAATTCAATGATCACATGTCACTAATAAAAAGTTAAAAAATAATCATCATTATAAAGGGTGTTTGAGACATTTTACCATAAAAAAGTATGTAAAGATAAAATCTCTTAATATGTGTGAATAGTAGAAATGTGCCAATTAATATGAAACGGATGAAGTAATAGATATTGTATCGTATTATTTTCACAACACTGAAAATCAAATTATGTTATTCATACTTGAATTGAGTTTATTTGATGGAGTCCGATTAATCAGACTTATCAAATAAGTTCAAACAATATTTTTGATTTAATAACTTTTCAAGGTCGGCTTGAGCTCAGTTTGCTAAGCTAAAAATAGACAAAATAATTACTCGATACTTGACTCGAGTCCATTCGAGTCAAATCAAGCTTCGTTCAAGCTCGATTTGTTAAGTAATCAAATCAAGTTCAAACACGATTTCAAGCTCGATGCAAAATTCAAATCAAATTTGAACAAAATATCGTTCGACACGACTCAACTTGTTTACACCCCAAATTCTGACATTTATAATGATATTTTAAGATATATTTAACCAATGAAGGGAAAATAAACATTTTTTTATGAGCAATATGTTTGTTTCGTTTTTCATAGAGCATTTTAATATTCCTAAAAGAGAAAACCAATTTTTTTCTCTATAAGAAATAAACTTACTCTATTTAAGAATTTAAGTTCAGCTTACAATAATTATCTTATTTCCAAAAGGATCTCAAAAGAACTCTATTTTTATTTAACATATAATAATATATATATTACTTTTCTTATTTCACATAACAAATTTTATATAAAATAAATAATCTATTTTTTACACTATCTTTAATTTTTTATTTCTTTTCATGGTCTAAATAACAGCCAACAAATTTTTTGAAGGTAAACCTTCAATCATCTCTTCTTTATAGGACAAACAAACAGGCCCGATTGTTTTACACTATTTTTAAAACCGAGAAAAATAGGCCCGATTGTATTGCAGCCTCAAATCTTTATTAAACTAGTATATGTCCCGTACTATGCACGGGTTTTTTAAAAATATATATGTCAAGTATCTTGTTTAATATGTTAGAAATATCTATTGTACGACATGGTTAAAATATATAAAATAAAAAAACAATATTTATATATAAAAGAAAAATAATTTATTAAATATTAACAAATATATCAAATTAGACATCTAAGTTAAATAGGAATATTTACACACCATCATGGCATCATTGTTAAACTAATAACTGAATAATGCACCAAAGCTATCTTAAAGTAATAATTTATTTATTCTCAATGTAAGCATTTTTTGGATTTCAGGTAAGAAAATGAATTATGAATTACTTTTTTTAGCCTAAAATAGGTCGTCCCTTTGGAAGATGCGAGCATTCTTCAGACCAGTCAACAGTCAAAATAAATTTCGCCACACGAAAATATGACCTTGCAAACTTCGGTGGCCACTGGGATGATAAAAATAAATGCACGATGCAGTAATGAAAAGACTCTCTCCCTTAACATTTTGATGCCATTTTGCTGAGTAATACATATATTTAAGTCAGAGTAGCATAATGATTAGTGTTAAATCTAAAACTAATATCAAAATTATATTTATACCTGATCTTGGAGTTTTTTAAGAAATATTTAAGTCAGAGTAGCATAATGAATACGTGCAATGATCCGAAATTTTTTAATCTGCATTGAGAAGTGTCAAACATAATCATACTGAACTATGATTACAACGAAAAATGAGAGGAATAACATACACCCTCATGATGTGATTATTTGGTGCCAATTTTTGGTTTGGTCACCCAAGTATTAAGTAAAAATACTACTTACAAATTTTAAGAAAAATATTACAAAGAGACAAATTTTAACTATAAACAAAATCTTAGGTAGGCAGTTTGTTTGAGAAATTGAAACATGATTTAATATCGAAAGAAAGTTCACATCTTTGGTCACCCAAGTATTAAATAAAATGGACACTAAAAACATCACGTTGAACGCAACTTCTCATTTTTGCCTCGAAAATATAAATTCTTAAAAAAGTGTTCTAATATATATAAAACGACATAAGAATTAGTGGCATATAATACTTAACTCTTTGATTAATAAATAACACCTTTAAAATCTTATCAATTGTCTGCCTAAGATATCATTTACTCTACTGCTGTTATCATAAAAACAGAACAAACTATAAACATTTGAAGACTTAAATTCTTGACCAAAAAAAGTTAAAAAAAAGCTAAGTTTACCTCTCGATTACAAAATAAAAAACACCACCAAAATCCTCTAAATTTTCTGCCTATATATCCCTTTATGAAGTGCTGTTATCATAAGAATAAGAATCCATACATTTAAGGACATCGCATAAAAATAAATGGAAAGAGCGTAACATAATGAGTTATCGTAAGGAAAATATAGAAAGTTAATTTCTTAACCAAACCGCCAGCTTCATGCAATGTTGTGAACTCATTGAAGCTCCATTATGAATAGGGGTTGTGTGGGATATATGTTTGGTCTAAAAGATACATATACAAAATTAGATCAACCAAAAAAATACTAAAATATATAAAAGAAGTGGAAGAAAATGTACATTAGAAGAATACCAACTCAATTTCCGTAGATGCTATGTTGTGGTATGGAGAAATGACATGAAAGTTGTGTGAGATGTTATGTAGATGAGGAAAAAGCCATGAAAAATTGAGAAGAATATGGAAAAAAATAAGAGTAAAACATATTGAGAAGAAGATATGAAAAATTGAATTGTAAGTGGGTTTGGAGGCAGTTATATTATTAAGTAAATTAAAATAAATAAAAATAAGGAGAAAAACATGGGTTAAGGACCATATAGTGGGTTTGAAGGTGTTTATAACCTGTATCAGGTTATTATTAAGTAAAATAAAATAAATCAAAATAAAGAGAAAATAGTATTTTGATCAAAACAAATGAATTGAAGTCAAAAACTGCTGTGAAATATATTATAAGTAGATAGATGTCAATCCTAAAAACGGTTAAGAAAAACTGAAAGAGTTTGCGTAGGCTCGTAAATGTGGGCCGACCATTTTGTAGGCCCAACTATTTATGTTTTATAGGATTGAGTATATCCTAAACTCGAAGCTGATACTTTACTAAAATTAATCATTTAATCAATGGAACTTTAACGCCAAATGTATGATCGATTTATTCTCATTTCACTTTTATGATCTTTTCGTTTTAATCATTCATCTGCTCTTATTTTTGATAATTAAATTGGGATTTCAGGTTTGGAATCTAGGTTTTCATGTTAGTTGTCACCTTCACGCGAATTGATCTTTATTTTTCCATGATTTCTATATCGAATTCTGATTTTGTCGTTGTACTTTTTGTGCGTAGCTGGGGTAAAGGAAAGGGAAAGCACAGTCAATTGTACTTATTTTTTCAAGGGAGAAATATGACGCCGTTTAATGTAATTCAGGAAGGTGATGGACCGTCTCGCATTGTTTTGTCAGAGCGCACTGGTTCAACTGCAGAGGTTCGTATTTCAATTGTTGTTTATTTGTTCTTTTTGATCACCATGCAATATACATTTTACGTTGATATATTGAGCTAGTAACTAGATGACAGATTTATTATTTCTCTTTGTCCTGATATTAGTGATTTGGAAATGCAATTATAACTTAGCACTCAAATTGAAGTTAAAAATTAAAAACTCAATGAGATGTAGATTTAAAAGTTCATACATGTGAAGAAAACGAAATTATAGTAGTTTTAAGACAGTTACAAGTTTATTAGATAACAGCACGCTGCTGGCTTAATCTTCTTCAAAGTGACCGGGATGAAAATGCTGAAGAATTTTGATCCCATCCTTTCTATTTGCTGATCCAGGTACTTTTGTACGGTGGGCAGGTGGTTTCTTGGAAGAATGAGAAAAGAGAAGAGATGCTCTTTATGAGCAATAAGGTGAACAACTTATTAGTTTCAGTTAAATTTTGGATCTCATTGTTATATCAAAGGAAAAGTATTGTAAATTTATGTAGCATAGTATTTAAGAATTAAACCAACAGGTGATTGGTCTAGTGGAAGGGACTAGTCACTACAAAGTAGCGGACTCAGGTTCGAATCCCTGTTGGGAGAGGTACCCACTTAATGTGCCCAGCCCGCCTCGAAAGGGATTAAACCCTTGGGAAACCAGAAAAAAAAAAAATTTAAGAATTAAGATGGAATTTAACTTGTTGAAGCATGAATGTAGCCATGCTCATCTTACTGTGCGTAACTGTCTTTTTTTTGTATTAAGGTGCCTACTCAGCTTGTTGTTTAATATATCAACCTGTTGTCATTGTGAGTTAGTAACTTTCGGTTGCATAATTTGATGTAAAGGATGTCTTCAACTCGTAGAGTTTGGACTTTAAATTGACCATATATCAGAATGAAATTTTTGACCTCTCCTGTGAATTCATTAGGCCATTTTGCCCAGTTATGATTGTTAATGCATGTCCATATTCAGTTCTTTTTTTTAAATAATAAACTTACACTTTGAAGAAGTTCACCTGGGTGGTTGGAAATGCTGGCCATTCTTGTTTAATAGCGGGACAGTTCTTTAGATATATATTCCTGTAGTACAACATTAATAACACTATAGACTCTTTATATGATAAATAGTCATGTCTTGTTATTCAGCAGGCTATATTGAGGCCATCCAAAGCCATCAGGGGTGGCATGCAAATTTGCTTTCCTCAGGTCAATTGCCAACTTACTTAGCAAAAATATTTGAAACTACTGTAACTCTGGTCGAATGCATTCTTATCTGTTACATGCACATTTTAGTTTTCCAATTTAGGTTCACTGGAGCAACATGGATTTGCACGGACTAGATTGTGGTCATTGGACAGTTCTCCTTCACCTCTGCCCCCAGTTAACAATCAATCTACACTGGATCTTTTGCTGAAATCAACAGAAGAGGATCTGAAGACTTGGTCACATAGGTGAGTAGATATGACAAGATTTTTCCGTTACTGAATAGTAATGCGAACATTTCTTATCCATATTTCGGTTTTCTTCTGGTGCAGATTTGAGTTGCGCTTACGTATATCTCTGAGTGCTGGAAAACTAACCTTAATCCCTCGTGTGCGAAATACCGATAGCAAGGCCTTCTCATTTACATTTGCTTTGCGTAATTACCTATCTGTGTCTGATATCAGGTTTACCTCATTAGTCATTACTTCCTCTAGTTATTTTCTTGGTTGCAGGGCTGAAAATATGCTAATACTAGTTGCTTAATTCTTTTTAACTTAATATTATAATGAGTCCATAACCATTCACATTTAGTTCGTTTTAAATTAGTGGAGAATTCTCTCTTTCTTCTATGTTCAATCTAAATCTTCTAGATACCTTATTATCCTTCTCCAGATAGGTTGCATGATGCCGTTTGATTTGCAGTGAAGTGCGTGTTGAGGGCTTGGAGACACTTGACTACTTTGATAATTTGTTAGAAAGAGAGAGGTACACCGAGCAAGCCGATGCAATTACTTTTGATGGTGAGGTAATATGTTTCTGATTCCCTTGCTTCTTCTGTGATTATTTGTGGACATGCTTATTGGGCAATGAAGACAGTGCAATTATATATGACCACCCTGTTTAGTTGTTATATTGAAATTTTATTTCATTTTGTAAAAAAAAAAAATTGTAATTTTGTACTACTACCATGTGAAAGGATTCTTTTTTAGCATACAATTTTTCAAACCTTATTATGTTTTCTTCTCTTCATAGATTGATCGAGTCTATTTGGGCACACCAACAAAGATAGCCATAATAGACCATGAGAAGAAAAGAACCTTTGTACTTCGCAAAGAAGGCATGCCAGATGCAGGTTCTTACGTTATTCTCTAAGCATTATAATGTTGATCTAAGACTTCCATTCATTCCTAGACACCAATATGCAGCTGTATGGAACCCTTGGGACAAGAAAGCAAAGGCTCTTCTAGATTTAGGCGATGAGGATTACAAAACAATGTTATGTGTGGATTCAGCTGCTATTGAAACCCCAATAGTCTTGAAACCATTTGAAGAGTGGAAGGGCCGTCAGGAACTGTCAACTGTCTCCTCAAGTTATTGCAGTGGACAGTTGGATCCACGTAAAGTTCTTTATGGCTTCACCTAATCGAATTTGTGGTGCACTTAATACGAGTTCATGTTTTTTCCCCGTCTGCAGACAATGATTTCTTGTTTAGCATTGTACTAAATTAAGCAGTTTATATGTGGGTACATGAGCTACTTCTTATATTTACAGCCATACTAATCCACTTGCTTTTTTTTAATGAGTTTCCAAATCTTCTTTCTGTAATTATGCAGAATGTTGAAGAAGTATTTAACTTGATGAATTAAAATATGTTCCATCTTTTTTTCACTAATCTAATATGTCATACACCCATTTGATAAATATGCCGCTTGTAATATGATATAAAAACAAAGAAATATGCAAAACATGCATATGCAAACGTTTAAAATGCTTTTATTGATTTAGGTTACATATACCAAATGATAACATGAAGCACTGAAACTTCCGTCAATGTGATTTCCTTGAACCTCTTTTCTCAGCAACACTTTCTTATTCCAAAATTTATTAGGCACTACTAAGTAGACTTATTTAATTTTATTCCTTACAGACCTCGATTTTACTAAGTGCTCCTTAGAGAAGAGAAAGCATGGATGTCCCAAAATTTTCTTTGGCTTCTTTGTCAAAAGGCTCTTCTCCCAAATACATGTGTATATATGCCCTGCAGAGCAGTTCACTTTCAACTGTGCTCACAATCTCATCCTTAACTGTGTTGTAGAAAAGATCAAGTTAGTTTACTATAACAGGTAATTATCCAGTGTAAGTATCAAATGAAAACTTGCAGTTAGTTTTACCTTTTGTTTGGAGTGTATAACCTGGAAGCCTTGATATCTCAATTACAGAACCAGGTGTCAGCTTTATGTCGTCTGTTGCTTCTCCCATAATCCTTAATTTGATAGATAATACTTTCAGTCTTCGAAGGAGGATAAAGTGTGTGTGTGTGGGAATGGGGGCAAAATTTACAATCCAAAATAGTTAAGGGAGATGTACAGTGATTATACTTGTTAGTGAGCTCTTCGTTCTTTCCACCAGTGAGTTTCTTGATGGATGATCCTAGGCCTTCATTGAAGTTTTTCCTTACCATGCTCATGGTTAGGTTCGAGTAAACAATAACCAATTGAACCATCATTCCCACATCACTGTCAATCACCATTTGAAACATTTCCTTTGTTGGTTTAGTTGGTGCTTTCCCAATTTTCGTCTTTAAAAGATCTTTTAGTTTCTCATTGTCTGCATATACCCCTGCAAATGAAGAATTATGAGTTGATATGTCCATATAACTGCTGCTAATTTATATATTTTAGTTAGAGAAATGCTTATTGTTTGTTATATGCTGAGGAAAGGGAGGATTGTTGGTGAAAGATGATTACCAAAGCCGTATATTTTGATTCCGAGGCCAAGCATGCTCTTTTTTCTCAGGCCTACAGCTTTCAGCTGCATCCCATCACCCAACTTAACTGGAAAAGAGACTCCAGTTCTGTGTTCAACTTCAACTGGCACTTCCTCCTCTTTAAGGGCCTGTTTGGTTGGCTCCTTTTGTTCAATCTTCTCCTCTTCGTTTTGGACAGGTTTGTGTTCGCCCTCATTTTCCTGCTTTTCTTTCTTCTGCTGGTTATCGGTCATGTTTGGTTCAGTCTCATTGGCCTTATTGTCTATTGTTGACTTCATTGCGACACAGCTTTTGGGATCAATCTCTAACATTTCAGTTTTTTGGGTGACATCATTCACTGTGGTCGGCATTTCTCAGTAATTGGTAGCTTAGATAAATGAATAGGATGGTTGTGATTTGTGTGGGATGGTTGGGAAGTTGATCAAGGGTTTATATAGGGAGAAATTGGTAAGTAGAGTCGGGGATCATTAAATTTGCAGATAGGGCATGGTGTTGTCTAGGGCTGTCAATGGGGCGGATTTCAATCCGGATCCGTCCGAATTCGATCCGATTTATTAGGATAATTGTCCGATTAGAGATTCGATGGACCTGATCCGATTATAAAGATCCGAAATCCGAAACTCATGGAGCGAATATGGATTTAGGTCGATCCGATCCGTTAAAGATCCGTATCCGACAACAAATACAAAGAAAGATATATATACAAAATGATTTATAAAAATAAGTATCATTAATAATATTTCAACGTCAATTTAAGAAGATAGTAGTTTATAATTCGTTTATAAATTTATTTAAACCATTATATTCATTCTACAAATATGAATATAGTAAAGAAACTTTGAAAATGTGAGCTAACATTAAATAAAATTGAAAAGCTAATAAACTTGTTTTAGGAAAAAAATATTAATTTAACTTTTTAAATACAAATTTAATGGATCCGAAAAATATCCGATATCCGGCCAAATCCGACCAAGATCCGTTGGATTCAAAAAATCTAGATCCGAGCACAATCCGAACAAGATTCGAATCCGACAGGATTCGATCCGATATAAATGGAGCCGGATCTGGACGAGCCTGATCCGACCAGAATCCGACCCATTGACAGCCCTAGTGTTGTCTAAGACTAGGGGTGTACACAAATCAAGTAAAATTGAATTGTTCAAACCTGTTTGTTTTTTATCCTGAAGCTTAAATTGCTTTGAACTTGGTTTGGGTTGTCAAACGAAATGACTTTGGATGAGTTTAATCAAGTTGAACACGATTAGCTTGATAATGTTCTAGTTGTAATCTCTTTTTAGTTTTAGCTTACTTATTGACTTGAACACGGTAGAAGTTGTTCAAGATTGATCTTTGTCATGTCTAGACGAGTTTTTACCGATCGAATTCGAGTCAAATATGAAGTAGAATATCTTTTTCTTTTTAAATTCGACATAGTGGCGAAGGAGATTTGCTTCCACCTTAACTTCATGAATTCATATTTTTGGGACCTTCTATCCATAATAGTGAATTATGTGGTCATTGATCTTCAAGTGAGCCTTGGACAATTGTCAAGTTGTGTAAAAGTTGGCAGGAACACCCTAGTATTTCTTTTAATTTGTTTGATTGTGGTGAATGTTTTCTCAAGTGTAATTCCAGTAACAATCGGCTGGTGGGTGCATTTCATATTATTCATCTGTCCTTTTGATCTTTTAATTTAAATAAATGTTTTGCTTTGATGAGACGTCTGGAATGAAAAGGTAATTAATTGATCCATTAATGCATGAAGAAGGTTTCCCAGAACGATAAGCATTCTTGATAAGGTGTGAAAATCGAGAAATCTCTCAGGAGTCCGGTTTCTTGGGGGGGTGTTTTTCTCCCATAAAAAAAAAAAAGAAAAGAAAATCTCAATGTCGTATGTCACTATTCACAATTTTTGCAGGTTTACCTTTTTTTTTCCCTCAAGGATTCAATTTATTTCGAGACGCGTCGGGTACAATAATTGGTTTACGTATTTTTATTTCGAGACCTGTCGGGTACAATAATTGATTTACGTATTTATTGTTGCCATAGCTTTATGTCTTAACATGTTCACAAATTGTGAGTTAATGTTAGTTTACCTCGTATCATATGTATAATATTCAATTTATCTTCTTGTAACTTGGAAAAGACCACTTTATCCACACCCCCCCTATAATTACCTAAAAGTTTCACACTGCCTCTTTATATTAAACTTAATAGAAGTAAGAATTGACAAAACTATCCATTTTGTATGTGACACATTACCCCGGCGATATGATAAATGTTTGCACTTCGATTGAAAAAGGTAAAATGTTCCTTCAAAATTTTCACTGTACAGTAAAATGACTCTTTTTCAAATCACATAGAAGTAAATTAAACACTATTACAATGGTAAATTGAAATTAACTCTATACGTCCTACTATTTTGAAAAATAATTCTAATTTGAATCAGATTTAGTTTAGTTGAACTAATTCAATCATCCAATATACGAGTTTAGATTAGTTTTAAAATAAATGGTAGTTAAATTGGATTAGCACTACAATTTCATACTCAAACCCACAATCCAAAAGCAGATGTAAAAATTCCCATCTATGAATAAACAAAATCCAACCACAAACAAACATAAATAGATCCTCAAAAGACGAATATAAGTTCATAATATTAATTTCTTGAAACATTTCTTGTGCTGCCATCATTAAGTTGTGCTCCAATCTCAAATCTGTAGCAATAAAACAAAAGTTAATTACGAAGACACATAGAAATTAGGATTAGAAGCCACTTCATGCAATGCAATAGCTTTTAGCAGCTAGAATTAGAATTAGAAGCCGTCCAAAGAGGAAATGACGCAGTTTCTGGAGGGAAGGCCACCACCTCTTCTAAAACCAATTGGTGTCTTTTTATGAGCTCCACCACATAAAATTCACCCTTTATACCTCTGTAATTCATCATTTTCACTTTCCTCACACGAGGAATCTGGAGATTAACCGCTCTGCTCACAAACTCTTCTGTTATTTCCTAAAAATGCCAAATTCCAGAAGAAGATGAAGAAAAAAAAAAGGCTAAATGCAAGAATACACCTCGTGTTTTGCTTATTTATCAAAAAAGAAAACCTGTATTATTTTTATTAGCAAAAACCACCATTTGTTCTATTTTTATTAGCAAAAAATTCCATTTGAAATTCCTTCATAAATTATTGAGGAAGTTATTGTCAATTTTTAGGCGAATAAGGGTGTTTTTGCATCATTTGGTGAATTGGTGGGGTTTTCTTTGCTAATAAAAAATTAATACAAGGGTTATTTTGGTAATAAAAATAACATAAGGGAGTTTTCGATAAGTAGGCAAAGCATAGGGGTATTTTTGCATTTCACTAAAAAACAATAACCAATTTACAATACACAAATTATACTCACCTCTTCTTCGTTAGCAGAGCAATTTTCAATAGCTAATGACTCAAGCGTGTGGGAATGTTCAAGAAATAAACATATCCCGACAATATCATCTTTAGTGTAGCCTGTTCGCAGCACCAAATGGGTGATATTATTGAATTTGTAGCATTTTAATGCATCCTCTTCTTTCTTAAAATGCTACATAGAATCAAAAAAAATGTCAGAATCTAAAATAGTTGTTACTATAGATCCTAAGAAATAGGAAAGAAAAGGCAAGAATGCATTTTCTGTCATTTAACTTTAAATGGGTAGCGTTTTTTAGGCAACTTCTGTTTTAGGTAAGCAACTTCGATCCTTTTACTTTTCACTATTTGCAATTCTAAGACAATTGGTTGCAATCTTGAATTATTAGCGTTTGCAATTTTGGTCCTTGAACTTATTAGGACAGTCGAAGCAACAAACCGAAAGTGCTATCAAATGTCCTAAAATTTCAACTACTAAAAAGTTAAATGACCAAAAATGCGGTGAAATGTCTTAAAATTGCAAACACAAAACCGAAATTGCTTACCGAATGAAAAGCAGTCCCAATATTGCCAACTAGTCAAAGTTAAAAGGACTAAAATACATTTTTTGCCGGAAAGAGAAATTACCTTAAGAAACTCTCGACCAAAGTACATATTTCGTACAGTAAGATATTTGGTGGCAGCTAATGTGCTCATGAAATGACACCAACAAGAATAGTTGTCCACGGTTATCTTGTAATATTCCACCTTAGCCACAACCAAGTTTGGACTTGGTTTCAAAAAATACACTTTCGCCCAAACATCATCAATGATAACTGAATGTAGCATGGGTGCACTAATTACTACCTCTGATGCATCAAGAAATATTAATTCGCATTTCTTAAGTTTTGATGAGTAAATCTCTAAATCCTTTGGAATAGAACAAAATTGGATAGTAAGGTATTCGAGATTGACACATAACTTAATCACGTCATTAACTTCCCTATCCTTTAAACGCAAATCATCGAAAAATAATGATTGCACAGATTGAAAATCAGAAGTGCACACATATGGAGGACAGTGAATGAGACTTCTTCTAAGCATCAAAACTTTGACTGAGCTATCTTTAAGATGGGAAAAATCAAAACAAAATTTCCACACACCCACTCCACGATAGAATATGCCATTTTCCTCGGACAGGATAAATTTTATGTAGCTTATATCAAAGTCAATATCAAGCTCAATGACTTTGGAATTAATGACATGGAGAACCCAATTGTTGACATTAGCGATATGGCTATCATCATCACAGTCAATGCGGAGTTGGAATTTTTTAACATGGGTAAAGGGGTGGATGGATATGGCTCGACTAACACATTGAAAAAACTTGTCTCGTGTTGTGATGTAGGTATTTGAAGAGGATTGGAAAGGAACAATGTAGAATGGAACAATGTCAAAGGTTAGGGACGGGACTTGATACCAGAGGTTTCGCCATGTACGGCAAACCAGAGTTGTTCTTATAGCATCAAAGGTCGGGAGAAATGAAAGGATATGGATGAGGATGCATTCTGAGAGGTTTTCAATTTTGGTGCTATACTTACTAGCGACCCTTGATGCCTCCATAACAGGTTCCCTGCCATAAATCAAATAAACAGTTAGTCAAGATGTGTTCTGACGAGGTTGTCGGAATCCAATTTATAGAGATGGTGCAGATAAATGTATTATTTAATAAATATGAGCCTAGCGTCGCTCAATTTGTTCATAGCTATATGAAGCCTCTAGCTACTAAGAGAATTATATGAATTATTTTAAACCATTCACTGAATTTGTACCATTCAGAAATTTTATAATTTTAACAATAAAAAACAAATTGATAATTCTTAGGCAGTAATAAATCTTCCTTATACTTTGGTATATAAAAGCCACATATCAAACTCCAAATCAGTGAAATGACAATCTAAACATTCATCTTTTTGGGGGTGGGGTGGGGGGAATATTATATGCAATCCTAAATATTATAACTGGCAAACAACTTTGCAATTGAACCCCAACTGCCTAACTCTCGGTGTGTGAAATATTCAATGGAAATCATAGTTGTTTGAGGCGCAAGGCGACGCGACGCGACGAGGCCGAGCCTTGCCTTAAGGCGAGGCGAGGCACAAAGCGCGGGCTTTTTGGGGGCTAAAACGCTTGTATATGAATTTATCAATATATATCAAATTATCAACAATAATTATAAAATTCAAGATTTTTAAAGACAACATAATAGTAATTACTAAATACTAAGTTAATAATAATAATAATAATAATAATATACAATTATAATTTATACATAATACATATAATTATCAAAAGCAATTATACATAATACATATACAATTACTTTACCTCATGGCTCATATATTTATATATAATATATCAAAAACAAATAATTATCATTGAAATAATTATTAAAGCAAGAAAGTTGACTACATTTAATTCCTAGTATTTATCCAAATAATATGAGTAATATTTCTCCAATACATTTATCTAGAACCTAAAATTAATACCTAGGTTATTTATTTCTCCAAGTTATTAACTTATAAGTTATAATTTATAAATCAAAAGCAAACAACTATAATTGACCTCCTTGGAGGCTTGGATTTGGAGACTTGGAGATGGCCGATGGGCGGCTGAGGATGACTGCGCGGCAGGCGGCGGCGGAGGACGAGTGCGCGACAGGCGGCGGCGGACGGTTCAAGGTTGAAGAAAGGTAAGTTAGGGTTTCAAATTTTTCCTTTTTAGAGAGAGAAATCGGGGAGAGAGAGAGTGGCTTTGGCCACTTTGCAAAAAAGGTAAGAAATTGAAGTCAATTTTTTTAATTTGACTTCAATTTAAAAAAAAAAAAATAGAAATCCCAAAAAGCCACGCTTCTGGTAACAAGCAAGGCGAGGCGACGCGAGGCGATGAGGGCTCGCCTCGCCTCGCCTCGGGCAATTGCGCGCGCCTTGAGCGCTTTCTACAACTATGATGGAAATCATGAGGTTGATGGTCCAGTAAACAACTAAATAAATTAGTCAAGAAACAACTAAACTAAGGGGAAAAAATCAAGACTTGTTTGGCGTATCTTGAATAGATGGATTTGATAATTCCCTTATTCTGTTATTTTCTTAGAAAAACAAAGATTTGACATTTTCCCACGCAAAAATTAAACCATGCAATAAACAAGTAAACCATGAATCAGAATAACCATATCTTAGAAAAATAATTAGTAAGTTTTACCACTAGAGAAGATAAACAAAGTACAGTGTAGTTAAAAAATAAAGAGAACACATTTATGAGTTTTTGAGCACGTAAATGTGATTTAAGCTCCATATAGCTAATAATCCCCTTACATGACATTTCTACTTTTCAGTTATAAATTATGGATAAGTACTTACAGTCGATGGAAAATCTCTAAACTTTACAAGTATTTAAAGAAGTATGCCCTACCCAGTGATTTCTATTCGGCTTAAATATCCCATCATCTGGAATCAAAACTTAGAAATGAATAAAGATATTTTCTTTATAATATACATACTTACATCAAAATGAACAACGGTTCTAACCTAAGCACATAGAAGGACAGGAGCGAAAGTGTAAGAGGGTCAAAATGAAAAACTCCATTGTATCTTAGGGGAGCAATTAAATAATGTCATTTTATACATATACTAAATGTTTGATACACAATCGGTAACTCGACATTTTAGGTCACCAATACACTAATTACACGGTTAGAACCAACACTAGGGGTCAAATCCATGTCCCATTCTCCCGCTTATATCTCCCTTCTCTTTTACAAGAGGAGAAAAGAGTAAATAAGAGATCCTAAAAGTTCTCTCTCCTTCATTTCCCGCATTTACTTACTTGTTGCTTGCTTCTTCTTTTCCAGAACTTATTTTTTTTTCCTAACTTTACTTTCTTTATTGAACTGTTGAGAACCTTTTATTATCATTTTTTTTTATTTTGTATAGGAAAATCAGCGAGACAACATAGAAACAATCTAAACTACAAGGCCATCCAATCCGAAAGAAGCATAAAAAGGGGAATGCCTCTAAAATGTTTAGAATTAAACAGCCATATAGGGAACCTTTTATTATCAATTGGAATCATATATCCTTCAAAAACTATGGATCTATAAACCACAAAAGCTCGACATCCGCCATTTCTCACATACAATGTTTTTCGCTAAGTATAGTTCCGTTGGGATTTTTTAAAACAACTCTTGATTGTTTTGCACTCTTGAATTAGAAAGTATTAACTCGTAAATACAAATGTTAATTTACTAATTGACATAGCACATTTCAGTGTTACTTTACTATAAATTTATAAATAACAAGATAAAAATATGCATATAAATAACAAATTCCCTAAATAAACAAGTGTTAATGATCTCACTACTGATGTAGAAGATATACGATATACCTGTGTAGTTATGTTAGGTTTTGCAACGGCGATGTCTGTGCTTGCGGCTGGAATGAGACTGCATTCCAAATTTATAATAGGGTTCACCAATAGGATTTTGCAACTTGGTCCCTATGATTTTTAAATCTTTAAATTTGATTCCAAAGTTTTTATTCGAAAATTAACCCTTAAAAACAACGTATTTTCAGTTAGAGCCCAAATCACTGGGTAGGGTATACTTCTTTAAATACTTGTAAAGTTTAGAGATTTTCCATCGACTGTAAGTACTTATCCATAATTTATAACTGAAAAGTAGAAATGTCATGTAAGGGGATTATTAGCTATATGGAGCTTAAACAGTAATTAAATCGGAACTTACACAGCCATTGAGGCACCATACAATCGTCAAATTGCATAAAAGTTCATGAATGTGTGTACCTTCACCCCAATCTCAATTTCATCCTAAGAAGTAAAAACAAATAACGCACCAGAAATTCATCATCAAAGAACACAAGAAAGGTTACAAACTCAGGAAGAAAACAAAATTTACCCATCATAAACAATTTTAATGTTATCACAAGTAAACATCCATCAAAATTTATAGATGGTATCATAATTCTATTTTCAAGCTCGGTACAGAAATTTCCGAAAATTGAAAGATTCCAACATGAATTTGAAATTATTAAAGCTCTAAACTAATGTAGAGAAGAACAAAATTTAGTTTTTGGCAGCATAGACCTCAAATTTCCTCTTTGTCAATTTTTTTTAACGTTTAACCACAAGTATGAAGCCTGTCCATTAAGTTCACACTTTACACTAAGAAGCTTGTAAGAACCATGGATCAAAATTTCAATGGGTTCCACTGAACAAGCCAATTGAATCGAGTAGTTTCTTACTTGTACATGTTCATTTCATTGACAATTTTCCCACAAGTTTTTAATATTTAACTGGTGAGAACCTCCATGGGTAAGAACTACCACAAAAAAAATTGCACATCACTAAACAAAAGTCTATAAGAAACAAGCAAGATTAGCAATTCAATGTATTTGCATGCCAAGTAATTAATATAAAAGTCGATAGACATTAGAAATTGCTCTTTTACATACCCCAATCAATCAAACTTGAAGAAACTTCATTCCTCTGCATCCATCGCCACAAAACGAACCCCAAAACTCCTCGCCGTTCTCTAAATCTCTCCATATTTACACACCGGAAGCAAAATCAAAACCCCTAAAAGAATACGGCAAACTATTGGCACTTTGTCGAGGGAGCGAAGTGGATCCAGGTGTAGGGATTTCGGATTCGGGTCGTCAGCTCATTAAGATCCTTCTTAATCTGCTAAGGTAATCGCTGAGTTAAATCGTGTCTATTGTCTCTATGCGTGTTCTGCTGATACGCAATTGGGGGAAGAATTAAAGAGGTAGGAGGTTAGCAGCAATTATCATGGCCATGGAAGCGTTTGTTTAGAAATTACCAAGGTTATCAAATCGTGTATCGTATCGCGTATCGTTTTTCATTCGTATCGAATCGTATCGAGATACGTATCGTGTATCGTAGATACTTTGTTAAAAATATTATAAAATATATTCCCTAGATTAAAAAAAATAATTACAAGACATAAAGTTAATATTTTAAAGTCAAACAAAACATTTCAAAATAAAACCAAATTCCAAGTTTCAACTTTGAAGCCATAAAACAAAATCAAAGTACAAAACCAAGCTAAAATTGAAGGAATCAATTAGAATCGCACAAACCCATGTGGTATCGTGTTAGAATCGAGCTAATCACATAAGAACCGCACAAGAATCGCCCACAATAGCACAAGAACCGCACTTTTTTTTTCTTCCAAAAACCCAAATAAAGTGAGATATTTATTACATAATCAAGATTCTAGGGGTTCCTTGAGTTATTAATCAATAATTTTGATAGATAATTTAAGGAAAACTTGAAGAAGAAATCAATTAAAGAAGCAGGGTTTCAAGTGGGCAAAGAACCGTAACAAGCGATTCCAATTTTCTGCTCTTTTCTTTCTGCTGAACTGCTGCTGTTTTAACTTTAAACAGCAGCAAAAAAATTTTTTTTTTTTTTAAAAAGTGGGATGCGACCCGGTTCGGTCGGGTCAGTACCGATCCGACCCGGTTCTGGTGCAAAATCGGTTAAAAACAAGTATCGCACGTATCGCTTTGGACTCGCGATACGTGCGATACCGAATCGTATCGTTCCGATACAAACCGATACATGAGCCAAAACGATACACTAACCGAGTCGTATCGTTTTGGGTCTGTATCGTATCGTATCGCACGTATCGTATCGCGATACGTGCGATACTAACTACACTGTAAATTACAGTAATAATTATTATTGGATATCATCTGGAGCTCCGAAAGTAGAATGGAGCTTCATGAGATATATATACATATCTATTCTTCTAATTATTAGCAATTCACTGTTTCTTTGTGTTTAGTGTACTTAAACCTCTTACCCAAAACTTTAAAAAAATGGTAGAAATAAAATGATGCATTAAATAGAATCAAATAAAAGTTTTTATTTGTTACAAGCCTCTATCATAAAAAACATCTTGTGGAAGAGAATTAAGTGCAACATGGTCATTCCAATTAAACATTCTATTCTATTTAGCTTGATTGTGAGCCTCTTTGTTACCAAGAGAGGCTAAATGGAATCTTTATAGTTTTTCACTTTGACCAAGAGGTTGCAATGTTGCGGGCAAAAATTATAAAGAGGGATTTGGGTTTGAGATCATGAAAACGGCATTGAGAGAATCACTTTTCAAAGAGAATCTTGTGGACTTTAATGGAATTCATGATGATAAATGCATGCTGTTTTCGCACTTGTAGGATCGGAGAAAATATCTGAGGTGACGGACACAAAGACAATTGAGCCATATTGAGAGGAATATGACGCCGTTTTGACATTTGAGCCATATTGCCATGGGCTTTAGACTTTAGTAAAGATTAGCGAGTAAAGTTTTTCAATAAAACTTCAATTTTATAAAACCAAAATCTATTACTCCGTATAAAATTTAATTCTGATCCAATGGGATTCATTATTTGGGCCTAGCACGTTTATACGTTTACAAAATATTTTTATAAAATTGTTTACAAAATTGATCCAATATTAAGAAGTTGTTTGCGAAAAAGAAAAATCACGAGCCCAATTACTATAGTTCAAGTAGAGAATAATTGGGCCGTAAGCCTAGACTGTGGCCCGTTTCAACCAATTGTCCTCTACTAGAGCTTCCGTATTTTCAATTACAGCAATGAATGAACATTGCATAAAACTTACCATTGCCTAGGTATAATTAAGACAATGATGGAGGAGCATCGGCGGAGCCGGAAGCGGAAAAGAGGCCCTCGCAAGAAAGGTAAGCATACCGGCGGCGCCACCAGCACAAGTAATCAATCTTCTTCCATTACCGCCTCTTCTGGTTCTGCGTCCTCCACTATTAAAAGCGGCTCGAAATCCTCGTCATCTTTCCTTGACAAGGTATAGTGTTAGTTTAAGTGCTTTAATTATGAAAAATTGAAGCACTGTGTCTGCTTATGAAGTTATTTTTGTATATTTTGGCAGATGAAAGCGAGATTATCTGGAGGTTTTTTCCGAATGCTTAATGAGAAGCTCTACACTTGCACGTATGAAATTTATATTCATTTTTGCCTTAATTTAATATGATTTTTATTATTAGAAGTAATGAAGACTTTTGTGTTTTGTATTTGCTTGAACTCAGTGGAGATGAGGCTCTTAACTATTTTAAAGAGGATCCATCATTATTCAATGTGGTGAGTTAGGGGAAACCCTAGATTAATATTTTGACTTTTTGATTGTTAATTTTGTTCAATTAGCATCATAGATTATGCTCAATATTGTCCTTACTACAAAAAAAATTCAACTTGAATTTTTTTCAACTTCCAACAAATGAAGTCCTGTGTGGCTCAACTTTGGTTGTATGGAACTTTAGCAGGCCAACAATCGCACTTCTGTTTCGTTGAAAAACTTAATTCGAATATATAGCTTATCTATGATTGAATAAGATGTGACTATGTTTAGAAAGCCATCCTTGTCTAGCTTGTTTTCTGGTGTGCGTTAATCATGTCAAACTCAAAATTTCATTTTGCTCTCCACATTGTAACATAATCTTCTCTTACCCTTACCAGTATCATTCAGGGTACCAAGAGCAAATGTCACATTGGCCTGAGCAGCCGAACGATATTATTATTAAATGGATAAAGGATCTCAGCTCCTCTTTGATTGTTGCCGACTTCGGTTGTGGTAAGAAGTGTCAACCGTTAATTGGATAAAGAGACTCATTTTTCCACACTTGATTTTTGAAATTCTATGATGTAATATATTCAGGGGATGCACGCCTTGCCAAAAGTGTGAAGAATAAAGTTTTCTCCTTTGATCTTATCTCAAACGATCCTTCGGTGATTGCATGTGATATGTCTAAGGTATGTGGGGATCTTTTTTCTTATTTTTCGGTAATTTTTTTGGAATCCCCTGCCACCATCATTCTCGTATCTAAGTTGTTCACTCCTCAAACACATTACAAGAATACTTCCTGTTTTTATGCGCTTCTCACTTCTGAAAATGTTTGGCTGCGAAACACAGACGCCCCTCGACTCTGCCTCAGTGGATGTTGCTGTATTTTGCCTCTCACTGATGGGAACAAACTTCCCCAGTTATCTTCAAGAAGCAAATAGGGTTCTTAAGCCTAAGTATGCATTTAATATTGTTTAAACCTTTAAATCTCCCAAATTTGTTTCTTTCGCAGATCATCTAATGAATAACCTTCTCATAATCGGCCTTTTGCAGTGGCTGGCTTTTAATAGCAGAAGTTAAAAGCAGGTTTGATCCCACTACAGGAGGAGCAGAACCCGGAAAGTTTGTGAAAGCCATATGTGAACTAGGATTCACCTCAATATCGAAGGTCATACATTTTGCCCTTTCTATAATTTTAAAAATGATTTACTATTTTGCTAAAGTTTTTTTTTTTTTTGCAGGACTTCTCCAATAAAATGTTTATACTGTTCTACTTTAAGAAGAAGGTCTGATACTGAAACTGAAGTGCTTTGAATGCTTCATATAATTCTTGAAGCTTTTCACTTACAAATGTGGCTTGATAAGTTTCTAGTTTTATGTCTTATTGTTGCTTTTTTCTTTTTCTACAGGAGAAACAAATATCTAAAGATGTTACGTGGCCTGAGTTGAAACCTTGTATGTACAAGCGTCGCTAAAGCTTCAGATGCATCGTTGTTGGAATTTTCTACATGCAGTTTGAGCTGCTTATTTATTGTGTCAGTTGGATTGTATAATAGAAGGAATGTTATCTTTCTAGAAGAGGCTTTTAGAGCAAAAAATTGTAAGGAGTTAGTATACAATTATTTGATCTAAGGTTGCATTAGCATTAACATCTTAATTCTCAATAATATGTACACATAAAATTGACAGTTAAACTCAGTCTCAGTCAATTCTTGATTATTTTGATGATCATCTGTCTACACCTATGACTAAGTGCATTTTTTGGTTACTTGATCATTGGATAGTTGTTCTTGTTCTTTTTGTTAGTGTTAGTGTTTTAAGCATGATTTCTAGTTTTTTCATTTTGGTTTTCACGGATAGAGGTCTGTCTGAAAATGTAGCCAAATATGTTTCCCTGAGCCTGCAACCAATTTTAAGAATTATATTAACACGATCCTCGTGTGTGGGCGATATAAATTTTACTCAAGCTTAACATGTCAAATTAGAATTGGGTGATGGTAAAATTCAATTACGAAACTTTTTTTATGTCTGAACTCTCGTACCATTCTGAGTGTTTAAAGGGGTGTTTGCAAGAGCTTCTAGAAGTACTTTTTTGCTTTTTTTTGTGCTTAAAGCACTTTAAGAATGTTTGCAAATAGTGCTTCTTCTATTGCTTCTTCAACTGAAAAGCAGAAAAAAGCACTTTTAGAAGAAGCACCTAAGGAGGTGCTTTTTTGGTGTGGTGGCATTTCTACAATATTTTAGAATTAGTTTGTGACAATTTTGTCCCCAGTAAATTATTCTATTTATATATATATATATATATATAACATTTTTCAATTCTAATTCTCCTCTCACTTTGGGAGAATTCATTCCAATTAACCCAAGTATTTACTGTATGGTAATTTAAATTATTTTTTCGTTATCTTAGTTTAACACCTCTTTCATATTGTTTGCATGCAATATTTTGAAAAATATTTATTCCACAATACGGGTTTTGATGAAATATGGATTTTCCTTGAACTATATAGGTATATAAAAGTCATATTTTGTGGGAATATGTTTCTTTCAAAACAATTAACTTGCTATTTGGTATTGGAAAAAATGAGGGTAAATAAGTAATTGAATATTTATAAATACTAGAAACACAAGAGTCATTGTTTGAAATGCAAACAATAAAGAATCTGCTTAAAGTTACTTTTTTTACTTATTTGCAAACACTCATTGCTTTTAAATAAAAGTACTTATTTTTTACTTTTGCTTTAAGCAACTGCTTTTGGGTTTCAAAAAGCAATTGCAAACACCCCTTAACTCATTTAAGAGTTTGAGTTGTTAGAAATTTTCAACTAGATATAAAATTCCGTAGGACGTATACAAAATTGTTCAAATATGTTTGGTGTTGAATACATTACATTGGTCGATCATGTTATAAGTTAGAATGTACACTGAAGATTGTACAATTTTGTTTTGAAACACACCACTCGTTTTAAGGCTTGTTTGAAAAAAAAAAAAAAAAACTTTGACTTTTTGTTTTCGACGTCTTTTTATAGTATTTCTGTTCCAAGTAGAAGCTAGAAGCATTTACCTCAATAAACTAATTCTAAAAATTCAAACGTTAATTACTAGTTTTCAGAACCTTTGCAAAAGGGTAACTCTGAATTTCGAGCAATTTAGCTTAATTTTCTCTAGTGATTTTGACGTGGATGACCAATTTCCTGAATTAGTTGAAAAAGTAGTAGGAAATATTGGAAATTAACTTGGGCATAGTCAAACCAAACAAATTCACCATAATAAATAAATAAATAAAAAGAAAAAAAATCACCGACTGCTTTCTTATGATCATATAGCACAAGAAATTTAAAAAGTAAAACAATCTCTGATCATACTGACTTCAGATAATTGAATTAGTTTTATGGTATGTCCCTCTTGAGGATTTGAGAATGGAAAAAGTCCAATTTATTTTACCACCGACGCATTAAAACACCCCTAGTTTTTCATGTCATTTTCTATTACTCCTATTTTTTGATTAAATGGAAACTTCCGCCTTTCTTCGTTTCAATACTGAATCAACTAATTATATATATATATATATATATATATATATATATATATATATATATATATATTCAATTATACTTTTTGCTATGATTAACTTAGAGGCATCACTTGGTTTTGTTAGAACACGCCAAGTAATATAATAAGTGAAAACATTATTGTTCGCATGTTGTTTTAAATTTTATCAACAATTAAAGCGATCTGATTTGATGTCAATGGAGTCGTACAGTTGATAGACTTTTTTGAGTATAATTACCAATAGTTTTTAAATTAATCCGACACGGGAGTAATGAAATCATGGTTTAAACTCATAAGGTAAAAGTAATTGCCAACATTTATTAGACGGTTTCATTGTATTGACTGAGTGGCCATAATTAATTAAATATTACGTACTCCAGTACAATGTTGGAATTAACTACTTAACCTCCAACTAACTCCTCCCCCCATTAAAGCCAAATTTTATTATTACCATTTGTAAGTTTAATTCAGATTATTTCAATTAAGATTGAATTATGAAATACACCTTTTCTACAACTAATTAATGATATATTTTTCTGATGTATTAATGTGTTATTTACGAATGCAGACATACCACACGCAAAATGGTATTATGGGATATGATGCCCATCATACTAATAATATAAAGTATTGATCGAACTCCTGACATTTCAGAAATTACAAACTGATCCCTTTGATTTAGACTGTATCTCAAAACACCATTTACAACTTTAACAATCCTTACAAGGACTCCCGAAAATGTTTACAAATACCACCCCCCCCCCCCCTAAAGGGATATCTTTGTAAATTTTAAAACCACATGAAGATTTTTGTAATTTCGATAGGCTTCAAGGGGAAAAAGTGTAATTTACCCTATAATAAATTTGCAGTACTATTACAAAAATTTATGTTAAATTAAGGTATTGGGGTCAGCTTGCAACCTCGAGTGCATATAGGTTGAGTCATAGACTTAAATATATAGTTGTTTAGATAGACCAATTACCAATAAATTTGCAGTACTCAAACCCAATATTCATGTTTAATTCATATTATACCCCCCTTTTTTTTAATAGTGAAAAAACAATAGTAGTAAGTTGTTATCGTACACTGGATACAATTGACGGATAGTACAATACAAGTTATGTTTCATTACACGAAGTTTCATTCGATCACATTTTGCGTGCCATGTCCATACAAAGATACCAACACCAACACACGTGTGAATAGTTCGTGTGGATAATTAAAGTATTGCTAAATTTCAACTTGACAAAGAGAATACTTGTTTATCACACTAAACTACACGTTTATCAAGGTTTTTAGTGATTATCTTTGCTATTAATTAATGATCATCTACTTTCAACTCTTCTTCACATGCACTGCATATATATAAAAAGAATTCTAGTTGTTGATCAAGAAGAAAATGTTTTTTAAGTATTGGATTTTGTTGAAATATTGGGCCATTGGAGCATTCCTGAAATTTAAAAACATAAAACAAATTAATTTGATTTTAATGTTAGTTTCTCATATCACATGTAATACAATTATATTTATCTGAGAGTAATATTTGAAAAAAAAAGTGTATAGCTAAAATATATATTAAACCACGTAATCAAACATAATATGTAATTTTGAATGTGATTTAAAATTTTATTTTATCTGTATGTCATGGCCGATCAAATATTATAAACTTTCAAGAACTCTTAGAGAAAAATTAAAAATTATCTGTAAAAGTTGATAGTCAACTAAACATAAAAACTACTCAATATTTTTATTTCAATTGTACCTAAAACAAAAATATTTGATTTTTGTCAATATAATTATATAAACATATGAAAATTTTACCTCATGGTTTCGCGTGTAGTTTGATGTCCTAGAAAAGAAAACTTCATAGCTAGTGAATCTCGGGTCTAATAATATAAACAAGGGTAAATACCACTTTTGGTCCCTTTTATCATTAACTTTTTACAAAGTGGTCCCTTTTATGTTTTTTTCCCACTCTAGTCCCTACTATGAATTATTTGTTTTACTTTAGTCCCTACTATGAATTATGTGTTTCACTTTAATCCTTATCAGGTTGTTCCGATAACACGTGACATGTATATGAATATTTTTTAGGGCATTTTCGTCCGTTCACTATTGAGACTATTTGAGATATTGTTTAATTGGTGAGCAATTTTGGTGTTTGAAAAAGATTTTTGGAAAAACTTTAGTTTGGAACGAAATGTACGATTAAGTTCGATTGGAATGAAACCCTAGTTTGGAAATTTAGTTTTTTTTTTTAAATAATTAGAAAGACGAAAATATCCAGTTAGTTTACTTGAAATCACAAAATTGCTCTTATGAGCATATCACATGTTATCGGAATCGCCTTGGACCACTTGAAAATGACTAAAGTGAAACAAATAATTCATAGTAGGGACTAATATGGGAAAAAAAACATAAGAGGGACCACTCTGTAAAAAGTTAATGATAAGAAGGACCAAAAGTGGTGTTTACTCTATAAACAAACGTTGCCTTCTTAATAATTGGCCAATTGGACCAAAACAAATAATTACTTCATCACAATTTTCTTTAAATGGGATAATGAAAAAAATAATGCAATCAGCATTAAATAGGATATCAAAATCTAGAAACAAAAACTGGTGGGATCACCATCACTTGTTTAGAGGTCTTGTCCCCTCTATCGGTATCCATTTCCATGTGCAAATTTAATACTTTTCTTTTTAACTCCAATTATAAGTCCATTATGCATATCTTATTATAATATTTGCTCTTCTTAGTTTATAGTTCAACAATTTATTTTAAAATAAAGTTGATAATACTAGTTCAGAATTAATGTTGTCTCATTGTTTCTATAATTGAAAGGGTATAGAATTGAAGCGTAGACAAGTTATATTTTTGGCCGATGAAATGATGCAATGTTTGAAATGCAAATTAAATATTATTAGTTATATAGTATTTAACTTTATTAATATTTTGGTATTTAATCAATTTTATACCAAAAAATAACAGTTAAGTGATTGATATTTGAATTGTATTCAATGTCTCATTATAAATTATTATAAATTCTTTTAATTAAGTTGAACTCCTTGCACAAATCAAATTTTTACATACTATAAATTTCCTTTTCAATGCAACAGTTGTATATAATATCGCTTTGTAAGACAAGAATATAAACATATCACCTTCTTCCCGCATAAAATTTAAAAATCAATTTAGAGTATTAGGTCATATGTTCGAAACTCACCTGAAATATGTAAAAATCAAACATTTGAATTGGTGTAGGGCTTGTAGGCTCAACTTTACCAAATTTGATTTGGAGTAATTCATCGTAATAGGGGAAATTGTGTTTGGTACCATACGACTTGGCACTTTGCAATCTTGGTATCACTGAATATGTAAATGTACATTTACTACAATAATTTAAAATTTTATTGCAATATTCATATAACCGTCAAATATTTGGGCGAAAATGGACGAAATTGGTCACGTACATCGCACATGACCGTAATCTCGTACTTTGAGGAAAAATTATCACATTATCTTATCTTTTGGAGGGAAACTTACAAGATGTCCCTATCTTATATTTTGGAGGGAAAATTACAAGGTGTCCCTCACATTTTTACGTTATCATGTGATAGATTTTTACTCCAAAAGACAAGATAGCAATCACGTGTGGTGTACGTGGTCAATTTTATCCATTTCGATTTAATTATTTGGTAGTGATAGGAACATTGCAACCAATAGTTAAATTGTGATACTAAATGTATATTTATGTATCCAATGATACCAATATTGCAAAGTGTTGTATTGTAAGGGCAAGTTAAATGCAAGTAAGCAAATAGGGATGCAAAGCCTTAACTTTCAATTTGCATACACTTTTCCACTCCAATGGGTATAAGGAAAATGAGATCTATTTTACATTTTCAACTTTGGGATACTATATTTATAAACTTTGGAGGAGAGAGAAATGGGGATGAAAAAATTGGAGGTTATAAATAGTGAGCAAATAACTACCACATTGTGAGATAAGATTGTAATATTATTATTATTTATAGTCATTTCATATCGTATCAAATTTGAATTGAATTAGATTATTTATATTTGAGTTTTCAAATGAATTTAAATAATTTTTTTAATTTAAATAATTTTTTTAATTTAAATAATTTGATTTTTTCAGTCTATATGAAGTTTCAAAATTTGAGATTTGAAAGTTCCCGCATATTTATATTGTTCAAAACTTAAAATTTCAAAAGTTTTTGTATTTTGAAATTTTATTTCTTCAAGTTTTTTGCTGCTTAATTTATAATTTTTCAAATTTGAATATTTCAACTTAATTTTGTTTAATATTTATTAAAGATCTCGAAAAAATATGAATTCATAAATATAATAGATTATATAATGAAATAAAAATAAAATAAAATGCATATTCATTTTGCATACCCATGCATTGAAGTGAAAGACTTTTTTTGAATATGCAAAATACTATTTGAGTTTCTATAATGCATTTTGCTTATTCAATTTTACATTTTTGCATTGGCCTTGCCCTAAAATACCAAATTTACAATTTTTGGCATCATAATATTTATTATATTATACAGTAGTATCTTTTTAACGAGGCTAATTTCCCGTTATACCCTTTACTGTTCCCCCATACGCTTCCTCATACACGTTAAATAATTGGAAAAAGACAAAATAAAAATAAAGAAAAAAGGGCCCCCACTCACTGTTTTCTGACACAGACTCAATTCCCTTCCCTTCCTTCCGCGGCTTTATCTGCAGATCAAACTCTATACACTCATAAATAAAAAAACTCAGCACAAAAAATAAATAGCACTAAAAGCTTAAACAAAGGTCTCCCCAACTTTATCTAACCATCCTTTTCATTACTCCATACTCTTCCAATTTCCTTTTCAGTAAAAACTGTTCGATTTTTAAATCGATTTGTAGTTGTTTTCCCCTGTTTCCAATACCCTTTGATCTGCTCTGTACATAAAAGGTTTTTGGTAGTGGGATTTCTCAGAGCATGTGTGGGTTTCATTCTTTAGCTTCAAATATAGATACATATTATTCTCAGTGCATGAATCTAGGGTATGGGTTTCTGATTATAAAAGTTGGCCAGAGACATATACTTTGTCTTATTTAAGGGTATTTTTCATGTGGGATTTTCATAATTTTGTGGCCAAGTAAAAAAGTTGTAATCCTTGTACTGTTTTCGATATATGTCACTGGTTTTTTAGAGAGTTCGGAAAACTAAAATTAGAGGTAGTGAGAAATGGGATCTGGGAATGGTTTTTACTCAGAAGCAGGTATTAGTTTGGACCCGAAATGGTCGATTGATCCGAAACTTCTGTTTGTCGGGCCAAAAATCGGAGAAGGAGCCCATGCTAAAGTGTATGAAGGAAAGTAAGTTGACTTTTTACTCCTCCATTTGAATCTCTATATCTTAATTGAACTTGTTTATAGTTCTTGAACAAAAAAAAAATGGAATTAAAGAATGAAAAGCAACATAAGAAGTTTAAGGCTTTGATTCAATATTTTTATGAAGTTCAGAAATTTCATTTTTAGCTTTAATATGCAACTAATTTATCACTTGAAAACTTAGAAGAATTTGGGTATGATAAAACATAGTTCTTATAGTATTTGCTATTAATGAAACAGCTAATTGGCTTTTATTTATTTATTGGCTATATTTCAGATACAAAAACAAGAATGTGGCTATTAAAATAGTTCATAAAGGAGATACACCAGAAGAGATTGCCAAGATAAAGGGCAGATTCGGAAGAGAAGTCGAGATGCTATCCAAAGTACAACACAAGAATTTAGTTAAGGTTGTACATTCATTACATGATAAGTGATCTCCTTTTTTATCATATTGAATCATCATGGCTTCAAATTGTGTGTTTGTTCTTAATGTTTTCTTTTGTATTTATATGTAGTTTATTGGAGCTTGCAATGAACCTGTAATGGTTATAGTAACTGAGCTTTTGCTTGGTGGAACATTGAGGAAATACTTGCTAAACTTGAGGCCAAGGTGTTTAGATATTCGGGTTGCTATTGGATTTGCACTTGACATTGCTCGTGCAATGGAATGTTTGCACTCGCATGGGATCATTCATCGTGACTTAAAACCTGGTAATTTTCTTCAGGTTATGTTTGGCTTATGATATCAATGAGAATGATAAATAAAATGCAAATTAACAAGAAATGGAGTTCAAAGTTGCGTCATTGGATGCAAGAGAAAACATTTTACTTATCGTTTTACTCACCGAAATCCAAGAATCAAACATAGCCTTAAAGGTTGTTTTTTTTTTGTATATTGAGGAATCGAAACTCATGCTCATTATCTATACCATGGATCAAAAATTTCGTACATTTCGCCAATACTATGGAAATATTTCTTCTTATCCTAATTTTTATATGAAACATTACATTTTCCATCTAAACTCTAATTTTGTTGTTGTTGTTAGTTATAGAACTCTTAATTGTTGTATTGTTATACATATACTATTGTCATGTGTTATAATAAATTATTTATATAAACATTCTCGTCATATACAACATATAAACACCTCTTTAATTCAAATGTGTATTTATATATGAGTAGTTTTAATTGCTATATCAATTGTTGGGCTTACTATATAATATATTTCATTTGGTAACCTAGTATTTTGTCTACTTATTATTAATTTTTTTTTTAATTTGGTTGGATAAATATAATCGAATGTATATGATGGAAATCCTCAACTATAGATTTTTTTTCTTCCTTTACTTTTTCATAATTGTTCAGCATTTCTCATTAATTTGCAATTTTTCCTGATGTTTCTGAAATATTTTACAAAACAATTCACAAGTTTGTAATGTTTACTCTCCATAACATTAACATGCCTTGGAAATGAAATCTTAATACACGATCTGTACTTACATCATCCATTCTATCATATCTTTAACTCAAATCTTTATTGATATGTCTTTGAACTTCTCTTTCGTATAGAAAACTTACTATTGACGGCAGACCATAAAACCGTAAAACTTGCGGATTTTGGTTTGGCAAGAGAAGAGTCATTAACTGAAATGATGACTGCTGAGACTGGAACCTATCGTTGGATGGCTCCGGAGGTTATTTATCGAGCATCTCTTTTTCGGTTTTCCCAATATTTCTTTGTTTTATGTGATTATTAAAGTGAAAATGTTTGTTAAAACTATCTTTGTTCTCGTTAATGTTTTGGCTGCAGCTGTATAGTACGGTCACACTTAGACACGGAGAAAAGAAGCATTATAACCACAAGGTGGATGCTTATAGTTTTGCGATTGTGCTATGGGAGCTCATACATAATAAGTTACCATTTGAAGGCATGTCTAATCTGCAGGCGGCCTATGCTGCTGCTTTCAAAGTAATTACTTCTTCTCTACATGAAATTTAAAATTTTGCTCTTATAATCGAGTTCCCAAGTTTGTGTGGGGGTAGTGGTCTATAATATACACTTTTGACACTTTGCACCCTAAATAAAACCTTGGTACTTTTCACCCTATAATTGAATATTCCTTGCCAAAGTGCACCCTGTTGGGGTGCAATATATTGCCAAAAAATTGCAATTCAAGGGTGCAAAGTGCCAACATTCCAATTTCAGGGTCCAAAGTACCTAAACAAAGTATTTGTAGGACGCAAAATGTCAAATATTGTAATAGTGCTATCTCCCTTGAGTTTTTAGGAGGTCACGACAAGAACCATATTACCGTGTCTCGTTTTGTAATTTGTTCGACCGTAATTGGGCTTGTACCTTTTTCCATTTCAGAATCTAAGGCCAAGTTCGGATGATCTTCCGGAAGATTTGGCTGCAATAGTGACTTCATGTTGGAAGGAGGATCCAAATACCCGACCCAACTTTAGTCAAATAATACAAATGCTCCTTCAGTATCTATCTACAATTTCACCATCTCTACCAGCTATACCACCGAGGATTTTCACTTCCGAGAATGCTGTTTTTCCACCTGAGTCTCCAGGCACGAGCTCTTTGATGTCCAAGAGGGATGACAACACAGTCGACACACCAAAAACGCCCATGGAAAATAAGCCTAGAGGGTTTTTCTTTTGCTTTAACCAATGCTACTAATTATCTACTTAGAAAGTGATGATTTTGACTAAAATCTCTAATTACTGGGGATATTAAGGCTCTTAATCCCTTAACTTTTGTATCATCTTGACTTAAATGCAAGAGAATTGTAGATTATGGAGTTTGGCTTAATGTGATGTATCATAGTAGTTGTAAAATAAGGTTTCATCCAGAAGCCTTTAACTCCATTGTTATACGAGAATGCAATTACTTTTTAAAGGTAAATTACGAATATTCTATGAGGTAAGGTCTAATTATAAAAATTTCCCTCATGTTTTGGTTATTACAAAAATCCCCATCAAGTTGTCATCTTCTTATAATTAATCCTTTGTCCTTAAAATTTTTCAATTTTGTCCTTAGTTATTATTTTTAATGTGTGTGATATCTTATAATTGTTTACACATTTAGATGAATTTATTTTCTAAATTAGTTTAATAAATTCAAATTGTATTATTAATAAGATATTTTAATTAATTAAGTTTATATTGCATTATAAATTGCAATATTTATTTAAATTTATGGGCAAATATAAATTATATAAATTATTTTTATAGTAAATATATAATTATCTCTTTTCTGATTTATAAGATATGATAATTAGCATCCAAATTTTAACATCTATAAGATATTACAAATATTAAAAATGACAAACAAGGGCAAAATTGGAACTTTTTACAAAGGGTTAATTTTAAGAAGGTGACAAACATGAGAAGGATTTTTTTAATACCCAATATGCGAGGGGGATTTTTGTAATTAGGCTTTACCTCAGGTGGTATTCGTAATTTACCATACTTTTAAAGATAATATATATGGAATGTTATATATTAAAAAAGAAAGGGTGAAATACAGTTTTCCACCTTAAAGTATGGCATCACTTGTAACATTTACCCCGATGTTATAGTTTTATAGTTTTTATTCCAAAAATATCCCACCACCTTTTATAAATATAAAATTTATGTAATAATTTATCAAAATAAAATTGTCTCTTTATTAATCATAAATTCATTCATCCACCAAACAACATTATGGCTTTCCTTCCTTTTTTCGATCTCAAATTTTTTCTAACCAAAGGAAATACACAAGAAATGAAGAACTTTGGAACATAATATTATTTTGTGTCAAACTTGAATTTTGCGATAAAGAATTTGAAGGAGAATTACTGAACATTTTGAATAAAATTAGTACTGAAAATGAATGAGATAGTTATCACCAAATAAATGCTCATAAAAATATAAAAAAAAATTTGAGATATAAATAAAATAACAAATTTGAAACATAAAATGAAGGAAACAAATTGGAACATAAATAAAGAAAAAAATCAGATGAAAATAAAGAAAATTTTTGAGACCATAAAATTGAAGGAGACAAAATAAATGAAGAAATTAAAACATAATAATGTTTAGTGGATGAATGAATTCATAATTAATAAAGATTTTTTTTGATATATTTATAATAAAACAAATTATTTGTTATAAAAGGGGTGAAGGTAGTTTTTGAATAAATTGTTCAATACTATAACATAGGGGAATAAGTGTCACGATTGATACTTTAGGGAGATAATTGATATCACCCCATATTTTAAGGGGGAAAACTGTATTTAAAAAAAAAAAAAAAAAACCACATCATTGAAGGTTAAATTCTTCTACTGGGACATTTGTGTTTGAGATTTTGTGTACATTTTTCTAATACTTTACCACGTTTTAGGGCTTGTTGGTTCTCCTTTTCACTTGATTTGGTCTCAACTTGAACTAAAAAACAATCAATTGTTTCATTTTCAAATTTTAAATGATATATTAAAATAATAGGGTATTTTTTTTTTTGGATAAGATTAACAATTTAAATGATATTTTTACTTAAACAGTACTAATAATTCGAAAAACATTGAAAATATCTTTTATTTATTATTGATTTGATAACACTATTCAACATGATCCCACATGTTCCCAAAATATCAACGTACAAAACTTATCTAAACATTTTTTCAAAATTTCAGCTACATTCGCATATTGATTAATTAAATTCTATGCATTAAATAAATTTCTTAATATAACCCTAAAATTGGAGAATAAAAGTAAAAGATATTGCTCAAATCCACGTGTCAACAATAGATACAGAAGACCTGCGCTATATCCACCTGCTAGATCCTACAGCTATAGCTCAGTAATAATGACAAAATATTAATTTTCGTGAAAAGTCAGTAAATTTACAGTTAAAATACCAATTTCCACTTCTACCCTCCCGCTTTTCTCACTCCGTCAGTAATTATAACACCAAATTCGACTATATAAGAAAGTCATTCTACAAAAGTCATGTGGGCAAAACAGGTAAATCATATCCTATTTCCCATTTTCCACTTATAGCTTGGAGGGCAAGTCTTACATCCGCCCTTTTTACAGCAAAAACTAAGCTCAGTTGACAGCCCGAGGCTCGGAGTTAGCTTCGGTCAACCGTGGGACCTCCATTTGTGATTACAAAATGCAGTCTGAGCCTGAGGTTTGGAAATCCAAGCCTATTGATGGGCTTTCCCGCTCTCTAACTCACTCTTTTACTTAACCGAGTGGAGAAAAGGGGAAAGTATCAGACACTCTCTCTGCAGCTTCGAGTGCATTTGCAATTTTGTGCTCATCATATCAATTTCATCTGATTATTATGGCTAGGTATATATAAATGGTTAAAATCGATTCCTTTTATTCGGGAATTTTTTTATAGTTTCTGAATGGATAGGTAAAATTAAAACCTTGGAATATAAAAAAGGCAAGATATATGTTATTTGCCTTTAATGTGTTATGGGTTTGATTCAGAATGATTTGAATGGGTGAAGAATGTAAAGATATTTCATGAAAAATCCTTTTTTATTTTAACTGATTTTTCTGGATTAATCGCCTGATAGTCATTGTTTATGGGTTTTTAGTTTTATTTAGAAATAGTTGGAATTTTGTTGTTGAGTTCATTGAAAGTTTTCATTTTGATGAATACTATTCATTGAGTTTCTTTTTATCTCCCTCTCCTTTTGGTGTCATTACATCAAAAATCATTTGCGCCCCTGTTGTTTGTGTACCCTTTTATTTATAATTTCGTCCTAATGGAGGTGGGCTTTGTATTGGATTATGGAAATGAAAGATAAAATGGTATATCTGCTGTTGAATGTGTACAGTGCAATTTGAAACCAATGCAAATGGGTTTTTGATTTCAATGAAGTCACTGTTTATAAAATGGGTTTTCTCCAAAAAATGGAAAATCTTCGAGCAATACTTGGAATCTTGTAGATTTGCAGTGTAATGTATGAAAACCTGGTGTTTTATATTAGTGTACCTTGACTTGGATTTTCGTGATTTTGGGTACATATTTTAAGAGTAAATATGTGAGTGTCTTTGATTATGTGGAGTTTAAATTTGAAGATATTTGCATTGTATATTTGAGTTTAAGTTTGGGTATTTTCCAACCTTCTTGCATACGAGGATCTTGAAATGTTAGCATATGACCTACTAACATTTGTTAAAATAATGCAGGGCTTGGCTTATAGATAGCAGAGGACTTGCGAAAAAGGTGAAAAATGCATGTGTTCCTGCTGCACATCAAATCAAAGATTGTGGAGCTAATAGGAAATGCCCCAATTGCCAGTATCTCATTGATAATACTGATGTAAGTTCTAAGTTTTAATTAATTTAAGTAACTAGCCTTTTTATTATACTTTAATCTATGAATAAGTCATGTAGTAAATAAATATTCTGTTTGAGCCCATTGCTTATTTTAACCACTGTAATGTGACTCACTGCAATCAACAAACGCGAAAAAAGAGTTAACTCTGTTTCTTCGTACAATGTTTGGTTACTGAGTTTTACTGAGTATGACGCCTAAGGAAGATGCGATTAATTGCATCAAAGGATAGAACATTGAGCTTCATACCTTCTTTTACTCACTAACCAAACTATGCCTTTATGTTTTCATGGTCAACAACGGCAACAATTTTGGCCTTAATGTGGACTTGGTTTTTTGTAGGCAAAAGTATTTAATTGTAAAATTACTCTTATCTCCTCTCATTCAGGTTTCCCATGATTGGCCTGGCTTCCCTGCTGGAGTTAAATTTGACCCGTCTGATGACGAGCTTTTAGAACATTTGGCTGCAAAATGCGAGGTGGGTGATTCAGAGCCACACAAGCTAATTGCTGAATTCATCCCAACCCTTGAAGGTGATGAAGGGATATGTTACACTCATCCGGAAAATCTTCCTGGTGAGTTAGGAGTTAGAATCAGCATATTAACTTGGTCCATATCTATAATAAAGGTCTTTTTTTTTGCAATGTACCTTCGGCTATGTTTTTATTCTTGGATTTTTTTTAGCATCAAATGATAGAAGAATGAGCTTCATTTTTGTTTGTTTTCATCTACTTTATTCTTAACTTCGCATTTTGGTGTTGTTTTTAGGTGCAAAAAAAGATGGAAGCAGTGTCCACTTCTTTTACAAAATAGTTAATGCATATGCTAGTGGTCATAGAAAACGCCGTAAAATTGAAAATCAAGGAAACATAGTAAAGGCACATGTCCGTTGGCACAAAACAGGGAAAACAAAAGCTTTGAACGTAAATGGACTTCTAAAAGGTTTCAAAAAAATCATGGTTCTTTATGAAACATCAAATAAGGGATCCAAGCCCGATAAATGTCATTGGGTTATGCACCAATACCACTTGGGGACCGATGAAGATGAAAGAGAAGGGCACTATGTGGTTTCAAAAATTTTCTTTCAGACGAAGAAGGAGACCGAGAAAAACGAGACTTCTTTGGTAATCTCAGAATCTGATGCGGGTATAGTTCAAGTGATTCCAAGGACACCTAAGACGTATACTCCTGATCCTCCAAGGGAGGGGATTACCCCCTCTTCCGATTGCGGCTCCGATGATTATTTTGTGCAATTGTTTCTTCAGGTTAGTAGCAACTTCAGACGCTTTAGCAATGCATGCTCGTGTTTGATCTAATTATTTTTCATTTTAGTTTTATAGAATTTCTTATTGGGATCATGATCTTTGGAAATTCCAATAACTTGGTAACAATTTATATTGCGATATAGGAGACGGAGAATATGAATGAGCCATCTCATGATCCTTCTTGTGGTCATAAGTTAGAGGACGAAATGAACTTTGGCGGTTGCTTGGCAGGAGAATCGGAAGCTGTAGATTTAAGTGAACCAGACTTCCTTTTATGCAATGAGATAATCGAGTCTTATGCTCCGTTTGGCGATTCTAAACCAAATACTGCCTCTTCAACTCAATTAATTAGCAATGTAAGTGATATAAATCAGCAAAGAGATGACAATGCTTTCTGTGGAATTAGTGATCTTGACAACTTAGAGCTCGACACTCCACCCGATTTCCAACTTACCGTAAGCCTTTTTACTTGGTCACTTTTATACCTTAATTTCATAATGGTCTTAGAATTTAACTTTGTTTGGGATTTTACTCCATGGTGCAGGATTTGCAGTTTGCTTCTCAAGACAGTGTCTTTGATTGGTTGGATCGATTCTAGATGGACCAACAATGTTCCCATTTTTATAATGGCTCCCAGTTTTTGCTCATCTCTGGTTAAAATACCGACAATCAAGAAACAAGAAAAGAAAAAAATAATCAAATGGAAGAAAAATGTGCATCGCCATCGACAGTGGGATTTTAAAAGGAGACGGGATTTCTAGTAATGGACTGGTGCAGTTATTAAACAAATATTGTAACTTAATGCATGAATTATGCAGTTCACAGAGGAGTTGAAACTTTTAAGTTTGATAACTTTTTAGTTAATTTTCATGCCAATGGCAATGAATTTAGAATCTTTCATGGGTATGTACTTTAGTTTAACTCCAACCTGTAACGGTTTGTGTGGTGTGTGTAAATTTGTTTGAGCATTTTTGAAAACTTTTACCTTCCTTAGACATGTGTTTTCATTGTGATTATATTCCGTTATTAATACTTGATGTGGATATTTCATGATGGATCGATTTTCAACATGACCGGACAATGTGTTTGTCTTCTCCGCTAGTATAAATGGCCTGCAAAAGAGTAAGACCTAGGTCATGGGGGACTTAGGCAAAACCATGATTATGCTTAAGGCAATTAGAAACGAAGTAATTGTATTTATTTATGTACATAGATTATGGGATTTTCTTAGTTGCCACCATTGACATGCTTTCTATGATGTAGTTGTTTGAACTTGTTTCCTTGTTAATGGCTTGATTATCTACCTTAAACATAAAGAGATTATTTGGTATAACCGTTGAATGGATGTGATGGTGTATCAAACTGTTGAAATTTGATTAAACTAATGTTGGGGATGGGATTATGGAGCCAGCTTTTCCTTAAATTTAGGGATTGAATTGAATCTTAATCTGGTGTTGTACTACGTCATCCATACAATACAAATACAAAGGATACACCAAAAGAAGGATGTAAGACGTTTCACTCTGTAGAAGATGTTTGATTGACTTGAGGTTGTCGATGATTATCCACCCTTGTTCGTTTTGTCTTAGGTAGTGCTTCGAGCTCATAAATTGAATATTCTAACATTACTACTTACTTAATGAACATTTGTAGTTGGTTCTACTATTCAATTATTATAATTCATAAATAGTTAAATCAAACACACAAATACTCATTTGGAGTTATGAATGACTTGACTCTTGAGAGTGAGTCACATTAACCATCATCAATTCACTGTAGCATCAATTTTTATTATTGGGATTATTATTTATTTATTGCATACGTACAGTCACTGTCATAGCACTATACTTCCTTCATTCTTCCTATTTAAAGCAACTCAAGTGAAAACAACTTGAAAAAAGGGTAAATGTCTTTCAACTTACTAAACATAGGAACACATTCTTTTCTTCTCCTTCTCAAGTCTCAACTACTCCCTCCATTTCATTTTATATGTCCTTTAAGGTTGTTTCACAAGGACTAAGAAATCAATTAATGCTCTAGATTTTAGAAAAATAAAAGGATAATTGGACAAAATTACTCTTGAGAAACATGAGTAAATATTTTGAGACTCTTCATCTCCTCACTCATAATAGCTGAGAAATTAAATATATTTAGGATTTCAATTTTTACGGTAAAAATGTCAAAATAGTATTTAAGTTTATATTGAAATTGTAAAGTGACATATATTGTGAAATGGAAGGAGTAATAATTTGAAAGAAAAAGCAAATGGGGGTATTTTTACATTAACTAGACCCAGTGACATTTTTTGAAGAGTCCATACAAGTGGAGGTCGTGGATGCCACTAATCTTAGTGTGCATCTACATCGCCATAAATAAATAGGACATTAAGGATTTGAGTTGGGGGGGAAAAAAAAAAAAAGGTGGCAAATCACACTTACATTACATTAGGGAGTACTGAGAATTAAATCCAAGTCAAAGGAAAAACAAGTTTGTTTTCAGATAAGATTAGTATTATAGCATCCCAATACACAAATAAATTAGTCTTCAATGAAGAGTAAAAACTAAACTCTTTACAATAATCTCATTGACTTTAAAATGGAATAATAAGCCCCTTCTCTTGGATAGCAAATATTAAATCCCTGCATTAAAAATTCGCAAGTCACCATGCCATTGTAGAACCTCAGTTGGGTTCCCTTACACAATTCCCAGGCAAAAGATACTTATATTTCTCCGCATTTTCCAACAAAAACGAGGGTAGATGAACCGCGGAATACGAATGAGGAATCGGACCCATTCTCCCAATTATATCCTTAAAAGTGTACTCCTCAGGCAACATATCATACAAATCAGCTCCTTCACAAATCAAATCCTGAATCCTTTTGGGATTCAAGAAATGAGAGAATCTCACTCGATCATTATGGCTATACGCTTTCATCTTGAATATAAAATCACTTATATACCGAAAACAAAAGCTACAATGCCAACCAGAATCAGCTAAAAGATAATCCGTTTGCCTGTAATGTGCATATTTCGTTTTCCCCTTTTGGTACCTATGGACGGATGCTCTCCAGCTCGGGTGACTGTGCTGAAACTCGAAGGAATAGAGATGGTTCTTTAAGTGAAGGTGAAGAATCGGAGGTATAACATCACACCATCTTAGTAAATCGATTGTGTGGCGACTGGGAATCTCATCAACATCAGACATTATAAGCAAATCATCGTCTTCTATCCCTGCCTTTCCAAGAAGATTGTCTAGTGCTCGTCTCTGGAGCCCTTCTTCTATAAACGGATTCTTGCCCTTCTGATATCCTCCACCGATTGCTTCATAAGTCAAACGAGGCTCTACGAATTTGAACTGGGCTCGGTTTATGGCAAAGTTTAAGGGCTTTGGTAAGGCGGTAAAAGTGGAGTTTGACTCGAGGAGTACAAATTCAGATATGTATGGGTTGAGTTCTTTCCATCTGATTGTGAGCATGTCTATCTCGTTGCTGAATAGGACTGCATCAAATACACGTCTAGGGTAGTCGCGTACACCCCAACCATGGAGATTGCAAAGCGTTGGCATTGAGACATTTTCGTGATAGTAATGGGTGATATGGATGAAGGGCTTTGGAGGAGATTGCCATAGGGGTCGAAAAAAGTAGGTGATTTTTTGCCCATGTATGTAAATGCCGAATATGCAAGATGGAACAAGAAGTAAGAAGAAGATTAAGGTTTTTAGGTCTAGTCCTCGGAGAAAGCAACTGAGTCTTGACATTTTTAAGTATGTTGGAGAAGCCTGCTGTATATAAAAACAAAGTGTTTTCTAAAAATTCTTGATTGAAATATCAAAAAAATGATCATTTTCACAACCAGTTGTGAATTAAAACCTTAACTGAATAAGATAGATCAATATGTTAAACCCCTATTAATTTTGAAATGTACCTTCAAGCTTTAGGAGGAAACAAGATAAGCTAAACCCAAAAACCACAGAGAATGAAAGAACCCCCCATAAACAAGCCAAACCCCTCCCCCAAAAAACATAAAACAAATTAAAGAGGCCCTCTAATTAAATGAAACCAACATTTAATCTAAACAAATTTTGTACCTTAATTATGTAGGTAGGATCAATGCAGAAACATCAGAGGCTAAGAATTTGCAGGGGTTCAATAATTGGAAACAGAGCAATAAACCCCAAACAAAATCATACCACAAAAACCCAAAAAATACACAAAATAAAATGAGATTGCATGAGATTTTTAATCTTCGAACTTAAAAAATTTAAAAAAAATACATACCTGGCCACAAAAATCTTCACATACATCATCACTCTTTTTCGAAGCGTAATACCCATCAGGAATCATGAGGAAATGCTTTCCAGATTTTCTGATTCTATACTCATACAAAAAACGAAACTTCGAAATAGATTCTCTCTTTTCTCTAGAAATGCTTCTTTACATACACATTAATTTCCTGATTATAAATAACAGAGGGAAATAGAGGAGTTTATGTTATTAAAAAGCCCTGATTAAAATAAAAACCCTTAAGAGGGAATAAAAATTAGAGATTTGAGGATAAAAAACAGAAGAAATTGGATTGTTATTCCCGTTTGCCTAAAAACAAGCAAAATTCCTGGGAAAAAAAACTTGGTTTTATTTTCCTTCAGGATTGGAGATTTTGCAAATGTTGTTTAGTTTTCCACCAATTTATTGTGTAGCCGTCTCTAATTAATTCCCATTGTTTCTCCTCTCGTGAAATTGCAAATTTTCAGAGAGGAGGAGGGAGAGAGACAAAGAGGGAATGAAAGGGAAACGTTATTAATTTTGGAGTATTTATTGTGCAGAGAAAACCTTTCAAATTCCCATGTTTAAACAATAAAACAAAAACTAAAAGCAATATTCCACATTGGATAGGAATGCTGATTAATGAGGAGGAGGAATCATGTGCGGAGGACCACATCGTACACATTTTCCTGGTTACTAAGGGTGAGTTTGGCCCAGCGGTGAGAGCTCTTAAAAACACTTCTAGACATTCATTGTGATTTTTGAAGTGTTTGGTCCCAATTATAGAAATTGTTTTTAGTCAATCGTGATTTTAATGGTGTTTGGCCCTCACTATTATAATCACTTTTGGAATCTTCGGAAGCTAAAAATTAACTTATTTTAAAAGTAATTATATTGTTACTTTTGCAAAAGCTATTATCCAACAGTAATTATTTTATAATTGAATTTTATCATAATCAATTATTGCTAAAATCCATTTTAGTAAAATTAATTCTCCTATAATTGATTTTCGAATTGCTAGGCCAAACTCACCCTAAATATCATGATGAGTAAAAATACTCATTTTACAAATATATATATTTATGACCAAGTCAACTCAAAATTACCTATATCTAGTATTTTCTTTCACTAAGAGATGAAGGAAATTAATTGATACACAAAAATTGTTAATTAAACCAATATTATATTCAGCCATGTCATATAAGTTTGCCATTAATTATTTGTTGTTCTTAAAGGGAAAAAATTTAAATGACAAAAAATACCAAACTTTATTTAATTTCTTTATTTGTTCACAGATAAAACTAATGAATAAGAATTATGGGGTAGTAGGTGTTTTAATTGGTTAAGTAGGTTTTTAAGTGTTAAATTGATTACAATTTTTATATATTAAAAAAACATTTAAGCTTTATGATTTTGTAAATAAACCAGCAATTTAAATTAAATTAATGCTACAAATACTATACTTTAAAAGTTCCATTACCAATATTGTATTTAAAAAAATTCAACAAGATTTTTTTCTTGTTTCCAAGAATATTCAGGTCTACTTAATCTCATTTGAAACACGTAAAATATATTCTATGAGAATATTTATCAACAAGAATTGAAATTTTGATTATCCACGACTAATTCTTTTGACTAAAATCAATCATTTGTTGAAATGATTCCAACAAGCATATTCACCCATACATATTTAAAAAAAAAAAAAACTTTACAAATATATTCACACATCACTCAGAATTCTTAATTTTCTAAACCTTTTTTTCTTTTGAAAAGGTTGAAAGATCCTATCAGGAAAAGGCGAACATCTTTCCGCATTATTTACATCAAAATAAACAATTTATATATCCAAACCAGAATTCAAAAGCTCATTATCAACAATATATATATATATATATATATATATATATATATATATATTTGGGAGTAACACCCCAATGAAACCAAACAATATGAGGAAAGCAAGGGCCTCTTTTGAATATTTTTGCCCAATATTTTGGTCCGCCAAACGGGTCAACCATCATCTCAATCACATTTGGCCCAAAAGGTCCGTGAACCAGCTTGCTTCACTTGAGGCCCAATTTGGTTGTTTCAACAACTTTGTCATGGATGACCCTCGTCCATTTCAGTTCTAAAAGTTCTGACACTATTATTTGGTGTATTACACTTACACAGTTACACCCATGCCACCATTTATACGATATATATATATATATATAATTGTTGATATACCATTTATACGATATATATATATATATAATTGTTGTATAAATATATGGAGAATTTCAACTTACCTTGTATATTCTATAGTGTGTATATATAGGAGTATATATAGGAGTATATAAACACACAAAATAAATATAAATTTGTGTAATATTTCTTCAAATGAATATTAATATTTTAATATTATTTGCATTTCGGGTGATATTACTTTCTTCAAATGAATGCTCATTTTAATATTATATTATTTTAAATGGTTGGGTAATAATTATTAATTATATACCAATAAAAAGTTTTATCATTATTATATTATTTTTAGATGATTTTTTAACCATTACTAATTATATGTAAAATTTAAAATTTACTGTGAAAATATTATAATTCTGAAATATCCTATTTATATAAACAAAAAATACTATTTAATTTTACATCTACATTCAATTACTATTAATTATCTAAATCAATATTACAATAACATTATTAAAATCATCATACTAATCATAACAGTATATTACAATCACAATCTCAAGTATTACATTATATAATTTTATACTCCTATAATAATTCTATAAAGTTTTTGATTTGACACTTGTCATAAAATTTGACACCAATATCCAAAACTATTCCAGATCATATCTTACATTTTCAAAACCCACCATCTATTATTTTACTATCTCAATATTCAAACCAAAATCAATTCAAATCGTGAAAATCACCTAAACAACTTTGAAACACCGAAACATGGCGAAACAAAGCCATAACCGATCCAAACGGGGCCCAAGTCATCCAAAACCCAAACAATCCAAAATCAAAAACCAAGAAAACAAAATTAGACTATTATTTTCAACCGAAAAAAAGGTAAAAGAGAGAGATGGAAAGAGACCAGATGAGATGATCAAGGATTTGAACTGCACTAGATCGCGGGTTGGGTGAGTACGGATCACCAAATATAATAGAAGGCTCCAATAATCCAATTTAACTGAATCCCAGATATTGCTGAGGCTGAATGATATCGTGTGCCCGTAGTACACATTACTCGGGTTCCCAATAACCCATTCCGAGGCTACAGCAATGCAGAGACTGAGCTCATCAATTGTCTGATATGGTACCTGGAGATGTAACTCATTTGAACCCGCAAGGAAAGTTCCAATCTAGTTCATTCTAACACAAAGGCTAACTAAAATATAAAACTAATAATCAATAGGATAGTTACTCACTGAAATTTAAGTGCAAAGAAACCAACAAATCAATAAAAAAAAGGTCTCATGTTTCCAGCATTTGAGAACAAAGTAATTAATTTGGTTTCTACCCGGCACAACAAAGTTACCAAATATTCTTCTTCATATTATGTGCAAGGTCAAAAAATCTTCACTAAATCATCAACACACAATTCAATGGAAGAGAAGACATTTGCACAATTTCTACAGCATATAATATTTAAAAATGACAAGGCTGAATTTTTTTATAGCAGTAATCAAGAAGCTACCAAAACCACAACATGATAAATCCATATTAATGACCAACAACTCTGAATTATTCATCCATTCATAAAGAAATAATTTAAACACTAAAACATTGACAAAAAGGAGATCGATAACATTCCCAGAAATATCACATCACAATTTAAGTCCACGCAACGAGTATGTTTAAACACAACGAATCATTAATATATTCAAATAAAAATAAATACATCCACTCAAATGCAATCCCTCCAGGATATCAAAAGACAAACTCTACCCCTGCAACTCAAATATAATCACGCCTGGTGGCACAAAACAAGAAGGAAACGCACTTCATTTATAGACCACCTCTATAATATTAAATGTTTCGTACACTAGAAACCACATGTACAAGAAACTGATCAGACAACAGATTTTGATGCATTAGAATCGAATACCTTTTATATAACAAATCCTAAATGCTGCTAGTTGCTACCTTTTAAAGCAAACTGGCCACCTGATATTCCTAAAACAAACCTAATCTTCACATAGAGCTTCAATGAGCTCGTTTGGCGACGGTTCCCAAATAGGTAAGTCAGCGAATTGTTGCTTCAATCTTTCTTCTTGTGCTCTGCACAATGCTTCAGCTACATCACATAAATTTGCGACATCTCCAATTATAGCCTCCTGGGCTTCAACCTACAAATTCAGAACAAATAATAATGCTTGATAACAAGTACCAATTATTATGAGAAAGCATTTAATATCTTCGAGCAGTACCTGAGAGAGGAGATCATCGACGAGCTTCAGGCAGGTGGAATTGGACGAATAATTTTCTTCTGAACTCGAGGGCCCACCAAACGACGTCGTCGGGTACGGCTCCTGACGCTCTAACTGTTGGGCCTGAGCATTGTGCTCCATTTCCTTCAAGGTGTTCGACAAAAGTTCCCACTGGCTGATCTCTTTTAAATACTTATCCCTCAGCTTCAGGAGAGCTATTTTCTTCCGTTTACGGCGGTGCTTCCTCTCTAACGCCGGATCCGGCGGCGGAGGGGCGGAGGACGATGTGGCGGTGAGGTCGAGGAAGCGCTTCTTGCGCTTGTACACAAATCCGTCGTCGTTAACTAGTTCCCATTCGTCGGGATTCTCGTAGTCGGCTGCAGAGGCGGCCATGGAAGCATTCACTTCGAGCGGGAAAATTGAGAGTTTGGAAAATTTTGGGGAAAATTTTAATTTTGAACGTCGCAGCAATACTTGCAGTACTATTACCTTTTCTCGTCCATAGTTAATTGTGTTCTGGATATTATCATTATGCCCCTAGTCTCCAAAATATGCAAACTTGCCCCTAAAGATTTAACTAAATAAAAATGTGTCACCCTCTACTTTTGGAGAATAAAGACATTGCTTTGTTTGTTTCTGTTTTGTTCAAAAAAATGAATGAAGATTTCGTGCCTACTATAAAGGCTTAATTCCACTTTAAACCCCTAAATTAAGTCAGTTTATTATTTTGTAGCCTTAAAAATTAATTATTCCACTTTGAACCTTCAAAATACATTAATGATTTCACTTTGATCTCTCTACATCTTCAACCACTTAATATAGTCCGAAAAGTCATTTCAAATTGTTAAATAATGGCATATTTGGTATTTGGTATTTGTAACACCCCGTAAATTTAAAATATTTTAAAATGAAGTTATTGAATTTTTAACCTGATTTTATGTGACGCATTTTAATTTAATAAACATAGTATTTCTTTAAACCTAAACGTAGAATTAAAATTTTTCGAGCCCAAAAATTGAACTCTCTTTTGTACCTTGTGTGCATTAATTATTTCTTATAGCGTATTGGACTTAGAAATAATTTAGAAAACATGTCTATTACCTTTTAAAAACATTGGGGTCATTTTGTAATTAGTTTGGACCAAAGTGTGCAAATTTTTTTGATTTAGGGGTCATTTTGCACTTTTCAAAATTTTGAAGGTCAAAAGTGCAAAAACGCCCCTTCTCCTCCATTGGCTGAACAACCATCATTTTCTTCTTCTTGGAAAGCTAAGGATCAACTGTAGCAGCCGTTGGGTAGAGAAATTTTCTCTCCCAAGGGAATAGGCCCTATTGAGGCATAATCATATTTATTATACCTCCTTAAATCAGACTTTTGTCTCCCCTACACCATTTACTTTCTTGAAGTGAAAAATCTAAGAGAGTTAGTGAGAGAGTTAGAGATGAAATTAAGGGGTTTTTGGAAATAAATAAATAAATAGAGTGAAAGAGAGAATAGAAGAACCACCACCATCGCCGGACCGCCGCTGTGTTGCCGCCACTGTCGGAATCCGCCGTTGTGCTGCCGCCACTGCCGGAATCCGGCGCCGCCTCTACCACCGGAGTAAGAAGGGCAGTGAGTTTGAAGAAAGAAATCAACCTTCAAGCTTAGGTATAAACTCCTTCTATCTCTTTTTGGTGTTTTTGTTAGTTGTTATATTTAAGAAATAAGTTCATGTTAAAAAAAATACTACAAAACATTGTTTACCCATTTTAAAATTTCTTGAATCCTAGATCAAGAGTTTCAATTTTTAGATTTGAGTTTTGATTTTCTTATGTGAAAAGATTTAGTTTTGGGATTTTATTAAAGATCTAGGTTTGAGTTTTCAAACTTTTATTTAAACAAACACATTTTTTTATGAAAGTTTGGTTTTTATGTTTTAGTTGTTTATGGTAATTGAAAAATGTTATGACACTTTTTATAGATCTTGAAATGTTAGTGATAAATATTGTTGGGTTATGAAGAAATAAAACTCTTATTTAAGTTTTAAAGAGTATTTGGATTGAAAATTAAGTTTTCAAAATCTTGGGGATGTTGTTGAAATAAAAAGTTAATCTTTTATCTTTGAAAGAAATATATTGAATCTTATTTTGTAAGTTTGATTTGTAAATTAATTAACCAAAATTTTGATTGTTTATTTTATGGGTAGAATATATATATATAAATTAAATGTGAAGGGAGTGGGGTGAAATTTATATAACTTGACCGCACATGTACACTACAGTCTCACTAAGTTGGACGACCAACTTACGCATTCCTGTTTACTTCTTTTCAGATACATGTATCCTAGGGTCTGATGTCTGGAGTTGGTGTTCGTCTCCGAGATCTTGTCTGTCGGTCGTCGTGGGTAGTCATGTTATTCTTTTGATTCTTGTTATGTATGCTAGTATGCAGTGGCGGATCCACATAGGGGCAAGGGGGGGGGGGGGAATTTTTTTTTTATATATATATGTGTTGTAATTTTTTTTAACAAAAAATTTAATATATTAGCCCAATAGCTCAAATATAATTTCAAGTCCAATTAATATACCCACTTTAACAATAACTTACTCTTCCAATTGTAAGCCCCAATAATATTGCAATCATTTTCCTTTGTCTTCAATTTACATTTGATGGCGTCGATATTGGGGATCACTAGTGACTTGTCTCAAGCTTTACAAAGAAAAGATCAAGATATAGTGAATGCTATGAAATTAGTCAAATTAGCTAAAGATCGTCTTGAAGAGACAAGAGATGATGGATGGGAAACTTTGTTGGAGGATGTTACTTCTTTTTGTTCTAAACATGAAATTGAAGTTCCTTCAATGAGTAATGTTTATGTTCCATATGGGAGGCCAAAGCGTAGATTGAACAAATGACTATCGAACATCATTACAAAGTTGAGAGATTCAATTCGGTGATAGATAGACAATTGCAAGAGTTGAACAACCGTTTCAATGAAGTAAACACGGAGGTGCTTCTTTGTGTTGCATGCTTAAACCCATCCAATCACTTTGAAGCTTTTGACAAAGGAAAACTTGTTCGTCTTGCCGAATTTTATCCAAATGACTTTTCTTTTCTTGAGCTAACGGCTCTTCCCAATCAACTTGAAAATTATATTAGGGATGTTCGATCTAGTGATGATTTTTCTAGTTTGAAAGGGATTGGTGATATTGCTAAAAAGATAGTTGCAACTAAAAGACATGTCGCATTCTCGATGGTTTACAAACTTGTGACATTGGCGCTTATTCTACCCGTTGCAACTGCATCAGTGGAGAGAGCTATTTCGGCTATGAAGATAGTAAAGAATCGACTTCGTAACTGAATGAGCGATCAATGGCTAAATGATAGTTTAGTTGTCTTTATAGAGAGAGACATATTTAGTAGTATTTCAAATGATGCTATCATGGACCGGTTTCAAAAGATGAAAAATCGTCGTGGTCAATTATTAAAGTAAATATGTAGATATTTTGGGTTCTTATGTGAATAATACAAACTTTATGTTTAACTGTTTGATTTTTTTTGTGTGTATAAGTTTAGCCCCCCCTGACCCAAATTCCTGGATCCGCCCCTGCTAGTATGTATCAATTATGATTAAGTACGTAAAGACCATGTATGTTTGGATCCTTGTGGTTAATGCGCGGTATGCGCTTATGTTGTATTTTGTGCCCGCTCCTGCATATCGCAGCGTACCGGGATTTATGTTGTTATTTATGAACTATGATTTGAATTAGTGTGTTGTTAAAAAAAAAAAAAATTCTGATCAAATTTTGGTTATGTTCACCGAATACGGACCCGGACTCGGGGGTGGATCCTTGTAGGATTTGACCCGAGGGCTCGGACCGTCACAATATTGAAGTAAATTTTTTCCATATTTTCTACTAACAAACCATTTTTCTCCTTTAATTGATTTTTGAACGAGCATGAAAACATTTCCATATATTTAGACATGAAATCAAATTTTATTTTGTTCTTGCTTCATAAATCATAACCAACAAATCACATAGTGCAAGATATGTAAGTGGCTTAGAAAAATACTGGCACTATGATGAACAAATTTTGAATTGCAGTGTAAGTATGACCATGTTTTAAGTATAAAACTAATCATGACTCAAAATAATGTTGAAAGTTGAATATTTCTAGAACACAATTTTACTAAAGTAAAAATAATGTTATGAATTCACACTTAAAATCTCGTGTGATGCATAGTGAATATTTGAATTCAGTAACATTATGTAATAACAACTACGAGAATAATTAATAATTCGTTAGGCCCAGTAAAACCATGGCCTAAAATTTAGTTCTAATATAGTATGTTTCAATTAATTAAATATTAGTATTCATTTAAAAAATTACGAACTTGAGAAACAAATCTAAATAAAAAACTTCAATTTTATTTATTTCCAGTGATTCGAAAATAGGAACATTTGCCTACAGGTGAAAATGTATGAACATTTTAATTAGGGTTGTCAATGGGTCGGATTCTGGTCGGATCAGGCTTGTCCAGATCCGACTCCATTTATATCGAATCAAATTCTGTCGGATTCGGATCTTGCTCGGATTTGTCCGGATATCGGATATTTTTCGGATCCAATAAATTTGTATCTAAAAAGTTAAATTAATATTTTTTTCTAAAACAAGTTTATTATCTTTTCAATTTTATTTAATTTTAGCTCACATTTTCAAAGTTTCTTTACTATATTCATATTTGTAGAACGAATATATTGGTTTAAATAAATTTATAAACGAATTATAAATTACTATGTTCATAAATTGAAGTTGAAATATTATTAATGATACATATTTTTACAAATCATTTTGTAAATATATATTTCTTTTTATTTGTTGTCGGATACGGATCTTCAACGGATCGGATCGACCTAATTCCATATTCGCTTCATGAGTTTCGGATTTTGAATCTTTATAATCGGATCAGGGTCATCGAATCTATAATCGGACAATTATCCTACTAAATTAGACCGAATTCGGACAGATCCGGATTGAAATCCGCCCCATTGACGGCCCTAATTTTAATCTACGTTAAAAACATTATTCACAGTACGTTTTTAATTTTGTTTCCATGTAGTTTAGTACACTTAATCAACATATAAAAAGAAAAAGGTCCGCGCGACCAAACAATAAAAAAAAAGGGAAAGGAAAGGGAAAAAAGAGTTAGCAGTGTAGTGTAGCAGCAGAGAAGATTGAAGCCGCATATTTGACAGATTAATGGCGAAATCTCTGCACATAAATGTCTTCTTCCTCCACCTCCGTCGCTCCAACCCAATGTACTCCTCCTCATCGTTGCTCCGCCACCTTCCCCTTTACTCAAAACCATTAAAATCTTCTCTACGACTCTTCTCCCTCACCGCCACTCCGTACCCACTTCAATACGAAATGATCATCTCCCGCCCCGCCTCCGACCCTTCTCACCCTCCGCGCCGCCGACGATCACCCTCCGCCCTCTTAAATTCCCAATCACCAGAACCCGACCCAGATTCGGGTTTCGAATCCTGGGTCGATAAAAAGCTATCCAGCAAAGATACTGGCGATATGGACAAGGCTAAGCGAAAGTATTACAACAAAAGGATGAAGAGAATGTACGGAGAATCGGAATCCGACAGTGAGAATCACAGGGGGGGTGAAAGTGATTTTATTGAAATAAAGCAAGAGGTTGTGGAGCTACGCACTTTACACAAGAGGGAAGAAGAGTTGTACTTTTACGACGCTTTCGCTTACCCGTGGGAGAAGAACAAGCATTACAAGATGGTTTATCAGATGGAGAAGAAGTATTTTCCTGACCAGGGTTTCGATAAGGCGTTTCTTGAACCGGGTAAAGCGAATGTGAAGAAGGGGAAGCAGAGTAATATGGCTGGAGTAAAGGGTGAGGAGGAGGATAAAGGGTTGGTGTTTTTTGAGGAAAGTGAGAAGGAGGTGAAGGATGTGAAAGTTGAAGATGTTACGGAGAAGAAAGTAGAGGACTTTTTCAAGTGTTTGAAGAAATTCCCCAATGAAAATGGTAAAGATGTTGCGGTTACGGAGCCGTTTCTCTCAACAAGGAGTGTTGGGCTTCCACCGAAATGGGATTCCACATATGGGACTATGGTTTTGGTGAACAAACCTAAAGGTACACATTTCTTTTATATTTACATTGCCTTCTGATTTTCTGCCTCTTGGTAGAATACATGAAGCTCAATGATGTAAACATTTGCTTTTTCCTGAGCTTCATAAGTTCATGTCAAAGGATGGAGATGCTATGTAATAATTTCTAAATTATCTTTTCATTGATAAATTCTAGTTGGCATTTAGAGTCTGAGAATTCAAATAGTCCTTAAGCACTTGCACTGCAAAATATTTGAATGTATGATCTACAAGAACTTTTTGATCGCTCTCTGCAATATGGAGTTACTTTGTTTGAAGGAACTTCTGTGCATTATTTTTCTTCTAGTTGTAGTGGTAGTATGATGCAGAATGGAAGTACGAATAGCCATACCAATATCATAGCTATGGATAAAACTTCTAAAATCAGAGAAAGCTCGTCTACTAAATTTAAGAGTTCAAGTTATGTGCGCCTGTAGGCTTACTCGGCTAGAAAACGGAAAAAAGTTTACCAAAAATGGAAAATGTGCTAACTCCAACCTAATACTATTTAGAGTCCTTAAAGAAAGTAAATCTGACTTCCTACAGAAAAATTACTAACATTGCAAATTACCAAATGAATCCTCAAATGGGTCGGTGAAATTCTTATAAAACTTTGCCCAAGTTGACCTTCGTCATTTTCCACATTGTTTTTGACAATGGCGATTATTCTTAACTAATAACCAATACAAACAGGTTGGACTTCATTTACAGTTTGCGGAAAGCTTAGACGCCTGGTCCAAGTGAAAAAGGTGAGTTCATGATTGTTTAACTCAGACGCTGGACATTCTTGATTCATTTAACTGGATGTTCCTTTCACAGGTGGGCCATGCTGGAACTCTAGATCCTATGGCCACTGGTTTATTGATCGTATGTGTTGGTAAAGCTACTAAGGTGGTCGATAGGTAAACAGCAAAGTGCGTTTTTCCAATAACCAAGCACATTTTAAACTTCATCCCTATGAACAATTTTTTTCCAGTTACCTCTTTGATAATATTGTATTGTGGGTTTTTCTTCAATGATTTCAATTATTTTCTTGCAGATACCAAGGCATGATAAAAGGATACAGTGGAATCTTTCGTCTAGGAGAAGCTACCTCAACTTGGGATGCTGATTCACCAGTGTGTTTATTTTTCCTGAATATATCCAGTACATATTGTCTTGTATTTCTCAAGTTCTTGCATTGACTTGTTTATCATTTGAGGGGTATACTTGGTTCTTGGATTTTGGCGAGTAAAATGCTTCCTTGCATTAATTGATAGACCATTGAATTATAAATTTTGTCAAATCCAAGGACCAAACATAGCGTAAAAGATACATTGATGTAGAAAGCTGCATTTTGGCCTCATGTCAATTCTTAGCCAGCTTGAGATTAGTGATTACTTATGATAACAGAGGATCATAGCAGATACATGTGGATTCTAGATCTTGTTCCATTGAGTTTAGAATACTGAACTGTTGGATGAAACAAAGGGACCTATTATGATTTTATAACAGCATGCATAAATGTTTATTGTTTCCCTTGTGTTTTTTTTGGTTCATATTTCATTGAAAAGATAGGAATGTAATTCTTATATGCTGAATAAGTGAAAATTTTGGGTTTTGTTATTCAGGTGATCCAAAGGGAGCCTTGGGAACACATCAAGGATGATGATATAAAGAAAGCTGCTGCATCCTTTTGTGGAGAGATATATCAAGTCCCTCCAATGTTTTCTGCTATCAAAGTAAGATTTTTGCCACCAAATCTTTTGACTTTTGTTTGGTTTTGTTTCTTCTTCCACCGGAGAATACACTATACCCCCCTTTGTAAAATTGCACTTCGGCAAAGATGAAGTAATATCACAGTTGATTGCATTTCATTTTTAAAATCGAATTTTAGCAGCTAGTTGATGTGTCAAAAAGTGGGAAAAAAATTGGTTTTATAGTCGGGAATTTACGTGTTTTTGCACTATATAAATAAAAGTGATTAGCATAATTTTGCTTTGTAGATAAAAAGGAATTCCGTCATGAAACTTACAACATTGTTAGAAAACTATTAATAACACTTACAATTGATTATTTACAAATAAATTTTGCAACTGTTGGTAGAAGACTTATAGGAAGTGATTTTTAGATTTTGGCTTTTGGCCTTTGAAAGGATTTATATTATGCTTGGAGTCTGAGTTTTAGCTTCCGCTAGAGGAAAAAATAACCTGAAAGCACCGAAAGTTAGAAGCAAGGTGAGAGTTGCTTTTGATTTTTCTGACAGCAACACTTTAAAATAAAGCAGAAACGCCTGCAAACCAGCTCTACTCTAAAAATACACAGAGAAGAAAATCAGAAAATAGAATTGCTTTAAGTTGTCAAGAGTAAATTTCAAACATCTTTTAGCTTATACTTCAATGCACAATTATTTTGAGACATGCATTTTTTCTTTGTGTTATTTTTCCTTTATATAATAGGTTGGTGGAGAAAGGATGTATGAGAAAGCAAGAAAAGGAGAAAGTATTGAACTTGCACCAAGACGGATTTCCATTTTCCATTTTGACGTAGAACGGAGTTTAGATGACAGGTTATCTGAAAATAATATTATTCAAATCGCTCGATGTCACTATTCTTTTGTTGCCATATTGATGTTTTTTATTTCCTATATGACGATTATTTTATTTCACAGACAAAATGTGATTTTTCGGGTGACTTGCTCAAAGGGAACATATATCCGATCCCTTTGTGCTGATTTTGGGAAGGCTCTAGGCAGGTAAGATACAAATGATATTCTATATTCTTGTCAATCACCATGTCCATATTATCTGAAAAAGGTTCTTGCAATATGTGTAGCAATTTAACATAATATGGTTTCATTTATAGAGTACTAGAAATTAATTGGAGTACAACATTTTATCTTCCTTCCTTTATTTTTCGCATATTTTATTTGCTGCAGCTGTGCACACTTGACAGCCTTACGCAGAGATTCAATCGGTAAGTACCATTTACATATTATATTTGGTTAATGAACCCATGAATGAAACATATACAAATACTAAGTTTGAGTTTGGATTTTAGTTGGAGTAATAATAGGGAACAAAACTTAAAGCCCCATGTTGAAACATTTTCCGTTAAAAATCCAAGAACCAAACATAGCCTAAATAAACAACATGGGTTCCATTTGACATTACTTTTATTTGGTATCCTTTCAGGAGAATATCTGGCCGATGATGCCTGGGAATTTAAAGAGTTGGAAGAGGAAATTACCAAAGGGTATATGTAGTATTGATCTTGTAAATTCTGTTATTATTCCATTGTTTTATAAGTAACCACTTATAGTGCAAGATGGAATTGTTTGAAAAGAAGTTACAGTAATCTGTTATTTTTTCTCTTCACATCTTTGTAATGATTTTTGTTACTGTCTTACCAATTTGTAGAATATGTAGGGATTTTGACAAGATCTTTGTTGAGATGGATAAGTATTTTTCATGGGAAATAATCCATGTTAGGGCTGTCAATGGGGCGGATTTCAATCCGAATCCGTCCGAATTCGATCCGATTTATTAGGATAATTGTCCGATTAGAGATTCGATGGACCTGATCCGATTATAAAGATCCGAAATCCGAAACTCATGGAGCGAATATGGATTTAGGTCGATCCGATCCGTTGAAGATCCGTATCCGACAACAAATAAAAAGAAAGATATATATACAAAATGATTTATAAAAATAAGTATCATTAATAATATTTCGACGTCAATTTAAGAAGATAGTAATTTATAATTCGTTTATAAATTTATTTAAACCAATATATTCATTCTAAAAATATGAATATAGTAAAGAAACTTTGAAAATGTGAGCTAAAATTAAATAAAATTGAAAAGATATAAACTTATTTTAGGAAAAAAATATTAATTTAACTTTTTAAGTAAAATTTATTGGATCCGAAAAATATCCGATATCCGGACAAATCCGACCAAGATCCGTTGGATTCAAAAAATCTAGATCCGAGCACAATCCGAACAAGATCCGAATCCGACAGAATTCGATCCGATATAAATGGAGCCGGATCTGGACAAGCCTGATCCGACCATAATCCGACCCATTGACAGCCCTAATCCATGTTATTAAGGGCATTCCTTTTGAATAAATGGATTTTGATTTTAGTAAATGAAAGATTGAAGCTATATGTCTCTTTCTTTCAAGTTGTTCGATTTGTAGTATTTGAATTTGTTGTGATTGTTTAAACAATCCGAGACCAAACAAATTCCACTGAAATCAAACAAGAGTGGAACTCAAATAGCCTGATGTGATTTGTTTTTCTCTTAACTTATCAAGCCAAGTTTAGTAGTTATATCAAGAAAAATTGTTAATCATTTACTTTCTAAGGCAAATAGTTATTGACGTGTTTTAATAATCCATGCTATCAAGGGCATTTCTTTTTATGGCTCAATTTGAATGAATGAATTTGGATTTTGGCAAATGACAAATGAAACTATGTGGTCTCTCAAGAAGTTCAAGGGCATTTCTTTTTATGCTACCACTGCTTGATTCCAATTCTAATTTATAATCGAGCAAGTTGTGAGCTATAAATCCGGGAAAAAGTGGTATCAACTAATTATGCTCATTCTTAAATTGCAGTGAAGAATATACTGGCAGCATTTCTAGTTAACTACTTTGTTTTCTGTAAAGCCGCCCTTAAAGTAGAGAGCAAAAGTAGCAAAGGAGCAAAGGCAACTTATACATACAACACTATAAAACATTACTTCTAATTCCAACAAATTTCAACAGAAGATCCTATACCTAACGACTAACGAGCCGTGGAATTAGGCGGATCAATTCCCATAGTTTCAAAGTAAGCTTTCTCTGCTGCAGTAAGTCGATCCTGAAACATACTCCATTCATTTCTACACCTCTCCCTTACCTAAATACAAATACATAAACTCAAGTTTAGTTCAACTTCGAACATACACTAAGGCAACCTAAAAACTAGAAGTGAAACACTACGTTTGGTTCTTGGATTTCAGTAAGTAAAATGCTAATATTTTGGATGAAATGATAGGACATGGAGGTTCACTTTTCTTGTCATTTTACTTACTGAAATTCAAGAACCAATGGTAGCCAAAGTAATTAGTATGTGGTTATGATTTTATGAGCATTTTGGCTTAGAGGACACGAGTTGAGTTATTTTTGCACGTACCCCTTCCCATGGTGCCTTGCCTTTCTCTGCTTTACCCTGTAAAGAGAAAGTAACAATTAGAAACTGCAGAGGAAATCGATTTTCTTAAGACGTGATTTCACGCGTACCTGACTGCCAAGTGAAGGAACCGTTTGGTGCACGATCCATTGAGAATCAACCACTCCTATTTTCTCATGAGCCGGCTGCTTTTAGAAATGGATGGAGTAAGGCCAAGTGAAAGGACTAGATATATGTGTGTACGCGCGTGTGTGTGTGTGAATATATACGGCTTTCGTTTCAAAGAAGTACTAACCTCCACACATTTCCTAAGAGCAAAATCGAGACCCCAACCATGGACCAAGTCGTTCTATAACAATGCCGGTAATATAATGATTATTTCAGTCAGCATTACATCATGCCAACATATGGAAAATTAAGGAAACATCTTGGTACCTGAATCATATGCCAAACACAGCGCCATGCTTTACGAGAAAACACAGGGGCCATAATTTCGACAAATCTGTATATAAAAACATTTTATGGGTAAAACTTTTCATAATAAAATAGGACAAGTTTGGTGACTTATGGTCAATTCATAGTCTCATCTACGGGTAATTCGAGCCCAAACCTGAAGTGGCCGAACCCAAATCATTTACATTGAAAGTGTCAATACACTTGCTATGTGATTGGATAACACGACCAATCACAAGGCTTGTATACATACACTTTCCATGTGATGACTGGGTTCGCCCAAAACAGATCCAGGTAAGAATTTTTCCTCATCTACATACGCAGCACAGGGTGGCAAATGAGGATCAGTGCACCAGCCTGGTCTTTCCTCTGTGTCCCTGAAATAGAAATAACCAGATTTAAGTATGTATATCTATAACCATCTACTATGAAATAAGAAAATCGAATTAAGATTAATACAAATTTTCTTTTTTCATACTTGTGAACCTCGGTGTCCTCTCGCCTTTTAGTCATCTGCCATGTCATTCCACTATCTGCGGATAAACCGGGCTGTGAAATATCTAACCCATGCTTCCTAACTAGTTTTATGTATCTGTCACAGAGGAACATGTTTTAGCAAATAGTTTTAACTTCCCAATCATAGCAGCATATAAGTTATTATAGGGGTAATTCTAGCCCAAGTTATTTAGATGGCAAGTGCAATACAATTGCCATGTGGTTGGATGTATAATCCTGTGAGAGTGACCAATCACAACAAATTTCCTATTTGTACTCACTTTTCGGGGTCAAAATTTTCGACCCCCAAGTCTTCATCCCAAATAAATATATAATCATATGGAGCCACGATATCCGGATGCAAAAAACGCTTGGCATACCACCTAATCAAGAAACACAATGTAATTGATTTTTCAATTTATCAAGAAATTACGACCAAAATTATGTAAGAAGACGCAAGGAATTGCTTATTACAATTACCATTTGGTTTGCTTCCGGACACTCACATGGATAGCTCGTTTTGACCACTCAAATTCATCCCATTCACTTGTCCGACCATCATAGTGAAACAACATGATTGTGAAGTTCTCTGTCAACTGTATAAATTCTTAACAAAAAAATGCATACTCACATAAAAGTACATACAAAAAGAGGGGATTCGTAGTACCTTCTTAACTGCAGCATTAATGTTGTTTTTCTGATCATATCCAACTGTAAATGTGACAAGATATCTTGGTTTAACAATTAAGTCCTGCAATGACCGGTTAATTCAATCAAAACTTATAGAAAAATGATACACAATTCAATTGGAAATGACCACTTTACAGTTAATAAGAAGGCTTATGATTCCTTTTGCAAAATATACAGACCTCACCAGGAAGACCCCACAATCTGCGAATGTATAAATCAGACTCGGCTACGATAATGCCAGGTGGCAGTCTCTCAGTACCTCGAGGATTGGTTGGCACCCAAATCTGCATAACATCATTTAGAATGAAGAAATTGACAACCAACCTATTTTCAGACTCTTTTGAATCAGCCAAGAACATAGAAATTTTGGTTACTCATTTTTGTGTTTAAGTAAAGCTCGTATGAGATTGGCTTATATAACCAAGTTGAGCAAGAATTCCATATTAGAAATGGTGAATAAATCAATTCGAGCTTGGCATAACTCGACTAAACAAACTTGAAAAATCATTGCTTACTTTAGTATTATTATACTTGTGTGAGATGCCTCTCCGACCTTTAAGAGAAGACCATACATTTAACAAAGCTTGGGTCGAGAGACCTGAGTACTTGTCCTCAATTTGAGTTAGATCAATAGAAGGAAATATGTGCGATGGTAAATTAACCTGGGAAAAAATATAAAAATATGCAACGAAAAGGTCTTCATAAGTCATGTATAGCAAAAAAACAAACAGAAGTGGTAATAACATATGAAACTTCATAATTCCACCTGCCTTTGTCAATGTAAGTGTAGGAAAAGACACTCCTAAAAAGAATCCAATTATAATCCCCACAAAAGTCGTTATAATTAGTCTCATCGTTTCATTTGTTCTTCTTATATTCAAGCTGCAGCAAAAACAAGAGAACAAACGCTGTTTATGAACTGTTTTTAATAACTAACTAACTCGATTTAATTATGGAGTATGAGTCCAATTGTGGAGCCGTAGAATTACTTGGAAATCGCTGCCCTCCGCATTGCCATAGGTGTACCCATATTTATAATAAAATTTGCTGCAAAATTAGCAAGCAAATTTCAGTCTCATTTATCAGTATCAGTTAGCTTTCCATTGCTTCAAGAATCAAATGCACTTTTTCAGCAGTTTAACAATCCTATAATCCAGATTATAATTCAAAAAATAAAGAAAGAAACAAGATAAAATAAGTAAAAAAAAAATCACTTAAAAATGTCCATCACATCACAAATTGAATTAGGGAAAGTAAATTACTTTGAGATTTATCATGTATGATTAGTTCAAAGATGTTGAACATAAATCATGGCAGAGTTACCATTTTTATTTATTAATTTAACAACAGCAAGCCGGTAAATGATGCAATATTTAAGCTATCCAGTTAAAAAAAAAATAAGATTAAGTAGTAGAGTATCAATTAACACCTATTTATACGATTACCTTTAGCGATGAGAATCAGGAATCACCTTTACAATCTGATTGGCCCCCAGCTTTTTTTTTTTTTTTTTTTTCAATTGTACAAAAAGATGGAGCTGTAATTATGGACAGTAAAGCCCACAACGTAAACGGAAAGGAGGAAATAAGTGATGAAATCAATGATGGAGCTTACGAAGAAAGTGCAGTGTTGAAAAACAATAGCAATTATGAGAGATTAATTAATTAATTAATTATTCATATGACCAAATTTTGATTGCATTTTTCCCTTGAGCATCGGGTGGGGTCCATTTTAATGGTTTCTGGATCTATGTTTTGTTTGTATATCTAGCCGGCCCGACATATAGCACAATATCTAGATTCAGATTTATATTCAAACCGAAACAAATTATTACTTAGTATTATTCGATTCCAATTTTCTTTCTTTCATGAGATTTTTGAGTGACACTATCTAGTTAGAAAAAATATTAGGGTTAATTACATGGACCTCCCCTGAAGTTTGGTCAAATTTGCGTCCATTCCTTTCGAAGAATGCTAATTACTCAGATCTCCCTCGAGGTTTCAAAAATATTACAAAATCCTAACGGAAGTCGACGGACTTGGACGGAACGTGTGTTTTTACCCTTTTACCCTCGAGGAGATCCCTATAATTATGATAGTTGGAGGAGACTGGGCGCGAGTTTGACCGAACATCAGGGGAGGTCCCTGTAATTAACCCTAATTTTGAATAGAAATAAAAAATCATAATTGCACATTAATCCCTAACTTTTAAAAAATTAATTTTATGCAAAAAAAATGAAAATTTCACATTTAACCCGAAATGTAAATTTTAAAAAAAATTATAATTTAAATATAATCATGAGAAGAAAAAAAAACTTGAACATAAGTTATTAGACATTATAAAACTGCTCACATGTTTATAATTAATCCGTACTAAAAAAATCATAAAATTTTAACCAATTTTTTTTTGTACAAAAAGTAAAAATATTCATTCAATTATCTGATTTAATAAAATAATTATTATAAAAATATAAATATTAAATAATTATTATAAATCAATAAAAAAAAATTAATATATATTATTTTAAAAAAAACTAACCACCCCACCCCTGCCCCTACCTCATCGTCCCAATAAAAAACTCCTTCCAGGTCGTCGCGCGGCCTGGGTTGAAGAACCCAGGCCTGCGACGGCAAACCCTAGGCCGTCGTCGGCCTAGGTTCTTTAACCCAGGCCGCCGTTGTAGGCCTGAGCTCTTAACCCAGGCCGCACGACGGCCTGACTCTTTCCAGGCCGGCACCGCCGGTCTGGAAGGAGTTTTTGATTGGGAGGATGAGGTAGGGGCGGGGGTGGGGTGGGGGCTGGGTGGGTAGTTTTTTTTTTAAATAATATATATTAATTTTTTTATTGATTTATAATAATTATTTTTAATATTTATATTTTTATAATAATTATTTTATTAAATCAGATAATTGAATGAATATTTTTACTTTTTGTACCAAAAAAAATTTTAGTTAATATTTTATGAATTTTTTAGTACGGATTAATTATGAACATGTGAGCAGTTTTATAATGTCTAATAACTTATGCTCAAGTTTTTTTTCTTCTCATGATTATATTTAAATTATAATTTTTTTTTTAAATTTACATTTCGGGTTAAATGTGAAAGTTGAATGTATTTACATTTTTATTTATGTTATACAATATTTTTCTTATAATTAATCATAATTTATTATTTGTAAAAGTATTATGAAAAAATATTGAAATGTTATTATATTTTTATTTTAGAATTTAAATACACTAATAAACTAATTATAAGTTTCATGTAAATAATAACATTTGAACTCATACTTATACATATACTATATTCCAAAGAAAACCCTCATATGAATTAAACATAACAAGGGCATAATTGTCCACCAAAATAGCTACTGTAATCCAAGGGTAAAATCGAAAGTTCAATAAAAATTTGGCGATGACGTCAGCAAAAGTTAATGGAACCCTTACGGATGTAATCCTTTGGAAACCTCAGGGGAGGTCCCTGTAACTATGATAGTTGGAGGGGAATGGGCGCGAGTTTGACCAAACCTCAGGGGAGGTCCCTGTAATTAACCCAAAATATTATTAATCAACATAAAAAAGAAGAAAATACAAGTTGGTTGCATTTTTTCAATGAAAAATGTGTTCAAAAAATACTTATTGAAAAAATTCTACACTAATATAAATTCAAATGAGAAAATACAACTTGAATATAAATTCAGAAAAGAAGATGCAATTTTCTCAATAATAGAGATGATGCTCTTCCATATTGGCTGAAGCTTTTTGGCTTTTAGCTTCAGCTTACGACATTCTCTTTTTTTGAATTCTGCAGGCGAACACGTTACACAGCTTGTCTTCTCGTTTCCTTTTCTTTTAATTTATAATAATAATTTATAATTTATAATAATAATAATGACTATTGGGCTTTGTTTCTCTACCGGAAAGGTATCAGATTTGGATCGAATTATTAAGTTTGTATCTATTTAATTTATTACGCTATTCGGATTTGTCCAATTGAATTCCAACATAGGTCTCTCGTAATTCGGTGGAATCTTCACAATCAAAATATTTACAGAATTTTTTTGTAGATGTAATAATATAATGATCTAATATAGCTCACAAGGTGAAAATTTCTACATTTTAACTACTGACCTTGAAAACAGCAGTAATCAATCGAATCTTAAATATGTTTTTATTCTTTATATTTTAAATTACGATAATTTTAATCGAGTAAATATCTTTATAAAAATAAATTCGGATTAAAATTGATCTCAAAAAGAATATTAGGATTAGAATTCGCTCCATTAACAACTACACTTAAAAAAAAAAAACTACACTTTAAAATCATTATAGGCCCAAATAATTGTTTAGGCTTGAGAAATTGGGCTCAATTTATAATTGGATTCAGTGATTCTGCTTGGATTCGTATATAGAGGACTGTAGTGGATCAGTCCAATTAGTATTAACAACTATATAAACTTGTCCTTAGCGCTGTCAATGAGCGGGATTCCAACTAGAATCCAATCCAACTTATTAAGATTTAATTTAATTAGACATTTAACTGATCTGGTTCGATCATATAAAAATTTGTAATTCAAAATTTGTAGAACGAATTTGAATTTAAGTTGATCCGATCCATTAAAGATCCGTAATTGACAATAAATAAAATAATTATGTATATTTATACATAATATTTTATCAAAGTAAGTAACATTAATTTAAAATGATAGTATTTTTTTAATTTGATAATTAAGATGATAATAATTAATAATTCATTCATACTAACATTTTATGCATATTTTCACACAAAACATAAATAATATTTAAAAGAGTTCGAATATGTGAGTTAAATTAAATAAAATCGTTTAGTTATAAAACTTATTTAGAAAAAAATATTGTGCAAATTCAAAAATAAAATTTTTATTTGATTCGAATAAAATCCGACATCCGAACAAATATTCGATGAACTTGAGAAATTTAGATACCGGTAAGATTTGAATCCGACTCGACATAAATGGATCATGATTTGTATCGAGTCCGAATTTGACCCATTGACAAACCTATTTGTAGTTAACTTTTTTTTTTTCACAATGAAATCATGAATCATAGTGCGAACTGCAAAATGTATTGAGTACATGTCCTTCCTTGTGAGGTGATTCCAGTAAAATTTAAACTTGGGTTCGTCTCTGAAGATCAACAACCACTACCACTTGACTCAACAATCTTGAATAAATTCTTAGCTAGCTAATTCTCTTATGACTATTCTGGATGTACAATTCCATTTCGACAGTAATATTTCATTTCAGTTGGAAAATGCAGTCAGATGTTTGGGGAAGTATAAGCGATTAAGGGGTAATAACTCATATCACTGGAGGAAACTTCGCCCAGAGTTCTATTATTATTAATGGGTGGCTCTGCGATCTCTTATGGGGACATGCATCTCAGGTAATTCAATCATATGGTTCTTCATTATCTGCATATGGCCTTTTTTTTTCCTAGGTGCTCATTTTGTATATGCTTTTAGGTTTAATGTTTCTATTCAGTGGGTGTGGTTATTGGCAATAACTTATTGAATCCATTGTTTGGGCTCATAATAAATTAAAAGTTGCTTCTGCTACTCAGCCAAGAGCATTGAGTTATTAATAGAAGCATAGAAAGAGTATTAACAAACATTTATTTTATTAGAAAGTTTGAACTATTCTTTAAATAGGTTAAGTATTAGTCGTCTAGTCATCCTCAGTACGCGTTCCCGCGAACACTAAATTTTGTAAGCACATAAAATAAGAATTTCTTTCAAAGGGCAAAATAAAAGTTAAAATTTCATTTAAAAGGCGTAATGGGATAAATGAAGAGGTTAAACCATTAGATAATTAAGTATTAAGGACAAAATAGAAATATCAAAAAATTGGAGTAGCAAGGTATAACATGAGATGAGTTCTCTTTTTGATAGTACTAGTATATATTCAGCATGTGTCTACGCGTGCTTTAATTTTTTTAACACGCGTTCCTACATTCATTAAATTTGTTAAGCAAAAAAAAGGGATTTCTTGCTTGAGAGAAAATAAAAGTTAAGGATGCAACGGTACAAGTGAAAACGTCAAAAAGTTATAGGAGTATAAAATTAATGGCAAAATAGAAATATATACAAATTACTGCATTGTGATATGCATTCTCTTTCTAAAATAGTATAGAAATATTATGGGTTATTTGCAATTACACCCCATAAACTATCGCTATTTGGAAATTACCCCCCAAAACTCTTTATTTTTTGGCAATTACACCCCTTTTGTTAACAATTATCCATTATACTTATTATATGTCCATTTTACTCTTCCTCTTAAAAACTACTTGAACTGATTTTTTTAGAACTACTTTAATTGATTTTAATATTATGAACTTGAGAACATTTAATATTGTTTTATTCATATTGCAATTTTGCTTCAAAAAATTACACAAAATATATGATAGTTTCTTTCAGTATTTTAATCCAAAAACTCTGACAATGGTGTTGAAAAATCTATATATTAAAATTATGACTCATGCGTCAAAATAAAAACATCATATGCAATAGCATCATGACATATATTCCTTTTTTGTAAGCCCTGGTTACAATTTTCATATACATAGTTTTCACCGTCAATGTCTTAGTCTTTGAGTTAGAATAATGAAAGAAATCAGTGTTTTTAAAATCGGATCGGACCGGCCGGTTCGTTCGATTTAATTGTTAACCGATTTTCAATCCGTTCCGATTTACTCCTAAATACAACTCATCTAATTAACCAGTCTAAACAGTGAGGCGCTGGTTTTAGTGAATCAACGGTTCACTTGAAAAGAAAAAAAGGGTTGAATCAAAGACTAGGGCTGTTGTACGTTGTTTTCATTATTTCTCTACCAAATCTTTCTTCTCCAAATATTCAAGTAGCCGATTCTTCTTCTTCTTGCTTCTCCCTAAACAAATCACAACAAAAAATCAAAGTCATTGGTTGTCTAGTCTACTCAAATCTTCACCCTCTAGATCCCTAATTGGTTTTCTCTCACTAATTTTATTTTCAGGTAAATTTTTATTTTATAAAAAGTAGAGGTTTTTTGTTATTATTAGTTATATGAACTATTGTTTAACATTTAATAGAATTGATTATATATATAGTTTCTTTTTTTGCCTATTTAAGAAATTTCTCAATTTGTGCTTTTCGGAAATAAAATGGGATGGTTTACTTCAACATTTATAGATGATTATATACTTTAATCTTATCTTCAAAATATTTCATGGAATTTACTTTTTATCTTTGATATTGTTATTTATTTGTGTGGTACTTTAGTCTATGCTTTGGACATTGGTTGATTGTTTTAATCTTGTTGTCTTGTTTTGGATGTGTGTGTCTTTGAAGGATATTTGAGATTTATGTTTTGACATTAATCTTCGTTTTATAGACAATTGATTATTTGCCTGAAACAATTTGAATTTATATTGACAAAGAATGACAATATTTTTAAATTATAATTTTATTTTACACAGCTTTTACATATATATATATATATATATATATATATATATATATATATATATATATATATATATATATATATATAGCAATCGTCGCACGGAGAACTCGTGCGCGTGTAATGTGTGTTATTGCAAACAATACCTAATACTATTAATAAATGAAGCTATTAACATATGTTCAAGTGTTACCTACACAGAGAACAAAATAGGTCCAATCAGAAAATAATTTAAATGCGCTAAGGATCTTCTGTCCCATTTAGTGTGTATCACTTAGTGTCCCATCCATAATAAACTGACATGTGTCAAGTACATTTAATATGCATTACATATGATCTTTATTTTTAAAACCAACCCACTTCTCCATGATCTTCATCTCCATTTTCATTCTCCATTACTTTCCTAATAATCTTATCACATATCTATGTAAAATTTAAACATCATCCATCTTGTTATATGTTGCAATTAAAACATCATAAATTAGATATACATAAAACTTCTATCTTGCGTCGTAGCATTAAAAAATCTTATTGTGTAACTTACTGCAAATTGATTTTATATCTTATTATTTCAATTAAGATTTCTCCTCCTTCTTTAAAAATTTAGAATATGAATTAATTGGTATCTGAATGCGAATTAATTTTTCCTATTAAAATTCCCCTTTCTGACTAAATTTTTACTATATGAATTAATTGATGTTATTTGAAGAAATCAGTAAATGTAAAATCTTAAAGTTCATTCAAATTTTTGCCTTAATGTTTGAAACAAAACAATCTAACGCAAGTTATAATGCTTTTTAGTTTTGTAAAGACATAATTTTTTTTAGTATAGTGTCATAAACGTTACTTTGTGAGAAAAAATAAATTTATCTTTTTTAATAGTATAGATATAGATAACTTGTCGGTTGAGTTTTAAATTTTGAGGACATATTTTATAAATTGGGTAAAAATAACTTTCAATTGTGAGTATGTGAAGGCTTTGTTTTTAGAGAGATATATACATATATATATATATATATATATATATATATATATATATATATATATATATATAATAATAATAATAATGACGTCACATTGGTCATACCGATCGAACCAGTAACCAATAAAGCTTTCGATTTTATGGTCGATCCGCTTTTGAAAATACAAGAACAAACTAACTTATGCTTTCTGTGATTTTTTTAGGTTGAAACAATTCAAGTAATTTTGAAAGAAAAAAGGAATCAATTCAAATAATTGATAAAAGGAAACGATAAAATGAATATTTAACAAATTGAAATGGATGATTTGTTATAAGAGTAACTGAAATTGCCAAAAAATAAAGGGCCTGTTTGTCTCGCCTTTCGGAGAGTGGTTTGGGAAAGTGGTAGAGGTTTGAGAAATAATCTCGATTTGCGTAATGTTGTTTGTTTGGGTTTTGGGAGAGTTGTTTGGGAAAGTAGCCGCAATTTTTGACTTTTCTAATATAGAGAGAAATAGAAATAGAGTAGAAAAGTGGTCTGTTTGTTTGGCCTTTCGGAGAGTGGTTTGAGAAAAAAATTACTGTAGCTAATTAATTGGAAAAGTGGTTGGATTGTTTGTTTGGCCTTTCCGAAAACCGAAATTTTTTTCGGAAAAGCGAGACAAACAGGCTCAAAACTTTTGGGTAACTGCCAAACAAGTTATTATACTAAGGATCAAAACTGATTCTTCCTATCCGATCCGTGGGTCAATGCAAAACGACCCGCCCGACTTGGATGCAGGACACGTGGCACCCATCGTATACTTTCAATGATCGGATTCAGCATATAATCACCCGAAAATTAATTTTCAAAAAACTCAAATCCACACTTTCCACTTTTTTCGTGAAAAAAGAAAATCTCAATCCTAATGCCAATTGTTGTAAAAAAAAACCCAATTAGGTAATACTGCTGTATTTCTAGAATCTTCCGAAAGAATCGAAGTTAGCACGACGATCTCTGAGAAGGAGCAGAAAACGATGTCGTCACCGGATATTGTCGGAATCATGGATATCTCGAAGGAGCTTGATCGGTTGAGGAAAGAACAGGAGGAGGTGCTTCTTGAGATTAACAAGATGCACAAGAAGCTACAATCTAGTGAGTCACTGTCTAAAAATTTAACATTTTTTGCTTTATCATTATCAGTTAATAAATGAATTACTTTATCGAAATTAGGAATCATTGTCGTTTTCTTTTCCTGAGGTGTCTTACTGCCATAATTTTTTTGTTTTTAGTTAAGTTTGGAATTACTGTTGATGACAAATGCAGGGGCTATTGAATGATGTAACGCAGTGTTTGTTATACGCTTATTGCCATATATAGCTTTTTAGGTTTAAAGCTGCTATTTTGAATTGACTTTTGTTGAGTTTATTAGTTGAATGAAGTTTATTGTATTTATTATATCCTGGGGGTGTATATCACAACTTTTCAAGAGTGATTTTTTTAATCTAAGTTCAAATGTGTTTGAGCTTGAGATGATTATTAACAAACTATTCTATAATCAACTTTAACTGATCAAGCTCGAGTTATTTTATACTATCTTTTTGATGCATTTTATTATTTATTAGCTTAGTGTGAGCTTCAATAGTTAAGTGAATCAATACCACCCTGAAACTAAATTTAGAGTAGTTTGATTCATTTTCAAGCTCTTAATAGTAAAAGACAGGTTTAGTGTTTCTACTAATTTTGTTTGTGCACGCAGCTCCAGAGGTGGTTGAAAGGCCTGGTGATAATTCATTATCAAAGCTGAAGATGTTATATATTCAAGCCAAAGGACTGTCTGAGAGCGAAGTGACGTATGTTCACCATTATCTCCTTATTTTCTAGAAGTACTGAACCAAGGATATGGATGCATATTTGTTCTCATCTACTCTATTTCTTTATGATTGCAGTGTTTCCAATCAATTGTTAGGACAACTGGATGCACTGATGCCTTCTGTCACTCCAGGGCAACATCGAAGAAGGATAGGTTCGTACCTGCAATAAGTGAACATATAGTAGCCTTATGGTGTGGTATCGTTTTCGCGAGTTCTAAAGCTATGTACTTATCTTTTCTCTTGGAATTTTGTTCTCTTGATCATGTGTGCTTGCTAGATATATTTATTTCCTAAATCTATTCACTTCCCAGTTGCTTGAAAAGAGATACATAAATGTGGAAAAGTTTCAGTTGTTTCCCAAACTAGTGTTATATATTCAAGGAAATAGGTATGCGATTCTTATACTTACCAATTATAGCATGGATCACAATATTTGTTGTACATTGGATTTGGATTAGATTAAAATCAACAAAATTGAGCTTGAAATTCAATGTCATATACTCATAAACTAATAATTGTGTCTCATTTTATTTATGTCCATGTAACTTTGGTTAACATAGTAATTTTCTTAAACTGCAGACAGTACTAAGAAGAGAAAGGCTGATTCGGATGTTCCGAGAATGTCTCCTGCCATGCGAAATCACCTGGAGTCTCTTGCAAATCTGAAGGGTGAACAAGTATGTATTCAGCTTACAGTCTCTCTCTCTCTCTCTCTCTCTCTCTCTCTCTCTCTCTCTCATACCGCAAAAATTCAGGTAGCAGCAAGGGTCATTCAAGAGGATGCAGGAAAGGATGATTGGCTTGTGGTTAAAGTACTCAATTTTGACAAGGAAATGAGAGAGTAAGTGATGTTTTGTGATTGTAGAAAACTACCAGAGACAAGCTCTTTTGAATCGCTACAAGAAATATTCTTATAAACATTAGACATTAATGTAAGATGGAAACACCCAAAAGCCCAATATCAATACATTTTTTTCCCTTAAGATAAACTGAATATATTTATCTGTTTATTTTGCTTCCAATAAATGCAGATTTGAAGTTCTGGATGAGGATCCAGGAGAAGATGAGGAAAGCAACGAGCAGAAGTATGCACTTTTTTCTCCCCTGACTTTATTTTATTCATTTTCACAACTTCATTACTTATTTAGAACATTGTGTTTATTCTCCTGATTTATTTTACTATTTTTCTTTTTATTTCTCTTAGAAGTAGAACTTAAAATGGGGGATTCTCAAGGAATACCTCATGATTTTAGCATGACACTGACATTTTTAAGCATTTTACAAATTTTATAATATATTCCTGTAAGCTTACATTTGGCACTTACTGAGAGTTAGGGGAGTTACAGTAATTAACCATTTAAAATATTCTGTAGTAGAGATGGCCCAGTATGAAACTCCATGATATTTACTTTTGAAGGTTGTCAGTTTGATTATTATACTTATTCGAGTTACATTATGAAGCATCTTTGAGATATGAAAATATTATTTAAAAATTAACAGTAAGTCCGTAATACTATATAACTCTATAAAAGGTTTTGGGGTATTTGAATCAAGACTTGTCTACTGTTTTGTTTGTCTGGTGCTATAGTGTACTGATTAATCACCCTATGTTTCTTCTGTCTCAGAAAATACAAGCTGCCTATGTCACATATCATACCTTTTCCTAGGCGAACAGATCTCTCAACTGGCCATGATTTTCCTCCTGGCAAACATGTTCTTGCAGTATATCCAGAAACTACTGCACTATATAAAGCAACGGTTGTCCAAGCTCGTAAGGTATTAGTTGCTCATAACATTGCACATACAGATTTTACAGATAAAATAAAAGCAGACTAACTTTTGTTTGTTTTTATCTGTAACATGATTTGCTATCGTGTAGAGGAAGACTGACGAGTAAGTAGCTTTACTTCTCTTTCGTTTTATAACATACCTACGGGTAATTTGCAAAATACACCCTTGTGTTAGTTCAAATCGGCAGATACACTCTTGTTTTATTTTTATTAGCAAAGATCCCTCTACGAACTAAAAGCCATCAACGTGTGATTAATCGCATTTGATGATTTATTCGTTCTTGTCCTTTAATATTTAAATTATGCCGCAATGCATAATAATTTGTTTAGACACACGTTTTACTTTTTTAACACTAAAAAAATTGATTTTCATTTGGTTTTTCTAGGTACAAAGTCATAAATTCATAATTATGTATAATTGTTTTCTCCCAACTCAATTTTACAAGATATTGAAATGAATATATATTTAATACTTAGATGGATAACTGCATATTTAATTTGATTTTAACCTGTGTCAGGGGGGTATAATGTTGTATTTTTATGATTTACCAAATAAGCGAATTAGAATTAACGCAAGGGTGTAATTGGCAGATAACCACGTTCAGAGGAAGAAAATATGGCGACATAGTCTATACTTATTTAAGCTACTTTTTCAATATTTTTTTGTGTTCTTATTTTGGCAGTTATGTTTTGGAATTTGACGACGACGAAGAAGATGGATCTTTGCCTCAACGGTCCGTACCATTCCACAGGGTTGTTCCACTTCCTGAAGGATACCGTCAATGATTCTATTTATTCATAAATAAATGTAAAAGTCGCAATGCTTCTGCCTAATGTAATTACTTAACTTTATAATGGCAAGTATTACAAACATTTTGTATCCACTGTTGTTTGAAGTATTATTTACATGATTTCAGAAATTTATTAGTTTATCCTCTAAGCACGATTAACTATAATTTTACCAATGGCAAAAGTGCATTTCCAGTCCCAAAAAATTAGACCTGGCTCGTACTACATAAAATTGCAATCTTTGTCCCAATTACCTAAAATATTTGCATTTCTAATTTCACATCTTTTAGAAATGCACTTTGGTTCCATAGAATAGTCTATGTTTAGGACTTGACTATCTCATTAAATTAGATCAAAAAGAGGTGATGAGACCAAACAATTGCAAGACATTTCTAGAAAATGGGATCTAAAGTGCCAGTTTGTAAAGTGCGTGATCAAAAGTTCTGAAGACGGGACTAAAAATGCAAATATTCCTTTATTATTGTAGTAGATAAAATTCTACACTATAAAAGGAAATACTGCTGTATTAGCCCAACTATATATGTTCCATTGCATTATTTATGTGATTTCAGTACAAACGAGAAGAGTTCTTCATAAAAACATTTGCTAGAATGTAATAATAACATGATCAATGCTTAAGACATGCACGAGCAATGGGGATTGGGGGATCAGAAAAGTAGCCATTGAGTATGTGATTTGCAATCCACTGACTTGCAGCCTCAGAGTAATGTACCCCATCCCAGCTAATATAAGTTTCTGGTGAGCCACAGGAAGCTCCGATAACTTCCGATCCATTTATCATTACTCTCTGCCCACACCAAACGTTGACTTCATTGTCATGAATTCCACAGCATATCTTCCAAGGGTCCATGAATCCTGTCAAAAAGGAAAACAAAAAATGAATTAACTATTTTTGTCATTGATCTAAAGTTACCTGACTAAATATGCATTGCTGCGCGTAAATTCTATTAAAGTAGCAAAAATCATAAAATGGTGTATGTAGTACCAACCATAAGTTGTTGCATTTCGGATTAAGTGATATTTGGCTGAGTAAATATCGACATAGGTCAATGCAGCACGAGGAAGGTCCACCCTCAATTCGGTCACTCTATTTTTAAGCTGCTTATTGAACTCAACTGCCACGGAGTTCTGAGCCCTAACACATCCGTACTTGTTCAAAAAACCAGTATGATTTGCGTATGTGAAATACATACTTGCTACCGGTAAACATCCAATAGGTCCGGTATTGTGAATCCAGAAAGCCCTTGCCCCTTGTTGATATAAATGCTGCAATATTTATAGTTACACAACTAAGTGAACATCCAAACAAACATATTCAACCTGATATAAAGAAGACTTTCAAAATAAAATGTATAGATTTTTAGTCCCAATTAATTCTTAAACTTACTGAAACAGCTGCAGCAAATTGATTAACTATAACTGGAATTGCACCTCGAAGTTGAGGCATAGTTAACTTTCTGAATCCAAGAACAAGGTCATTCTGGCCAATGTCAAACGTGTAAAGAGCCTTGGAGAAGTCTTGTGGCCTAGGAAGTTTGCTTCTCTCTAAATGATTATTGGCTGATTAATATAAAATGAAACAAGAACCCTTTATTGTCGTTTTGGATTATGAAAAAAAGAACCCAACCCTTTAATGTTTGCTTAGAATGTTAATATATGTATATATTACCGTGATGATATAGTTCATTGGTTCGCTCTTTGAATTGATCGAATTGAACGATTTGGATATCCAATGAGAATGGACTTATGCCGTTTTCATATATGGTTTCGTTCTGCCTACGAATGGTTGATCCTCCGGTAGCAAAATTTGCACCGTGTACAAAATGTGTGCCTATTGAATCAAGGTATGGACTTGGATATGGCAGCCCTAAATGCTCAGCTGCACAAAACAGATACCTCGATTAGCACGTTTATGTCGAAGAAACCAGTTCAATCAAAGTAAAAAGGTGATTGTTATGCTTTTTTAACGAAAAAAGATACATTGGAGTTTGATTTTCAATTTAGGACAGGAAGTCGTTGCGCAGTAAGTGAAATGAAAAACTTTAGACAGCGAAGTTGCTCGTTGTCTAATTAGTGAGAAAATAATGAGTTCATGTCTACTATATCTAGTGAACGAGATTGGCGCAATTGGTTTTCCATCTTTAGGAGTTAGTGATTTCGTACCAATGAAATCTATGATAAGACGACCATCAGAAATCCTTCCTGCAGGCCTCCCAAAGAAACTTGCTCCATGTGGTGAAGAAATAGGCCAAAATGCAGCTGATATTCCACCAGTGTCTGAATTTGAGTCACCGAAGTTGTATATTGCTGGAAACTCACACGGGGGCGCAGCCCGAATCCTCCGTTCTGCGGTGATAAAAGGCAGTGAAACTAGTAAGAATACATTGACTAGTAGAATTCTTGCATTGTCCATTCTTGCTCTGTGTAAGAAAAATGTGATCAATTTGGATTATATTTGAACAATACAAGAAAAGTGAGAGAAAATGGGACGGTTCATGTGAATAATGTGTTGTGGTTTCTTTGTGATTTTGTCTTTTGGTTCCTGATTTTAGGCTACAGGAGTGGCACTATTCTTGCTCAAATGATTTGTTCTTTTGTGATGCATTTTGTTGTGACGTCTTTTTTGCTTCTTTTGGAAGACTGCCAATTTCTCTCAAGAACATGATCTTTCATTTCGTTTCTTGCAATAGAGCAAACTTATAAAAATTATAATATATTATTTATATCAAGGTTTGACCGAGTATTCATTATTAAGAACTACTTTTACTTTGTTTTTAAAATTTCTTACTACAGTTGATCAGTCAACTTGACTAAACTTATAAAAATTATAATATATTATTTAATTAATATATTTTATTAATAAATTTTGTTTATTGAAAAAATTTCAATCGAAACCAGCAATATCGTCTAACAACATGGGTGGTCTAGGTAATTATTTATAAGAAATGAGAGGCGGGGGGTGTCTAGGTAATTATCTATAAGGAATGAGAGTGCAAAATTTAGGACCTATATTGATTGATGAAAAATTATTTTCGTTTTTCAATAATTGGAAAAATTATTACATAATCTTGCAAGATTAACCTTTACAAAATAAGATGCTCCTTTTTTTTTTTTTTTTGGAGAAAGATGCTCTTTGTTTGAAATAACTTATAAAATTCAATTTCGTAATAACAAATTCCATTGTGGTCCTACTTATAATCCAAACAAAAATCAATGACACAATTTTTGTTTACTAAAATGGGCTACGTTCAGCCCAATAAGACCATCTTACTATCTTAGTAATAGGGCCAGTTCAGACTCCCGTCGGGCCCATCCACTTTAAAACATAAAATCGTGCTCGCAGAAAATCGTCGACGCTTTTATAGTGCCTTTCTTTCTTCATAAAATTATTACTTGCCCTAATTAGCACAGTGTATAGCAATGGGGAAAAAGAAAGGAGATGAAAACCCTAAACCCATCGAACAGAAAGAAGGTCACAATCTTCTCGGCTCGCCGAAGTTCAAAAAGCTTGAAAACGGGCGGTTCAAATGCGTGCAAACGGGCCACGAGCTGCCGGAAAGTGCCAAAGACTCTTACGCACAGTCGAAGCACTGTCGATTGGGCCTCATTGACTCGGCCCTGGCCCGAAACAAGCCCCCTCTCAATATGTTCCGTCAGGACCCAGCTTCGCGGTAATTAATTTTTAGTAATTTTTGCAAATTGAATTTCGTGATTTTGGACTGAAAAATTGATTTTTGTGTTGTTAAAGTTCGAAGTTAATCTGCAAACTGACTGGAGATACGATTAATAAGTCGGAGGAGCATATATGGAAGCATATGACTGGGAAGCGTTTTCTTAACATGTTAGGTTTGTGTGATTTTGAGATTTTAATTGAAATTATGTGAATTATGATGATTAATTTTATTAATAATGTAAACAGAGAAAGAGGAGGCTACAAAAGAAATACAGAATGGGACCCCAGAGAAGCAGGATGAGGAAATGGAGGAGAAGAAGAAGAAGAAGAAAAAGAAGAAGAGTGAAGATAAGGGTTTGAAGAAAAAGACGAAGAAGAAGGAGACTGAAGAAGTTGAGAAAACTGCTGATGAAATAATCAACGAAGTAAGGGATTCTGTGGGAAAGAGTAGTGATTCGGAAGTTGAAGTTGACTTCTGGATGCCTCCCGATGGGGAACGTTGGGACCATGATGATGGGGGTGATCGATGGGGCTCTGGTTCCGAGTCAGAACAAGAGGGTGATGAAGTTGGTGAAGAAGGTATGCCTTTTTTGTTTATAATTTATCTTATTTTTTTTAAAAGGTATCTTGCATTATTTGGGTAATCATGGAGAAATTTGAAGTTTAGGCAATTTAATATTCTCTCATAGATGTCATTACAAGCAAGTTTTGGTTTTTTGAGAAAATATTAATGTTAGTTAATGTTTAAACACCTTTCAGAATTATTGTCTTTCAATGTAGCTAGTTAAAAAAAAATACTATATAATTGTTGACTGAATTCTGTAGAGTATCTACACTATATGAAAGAAGCAAATTCGTTGGAAACTAGCATCCCTAGATCTGTAATTTTTTCGATGGTATCTAGGAAAAAAGTAAGTTATATGTTGTCCGTGTTAATGTAAGACTTGGGCCTACATCAGAACATGTGAAAATTGAAATTATCAAAAAGTGATATTCTTCTAATTTGTTTGATTCTTACTTCTTAGGTCGAGTATAAAGTTTAAAATCCATTTTCTTGACCTTTTCTTTGTCGTCAATCTATTACCAAACATCTTTATTTTTTGATTTTATGATTGAGTTCAATTTTCCTATCCATGTCAAATCTAATACTGTAGCTTTTTCCTTGTAATAGATGATGCTGCTGAAGAAGCTGGAAAGCTGTCTAAACAGTAAGTTCTTATTTTTTCTTAGGGCTTGTTTGCTGAAGCTTTTATATTTTTTCTTAAAACTGCTACTTTTCGGGTGCTTTTAGCTTATTCTTTTGTGGTGACTAGCCCGCGCTGTAGCATCAAATCCTAACATTGATAAATATTTTTGTTTTAAATCAAAAGCTAAAAGCAACTTTTTGCGAGCTTTTGCCAACAAGCACAGTAGTTGAAGCAAGAAACAGCTTTCCTATGGCAGGATACGTAGTTAGTTTCATTGGCTTACAATATAATGTTGTTTTTGAACTTTGCAGGACAAAGCGAATGTCGCTTGAGATTGGACCTAGTAGCTTTGCCTCAACGAAGAAGAAAAAGAAGATCAGTGTTGAATGATAGAACCTACTTTTCCTGAGTTTTGGACCAAGGAGAAGATAATTAAATCATCAGAAGAAAAGAGTACTAGAATGGAATCTTGTCGATTTTGATTTGACTTTTTGTAGAATAGAAATTTTGGTTTGTTGGATTTATGTTGAAATTACGAAGGATTGTATTATAGTATATTGATTTTGAAGCAACATTACGAGTTCAACCTATTTACATTCTTTAAATTTATGAGAGCTGTTCCATTTTCCTCTTTTAGAGGTGCCTTTGGAAGAAAATTTTAAATTAGTATTGATTTGTTTGGATATGAAAATACACGCAGCAGGAATTTAAAGTGCAGAAGTATGGCTACTAGGTCCAATCTCAAGTGATATTCGCTTTGTCCTGCAAAGTCCAATATCATCTCGTAATTTCTTAAACATAAGGGGTTCCTTGAAAGAACCTCGAGGGATCCGATCGTAAATCATCCGAAAAAATATTAAGTCATCATTCATAGCAGCGGGAGGGGCGCGACTAGAAAAAGGTAGGAAACCAACAGCAAGAAGAAATATTTTCATTCGAAGTTAATGGGACTATGGGAGAAGTAAAAACTCTGTTATATAAACAGCATCATCCGATTTACATATTTCCCCGTTTACTTCCACAACATTCATATCTCGAGATCGTATTATTACTGTCAAGATAGAATAGGGAATCAATCATATAAACTTACTGATGCTAAACAAATAAGGTCACACTCTTGGGACTCATTCGAGCAACCGTCTGTATTTACACCAGGCAATTGCAATCACATATAGAAAAAGACTGCCTACCGAGCCTCCTCCAACGGTCCAAAGAAATCGAGTCATCCCATGTTGTTTATCGTTAAAAATATCAATAGTGATATTCATACCAAAAATTCCAGCTACAACCACAAAAGCACTCACCACAAGGGTTGCGGTAGTCAACATGACTCCCATTTGAAGCAGATGGTTTTGCTTGTCGTCCAACATAATGTTGATGTAATCTTCGGTGTCGTCTACATACTCCCTTAGCTTTGGGGAAAACACAAAGATAGAACGTTAGTGCAATATAGAGTAACCCGAATAAAAATAGAAGAGTATATAGTGTATAATGGCAGTCTTCTTATCTTAGTATGAGTTTGGAACACAAGAAGAAAATACGGACGCTAATTAATGAACATTTTCAAAAAAAATATGGAAAAGGATATTATAATGTTGAATATCAAAATTCAAACCTATTTGGTTGCTGGAATTAACATAACCTGTTTGGTTACTGGAATTAACATTTAAAAAGAAAATCAAAAACAAAAAACGCAAAGATACACCCTCAACAAAAGATTATTTTGTGCATCTGCTGTACGGATGACTTGATGCTTCACACTGATGAGAATACATTATTCTCTAAATTCAAGGAGTAGTGATACTTCAAAGATCACTTCTCCACCGTGTATTTTCAGCAATAACTGACTTTAGTGCACCATGTCATATGTAATTGTTGCAAAAAAATAAATTTATTATGAGCCTTGTGCAACACCGTCCCTCCCACTCCTATTCCTTCAGCCACCTACCCCACGGGAATAAGAGATAATTGTAGTGAATTTCAACCCTCTTTCCATCTCTCGAAACTTCTCAAAGTTAAGCCCGAACTTAGGCCAAATCATCTGAGCTAAAATACATTTTTTCCCTAACTCTCCCGTCACCAAAACCTCCATTTCAATCAATGTTCAGGTTCCATTTGAATAGCAAGATAGCAGGGTCGGTTGGGAGTTGGGACCCCTTATTCATCAAGAAGAACGTGAAAGTGTGACAAAGAGCTGCACAAAGGTGTGAGAAGGATGAGGATGGAGACGTGCAGCTGTGGTAGTCTTTTCATTTTGCTTTCTCTCATTCTCCATACCTTTTTGTAAGGAAATTGAACCTCCCTAATTATATTATCTTTTTCCTCAAGTTTTCTTTCCCTCAATATATCCCATTAACATAAGTCGGTCAAAATAAATGAGCATGACAGCAGCCCAATGACCTTTAGATTCAAATAACTCCGACAGAGCTTATTATTGGGACAATAAATTATCCAATTGGAGAAGATAATAAACACTTCGTTCATAATTCATCAAAGTTGTCTTATAGAAAAATTGAGCTTTCCTTTAATAGACCTCCAAACAATGTGAAAAAGAAACCATATCAAACAAAATGAAATAGGAAGTCCTAATCGAGCAAAATTTAGTCGAAGTCCTCCTTATAGAACCAAATCATGATTTAATGTGTGCCACAAGTAAACCGCCAACTACGGACAGTCTTAAACATTTTTCTATTTTTATTTTTTGTTACAAGGACATTCTTAAACATCAAATAACTCAACCAATGTAAAAGTCTCAGGGAGTAAGAGTTCTATGATCAAGGGACATATAGCAAGAAATTTTTGAGATGCACACCGGATATTTCTTAGTCAAGTGATATTGTATCAACATTTGCATATAGAATTCCCAGCATAAATGTTGTTTATCCACTGACACGAATATCATCATGGAAACAACTCAATACGAAAATCAAATCATCAAGAGAAGGATATAGAAGGCAGAAACATTTATATGCTCGAAAAGAAAACAAACTGTACTTGAGTAATTTAAGCAGGTATATATACCACGTACAGTGGATAACTTGTTCAGTGTACCATCAATCTGCACAAAATATGCTTCCAAGAGCATTTCAAGCTCCTCCACGTCTAGGTGTTTGCTTATGGTACTATGTGCACTAGTATGGGTTCCATGACTCCCTCTGCTTAGAGCATTAGGACCACCAAACATCTGTTCTTGGCGGTTGTCAATCTGCTGAAGATCAACATCAGAAATAATGGAATTCTCATTTCTTTCCATCAATATTTCCATAGTCCTGAAATGTTTGGTGAGTGTTACATTTAAGCAACAAACAAACAATTATCTGTACTTATCAAGTTATTTAAAATATACGTAATATACATGGGAAAGGTAAAAGACAGTTAATATCACATGCCTATCATCCATCTCAGAGGGAACAACTTCTTCATCCATGTCATCTTGCTCGCTAATTGAAGAAACGGAAGAATTTCCAAGCTGCTGTAGTAATTTGTCCGTCAAATACATTTCTGCCATATCATCGTCATCATCAAGCAAATGCTCTAACTCATCCCTTACCTGATAAATAAAGTCACCATCAGTATAGACACACATTCAGTAATTACGAAAAAAAATCCAGTTTGGTGTAAAAAAAATTAGATTAATAAAGGGACTACAGAATAGGGTTACAGAAATCCACTCAACCTTCTGAACACGTCCAGTAATAGCAACCAAGCGACTTTTAATTTGTCGCACGCGTTCCAAATTGAGAGTACTGATTTTTGAAGTCAGCTTATCCAAAGCTGGATGAGCTTCTTGTTCCAATGTCCTTGCCTAGCTTGAAATCAAAGAGAAAACATTCTAAATGAACTATAAGGGTAACAAAGGACACTTTGCATTATCAGAAGCAATAGCATAAGTGTTCTATACTTCATTCTCCAAGCAACTGCATGCGGCCTCAAGGCATGCCTCCAATGCTACAAACTCAAGAGGAAGCAGCTTTGGACCTTCTCGATTCTCTGCAGATTGTTCCTTTCCATCCATCTTCCCCGCCTCTTCCTTACTTGGGAAACTCTTAGAATAATTTGGAGGACTTCTTGATTGTGGCTCTTCCATATCGTACAAAGTTGTCCAATCTGTATTCTCACCATCTCCAGCTTCCTATCACAAAATCATCTTGAGCGCAAAGAATACAATGCATATATAATATATAAAAAAACGATTCAGAATAAGCACACTATTCCAAGAATGGAAGTTCACAATCCATAAAGATAACTGCAAACAATTCAAAAGTGATAATAAATTATCTATTCTAGGCAATAATAGAATGCGGGATGGGCCTTGGTTTTCAAAAGACTTACTGAGAAGAAACCAGAGGCAAAAAGCAAAAACAAAAAACAACCTACTCAAACCAATATATAATCAAACGATAATAAGGGAAAAATGGTCCCTAAGCTAGCAAAAGCATGCTCTCTAAGTAAGATAAAAGATAAAATTGATTAATTCTGGTAGAAATTGTATCCTAAAATTGCTAAAGCTTTAACATATATAGGAGAAGAATTACTACCACATCTACTTGCTGAAATTATATTGCTACTCCATAGAAATAGGATCAATTATACATTTTTGTGTAATAGGATTAAATAAACTAGGAAAACAAGGAAACCTGAGAAGCTAAGAATCTACAATCTCATTTTCATATCAATGAAAACCACCAAAGAATTATGTTCAAACCAATATATTAGAAGGAAAAAGTTGTCCCTAAGCTAGCAACAACATTTACTCTTAAGTAAAGATATGAATATAAATTGTTCTTACATGCTAAATTCTGGTAGAAATTGTTCTCACCTGGGAAATGCATCCTAAAATTGCTAAGCTTTTACAGATATAGGAGAAGAACTACAACCACGTTTACTTGCTAAAGCTATATTATTTTAGGTAAAAAAAATTGCTACTCCAGAGAAATAGGAACAATTATACATTTTTGCGTGTGAGTAATAAACTAGGAAAACAAGGAAACCTAAGAATCTACAATCTCAATTTCATATCATTGTAAACCACCAAAAAATTATGTTGCAACCAATAAAACAGAATTAAGTATGGCAAAACCAACTCGCTGTCTCAAAACACGCCTCAGGTGATAAAAACACATTATTCCAGATAAATTCTCCAAAAAAATAAATTAAGAGGATAAGAACTATACCTGAGACTTGGTGGCTTGATAATGACGCAAAATTCTTCTCTGAAGCTCATCAACAAAAGGAATAACTGAAGGATCCCTAGAATTCAGCAGTAAAACTTCTTGAGCAGTGATGATGGCTTTTATATGCTCCAGATTTATAACAATGGCCCGCTCACGGCCCAAAACAGTTGAGGGGTACGACAATAGAGGATCCAGTATCCGGAGATCACGAGCCGGGAGCCCGGTCCGACGCATGATGGCATGTTTTCCTGCCTCCACCGACTGGGCCTGGCCCGTAGAATCTAGAAGCAACCAGTGTCTCACTCCTGCCGCCTTTTTTCGAAGCCCGCCGCCAGTCGTGGGACGGAGGAGGGGCTCTCCGGTCCCGTCGTCCTCCGCCTGCGGTGGTGGTGGTGGTGCTACCTGTTTCAGAAGCGGAGGAGGGGCAACCCTCATTGTTGTAGGTGGTGGTTGTGGGTTTTGCTTTCGATTTTTGTGTAAAAATCAAGATGTAGCTCTCAAGTGACGAAGGAACTGGAATTGAATTGATGAGCAGAGAAGAAAATTGGGAATACTCTACTTTAATTTTTACTATTTAAACTTAGTTGAGCTTTTATTATGGTTACTATCACTTATCACTTATGGTAATTGGTAACTGCTAAGTATTCATTACATTTAATTATCCGTAAGATCATATTTATTCTTAAATCTACCATTCATTTTTTTAATAGGTGACCTGTACTCTAGGTTCTCCATAAATTTAATCTGTTTTTCCAAGTCGCGAGTAATTAAAAATAGAGATCTATAGGTGATTTTAAGAGCTTCATCCGCTGGCTCAAACTCACCCTAAGTCTTATTTCAAAATTGTTCTCATTACTTATATTGACTGACAATTTTATCCCATAATATCTCAACTTATCAAAATAGTCCCCACATCTTTAAATTTATTGACGACTTTAATCCATCATGTTGTCAAATTTCAAAATTGGCTCGAATAATACCACGTACGGACCAATTAGGAGATTTTATTTATTATATTTACATAACTAATTTGATTTATAAATAATATTAATAAATTAAATAAAATTTAAACATAAATTTAAAGAAAAATTAAGAAAACATATTCTTTTCAAATCTAAAATTCATATAATTATAATATATTTAATATTTATTAAAATAATAAATTAGAAATAATTATAATTTAAACAAAAATTAAAAAACCAACCCCTCATTCAACTCCCAGACCGCGGTGATTTGGGATCGGATCCTGTTGAAATCTAACAAAGTTTACCCTAGAAAACACATTTGGTACCATGCTTTGCAGAAAAACAGATTTGGTACCACAATTTAGAGAGTCTTGACACATTTAGTCATTCCGTTAAATTTTGGACGGAATTTGCGCGCGTGGCCGTCACGCGCCCGTTAAGTTCACGAGTTTTGCACGTGACAAATCGGTCAAAACACTTTTGGTCCCAAACTTTACCCCAGAAAACACATTTGGTACCATGCTTTGCAGAAAAAAAGATTTTGTACCACAATTTACATACTCTTGACACATTTAGTGTCCCCGTTAAATTGATAAAAATCACATATAATGAACAGACAACAATTTATCTCAAGATTTGATAAAAATCACAAAGTGTACTTAAATCATTGAAAATATTCTTAACAAAAGTACCTTGGATACCTGACTTGGTGCACTTTGACTTGCACTTGTATCCATGGATTAAAATTTCGTTTCGAATGTATGTTTCGGAGAGCCAAATATTGAAAACTTTTCGAGACTATTCGGAAATATTTCAGAAACACTAAGGAAAATGGAAACTACATCTTGTTTTCAGAATTACATCTTGTTTTCGTTTCGCCTGATTAAAAAATGGAAACTTTTCGATGTTTTCGATGGAAAAGATGGAACTTTTGATTGGTGCTTGTATCAACATTGGAATACGAGTACAAGTCAAAGTGCACCAAGTCAGGTATCCAAGATACTTTTGTTAAGAATATTTTTAATGATTTAAGTATATTTTGTGATTTTTATCAAATCTTTTAGAGAAACTGTTGTCTGTTCATTATATGTGATTTTTATCAATTTAACAGGGACACTAAATGTGTCAAGAGTATGTAAATTGTGGTATCAAATCTGTTTTTCTGCAAAGCATGGTACCAAATATGTTTTCTGGGGTAAAGTTTGGGACAAAAAGTGTTTTGACCGATTTCTCACGTGCAAAACTCATGACCAATTTGAACTTGACGCGCGCGTGACGGTCACGCGCGAAATTTCCGTCCAAAATTTATCGGAATGACTAAATGTGTCAAGACTCTCTAAATTGTGGTACCAAATCTGTTTTTCTGCAAAGCATGGTACCAAATGTGTTTTCTGGGGTAAAGTTTGGGACCAAAAATGTTTTTCCCTCAAATTGAAAATTGACATATAGTTCATTACTAAAAAATGCAATTTTCTCTTTAATAAAATCATCTTTAAATCATTACCTTTTCTGAAGGTAACAAGTCATATTTACCGAATTAGAAAAGGTAACAAGTCATATTTACTGAATTTTAAGGGAGGCCTAATAAGAATTAGCACAAACTGGAACTAACCACAGAAAACCTACAAGTTGTTATTTCAGCTGTTAGCACTTTCATTTAGTAAAGTATTATAAAGAATAGCTTTAGCAGTTAAGGACCCGTTTGTTCTGTACCACGTAACACCTTTTTTTACTTGTACAGAAGATTTCTTCTTCTCCACTCGTCATACTGTAAATCAAAAATCATACAAATATGAATTAAACTCCAAGAATTATCAAATCCACAAGTCACATAATTTAACATGGTATCAACAATTGTGTTTGGTTATTCTTTTATTTTTCTTTGTTTCAGCCTTTCAGGTTGTTCTCTTCATATTAGCTTATTAGATAGAGTGTGAAACCGCTTTTCAAAACAGCTTCTAGCTTATCACATAAATAAATCTTAGGGCCCATTTGAATAGATGGATTTGAAATGAAGAGGGATTTCAAATGAATGGATTTGAGATTCCTTGATTTGAAATCCATTCATTCGCAATCTCTTATTTGGATAAATTTTTTTACAAAGGATTTCAAATCCATTCATTTGAACTCTATTGTTTGGTATATATCATTTGTGTTACTTAATTCTCAATCGTCCCTTATAATTCGCTCTATGAGTTAATTCTTGTTGTTGATATCGGGATAAACTCGCATAAATCGATTTGGGGCAAAATTATAATTTTTGAAAATGAGGGACCAAAAGTGCAAATTCGGATTTCAGAAAATCTGGGGCCAAATTGAAAATCTTAATTTTCTGAAAATTTGGACTGAATTGGAACTCCGAGTTTTTCGAAAATCTGGGGTCAAATGGCAATTTTTGAAAATTTGGATTTTTGAAAATCCGGTGCCGAATTGAAAATTTTAATCTTCTGAAAATTATGGACTGAATTGTAGTTCTGGGTTTTTTGAAAATATGGGGTCAAATTGCAATTTCTTAAAATTAAGGGACCAAAAGTGAAAAATTGAATTTCTGAAAATAAGGGGCCGAATTGAATTTTTTAATTTTCTGAGAATTCTGAACTGAATCGCAATTCTTGGTTTTTCAAAAATTTGGGGTCAAATTATAATTTTTGAAAAATGAGGGATCAAAAGTGCAAATTTGATTCCTGAAAATGAATTGAAAATTTTGGACTAAATTGTAATTCTGGGTTCTTCATAAATGGGGTCAAATTTGCAATTTCTAAAAATTAAGGGACCAAAAGTTCAATTAGAATTTATGAAAATAGTAGCCGAATTGCAAATTTTAATTTTTGAAAATTATGGACTGAATTGCAATTTTAGGTTTTTTGAAAATTTGGGATCAAATTGCAATTTTTGAAAGTATACCATGTAGACTTTCTTTTAAGTGAATTTCAAATGACTAGTTTTAGAAAGAATTTCAAATTCACTTAAAATTGGTGTGAAAATCATTGGACTAAAATCCAGGATTTTAAATGAATGAATTTAATCTTGTATCCAAATAACATGATGGATTTGTTAAGAAATTTTAAATTCACCCGACTCAAATCCATTCATCCAAATGGACCCTTTAAATAATTGCGATATATGTTTTAACTTCTGCTTCTTTTAAAAATAAGTTAAAATAAGTTAAAATAAATTGATATAACTATAAGCACCTCCAAAAGTACTTCTACACCCTTAGAGTAAAGTGTATTTATTACCACTTAATATTTTTCGAGAACAAATGTCTTGCACATCTAACAAAGTTGAGATCTCAAAAGAGTTTTTTGCACTTTGCACCCCCAAACACATGGGAAATAGGCACTTTACACCTTCAAAATATGAAAAATACAGCACTTTGCACCATCTTTTATTTTTAAACAAAAAGTCAAGGGCAAAATAGGTAATTTTAAATATTTGGCACTTTGCACCCTCAAAACTTGAGAATTTGACACTTTGCACCCCTAAAATAAAATTAGCACTTAACATCCTCTAATTAAGAACAAATCAACAACTTGCACCCTCGAAACACAATAAATGGGCACTCTGCACCCGAAAACACAAAATTAGCACTTAACACCCTCAAATAAAAAAAAAACTCAAGCCCCTCAGATTTTCCGGCAAAGTTGACCATTGGGGTGAAAAATATCTAAGGCAAAATAGGTAATTATTTATGGGTCTTTGAGAAATTTACTTGTACTTTATTTAGTTATTTATGGATATGTATATTGGTGAAAAGAAAGATGGAGAGAGAAATGAGTATTCTAGTATTTATAATTGTATTTTGCAAAATTTAAGGAGAAAAAATGAATTACCTATTTTGCCTTAGATTTTTTCACCGCGATGATCAACTTTGATGAAAAAAACAAGGGATTTGAGTTTTTTTTTTTTTAATTTGAGGGTGTTAAGTGTTAATTTTGTGATTTGGGGTGCAAAGTGCCCATTTTATTATGTTTCGAGGGTGCAAGTTGATGATTTGTTCTTAATGATGTTAAGTGTTAATTTTATTTTGGGGGTGCAAAGTGCCAAAAATTTACAATTGAATTACCTATTTTGCCCTTTAATTTTTGCATGAAAATAAAAGAGGGTGCAAAGAGCTGCATTTTTTATATTTCGAGGGTGCAAAGTGTTAAATATAAGTTTCAAAGGTGCAAAGTGCCTATTTCTTATGTTTCGGGGGTGCAAAGTGCAAAAAACCCATTGTTGCGTTCCAAATACGAGTACGCAAACACGCAAGTATACGGTCGTTACAAGTAATAAAGTGATAAGGAGTGTCGAACCCACGAGGAATTGTTCAATTAATTACCGACAAACGTCTTGTTACTTCGACTTAGATTTGTAAGATGATTAAGGTAAAATGGTGGTGGTGTGATATTTAAAGCTAAGGTAAGGTGATTATTAAACTAACACTTGACTTAACAATATGTAAAGGCTTCTAGGATTTTACGTCACCTAGTTCGATTCAAGACAAACGACTCAACAATTGACAACTACACTTATGCTTGTTGTTCAAGATTTCATAAAATATTCATACGTATCTTCCGATATCGTACGAACCTACCAAAGTAGACTAATCCAATTTATGTCTAAAAGAATTAAACCTAAGTGATGCATTAACTCCAAACCTTGTTAGAACATGAAATGGCCTAGGTATATTCCTATCCTAAAATCAAATCACAACCTAGTTTTACAATCTAATCTTTAATCCACTATGCCTAGCAATTAAAGATCAATTCATTTCATCTTATGGTTGATCTTACCACAAGTTGACAAAAGCTCAAACTAATTTAACAAACACTTGTATACAAGCATAGCAACAATCATTAACTCATCATTTAATCAAGAATCAAGAACCAAACATAGGATCAATAAAAACATAGAATAAAGGAAATTAGCTACTCATATTAATCAATACCATATTCATTACATTAAACAAAGTCATAAGTGTAAATGAACAAAGTAAGAAAGATAGAGTAAGCTTAGGTGATGAAGTCAATATCAACTTCTTCTTCAAGCCCTTGTTGTTCTTTGAGGAGTCCAAGTGAAGTTCTTCTTTCAAAAGTGCCAAAACAAAGCTTTTCTTCCTTTGGAGGCAAGATGTAAGTGTAAAGTGTTGAAGTGTTAAAATTGTGATGAATTTCACCTCCTAATATCTAACCTAGCAAAACTACCAACTTTCCATGCCTAAGTTACCCTCCAAAACAAGGCAACTAAGGCCAAAAAGTCCCCCAAAAGAAGTTGGAATTACAAGTGGGAGGGAAAAGGCAAAGGACCTAAAACACCTTCAAAACACGCAGCTTTTCTGGCAGCAGGTCTCGCGGCCGCGAGAGCTCAGGCAGTAAGCTCTCTGCAGATTTTCTGCTCCGCCACACTTTCTTCTGAGCAGCATATCTTTTGATTCCGAACTCCAAATCCAGATCCGTAAAGTCCGTAGCGTAGCTAACTCACTCATATATGACATATCCAAAATTCAGCTCATTTGAATCATCCATGAAATATTTATGAATGTTCTAGTGAGCAGCTATCTACGTTCTTGTACGATTTACTTCGGATTCTATTTCCTTTGAAGCTCAAGCTTGACTCGCGGGGTTGGTAGAGCGACTCGTATAATTGATACGCAACTCCGAATCTCTCTATGATGTTAATACCTATAAACCACGGAGAAAACGATCAATACGAGAACAAAAACACAAAAGACGAACAAAGGCCAAACAAAGGGGTCAAAAGCACAAAAGAAACGAAAACACGAGAAGACACACAAAAACTCGAATCAAAACAAGATGTTTTGGGCTTAAAGAGATAGGTAATAACGACGTTTTCACGGCGTTATCACCCATCTCAAAATTTCAAAAGTTTTTTATTCGAATCTCGAACATGGTAAATTTTCTGTTTTATACTAACCTCTTTATATTTTCTTAAAAAAACTTTTTGTTGTTAAGTGTCATAATATTATAAAGATTCATAGGCTTTTTTTTTCTCTAATTTTGTCAAAAGTAAAGATTCATAGTTGTCATTATAATTTGCTAGTATTTGTTTTGATATACTCCCTCCATTCTATAATATATGTCGTTTAAGATTTTTTCACATGGATTAAGGAATCAATTAATGCTCTAAATTTTAGGAAAATAAAAGTGTAGTCGGACAAAATTACCCTTAAGAAACAATTAAATATTTTGTAACTCCCCATAATCCATCTATCTATTCCAATTTTTAATGAAAAAGGGTAATAATGTCAAAACAACATTTAAGTTTATATTGAATTCCTAAAATGACATTTATTATGAAAAAAATTTCTCTCTAAAAAAACATGTATTGTGAAATGGAGGGAATAATAATGTTTCTCACCTTTTATTCTAAAGAGAAAATATGTTATTAGAATTTCCGACACATACAAATTGAAATAAGATTGAAGATTTGCAAGTTATTAAAAAGTTAATTTTGACTTTGGAATAATTCAGCATGATATTGCTTAAAGAAATAATTTTTATATTTAGAAGGTAATTTTGTAGGGTACAATGAATCAGTTAACGCTGCTGTAATTCACTTCAACGAGTGGGGTTTTTTTATTTTTTGATGAGAAAGCATTTTATTGAAAAGTAAGAGGATTAAAAACTAAGTTAAGCAGGGATTGATGAGAGGGAAACCTCCATCGCAAAAAATACATAGAAGTAATAAACGTAATTCTAAAGGGCCGAAAACAGAACAAGAAGCTGCAAATTTTTCTGATTTCATTGATAAGGGGCTTCGAAGCCCAATCAATAGCAAGGTTGGGCCAGAGGAGCATCTGAATGATATTCAAGTTATCAGATTAAAAAAAGGCATTATCTACGTTGTTTGTATTGGCAAAAGACAGAGTCAAGGAGAGCACGAGCTTCTGCAGCTTCAACATTCAAAACGTGGCATTGTAACGTGAAAGCGTGGATGAGAGAGCCATTGGAGTCGCGCATCACAAAAGCACCAATAGCTGAGCCATCTTTGAAGGAAGAGTCGGAGTTGAATTTGAATGAACCAAGCTTTGGTTTTTGCCAAGAGGAGCACAATAACCCAAATTTTGCACAAATGGATTTTTCGAACTGAGCAAGAAGATGATCCACAGTAGTAGAATGGATCAAATGGAGGAGATAGTCAAAACTTGAAGCCTTCTTGCCAGGGAGGATATTGCTACACTGCCTCCAAATGGCATCCCAAGCCACTAAACAAAAGATAATGAATTCTGCCCGAACTTCCATTGTTTGGAAAAAAAGGTTCCTGGAGTATTAACTCAACTTTCATAAATTGGACATACCACTTGATTGCATTAGGTCCTTTCTTCATAATGAGCAACAATTGAATTGCATAAATTTGTGTAGCATGAACAAGGAAACTTATGAATTCAAAGCTTTCTCCTTCAAATAAGTAGTATAGAATAGATTTTTTTTGAGATGGTGAATGCATCGTTATATTAAACACTATATCGAATCGAATATATTATATTGATATCAAAGTAAGCTAATTACAATTTTTAATAATTAAATTAGAGAAAATGCTAGTATTAATTTATGAGAGCTGTCGGATTCTCTTCTCTTATAGGTGCCTCAGAACAAATTTACCTTAGTAGTGATTTGTTTGTATATGAAAATATAGGCAGCAGGAATTTAAAGTGCAAAAGTATGGTATCTTCCATAAAGAGCTGAATTTCATGGTGGAAACAGAATAAGGAACAGTTGTCCCTTTTAGACTAAAAGTTTTAGTTTTATTTTCTTTTTCGAATTTACTAAAATATATTTCCTTTCCTTAAAAATACATTTCCTCCTCAACTAAGTATGTGATACTGTAAATAATCAATTACGTACTATGATAAAGAATTAAAGATTTAGTACCCATTTTTTTTTTTTGGGGGGGGGGGGGGGGTGGGGATAATTGTACCAAATAAGTTGAAACATCAAAAAAATATCTACCCACACAAACTTGTTATTTAAGTCAACTGAGGAAAATCTTCAAAAATAAATAAATTAATTCAATATGGATCAAAATTTCTATCTTTTCCATCGAAAACATCGAAAAATTTCCGTTTTTGAATTAGGCGAAACGAAAATAACATGTAATTCCGAAACTATTTATTTGTCTTAAGCTCTGTTATTTTCCTAAATTTAGTAACTTTTTTTACATTTTATCCTTAGTGTTTCCAAAATATTTTCGAATAGTCTCGAAAAGTTTCCAATATTTGACTGACCGAAACATACATTTGAACCGAAATTTTGATCCATATATCCAGTTAACCTAGTAAAAATTGAAACAAATCGAAACCAAAAAGATGTGAAAAGTAACTCTGGAAACCAAATTTCATTTCGGGTAAAATCAAAATTCTGGGTTTTTTGAGTTGGATCAATCAACTCAACCATGCACACTCCTACACAAAAACTGTGTAGATTCAATTCAATGTGAATGAAGTACGTATCAACCCAACAGAGGCACCTGATTTCTCTGTCTCATTTGCGATCATCACCAGTTCCAAAATATCTATCTCCAAACTCGCCCATGCCAGGAATCACATGCATATCTGAATTAACCGACATATCTATCTCCGATGTTACAATCTTCAACCTAGGAAATTTCTTGCACACTGCATGTATTCCTTGAGGAGCCTACATAATTATTAAACCATATGTGAAAAGAAAAGTTAAAAAAGAAAAAAGAAAAACGTAGAAAATCAATATCTAAACAGTATTATTACAAAGAACAAACACGGAAGACTCACTGCTATGAGGTTTAGAAAGATTATGTTTGATTCCGCAACACCCTTGCTGAGCAGCACAGAAATCACTTTCACTGCAGAGTTACCTGATTATAGTAAACGAGTTTTAGACAAGTCTCATGGAAACTGTAGTTTAAGGTTTTGTTAGTTAGAATTCACCTGTGGCTAGAACAGGGTCGAGTAATAATACGTGGCGACTTGCAATATCTGATGGTAATTTCTCATAGATCAACTGCAGCTATATATGAGATATCCAAAACTTTAGGAGAAGATGGGAGATTGTGGTTAACTCATGAGTAGGCAAAAAATGCATTTCTAGGACACTTTCAATTCCATACTCCTAAAATAGCAGTTTTTTTTTATTCCCAACTTTGTAAATTCTTTTTGCACATTTCGTCATTTTCTCCCTTCCCATCAATTTTTGCATTTTTTTGTCTCATAAGACAATCTTGGTTTTGTGACCTTTTCTTCTGGCACTCCAATTTGGATAGGAGGGGGAAAAGACGAAATGCGCAAAAAAATCAGAGAAATTGGTTTTGGTTTTGTAAGAGCGAGACTTAAAATGCTGAGTGCCCACTCATGTAGGACTAATAAAGTCATTTAGCCATGATAGGTATTACATGTTTGATTCACAAACCTGTCGATCATTTTTAACCTCTTTATGGATTAGGATTTTGCCAATTTTGATGCCTTTACAGCATGCTCTCAGAGCATTCTCCATGCTTTCCCCGCTGTTCAGAATAACAAGTAAGTCAAGTAAAGATTGAGTACAGAAGACGAGGAAATCAATAGAATTCAACATGAGGAATCTCATAATTTTCAATGTCCATTTGAACTTGATAATACACAATGTATCCACTGCATAATAATGGTATATTTAGTCCTGAAGACTGTAAGTTCAAATTCGTCCATAACTTAGTAAATAAAATAGATAATCACCTTCTAATGACTGAAACACCACATAACCTTTTGCAAAAAACAACTCCAGAGTATACAGATCCTGCATGTAGATGAGGCGGGAGAAAAGTCAACATTGAATAACTTAATTTTAATGTAAGATGGACTATTATCTTAGGGTTAAGTGTAAGATGGCAGTTTTATCCAATATATGCTTCCAGAATACTAAAGCATATATTCTTGGAAATGATAAGTGGAAGGGTTTTATATAGAACCACGAGTAATTCTTGTCTAGACTAGGTAGTATATCATATACTCTATGTGAACTAATTTGCTATATCATCCAAGTGAGGTTGAATTATTCATTAGTTTATGCTCACTACATGTTACACATTAGTGCTTCTACAAATGGAGATTAGCGAGGAACCTGTAGGAGTAATAATCTGTTTTTCAGTAAATGGTAGGTGGCCTAGACCATGTTCCACAACCTGGAACATAAATAAAACCACAATATACCTATAACATGAGCAAATATGAAATATATTTACGTAGAATTCAGTAAACTGATATACCAAGCGAATGAGGCGATCTGCATAAAAGACAAAATCATGCTTGGTTGTTTTAGTGTCCCTTACAAGCGTGTGCATCCCTCTTATCTACAAAAGAGTTCTAATTTGATTAATTCACTCATCAAGCACCCAATTCCATCACAAGTTATAAAAAGCAAGCTTGCAAGTACCTGAAATGTTGAATTTATAACAAAAACATTTGGATATATTTTGCAGAGATCATGTTGGCCAAGCTTTGTTCGGATATGCTGTACTATCAAGTCGATTGCAACATCATTATCTGCTCCTCGAGGTATAATAACATCTGCATGTTTTTTTGATGGAAGTATAAATTCCTCAAAACTAGGCTTTACGAACTTAGCATACTGCAAAAATCACATTGTACATGTTAGCTATAACAGAAACATTACTATTGCTGAAATCACATAATGACAGATGGAAACAAGTAGGGCGCGTGGTCATTCATTATTTCATCAAGTAGTAAATATTTGAAAGAGCGACATGGCTGGATGAATAAACTATTATGATCCTAACTAATTCGTCAACATACCAACAGTTGAATTTGGATTATATTAATCCACTAATTTTAATTATAAAATCAAGATGGCTAAACTTATTGCTCGTATCTCTTTCTAGTTTAATCATATTTATTAGTGCATCTGCTTAGAGTAATATGCAGTTCGGTATGCTTGAAACTTGTATTCTCCCATCCCATATAATCTTGTTTTCAATATGGATATGAATATACCAGTGATACATGAAAAGTGGCTTTGCTATGCACTGGTCATTTGCTAAATTATAGTAATAGCAAACCAATTACTAGAAACCTGGTTAAATATGCTCTAATATGAATACATAATCTCCCAGTTATAGATTATACGTAAAGAAATGGCTCAAACAGCAGCAGATATACTTACTTGGTCAAGCACATTTTCAACGTTTCTGCCCCTCTCAACAGTATCACGTTGTATCCTCCTTGCAAGACGCACATCGGAGTCTGCACTGATAATAGAGCAATTAAAACTGCAGACAGTTTAATAAGTTCCATTCCTTAACTAACACTAAGAAACAGTATCTATATTAATGAATGTTCATATGTTGTTGGAATCAAATATTTATCACCATGTTATCTGATATTTCCATTAAAATATGATACTTTTTTATTCTCTCTAAAGCTGAGGAACCTAATTAATACTTTACATTTGATGAATAAGTAGGAACCAGGAACGTCCATATTCATTTCAGAAGGATCAGATTATGATCTCCAGTTGCTCCCTTTCATAGAAGGGAGGATAATAACATTCCAGACATCCTTCATATGGGAATCGAGTTAGCTTGACAATAGCTATTTGAAAAAACTTGACACATGATATTTTCAGTGGATGATGGAGTGAACAAAGCCCAAAAGCAAGAAACCTGTATCAACAAAGATCTTCATGTTCATAAGGTCACGCACACGGGAATCGTGAAGAACAAGGATTCCTTCCAAAATTATGACATCAGAGGGGTTCACCTACAAAATCCCAAAAAAGAGAATATGTGCTTGAGCTAATTATAAAACACTAAGGTGACGCCCAAGTCCTGAATCAGCAAGATGCATAGAAGTGGATGCATGATTCAGTCACTGGTACATGTCTAAGCTTTTACTTCTTAAATTTTTTACATGTTATGCTTGCAATGAAGGATGAACATGCAATACTCTTATCCAAGTGGGGCATGCTTCACATGAGTACTTAACTCCTAAGAGAAGGGTCCATGTAATATAACTTGAAAATACTGTGATCTTTCACAAAAAAACGTGTCTAGCTTCATTGTTTGTCGGTGGATGTTACTCCGCACGAGAGAATACGTATTGAAAGTACTATGAGGATAAGAACTATGCAATAGTATGGATTTGACAGAAACATGATAACAATTAGGATGTGCAGTTCAGGTGTTCTCATGTTGCTGACTTTAGAACTCAAGTTGTAATGATTGGAAAGTACCATGCGTGGTGGTTCAATGCTTTTGTGGCTCTTGAAATCATAATTCGGGATGCTAACAGCTCTTCCATGCCTTAACGTTTCCATGCATGAAAGCAGAAGCTCTGTATCAAAGGCATCTGGAAAGCATGTACATCTAGCATGTTAATGAAATACTGTACAATATTTGGTAGTACAAGTTATGTTTTGAGAACTCCAGATTATGCATTACCAGGATGGTCAAAGTTGTACTCATGGACTTTCTGTAACTGCTCAGTACTCAAAGAGCGATAAAATGCGTCCTAAAAAATGTACAAAGTGACCATCATATTTTCTCATTGTATAACTGAACAAGCTTGAAATGGAAATGATAGTACAATGCTATTATCTTGATGATAAGAATCAGATGATGACATCAAGAAAATTGATCGTTAGGAATTGAAGAATATAAATCAACTAAGGATTCTACAATTTCGTGAGAAAGAACCACTCTGATTTCCTAGACATTAAAATAAAAAACGGTGCTGCAATGAGTTCAGCCAAACAGTATATTGATAGACGAGTACTTCATTTTTTAATCTTCAAAAGGTAAACAAATTATATGCAAAAACAGAGCTGCATACATGAAAATAAGTGTGATTATATGCATAAATACACACACTGACACGCACATTATAAAATCTAAGAAAACTACTGTATTGCTCGCACAAAAAGTCGTGATCATACATTTATATTTTGAGTAAGGTGAGGGAAATTATTACTTGATTGACAAGAACAACACGTTGATCATGGAGTTGTGAGATAATCATATTGCAAACAGTTGTTTTGCCTGATGCAGTCCCACCGGCAACACCTTCAGTTGAATCAAAATTTTAAACAACACTAACATATTAACTTACATTAAGAATCCAATACCAAATACTAATAATTAATCAACCTAAATTACACATAATCGAATCTAAATTGAGCTTACCAATTATGAATGACTTGAGCGGAATTTGGTCTGAGACGCCATTTGATTGAGCCGAAAAGTGATTCATGTCGCTGTTTATCAACGCAGCAACCATATCTGAATCCATGGCGCGGAATTTCAAATTATTCACAACATTTTTAAACGAATTTCATTTCATTCTTCGTTATCATCGATGAGAATCGAGGCCGATATATAAGAATTTGCTTGAATTTATGGAAAATAAAGCAGTTATCCATTCAATTTATTGATTGAAGATTCGTAGGGGAAGAGAGAGATTAGCGGGAAAAACGCCATTATTTCTATAAACACGTGCCAGATATGACTTTGGATTCAATTAACGTTAATGGGCTTTTAAATAGGCCCAGTACACCTTATTGGACTCATCAAGAAAACTCAAGGAAGGGGAATTCATTTCTTTTCTCATGCATTTGACTGCAGAAGATTGAATTAAAATGAATATATGGACAGAAAAGAAATTTCTTTATAAGATTAATTGCCTTATATCTTGTTTGGTTCTCAGGAAATTGAGGGAAAATTATTGGAAAAGGAAATTGAAAGAAAACGGAAAAGCAAGTCATTTTCCTTTACATGTTTGGTTGTGTGGAAAATAATTTTCTTGCAATTGTTTGGTTGTTAAGAAACTTGAAGAACATAATATTCTTGTTTGATTATGAATTAGGTTTTCTTTGTTGATAAACTATTGTATGAATAATCACGTTTTCATTATATTAACTTATTATAAATTAATTTGATGCTATTTTATATTTTTTAGTCACCGAATTTATATCAATTTCTTAAAGTTAACAGGGGGTTATTGTCAATTTTTAAAGTCAACAGTGGGTTATTGATAAATTTTTTATGTAAAAAAGGTGTTTTTGCATCATTTTGTGGTGGTATAATTGTTATATGACTTGAGAAGATATTTTTTTGCTAATAATAAATAAGTACAAAGGGACTTTCGGTAAGAAAAAATAAAAAATGAGGAATTTTGATAGTTAGACAAAGTACAAGGGGTGTTTTGCAATTTACTGTAAAATTTTCCCAGGATTTCCCCATCAAATAGTTGGGAATTTTTTTTTTTCACAACATTTTCCTGCAGGAAAGTTGAAGAAAAATGATAACTTCTTTTCCTGCTATTCAAACAACATGTGGAAGAAAAAAGAAATTACGTTTCTTTACTTTCCCGACAACCAAACAATACATTAGAATTAGTGCACCTATTCTTCTAAAGAAATCCCCGCAGAATTCTAGTCACTTGTTAGAGTTATGCTCTTGGATAAGCATTCATTTGGGCCTATCCCACATTTTGGGTTGTCAACGGGTCGGATCAAACTTGGTTCGGATCCGAATTCATTTATGTTGTCAATGTGTTGGATTTTTTTCCAGTATTTGAGTATTGATCGTATTTTAAATATGATTTGAATCTAATGAAATCTTTATCATGCCCGACCCGCCTCGAAAGGGATTAAACCCTTGGGAAACCAAAAAAAATGGTTAGCCCGCGCAAAGAAAGAAGAAAAAAAAACACATGTATAAAGGTCCTTGTAAATTTAACAAATACCTCTAAATCACTTTCGAAGACCTTGTAATAATATATGCATTGAGCAAACATGAAAAGATATACAATATTGTTACCTTAGTCTTAATCATTAAGTCATTAAACCTTAGTCTCCTCCACGCGTTGTGTGGATACTTTCCTCTACAGAAGAGGTAATATACACTCAAGTTAATTTATTGGATCTCTTTTGCTTACTCAACACAAGAGTCAAAATTCAAGAGGATTAGGCTTAGCCGCTTTTAGGGAAGAAAGCGAAAGACTCCTTTTACTTTCTTAATTATTTTTCTAATATATTTATAAATCACTGTTCATTATAAATGAATATAATTTATATCCTTCCTTCTCTCTTCGAGGTAACAGCCCCCTAATCAATTTTCTCAAATTTTTTTTTTTAATTTTCTCTCTTTTTTGTTTTTAAGTTTTCTTTCTCTATTTTAGAAGGTTTTGTATAATTCAATTTGATCTTAATATTATTAAAGGTGTTTTAGAAGGTATTGTTTATAATTTCAAACCAAACATATACGAGCTTCTTTTAGTATAATAGGAAACACGCATATAGACATTATTTGCGACTACATCAGTAGATAGAGTTTTTCCAGCTATGAAAATAGTGAAGAATTGATTTTGTAATCGAATGAGCAATCAATGACTGAATGATAGTTTGATTATCTTTATAGAAATATATTTAGTAGTATTTTAAATGATGTTGTTATGGATCGATTTCAAAAATGAAAAATCTGTCTCGAGGTGAATTGTAAATATAATTGGTGCTTTTTAAAATTATAATTAAGGTACGTATATGTTTTGGGTTCTTTTGAATTATGACGGAGTATCATATGTAATTTAAGTAATTGGTGGGGGATATTTTATCAAATTTCATCCTTCTTTTGTATCTTCTCATATATTTTTAAATTTGACTGTTTAATTATTTTTTTTTTCTTTTTTCATGTTTCGATGATTTAATTTATTATAGAAATTTGGCCCCCATTACACTAAATTCCTAGATCCGCTCATGTATATATGGCCCTCGACTTTGCGTTCCATATGACGAGATGGAAGTTCATGTTTGAATTTTGTTTAAATAGTTCATATTTAAGTTAATTCACGTTGTTGGTTGTTGAAACTGTGAAAGATAAAAAAAAGTTTATTAGATATTGGATTCCTAATATAGCATTTAGATAAGACCCGATAAAAATAAGAGTTCTGGGTAAACATCACTATTAAGCTAGATAAACAATATTGAGTTGGATCGATGATATATAATCTTCAATGTAATTGAACAATTATTTATTTTCTTAACCATGTGTGATCAAAATTTAGGATCCATTTGTCCCTTTCTTTTTTAATTAGAAGTTTAGGGGCATTTTGGCTATTATCGAACAATCACAAATGTAAGTATTAAACATGATTAAATAACTTATATAGTCTAGTTCTTGTTATCAAATGAAATTATGCACATCAAACATATTTTTGCACTTTACTAGCAGAATATCATTTAACAATGACCTCTCTCTAAATTTTGAAAATCTGTAAATTTTGAAAATTGACAATCATTATGTTAAAATATTATCAATAATCTCCTTCTCATCGATTCTTAATTGAAAAATTATTGTTCAAATTTGATTTGGGCAAACTCATCCAACAACAAAATATGTGTAAATACATTTGTTTTGTGATTGATCACTCTCTTGGCAGTTACATCCACGCTCAAAGTTGCTCTGTAGTTACTTTAAATTCGATCAAACTCGATATCGAAAGAATTTCTCCTCTTGATTTTCAAATAAGTGAAGTGAACCAATGAAATGATAAAATAGGAAAAAATTGCCACTAAAATGCTAATTATGGAATTTTTTTCTAATAGAAATAGCACACGACATTTGTTGCCAATTGAAAATAATGTAGGGGTGCTTTTGCAGTTTACTAGATACTACCTTTTAGCACGTTTCTAAGTCTCAATCTCCACTATAAAAGAGCCTCTTCTTTTCAATCATCATTCATTAAAGTCAGAAGTAAATAAATCAAAAGAAACTTCCAGTTGCCCATCAATTTCCCGACATTTACACTAATTACGTATATTCAATAGTACTCATAAAAGAAAATTTAAGAAAAAGTCATATCCCTTTTTCGCATTTTTCCTCGATTCGGTCCATTTTTTTCAAAAGAATTTTGACGATTGCTGGTAAAGAATCGGCTTTACAACTCTCAGGTTTTTCTCTTTCAATTTCGTGTATGCTGATAATTGACTGATTTTGGGAAATTGAACTTCATTTTGACTATAATCCCATTACTTTCGTTTACGTCCCAATTCAAAATGCAATTTACGTTTTTTCCTCAATTTAATAACGTGTTGCGTGTTTTGATATCACACTATTTTGTAGTTTACTGTATCTGGGAAATATAGAGTTATTGCAGAGAAATTGCTCCATATTTATCTGAAAATAACGAGAAAAATACGTAGTAAAAGAAACTTGGTTGTTAAGAGTCTTTTTGAAGTCGGCTGAAGGTATACGAAGTCATTTTGTTCTCATTTATATGGCCGCCTTTATCTTTCATACCCTGTTTAATTAGTCTAATCTTTTTTCTTATGCAGCAATATATAGGAAATAAGAATATATGATTTTGTTTCAGTATATCAATTCAGATAGCTTTTTTGCTTGTGTACAATTCGGGTAAATTTTCCTTAAAGGTTTTTGCTTGATCTCCTTGTGTTTTATGTATTATAAGTGGAAATAGCCTATTGAGATCTCATGTTCTTGCTGGATATTTGGGTAAATTGAAATTGACATTTATTTGATTCTCCGCATTGTAGAGAAAAGGAGGTTTGCTGTTTTAAGAAAGGTTCTTGTTAATTGGCTTTATGGGAAATAAAATCTCTAGCCCTAGGGATGGAGGGAGTTGGACTCAATCGTCAGTTACTCAGTCCAGTTCTGCATCCGGATGGCAGCATGATAATACTCAATCATCATATTCCCAATATGCTCAAAATTACCCTGTCCAGCATCCTTATCCACAACCTGATCAGTACTATGCTCCTCCTCCTCCTCCGAATTACGATACGCCTCCTCAACATAACGAGCCTCCATCCCAATCACATGCACCGCAGAAAAAGTTTGACAGGAGGTATTCGAGGATTGCTGACAACTATAATTCCTTGGAGGAGGTATGTTGGTGCATATTTTCGCAAAAGGCCATACATTAAGTACTTTTACATGATATTGGATATTGATGTTCAATTTTGGGTCTCGATTCTGTTATATGGAATGATTGGAACATGAATATATAAAAGGACTATTTCTACTCATACTGGTATAAATTCAACTATCTCTGATACTAAGAAGAAATATGTTCCCCGGATAAGGAATTTAAATCCTCAATGTCATGGCTATATGGACTACCATGTGACGCGTCTAAAATCCTTCTTTTTTTGGGCTGAAATTGGGTAAAGACTGACAGTACTATATTCATAGATCTAGGTGCATGGATAAACATATATTTCAGGGAGTTTGATCATGACTTGTAACTTTAGTTTTGAGTGTCCTTGTTCTTTATGAATCTAAGTTTTAGATATTTTGATGATGTTTTTTTTAATAATACCGATGCATACTATTTAATCATAAGTGTAAAAGGAGTACTGTTTCTTTTTAGGTGACTGAAGCTCTTGCACGAGCTGGGCTTGAGTCTTCCAACCTAATTGTTGGAATTGATTTCACCAAGAGCAATGAATGGACAGGTTCAGTCTTCTATTTTTTATTTTTTCATTTAGATAGCTCAGTCGAATCTAGGACTTCTTAAATATCTTGAGCTTGGTTCCATGTTCAGGGAAGAGGTCATACAATGGTAGAAGTTTGCATCACATTGGAAGTGGTCTGAATCCCTATGAACAAGCAATATCTATCATTGGGAAAACCTTGGCGGCTTTTGATGAAGATAACTTGATCCCCTGTTATGGATTTGGAGATGGTACTGCATAATAAACTTGTGGTTAGTTCTAAAATTTATAACTGGCTTACCCAACTAACTATCATCTGTTTCTTTTGATAAATTGTGGCAGCATCAACTCACGATCAAGATGTGTTTAGTTTTTACCCTGATTATAGATATTGCAATGGATTTGAAGAAGTTTTAAGCCGTTATAGAGAAATTGTTCCCAATCTGAAACTAGCAGGTCAATAATACCTATATAACCTATTTTGTTGATATTTTTTATACAAAAAGATTCAATAGCTTAGACTCTTCCACTATGCTGCAGGTCCAACATCGTTTGCACCAATAATTGAAATGGCCATGACTGTTGTTGAGCAGAGTGGAGGGCAGTATCATGTTTTAGTGATTATTGCAGATGGACAGGTATACTTCCTTTACAAGACTAATGTTCTTCATTATTGAGGAACTTGAAAGAGAAAACATGGTAAAAATTGTGGTCAATGACAAGGATGAAGATTTTTCTTCTAGTTCAAACAAGATCGAGTTTCTATTCTTTTTTGAAATATGGACTTGTTAATTGACATAACTAGTACTCTTTAGCTATGTAATGGGCTTCCTTTGCCTACTACTTGGATAAATTTTGTGGGATTTTTGAGCTAGAATTGACTGTGCAGACTAAGTTATAAATTTTAACATCCAATTGAGGAGCTACAACAGTCTTTTCATGTCTCGTGTAACTCTGAAAGCATTTGATAGATATTAAGAAATGGACTTATGTTGGAGGTGTTCATTCGTTATTGTGATTGCCCTTCAATTTATTTTTTGCCATATTAGAAATGAGGTGTGCAAACTTTAGAAGACAAACATGAATTGGATTCTCAGATACCTTTATAAAAATGATGGAATATATTTATTAACAGTGACCTGATGTTGTAAGAATTGATTGTCTTTATGCTAGTGCTTCTTTTCTTGTGATATTGAGTAGGTCACATTTTGTTCATCTTTGTGTAGGTTACCAGAAGTGTTGATACTGAACATGGTCAGTTAAGTCCGCAGGAACAAAAAACCGTTCAAGCTATTGTTGAAGCTAGGTAATTTTATGAGAAAACATTTGGTTGCCCCAAGGAACCCAAATTAGATTATTTCTCCGACATATTAAGAGGTTTATGGTTGCCCAAATTCAATTTCCATAAGAGCCGTAATACAACACGGTTAAGTAGAACGTTCACTATTCAGCCATAGTACAATCATATTAAGATCTTTGGTTAGTGATCTCATTTTCAATTGGACTTTATGGTTTCCATTTTACCTCTTTTTTCGTTTTTGATTTACCAAAAATCAACCCAGTTCAACCACTGGAAGGTGGAATTTAGAATGGAATTGATTTGTGTCCCCATTCGTATTTTATTTTAATTTTATTTTTATCTTAAATTACATGTACACACCAAACACTGTAAGATAAGTTATTTGTAATTTTGTTTGAATTACAATCTATCCGGTCTTATCTAATATGAAGAACCAAACATGCTTAACTATATTCTGGGTTATGATCCTCAACTATGCATGATCTTGGGATAATGTTTATTTTCATTATATTTGCAGTAAATTTCCTTTATCTATTGTTTTGGTTGGGGTTGGAGATGGACCCTGGGACACGATGAAGGAATTTGATGACAACATCCCGGCTCGAGAATTCGATAATTTCCAGGTCTGTGGTTTGCTTGTAACTTCAAAATTCAGATTATATACTTTGTAATAAACAAAATCATTTACTTGGACTAATTTGTTACTCTGTATCGTATATTGATTTATTTTTGGTTTTTCAGTTTGTCAATTTTACAGAGATTATGTCCAAAAATGCGCACCAATCTCGAAAAGAGACGGAATTTGCTCTTTCAGCTTTGATGGAAATTCCAACTCAGTACAAAGCCACAATGGAGCTTAATTTGTTGGGGTAAAGCTTTTATTCACTTTTTGTATGCATTCCTGGTTAGTGCAAGTTTATTTATTACTTGTATTTTGGGTGATTTAGCGGGCGGAAAGGAAATGCTCCTGAGAGGTTTGCTCTTCCTCCTCCAGTCTATGGTCCCGCATTTGGTAGCGCTACAAAACCGTCTCTCCCAACTAATTTTGAGCACAGCACAAGTCCGTATTACGAGCACAACATTTCTGCAGATTCAGCTCCATCTGCCCCTCCAAGCTCTACTTATGAACACCAGGTATATCTACGTATAGGATCCAGCCTGATTTTAGGATCTTTATTATAGATAGCGTAAGAAAATTCGAATCAGATATTTGATGTAATATCTGAAAAAAATGATTATAATTTTAAAAGAGATATTTTCATTTGTATCGAACTAATATGGAAAATACTAAAAACTAATTTTATGTAATATTTAAATTAATTTTATCAAACCTTGATACATTTTTTGTTTGCTGTATAGTTAATTGAAAAATAATTAAGTTGATGGTGACTTGAAATAATTACATTCTTAATAGTGTTATGTGTTTCATTTATGTTCTATTGAATATCTTAAGCATGTATCATGTTCCAATAAAGTACTTGCAATATTATTTCATTGGTTGTATATCTTTAGTTTTTAGAATTATATCTGGAATCTAATTTGAAAATGAATTTAATATTACATAAAATTGTATAATCGGATTCAAATTTTATTTTGGATTATCCGGATCTTGATCACCACTGGCATATCCAATAGGATCTCGAACTGAATCTGGATTATGCTATTGAATTTGGAACCCGATCATCCCTTTCTGGGCTGAATCCGACCCGTTGAGAGCCCTATGTCTATATGTGTGTGTATATTACATACAATAAGGCGTCTGTATAAATATGTGCTCATTATATTTATGTCTAGCTACATGAACGGAATGAAGTAATTAATACTTATTTTACAGATTTGTCCCATTTGCCTTAGTAACCCAAAAAACATGGCCTTTGGTTGTGGTCATCAGGTAAATCTATTTTCATGATGTCTTTCCATATAGTGTTGTGTGAAATCCAAGAGTGCGTTATAAAAATTTTCCCTTTTGTTTCTCAGACATGCTTCGACTGTGGACAGGACCTTCAGCTATGTCCAATATGCCGGAGTCGAATTGAGACCAGGATAAAGCTTTACTAAATTGCTCGTCAGCCTCTTTGGTAGTAACAGCCGTATTCTTTACATTGTTTCTAGATGTAAAAAGGTTTGGTAGCTAGCTTTGGTTTTATATGGTCTTGACATTGTACAAATGAAGCCATTACTTTTATGTACATTATATTTATATGGTCTCTATATATTTATGTTTTATTTGGCGTATATTAAAGAAGTTGATCAAATCATGTATAGGAGTTCTTAATTTTACCATAATAAAATTTTCATTGTGAGTTTTCATTTGAAGTTCTGTTCTTGGATTATTGAAATGCAATGAAATTATTTGGCTATTGTTTCAGTTTGGTCTTCATTTTTTTTTTCCGGAATGGATTTGCTATCCCATTTTTCGTGTTTTGTCCATGAACAGTCGCAATGTAGTAGTCTTGACCCTGTGCTACATAAATTCATTTTGCCATCTTAAATTTACGCCATAATCGTATGCAGTTTCCTCAACTTCTCCGCATAATAATATTAGCTAAACTTTCTTTTATATTCATTTTTCATAAATGAAAAGAAAATGATTCGGGTTGTCTCTTGGGTCTTGACCCGTTTTATCAGCAATAAATCTAACTTTTGCACCAAAAATTGACCAACTATGAATACATGGTAGTAGGCTTACAATGTGTGAAAAAGAAAAGGACTTAACTGCATAGCAACCTTTAGTTGTAATCAATGCACTGAATAGACCGCAAACCTAATAACCACTTCCATTATTCAGGCAAATACAGATTGCATGTGTTGATCAATATCTTGTATAATGTGAGACAATGACTTAACATTTAGATCTCATCCTCTTCATTCAAAACAGAACCACTCTTTCTCTAATTCCATTTTCATCAATGGCAAGTTCCAAACTCTCTTACCAGAGACTGAACCAGGAGATTTGGTTCGCGGATGAATCCCCGGAAAATGCGATTGGGAGATTGAAAAACCTCAGGTTCAGAAGAGTTCACATGAGGAGAAGAAGATTCAAGGTGAAAATTCCTAGATTGAGGAGATTCTTGAAGAGAAAATCAAGATTGGTTAAGGTTGTGTTGAACAAGGTTTATAAGAGATTGAAGGAGAGTAAGTCTCATTTCGGCGATCTTTTTGCTGGGAATTATCTCTTCTTGCAGGTTACTCCAACTCCATTGAAGGTTGCTGAAAATACTAATAAATCTTTCGTCAGGGGTTATGATTATGCTAGGCATTCTACTCCTAGGATTGCTTGATCTTGTCTCTAATTAAGAAGATTTGGTTTAAGTATAATTTTCTTCGATTATAAATTTTGTAACCTATGTTTTTTTCTTTCAAAAACTAGTATATTTAACGCTTTATCTTGAATATTAGTGAGAAAAAGAAATTAAAAAAGCAAACATAATTGGAGTGCTACTACTATTTGATGCAATAGAAAGATATTTTGAATAGTTTATCAAATTCAAAATCAAATCCAGTTTCAGACTCGAGTAGCAAATCATACCATCCATGATGGGTGTTGTTAATTATCAAATTTGCCCTACCTTTAGGCCAATTTCCGGTACCTCCATTATTACTTGTTGGGACTGGGATCTCTCTTCTTATTACAGTATATAGTTTAATTTGTACAACCTGGGATAAAATTGCTTCCGGTTGATTATTATTATTAGTTATTTTGATTGGTGTTTGTTCAACATAGTTGAAGTTATTAAGCAGATAGATATTTATTGAAGATCCTATCAAAAAGGTCAGAAAATTAATTGTTGTCTGCTCTTACTGTAAAATTTCACTTTGATCTCTCTTCTACTTTCATGTTATTGTTGAGAGTTAGATAGATGTTTAACAAGTCAGATGCAGTAGTAACTAAAACATTTCTGCACTGCATTCTGGAAAATCAAGAACTAATATATATATATATATATATATATATATATTAATCAAGCCAGAAAGAAGGAGTTGTTCCATTAAGGATGAACAAATAATTGATTTGGATATCTTAAACATGAAGTACCGTACGTACCATGATTAGGCAATTACGGCCCCTCTCAGTCTGCAAACATCAACTCATTTTTCGATGTGTCCACGAGCTGGCCGGGGATGAACAAATAATAATTACTACTAATTAATAAAGATGATATTATTTACTTATTAAATTCCTTAGTTAGTGGAGTACAATTATTTATTTGAACTTTTGTGGCATTATCAAGTCAAGTTGAGTCTGCTAACCCATTCACTGATGAATGATGATGTAGGTGCACTATTGGGTTTGCTTCCTATAGCAACATCATGCTTATGCTTGTATCTATCTCCCACTAACTATATTTTCACGGTTTAAGATGCCCTAATTGTTTTTGCTTTCTTTTCCTCTTGTTCCTAAAATGTTTTAGGGATAAATTCGAAGCAAAAATTAATTTTGACGTTATAAAAAAATTAATTATAGAATTATAGCTTTTTTGTAGAAGTAACACTCTAGAGCTTTTAAATTAAAATTGATTTCTAGCTTTTGGAAATCGCAAAATTTATTATGACGTTATGGGCCAAATATCATAAAAATCACGATTGACTAATTTTTTTTTTTATAATTAGGGTCAAACACTTTAAAAATCACAATTGATATCTAGAAGTGCTAAACCGTTGGGCCAAACTCACCCTTACTTTGCCTAACCATTGATGTTATAGAGTTTAAAAGAACTTTATTTTGCCGATGAGGTCATAACATAGTGATAATGATAAGACTAACACACTTAAAAGTCATGGTTCAGTTCCCCTAGTGTGGGCTTTTCTTCGAATTTATTATTTATGGCTTTTCATATGAACCAACAAAATAAATATGGTTTGATGCATAATAAATTATCCATAATATTTTTCACTATCACAACAACAATAAATAACTCCACTAATTGGAGCATATCCACGATTGATATACAAACTTGACCCACTTTTCATATTTGAATATAGGAGAAATATAACTCGGTTATTTAAATAATTAACTAAGGCTAACACTATAGCTAGGTACAATTTTAAATTAAATCATGTAAAAAAACTTAGAAAAAATTACATTAAATTTGCATCACTTGATAAAAAGTATGTTTACCATCGCATATTTAAAGTATTATATTTGATCGCGCTCTTTTATATAGATTTAAAATCAAAATTTTAGATGTTACACAGTGTGCAATATATGAGTGTATTTCCCACATTACATGTATTATTTTTGTAAATTGTTAATCCTAAGAAATCAAAATCATTTCTTCTAATGGATGTGTCCCAATATTCAAACTTTATAACCAATCTTATTCTTCATTTTGAAATGAATGTGATGTCATAAGTAGAATACACCCGCAATACCCCTTGGTATAGCAATATCACCCAAATTTTGGATAAATCGACGATTTCTGAATTTAACGAAATAATCTGGTACGGAAAGGTACACGCAGTTTGCATAGCCCACCAGTGACAGTTTGCCGCGTGTAAATCATCTCAAAATCCCCAAGGGTTTATGCGCAGTCCAATACCACTCCGTCTTCTTCAGCTCTGCTGTAAAACAACCAAAAATATTCAAATCCAATTTCAACTGCTGATTTCCACATGAAGCTCCTCCGTACTCTCGCAGGTACTCATTCTCGAAATCAACCTTCTTTACATACACACGTACAAATACATCTCATGTATAAATGCATTGCAGAATATATTTTTGATTTTTCGGTTTTGAAACATATTGTGTGATTAATATTTTGCTTTTTCAGGAAATCATCCTGCAGTAGTTCGAGCACTAGGGCGTCGGAATTTCTGTGCGCCATCTGAAGAATATTTGAAGCGAAATTATGCTAATAATGAGGCTGAATACAACACCGTCATCTCTTCAATTACGTCTCAGAGAAGGTTTTTGTCTTTTTTATCCTAATTTGTTAAGTTTCGATCACAATTACGTTTGGTTTGGATTTGCGATTTAGTTGACGAAATTAAAAAGCACTGAAAACTGATTTCCTCAACAGTTTCTGCTTGCCACGAAATGATTATGATTTTTTAATTGATTATAAAGTGTGGTGGAGTAACATATCATGTATGACTCTGGTACTATCATTGATAAAACCCAAGATCCATACATAGTACAATTTTATACTGATTATTGGTGTGTAAATTGGGAAATAGGAATTATTTGCTGAGGGATGTGTATGATGATATGATGCTGGATGGAGTGAAACCAGAGAGGGACACATTTCACTCGCTTATCGTGGGGACTATGAAAGGAGGTCGAATGCAAGATGCTTTCTTTTTCCGTGAAGAAATGAAATCAATGGGTTTGGTTCCTGATGTATGTTGTTTACGACTACCCCTCTCTTGATTTATGTAAATAATCATAGTTAATCAATAGATTTCTGAAGAACATCGTATTTTCTGCTTTTAATATTGAGATCACTCTATCATTTCTTCTATTTTGAGAAAATGCACACAAGGTGTGGTTTGTTCCATGCCCCTCCTAGAGCAGTACTCAGATCTAATGTGAGCCAATATATTGGGAAGTTATGACATAAGTGATGCAAACAGTTATTGCCAATGGCTACAATGAAGTAATTAGAAGTGCTGTTTATTTTTTTCTCAGGTTGCTTTGTACAACTACTTGATATCTACCTGCGGGAAGTGCAAGAATTCTGACCAAGCCATTCGGGTATGTTCATCTATCGTCTTGTAAAGTTTCATGCTTTCTGCTAAACTTATTGATGGCGTTTGAAAGATTAATGGAGATTATTTTGTGCATTTATCTGAAGCTTCTAGATGAAATGAAGAAATCTGAAGTCAAGCCTACTGGGCAAACCTACATATGTCTGCTTCATGCATTTGCAGCAACTGGAAGATTAGATCGAGTGTAAGCTTATTTTCTGGTGGTTTAGCTCTGGCCTTATTCCATTGAATATTCTGCTCATCACTTGGACATAAATTACATATTGATTTACTTAGTGCAATATCGCAATCGATTGACGGGAAATGAGATATGCCATTCCTTTTCTGCAAAGCTGATAAATAAATCATCGAAATTTATGCCTGAGCATTCCCTCACTAATGCTACTTGTAGTATTCTCTTCTGATTATTTCCATTATTTCAACTTCTTTTACTCTTGATTGATATATCCCTTCCTTTACTTTTATGCTGATTTAGACATCAGAGACTGCACTCAACCTGTGCCGTTCCATTTACTTAGAGCCTCATATTACCTTTTTATTTTGTAGATATGCAATAGTTCGAGATATGACTGCTGCTGGTCTTGGTTTGAACAAATTCTGCTATGCAGGAATTATCATTGCACACAAGAATAAGACGCCTCTAACTGATGATACACCCTCCAAAGTAATTATCAATTACACTTTAGAATTTTCTCGAAGTTGATGCTTGCAATTCCGTCACACTGTGATTTCACTTTTAAAGATGTCTGAGATATTCTTTTATGTCCCTTTCTTTTGGAAAAGATCATTGAGCTTGTTGAGCAGTCCAAAGGGTGGTCCTCTGTTGAACAGACAAAAGACACTGCCGAAAATGTTATGATGGGTATCACTGAAGAAGAATTATACAATCTCCCTACAGCCGAATACGTCCACCGCCGTGCTGGATTCGTAGCCAGACCGTTGACTGTGTACCATGTTGCATTTGAAGCTTGTGCTGACTTTAAGGATGTGCAGGTATAACGTGAAAAATCGAACACTTTAATTGACATACTGTAGTAGTTTCGTTGTGATAATTTTTTTTAATCTTGGCTTAGTAGCATACATACATCTGCCAAAAATGGTATAAGTTGCAACATGTGGTTTTTTTGGGACCTTAGGAAAGGGAAACTTACCGCTGCCTCCTTGTGTAGATGTGAACATTGCTTGTGGTATATTTTGCAATGGGCAATAATTTAATCCACCCTGTAGCTACTTGTGTGCATGCTTTCCTGTTTTTTACATATCCTTTCCTTCTATATTTTTATATCACATTGCATATCCTTCTAGTCACAATGTAGGCAAGCTTTCGAGTGGTTTTAGAGCCAAGCTTACTTTGCATGTATTAGAAGTGATTTTTTAATGTTGTATAGGCTTGTTACTTTTGCAGTTCGTATTGTGGAAAGCCTGACCAGAAAGTGAATATTTCACAATAATTCTGTAGTTTTACATTTAGGTTTTGATCAATTGTATCATCATCATGGCAGGCTACAGATAGACTTTTGGAGTTGCTTGAGAAGGATGGGAAAACCCCTGACGTGTTCATTTTGATGCAAGTTATGAGGTTATCTTTTCTTTGTCTTATCACTTTTAATGACTTCTATATAATAACTTGTACAAATTTGCAGATGCTGGTGCTACTATTCCTGCTTTTTGTTTGTGATATTTATTTATTACTTTTTTGGTCTAGCACTTGATGATAGCTAATGAAAACCGACTGTTCAATGTGTAGAGTTTTCGTAAGTAGAATATTCTTTTAGCTGCCGACTTGCTAACATGTAACGTCTATTATCATTTAAAATAACTATTTTAAAGTTGGCTTAAGAAATTCTTAGCATGTTTGGAAACCTCTGATCTAAACATTTAAGATTAAAAGAAAAAGGTAATCCATGGACTCTATCTTCTGTCTAGCAAAAAATTCACTTCCGGAAGCCCATCTAGAAGATGTGAATATCAGTTTCTTCCAAAGTTAAATCAGGTAAGAGAGATGGTTTAGTTTCTCAAAAAAAAAAAGGAATACATGCATTGCCAAAAGGATATAGCTGCCCACTGTTGCTTTATCCCTCATCATCCATAATTTTAACTAGGTCTAATAATCTAGAGTTGGTTTTATATTGAATACAGGATTGGTGAGGGGAGATAACTCTGATATACTTTACTTCAATATTTTAATTTCTCCGTGAAATTAAAGATATAAATGTGGCCTTAGGCTAAACTATTAGCATGATATAGATGTATTTCTTTTAATTCCAAAATCTTTTAAAACTATATTTGTTTATATGATAAACTTCCGCTGAAGTTCATCTCAATGATGTGTAACTCATGCAGGTGCTATCTTCATGCTGGGGATATAGACCGTGGCTTGAAAATATTTGAAGACTATATGAATTCAAACAGACCACCTATGATAGAATTATACGTGGTATGTACGAATAACAAACATGCCTTTCTTCCATCAAATAAACCCTTCTTTTGTGAACTTTTACAATTCATCCCTTATTGTTGATGGCTATTAGGTTGTGATACACTACTCAGTTTCAGTGATCTTGTCTTCTGATTTCATATGTTCATAACTCGTATACTTACCAATAACCCTACAAGGCTATAACTCCCCCCACTTTAGTCCCTTCTCCTCTGTTTGGATGTATTTTGGCTCCTTTCATGGTTTCAGAGTTTTGGAGTAAGAATAGAAGTTGAAACATGATTTGGATGTAAAAGTAAAAATGTAGTATTTCAAAGAAACATGTGGGCCAATCGAAATTTTGTGTTCTAAAAATCTGAAAATAGGTTTGGGTGTTTTTATTGTTGTTTTTTGGGAATTATGTGGACCATTAGAGTTTTTTAGAATTTAAAATATGAAAATTTGTTGGAATGTGTTTTAAACTTTAAATGTTGAAGTGTGGATAGTTGAGGAACTTGTGTTAGTGAACAAGTAGAATTCTGAATTTTAAACTTCAAAAAACTGAAAATTTCAAACTTCCGAAACCAAAATGGATCCAAATGGAGCTTCAAATCTCATAAATGATGATATGGGTGGTAATGTGTGTCTTGACTATAGGGGTTGGTCCGTAGAGAAAAATTTAGTTGGCTTGGTCCGGCCCAACCAACCTTAGATTTGACATGTCCGGTGCTAGCCTGATGAAATTGCCACTTTTAACAAAATTTTTCAAATAAAAAATCGTCAACGTGATCCAACCGGAACCCCTTTTGACATGCCGGTGCAAACCTGCTGAAACTGCCACTTTTAAATGATGCAACTTTTCCTGGTTGCAGACACTTGCAGAAGGAGCGATGGTAGGATATACCCCCAGGGGAATGCAACTCGCGCAAGAGACATTGGTTAGTCATGGACTTTCGTATTGCCTATGAATCGACTACTTTACAACTCTCCTAACAAATACTATATTTGTCATCTAGATTAATATGAATAATAGGAGCTACTTTCTGAATTTTAAAATGGGAAACGATCTCCTCCTTGCTGCTGCCGGTGAAAAAGTAAGCCAATCTATATAAAGGGTTTAATTTATCTTCAACAATTGTCTACCATCTGGTTCAAAATTTTAACAATTGATTATGTTTTTCGACAGACTGGAGGGTATACCACAGCCAACTTAATATGGGATATGATGCAAGCTCGTAATTTGACTCCTTCACTTCCTGCTGTTGAAGCATATTACAACGGATTGAGAGTGAGTTTTCTATTCGCATTTGATTTTAATGGATTATAAGAACTGTCCCTGAGGTATGGCCAAATTACATGGAAACCCCTTCATGTTTGAGAAATTATACAAGCTATCTCTAAATCTTACATCCGTTAAAAGTCATAATCGTTTTAGCTGAAAAATAAAAATCCAACTGTTCATTGCTTTGACACCGCTCTAGGAATTATATTACAGCGGTAAGTCCATCACCGACGTTGATCGAGGCCTCTTTTTGAAAATTTAATGTAATCTTTGATAACATCATTTTGTTACGTTTATGGTTGTTGATGTAGTTAATTGTTTACTTGAGGCCGTAGCCTATTGGCTAAGTTGAGGCTCATGACCCAGAGGTCATGTAATGTGGATTTACTTTCTAGTTTATTACTAATTTTTTTGTATTCAATTTTAACTTTGTAATTGGAAAGTTTTTTATTTAACTATTGATATACGAGTGTATACCTTCTCAAAAAGAAAATGAGCAGTTTCTGTAATTTTTCGAAATATGAGTGAGTCTTCTATAACTTAGTCATATTTCAGGTGTAACTTAATTTACAAATTTTTAGTTTTAAAATCAACATGAGCATTCAAAATTGTTTTAACTGCTGATTTCATATGCTCCTTCGATTTTCTTTGAATATCAGGAAAGAGAGATACCGGCGGACGATCCACGACTTATGAAAGTTTCTAGAACCTTCGACCAGCTTCGGCTTAAAGTTGGAACTGGAGGAAGATAGAATGAAGATTAAAATCATTTGTTAAATTTTAAATTAACAAAACGGGCAATTAACATATGTTTTTTTCTTACTTTTATCGTTGTAGTTGAGTAATATCTCGATTTACTGCTTCATTTTCTATTCGCAACAAGAAACGCTCGATTTTGCTGATTTATTTCAATTTTATTGGTCATCTTGGTAGTGTAATAATGCTACCGAAGTGGGATACTTTGTTTAGTGTCAATGAATAATTGTTACATAAGTATGTTTGTGGGTATGCATGTTTTCTAGGTTAAAAGGGACCAAGAGTTGGGCTAAGTTGACCAACATAAATTGATCAGTATTTTGGTCGAGTAAGAGGAGAAATGGTAAGAAAATAATATGGATGGGATTGTTTTGGATCCCACTGGTAACGCCATCTCCAATGGAGACTTCCGGGGCCGGGTCGGGTGGAGAAACCGTCTCCAGCGGTGGGGGCTCGGGGCTGGGGCGGGAATGAACGAGCGTGTGGGATTAATGAGGAAGAAGAGGGGCGCGTGAGATTCATGCGTTTAAATTGATCTTTAATTCAGTGGCGTCCCTGATTGGTTTAATTTTTTTTTAATTTCTTTAATTAAAATGATTTTTAAATGTTTTTAAATAAGTAAAATTGATTATATCAAAAAAATATATAATAAAATTATATTTAACACCTAAATTAAATTAAATGTATAGAATTAAATTATTTAATAAAAAAAAATATGGAGATAATTTTGTTGCATTTAATAAGTTCTAATTAATTGTTTTAATTAAAAAGGAGATATGCAAATATTGGGATTGTCCGAAAGCTAGATAATTGAACTGCACTCGTGTCCGCTGGCTCGCACAAGTCTTGAAGAGATGAAGTGAATTTCGATCCATGTTTTGCACACCTCCCCCCCCCCCCCTGCGCGTGAGGGAAGAGACTTTTGACAGTTAGATTGTTATACTACTACATTGTCAAATCATATATAAACGTTAATGTATTGTTTGATTGTCGAGAAAGTGAAGGAAAGTCAATCGTCTTTTTACTCTCACTTGTTGTTTGGATAGCAAGAAAGAAATTTATTATTTTCCTTCAATTCTTCACAACCAAACATGTAAAGGAAAATTTCCTTTTCCTTTTCCTACAATTTTCTCTCACTTTCCTAACAGCTAAACAAGAAACAAGCTATAATATTTTTCCATCTAATTTCAATGTGGATAAAACCACTTCTATTTTTTTTCTTCCATTTCAAAGGGTGATATTTGAGAATCAATTTTCTCATTCACCCGAACTCCGATTTGAACATATCATATACCGTTCTAATCTACTTAGGACATGAACCCTTGTAATTTCTTTTCCTTTCGGGCATCTTTAATGTAAAAAATGATCTCTTCGGGTCTTTCCCTTTCCTTTTTTCACCCATTTTCCACACTTTTAACATAGTCATCTATCAATTTCTTCTCTCTATTTAATTTCAATTAATATTCTTTTCCACTCTTACTTATTAAATAAATAAACTATATTATTAATGCTTAAATAAATATAATAGTGCTTACATAATAATATTATTAACAAAACGCAAAAAAAATTAATAATACGCAGTTAAATAAATCTTTTTTAAAGTTACCTTTTTATTAATTCAAATTCCTTTCTCCCAAATTTAAATTTTCTTTAAAAAAATAAGTTAAACTTGTTTTTATTAATTAAATTAAATTTATGTTTGTAAAAATTAAAGTTAAAAAATATAAATGTTAAACTACAATTTATTTAATTTCCTCCCTTTGTAGACAAATTATAATTTAAAACAAAAACTTAACCCATTCTTACAATGTTATTAAATTTCACACAATACTAAATTAAATTAAAGAAATCTTTTTTTAAAGTTATATTTTTATTAAGTAAAATTCCATATTATTAAATTAAAGTTTTATTTTAAAAAAATAAAAATAAATTTATGTTTATTAATAAATTAAACTTATGTTATTTAAAATTAATGATTTTTTTTATTTAAGTTCATTTAAAAAAAAAATAGAGACTCGTCCAAGGGGTGGCCAAGGGATCAACCCCTTTTTTCCCCTCCACCTAGGCTCCACCTCATCTCCACATCATCCATGTTCTCCTTCTCCCTTCTCCCTTCTGCATTATTTTTCATTTTTTTCATCCCTTCTCATTTTCCTTTGGACATTAGAGATGCCATTATTTGAATTTTTCGAATTGGAGCTTTAAGTTGGTAGTAATAATCGAGAAGTACTCCCTGCAATTTTGATCCATCTTAATGGCAGAAAAGGCGATGCACTACTAGAAAACTGTTTTTAGCGACGAAACTTAGCGGCGGAAAGGAATTCCATCGCTAAAATTCTTCGTCACCAATTCCGTCGCTACAATTCTCTGTCGCCAATTCCGTCGCTAAATAGGACCAAAATTGTGACAGAGTGTAAAATATTAATTTAGCGACGGAAACATAATTCCGTCGCTAACTAAAAAAATTTATCTACGAAAATAAAGTTCCATCTCTGAATTGACATAATATATTTTCGTCGCTAAGTTAAAATTTTCATTTTTTATTTTTTAATTGTTGAATCTAGTGACGAATTTCCTTCCGTCGCTAAGCATTAAAACGTAGAGTTAGCGACACATTACTTAAAATCAGTAGCTAAGTTTTATGCTTAGCGATGGAAATTTTATTCCATCGCTAAAATTAATAACTTTTTATTTAAATATGAAAAGGATGACTTTTATTTGTTAATAATGGATCAATAGAATTGTGAATAACCTCAATATACATATCCATATATATAATCCACAATTTTGAATTAGAGATTAATTAATTAATTTCGAGTATCAATTTGATCTCGAATAATTAACCTATCGATGTACATAATCCCTAGCTAGATCAACAATTATTAATGTTACAAATTGAGAATCAAGTGTCGACTAATTAATTAATTTCGAGTCAAGTGTCGATTTGATTTCGAATAAGTTCAATGTGCATAACCATAAGGTCAACAATTGGTCAATTAACGTTAAAAATCAAGAATCAATTGATCTGATTGCGAGTAACCTAGCTCAATGTACATAACCATATAACCTACAATTTTAAATTTTCGAGCCAAGTATAAATTTGATTTTGAATAACTTCAATGTACATAGAACTCTAAGGTCAACAATTGGTCATTAATGTTACAAATCAATAATCAATCAATCTGATTGTGAATAATATCAATATACGTAACCATATATCGTCATTAATAATTTTGAATTACATACTAATTAACTAATTAAGCAATTTCAAGCAAGTAACCATTTGATTTCGAACAACCTCAATATACATAACACTAATGTCAACAATTGGTCAAGTAAATGTAAAAAAAATGATCAATGTGTTCAATTTAAACCCTTTAATAGCATTAGTTATTTTTAAATTTAATCAATTTTGTACAATAATTTAAGTACTTAATTTTGGAAAATGTTAATAATAATAATAATGATAATAAATAATTAATGATTTATAAATAAAAATTAAAAATTTTATAATTAATTGACAATGCCCTAATTTCCCCCTCACCCCTCTTTTCTCTCTCTCTCTCTCTCTCCTCTTTCACTCTCTCCTTCTCCCGCAGCCCCTTCTTCTTCTTTCTCCCGCAGCCGCGCGACTCCACCACGGCCAGCCACTCCCTTTCAGATCGCGCCGCCCCTGCCGCAAGCCCGAACCCGCGTGACTCCACCACGGCCAGCCCGAACCCGCTTAACTCCGGCCAGCCAGACCAGACCGCGCCGCACTGCCAGACCGTGCCGCCCCTGCCAGACCGCGACTCCGACTCCTTCAAGTAAGTTCTTCTTGGTCAACCTGATAACCCTTTCCAGATTTCATTTTTTTCACTCAAAATTGAATCTTTACACTCAGATTGTATAAGCTGCACCAAAAATCCAATAATTGAAACAGGCCCAAAATTTATAAAATATAAAAATAGCCAGAAAGGGACCACCAACAAGCAAGTTACTAGACAGTAAAAAAATTAAAAGATTGTGAAAAAGTACAGCTTTTCTGTCTGATAAATTGGAGTTATTGAATTTGGTTGTTCTTGTACGCGTGGCAATATCAAATCTAAGAAAACTGGTGGGTACGGTTACGGGTACGGGTTGGTGCTATTGAGCCGAAATTGGTGTTCTTTCCCTCTGATTTTACTATGTAGTCTTTTTCCTTTATTTATTATTTGTAATGTTTTATTGCAGTAATTATTCACTGTGTTTTCTCTTTACGAGGGTAAATAATTAATTGACTTCCCTATGTAATATGATTATTACATTATTATAAAACAAAATTATTTAATACTTGTTCTTTTGAGTCATGTGATGTTATTCATGTAAAAGTAATTTGACTAAGACAGTATCACGAGATTATTGCATGTTGGATTTTTTTAACAGCTTATATTTATGTATTCTCTCTTTATCATTAATATCATCAATGTCCATTAAAAGAGAACACGCATTGTCCAGCCAACCTTTAAAAGAGAAAATTTACATCATCATCAACACTGATGTAAAAGATATGTTCATTAGTCAACAGATGTAAAAGATATGTTCATTAGTCAACACTGATGGGTGTCCAGAAGGGCACGATCTCAAGAGTAGGATATATAACTTACAAAGGTTGGCTGGACAATGCGTGTTTTCTCAGCCTTTGATATCTATAGTCTATCTCATTATCCTATAGTTTTACCCTTTGTTTTTCGCCTTTTTGCATAAATATTGGGTTGTGCTTAGAATGCTCATAATTTGTAGTTTGATGCCAATTCCTAAATTGATTGTATAGTTCTTGAATTTGCTGTATACTTTTTGTTCTTCATTAAGATCATGGATGAGGGCCTCTTTTAACATTTTCAAAATGCTTTGGATTATTCATTTAATTCTCATGTAATATTGGCATATTGTGTTCCATTCACTATTGCATACTTTCAGGTAATTGAATGGCAGAGGAAGAAGTGATGACTAGAACAAGTTCCCAAAGCGAAGATGATATAAACATCAATGAAGCTATGGAGAAGGTAAACCGAAAAAATAAAAGGAAGAAGCGATGGCTAAAGGAAACTGAAACGGCTGAGAAACGCGGTGTTTGTTATTTAAGTCGGGTACCTCCTCACATGGATCCTTTGAAGCTTCGACAGATTTTATCTCACTATGGAGATATTCAAAGAATTTATCTTACCCCTGAAGGTTAACACTTTTGTTTTTGATAGAATGCATCATTATTTGTGAAACTTGGTTTTCCAATTGAAAGTCATTTAGTATATCATTATCACCAAAAAACAGTCTCACACTAGCTATATTAAAAAATAACATTCTATGCAGACCCTTCTGCACAAGTGTTCAGAAAAAAGGCTGGTGGATTCAGAGGACAACAATTCTCAGAAGGGTATGTTTATTGATTGCGATCTAAAATTCTGGTCAGACCCAAGTTTCATCTTAGCATATGATTGGCTAATAAGATTGATAACTCACAAGTGCAAATACACTTATTTGCGATAGTTTTGCCACACTTGACTTGGCCAATAATTTTACATTCGTGTTTTATATCTCCAAATTTTTTTAATCATGACTTTGGCTGGTGGCTTACTCGTGTTTATTTATTCTAAGCTGCTGATCTACAGTATTTCAACCTAGTTTTTGATGCCACATTGTATATTAGTTAGACGTTTGATGTCCCCCCTGGTTCTTGGAGATTGGAAGCATTTACAGATAATGAATGATTATGTATTTTTCCATGCAGGTGGGTTGAGTTCACTGAGAAGAGAGTTGCCAAGAGGGTTGCTAAGATGTTGAATGGAGAACCAATGGGTATGTTGTCTAAAATATATAAACTGCCATAATTTCTAGAGCTTAAATTTAATTTAATTGATATCTTACAAAAACGGCAGGCAAGGATTGCTGATTAAAAAACTATGACTTGTTTGATATTAGTACCGACATGAATTTTATAGCTTCAAGGAGAAAACACTGCAGTCTCCATCCACTTGCAATGTGGAATGATTTCAAGATCAGATTCAATCAAATATTTATTACTCCGTATTTCAGTAGCATGGACATTGCCACTGTAGTTCACTTCTTGTCTTTTGTTTCAGGTGGAAGAAAACGCTCATCATTCCATTACGATCTCTGGAATATTAAATATTTGAGTAAATTCAAGTGGGATGATCTTACTGAAGAGATAGGTACATGGTCCAAACTCGTTTAGCAGTCTAATGTTATGTGATTTAATGCTTGAAATGAAGTGAGCTGAGACAGTAAATCGTTTGCAGCTTACAAGAATGCCGCTAGGGAGCAAAAACTGGCAATGGAATTATCTGCTGCTAAAAGAGAACGGGACTTTTATCTATCTAAAGTCGACCAGTCTAATGCCTTAAGTAAAATAGAAGAACGGCTAAAGAAGGTGAATCCACTATATACACATACAAGTATATTTGTTACATATATTGTTGTAAATTTCTCTTTTACGACTACCATTTTCTCTTTCTCCATTTAATGCACGTTGATCATAAAATTTCTTCACTATCTCAGAAGAACAATAATTTTTCCGTGGATTGTTATCTTTCTAGTCGTGAACTACTAATAGCAGTTTAATTTGTCGATGCAGAAGAAAAAGATTGAAATGGTTCCTAAAGTGGTTCGGCAGTTTCCACAGAAGAAACCGGTTGTTAATGAAACTGGAGAGCAAAATGCTGAGATGTCTAAGGATTTTCTTGCAGGAGTGAGCATCTCTCTTTCTGCCTGTTTTAAGCTATTAAGATTTGATTCATTTAATTTAACCTCCTCTTTTGCAATTTGCAGATTTTTGGTGGCTCTTAATGATCGATATATCTAATTATGTCATTTGAGGGGCTCTGCTCAAGATGCTTAGGAAGAAATGAGGCTATCGATTTCATTATAGAGAGAGAAAAGTTGTGCCGATTATTTTATTTTTCTATAATATAGTAGTAGTAGTAGTATATTTCTATTTTGAACTTGTGACTGGAAATTGATGATTTTTGGGTGCGCTTTTTATTGAATACTTTGCAAATATTAACGTCACAATAAAATTCTGTTCCCTCAGTTTTAAATTAATTGGCACGTTTGTTTTATGTTTCAAATTGATTGGCATATTTGGATTTTCAATTTTGTCCTTTCTAGAGAAATTCAAGGGTAATCAATAAAAAAATAAAAGTGGAAGAAAATTTATGAAGCAAGAATGTATTTTTGACATTTTACTATAGAAATTGATTCATTACGAAGTTTTTTAATCTGTATGAAAACAAGAAATGTGTTAATTAGCTTGAAATGGACTATTGAATATTATGCTAAATACCCACTTTACAAAGATATGTTCTCAGGCATGTTTGTGAACGGGTCCGACTTGGTTCAAATAGACCGACCTAGTTTTAGATCCAGATTCATTTGTTGTAGATAAATTCAAACTTGGATTGGAGTCTTGCTGAGTATGGGTTTTGATTTTCCGAGGGGCTTTGGTCGGATTTTTGAATGTGTTCGCCAAATGTAACCATCCATCAGTTGATAACTATTCAATTCAATTTATGAGTTAAAACTTTCTATACTAACTATAATTAGTTATCGATCAATGTTTGATCTCGCAAGTCAAATCTCAAGGAAAAACAATTGTATTAATTGTGTTTGTGTCTTAAAATTAATTTATGTTGGTTGAAAATGTAGTATAAAAATAAAATGACAAATGCAAGTATTAACTATTAAGTCATGTTTGGTTAAATTAATTAATGATAAAGCTAATGTTGGGTTAGTCTAACGATAAAATATAGTTCGTATTACTTTTATAAATAAAAGTATTCATTTATTTTTGGGTTCAACTATTTCTTTCTTTAACAACTAAGATTAAACTTGAATCTATCTTCACTCAATATATGTTCTAACTGTAACAAGTTTATTAAATACTTGAATTTGATTGGATTGCGATCCGCTCCATTGACATTGACGACATATAGAAGTGTATCCATTGGACTTTGTTGCTTGCCTTGACTCAGATGATAAGAGAAATTTTGGAGATTTAGAAGTTTATATGTTCAATTGGACCCTGATTCATATGATAATAAAATTTAGCGTATGGTATTATACATGAGATTTAAAAAGAATCGACATGTACAATCAAAATTAGTAAAATATTTTTCTCAAAAAAAGAAAAAAAAAACTAGTAATATCTCAGGTATGGAAGAATTACAAAGCAAGGAACTCCAATACTGTGGGCAGAAGCACATAATCGAGCAAAATGGACAAATCATAATGGATTATCGGATTAATCATCAATTTCTGTATTTATTGATCGGGACGTATTGTTAGAATTCTGTAATATGTGCCAAGTTAATGAAATAGTAATAAAAAAACAAGGATATTATTAAATTAATATCCGCAGACACGTGATATTCTAGCTAAATGGAAAGCAGCCACATTTAAATAGAATTATTGAAGTATATCAAAAAGAGTTAATGACATTTACCTCCTTATACCAACAATGTTCAATTTATTCCCATACAATTTGTAAAAAATATATTTTATTTTTCTATGATCTTATAAAAGTTTCACGTTGTTTTCCTTATATTTTTCAATTTAAATTCCTATATGTGGCATTTTATACCATGCGTTATGATAAATACACCACTTTACTCCTATGTGTTATGATTAGTGTTGCACTATGACCTCTATGTTTAAAAAACACTTTTTATGATTACTCTCAATTTTGACAAGTGAATTACACTATCCAATTAAAGAAGATAAATTGCTTCTTTTAATTTTTCACTGAAGGATAATATTTTTTAAATAATAATACATATCACGAGGATAAACTGGTCTTAGCTCATATCCAAAACTATACTATTAGATATTGTAAATCCTAAGGCCATGTTTGGATTTAATTTGGTTCAAGCATTTTGTTGAGCCAAATATTATCCGGAACCATTTTACCATCCCCCTCAAGATAAGTATTTGAACATCAATCATAATATACTATGGAGTATCATTTTATTTAACATTTTTTTAGAAATAATTTTATTTAATTAGAAAAGATATGTTTTGACACCTAGAATCCATTTGTTTACTTAGGAATGACATGTAATTTGATAATCTGATTATCGAGCATCACATAATTATGTTTGGGTTGATTTACTGAATTTTGGGAAATGAATTAATTTTCTTGAAACTGAGAATATGAAATCTAATTTTTCTTTGATATTCTAGTCCATTCCCTGTGGAACTCATAGTAAAAATTAAAAAGATAATATTTTTCATATATACTTTCTCTTTCTCTCTCTCACACACACACACATACACATATACTATTAGATATTGTAAATCCTAAGGCCATGTTTGGATTTAATTTGGTTCAAGCATTTTGTTGAGCCAAATATTACCCGGAACTATTTTATCATCCCCTCAAGATAAGTATTTGAACATCAATCATAATATATCATGGAGTATCATTTTATTTAATCTTTATTTTTTAATTTTATTTAATTAAAATAACATGATTTGACACCTATATATATCTTTTCCCCTAAAAAATTCAACAACCAATATACATCCAAACCACAATGACATTTTCAAGCCCTTTACTAACCATTAAACTAATAGTCCGTATTATTTTATATTCTAACCAAAATACCACCGATTATATTTCAATTATGTCGCAGAAGTTCCTAGAGAATATTCGAACTACGAAACAAAAATATCTTTTTATTCAAACAAAATAAAACTGGACCAAATACATCCATACAAGGCCTAATAAATTTCAAACAAACTAAGCTAAAACATCAAGCAAAATATTAAGCATACCAACCAAATAGAAATTGTGCAAGAAACAACGTTCACAAACACCAAACTAATTGATCACATTTAAAACATAAGCGTGTGGTGGTACGCAGCCACTTCCATATATATTACATGAACATCAGTTCATTTAAATAACCTGAACTGCACAATTTGAATACAATCTTTATAGTTTAATGATAATTAGAATTCATCAGAACTGATTATAAAGGAATAAACAGTGAATCCAGAGATTTACATATATATATATTTATATTAAAATAACTACAATCAGCTGCAACATGCACCTCTCTGAGCAACTGCTCCATCTCTCCCACCTGCTGGACCCTGAGGCCGTCCGTAGCCAACCTTGATGCCCGATGACTGCAAACACCACATACCATATATGCAGTACTGTTTGTCAACTTAATCATGAATTTATATAAATGAGAAAAAATGGAACCCATTTTAGACGATTACTAGAGTACATAACTACACTGAGGATAGTTTATATCTGCACTAAGCCAAGCTAAGCAAAATGAGCATAAAGTTGTCCAACTCAATATCGAATTATCATCAGTGCTTTACCTCGTTGGAAACATCAAATACACCTTCCTGAATTTTCTGAAGTATCTTGGAAGCGGTCTTTGTAAATGCCTGCACATAAACAGTTATATTGGAGAGTTTGCCACAATAATGTAGAATCACATTCAGAATAATATGCCGTTAATACGGTACCTCCTCGACATTTTGGGCTGTTCTAGCAGATGCTTCCAAGAACTGAAGTCCATTTTCTTTGGCAAACTGTTCTCCTTCCTCTTTGCTAACAGCTCTTCGGTGAGCAAGATCACTTTTGTTCCCTATAAGCATGATACTCATATTTGGATTTGCATGTTGCCGAGCATCTTCCAGCCAGCTTGCGAGATGATTAAATGTCTCTCTCCTACAGTTATTATAACATTCCCAGTTTAGGGTAAATGTACATGAAAGTCCTTAAGAATTGGACCCCGATAGAGGAATGGGAAGAATAAATTAATCCAGACATTGTTCAGGTATTTTCTTTTGGTCTATTTATCCACAATTACCTAAAGTACATAGTTTGCAAAATTTCAATACTGAACACAGGGCCATTAACCATGTTATTTCAAGGAAAAAGGAATTTCTGTTACCATCACTATTTTATCCTTAATAAGCTAAAATATGATTTTTGAAAGACATGAGGCTGCATCAGCCCGTAATTCAGATTATCGCACGAGAAAATGGGTGCAATCAGGGGGAAAAAAACCTCCAAATTATGCAGAAAGCCTTCACTTAAAGTACACAAATTGGATAACTAATACAATGCTCGCAATGAAGACCCCCCCCCACCCCCCCCAAAAAAAAAAAAAAAAAAAAAAAGAATAAGTGCATAACAATGTCCATGTAAGACGAAGAACATAGAGTCTCCCTCTACCTTGTAATGTCATAAACCAGAAGTGCACCAGCTGCTCCTCTGTAATATGATCTAGTGATGGATCTGAAGGACTCTTGGCCAGCCTAAAAGAGCAAGAAATATTGTGTTCATGATTGTTTTAAATATCAATGGAAAAATAGCAATAAAAATGGATATACAAATAACAAATTTAAAAAGAATCACACTCCCAAGTAAAAATGCGACTCAAATTCATAATCCAAACAACTTTTTTCTTATTCCTTATGTAGTAAACAATGAAGGCAAGAATAAGTTAAGGACACGTTTCTGATTAAAGCATAAAAAAATGTACCCGTAGAAGCTTTAGTTGGTCCAAGGTGATATATACAACACGAGACATGGGTCCTTGCCTACACACTCCAGTCCACCAAAAGGTCCAAAACAATGACACAACTCTCATCCACAAAATTACACAATATACAAAAGAATTCCAGCATTCCAATACTTTGGATGAGTCTTATTTAACTATGAAAATCAGATTGAATACATGTGCAACTGCAAGAACAAATCCTAAATTGACCAGAATAAAAAAATATCCAGTGATATTAGGGCAGCCAATAAATTCAACAACATTATAAGCAAGAAATAGTCAATTTAAGAAAACAATATATTATTATTCTAAAAATGAATAGCTCCGATAATTTGCAAGACTTATACTCTAACAACTCACAATCACGACAAATTTTAAACAATCATACAAAATTAAGCATAATTAATGAAGTAACAAAACCAAGTAACGAAATACAAAAACGGAAATCCACTGAATTACAGTGTCCCAAATCTGAAGCTTAATCGGCCTGTTGTCGATAGTAACCATTCGCGCACCGAATTCAACTCCAATTGTGAGATCATGCACCGGCTGAAACCTCTTATCGGTAAATTGCAAAAGCAGACACGATTTCCCCACACCTTCAAACACAATTCGGGATTATTACTAACAACAATTCAAATTAGGGTTTTGAGGCTTAAAAAGGTTTATTAAGGGGAGAGTTTTCCATTTACCGGTGTCTCCGATGATTATGTACTTAAAAAGGTAGTCGTACGACATTCTTCCACTTAAACGACGTCGTAAGCAGATGTGGAGGTGGAAGGTATATCTATCTTTCGTTTTATGAGGGTATGAAGGAAGGTTTGGAGGTCCGCATGCGTGTATCTCAATCTATATGCACGTATATAATGAAAATTTGGGAAAAAGAGGAGAATTTAAATAATAAAAACAAATTGAGATAATAAAGCCAAATTAAAGAAATTTATAAGAGAACTTAATATAAAATCAAATTGAGATTTAAGAGCTATGCAAGTAATCATAATAGTAACTTTTATTTATTTATTTATTTTTTATATAGAGAATCGATCGTCACGTTAAATATCATTACATCATAAAAAGTCTATTGAATTACAAACAAAATTAATCATTAAATATTAGTATTAAATTAGACAAAAACTTGTCAGATATAATTTACCTTAAAATAGAAAAAAGATGTGAAGTTAATTATGGAATTTACTTTATTAGATACGTGGAGAATTTATGTCTAAAAAAAAACATGGAACCCTCAATTCGGATCCGTCCCGTCTCGCAATAATTCGAGTATCCAAAAAATGATATCAGAATTATTATTTGACGGATTTGAGATTGAAAGTGTTAATCCCGAAATTTACTATACTTGTGTCTCTAATCCCGAACCAGTCTCAAACTGATGCGGGGCAAAATAATGATTATTTTGCATGCGAGTTTTCATCGTAAATCTATAGATTTGGAATGCATAAAATGAACCTAAGATGGGTACAAACCAGAAATTCTCTTCCATTTTTTTAATATCAATAAATAACTCCTAAAATAAGTCCACAAATCGGACTTATATAACCAAAAGAAAATAACATATCAACTCCTAAATAAAATAAAATAAATAAAAGAAACTCCTAATAATTAAGACTCTTAAAGCAATAAAATAACTTAAAAATTAAAAACTAATCTACGAGATATAATTTTGTAAAATAAGGTATTTTCTATCCAAATTCTCCTGTATCACAAACCCGCCCCATGGTCACTCCTATCCTCCCTAACTATCATATATTCTCTTTATTTTAATTATCAATAAAATATAAATATTCTCTATATTGGAAAGAAATTTTTTTAAGGGCATGTTTGTCTCATTCTTTTGAAAGTGTTCTAGAATAAATTGAGGTTCTAGAAAATCTATTGATTTTTGTAATGTGGTTTGTATGTATTTTTCGTGATAAAGTAAATAGTACCGGTTTATATATTTTGGGAATCGGGTTTTCCATCTAACCGAAAAACCCAAAATTTTTCCTCCCATTAGATTAAAACCCGTTCGGTATGGGACGGGTTCCCAAAATCACGTACCAAATTCCTAGCCCTAGTAGCTAGATCCCCAATTCTTAGGGTTTTATGAATTCCATGTTTGATCTATGATTGAATGATGAATTAATTGTTGATGACATGCTTGTATGGGATTGTGCTTATTGTCATCTTATTGTTTGATCACAAACTGTGTGTTATCTATTGGTCTTTAAAGTGCTTGACAAAGTAAATGAAGACTAGAATTGGAAATTAGATTGTTATTAGATCCTAGGAAAGAAATAAACCTAGCTCATTTCATATCCTAATAGGTTCAAGCTTAATGCATCAACTAGATTAATCCTTTTAGACATAAATTGTGTTAGTTTATCTTGACAGGTTTATATGCAACTCAAAAAATACATGTGGATATATTTGAATCCCAGGATAGTAATCACTAGCATGTCATTAATTGATTTAGCTAATTGGTCATAGATTATAATAGCTATTTTCTAAATCGTTATTCTAAAATGTTTTTAAAACAAGGGCCTATGATTTTATAGTTTTATATGACTTTATAATTATTGAAGAAGAATTTATTCAATAAATTTGTCAAATTGTATACATGATTTGATGTCCTTATATATATTTAACGATGGAATATTCAATTTGGGACGAAGGTAAATTATATTATTTGCGACATTCCTTCCTAATGTAGATGTGCAAATTAGTGTCACGAACAGATCAGTAAGCCCATCAATGTGTGTGATGTTTTTTTCATGGAAAATAATTTTTACTCTTTGGATCACACTCATCTCTCATCATATGGGATGGAGGATTTGTGCGCAGAATACATACAACGTCACGTTTATCAATTGTTCAAGAATTTTCTTTTCATTAAGTGAAATATTATATAACTCCATTAAAAAGATTGTTCTAATCTTTACTAAATTAAACGCATCAAAACTTCTACAATAAGAAATGTGCGTACAGTTTCATAATATAATTCATATTATTAATGATGTTTCAATTAATAATTTTTTCTTTTTTGGATGTACTAGGTGCATTTTTTGTTTTCTTCCACAAAATAGTTGTTACGTACTGGGACAGATCCATGATCGAAGAGTCGGGGGCCAAGTTTAACCACCATTGAAACTAATTGACAATGATATTCAATATATTTTATTTGCTTAAGAATAAAATATTATTAAAAAAATACATTGAATTCAAAATGCTAAGGTAATTTAACGAAAAAATTATCGAAGTTGTACACGACGTTCTCACGTTTCATAATATTTATTTAATAATAAGTACCAAAAATATCAACAATTTTATTTTCAATGTTAATAATCCAACAACGCACACAAGGTATTGATCTTCCATTTTATTTTTACGCCTATTTCTTACCAACTTTATTGTTGATCGCTCGGTTGTTTAATTTTGGTTCTAACATGAAGAGTTAATATGAAGCAAATCAAACAATTAACTAAATGTCACACTATATACTTCCTTGTATTCTTTAATCACAAACATAGCTTAAATATTGTGGACGCAATTTAGCATGATGACTGGACTATTTATAAAATAATAGTACTAAAATGTTTTTTCCAAAATTCTTCATTTTATCAAAAACAAGAAAAAAAAAGATCTCACATGGATTTAAAAATCTAATGGTTGGGGAAAATCAATGAGCAGTTGTGAAGAGAATTAATTAGAGTTGAATGAAAAGAAAAGTATAGATGAACGAAAAGAAAAGTCGAAAGTGTGTCTGGTATAATTTAGAAAAAAAACAAATAGGCAGAACTCAGAAGGCCACATTAAGGTGGGTTCGGTTTGCCTTATCAGCCCACAATTAGGTACAGATTGGGCCATCACTATTTTTATTTGGGGCCATTTTTCTGTTCGGATAGGGAGATTAAATCACGGCCTGCCCGGCTTAATTCGCCCAATAAGTGGGCCAACCCCGGTTATACGGTCCACTCTAATCCAACCTCCCCCCGTCCAATTGGATTTTTGTAGCCCACACTAACTTTTTCATACCTAAAATGCCCTTATATTTCACGGTAATTACGCGTTGAACCTGGCAGCTTGAACAAAACAACCCATTTCAGCTCATTTTTTCCCTCCCCTTACGCGACTACGAGGAGAAGAAAAGGTGAAACCCTCATCTCTTCTACTTTGAATTTTTCAACAATTTTCAGCTCAATCTTCTTCAATTTGCTACTAACCCATTATTTGTTCATCTACATGTTTCACATTGTTGGCAAAATTAGGGTTCAAGTCAATTACGGGTTTGGGGAGATTTGAAGAAAGAAGGTTCGCAAAAGGTAAAATCCACATCATTCCATCTTGAATCTATGTTAATATTTGTCCAGCTTGGTAGAAAAGATATGGGTCACTGCTTAGTTTGTTCCTAGTTCAAAATTTTCCCATTATTTTTGTGTGTGTTTCGGTTTTGATATTGTGGAAGTATGGGTGACTGTAATTTCGAAAATGAAGCACATATTGGGTATAAGGCATTGAGGTTGCCTGTAATTTTCGTAATGTTGCTATGAACTGAATAATTTTGTTGACTTCATGAGGTGTAAAACATGTTATTTGTGCACATTGCAGTGTTCTTTGAGATGTTTAATGTTTATATTTTTGTCCTTATGTAAATTTGTTGGTAGAGTGCATACATACATTGTTTTGCTTACATAATATGGGTTGGTATGGATATTACGGTGGTAATAATGCGATAATTCATGTTGTGTGTTTTAGGGCAGCCAGTGGACAATGGATCCAAGGAAGAAACAGTTGATGTTGTTAATGTTTCATCAATTCTTTTGGATAGGTATTTTTATGTTATGAGTTCGTGCTAATGAACATTACCCAAAAACAAAAAAAAAAGCCCGTACGATATAGCCTAATCCGTAGGAAGGACATACAATTGGAGTACCTAGAATATATCACGAAAGAATGTAATTTAAGGTGTAAATATAATATACGACTTAATATTAGTGCTTTTGATAAGTTTTGTTATTTCCTACATAATGTTGGTGGTTTAAACGGAACTAAGTACGTCACCGTAAGAGAGCAAGTTGCCATGTTTTTAACTGTGTTTGCTCATCACAAGAAAATTCGGGTTATTGGCACTGACTACCGTCATTCCGGTGATACTGTAAGCAAGTGTTTTTATCGTGTCTTGACTTGTTTAATGAAGATTCATAACATTTTACTGTGTAAACCCAACCCGATTACGGCTGATTGTGAGGATGATAGGTGGAGTTGTTTCCCGGTAAGTCATTAAAATTGAGACATTTGTGTTATGTTCTCAAGGTTATTATATATAAACCATTGCTTATGTTTAGGGTTGCATAGGGTCATTGGATGGAACACATGTCCATGTTGAAGTCCCTATTGTAGATAAACCACGTTATAGATCCCGAAAATGTGATATCTCCACGAATGTTCTCGCTGCTTGCGATGTTAGTGGTGGATTCACGTATGCATTTGTTGGGAAGATTCTGCTGCGGATGGAAGGGTTTTAAGAGATGCTATTAATCGGCCAAGCGGATTGAAAGTGCCCACATGTGTAAACTACATCTAACAGACTGCTACTTATTTTTTAGCACAACTGGGATATTTAGGAACTAATGTTAGACATTTTGTTTGGTGTAGGAACGTACTATTTGTGTGACAATGGGTATACCAACTACGAAGGGTTTCTTACTCCTTATAGGAGAGTGCGCTATCACTTGAAGGAGTGGGGAGCGGGCATGGATGCCCCTCAAAATGCCCAAGAATATTTTAACATGAAGCACTCCCAAGCACGTAATGTGATAGAACGCACTTTCGGTATGATGAAGAAGCGTTGGACAATACTCAGGAGCAATGTTTTCTATCCGTTGAAAACTCAAAACATGATGATAATGGCTTTGTTGTTGATCCACAACTTCATGAGGAAAACAATGACAAATGACCTCATGTGGGAAGAATTCTATATGCAATTAAGTGACTCGAGTGATGATGACGCCAATGAAGTGGGCGGTGATGACTACATAGCTGCGGTTGAGCCATCTCATGCATGGAATACTTTTCGAGACAACTTGGCCCATCAAATGTTTCAAAAATGGATTCGGAACGTGCTTGACTAGAATCTGTTAACTGAGGCTTCTTATTTGTGTACTCCTCTCGTTTGTTAAATTGTTTTATTAGGGACAAGGCGAGGCTGACTTAGCCAATTCCGACAGAGGGGCGGAACGATCGGTAGAGGCGTTAGTGGCTAAGTGCCGCACGGTAAACTTACGAGAAGTTTAAGTTCGTGACAGGTAGTAGTGAAAGAAAACTAAACAAAATATGCTACATGACTTCATCACGGTACACCTTGTCCCACCAAATAATTTCTCAACTCCAAAATTGATTTCTCCCCTGAACAGAACAGACACAGACAACACGCGGAAGAAATCAGCTCATTTACTACTCCCAAACCCCACCTACCAAATTCATTTCTCCCCAAACATAAACAAAAATTCATTTTCAACTGAGCATACCTTCTCCCATTTCTCCTCTGTTGAAACCATAATTATCCCCCACCAAGAAAAGAGAAATGGCGGAGAGAAATCAACGGCCGAGACTAAGGGCAACACACTTCCTCCCTCAGATACCCAAAGATGTTTTAGTGGACAACATCTTCTTCAGACTTTCCAGAAAGCTTGTGGGTATGTTAAGGTGTGAATAACCTATGTTGTGCACTGAACTTTCTACTGCTCAGTTCAAGGAGCTTCACCTTGCTCACACCCATGAAGACAATCTCATTGTCGTCAACACCGATTACAATTTAGAGATCATGTCTCTCTCATTTGACGAATCGGTAACTTACGAAACGGGTAACACTTGCAATGTAATCATCGGTTCGTGCAATGGGCTGATTCTATATCTCTCACCGCTCAAAACACATTGTTCTTGACTAATCCCATCACCCGCGAGCAAGTAAGTTTACCTACTCCACCTCCACATCCGTTGTTGAATAGAAATAGGGAAAATATTGTGTATGGATTTGGATGCGACGCACAAAATCGTGATTATAAGATTGTAGCACTTTCTGGTGTGACAAATGACCCGAATGCTGTGCTTGTAGATGTTTTTTCAGTGAACAGGGGTGTATGAGATAACATAAACAATTTTCCTTACAATTGTCCTAGAAATTATTTTTCCCATGGTGTATTTCTTAATGAAAACATCCACTGGTTAACTTAACGTATTGGTGATGTCCTAACTCTCGTGAAAGAAAACTAAACAGAATATGCTACATGACTTCATCACGGTACACCTTGTCCCACCAAATAATTCTTTCAACTCCAAAATTGATTTCTCCCCTGAACAGAACAAAGACATACAACACGCGGAAGAAATCAGCTCATTTACTACTCCCAAACCCCACCCACCAAATTCATTTCTCCCTAAACATAAACAAAAATTCATTTTCAACCGAGCATACCTTCTCCCATTTCTCCTCTTTTGAAACCATAATTATCCCCCACCAAGAAAAGAGAAATGACAAAGAGAAATCAACGGCCGAGACTAAGGGCATCACACTTCCTCCCTCAGATACCTAAAGATGTTTTGGTGGACAACATCTTCTCCAGACTTCCCACAAAGGCTGTGGGTATGTTAAGGTGTGAATCACCTATGTTGCGCACTGAACTTTCTACTGCTCAGTTCAAGAAGCTTCACCTTGCTCACACCCATGAAGACAATCTCATTGTCGTCAACACCGATTACAATTTAGAGATCATGTCTCTCCCATTTGACGAATCGGTAACTTACGAAACGGGTAACACTTGCAATGTAATCATCGGTTCGTGCAATGGGTTGATTCTATATATCACTATTCAAAACACATTGTTCTTGACTAATCACATCACCCGCGAGCAAGTAAGTTTACCTACTCCACCTCCACATCCGTTGTTGAATAGGAATAGGGAAAGTATTGTGTATGGATTTGGATGCAACGCACAAAATCGTGATTATAAGAGTGTAGCCCTTTCTGGTGTGACAAATGACCCGAATGCTGTGCTTGTAGATGTTTTTTAAGTGAACAGGGGTGTATGGGATAGCATAAACAATTTTCCTTACAATTGTCCTAGAAATTATTTTTCCCATGGTGTATTTCTTAATGGAAACATCCACTAGTTTGCTCAACGTATTGGTGATGTCCTAACTCTCGTGAAAGAAAACTAAACAGAATATGCTACATGACTTCATCACGGTACACCTTGTCCCACCAAATAATTTCTCAACTCCAAAATTGATTTCTCCCCTGAACAGAACAGAGACAGACAACACACGGAAAAAATCAGCTCATTTACTACTCCAAAACCACTCCCACCAAATTCATTTCTCCCCAAACATAAACAAAAATTCATTTTCAACTAGCATACCTTCTCCCATTTCTCCTCTGTTGAAACCATAATTATCCCCCACGAAGAATAGAGAAATGGCGGAGAGAAATCAACGGCCGAGACTAAGGGCAGCGCACTTCCTCCCTCAGATACACAAAGATGTTTTGGTGGACAACATCTTCTCCAGACTTCCCACAAAGCTTGTGGGTATGTTAAGGTGTGAATCACCTATGTTGCGCACTGAACTTTCTACTGCTCAGTTCAAAAAGCTTCACCTTGCTCACACCCATGAAGACAATCTCATTGTCGTCAACACCGATTACAATTTAGAGATCATGTCTCTCCCATTTGACGAATCGGTAACTTACGAAACGGGTAACACTTGCAATGTAATCATCGGTTCGTGCAATGGGCTGATTCTATATATCACTATTCAAAACACATTGTTCTTCACTAATCCCATCACCCGCGAGCAAGTAAGTTTACCTACTCCACCTCCACATCCGTTGTTGAATAGGAATAGGGAAAGTATTGTGTATGGATTTGGATGCAACGCACAAAATCGTGATTATAAGATTGTAGCACTTTCTGGTGTGACAAATGACCCGAATGCTGTGCTTGTAGATGTTTTTTAAGTGAACAGGGGTGTATGGGATAGCATAAACAATTTTCCTTACAATTGTCCTAGAAATTATTTTTCCCATGGTGTATTTCTTAATGGAAAAATCCACTGGTTAGCTCAACGTATTGGTGATGTCCTAACTCTCGTGAAAGAAAACTAAACAGAATATGCTACATGACTTCATCACGGTACACCTTGTCCCACCAAATAATTTCTCAACTCCAAAATTGATTTCTCCCCTGAACAGAACAGAGACAGACAACACGCGGAAGAAATCAGCTCATTTACTACTCCCAAACCCCTCCCACCAAATTCATTTCTCCCGAAACATAAACAAAAATTCATTTTCAACTAGCATACCTTCTCCCATTTCTCCTCTGTTGAAACCATAATTATCCCCCACGAAGAAAAGAGAAATGGCGGAGAGAAATCAACGGCCGAGACTAAGGGCAGCGCACTTCCTCCCTCAGATACCCAAAGATGTTTTGGTGGACAACATCTTCTCCAGACTTCCCACAAAGCTTGTGAGTATGTTAAGGTGTGAATCACCTATGTTGCGCACTGAACTTTCTACTGCTCAGTTCAAGGAGCTTCACCTTGCTCACACCCATGAAGACAATCTCATTGTCGTCAACACCGATTACAATTTAGATATCATGTCTCTCCCATTTGACGAATTGGTAACTTACGAAACGGGCAACACTTGTAATGTAATCATCGGTTCGTGCAATGGGCTGATTCTATATCTCACTGTTCCAAACACATTGTTCTTGACTAATCCCATCACCCGCGAGCAAGTAAGTTTACCTACTCCACATCCACATCCGTTGTTGAATAGGAATAGGGAAAGTATTGTGTATGGATTTGGATGCGAAGCACAAAATCGTGATTATAAGATTGTAGCACTTTCTGGTGTGACAAATGACCCGAATGATGTGCTTGTAGATGTTTTTTCAGTGAACAGGGGTGTATGAGATAGCATAAACAATTTTCCTTACAATTGTCCTAGAAATTATTTTTCCCATAGTGTATTTCTTAATGGAAACATCCACTGGTTAGCTCAACGTATTGGTGATGGATTGACTGTGATTGCATATTTTGATGTCGTTAATGAGGTTTTTAATGAAATGATTGCTCCTGCTGTTTGGGATGACCGTAGTAAAATATTTGTTTTAGATGGATTTTTGGGTATGAGGTTAACTAGGCATGAAACTGAATTTTAGTTGATGACAAGGTATGGATTGAGCAATTCATGGCGGATAAGTCGTATTGATGGGAGGGACATTAGGAATGTTTTAGTTAAACCTTTGTGTTCTATTGACGTAAATGTTGTTTGTGTGTTGGTTGGAGAAGACAATCCACACATGAAAGAAAAGAATTTGATTTTGTATACTTTACCAACTCGAGCACTTCAAGAAGTTGGACAACCGGTCCGTGGTGCGGGATTCTTTAGGAGCAGCCTTATCTCTCCCATTTTCCACAATTAGTCGAAAGGTGAAAGTCAAGAATGATGGGCAATCAGGTACAACCGAATATATTACCATGTATGTATCACGAGTTTCGCATTACTTTCAATCTTATACCATGTGCACACTTGAATTTAATGGATACCGAAGAGATGCACCGCATTTTGTTTGGACATTGTAGATGGCTCCTCGTAGCATTTGTGATAGTTCTGCCTATTTGATTTGTTTTAAGAAAGGCCTAAGTAGTTTGTTTGGATGAACTATTTGTGGTGGTCATTTTTTCAATATATTTCTTATTCATTGGTGGTTATTCTTATGTTATGGTAGTTAATTATTAATGTACCATATTTTTGCGAATAGCTAATGACGTCTTTACAATACTTCGTGATATCAGTGATGGTTGCCGAACAATATTTTCTATCGGTTAAGATTAATTTTTTTTTAATCTGTTTTGATAGGTCTATCATATTAGCATTTGAAACTCTTTGTTGCCTTAGTATAACTGGAATACTCCATATTTTGTTACCACAAACCTTTGGTTTAAATTTGGTTAACATATTCTTCACATAATATTAAGTCGAAAAGTTGTTGAAAGTTATGAAATTGGTTATGAAAGCATGGGCCATCGATTTTTTAAGAATGTGGATATCTCAATTTCTAGAAATCTTATTTGAGAAAACTTATATTTTTCTGTTTAATCTTTTCTTTAGATTAATCTCAAATTGTTTTGTCTTTGTGTTCTTTGCAGGTTTAAGTCCTTTTTTGGATGGCTGGGCAAGAAACTTTGAGAGGCTAGATATAGTTTATTTGCTTAACTCATTTTATTGTATTGTAATATTGTGATTGATACATTCCCATACATTCTCTTTTGAAGTACCTTATAATAGTCTATTAGGTCTGTTAAAAGATTGCATTAGTCTATTTTGTTAAAGGAGTTACATTGATCTCCTGCTAATTATCATTTATATCATATTCATCTAGTTGTTTTCCTTTACCTGATACACTCTTAGGTACAAGATTGTTTTTTTTATTTTTCATGTGCCAATTATCATTAACTGCTCTGATATGCCTATATTATATATTCATGGTTTTTGTTGCTGCTTAAAGTTGAACCTAATTTGATTGATTTCTTATAGCAAACATATTTTAGTGGAATAGAAAAAGATTTATTAGCTTATGCGGAATTTAAAATATATCAAGCATATGTAAGATTAATTTTTTTTAAGTCATGCGAGTGATATCTATTTACAAATAGTTTTAAGTTGTCAATTTAATTGATTTGCTGAAATTTTAGTAGCATGTTTTGACAATGAATTCCTTTACCTGTTTTTTTTTTTCCCCTAAGTAATATGAAAAATCCATATCTTATACTCTAATGTAACTGAATCTCTGAAAAATCCATATCTTCTACTTTAATTTAATATACCTGAACCTCTGAACCTATATATGTAGCATGCACTCTACTTTAATTTAATGTACCTGAACCTCTGAATGGCTAAACCTATGTGTAGCATGCATTCATTACAATAGTAGTAGGCAATACACTTGTTTAAGTTTCAAAAAATGGGCAATAGTTTTTCTCTCAAATTTAAAAAATTAATTAATAATAACAGCATGTTCTATTAAATAATAATAGCAATACTCTCCTTGTAATCAACTGTTAGTTTCCAAATGGTGCAATGCAGTGAGTTACAAAAATAATAACAAGAACTTAATACAATTCCAAACTCCGACAACTTAATTAATAATTAGATTCTATTCAACAATCTACCAAATGACGAGTTCAACATTAGGGGTGACATTGAGTCGAACAGTGTCAAATACCATGATATTCAAGCTTGCTTTTAGAATTGTGATGATCTTGGTTTGACTATCAATTAAACTTAGCTCAAACCAACTTTAATCCACCCAAATATAATTCGAGCTCGTGATGTATATCTTAGCAAAAGAATTAGATGTCACATTTTGAATTATGGAGATGAGCTCGAAAGAACTTACATAAGTTATTAAACAAACTCAATTGAGAGAAAAACTATGGTATTCGACTTTATATTCTATATATCGTTTAATTTCATTAAAATATTTTCGCAAACTTCAGAGGTCATCTCTATATAATTTCGTAAACAATATCATTGCAAAATAGTACCCAGGTTATGTCTAGTCAATTATACAATTATCCCTAAACAATCAAGTCTATTGTTTATCAAAGCTTCATATTGTTTAGGGATCATATATTAAATTGAGTCTAGAAAAGGAAGAAATAGCAAAAAACTTAAACACGAAAAAGGTGATCGCATATTAATTCCAAAATTTAAGAGGGTCAAAACAATGGGCTTCGTTTTTTTTTTCTTCTTCAAAAAAAAGCACATTTATGAAGGGGGTGAATCACTTAATGTGTGTGGCTTTCCACGAACACATAATTGTAATATTTTCAAATAATTACTAAAATGTTCAAATAATTACTGCTATCTGGTTAGGTGTTTTGACGAGGGATACAATTGAACTGTCATAGTTAAAAATCATAATTAAGCAAAATAAGAAAAAATATATAATGATAATGAGTTAATGGCAAATTATCCCTTGATATGTTACCTGCCATTTTCAAACTTAAAAGAAAAATATGAATTGATAAAACTACCCCTCTTATATATTATACTTTGATCCAGCCAACATATAAATTTGACATTTTACACCATTGTTATTATAAATATGACATTTTACCCCCATTATTTTATGATAAAAATGTGACATTTTTCTCCCATGTTATGATAAATGTGACACTTTTACCCCCCCTGTATTATGATAAATGTGATACTTTATTCTTGTGTTATGATAAACATGACATATTACTACTCTAAGGTATTTTTGTCTTTTTACACGACAATTTCTACGTCCATTCTCAATTTTGACGAGTGTGTTATATTCTCCATTGAAAAAAAATTTAATGGGTATAAAGTACTATTTTTTAAATTACAAAAAATAGAATAAATACTATGCATCACAATGGATATATTGATGTTACCCCCAATTGTATGTTATCATCTTTTATATTGCAATCAACCAGAATGTGAAACCAAAAAAATGGGAGATATGAGATATCTCAATCGGAAAATTCTTACTTAGACCTGGTCTAGGAGATATTTTCTAGACTTCTTGGTTGAAATTATACCACATTATTAATTGTGATGATATGGTGTTCTCACAATGATGATGTGGTATATGTTTAACCACAAGGTCTAGGAAAATTTTCTAGACTAGGTCTAAGTAAGAATGTCCCAATGAGCTGATTTCTTCCGCGTGTTGTCGGTCTCTATTCTATTCAGGGGAGAAATCAATTTTGGAGTTGAGAAATTATTTGGTGGGACAAGGTGTACCATGATGAAGTCATATAGCATTTTCTATTATGTTTTCTTTCACAAGAGTTAATATCTTTATATTTTCTTAGTTATAATCAAAATTCGTAGGGCCAAATTATCAAAGTTGTGAATAATTGGATTAGAAAGTATACAAAATTACAAATGTTATATCCTTGTATTATTATTATTATTATTATTATTATTATTATTTGGTTATATCCTGATATTATATCGACACATTACAAAGTTAAAATACATAGATAGATTATTAATTATAAGGGAAATTCTTATCCAAATCGGGTTTGGCCAAACCCAAAGTAACTAAAAAGCAAGTGCAATACACTTGCTTTGTGATTGGATGTAACTCCCAAAAGAGCGACCAATCACAAAGCAAGTACAATACACTTGCTTGCTTGGTGGTTGGATGGGTTTGGCCAAGCCAAGCTTGGACAAGAATTTTCCTAATTATAAATAAAGACTAAAAGTTTGACTCTATCTAAACCATTGAAAAGAAGTCCGACACATTCTTCAGTCTATTGCTACTCCCAAATCCCACCCCAAGAAGAAACGAGAAATGGCGGAGAGAAATCAACGGCGGAGACGGGCAGCGCACTTCCTCCCTCAGCTACCCAAAGATGTTTTGGTGGACAACATCTTCTCCAGACTTCCCACAAAGCTTGTGGGTATGTTAAGGTGTGAATCACCTATGTTGCGCACTGAACTTTCTACTGCTCAGTTCAAGGAGCTTCACCTTGCTAACACCCATGAAGACAATGTCATTGTCGTCAACACCGATTATAATTTAGAGATCATGTCTCTCCCATTTTATGAATCGGTAACTTACGACACGGGTTACACTTGCAATGTAATCATCGGTTCGTGCAATGGGCTGATTCTCTATCTCACTATTCAAGACACATTATTCTTGACTAATCCCATCACCCGCGAGCAAGTAAGTTTACCTTCTCCACCTCCACCTCCGTTGTTGAATAGGGGACGTATTGTGTATGGATTTGGATATGACTCACAAAATCGTGATTATAAGGTTGTAGCACTTTCTCGTGTGATAAATGACCCGAATGCTGTGCTTGTAGATGTTTTTTCAGTGAATAGGGGTTTATGGGATAGCATAAACAATTTTCCTTACAACTGTCCTGAAAATTATTTTTCCCATGGTGTTTATCTTAATGGAAAAATCCACTGGTTGGCTCAACGTATTGGTGGTGGATCGACTACGATTGCATGTTTTGATGTCGTTAATGAGGATTTTAATGAAATGATTGCTCCTGCTGTTCGGGTTGACCCTAGTAAAATATTTGTTTTAAATGGGTTTTTGGGAATGGAGTTATCTAGGCATAGAACTGAATTTCGTTTGATGAGAGAGTATGGATTGAGCAATTCATGGCGGATAATTCGTATTGATGGGAGGGACTTTAGGGATGTTTTAGTTAAACCTTTGTGCTCTATTGACGAAAGTGTTTTAATGTTGGTTGGAGATGACAATCCACAAATTGAAGAAAAAAAATTGATTTTGTATACTTTACCAACTCGAGCACTTCAAGAAGTTGGACAACCGGTCCGTGATGGGGGATTCTTTAGGAGCAGCCTTATCTCTCCCATTTTCCACAATTAGTCGAAAGGTGAAAGTCAAGAATGATGGGCAATCAGGTAAAACCGAATATATTACCATGTGTGTATCACGAGTTTCGCATTACTTTCAATCTTATACCATGTGCACATTTGAATTTAATGGATACCGAAGAGATGCACCGCATTTTGTTTGTACATTGTAGATGGCTTCTCGTAGCATTTGTGATAGTTCTGCCTATTTGATTTGTTTTAGGAAAGGCCTAAGTAGTTTGTTTGGATGAACTATTTGTGGTGGTCTTTTTTTCAATATATTTCTTGTTCACTGGTGGTTATTCTTATGTTATGGTAGTTAATTATTAATGTACCATATTTTTGCGAATAGCTAATGACGTCTTTACCATACTTCGTGATATCAGTGATGGCTGCCGAACAATATTTTCTATCGGTTAAGATCAATTTTTTTTTAATCTGTTTGATAGGTCTATCATATTAGCATTTGAAACTCTTTGTTGCCTTAGTATAACTGGAATACTCCATTTTTGTTACCACAAACCTTTGGTTTAAATTTGGTTAACATATTCTTCACAGAATATTAAGTCGAAAAGTTGTTGAAAGTTACGAAATTGGTTACTGGCTAGTGGTTATGAAAGCATGGGCCATCGATTTTTTAAGAATGTGGATATCTCAATTTCTAGAAAGTTTATTTGAGAAAACTTATATTTTTCTGTTTAATCTTTTCTTTAGATTAACCTCACATTGTTTTGTTTTTGTGTTCTTTGCAGGTTTAAGTCCTTTTTTGGATGGCTGGGCAAGAAACTTTGAGAGGCTAGATATAGTTTATTTGCTTAACTCATTTTATTGTATTGTAATATTGTGATTGATACATTCTCATACATTCTCTTTTGAAGTACCTTATAATAGTCTATTAGGTCTGTTAAAAGATTGCATTAGTCTATTTTGTTAAAGGAGTTACATTGATCTCCTGCTAATTATCATTAATATCATCTTCATCTAGTTGTTTTCCTTTACCTGATATACTCTTAGGTACAAGATTGTTTTTATTTTTTAATTTTTCATGTGCCAATTATCATTAACTGCTATGATATGCCTGTATTATATATTCATGGTTTTTGTTGCTGCTTAAAGTTGAACCTAATTTGATTGATTTCTTATAGCAAACATATTTTAGTGGAATAGAAAAAGATTTATTAGCTTATGCGGAATTTAAAATATATCAAGCATATTTAAGATTAATATTTTTTAAGTCATGCGGGTGATATCTATTTACAAATAGTTTTAAGTTGTCAATTTAATTGATTTGCTGAAATTTTAGTAGCATGTTTTGGGGAAATTCTTACCCAGATCGAGTTTGGCCGAACCCAAAGCAACTACATGGCAAGTGTAATACACTTGCTTTCGGATTGGATGTAACTCACAGGAGAGTGACCAATCACAAAGCAAGTGTAATACACTTGCTTGGTGGTTGGATGGGTTTGGCCAAGCCAGGCTTGGACAAGAATTTTCCCATGTTTTGACAATGAATTCCTTTACCTGTTTTTTTTTTTTTTCCTAAGTAATATATTTGAGTGTAAAAAATATTAAATTTAGGATTGAGTTGGGAAATCTGATTGAATCATCGATCCGTATTTAGTCTATAATTATCTCATCGTTAATGAAATCACTAATGTAGGCATTCATTAAGACTAAAAAATTATTTTGTTCGGATCTATCAAACTTAGACGTGAAATGATCTTAGTTTGGCCTAGCGAGCCTCTCAAACTTCTCTAATTATAGTTTTGGTTCCATCAAATCTTGGAGTCGATGATTCATCAACCATATTCTTGTCATGTTTTATGGGACTTCATACATGTGATACATACATACATAGATCCAATCTAAACTAAATCATCCCTAATCAATTATTAATAAAATTGTTATTATTATGAAGTGTAGCTCATTTCATAACCTGTTCGTAAATAGACATGTTTGGCCATAAATCTAACTGGAAATTACTCAATCTTCTTATGAGGATTAATATAATTACAAAGACCCTCTCCTTCATGTTAAAAAAATTACTCAAATTACCCTTGATGAATTTGATTAATTATAATTGTCCCGTACGGACTTAATTTCATTATAAATAAATAATTTAAATTCCAGAATAGATTGGATAATATCTCAAACAATAACGGTGGTTAATATGTCACAAAATTTCCGGGATAATTTGAGTAATTCGCCCTAAATCTAATAAAGGATTAGATTGAACAATGATCCATGTTCGAGTCACTTTAATATTAATATGGCTATTCCAATATAAAATTGAACAAATATACAGTATTAAATTTGCTTAACGAATAAGATATGGATTATTTGCAGTCACACCCCCTGAACTATTACTATTTGGCAATTACCTTTAAAAGCTTTTTTTTTTCCAATCACACTCCTTATGTTAATCAATCGTATCCATTTCATCGTGGAAAAAAAATATTCAAATCAAACCCCTCAAATGGCCAGCTGAATTGGTTCTAATTAAGAAATGAACTTGGGAACATTAGATATTGCGTTTATTAAAATTGCAATTTGTCTGAAAAAACTAACAAAAAATGTTCCTTACATGATTCTAATCAGAAAACTCCGACAATAATGTTGGAGAATATATATATGAAAATTGTAACAAGAGTTAAAATAGAATTAAAAATAAAACATGACATTTTTTTAATTAGGCCTTCTTGTTGGTTAAAACTCATAAATTTCACCTATATTTGAGAAAGTTGTGTTAGCAATTATTCACATAAGCATGTACGATAATGGATCGACTATAATCATGCTAATTGCTTAATCATAAATTAGGTTTAGAGATACCTGTCTTCGTAGCGTGGACAATCGGTAGCGGAATTACTGATGGAATGGAAGACTGGTTTCTCTCTCTTGCCACAGTTTCGAGTTTCTAATAATGCGTTAAGTTATGAGGGAACTTAACAGCTCTGGAAGCGTGTAGAGAGAGGACTAGTTTCCTCATTATATAGATGTAGAACCCTAATCCTCACTACTCAAGGATTCTTCATCTATGGGCCTAACCCTAATGGGTCAATCATAATGGGCCATAATTTACATTCTCCCACTTGGCCCATGAGAGAATTAACATTAATCGTCGTTGCATAGTAAACCACAAATACGAGTCATGGCGGTCCTAAGTTATCATTGTCCAACAAACTTCCTTCCATGTACCACGGTATAAATGACCCACTACACAAGACCTATTCTTGAAAACTTTCATAATGTCCATTCCTGTTATTGTTCACATAATAGCCATAATAGTGTACACAATCTTTAAATAACAGGAATATTACTTTCATGTTTCAGAAACATATAAATGGAGCTCAAAAGTGTCAATACTCATAAATGATCCTACAATACAATAGTCAATTACTACAAAGACTCATTCGGTTAGCATGCTCATAAATGTCTTGTAGTAACAATTTTTTCAAAGGATCAATATCAGACCGGTTCTGATGATAATTTGACACTTTATGTTTCTGAATATCTTCTTCAACAACAAAGACATTTAACTCCAAATATTATGCACCTTTGGAATGTTTGTCGTTCTTAGAGAAGAATTGCGGCATAACTATCTCATAAATATTTCAACGACTTGTCAATAATGTTAACAAAATCAAGTCATGAAATAATTTTATGCAGCCTTAATTGTGGCCTCGAAACACGCCACAAGTATAGATTTCGTAGTGATAAAACTTTGGCAATTTCTTTTGGACTTTTCATGATATCGTCCCTCCAGCCAAAAGGAACAAATAGCCAAAAGTGAACTTAATACTACCAAGATATCCAAAATCGAAATCTAAATATCTGATCATCTCAATCAAAATCAGATCTTTTATATGTAAGCATATAATCCATATGTTTCTTGCAGATAACATAAAACCTTATTGACAACTTTTTCGGTTAAATTGTCAAGCATACCGACTATAAAGATGATGTCTAATTGGTGCGTGCATGATCATACATCAAACCTTAAGTAATGAAATATTCTTCATTTCTTTCCGCTAAAAGATATTATTTGGCATTAGAATAATTTTGATTTCTCTCTTAATTTTGGGACTACACTTAAATGTGCAATTTCTGCATCCCAAACCTTTGATATAAGTTTATGAAACAACTAATCAGTCTATGTGATTTATAATAGAATATTTCAATCTCAATCACATAAGTTGTCTCTCCAATATCTTATATCATAAATATTATGAGAAATTTATTAGTCCAATATAGCAAATCAAAATTGCTATTTGCCAAAAAAAAGAATATCATCAATATATTAAATGATAAACTAACTCCCACTGACCTTTAGATATATACACAAATAAAATAGTGTTTTCTTTATATCTTAAGGAGGATATCATTCTCGGGAGGTTTGTTTAAATCATTATATTGACTCTTTAGTTTACACACTATATATCCTTTTCATTAATGAAAGAATGAAATATTTTCTCATAAACTCTCTCTTATGTAGTTCTACAAATGAACTACAAGTGTCACAATAATTTTGAGATAATCAATGTCATTTCTTTACAGTAGAGTCCTTAAAAATCAATCAAACTTACATTGTTCAATATTGCCTTTTGAGTTGAGTATGATTATGAACACACACCCAACTCATTTTGATCCTTATGGCAATGTGACCAATCAAATTCGTGATTGTAATTCAAGGATTTCAACTTATCTTTCTTGACATCAATTTATTGCTCAAAGTTTTCACTTATAATGGCATGTGAATATAACACCGGATCATAATTCACCAAAGTTACTTCCAACTTTTGATGATAAAATAAATCACTTAGCGTTGCAAAACCGCATTACGTTATGAGATTTTCTTAAAGCAACTCTTTGTGACTCACATTTTACAGGTTCATTATATGAGTGGTAATTTCAGTTTGTTGATCAGTTTTTAATTGATCAACATATATAGGAGTTACATCATGACAACTTATTTATTGTCACTCCCACTGAAAACATAATTCTCAATGAACCCTCCAATTATCCGGTTTTCATAATTTATAAGTTATGGTTAAAAGGAAAAATAACAAATCCTTTGGAATTCTCAGGATAACCAATGAAGTATCCATTAACAGTTCGGGAATCCAATTCTTTCAAGTGAATTAGCTTAGATTCTGTCGTACAACACCAATCGTGCAGGTGTCTTTAAATTGGGTATCCCACAAAACGAAAGCTCGCAATGAGCCTTCTGTTTTACTAGAACCCACTTGAACAAACATGACAGTTTTAAGCACATAAATCCACAATGAATTACTATCATGATTCTAACCATTTCTAACAATAGTCGATTATGTCTTTCAATCACACCAACATTCATGGCGTGCTTGTCATATTGCATGGAGCACATATGACAATTATGTGAGATAATTGTTAAATAAATTGATGCATTTATTTAATATATCTCTTCATAATATTCTCCATGTTTATCAATTTTTCCTTTTCCTATCTAAATGTCTCTCATTAAATATCTCAATGATATTTGAAACTTGAGACTATTCATAAATTAGATAGAAATTGTCTTAATGGAAAAATTTATAATAACAAGGAAAAATAGGATATCATTCACTATAAATGAGAAAGAGTTCAAGGAAGACAAATAGGAAGTGTGAAATTTCAAGAAGCAAAATGTTTGTTATCATGTCACATTTCACATCACCAAAAATTGTGAATTGTAAGTGATCCATATTTATTAGGATTATATTTCAGTTTAAATAAACCAATAATAAGTAACCAAAATCAGTAAAGGGTTACTTTAATAAACTGAAATGTTAATTTCCTAAAGTATGGCACAGTCCCAACATGTTCTTGTGAACATGAGTACATTCAAGCCACTATATATCCCAAAGAACGATAATTAAGTATGATTTAAACAATAACAAGGCCAAACTTTCGCCTCCTTTTGAATCATACTTTACATTTCGGGAATTCTTTATGATAGTGCTAAATCCAACATTCATATGTTCACAACTTACATAATTAGCTTCTTGAGTCACTATGTTGATGAAACTCAAACCTTACTGTTTGATAAGTGTCTCCCACTGAATCAACATACGGGACAATTCTTTGATAATATCCATTTTCAGGAAGTAACGATTTCATAATAACATATAAGGATAGATTCATCAATAACGATACCTGATGACGATAAGTTTCACTTAGATTAATCATCTCCGATGCATAATTTCACATGCTTTTTGACTACTCAAACCTTGTAAACAAGTTTAAGTTGAGTAGTCAAGACGAGATATTTATCTAAATTGCGGAACATTATCTCAAAATAATAACACTCTTCTTGCCTTAAGGAAGGGTATTATTAACTATTCGGTATGAGGGTAAATCTCAAGAATTTCATACCAAATCTATTGACCCTTATCCAATCTAGTAAAAGAAAATTGGAATTACTAAGGGAAACAATAAACTTGAATTCATAAGCGCATATCATAGTAAGATTCAGTAAAATACTATAACACACTAAACAATATTCGTTATTGGCTTGACTCATTCTGTTTACTAGAAAAATGACCGAGCCTCCTTTGGGTCGACTCTAATGATTTTTCATTGTAAACTGATTTATTTATCTTTTAATTGATAATATGAACATCATATTTGTGCATATAAATTCACTAGCAGTACTGATCAGGCCACTTTGGTGACTAACAAATCATCATAATAGGAAATTTATGCACAATATTAAAATTATCAAAGACCAAATAAATAAATTGCACATGAAGGAAATTTACTAAATATAAAAGTCAGGCCACTTTGGTGACTAACAAACTAATATACATTAGTAAATCACTTTTTTGTAATATGCTAATTAATATTTGGCAATAAATAAATCGATGTACTATTTTAAATTCACTAACAATACTGATCAGGCCACTTTGGTGACTAACAAATCATCATAATGTGAATTTAAAATAATTACACAATAAATCTGATAAATTACCAATTAAGTTAATTTACACAATAGAATTGACCAATCATATAAATCAGACCATTATGGTGACTAAGAGACTAATACGACGTCAAATTCGATTACATAATGTGAAATTTAAATATTGGTAAAACACAGATTTATATGCAATTTAAAATTCATTCACTGTATTGACCAGGTCACTTTGGTGACTAACAAATCATCATAATATGAATTTTAAATAACAAGTGTATAATGTACAACATTATACCTATAAATACGAAATAGCACATAAGGAAATTACTAATTATATCAATAAGGCCACTTTGGTGACTAACAAATCAATATAACTTTCGAGATCCTTTTTCATAAATGTACAATTAAATATTCAAGAAGAAATTAGTGTACCATGAAAATTTACTAACCATACTGATTAGGCCACTTTGGTGGCTAACAAATCATTATTATGTAAATTTTAGTACACAAATTGTCACATTATACCATTTAAATAAGTTACACAATAATGATATTAATTATATTAATCAGGTCACTTTGGTGACTAACAGATTAATATAACACTTACGCATCCTTTTACATAACGTGTAACTTAAGTTCTGGTAGTCAATAAATTAATGTGCATTCACTAACCCATACAGATCAGGCCACTTTGGTGACTAACAGATCTAATCATGTGAATTTTCACTTTTATTGCACATTTTAAATTCTGGGCTTATGAATTATGTTAAATAATTGAGTAAAATTATATTAACTTTAACCCATCAAAAAACATTAATACGGAGTAAATCCGCATGGCAATAAGATGCACTTTCTCTTTGCCTAAAAGAGTAATAAATTCTCACCACATAAAATAGGCCAAACTCAAGAGAATAAATTGAATCATTAAGTCATAACACATTATGGTTCAAGCATTAAATTAGCCTCAAATTCAATTGACCCATCATTCATGCCTAGGAGACATAATAAAAAAAGTCGTCTTTCTTTCTGGCACATAATTATTAAAATCATAAACATAATTAGGCCTGATTCAAGAAACTAAAAGAATTTCTAGCAAAAATTAATTTGCTTTAAATTTGGCTGAAGACAATTAAATTCATAAGCTAATTGTTAGGACTAAAACATAACAGTCCAACAAATTTTCAAATATTTTTTTTTTTTTTTTTTTTTACCCAAAATGTTTATCCCTTCGACACAATTATTAGGCACAAAATTGATAAATAAACACAATACCAAAATTTAGACCAAATTGACAGTATAGGTCCAAATGTTGTTAATTTACCTTTCTTAATGGGTGTTTCCTTATTTTGAGTTTTAGGGTTAAAACCAAATCAATATGTGTCACAACAATAATGGGATGGCAGTACATAGGGGCGCCGTCAACACAAATAGTTCGTATCTACACATATTTTATCATGATTAACAAATCTGATAATTCAAATGTTAATCGAACGATATAATCAATTTCGTATTATTGAGAGTATAATTCAAGTAATACATAGATCTAACACAACAAACGTAATTACGAGATCATTCAATTCATGTACTCTAAATCCCACAAGAAAATACAGATCTAAAGGGAAACATAAATTTTAGATCATGTAATTCAAGAATCAAATTTAGTAGCCCAACACGGGCTCTGATACCACTGTTAGCAATTATTCACATAAGCATGTACGATAATGGATCGACTATAATCATGCTAATTGCTTAATCATAAATTAGGTTTAGAGATACCTGTCTTCGTAGCGTGGACAATCGGTAGCGGAATTACTGATGGAATGGAAGACTGGTTTCTCTCTCTTGCCACAGTTTCGAGTTTCTAATAATACGTTAAGTTATGAGGGAACTTAACAGCTCTGGAAGCGTGTAGAGAGAGGACTAGTTTCCTCATTATATAGATGTAGAACCCTAATCCTCACTACTCAAGGATTCTTCATCTATGGGCCTAACCCTAATGGGTCAATCATAATGGGCCATAATTTACAAGTTGCACATAACCCCCTATATAAATTTTATTGCATAAAACTCCCAAGTGCTTCTTACAAACTATTGCACATTCTTCCTTGCACCTTTCCCTATCTAACCCGTTAATATTATTTTGAAATTTCTCTTTACCCTTGATATATAAACAAATCAAGGCGTAAGGCCATCTCCAACCGAACACAATGCCCAATTGCACTATTGCCTCTTTGACCCCTTTTTTGCCCAATTGCCCTTGCCTAATTGCCTTTGCTCAATTGCCTTTTTGCCCAATTAAAAATTCATCTCCAACCGAAAGCAATCAACCTCCATTTAATTCAATTTCACAACTTTCACCACTCTCACTTTTCCCACTCTACTCACTTTCACTTATTTTAATAATAACAACAATAATAATAATAATAATTTTTAATTAAAATTAAATTAATTTTTTAATAGCTACACAATCATGAAAATTATGCCATCTTAATAATAAAAAAATCAACAATGACTAAACATAATTAACGGAAAAAACAACAACTAAAATAATTAACGAAAAACAACAACACTTATTATTAATTTTTTTATTTGTATGAATTTGAGGAATATAAAAATTTTAAATTTCAATTTTTAAACTAATCACTAATTAAATCTAACACAAAATAAATATACAATGTTATTAAAAATAAAAAAATAAAAACTAATTACAATTTTTACACAATATTATTATAAATAAAATTATTTTAAAATAATTTAAACTAGTATTTACAATTTAATTAATTAAAAAATTAACGAAAAATTGAAAAGAGACTAAATCAATTAAGCCAAGTGCAAGAAATAATTTTCACACAAAAAGAAAACAAAAGTGCAAGATAAATAAATAAACTAAAAAAAAATACAATCAAATGGGTGGCCTGGTAGCGGCCACCCATATCATTTCAGCCTGCTGGGCGCGTTGCCCATCAGGCAAGAGCCGCCCTCATGCCTGTCCGAGGTGCCTGCCCGCCCTGCCCGCCTTGCTCCCCTTTATGCCTTTTGCCATCTCCAACTGAGGACTGCCGGCAACTCCCCCTCATGCCCGATTGCCGGTTCGGTTGGAGATGGTCTAATAAACATAAAATCCACTTATATTTTAAAATTCAAAGTATTAGTTTAATCACGTAAGATCCTTTTGCATTTTACAAAATATTGTGAAACCTCTTTCCTGTCCAAAATCGTGAGAAAATGGATGGATGTATCTCCCATGTGCATGCATGTGATATGACTAACATTAAAATTGACCTTATTTATTGCACAAAAAAGGGATTTCATGGAATATTTTATAAAACACAAGGAAATCTTATGCAATGAAATTAACTGTTTGGGGTTTCGGGGGGGGGGGGGGGGTGCAGGTTTTCCAAAATACAGTTTGGATTTTAGTTTTTTTACGTCTTGATTAATTTGTCTATTTATGAAAGGTAAAAAAGGAATTTCAAAGTAGTAGTAATTGCGCTAGCTAATTATTGGTGCATGGGAGAGTATGCTATATTTTGTAAAAATACAAGGAGATTTTATGCAATAAAATTAATGTAAGTGATTTTGTGCAGATTTCTCAAAATACGGGTGAATTTATGCTTTTTATCCACCAAGAATGCTTTATATCCAAAATGTCAAGATATATTTTAATTCTATTTTGATAATGTGGTTACAATTTTTATACATAGACTTTTGAACATATTGTCTGAGTTTTTGTTTATTTTTATGCAAAATTGCAATATAACATAATATCTAATACTATAAAGTTCATATTCTTAATTTATTTTTTCACAGTGGAGTGGACAACTAATTAATCAATAGGGTGTGACGGCGCAAAAATATAAGGTTTTGGGGGTAACTGCCAAATAATAATAGTACAAGGGGTGTAAGTGTAAATAACCCATTAAGATATTTAAATACATTGCATTCTCCGGCTACTTTGTTTGGTATGCCAAATTAGTCTATTATTTCCTCTATTTAAGTCCTGATAAGGGCATGAAATTGGACAGTCTTTCTTCTTTTGTTTTCCACCTTGTACAAAATAAAATATAAATAAAAATTACAACATAAATCATTAACTAAACAGAGAAAATAGAGGAATGAAACAAGATGAGGAACGATTAAACTATATCAAGGAAGATTGTCATATGATTAAATTTATATTTATACACACAAAATGAACATAAGTGAACTAAACAAAAAGCTTAAAACTCCTACTAAATAAAGTAGGAGTAGTCTATCTTGACTCTCACTCCGCTCAAGAGTCAGGATAAGACCTACTTTAAAATTTGTACATTGAGTTATTAAAGTTGTACATAGGCGTCCGATGATATAAAATGTAGGGTAAATGAGTACGAGCCCAGCAAATAGGGATCAGACACCCTAAATTGACAAAAATACCTTTTCAATTAAAAAAAAAAGGGAAAAATCATCATCTTCTCCAACCCGCCCCGCCCCACCCCACCCCACCCACCCACCCCACCCAACCCAACCAAACCAAACCCTTCCCCCCACCTTCCCAGGTCGTCGCCGGGGGAGAAGTTCTCAGGCCGTCGCCGGCCTGGAAGTGAAGGTTTTGAGGCCTGCAACGGCCTCAACTCGGAGGCCATCGCAGGCCTCGAAAGTATAACTCCAGGCCGGCGACGGCCTGGAAACTTCTCCCAGGTCGTCGTCGGCCTGGATCCGGCGTGGGTGGGCGGTGGGGATGGAGTGGGTTGGGGTGGGCGGCGGTTGGGTAATGGGGGGAGGGGTTTAGGGTTTTTAAAAAAAATTATTTAATTAAAATAAAATAAATATTTATATTTAATTTTAAAAATTACAATGTTATCAAATATGTATTAAAAAAATTGTTATGTTAAATTTATAAATAATATAAAAAAAATGTTCCAACAAATAAGTTTTTTAATTATTTTTTACATCACACCAATAAAACTTAAGTTGATATATTTGTAATATTTTTTCTATAACAATATTGGTTAATATAAAATTTTATAAACACGTACAAGACTTGTAGGAAAATATTTAAATCTAGGAAAGTGTATGTTTTTATGTGAAACATATTCAATTTATATACATAAATCAAGAGATGATTTTTTTTTTAAATTATCTCTTGAATGTTTATGTATATAAATTCAAATAAATATAAATTATCAATGATCAAGAGCTGAGTGGTCATCAGATGAGTGAGCGATCAAGAGATGAGTGGTCATCAGCTGAGTGATCAAGAGCTGAGTGGTCATCAGCTGAGTGAGTGATTATGAGCTGAGTGATAAAGTGATGAGTGGTCATCAGCTGAGTGAGTGATTATGAGCTGAGTGGTCATCAGCTGAGTGATCAAGAGCTGAGTGAGAGCTGAGTGAGTGGTCATCAGCTGAGTAATCAAGAGATTAAATTTTTTTAAAATTATCTATTGAATGTTTATGTATATAAATCCAAATAAATTGAATATGCCATTATAATTTCTATCAAGTAAAATATAAAAACATTAAAAATAATAAAAACAAATTTGAATGTTTATATTATTTGAATTTATGAACATAAACATTCAAGAGATGAACTTTTTTTTTTAAATTATCTCTTTTTTTACAAATGGAGGAGTTAATGTTACATAACGACTTGGTTCTCCGTTTTGAATCCCGATCGACCAAAATAAAAAAAAATTTGAGATTCTCTTTTTTTACAAACGAAGGAGTTAATGTTACATAACGACTTGGTTCTCCGTTTTGAATCCCGATATACCAAAATAAAAAAATTGAGATTCTTTTTTTCACAAAAGGAGGAGTTAATGTTACATAATGAATTGGTTATCCGTTTTGAATCCCGATCGCCCAAAATCAAAAAAAGAAAGTATGAGATTCTTTTTTTTTACAAATGAAGGAGTTAATGTTACATAACGACTTGATTCTCCGTTTTGAATCCTGATTGACAAAAAAAATTGAGATTCTTTTTTTTACAAACGGAAGAGTTAATGTTACATAATGACTTGGTTCTTCGTTTTGAATCTCGATCGACCAAAATAAAAAAAAAATGAGATTCTTTTTTAACAAACGAAGGAGTTAATGTTACATTACGACTTGGTTTTCCGTTTTGAATCCCGATCGACAAAAAAAAATGAGATTCTTTTTTTTACAAACGGAGGAGTTAATGTTACATAACGACTTGGTTCTCCATTTTGAATCCCGATCGATCAAAAAAAAAAAATTTGAGATTCTTTTTTTTTACAAATGGAGGAGTTAATGTTACATAACGACTTGGTTCTTCGTTTTGAATTCCGATCGATCAAAATAAAAAAAAAATTGAGATTCTTTTTTTTACAAACGGAGGAGTTAATGTTACATAACGACTTGGTTCTCCGTTTTGAATCCCGATAGACCAAAAAAAAAAATTTGAGATTCTTGTTTTTACAAACGGAGGAGTTAATGTTACATAACAACTTGGTTCTCCGTTTTGAATTTCGATCGACCAAAATAAAAAAAAATGAGATTCTTTTTTTTACAAACGAAGGAATTAATGTTACATAACGACTTAATTATATATCCGTTTTTAATCTCAATCGACCAAATAATAATAATTAAAACCATAAGAAAAGATGAGTAAATAAGAAAATATTCTAGCTAATTAATGGCTGATGCACCTGCACCTGCTTCTTATAATACTTACTAATAATTTATTATTAATTATTGCCCGAGGAGGAGATTTTGCATTATAAGCATGTCGTCTATAACTAACCTAATTGCACCAATCTCCATATGAAATCCTGTCTCCAGAAATTCGTTAGAGACCTTTGCCAATGTGGGAGAAAATTGAAGGAAGTTCTGACTGTTACACCCCAATATGCTAGTGTGTGTCCACCCAATTTTGGACGCGAAATCGAGCATGTAAATTCCTCCATGTTTGGTGGATATGTTCAGTTCAAAAAACAGGCGTTGTCCATCATAAAACATCGGAAGAGTATACATCATACTGTTGTTTAAATAACATGGTTGCTCATGCAGCTTATGCTGAATTTGCCAGTTATCGTTATTCTTTATGCAGGATGTGAACGAATGAAAGAGAACCTTGAGCAACTCCAAACCACGCAATAACCCCACGACGAAATCCAGAGTAGTCGTCCTCGTCGTCAGCATTTGCAATTAGGCAGTAGGTCCGTCGATGATTCTAGAGACCATTTCCTTTTCTACATTGAATACGAGAATTTGCGGCCATTCTCTCCAAGCCAATGTAGATAGCCACCTAAGTATGCCGGTCTAAGAGTTACGTAAAGACTAGCAAAAAAACCACCAAATCCTTGGCAAACAAAATCTGAAGAGGATTTGAGATACATGGAACAACCATTTTCACTAGGGACAATAATGTTGGAATTTTTATTTTAATGGAAGATATATGCATTCATGCTGCATTCTTCATTGATATATTTTGAGTGCCAATTGTGGCTACACTGACTAGCCACTTTGGTGGTCTAGGGAGCCTTTGCTCTCTTGGAGTTGCTCACTTACAAATGACACAATGAGCCCCTATTTATACTAGTCTAAGAACATTCTAGATACAAATTAATGTAGATACATTCATGTATCTAACTCATCTTGAAAATACTAGTTCCTTGAATCTAAAGTGACTCTTCAATTTAATTCATGCATTGTGGAAATTTCAATTATTTCCAACAAATAACTCGGATTTTAACAACATCATCATAATAAAATCTTCTACAAAGTACCTCTACCAACTTAAAAGAGTACTTTCCCTCCACATCATTGACGGCCAGGCCAGGGACCCGGCAAGTCCAACCACTGATGTAAGGTAATGATTGCATGTACGCAATCCCTCTCGTGCTTGGATTGAAAACATAGTAGGATTTCGTAATCCTAAAGAAGAGAAGAAGAAGACCTTTGCACGAGGCTATGTCCGTAATCTTCTGGCATGTAATACGCCAGTTGGGTACATGATCACTAGGAGGATAAATTCTTGTGAAACTCCGAGACTCGTAAGCGGAGCATTGAGAAAAGGTTGTGACACCTGCATGATCGGTGAATTGGATGAAGCGTTTTTGTGCGAATCTTGGATCGCTGATGTACTTGTACATATATTTGTTCAGGCACTTGCACTGAGCTACCTTCTTTGCGGACAACCATGACACGATCTCAAGAACCAGATCATAATTCAAATCAGCAGCAGCAGCAGCAGCAGCAGCCGCCATTAATATATATGTATATATATATATATATTGTATTTCTACATACGTACGTTTTAATTCTCTGAAACTATTACTCAACCTACAGTCAAGTCAAGTGCAAGATTCAAATTTTGTATAAGGCAGGCAACAACAATATAATTTTTATTCCCTAATTATTAGTGATAGTAATATTCTCTACCTAATACTCCAATCAAGTTACTTATAACCTCTATATATTGGCTACCAAGCAATTTTTCTTAATTTCCTCCTACTCAAGATCACAACACATATCTCTTATATTACTAGTTGGTTTAAGTTAGACAACTATATATTCTCTTTCCAATTAATAAGTTGACAAGTACTTCATTTTCTATCTCCTCTTAATGCATTAATATTTAGTAATCTTCATTTCCTTTTCCGTGTGATCTTTTTTTTTTTTTTTTTTTTGATAACCTAGGTGTACACTAGTCACTAGACTAATCCTGGACCCTCAGAACCCTTGCCCTAGAATCCTGAAGGATGTAAATCGCAGAATGTGCCTCCACCAAGCATCGGAATCCCGTCATATATATTAGTGAGCAAAATATATTAAACATGAAGAGTGATTAGTTTAATTTCACTATAACCCGTCTCATGGTAGTTTGAATAATTTCCCTTAAATCCAATAAATGAAGTCATTAAAAAATTATCCCCGTTCAAGTTAGATTTAATATCAATATGGCTATTCGAAGAGAAAAGTGAATAAAATACACCATATAATTTCCTTAATGATTAAGATATTTAAAGACATTGCTAGTACTGCCAAGTTAATTCATTATTGTCTCCATCTCCAGTACCAAACCTCCCTTGAAGTCCAGATAAGGGCATGACATTGGACAATCTTCTTCTTTTGTTTTCCATCTTGTACAAAATAAAAATAAAAATCAACATAAATCAATAACTAAACAAATAGAGAAAATAGGGGAAAGAAAAAAGATGATAATACGTTAAACTATCGAGGAAAACTTTTCATGAAAATAAATATCTTTGTACAAAATTTACATAAGTGACTAGACAAATAGCTCAAAACACATACTAAATTAAGTATGTATTAATTTGAACATTAGTGAAAAAAATGGATGAATAATCTAAAGTTAATAAAACGTACACAATGTGTCATTTTTGGCTCGTGGGGAAAGTTATAGAACAATAAATCTATAATAATCTTGTGTTTTAGTATATAATCAAAACTACTGAATAAATTAATTAAAAGTGTACCTGAAATTGAGGACAAAATGATGAATAAAAAACGCAGTCTCCAGTTTACCAAGCTCTGCCCCTGGACAAATTCTCAGTCCACCACCAAAAGGGGTCACTTTTATGCCTGTTGCTGGATCCTATGCATAAAAAATTGAAATTACATGGAAATTTTAAATTATCTAATTAAAAAAATAGTAATAAGAAGGGTCATATGCAATTTGCACTCCTGTGTATGTTTGTATTTGTTCTAATTGATAAATATCCCCTGTCTATTTCATATTAACAAGTAATCTTTTGTATTTATAAAAATATAACAATATATTTCCTAAGATAAAATTAAATAAAATATGCAAAATATATTAATTATATTAATTAATTTCAACATTTTACAAATAAACATTGAGCTGGGAGAAAATAACTAGATAAACTTATGACTATATTTTGAGAAAATAATCTATTATTACAGTACTGTTAATAAAATAGTTTTCTTTTCTTAAATTAAAGGACATGTCATATCCAAATATATTATTCTAATTGATGTGTAGACACCCACCTAAACGTTTTACAAAGGAAACTGAATCATATATAAGGGTATATAATTGGAAATTCAGAATTGGATATTTGCCAACAAGAATAATACAAATTTTCACTAAATGGGATAACTAGAACATGTTTGCAATTTGCATATTATAACTCTAGGGATAAATGGCACTGGTGGTCCTCATTACTTATAATATTTTCATACGATTCTTTTTGTGTTTTTTTTTTCATGTTAGGCCCTTTTACGGATTATTTGTTTCACTTTGATTATTTTCAGGCAGCACACTTTGATTTATAACATTGTTATAGTGTTACACTACAGTCCCTTATAACAATGTTGCCTCAACAAGAAAGGACAAAATATCCTCACGTGACATCGGAACCGTCATGTGCAGCTGTCCGAAGGTGATCAAAGTGAAACAAATAACCAATAAGAGGAACTAACATGAGGGGAAAAAAAATACCAGAAGGACCACTCCATAAAAAGTTATAGATCAGGCGGACCATCAGTGTTATTTACCCTAGCTATAGGCCTTGTTTGGCTACATCTAAATCATTACATAGCAAAACGTTTAATATTATTTTTATAATAGGATAGTATTTTTCTTTTTGGTAGTAATTAATAGTGGGTTTTTTTGCAAGCTAACTCCCTGTGATATGTCTAATGGACAATTTACCTCCCTGTAAAATAAAAATAGGCAATTTAACTCACTGTAAAATGAAATAATGAGCAATTTACCTCCTTGTGATATAAAAATGGGCAATTTACCTCCCTGTGAATGAAATAATGAGCAATTTAACTCCCTATGATATGAATTAATAAGAAATTTAGAGGGAGGCTATGTGCTTCTTTTATAAAAACACATGAAGGTATTTTGCCCTTTTTCTTATTACATGGAGTTAAGTTGCCTATTTAGAATATCACAGGGAGGTATTTTGCCCATTTATTTATCACAGGGAGTTAAATTGCCTATTTAAAATAACACAGAGAGTTAATTTGCTATTCACTCAATTAATAGTATTATACTTACAGCCCATCTCAAAGGGTTGAACTCCATTGGATTTTGATGGAGGGTCGGATCAAGATGCGCAGCTAAGATGATGGGAAGAACTTGCCACCCAGCTGGGATTACATATTCTGCAACATTAATTAATTATTTATTGCACAAAATATATATCACCATTTATATATATATGAAATACAATAATAAAGAGTAATTTTGAATCAGCTGAAATCATTGATATACACCTTTGAATTTGACATCCTTGATAGCTTTTCTATGCACAAACTTAACTAGATTTCCACAACGCAGAGCTTCACTAATGACCTAATTAATCATTTTGGGAAAAAAAATAAAACATTAAATTAGAAAGTATAATGGCTTTGGGATTCTATAAAATAAAAGAGAATTAATGTTCATTGAGAAGAAAACAATCTACTGGATATAGGGCGATCAATCAAGCTAGTGGATTAAATTGAATCCGATCCAACAAATTAGATATTTATCGTGAGTCAATTAATTAAATGGATTATTTTCAAATTGATGAAAAGTGAACCAAATAGATGGATCAACTGATCTAGATTTTTAATTGGTCGATCATATCCGTACAAGAAATAAATAATTCCTTTTGTAGGTACATACTTTTTTCTTGTATTGGAATTTAGTTGGGGTAGATATAAAGAAAAAAATGAAGATATATATTGAATAACTATCATGTGGTGTATAAGAACATATTATGGATAAAGTGGTAAGTAATTTGAAAATAAAAGATTTAATGGGCTCGAATATTCTTTCAGAACCCACCAAAGTTCAATGGACTTGAAAATGGCAAGAGATGTTGATAGTCAGACAAGACCTGATACAAATTTGATTAAAGCAATAGATATATGAATATGAATATGAATTTGGACATAATAAATGTAATCCGGACCGGACCCATCGACTATCCTACCAAATTGAAATTCAATTAAAATAAATAATGATTAGAATATATATGAAACTGGACTTATAACCGATCAGGATATTGTTACGTTATATAATTAGATTAGATATAAATGGATAAGAAATTGTTACTACATGAGAAGTGAACTCCATTTGCTTGTAATCTTCCCAATTCAAAGCCTCTCCATCCTTCTTTCTTTTCCTCACAACTTGGTGTTCTTCCTGAAAATTTTTTATTCACACATGATACATGAAATGATATACAAGTATATTAGTATATTGTAAATTAAACTAATTAATGTTTTCTAACTACTTTTTGTGTAATTTGCAATGCATGCCTTTACCTTAAGTTTTTGAAGGGCAAATGGGTCATGTGCTAGAAAGTAAACAATAAGAGATATAAGCCCTGAAGTTGTTTCATAACCAGCTAGCAAAAGGTCAAGCAAAATGCTCACTCTTTCTTCATCGTTTAAGCTTTCTTTTGCCAATAGCTCATCAAAATAACCATTGGTTTCTCCACTTATAGTCTTTTCTTCCCGCCTATTCATTAATATTTCTTTTAAAGTTGATGAAATTCTCATTCTTGCCTACAAAAGAACAAAATTAGATTAATCGAACTACATAGAAAATTTTGTGTTGATATATGTGGCGTACGTAAAAAGATATTCCGGCTATTGTGAGATTTCGCCTGAGGACTATATATTTATTGTTTTTAGATCAGGTTTTCATTACAATTTAATTCATGGTGTGAGGCATAGACGAAAGTCCCATCGTTACGTTATTGTCTTTAACTTTTTTCCCTTTTTTTTTTTGAATAATTATTGCCTTTAACATTTTAAATCACAACATATATATGTTAAATCAAAAGAGAAGAAAACTAAAATTAAATTAATTTACCTTGACAGCATTAGCATAAGCCGTCCCGGGAATGTATAGAGGTAAAGAAACAAATCCTTTCATGAAAGTGAGAAAATCTTCCAACACTATTGCAGCAATTGGATCTTCAGGCTCAATATTTAGCAGATTTTTCAACATTAGATATAATGTAATCTGTATTCAAATATGAAACAAAAATGTTACTTTAATTCCCTTAATTAATAATTCTCATTTAGTAAAATTATTATACGTAGTATTTAACATTCACATATATACCTCTTTTGCTTCTTTGAAGAAAGACACTTGTTTCTTTCCTTTCCAAGAATCAATGTAAGAAATAGATAGCTTCTCAATATCACGAAGAAAATTAGGTCTAGATTTCGAAACATTAATGAAACTCATAGCAACACTTCTTAGTTTTTTATGAACTTCTCCGGAAACGAGCATCATCGACAACTTTCCAAGAATGTCATGAACCGGTTTAGGATAACCGGTTTGGAATAACGTCCCTTCGTTTTGTAGAATGAATTTATTTAGCTCAAGATCACAAGATACTATTGTTGGATTGCCAAAAAGATGGGATTTGAATATATTGCCATACCTATCAAAATTGGAAGAAGAAAACAATGCCAATATCAATGATTTTTCCTATTTTTTGGGGGGTAATGACAACATGCATATGACTTGTTCGTACATTAATTTATTTACCTTGAGCAATGTTCTTGCAAGAATGTACCTATGGAGTTTGAATTATGTGGCTTGAGAAAGGCAACAGTTTCTCCAAGTAATGGCCAGCCCATGCTTCCATTTGGTAAAGCTGCGGGCTTTTCTTTGAAAATTGCTATCCCAAAAAGCTTAAAAATTATAAATAATAATCCTATTAAATTTGCTACAACTAAAGGGAAAAATGCGTACATTTTCTTGAAAGTTGTGTACGTTATGCAATATATGTTATGTCTACTTCATTTTTTCTTTCTTCTAACCCCTTTATATAGATTAATATCTCCTTTAATATTTACTTTTGGAAATTTTGCAATATTGGAAAATCTTTTAATGGATTTCTATAATATATATAGGGAGGTTTGACTTTTTATTATTGCTACCGATATTTCCCTAATACAATTTGCTTATATTGTTAATATTGCTAAGCTTCTCTGTATCGATCCACTATTTGATTAATTTGTATAATGTAATTTTAATGCAATCATTGATTAGCTTCTATAAGTATATTTAATTATATTTATATACTGTAGCATCACTAACCGATAAGTTTTTCCAATTAATCATATACAAAATAAACTTCATTTTTCATTTTACCAAATTTTTATCTACTTTATACATTTGGTACCAAATATCTGAAAATCAATCCTCAACGTACACTTTTCACCGCAAAATTAACAAACTACTTTTTTTTTTAATTTCTTTTTGCCTTTTTAATCTTACTTTTTGTGGTGATATGAGAATTACGAACAAGTAATTCGACCCTTAGCTTAATTATACTTAAAACTAGGCTTAGAAAAAGACACCACGGAAAAGAAAACGTACTATGAATCTTTAGACATTTAATAATTTATTATTATAGAATTAATATAATGTTTTTTTGGACTAAGAAAATCAATTTCTCTTGTTCTTCTTTATTTATTTATTTTTTGTCGGGAATGTTTTTTTTTTTTTTTTGGTTTTCGAAGGGTTTAATCCGTTTTGAGATGGGTTAAGCATATTAATGTGGGTACCTCTCCCAACAGGGATTCGAGCCAGATTTAAGATTAAGTGTATTTTAATTTGAGCCAGATTTAAGATTCAATGTATTTTCATTGACTAAAAAAATCCTCACTTTTATGCTAGATAAAGAAAAATGAAAGGAGAAAAAAAGGAATTGAAAAGAATATGAAAAGTTGGATAAATGGGTTACTTAATTAAGAGATTGAAGAAATAATTTAAAAAATAAAGATATTTAAGGTACGTATAAGCAGTATATTAATTCAAGTCAAACTTAAGGGCATATTGGGTATATAATAAATTGTGCTCTAACAGGAACAATTATTGTTTTTCCAATATCGCTAGCTTTTTATTATTGGTTAATATTGTCTATATATTTTACATGCTTTTGTGTCACATTATGATGTTACACATATTATGTTTGATATTGTGTATGTATATAGATTTAATTTTAATTTGCATGGAATAAATTTTAGTACACGTTTAAGTATAACGTACATATAATGTGTGACATGAGATTATGATAAAAGATTTATTCAGAATCTGAAGTGCAATTCTTATTAAACCAAATTGGCAAACTGTAGATTAATATCTACTTAAATCCCACTAATTAAGCAAGAACCTCCAAATTGAAAGGAGCATTTATTATTTAAAAAAAAAAGGAAGAATGATATTTCCTTTCTATACGTACAAAAAAGAAATGTATTAACTTTCAGTCTTTTACTCTTTGGTTCTTTTTTTTTTTTTTTGAGAAACTACTCTTTGGTTCTTCTATGGGTAATAAGTGTTGGTCCATTTTGTGAAATTGAGGAGAATATATTCACAGAACAAATAATTATTTGGACTGATTAATGGTTATGTTGATTAAAACTTGGTTTCTTATTTGTCGTTGGTATCATAGTGTCATTCAAAGCATGTATAAAAATTTTAATTTTTCCCGTCGAAAACATCGAAAAGTTTTTGTTTCAAGTAAAACGATCACAAGATGCAATACGGAAACTATTTATTTACCTTAAACTCTATTATTTTTCTAAATTTAGTACAATTTTTTTTGGTTTTCCGAAAAGTCTCAAAAAAATTTCAATATTTAATTGACCAAAACATAAACAAAATTTTGATCATGATTCAAAGCACATAAATTTATTTTTCCTTAGCAAGCAATTTATCTTAAGTACTCAATTCCATTTTACTATTTAGATACAAAGTCCATAAATTGCGCTGGCCGGGAAAAAGAAAGAAATGATTCCAGCAATGTTTATTAAATTCTACATGTATATAAAAAAAATGAGAGAATTGCATTTTTGGTACACAGATATAAGTCAATTTCCACTTTTGATACATAGCTTTATGTGTCCAACACATTTGGTACAACCGTTAAATAAATTGCAAAATCACCGTTAATTCCGTTAGTTCGACATATTTGGTACACCTCTTTTAAAAAATTGGCATGCGCGGCACATGGCTGCCCAGAAAAAAAAATTGAAACTTGATAAACTTTTTTATTATATTTTATTCTTCTTCCAATATTAAACTATAAATGACATTATAGTTTATTATATTTTACATGTCATATAAATAATAAATACATATTTTTTAATAATTTTTATAAATATGATAAATTAAAGTAACTTGTTTATTATATCTTATTCTTCTTGCAATATTAAACTATAAATGACATTATATAGTTTATTATCTTTTACATGTCATATAAATAATAAATACATATTTTTTAATAATTTTTATAAATAATAAACTATTTTTATAAAAAAATTTTAAAAATTGAAACTTGATAAACTTTTTTATTATATTTTATTCTTCTTCCAATATTAAACTATAAATGACATTATATAGTTTATTATATTTTACATGTCATATAAATAATCAAGACATATTTTTTAATAATTTTTATAAATAATAAACTATAAAAATGATAAACTATTTTTATAAATAATTTTTAAAAATTGAAACTTGGTAAACTTTCTTATTATATTTATTCTTCTTCCAATATTAAACTATAAATGACATTATATAGTTTATTATATTTTACATGTCATATAAATAATAAAGACATATTTTTTAATAATTTTTATAAATAATAAACTATAAAAATGATAAAGTATTTTTATAAATAATTTTTAAAAATTGAAACTTGATAAAATTGTTTATTATATTTTATTCTTCTTCCAGTATTAAACTATAAATGACATTATATAGTTTATTATATTTTACATGTCATATAAATAATAAATACATATTTTTTTATCATTATATAAATATGATATGATAAATATAATAAATACATATGATAATTTTTATAAATGTTTATCAAGTTTAATTTTTTTTTGGACAGCCATGTGCCGCACACATGTCAATTTTGTAAAAGAGGTGTACCAAATGTGTCGAACTAACGGAATTAACGGTAATTTTGCAATTTATTTAACGGTTGTACCAAATGTGTCGAACTTTGTTAAAGAGGTGTACCAAATGTTTTGGACACATAAAGTTGTGTACCAAAAGTGGGAATTGGCCTATAGCTGTATACCAAAAATGCAATTCTCTCTAAAAAATGGTTATGTTTATCGATTCTAACATAAAGTTTATAATTTATCAAAAAAAAAAAAAAACATAAAGTTTATATGGGGCCACTCCTAGAACCTGCACAGAGAGAAATTCACATTAATCTATAAGTTGAAAGTGTCAATTAATTAATTAATTCTCGTACAAACTATTAATCATAGTTTTAGTTAACATTATAACAAAACAACTATATGCTATGTATATTTTAAAATAAAATGTTTAGCACTAGGTTTAAACAAAAACCTAGTTCCCTAAAGGGTAGCCAAAAAGGAAAAATAATGGTCGAAATTCCACAAGCTTTGAAAGCAATAAGAAGCTAAAGTTTGAATGTTTTTATTGGATTATTTGCTTTGTGTGAATGATGTTGATGTTTGTAATGAAAACCCGACATGAATTATAGTCTCATTTTGTCCAGTATTTTTTTGGCTTTACTTGCAAGGACATAATTATAAATTATAATTATGTATCAATTGCTCTTGAAGATCCCATCCCATCTCTTCTATTACTAGGTTAATACTCAGAGTGCGAATTGGATAAATTTATCAAATACCTAACTTTCAATTAAGTACGTAAAAAATGTAGTTGGTAGGGTTCAATAGATTCGACCCAAAATTAATGAGGTTGGGTAAGTTCAAAGGTTCTAATCCATATTTACAATATCCATACACCTTTGGTTTTCGATTTAATAAACGCAATTCAAACAAATAGGAGTACTAAATATTATGATTATGATTGAATCGGATTGGATCGAATCAAAGGTTTTGATCCATATTTACAATATCCATACACCTCTAGATTAATAAACTTAATCGAAACAAATATGAGTATTGAATATCCATATTTGATAAGTATAATGGTATTTTAGGTATATGATTTATTTTTTCCCTAAAACTTAGACTATTTAGTAGATACCTTAATATGTGTAATTAAAAACATATAAAATGATAAATAATTTAGGACAAAAGGAATATAATGGTTGAATTAGATTGGATCAGATACAAATTTAGGTACACGCAACTTTTAGATTCTATTTAATAAAAGCCAATCCAAATAAATAGGAGTATTAAATATTAAGAGTAAGCTGATAACATAACGTGATTAATATTAAACAAACGATAGAACAGAGTTATAGGTAAAGTAATTATATTTACAACTTTTCTTACAATTGGACACGCGTGTCCTTGATGCACGTGCAATGAATTCGGCCCCCAAAGTTATTCATGAATTAGAAGCTTCGGCAATTTCACTATCAATTTGAGCTGGAGATCATAAACAAAAACAATTGCAATCATGAATTTTCTATTATTTTGCCACCATATTAAATTTATGTGCACGAATATTCTACATTGGACCTAATTTAAACATAAATTATGTTTGTAATTGTAATTAAAAAGTTTTTTAAACCAAAAGTTAAATTTGGTACGTAATGTCTAATTTTTGTGTTTGAACAATTCAAACATCTGAACAAAATTTTGGTGGCATTTATAAATGTGTTTTCCATGGTTCTCAGTCAAAAATATTTTTCCAAAACTCTTTAAAGATTCATATCATGTTGTGTTGTTTATTTGGTTTATTAGGATATAAGGCTACTTGCCAACCACTCGTGGGGGTTGGGTAAGAGATAAAATAAAATAGGAGATATTATTAGATTAATCATATTGTCCCTATGTCAATGCTTTTTTTTTTTTTATCGTTCCTAAGTCTTTTTTCTTTCATCTCTGAGTTTGTCGATATTGTCCCTGTGTCTTTCTTTTGGTTTTGTATTTTTCAAAAGTCTAATCTCTCTTTCTTTAAAGTAATTTTTAATATTTAATTATTATGCATATCTCCTCATCTGTTATATTATTCTTCGGAATAGATTTTCAAAAGTAATTTTTAAAGTAATTAATTTTCAAAAGGGATCGGGTTCGCATCAGAACAATCTACATCCATTCATCTTTGCTAAATTTAGATCTTGCCAAATTTTCAATCACATCTATTGAATAATAAGATTTCATAGTATTAAATATGGGTCCAGTGATATATATATATATATATATATATTCATTAGCTCAAAAAAATTTACACGGTTCACTGTGTTTTCTAATAAAAAATTTGACATATTTAAATACTTATTTTCAAATTTCCTCGAAGAACAAGTTTATATTGATACATATTGGAAAGGAAAAATCGGGGGAATTAAAATGAGATAATAGTTGAAAATATTAACTTGTATTTGTTTGATTACAGATGAAGATTATGCATATATAATTTATTTTAATAATTATTATGGAACTCGTTCTACATTTTTTATGTTATTGATCTTGTGGCCTAAAATTCATGGGATTCAAGAGTTGATCAATTTGGAACCCTATTTACAACTATTTGAGTTTGAAGTAAATGTGCCCGGGTCAAAAGTCCAAAATCACCACTGCACTACTTACTATCTAGGCCAAGCCCAAATCACTCACATATAATAATGGGCCTAATCCTGGGCCAATTTTACATGATTGGCCCATAGCTATTTTCCGCGAATTTCCCAAGTCAAAAAATAAGATAATCTCAATTATCCATTTCCCCTCTTTCTTCTTTTTGTGAACAAAACAAGTTGATGAACAAAATCCATGACAAAAAACCAAAACCATGTTCACAATTCACCACCACCAATTCCCAAATCGAAATAACTCAAACTCTCAAACCAGAATCCAAACACACCTCCCAAAAATTTACAATGCTCAAAGCCCATCAAATAATCAGACAAGTAGTAACAATTCGAATTCTTCTCCAAAAATCAAGCGTTTGGTCCTAACGCAAGAAGGAAGAACAAAAATCAACAGCTATCCGGACAGAGAATTCTACGCTTACCCACGTTTCGTTACGCACGTAGACGAGAATTTTATTTCCAATTTAACAAATCTTTACAGAGAGATCTTGAGACCTGAAATGGAAATTCTTGATATTATGAGTTCATGGATTAGTCATTTGCCTGAAGAGGTTAAGTACGAGAAGGTTGTGGGCCATGGTCTTAATGCAGAGGAGCTTTCGAGGAATCCGAGGTTGGATTATTTCTTTGTAAAGGATTTGAATAAGGGGCAAGAGTTTGAGATTGAGGATGAAAGTTTTGATGCTGTTTTGTGTACTGTCAGTGTGCAGTATCTTCAGCAACCTGAAATGGTTAGTAAGCTAACCTTCTGAGATATCTATATTTGGAAAGTTAATTAGATTTTGCATTTTCTGTTTCTCAATTTTTTGTTGTCTTTAAAAATGAATTGCCGTTTGATTTGATGGAGATCCGGTTCAAGATAGATCTATCTATAAACCTTGTTTAAATTTGGTTCCTTGTCATTCATTGTAAGAAAACGAGTTTTTAGCGATAAAATTAACTAAATGATTCGATTAAAATATGTTAAGTGAGTGGGTGTTGAATCCCCTTGTCAACTTAATGTATCTCTTAATAAAGGGTTAAGTCACATTTAAAATTGGAATATCCTTGTTAACAAGAAAAAGTGACAACTATTTTAAATCCGTCACAAGCATGATTATGGTAAACTTATTATTGACAAGAATTATAATTACTGATATTTGGTGATATGTAAATAATTAAACCAAAATATAATCAATATATAAGACCTCATGGTCATTAGATTGTTGTTATTATGCATTTGCTACTAATAGCTATTAGCTATTAGCTAGTGACAATTTAAAGATAATTGTTGACAAAACTAGATCTTTTGTCACTAAATATTTAAAATATAAATTATGATATCCACTTTGGAATGGTTTATAAGTAGAATAGATCTTCTAAAGGGCCTTTTAACTGTATTTCATTAGCAAATGTCTCAGATTTAAGATTTGTATATATACGCACGCTTATTGCATGCATATGTTGTCACTGGTAGTAAGTAACCAAAAAAAAAAAAATATATGTACATTACATATGATAACATATTAAATGTGATAATAATATTGTAATTGTGTTTCAGGTTTTTGCTGAGATTTTTCGTGTACTAAAACCTGGAGGTGTTTTCATTGTGAGCTTCAGTAATAGGTTGTTCTACGAGAAGGCTATAAGTGCCTGGAGAGAAGGGACGGCGTACAGCCGCGTGCAACTGGTTGTACAGTACTTCCAATGCGTGGAAGGGTTCACACAACCACAAATTATTCGCAAATTACCAAATGCTAAAGAGGGCAATAACTCAATTTTGGATCGGGTTAAGGGGTTGTTTGGATTGTTATCAGGATCAGATCCATTTTATGCCGTCATAGCTTACAAAAACTTCAAACCTATATATGAATAGAAAGCTGCATGTGATGTTTGGATGTTTGTGTATTTCTTCTTGCACTTAATTTACATAACTGGAGTTCTAATATCATAAGCTATTAGGGGATAGAATTAATGGATTGTATATCACATCCATTTGTAGTTAAATTGATGAATCAACCACTGCAGATAATTCCTTCAAGGAAAGTACTATAGTCGTGAACTAATAAACACATGTATTTATACAGTAGAAGTCTTATAAGATAGATGATGATATGTAGAATTTTAATTGCGGTAAGACAATCCAATAAAAATCACAAGTGCTATTCCATGGAACAATATTTTTTTTTTGGAAAAATAAAAATAAAAATCGATGCTTTGAAGGTGATATAATTAAAAGAATATTAAAAGTTGGGTTAAAGGTGTGAACTTTTAAAACAAGTGGACCATAATGACCAAAAGTTCAATTTCATAGGATTAAAATACAATTTTGCCAAAATAGATAATAGTAGATCGATAAAAGAGGTCAATTTTTCTGGGCCTCTTGTTTAGACTACCCATCAGTTTACCTAAGAACAGCCCCTTAACTATTTATCTCTCTCCCATTCTCAAAATTCCCTGTTTCATTTCAATTCTAAACAAACACAAGAAATGACTTCTGCAGCTACACCATACCTGAAATTTCTCGAATGTTGTTGTGCCGCCTCTGTACCAAGAACTAATTTCACTCCCTCCAATTCAAAACCCATTTGCCCATCAATCCCTTTAAAGCATGTCCACCTCTCATCCTCTTCAATTTCACTTAAATCCAAGATTTTACCTTTCAAAATCGTACCTTTTTTAGCACAAACTTCGGATTGGGCCCAACAAGAAGAAGAGGAAGAAGAAGAGAAAAATGGGCCGGGTTTTGAAAGTGAAGAAGGAATAGATGCTAATGCAATTGATACTTTTGCAGAAGAGAATGTGGAGATTAACGATGAGGGTTCTTTTGTTGACCCTCCTGAGGAAGCTAAGCTCTTTGTTGGAAATCTGCCTTATGATATTGACAGTGAAAAATTGGCTCAACTCTTTGATAAAGCTGGGGTGGTTGAAATTTCTGAGGTATAATAATTTTTTCTTTTGGAAGATTTATCGGCTCTCTTATTGTATATGCTGTTATTATTGTATTGGAAAAATGTTAATTCTAAGTTGCTTAATTTCTCCTTGTCTAGTTCTTGACTTTTTAGTTCTAGCTAGTTTTAATTCTTGTTTTCAAGGTCGGAGGATAGGAAAGGAGAAAAGAATTGATGGTTTGTGAATATTTTCAAACTTGTTTGTGGGCTTAGTACGAATATATGGTATTTTCTTTGAATTTAGTATTCATGAGGTGAACACTGATACTGAAGATGGAGGGTGCATTACATTAAATTCTTTTCTTTTTTGGTACATTAATGAGGTAAGGTTATTGTAGGTGATTTATAATAGGCAAACGGATCAAAGTCGAGGATTTGGATTTGTGACAATGAGTACCGTGGAAGAAGCTGAGAAGGCTGTGGAGATGTTCAATCGCTATGTAAGTTGCTTGATATTCGTTTGTTTGTATGTAATTCTTAATCTTTTTATTTAAATTTCACTATTTTGAGGATGAGTGAACTACTACTGATGACTGTGGCGTCGTGCATAACTTCGTTAAAATCAGATTATTTTTATATCTTGGTTTAATATAAATCTCTAAATCTAATGGGATTTTAAAGCACTAAATAAAATTGTTCATAATGGATGAGCATTCTGATAGTGAAGATACACACCCGACTTTGAATGGTAAAATATTGAATGAGTCAGTTAATTTAAGGCTTTCATGTACGAAAGTAATAAATAACATTGTAAAATTCAAAATTTTCCTGAACAAATGCTACATTTCTTGTATAAATTTTGATGGCCAAATTAGTTTTTACCTCCTATGAAATATGTTTGTGGCATTTATTAGGTGTTCACCCCCTACTTTTTAAAACATAGCTCATTACCTCTTTATGACGGGGTCAAACACGTATTAAATTATTATGGACAGAGAAGTTAAGTGTCATCGACATATATATCATAGGAGGCTGAAATGCATTTTACCCAATGTTTGTGTGTAAAAGGAATTACATCTTTATCCTCGTAGATTGCGGATGGTTTTGCACTTCGTAATATTTACGTTAGGCCTAAATGCCATCTGAAGCCAACTTTAACATCACAAATTCTTTATTCTGATTTTCTTATAAGATATCAATTTTAGACAATTGTTTCCATGTCAATTGATTTTATGGATCACAATATTCTTCAGGATATTAACGGAAGACTATTAACCGTAAACAAGGCTGCTCCAAGAGGTTCTCAGCCAGAAAGGGTACAGAGAGTATACGAGCCTTCCTTCAGAATTTACGTTGGTAACTTACCATGGCAAGTGGATAATGGTAGACTGCAGCAGGTGTTCAGTGAACACGGCAAAGTCATTGATGCTCGAGTAATTTACGATCGGGAAAGTGGGCGATCGCGTGGTTTTGGCTTTGTTACAATGGAAAGTGAGACAGAAGTAAATGAAGCCATAGCTGCACTTGATGGGCAGGTAATTATTACCCTTCAGCATTTGCTTTTAATCAAAGTTTGAGCTTAATATTGGACATTTTCTATTTCTATTTCGAACTCAATTACTAAGTTGAGTTTGAATTTGGTTGGTGCTATTTTGTCGGTTGATGTTCAGGAAATGGTTGGGTACAAAATTGAGAGTTATAATCTTTTAACTAACTTAATAACGCTGATTGAGAAATGTGATTATGTAAATGTATTAAATATATACATATATCTCACCAACTTGTGTAATATGTGATGCAGAATTTGGATGGGAGGGCTATCAGAGTTAATATTGCCGAGGAAAGACCAAGGCGCAGCTCTTTTTGATTCGGAATAATTGTTTATTGATCCATACCGTGTGAATTTTGTGTTGAGTAAATTTCCTTTATGAGATTTCTACTCTTCTTCACCTCCAATTTCTCCAAAAATTTGTAACTAGATCAAATTCCATAGTATTAGAACATAGGGATATGAGAAATATGCAAAAATATCTATAAGATGATTATAAAATAGATGTTAGAGGTTTTTGTATTGATCTATGAAGTTGAGATCATAGTTTCATGACTCTATTACGATCATTAATTTTTCGAATTTACGTACATTTGTATGTGTCAAGTATGTGAATGTGATACCAACATGTGGAATATTCCCAAAACCTGATGAATACATGTTCGGAGTGGTACTCACATAATCGGAGTATCACAATTGTTCGACTGTGCCTCAGAAAAAACTAAGTCATATTAGGTTTGAACATTCTTATGTAACATTTATAACTGGACATTCTTATGTAAAAAAAAAAAAAAGAAAAAAAAAAAAGCAAAGGAGCATGTCAAACAAATGGGTCCTTAACGAATGCACATTACAAGAAAACTAAGGACAATAACTTAATAAAATCTTGATTCAAATAAGACTTGTGGTACAACTTTTCTTGAGATTATTTCTTAAAATAAAACAAAATATGAGACAATTTTCTTTTATTATTTTGTGTATATACCGAAGTTTATTTATTTTGGAAACTTTCAATATTTAATGAGCAAAGTTGGGAATTACATTATCGACTTTGAACTTGTGCGAGAGTTTTTTAAATTGAAACGAATACAAATACAAAAATAGAAAAATATTATTTTACCTACTCGTATATGTATCAGATGAATGAAAAAATGTAATTTCTCTTACATCTGACATCTTGAGTTGGATTTTTTTATGATTTTATTTAAGTTGTCTTGTTTTATTTTTATCTAACCTTGAATTAAAATTCAGTGATCTACATGTAGTAATTATTTTATTAGCCCGGCTAATAAACTTTCTAGCTGCACCATTGGTTTTGTCCAATCCTTGAAAACATCAGCATTGAATAAAATGTTTAATTATAGATCAATATCAACAAGCGGGGATAGCTCAGTTGGGAGAGCGTCAGACTGAAGATCTGAAGGTCACGTGTTCGATCCACGTTCACCGCATTTTTTTTTTTTTTCCTGACACAATTTTTTGTCAACGGTCTGGATTGCTGCTTTTTGGGTGAGGGTCATTTCTTCATTCTTATGTTTAAAATTAGATATATTAAACAAATGTGCCCTTATAGCTCAGTGGTAGAGCGTCAGTCTTGTAAACTGAAGGTCCGCAGTTCGATCCTGCGTGAGGGCAAATTACCACATCCCAAATATTTTGTTCTATTTCTCGCCAAAATCGTGTATTGTAATTCAACAAAATCGCATTACCCAAGACTGTTGGTATCACATTCACATACTTGACACATATTTAGCAATTTAGATTACAATTGACATGATATTAAATATTTGCATAAAGAATTTTTCTGAGAGAGATTTGTAGTCGTTGTGATAAAGGGAACGAACGAAAACAACAAATGTAGTTTTTTTCTTTTTTCTTTTTTTTTTGTACTTTTTCTTATTTATTTATTTTTGGTTCAGTTTAAAAGCTTAGTCAAGCAAACTGCCGGAGTTGGTATTAAATACTATTATACTAATTTGTGATATTATGGGAAGCACCCTTTTTTCTGTTTAAAATCACGATTAAAAATTGCTTATGATAGTGAGGGCCAAACACAATTAAAATCAAGATTTACTAAAAGTAATTTCTATAATTTGGTCCAAACACTTCAAAAATCACAATGAATATCTAGAAGTGTTTTTAATAGCTTCCACCACTGGGCCAAACTCACCCTAATAATTATTACTTTAATATTATTGAACGCATCCGAGTCTTAAGGGAATAAAAGAAACTAAAGAATATAATTACGGTTAAGAATGATAATTCTGTCCAAATCAAATTTGATTGAATTCAAAAAAAATTATATAGCAAAATATAAAATACTTGTTTAGGGATTAAATAACACTCGATCAATAACAAAATAAGTGTACTGCGATTGTATTGTGGTTGATTAAATTAGAGTAGACCAAGCTGATTTGAATTATAATTTTTATTTAAGAATCACAATGAAACAAACTTAATGAGTAACTCGTTTTAGACGAATCCGCTTTTAAAATTTAGCAATTTAGATTACAATTGACATGATATTAAATAGTTGCGTAAAGATACCAACATGGGTTGTGATGAATGGAATATTCCCAAAACCTGATGAATACATGTTCGAAGTGGTGCTCATATAATCGGAGTACCACAATTGTTCGACTATGCCTGAGAAAAAACTAAGTCATGTATAGGTTTGAACATTTATATCTGGACATTATTATGTAAAAAAAAAAAAAAAGCAAAGGAGCATGTCAAACAAATGGGTCCTTAACGAATACACATAACAAGAAAACTAAGGACAATAACTTAATAAAATCTTGATTCAAATAAGACTTGTGGTACAACTTTTCTTGAGATTATTTCTTGAAATAATACAAAATATGAGACAATTTTCTTTTACTATTTTGTGTATATACCGAAGTTTATTTATTTTGGAAACTTTCAATATTTAATGTACAAAGTTGGGAATTACATTATCGACTTTGAACTTATGCAAGAGTTTTTTAGATTGAAACAAATATAAATACAAAAATAGAGAAAATATTATTTTACATGCTCGTATATATATCAGATGAATGAAAAAAATGTAATTTCTCTTCCATCTGACATCTTGACTTGGATTTTTTTATGATTTTATTTAAATTGTTCTTGTTTTATTTTTATCATACCTTTGAATTAAAATTCAGTGATCTACATGTAGTAATTATTTTATTAGTCCGGCTAATAAATTTTCTTGCTGCACTATTGGTTAAGGTTTTGTCCAATCCTTGAAAACATCAGCATTAAATAAACTTTTTAATTATAAATCAATATCATCAAGCGGGGATAGCTCAGTTGGGAGAGCGTCAGACTGAAGATCTGAAGGTCACGTGTTCGATCCACGTTCACCGCATTCATTTATTTTTTTTGACACATTTTTTGTCAACGGCCTGGATTGCTACTTTTTCGGTAAGGGTCATTTCTAATTCTTAGAGTTAAAATTAGATATTTTGAACAAATGTGCCCTTATAGCTCAGTGGTAGAGCGTCAGTCTTGTAAACTGAAGGTCCGCAGTTCGATCCTGCGTGAGGGCAAATTAACACCTTAAATATTTTGTCCCATTTCCAGCCTAAATCGTGGTTTTCTAATTCAATAAAATCGCATTACCCAAAACTGTACAAAAATCAGTCTCCTGTTCCACTGGATTTAGCTGTGAATCCAATTTCAAAACCTCTCAAAACCCTAAGCAGATCTTCAATGTAACAATTGAATGAATTAATTTTACAATGGCTTCCTCAACTCTACAGAAGCTCCTTAGAACCCAATCCCGATCAGCCATTAATCTCTTCTCCCATTTCAATAAACCTTCACCATTTCTTCTGACCAAAATCCCCCAAATCTCCAGTCAACCGGAAACGGATTATTCGATGCGGAGCTCTTCAATTACTTCACATGTTTATCCGACTTTTTCGTTGGGTTTTTTCCTAAACCCAATTTCTCCACCAACAATGATTCGGTCGGGATCAGATGATACGACGCCGGATGGTGATGATTCTCGTACGATTAGAGCTGATAGTGTGAAGAAGAAGAGAAAGAAGAAGATGAACAAGCACAAGTTGAGTAAGCTAAGAAAGCGACTCCGGAGGAAAACCTAGTTTCCATTATTTTGCCATTCCGGTGAGAGAGATATGATTTCTTATTAGACGCTTACTTATTTTGTTTAAGTAATCCCATGTTCCTCCTCTGTCAGTACTTTTATCGCTTAAATGTGGAAGAATATCAATAATTTTGTGGTGGAATGTTTTAATTGTTGCTGCTGATTGGTTTGGCTTCTTTTTGCTTAATCTCAAGTCTTTTGTTATCTTTTGTTATCGGTTTTGTATTGGTTATAGTTGGTATATGCATGCTAGAACATTGGTTTTAGTTGGTGTATATACGCTATTGATAATTCACGTTGTTGGGGAAATAGATTTAGGTGGACTGACCATTTCATTTTCTTTGGAGGGGCTGGTAGCTGAATTCTAATGAGCCTAAATATTTTTACTTAACCATTTTGATTTTTGTTTTGGAAGAACTTTGTGAATTGGTACGTCTAAATGAGTTTACTAGGTGAAAGTTGGGAGGTTGTCAACGTTTGTTATAAAGGGATATGTAGCAATTACGACCTATGTGTAAGAAGAACGATGTTAATAACAAAAAATTGCAATGGGATATATGCAGCTTTTTGGGCCTTGCCTAACAATAAAGAGTGTGCTTGTGGAACAGTTTGTGTAACAAGAGATGTTTTCAAAATTTTATACTCTCAGGACCATGGATTAAACATTCCTTATATTTCCACGTTACTGACTCTATTAAACAAAAAATATGGAGTTCTAAAGTCCTATTTATTTTAGGTAAATTACTTTCTAAAGACTTTATTTTCCTTGAAACTTAAAAACCTAATTTGTCTATGAAATCTTCTAGTTTCCTGCAAATCTCTCTCTTTTCTTCTTAATTAGTGAACCCTTCATTGCTTTTTGGTTTTAAAAGTATGAGATATTGTTCACGTATTATTATAAATATGTTTATTTAATCAGTACTGATAAACGGATCTCATATGGTTATACAATATATATAAGTTCCATTTAATTCAAGATGAGAATGGTTCTCTCGTTGATTGGGGATGCTGCTTCAGTTACATAACTCGGTCATTGCCAATTAGTAGAGCCAGTTCTGAAATATTGATGAAAATACTGTTACCAGAGCCCTTAGGTAGAACAATCACAAGTTGTTTGATGAGGAGGTGAAGAAGCATGGTTATTTGTGAGAGACTCTCTCATATATAATTTATAGTTTTCATGCACATGCTACAACTTTAGAGAAATATTTAGAGAATGAGGAGGATGTTCATGTAGTTTACAGACGTGCAGATATAGTTTATCCGTGAATTGTGATCTGACAAGGCTACAGGCCTTTCTGGCTTGTGTGAACCAGCATATGTTTATGGTTAGTTTTGTTGAATAGACAACCTAAATATTAAAATGGGGGAACTAACCCCATTTGCTTCTTTAGAAACTGATCCGTTTTTCTCATAGTATATGTTTGTGAATAGGTTTTTATTAGCTTCGGTCTAGGTACAACCACGTAATGCTACCTACTAGAAAAACGGAACAAAATAGTGTAGAATCTGATATGTTCATGTACCTACTCAAGTGTTTTATGTAAAAACTACTTAAGTATAGATAAATCTCTTTGTCACTTGCATGGATGTAGAACAAAACATAGGAGTAGTATTTTGCTCTTCTCGTGCTTAGACAATGGAAAGTGGATTTAAATTGCCTAATAAAATTGTCCGATTCAGGTAAATTATAGATAATAAATATCTTAGCAAGTACAAAAATGAAATTTGGTTACCAACATTAGGGATTAGCAGTAGTAGTTTCAGTTGTGCAGCACACCATGTAAAGCTACCCACTATACAGCTAGTCAAGGTGGTCCTATGAATCAAGTGTTTATGCAAGAAATAACTATGAAAATTCGAATCTCCCAAAACTTAAGTTTATGTAGAGTAGGTAATAGTTTTTTCCTTTTCTATTACTCCTTGTTTAGCGACGACAAATTGGTTTGAATTGCCTATTATATTCACCATTATATGCAAACTACTATTTATACATAATCATTTTAGAAACTTCTTGACTCAACAATTCTTCAAACAAAAGGCAAAAATGGTTACATTGTATATGTTTTGGCAAATTTCTTGCAGAATCATTTTGAATTTATGAATTATTATGGTAATTTGCGGAATGGATAACTTTAGAATTGGGTTTCGCTTCACTCCAGTATATGGCTTTCCCATGCAATTTGTTTGTGAGAATCCTTTAGTAACTCTGGTGCATGAAATTATAGCGGGTGTCCTAGTCTAACATATTTCAAACAATATATTATTCAAATTTGATCTGATTTTTTTTATCAAGTTTGAAATTGTGTTCAAACTTGATTTAACTTTGAACCGAACTGAATTTGGACGAAGTGTAATCAAACCGAGTATATGATGAGCTCGAAAAGTAGTTCGAATAGATGAAGTTTAATATTTTGGAGCAAACTGAATTCAAACGAATTAAATATAACTGAACATAGATTGAGCTTGCATAGTGTGGTTCAAACAGATGAAGTTTAATAAAATTGGACATAGGTTGAGTTTGGATAGTAGTTCAAATTTATCCACTCAAACAGAGTGCGAAAAACTGTAAAATGACATACATTTTTTAAGATTGGTTTATTATAAAAGACAAATCAAACTCAAATGAACACTTCTTGATTGAATTCGACTCGAATATCATATCAGATTATGTAGTTTATCACCTCCGTGGTTTCATCTACACTATAGCTAGAGGCAAAAGAATGTAGAAAAACAAACAGAGAGGACCCAATAATCCTATTCAAGTTTCTATTCGAAGTATCAGTAAAATAAGATGGCAATATTACAAGAGCAATAATATTCTTTCACAAAAACACGGGGAAAATAATGGTGATAGTACCAACAAAAAAAAACTGAAAAAAAAAAGGAGATAAAAACATACTATAAGCTATGCCTAGATCTTGAATATTAGTTACTAAAATGCTTTAGGAAAATATTTTTATTGCATAAAATGGAAATGTGCAAGAATCAGACAAAGTCAATAATTATAGAACTACTAATTATACTTTGATTGAGGCCATGCATCAAGAGCTGGCTCAAATACAGCAGAAGTTACTCCGCACCTAAGCTCAGAGTTTAAAGGGAGAAAAAAAAAATTGTATAAGAAAAGAAACTAAAAAATGCAACATAATCCTTATCGAATTCATTTATGCATATTTCAGAAAAATTGATTAGAACCTCCCACAAGGGAGAATTTGGGGGTATGCTCACTGTATTCGACTATGGCTGTGGGCGGGAGACGACCAATACATATCTCGTGCACAGTTGAGAAGAGAGGGAAAAGTTCTAACCATCCTCGATGTCTCAAAACTTCGTAAACCTCTTTTGCAGTCGAAACACCCTACAAAATTTTCAAGATTTATGTCATTAATCACTAGATAGTAAAGCCATGTTTCCTTCTTGAATTTTAGTGAGGAAAATGATAAGGAGAATGAATAAGAACAAAAACTGAAGCTTAAGTTCAATCATTTGGTGCAATAAAAAAAAAAATTTCATCTCGGCATTATACATAGTAAAATATAAGAACCAAGCATATCCAAAAAGGCTAAAAACTAATCCCTCGTGGCTCCCTTGATTATCATCTATTCTCATGAGCATACTAAATGATGATACTATTCTCATAATAATAATAATGTACCTGTAATTTCTGGCCTTGTAGCATTTCTGCTTCTAGGTCATCAAAAGACCTCTTCCCACCATTTCGAGCAAAAGCTTCAGCACATTTCCTGTTTCTTCCGCCCACTGTTAATCAATATAAACGAGGCGTTTTATATTTGCTAGAATTTCCTACTTAATCAAATGGAAAAGTAGAAGTTCATAATTACTTACAGCAAGTTGTAATTAAATCTGCCACACCACAACTCTCAAAAAATGTACTATCTTTCACAGAAGGAAAAAGTAGCTTTGAGAAGGCCTTCATTTCTCTCAAACCAATTCTCATTATTGCAGCCTAGTAAATCATCGTTGAAACAATTTAAGGTTATGGGCAATTCTTGTATTAAAACTATTAAGATAAGCTCAGATTTTCTATATAAGATTTTACCTTAGTATTGTTCCCCATCTCCAATCCATCCACAAGTCCTGTTTCAAGAACCGAACAATTATCCATCGTTCATGAAATGATAATACGACCTGAGCACAACAAAGTGAGTGAACAGACGGGTTTGGTACATACCTGCTGCAATAGCGACAACATTTTTCAGAGTTCCGCATAATTCAACTCCTTCTACATCTTGAACCTATTCATAATTAAGATAGGAGATAAGGGTAAAACTGTCTTTTGATGCAATCTGTCAACTTATTTAGTTTACCAACATCCGGTGTGTATATGTAATAATTGAATCAATGATAAATGCATGCGATCAAGCTAACAAACATCTTATTGATTTGTCGGAAGTGAAGTAATGGAGACATATTTTACTCACAGCTGAGACATTAAAGTATGAGATGTTGAATAGTTGAACCCATTTCTCCGCAATATCTTTACTTTCCCGATATCCAACAGTTGCCTCACTAAATTTCTCTACCGCAATCTGCATAAGGAACACGAAAAACATGTAAGGATTATGCAGTGTTAGATAATTGTTCCAAATAAGCATAAGAATCAGTGGACTAACCTCGTTGGCAATGTTTGCGCCCATCAAAACACAACAATTAATTCCGAGCTGTTCTGATATGAGAGAAGAGATCATGCATGGACCTTCTTTCTTCACTTCCATTCCTTTAATAAGAGAGATAGCTTCCGCATCTTTCCTTATCTTCCCCACTATCCTTTTACAAATTCCCTCCATAAACTGATGGGGTGTCACAAATACTAACATGTTTGCATCCTTCACTGCTCATATTTCCAATTGAGCTAAATTAAAAATAAATCACAATTTCAATCTATAAATGATCCAGATGTATTGAATGATTCATAGTACCTGCATTTTCAAGATTAGGATCTGCAATAACATTTTTTCCAAGCTTTATCCCAGGAAGATATTTAACATTTTCCTATTTTGTAACAAAAGAAAAATCTGGTAAATAAACCACAGCATTGATCAGAGAAGCTGAAATTCTTCGAAGAACAACACATTACGTTAGTTCGATTGATAACTTCAGAGAGCTTTTCACCAGTCGGCAATGTCTCCTCAAACACCCACATCCTCACTTCATCTACTCCAAGAAATAAAAATGAAAAATCCGAAAATAATATTAAAAAAATCACAAAATAGAGCACAGACAAATGTTAGCATGCTGAGCTATTTCACACCAATACTAATCACTATACTCTACATTTTATTTTAAAGGAACAGAGTAATTAAGAAATGCAGAAACTAATTAAGTCAGACCGTGAAATGAATTAAGCTTAAGTGTATTGGAAGCAATGAGCTTGGCGGCGACGCTCCCCCAATTGCCGCTTCCGACGACCGTGACTCTCGACTTTTCCGGCGGCGGCGTTCCATTCACCACTCCTCCTCCGATGGCGGCGGCGGTGGTGTTGTTAGAATCTTCAACAGATGGAGCCATATGAAGAAGGAGGAGAATTGAAGAAAAAATGAGGGGAAAAGGGAAAGAGAAAAACGAAAATGGAATAGGAAATCTAATGGAGGAGAGGAAAATCAGGGGATTATAAATGGCATTTGGGCGGAGAAGACATACACGTATCGTGAGTATCAATGTGCATCATATTAAATTTGGCGATCTACTCTATATACAACTAACTATCTAATCTACTATTAACATCAACTTTATAAGATAGATATATTTTGTTCCATTTAACTCGTATTAGTCGAATCGATTAGTATCGAACAATATAATATTTAAAATTTTATATTGAATGTGATATTTATTTTGAGTTATATGCAATTGGACTCGAACGAGTTTCAATCGAGTATTCAAACTCAAATATCTTTATATTTATGCATATATTTTGCTATGTTTCAGTTCTTTTTTTCTTCAGGCTGTGAATACATCAATCACTATATAAGAGAATTTATTCAAATTTATTTTAATTGGTATGAAAGTATAAAAATAAACTAGTTATTCAATTTAGTTTAATTGATATCAAAGTACAAAATAAACTAGTTACATAATATTGGACTAAAAAAATAACCACACTAATAGGAATTGAACCTATGATCTTTGATCGTGGAGATTAACCAATAGAATATTGCCTTATCGGCTTGTTATATTTCATTTTACCGATTTTTCAAAGGTTTTGGATGAAAAATTTTGTTAAGCTTGCTTAATACTAATATGCATAAAGAATCGAGCTGAACTGATCAAATAAATTCGAGTTATATTATATAAAAAGTATATTGAATTGATTTTGGCCATAAGTATAATATGAATTGAAAAAATTTACGCCTCATTTGGAGCGTTAATATTTGTCACGTTGAGTTGTGTCAAATCAATTGAATAGAATATCCCACATTTGGTGATATATTTGGGTTATTTTATATATGAGTTTATAAATTTTATATACGAGTATTGATCCATTAATGCACAGTTTTGATATTGGTAAAAGATCTGGAGAATCGCAAGTAGTGTCTTAGAGATTGTCTGATAATTTTATTTATTTATTTATTAGTATAAAATATGTTTACTAGTATATATAATATTGGCTGATCAACGGTCCGGATACCTAAGTAAAGAAAAAAGAAAGAAACGAGAAGTTGATGAAAACTTTTGTCATTTCCTATTGTTTGAATTTTATACTTTGCGTTTTTCTAATTTCATAATTTGTATTATTTTTACGACAAATATGAACTAATTAAGTTAACCCTTCATTTATTGTTGAAATGAACTTGTATTATTGTGATGGATATTTAATTTCATGCATATAGGCCACCTACTAAATACTAATTCAGTAGACATTTAAGAGAAGTGTCCAGGCCTTTCATGCTAGAGTTGTTATTCATATTCTGACTTTTTTACCAATCAATTATGATCGTTTCTGTCTTCACGAAATGATATTTAAGACGTGACTTTTTTTTCTTTCTTATAAACTTACAACATGCATGTGACTTAGATCTCTAAAAGCGAAAATGAATTGATTTGAGTTGAAAAATGTATCAAATTTGATAATATTTAGTTGTAGGTCAATCCATTGATTTGATTATGAATTTTTAAAAACAACAGAGATTGACATCCAAAGTCTTATAATTATTATTCGTTGTTTCAAATTTGACAAATGTAAAAACTATTGAATCTAATCATAGTAAATTCATGTGGTTATGATCGTTATCACTACCTAGCAAAATTTAAATTTTCATGTGGTGTGCTTGCAAAAATCTGCTCCACACCCGAAACAATTTGCTAAAACGTAAACTTATTGTTGATGCTAGCCGTTAATCGAAAATCCTGTGCATTGCTTCGCTTCTTGTTCATTTGCTAGACACAGATATTAGGCATGGGATTAGAAGAGAAATCCGATAGCAGCCCCCTGATATAAAACGTGGTGAAGATTAATTTTGATGCTTCGACCAATCCCGGAGATGGAGTTTCCGAACTTGGTGATGTTGCTAGAACCAGTTCAGGGGATTGTATTGCTTGGGTATCGATGTGTATTCGGCAACCTTTAGATCCTTCACTGCTGAACGGAAAGCGGCTCTTTTTGTGGTTGAGTTTGCTCGTGATAGTTTATGGATTTCTATCATTTTGGAAAGAGATTCAAGTTAGATAATAAAGCGATAGCTGGAAAGTCAAATATCTGATCGAATTTTGGCAATATCATTTCAGATTTGAATTATGTATCAACAAGTTTTGAATTTTTTCGGGCACAACATGTCGGAAGAGAAGGAAACCGAGTGGCGCATGAAGTTGCACGTCTATCTTATAAGAATCTTTGTGCTTTAAATGTTTTACCTGATCCGAGTTGAACATTATATCGGCTGAAGCCGTTAGTCATCTTGGTTCTAAAAAAAATAGTAAAATCTAAAATAATTTTTAAATTATTAATAATTATTAAAACATTAGTCCAATCACATTAATTGAAATTATCTTTTTTTTAATTAATTAAAAAATATTGTATCAAGTTGCCTTGCATGTTGGGAAAATAGGTCCAATTCGAAAGAGGGAGTTAAATGCCATAATACAACCAATCTCCATCAAACACCAGTTGTGAGTCATCTTTATGACAGATTTAATTACTAGAATGATATTAATATTTTGCTCGCCTATCAGTTTCCCCTTTCTTAGATAAGATGGACCCGAATGAGCCAAACCGTTGGAAGCAACTCGGGTCTTCTACAGGCCCATGGCTGTCAATGGGGCGGATTTTAATTCGAGTTCGAATCTGATTTGATTATAAAGATTCAAAATTTGAGATATGTGAAGCAAATATGAATTTAGGTCAATTCGATCTGTTAGATTCGTACTTAACAATAAATAAAAGAGTTATATATATACATAATATTTTATTGAAATAAGTAACATTAAATAATATTTTACCCTTAGGTTAAGATGATAAAAATTAATAATCCATTCATATTATATTTTTATGCATAAAAAACACAAATAATAGTTAAGAAAATTTAACATGTGAGCTAAATTAAATAAAACAATATGAAAATATTGGTGTAAATTTGAAAAAAATGAAGATTTTATTGAATTCGAAAATAATCCGATATTTGACCGAAGCCAAGATCCGATGGACATGAGAAATTTAGACCCGAGTGAGATTCGAATTCGACCCGAATCTGATCTAACATAAATGGATCATGATCCGGATCAAACCTAATTCAATCCGAACCCAATCATTGACAACCTTAATTGCAAAAACGTTATCGACAAGTTGAAGAGCCATGAGATATAGATTGGTCTTCCTCGGGTCGATAATAAGAGACATAAAATATCACCAAAAAAGAGTAGAAGAAATAAAAAGCTCATTCTTTAGCTATGACCATCCATCTTTGGAGATGATATGATCTTATAAATGGAGACTAGTTTGATTGTATCTTTTTATTTTTTTTCATTTTCTTCAGAAAATCATGTTTTATTGTATCAATTAATCATTTATCCTGATCAATACAGTCATGGACCTCATGGTTTTACTAAAACAAAAATTGTCTATCAAAATTAAAGGCAAGATACCATACAAAAAAGTGTGAATGCACTCGATCGACCTTTCTTAATAATCTCTTAACAACTTGTACTTATCTCTCATAGATTCAAAATTCAGTGGACGCCAACGCAATATTTTTTTAGTAAAATACTTGAGGAAGAATTGTGTGTCTGAAAGTCGTTTGGGCCTTCTTTTAATGGATTGAGAGAACCGAAGGCCCAAGTTCAGTTCCTGCCCATCTATCTTAATTGTAACTTATTTTACTTGTAGCTAGCGAGTATATTTGATTTAAAGATCTATTTATATGGCAGTGAAATAGGGCTCTCTCTCAATAGGTCGGAATTTAATTCGATTCTGCATATAATATATTTTCGTAAACTTTATATCCTTGGGGTCATTAGGTAGGACGTTATAGGGGGTATTGGGTTATATTATATGAGTTAATATGGGCTAATACAATATTTGATGGCATATCTCTAATATTGGGTCAAATGGATTAAATCCTTACGACCCGATATTAAGACTAGATTATAATCCACCCAAATGTGGGTGGATTAATTAATCCGGGTAAATATGAATTAGGTAAATATTATTAATAACCTCAAATTTACATATTTCATTTTTAATATATCGTTAAATATTATAAATTCTTCTCAAATATCTAAAAATGGAAAGACAATATACATAAATAAATCACAAATTAAAATCTATATCAATTTAAAATTAACATGAAAGTATTCAATCAAATCTACCACACATAATTTTATTATGACCTTCAATTCAATTCCAATCTAATCAACATTAATCTCATTCACACTACCGAACGGCCCGCCTGTCAGGGTTGAGCCCTGGGATTTGCGGCCCCTTGTAATATAATATTTTACCATCAAATTTTTTATGTTTGTAATAGTAAAACATTTCCTTCCACCACAAAAATTATGGGGGGCCGTTAAACTCGGTCAAATTCACGAGTAGAATTAACTAACTTTTTGCATGAAATATGGTCCGAACGTGAACAACTATTTCCCCCCATCTCCGCCACTCTCTGCCCTATAAAACCCCCACGCCACCCTCACTCCCTCTTCATTCTTAAGCGTGTGCAGTGTTTCTCAAGCATAAAAAAAGAGAAGTACTGCAAAACCAAAGAAGAATCAATTAAGTGAAAAAAACAAAAAGAAAAATAAATTAAATCCATCACCACCACCCTAACAAAAAAAAAAAAAAGGAATAAAACAAAATGGCACGCCAAGTGATTGTCCTCGCCCTCATCCTCGTCGCCGCCTTCGCAGCGGTTGCTTCCGCCCAAGCGCCTACCCCCACCCCCACCCCCACCCCCACCCCATCGAAATCACCCTCCCCCGCTCCGAAATCATCCCCCGTGCCATCAGCTGCCCCCACCCCCACCTCCCTCGCCCCCACTCCAAGTGCGGATGATGAGCCCTCATCTCCTCCTGCTCCTGCCCCTGAGAGTGAAGCCACCCCGGCTCCCGCCCCCTCCACCTCCTCCTCGGCACCCACCCCCACCACCACCAGCAGCCCACCCCCGGCTGCTGATGCAGATGGGAGCGCTGCCGCCACCTTGAAGGTCTCCGCCGCATTCGGTGCTGCCGCAGCTGCCGGATTCTTCCTCTTGTAAATTTTCCATTAATATTCAATTCATTAATGTTCTTTATGATTCTTAGGTAGAATATTATATAAAAAAAGCCATTTGTTAGAGGTGGTTTCTTGGAATTCTTTTATTATTTATTTATTTTTTATCAATTCTGAATATTGTAATGAATTAATCATTGGGTATCAATATAATATAATTTTCTAGAGGTATATATATGCTATCTTATTCTTTTGATTAATCTTGTAAAATCGATCGAGGCATAGTTCTTTTTTTCATATGCATCAAGTCAATAATTCATTCAAACTTTCAGATGTTGTCATGTCAAATTTCATTAAATAAAAGATACATGAATTGAATTTGTATCAGTAACTAAACATCTTGTAGAAATTAATATTCACACAATTAATGTTAAGTTTCTTAAATTAAAGTTAAGTCTTTTTATTTATTAAATTAAATTTAAGTTTCCTAAATTAAAGTTACATTTTTAAAATTGGTTTTGTTAAATAATACATAAATTAAAGGCATTGTTTTTTTTTTTATAAAATGATTATTATTAAATACAACAAATAAAAAGAAAAAATGAAAAAAAAGGGAAGCAGCCAATCTTCTCGAGGGATGGGCCAAGGGGATGTCACCTTGCCCCATCCCCGGGGCGGTGGCTCAAGGGAAAATGCCCCTAAGTAAATTTTTTTCGCATTTTTTTTCTCCTTGAAGTCTAGCCTCTCCTTTTCTCTTAAATGGCCTTGTATACGAAAATTTGATAAGAATATCATTTATATAAATCGTATGTATGAATTATACCACTTTCAATGCTCCTTTATATATATATATATATATATTTAATACTTTGGTCATTCCGTTTTTTTTTTATATTTTATTCCTCGCTATCCGTTATTTGTTTCACTTTAGTCCTTTTCAGACAACGCCAACATGAGGTAATTGCACGTGACAATTTTTTAGGATATTTTCGTCCATTTACTATAAGTCTATAACATTATTACACTTAAGTCCCCATTAAACTTATATGTATCTGAATCATTTACAAAAATAAAAAAAAAATTTTAAAAAAATGACTAATTCATTTACTTATATTTAAATAAATTAGAAAATAACTAAAAGAATCGAAAAGTATAAATAATTTAAAAAAATAATAATAATTCACTCATTCGTATCACAATATGAATTAGAATATATTTAAAATATTGAAAATAAATAAAAAGTTATAAATAATATAATAATTCACCTATTTGTATCAATATAAATTATAAAAGAGTTAGAAGAATAAAAATAAAATACTAATACTTCGCGGTATAATAATTTAAGATTTTTAAACTTGAACCATTTTGACGGTACCATCCCTTCTTGCATGAAATTATCGTCTTTGAAATATTTGCATCTTCAAGGTAATAAATTTAGCGGTATAATTAATACCGTATAAGTTGTCTAGATTTTCCTCCCTCGTCACACTAGACCTCAGGGATAATGAGATAGTAGGGGAAATACCTAGTCGGATAAACTCGCTCTCGAGCCTCAGGGTACTTGTACTAAAAGGAAACAATCTTGATGGTCACATCCCTTCCCATATATGTGATCTGAAAAATCTTACTATGCTAGATATGTCCTCTAATAACTTTTCAGGGTCGATACCTACTTGTTCGCATCAAATTCCTTTTGGAAGCAAGAAACTAATTGATGATGCATTCACCACATCTGAACCGGGGTGGTACATAGATGGTTCTGTAGATGAGGACACAAATGTGCTCATAACTGATGTGGAAGAGGAAATCGAGATTAATTATGTCAAAGAATAGGCTCGATTCTTACAAAGGGAACGTTTAATTTTGTGCTATATCTCAGGCATTGATCTTTCACAGAATAAGCTTATAAACGAGCTCGGATATCTAACCAGTATCTAGCTATACAACCATTTAACTGGTTCTATTCCGAAACACTTGAAAATTTGAAAGAAATCGAAAGCTTTGACATTTCTTACAATATGTTGTATATATGGTGAATGACACAATTAAACTTTTTATCAGTGTTCTCTGTGGCTTATAACAATTTATCAGGGACAGGTAGTATACCAGATGCAGAAGCTTAATCTGGGACGTTTGGTGGAAGTAGCTATGAAGGTAATTAATTAATTCTCTTCTTTGTTTTAGAGAGAAGAATTGTATTAATTAGGAGTTCACCATCTCCGACAGATTCAGTAACTTTGAGTCTGAAATCAAAGGACACATTTTGGGATTCATTTTTGTGGAGCATATATAATTTCTTTACTCTATATATTGTAGAGGTTATTAATTATATATAGACAACCATTTCGAACCCTTTGATGTGAAAATTTGTGTTATATAATCTATTATATTACGAAATAATGGAATTAGGATATTAATTGCTACCATAATATATACTTCATTCATTATTTAGTTTGTGTTATATTACTTCTTTTTGTGATATGATTTGAAATTGAGCAGAGACTCAAAAGATTTTAGTAATATATATATGCTTGCAATTATGATAGTATCTCGAGGGCAATGCTATGTGAATGCTGTTTTGGTATTTACATAAAATAAAACCCCCTCATTTTTTACAGCACTAACTTTTTTTAAGAACTTTACAGTACCAACTTTTTGTTATGGTCCATGCCAGAAAATATGTTACGAACTAAAACCAAATCTAATAGCAAGGGAAACAGAATCAAGTGAAAAAGAAAAATAAATAGCAAGATGCATGTGTACCCTCAAGCTAATATATAATTGAAAACCTCACACACGATGTTAATACATATATATTATTTTTATGTACAATACTTTGACAGCAAAAAGTGGTAATGTTTATAGATCCATGTGTACGCATGAAAATAGATCTATAAATGGGCTGTAACTTGTAATCATGTTCTTTGTGTGGATTTTCAATTTTTTCATAGAAGAGAAAGGAACTCCTAAAGTGAGAGATCATTGGCAGATAGAACTAGAATTGTCCTTTAAAGCATCTCTAATGACTCCGAGAGGGAATACTCTCTCCCTCTCCCCCTCTCCTAAGTTTTTAAGAAAGAAAGAAAAGTTTAGGCGTAATCGAGGGTATTTTTTTTAGAAAATTCTATCATATTAATACTATCTGGATGTTTATTTGATTATCTTAACTGTTTGGCTATCTAGATAATTAATGATATTTAAATGTTGGCTATGGGTCCTTTGTTTGACCAATGCATTTTTTCTGCAAAGTCGAGCTAAATATGCTGACCACTTGCTAAAGAAGCAAATTACTTATGATCTCATTCACATATGAAGGTTGCTGAATCAATTTTACACTAAGGATTGTTTTGGAATTAATGTGTGATAAAATCTGTAAACTTAAGTCTTGGGCCCATTTGTTCGGGTTCTCTAAGAGATGTTTTAGAGATTTGTCAGTTTTCGTGCATTTGAAAAATGTGTTGAAAAATGTGTTTGTTTGGATTTTTGACGAGAGGCACATATATTAAGAAGTGACACAATTTTATGATAGAATGATAATTATACGTAAACTAGAGGATTTTGGTTTGGGGGAGATTGTTTCTAATATCAAACTCAAAATAGATCCTATTTTGTGATAGAATGATAATCAATCGAAAATAAACTAATGTTGTATTTTTATCCAATAAAAAGTGAAAATTTTAATTAGTTTAAGAATCTCATTCAACAAATGGTATCTATAATAAAATTTTAATGTTCTTAATGTTCTTGAATGCATTTATGAAATTATAATAAGGAAAAGGAAACATTGGGGCCAGCGATTTAGGCCCACCTATTAAAAAGTTACACGATTATAAAGGCTGGCTCACAAATACACACTGTCATGTCCCAGCACTTTGCCCGACCACGGGGTTGAGCGGACGAGACATATGATCGAGGCAAGGGACAACACGAGATTGCAGCAAGGCGGGGGACCTAGCTGGGCGTGCAGAATATCACCCGGGGCGCAGCCCGGGCAAGGCAGGGACATACGTGGGCGACGGCAAAACCTTTTAGCAAGGGAAGGTCGTCGGGTGATATTTTTTCACTAATTAACTTGGAAATGTTTGGATTCTAACTTCTTCTCAGTTAATCTATGAGATTCTAACATTTCCAAAATGTTAGCGTCACCCATAATATATTTTCTTCCGTAATAAATTCCATAGGAATTGTTATAAAAGCGCTCAAATCTATTAAAGCTCCCCGCCCCACCTGTCGGATACGGGGGTAATCGGTCTCCTTCAACATCGTAGTGAGCTTCCTCACAACACCGACAATGTTACTCATTTCAAACCCTAGAGGAAATAGAATGTGAATTTTGTTTTCTTTGAGCGGAGTGCGTGTATTTTGTTTTGTTTTAGCGGAGCGTGTTGTCACTGACTTAAACTTGGCGCATAGCCACTAACGCCTCTAGCGACGGTTCCGCCCCTTCATCGAAATTAGCTAAGTCAGCCTCGCCTCGTCCCTAAGTAGGGGTTGCTAAGAAAGTTTGTAAGTGGAAAGTAAGAAAGATTGCTTGAAAGAACTTTGGGAATGCTCAAATGCTCACTAACTTGGAAATGTTTGGATGGTTTGTTACAAATGAAGCCTACTTCTATTTATACTATAGGCCTCCTCAAATGGATGGCTAGGATCTACTTGATCTAAGGGCTAGGATTGAGTCTCTGGCACCTTCTACAAAATCCCACAAAAACTATAATTATATACAAGGTTCTAGAAAGCCCTACTATGTACAAGGAGTCTTTACATGCTTCATGAGCCTTCCACAAGGTTCTAGACCCTTCCGACGTGTTCTAAACTCGTGTAGGCTCTCCCGGTCCCTTCTAGTGCCTTCCGGCATCTTCTGGACGCATCCGGCACCTTCCGTCTTCTTCTTGACCCTCCCGGAGCTATGTGGAACCTTCCAGAACTCTCTTGAATGTCCCGGACCCGTGTGGAACCCTCTAGAGTCCTCTGCAACCTCTAAGGGCATGTTTGGTACTTCAAAATACTTGGGGCCGCCCCTGGGACGCCCCTTATGTCACACGACAGCCTTCCCGTGCTCAAAGGCTTTGCCGTTGCCCACGTATGTCCCTGCCTTGCCCGGGTTGCGCCATGTGATATGCTACACGCCCGGCTAGGTCCCCAGCCTTGCCGGCAGCCCCGTATTGTCCCTTTCGGCCTTTGTCTCGATCAAATGTCTTGTCCGCTCGGCCCCGTGGTCGGGCAAAGCGCTGGGGCATGACAGTGTGTATTTGTGAGCCAGCCTTTATAATCGTATAACTTTTTATTAGGTGTAATTCAATGCACGTGCATGCAAAATTAAGACTATTAATAGTCCGAATATTAAAATCTCCAATTATTGATGACTTTTAGGAAAATTTTACACATTAAATTTAATCACTGCATTTTTTTTTCTCCCCTCAAATGAAAAGTATACATATTTGTCATTTGATGGTTTAGACTATACTTTTCAATAAAAAAAAAAGTACATGATTTAGACTATACTTTTCTATAAAGAAAAATCAATCACATATAAATATGCGTGATTAAGTAGTACTCTGTAAAATAAAATAATGGGTAATTTACATCCTTGTGATATGAAATAATTAGAAATTTATCGCATTGGTAGTGGAGGGGTCGCACACACACTATAATGCGATTGAGACGTTATTTTCATGTAATATCAATTTAGTCCTATCATTGACGACATGTTTACCTCATTTTACCCTCATTTGATATGCGTAAATTGGAAAACCAAAAAAAAAAAAAATAGGTAATTTATCTTCCTCTAATATACGTAAATGAGCATTGTAACTCCATGTGATATTGCATAATGAACATTTTACCCTTTTGTTAAAATGTAAAAATCAAGAGCATATCATTATTTATTTTTCTCCATCTAGAATTAATTGACTTTTTATATTGGTGGGAGTGCTTTTGGGATTCTCTCCTCTATCCAAAACCAAAACGAAACACACACACACGTATATAAATAAACCGAACCGAACACCATTAAATTATTTTTCTCTAGTCTAGTCTAGTCCATTGCATTCCTTTGTTTTTTTTTTTTTTCTCTCTACTAAATATTAATTAATCAAATCAAATAGGGAAAGGTAAAGAAGAAAGAAGGAATCGATTTGTTCATCCTCATGGCAGTTGAAGCAAGACATGTTAATAATCTTTTGGTGAATCAACAGCAGCAGCAGCAGATGCGTTTTCCTCTAATTCCTCCTAATCTACTAATTAATAACCCCAACAACTCCTTTTATCATGAATCAGTTCCACCCAAAACTTCCGTCAGCGGCGGCGTTAGTACTTTGAATATTATTCCTCCGGCCGCTTCTAGGAAACGTTGCCGGGGGGACTCCATTTACAATAATAATAATAATAATAATAATAATAATTTCCCTACCCAATTCACATCCTTTGTCGGTGTCCCACTAGCTGATGATATTATGCCTCAATTATTTCAAATCCAACTACATCAATTGGAGATCGATGCCTTAATCTCCCAACATGTGAAAGTCAGAGAGTTTTTATTTTATTTTATTTTATTTATTTAATAATAACAATAATAATAATAATAATTGGATCGATCTAATGAATCTACATTTATATATGTATGCCTTTTCTTTTTCACAGACTAAGAAAATTAGATTGGAAGTAGAAGAGAGACAAAAGGAACAAGCAAGATTATTAGCGGCAACGGCAATGGGAAACCTGAAATATTTATAAAAAAAATTGTTTAATTTTATTTTTCGTTTAAGGATTTTAATGCAAAATTAATTTTTTTTCTACCAATATTATCCTTCTTGCTAGAGTTTGTAATATGCTAAATAATGATGTTATTGTTTGAATTAAATGGTATTTTGAGATTTTTTCTTAAACTAATTAATATTTTTGTCTCAATCAAAAATCTTGATATATTTTTATCAAAATTAAATCAGAGACCCTACAAATTATTCTTTTTAAATTCAATATAGGAAAACATATTTTATTTTTATTTTTATATAGTCAAAAATAGATTAAATATTATTATTTTAACTGTCTTTTTTTTTTCAAATAATATGCTCGACCCCTCGACTCTTGAATTCTGAATTCACTTTGCTTAGGTGTACCATCATTAACAAAATCCTCAATCAACATTTGGTGAGTCACCCCCTCCCCTTGGGCACTATATCTAAGGATTTCATACGCTTGAACCATTCATATGCATCACTTCCCAAATTATTTTTAGCAAAACCGCTAATTATAGCTTCAAAAGTGAAAACTGTGAGCCCAACCCAGACTTTAACCATTTCCTGGAGGATCATGTCAAGAAAATCGAATTTTCCTTGTGCGGAATAAATCGAAGCCAAAATAGTGTAGGCGTACAAATTTGGCTCAATACCCATTTTATCCATATGTTCCCAAACCTTAAGGCCTCATCGTAAAGATTTCCTTTCTCAAGAGCACTAAGCAAAGTCCCGTACGAGATTATCGTGTGTATTTCATCGTTTTCAACCATTCTTTTGAATATTTCAATAGGGGTTGAAGTTTCCGAAACTTTGGAACAAGCAAAGAGAACCGAGTTCCATTCTCTACTACCCGGTTTAAGGCCTAAGAATACAAGCTTTGAAATTATTTTATAATTGTAGATGAATTGGCAAAACTTAGATCACCTAAGAGTTTTCCGTTCTTTTTGGAATGCGTCATCGTCTATAGCAATGCTATTAAAATCGGACCAGATCGATTGGTCGAACCAGTACAATCGAACAAATGGTATGTCTGGTCCGAATAGGCCCAAAAACTCAGTTGCAATCGGACCAGTGATGAACCGACAAAAACCAATTTGAACCGCGATTCTGATTTTTTCTTTTTTTTAAAAAAAATCGATTTTTTTAATGTTAAAATTTAACTAAAATTTCTTGTAAAATAAAGGATTTGGACACTTGAACTCTTGAATGAAACAAAACATTATCATTTGAGCTACACCATTTCTGTTGAATTTTTAATATACAAATTAATAAATTAGATTATATTAATTAACTCAAATTGACATTTTACACATTATCAATAAAAATAATACTAATTTTAGTTTTATGATAGAATTTTTTATTAAATTCTTTTCTATAAGATATTTCTTTCCAACTATATTTTTAGGATAAAAAGTGTCAAAGTTTGAAAGTCATATTGATATATTATATATATAGAATATTAAATTTTTATACATAATTATAATCATATTCTAAAATTAATAATCTCTTAAGTTGTAACCTATTTAAACTTAGTTTGTAATCTATTTAAACTCAAAACTTATTGAATCCAAAGACTTCAACCTGGATTCAGAAAGACTGTTATCAACTTCAACCTAGATGATTACTTACTACGCATCGGTTAGTAACCATTGGACCCGCTGTTGTGGCTCCAGCTCCACGCAAGGTGATGACTGGCATGATATCCTCTTGTTAGGGAAATAATACCGGATTAGTAACAATTAATATCACAACGGAAGCAATTCGTTCTTTCCTACAAATATCCACGGATTGAAATTGAGAATAACAAGATCAAATTAAATTCAAGCACTAATTCATTGAACTAAACAAGAATTAAGGTGCGAGAAAAGTAAATATGCACAGAACAATTCTACGTGCAAACCCAGACCGGAAAAAAAACCACGAGATCGAAAACCGATCTAACTCAACCACTATAATGATAATGGGTTTACAAAATCCTCCCTAAAACCACTAGGGGCTAACCAAATTCTCAAGAGAACACTCTTGGATCACAATATTAATAATCTCACCAACAAGGTGGAAAATCTCAAGTCACTAATTTGAATAACACAGAGAACAAATAAATCACCAAACTAAAGAGCAAGAATAAAATCACGAACCAATTGGACGATTGAGCACTTTGTGAAGAATATCTGACTGAATCCGAGACGAAACCAATTACTTGTAGTACCTCGATCTCTTTCACAAACCCCAAAATAAATCTCAATAGTTCTCCCTATATTCTTCTTTTATTGTGACTATTATTTTGTTTTAATGTTGATGTACGTCTATTATTTTTTTGTTAATGTTGATGTACGTATTTTTCTGGTATGTATAGCACACAACACATGCAAACAAGAACACTAAAAGTCTTTTTATACAAGTCTCATGTAACCTAATTTTTCTCTAATGGGCTCAAACCACATGGACTGAACATAAAACCCAACACCTCTGTTGTGGGTTTCTCGTACGCCTACGTGCATTCTTCTGCCAGGCTCAAGGGGTATGTATATCCACAATACTGCAGACGTTAGATTCTATAAATTAAAAATATTAAAGATTAACTGATTATCTTTTTTTTCTTTTTTAAATTTATGGTTTGTGTTATATAGGATGTTAGATTCTATGCTATGCTATGTTGCTTGCTTTGAATATTACAATGTTAATTATTGGATGGATCTCTCGATGATATATTATTGATTATTGTTACCCTGTACGGATATTGTTGCAATTATTTTCAATAAATAAATAGGGTTTGTGGCGGTGAATTGATTGATTAATTTTTTTAATTTCCTTGTATGGAGGTGTTATATTAGAGAAATAAATGAGTAGAATGGAAAGTATTTATTTTAATCGAACTACTACAAGATAATAATTCGAATTCCTTTAGAAGGATAAATTGTCAGAAGTTGCATGTTGAGTACAAATAAATTCACAAATGAAAGTGAAACTTCAAAATTGAGAATTCAAGAAGAAACAAGGAGGCATATGAGGTTATCTTAACCTACAAATAATCACAAAAATCTCCAAATTTCACGGCTAAATCAACATCTAGTAAGTTAAAAGTGAAATTCCAACAGCTTCTTGTAATCAACAAATTAGAATACGTATCGTGCCAAGAAGAACATGAATTGGGCTTTTATGATTGGGTTTTGGTAGACAAATTCATCCGTTGTTGTCCTATCCTACTCGTCATTCCTTGTCAGAATATTCTAGATCCATCAATTAATGAGTTGTTCATCAATTCTAGTTTCCTTGAATATATAGTTAGTTTGCAACAATTAATTCTGTTTTCTGCCTTGATATAAAAAAAAATCTAGGAAATTAGTTTGTAATTCATTGTCTTTTTTAAAAACATTTTTTTTAACTCAAAAGTTACGTACATATTTAATTTTTTCCTTCGGTTTTGTTACCTAGCTAGCTAATTCCTTATAATAATAGTCAGTGGCGGAGCTATATGTAGACTGGGCCCCCCAAAGTATCAGGAATAAAAATTGTTAGTAGTAAAGTTTTATGCATTGAATGTGTTGGCAGGATGGTTAAGCCTTAGGGAATTGAGGGTTCACGTTGGAGGTTTGTGTTTGAATTCTGCTTGGTGCAATTGATTTTTATTTCAATTCTCAAGCCATTTTTTTAAAAAATTTCTTTATTTCTTTTCAATTTTTAAGCCATTTTTTAAAAAAATTCCTTCTTTCTCAATAGTTAAGTTTTTCTTTTAATTTTTCCTTTCTTCTTAATGATTATATAAGGAATATGATATTTTATTGTTATTAAAATACAAGCATTTTATAATTTTCTTTATTTAGTGCATTAATCCTAAAAAAAATCTTAATATTGTAAGAAAAAATAAGATTTTTTTTTATAATATATAAGATTTTCTCCTTATAATTATATTTATTTAGTGCACTTTTCTTAATATAATATTCTTTATCTATTGTACTGTACATTTAAAAAAAATCTTTTTAATAATTAAAAAAATATATTCTTTTCCTAATTATTTACTTTATTTAATACATCCCTCGAAAAAATTTCGCCCCCCCAATTAAATCGGTCTAGCTCCGTCACTGATATTTACAAACTCACCATTTTTAATTAAGATATGGATAGAGCCATAGAGGTTAGTTAGTTGCGTATATGCTTGCTAGCTTGTATTCTAAAATTTAAAACTTTTAATATATATGTTCAATGGAATATCTAATTCTGAGAATTCTTCACTTCATGTAATTAATTAAGCATTTCAAGTATATTTTGGAACTTAACAAATAATAATTTATTTTCCTTTCCTTGGTATCTTCTATAATAGAGAAACTTATTAAGATTTGGAATACTTTGAGTAGAATTAATACTTTTAATTGTTTCATTTGTGAAGACGAAATTAAATGTTGATAACAACTGTCCCTAGCTCTTCAAATATATAGTTGAATATACCCATCTCTTAGCAATGTATTCATTGTGGTGATTATTTCCCTCCAATTACATCATTACATCAGTCAAGAGCTAGCGTACATGTACATGTGTCCAATACGAAACATAGAAGAGCTTTTTGTTCAAAGATTCGTGCAAAGTTTGGATTTTTCCTCGGCTATGTTCGAGTCAATTGATGTTACTATATATATATGGCCGTCTAGGGAGAGAAAGGAGCGGATTAACGTCCAGCATTATTGTTTTTTTCCTCCCCTAAATGCCTAAGTAAATCTATACCCTAAATCCCAACCTCTAAACTCTAAAACACTAATAAGATCACCGTACGAATATTGGACTCGACTTTGGCTCGATTCCCTTAACAATCAAAGCAAACTAAAATTTCAACTAACTTCATAATAATTATAAAAACTAAATTAAGAGAAAATTATAATTAATGAAGAATATGTATAGGTTTAAAAAAAACGAAAAGGATAGAGGGGTAGAGTAAAATTACAAGGAACATATTATTTTATTATTATTAGATTAGATTCATGATAGAAAGTGTTCGGTATTTGGAGATGAAGGTAACAAGCGTTTTAATATTCGAAAAATTATCAAAAACATTTCAAAAAGAAAGAATTGGATCCATCAACAGGAGTGAGGAGTCATCCACTAATTTTACTTAATGTCAAATACTGTGAAAAATAAATGCTGGTAAATTTGATAACTTGTTTGGATGTACTTTTAGTTGTTGGGTTTTGACTAATTTTATTAGAGACTTCAAAAGCTAAATGCTACTCCTTTAAGTTTTAATTCTGATGAATTTAATTTAGTCAAAACTGCTTAATCACGCATATGTGAAGAAAAATATTGTCTAAATCATCAAATATATATACTTTACAATTCAAATAAAAAGAGATATTAAACTGCAATGATCAAACATAATGAGAAACTTTTTTCCTAAAAGTTCTTTTTTTGAAGAATTTTCCAAAAAGTTATTAAAGAATTTAAAATCGTGGACTGCTGACAGTCCATATAGAACTCTTGGGAACGCAACAAAAGAAGCCCAATTAAATTTCACCCCGTTTAAGCCCGGCCCAAACTTTTCTGATTGAGCCTAAACCGAAGAGCCCAAAATAATTTCATTCTTTAGCATTTCATTTCACAGCTACTAATAACATTTGAATGGCTGTGAGAAACCTGATGAATTATCTACCAAATCCCAATCATAAAAACTCAATTCTTGTTATACTTGGCAAGGTACGTATTCTAATTCTTTGATTACAAGAGAGGTTTAGGTTTCACTTTAAACTTACTGTTGATTTAGCCGTGGATTTTGTGAATAATTGTTGATTGAGATAACCTGATATGCCTCCTCAGTTTCTTGTTGAATTCTCAATTTTGAAGTTTCGCTTTCATTTGTGAATTTATTTGTACTTTAACATGCAAGTTCTGAAAATTTGTCCTTCAATAAACGAATTCGAATTATTATCTTGTAGTAGTTCGATTAATTGGGGACACAGAAGAAGAAGAAGATTGGATGTTTTTCGTACATCTTGTAATGATTTATTGTATTTATCAAGCAATTTAAGAGATTTTAGAAGTGAGGCTAGTTTTGTAGGCAGAAAATGTAGGTTAGAATGGAGATTCTTTCATTTGTATCCTAAAAGCACTTTTAGTCCCTTGTTTAAACCTAAGAAATGTTTGTTCGTTGCTCCTCTAGCTTTGGAATTTCAATTGGAGTCACCAATAGTTGGTGAGAATTTTGCAAATGAAGAATTTGACCCCTTAAGTGATTTTTCAAAGAACATTCATGAGGATGATAAAGATGTAGATGAACAAAAGGGTGGAACTAAAAATGGGGAAAAAATTCAATATGGGAATAGTTCTAAGATAAACGTTCGTGCTTTGGCGTGGAAATTACGCTTTGCAAAAACGGCTGATGATGTAGAAGAAGTTCTAAAAGAGAAAGGAGAGTTTCCCCTGCAAGTGTATTCCACCATAATTAGAGGTTTCGGCAAAGACAAGAATGTAGACTCGACGATGGCTCTCTTTGAGTGGCTTAAGAGAAAGAAGAACGAGACCGGTAGTTCTATACAACTAAACCTTTTTATATATAACAATCTTTTGGGAGCATTAAGGCATGCTGAAAATTTTGATTATGTTAAGGAAGTATTGAATGATATGGAAATAGAAGGAGTACATCCTAATGTTGTCACATACAACACTTTAATGGGGGTTTATATTGAACAAGGACAAAAAGTCAATGCTCTCAAACTTTTTGAGGAGATGCAGTTGAAGGGTTTTACTCCATCGCCTTCATCGTATTCCACGGTCTTATTTGCTTATCGTAGAATGGAAGATGGATTTAGAGCTTTAGCCTTCTTTGTTGATATAAGAAATAAATACCAAAAGGGTGAAATTGGAAAAGATGATAATGAAGATTGGGATTACGAGTTTAAGAAGTTAGAGAACTTTACAATTCGTATATGCTACCACGTAATGAGACTTTGGCTTGTCAGAAATGCCAACTTAAGCTTTGAGGTATTGAGACTACTAAAGGAGATAGATAAGGCTGGCATTCGACTGGGTTGTGAAGAACATGAGAGGCTCGTATGGGCATGTACACGCGAAGAACATTATATTGTGGCTAAGGAATTGTATACTAGGATAAGAGAAATGGGCACTCATATAAGCTTATCTGCGTGCAACCATGTCATTTGGGTAATGGGAAAGGCCAAGAAATGGTGGGCAGCTCTAGAAATTTACGAGGATTTATTGGACAAAGGACCAAAACCAGACAACATTTCTTATGATCTTATTGTCTCTCACTTTAATGTACTTCTCTCTGCAGCTAGAAAGAAAGGAATTTGGAGATGGGGTGTAAGATTACTCAACAAAATGGTAGAAAAAGGCCTTAAACCGGGTAGTAGAGAATGGAACTCGGTTCTCGTTGCTTGTTCCAAAGCCTCCGAAACTTCAGCTGCTATTGAAATATTCAAAAGAATGGTTGAAAATGGCGAAAAACCCACGATAATCTCGTACGGGGCCTTGCTTAGTTCTCTTGAGAAAGGTAAACTTTACGATGAGGCCCTTAAGGTTTGGGAACATATGGACAAAATGGGTATTGAGCCAAATTTGTATGCCTACACTATTTTGGCTTCGATTTATTCCGCACAAGGAAAGTTTGATTTTCTTGATTCGATCATCCAGGAAATGGTTAGAGTCGGGATTGGGCCCACCGTCGTGACTTTTAATGCTATAATTAGCGGTTGTGCTAAAAATGATCGGGGGACTGATGCATGTGAATGGTTCGAGCGCATGAAATCGCTAGATATAGTGCCCAATGAGGTGACTTATGAAATGTTGATTGAGGCTTTTGTAAATGATGGTAAGCCTAGGCTTGCTTATGAGTTATACTTGAGGGCTCTTAAAATGGGCCTTATTCTTTCAGCTAAGGCTTATGATGCCGTTGTTCGGTCTTCGGAGATGCACGGGGAATTGATCGATATTTGCAGTTTAGGCCCTCGGCCATTGGAGAAGAAGAAAAATGTGGAGATTAGGAGGAATTTGAGAGAGTTTTGTAGTTTAGCTGATGTTCCGAGAAGAAGTGAAGTGTTTGATAGAAAAGAGATTTATAGTTCATATAAGCAAGTACATAGGTGATTTTTCGTAAGTTTTAAGGATGTTTTGTTCTAATGTGATATGTGATTCGGCATTTGTAATCATTGATTAGTTTTTTTGATCCACTCTTTAAAGCCGTTAACCTCTATAGCAATACGTAATTTGTAAGAATTTTAAAATGTGTTTTATCTTTTTGCCATCTTACTTTTGGTAAATTATATTCTAATCCAAATGCTATCTGAATTCAATTTAATTGACTAAATAGTTAACCAATTAAGGATATAAATTCTCATGATTAAGAAGTAACATAATCCAAGATAAGAGCAAATACGAGTTTAGTTACTGACTAAACCAATAAAAATGTATTGATCTTCATGATTAAAAAGTATCATAATCAAAGACAAGCAAATACGAGTACGTACAGTTTTGAATTTAAAATCTTTAACTTAGGAATAGAATAAATTAACATTGGTGTATCATCTATTAAACTAGACACGAGTCATACTTGATTAGTTGTCAACGCCATTGTTTATCGACAAGTTGAGACATGTAGTTTTATGTTTTATGTTTTATGTTAGAACTTGATAAAGTGAACACAGCCTAAAGTATTATGTTGAACCTCACTCAATGGGCAGATATTTTAATCATCAGGAAAAATTAAAATAGAGAAAACCTCCGTACACAATAAAAACAAATTGAGCCCATAAGTTGAATTTAATTAGTATGACGTTTGAGAAGCCTGTGCTTTAAATTTATTGAATCAAAATATTTATCTGAAATCCGACTATAATATAGTTCAATCATTTGGTATGACTTGCATATTATTAGACATATTGAAATCCAATCCATTAGAAAATAGACTTGGGCCTGGACCATTCCAATCCAAATCAGAAACACAGACAACAAATATTATTAGAAACTTTGCAAAGAAATTAGGCATATGTTACAAAAATATGCAAGTTTAAATTTCTCTTCAATTTAACACACCTTCATAAAGAAACAAGACATCAAATCAAAGTTCTAACAAGTTGATGAATATTAACTAACCTTAAATTCAATTTCTAAGATTACTCCTCTGTTTCAGACAACATTTTCACTTATAAGAGCTGGACGACAACGAAACATTAAGAGAGTAAGAAAGCAGTGGCATACGACTTCTATTCGTTCTTCCTGGAGTCCTTGAGTTGTCCTCTTTTCCTAATTCCAAGACAGAATTTCAGGCGCCAAGCATCCACGACTGACTCTGGTAAAGAGTGTACCAAAGCCCAAAGGAGTGAATGAGGCCAATAAGGAGTGCACCGTGGTTCATACCCTATACAACGCAAAGCAGCACGAGCATAACCATCGGTTGATGGAACAAGGAACGAAGACCTTTTGATTGATGCCATTTTTGTTGCAACGTATAATGGTACCTACAATTAGTAGTAAACGAGATCAAGTTCGAAATCCAATTCAAAATATACAAACTAATGAATAAAACTGCAGGTAGTTTAACAACATTAAAGTCTGAAAAATCAACTATCTCATAGATGAAGTTTATCACGAAAACAAAATCCGATTTAATTTTGGGAACAGAATATACAAACCAATGAATAAAATTGCACGTAGTTTTTTTCTTTTTATTTCGATAGAATTGCAGACATTTTATTGGAACGAAATGCATGCTCAAGATTTTCAATATAACATGAATACATGCGATCCACCTTGATGTTAAATAATCACTACCTAGCAATATTAATCACCATTGCATAAAATTCTAGTAGTATTTTTCGTATTTATTCTATCCAGGTCTGGTAACTTTTTTTTAAGTGCATAAAATTAAATGTTAAAATAAATACATACATATAGTATTAAACATTAATAGGATTTGAATATTTGACGGATTAGATCAATCTAGACCCATATTCACTTATTTCAGCTTATTAATCTTTTAAATCAGCAAAATTCCTAATTGGTTGGATAGGAACAATATGATAAGACAGATTAATTTATGGACAGAGGTAAAACTTTTGAACAAGAGAAAACAGGAACCGATTACATTAATGAAATAAAATAGTTTTGAATGCCAAATGTACCTGACACTGCACATCAATCCCACTCTTCTTGTACTCCACATAGAGGCATCTCGAGAACTGATCAACATATCTGATGAAAACAATCATCAAATTCATATTTTCAGATTACAAAAATAATTCACTTCAATTTCTTCATTTAATCTAACTCAAACTAGTTAAAAAACGAAGAAGGCACACATCTTAAAGCTATATGGTCATGGAAATTTCCAGGATTGTAAATTCATGTTTCTTTCTTTGAATCATCAATATTAGCTCTAATATGCCAGCCATTAGCAGATATTATTCACCTCCGGGAACATTTAGGCATTGTTTGGTTTTTGGACTTTATTAGTGAGTAAAATGAAATGAAAATAAAAAAAAATTATTAACAAAAACTAAAGCATACTGTTCCATCTTTTGATGCAAGAAAACTAGTTTTCCAACTGTTTTACTCAATAAAATTCAAGAATCAGAGATTGCATTACTGTTTTTTCACACTAAAATCATAAAATCCAAGAACTAAACATAGTCTCACTCTACTGAACAACTAAAATGAGCAGAGTAATTCACTTTTAAATTCTCGACAGTTGGAAAGCACAGTTCCAGCATTACTGGAAAAAATAAACTATGACTGAAAAACCCATCCAAAATGTCATAATTAGATTTGAGATCCAGTCAATTTAAAGGAATTTGTTGTTCTATTAATTCTTGAAGCTCAATTCAAAAAAGCTTAAGAATTACTATAACAAGTAGCAAACTCATAGCTACTCCACTAGCTCAATTAAAATCAAAGATCATTCAAGATCAGCCAATTCAACCATCAATTGGAGCCCAAAACACAACTTCAAATAACGAATCCAAATCAAGCTTCAACCTAACTAAAACAAATAACAAAAACACACAATATAAAAGAAAAAAATGTCAAATAAAGACACATATTCAGAGATAATGATAATACTCACGCTTTTGTTGCAGCATAAACAGAATAAAGCGGATCAGAAGGAATAACAATGGCGGCACCAGACCCAATATTGACAATAGCACCCTTTTTCCTCTTCACCATTCCAGGCAAAACAGCTTGAGTCACTTTACTAGTACCCTCAACATTAACCTTAATCAAATCATTCAACAATTTATCATCCACTTCATGAAAAAATCTAGCATACGGATACGAAACCCCGACATTATTAATCAAAACCCCAATATCCAGCCCTTCAATCGTCTCCTTAATCCTTAAAACGCCGTCGTCTAGATCCCCTGAAAAGTCAACCACTACAGTTTTAATCTGGGTTGACCCGAATTTCGATTTAATGGATTCGGACACTTCGGTGAGCTTGTTAGGGTTTCGACCCACTAGAACTAAGTTGAGTCCTTTTCTTGCGAGTTGAAACGCGAAGGCTTTGCCGATGCCGTCGGTCGGTCCGGTTACCAAAGCCCATGACCCGTATTTTTTGAGGTTTTTTCCGGGTCGGAGGAAATTGACGTAGATCCATTTGAGAGTAGAGAGTGAGAATTTGAGAAGGGAGAAAAGGCCGAGTGAGAGGAGGAGGAGAAGCCATGAGGGCTGAGATTTTAGCTGATCTAAGATGCAATCCGCCATGATTATTATGAGATGTGGCTTTGAAATGGACATATATATAGTGTATAACATTTTATTTAAGTGATTTCATTTTCGAAAATATAGTATAGAAAATTAAATCAGGTTTTATTTATTTCTTATTTGTGTTTTGTCACTTTGATTATTAGATTGATTGGCAGAAAACTGTTTAGAGGGGAGAAAATTAAATCAATTTATCTTATACTCGGCTCGGCTCGGATTCATTCGAAATGATTCAGATTGGCTTGTCATACAAATCGAAGAAGTTAGAACCATATTTCTAGTCTGATATTTTTTTAAGTTTGGCTCGATAAGGATAAGGTAACAATTATGTTAAACACATGTAAAACACTAAGCTACTAGATAAAATGTCGATAAATGCAATCCAACCATTTGATAAGAGCTCCACCAACAGGTGATTGGTCTAATGAAGGGACTAATCACTACAAAGTAGCGGACTCAGATTCGAATTTCTGTTGGGAGAGGTACCTACATTAATGTGTCAAACCCCCATCGAAAGGGATAAGAACGCTTGGGAAATAAAAAAAATTGGTAAAAGCCCCTTCGAGCTATAACTTTTTAATAATCAAACCAAACTCAATCTCAATACAAAACTTAAACCGATTTTGAACAATGTGTAGTTTAAAATTACTCGATTCGTTTGCAATGGTTACTCTTATGCAGAATGTCTAAAGTGATGATATATTTTTATGGATCCATATCTTTGGTTAAAATTATTTGAAAATGAAAAATTAATTAATTAGATTCATGAATATTATTTTTAAATTTATAATTATTATAAATTTATCATTGATAGCATGACGATAAGTAAAGTAATAAAAACAATAATAATAATAATAATAATAATAATAATAAATAGGTGGTGAGGAGGAAACAGTTGGGCTGCATTAATAGAATTGGGGACATGGGCTGTTGGAGTTTTCATGAGAAGAGTTTGTTGAAGCAGATGAGCTGAAATTAGGCAGCCGTTTTTCGCATTTGGTGACCCATAAAATTAAACCTTCTTTGCCTTTATTAATGCGCTGCCTCCTAAGATTTCTAGACTTCTTACACTTTCCTCTCTACATTTTGATGATGTCATGCTCTCAAAATGTATGATATAATTTATTTACCATCACAAGGTCTATAAAAATCTCATAGACCAGATCTATGCAAGAATATACCATATTATTCCAGCATATATAAGTGTGAAGTTATGACAATTGAAGCCAACATAACACATTTTTTTTTTTTGATTTTGATTGTTAAGCTATTTATGATAAAATAAATTTAAATTTCAATAGAACATGAGTCGAATTTTGAAATATTTTATATATTTACTTATATTTATATATTATTATAATGTTGAGCTCCATAAGTAGTTTTTTGAATTTTACTTGTTTTTTTATTTGGAATTGAATTTGATGTATTATGCATATTTAACTGAGCTTCGACAAGTTTTCATAGATCGAACTCGAGATGAATTTGGAATAATAGCATTTAATTTTTTTCCATATACTAAAAAAATAAAATTAAATAGAGTACGTATATAAATATAAAACATGTGCTCGCATTAAGTTTTTAAATACGTTTTTTCCAAAATGTCTAAGTTGAAGTCCTTGACTTGATTTCAATTTCAGTTCTACTAGCCACTTTTCAACTTGATTAAATTCAATAAATTGCAAATTAATCATCATGTCGATCTCAAAATTCAAAATAAAAATAAAAAACAGATAGAAATGGAAAAATGAAAAATAAAAAATAAAAGAGCTGACCAATGACCAAGTTAACAAAGCATAATAACCGTTACACCCCACTTAGCCACTACAACCTTCACGTTCATTTCATGCTTATCTTAATAACTGCAATTATACAAGTACGTACTAGGTTCCCTATTTAATCGAAATTTACATGCCATTAATTAAATAGTCCCTACCTACCTCTCTTCATTAATTAATCCGTCTTTGCAAATTAACCAATCATTTAATTATTACTTTTGTCATTGATCACTAATTATGGCGTCAACAACACGCTTTCTGCTTGTACTAACAATGGTTCTGTGCATTTTTAAATGCGTTTCTTGCATTGAATTCCAAGTGGGCGAGAGAGCTGGTTGGATCGTCCCACCTGCAAACAACTCCAAAATCTACAATGAATGGGCTTCACAAAAGAGATTTAGGGTTGGTGACACTATATGTAAGTATATATGCATGATTGCACTTGTTTTTTAGAATAATTTAATTTACAAATGAAGTCTGGACTGGACTAGAAAATAATTAATTAATTAATATCTCGTATTTTCATAGGGAAAAGGAGAGTTTTTAGATTACTTGTAAACATCTTGTAATGCAAGTTGATATTTAAATGATGTATATATGTTTTAATGTTTGATAACAATCATTAGATAATTTGCACCTAGTCTACCTATTGATTTTTTTGATAGAATAGAAAAACTAATTTTGACGTGAAGAAGAAATGTAATGGTACCTATATATGCATTAAATATTGTTAATTATTTTATTTCTAAAACAATTTTTTGTTAAAAAAATCTAGTTATAATCATTCTTTTTAAAGTTCAAACACATTATACATATTTTTAGAACATCCTGAAAATTCACTTTTCTCGAAAGAGTTCTAGAAAAAGAATTCAAATAAGCCCTATTTTTGTAACTTTCTATCAAATAAAATTGTTACTTTCATGGTGGTCCCTCTAGTTATATTCATATATTGAGCAAATGTGACATGTTATCCTCATCAAATTAATATATGCTCATTTCGAAGAATTTAATTAAATATTGATCTATCAAATTTATGTAATACGTATGAACATATACTAAATTTTAAGTAAAAATAATAATAGTATATGTTTCATTATTAATTTGCATTTACGTACCTTTCTTGATTTTATGTTCATTTTAAGGTTTCAAGTATAAGAAGGATTCTGTAATGGAAGTGAACAAGACCAACTATAACGAATGCAATTCGGACCGGCCCAACTATTTTTCCAACACGGGCAACACAATCTACACTTTGGACCGGTCCGGTTTTTTCTACTTTATAAGCGGGGCAACCGGGCACTGTGAGAAGGGGCAGCGAATGATCATATGGGTTATTGAGCAGGAGGGAAGTTCTGCTGCAGCCGGTTCAGGTGGAACTTCTGGTGCTTCCATAAATTCTGCTATGTTTGCTTATGGAGTAGTCTTTATTATGGTTGCATTTCAATTTGTTTATCAGTAATTAATATGATTGAAATTTATATTTCGAGGTATGAATTTAGATAGTAGTTAGGGATATTTGTGTTTTATTTTAATTTTTATTCCGAACTATGTTTTATTAAATTTTATGAAAGGTAATCTTTTACTTCCACATTATACAATACTGTAATAAAAAGATGAATAAACTAAAAGAAAAAATCATTAATAAATTATAAAGTAGTAGTAGTATGTATTTTGAGAAGAGATGTGAAGGATAAAAGTGAAAAATTCCTAACAAAAAAAATGACGGTGAATGAAAAGCAGCTATAGGGCTGTTTCTGTCCAAACAGTCGGTGCAATGCGTTTGAGTTACAATCGTCATTTTGCGCTACTCAAACGCAAGGCAAAATGTCCTCTTAGTCATCTCAAAATTATTTTGTACCATATTTTAGTTGTTACGAAACTTAGAGGGGGCAAGATTTATACTCCGAACACTTAGCAAAGTTTTTAAAACAGTGTATGAAATTTTAAAAATAATTCTTTGTAAGGTATCAAAATAATCGATGTTGAATATTTTCGCGATTATTCCTTAATTTTCCATATGGAAATTAAATTTAATAGTTTTTTTTTTTTTGAGAGGGGTGGGGTGAGGGAAACAAAGTACTAACAAACATCTACTACTACAAACTTTCAAAGTAATCCTTGAGCATCTCAATTAAACATCTACTAACTTAACCTACTTTTGCTAGAGCTTTTAGTATACTTGATGGTATATTTTAGCGTGTGGTTAATATTACATGTCCATGAACTTCACAATAGTTCCCTATATATAGTCTCAATAAGACCTCCAATAGAGTGGGTTTGATCAATATTTTCCTTTCTAATCAAATCGATCATCACCCGTGTCAATAATGAGATAATTGCATTTCTGGTACTAATATTTTTGTCAATTTTCTATTTTGGTACCAAACAAATGTAGATCAATATTTTGGTACATAATTTAACAAATCATTCCACATTTTGTACAACTGTTAACTAATTTTAAAAATCACCGTCAAATTGGTGACATGGTCGTCAAGTTATTTTAGTTATTGCAAAATTAGTGTCATGATTTATAATAAATGATAATTCTACCCTATAACATTTCGGACCGACAATTAACGATCACTTTACCAATTTGATGGTGATTTTCAAATTTAATTAATGTCAGTACCAAATGTGAAACGATTTATTAAATTAAGGTATCAAATGTGTTGACCTGCATTTTTTTATACTCAAAGTAAAAATTGATATAAAATTTAGTAAAAAAAATGAAATAATTTACCTTCAGTTATATAGAGCAAGCCCCAAGACACCCCCCAAAATATGAAGATCCAATAACCTTGTCATCTCTCAACAAAGAACAAAGAATTTCCATCTGTATTCAGTTTGAGTCATCCATTAAGTTTGTTTTACATAATAACTAGATTCGAAGTTGATATATAACTACCAAAGTACGAGCGGATACGATACTCGACTTGAAAAATGATCTTGAGATTTCTTCGTGATTTTTTCTATTAACTAGAAAAGTCCACGTACGTTGTACATGTCTAATTTTAAATTTATGGTTATTTTTTTTTCTTTTTTGGTGCGAAAGAACATACAAAGGAAACTAAACTACACAAACCAAAATAAAACAATTACAACAAGTCCTCCTTGGAGATAAACAACATCTTGAGGGGGTTCATCCCACAATTGAAATCTTCTCGGGATGATACGTCCCTTCCTAGCAAGAGCATTTGCACATCCATTTCCGCTCCTCCTTGTATGAGTGATCACACTTTCCCAAGGCATTCCGAGAAGTTGTCTACAATCTTCAATAAACCTACCAAAAGGGTGGATCTCCGCATCCGCTTTTTTTATGAGTTTAATAATAGCTTCAGATTCAACTTCAAGAACAATCTTATGAAATCTCCTCTCACGAGCAATGGACAACCTTTCTCTTGCTGCCAACAATTCGGCCATAGTGATCGAGATATTCCCAAGCTTCCGAGTAAACCCCACGATCCACCCACCATACTCGTCTTGAATTAAACCCCCCGCCGCAATCGAGCCACTGTTGATGATAACACTACCATCAGTGTTAATTTTATGCCAACCGCCATTAGGTTTTTTTCAAGGCACCTCCTTAATCGCCTTATCTTTGGGTTCGTGGTAGTAACCAAACACACTCCATGAGTCTTCAGCTAACCGCTTAGCAGCAAGAATGATCCCACACAGTCTCCTTTTCATTTTTAAATATGAACCTGTTGCGAGATTTTCAAATATTCCTCAGTACAGATGTAAACATGATAGGCCAGGGGACTTTTGGAGCAATAATATTCTCGAAACTTACCTTAGAAATGTTATCCCGAATCCAAATCTCAGAATTAATGTTAAGGAACTTTAAAAGAGTGAGGTGGGGCAATAACATATTTCCAAACCTCTTTGGGAGTGTTGCAATCTCTTAACGTGTGAACAATCGATTCCGGTTGAGTAAGACACCTCTGGCATAAGTTTGAATCCGATAGCCTACGTTCGTATCTCAGTGTGTTGGTTGCAATACTTTTATGCATACAAAGCCAAACAAAAAATCTAATTCTCTCGCTGCATTTGAATCTCCACAGCCAGTTCCAATTCTGATCCATCTCTAAATAATGGAGACCTTCATTCCTACCAAGAGATAAGAAGGCTAATTTGCAAGAGAACATGCCATTCGACGAGCCTCCCCATATCCTCGTATCATCCCGATCAAGATTTTGAGGCACCGGCGTGTTACGAATAGCCTCTTTAATCCCTTCGGGCAGCTCCATAGTAATACAATCCAAATTCCAATTACCATTTTCATCAAGTATATCAGCCACCTTCCAATCTCTTTCAATCGACTCAATATACAGTTTCAAGGGACTTGCAAATAGGTTCCTTACCTAACCAAGTATCATTCCATAGAGAAATCGACTTCCCATTCCCAATCCTCCAATGTACATATGTTTTCACCGCATTGAAGCTTCTCACAATACCTTTCCATGTGGGAAAATCACCATTTTTTAGCACATAATCAAGAAAATCCGCTCCCTTTAAATATTTTTGCCAAAAAGTCTGTCCCCATACCTCATTTGCCCCATTGATCATTTTCCACCCAATCTTTGATAAGAGCGCCGCATTGTTCATTTTGGCCTTTTGAATCCCCAAACCTCCGTGACATTTACTTCTTGTGACTTTATATCATCTTCACAAATTTCACACGAATATTCATAGATTTCACGATTATTTTTTCATTTTTTCATTTTTCTTCGATTTTTTTTCCAATTTAAACCATTTTTCAACCGATTTCACCTTTTTTTGTCAGTTAAATTTTAACCCGTTTTCACTTATTTCACATGTTATTCACCTGAATTTTTCATTGATTAAATATGTTTTCACCGGCTTTAAGCTTTTTTGACTGATTTTATCATTTTTCACTGATTTTTATCCATTTTCCATTTTCGTCCGTTTTTTACAACTTCGACCAAAATTTCATAGATTCATATGTTCTCAATTATCACTATTCAATTTCATTATACCAGCTTATATTTTTTTTTTTTGGCGATTTACCCTATTTTTTTAACGGTTATAACATTTTTCATTGTTTTGCCATTTTTTTGTCAATTTCATTTATTTTTTTTCTAGCTTAAACCATTTTTCTACCGATTTATCGTTTTTGTCAGTTAGACCCTTTTTTTAACTGATTTCACTCGCTTTTACCATTTTAATCTGTTTTCACATATTTCACCTATTTTTCTCTGATTTCACATGTTATTCACATGAATTTTTCATTGATTAAATATGTTTTTACCGACTTTATGCTTTTCTAGCCACTTTTAGCCTTTTTTCCACCGGATATACCTTTTTACAGAATTTCACATATTTCATCATTTTTCTTACAAATTTCACTTAAATTAATTATCATCAATTTCACATATTTCACAAACTTTACCTCTTTTTAACCGGTTTTACCCATTTTCACAAATTTCACCCCATTTTTTTTTTCGATTTCAAATGTATATACATTTCACATGCATTTTTTTTATCGGTTTCACCCGTTTTTAACCAACTTCACCAGCGTTCACCAACTCACCCGGACTTTCATCGATTTCACATGTTTTCATTGATTTAATATTTTTTTATTGATTTCAGCAGGTTTCATCGATTTTACCATTTTTTAGACCAATTTCACGAAATAAATTTCATAAAAAATACGAGGTTATGCATGTCTTGATATTCTTTATATTTTGCTCTTCTAGCCAAATAAACAATAAGTACTTAGCTAAGTCATAAGAATTCTTTGTTCATTTATAGGTAAGATGCGATTCTATTTTAACTTTCATTTTTTAATTTTCTTCTTCTTCTGTATAGCAGAATAATATTTAAGAGAATTCGATTCTAATATTTTATTTTAGAGAATTGTATATGACTTATATTGTACAAAAATTTTCAATGATACAAATAACATAATTTTTTACTTAATATGTATTGTTGCTAATTTAAAATAATTTTACATGTATCTTTTATGAGCTATTTAAAATAACAATATTTTTTCTTATGGTTTATTTTTTTATGTGAGAAGAAACTTGAAATTATAAAATTTGATGTAAAAGATAATTTCTAGATTTTAGAAAATCATGTAGGGGATAAATGTAATAAGATTACATGTCTAATTGTACATTTACCATAATTAATATAGAAAGATTCCATGTCTAATTATTCTTCATCAACTATTTTTACATATTTACAATTGAATTAAATATCACTTTACAACTCAAATAAGGGTTAAAAAAAAAACTTAAATTATTCACACTTTTACAATAAGTATAGATAGAATAGATATAGATTTCTATATTTTTTTAACAACCATGTAAACACGCCATAAGTACAGGGGTGGACTCATAAATTTTATGTAGTGACATTAAAATAAATGCAAAAAGAAAAATCACTAAACAGTCAAACTTAAAAGTTATATTTAATATAACAAGATACAAAAACAATGACGTGAAATTTGAGAAAATTAACTCAACAAGTTATTTTAATTACATAGGATGCTGTGTTACGAATTTGTTACATGTGACAAAAAAAGGGGGCAATGTGGAACATAGTCATCACATCTGATTGCATTTTGTGAGAAAATTCATACCGTCACAAAGATTTATGAGAGGAAAACAAAACTTTTCACAATTTTTTCTGCAAGATACATAATTTTTTTGCGTGCGACGAAATTTTTTCAGTCACATTAATATTTTTGTAGTGAAATAGTTACTTTTTGCCACAAAATTTCTTGTTGCAAAAAGATAATTTTTATTTAGTGCATCACGTATACTCGAGAATTCACATATCTCAAAACAACCATCATTTACACTTACAAGATATATCACGAGATTCATCGACAATAATAACAAATGACCTATTACCGAGCTCTATTATAATAGCATTGATAGTTTTAATTGAGGATGCATTGTAAATGTGTTTTTGAATTGATTGAGCCGTTAACTTAAGATTTTTTGGGACATTCAGTAAAATAACAACTCTGGCAACCTCATTTTAATTGATCCATTGGAAAACTTTAAAGTTCAAGAGTTCCATTGGTTGTTTGAAGATTTCAGTTCATCGTGTTTTTTAAGAAGAAACCTAATACAATCTATTGATGAGTCAATGAAATTCGGTAGTCATTAAGCAAAGATTTTTGAAATGGTTATGGACTTATTATGAATCAAATTTTTGGGTTGGATTGAGAGTGGGGCTAATTATCTTATATGGGCTGGAATAGACAAGAGTTTTGGATGAAAATATTATATTTGAGCTTATTTTATAGAACCAAAATATATATAACTATTATATTTAAAAAAAAAAAAATTAACCCCCAATGTGCATCCGCCCTGATTATGAGTTATGTTCAATATTCAACTGAATTTATAGGAGATATTATTTCTGCATGGGGCGTATATATTATGGAACACTCATTTTGTATTATTTTATATATAATAATATTACATGATGAAATTGAGTTATAAAACACTAGATATTTATTATAGATTTAGTAACTAGCATCATCATGTTTGCATTACAACTCAGCATTAATAAATAAGATTCCAATAGTTTAATAACATTGTGCGATTTACAGTCACCATAGAAGCGACTTTAGTTTTAGTTGGAGAAAATTTGACGGGGAACTCCAGAAGAATATTCACCTAATCCTACGGACCCCACACATATTTCCTGCAGAAACCAACTCAAAACAAGAGTCAGAGCTGTCCATTGGTGACATAAATATCAGCAAAAAGCAGTTTATACGAAAAACACCGATTTCGCATTCTAGGGTTTGTGATATCTTAAGGTGCAACCAAACATGGGATCTCACGGGGACGTTGATGTTACGACGCCGTTTATGGAGGCGGAGGCGAAAAAACAAGAGCATTCATTGATTGCTCCCCCCTCCGAGGATGATTTGATTGAGAAAATGGAGAATGTAGTTGTACATTCTGATTTAAAACAGAAAGCCGTCGTCAATGGCTATGGACACAAGCAAAACACTGGTCTAGAATGCAGCGAATCGCTGCCTCTGCGACCGTACGCCGGAGATTGCCCTCACTACGTCCGAACTGGCACTTGTAAGTTTGGACTCAGCTGTAGGTACAATCACCCGCTAAGGAGAACTCGGCAGGTAATTTCGGAGTTACAGGGATTTCAGAAAATCTGTGTTATTTTTTATTTTTTTTATTATTATTTTTTTTTTTTTTTCTAACGGTGAATTTTGAGTTTCTTGAAGTTTGTTAAAGGCAGGGACTATGATACTGAAAATCCTGGCATGATTGAGTGCAAGGTAAACAGTTTTAATGTGGCAAATGATTTTGGTTTTTGTTGTTCATAAAATGGGAGTTAGAGACATTGGTATGTCTAGCTAAATTGTTGCTAATTATGTTTTTCATAATTTTTCCCTGTTTATACTTATGTTTGATGAATTTTGTTATAAATAGTTATCAGTTTGACATTTTGTAACAAATGGCTTACTATTTGATATAGTTCAGCTCTAGGAAACTAAGTCGTGGAGTAGGCGCGGGAATGAGCTCCTAATGTCCGCGCCTTTCAAGCTTGATGTAGAACAATACAAACATAATGATATTCTAATAAAAATTATTAAAAATAAAATGCTATTATGCCTTGTAAATGTAAATCAATAGTAATCACCTTTTTTTAGTGGAGATATCAAATATAATTAATGAATAAGTTCAGAATTTACAACGTCATGAACTGAAGAAGGTAATAAATCCGACAAAAAAGAATCTCTATTAGATAACTTGGCTAATTCATGGGCTGTTGGATTCCCTTCCGTCAATACGTGGCGAACTTTAAACACTTCAAAACCTTTAGCTATGAGTTTGACGTCTTTTATAATATTACCATAGGCAGCACAACTATCCGTATCTCTCTCAATAGCATTTATAATAGTACTTGAATCGCCCTCTAAAACGATTTTATTCTATCTGTGATCTAGAGCAATTTCAGCCGCTTTTAGTAATTCAATATTTAATAATGTTATTATAAATAATAAATATATACACAGTGTCTAATCTTGTAATGTATGTTTATCGGGAGTAGGTCTGTTCACTCATCATTAAAAATTATAAATATATCTATTTTGTAATACACATGTTTAAATTTGTTGGTAAATATGCGCCAACGTTAGCATCATTTATTATAGAGCCGGAATAGCATCATTTATTATAGAGCAGGAAAGTTTCTTTGGCGTTGACCACGTGTCGGAAAATTGTTAGCTGACATAAGATGTTCAGAAAGATTCGCGAATGTAGTTCAATATATTTGTGAAAATTTTATCTGAATTCTGATAATCACGCTATACACGTGAATTGAAGCGCGTGCGTAACCACACAAATCACGTTACTTAGGTTCAGCACGGTTATCCATATAAAGTTTTAGTTTTAATATCTCGGAAGAATGGTGCATGATATTTGGTTTGTTAGTGTCAAAGCTAGTATGATATATGTAATTTATTATCGCACACCTCTTTGTGTTTGTTGTTTTCTTTTTTTTAATGATGTGATTTCGTATTGTTTTTATGTTAATATACGTGTTTGGATTGTTTTAATATCAGCTACAACTTATACTTGGTGGCTAGCTATTTTCTAAATCAATTCTATACTTGATGCATCCGTGAGCTTATTTGATATGGTTTTGGTCTTTGCAGTACTCAATTGCAGGAGTGTGCAAGAATGAAAAATCTTGCAGATACCGCCATCCTGGTGAAGTATCTGAAAGAGCATTTCCAGAGCTAAACTTTATGGGTTTGCCAATGCGACCGGTAGTATAAAGAAAATTCATTTACATAATTGCTAATACTTTGTTTCGCTGATTCTGCTAAGTATTGGCTGAAACATTTTGGAATTCTTCTTTCTCTATCATTTTGATCTTTCCAGTGCATACTTTACTTGAACACGCATCTGAGGTTTTCTTTGAATGATATTTATGTTGTGTTTTTTATTAGGGAGAGAAGGAATGTCCGTACTACATGCGCAAAGGTTCATGTGGATATGGTTCTCTTTGCATATATCATCATCCTGATCCTACTTCAATGGTAGGAGAGGAATTTCCCGAATCATTGGAAGAACCATTTTTTCCAGACAATTACTATTGTGATTCTCAGCATCTGACAGGAGCATCACAACCGGATCAAGCTTCCTGGTCTTTGCACGAGTTTCCAAACAGTGGTGGTTCTTTTTCGGAAAACTTGCATCTGACAGGAGCATCACAACCAGATCAAGCTTCCTGGTCTTTGCACAAGTTTCCAAACAGTGGTGGTTCTTTTTCGGAAAACTTGCATCTGACAGGAGCATCACAACCAGATCAAGCTTCCTGGTCTTTGCACGAGTTTCCAAACAGTGGTGGTTCTTTTTCGGAAAACTTGCATCTGACAGGAGCATCACAACCAGATCAAGCTTCCTGGTCTTTGAACAAGTTTCCAAACAGTGGTGGTTCTCTTTCGGAAAACTCCTCCCCTTATGAACCTGTCCATGCATTTTCTCCATGGATGGTTAAACAACCAGAATGGAATGGGTATCAGGTACTTAAAACTTTTTCTTTGCCACGGTCACTTTTAATATGTACTCTGTTTTTTTTTCCCTTATTCATATTAAGCCCTGCCTTTGTATTCGCATTTCATGGTAAATTCAAGTTCTTTATTTATTTTCTATTGTGTAATATGTTTAAATATGATTCCCAAATCCCAACTTCTCTTTACCATAAGAATGTTTGGAATGCATGTAATGGCTCTGCTGTTTGATAAAGTTAATTTTCCTGAGGCCGTATATCTGATGATGTAGTCCTGATTTACTCAGAACTCAAGCTATTTCCATCAGAGCATGACATCTGCCAATGGTTCTGATAGTAAACCAGATATTACTGTGCAAGTTGAGGAATTTCCTGAACGACCAGGTCAGCCTGAATGTTGTTACTTCATAACAACTGGAAATTGCAAATCCAAGTTTACCTGTCGGTATCACCACCCTAAGAACAGGATGCCTAAGCCAGTGGAATATGTTCTTAATGAGAAAGGCCTGCCACTGAGACCTGTAAGTTTAAATAATTCTGTTGCACCTTGAACTTCTGTTTGATATATCTTTTTCGTTCTCTAGCTTCATCACATGCCATTTAAGGTTGAGAAGTACCCAGCGGATAAGTATACATATTTTTCTGCTGTTATACGACATTGAATGGAAAAAAAAACACCTTTTGTTTACTTGTTTATTTATTGGTGGTGGACTGGAAGGTTTGGTGGGATGTGGTGATGATAAAGAAACCGTTGGGGCATTTGACCTAGATACAGAATTCATGGTGTTTATTTGAAAGAATATTAAATGCTCTACTTTTACACAATCTATAATACCTTTGAAAAATCTGGGTGATTTTTATTCTTGAGCTAATGATCATGAAATCCGAGTAAGGAAGTTTCATGAATCTCTTACGATTTGTTTGGAAATGTCTTAAATTAATAATGTGGTAACGTAATGAAGAATAACTTGGAATTATAAGCATCCTTCCCAACGATCATTTATCATTAATTTCATGTCAACATGGATCCTATGCATCCTTGGATTTCAAAGATGTGAAAGATCTATAGTAAAATTTCATAGGTTGGACGCTGTCTTCTGGAAGATGAACACAAAGCAATGTTTTTCAGGAGTTAACCATATTTGCGGATAATATATTGCTAAAGTTACCTGCAACATAATGTCATGTCTGGATCAATGGCAAAGTTAAATTTTTAGTCCAGCACCTTTGGTCCCGCAATTACAAATTTTCACCTTTGGTCCCTGTTTTCCAAATATTTTGCACTTCTTTACGAATTTGCACTTTCGATCCCAATGTCCTAAAATATTCTCCCTCTCTAATTTCCTAATTTTATTCTGTTCCTAATTGATTTTAATCCTTGACAGGGTAAGAATATTTGTCGGGATTATGAACGTATTGGTCTTTGCAAGTTTGGACGTGCATGTCAGTATGACCACCCAGCAAGCCATGGATTGGTGAGCCGTAAATTGGTGAGCCGTGGATTGGTGAGCCGTAAATTGGTGAGCCGTGGATCTGGATCAGCAGCAAATGCGGATTTGCCCATTTCATCAGCAACGGTTGTTGGCTCTGGAGATGGAGGGCTGGGATGATTAGATTCACATCAGCAGGTGTGAGAATTATGATTTATGTACATTAATGGCTTCCCTACCTCAATCAAACTACTTTAGTAGGAGCTATCGCGATTTTTCGAGAACTTTCTATTTAACTTATGCCAGTAAAAGTAATTTCTGGCACGAACCTTAGGATAACTGATCTCAGCCTCATCTTTTAACCTATTCAAATGATAGGTAACTTTTGCTGATGTTTATGTTGAAGGATATCTATATTAGGGCCTAGAAGAATTGTCGGATACTATTTCCGTAATAATAATGTGGAGTCATCGTGATATGTTCCCGTATGTGGAACCACCAAAATCACTGTGAAATTATTTCCTTTTGCGGAACCACGTGTTTTATAAATATGTGGTCAATCTCTTTCTGGGTATATAGGCATAACATTTTCCCTACTACTTATATACCATTTTAGTCTAATGCAACAAAATCAAGTTACATAATTGTCGGTTATGCTTAGGCTACATACAAGTTTATACTGCATTTGGATAGTGTTTGCTCTATCGTAATCTAAGAAGAGTTGTAGATCAACAAATGTAGAGTAAATTCTTGTCATAATTTCCCTTTATGAGAAGTATAGAAATTTGAAGAAGTTATGTTAAAGATGCCTTTACAGTAAGAGTAAAAATTACATCAGCCTTTCATTCCCCAAAAACCGGAGTCTGATTGGCCACTTTGAACTCTACATTGTATCCCATTTCATAGCTTTGTATTCATCAAACTTTTCAGAAACAGCAAAGCCACTTTTTCTGCATCAATTTAGAGAACAAACCATTTAAGAAAAAAAAGAAAGAAGAGAAAATATGAAAATAGATAGGTTAGGATTGGATAAAAAAAGAAGAACCTTTCCAGGATACTCATAAGGTTGGTGCGGTTGAGACATGACGTCGTTTCTTGGTGGTGGCACAGTAGTTGCAGCTGTGCCTGTAGCTTTCTTTTCATCTCTAGCCTTAGCAAATATGACCGTAAATCCATCAGCCGAGGCTGGATTATTCACGTCCCACTCACCAAATTTCGGCAATGGCCGACCTTTCTCGTGCTGCAGTGCACAATTTTGATTTGTTCTGGTGTTACATAAGTATTGGGAGCATGTTCATATTGTTTTGTTTAATATAAACATGCTTACTAGCAAAATGCAAAATGATTAATAAGACTTAATCTCCATATATTTATTGCATCAAATTAAACAATGGGGTAAATAAATATAGACAGACTTTGATGTGAAAGTAATCAAAACGAATTCTTTAAAATTATTTGCCCCATACTAGTCACCAACATTGGGCTGTTGTGTTGTCAATAAAATTTGATTTTCCTATTAAGCAAAATTATATGTTTCAAACAATTAATGTAGGGTTTGGGGGATTGACATGAATTCGTAAAATGTCCAATCACGTTCTTAGAAGATTTCTCGTGAGAAAAAACCAACAATCAATTTAACGGACGGTTAATATCAAATGAAATTAGCAAAAGACATTCAGCAAACAATATGTATCACCAGAAAAGTCGAGATATGCATCCAATTCTTGATTTTGATAATATGCAATTAATGAAAATAAAGATGAAAAACAAAAGAAAGAAAAGAAAGAAACTTACAGACGTCATCTAGAAAGATTGAAGGTTTGAGCCTTCAGATGGAAGAGAGGAGAGAAAATCTTGTATAGAGAGAGAGAGAGAGAAGAAAGAAGATAGATGTTAATTTAGAACGAGTCTTTAGGAGGGAGAAGAAGAGGCAACAACACAACACGAGGATAATAAAAAAATAAAAAATAAAGCTATAGGTTTATACATCGATCATAATTAAAAATGGAGAGAAGCATTGTGATTAGCTCAATCAATCATCAGATTATTAGTATGAGTTGTTGCATGCGCCCATGTTCTCAACTACCTAGTAGAAGACATTGGTTCATGTTGTCATAGGTTGTCACAAAAAATTAGCATCATTTTTTCATTTATCATCAACATGTGTATTATGATTAAATTGCAACTAAACATGGTTTGAAATATTTTTCCACCTTACTATCATGGAGCCAAAATTCAAATTGATAACATCATTAAGTCATTTTCTTCAATTGAACCTTGTTTCTCATAGCCAATCTTCACATTAAATAAAAACATAATACTATAGTATAATTTATTCTCTAATAATTGCTTTTAGAATTTAAAATAAAATAAAATAGAAGTTTCATTTAAACACTGTTTTTAACAAGGAATACGCCAAAATGATAACGAAGGGAGTTACATAAAGAGAAAAATCATGCTCATTTTATAAGTCTCTGATAAGTAATAAGTGTCCAATCAATTTAAATACTTCATTCTGAAACTTGAACGTCTAGAGTTCTAGATAATCAAAGAAAGTGATCATAATTTGATGAAAAATAAATCAAATTGAATATCTAGAAGGATGGATAATAGAAAAGGTTGAATTAACAATATTACCTCAAGGCTCACAACGTTCCACCCTCCCCCAACACAAATTCAAAAGACATAACAAATGAACCTCGAGCCAACCACGTTGCTTCATTCCCGTCTCCACCCCTCATTTACCCCATCGACGTAATTCCCCAAACTACCCTCACCCTTTCCTTCACCGCCTTAATCCTCTACATAATCCCACCCAAACCCATTCCCGTCATTCAACAACGAGTTGTACTCTCAGCTATCTATCTATCTAACTTTCCCTCTCTCTATAAACAAACCAACAATCACCTTCTCTCCTAACAATGGCGTCTGGGTTGCTCCGGCGAGCGATAGCTAGGGTTCCGCCACTATCACCAGCGGCGAGGGCCGTAATTTCCCGACCCCACGCTTCGGAGGCTCAGGCGCAACAATTAGACCCCAAAGCGAAGCAATCAAAAACCTTCCAAATCTACCGATGGAGCCCCGACTCCGCGAACAAACCGGAGCTCAAGGACTACGAGATCGATCTGAAGGAATGTGGCCCCATGATCCTCGACGCCCTAATCAAGATAAAAAACGAGATTGATCCAACCCTAACCTTCCGCCGCTCCTGCCGTGAAGGAATCTGCGGTTCGTGCGCTATGAACATGGACGGACGTAACGGACTAGCTTGTCTGACGAAAATACCCTCGGATGGTCCCACAATGATTACGCCTCTACCGCACATGTTCGTGGTTAAGGACTTGGTTGTCGACATGACCAACTTTTACAATCAATATAAATCAATTGAGCCGTGGTTGAAGAGGAAGAGTCCGCCGGAGAATCAAGGGAAGGAGATTTTGCAGAGTAAGGAAGATAGGAAGAAATTGGATGGGATGTATGAATGTATTTTGTGTGCTTGTTGTAGTACGTCTTGCCCTAGCTACTGGTGGAATCCTGAGTCGTATTTGGGTCCGGCTGCACTTTTGCACGCGAATAGATGGATCATGGATAGTCGAGATGAGTACACCAAGGAGCGTCTTGATGCGATTAACGATGAGTATAAGCTCTATCGATGTCATACGATTCTGAATTGCGCTAAAGCTTGCCCCAAGGGACTTAATCCTGGCATGCAAATTCAGAATATCAAGAAACTTGAGCTTCAGAGTTGAAACGTTTTTTATTTGGATTTCCAAACATGAACAACCTGTCCGTCTGTAGATAGGTATTGTTTTAAAATTTCTAGTATTTATTAATTACTATTATGTCAAATAATTTGTGTAAACACTCACTGAATTACTTGACATTTAGCATCTTTTCACTCATTCTATGATGGATTTGTTATTTTCGTATGAGTTCTATTACTGCTTCAAAATGTTGCTAATCATATGATTAGTATTGGAGGTGTAAATAAATTAATTGAGTATTGTAATGTTCAAATTCATGAATTACTTTGTAATATTATCTAAGTCTAAGTTCGATTTTATTTTAATAGTTCATTGTTTAGAAATAATTATTCAAGTTTTAACAGCTTGTTTGAAATCAAAACAAGGCTCAATTGTTCTATCAAAACTGATCAAGGTCTAGTGGGATCGAGCAAGAGTTGTAGTTGATAGATTAACTTCTTCATATACTAGATCATTGTTCTCTGAGCTAAGCTCAAACCGAACATTATAAATTATCAAACTACCATTGTATTCTTAAATCACAAACATTTTACAACTTAAACACCACATTTCGGTAGCCTATAAGAGAAATTGTTACCATCCACAAACCTACAATTCCATTCCTCTGCAATTGTGCTTTTTGAGAGTCAAATATGTGACCTAAGTTTTGGTATCAATAAAATCAATCATCTACTTTAGTGCTACCAATTACAAACCTTTTTCTATTCTCCTTACTGAAAATGAAATAGGAAATCACATTTCTTAAAATCCATAGGCTCCTGGATGGTCTAATGGAATATAAATGCAATTGTGTGTAGAAAACAGTTCTTGGTAATACATATCAAGACACATTTATGGAGTTGGAACAGATTCAATTTATTGTATACCTATTGATACACACACAGGGAAGAAACAAATGCCCCCCCAAAGAAAAAACTTATTGGAGGTAATTACCAAATTAAATCAAAAATAAAGGAAACTAATGTTTCCTTGTAAGTCCAAGAAACACAGTAGCAGATGAGAGTTGAACTCTAAGATCAGCAATATCAATATCATGTCCACCTTCAACCAAACCCCATCGATCAACCTGCATATCTTCCTCCAGCCTAATCAACTCAATCGCCTGCTCAATACTCAACTGACCACGAAAAATTCCAATAGCAATGAACAAAGAATGCGCAGCTGCAGCAATTGCGTCAATTGAAGCTAGTTCACAATCATCTGTCCTTTTAAGGAGGTTTTCTATGGCACTCACTAGTCCTTGCTCTTGCTTCCCACCGAAAAAACTTGTGTATACAACAGGCCTAAAGCCAAACTCAGATTCTACCCACTTAAGTAATGGACCGAGTTTCTCCACTTGTCGTTCTGCAAATTGTAACATATATCGATATAATTACACAATCCAAGACAATAGAAATAAAAACACCTAGTTAGATCGATATAATTACACAATCCAAGACACTAGAAATAAAAACACCAAGTTAGATCAATATAATTACACAATCCAAGACAATAGAAATAAAAACACCTAGTTTGTGTATGTGAATTTGAGCTGAAAAAAGTCAGAACTACATAGAAGTATTGACAGATATTTGTTCCATAAAAAACAATAGAAAAGAAGTAGTAGGCGATATTAACAGTGGTATATGTACCTCGGAGATCACTTGATACATCATTGTCATTTGGAGCTCGACAAAATACTAGATCCATATGGAGTTTCTTAATCAAATTTTCAATTATCTTGGAACGAGTTAGAGGCACTCTTTCTAGTGCTGTACATGTAAGTCTCATCAGAGGCATTGTGAACGGTCTTATCCCATCTGTTTCCTACACCACAGAAGAATCAATTCATTACATTGTCTCCACTCAGCACTCAAATTTGTAGCTCAATTCACAATATGAAACTCAAAGTAATGACGGATTCTTATAAGAATGCACAATGTCAAATTTATGAAGCATTGAAGCCACAAAAAAAAAAAATAGAACTTTTAACTTTCAAAAACTATGCAGCAAATTGAAATGCATAAATGTTGCTTCATATGTTGCATCACTCTACAAATTGAAAGAAAAAGAAAAACAAAACTACCAGCAAAGATGATCAGTTACAATTGATTGAACTGCGACAGGGAGCTAAGGGCCTATTTTGGTAACATTTCAAGATTTCATGGGAGAGAAATTTCAAAATTATTTACTTTTCAGGGAAAAAAAAGTAAAATCTAGACAAAACTGAAGATGCTCAAAAAACTGATGTCTCTGCAAATTAGTAGTTAGGAATGCAAAATCAAATCAAGCTATTAGATACTTGACTTGAGTTCCTTTGTACTCAGGTTCATCATACTTAGCAAACAAGCTTGAACAACAAAAATGTCCAAATAGGCAAATACAAATGGCATGCCACTCGATACTAGATACTCGATTTGAGCTCATTCGATAAAACCTGTTTTGAGCTTTACAATCAAACCAAGCTCATAATCTGGATGAAAAAATTCAAATCAAGCTTCATGTCCTTTTATATTTCTTTGATCCAAATTACTAGAATCCAAAACCACCAAAATAATCAAAGGAATATTCAATTCATAATACTACAAACCTAAAATTAGAAACATGAATCCACGGAGTAAAAAATGAAGTACAAGCTTTAAAGAAACCTGGTACTCCCATTCAGCAGCGATGGCTTTAGCAAGAGCTAAAGTAGGGCACTTGAGATTCCTCTTAGAAGGCGTTTTCAGCGTCCTGTAATCCAGCATCACGCTCCATCCGTTGCCATCATCAGCTTCTCTCGTCGTAACCTTCGCGTAGAATCGCTTCCCCACTATCGAACCCGTCATAAATGACATCGGCATCGTCACGGATGAGGCTGAAGACAGTGACGTTTTGGGGCCTTTGACGAGTATCTTATCATCGTTATCTGCAGGTTTCTGATCGTCCTGGGAAAAGGTAAACGATGAGGATGGAAGTTCGGATTCGACGGCGGTGGCGACGCCGTTGAAGTGGCGGGTAGTGGTTGAGGTTACGGATCTGATAATGGTGAGGTTTAGGGTTTTAAATGTTTTCCTCAACAACGCCATTTTCAGCTGCTCGGCTCGGCTGGAATCTTCCGGTTCAATCCCTGTTCAGATTATAGTGCAAACTGCTATTCAATATTACAATGAACATGTCGCTTCGAGGATGGGCTGTGATGGGCCAAACCAATAAAACGAATAAAAAATACGGCCCATCAGGCCATAGGCTTGGGCTGGCATATGAATTCTTATTTTCTTTAATGGGACTATGGGAGTACTACTTTGAATCTATGTTACACGGATACTTAAAAAAATTATAAAGTATTATCTCGGATACCTAAGAGATATGAATACATATATATATTTTATGCGCGAAGGCGTATCTGATACGTAATATAGCGTATCGGTAATAAAAATAAATAAAATTAAAATAGATACGTATTTGATACACTAGTTGGACATCAGGACACTCCGAGGGGCTTTTATGTATTTATGGGTGAAATTTAAATTTATAACAAAATGATAAAGTCTCTAGAACTAAACATAAACGACTAGTACCACTTCTCAGTCTCTTATTTAAATATCTCTCCTATGTCATGAAATCTCAAAGATGAATTTATTCACTTATTGCGATATGTTAAGAATGAATTGTGTTCGATTTTTATAGTTATATGACTTTTGTTTATATTAAATTTGATTATCTTTTCTTATGGAGCTTGAATTGAAAGATCTAGTTGCTTATGAATAAATTTACATTATATTTTTACATCTGTATCCATGTCGTATCGTATTCAATAAATTTCAAAAATTCGTATCGCCGTATCCATATCGTACTGTATATGTATCCCCGTAATCTGTATCCGTGCAACATAGCTTTGAATAAAGAAAATTGAAATGCTAGATCACATTTATGGTCCCTCAAGTATAAATTGTTTTATACTTATATCCTTCTTGTTAAAAATATTACACTTAAGTCTTTTTATATAAAATGTGTTACAATATATCCCTTGTGTCAAAAATTTGCACATAAGTCCCTTTAATTTGTTACACCGATAGGCGCTTTTACAGCTAAAATGCACTTTTACAGCTAAAATGCAGCCACGTGCAAGTCACATGACTTTTAATAAGGTATTTTCGGGTTTTATGTCTTATAATAGTTTGATTTGATCAGGGAAACACATTTCATCTCTATTATTTGGGTAGATATTTAGGATCTAAATAAGTTTGTTCTGACAGCAACAATTATTACTCAGGGAATATCGCTAGCAATTTTCTTCTATAACTTTTGTTATTTTTTAATTTGTTTGCAAGACTCAATTTCTGCTTTTAATTTTCACTTGAAACTGTTATAATAGTTCTTGGATCTTTCACAAAAATGGAGGAATCGCGATTGAAGATATCGAACCCTCAACAAAATATTATATTTTTCGTCGATGTAAAGAATAGGGTTTTCTGGAAGACTAGGATTACAGGGGATATAACAATGTTTGAAAATGGGAATCATATTGGGAGCCCGTTATAGTGCGTGTCGGGCTATTTTCATGGCTTTTTCCGGGTCGGTGGGCCATGGGCCCAATGATTTAGACAGAGACAATCCCGAGGGATACGATTCGGAGGTCAATGGAAGAGCGAAGTTGAAATTGACCCAACTCGGATGAACGCCAGTCGGGGAAACATGCTCCGATTGGCAATCTAGCTAATAGAATGGCTTTTAGGTAGGGTGTTCTCGGCTTCGGCTAAAGGGAACTCGAACTCGGATAAACCGAATTGGACCCGGATGCCCGAATTTTTTAAGTGGTTGATTATTTTGTTTGATAGGGAAGTGAAGGACATGGAGGTTGTTTCATAGGGGGTGGAGGTATGGGGGGAGGGGTTGAGGGGGCAGAGGCGACACGTGCAGAGAGACGGTGGAGGATGACTACGTTGACCGGGTTCAAACCGCTCATTCTCCAATCAAGGTTCGTTCATATTTCACAGGACTTACTTGTTAGACTTTAACAGATATGCTATGATAACATGAAATAAATAAGCCATGAAAACATACATATCTCAGGACCTATTCGCAGATGATTAAGTAAGATACGTTTATGCTAAAGAGACGTATACCTGAATCCATTGGTAGAGTAGCGGAAGAATCACAAAGATGGATTCTAGGGGGTTGTGGTCTTCTAAGCCTTATTCACTATTGCCTTATGCTTTCTCTAGATGGGGAAGATGAAAGTGCAAAGTATGAATTAGCTTAGGGACCATAACCCTATATATAGGAGAGGAATCACCCTAACCCTAGTAGGGCTCTAACTGTCAGCCCATCAAGAACAGTTAGAGTCCAATTAGGTATCTACACATATAAAGAGTCCATACTTTAATTAATTGATATTCTTAAGTGCCACATAATTATTATTATTAGATCACAATTAATTAGGCACATAAATGAAATAGCCTATCATATACAATTATATAACATGTAAGTCCATATTATTAGACTGATAAGAATAATAATTCCAACATTTCTTGCATTTTTCCTTACATTAGTAAAAGTTGAATATATGATGAGCACCAGGTTCTATAAGACTAGCCTCTTCAACATATAAAAATACTACTCCATGTGCACAGACTCAATCTAACTAATCATTATATTTTACCCTTTACCAAATTATAATATTTCTTTACTAAATTTCGTCCGAAAATTAACGACAAAAGTAAATATATTAAGAGAGTGTGAATCATGTTATCATGATATACAATATATTTTTTTGAAAAGCTTGGTATCAAATGTATTTTTTTGGAAAAGTATTAATAAGTTCTTGAATCAGAACTTCCAATATAAAAAACATGATAATGGAATGTTTTGAATTAATATGAATGAATGAATTACAATGAGAGGTGGGTACAATGAGAAAGCTACTAGTATCACTCCAACGGATCATTCCAATTATATTGGGGAGTTGATTTGAATCTTGATTCCCTCCATAGTTAATTAAGAAAATTGTCTGAAACCAGCCTTGATATATAATTAAACGCAATCTCCATATCCCTAGCCAGTAATTCATGTCTTTCCACTCTCTCCTTCCCTTTACAAGCAATAATAATAATATTCACAATATCCCTAGCCAAACAATGTTGTTCAACGTTAATCCGTATGCTCCTTTCACTCCCTAGACGGCCATAGTAACATCAATCGACTCTAACATAGTTTGCACGAATCTATCTTATAGGGTGGGAAATTCTTGACCAAACAAACACATCCAACCACCAAGCAATCGAAAATTCATTAATAGCTTATTTGGTTGTAATGAAAGTGAGGGAAAATTGTAGAAAAATGAAAAGGAAAAGAAATGAAAGGAAAAGGAAAAGAAAGTCATTTTCTTCTATATGTTTGGTTGTCATGAGAAAAATTATTTTCTTGCAGATGTTTGGTTGTCAATAAAGTTTAAAAAAATAAGTAATATTTTTGATAATATCTTCGTTTAATTATAAATATTTTCAAAATTGTAAAATATATTAAAAGTGATTGTGAAATAAAAACTATCAAATTATCTCAAGAAATATAAAGTACAGCTATATACACGTTTATATAAGATTTATATGTGCACACACACTTATATATATATGATTAAAATCTTTAACTTTTTTTTTGTTGGAATTTATGTAAAATTTAGTTGATATTGTCTTTTGATATTTGTACATTTCTAGTTTCAAGATAAGAGTTACATTTTTTTTTTTTTTTTGGGTTGTTTGTGTCTGGAATGGGTGATTTTGCGATATTTTGTTGGGGTATAATTGCTATTATGACTTGAGAGAATATTTTTTTGCTAATAATAAATAAGCATAAAGGGGGTTTTGATAAAAAAAAAATTAAAAACAAAAATTAACACAACTGGAAGGTTCTGATAGTTAGACAAAGTACAGGGGGTGTTTTGCAATTTACTCTAAAATTTTCTCAGAATTTTCCCGGGATTTCCCCATCAATTGGTGGGAAAAAAAATTCTTCACAAAATTTTCCTGCAGGAAAGTTGAAGGGGCAAATAATAACTTCCTTTCCTGCTATCCAAACAATAAGTGAGAAAAAAAATTGAATTTCCTTCACTTTCCCGACAACCAAACAATACATAAGAAAATAAATCAGGAAAATTATTGTCCAAATCTGACTTGACCAAATTCATCCAACCACCAATCAAGTGTATTGTGATTGGTCACTTTTCTAGAAGTTATATTCAATCCCAAAATAAATATGTTACACTTGCCATGTAATTATTATATGTTCGGCCGGGTAAGAATTTCCATGAAATCATTCTTATTTATTATTAATGATTTCAAGTAAATAAATCAATAATCTAGGATATAAGAGTAGAGATGCCTTGACGTGAGGGCGTGAGAAAGTGGGTCTCAACCTAAAATACAATTTTATCCTTTCTTTCTTTGATATTGAAGATTTGAAAATTGAGGTTAAATTTGGAATACTCAAAAATTGGTATTGTAAGGCCATCTTCAACCGAGAAGGCAACCGGGCATGAGGAGGGCTTGCCGGCTGCCTTCGATTGGAAATGACAAAAAATAAAAAGGAGAATTTGACGGGCAGGGGGTTGGGGCAGGGAATTGGACAATTGGGAGGTAGATCATCCACTTCCCAATTGCCTCCAGGCATAGGCTCCCTGGGAGCCTATGCCTGGAGGTGGGTGGCTGCAGCCACCATAACTATATCTTTTTTTTTTTTTTTTAATATTTTTAGTTTTTTTTATAAAATAGTTATATATAATAATGGGTAGTTGTATTTATTTTTAATATGTGAACTGTAATTAGTTTTATTTATTTTTAATAAAATTTTATTTTTGTGTGTGTTGGATTTAATAAAATGATTAGTTTAAATTGTAAAATTTAATATTTCTAGTCATATAATTCAAATTAAATAAACTAGAACAAACTTTGGTTAGTTTTAATTTTTATATCTTTAATTTTGAAAATACGAAATATTAGATTATGAAACGAAAATTACGATTTAGATTATTTTGATTTTAATTAAATTTATTATTATTATTAATATTATTAAAATAAGTAAGAATGAGGAGAGTGTAGAAAGTGAGAGTGGGAAAAGTTGTGAAATTAAATTAAATTGAGGTTGATTGTCTTTCGGTTGGAGATGAGTTTTTAATTGGGGAAAAGGGCAATTGGGCAAGACAATTGGGCAAAAAAGGGGCCAAAGAGGCAATTAGGCATTGGGTTCGGTTGGAGATGGCCTAACTGCTCATATTCTTGACCATGGTCAGTTTTAGCCTACGTAAATTAATTACCTCGTTCTTATTTATAGTTCAATTTTCAAAGGAGGGGCAAAGAGGAAAAATATGGCAAAAATAGTGAAAATTGGAGGGTGATTGTGAAAATTACACCAAATTTGAGGGGTAATTTGAGAAAACAAATTAAATTTAAAAAAAATCAGTGATATTATTCAATAAAAATGGTTTTTTTTTTACATTTTTGTATGCCGTCATATTTTAGCGTCGTAAGATGATAAATGTAATAAAATAAATACCTACTCCCATGAAGAAAAATATACATGAAACATATGTTTTAAATAAATTATATTTTTACAAATATTTATATCTGAAAAACTATCCAAGTTGTAATATTCGCATGTAGGGGTGGGATCGGGACGGGTTTTCGGGAATTTGTGTGTTTCGGGATGGGATATCGGGTTTCGGATTTTTAAATTCAAATCCCGAAACCCGGTAGATCAACCAAGGTCCCAAGAGTTTCGGGTACCCGATTTAATTTCGGGATTTCGGGACGGGACCGAGTGTCCCGATAAACAATTGATTTTTTTTTAGTTTAATGCAATTTTAAACGTCTCGGATCTTCTTTGTCAATATAGGTGTGCCATTTCACCATTTTGCACCACGTGCCACTTGGAGTTATGCACCACATGTAGACTTAGAAAAGATCTCAAAACCTTAAGATCTAATTGAAAAATTATTGGAGAAACTTGAAAATTGTAATCTTCTGCCATGATATATGTTGAAAACTCGGACATTGGCGAGTAACGGATCAGTGACGGACGACGGGAGTTGAGTTGTGGTGGAGTTAAGATTGGATTTTATAGAAGAAGAATACATAGAGGGAGATGAGAATAGTTGAACTTTGATTTTTAAGTATTTTGATTATATATATATATATATATATATATATATATATATATATATATATATATATATATATATATATATATTATTTTAATTAAACTATGTAATCGGGACCGGGTTTCCCAATCGGGTGGGAATCAATACCCGAAACCCGTCCCAATTTTTCCTGACCGAGTTTTGTCCCGTCCCAAATGAAAAAATACCCTTTTTGTCCCGTCCCAAATGAGAAAAACCCGATCGGGACGGGACGGGTACCCGAAACCCGGTCCCATTTACCCAGCTCTATTCGCATGCATGAAAATAACAGTGATCAAAATACATTGAAATTTATTTTGATGTAAATTGAAATAAAGTAATTAAGTACATATATATATATATATATATATATATATATATTTATCGATGATCCATTTAAACATATTTCAGTCTACATTTATATTTTATGTCCGTTCAAAAATTTAAGGTCGTAAGGGTATTTGTAGTAAATACAATAAATATGAGGTAGTTTGGGTATTTTTGAAAGTTGAGGATGATAGTGTAATTATACTAAATTTGAGGGTTCGTTTGAATTTTTTTCTAAAACCATATTAGGAGTATTATTGAATAAAATTGATTTTTTGATGACAACATGTGTCATCTGAAATTAATGCCGCAAGAGGATAAATGTAATGAAACCAATACATACGGGGTAGTGTAAGTAATTTTCCAAACTTAAAGAATGGTAAATTATTTACGCTAAATTTGAGGGAAACTCTTCCTTGATATTACTGAGTTAGCATGATACATAAAAAAAAAAAATATATGAAACATTCGTTTTAATTTCTTGTCATATTTGATTTCTTAATGTATATATTTTTTAATTTAATCCTTTCTTAATTTTAAATTTAAACTATAAAATAAAATATAAAAGATAAATGTCATTAATTAAAGTATTTTTGATATTTTATTTTAGAAAATGATTAATTATTGAATTTCTTAATATAGTATTTTTGTCATCTTCACATAGTCATTGTTAATAGTATTTCGATATGGCAAATGATTCAGTTTTGCACTTACTGAGTCACAACTCAATAGTCATATGAACTGACGAACGAGAAGAAACAAAAATGGCGGATTGGAATTCAGTGAATCTAGAAGTTCTTTACTATGTACTGGGTTGGATTGCATTTTCCTCCTGGGCTTTCTGTTTTTACCCTCAGCTCATCTTAAATTTCCGTAGGAAAAGGTCTACAACCCCCACCCCCCAAATTGTGTATTTTCCTCTTCATTCATGTTTGTTGAACTTATATAGTGAATTTTCAGTGTTCTAGGGTTAAATTTTGATTTCGTGGTGTTGAATTTGACGAAACACACATCTTACTTGATATACAATGCCTCTCTATACTTTAACTCCACTGTTCAAAGACAGTATCGCCAGAAATTTGGGTTCGATCAGGTACTCCTTACTTACTGAATTCAATGAATAAAAGTTTAATTGAATTGTTTTTCTATATTACTAATTGTTTATTGGAAAATGAAATTATGTACTTTGTAATGGGGTTTAGGTTTATGAAATTGAGGATTTGTGTTTTGGAATTGCAGATGATACCAGTAGCTGCTAATGATGTAGCTTTCTCAGTACATGCTGTTCTACTGACCTCTTTAACCTTGTTTCAAATTGCGATTTACGATGTAAGTAGTTTATGATGACAACAATTTCTATTTTCTACTATGATTGATTGCAAGAAAGACATTTTTTGTATTAAAAAAATCGAGCTGATTTAAATGAGTTGAGTTTCCTGAATTCTTGTTACCAATATTAGTTTTATATCAATATCTAAGACATTGGTATATGCTGTATATAATTATCTATGGTTTCTTAATTGATTTTTGCAGCGTGGTAACCAGAAAATCTCAAAAATTTCAATTGCGATTGTTTCTGCGGCATGGTTATCAGCTGCAGTTTGTGTTCTTATTGCTTTGCCAACTCATTCCTGGTATTGGCTGGTGTCTTGTTTCAGGTAAGATAAGATGCCCTCAAATCCAAATATGTAGTTATTTTGAAAATATTTATATATAATCCACTTATCTGACATGATCTATAGGCCATTTAATTTGTTACGATAACTTATAACATGTCATTTGTAATTGTAGCACGTTGCAAGTTGTTATGACCACGATAAAATATATTCCTCAGGTTAGTTAGTACGAGATACTGCCTTGCAATGTATTTAACATTTGAAGATTATTTTTTCATAATTATGATCTTCCTTTCAATTATATATATATATATACTTGTTCTGGGCTCTTTAACACATAATAGAGTTGTTGAAATACAGGCTGCTTTTAACTATCAACGTAAGAGCAGTGTTGGATTTAGCATCGGCTATGTTTTGCTTGATTTTCTTGGGAGCACGACAAATTTATTTCAGATGATAGTGCAATCTATAGATCAAAGTGAGTTTTTATAGTCAAACCCATATGTATGTATATATCTTCATATAGGTAGGACATCATGTCTAAGTTTGGATGCTAATATAACTACTTATCTTCTAAGGGTCCTGTGTGAACCTTTATGGAAACATAGGCAAGACTTTGCTGTCTGTGGTATGTAAAGACTAATCCCTATCAATTTTACTCTTTGCTCGCTTTTTATTTACGATTGTCCATTTATGCTGATTCTGCTAAAAATCTTGTTCTTAATTGAAGCAGCAAAAGATCTTTTCTTCCGAGTTGTAATCGTACAAATTTTGCAGGTGTGCATCTTCTTTGACATACTTTTCATGATCCAGCATTTTGTGCTATATTCTTCCAGAAATGTGGCCATTTCTCCTAGTAGCAATGCAGAAAGCAAAGAGCCTCTACTTAGAATAACTGATTCTCCATTCCAAGATGGTTTTTAGTCAAAATTACATTGACAATTTCAAGCTTATTGTTTTGTATGTAAACCACACTATATGCATTGAAGACAAACAGAAGAAGAATTTTAAATCAGTAAATTTGAATACTTCTCATTTTTCAGCAATAATTTGTTGTAAAGCTAGTCTAACTTAAATAACTAGCTTGCGTTCCCACTTTGCCTCCTTTTGTTATAAATTGCTGGTAAAATATTCTCCACGCTTTAATTGCATTGATTTTTTTATTAGTGAGATTCGAATGTAATGATGATGCAATTGCCATTAAAAAATACTCTATTTGTCCCATTTTTTTTTCTCATTTCACCCTTAATGCGCAGTTTTAGACAAGAGTTAGAAAAATAATATAATTTTTTTTAATATGTATATTTTTTTGCCCCTGCTTAACTTGCCTAGACCAGAGTTAGAAAAATACTATTGTTTGTATGGTGAAATGCACTAATTTTGTTCATGATCTACGAAAAGACCGGGTCTAGGCAAAAAATTTCCCTAAAATTATTGTTGTTAAAGTGAATATATTATTTAGTAGAATTTTTTATACAAGGAAATAGAGTTTAAGCAAAAAAAATTGGGATGGAGGGAGTAGAAAGAAAATAGACAGAGAATAGTGATTAAGGATTCGCAAAAAGGAAAATAATTTAATTAAGGAAAATTCATAGTTATCCATCCTATTTCCAAGGAAAGGAAAATCTGCAACTGGTCGGGAAAGTTGTACGAACCGGGACGTAATACCGGTCTCGTTCACCCATAAATGGCCCCCACGAGCCTCCATCTTAGCTCATTGGGACTCGTTCTTTTCACCATCTTCTTCTCCAGTTACAACTTCTACATAAATGAGTGATGGGATCATATTGGACCCTCCATTTATATTCGGACAGTTTATACGGAGAATTCCCAAATTGGAAGCCCTAGAAGAGAAAATTAAGCAAGTAAACAAATAATGTCATCGTGGAACTCGGTTCATCTGGAGGTGTTGTACAATGTTCTTGGATGGGTTGCTTTTTCTTCATGGTCCATCAGTTTCTACCCTCAAGTCATTCTAAATTTCCAAAGGAAAAGGTGTTTATTACTTTCTCATTTTTTTCAAATTCTATCTGTAAATTAGTCTTTGTTAGGTCATTAGTGATAATGTTGGTTGACATTTATTTGGCAGTGTTGTGGGATTGAATTTCGATTTTGCTCTTTTGAATTTGACGAAGCACTCATCATATCTCATCTACAATGCTTCCCTCTTCTTTAGCTCCACTGTACAGAGACAGTACCGCAATAAATTTGGTTTAAATGAGGTAAGTATTTGGTTTTATGATTCTATTTATAGATTGAAGTAGATTTATTAATTATTATTAATTTTTTTTATTTCAGATGATACCTGTGGCTCCGAATGATGTAGCTTTTTCCATACATGCTGTTCTCTTGACTGCATATACCCTGTTCCAGATTGCAATTTATGATGTAAGTAGAAACTTAAGTTTCATTTTGCATTGCTTATGTAACAACTACCTATAGCATAATAGAAGCTTATGTTTTGATCATTCTCTTTTTGGATATTATAAATTTACAGCGGGGAAACCAGAAAGTATCAAAAATTTCAATTGGGATTGTTTCTGTGGTTTGGTTATCTGCTGCAGTTTGTGTGTTCGTAGCTATTCCTAGACATTCTTGGTTTTGGCTGGTGTCCTGCTTCAAGTAAGATGCCTTACCCCTTAGTAACCTTGAGGCAGTATCTTTGATATTTTTTTTGTAGAGTGACTGATTAACATTTGCTATTATGACTAGTTTTTTTTGTTGTAGCAACTGTCTTTCCTATATATTAGGAAGAAATATGTATTTTAGAGTGACTGTGAAGCTTTGTGTACATGAGGCATACCTTGTGGTTGTCAAGGATATTGGGGTATATATAGTATCTCAAATAGGATTTGCATATGTTACATATTACTGTTTGATTTCATATTGGACCTTTTAATGGGTCGAACCCGGAACCCAGATGGACTGGGATATTCCTCATCAAAGTTCTTTAGAATCGAATCTGTTTTTCTCTGTGCTATTATCTGAAGTTAGTAGATAAAACCAACTTCTTTTTTTCCTTTTTTGCTTTTCAACCATGCCTGTATCTGATTGCAGTGATATTCAGGTTGTTATGACCATCATCAAGTACATTCCTCAGGTGAATATTAATTATGTCATTCAAGGCTATCACACTTTGGGAACATGTTTGTTCAAGATTTTATGTGTATGAACTTTTCCCTTTTAACTGTAAATTGGCATGATCTAACTTAGAGTTTGTTCTATTGCCAATCACAGGTAATCTTGAACTTCCGCCGGAAAAGCACAATTGGGTTTAGCATTGGCAACATTTTGCTAGATTTCCTAGGAGGACTAACTAACTATTGTCAGATGGCAGTGCAGTCCATAGATCAAAGTGAGTTGTTCACCACATAGTAAATTGATTTGCCTCTTCTGATAAGGTATCTGAAGATATATTCATTTCTCTACTGATAACTTTTATTTCACAGATTCCTGGGTGAACTTTAATGGAAACATAGGGAAGACTATGATATCTTTGGTACGTTATTGCTTATTTTATTCTTGTTTATATGGTTGATAATAAACTTCTGTGCATTTCATGGATATGCAATTAAATCAAAACCATAATCCTCTAATGTGATACTCGATAATAAAGCACAGTGTTATCTTCATACTCTATGTTAAGTTCTAGGTATATCATACTCATTATTAAATGACCACATTATCTAAAAAGAGACATTTAATATCGGAATTAATAACAATTTACCACCTTATGATATGCATAATGTTCAATTTACCTCCCTGTAATTTGAAAAAGAGCACTATAACCCCCTACAATCTTATAAAAGTTTCACTCTCCGACTAAAGGAGGTAAATTGCTCTTTAAATATTTTCATCGGGGGGTTAAATGCTCTTTTTCAAACCACAGGGGGTAAATTGAACATTATGCATTCACGGGGGTAAATTGGCATTGGCTCTTTAATAGCTTGTTGTTTCTAACATGCCCCGTGGCGTTTTGGCGGTATTCAAGCCTAACACATCTAACAATTTTTCATGAATGGTGGCAGAGATTGCAGCACAGGACCTTCATTGGGTCTGGCTTTCATACTAAATAAAATGACCACATCATTTGAAAGCTTAAACTGTTTGAGATGAGAAACATTTAATATTTTATTTTTTCAGACACAGTGACACTCATGACATATTTTGATTGCATATTTGTAACAATCATCCCTCTCTTTTGAATCCAATATTTCTTTATTCGAAAATTGTCGGACATCTAAAGAACACTGCAATGATTTTCTTTTGCAGGTGTCTATCTTCTTTGACATACTTTTCATGTTGCAGCATTATGTTCTATACCGGTCCAAGAACAAAACTAATATTGCTTCTAATTCTAATGTGGTAAGCAAGGAACCACTGCTTAAACCCTCTGATCACCCACATTCTGATAGTGTATAGTATATCAAGCTCATCACACGATTCACTAGAGCAACCCTTGTACAGTTACAGAGCAGAAGTAGCTTCACTTTGTCAAAAGTAGCTTGCTTGATCCTTGCTCTATGCAGATTGATAGATGATCAAGTCAAATTTAGTATAATATTTTTCTGGAGTGATTTTGAATGGTTTGTATAAAACAACAAAACAACTACAGCCATGATTAAAAAGTATGTTGTGCTATGTTTCGCGAACTATGGCATCTCATGAGCCAGAAAATGTCGAGGATCGACAAAGGAAGCCGAACTAGCTTGGTTGTGATATCTGATTCTTAATATATTTTACTGTAGGTAACGGAAGAGCAACGAAAAGATATTGAGGCAAGCTGATGGGTTATATTATAAATTGTCTTTTGGCTGATAAAAGGGCAATTTTAATTATTTTCATACGTTTGACAGATAAATTGAAGGTGGCACATAATACCGGTTCATCTGCCATTATTGATAGTCTAATAAACTTAATGGAAGCAGTTTTTATGCCTAGTCAAGGTTTCATGTCCTAGTGAATTGTTTCTTTCAGACTTGGTTACATATTTTCGTATTTTAAATACATTAACGAGTTGTAGAGTTGGGGAAATGGGTGAAAATTTGTTGGTTGGTCTAGACAGAAAAACTACCATAAATCTATTTAGGGTTGTCCATGGAGACAGTTTTTATATGAATTCGATCCAATAGAGATAAATCAACAATCTAAAACAGTTTTTATATTTTTACTTGATTAGAGATAAATCTAATCCGGTTAAGACAAATTTGTATTTTGAAGTAGTAGATATGGATCTAGGTTGATCCATGAATTCATTAAACATCCAAATTTGAGATGTTTTATTTTTTTAAGTAAAATTAACAGGGTTTAATAGCTAGTCTAAGAGGAAGAGAGTTAAAAGAAAGTCTCATCTGCATAAGTTAATTATTAACTAACAGCATAGCATGCATACTTTAAACAGTTGGTCAAGTAGGTTGGTGCAGTTGAATGATTATATTGTATTAAAATTATGATGTTTGTTCTGAGAATGAAGATTTAAGCGGATCCAAATTTTAATCTAATACTGCAGACTTAGATCCGAGTCCATATCCAATCAATTATGGATATAAATCTGCTTAAAATAGATGAATATGGATCTGATCTAAAATGATAGACTACATCTGTCATTGACCCTGTAAAATTAGATCTGCCTGGATCAAGTGTCATCTTTGATGAGTCGATGACCTGTTGCATTCTATGCTCTATTTTATACCGCATATGCTCAATATTTTATAAGTATTGGCTTGGCCAACACGCCTAGCAATTTTGGCAATCACCCCCTTGCTCCCCAAGTTAACTAAACTTCAAATGAAGAAGCACCTTTTTTTTCTTTCTATTTATATGCACATAACCAAAGAAACTTTTCACTTCAATTCATTTATTCGGCTCCCAAAACACAACCAAATATGAAGAGGGAGGGTCGCCAACACGGTATGGTCCTAACATATCCAATCATGTCGGCTCAATTGAATCCCCGGCCAAATTCGAGAAACCTTAACGAGCTTAATTCACCTCCAACTGCAGGCTTGTTCAACAAAGTCTCCAGAAAGCCTACAAACCATTCCAAATTCACAGGCAAATGTGGTCGGGCCATGTGCCGCGATTGCCACATCCACCCGGCGTGTAAGTCTAAGGACAAGGTTAAGGGAGCCTTAAAGATTAAGTCATCTTCGGATGTCGTGTCCAATCATAAATTGATCAGTTGGAGAGTAGTGGATGCTAAGCCAGGATTCAGAGTTTCAGAGTTTTCTGCAACTGGCATGTTGGATTATTTGACTAGTGATGATTATATGGATCACGATTATGAAGTTGATTGTATCAATGATACTGATACTATCAAAGTTGAAGAATTATACGACAATAAAATATCGTCTTGCATTTTCGAGATTGATGAAGAGTTACACGATAATAAAGTATCATCTCGCATTGTTGAGATCGAAAAGGCTGATGAATGTGAAGCTAATAATTATGAGGTTAATGATGTTGATAATGAGGATCAAATGAGCTTTTGTGAGGTTGGATTTGTTTGGCAACCGGTGGATGGGGATGAAAGTTGGTGCTTGGTTGAAGAAATGTGATCCGATCAATTATATTTTAAGTCAATTGTCAACTAATTCTACTTGATTTTTTTATATGTGTAATTGTGTTTATTTGATTGTTTGCCAAGATGTCAATTTACTTGGCTCAGCCCAGTAATAATAAATTAATATCAATTATTGATATTATATTGTTGGAGGTGTTTCTTGTAATTGTGGGTATTCAAAATATTATGCTTAATATAATTGTCCATTTATTTATTTGTTGATTTCAAATGAAATGTTGATAATAATAATTCAACTTGTATATAACCATACAATAATGTGTCTTTTTCATATTTAAATAACATTTTAATTACTCATATATAATGAATAGCTTACATTCGTTGAAATTTAAATTTTTGTTGGACAAAAACTTGTAATTACATTGATATAACAAGACAATCATTTATCTCAATAATTAACTAATAAGATCAATTAAAATGTACCATTTTTACTAAAAGGCAAACAAATGATGATTTTCATCTATTCAAAAATATTTTTCTTCAAATTAGTGTGGATTAAATTTTTTATTTTTATATATTCTCAGTATTGTTGATCAATTAATTCGTTTGAATCCTTGTGCAATTTGTTTGAGGTAAACACTTCATTGAGAATCTCTTTATTTAGGGTCTATTTGGATGAGTTTTGGCTCGTTTTCATGGGTATCGATTTAAAAAAATTAGTTTGGATGGTTTCGATGAAACCTTTGAGACTTCATTTGGATGGATTTTGATTCTTGGGTTTTGTGGTTTGAATAAGTTGAAACCCCACTTGGATTGGGTTTGGATGTTGGGGTTTAGGGGGAAAAGTAAGTGATATGTGTCAAATCAATGTCTTTTTTAGTGAGATTTGGGGGAAAAAGTAGGTGGTAGGCGTCAAATCAATGTTTTATAGGTTTGAAGAGTTTGAGTGTAAGTTTATGAATAAATTTTTGATGGTTTTATGGGTTTGGCGAAAACTCATTTGAAAGGGTTTTGCCTCGGTCTTGCGAGACCCGCGAGATCGGGCCAAAACCCATCCACACACACCCTTAGTGCCAAAATTAATTATTCTGGCAACAAATTCTATAAATAGAGAGTTCCCAGTACTACGTTTCAATTTGTACAAATTAATCTACACTAATTTTATTTATCTCTCTATATTGTATATAAAATAATGTGCTTTATGAGGATGGTTTTCATCAATTAAAAAATGATGATTTTCATCTATTCAAAAATATTTTTCTTCAAATTAGTGTGGATTAAATTTTTAATTTTTAGATATATTCTCATTATTGTCTTTTTTTTAAACTTTTTTCTCCAATTGCCCGCTAAAACAATTCCTGAACCGTCCCAATTTCTCCAATTTTATGCATTATCAATCTCTGAATTTAAAGCGCACTTTCTTAGTCGACCTTTAAACATTAAAGTCGCTTATCCTCCGTAAGACCTTTTGTTCCACACTGGATAAGATCGGAGTGAATATCACAGCAGAGGTCCCTCTTCTCTCTCTGACTTCGTACCCCACCCTCACCCCACCCCACCCCCTCCTACTCCAACGGCGGTGCAACCGTGCAGATCCGACGTCTCCTCCGCCGCTCCTTATGTTAGTTCTTTCTGCCGTTTAAAATTCTATCCTTCAGGTTCTCTAATTTGACATATACGTTAATATCTGTTAACATATACTGTAGCTAAACTACCTTTTTTTATTTCTTTCTTAAAGTAAGAAATTAAGACAATAAACAGCTGTTTAAAGGTTTAATTAGAGAGAGGCAGATTATTGAACCACATAGTATAATGATCGTTCAGATTCCTTTTTGTGTTTACGTGTGTGGGTTTGGGTACTTGATATTATATAAGTGGGCAGCCTTTGATTGAACATTATTCATGTAACTGTTAGAAGCTTATTGTACACTTCAAATTTTAATTTACTGAAATTTGATTTTATCTTTTAATTTTTTCAGAAGTTCATGCATTATAATTCTTGGGTTAGGTTATTTAGTGGAATGAACTTGTTGCATATATGCATATATTTTTGTGCTGTGTAATATTTGCTCATCTTTGTGTTTATTACTCCTATATCTTTGAATATGTGGTTTTGTCAGGAGAAATTATTAACGCATACTTGCTATAGAATGCTAATAATATAAAAACAATGGATTTTGCTGGTGTTTGGGGGTTATCTTGATCTTATAAGTTATAATTGATTAGAGATATTATTATCCAGTTGAATAGTGTTTGGCATGGATTGTTATAATAATCATCAATTTAGATTTCTGAACTTTTAGTAAGATAATGTTCTTCATTATCCTTAATATATTTAGAATTCATGTACTTCCTGTCTTACAGGATTGTTGCTTGTAATGAATGTCCATGGACTCTGGCCAAGGTGCTAGGGTAAATAATGCTTTTGAGAATGGCATCAAAGGCAAATCTGATGAGACATTTCAAGTGGATGCTGATTTACTGGCAAGTCAGGCTGTAATCTTTCCTTATGAAGAAGCATATATGAGCCAAGAAGTATCATCTGACAAAGACTGCATGGACTTAGACAGTGAAGGCACATATAGCTGCATTAATGCTTCATCTGACAGGAACAATATTGACAGTGATACTGATAATGAGCGCGATTTCACCAGCCAAAATGGTTCATCCATGAAACATAATGGGCTAAACGAGGATATATGCCCAAATACAAGCAGTAGTGGTAATAGTTTGCCTAATATTGAGGGAAAACAAAATGAGCAAAGTCTTGATATCTCCTCAGACAACCAGCCAGGAGCTCCTTCTACTGCCTCATCTGGATCTATTCAAGTTATGAGCGAACTTGGTGAGTATGTAGTGCCAAAACTTGGTGCGGAATTCGATTCAGAAGACCATGCGTACAAGTGCTACAACAAATATGCTCTCATGGAAGGTTTCAGCATTCGAAAAGATTTTGTTAATAGAAGTAAAATTACAGGTTTGGTGGTATCGAGGAGGTATACTTGTCACAGGCAAGGCTACGGGTCTACAAAGTGCGACAGAAATGTGAATAAACCAAGAAGAGAAACAAGAACCGGTTGCCTGGCTCATATGACTGTGACTCGCCAACCAAATGGAAAATATCGGGTCATTCATTTTGAAACGAGGCACAATCATGAGTTTGTGACACCATTCACAGCTCACTTACTACCCTCACAGAAGAGAATATCCTTTGTTGAGGCTGTTGAAGCTGTTGAGTCAGTTGAGGGTGAGTCAACTGCTATCCCAGTACCTGATGGGGTTCCAAAACTCGGTATGGGTTTTGACTCAGAAATTCATGCTTACGAGTTTTACAATACATATGCTGCACGAGTAGGTTTCAGTGTTCGTAAGGATTATGTCAATAGGAGTAAAATAGATGGTGCTGTGGCTTCTAGGAGATATACTTGTTTTAGAGAAGGGTATAGGCAAAACGACAAAAGAGGTTCAAAGGTGAAGAGACCAAGAAAAGAAACGAGAGTTGGTTGCATGGCTCAATTAGTCATTTCGCGTCAAGTTGATGGTAGGTACCGAGTCACCCACTTTGAAGAAAGGCACAATCACGAGCTAGTACCTGCCTGTAAAGTTCGTTTATTACGATCACAGAAGAGATCTTTAACAATTCAAACCGTAAAATCGAATGCTTCAATGGGTTCTGAAATGCATCCAAAATCACTTACTGAGTTGCTATTAACAGGAGTCGGAGTCCATGAAGATTTCAGTTATGATCCGATTGATCATGAAACAAGGCTTACATCTAAGCGTGCATGGAATTTAAAGCTTGAAGAAGCGGAAAGCATTCACCAGTATTTCCAGAGCAAGAAATTGAAGGATCCATCGTTCTTTTACGCTGTTCAACTTGATGTGGAAGAGCAATTGACCAATTTCTTCTGGGCGGATGAGAAAATGTTGGTTGACTATGGTGATTTTGGGGACGTGGTTTGCTTTGATACAACCTATCAACTAAACAGAGATTCACGGCCTTTGGTATTGCTTTTTGGAGTAAATAATCATAAACAGATACTCATATTTGGTGCTGCATTTTTATATAATGATAGTGCTCAATCTTTCAAGTGGCTATTTCAAAACTTTATAAAAGCTATGAATGGAAAAAAACCGAAGACTATACTTTCTGATAAAAACGAAGCAATTTATGAAGCAATCGCAACCGAGTGCGCAGAAACTCACCACCGGTTATGCACATGGCAAATTTACCAAAATGCCCTTAAACATCTCAGTGAAGTCGTTGCCAGCGCAGATTCTTTTTCCAGTGATTTATGCAGATGCATTCTTAATTCGGATGAGGAAGACTTTGTTAGTTCCTGGAAAGCAATGCTGGATACGTACGTTCTATGGGAAAACGAGTGGCTGCATGGAATATTTGAAGAACGCGAAAAATGGGCTTTACCTTATGGTAAGCATATATTTTTAGGCCACATAGAAACTGCATTACTCTCCGAGGATTCCATTACCACCTTAAAAAAGTACCTTAATCCTGAATCACATGTTATTCAATTCGTCAAACATTTTGGGAGAGTAGTTAATGACTGGCGTTACAAAGAATTAGAATCTAACTACGATATGGGTCAGCACATGCCTAGATTAATGGGAGATGTCATAATGCTGAAACAGGTAAGGGAAGTATACACACCGATAATATATGAAACTTTTCACGATGAATATGAAAATAGTCTAAATATTGTGATTAACCAATGCGTTGAGACTCAGTCCTCGGTTGAGTATAAAGTGAGTACATATGGTCAAGTTCGACAGTATATGGTGTTATGCAGCTCGGAAGAGGATTCAGTTGTTTGCAGTTGTATGAAGTTTCAGTTTGTAGGAATTTTGTGTAGCCATGCATTGAAAGTGCTCGATTATAGGAATATAAAGATCGTTCCTAGTCAATATATACTGAAGCGGTGGACCAGAGATGCACGTGCTTAAAGTGATTTTTTGCTTGCACTTGACAAGGGAATTGTAAGTACTCTGGAGCCTGTTTTAGTGTAGGTTAGCTTGAAGTCACTGCATATGGCCTATTACTTGTAAATTTTGTGGAAATTTATGTAGATTTCGGTTGAGTAATCTATTCAGTTCTGTTATTGAGACTTTTCTGTGTTTTCACAAGTCAGCTTCATGTTTGTCTCATTGCTGCATTTCTGGTACACATACTCTTTATCAAAAATTTACTATATATTATTCATCTTCCTTCCGATTCTATTGTTTGAGGCCCTAATTATTTCTAAAGATAAAATGCAATAAGATTTTATTTGAGTTTATTATATATTTGACTGTCACAATTCATTTTCTTAAAATGACAGTGGACGCATTCCTTTTACCACAACCTAGCTACAATTATGACGTACATGTATTGAACATATTAATAACCAGTTGAAGCCTTGTTCCTGGATTTCATTGAAGGCTTGCAGGTTTCCCCCCACCCCACCAAAAAAATAAAAAAGGAAACTTGGAGATGGCTTTAGAAAAATAGTATATCTCTATGACTCTTGACATGTAGAAACATTTAACAATGATGCATGTGTAAACCAAATGGGAAGAGAAATATCTCTTCTAATACACTATATATGGGTACACTCAATCTGCTTCATGGTCTGTTTCACTGTCGAATATTTGGGGATGCGTTCTCATGTGTGAACTTTTCAGGTAATGAAGTAGTGAGAAATTTGTTTGGGTTTGGAGCATTCTTGATTGATAAATTCTTATAAGCTCCGTTTTTGGTAAAAGATGTAGGAGGTGGAGGTGGAGGTGGCATTGAGGCAGTGCCTTGCGTCTTGTTTGAAATGCTTCTTCCTAGTACTGCTGACTGAGGTTGTCCAGCTGGAGTCTGCATAAAGGAAAACACAATGACTAAGCATAGAAAGTCTAAAGCTCTGAAGGTTGGCATTTTGAGGCTATATCACATTCGGCTCATAAGATTTTAGAAATTTTCTGATCAAGAAACGAGGGGTATACCTTATTCATCTGATCTTGAGGGGACTCTTTTTCCTTGTAAAAGTCCGGCAGGGGACGAGCTTTAAAGCAAATGCCACAACTTAGTTTTCTAAATTCATTTCCTTTTTTTTCCTGCAAAATAAGTACTAAAATTATATGGACATAGTTTCATACCCTGCTATTACTTTTCCAATGGTACAAGTGACATCAACATAATTTTTAATGGGCGCCATTTACCCCTTATCAATGTCGACTTTGAATTTGATATAATTTTAGAGTAAACCCCCCTGTATGCGTAATGTTCAATTTATCTCTCTGTAATTTTAAAAATAGCACTTCCTCCCCATAATCCTATAAAAGTTTCACACTACCTCCCCGAGTTTTCATGCCCACTTTCAATATTGGCAAGTGAGTTACACTCTCAGGCTGAAGGAGGTAAATTGCTCCTTTAGAATTTTCATAGGGGGGTAAAGTTCAATTTTTTAAATCACTAGGGGCAGGATAAATTGAACATTATGCATTTCACATGATAGTTAGATTGACATTAGCTCTATTTTTTTAGAACGCAAATTAAGGGTGTTTATGTAATAAAAGAAAGATAGTTGGCTTTGTATTATAACCTTTAATGTCTTCTTTAGCTGCACCTTCTGTACGTCGTTGGCGTTGAATTTCTCCTCAAGTTTCTAGAAGTGTTGGGTAAGATATAAGAGGAAAATCAGACAACTAATTTTTTACAATTAGGGAGGGAGTAACTGAAATTCTTACCTGTTTCCTTTTGGTAGCTCTTTCTTCTGTTCTCAGAATAAAAGGAGTGGCTGATGTTGGTGACTGTAATTTCTTTCTATAGGCAGATAATGACTTGGAGTAACTGACATACAAGCACCATTAGTGAGAATTTCAAGCTCTTCTAAATCACAATGAAGAAACATGCCGCAAAGGGAATGTACAGACTCTTCAAATCAAATATTATCGAAATTATATTTCAGACTAAAGAAACAATGAGGTCAGTTCTTGACTAGAATGTTTATTTTCCTCGATCTGACAAAGTATCATTGATGTTGCTTAAGTTAAATACTAGGATATTTGATCATTTAATTTCTAGTTAAGAGTTCTTTCACTACTTACATGGGATTAGTTAATAATTCGAATTTGAGCTATCCTTTTGAAGTATGGAATAAGATACAGTTTATTAACACAACATTGCTGAGCATTCACTCTATATTAGTAACCGAAACAAGATTAAGATTGAACAAGTTACACCTTTTTCAATAACAACCGACACACCTTTTGCTATTTGGCTAGAAAAAATATCAATTCAAAAGGCTGCTAAAATCTACGATAGGACTCCACTACCATGTCATATGGCTTTATTTTTATCACAATTTAACACTACACACTTCTTGTTTTAAAACTTCTACACATAATGCATATCAACATATCTTCATACTTAACTCTACTATTTTAATATCTGGCTCCCAATCAAGTAAAAGAAGCAGAACTTAGCTATCATTAGACTTACACGGCAGACAAAAGGTGCCATTTAGGGCCAGTTGTTTTGCTTCCAGGGGCTGAGGGATCAGTTGGAGTTTTCACCCTGTGTATTATAAGTTAAATACATTGACATTGTTCAGTAAAATCAGTGGCGTTGATCTTAATTATTTCAAATGCTTCAAAATTTCTGTGGAAGTTAAAATAGGCACCTGTTGTTCTCTGATTGAGGGGTAGCTGCAGGATATCTGCCCGCACCCTTTGCAGCTGCCTAGAGTTGAAAAACAAACCTAATATAAATAAGTAATATAACACTAAAATATCTTGCAAAAAACCAATAGCATCATAAGAATCACCACTATTGGAGTCTTCAAAGGAGTCGAGCAATCATTAGTTGCCTTGGAAGAACTTTCAGTTTTCTTGGTGGCAAGAATTGGCTGTTTATCTGGTTCTTTAATAGGAATTAAGTTAATTAACGCGCGTAAAGACTTGGGGGAGTATCCCTTTTTATCCATGGAGTCCACACTAGAATTCCTTGTGCTTTCATTGACATCATTTTCTTTCTTGAAATGAGGAGTAACTGGTTTGGCCTGCGTAGATTGAACTCTCCATGTTTTTTGCTGAATTGACGACTTTAATAATAATAAAGAAAGACTTGATCTTTTCTTGCTCATAACTGATGGGATATCTTCACTAGCTACAGAATTCTGCTGCATGGACACAAAATAAGACAGAATTTGAAAATGACAAAATTCAGGCTATATATTTGGTTATTTGGATTTCAGTGAGTAAAATGAAAATGAACAAAGTGCAAAACTGTGACAGTCCTATGGGACCATATGTCTTAAACAAATACTACTATTCTATGAACCACAAATGTTGGAGGGTTCAGTTCCGTGGGACTAAAAATGCAGTGATTCCCAACCAAAAAGAAGAAGACGAAATCGAAAATGAAGCCTAAAGTTATTACCTTTAGCAAAGGCCTCTCAATCTGTGGAATTCCACTACCCTCAGACACAGAAACAGTGTCTTGATTTTCAAGATTATCATCAAACTGGTTATTTGAATCTCTCTTCACAGGACTCACCCCTGAGGCCTCATTGCCTGTTATTATCACCACCTTTTCATCCTCTTTATCAGTTTCTCCAACAGCAATTGAACTCTGCTCCCTTTCTATTTTCTCATCGACATCCAAATGAGAATTCAGTATAACTCTTTGCTGATTGTTTTCAATATCCTTTTTAGCTTCTATTTTAATAGCATTTTCTTGTTCAAGCAAAGCTGCAGCCTTTTGAGCAGCAATTTTCTTGTAATGGGCTTCAAAGAATGCTTTCTTTTGAGCCACAGAACCCGGCTTGGCGTATCTCTCAGCCTCCTCAACGTATTTCTTGTGCGAAAATGTAGACCACTTCTCCCATGACAAGGGTTCATTCATAAACCTCCCAAATGAAATTGATTCCCCAAGAACATGCATGGGGTTGCCCTGCAACACATGAACACTTTAATTTCTCACTAATACACACCCTTATTTTCAATAATTATGTCATTTATACCATGGATTCAAATATCATTTCTAGTGTATGTTTAGATAAGCTAAATTGTGAAGAAATTGTTAAATTCTGGAAAATTAAAGAGAGTCTAAGCAAACAAATAGTTTCAGAATTAAACATTATTTTGGTTACAATTGATTCCGAAACATGATATTTTTTATGTTTCCTCCCATGCAAATCATGGAAATTTTGATTCATGATTTAATACTTGCTCTTTCTTTGACGAATTATGAACTTTTACATTTTCCCTAATTTAAACTCTGCTCTTGTTATAAAAAATTATGCAGTTTACATTCACTAATTTAGAAGCCCTGCTCTTATTATCAAGAATCATGCTCTTCAGTTTTCAACTCATTAAAACCCTCCCTCTTATTATATTCAAAAAAATACTGAGAAGAAGAAGAAAAGAAGATAAGATATGTTACCTGTTTGGAATCATTGGGTATGGCAGAAGCATAAGAGAAGCCATGAATGAGACAAGCAGTAGCTGAGTCTCCCATTCTGTTTGCAGAGTGAAGAAGCTCAGAACAGAACAGCAACAAAACAAGACAACTAACAGAATCCCCACTTGTTTTTGTACATGTTTTGGGTTTATTTCCTTTTTTATTTTTAATGGCATATAATAATCTGTGTCCTCGAGACCTTAAATTTGAAATTCAAATAAAAAGCAAACGTTGGGAGGAAAAAGTGTAGGCCACACATAAAGGTGAATTGAAGTATAAATTAATGTTGTCCAAGTTTTTTTAATTGTTTTTAGTTGGTGAGGAGGTTTCAGTCTTTTTCAGCCTTAGTAGCGCGGGTCCCACTCTATAATAGCTTATTTATTCCCCAATCGTAACGTTCGGGTCAACCAAGTGGGTTTCTTGAAAATTTAATTTGATTAAGTGATTAGCCAAAAATCACACTTTTGGTCCAGTGATTTTTAGATGGTGATAAAAATAGTTTACTTGTCTTTTGCATATTTGCATGTATTTGGTCTTATTTTTGACAAATTTAATACTAACTAGGAAAGTGCAAGCACGTTGTACGTGTCTAGTAATTTTATGGGTGTGTTTTATAAATAAGAGTAAAATTAATTTGATTATGTCATAAAGTAAAGCAAATTAATCCGTTTTCACCTCTTTTTAGTTTACTTTAATTTTTCACCTTTTTAACAAGTTTAATTTTTTCACTGTTTTACCCCTTTTTTTTATCGGTTATAACTTATTTTTATAGTTTTTAAGATTTTGTCCCATTAGTTTTTCCGCTTTAAATCATTTTTCTACCAGTTTCACCTTATATTGTCAATTAAACTCTTTTGTTTTAACTGATTTTTCACACATTTTTATCATACTAACCCGTTTTCACCTATTTTGAACATTTTTTTTACTGATTTCACATGTTCTTTTCACCAACCTGAACTTTATTCATTTTTCACCGATTTCACCTACTTTTTATTGATGTTGTTGTTTCACCGATTTCATCATTTTTTTACGAAGTTGATCCGAATTTTCATCGATTTCACATGTGCTTACCAATTTCGGGGGCACTTTTTTACCGGTTTCACCCAAATTTTCACCAACTTCGCCAGTGTTCACCAATTGCACTCGAATTTTCATCAATTTCACATATTTTAAAGATTTCTAATTTTTTTTATCGATTTTACCCCTTTTCACCCGTTTTTCACGAAAAAAATTCCATGAAAATTCAAGGTTATGCATGTTTTGATATTAGTGAATATTCTTTATATTTTTCTATTCTAGTCAATGTAAAATTACGTAATTAGCCATGCCATAAGTATTTTTTATTCTATCATAGTAAGATACGATTAAATTTTAATTTTGTTTTGTAACATCAAGATATTTAAGAAAATTTCAATTTCAATTTTTATATTTAGAATGTTTATGACTTATGTTGTACTAAAATTTTAAGTTAATATTTTCTTGTTTAAATAAATATTGATGCTATAATATAATAATGTTCATCTATTATTTAGGGACTATTTAAAATAATAGTGTATTTTTATGGTTCATTTTTATCTATTATAAGAGAAGATTAAAATAACAAAAAATGATGTAAGAGATAATTTATAAATTTTAGGAGTTTATGTAGAAGATAAATACAATAAGATTTTATGTCTAATTATACTTCTTCAATTACTTTTATATATTTATCATTTAATTAGAAAATAATTCAAATAAAGGTATTTTAGTCCGCACAAAAAAGTTATGAAATATTCATGCTTTAATAATAGTATAGATATAGATAGATAGATAGTTTATATCTAGCACATTTAGTCATCTAAATATCACTTTTAATCCCATATTTTGTATTTTATACATAAATATAATAATAATAATCACATATAACTCGTTCTAATAAACAAATTCATTCAAATATGACCTATTAAAGTAAGCTTATTAAGTTCCAACTATCTTTTTTTAGTTCAAAGGATACGGTATAATGGCCAGAAGATTTAGTTTATTTGATCCAAAAGATAAATAACCAAATATAAATTTTCAGCTTGAAATATAAAAATAATCAAATTTGAGAAAATTAGTATAGAATGCGTTGACATAACAGACTAATTTTTGCGGCTTGTTGGTGGACTTAAAGTGCATGTTTCCTTTTCCTTTGTGTAAAATGTGTTGTTTTCTTATATTGCTAAAAAAAATTAACCAAGGATCTCTCAAATTTTTTCATAAAATAAATAGAAATTAAATGGAAGAATTGTTAATTGATGCACAAATTGATTAATGAAGAAGAGTGGTGGTTGATATTGAAGAAGTTGGGACGTATTGTGCTGAACAACCTCTGGTTGCTACATCACTATACCCAAATACTCTTCTTGGCCAAGTAGGAGTAGAATCAAACTAAGATCAAAATTGTATTTTAAATTTGATTGGAATGCTAAACTAGTTGAATATGAATAAATAGTTAAGTCGAGCACAAAATGGTTCCATGTATTTTGATATTTTCACATCTAATTTTTATTTTTAAAGTTGTCTAGTTGAGTTCAAAATAATTTACACATACATTTTTCTTTTAATATATAGAGTTGATCTCAAATTAAAATTCAAAATTGTTAAGCAGTTGATATTATTCAAGTCCAAGTGTGATTTATTGCATTTAAAAAGAAAGAAACTCAAATGAACTTTTAGTGAATTGACTTAAATATAATTGCTTTGATTTGATTTTTATGTCTTATTTCCCCCCCCCCCCCCCCCCCCTCTGTTTTGTCCTGTTTTAGGAAAATGGTCTGAAAATGCATAAACTTTTTTTAGAAAACTTACCAATGTAAATTGAATATGTTATCATTTATAAAAATAGACAATAAATAAAGGCAAAATTATAGAAAACGTCCCAAACTAATTAGTGTTTTTTGATTTTTGTCCCGAACTATATTACCTCGCTGAATTTCGTCTCATAATTTAATATTTTTTTGGAATATTGTCTCAAACTATTTACTAATTTTAGTTTTTCGTCCCAAACTATATTAACTCGCCGAATTTCGTCCCGTAACTTACCTTTTTGCATGAACCTAGCCCCAATATTAAATTATAATTTAGTGAAAATGACGTTTCAATCTTGTAATTAGTTTGTGACGAACTCTGCAATGTTTTATAGTTCATGCTAAAATTTGTCACGTCATGATACGTAAGCATCCATGTGTAATTTAACAGACAAATGAGCAATTTCCGTATCATAATTAACGGTGGAACGATATTCCAAAAAAATATTAAATTACGGAATAAAATTCGATGAGATGATATAATTTGGGACAAAAATTCAAAATCATTGATTAGTTTGAAATGTTTTGTACAATTTGTCATAAATAGTAAATGCTACCTACTACTCCATACTCATTTTCATTTCCACGTCAAATCTGTAGAATATTTCGTTCACATTTTCCTCTTGTAAACATAAAAATATGAAAATGTGACAAGAAGACCAAAAGTGCATACAAGAAAGAATGAAATCTTTATAATTTATAGTGGTCATTTAATTTGTCTCTCTTTTTTTATACCCAGCGAAATCTCCAGCACTATATATAGTGAAAACTGATGTAAGAACATTGAGGAAAAGGCAACAGCCCATATTTAAACAGATTTAAATGGTCAGGATTCAGAAGATTCATAGAGAAAAATAAAATAAAATGAGAAGCTTTTCATTGTTCTTTATCCCATCATCTCAGTGTCAAAATAGATCAGTTTAATAATTTTAATTCCAAAACTCCGTATAAGCTCAATCTAACATCACAATTTGTATACAAAATCATGATCCCAAAACATAAACATTTTCTTCCTTCTGCATAAAGAACCACGCCTTTTACCTGATCTTGGTGTCTTTGTAAGTATACTTACTATGTGCTGTTAGATACACAATATATACCAGCCTGAAAAGTCGATTTTGTCCTTCTTACAACATCTCAGCATTACGAGGATGCCTATCGTTTCCACTTGTATCCCAGAATCCAGAATACGAGGTTCTTCTCTTTGTCTTAAAACCTTTACCTCTTTTCTTCTGTCCTTTTCGTCTGAAAATCATCATCGACATCACCACCACAAAACCAATAATCGAAAACGCCCAAAGCCCGATTATCCAAAATCTCATTGAAGTAAACGTTTGATTCGACTCCACTGGTGGTGATAGTTCTCGAGTTTCATTCTTAGTCTCTGCATTATGTCTAAAGGCATCAATTTCATCGATTTTTCCAACTTTTCTTGATGCTTTTATTTCATTATTTGTTGTATCTGGTGTAGGCAAGGAAGGAGGATCGGGTGTCTTTAACTCTGGAGTCGACAAGGATGGAGAATCGGGGGACTTTAAAGCTGGAGGGGACAAGGAATTCGGATCAGGACATTTTTTTCTTTCATGGTTAAGGCGTAGGGCCTCGTTCAAAGAATTTGCACATTCTATGCTAAGCAAGTCACGTTGAAACGACTCTTCATTAGACCGGTCGAGAGTTGATGGGTCGGGTGGATCAGGAAATTTCGCCCAACATTTGTTAACGATATCATTATGTCTCCATTTAGCTTTATCGAAGCTCCAATTCCCGACCCTAAATTCTAACCCGTAGTGGAAGACTCTATATTTGACATTAGGTAATGGAACATATCCCGGATATATCAAAATCTCGTTGCTTATGACATGTCGCAAGTTCATCTGCATGGACAAACATCAAAATAAGCTTGAAACAAAAACATCAAAATAAGCTTGTAACAAAAACACCAATAAGCTTGTAACAAAAACATCAAAACCCAGGTTCGAATCCCTGTTGGGAGAGGTTCCCACTTAATGTGCCCAACGCGCCTCAAAAGGGACTAAACATTTAAACCCTTGGGAAACCAAAAAAAAAAAAAAAAAGCTTGAAACAAAAACATCAAATAACATGAAAATGGTTGACTTCTTTAGAGTTAATCAAAATGAGTGTTAGGTGATTTTGTAAAAGTAGTATTAAGAGTGCTCGGTGAGGTATCTCAACAGTATTAGGTGAGGGTATTTTAGTACTTTATCTTAGTATATTTTTCAGGAATACCTGCATTTTTAGTCCTGCTGGACTGGGCCCTCAACACTTTTGATCTCACAGTTTTTAAAATTGCACTTCTGGTCCCATAAGATAGTTTATGTTATGCACTTTAGGTCCCAAAAGACCATCTGAGTTTGCAATTTTGGTCCCAAATTTGGATGGAAATGAGAGATGGACAAAAAAAATACTTTAAATAAATAGGGACCGAAACTGCAATTTTGGGACCAAAGGTACTAAAGGTCCAGTCCTGTCGAATTCAAAATGCGAATTTCCCAATCTTTTTGTATAAATACACACAGGGTGTATGACGTAATGCACACCATTGCATACTATTGAAAGATAACAATCACCTCTTCTCCTACTTTTCTACAATTTTTAGTTTCAATGATTTAATTCAAAAAGAAAAAAACGTTATACCTCTGCTGCTGCAAAAGAGTATCCATACATTTCACTGATCCAACCAGCTTCATAAATGTCACCCGTAAAGTATTTGGACCAATGAGCCATATCAGCGCGTACTTCCTCGGTTTTGTGCAGCCAAAGCAAAGCAAATCTCTTGAGATCCCTTATATGCATTATAATCACACCCCCAACTTTGTCGCAAGCTTCAGGATGTCGAGTATGAAGTTTTGCAAGCTCATTATCGCAGCCAATCAGGTAGCTGGCACAGCGTATAAAAACTCAAACTAGCAGTCCATAATAGAGTGAAATTGAAAATATCCCCTATTCTTTCCCTAATTAGCAAAAATCTTCATGTGTTATTTTTATTACCACACACCCCCCACCCCCCGTGCTATTTTTATTAGCGAAAAAAAACCCTCTCAAGCCGGAGTACATATTTTACAGAAAAAATGACAATTATACCCCACCAAAAATGCAAAACCACCACTATTCACCTAAAAATGACAGTAAACCCCCTCTTAACTTTGAAAATTGGCAATAACCTCCATGTCCACTTACAACATTGGCAATAAACTCCCTATTGATTTATGAAGGAATTTCAAATGGGGTTTTTTGCTAATGAAAAAAGAACAGGGTTTAATTTTTCCTAATAAAAATACAAAAGGGGGATTTTTGCCAATTAGATCAATCACAAGGGGTATTTTTGCATTTAGCTCATTCCATAATATCCAATTTCAGTTCAAAATTTGCCTTAAAAGAAGATAAGAAGATTTGAAATCTTACTCATAGGGAGTAGAAACTGGATGGCCTTTAGCGGCGTTGAACTCCCATGGTGTAACTGGTCCTCTCATTATCATGTCAGCGTCTAGAATTACTACGTACTCTGCATCAGTTTTTACATGGTTGATCCAATGCACGACTGCTGCTGGTTTATTAATGGCGGGATACCTGAACATCACAAACAACGCTAGCAATGAAAAAGCTAATCGGTTTTGTAAAAATGCATTTGTAGTCCTAAGTGACTGGACACTCGGCATTTTTAGTGTCGTGCTTTCATATATTGTACTTTTGGAAGAAATAATTTAATTTTTTTTTTTTTGCACATTCGTCCTTTTCACCCCTTTCCATCCAATTTGGCAGTGGAACCAAAAGTGCAAGCATGTCTAAGGTGCAAAAATTGTATGGGAAAGGAGGAAAAGGACGAATTGTGCAAGAAAGAATAAAAATAGTTGGGACCGAAAGTACTATTTTTTAAAGTGTGAAACCGAAGGGTGTTGTGATTCCAGTCATGTGCGACTAAAATTACAATCTTCCCATTTCAATATCATTTCACGAGCAAGTTATATGGGTAGATAGAGTTACCAATCTCCAGTCAATGGATGTCGGCTCATAGATGGAACATAATGAGTAGGAGCTAAATCATGTCCTTTATATTCCTTCAAGTCCTCTTCTGTACAACTCAAAAGCCTAGTGATGTCTCCAGGCTGGCCACTACTGTGGAAACTATGGACAAGCCCTACAGTCTGCCAATCAAAATAAGACGAACATTCTGTCGAAAAAAGTGTATGTATTTTTGGGTACGTCTTCCCCGGATCATCAACTTCTTGTTTTTGTACACTAACTTCCATCATTTTACGGCTTTGTGGAGTCAATTGTTTTGGTCGTGTTAAATCCGCAAATGTTTTGCTCTTTAAAAAACTCATGTACTTAGACCATTTTGGCTTGGGGCAACCATTTGCTGCATGTTGAATTAATAGACCTTCATTCATGGTGTTTATACATTCTATATTAAGTAATAGTGCCCTCTGTTTGTTTGGATCGGCTTCCATTTCTTTAACCTGCAAGAAAAGTAATAAATATATAATATTGTTAAAAAAATCATCCACTTCAATTTGCGTCTCATAAAATTACCTCTCGTGGGTATGGAGGTTCGGGAAAGAGGCGGTCACAATCATACACTACATTGTCTTCATGATGTTCTAATTTACTAAATGACCAATTTCCGACGCTGAAAGGCAATCCATAATGCATGAGAATGGGCTCAATTCCCTCTCGAGGAACATAGCCAGGATATATCATCAAGTTATCATTTATCTTGTGATGGAGTCCCACCTAAAAAAGCAAGTCATAGAATCAATACGTATTTATGCATATACCCATCAAGAAGTCGTCAGATAGCAGCTACAGAATAATGGTGGGAAAATTAATTGTCATTACAAATAAGATAATAAGAATATTGCACTTATTTGGTAGCCCTGCCAATAGATCAGTGACAAGTTAGTCATGTGACATTATTATATTTGTGATGGCATGTTTTTCACTTGTTTATGGTCCGACAAGCTTTATCAGCACTACCATGAGTGACAAACAAGGGATAAAGGCTGATAAAAGATCTAATCTCACCTATTCTTCCATACCATGAGTTCCAATAGGATGAGAAAAAAAAAAACCCACATTGTATGCATATGGAAGAAAAGATTAGTTACCTCTGCCGCTCCAAATGAGTATCCATACATTTCACTAATCCATCCTGTTCCATATATGTCACCGGTATAATTAGTTGCCCAATGAGCTTTATCATCCCTTACTTCTTCAGTTTTTGAAAGCCACATTGGTGCCAAAGCTCGAAGATCATCTATGTGCATGGCTAAGAGCCCACCAACCTTGTCACATAGTTCCGGATGCTTTGTATGCAATTTAGCAAGAAGATTGTCACATCCTATCAAATACCTGGCAAGAATTGCAGTTCTTATGAAATTATCTTCATATCCTTAGAAAATAACCATCAAAAAGAAGAAAAAAAATTGATTACATAAATAGACACAGAAAAAATCATCCTTTGTTGGTGAAGAGACTGGAAATTAATTTTCTTGATAGTTTTGATTTGTAAGATTTCACGTTCATCAATTTCCCAACCATCGAAATCAAATCTAAAATGAAAATTAATTTATCAAAAATAAGGTCCTGCTTAAGGTGATCTTTGATCATTTCGACCTATGATTTCAATCTTCCACCATCTAATGGAAGTTAAAATAAATGATCTGTGTAAGCTTATATACATTTTAATCTCACATAAATCACAATATCTCATTTAACTTTCACATTGAATTGCCATTGAATGAAAAGGATCAAGATTCAAGAATATGTTACCCATAATATGCAGAAACAGGTCTGCCTTTCTCTGCTCCAAGCTCCCATGGTACGATTGGACCACGGATAATCATGTCCGCATCTAGAATTACTACCCAATCAACATTCTCCGCATCTTTGCTATGTTTAAGCCAGTGAACGATCCCAGCTGGTTTATTAATTGCCGGGTACCTGCCACAATCAGAGAAATCATTATCAGGAAATTAATTTTCTATTTTCCATATAGGCACAAGATATTTAATCAAACAGTAAATCCATCATAAACCCCTTTTTGGTAAGTGTAGTTTCAGGAGGTAAATTTGTAAAACATCAATCACTTGAACAAATATTAACTAATGAAAGTTCACTTTTTGAATCTAACTAACAATAATGGAAAAGATCATGAAAATTCAATCCATATCTTAAACTTAAAGTCAATCCCATACTGATAACAAATAAAACAATCAAAATGACCAAAGTTTCTACTTGGAACATCGAAAAAAAATTGTTTCTTGGTTAATCGTAACGAAACTAAGAGTAGTTCTACTCGAAGTGTTTCTTGGATTAACCATTTTCCCAAATATTTCCGGAAATTGCTGGAATTGTTTATGATATCTGACTGACTGAAACATACCAAATAAATGAAATTTTAGTCCATGAATGTATCAAAGATCTCTCCTTGGTAAGAATCATTCAAAAGTTATAATATGTGCATGCATTTATTATTTTTACTCACCAATCACCAGTCTTGGGGTGCCTACTCATTGAAGGGACCTCAAGTGTTGGTGCCAATTCCATGCCTCTATACTTCTTCTTCTCTTCCTCTGTACAGCTAAGCAGTCGGGTAATCGGGCCGGGTTGTTGGGTTTTACGGTAGCTGTGCATGAGACCAACCGTTTGCCAATCAAAGTAATTCTGACACTCCACCGAGAAAAGCGTGTGGATTCTAAACGGCGCCGTTCGACCTGCCGCTTCTTGGCCCGATATCTGGGCCCGTACGCCGGTCATCGACAGTCCCACCACCACCATAGTCAATAAAGATAGGAACTTTGACATTGTCATTGTCACATAGCCAACAGCTGACTGACTGAAATGGGTGTTTTCTAAAAGATCTGAAATTAAGGAAATAGCTCTCTATTTGATCATTTCCTTTTTTTTTCTATTCAATTTGATGCCAACGAAACGAAGATCGTTGAATAAGGCAAAGTTTCTTCTGCTGCTGACCTGTAATCGAAATCGAAATGGTGTTTAATAAATACTATATATATATGTATGTCATAGACTTTATAGTGTGAGATGTGATTATTTAATCGCCGAAATTAAAGAGAAACGATCACGATTCAGACACTACTGAGAAAAAATTTAGGTTGCTCAGTTGCTGTGAATTATTACAAATTTGATGACAGTAAATATGGAAAAAATGGCAATGCTTGTTGACTTATTGAAACGGCATCGTGCACCTATTTCCTATTTGCATTTATCCTTTTCTTGAGATATATTTGCATTTATCCAGACATGAAAGAAATTAAAATTACTACAGTTTTGGGTATGCGTGGAAATAAGCTAGAATTCTTCGGTATTCACATTTAGGCTTTATTTTTATTTTTTTTAAATTGCTCAAAAAATAATATGCTGTTAGAATTTTATTGGACTTTTTTAACAAAAATAATACAGTATTATGTTTTGTTTTAGTTTGTAGTATTACATAAATCAAACTCAAATAACAATTGAATCAAGCTTAGAACTCATTTTTTGACTTGCCAAACAATAAACAATAATAGTTTCAAAAAGAAAAAAAGATCAACAATTAATTTTTGTCGTTTGAGAAAAATAAAGCTTATAAAATCTACCTCAATGAAGAATATTAGCCACACAAGTAAGAAGCCATAAAAAGTACTAACAAATGAAATTAATGCTATTGATTGATCGTGTTTATAAATGAATTCGGTAAACCATTAGTTATCAACCTAACTTTAGTCAACTAGTACTAGTTTATGTATCAATCGACATAGAAAAAAGAAAAGAAAAAAAAAAAAAAAAAAAAGTTGTAGCTAATGAAAGTTGACATTTTACATGATTTTGAATCTTTTTGTGGTTCAAAATTGAAAATTCTATATCAGATGTGATGTTCGAGCTTATTCAATCGTACTGACAAGTATATTTACGCATATTTTATGATTTTTTTTCTGTCTTCAACTGTTTCATATGCAAAAGGAGATTTCAATAAGAAAAATTGGTGCCATATTTGGGCAACTACGACATAATAAATGAAGCTATATATTGAAATTGAGATAATTGTAGTCCCTCCAAATAACACATATTTAGAAGAGTGAAACCTCAATACATGTGATCTCACATTTCGTAATATTGCACTATTAGTCCTATCATTTTTGTTCCATTCACTTTGGAATCAAAACTGCAAACATTTTATAATAGAGACTCAAAATGCAATTATGTTAAGTGCAAAACCAAATGTTTTAAATATTTAAAGAAGGGACCAAAAGTGTAATTTTTTTAAAGTACCGGACCGAAGATTCAAATTTTGCCAGCAAAAACCTTTCAATTCAGCAATTGGAACCGTTGAATGAGCAACTCAATACCCAGCTTTTTAATAAGAAAAACTAAGCGCGCATAACCCGTGGATCGTTCCTGTCGATGTTCTCCTTTGGCAACTACTACAAGCATTCAATTGATTAAAAACAGTAGATTAAACAATAATAGTAAGAAATATATATTCAACAGAACACTCATAAATAAATTTCCTGAAATAGAAGTGCCTCAGTCATGAATTCCATTTTTAAGAAATTGAGCAATTGAATATGAACGTCAAAATTTTGGACCGGATATTGTGTAGATGTAATGCTGTTAATGCTACCACTATAGAAATATTTGCAAAAATGTCGATAATCAATTTATAGCACCAATAAACATCAAATGCAAAAAATTTGAATACAGAAATGTTATAACTTTTTACCAAGCTCTTCTTTTGGTAAAGAGATACTCAAATTAAAGTTTTCTCAACTATTCTGTTTCAGAAAAGAAACTCAAATGTAAAATCTAAATCAAAGAAAAAATAACACAACTGTAATCAATACACATGAAATATTACTATCAACAGAAGAAAGATTATGATAAGGAAAAGTAAGACAACTTAACACATAACAAGGAAAGATGATAAACTTGAGGATGAAGACTATTGTAATGAATGAAGGCGAGGGCAGTTGATATATTATCCAAATTTAGATTAAAAAGAACAAAGACTGAGACCATGAGATTTACCGTATAATTTTGAATAAGTCATCATTTCTTCCGTGGTGTAGGGTCCCGACTAAGTCCATGTTTATTCAGAGTTCTGATGTATTCTCTCATGAGAGTGGATTTATTGCTGCCCAAATGATAGAAGTACTCCCACGTAAAGATTCCCGTTTTATGCAAGTCATCAAAAAGTAATCTACACCGATCAAAATAGAATCAAGAAACCAAAGTAGAACAACTCTTCTAACACTAGTACTAAATTAATGGGAGCATAGTACCTCACCCCATAGTTTCCTACAGGCTCTGCGGACATAATTCCAACGTAACGCCTCCCAGATATAACCTAAATCAGACACTTAAGTAATTCTCAATCAGCAATAGTCTATAAGTTCAATTCAGAAAGTTATGATTCCCAAAAAGAAAGAAAAATGAAGTGTAAGATGAAAATATTGAAGCGCTTATCTGTTTACCTTTTCACCTCCAATTGATCTAATCTTACTGTCAACTGCAGGACTATATACTCTGAGATATTCAGCTGAGAAATTATAGGCAGTGCCATTATCATATTCCACCTCCACCTAATACAAGATTCGCAACATAGCCAAAAAACATGACTACATTAAGACCAGTTACTTATAAAAGCCATCAATAAAGCATAATGTAATTTACTTTTTCCAACATGCTATTAAAAAATTTGCTTCTTTATGAGAACATGAATCGACAGAAGAGTTAATTCTAGATGATTCCACCACTAGATAGACAAGGTTTCTCCTGGCAAATGTTTCTCGATGCAAAACACAAATGTAGTTTTGATTGATTCAGAGTGTTCGCTAGTAAGTGTTAATTGATGAAATACTTGTAAGCCAAACGAACACCATAAAAAACAATTTTTCATTTATCAGTTTTCTTTATAGTATGATTCAAGTAAAATACTACTCCAGCATCTAGCTAAAACAAGCCAATGAATTATTCATAAACAAAAATCAAAATCAATTCGAAAAAAATAACAGCCTTCACTTCAATTAGAGTATAACCTAGCATAAAACGATAAAATGCGACACTATGGAAAATCAGCAAATAATAACTAGTAGAAAATGAATTTCAGCAGGAAATAAAACATGCAATTGACAAAATCTTACCCCTTTAGGAGCTTGGAGAGAGAATCTGGTGAGCCGAGGGCAGTCCGCAATCGTCTGGATTCTTCGAATGGCGAATTCTGTCATCTTCTTCATTTCAAACCCTCTCCAAATTTTGCCCCTTGCTAACGCGACTTTGGATATAGGTTTAGCAACTAAGATGCGACTTAGTTCAAAACTGAAGGTCCGGGAATTGACTATTATGTAGTACAACCGCTGCACCACGTGTCCGCTGCACCACGTCATCAAGTACACGTGGTGCAGCCCACCAATACACTTGGGGCATGTGGATTAAAAATCCACATCACCCATATTCTGGCAGTGTGAACACAACTTTCTGAACCCCTATTTTTTTGGAACATGGCCAGAACATGGGGTGATGTGGATTAATAATCCACATGTCTCATGTGTATTGGTGGGCTGCACCACGTGTACTTGATGACGTGGTGCAGCGGTTGTACTAAATAATATCTCCTTTATTACAGTTGCACTTAGGGGTGTCAATGTGCCGGACTCGACCGAACCAGGGCAGATCCAGATTTGAGTTCGACTTTCATTTCTTTTATTCGGATTCGGATCTGCGCGGATAGCAACCGAATTCGAATCTAGTGGATATTCCGGATCCGTTTAACATATTTAGCAATAATTTTTATTCTTTTATTTTTTTCAAATCACTTGTAGATTCCATCACTATGAATTAAAAATGTAATATTTTATTTATTTCATCAAAACTATTGTTTGAAATTTGAAAAAGATGAAATATGGTGGACAAGTATAATAGATAAAAATTAGATCAAAGGAATAAAAATAATATGAATAAAAAAATAAAGAAACTGAGAAAAAGATGAAGAAAACCCAATATTGAATAAAGGAAGAGAAGAAGAAAATTGAAGGAAAAAGTAAAGGGAAGATGGTTGCTACTACATAGATTGGTTAGGGTTTTGATTTTTCTTATTAAATGACATAAGTTAATATGTTGTAGGTCCAATTAGTTACCAGTTCAGTCCAACGACACCTCTCGTGCATTTTTCTTAAGATTATTTTTAATGTAGTAAAAGATTTTAGTGTAATATAGATAGTTTTATTTTTAATTTGGTTAAATACATAATATATATATATATATATATATATATATATATATATATATATATATATATATATATATATATATATTGGATACGGAACTATAACGGATCAAATCAGCCTAGTTACATATTCGCTCCATATAATTCGGATTACGTATCTTCTTAATCGGATTACTAATCGGACAATTATCCTAATAGATCGGACTGAATTCGAATCGGATCCGGATTAAAATCTGCCCCATTGACAGCCCAAGTTGCCTATGATGCTACAGACGTTGGCTTTGGATTATTATGGGCAACTTTTCGATTTCCTTTTATATGAGGCTGAGATATATATGGGCCGGTGTAAGGTCTCTATAGTGGTATGAAATCTCAACATTTTAATTTAAACATCAATTATCATACGATAAAATATCGATTAATTTATATCTAAAAGGGATGATTTGACACATCAACTATTTTTCACCTCAAAACTCAAACTTTTAAAATACAACCAAATCATAATTAACAAATTTTAACAAAACTCCTCAATTAATTTTTATTTTTTTCATATACAAAATATTTCAATCAAAATATATTCAAATCATATTTCAATTATTTCACACAAACTTAAAGAAGAATCTTCAAAACATTCAACCAAGATAATTTCTCTCGAAACATGACCAAACCAAATCAAAATACATTGAAATAGGGCCTTAAATTTACATTATGACTAGGTTCACAACTTTCATTCTTTTTACCTATTAACAAATAACTTTTTGTAGCATTCAGAATTGGGGAAATAGCCAGATTGGATTGTGCGTGACTTAATTGAAGAAATTCGGAGTTTTTTTACCATATTGACCAAAGTGAAAATTCCTTCATCTTCATATCCCTCATGAATCCACTTTTGCGGCTCATAAAATAGTTGTGTGAGCCTTTAATATATAAATGGTTTGATCATGTTTGTGTATTCTATGTTATTTGGCTTCCTCTTAGTGTTTTTTTTATAGGGTCACCGATTACCCTATATGGCTATATCTTTGACTTTATTGTATCATTTATTTAATTTCGTTAAAATGTAATGTTTAATTATAAAAAATAAAAATAATTTTTTAATCCAGTTCCAAATTTGTTTGAAACATGTACAAGGGATGCGAATGAATTTCGTGGGATGCAATCAAATTAAATTAATATCCTACATTAGATATAGCCTTTTGATACATAACTAAGTAATAACTGAAATAAGATTATTTTTTCTACGGGCAGATTATAAAAAGAACTCTCTTATCTTAAGCAAAACATGCAGTGAAGTTGTAGCTTGTACTGTGATCTTTTAGTATCTCTTTGACTAAATTGCTCGTTCTACTAAAAAAAACTGTTCGTTTGTTAAGTAAGATATGCATGAAGTTCCCTCAATTATTTCTTTTGGCCTAAATCCCCTCTTGATTATTTTTTCTTGCTTAAAACCCCTCTCTGTCAGTTTATCTGAGTTTTGTAAAGAGAAAAAATCAAAATACATTAAATTTAAGCTCATGTAGCGCGTGACACACACTCAAAAGAGTTTAGACAGAAATGAACAGAAGGGAGTTTTTGTGCCAATAAAATACTCTACTACTCCCTCCGTCCAACTTTTCTTGCTCCTATTTCTATTTTGGGACGTCCCAAAACATGATTCCCTTTCTCTCTCAAAAAATAATAAAAGTTTATTTTTTTAACAAATTATCTAAAACTCCGTGTCAAACCTAATGGAAGCAAAATTATTGGGACGGAAGGAGCATAATAGAAGGGAATTTTATGCATGTTTTGCAACGTATAAAGGATTTTAATGCATTTTGCGCATAATATTACTGTTAGATATGTTATGATAAAAAATGCAAATACTATTTTACTATATACTATGTTCAGAGGAAAAAAAGAAAAAAAGCAATGAACAATACTGAACTATCACATTTACTAAAGGTTAAAAACGCAAGACTATTTATTTTACAATGATATTTCGTGGTAATATTATTATGCACACTACCAATTCAAACAAATTGTAGAGGTGTAAAATTATATTTTACAATTGATTTTCTTCTTGACTCATAGATTTTCAAGATCTAATATAATATATTGTCTTCAAAATCATCATCATCATCATCATACTTTTCCAGAAATGACTGCTTTACCTTCTTGCGGGACTGTCTCTTTTGCTTCTTGGTTTCTAGTCTTGGTTCTGCTCGCGTGAGCATGACACCATGACCTAAATTCTTAATCCTAGGAAAAATTTCATGGCAGAAATAAGAAGAAAATAATGGCACAAATCTTTTAGTGGCCTAATTAATCATAGAAATAAGGATTGCATTATGGTTTCTGGTTAGATTTCAACACATAACTATTCGAAGTTTGCCATCATTCTAAGCTTCAAACTTTATGGGAATACATTAAAGAATGAAGAATATACCGTGAATATTTTCAAACTTACATACCTCTTACTCTTTCTTTTAGTACCAACAGTCTTCAGTTCTTCCTTTTCTCTTTCCATAATCTCACGTACCAGCTTATAATAGTAGGCATATCGTTCCCAATCTCCTGTCACAAGGCACCCCGGCTCACCAATATGCAAGCAATTACTGAGAGTGCATTTTCTAGATTCACCATCTTTCAGTATTTTCCGGATCTGGAAGGTAAGTTGTTCAAGCATCTCAGTTCAAATTGAAATTTTGAGAAATAGATGCAAATAAATAAGACAATTAAAGAAGATTCAATGGCAGAAACCTCTGGAAAATGTTGCGCAAGGGACTGCGTTGTTACTTTCATCAAACTAGGCTGACTAAATCCCGGAGTGTCAGCAAGATATCCTCCTCTGGACAATGGAAGCAATGAAACATTTCGAGTAGTATGTTTTCCTAGTCCATTGAACGCTGACACTTCGCCAACACGCTGCTCTTCGAGCCACTTGCTGCCTACAATCTAAACAAGTGATTCAGGGAGGGAATGAAATGTCATTCAATTGTTGGCATGAATGAATTCACAAATAAAAGTATGCAAGTAACAGAGGGTAAACGTACAGGTTCAGACCAATTATCATCTTCAGTAGCCCCAAGAACATTCTTGTTTCCTCTTAATGCATTGATCAAACTCGATTTTCCAACACCGCTGGGACCAAAAATAACTGAAGTCTGGTCTCTCAATATGAATTTCAGCTTATCCAGTCCTCGTTCAGTATTGACACTACAAAGAACTACCTCATAGCCCCAACTATGAAGTCGAGATTCCCACTCAAGCAGTGTCTTCACAAGTCAATTTTCACCAAAAAGTTGATGTAGTAACAAAGAAACGGGAAATCGTTACAAGAAAAGAAACAAATAGAATTTATAAATAAGAAACAATAATGTGAGACCTGTTAAACTGAAATTCAGACACTTCACATGCAACGCAAACCAAAGGGCAAAGTTTCAAAAGACGCCGAATGTGTAAATCTTTACAAAGCTAAAATATCCAACAAAATGCGTAGCCATAAATCAATCAAAGAAGATACACTTTCCATGAATGAAAGGAACCAGAAATTATCCTATTTGCTTCCAGATGCAAATCCAAGACAAATTACTGGTGCAGTTTACCCAATACAATGGATGATAGAGAGTGAAGAACAATTGTAATTCAACCACTAAACTTCTGATGTGCAATCTATGCGCTCTAGACTAGGATTCGATTGAACTAAGCTAAATCCAATATCACATCAAGAAATTGGTGACCTAAATTATTCAAGTTTCCAAAGACAAACTATTACCATTTAGGTCACATACTGTAGCAATTTAAATGAAGATCCCATCAATGCATTCAAATTGACATTCCAGAAAACTCTTCAAGCAAACAAGATTGAAAATCCAGTATGATATCTCGTGACTACAAAACCTAAAACAACAAACAGCTCACACATAGTATAAAATATTTGAAGATATAATCTATCATACCGCTTCATCAATGAGCTCTGCTTTATTCAAAACAAGTGTGAGTGGAATTCCAGTAGATTCAGCTTCCACAAGGAACCTAGTAAGCATGTAGGGCTTAATTTTAGGTTGCTCCAACGAAAACATCAAAAGCAAATGATCCACATTAGCTACATAAGGACCCAAAATCTCACTTTTCCTCGGAAACACTTTTTCAATCCTTCCTCTTCTATCCACCCAATCAATTGCTCCTACCAAAACCTCATCCCCTACAAGCACTCGTGTATTTATATTCTTCAACACCCCCTTCACAACACATAGTAATTCCACTCCCACGCTTCCAGAATTCTCTGAGTTGACGACTACGCGCTTGAAATTGGCTAGCGACGAGGCAACCGTGCCAATTGCTTGATTTTCTGAGAGCTGCGGCTTTTCGTTTGGGGTAAGGACGAGAGAAAGAGATGCAGAGGAGGAGAAGTGCTGTTTGGAGATTTCTCGAGCTTTGTCTTGGTGTTTTTTAGGTTGTTGTTGCTTTCTGACATAGGCGGAGGTGGAGAGAGTGATATAGTTGTGGCGGAGGAAGACAGCAGAGGAGGTGAAATTGGTAGGATCGTGGCAGTGGATAGCGGAGTAGAGTAACGGCCATAGTTTTTGGCGGAGGATTGAGATTGTGCCTCGGGTCATAGTGAAAAAAAAGTCTTTTGAATTTCAGCGGAGATTACTGACTATGTTAGTGTTTGCAAATAGATTAATAGATGTTCAACTTATATACTCCTCACCATGGGTGGGAAAGAGGCTAAAATTGTGGACTCACGGTTGATCATTTTAGGAGTCCATAACAGTTCAATGTCATAGTCAGTCTCAAACTCTTTATTTTTCAATGTTTTCGTTAGTTTCAAACTCTAAGTTTATATTTATTGTAAATTAGCTTTTAGTCTTTGACGTATATTCGAAATTTGTAATATGCCTATAAAATTAGGCCATCTCTTACCCGAGGGCTTATCCCCCTCCCCCTCCCTTCTCGTCTCCAACCCATAGGGGATCCTTACATTTAATTTCCACCACCACTCTTACTACTACTATTACTAATAATAATATAATAAGAATAAGTAATCATATCATTCAATTTCAAAAAAAAAAAAAGTAATCATATCATTCCAACCTTAAAAATAGTGTTACAAATATAGACATTTTCATTTATTGCTAAATTTTGTATTTTTAGGGCCGTTTGGTAGGACCTAATAGGGGGTAATAGGTCATATTATATGATTAGTTAATCCGGGTGAATATGAATTAGATAAAATGTCACTTATAACCTCAAATTTACATATTTTCTTTTTAACATATCAATAAATATCATAAATTCTTCTCAAATCTTTGAAAATGGAAACACATTCTACGTAAAGAAAATATGTAAATTTGAGGTTATAAGTGACATTTTATCTAATTCATATTCACCCGGATTAACTAATCATATAATATGACCTATTACCCCTACATATTTTCTTTTTAACATATCAATAAATATCATAAATTCTTCTCAAATCTTTGAAAATGGAAACACATTCTACGTAAATAAATCACAAATTAAAATCTATATCAATTTACAATAACATGGAGGCATTCAAACTAAAATATTGATCAAACATTGATCAACTCATACTCTCATACATATCAAACAAATGGCTTCGATGAATTGATATATCTTATCCAACATAATATTTTCAATTAAGTAGTGAAAATATATTAATATATGCCTAAACTCATAACTCTTAAAACATATTATGGTAGATTGCTTTAATGTAATATGACTCAATCAAATCTACCAAACGTAGTTCTAATATGACCTTCAATCCGGCTCTAATCTAATCCACCTTAATCACATACACCCTACCAAATGGCCCCTTGTATGATTAATATATGTATCGATTATAAAATCCAGCCAAAAATAAAAGCTCCCTAAAATAAACTTTTTTTTTCTCTAGATAGGAAAATTCAAATATTAGATAAGATATGCAAATTTTAGTCAATTTATACCAATTATGGGTTCTTAATAAATGTAGATTAACATCAAAGATGAAATCTTACCAAAATAAAAGGATATCAAATCCTGACAAAAAAAAAAAAGGTTATCAAATTTTATTTACATCCAGATTGTCAGAGGGTGCTATTTTGAGGGTGTAACGTGCAAATTAGTCATCTAATTTTACAACTTTATTGTGGTTAATTTATTTTTTGAGGGTGCAACGTGCAAAGAAAATCAACTACCAAATACTAGTATTAGACTAGAAGAAAAACCCCTAATTAGTATTATTAGTAAAATTCAAACTAATAACCTCTTGGTTCTGAAACATTAGTTTTACCATTGATCAATGGCTATTTCTCTCAAGAATCACACTTTCCAAGTTGAGTAATTTTACTATCCATATTGAGAAATTTCACGTAATAGCTTGTATTCAACATACTTTATTATCTATTCTGTTTTAGACAGTTTCCCAACTATTCTGTTTTCATATAGCAACTCAAATGAGTAACATTTCAATCAAAGAAAAGTTAATACAATTTTAATCAATTCACACAAAATATTACTGATGAAAGGAAGCAAGATGATAATAAGGAAAACGAAGACAACTTAGCACAGAACAAGTAAACGATACAGATGAGGACAAAGAATGTCGTAATGAATGAAGGAGAAGGCTCATCGATGGAGTATCCAAATTTTTTTAATAAAAATAATAATTTAGGAAAGAAAAAGAAAAAAAAACAGGCTGAGACCATAATATTTACCGTATAACTTTGAATATATCATTATTTCATCCATGGTGGAGGGTCCCGGCTAAGTCCGTGTTTCTTCAGAGTTCTGATGTGTTCTCTCATGAGAGTGGATTTATTGCTACCCAAATGATAAAAATACTCCCGTGTAAAGATTCTTGTTTCATGCAAGTCATCAAATAGTAACCTACAACCATCATAGTAGAATCAAGACATCAGAAAATCAATATTTAGAACTCTTATAACTCAAGTCCTAGATTAATAGGATCATAGTACCTCACCCCATAGTTTCCTACAGGCTGTGGACATAATTCCAACGTGACCTCCCAGATATAACCTAATTCAGACCCTTAATGAAAATAGTCTATGGTCCAATTCAGACAGTTATGATTTCCAACACCACAAACCAAGCAACCCACCCACCCACACCCAAAAAAAAAAAAAAATTGCCACATCAAGTGGAAATAAGTGCTCATTATTTACCTTTTCACCTCCAGTTGATTTAATCTTACTAACTGCAGGACTATATACTCTGAGATACTCAGCTAAGGAATTATAGGCATTTCCATTGTCAAATTCCACATCCACCTGATACAAAACTTGCAACTTAGCCAAAAATGTGACTACATTAGTTGCGTATAAGAGCGAAAACAACCCCATTTGGCCATTCGCACGCCCACATTCTAAATACAGCAAAATACACTCCCAAATCATATTTCTCTTGGCAAAATGTTTCTGGATGCAAAACGCCACGACTTTGAGATTGATCGGAGTGTTAACTAATAAGTGCTAACCAATATTTCATGAATAACTTGAGCTTGGCAGCAACCCTGCCACAAAAATTCACGAATTACTTGTAAGCCCAAACGAAGACAATAAAAAGTAATTTCGCATTAATCAGTGTTCTTTTTAGAATGATTCATACTATACTAGCATCGAGCTAAAACAAGCCAATGAACAATTTAAAAACAGAAATCCAAATGCAAAATTTTCCGAAAGAATTCGGAAATAAAATAACAGCCTTGAATTAGAGTGTAAACTAGCATAAAACGATATAATCGCTGGAAATCAGCAAATAATAAATAATTGAAAATATGAAGAAAATGAATTTCAGCAGGAAATAAAACATGCAATTGACAAAATCTTACCCCTTTCGGAGCTTGGAGAGAGAATCTGGTGAACCGAGGGCAGTCCGCAATCATCGAGATTCTTCGAATGGCGAATTCTGCATCTTCTCCATTTCAAACAGTCTCCAAATCTTGGCCATGGGGTGTGAACGCGACTTTGGATATAACGTACCTCAAAACTGATTTGGAAACCCAAAAATAATTATTTAAAGAAAAAGTAAAAAAAAAGTAATTTTATTCAAAAGTTACAAATATATAGTAAAGAAACTTTAATTATTACAAAAGTATCATCTAGAAGAACACTTCCTAAATGTTTTTTTGTCAATTTATTTTTAATTGTTTTTTAGTTAAATATGCAGTAGCAAAAACATCTATTTTGCAACACTATCAAAATACTTTTAAATACAAAAAAAAAAAAAAAACATTTATAAACACCCCTTTAAAACTTATGGGTTTCATTCTTGGATGCTTGAGAATTTCCTTGAATATCATGGTCCAACTTGGCCAAAGCATCTGCACAATGGTTCCTTTCTATGCTTGTATGAATGACACAAACTCTCCCAAGGTTTTCCAAGTAAAGCCCGACATTCTTCAATAATGTGTCCCAAGGGGTGGTTTTCCGTTTCCGCGTCTTTAATGAGTTGCACCAACACCTCGGAGTCAATCTCCAAAACAATCCTTTGTAGTCGTCGTTCCCAAGCAAGTGAAAGTCCTTCCCTAGCCACAAGTAGCTCTGCAATTGTAATGGATATATCACCAAGTTTTCGTGCGAAACCAACAACCCAATTCCCATTATTATCTCTAATGAGGCCCCCGTCAACAAGCACACTTCCATCCGTATTCACTTTGTGCCACCCTTCATTAGGTTTGATCCATTTCACTTGAAATATTTTCCTTTGTTTCTGTAATTTATTCTTTCTTTTGATCCTCGAGAGGTCCTCCGCCAAATCTTTTGCTGAGCAAACAACTTGTCGCATGGGTTCCCGGTGATTTTGAAAGATGAACTTGTTCCGCCGAGATATAATCTGTGGGCCGGTCTTCATTCAAGTACACATAGAGTTAGACAACCATAGTGGCCCTGGCAAAGAATAGTTTAAATTTACAATATGATTAGTTTCATAATCCCCTCCAATGTTGTAGATAGGATATTATTTCTTTTATATATAAACCCAATTCATCCATTTTCTTTTGCTTCCTAAGTATAACATGAAGCTCCCTCAATTACTCTTTTTTGGCCTAAAATCCCTCTTGATTATTGTTTCTTGCACAGGATTTTAAAGAGTAAAAACTGAATTAAATTAAAATTTTAGCTCAATCACGCATGTAGCGTGTGAAAAAACTTCACACAAAATAGTTTGGACGGAAGGGAAGTTTTCATGTAAAGAAAAATAGAAAAAGAAGGGAAAGCTATGCAAAAAAATAAAGAAGGTAATTTCATGCATATTTTGGCACGTGTGAAGCACTTCAAAATGCTACTATATTCTAAAATGCAAATAATATATATTGATGAATTATTTTTTATAACTAGTTTCAGTGGAAAAATAGAAGCCAATCCAAAGCAGTAAATGTTTCTTCTAATAAATGAATTCGACGGAAGTTAAATTCAAAGCAGCAGAATAAGTTGTCAATTAGTATTTAGAACAAGGCAACTATTTGTGCACTCAAAACACCTACAATTGTTCCTCTCTTGCAACCATGTAACAGGAGAAAACTTTCCATCCTCACTGGGGGAACACATCGACTAAGGTTAGAAACGCCAAGACTAATTATTTACAATGATATTTCGAGGGAATTTTAATATTCACACTACCAATTCAAACAAATTGCAGAGGTGTACAATTATAGAGTATCACTGATTTTCTTCTTCACTCATACTAAGCATGGAATCTTCATTATCTAATATTTCGTCTTCATCATCATCATCATCATCATCATCATCTAGCTCATCTAGAAATGACTGGTTTACCTTCTTGCGGGACTGTCTTCTGTGCTTCTTGGTTTCGAGTCTTGGTTCTGCTTGCTTGACACCAAGGCCTATAGTCTTGATCCTAAAAAAAAATCATTGCAGAAATAAGAAGAAAATAATGGCACAATTTTAAAGAAAACACTTTTCCTGGTGGCCAAATCATTCATACAAAAGGGTCTTAACTTGTTGAAAACTTGAAATAGAAGAAGAAGCATTATGGTTTTGATTAGAATTCATCACATAACTATATGATGTTTGCTATCATTCTGGACTTCAAACTTTATGGGATAGCATTAAAGAATGAAGAATATATTGTATGAACGTACAGTAAATATTTTCTAACTTTACATACCTCACATTACTTTCTCTTTTAGTACCAAGAGTCCTCAGTTGAAACTCCTCTCTAATCTTAATCTCATCAAGCAGTTGAAGATAGTAGGTATACCGTTCCCAGTCTCCTTTCACAAGGCACCCTGGTTCACCTATATGCAGGCAGTTACTGAATGCGCATTTTCCAGATTCACTGTCCTTCATCATCCTACGGATCTGAAAGCAAATTGTTAGCCATTCAGTTCAATTTGAAGAACATATAAATGAAAAAATTAAGACAATTTAAAGAAAAAATATTTAATGGACAAAAACCTCTGGAAAATGTTTTGCAAGGGATTGCTTTGATACTTTCAGTAAACTAGGCTGGCTAAATCCCGGAGTGTCGGCAAGATATCCTCCTCCGGACAATGGAAGCAGTGAAACATTTCGAGTAGTGTGCTTCCCTCTTCCACTGCGGGCTGACACTTCCCCAACACGCTGCTCTTCTAGCCACTTGCTGCCTAGAATCTAAACATGTGATTCAGGGAAGGGAAGAAAGAGTCACTCAATGTTGGCATATTGAATGAATTTATAAGAAAAATATATGCAAACAACAAAGGGTAAACATACAGGTTCAAACCAATTATCATCCTCAGTAGCCCCGAAAGCATTCTTGTTTCCTCTTAATGCATTAATCAAACTCGATTTACCAACACCGCTGGGACCAACAATAACTGAAGTCTGGCCTCTCAAAATGAATTTCAGCTTATCCAGTCCTCGTTTGGTATCGACGCTACAAAGAACTACCTCATAGCCCCAATCCCGAAGTCGAGATTCCCACTCAAGGAGTGTCTTCACAAGTCAATTTTCATTATAAAGTTAGCTTAATAACTAGGAAACATAACATCATTAAATGAAAAAAGGGGGCATAATTCATCAATCATAAATAATGTTACATAAATATATGTGAGCCCTGTTAAACTAAAAGTCATACACTACACATGCAAAGCAAACCAGAGTCCTTCGTAAGATTTCGAATATGTAAATCTGAACAAGCCTACAACACCCAACAAAATGTGCAGCCACAATCAATCAAATAAGATATACTATCGCGATCGTAAGAAATCACAAATTATCCAATTTGCTTCCAGTAGCAAATCTAATACAAGTTACTGGAGCAATACAATGGAAGATAGAGAGTAGAACGATTGTAATTCAACAACTTTTGATTTGATAAAAAAAAAAAAAACTAAACTTTTGATGTGCAACCTATTAACATATCGATCTCGATCACGCACTCTAGTCTAGGATTCTATTTGAACTAAAATAAATCCAGTATCACATCAAGTAATCGATGACCTAAAAAATACTCATACAATCTGTGTAACTTCTTCAAGTTTCGAAAGACAATCTACTAACATTCAAGTCACACACTCTAGCAATAAAAATGAAGATCCATCAATGCTATTGTATTCAAATAGACATTCCAAAAAACTTTTCAAACAAAAGTGACTGAAAATCCATTACACTATATAATCTACAAAAATACTAACATAACAAACAGCTCACACAAATCTGTATAATATATTTGAGTTATACGTAAAGTACCGCTTCGTCAACGAGCTCTGCTTTATTCAGAGCAAGTGTGAGTGGAATTCCAGTAGATTCAGCTTCTACAAGGAACCTCGTAAGCATATACGGCTCAATTTTAGGCTGTTCCAAAGAAAACAGCAATAGCAAATGATCCACATTAGCCACAGGAGGATCCAAAATCTCACTCTTCCGCTGAAACACATTCTCGATCATTCCTCTTCTATCCACCCAGTCTATTCCCCCTACCAAAACATCATCCCCTACAAGTACACGTGTCTTTATTTTTTTCAATACCGCCTTCACCACACATAGTAATTCCACTCCTACGCTTCCAGAATTCTCCGAGTTGACGACTACGCGCATGAAATTGGCTTGCGAGGATGCCACTCTTCCGATTGCTTGATTTTCAGAGAGAGGCGGCTTGTCGTTTGGGGAAAGGACGGGAGAAATAGAAGTGGGGGAGGAGAAGTGGCGTTTGGAGATTTCTCGAGCTTTGTGTTGGTGTTTTTTAGGTTGTTGCTGCTTTCTGACATCGCGACTTGCGGCGGAGGCGTTGAAAGTGGTATAGTTGTGGCGGAGGAAGAAGGAGGAGGAGGAGGTGAAGCTGGTACGGTTGTAGCGGAGGAAGGAGGAGGAGAGTAATGGCGGTAGTTTTTGGCGGAGGAATGAAATTGAACCCAGTGTCATAGTAAATGCGAGAAGTAGCAGAGAGAAAATGGACAGTCTTTCGAATTCCAGTGAAGATTCTAGAGGTTAACTTACTCCCTGCACTATGGGTGGGTGGGATCTGGGAAGGAGGCTTCTCAAAATTAATTTGATCTATTAGCAATTTGAACCTTACAAATACACGGGCCAGTTTGTTTTGACTTTAGGAGAGTGGTTTGGGAAAGTGGTAGAGTTTTGAGAAATAATCTTGATTTGCGTAATGTTGTTTGTTTGGGTTTTGGGAGAGTTGTTTGGGAAAGTAGCCGCAATTTTTGACTTTTCTAATATAGAGAGAAATAGAAATAGAGTAGAAAAGTGGCCTGTTTGTTTGGTCTTTCGGAGAGTGGTTTGAGAAAAAAATTATTGTAACTAATTAATTGGGAAAGTGGTTGGATAGTTTGTTTGGCCTTTCCGAAAACCGAAAATTTTTTTCGGAAAGGCGAAACAAACAGGCTCTGTTTTGTCACTTTTCTTTTCCAATCTACAATTGAAGTTTTATACTTTGCTTAGGATTTGTATAAACTTGTTATAGTCCGCAATTTATTAGCCAAAGAGTTTTGTCTTGCTGTGAGAGAAACCATACTTTTTTTTTTAAAATTTCTTTTGAGGCGGATTGGATACATTAATGCGAGTATCTTTCTTAACAGTAATTCGAAACTGCTACTTTATAGTAACTATCCTAATATGCATTTTTTATAGAATTTTTCTCACTATACTATAATATAATATTTGCTTCCGTAAAAGAAGATAAATTTAATTAACACTTTTTGCAGTTTTAAAAATAAGAAGACAAATTTTAATAATTACTTATAGTTCTCTGATTTTCTTTATTTAATTCAATGTTGTTCCACTAAAATTAAAATTGGCATTTATTTATTTAATCCAATTCAATTTGATTCAGTCATAAATAACAGAATGAAAACCTTTTTTTAGCTCATAACAAATCAAAAACTTAAAATAAATAAGGTTTGGGTCCATAAGGACCATAATGGTCGAACTGATCCGTGGATTATGTATCCCCCCCCCCCCCCCGAATTAACTAGCTATTCTTTAGTCTCATAAAATAAGAAAAAGATTTTTTTTTTTTTGTGTGTGTGTGTGAATTAACTATTTATTATTAATCTCATAAAATAAGAAGAAGAAAAGTTCCTATTTCTGAGGAGATCTTCATATCCAATTTAAAGTTATTAACAAATAGTTGTGAGATTAGGGCCTGTTTGTTTCGCTCAAAATATGTCATTGTTATAAAAAAACAAAAAGAAAATTGGACATGCAAAATTTTGAAATTGGTCCAGTAATTTTGGTGCTTATTTAAAAATAGTTATGTAACTATAGTGAACACAAATTTAATTCTTTAACTTTCACTTAATTTTAATATCACTTTTATGCATAAAAAATTTGGTCCTCTTATTTTTAATAAGTTTCAATTTTCGTCATACAATTACAATTTAATCATATTATCGGGAAAACATTTGTAATTGAGTACGGAAATTAAAACTCATTGAAAGTTAGAGCGGACGAACTTTGCTATGTCTATGATTAAAACTAAAAATAGGTGAAAGTTAAAGGACTAAACATAATATATGTTTGATATAGTTAAAGGACTATTTTTTAGAGAAATCCAACGTTACAAGAATATTTTTGAAACTTTGCTCAAATTTCTTGTTTGTAATAATTAGTTTATTATATAAGTTTTCTCCATATTTTCAATTTTTTTTAAATATGTATCTTATCCCTAATGTACTGTTTGGTTGTCGGGAAAGTGAGGGAAAGTGAGGGAAAGGAAGTTTTTTTTTCTCTCATTGTTGTTTGGATAGCAGGAAAGAAAGTTTTTATTTTCCTTCAACTTTCCTGCAGGAAAATTTTGTGAAGAAAAAATTTCCCCACCAATTTGATGGGGAAATGCTGGGAAAATCCTGGGAAAATTATTTAGTAAATTGCAAAACTCCCCTTGTACTTTGTCTAACAATCATAATTCTCCATTTGTGATTTTTTTTCTATCAAAAGCCCCTTTGTGCTTATTTATTATTAGTAAAAATTCCCTCTCAAGTCATTATAACAATTATATCCCCACAAAATAACGCAAAAGCACCCATTTTACCTAAAATATTATCAGTAACCCCCTGTTAACTTTAAAAATTGATGATAACCCCTTGTTAATTTTGAAAATTGATATAAAATTCGGTGGCTAAAAAATATACAATAGCGTCAAATTAATCTTTATATTATAGTTATTATAATGAAAACATTATTACTCATACAATATTTTATCAAGAAAGAAAACGTAAATCCTATCTTGAAATATAAAAAATACAAATAACAAAAAACAATATCAACTAATTTTTACATAAATCTCACCCAAAGAAAAATTAAATTTTTTACTAATATATATATATATATTATTCTAAGTCTTTTTTATTTGATTCAATTACTTGATTTGTACCTTTTATTTTTTAGGGATTAATTTGATAACTTTTATTTTGCAATCACTTTTAATATATTTTATAATTTTGAAAGTATTCATAATCAAATAAAAATATTTATCAAAAATATTATATTTCAAAATTTTCTTAACAACCAAACATCTGCAAGAAAATAGTTTTCCTGACAACCAAACATGTAGAGGAAAATGACTTTCTTTTCCTTTTCTTTTCCTTTCCTTTCTTTTTCCTTTCCCTACAATTTTCCCTCACTTTCTTGACAACCAAACAAGCTATAAAAGATCCATGGTTGAGATAATCACGATTCTTTAGACTCTTCCCACGTACGATTGATCGAGTGGAAGTTGAGGTAAGATCCACACTAATTATCCTGCACTCGCACCACATCATCTAACTCCCCAACTAGCCAGAGTAGCCGTTTCAGCTTTACCTCAAAAAAATAACCGTTAAATCAAAACCCTCGCCTCCTCTTCTGATCCACTAGGTAGAGTTTCTAGAAAATGGTGAACAATGAAGATTCGAACAAGAACCCAGAAAACCCATCTAGAAAACAACCAGAAATCACTGAAAATGAGAATTCGTTCAGTCCAGGGTTTCGTTCAGTGGCCGCCATGGCCGGTTGGGATGAAGAAGCTCTTTTGATTGCAAGCCTCACCGTTGAAGATACCCCAGATCGCCAATTCAAGCACAAGAAAAGAGCCGGTTTACATAGTTTAAAAACCTCACCATCAAATTCAAGAAGGTAATATCATATATTTTAATTACCATATTCGGACATGATTAATTTTGGAAAATGCCCTTGTATTTTATGATTTCGAAGAGTATTAATATCAATTAATTTTCAATTTCATAATAATATTCAGTTTACCAATTGTTCATGAATGTATTTTGAGGGATTTGGGATATCTTTTTATTATGGTACCGAAGATGAGTTCTTTGTTTTTACGGCGCCATGTTACTGCTGTTGCTTCCTCAACTAAAATGGTTTTTGGAGTTATTTTATTTATTGGGTTGTTAAAGTGGAATATTTGCAGAAAAAGATGGGCTCGGAGGAGAAGTCCCGCTTCTATACCTGTTGCAGTTCTTGATCTTGATGAAGATTTAGATGACTCAACTGCAAAACCAGGTGTTTGTTTACTCTTCTGATTTTGGGTGATGAATATTTTGGTTATGTACTTTACAATTTTACCTTCAAATTTATTGTAGATAGTGAGAAACTTAAGGGAAATAAAGAAATTAATTCTGCGAAAGTAGAGAAGAATACAGGAGATAATACAAAAGGCTCTGATGTTTCAAGCATTAGTCCAGCAATTCCTTGCATTGATCGGCTTCGAGAAGAGCTTTCTTGTGCGGTAAGAACGAGATACATTAACTAATCTCGACAATATTTTTGTTCTTATGGTGAAGTTTTCTGACATATTGAATTTGGCAGATTTGTTTGGAGATATGTTATGAGCCAAGTACTACGCGTTGTGGACACAGGTAAAATAGAAGAAGACTTAATGTTTTCCTATTTGTTATCATTGTGAACTCAATTTCAGCAAGTTTTGAATGATTTGCTATATGTTTTGCAGTTTTTGCAAAAGATGCTTGGGTTCTGCTGCTGATAAATGTGGGAAGAAATGCCCAAAGTGCAGGCAGCTTATGAGGTAAATCCTTTTAGCATTTGGATTCTGAAAAGTTAATTGTTCAATGAGTGTGACGCATTAAGGAAGGATGTTTGTTTAGTCATGGAAATCTTGATTTAATTAATTATTATAGATTGAACTAAGTAATTGACATTTATAACTTTCCTAACATCATTTTTTCATTCAAGATATATATATATATATATATATATATATATATATATATATATATATATATATATATATATATATATATATATATCTAATTGTGTGAAATTTTGAAATTTGGCAGCAATGGAAAGTATTACACAGTGAACACAGTTCTTTGGAACACTATTCAGCTTCTATTTCCACAAGAAGTTGAAGCAAGAAAAACTTCTGCTGCTGCATCAGATAGTCATAAACTTCAAAGGCAAAGTACTGCATGAACTAGTAGGCCCAATGCTCGATACTGATCGGTTCAAGCCCTAAATAGTCCAGAGTCGGAGAGAAGAAGCCACCGAGTCCGAAGTTCAAGGCCTTCTGGTAGAGAAAATTTTAGTGATATAAGGACAGAGTTACCCATCCAAGATGAGGATGCTGCATTGGCTTTGAGATTGCAAAGAGAAGAATATATGGGGGCATTTCGGTTCGGGGCCGCCCCTTGACATATTAGTTGGGCCTAGGCGAAATTTTAAATCGGGGTCCTGTTGTACAAAAGGAATTATTAATAATTATTTTCTTACTTCTAAAATTGTGAAAGTATTTATTGAGTATTTACATGGTTTTTCTCTAACATATTTGTTATAGATAGATAAAATGACAAATTAATTTAAATTCAATTGTAATATTGTTTTTAAATAAGAACATTTAATTCTAAAATCCATTTTTTTTCAAAGGCAAATACTATAAATATTGTGAACATGATTACATAACTAATATACTTTAATAGAGTTTGTTTTTTATCTGTCAAAACAATAATAGATATAATACAAAAGCGGCTTCTCAAAAATTTTTTGAGGTGTGCGTTTGGTAAAATCAAGCCTAGTCGTACCAATTTTTGGTATATAGGTTGGTTAGGTGATTTAAGAATTTGTATCGTATGTCAATCCGAACAATTCGCGTGTGCGTTTGGTAAAATCAAGCCTAGTCGTACCAATTTTGGGTATATAGGTTGGTTAGGTGATTTAAGAATTTGTATCGTATGTCAATCCGAACAATTCGATTAGGAACCAAAAAGTATAGTTTTGGGTTTTTTTAGTAAAATCAAGCCTAGTCGTACCAATTTTGGGTATATAGGTTGGTTAGGTGATTTAAGAATTTGTATCGTATGTCAATCCGAACAATTCGATTAGGAACCAAAAAGTATAGTTTTGGGTTTTTTTAGTAAATTTTCTATAAATTAAATTTTCAAATTTGTAGCTTGGTGGAGGCACATCCTGCGATTTACATCCTTCGGGGTTCTAGGGCAAGGGTTCTGAGGGTCCAGGATTAGTCAAGTGTAAACTTGTACACCTGGGTTATCAAAAAAAAAAAAAAAAAAGAATAAGAAAAAGATAAAAACGGCTCCTCCATACCCCAATTAATTTTACATATAACTTTGATGGCTCCAAATCCTAAAAGTTAATGTATTATTGCAAAATTACCGTAATGTGAAAGGTTTTACCAAATACTAGGACACAACTTATACCTAGATTCTTTATCATTTGACACTGTAATATGAAATAATCATTTTTGAAACATCTTGTAGCTAAACGGAGCTTACATAACTTAGACAAAGAGAATTTTAACAAAATATCCTTTTTAAGAGATGAACAGTTGACGAAAAGAGAACCGAAATAGGCGGTCGGATAGACAAGTTTTTTGCAAACTTCAGCAAAAGTGGGAGAATCAGAGAGCGTGGGAGGATGATAAATAAAACTTCATTTTTGGCTACAAGGAATTTGAAGTGAGAATTTTTAATAGGGATATTTTATTATTTGGTGTATTCAACCTTTATCACTGCCTCGCTGGATACATAAATGTATATTTAGTACAAACAATTAATATCGATTGCAATGTTCATACCACCATCAAATACTTGAACATAATTGATCATGTGGCTGCTATCTCGTCTTTTTGAGGAAGAATTATTATGTTTCCCTCACTTTTGGAAGGAAAATTATCATGTTATCTCGTATTTTGAACTAAAAAAGATAGTGAATCCCTCACATTATCTTTTTATCACGTGATAATTTTTCATGATTTTCTCCAAAAGACTAGATAATTGTCACATGCACCAACAAGACTCCGCCCCCGGTAGCAGCATACTATTATTTGGTGTTATAAGGCCATCTCCAATGGTTGGGGGGGCTCGGGGCTCCGGAGCCCTGGGGCTGCCCCTGATCCCATCCCGAGCCCTGCCTGATCGTCTCCAATGGCAGGGCTCCGAAATGGAATTAATTCCATTTTCTTCTCTTGTCTACTCTCACTTATAATTTTAGTTTTAATTTTGTTTTTAATATTAATAATACTAATAATAATTTTATTAATATAATTAAATTATTAATAATTTTTAAAATATTAAAATTAAATAGAGTAAAAAAATTAATCGTCGACTTCAAAAAAATTTACTTATGTTGTTAATTTTAATGTGTATTAAAATATTTTATTATTTAAGTATTAATTTAAATTATTTGTCTAAGTGTTTAATTTTATTTTCTAACTAATTCGATATTTTTAAAAATACATAGTCACCACCAATTTTGTAATTAAATAATTAAATTTTTAATTATAATTAAAAAGTTAAAATATAATGTTAAATTTATTTAGTAGTGATTTGCCCATAAATAAATTTAATTACAGTTGTAATAAATTATTAATGATTAAGTTTAATCTCATCTATGCTGCTAAACGAAGAAAGAAGGTGCTAGGAGTATACTCTCCTAGCCACCTCTTTCAACGGATCACCCCTTCCAATTGCCCACCCACCCCACATATGTAAACTACTCTAAAATCTTAATTAATTCCTAAACCCATGATTCCACCATGAATAATTTTATACTTTCTCCATCAGAACAAGAAGAATTCATCAAGAAATTAAAATCTTCGAGATTCAAGGCAGAGACAAATGTGGGAACCCAGTTCTTCAAATCATTGGAAAACATTTCCCAGGTAATTAATTATAAAAAGTAACAATTTATTTTTTAATATAAGATAAATTTAAAAAAAGAAAGCGGGGGCGTGAAAAACACGCGCCCCTCTTCTTCCCTATTTTTCAGACGCGAGCCCGGGGCCGGGCGCAGGGCTCCCTTCGTCCGCCCTGCCCCGCGCCCCTGCACCGTTGACTTGAGTCGATTTATGGTGATGGTAATAGGATTTTCATGCGCATACTGTATTTTATGGTCCCAAAATGAGTGAAAATGAGGTAATGGGGCAATAAGTGCCGGATATTTTAAAAAGCTAGAAGACTTCTAGCTTTTTAAAATATCCGGCACTTATTGCCCCATTACCTCATTTTCACTCATTTTGGGACCAAAATTACAATAATAAAGCAGTCCTATAAAACCAAGTTGCCAGAAACATAGACTATTTTATGGGCCAAAAGTCAAAAAAATTTTAGAAATTGTGATTAAAATGCATTTTTTATAAAATAAGGGACCAAAGACAAAATAATATTTTTAAAATATAGGAGAAATCATATTGCACATGATCTAAAGTGCTGAGGTTCGGGCCTTGGTACTAAAACTGCAATTTCGTCCAAGAATATTATTGGTAAAGTAGAAACAATATGATATATTCTTTGTATAACTGTACTACCATGGAATACTTCAATAACAAAAAAAGAACACTACAATAACAATACAAAAACACCGAAGGATAGGAAAAATGGGCCTAGTTCAATTTTACATTGTAACAGCTAACGTTACATCTTAATACGTAGTATATTAAAAAACGAACCCGGTGCAAGAAAATACAGAGAAAGGCCCATATCCAAGTCAATAGGAGAACTCATGACCTCGAAGAGAGATATGCTTCTTGACCCATATAGCAATATCTTCGGCACAAGCCTGGGCTTGAGGGGTCTTAAGAAGCATATCAAGTGTAGCAAATTCATGAACTGCATCTTTATACTCTAGTACAGGTGCATCTACATTTACCTTACGTAGTTCCTCTGAGTAAGCAATTGCTCGATCTCTCATCCAATCATGTTCAGCAACTATAGTCAGAGTCGGAGGCATTTGCTTCAGAGGAGGTCCTTCTCTGTTAGAAACTAGGGGATTGGCTGCAGAGTGGTCCAGGGTGAACCCCTCCTCGGGTAAGAAAAGCTTCCATGCAAGTAAGCACATAGCCTTGTCATAGAAATAAGAGTTTGCCAGTTTTATTTCAGAATGTGTTGGTACACTTCCGATGAAGAAAGGATACATCAAAACTTGGGCAACTACTTTTACTGGATCCAAAAGCTTGCCTGCTTCGACAGCTTTTCTTGCTACATAGTCGGCAATATTTCCTCCACAACTCACCCCCAAAAGTACACATCTGATTACATGTAATATCAAGTTAAAAATCAATTCAAAATTGTTCTTTTTGGAGCATATGGATGTATAGGCAAGCAAGCAAGCAAGTGCAGCAATATAATTGATCTTATTTGTAGTAAAACATCTAAAAAGCATCTCCCGATTTTCAGCATTATTTAGAGGAGGGCTATGGAGACATTTCACTCCATAGTAATACGCAAGTATCTACATTTGCAAATTATCTGTTACTGATGTCTATCGAGTTAATTTCCTTTAAAAAACACAATCTGAAAGATTTATGCATTTGAAGAGGAGACCGGAGATATCAACACTGCAAAACCCACATAAATAGCATCATTTGGTTTCGTTACCTCTCTCTCTGTCTCAGAGTGTGCCCATATCAGACCTCTCTCTCAACTAAAATCCTTCCTGCTAAGTTTGATCTCCTAAAAAACTGAGACGCCTCTGAAATGAGGCATGTGTGTGTGTGTTAGCTCCAAACTTGTTTCTTACTTAAAAATTGAATGTTCATGTTCAAACCTCATAACCTATAGTTAGAAAGCACGAGTTTGACAAAGACAATGGCATGACAGTATACCACATCAAAGATTAAGAATGAGAAGGATGTCTCATACATTTTGGAGAACAGACATAATCCACATTCTTAATAAATTGAGGGTAAAACAACCAGCATTTTCTCATGATCAGACTAAATAGCAAACAATTTCAGACAAGTTCTTCTGGAAAACCTAACAAGATTACTACATATTTCCAAGAAAATTGAAATGGAAAATATGCCAGAAAGTTCCCAATGTTAAAAACAAAACTCATTTCAGATACTTTTTCCATTTTTCCAAAGGGTCATTTACTCCCAGAATGAACTGATTGCAGCAGAAGCTAGTCCAGTTGAACATATGTCCAAGGTAGCCTAATTCACAATAATCTATTTCATTACAAGGAGGTGATAATTTGTCTAAAAGATCTGCTCACTAAAAACATATCACATCTTACGGAACACACTAAGGGTGAGTTTGGCCCAGCGGTGGGAGTTCTTAAAAGCACTTCTAGACATTTATTGTGATTTTTGAAGTGTTTGGCCCCAATTATAGAAATTGCTTTTAGTCAATCGTGATTTTAATAGTGTTTGGCCCTCGCTATCATAATTAATTTTGGGATTTCTATAAGCTAAAAATCAACTTATTTTAGAAGTAACTAAAGTGTTACTTTTGCAAAAGCAATTATCCAAAAGTAATTATTTTATAATTGAATTTTATCATAATCAATTATTGCCAAAATCCATTTTAGTAAAATTAATTCTCCTATAATTGATTTTCGAATCGCTAGGCCAAACTCACCCTAAGTAGATCTATACCAACTCAAATGCATGAATTGTCCGAAGACCGGAGTCAATTAAGTTTATCTTCCTTGTTCAAGTTAAGTGATACACACAAACACAAGCATTTATTTTCTGAGTAGCAACCTTTCATGTTTTACATTAGAAACTACTCATACAACAGGGGAATGTATTGCATAACACATAAAACTCCACAATAATGCTCGAACATCAACATTAACTAGCAATTAACATCAAAAAATTACTGAATTAACACCTAACCTCGACGGATCCCCATGAGCAGCCAACCATGGCTCCACCATGGAAGCTCCAAAAGCATCTGCAATATGCAAATTACCTTCCGACCTCCTCAAATCCGCCCCTCCTCCCCTCGTAACCCCCACCGACTTGTTACATTCAGCCAAATTTGCCTGCTTTGCCAGCCAATGCAACACCTTCAACCCATCCTCAAAAGCTGCGGGATACTTATTCTCCGGAGCCAACCTGTACCCCACAGCCAAAACTATCACGTCACAAAATTTTGCGATCCGCCTACAGAAATAATCATTGGCCATGGAATCATTGCTCCCACTTACAAACCCCCCACCATGAAACTGTAACATCACAGGTAATCTACGACAGTTATTTCCAACCGGATTATACCCTCTGTAACTTCCAGCTTCCGATTTCAAATTCGAATCAATACTACTTCCGTAGCTACTCCTCCTATAATTTGTATCAACATTCTGAACACGCTTTACAACTGCACCACCGCTATTATTTGGCGATCCGTAGCTGTTTCGACGAGGTTGGGATTGATTAGGATCGGATCCGGTGTTCGAAATCCCGACCCGATATCTGGCTAGGGTTTCGGGGAAATGAAGGCAGGTATCAGGGAGAAAAATGCGAACTGAAAGAGAGGTTAAGGGATCAACATGTATATCCTTGGTGGCGACGCCTTCGGTGAAGGAAGGATTGGCGGCGGCGGGCGTCTCCTCCTCCGGGCGTGACGTCACACCAAAGGAATCTCCGCCGTCATTTTCCCACGCCTGTAATCGGCTCTGTAACCGATGCTTGAGCAAAAATTTGAAAAATACGCTGTATAATTTCACACCAATGCTTGGCATTTCCCGAGAACAGAAAAAAAATTATGCTTTATATAATATAATAAATTATATACACAGACACAATTTTGATTTTTCTCCGCCTCCTCCAGAAATTCAAGAAACGTGCTGTTGTTTAAAATCAATGAATGCGTAGATTTCACATTGGAATCAATAAGGGTTTTGAAAAATTGAATTGTAATCGTAATCCAAATTTTCGAGAGTTCTGTAGAGAGAGAGAGGGGGAGGAGGTGGGTCTCTCTGCTCTTGCCTCTGTCTGTGTGTGTGGATTGTGATGAATTCAAATAATTCAATAAAATATTTGCGTATTTGTTTTGGTAATTTAATAATAACAGTAGTAATAGAATTTAATTGCAATTGGATTTAGATTATGAAAATTTAGCTAGTCTAACATGAAGGTTTGCGCTGTTTTTCGTTTTCAATAATAAGGATTTGGTTGAGTAGGTGGGATGAGCTAACTAAAGTAGTTAATTTAAATTAAATATATATATATATATATATATATATATATATGTATATTTAACTCAAAATCGTGATACAAGAATAAATAACATTTATCATTTAATAATTCAACTAATCACAGTTAAAGTTACTCATTTAAACTATAAATTATGACTATAAGTGGGATTTTTCTTATTAGGAAAATAAATGTCAAAAAATAGCATCCTTATTTCTTACAACACATTAAATTAAGAGGCTAAAAAGACAGAAAAAAAAAATGGTGCTATCTAAAGCAATACCTCTAGAATAGAAGCCATAAGCAATTCTTACATTGCTTCAATCTTTCGAGTACTTTTACGTTGTTTATCTTAAAGCAGAAACTAAAACATACTAATACACTCAGTCCAAATCATAAACACCTAGATTTGCAGAATCCAAAAGTCAAAAACAAAATTCCAAAAGATTTTACAGACAAGATATAAGTGCTTTTTTATCTAGACTGCCATTTCATGCTAGGTAAATATCCATATATCCTATAATGATACATATTTATCTATATAATTGCAGATATTAAAATACATAAGTTGAAACCCAAATCAAAAATATCTAAACAGAACAACAAATAAAAACTATAAATTTCAACATCATCATATTAAAATCTAACTAACGACCCATAAAAACGCTAACTTTCCCCCAAGTAACACGCAGTGAAGAATCTTTACCTAAAATCTCCTTTAGTTGGCTCCCCCGATTCTATATATACATTCCTTGTCTCTAAATCAAGAAAATACGCAAAATACCGTTTCAGAGTTTCCCAACTTTAATTCAGCCATTAGTGTTCATCTTTTGAGAAATGAGAACTGGCTGATTGCTTGCGGCTTTCATGGCAGCTATTTCCTCTATGCGTTTCCATATTGCTTCCCTTTTTGTCTTTGCTTCTTCTTCTTGTGCTTCGTCTTCTTGGAATTTGAGCAGACAATCATCGAATAGTTCCGGGTCCACATCAGAGAAGATCTTACGGACATTTAGTGTTAGGCTTTGAACTGCTTGATTCCAGTGGTTTCTTGTGTTCTTCTCTAAGGCGGGGAAGATGATTGGGAGTATAACTTTACGGTTTTGTTTGATTAGGTTCTCTATATGATCGTTGTTCCATAAAAATAGAGCCCTTTCTGCTACCTGTAGAAACGAGAATTATGTAATTTGCTTGGGGGTGATATGGGGATAATACAGAAAAATGAAACAGATAGTACAATAGCCAATGTGATAAAAAAAAAAAAAAGTACAATAGCCATTAATCATGGTTACTCGAGCACTTGGACATCTAATCTTTGAAGAATTGATTAGGCAATGCAATCTTTATACTAGTAATTAATTTACAATCTACTTTTAACCACCTAAATTGATATCTTGGATTCCCCATTTTATATGATCATATTTATTTAGGCATTTCCGCGTAGATAGACTTCAACCTAATACTTGACTCCTAAAAGGGACAATCATTAATCATACCCAAAAATGAAAGAGAAACAGAAAACAGTGAGAAAAGTATAAGCAAATATAGTAAGGTAAATTACATAAGTAAAAATGAGGTATGGTCAAATTACGAAGAGATCTTCCCTTTTTTGGGAAATGACACAAAGTCACAAACGACCACTGAATCTAACGTCAGTTAAAATCCTCAAGGTTAAGTTGTAAGTACACAAATGCCCTCTTTTTTATGTATGAAAGTTTAACCTCTCATTACTTTGACAGCCCTCCAACAACACAATACTTATTAGTTATTAACACACCCTTGAATACCTAACATTTGTGCTTTGCTGCAGAGGTATTTTTGTAAACAAAGTTGGCCGAGATTTTCTTTTGAAATTTTTCATGACATCATCAAATTCCCTAAGGAGTTAACGGCCGCTTACCTAAGGGTAGTTTGTATAGTTTCTCAATCTCCTAGTAATTTGACCATACCTTAGGGGTAGAGTGTAATTATACAGTATAATAACAATTACAATGAGAGAATAAAAAAGGTAATTATAATTTTATGATAGCGTGAACCTGAAAATGTGAACTACTCAAGCAACGAGCAATCTGGCGAAACAAAGGAACCATGCAACGTTGAAACTCCGGAGACTGAGTTGCTTCCAAGACCTCCTCAAGCTCGCCTATAAACATAACCTCCTTCGAACTATTAGTAATAGGCCAATATTTAAGTAACCCCCTTATGACAAAATCAGCAAGTTTGCAATCCTTTTCCACAAATTGAGTAATGCAATAAGAAAGCTGTTGATGGTAAGTAGGCAAGCACTTTGGTTTGTGAAGTGGAATGAGTGCCCTTATGAGAAAAAGTTTATGCTCTTCTTTCAAAGGCAATGCAAATCCATTTATAATACTACCCAAAATTTCCAAAAGCTCCGCGATCCCGTTATGCTTCTCCGTTTCAAAAATAAAACGGAAAAATATATTATTTATTGATTTTCTGATAAACGGACGATGAACCATAAATTTTCCGTATATTCGGTGAAGTACCGTTTTTAAGTACTCTCTTTCTCTAGGATCTTCGGAATCGAAGAGATCTAATAGCTTCAGAACAAAAGAGTGATCCATGTATCTTTTTGCTATCTTTGCATCTGTCTCTGGGGAAGCGACAAATCTTAGAAGAAACTCGTACACTATTTGTAAGTGGGGCCAAGCGGGGTCCATTAACGGTTCCTCTTCTTCCAAATCAAAGGCTTCTAAGATTTTGTTTTCGCGTGGCTGAGTAGATAGTGTACGGAATAGGTTTACGGATAGCATTTTTACGGTCTCTTGCATTAAAGCTTCACTGAATTTCCCATTTGCCGAAGTGATGTAATCAACAAGCTCGACTAATGTTTGTCGTTTGATATCTTTTTCTTTCAAATTCTTTGAAGGGTCCGTGAAGTCAAACACTACGCAACACAAACTCAACTTCTTGATGAATAAGCTCTGCTTTTCGGAATTTGGGACGTCCTTGAAACTAGGGAGTGCCTCGTATAGGACGGGTCCCGCAGTCCCGTTTACCTTTGTGTTTAAAGGGTCATGTTTGTTTCCATGATTTAGTCCGAAATTCGGAGTTGGATTTGTGGAATTTGAACTGGATAACCGGGAACTTGTACCGAAATTGGTTCTCGAAGTAGTTGAAGAATGTGCAGAGTAAGTAGAGGATCCTCCATCACGATTTTCGGATAACTTGGCTTGTTTCCTTGGAAGCCTATTGAGGATATTTTTAATCATAACTTAGAGCCACAAATTACAATTTGTGGCAAATAAACCATAAAACCGATTTTGAACTCTATTCAGTCAGGATTTATTCCCCCTTTTCACTCCCTATCTTCTCCATCAGCAAAAATAGAAATGCATGATCAATGAACTTCTACTCTCTGCAGCTGAAAAATTATGATCTACTCAAAGTTCTTTAAGAAAGAAAGAGTGTAAAATAAATTGAACTAAAATGAGGAAAAACCTACTAACACACAATACACGAGCCATATTCAATTTCACCAATTCTAAAAGGCAAGAAAAAATTTCATTTAAAAGATGGTCAAAATGTGAAAGTAACACCTCTGATGAACAACTATCACCTTTTACTAAATTAATTTCCATTTTTCAATTCACAATCATACTGTTATAAACAATAGATGAGAAATAACAAGGGATAAGGATTAGATCCCAAAAATTTGACTTATCAAACTTTATTTTAACAAAAAAAAAAGCTAGATGTGAACTTACCTCAAGTTTCCCTTTTGGTCCCAATTTTAGAAAGATTCACCAACTATATTTAGCCAGATCAGGAGTGTTAAGATCTGAGCGCGATCTAGAAAACCCAGCTAACATTCTTCATCCAGAATCAATCAACTATAAGAAAGCGTCGAAACAGTAACACCCAGAACCCAAAAACAATATATCTATACAAGTATACATACACAACTAAAGTTCGAAATTATACATGCACAGGTGCAAATACATGGAGGAAAATAACGCAAAAATAAAGGGTCAATAATGCAATAAATGAAGTATATTAGTTGAGGTTAAGTTTTGATGGAAAAATAAAGGTAAAGAAAAAGCAAAGGGGATAAAAAGATTGAGTCTTTCTGAGTTGGGTCAGTGATTGAAATCACAAAATAGGCGCCTGAGAGAGAGAAAGAGAGGAAAAGTGTGTTATGGGGTTGAGAAGAAAAGGAAAAATAAATCAATTTCTGGATGTTGTTTCTTGATGATGTGTTATGTTTTGATGGATTACTGTATTGTTTATTTTCCTGATTTTTCTGCCTCTTTTTCTTTTTCTTTTAAAGAGCTCTCCTTTTCATCTCCTTTTCCCACCTCCTCCTATTTATCCAAAAAAAATCTCATTTTTTTATGTTAATTTTTTCTAGAATTTTCATTATCTCACACTGTTGGCATAAGCTTTAGCCGTGTTTGGATGAAGTCTCCACGTGCTATGAGAAGCGGTAACTTCACTTTCCTGGACAAGTTGAATTTAGATAAATTTGTGATGTATGTCTTAATTTTAATTTAATGAGTGAGTATTGATTTTGATCAAGTGGTCCTTAGTTGAAAGTTCGATAGTGTTATTTGTTCAATGAAAAGTATCCAAATCGAAATATATTATTTGAAGCATGAGTTGATTAGTTTTCCTTGCAGCTAAGTCACAGATTTGATCAAATCAACTTTGGAAAACAGTTTAATTCACAGGTACTAACACAAAAATATAATAATACAGAATCCCAAATATATATGATGATTTCTTAAATATCGATCATACAAAGCACAATGCTAATATAAATATATGATACAATCAAACAACTAGAAATATGAGTAGGAAATTGGACGCAAATGAATTACCATCATTTCTCACTCAACAAAGAATAAAGTGATGTCAAAGATCAATACCAATGCATCAGAGTACAACTATACATGAGTCATGTTCTGAATAAGCCAGCACTAGTCCTTCCAAAGAGTGCAGATACAATTCCAGCACCAGTCGAGAAAATCAGCAATCCGTCTCGAGTTGGGTATTATCGCAGCGAAGGGAAATTTACTCTCAGACATTTCAATGCTCCATTAAAGCTGTTTCAGTTTCTGATAAGGGTGCTGCAACAGAATGTGAGGGATCAAATAATGGTAGGAACTTTCTACAATCAATCCAAATGCAGTACAGCGAGTAACAAGTGAAGAACTAAATCTACATAGAAACAATTAATGCAACCTCTAAACAAGCTCCACGTACCTATGCAACTGAGTCAAAAGATGATTAAAGCCTACCTACTAAACTGAAAAACTATTTGATCAAAATTAAGAAATATCATGCATCAAACCTTTCATAGAAATATGGGAAAGAATTACCAGCATCAGTAGTATCAAGAAACATAAAGTTCAGAATCAGATTACTCAGTCAGGGCATACCTAGCAAATCTTCATAAGAATCTGCCAAAAGTTCTGTATCCATCAATAAAGGAGGTGAAAAAACTTGATCCTGAACTTCACCCATATCAAAGAATGATCTATGAGCATCAGAAACTGGCGAATTTGAACCAACAACAGAGAGGAAACCATTCACACCATCAAATTCATCGTATGAGCCCAAATCATTTAACATGTCTGCTACCCCACTATACTTGTTCCGAAGATGGTTGTCCTTAGTATGGGTCTGAAGCAAGGACGAATCTGCTTGAGATGTATATAATTGTCTACTTTTGGTTGAATTAAGTTTCTTATCTTGACCAACCCGGGAAAATCCAGTCCCAGAGAAAGGTACTAAGAAGTGTTCGGAGCTATCATCAGAACGACTGTCTTGTGAAGATTCCAAGTTGCATGATTGAGATGAAAGAGCAGCTATTCTAACAGATCTCTTCAACTTTTGTAGAAAAACAATATCTTCATCTGCATATAGATTAGAAGTGAAACTAAAGAAGCATCACCGATTGAAACATGCTCAAGTACAAAAGGAAGGCTACAAAGCACAAACCATGTGGTGGATTATCCGTATGGTGGTTTAATGGAGGCTGGTCCAGGGATTTTTTCTCTGTACTGGTTTCTATTTGATTGATTTGAGCTGCATTATGTCGCTTTTGCATGTTTCCACCTTTCCCAGAAGCATTTGGTGGCGAACTAAATAATGGCCGCAGTTTCAAAATAGGGGGGGTAACTGATGCCTTTTCAAGCTGAAGTGATGACAGCCTAGAAGACATTTCAACAACCTCATCGTTACCACTTTCCTGGACATTATCAAATTCGAGAGGGGCCATTTTAGAGGAAAGGTTCAATCAATAAATCATGATCTCCGGAATTTTTCAGGAAAAATAATAATGAAACTTTAACTAACCAACGTCCTTCCACTGCTCTGTGCCTGGTTAGGTGAGTTTGATCTAAGCTTCATTACAGGAGGAAGATCAGATGACATGCTATTGACTTCTTCCGTAAGCTCAGATATTGAGCTTTGTATAGTTGGAGCAACGTCCTTTAGTTGATTGATGAGAACCTGCACAATTTTTTTCACTATGTGACATCTGGCTCAACAACTCTACAATTTCTAATGATAAAATTAAGGGTGAAAAGGTTTCAGATGAAGCTTAGTTCACAGGCATATGTTGTAAAGCTTCAATAAAAACCACCAATATTCTGAACAACTTTGCAACTGCTGCGTTAGTACAAACTCACGTGTAGGTCAATAATATCGCCATTTACCTGTATGCTGTCTAGGTGCTGCCGATGTTCCGTAAGTGTGGCGCCCAAAGACTCAGCATGACTACTGGTACCACCAACATGCCCACTTCGAAGGAGCTCTGGACCCTCTCCATCATTGGCTTTCGCCTGCAACATCACTACATCAGTCAGTGATTTTACTAAATCACAGATATCAACCACCAGCATGCCGCTTATTGTAATTATAATGATAATTCTACAACAATAGGGAGTGAAAATCATTTTATCTGCAAATGCAGCGTTAGAGGACCTTCTTAATACTTAACCAAATAAAATATTTTGATGTGTTGCAAATCTAGACTGTTCCGAGAATTTAGAGCGAAACCAAACTCTGCAACCTAGGTCTGATAATTGCATAACATATGAAAGAACGCAGAAATTATGTTTTTAACCAGTTTCTCCTATAAAACCTTCTTTTTGGCCACATCGTTGTCATGATTTCCGACTGGTTCAGAATATGGTCACATCCTAAACTAGTCATGGTCATACACACAAACACACTCGAGAGAAGAAAATTGACTGGCAAACAAGGAAAAAGACTGGTTCTGCTGAAAGTGAATACCAGTTGGAGTGATTGTTTATGAATACGCTGCAAGGCATGGGTCCAGCGCCGCAATACTTCTGCAATATCAACAGTGGGCTGCCCCCTCATGTTTCTTTCTTCTTGCGAAGCCTCAGTTTCTCCATTATTATAGTGTTGAGGAGTTAAATTAGTAGACGGAATTGCAGAACTTTGATCCATCGCTGCTAGCAAAGATGACCCAGAGATGCGATACCTGGAAAAAAAAATGCTATGCATTAATAAAATTGGAGGTAATTATTATCAGAATGACCTATAAGCAGTATAGGGATGTTACCTATGCTCACGATGAGCTATAAGATCCTCGATTGGGCCTGAAGCAAGAACCTCGTGCTGACCTACACAAGATCCCAATTCGCACATATAAAGGATTATTGCATGAGATAGTAACTAAATTGTTGTTGATCATCATTTTCTATTCTATTTAAACTCTTAAAAAGATGAATACCCAACATATGTCGCAAATGATTTTGCAAATGTATGTGTCAAGCTAAGGATTATATATTTTACAAGTTACTCTAGGACTAATAAAAGCCAACAATGAACTCCCGTAATATTATAAAGTTATAGCATAGAGACTTCTCAAGGATACTGAAATTACGTAACAGGTGTCAGAAAAGAAAAAAGTTGTCCACCAAGGGACTCACACAACACCGCAACAGCAACATAACTTTTTATAGAAGTGGATAAGCATTGGATTTCATCAAAGAGATTCCACGCCACAGCTTAATGAAATCAAGAACATTCAATGATATCTGACAGAGCAACAAACTAATGATACTTACTTTTGCGAGATAACAAAGAGTCCCACAAGCGGGTAGCTCTTTGAACCATATGAGAATTCTGACTTGAGCTAGATACAAGCTCATCCCAGAGTTCACCTTCCAGTTTCACTTTGTTTCTTAAGTCGTGTAGTTTTTCAAGCTCTTGCTGCAGATACGCCTAATAAGAAGAAGAGAAAGAAATATGAGAAAATGTTATTCCATGAACAATACTATATGATTGATAATATGTTCCCCAATGCACCATTGTAAGATATATTTCACCTCTTCAGCACATAGACCACGAAACTCTGCTGTCATTTCATGAGCCAAATTCGACCACATGGCCTGCCTTTGGACTGCAGTCTCTGCATTTTCCAAAAACCTTCTTCTTTCAAGAGCTATTCTAGCCTGTATATGGAGAAACAATTCCGAAGATAGTTAGTCTGAAGACTCTATCAAGCTATAGAAGATATATCTCAGACTGAAAGTGCAAGTAACTTTCTGGACTAAGTCATTGTAATAACAAAAACGATGGGGAAATGTATAATTTGAAAATGAATTTCCAGATCATCAGACTACCTATTTTAAAACTTGAAATTAAAATAACCCGGAAAAACTATATTGTCCGTTCTGACATTATACAATATAATCACATTCCCAGTTTGATGATTGATACAAATTAAAACATAAAATCACAAGGAAGATAACTTTGTTAGTGCCCAAGTTCTTCTATGTCGAATAATAAAAGAAAAATATTGCATAAAGGACAAAATACATGTGGCATTATTTGAAACTTGTTTACAGGAAAAAAATATTCAGCATCGCTGCAATCCCTGAAGTCTTACTTTCAAGCAAAGAAACAAAAACCATATTTCAAAGTCGGTAATAACTTCAATTAAATAACCCAAATAAGCTTCAGTTAACCTAGCATCATGTCAAAGAGGAGTGCTACAGTGCAAGGGTTTGCCGATCATATTTTACTTGATGATAGTGGAATCATGTCATTCGTTTGTCCTATTGATGGGAAGATCAAATAAATTACCTTAGTTACAGGAAGTAAAGTAGCTGCATGCGAGAAAGCTACATCAGTCAATGGTGCAGGCAGTGAATTTGATGCTACATCAGCTGCAAATGTTCGCCTATGAACTTCCCTCAGAGCGTGAAGGGAAAGTTGCCACAAGAGTTCAACAAATCTGTAAAAGGCATATAAAAGTATTATAGAGTTTTGCTATAAGGCAAAGTGTCTCCTACAATGAAGACCAGGACCCACAATTGAGACGTATTTTTAGCTTTCATAATTTGCCAAGGAAATTTGAGTTTCTATTCGCTTAAACTGCCTACAGGAAATGCTTAAAAACAAAACACTTTTAGGTTGGAACTTGTATTGTGAAACATATTTTACAGAAGACCCAAAATCATTGAATGCACCCTCGAGTAAGATGATATTAATAATTATTTCCATATTTCAAACTGAAATAAAAATCTTTGAGAATCGTGAATAACAAATTCTAACACCACGTAATCGAGGAGAATTGGGGTAATTTCCTTTTGCTTCAAAAATGAATTAAGAATCTATAAATCTCACACTGTAAGCAGACAAAATGATATAACCAAAATTATCCCTTTTTTTAACTTCTAATAACAATAGACTTAGTTGAATCCTACCACATTTCTACATTTCATAATTGAAACACTAGCCAAACAAATTAAGCCAAATTAGGGCAACAATTCAACAAACAAAACCTTAAACTATAGTTCAATCAAACTAAACACTAATTGCACTCCACAAAAATAACCTCGGTCCACAGCAAGTAGCAAGCGAAGAAACCCTTGAATTGCTCCTTGGAAGAGCTCCTTGTGATTCCAGCTCACTTATAATCCCTTGTACAACCTAAGAAAGTTCATAATATTAGTTCAACCTTCGAACCGAAATACTCAAATACATTGTAAGCAAATACAACCAACTTTACCTTCCTAAAGTCCCTAGACTGAGCCGAATCAAAAATCGGCCACACCTTATCAAAGTCCTGTTCAAAGATCCATCTCAACAACTTCTTTATAAGCACTAACGGAACAGAAATCAATTTAAAAAAAAAAAACTTCGAGAGAGAGAGAGGGGTAGGATTAACCTTGGCGGATTGTACTGGGCCCCGGAGAGAAGACAATATGAAGTACAGAAGCTGTTCGCCCAATTTTGGGTTCGAATGGCGGAATAACCCGGCCCGAGGAGTGCCGTTGCTGGACCCGATTCCGATTATATTCGGATCCAACCCTAGTAGCAAGCAATTCGTGTACATTGCACTCTCGAGCTCTATCTCTCTCTCCTTCTCTCTGTCCATTGTCATTCACACTTACTAACACCCTCACTGTGTGTGATTTTCGGGGTGGTTTGGTTTTTCCGATGAGATTTCGTTTCAGGTCTTTTGCTTTATAATTTTTTAAGTTGTTTTGAAAATATGAGCCCTTGTAAATACTTCAAATTGAGGATGGCCCCTCTAGTTATGCTGAAATTCTATATACTAGTATAAGTCCCGTGCTATGCACGGGAATTTAAAAAATATATATATTAAGTACCTTGTTTGACATATTGAAAATATTTATTGTAGGACATTGGTTAAAATATATAAAATGAAATAACAATATTTATATACAAAAAAAAAATTGTTAAATATTAACAAAAAAGGATAGAGGATGGAGTTATATTCTTTAAAAATATATCACTCTAAAGTCTAGACATCTAAGTTACATATGAATATTTACACACAATTGACGTTAAATTAATACCTGCATAATGAGCAAAAGCTATGTTAATAATAGTTTAATATAATCGATTTATGCATGTAATAATTTACTTATTCTCAATATAAGCATTTTTTGGATATTATGTAAGAAAATGAATTATGACTTACTTTTTTAGCCTAAAATAGGTCGTCTCTTTGGAAGATGCGAACATTCTTCAGACCAGTCAACAGTCAAAACAAATTTCACCGCACAGATATGTGGCCTTACAAACTTCGGTGGCACTGGGATGATAAAAGTAAATGCACGATGCAGTAATGAAAAGACTCTCTCCCTTAATATTTTGATGCCATTTTGCTGAGTAGTACATGTATTTAAGTCAGAGTAGCATTATGATTAGTGTTAAATCTAAAACTAATATCAAAATTATATTTATACCTGGTCTTGTAGTTTTTTAAGATATACAGCTTCATTGCGAAATATATATTTTGCTTGGTCATCGTATAACTTCAATTTCATAGTTCCACTGCCATCTGCTACTGTAAGACGAACGTGAAATCTAAAAGAAATACATTTGTGTTAATGTAAGAATGAATAGTTAAAAAAAAAGATTTATCTACTGAATCAATATCTGAAATTTTGTACAAACCTTCTTCTAATTGGATTTAAAAAATTAGTTTAAGAAAAGAAAATATTCACTACCTGAAATTAGCATTGACCACATCTTCACATGTAAGACAAACCACTTTGCCAAACGAAGATACGCATAAACCTCTACAATTAACGCAATGTGCTTCCCACATGTCGTCAACATCAATACTTTGAATACGTGCAATGATCCGAAAAAATTTAATCTGCATTGAGAAGTGTCAAAACAATCATATTGAACTATGACTACAACGAAAAATTCAAGGAATAACGTACACCCTCATGATGTCCAAATTCACGAATCCAAATTCGTTTGGCATTTGAAATCTGTAACGACCTAGATATAGTGAAACCACTTGAACGTATAAATGAGACCATTTTTTGAGCACAACGATCTTCAAAAAACCTAATTTCAAATATCAAAATTATAATTAAACCTAAATACTTAATAAGACCATGAAAATTAGATAAATCATACATAGTTTGTATATACCAGCTCTTTAGATCATATGTAGAACTTGTGTTGGTATTGAGGTAAAATTTTGAAAATCGATGCGTGTACATGGATAAACCTGTGTTAAAAGTAAACTTTAAGAGATAAAAAATACATTCTTTTGTCAAGCAAATAAATGTCGTGTACCTTCAAGATCTCTCACTATAACTCCACATGCAAATATTATATTATTCCGATCAAGTGTCCGGAATAATGTTTCACCTTCTTCAATGGCAAAATTATCACTTAATACCATACGAACAACTGTCATGCTATAAGAAACCAAAAAAAAAAAGTTAGAAAATATTTTCAGATGTAAATCTACTTATAATACAACTAAACTTACATGGTATCAATTAGAAGGAGTTCTCGTCTGGAAAAACCTTCACATGTTGTATAACAATTGGTAACAGACACAACCAATCCAATAGTATCTACAGTGACGACCAATCAATTTAGTGAGTTTTAATTTTTTTAATGAAACTTAAAGCACACACCAAAAAATTGTCTTACCAATCAATTGATCCTCAAAATTCACATGTTTTCCTATGTCTTTGAGTTGCACGATGGAGTTCAAATCCCGCAAGAAGTGATCATTATTTAGCAATAGATTTTCAACCCTTGACTCATTTCCGAATAATAGTTGATAGTGGTGAGGCACAAGTCTAAATTTTCTATCTGCTACAATAACACGTACATCACGAACATAGTAAACATTTCCTTCAATAAATTGGTTACTCAGGCGTCCAACATTGGGACCATACACCGCACCTTGCATGAAGAATTTCTGAAAATTTTATAAGTTAATAACATCAAACCACCAATATATTTATTAGAACACATAAATTGAATCATTATATTATTTAGATAGTATATCATGAATTACTTCCTGATCAACGAACACCATCTTGAGAAATCTCTCCCCATATCGCTAGTTGTGCACACATACAATTCTTATCAAACGGACCATGATATTGAACGTGGAACCATGAGGATGCCGAAGTCTTTGCACACAATGTCGATGGTTGGTCTATAGTAAGTTTGCACTCCATTAAGTTTTGATTGTCCACCTAATTAATCAGGTAAACATATATATACAAAAAATAAACAGCATATTAAAAAGGGGATGCACTCCATTAAGTTTTTATTGTCCACCTAATTAATCAGGTAAACATATATATAAAAAAAATAAGCAGCATATTAAAAAGGGGATGCACTCCATTAAGTTTTGATTGTCAACCTAATTAATCAGGTAAACATATATATACAAAAAATAAGCAGCATATTAAAAAGGGGACTAACTCATGTATTAAGAGTAAACGGCATAAGCATATAACACTACATGGACCAAAAGTGCTAGGATAAGAAACTGAAAAAGAGAGTTTAAGAATTGGAAACTAACCTTTAAGTATCAATTTTGTGCTCCAAACAAACTCGTATCTGCACTGAATTTATAACTGAAGTTGTAGCGACACAAAAATAAATGACAGTGGCGAAGAGATTAATGGGATAAACGATATAAATTCGAGACAATCAGCATTCATTGAGTCATCATGGTAGCAAAAAACTTATTAGAGACCACCGTTCTTATCTCATTTACTTGGTTTTTTGTTGGGTTCGCGGTGTTGTACCACATACTCCTGTGAAAACAGAAAGCAGAGAACTTTAAAAATGTATCTAAGTTGTATATATTAACCGTGAACATATAGATCACAAGTTCTGACAACTAAAATATAAATTATTGAAGCTTGATACTGTCTTAACAAACATTGAGCGTAGATACTGAATGCGACGTGTCCGGATCAAAATGCTCCTTGGACTCACGCGTTGGCCAAGATAAATTAAATTGCCACGTGAGAATTGCCTGAAAATTCACTAATCTAAAACCACCACCCAAGAAAAAGTGAAGGAAAAAGGCAAACAATGACTAAATTTGAGGTGCTTCGAATTGTTTGGCAGGTTATAATTGATTGCAGATTCTACTGCCTTAACAATGACTAAACTTCATACTGCCTTAACAAATATTGAGAATATGGAAGAAAAAGGAGTACAATATTTTGAGAAGAAGATGGGGAAAATTGAATTGTAATTGGGTTTGGGATTGTACGTGTTTTTTGAGGTGGTTATAAGGAGAAAAACATGGGTTAGGGAGTATGTAGTGGGTTTGAAGGTGGTTATAGATAATTATTAAGTAATTAAATAAATCAAAAAAAGGAGAAAATAGTATTTTGGTCAAAAGAAATGAATTGAAGTCAAACACTGCTGTGAAATATATTATTAGTAGATATCAATTGAAAATTTGAATGTACTAACTTCTAATTAATACATAATTTTTTACATACTTTTTAATTTCTACATAATTCTTTACTTAAATGCATTGTGATATTCACCATACTATGTTTTTTCTTTATATCATTTAAAAAAAAAATTCATTATATAAAATATACAGACGAATTAACATGTATTGAAAAGTTTTAACAATTTTTTTCTAATGCAGACATGTTAGTAACTAACAACTACAAAACCTTTTTTTTTTAAGAAATAAGCAAGTGAAATTGTTTAAATTTTAAAAAAAAATAGAGGTATTATATTGTAATATATAATCTGAATGTAAAATTTGAGTTATAAATTTCAAATACTCTGGGGGGGGGGGGGTTTGAGTATTTCAAATATTAGGATGGCTTTTTGAGTTTTTCTCAAAAATAAGGTAGGTCCCGCAGGAGGTGAAGGAGTCACGTCTTAGGGGCAATTTGAAATTATGGGAGGAGGAATGTCTCTAACGTGCGCTGGCGCACTCATTTGCCGGCCAATTTTGTCATCTGGTGGTGGTTACAAATTTGCTCTTTCAATTGTGGGAAAAATTATGGCAACGATCGGTTGGGGTTGCTGGTTCAAATCGATAATTTATTGGGTTTAATTAGAGCTGTGAATGCATCGGTCTGAATTGGATTCGACTCAATTTATGTTGAATCAAATTTAAATTGGATTCAAATCTTGCTCGAATCTAATATTTCGAATTAGTCGAGTTTTGTCCTTATTCGATAATATCGAATCTATTTCGAAACCAATTCAATCTTCATTTTCAAGATCCACACCAATACTTTTTTCTAAGAAGTAAGTTTATAAATCATATAAGTTTGTTTAATTTAACTCGGGTGTTCAAAGTTTCTTATATAATATTAATGTTTTTAGAATAAAGTAAATATAGAAAATAGAAATATATATTTTTATACGAATATCTTCTTAAATTAATGGTAAGTATTATTGATGTTACTTGTCATAATAAAATGTTATGTATAAACATAAATTTTGCATTAATTACTAGTACATATTATTGATCGATCGATCTAAATTCATAGTTACTCCATGTATTTCTAATTACGTATCTTCATAATCGAACCGCATCCATCAAATCCCTAATTTTATAAAAAAAAAAAAAAAAAAAAAAGAGCCGAATTTGAATTGGATCCGAGTGGATACCCGCCCCATTTACAACCCAAGGTCTAATATTTTGTTCGTTTGTCCAATAAATCTTTGGAGTAGTGCAGGGAAAGGGACCACCTCACTTATATGCAATTATGGTAGTTAATTGGGTGTATGTCAATTCAAATTCAACATGAATCAAACATGGTCTATTTTGATTTTTTGTTTGATTAGAGTTTCGATGGATTTTTTTTTTTTTTTTTTTTTTTTTTTTTTTTTTTTTTTTTTTTTTTTTGATAACCAGGTGTACAAGCTTACACTTGACTAATCCTGGACCCTCAGAACCCTTGCCCTAGAATCCTGAAGGATGTAAATCGCAGGATGTGCCTCCACCAAGCCCCGGGTTCCCACCATACTGCTGTACACTCTGCGCACAAAGGGGTCTTCACCACAAATGACCCTTAGATAGACCCATAGAAATGCTTCCATCCAAGTTCCAAATGGGATTCGAACCCCCACCCTTGCCGCTGGAGCAAGCCTTATGAATCATCTAGGTAGATTTTTGATACATTCATCTGATGAAAATATTAGTCAGTAATTCATTCATAATCTTATTTTTATGTCATATTTTCATATGACATTATGAATTAATCTTGATGCACCATACATCTCGAGACATCATACATTATCTTATCAATACCATTGTGTCGAAAGTAATTTGTTAAATCATTTGAAGAGATTGATTGAATGAGTCAACCGTCCATCATTTTTATATTAAAGATTGGTGGATCACGTAGAAAGTTTAAACACGTCAATTTAATTAAATGAAATAGTAACTTTAACAATTTGTTTAACAAAAATACCATTCAGATAGGTTTGATCCGGAAAAAGAATTTGCATCCGGCCGTATCCAGTCAAGATTATACGGGTTCAAAAACTTAGACCCGAGCAAGTTCCGGACTTGACCCAGTTAAGTTCCATCATAAATGGAGTCAAAATCTTGGTCGGGCTTATTTGTTGTCCAATTGACAGCCCTGGTTAAATATGACATTATATTTATCCAATACGGCATTGGATCAGCCCGCGCAATAATTTTATGCTGGCCCAATTAGGCATGTTAAATTACTTCGGCAGTTCGGCCTACCTAAAAGATTACGTACAAGAAGCCAGAAGTCAGAAGTGGTTGAAGTTTTACAGATGTGAAAATTACTAATCACTGGCACACTGCGGTTTTATGGACAATCACTTATAAGAACCTGTCTTATTACTAGGGTTGTGCACGATTCGGTAAATCGATCGTATCGAATCGGAACCGATTCGGTTCGGTAAACGGTACGAGTCCAATTATCGAACCAAGTTACCTTTCGGTTTTCGATAATACCGACCGGTTTACCAAACCGAACCGGTATACCAATTTTTTTTTTTTTAATTCTATTCCTTATTTCCCTTCTCTCTGTCAACTATTGAAAGACCAATTTAGAAAAATATTTATTCCTCTCTAAGTTACTATCTGCACTAACGTTTCAATTTCAATTTTCAACCAAGTCTCCCGCCGTTGCCGCACACCCCTGCCGCATAAGAGATGAACAAAATGATTGTACAGTTTTGGTACTAGTGTTAAAAGCAAAGGCCACTCTGATGCAATCTTGAGATGCTGTTGATGTATGGTTGGGTTATTCGATCTGTAATTTGATTGTCTGATCTAGGGGTGGGCGTTTGGGTCAGGTTTTTTGGGACCCGTCCCGACCCGTTTGGGACAAAAAAATGGGTATTTTGACATTCGGGATCGGGTACCCGAACCCGAAATATATTTTCGGGTTGGCTATTGGGTATTAGTTTCACACCCGAACGGGTATTCGGGTACCCGTTCGGGTATTTAAAAAAAAAAATTGGCGTGGATTCATCTATGCTTGATCCTTGAGTAATTTAGTTAGATTTTCAAGCTTGTAGTTGGATATGATTGGTGAAGATCCGAATGATGAGTTAAAATGTTAAATATTATTGAATGTGATTTGTGATTTTGTGTCTATTGTAAGTTGTAACTTTCATGCGATTGTGATATTTAATATTTTGATGCTTTGAGACTTGGAGTTTGATTTGATTGTAATTTATTGAATACTTGAATCTTGAAGGCTTAGACATTTGTATTGTTTTGTTTTGAAGTTATTGTGTATAATTAATGTTTGAATTCATTTATTTTCAATTTTACGTACATATATGTTAAAAAAAATTCTTGAAAAAAAAAGTGTGAAATTTCGGGTACCCGAAACCCAATACCCGAAAATTTTGGGTACCCGAACTTTGGGTACCCGCCAGATCGGGTTGGGTTTCGGGTGTGAAAATTCACTACCCGCCAAGTCGGGTAACCGACCCGAAATACCCAATACCCAAAATACCCGACCCGCGCCCACCCCTAGTCTGATCATTTATAAACTTTTAGTTGTTCTTATGAAAATTATATTTTTGCCCTATAGAATCATGAGGAAATGGAGCTTGAGACTTATCAAAAATAAAAAAATAAATAAATAACTGACAAAGAAGCATAAAACAACTCCTCAAATTTTCAGTATTTTTTTGTACGGAATCATACCGATCGATAATTTACCGAACCGTACCGAAATTTTCGATTTGACAAACGGTACACGATCTGAAATTATCGAACCGACCAGGATACCGAAATTTGGTACGGTTCGATACGGTTTTACCATTTGTACAACCCTACTTATTAACTACTTTTCTGAAATTATCGTTAAAAAAAAAATCTACTTTTTTTGAAACAATGATACGCTAGGATTCATGTTAATGTAAATTTTAATGATGTTTTTGACTTGCACTGATGATTGCGAATCAGCACTGCGATCTTGTGTTTATATTTTTTATTTTTTATAAGTAAAAATTAGTCATGCATTAAACTACAATAATTAGCTGTAATATTAAGTACTTCCTTGATTGCCTAGTGGGGGGATTTTTCTTTTTAATTACGGGAAAAAAAAAGACAAATGCTTAATAATTATAAAACATGCGTTGGCTTTTTTTATGTAATCGTGTCATGGATCTCGTGGGATTGTGCTTTGTCTATTATTACCAAATACATATGTAATATGTTAATGATAATTTAACTACTCTGAATACAGTATAATGCTTAAATGGTTATTTTCACACGAATGCGTAAAATTGAAGAAAATCCAATCTACTTTATTAAAGAATCGGTTAATCTATCCTTTTTCATTTTAATTTTATTATTACAAGAATAAAAATCAGATTATGAGATCACAAAAACAGAAATTGAGAGATTTTTTTAAGCTTAAAATCTCTATGGTTTAATAATTATTTTAATCAATTTAACTTGATCTCAATCGTTAATGATTTTTTTTTAATTCACTAAAACCCGACTTGTATTTAGATAATTAGTTCTAACTTGTTTCATTTCTGAATTTAATTAAACTGAAAACAATCTTAAACTAGGTTAAAAATAAATAATGTCGAATCATGTCTTTTTAATATGATTGCTATATAAGTTTGATCATATTTTCTTAGCGGTATTGAGCAATTTGACCAAAGTATTTCATGAATATCGTAATATTGATCACCATACTAATAATAAATACTTATAATTAATTAAGATTATCAATATAACCTTACATAATAAATTATTTAAAATATTGGAACGTTTGAGTAGAACAAATTTTGTGAAACTAGGGGTTTAAATGAGTCTCAGTAGAACTCAATCAAACAATATGAATTATATAATAAATAAATATATTGGATTACAAATACAATAATTTAACAGTCTTTTTTTATTGCTAATTTACTAGAAGATTAGAGTTAATAATACTTCCAACTTCTACACGAGTCAGAAAATAAATATACATAAACACACGCTTTACAAAAAAAAAATATCTGAAAATTAATTAATTCACCAACCCCAATCTCTCGGGTCAAATTCATACAACTCAACCAAAAAGATGCCTTTCTCTGTCTCTTGCTTACGCAGTTCATTACGTCATTGATGGTACTAACTATTAGTATATAAATTGCACTTCAGTTGTTTCAATTTACACCACCTCTATTCATGCTCTGTCACCTAATTGTCGATTCTATCCTAACATTTTGTAAGGTAAGCTGCACGCAGATGATCTTGATGCCGTCCATAATCTGTTTTTAGTTGATTTTTTTATGAATTTTGAGTTTTGCTTGGATCTATTACCATTTTCGGATCAAACAGCTGTTTAGCTTTGTAATTGACCGGCGAACTTTAGTTAAGATGATTTTTTGCTGTTTTATATTAGTAATTGTGATGAAGATTTGAGTTGAAATATTTGATTTGCAGCTCAGGAGCTATAAATAAGTGTTTGTTTTAGCTTATTTGAAGTGGAGAGAATGGCAGAGTGGCACTGCGAGCAAAGACCTTTTTCTAAGAATGAGTCTTTTGCTAGAGAGAATGAGAATGTGACGGAAACTGGTTGCCTGTCAATCATTGTTCTTGGTGCTTCTGGTGATCTTGCCAAGAAAAAGACATTTCCTGCTCTTTTTAACCTTTACCGCCAGGTTGGTTGGTCAAGTCCTGTCTTGATTGCTGTTAATCTTAATTGGTTTGTCATTTGATTGTAGAATGAAATTGTGCCACAAATTAGAGAATGGTCATTAAGATAGTCTTTTAAGTAAAGAGATGCTGATATGTTTCTGATGGTAATTTCTGACTTAATTTGGTGGGATATCAGGGATTTTTGCAATTGAATGATGTTCACATCTTTGGCTACGCAAGGACTAAGATTTCTGATGATGAATTGAGAAATCGGATTCGAGGGTATGATATGATTTTTGCATCTTGCACTTAAAGTTTTTCGTTGAAAGTCATCTTGCACACATATTTGTTGCATATCTTTGTTCTGGAACAATCTGCTTCTGTTACTTGGCAAGTCCAAAGCTGAAGATGTCGGAAATGCCTGCAGTTGTCTTTATTGTCAAAATTATGCAAAACACTCTTCCTCACAGTATATCTTGTTTTTCTCGTTCTTAATCGTAGAAGTCTCTGCAGCTAATTTAAGAGTTGATTTCTTTAATTTCACTGATCCTATCATTAATTGTTGTAGGTATCTTCCCCAAGGGAAAGAAAACTCAGAAAATGTTTCAAACTTTCTGCTGTTGGTTAGTGGTTGCTAGTGGCTATACATGTTCCCTCATGCTTAACCCTAAAGGATAAGTATGCAGTATGCTTACCTTAATTGAATCTTCCTTCATATCGTAGATTAAATATGTGAGTGGCGCTTATGATGCTCCAGAAGGGTTTCAAGCATTAGATAAGGCAATATCTGAGCATGAAATATCGAAGAACAGTACGGAAGGATCATCCCGGAGGCTTTTCTACCTTGCACTTCCTCCAACAGTATATCCACAAGTCTGCAAAATGATCAAGAACCATGCCACGAACAAATGTATGTATTCTATTCAGAAGTAGTCTTAACATAGCTCATACCTACCGTATTTCCTTCCATACTCGCTGTATATAGTTGTCAGAAGCTCTACCTTTGTTCTCAGACTTCTATTTTTGTCCCAGAGGACAGTAATGGTATCAAACATATTTGTATTGTTAGTTGATGCCTGGGAATCGTTTATTTTTTCGAGACTGTAGAAAGAATGGTGTTATTGAGAAAGATACATGCCTGCTTTAATTGATGGAAATGTTATAATTCTCTTGCAATTTGCTGTAGTCAGCCAACTGCTTGATATAAACCCCCACCCAAAGAATCATAAGCATAGAATACATATACCATACAAACGTGCTCAAAAACTTGATGTGTGCTGCTATGAAGGTGCAATATAAGTTATCGTGTCTTCATCTGAATGAAAGAAAACAGTCAGGAAACCTTTAATTCATTTATATTGTAGCTTTGTGTCAATCAATTTCCATCTGATTCTTGTAGATCAGGAATAAGATCTATACTGATGATTCTCATTTGATATATATAGAACATAAAGTAAAAGCTTTTTTGACTCATGAAAACAATATATTTCAGCTGATCTTGGTGGATGGACTCGCATTGTTGTTGAGAAGCCGTTTGGCAAGGATTTGGCTTCAGCCGAGGAACTGAGCTCCCAGATAGGAGAATTATTTGAAGAACCACAAATTTACCGTATAGATCATTATCTGGGAAAGGAATTGGTGCAGAACTTGGTAATACCTGCTACCTGAATAGTCTGATGCTATCTTGTCCAGCTATTTAGTATGTGTTTACCATTCAAAACAAAAAGAAGCATATTAATCTATCTCCCAAAACATTGCAGCTAGTACTCCGTTTTGCAAATCGCTTCTTTTTACCTCTTTGGAATCGCGACAACATCGATAACATACAGGTTAGTTGTGTGCACTTGAATCAAGAAAAGTTGTTAATAAGTCTTCCTAGACCTGTGATGTTAACAAGTTTAACTTTTCTTTCCGTAGATTGTGTTTAGAGAAGATTTTGGAACTGAGGGACGTGGTGGATATTTTGATCAATACGGGTACACTTCACTTCAGAGTTCTTCTTTAGTTAATCTAAATCTTATCCTCCCACTTCAGAGATATATGTAACTACAGTATATCTGAAGAACATATGTAAACCTCTGTCACTTATGTCAGTATATGAAGTTTGATGAATGTCTTATTGCTAGAATTTTTTTTTTTGTTTACTATGCAGAATCATCCGTGATATTATTCAGAATCACCTGTTGCAAGTGAGTCTTGTTAATATAGATTCCTACTTGAGTTCAATTTTTTTCAATTGTGATATTATGATGCTACGTTTAAAACACTTGTTGAGATGCAATCCGAGTTGATTTTGTATCTATGGTTTGTACCATACCATATTTGCGCATGTGCTTTTTCACCATCTCCCTTCACTACGTCTTTTTGGGTTCTGTTTGAAGTTATAGTAGGCTTTCAAGTAGCATCATTGTGCCGCTTGTTGACCTTATCATTTCACAAAAAAATTCCAGGTTCTTTGCCTTGTTGCCATGGAGAAGCCTGTTTCTCTGAAGCCTGAACATGTTCGAGATGAGAAAGTGAAGGTATGTAAAGTTAGCTTGCGTCAAACAATCGTTACCTTGTTAAACTTAATTCATCATGTTGTGTAAAAAGAAAAACTTTTATGTTAAGTGGAGCCTGTTTCCGCATTTCTGTGCAACGGAAAATTCTCGAAATAATCTTTTGTTTTGTTGTTTGATTGGTGATGCCACTTGTAATGAAATTCTTCTTATTGGCTGGATTTGTGTGTATCTTGTACTTTGATTTGGTGAGTGGTACGTATGACTTTACAGAGTATATCCAGTTTCATTGATAACTTAGTTGCAACTTAGGTTCTTCAATCAGTTGCTCCAATCTTAGACGAAGAAGTGGTGCTTGGACAATATGATGGCTATAAGGATGATCCGACAGTTCCTGACATCTCAAACACTCCTACTTTTGCAACCATGATTTTACGTATTCACAACGAAAGATGGGAAGGTAGACAAAAAAGCCAAACTTTTGTATATATCATTAATTTTTTTTTTTTGAACTCTCTTCATTTGAGGCGTCAGAGTTACATAATATCTAATCCCGTGTTGTAAGTTGTAAGTAACTATTACTTTTCATAGGTGTGCCCTTTATACTCAAGGCAGGGAAAGCTTTAAATTCAAGAAAAGCAGAAATACGGGTTCAATTCAAGGATGTTCCTGGCGATATATTTAAATGTATGTTTTACAAGTCCTATATTGTCAATGGGTTTTCAGTATTAGTCAAAAATTGTTTCAAGGTTGATATAGAATAGCAAGAGGCGCACAATTTGAAAACCAATAAGTAAAAGAGGAAGAAAAATTGGTAATACAGTATAGGTGTGACAACTCCTTTTTGACTTTTGATCTTTTCAAATTTAAAATTGCTACCTTAACATTGTTCACAATTCAATATAATGAAGTACATCATGAAGTGTTATAAACTACTTAAATTGAAATAGGCAGATCCTCTTGAGGGAGTTAAAACAGTTGATTTTTTCCTATCCGTAGAATTATGGATTCTGAAGAATGGATTATCAACTTTCATCTTCCCATGCAAATCTGACATATTAGAAAAATATTTATACATTTTTATTATAATTTATTAACTTGATCGCCTCACTTCTTTCAACTCAATCTTTTCATATCTATGTAGGTCAAAAGCAAGGAAGAAATGAATTTGTAATTCGTCTGCAACCTTCAGAAGCCATGTACATGAAGCTAACGGTAATTCTTATTCTGTAGTGTTGTTCTCATGTAGCTCAAAGATATTTTTGTCTTGGCATGATTGGTGGGCTATGTTTCATTCTTGAAATTTAGTGAGTAAAACTCTAAGAAAAACGTGTTTTCTTACTTCAAATGATAGGAGATTGAGTTTTAAATTTGTTCATTTTCATTTTCCTTACCATGTTCCTCAAACCAAACAAAGCCTTTGTGTTTTTTGTTGTTGCTGAATTGGTTTTTTCCGACTGCTCAGGTCAAGAAGCCTGGTTTGGAAATGTCAACTGTTCAGAGTGAACTAGACTTGTCATATACTCAACGCTACCAAGGGGTTGTCATTCCGGAAGCTTACGAACGACTAATTCTTGACACGTATGATTCTTTTTTTTTTTAAGAAAAAAAAATCATAACTGCTGCCTTTCTTATTCTGTATAAATGGAAACAAATAATATAACAAAACTACTAGTAAGATTCTTGCTTTTTGTTTACAGAATTAAAGGTGATCAACAACATTTTGTACGTAGAGATGAGTTGAAGGTAACAGCTAAATAGTTTACATAAAGCATGTTAAGATATTTTTCCAGGAAAACTGCATTTTTATTTCCAGTTTCTTAAAATGTTTTCCACCTTTGTTCCTATGCTCCCATTTTCCCCTTCCAATTTGGGTCCAAAAGTGCAAAATATTTTAGTAACAACTGTGGCCAAAAGTGGTGAGGTCCACTCTGTGCGATTGAAAATGCAATTTTGCCTATTTTTCCAAGGGACCATATTGAATATTTCTTTTTATTGCAAAATATTTAGGCTGCTTGGGAGATATTTACACCCGTTCTGCACCGAATAGATAAGGGAGAATTTAAATCACTTCCATATAAGCCAGGCAGTAGAGGCCCTGCAGAAGCAGATGAACTGTTGGAAAGAGCAGGTTATGTACAAACACATGGCTACATATGGATTCCCCCTACGCTAGATTGAAGTTCTTTTTTGAAACTAATTAATAAAAGTCATGTTCTTACAACTTCATATAGACTGTATTATTATGATATTAATCGGCATGTTTAGGGGTCAAACGTGTGCATCGAATGCAAATGTGCAAGAAATAAGGTGTACGAAAGCTTGTATGTGTTATTAAATCTTGTTTGAGAGGCAATAAAATATGAAGCTTGTTGTATGCATGCTTCTTTAGATTTTTTCTCTTATACATTGATTGTTTGTAAGGTGGCATATAGGCTATAGCTGGGCGGATTGGGTGACTTAAAATAGGTCGGGTTAAGTTACTTTCTACGGATTGAACATGGGCTATGTCAAAAATGGTCCTGACCAAACTCTAGTTAGAGCGATTTATATAGAAAATATGCTACTTGTTATAAAATATATAATATTAGTGGATGTCCATGAAATATTTTGTAACTCCTACATAAAATGTTTTATAACCTCCTATTGAAGAATATCATAAATGTCACATTTGAAAGGTTTTGTAACATTGGTATTGAGGGTCATAATGTGGCCATTTAATAATATTGTAACTCTTGCCTTATTGTATCTTTCTTTAGTCCTATAAATATAGGACATTATCATGTATTGTAGACACTAACAAGAATGAATAATATGATATTCTCCCCCTCCATTCTAATTGCTCTTTACATTCCACAAATTACTTAGATTTGTTGTTAATTTTAGCTTAGTTTTATAACACGTTATCAGCACGATTTTGCTCTATGTTTCGAATTCAAACTAGCTAATCAGATTAACAAGGAAGTTCTGATTTTTCATTTCAAACTTGTAAGATCAAAATCAACAAATCAGTAAGCGGTAAGAATATCTACTTTTGTTCAATATAGTCTACTTATTTTCAGCCTTTATTTTGAATACGAAAGAGTATTTTTGCCATTTAGTTAGTGGATGTTGTTGTCTTATTATTCTTCTTAAACTAATGTTCTTTCTAGAATGTTAGTCTCACAAAATGGACATTATAATTTAGTCCTATAAAGAAAATTGAAGTTTGGTTTACTCTTGTGACCAAATTAATCTGCCAGACTAAATTTATGATTGACGGTAAAGATCTAAATCTAATTTTCTAGTGTATGTAAATTTGTCCCCATTTATAAGAATTCTTGCACTATTACGTTTCAAAATAATACAAGAGTAAGTAATATATATATATATTGCATATACAATTCAATAATCATTCTGTTAATAAATGGAGAAATGAATTGTTTAATATTTATATTAAATTGGTGGTTTGATCTTCATGAAAAACTCATCACACATTGTGATCAAATGGGTTACACACTTTAACGGTTGGTTATCCTATAAGAAATAGTTCTTGTAAGATCATGTGTTTTGATAAGTACTAAATTATTTTATTTGTCACATCAAAAATAAATTGAAGTTCATAAAACCAGAATATTATGTTAGGCCCGAAGCCTACATCATAATCTCAAACTTCAAGATTTGAGTACATATTTATGTTAGGCTTGAAGCCTTGATGGAAACTCAAACTAGAAGATTCGAGTTCTATTAGACTTGAAGTTCATGTGATCAACTCAAACCCGAATATTTGAGTATATTTTAACAAGCTTATTTTCGGCTTAAAAAAGAGGCCTAGGTGATCATCTCAATCCCGAAGATTTGAGTCTAAAGTACTATGTTTATTTTGTGCTTTAGAAATATAACAAATATCACCAAGCTTGAATTGCTCTTGACATATTTGAAAAATGATATGAAATGGATTACTGATGTTGAAATCCATTTGAATGAAAAATAAGGCCTTGAAAATTTTATCATAAAATGAAAAATTGGCCAAACAAAAGATAAAGTGATGGTAATATATGAGTGGTGAAACTTGAAGTTGCATCATATTTCGAAAGAGCAACCCAACCACTAAATGTGAAAAATACTCGCAAATTGTTCACTACAAATATTTGCACCAGAAGTTAAAATTTTTTTAAATACTCCACATTTTTTTTAATAAAATTAAATATCAATGGAGATATATGGAGATTAAGTATCATATTTTATGATTCTAAAATGCTCTTGAAAAAGCAATATTGAAAGAGAGGTTTTAAGAATACTCTCAATTTCTCAATTGATCTATTTTGTTGTTGAACAATGAACTATAAAATCATAATTCACACCTCACTAACTGATAAGCATTACCTGAAGTGAATGCAATGTTGGTATAAATTATTTATTTCCAGAAGTAAATGAAAATAATTAATTCCCAGAAGAGAATGTGATTAACAATATACATGACATGTTTTAGTCATAGTCAAAATTGATATTATGCATTTCGTAGAATGATTGCATTATTACCACTCGAAGTGAATCGATTACTGTGGTAAGCAAAAGAAAAACAAGTGTGTATAAATTGATATCATTTAAAATGTGTGGAGGAAATGACATTGGTCTTGTAAATGTCGAATGCAAATGCATATTGTGAGTATTTTCTAAACATATACTATGTAAAGGAAATGATGTTAATTCATCGATGTCAAATATATTTTTGGTATTAAAATTAAATCACTTGAAAGTACTAATACATTATAGGTGATTTATTTTATTAAGACTATATATATATATATATATGGTTTTAGGTTTTATGGTAAGTTTATGTTAATTTGTTTTATACTTACTTGAATCTTTAATATGATTTATTATAATTCCAACTATCTGTTTAGCTAATCATTTTCTTAAGTCTTGTGATATTTATTAAGGTGAATAAAAGAAAGTTTAGGTAAAACTTATTATTTTCTAAACTTTATTCACTTTGTTTTATGTAATGAGAAATAACATTGACATGAGCATTATGATAATGTAAAATGATATGTTTGTCATGTTAGATACATAATATTATGTGAGCATCCCGAAGATGCACGCAAAATTATGTGAGCATTGTAAAGATGAATGGTGGAAATATTATTTGGTTGACAGTGGGTCAACACACATGATTATTTGAAGAAGAAAAAAAATCCTCGAACATGAAATTGGCAAAAGCAAAATTTGAATAAAGGCTCCAGAAGAATAAATATAATATTATCTGGATGAGCAAATATTTAGGTGAAAGAGGCTTTGTTCTCTTTGAAATCCAAAATGGATTTATTGAATTTCAACGACATACGTCTTGATTTACATATTGACGAGTTTCATATGAAAATTACAAAAAAGGGGAATATGAAATATATGTGTACTACATTCAATATTACATGCCAGAAAATATTATTGAATAGATCCTAGTTTTCTCATAAAGAAAATAGAAATATGCGACCATAAAAATGATGGATCAAGATTTTTGTTGAACCAGAAGTTCATTGATTTAAATGGCAGGATGGACCTGGCCATCCAGAGGTAATTACGGTGCAAATAATATTACGTGCATCTTTTAAAGAACAAGATGATTATTTACCTATGATTATGTGTGTTGATTGCTCACAAAGAAATTAATTTATAAGATCATCTCCTGTGAAGATTGGTCATGAATTCCAAACATATTTACGATGGTTTTAATGGGATATATATAGACTTATATCCACTTTATGGACCATTTTGGTCATGTTAGACACATTTTTTTATGGTCTAATGTATGCCTACTGTCAACGCGTATGATTTTTGCTGAGATTCTTGCTCAAATTATAAGATTGATAGCAACGTTGCAACTTTTGTCAGGCTCAAAGCCTAATATTTTCAATTGAATTTTTATGATTGTGCAAATTACGTTCTAGTTTCTCCACCACTAGAACAAATATGGGTCAATAAAGATGTGTTGGTTGATTTTTATTCCACATCTGTAATCATATATCTTGAGCGCCTGACGAGGCGATATGGTTAAATCAAGATATTTTTAGAATTATTTTAATGAGACAGTTTTCCCGCCGTTAGGGGGAGAATTGATACCAGTTCATGTTAACGGCGTAAAATTGTATAAAATTAGTTCATGAATTGTACAAAATTTATCTCATTTTGACCCAAGCACAAAATAATACGAGCAAGACTTGAAAATTGCACCAACATGGATTGAAGTCCTTGAAGGATAATATGCTAGCACAATATAACCGCATTTAAAGAGAAGATTTACGATGGTGCAAAAGATAAGAGAAAATGGTACTAAAAGCACATATTCCTCTGGAAGAGGAAACTGTTTCAAAACAAAGCGCTATAGATATGACTGATCAGTCCAAATCAAGATGCCCATGAAGAGGCACATGAAACAGAACAATCTATTTGAGTTCTTTGATAACTCTAGAAAACTGGGATAGAAATAAAGGTTTTATAGAGAATATTTTTGTTCATAAGGTCGTATTAAAAAAAAAAATTGTTGTAAATCAGGATCCTGAACCTTGATCGGTTGAATGAATGTCGACATAAAATAATTGGCCAATATAGAAAGATGCGATATCAGATCGCTGTGGACTAGAAGTCCTGAAAACCGATCATTTGAAATTGTATAGTAATTTGAATAGTAGTCCACACGCCTGAAGTCGTGAAAATCGATTGAGTACAAATGAGTACTTGTACTAAAACAAAATTGTGGGAGACAATGTAAAACTTGTTGCACAAGGTTTATCACAAAGACTTGTAATTAATATGTTGAGACATATTCCCCCGTGATCGACGTAATCACGTTGCGGTATTTAATTATCTTTGTAGTCTCTGAAAGACTATAAATGCGTCTATTGGATGTAGTTACAACATATTTGTATGGATCACTTGATAGTGACATTTACATGAAAATTCATGAGGGATTTAAGATTTGTATAGCACAAAATCAAATGTCTTATGGATTATACTCTATTAAAACTTTAATGTTCCTTGTACGGGTTAAAACAGTCTGACAAGATGTGATATAATCGGCTCAATGATTAACTTGGATAATCCATGTTTTCCATGTATTTTTATCAAATGATTTGAAAATATATTTTCTATCATTACGGTACACGTGGACGAGTTAAATCTCATGGGAACTCATGAAAGACTCACAATGACCGCAAATCATTTGATGAAAGAGTTCGAGATGGAAAATCTCGAAAAAATAATATATTTTTTCGGCCTGCAGATCGAGCATTTATCAGATGGAATCTTTGTCCATCAATTGAAATTTTATATTGATAAAGATCATCAATTGAGCAGTCCCATGATTGTTTGATCTTTAGATATAAATATAAATTATTTTCGTCATTTAAAGAACTAACTGGTCCTGAAGTACCGCATCTAAGTGCAATTGGAGCCTTAATATATCTTGTAAATTGTACAAGGCATGATATAACATTCTCGGTTAATTTGCTTGCAAGGTATAACAATGCATTAACAAGAAGACATTAGAATGACGTTGAATATATATTACACTATTTTCGTGGAACAACTGATAGGGCTTAATTTACTCTAAAGGTTCCAATCCACAAGTGGTGGTTATTACATACGTTGTTCATCTTTCTGATCTGAATAAAAGTAGATCTCAAAGTATGTAGGGTGGTGCTACGAAATCCTGACGATATATGTAATTAATTTTAGCATCCACTTATTCCTACCACTATGAAATTTTAGCATTGCACGAATCATGTCGTGAATGTTAATGGTTGAGATCTACGATTTAATATATTATTATTATATGAAGACAATGCTGAATTATATCGGAGATGACATAAATACATATCACAAAAGTTTTTCTTCGCCACGAGCTTCAGAAAAATGGTGATATAGATGTTCATCAAATTCAATCAAGCAACAATTTTGTTGATTTATTCATTGAAGCATTGCCGACTACATCATTCAGAAAGATGGTCCATTAAATTGAAATGCGTCAAATCGTCAACTTGTGGAACTTGTGTCAGCATCAGGGGGAGCGTGTCATCTATAATAAGTAGCACATTGTACTCTTTTTCCTTCGTCCAAGTTTTGTCCCAATGGGTTTTCTTGGCAAGGTTTTAACGAGGCAGTGTTTCACGCTTATCGATCCCATATGGATGTGTATTTTTTTCCCTTGTTCAGGTTTTTTTCATCGGGTTTTTCTGACAAGGTTTTTAATGAGGCATATTTCATAAGTCATGAACATCCAAGGGGGAGTGTTATAAAATATATAATATTAGTGGATGTCCATGAAATATTTTGTAACTCCTACATAAAATGTTTTATAACCTCCTATTGAAGAATATCATAAATGTCACATTTGAAAGGTTTTGTAACATTGGTATTGAGGGTCATAATGTGGCCATTTAATAATATTGTAACTCTTGCCTTATTGTATCTTTCTTTAGTCCTATAAATATAGGACATTATCATGTATTGTAGACACTAACAAGAATGAATAATATGATATTCTCCCCCTCCATTCTAATTGCTCTTTACATTCCACAAATTACTTAGATTTGTTGTTAATTTTAGCTTAGTTTTATAACACTACTTTAAAAATCGTTGTGTTTGTTGCTTTTTCCAAAATAATTTTTGTTGCTTTTTCCAAAATAATTTTGTGTTTGAGAAAAGTCGGACAAACATATTTTTAACTTTTTAAAATAATTTATCATCTCTCAATTTTCTTAAAATAATCTTAGGAGTGAGCAAACAAAATTTTTCTTGACTTTAAAAATGTCCACGCAAATATATCTATGTTGTACGGATACGGATACACCGATATGAATAAGACACGGATACGGCGACGCAGATTTTTAAAAATTTACTGGATATGATACGACATGGATACGAATGTAAAATATATAAATTTATATATTTATGCATATTGAAATAAGTCAAATAATATATGTATATATTCATACATATTGAAATAGATCAAGTTAAGTTTCATATGTACTAAATTGCATAATTTTTAGAAAAAAAAATATTTAGTAATTTAATACTATTAATTATACATAATGTGTTTTCTCAAAAAAAAAATTATACATAATGTTCATTGCTTTATTATGTCATATAAATATGTTCCGTTATAGACAAATTATCTTGTATTGCAGTTGTATATAATACAAAGCGTGATTTGACGCCTTACATTGTTCTTACCAATTGTGGTGACTTAGCAAAATTCAGAATATAAAATGTGTTGGATACGTCTAAATAAGTATCCAATACATGTGTCCAACTTTTCTTTTTAATTATATTTATCGACACGCCACGTGGAGTGTCGAATACTTATCCCACAAGTATCCGAGAAGTATCGTATCCGAAAAGTATCTGACACGACATTTAATCATTTTTGAAGTATTCGTGCTTTGAAGCATTATATCTATCATACAATTTATCTCAATTATTCTTACATAACAAACATGATTTGACATAAAGTTTCACACATCTTGTACCAAAACCTAAAATACATAAAAAAAAATTAAAAATTTATGCTTGCCATATTTATCAAACTACTATCTCAAACCTTAAACAAACAAACAACATAACACAAATCAATATTATTTTACAAACCTCCTATTCTCTCAAATACAAAGTGGACCAATCCTAAATATTTATATTCCCTAAGCTTTTGATATTAGTCAATACAACTATTCAAGTTTAATTATTATAGCAAGTACAATTGTGAATTAGCAAAATAATTATAATAAAAAATAATACAACTTCACAAATTCTCGATAATCGACATATATTCAGTTTCTCTTCGCTCAATATATTCGAATCGCCTGTCATTTTTCCAAATTTCATAAACTACATTTTAATATAGTTTTGAATTATAATAATTTAGATCAATTAATTATAAGTTTATAACGTAGACAATTTTTTTTAAAAAAAAAAAAACGTTGACAAGTTTAAATATTGCGTCACACAATAGTTACCCTTATTAGTTATTAGTAGTATATTTTATAAATTGTCTTCTTAAAAAAAGTATATTTTATAAATTAAATTACTTTGTTTTATCAATTAATTATTATACACATATACATTTTTATTTTATTTAATTCATAATGTTGAATAGCTCTTAAAATAGCACAAAACTCGCTCTTAGTGGTCCCAATTCAATCTCGAGCATGCTTTTAGATCGTAACGCCCTCACCATTTTCTGCGTTTTCTTTCTTCAACTATAACTATAAATACAATCACGTAGCCCAATGCTACAGTTGCAAATTCTCTCTATTTCCATTACAGTTATTTCTTTTAATTCTCTCTAGATCTCTCATTCATCATGGGCAAAATCAAGATCGGAATCAACGGTAATTGTTCATTTCAACTAAAAAAATGATCTTATGATGTTCAATTAGATTTTAGACTGATGCTTTGAATTGTTAAGGATTTGGAAGGATCGGACGTTTGGTTGCTCGAGTTGCTCTGCAGAGTGATGATGTTGAACTCGTTGCTGTTAATGATCCGTTCATTACCACCGATTACATGGTATTCTTCTCTTCCAGCCGATTACTTGATCTGTACTTTTGTAGCTTAAAACTTTCTATGAGCTGATTTTTAGAATAAATAGATCTCTGTTTTTTTATTAGTTGATTGAGTTTACCATGCGGTGATTTAATTATTACGATTTTATTTTGCGTGATTATTGTGTTTTTAAAAGTTTGCTCTACTCGCTTAATTACGTAAAGTTTCAAGTTCATTTTTCTTTTCAACTTTATTAGTTCAAATTTAAAGTAAAATCACGTGGAACTGGGAGAATTATATGACATGGAAGCAGTTGTTAGATTTCTTCTTACATTTGAAAACAATCAGCACAGAAAATTATGCATCTGTGAGGAAAGGAAATTCTATGATGTGCCTTTTATTTCGGTTATCAGCTGTGTTGATATAGCCTAATTTAATCTCAGTTGTGATTATCTTATCCTGCCTTGTACAGACCTACATGTTTAAATATGACACTGTTCATGGTCAATGGAAGCACAATGAGCTTAAAGTTAAGGATGAGAAGACCCTTCTCCTTGGAGAGAGGCCAGTGGCTGTCTTTGGCATGAGGTTCTTATTTCCCTTGATAAGATTCAGGAGTTTTGGTTGTATCTTTCTATTTACATTGAATATTCCTTATGACTAATAGGAACCCAGAGGAGATCCCATGGGGTGAGGCCGGGGCTGAATATGTTGTGGAGTCCACTGGAGTTTTTACCGATAAGGACAAGGCTGCTGCTCACTTGAAGGTTTATATTCAACTATTTCTCTACTCTTAAAGTTATTGGCAATCCACATTAGGGTCATCTATTTGCTAATATACTGATTACTGAAGAAGTGTCTGATGTTTCATATTCATTTTTGACACTCTTTTATTGCTATGTAAATTTAGGATGGTTAAATGATAGGTGTTTTTGGCTGTTTTATTTTATTCTCAGGGTGGTGCAAAGAAGGTTGTAATTTCAGCGCCAAGCAATAACGCCCCCATGTTTGTTGTTGGTGTCAACGAGAAGGAATACAAGAAAGACATTAATATTGTTTCTAATGCTAGTTGCACTACCAACTGTCTTGCCCCATTAGCTAAGGTCCGTTCTGTTATGAATTCTTCATACCTCAATTCACAAAATAATTGATGAACAATACTCTAATGCTTTGTTATATTACAGGTTCTTAATGACAAATTCGGAATCGTTGAGGGGCTGATGACAACTGTCCATGCCATGACTGGTAAGTTTACCTGCTAATTATTAATATACTCAATCATGAACGTGAAATGGGGGTTGATGTTTCTATTTATGTCCTTCAGCTACGCAGAAAACTGTTGATGGTCCATCATCAAAGGACTGGAGAGGTGGACGAGCTGCTTCATTCAACATCATTCCCAGCAGCACTGGAGCTGCTAAGGTACTGTGATTAGAATCTACAATCATGTTTAATTTTCATATTTACCTTTCATTTAAACTACATCATTATTATAAAATGTATTTCTGCGATCTAAGCTATAGAATAAATCGACACCTTTCTTCAATATTCTTCCTATATGTACTGAATATTATATTTATATTGTTGAGCAGTAAGTAATGACATGATAATTTATAGGCTGTTGGAAAAGTACTTCCTGCTTTAAATGGAAAGCTTACTGGGATGGCTTTCCGTGTACCAACTGTTGATGTTTCAGTGGTTGATCTGACTGTGAGACTTGAGAAGGCAGCCACATACGATGAAATTAAAGCTGCTATAAAGTAATTTCTTTATCAACTGTTTTTTCTCTAATCAAGGCAGCCTTATATTTTGCTCATGTCCAAAATAATTCTCGTCTTGTTACTGTTTTGCAGGAAGGAGTCTGAGACTAACTTGAAGGGTATCCTCGGATACACAGAAGATGATGTAGTGTCAACTGACTTTGTAGGCGACTGCAGGTGAGGATTTTATGAATGTGTACCAAACTTCTTTTATGTAGATATTTAATAAAATAACTCACGGCCTTATTTGTTGTAATTTGACAGGTCTAGCATATTTGATGCCAAGGCTGGAATTGCACTTAATGGCAACTTTGTGAAGGTTGTCTCTTGGTATGACAATGAATGGGGTTACAGGTAAGACTTAGTCTTATGGATAGTGATTCTTTTATTCTTCTTGGGGGCTCATTGTTGCTAATAAGTTTTAATTAAACTTGTATTATAATGTTGTTGTGTTGCAGTAACCGTGTCATTGACTTGATTCGACATATGGCAACTGTTGCTTAAGGGGCTTGAAAGGATTCAATTGTTGTCCATTTTGGATGCGATCTTGGTTAGGCTTATCTGAAATAATTGGGCTGACAAATTTTTTTGAGAACCTGACTGTCTGTAGTACTTCCGGCAAAAAGTTGTTCGATAATGTAGAACAAAACCTGGTTAGCTTTGAGTTCAAGATTTTGTTATGCTATAAGCGTTTTTATTCTCTTTTGCATCTCATTTGGTTATGTGCTTTCTCCAAGAATAATCTAGCACTCATACAGGATGATCCAGATTTAGTTGTCATGATCTCTAAAAAAAAGGCAAATAATGATTTAGAATGTAGTATGAGGGTCTTCCCTACATAAAGAAGAGGTGGCAGATCCGAGCAAAAATCAAGGAACAGAATAGAATAATGTGATTCATGTTTTGTTATTAAATAAAGTTTCCCAAAAGATCTATATCTGAATATGGACTAATATGTTGCCACCAAAAACACCGCATGATTTTCTACTTTAGACCTATGAAGATGAGCTGAAACTACAAATTTAATATTTTCCTTTGATTTATAAATTTTTCGGAGTACTATAGAAAAATTCCTAACATTTAACTAATCGAACATATCAAAGAAATGAAATTTTAATCATATCCAGGAGGAATGGTTTAATTCAAGTTTAATATTTTAAATGTCTTATAAAAACCATAAGTATACCACAGGTATTTTTCATTGATCTCGAAGTAAAATTTTATGCACGCTCAAAACTGGTTTAGCATCATATACGTTTTTGCTAGGATTCTAACTTATTTTCAAAATAATTCTAGAGACAGCTTAGTAAATACTTTCATCAGCCTTCATACAAATATTATCATTATTTGGAAGTCAGAGAGATTATATCTTCAAACTTTTTTGTATTAGTAATGTGATTACGAAAATATATAAAGTATTTATATAGTAAGAGCACATCTTCAAATTGATAAATGCTTTTTATTACTTTTCAGAGAACAAATCAAAGGAAACTTCTAAATTACGCAAATAAATTAACTCGTCACTTTTCCATTGGGTGAAGGTCAGATATAGCATGAATATTATTCACAACGCATATATATTATGATACGTAAACATATAACATAAACATGTTCTGTTAGGTGCATCATAAGTAATGTGCATTGTGTACCACAATTTATTTTCCATAGACTATATAGCCTCAATCAAACAAAAGAACGATAAAATGTACTCCCATTTAATTTCACCCAGTATAGGGTAGATAACATGTACTACTAAAATGGAATATAAAAATAAGATAGCAAACAAAAGAAATTCAATGCCGCCATGTATAGATGATAATTCAGTAGCAATGTAAATTCACGACATGTAGTTGGGGATAAAGAGAGTGTGCTCTCTCCAGCAGAATCCACGGGAGAGAATAGGAATCATTGACCAATCAAACAGAATCAAAAGCCCCATCATCCATTTCCTGCTTAATATTCTTACAGCTTATGAAATTTCCTAGCTAGAGGATAAAAGTTTTAACTACATTTGGAACATTCGATAAAATAAGGTATTCCTGGGACACAAAAAAAAAACCACCAGCAGTCGGGTTACTCTCAACACCCTGAAACAAAAGAAACAATTAAAGAATCAGATAATAATTTGTTTAAAATGATGAAACAGAATGAAAACCCCCAATCAAGTCGTAGAGACAGTAGTAATGCCAAACCACTATGTCGATTGCCTTGAGGGTTAAAACAAGACAATCAGTTGTTTTGTTCCATGCGATATTGGGGAAAAGACTTCTAGACACTTGCAATTTTAGCAAAATACAGCTTAGTACTAGAATAGCTGATTGGGGATGAAAATCATTATAACTGTAATATAAACCAAAACAACAGCAGCAGCAGCAACAAACATATAAATTACTTATAGCTGCCAAGCAGATGGAGAAATGAAGTAAAGTGCTTAACTCAGTACAGACAATCCCGACAGTTGCATAACACAGTCATGGCCATGGATCAAAATTTCGTTTCGAGTGTATGTTTCGGTCAACCAAATATTGGAAACTTTTTGAAACTTTTTGGAAATGTTTCGGAAACACTAAGGAAAAATTGTAATAAAAGTTACTATATTTAGATAAATAACAGAGTTTAAGTCAAACAAATAGTTTCGGAATTACATCTTATTTACGTTTCGCTTGATTCAAAAACGGAAACTTATCGATATTTTCGAAGGAAAAGATGGAAATTTTGATCCATGGTCATGGCAATATGAAATCTCAACACAATAGCAACTTATAGCAAATGATGTCACCGTGGTTAACAAAATATTGATATTGTGACACATTGTCAGCATTCCATTCCAGGATACAAACTAAAAGTGTTGAATTACAACAGGACGCTAATGACAACTGCAAGCATGGGAGCAAATAGTGAATTATTTGGCTAACAGCCACACAACCCAATGCAAGTCAACGTGTCACATCAGTTACCAACTTACTACACAAATCAAGAAACTAGAAACCACGAAATAGTAAGGATAACTTTACAACTACAACTACATCAAAATGATTGTATGGTATTTATGCTGAGAAACATATCATTATTGTTTTCAGATTAGGTCGCATTTTGCATTCAAAACATATCATTATTGTTTTCAGATTCGGTCGCATTTTGCATTCCCAATATCTTAAACAAATTCCAATATACATGGCCAAAAAGCATGAAGAATACAATTTCAATATCCTCAAGCAAAAGCAAATAACAAAGAGTACAAAACATATCATTATTGTTCAGTCGCATTTTGCATTCCCAATATCTTAAACAAATTCCAATATACATGGCCAAAAAGCATGAAGAATACAATTTCAATATCCTCAAGCAAAAGCAAATAACAAAGAGTACAAAATAATAAACCACTCAGGCAACCATTAATAACCAAACCTTAAGCAATGGAAATCAACAAAGAAATACACCAGTCGGTAGAACCAAAAGAAATTCTACCTCACAATCAACGTGCATGCCCAGGAAGACCAAGAAGCATGTTGTTGTTGCTAGGAAGATAGACCACATCCCCTTTTCTGCACATGGAAGTCACATTCTCTTTGGCAGCCTCGATCTTCCTCAGCTCAATCAACCCCATCCCTGCAGCTGCAGTTGCTTCAGAAATCAGCTTTGCAGACTCACTCTCTCCTTCAGCTCTAATAATCGCAGCCCTCCTCTCCTGCTCGGCCTTCATCACCACAAATTTCGATCGCTCAGCCTCCTGCTGAGCCACCTGCTTCTGCTCCACAGCCCTCGAAAACTCAGCACCATATGACAAATGAGTGATTGCCACGTCATCCAGCACAATGTTAAAGTCCTTAGCCCTACGGATCAAACTCTCACGCACAAGGGCAGAAACATGAGGACGTTCAGTAAGCAATTGGTCAGCATTGAATTGTGCAACAACAGACTTCAGGACCTCATTGCCAATTGATGGGAGGACTTTCTCGTCATACTCAATACCCAGTGTTTTGAAAATGTCGGGAAGGCGATTGACCTCAGGGCGTGACAGCACACGCAGAGTGAGATTCACCATCTGGAGATCCTTAGTTCCTAAGAATAATTTAAATATATCATGTTTATATTGTGCATAAATAGAAAGCTACACCTCCATAATTTAAGGCCATATTCACGAGTAAGATTCTGTAAATAAATAATCTAATAGTAAAAAAAATTAAATCACAACATATGCAAATGTAATAATAGACTAATCTATGACATATTTTTCAAATATGAGAGATAAGAAGAAAAATTTTGGAGAATTAATGTTAATATACCAGAGACAGAGGAGAAGGTGTGAGGGCGCGTGCGAATGTCGAAGATGTAGGGTTTTTGGAGCCATGGGATCAGAAAGTGTGTCCCTTCGCCGACAGTGTCTTCAATGACTCCACGGAAACGATCGAAGAGGACGGCGCGTTGGCCACCGTCGACGGTGTAAAGGGAAGAGTTGACGACGGAGGCGCCAAGGCCAAGACCGAAGGCGGCGCGTGCTATGTTCGACAGAAATGATGCCGCAGCAGGGTTAGCCATTTTCGAGATTGGTTCTGAATTACCTTTGGATGGAGAGGGTTTTGGGAAGAAATGAAATAGTTAGGGTTTAAGATCGAGAAGGAGAAATAGGGGTTTTGGATTGTTGTTCAAGAAAGAGAAACAGAGAAAACTCGGGCGTGTGGGCGCGTGTAATGGGCCTAAGTTTAACTTATATAAAAACAAATAGTTAGGTTTTTGATTAAGTTTGGCCCAGTTTGATACTATTCAAAGTTGAAACCCAAGAAGCACAGAGTTTCAAATTTTTTAGTTCAGATCCGGTCCAAACCACAAATTTAATATAACTAAATTTACAAAATGGTCATTTCATTTTAGAATGTTAATCTTTTTCTTGTTTTTCATTTTTTTCCTTTTATCCTTTTTGTTTCCTCTATTTTTTTTTCCTTTTTTTTCCCCTCTTTTTTTTTCGATAAGCAGCGTGATATATAGGTTGATGCCTTGATGGTTAGGAAAATTCTACAAGTTTACAATGGGGCTTTAACTAAAAGAGTATTTTTCAATATCTTTAATTAACTTAGCTATAAATTAAATTGGTATTATTGCTCATTTCAAAGTAAAACTTAATTGTTAAACGAATCCCTCATATCTCCTCGTAAATGATATATTATTGGTGATCATACGTTGTTAGTTGATATTGTATGATCGGTAATATATCGTATGTGAATCTACTAAATTTATTCATTAATCAAAACTATAAGAACCAAATGTGAAGTGATAAACACTTTCTGCATTTAAATTTACGAATATTAAAAAAAAGAATATGAATTAGATTTAAGACCTCAAAATCGTCCTAACTCCTAACCCGTCTTTGTCCATTTGAACATTAAAGTATAGTCTTGAATTTGTAGAATAAGGTTCGTGCTAAAGTACCAAAATAATATTTATTTCGAAATATGGCTATTGTTACGGTTTATCTAGCGTAGCAAACAATAGTTTATTAATTGAAATCTCACTCACTCCTATAGTCTAAGTTAATGAGATCAGACAAGTTTTTTACAGAGATAATTATTATTATTATTATTATTTTAATACTATTTTCAGGGGACAAAGTCAAATTAATTGTAGAGGTGTAAACAAGTTGTAAAGTACCGGGCGATGTATTGTTAAAGTTTTATTTGAATATTATATCGAGTTTAAAATAAATTTGAGCTTCATTTGATTGTTAATCGATTTTTAACTGAGTTTTTGTAGATGAAACAATTAAATTATTCCGACTTGATATTTACATACATAGTTTATCGAGTTGAGTTCGAATCGAACTTCAAAAGTTATAAAACGAAAATAATACTGAAATTTATCGAACGAGTTTAGGACGAATTAGCTTTGGGTTAGCTGAGTGTCAACCGGATCTCACTCATTTTTACTTCCCGGGCTGGGCAAATAATTGGCGGGAGCGATTAATTGGAAAGATCATGATCTTTTAAGGTATACAGATAGATAATACATTGATGTCTGATAGCTTTTCTTTTGTATCTTTTTATCCATGAATCTTTTTTCTTGGCGGTCAACATCCATTTATAGCTGAGATATGCTACATGAAACATTTTTTTTTGGGGGGTAATATTACAGGAAACTTAACTCCGACTTCATTGTGGAAATTTAGATGTTACATGTCGAAATGTAGCCTTTAATAACAAGAGGAACGAGTGATTGATTAAGTGGAAGAATTAGCTCCACAAAATAACGAACTCAAGTTTTAATCCCTGTTAAAAGAGGTTTTCATATAATATGTCAAATCTAAGACATGAATATTATTAGAAAACCCAAAAAAAATAGAATAGAAGGATACATGAAAATGCCAAGGAATGAACTCCAGACAATCCAAATCGACTCCCAAGACCATCCAAAAAGGAGGTTATAATCTCCATAAATCAAACTAAACTAAGGGCATCTCCAGTGATGCCCTCAACCCAAGTCCAGTTTTTCCTCACTCAGTCCAGCTTCCCCTCAAATTTCAAGCCCAGCTTCCTCTTTCCTTTTCATAAGTCATCTCAAATGATTCAATCTATCAATTCCATTTAATTCCAATTCTCATTTTCCCCACTCTCACTTAATAATAATAATAATAATAATAATAGCAATAATAATAAAAATTAAACAATAATACATAACAATAAGATATAATTTAAGATTGACATTAACTTTTCCAAAATAATACACAAATTTAAGGATTTTTTTTAAATTAAAACAAAATAAATTAAATTTGAGTTTATTAAATAAGAGTTGCATTTTTATACTAAAATTAAAATTTTAAAAATAGTACACAAATTAAATAAAACTAAGATTAAATAAGAGTTACATTTTATTTAATAAGGCATTTTAAAGAATTTTTTTTTTAAATAAAAGGGTTTTTATTAAATAAAATGAATAAAAAAATTAAAAAAAAATGGATCAACAGGTGTGTCGGCCACCTGCTGCTGGGTTGCACTCGCCTGCCCAGCGAGTGATCCTCCGCAATGGGTTGCCTTGCCTCACCCATTCAGGCGGTGGATCAACAGATCAAGGCATAATTGCCTTTTCACCCCCTTTACTCATTTAACTTGATGAAATCCACCCCTTTAAATTCAAATCCAGCTTTCCACTCCAACATAGGAGATGCCTTAAGGGGCAGACGACCTCGATCAGTGGTCAGAAGTCTTCTAATAAAATGCACTCTATATCACGATCTAGTTGATTTAAACTTTTTATGTATATTTTTAATTTGTTGAGTTACATGCGATTATCAAATATATCAAAATATAATTAAATAATACTGTGCTTAAAATTGAACTTAAATTTATATATAAGGAAATAAGATTAATAATATTTTGTGTATTGAAATGAAAGTGCGGTAGCTAGCCAATGGGTTGAGACTTTTATTAGGATTAGGATCACAATTCACATGCATGATTATTACATTACAGTGTATATACATTGATAAGAGGTGCAGGCAGAATGGCATGCATCCATGATCCATCTTTTTTAATATCATCGCTTTATTCAGTACTTTAAAGCTGCTTTTGTCACATGCATTTCTCTTTGAAAACACGTTAAAATGTGGGGATTTTTTGGAGAAACCAAAAGCAGTGGGAGGACTTTGTGAAAATCCCAGGACAAGATTTTGGTGCTAACGATGTCCCCAACCACGAATCTCCTTTTCTTGCATACACCAATATTGTTCCCATTTTTTTTTTCTTTTTTTTTTTTTTTTTGGGGAAAATTGAATAGGAAACTGATTGGTTGTAATTATAAAGAGATTGGATTGATTATCATAGTACTACGTTTTATTTATATGTGATTGGTTGTAATAAATAGATTGAATTAATTAGATATCAAACTATACGTGAATTAGTTTTTATGGTAAGATTGTAATGGGTCTAAAAGGTCCAAAGGTAATCCCTTAAATTGCTTGTGCTTTAGCCAAAATGAAAAGGTAACTATAAATATTTCTCCTCTTATGGAGTTATCTAGGTAGTTTCACTCAAAATACTGTAATAGACGGATATTGATCATGAATAAATTTACTCTTATGTTTTACACCATAAAAAAAAAAAAAAAAAAAGACAGTTTATATGGTGTAACGGCTTGTTAGTTGAATATATATTTGTTATTCGTTTGACTTAATTTCTTTACAAATAATGGGATATTGGGACAGGTGTTATTGTTTAATTACCATTGCAAAGTTGCATTTTTTTTTAATACAGAAAAGTTTGGGTGGGTTCGGTTTCGGTCACCACCACGGGCCAGGGCATGCCTCAAGAACCAAATGTCACTTACAGATCGCCCACCAACGATCTTATAAATAACATATTTATGTGACAATAAGTTTAATCTTATTACAATTATCATTTTGATTCCTTTAACGATATGGGAGTATTTTATTTAGACCAGAGACGGCCTACTACCTGATCAATTTTAGCTCACAAACCCTTTCGAGCTAAAGGACCCCTGGGATTTTGAAATATTTGAACCATATCATACGTATAATCTCATCAACTGAGATATAATTGCGGAACTAGTTGAGACATGTCCTTCATCATGTCTGTAAATGGAAAAAAACTCCCGTTGCCAATCCTTGACATGCATGGAATGTTTATAATCAAGCCTATGACCCATTAACGACCGAAAGGGACACTGGAGATGTGATAAAAAAAATTTTTTTTAGAGATACAAATTACATCATTACATCAATATCTTCTGATTACAATTCACAAATCTATTTGAATAGAATCAAATTATAAAAAAACTAACTATCAACCAACTAGAGTTAAACTAAAAGAAAATTCACGTTAGTTGGATTGAACTCATGACCTCAACCTTATACCAGCGGGCTAGGCCTCATTGTCGTGTGATAAAAAGGTCAATCGCATTATTCTAGAACATACATTATGTGAAGAAAATCTCAAGTACAACTATCTAAAGTACTAAACATTGGAGTGGGTTCACATGGTGTTGGCCTGTTGCATCAGCCTACATGTTTTGCAAAAATTTCCTTGCTCGGATTTCATCAAGGATTATTTTGATGATTGGTGGACGCAAGTGGATCGACCTACATATCCATTAAAAAAACATCGTCATTCCACATAGTGACGACCCACGGACAATAAAAATTGTCACACTCTTTCTTTAAAACTTAATTACATTTTTAATTATTAAAATGTTTATGAAATTTTTTTAGTGACAATACTGTATTAAATCCTAGAGATTTAAACTAAGTGAGAAGGTTGACAAAATCACTTGATTTTTGGTTTTAAAAAGTCGACTTCTTGTAGTATTAGTAGTAAAACTCTAGATATCTGAGTTTCCTTACATATATTTAGCATGATTTTGCTAAATCGTCAAACCAGGTCAGAACCAATTTAACTCGCATTTGAACGACTCAACTGAGACTTAAACCTAAATCAAATGATATACTGCATATTAAAACTTATCGCCTATTCTTTTTCATTTTAATTTTTTTAAAAATCATTAATTTGATATCTATTATTCACTTTATCTCATCTCAAACATTATAAAGGTCGTCGATTTTATATCTTATCACCTACTTGATTACTCAGACTTAAACTCAATCCAATCATATTTTAAAGATTTCGTCAAAATCATACAAGTCAATAATTTAAAATCAAAACTCATTGAAATCGGGTCAAAATCAATCAATATACACCTAGATTCTATAATAAAAAATATGTGATATAAAAATGGTGGAACTAGAAGATAGGTAGTTGTATCAAAAGCCGACACTTAAATAAAAAATCCATAATTTGATGAAAATATTAGTTGGGAGTTGGGACGGCTAGCTGTTCGGACAAGCCACAGCCATATTCCAAATAAATATTGACAAGGTTCCAAAGATGAACTTCTTTAGGTCCTACTAGAATCGGTCCGAATCTGTGTTATTCTGCTGTTTGATTACTAGCCGCCTTTTCTTCCACCCACACGGATTATTTCTCTTCTTTCCATTTTTATCTTCTTTACACTTTTTCAAGATTTAATTGTGGTATTGTTTAATGCATATCTCTTGCTGATATTGTTAATAATGATTTTCTATTTTTGGACATAATTCCTAATAAACAATACTTATGGTGCCATGTGCTTATTCTCTTATTCCTCTTATACTTTTTCAGAGATTACAGTATAATACTAATTGTTAATCCTGGTAGTTCAACTGTCTGAAATTAAACAATATTGCAAAGCACTGATGGTAGCTTTTAACTGTTGTAATTATTTCTCCAAATGACTATGTTTCATCCTTTTACATTTCTCCACTTTATGCATTTGTAGTCTAGCTAATTTGGATATATTAATGGCATCTTGTACCATCAAAACGCTGTCGTTCGATCTTTCCTATCCTCATAAAGTTAAAAAACAAGAATGCATCCTCCAAAATATAAGTTAGTGACAAGATTCACCTCTTTAGCACTTTCTGGTTAAAAAATTTGATTGGAAAACTGTGAAATTATAATTTGCAAGGGCAAGAACGCCTTTCTGATGCAGTTCCCTCCATAATTTATATTCTTTATTTAATTACATAAAAGTACCATAAAATCAAATTCATTTAAATTAAATAAAAACCACATGTTAGATATTAAGTTGAGAAGGATAAAAATTTACTAACGTAGTGTAGAGCTTGACAACCAAGAGTATGAGTCTCGACTCCGTCTAGGCGCCATCTCTGCCCCATTGCTAATGTTCAATGTATATGTATGAGTCTATAAGTTAAATGTAGTTTTTCGAATTTACATGAAATGCATATGAAAGGATGGAAATCGAGGGAAAACAAACTAGGAATACGTAGCCAAGACATAACTTTGAGTTGTGAATGATTCTTTTGAATATGTTTACAATTTGTTTTATTTAAATGTTCATATAAATGGACAAATTTCCCCCTAATATAACTCATGTGACTTGAAGTTATGGACGAAACAAGCTGCAAGGTCGTTCTTATTTATGTAAAAAAAACAAAATGCTATAGGGTGGTGCATATTGCCACAATTCATGTTTTTGGAGGGACTAATTTGCTATTTTCTTCGAAGCCTTAAATAATCGAAGGTGTGAATCGAATTTAATTCAATGCGTGTTTTGGTAATATGTTTGGATCAATAAAATATTCAAAACTGTTGGGGAAATTTCAAAAAGATCTAAAAAAAGCAAAAACTAGTATTGTAATAGTAATTTTGATACGAAATTCAAAAAACAAAAAAGTTTCCCGTACTTTCCATGAAATATAAGGAAAATTTGATGATTCCTTTAATTTTGATGATTATGGGTAAAAGTTGGTGGGGTGTATCTCATTATTCTCTTTTATATGGAGTAATAATAATGATAATAGAGTATGCATTTTTCTCCATACAATAAGCAAACAAACTTGTGACCTCTCTCTCTCTGTCTTCCCTTGTTCCATTCTTTTTAACAAAAACTTTCCCCATCTGCTCAAAAAATCAGACTCAAACCAAATCCCATTTCTCCGACGATTAATATTTTACCAATAATAATAATAATAATATAAACTATTGCTTCACACAATTCAACTAATTAATTAAAATGTCTCCGCCAACATATTTTCCTCTCCGGTGGGAAAGCACCGGCGACCAATGGTGGTACGCTTCTCCCATCGACTTCGCCGCCGCGAACGGCCACTACGAATTAGCCCGCGAGCTCCTCCGCCTCGACGGCAACCACCTCATCAAACTAACGTCCCTCCGCCGCATCCGCCGCCTCGAAACCGTGTGGGACGACGAAGAGCAGTTCCACGACGTCGCCAAGTGTCGGTCCGAGGTTGCCAGAAAGCTTCACTCCGATTGTGAAATTAAGAAAGGGAAAAACTCCCTCATCGGAAATGGGTACGGCGGGTGGCTTTTGTACACCGCCGCGTCCGCCGGAGATTTAAGTTTTGTTAAGGAATTGTTGGAGAAGGATCCACTTTTGGTCTTTGGGGAGGGGGAATATGGGGTTACTGATGTTTTGTATGCGGCTGCTAGGAGTAAGGATGATGAGGTTTTTAAGGTTGTTTTCGACTTCGCCGCCACGCCGAGGTTCGCCGCAGACGGCGGAGGAGGGGTGGTGCCGTTGGGGTATAAGATGGAGATATTGAATAGGGCTATTCATGCTGCGGCTAGAGGAGGTAATTTGAAGTTATTGAGGGAGCTAATGGGTGATTGTTCGGATGGTGTTTTGGCTTATAGGGATGTTCATGGAGCTACTGTTTTGCACGCTGCGGCGGGTCGGGGCCGGGTTGAGGTGAGGATCCGAATTTCACTTTCTTTTTATTATACAGTATATATTATATGGGTTCTGATGCAAATATACACTCAAACTACGTTATCTAAATTGCTAAAATTGTAAAGAGTTACGTTTTAACTTTTAATCGAAAAATTTCATGCTTTAATATTTTTTAGCCTATGCATTCATTTGAAAATCAATACTGAAACAATAGACAGAAGATAAAATTACACTTGTAAATCACGAGATGGTTATCATCAATTGAGTTATTGCTATAATTTTAAAAAAAAAAGAATTATTGCCAATTTTTTAATGCTTTAGATTTATATTTCAAAGAAAAAAGATAACATTTGCGTATATTATTGTTATTTTCATGCAAATCATGAAGAGTATTACTTTTATGAATGGGACACCCCGTGGTCTAGGAAAGGTAAAAGTCTTTGAATTGCATGTTACTCTTTTTCTTTTTTATGACTTGGTTATATTTGGTTTGTGTTTGTGTATCGAATTGAATTGACTTGCTATTTAGATTCAGCTCTTTGATTTGATGTTTATATGGTTTATTGGTATTTATATCATAATATTACGTAGTAGTATTATCATTTCTTAAAATAGGACTTTAATTGACTAAAAGGGACTTCTCATGGAAGTTTAAGAGAACATCTCAACAAGGATTGGAAAATAGGAACAAGCTTCCATCTATGATAAAGATGAAAGGCCTAATAGATTTGAGGCTGAATTGCATGTTGCACCCTGGTTCGAATTGATGAATTTTGGCAAAATGCACCCTCAGATTACAAAAGGAAAATTTCACATCCTCAATGTTAACATTTATTTAGCAAACGGCACCCCCACCTTATTTTTTCAGCCAATTTCTGGCCCAAATATTACCCCCGACCGGAAATCAACTTTATGTTATTTTTCATCTGATGTCATTTTAAGGGCAAAAATAGTAATTTGCATCATTTTACTATGGTTATTAAGTTGCATAATTTTCAGAATTAAATTTCCTTCACGTTTGAGGGACTAATTAATAAAATGGTTCTTGTGTGTAATTTCTTTGGTTCAATACAGGTAGTAAAAGATCTTGCATCCTCTCCTGAGCTTATCAACTCAACAGACAATCACGGCAACACGGCACTGCACGTAGCTGCTCACCGAGGCCACTTACCCGTAGTCGAGGCTTTAATTCTCGCATCGCCTTCATCAGTCACCGCCACAAACAATGCCGGAGAAACTTTCCTCCATGCAATCATCACCGGTTTCCAAACTCCCGGATTCCAAAGACTAGACCGCCAAATCGCGCTCATAAAACACATACTACACGGAAAACTCTTCAAAGTCGAAGAAATAATCAACGCCAAAAACAAAGATGGTAAAACTGCTTTACATTTAGCCATTTCGAGCAACGTTCATTCAGATCTCGTGGAATTACTCATGTCTGTTAGCTGCATTGATGTGAATGTACGTGATGTAAATGGCTCGACTCCACTAGATGTATTAAAAAAAAGGCCTCGTTCGGTATCATCTGAGATTCTAAGTAAGCAATTGATTTCGGCTGGTGGGATTCTGAGTTCTCAAGATTATTCAGCAAGAAAAGCTATTGCTTCACATATAAAGAGACAAAGTATAGGCAATAGTCCAGGCACTTCGTTTAGAATAAACGACATTGAAATATTTCTATATACCGGCTTAGAGAACGCATCAGAAGGCAGTCGTATGAGCACTTTTTCACCGGAACAAAGTCAACACGACTCCAACATCGAGACCCATCATAGTCCCAAAAAAACCACTAACACAGCAGAATGGATAAAACGGTTCCTCCATTGGCCCTCGACAAAAAACAGATCTGTAGAAAGGCTCAAGAAACCGGTAGAAGTTCCTATTCCTTTAAGACAGAGATATTCAAAGACGAGCAATAAACGAGCGCTTTCTGTAAGGAGTGATGTGCCGAGTCCAACTGCAAAGAAGAAGTTAGCTTCTGGATTGATGCATGGTGTAATGCAGGGAATTCCGAGTTACAGGTCTCGTTCTAGTTCGTTTTCTAAGTTATCGGTTTCTTCTTCGCAGAGTTCTGTGGATATGCAAAAAGGAGGGATAATTGAGAATGGATTTACAAAAGGTTCATGTTCTAATCATGTGAATGATGAACATGGTTTATTTAACAAGAAATCGATGAATAATTTCTTATGCTTTGGTGCTCCTGGGCAAACTGTGGAGGCTTCTAGCTCGGGTTTGCAGTCTTATGATGTTTATGAGCGCTCTGTTTTATCTGCGGCTTGATTGTGGAGATCAAAAGTTAGAGATATTGAGTTGTAATGTGTAGTTGAAGTTTGTTGTAGTTGTGAATATTATTTATTTATCGAGTTGAGCTTCAACTAATCTAATGTTAGAGATCAAAAGTTAGAGATATTGTTTCAAACGTGTTAGAGCAGAATTTTGAGTAGTTTGGTTATTTTCGACTCTCTCTCTCTATATATATAGGAGTATATGTTATCATTGGTCATGATTAGGGCTACCAATGGGACGGATTTTGGTCGGAACATGCTTGTCCAGATCTGGTTCCATTTATAACGGATCGGATCTTGTCTTATTTGACTAGATATCGGATCTTTTCGGATCCAATAAAATTTTCATTTAAAAAATTACTTTAATATTTTTTCCTAAAACAAGTTTATTAACTTTATAATTTTATTTAATTTTAGCTCACATGTTTAAACATCCTTTACTAATATTTCTATTTTTAGATGAAAATATTGGTTTGAATGAATTTATAAACGAGTTATAAATTACTATCTTTTTAAATTGACAGTGAAATATTATTAATAGTACTTACTTTTATAAAACATTATATCTACATCATTCTTTTTATTTTTTATCAGATACGGATATTTAACGGGTCGGATCGTCCTAAATCCATATTCGATCCATGTATTTTGAATTACGGGTCTTTATAATCGGATAAGGTCCATCAAATCTTTAATTGAACAATTATCCTAATATATCGGACCGGATTCGACGGATCCGGATTGAAATCCGCCCCATTGACAGCTCTAGTCATGATGCTAACAAGAGTCTATTATCAGTGCATTTGTACTCCTGACTTCACAAGGATGACTCGAACTTATGTTACATGTCAAGATAATAAATACTTATGTAAGAACTAGAATTGCATTGTGTTATTATGTACTTTGATTTGCCTTTTAACAAGATTAACACCAAAATACTCATAAGAGCGAGTTCTACAAATTGTTGATCAAAAGATCTTTTTAATTGGCTAGAGTTCGTTACATGAAAAATGGAATCTTGTATATTTGACGATACATTCGTCCCAAGAAAACCGTTTTACAAACTACATGTTTATGTAACCAATGCCAATGATAATAATGAACTAACAGAATATCTATTGGATCCATAGAAGCATATAGCTATATAAGTAAGTATATTAGAGTATGTAAGATTGTAATGGTACCTGGAAAACGATTCGACACTCGGCCAAAATGCATTTGGTGAAAAGCTTGGTGAAGTTGGTGTCAACATAGTATGCATGGTACTTGTAGGAGGCAAATCACTAAAGAAATTTCACGAAACCGTGTTTGGAAGCTGCAAGCAAATCAAAATTATATATTACTTATAGTGAGATATTTGCTCTCGTTCATTTCTTCATCTCTCATCTCCCAAACTTCAACTCCATTTCGGGATCTCTTTGGCTGAAACTGCCATGTCTTTAACCTAAGTTTTCAATAATTTTCAACATTACCATAAGGCTACATTTGGATTGCGGGATTCAGAGTTTTCGAAACTTCATTGTTGCATTATGCTACTTCCCCTGTTGCTCTTACTTACCATGTGTTCGGAAACCAGGTGCAGGACAACATTCTTCTTTCATTGGAGAAACCTGCATACATGGCTCATTACAGCAGCAAATATGTTTGTGGTTATCCATGTAACTGAAAGTAATCAGGTGTAACTAATTTGTCTTAACATTCTTTTCTTGTTTTTGTTTTATACAATGATTAATTGATCAGTTCTTTACCATGCTCAATCTGTGTTTCTGAAGATTTATGCCATGCCAGTATTTGACATGATACAAAATGTATTAGTGAAGAAGCTGCATCTCAAACCAAGAACTATTAATCAGTAACGATAGTGTCAATCAAGCTTTTAGATGTACGACAAAAGTTCACCAAATAAATCTTCTTTTAATTGCTGAATCTGTATTTATCTCTTTAACAGCTTCCCTGCATTATGTGGGTAAACTGAAAAAACATGGCTCATCTTGGTACATAAATTGGGTAAGTGACATTTTTCAAAATTACAACTGTTTATCATGCAAATTAACAAATTTGTTTCCTCTACCTGGTGTATTTCAGATTTTTATCATTCTTTAAGTTCTACTAATGATATTGTCACCGATTGGAGGGGTAAGAAATATCGTAGTGTAGACAAAAGACTATAAATTCTACTTGTAAGCATCTATCTATGCAGATTAAAAACACTATGCTTCTGTAATCGAAGACTGCAAATGTGAATAAGAAAAGTGACAGAAGATTGCCAGGTCCAGGAGCACTTTAAGAAGTCTCAGCCTAACAAGAAAGCATATTCCTCAGTTACTTCTTCACTAAATCTAATCGTGAATTATGTCGGCATTGTTTGCAAAACATTTGAACGCATTGATTAGTAGTCGCGGGCCCCATGTTTATCACAATAAGCTCAATGAGAGGAAAAATGTAATATCACTACCATACATCAGTTGGCTAAATAACACGGTGTTATGATTCTGCTGTTTAATTACGAATTCTTACTCTTTTGAAGTCGAAATATTAAGAGAGCTAGTAAGAGAATCTAGTCATTGCAATACTACGAACATAAAAGGTTATGTTTTAACCAATATGTGCCAGCATCATGCAATGCGAACTAGTTCCCGATATCAAGTGAAGATTTGTGCATAGTCTGTGCAATTATCATTATGCTAAAGACCAATTATAGCATAGAAGCAGAATGTGAATAACTATAGCTCCTCGTCTTAAAATATCAAACATGAAACCAACACAAAAATAAACACAATAAGTTCAATTCACGATTCATTGATTCGTCCATTTCTTTAAAAAAAATGAAATCCTCAAGAATTTATGTAGTATCGTCATAATTCAAAAATTCACCACAATCTCACTGCAAGAGCAAATGAGAAACAACAATGACTTGGCATTCATAAATCATTTCACAAATTACATACAATATGCTAAAAAGATATAAACTTTATTCTCCGCAACTTCCTACCTAACTTTCTTTTCAACTATCTTCTTCCTATCTCTGTACAACTCAATCCAAAGATTCAGAATCCACATAATACTAAGCGATATCGCAGTCACAACAACTATAACCCAAGAAATCCAGACCCATTTAGGTATCACCTTATCCGCAGCTCCACTCAAATAAAACCGAAACATTCGATACACGAAATAAGGTCCCAAACAACCCCTAACCACACTATACAAAGCATAAAACGGAGGGGACAAAAGATCATACACTTTGGCCGCAAATTCAACATCCAACCTCCTAGCACCCGCGAGAGTCCACACATTCTGGCAAAAGCTCGTAACTTCGGCCAAAATCAGAAGCCCGAGAATTGCGAGAGCCCCGTGATACACAACGTAACGACAGGTCATGAACACGAATAACGTGGCCAAATGGTGGCCGATGAAGAGAACATCGGACGGGAAAAAGATCAAGTAATGAACAAGATCCATCAGGAAATAAGCAATGCTGTACTCAAGGACGAGGTTCTGGAGCGGGGTGTTGAAGGAGTTGAAATCAAGGGTCGGGTCGGATAAAATGGCCCGGGTGGCTAAAAGGACAGCGGGGGTGCCGTGTGCGAGGGAAATCGCGCAGCTGGAAGCTTCGGGCCGGAGCTTCCCGGCCCAGTTTCGGAAAATGACGAAATAGGCAATCAGGTAGATGATTAAATATACGGTGAAAAAAAGAGGAAGAGGGTTAGAGATCAGAATGTCCATGATAGTTAAATCCAATTCAAATCGAAACAGGGAAATTGGGGCTTTCTTTTATCCGTGAAGTTTAAGAGGCAGAATCACGGGTTACACTGTGTGAAAATGGTAACGCCTGTAACCTGTATATTTGGTGAGGAAATTAAGGATGCAGATTTTCGTACTTTTCGAGGAGATAGTGATTTTTCAGATTCAAGAATTAGGTCTTCGATGGTAGTGTGGCAAGCATCGCATGTATTGGCTTAAAATTTCATATGATAGCTATTTTTCTCTTCTGAAAATATACTTTCGGATTATTATTTATATAAATGTTTTTATTTAATCTATCTAGTTGATCAATTCAATGCTCCTCAGTTTTTACACGATTAACTACATAAGATTAAGATTGAAACTCGAACTAACTTATTAGGCTTTGTGTGGCTGGGTTTTGGCTCAGTCTCGCGGGTCTCGCGAGACCGGGCCAAAACCCATCCAAATGGAATTTATTCAGACTAGTGAGACTTAAGCCCAAATCACCTTGAGACTAGAGCCCAAACCTTTGAGACCATCAGCTTTTTTATATTAAAACTTATTAATTAAAATTGTTATTACAATCATTACACAATACAATATCATATTTAAAACTCTATAACAAACATTGATTTGACATATAATTTACTTTTTCTCTCTAAACCCCAACATCCAAACTCAATCCAAGTGAGGTCTCAAATGTTTCAACCACAAAAAATCCAAGAGCCAAAACCCATCCAAGTGAAGTCTCAAAGGTTTCAACGAAACTATCCAAACCAATTTTTTTAAACCGAGACCCACGAAACCGAGCCAAAACCCATCCAAATAGACCCTTAGATATTCGGTTGATGCTCAATAAATCTCATTTGAGTTTTATTCATTATATAAATCAAGCTAAATAAATATTTTCATTTGATAATTTTATATGTTTGATTCAAACTGATTTGTTATATAATTAAATCAAATTTAAATGCAATTTTAATTTTAAATTTGATAAATATTGAAACAAACTTGAATACTGTACTGACAAACATAACTCAACTCATTCTCATCTCACCTCTACTCTAAAAATCGTGAATATATCAAATAATTTTATTTAGGCAAATACGAGATATGTTTTGTTATTTTCAAATCACGGAATACTACGTCAACATATAAACATCAACATGTATAATAAACAAAATTGTAGTGCACTCCAAATTCATTTGCACTGGACCTTTTCTTTATTACTTTTCTATCGAGAGAATTTCACTTTTCATACCATAATTCAACTTACTTTAGGGATTTGATACCACAACTTTTTCTATCGACACATTTGATACCATAACTCAAATCAACTCGACACATTTGATACTTCCGTCAAATTGGAAACGGAATGGTCACGTGATTGTCACGTGGCCGTTAAAACTTTGCACATTTGATACCATAACTTATGTTGACTGATAATTTTACCCCATAATATTTCAGGTTACCAAAAAAGCCCCACATCTCCAAATTTAGTGACGATTTTAGTCCACATTGTTGTCAAATTTCCAAATTGACTCGAATAAGACCACGTGCTGACCAATTTAGAACTTTACACATTTGATACCATTACTTATGTTGACTGCTAATTTTACCCCACAACATTTCAGGTTACCAAAAAAGCCCCACATCTCCAAATTTAGTGACGATTTTAGTCCACATTGTTGCCAAATTTCCAAATTGACTCGAATAAGACCACGTGCTGACCAATTTAGAACTTTACACATTTGATACCATTACTTATGTTGACTGATAATTTTACCCCATAACATTTCAGGTTACCAAAAAAGCCCCACATCACCAAATTTAGTGATGATTTTAGTCCACATTGTTGCCGAATTTCCAAATTGACTCGAATAAGACCACGTGCTGACCAATTTAGAAAATTTTACTTATTTTATTTAAATAACTAATTTAATTTATAAACAATATTAATAAATTAAATGATACATTAACATAATTATCATCAAAATTAAGAAAACATATTCTTTTTAAAAATAAAATTTATATAATAGAATTAATCTATTTAATATTTATTAAAATAATAAATTAAAAAATTAAAAACTATTTAATATTTATTAAAATATAAAATAATAAATAATTATAATTCAATAAAAAATCCCCACCCCACCCCTCCCCCTACCCCCGATTCCCAGGCCGGCGGCGGCCTGGGTCTCCCAGGCCGGCAGTGGCCTGGGATCGAAGAACCCAGGCCGCCGGTGGCCTGGGATAGAAGACCCAGGCCGCCGTCGGCCTGGGAATCGGGGGGTAGGGGGGAAGGGTGGGGTGGGGATTTGTTTTAAAAAAATTAAAATTATTTAATATTTAATATTTTAATAAATATTAAATAGTTTTAAATTATATAATTTATTATTTTAATAAATATTAAAAATATTATTTCTATTAAATAAATTTTATATTTAAAAAGAATATATTTTCTTAATTTTGGTGATATTTATGTTAATGTATTATTTAATTTATTAATATTTTTTATAAATTAAATTAGTTATTTAAATAAAATAAGTAAAATTTTCTAAATTGGTCAGCACGTGGTCTTATTCGAGTCAATTTGGAAATTTGGCAACAATGTGGACTAAAATCGTCACTAAATTTGGAGATGAGGGGCTTCTTTGGTAACCTGAAATGTTATGGAGTAAAATTACCAGTCAACATAAATAATGATATCAAATGTGCAAAGTTCTAAATTGGTCAGCACGTGGTCTTATTCGAGTCAATTTGGAAATTTGGCAACAATGTGGACTAAAATCGTCACTAAATTTGGAGATGTGGGGCTTTTTTGGTAACCTGAAATGTTATGGGGTAAAATTATCAGTCAACATAAGTTATGGTATCAAATGTGCAAAGTTTTAATGGCCACGTGACAATCACGTGACAATTCCGTTTCCAATTTGACGGAAGTATCAAATGTGTCGAGTTGACTTGAGTTATGGTATCAAATGTGTCAGTAGAAAAAATTGTGGTATCAAATCCCTAAAATAGGTTGAATTATGGTATGAAAAGTGAAATTCTCTCCTTTTCTATCCAGAAAACCCTCCTTAGATACCAATTACAAATCCAACAGGTGATTGGTCTAGTGAAATGGACTAGTCACTACAAAGTAGCGGATTCAGGTTAGAATCCTTGTTGGGAGAGGTACCCACTCTAATGTGTCACCCGTCTCGAAAGGAATTAAACCCTTGAAAAACCAAAAAAAAAAAAAGTACCAATTACAATATATGTTACTACTTTGTGAATAATTGTACTTTATAATCGATTATTCAAAAAATAATTATATCGATTGAATTATTTAAACAAGCCAACATCTAATGCGGTTGCATTCACTCTACACATTTTATCTACTTAATTATAAAAAAAAACCACCCCGGCCCATCCCCCTCCTCCTCCTTTACATCTTCATATATCATGGTATTTTAAACAGCAGTAGGCAACATATTTAGGCATCTCCAATGACTTCAGAGTTATATATTAATAAAGATTTTTTTAGAAACAAGGGTTTTAAAATTGGTATACAATAATATAACAATTAAATACTTGATTGACATGATTTGAAAATAATAAAAATAATTTAAGATGGGCATTAACTTTTTCAAAATAATACACAAATTTTTAAGGATTAAAAAAAAAAGGTTTTTATTAAATTAAAACAAAATAAATTAAATTTGAGTTTATTAAATAAGAGTTACATTTTTAAAAATAATACACAAATTAACTAAAACTAAAATTAAATAATAGTTACATTTAATTTAATTAGGTATTTTAAAGAATTTTTTTTTAAATATTTTTTTTATTAAATAACAAATTAAAAAAACAAAAATTAGAAGAAAAAAAAGAGTCAACGGGTGCATTGATGCATGAACACCCATTGCCTCTTTCATTGAGCGATGGATTAATTGTGGAAAGGGGAAAATGCATTGATCACCCCATGAATAAAAAAACTTTACACATTTTACTCTCCAAAGTTTTCAACCCCTTCCCCTTGAATCATAGGAGATGCCCTTAAATGAGTTTCATTCCTCTAGCCCAATAGATAATGATACGGCCTAATTCTCAAACCACCCTTTGAATCAAGCGTCCCATGGTACTAATATTAGTCCAATTTTTAAAATTAATTGTCACATATGATATTTTCATACATATTAAGAAATTCAATAATTAGTCATTTTTTAAAACTAAAATGTAGAAAATACACTTTAATGTTAGTTAAGCGCTTCTAGAAGTAAGAAATGCAAAATTGAAAAAAGATGCATTGGGAAATCAAATATGACAAGTAATTTGAATTTTTTTTTTTTTTTTAAATGTGTTAATTAATTTGAAACAGGCAGAGTATCTCTTTAACCCAAGATGGTTGTATCAAGTGGTAGTGGCTCTTGCGGCTGTCAGATGTGAAACTCTAGTTCTACTGAAATCACTAAACTGGGGAGGACATATACCAAACACACTCTCCGATTCAATCTATAAACACACAATTTAGTAGATAAAAAAAATTCCTTATCTCATTTAATTCAATGTGGAATCCATTTTTGTAAAAGATTTATATATCACATGAAGATAACTTGTCAAAATCCAAACAAACAAAATTTTATTTCTGGCCCTCTAAAGTGGATAGGTTTCAAATTGGCCTTTATTGTGGTACCTCGACAATATATGTCCATTATTATTTATTATGTCATCATCATCAATTTCAGTACTTATCACCAGAAAATTTTAATTATCATCGAAAATAATCAATTTATGTCTTATTTGAAAATAAAATTAATTTTTTTTTGCTAAAAACCACAAATTTATGTCCAATCTACCCGAAAATTTTAATTTTAGCTAGAATTATCATATCTTGAATGATACTTACAAATTGAGAATTATTATGATTCCAAAATTTGCTAGTCGAAGTCATGTGATAGGTTTATAACCTCAATTTTCTTATAAAAAAAGGGTTAAAGTTCCCACATAAATAAAAAATACCTATTATATTTATAAAGAAATAAATAGGTCAAATTCACATCACATTTGCTTGATATTTATACACATTTCATTGTACAATTCCTTCTTTTTAAGGGAATTGTACAATTCTAATCTAAAATAAAAATTGAATATTTAGACCTATCATTTGACTTGGACTTGCAAATATTGGAGTCAGAATATGAAATTCTCAATTTTCAAGTATAATTCAGTAAATGATATTTTTTGCTAAAATTAAAATTTTTAGATTAGATTGGACAAAATTGATAAATTTCGATCAAAAAAATTAATTTTTCGATCAAATATGACATAAATTAATGATTTTTGGCGATAATTAAAAATTTTCATGATAAGAATTAAAATTGATGATAATGATACAATAAATGATATATATTATTGAGGGTAAAACAATAAACAACCAAATTTGAAACGCAGCCAAGGGCCAAAATTAAATTTTTTTGGCACAAATATTGCACCTAATCTATCACTTTTAACTTTGGAGCCAAATTCAAAATCATAAAGGCTATAGATCAACAAAACCAAAAGTATCAACCAAATCAGATTCTTTAGGTTGATGAACAATCTTCTCAAACATGCCACTCAAGCTCGAATGTCCAACCATGGCTTCCAGCACTTGATCCTCTTTCACGACGTCGTTACAACAACTACTCCTCTCACCTCCATTCTCCTTCGAAAATATAAGCTCCGAAATCCTTTCCTTCTCAACCTGCCTCGCAAATTTCTTCACCTCCATTAAAGTCACCAAATGATAAACATAAACAACCTTCTCTTGACCTATCCTGTACGCGCGGCTAATCGCTTGTCTCTCAACCGCCGGATTCCAAACGACGTCGAGCAGCACAACCCTAGAAGCCCCAACTAGACTAATTCCTTCGGAGCAAGCCCTTTGAGATGCGAGCATCACTTTAGCTCCTCCGGTTTTGTCATTGAATGAATTAATCGAGATTTGGCGTTGTTTTAACCCTAGATCTCCGTCCATGTAGATTACTTCCTTTCCTTCGTTCCAAGAGAAATGAGATTTGAGAAGGTTTTGGATGTGGTGTAATGGATCAATGAACTGGCTAAAGATTAAGACCTTTTCGTTTAATCTAGCTGAAACCCTAATTAGTTCGATTAGGAATCGGGTTTTCACTCCAGCGTTCGGGTCGGATTCGATTTTGTTCAGCTTTTTCTTGTAAACGGAGAATTCTGGATTTTTCGCTGCCAGTGAAGGGTGGATCGAAATCAATGATGCCAAGTAAGCTTGATCAAGAAACTTCTCTACTTTACTTATGTTTAGGAGTAATTCTTTTTGTATATCTGTTGGTCTTAAGAGAATCAAACAGTCCCTTATTCCTGGAAGTGTTTTCTGAAGTATGCTTCCTTTGTGTATATGAACAAATGGTTTCATCATCAATCCAAGTTTCTTTATTGCTTGATCATCATTGTTGTTTTTGCTTATGGAATTTGTTAGATAATCCCATTCGCCTCTTTCTGCATTGCACTTTCCCTTTCGTTTTCGTTTGTAAACTTTTGCGTCGAAACCTGTTTCCATGATCTGCTTAGAGAATCTCGGATTCACTAAACATAATGTATTGTATAGTTCCGAGAAGTTGTTTTGAAAAGGAGTCCCGGATAAAATCGCACGTCTCTGCGTCATGACCTTAGTTAAAGCCTTCCACATTAGGCTCTGGCTATTACGAGGAGTATGCCCTTCATCCAACACTAAAAGACCTGGTAATTCCAAGAGTATTTTTCTGAATTTTTTATTCGATCCCTTTTCCTTGTCTTCTCCAGCAAGTTGTTCGAATAACCGGTAACTTATTCCCAATACACTTCCACCCTTCATCCAAGAATACAGTTTTAGTAGCCGGATATAGTCTGTATTGTTTTTGTGACCTCTAGTTTGACCAAGAACACTGCCTGCAATTTCAGTTTCTTGCCTAGATAGCTTGCTTTCGTTTAAGTTGTGGAACTTAATCGCAACTTCCCATTTCTTGAATTCTTGTTCCCAAGTAAGGAGCATGCCTTTAGGAGCTATAATCACGGGTCTACAGGCTGGATATAGCTTTAGAAATGACTGGAGAAACACTATGGTCAGTCGAGTCTTGCCTGTGCCTGGTGCGTGTGAGATTATGCAGCCTCCCCCACTGTCGGCAGGCAGTTGGAGCAGGTTCTTGATTTGAGTGTCGCCTGCTATGTTCTTCCACATGAATTCGAATCCTTCACGTTGATGTGGGTAAAGTTCATTTTTGTCATTAGGAATCAAATCCAAAACTGTGCCGTTGGATTGAATTGAAGACTTTATAGTATCAAAAGCAGAACTCTGAAATTGAATTTGATTCATCATTGAATTCTTTGTTTCTTCCGAGTCCGAGTCCGAGTCTTTCCTTTCTCGTTTCTCTGCGGATCGTCTCTCTGGAGATTCAACATACTGCAGAAGAAAAGAGAAATATAATGTCTAAAAATTTACTTAAAGTCACCTCTAAATCATACATTTTTTTAGAGCAAAGAAATATTAATATCTCAAGGTTTAATATCCTAAAAAAGGTTATTAGGGGTATATTTGTATGGTATAATGAATAATTTATCATATATTCTATTTTGGAATATTAAACTCATCCTAATAAGAAAAAGCTATAACGTTTACCCTCTTATAGGTTGTTAGCTATAACACTTGCATCCATCATTAAACTATGTTTATTCCATCAAAATATGTGTAGAACTTCATTACATCATTTTAGTGAAGACTGAAGACTAACAAATATAGGAACTATATTTTGTGGAACAGTAGAACAAGGGATATCAGTAAGTAAAATAATTGGAGGGAGTAATCATCAATTAGGAAAAACACAAAGGAGTATATTGCAAATAACTCTTCCTTAAAGAGTCATGAATTGCAAAGAATATATTGAAACACATGATAATGAGCAAGTTCATATACTTACGAAAGGTGGCATAATATCTTTTATATCCAGAATCACAGCATGACAGTATCTGCATACAAGTCCTATTTGTTCATCAAGAACAAGATCATGCTCTCCTTTACGACAACACGGTGCTCCACTTTCATCCGCATTTGTTGAGATAGTATCTTCGTCCTACAATATCGATTGTAATTTTTTCTTTTGAAAAATATCAGTTAGATTTGAGCAATGAACGTGATAAAGAACTTACCAAAGAAGAATTTGTTAATCCAATTTCAGATTCCCAAAGCCCCATTTCTAAGTCCCGAAAAAGGGATTCAATTTCCTTCTCTTCATCTGTTTTCTCGGGTACAGAAGACTCTTGATCATCCCCAAATTTGAACTTTAATGGCAGAGTGCTTTGACTCAAATGACCCTCTTGAAAACGAACAGGATCTTCTTCAGGTAAATCCTTTTCTTTCCAAATTGAATCCACTAAAATATCAATTACATCTTCTTTCCTAACACAAGCTTTCTTCTTTGGGAGCCTCCCTGTTTTTTTTCTTGTTTGTTCCACGGTTTTTCGCTCTGTTTTACTGATATTTTTTACATGTTCATCGTAATAATCATTATCATGATCATGATGATCATCATCATCTTCGTCACTGTCTTTCTCAGAATCATCTGATGAATTCTCAGAATCATCGATTCGGATTAAGTTAATGTCATTTTGAACACCCTTTTTCAGAAAATTCTCATCTTCTTCTGAATTATTAGAAGAGTCAAAATCTTGAACATTACTTGTTTCATTATCAATGGTAGTGCTTTCTTCATAGCGTTTCTTCTTAATCTCTTCGTGGCAATTTTTGTAAAATACATCATACTGGCTTCTGGTTCGCCTGGATACCGAACTCAAACAAGCTTTTCCAGTAAGCATATTATGCCTGTCAGAATATTAAAAAAATCCATCCCATATTTGTAAAAATCACAAAGTAATTACAAGAAGAAATATAAAAAAAATCCTTCCCATATTTGTAAAAGTCACAAAGTAATTACAAGAAAAGATCATACAATGTATTAAGTAATAAACTCACACGGAAATCGCAGATGAGATATATGAACATAAGATGACTCTATATCAATATATATATTTTTTCTTTATGTGTGTAATTTGCAGGAAGAAAAGGAATAGGGTTTGACTTTGAGAGTAGAAAAGATGAAAATCTTTTCCGAATCCTATGGAGCAAGGAATCCTAAAGGCTACATGCAAAATATTTTTGTTTTTGAAGAAAGATTTTTACACTGACTTAAGTATAAATCAAATCCCACCTATTTTTATTTTTTGTAATGTTAATGTAAGTATTAATTTTCTAGAAACCTTTTCCTTCTTTCCCCATATATGCTCTTATATTTTCGTATAAAATCTTGCCTTTTGTAAAACTCGCGTTAAATATAAGGAAAATTCAACTACTTATTATTTGATTCTTTTAATTATGTTTGTGGATATTAACCCTTATTAAATCTTCCACTAAATAAGGAATGAGTCAAATCCATCTAGTATTTGAGTAACCCTAATAAACAGCAGGATATTAAATGTTTGACTCTTGATATGTTGACATGGATTTTAAAAATTTTCAAATAAGACCAATTTACCCATTAATAATTTTTCATCTTTCCAAAAAATTATTCAGTCTTCCTTCTTCACCTTTGTACTCCTCAGCTTTTGCCATTGTTCAATTCTTGCACTTCATTTTCTTTTTCTGATATAGAACTATAAAAAACACCATATTAAATCATTTCTTTCGATTCCACCCCAATTCTCAAAGAGATTTTGGGTTCCACTCATGGATCAAAATTTCGTTTCGAGTGTATGTTTCGGTCAGCCAAATATTAGAAACTTTTCGAGGCTTTTTGGAAATATTTCGAAAACACTAAGGAAAAATTGTAATAAAAGTCACTAAATTCAGATAAATAACATAGTTTAAGGCAAACAAATTGTTTCGAAATTACATCTTATTTTCGTTTCGCTTGATTAAAAAATGGAAACTTTTCGATGTTTTCGAAGGAGAAGATGGAAATTTTGATCCATGGTTCCACTTTCATAAATGTAATTTTTTTTAATAGTAATTTATTATTTGTAATTTTTTTTTTATATATTTGAGATGTTAATGAAATGATTGATGATTAATGTTGAAAATAATTAAACAAAATTGCTACTATAAACCTATTGGGCGTATAGGCCCGCATCACTGATTAGGTTTTTTTGGCCCAACTTTGAAATAATTAGGCGCGCAATAATTCTAATTACTAATGCCGCGAAACACCAATCCTTTGAACCTTTTTCTCCTTTCCAGTTTCAGTCCAATACTTTTGCTTGTTCAACAGACAAATACATGGCTTCTTCAATAGGTAACTTATTTTTCATTTAATTAACCGATCAATAGTCCTTTCTAATTTTGTTTGATTCCTGCACTTTAAGTATAGATCACACTTGATCTGAATACGGGATTTGGTGATTGGAAATAGGTTTTTTAAATATGTGCAGGATTCGCGCTATAGGACATGACAAATGCTTGCTACGGCACCGTTTTTAAGGCTTTGTAAGTTGGATCACCCACAATTTGCCTTCTTTTGTAGTTTAATTATTTTTGATTTGTTAGTATTATTTTTTGTTATTTTTGACATACCAAGGGGCGTGCTTATAAGTTGTTTGATAAAATGGATATTGGGGGTTTTTTTGGATATCAGATTATTGTTATGTAAAACTATACTTGTTCTTTAACACCAGGAAATTTTGAAATTTAAATCTTTAGGAATGCTCTTTTTCTCAAACTAAGAATTTAAACTAAAGAGTATAAATTCAAGGATTGAAATAATTTAAAGCTTAAGTACTTCAACCAAAAATGTGACTTTACTGGTTTTGCGTTACTGAATATGTATTTGATACTTGATTTCTCTGGGAAGCCTTTAGAACGTGATTTGGCCACTAATTAAAATATTCTGGGTTTTATATTATAGGAAGTGTTTAATTTGTTTTCTGTGACATGTTATATCTTTCAGAAGTTTTAGGACAGTTACACTACCACGATCATTAATTTCTCCACGCAATTTGAAGTTCCCTTTCAAGTGCTCGATAAGACAGATTCACATGGAGAGCAATAACAAAAGTGACTCGAGGGGTGCCCTAATTGTTCTAGAAGGTTTGGATCGTTGTGGAAAGACCTCTCAGTGCAGCAGATTGCTTTCTTACTTAGAAGAGTTGGGTCATTCAGTTGAATCATGGAGATTTCCTGATAGAAATACTGGTGTTGGGCAAATGATTTCTTCCTATCTTACCCAAAAGTCTCAGTTAGATGATCATGCGATCCATCTTCTCTTCAGCGCAAACCGTTGGGAGAAGAGGTTAGGTTTACTTGTTTGTGATAGTACTTGAATTTTATCTTTAACTTACATAGTTTAAACTATGAGGCATGTATCTTTTCTTAACTGCAAATGCGTTTATGATGTTTTTAACTCATTATTAAATCAATACCTTCTCAAGCTCACATTTGGAGTTGAATTATTTATGCTGGATCTTTGACTATGTGACAGATCATTGATGGAGTCTAAGCTGAGGAGTAATACCACACTAATTGTTGACCGTTATTCTTTTTCTGGGGTTGCTTTCTCATCTGCCAAAGGACTTGATCTAGACTGGTGTAAGGTGTGAATATTTGTGCATATTATATTTGGGAGTTATAAGCAATATACACCCTTATGTTCATTCTAATTAGCAAAATACACCTTTATGTTTAGCAAATACACCCATGTGTTATATTAATTAGTATATAACCATCATGGATTCATGGTCATAGAAATGTAGCCATTAGATCCCTTTGTGCATTAGTTTTTGTGTATGTGCATTTAATTTTTATCTATGATTCATCTTTTTACTATTAAATGATCTCTAAATATTTATATTATGTTGTAGATGCATATTAGTCTGATTGATTCACATGCTTATTTATAATAATAAAGAAAAAAATATTATTTTATCATTATCATAAATATATTATCAATTGTGATTTCTTCAATATGGACTCATAATTTTCTCATAGTTTTTTCCTACCACAACTCTATAAAATAATGAATGATATATTATATTTAATACTTACAGATAGGTAATTTCATATTTTATTGAGTTTTGACATGTGAAAAGGAGTAAATTAGCTACATATCTATTAAAACAGTGGGGTATTTGCTAATATATATAACACATGGGTGTATTTTTTTTTAATTTTTTAAATTTTCCGATGAATTAACCTGATATCAGAAACTAAATTATATGTTAAACAAGAGTAAATCTCCCATCACAAAAATGGGAAGGAGTGTATTTTGCAAATAGCCCTTAGATTTGGTTGTCAAAACCTTTATTTGACTTTGTTGTGTTGGAACTCTTTTTGTGTTACTTTCCCAGGCTCCAGAGGCAGGATTGCTAGCTCCAGATCTAGTAGTATACCTTGACATATCACCTGAGGTATGCTACTATGTCAAATCAACCTTTAAATTTGCATACGTGGTATCCTGTATATAGAGCAATTTTATCCAATTAGTATATTTCTCTTTCATAATTTAAGAATAATTTTGATTCTGTAAAGTATACTTGGTGTGCATACCTTCTTAGTGCATGGGTAATCGTTCTTGAACTTCCATCCTAACAAAGGTTCATTGACTGGAGAATTAAATCTCAATTGCTTTATGAACTTTTGTTGCATAAATTATGTTTCTGTTTAATCAATGCCTAATTTTGTTCTGAGTTGAATGACTTGTTAGCTGACTGTTGTTTGAATATATAGAAAGCCGCAGAAAGAGGAGGTTATGGAGGTGAGAGGTACGAGCAGCTTGAGTTTCAGAAAAAAGTTGCTGTATCATATCAAATGCTTCGTGATGACACTTGGAAGGTAATGATCTTTTAGACCAATGGCTTTCTTTAGTTGTAGTGTTGTTGTGTTTTGAGTTTTGAGTTTTAAGTTCTTTAGTTGTTTTTTTGTCGTTGGAGTTTAATTTAAAAGAAGCATCACATCTCTTCTTCGTTTTCTGAGTAAGAGATGTTAAAAAATTGGAGTATGAAAGTATACTTAAATTCCATGATTGTAATAAAGTATACTCTAGTCTTTTAGTCTTTTTACATTTTTTAAGTTTAAGGAATTTTAATGTTCATCATTTATGAATTTGTAAAAAAAAATATTTCGGATGCAATATGCATAATAAGTGACATATTTTCTTTTATTTAAATGTTAAGGGTATTTGAGTCCTTTTATAAATTTTCATATGTTAGGTAATTAATATCTAATAGCGTCCTTTTAAAGTAGAATGATTCTTTGGAACAAAATCTAAGCAAAGAAAGTCTTATTATTAGATGGTAATAGACAGACGGCATTTCTGTTAGTAAGGTTGAATGTACTTTTCAAAAAGCTGGGCCACTTGTCTCTTATAGTCTTATGCACGGTTGAATTGTGACTAAGAACTGCTAGGTTTAAGGTCTGCTTGATTTACAAAAGTTATTGCGAAACTTTCTTTTTCAGAAAATTAGAATCGGCTCATGGTGATATTCATTCAGAGTCAAGTGTCTAATTACTTTTAATCAACAAGTGTATTTCTGTATTATTTTAGTTGTCTTGAATTCATTGCCGATTATCCCTCTCTATAATGTAAACTTCAGTGTAGCTCTTCTGTTTGATTATGAGCCCACACTATACTGTTACTTCAATTACGATCTACAGAATTAGACGAAGTGTGTTGGATCGTGACTTATTCTGATTCCTAATGCTGGTCTTGTTTGTCCTCTTTATGGTGTAGGTAATAGATGCGACCCTTCCTGTTGAAGATGTTGAAAAACAACTGAGGCAAACTGTTCTGGAGTGCATTCAGATTTGTGAAAAAGGGAAGCCTATTTCAGAGCTGTGGTAAAGTTAATTATTTACATTATTGGAGAACTTATTGTTATCCATCTCGCCTTAAGTTATGGTTGTAAGAGATGTGATTTGTGGTTGTATTATGTGTTTCTTGATTATCATTACATTGAATGTTCATTTGGAAAATAATTGCTGTGTGTGTTTTACTTTTTGTCATTTTTCGCAATCAAATTACTTGGTAATATTGTTGTTCGTAACTGTAAGTCTGTAATAATTTCAGTGTTGGAATGCCGTTTCACTAAGGTTGATGTATATTGTTCAGCAACTCTATTACTCGTCGATAGTATGTGGTAGACCAGTTGGTACTGTATATATTTGATTTCTTTTCTAACATAATATTGTGATTTAATATGATCTGTTTTATAAGGGCATCAAGTTTTAATATTTGGTCTTTTAGTTTATTAAGTTGAGTTTGAATCGAGATTCAAAATTTTGTAAATAAATATTTTTCAAGCTTCATATTATATTTTACTAATTTAAATCAGATGAGCTTTTACTTGAGGAAGTCAGAGCTGAATTTGAACAACTTTCTTTGATTTTAAGCCATGTCAATAGAGAGCTCTGGTTTGAGAAAAACCTTGACAGCACTTTGCCATTTTCCACAATGCCACAATTCCTACCTGTTACTGTTTTCCTCTCTTTAATGGAATCAATTCGCTATAAAAAAAGAATTTGGTTCAACTAAATCCAAATTAGACAAGAGCAACACATATGTTTTATAATTAGATTAATCCCAGAAACTGGTCAATATATTACAAGATATGATCACTTGGTTTCTGAGTAAGTAAGATGAGTTGGAACAAGTAGCTAGGTATGAAGTAGAATATTTATCAACTTCATGCTCGATCGATGCTGGCGAAATAGAATGTTGGTCTCCAAGAGAAGATTCAAACTACTACAGTATTATATATACATATATAACTCGTCTGCACATAATTGATATGTTTTTCAAACCTTTCAGAACTGTAAATATTAACACAGTAACGTTCGATTTCTCAGGTCTTTACCTGCCCAAACATTCGTTGGTTGAAATTCGAAACATACTTGCATATTTATATTCATTAGTTACGCGACTTTAACTCCATATTTTGTGGAGCATATGCATACATCCTCACGATCCAATTCTGCAGATGAAAGTAAAAAACATTATTATGCGATAATAATTTCAGAATATATCTCTGTTTTGTAACTTGTAGATTTTAATGCAATACAGAAAATGTTTAATACTAGTAAATAAAAAACATCCTAAATGAGTTATTTACAGCGTTACCCCTACTACATGAAAATTACTCTATAAGTATAAAGTATACAATACATACATGATACATGGAACTCATAGTCATACTCTTGACACTTTCCATCTTAAAACATCAACTCTCAAAACAAATTTATATTCAGGGGTAATAGGGGTACTTGTGTAACTCCGCAAGAAAATAGGGGTCTCGTCGTAGTTAGCTCATACATGAGGGACTGTCTAAATTCAATGAAAACAAAAAGTTCCTCCCAGTTTCATTAAAAAAAAATAGTATGCAAATGAAAATTATACGATGAGATTAGTCTAGAAAATAATTACGTATTGAAGGAGAGTTTTCTTTTGCTACTAGGACCACATCTTGATTACTAGCGAATTCCAATTCAAATACGATCCTATTTAAAAAAGGTTCACACTTAATTTACGGATTGTACCTCAAGAGGTTTAGTATGCCAAAAAAGAAAGTTATAACTTAGCTTTAATTAGTTTAAATGTGTAAGTTATTGTACTATCATGATATTTGCTAATTAGAAAGTACCGTCTATGTGCTTCTCTAAAGAATAGGGGCCTATGAGTAAATAGCCTAATCATTAAGGATGCGCATTAAGGCCATCTCCAGTGGGTATGGACTCTCATTCCCCTCAGACTCTCCTTTCCCTTCAGACTCCTCTTTTCATAGTCATCTTCAGTGACTCAATCTTCGCCTTCTATTTAATTCCAATTCTCATACTTCCTCACTCTTACTTAATCTTCCCAATCTTCACATTCTATTCAATTCTAATTCTCATTCTATTTAATAATAATAATAATAATAATAAAGTAAATAGTAAATTAAATATTGGCATTAATAATAAGTAATTTAACATTGGCATTAATAATAACTTTTTCCTTAGTCGTATTTAAATTATGTATCCAGTATTCTATTTTTAATCCACTAGTCGTATTTAATTTCCATAAAAAAAATTCTTTTACAATGTGATTAAATTTCAAACAAGAAAATAAATTAATGTTAAGTTTATTACATAAAAATTAAAATATAACAAGTAATAAAATATCTTTATTACCATTTATTCCACAAAATTCTAATTTTCATATTTTTCCACTCTTACTTAATAAAATTAATAATAATAGAGCTAAATAATAATAACAATTAATAAACATTGTACATAAAATTATAATATTACAAGTTATAAAAATACAAAATGCACAAATAATAAAAATAAATTAATGTTAAGATATTAAAAGAATACATTTTTAAATATTTAAATTTAATAATAATAATAAGTATATGGAGCTGGGCACGTATTAAACAAAAAAAAAAAAGAGAGAAATGTTGCCCAGCCCAATTTTAAAGAAGAAAAATAAAAAAAAAAAAAAAAAAGAAATGGGGTTGGACGCGTTGCCCAGCCCCAAAAGAAGATGTGTGGGGTGGTGGGTAACCACGGCCCAACACGCCCTTCAAATTCACCCCTCTTCTCATGAAATTTCATTTTTTTTCTCCCATTTACTCAATGGAGATGGCCTAAGGATGTGCGCACTTTATATCTTCAGAAAATACGGTTTGTGTAACTTTTATTTAAGTGGTGACATATTTAATTTATCTATACCCAAAAAGAAGTGTTAAGTATTTCTATGATGGGATATATATAAATATATATGTCATATTTCTAACACTCTGAGGCCTCCGCCTATAGCGGTGAAATGATGTTATTGAAAGAATTGATTATTGATGAGCATTATTTAATTTATAGGTCTCAAAGTTAGAGAAAACGACTAACTGGCAAAAAGTAGTCGAATTAATGGTTGTTGGTTTTGATTGGTTGAATTACACAACTAATTTACTGGTGTAATGTCAACATTGAAATATATTGCATCATATACTAAAAGTGTTCCACACTGAATTTGAGTATTTGACAATTTACACCTTAGTTTATGTTTTGGTTTATATATACGTGTGTTAAATCTCATTAGATCATTTATTTGATAACTTATAATTAATATATACTGTAGTAACTAAATATTTAGGACTAATCAACAAACGAACCATATAATTAATAAATAAACAAAAGGTAAAAGTATTAAAGTAAGATCCTAAAGAAAAATAATATTTTTAAAATGATCATTCTGACACGAAGTTGAAACTCTATCTTCGAAAATGAGGTTTGAAAATTGACCTGTCACAGTAAATTCCCGTGGCTTTGATAATCTAACCTGTTATTTTCTCTATTAAATTTAAAGGGAAAAAGCTGAAAGCCTGAAACCAGGTCTTTTGACTTTTGAGAGCCAAAATATGGGAAAAAAGAAAAAAAGAAAAAAAAAAGGTAAAGCCTCATTTTCTGAGTATGTCCATCAATAGAATGTTAAACATATTTAACCACCTAGTAAGTGTATTGTACTTGCTTTGTGATTTGTCACTTTCCTGTGAGTTATATCCATTCCCAAAGTAAGTGACTAAATGTATTGTACTTGTTATGTAGTTACTTTTAGTTTGACCAAACCCAGGATGGGTAAGAATTTCTCATACTAAAAAAGATTATAAAGAACAAGGAAAAAATTATGTATTATATTATATAGTATATATATGTATAAAGTACTTCAAGATTTATCCATTTTCGAACTTCGAAATCAATTTGTGTTATATAACAATATATATATATATAGGATAATAATATATTTCTCGATAACAATATTGGTTTGGTCATTAGTGGAACTGGTTCAAAGACAATATTGGATAGGAATAGTTGTGGGTTCATATATCTGGCTGCATGCACGTACGTATTAATAACATCAGTAAGTGACTGAATGAATAGGCATTACATTTATTGGTATCTTAATATTTAATGGAAGGATAATCTTAAGTTGTTTATGATATTATGTGACGTATGGATTTATCTTTTTTTCACAGGATTAACATTTTATTTTTATCAATAATTCTCAGCATTTTTTTTTAGAAATTTAATGGGTACATTGATTTTTTCAGGTATAATCTTAGTTTAGTGTACAAATATAGTTCACGCGTAAGAAAATAGTGATGGAGTACCAAAAATAAATTGCAAAATGATAAAAGATGAAAGATAAAAGATAATATAAGCTTTAACCTTGCTTTGTTATAGAGGGACGTCCATAAATGTATAGTTTTTGTTTTTTTGCGGAAGGCCATTAATACTAACTACCCATAATCAAGTTCAATTATATCTTTATTTTTTATTTTTTATAATACTCCTAATAAATACCAAATTTAATTAATTTGATATTACAAGGAAAATAAAGGAAACTAATTTTAAAAGTAATAACACAAGAACTAGTAGAGATTCATATTAATTGAAGCTTAGATAATTTTGCAAGAAAAAAAAATATATAAAAATGTAATTTTGTGTCAATAAATATAAACAGTACCAAACCAAGTTTAAATGAGAAGTTATGATTCAAAGGTTCGTTGTGATAAATTTGTTAAATTTTTACTGGTCATTAATTACATATTGACATAGAGATTATATAATCATGTATTGATTTATTAAAAAAAAAAAAAGGGATATATATATATATATAGGAAAGAACCATAAAGTACTACTACTTTCCACAAGTGTTAAAGAATTGGAAAATAGGATTTGGCGCTTGACCTGGAGAATGATTACGGGTTTATATTTATTGTAATAAGTAATAAATACTTAATGGTATATTAACTTAATCAAAGAATTATAGTGTAAATGTGATGCATATATGTTTTATTAGATACGGATTTCTTTTGCTTCAAAAAACACATCGTGTGTGGTTTATATTACAGAATAAATGTTTATAAATAAATAAGATAATATATCTTCTGTATCTATGTTTATATGTGAGTTATAAAGCATTTAAGATAACCAATATATAGTTACAGATTGTACATCCATTAATTTTGGATAGGATCGAATTTAAAACGTTTGTTGTTAGAATGTATTGATTTATCAAAAAAAAAAATGTTGTTAGAATTATAATTTTATAATTGACCAAAATTATCAAGTACCATATGGTTGATTTCAAGGTTGAATATTATTTAAATCTGCGGTGTCATGGGTACAAGGACATTAATAGGACCGAAGTTAGCATAGCACGATGTTTCTCTATTATTCAATTTTGTCCCATTTATTTGGGATTTAAACTTCTATAAATTAAATATTACATTAGAACATTGATCTAGGCTTTAATTAAATAAGAAGTGCTAGGAATTGATTGGAAGAGATATGCTTTATATATATATATTAAATTCAATTAAAAAATTCTATAAAATGTTGGTTTATGTATTTGGGGACTTAGGCCATCTCCAATCGAATACCCTCTTCGTCCCTTTCATGTCCTTCCCCTTCTCACCCCCTTCTTCACCCCATTGCCTATATCTCCAACAAAAGAGCAGTTCATTTAATTTCACTTCACAATTTTTCACGCTCTCACTTAATTATAATAATAATAAAAAAAATAATTTTATTAGGTACTCAATAATAATATTTAAGGCATTTATAATAGTAAGAAAATAAACTATGACTAAGTATAATTGACAAAAAAAAACAGTAATTAAACTTAATTAAAGAAAAACAACATCAATTACAAGAATTTGGATCACTCGGATGGATAGAAAGGAGTAAAATCGTCTTCGCCTAGATTATTAAACCAAATTCTAATTATGTTTATTTGTATGAATTTTAGAAATGTAGACAAATTTTAAATTTTAAAATATAAACTAACCACGTTATTAAATCTTACACAAAATTTGAAATACAATGTTATTAAATCTTTAACAATACTTAAAAATAAAGTTTATCATTTTACTGTTAAATTTTTTTGCAAAATTAATATATATAAATCAAAAATTAAAAACAAAAAACACAACCAACAGGTTGCCGCCACCCATTGGCTGGACAAGCGCGTGCTTTGCACCAACCGTCCAAGGGCGTGTTGACCGCGGGCAACTGGGCTGTGCCACCCCCCCTACCCCCCACCCTTTGCCCAATCCCCCGCCGGTTGGAAGCCATTTCCAGCTCCCCCTCCTCCCCTCATGCCCAATTTTAATGGAGATGGCCTTACTTTCTCATTCCATGTTTGGTGAAATTCAAGGGTATAGGAAAACGGAGTGGAAGAAAAGAAAAACTGTATAATTTATTTAATTAGACTCTAGCTCCTCATAAAATAAATAAATATAACAATAAAAACTTGTTAATATGTACATTTTGTCATTGGTCGCTTTTTAATGTTATTCCACCACGTAAGAATAAACAAGTATATTGCATGTTAATTTCGGGTACAGTTGAGTTAGATTTGATTTGATTTGAGCTTTGAAACTTTTTGTGTAAGATATAATTAATTGTTTTGGATGAGAGTAAAGAGTTTGATTTAGATATTTTTTTTTGAAGTTATTAAATTAAGATTAAAAGACAAAAAATCAATACCATGAATTAGATAAAATATAATATATATATATATATTTATATAGATTAATACTAGTTATTTCTTAATCACCTGATATTTTTCTGCAATTATCCGTGGATCTTCAACATGTCGCACCAATCTAAATCCCTAAACCAAGTGCAGTATTCACGTCCAATTTCCATGCAAACCCTCCAAATTCCATTCTCCACACATCACATGGTACTATCCTATTCCATTTTTGCCCATGCTTTGTATGCTGAATTAGCCTCACTCTGCATGCAAATGAAGGGTAAAAATGGGGTAACTTTTCATTCACCACCAATCTCACCGTAACCCCTTCCTCCGCCGCCACCCCTTCCGCCACCATACTCTTATAAGCTTCATTCACCCAAACCACGTTATTCTTATAGTCCGAAACAAACGCCGGACAGTTATCCACCTCCAGATTATTCATCTTTTCCCTATCTGAAAACCCTAACCCTACTTCAGTATCCATATACGCATCCGTCACGGATTCAACCATAATCCACGTTTCAATCGTAGATCTGAAGCCACTCAAAGCAACCGCTCCTCCGCCGATAACCGCCGTCAGGTTATTGTCTACGGTAAAGTGATCTATATCACTCCAATTTTTTTGTGCTGTAATATTATTGTTGAAACTTTCAGATCTCTCCGGAAGCAGTTGAAGCGTCACAAATCCTTTCCCCGGCAGAGTTCCGTCGTCGGTCGCCGATTTTTCCGGCGGAGAAGATTCAGTTTTCCTTTTAGTTGTTCGAGTACGAACCCTAACGTACTTCCTCTTAGTTCTCCTTATTCCATTTCTAACACCGCCGTTTCTCTTCTCGTCCGACGCATCGGGAACCGCTTCTCCGCCGGCAGGCTTCGGAGCAATCGGTCGGAACCGAAGCATAATCCGATTCATCACAGAGTAATTATTTTCCGAAGATTTGACCATACAACCACGCATCGTTAACCGATCTAAGCAATGAAACTCTAAACCACAACAAATCAAACAAAGTAATCACCGGTTCACCATCACCAAATTAATCTACCGGTTTGAAATCTGAAAAAATAAACGAAAAAGGAATATGTATTTGAAATTACTCACGCAAAAAAGTAAAGGTAATGTACGAAATGTCGACACATGGTAGGTCACTAGAGGAGAGTGAGGAAATGAAGATCTGTCAGTATTGATTTGTTTTTGAAAAACTGTACCTGCTGACAATAGTGCACGAGATTCGACGAATGGGAGAGCGAGACGTGTCCACACTTGCTGTTGTTGAGGGGACACCTAGCCATTGTTAGGGAATCATAGTGTTTTTCATGAGGAGGGGAAATGGAAAGGTTCCAGAAAGAGGGACACGTGTTGGTATTATTTTGGGTTGATAATGGTGAAAGTTACAGTTTAAGAGGGTTTTATATAAGCTCACTCGCCATTAGTCGTATGTGTTGAGCAATGTGATATATATATATATATAAAAGTCTTTGGAGGAAAATGTTTAGAGCAAAGTTTAGTTGATCACTAATTAGAGGCCAAATGTGCAATGTTTATGTCAAGGAGTTGAGAGGAAAGGAAAAATTGGGAAATATACACAACTCGATTCAGCTCAACTCTGGTTATTTAATTTGAGGTGAGTGTAACGCATTTTTCTTTTTTTTATCTAAAATAAGTGAACCTATAATTTCTTTTACTAGGTCAGTATTCGCTCGCCTAGATCGATTACTAAAATTATTTTAAGTACCGAATGAGTCGAAAGACCGGATTACAAGTTGCTATTTTGATAAGTGAACTCTAAATTTAATTTTGTTTGCAACTAATAAATAATAATGTATCGTATTTGAATTGGTTTAGCCTTTAATCTACTTAATTATTAGTATATCTATAAATATTTAGGGAAATTACAAAGAACATTTAGCTAGATTAATTAGTATAAGTGGGGATAATTTGAAGAGAGATGCTCACGAACTGGGGGTGCGAGTGAGCAGTATGCTAAATTCCTATCTAGCTCCTATCAGGGGATGGTGTGATACGTGGAAGGTCTTGTGAGGTAGTTGATCGTACGTCCTTAATTTTAATTGGTTGTGTGATGGGAAGCATTCATTTATTGGTGGAATAGAAATAAATTCTTTCCAAATCTTTATTAACTATCCAGTATCCACATAAAGTTAAGGAAAAGCTATTGGTTTTCATTCCACCAATCACAAAATTGTACTGTACACAAAGTCAAATTAAATTGCACTCATTTTACTTGCTACATATTATTATGCAGTATAAGCAAAGTTAATCAATCACCATATATATAATATACGTATTAAATTATATGTAGGGCAACAAATTTAATTATTCCATAGAGTATGAGACTGAGTTTCCATTAGTTACGATAACCAATCACAATATATTTGTTTCGCAATTAAGTTAGATAACTCTAAGTCATAGTTCTTGTTTGATTAATAGAAGATGTCATATTCATTGATGTAGCTGCATTACCTGTCATTGACGAGGATGTCTTCATCTGGTTAATTTCTTAACATACATAAGCTAAGCATTCATTCGATGAAGATAAAGAGAAATTATTAAAGAAAGAAAAAAGGAAATGAATTAATGAAAACCCTTGTTATTGCAAGTCTAAGATATATATGTTATCACGCAATTGACCCATATACATACAATAGTGTTCATGAAAATGCTCATAAATATTGTTGCTTATATAAGTAATCTTGCCATATAATATAATTTCATAAAAGACATCATTTTTTTTTTTTTTTGAACTTTACCGATCTTTCATTTTTTCTTCACCAAGTTCATCACCGGCGCCGGGAAGCTCAAACAGCCACCGGCGGCCCTTTTTGGGCTGCTGCATGTTTATTTATTTTTAGATATATAGGAGGAGTATTTGTTTGTGTTTGTGTCAAAATCATAATGACTAAATTTTGATTGGTGGAGGTGGATTGTTGGTCCCATGAAAAAGCTATCGTATCTGAGGAAAAGGAGTGGTTTAATTGGACAGCTGGGAAGTAACCAATGAGAGAGTGGACACATAGCTACAGCACTCGATACGTGTGGGACTGCTTTTGTAAACAACTAGACGCGTGGCGGATATTTTTCAATTTTGTAAAGAGTCGAGGTGTTTGGATTGAGGACGCGTGTGTGGTTAGATGACGTTTTTGTCGGACTAAATTTGTTTGTTAGGTTAAGGTCCAAGGGAATATTTAATACTCAATCATTGGAGCCTTACAACTTAAATTAACTTATACTAAATGTTTTACTACTTCATGCTAATAAAAGGAAATAATTAGGAATGTAAATGTATATTTTCCTTATATATATGTTGTTTAGTTTTTCTTATAAAAATCGAAGGGGCTGCTAGAGCTAGTTTTCCATTTTTCAAGTAATATCCATATAACTTCTAAACATTAGTTTTTCTACTAGAAAAATATTATTTGATTTCTAGTTTTCTTAAGTTTGTGACGAAAAATGAAGAGATTAAGCAATTGAACGGATAAAAGAACAATCATAAAAATAGGCTATTGTACATTGAGCTTATGAACAATTGCGTATAGTAAATTTGAATTTAGACGACACTTCTATGATTCTTTACTTGGAAGTTATGCCAAAAGACAAAATATTGGCGTTTCAAGTATTTTTAAAAACATATCACTAATGAACATATATATACACTTAAAAAATTGAATGTCTTTTAGACATCTCGAAAGATGTGCTAATTATTTAATTTACTCCCTTCGTCTTTAAATTCAAACATGCCAATTAATTTGAAACTAGTATACTCTCCGTGCTATGCACGGACTTTTATTACATCTATTTATGTAGGAGTTTATAATAATATGTTTGAAATATTAAATATCATGATTATGATATATTCCCTCCGTTTTTTTAATTTGTAGACATTGGCCAAAAAACTTGTTTACTTTTATTTTTCGTTTTAGGATTTCAATGTAAAATGAATTGTTTTCTACCAATAGTATCCTTCTTGTTAATGTTTGTAATAAAAGCTAATTGATGATGATGTTAGTATTATTTGATTAAAAGGGTGTTTTGGAGTTTTTGCTTAAAAAAAGTGACTATTTATTGCATTTCTTAATTCGTGTGCAATCCTCCCAAACGACAAATAAAAAAAATGGAGGGAATATATAAAGAACATGAAAATTACACAATATCCATTTATTAAAAAGAAAAAGAAAAAATTCAGTATCATATATTTAAGAAATATGCTAAGTGCGAAGTTTTAATATTTACAAATTTAAAGAATTCACAAACAATTATAGGGGATGATATTAGTTACCCCCTAAAGTATCAATTTTAATACTTAGCCCCATTTGTTATAGTATCAATTTCAAATGGATTAGAATATTTTTGAAATAAAATCTACAAAACTATAATAGACGAGGACAAGTGTTATAATAGACGAGGGCAAGTGTTACAACTAATATATATTTTAAAGATAACTGATAACACACAATATTTTAAAGGGGAAAACCATAGTTCACCCCCAATATAGAACGAAGGGAGTAACTCTTATATAAATTAAACTATAATAGACGAGGACAAGTGTTATAATAGACGAGGGCAAGTGTTACAACTAAGGCTAGCGATAATGCCAGAGCAACAATTATTGTTGCCAGAGCAATATCTATATATTTCCAAAACTACCCTTCTCATTAAATACATTTCAATATTGATTTTAGTACAAAAATTTAATTCTGCAATTAAAACATCCAATTATCATTTTCAGCTTTTGTCTTTATTCCATGCTAATTAATGTCACCACCATCACACTTTTTTTATAAATTGTTTTATGATAAATCACCACCATCACACTTTTTTTTTTTTTTTTTGATAAATCACCACCATCACACTTCAGCAAACCCACATCTTCCTCCATATGCACAATATGCAAGTTCTTCTTTCTTTTACTTTTTGTTGGTTTCAGAGTTTGGTTAGTAAATGGATAATAAGTTTTACACTTAATTTCATTTGAATATGTTTACTGAAGAATTTGTAATTAAGGTTCATAATCACACCATTGATGCTCCTCGTATCAACTACTAAAATTTCCAATCCATTCTTGAAAAAAAAATGAAAGATTAAAAGAAAAGGTAAAAAGGGCTGCGTTTGGGAAAATAATAAAAAATGATGTTGAATTATAATTTCATGCTAGTTGTAATGAACTAAAATTTTTCGGAGAAATAAGAGAAATTAGAAAATGAGTTATGATTTCATGATTCATAACTCTTTGGATTAAAAAAATCAGTCTCAATTATGTATTAAGATAGAGAGATCTAATTTTAAGGTCCATTCTATTTTCATTTGACTAAATATCTTTTCACTTCTCCTTTTCTTTTTCATGAGTTACAAAGATAATTAGATATATAAAATTGGTGAAGAAATAGGAAAAGTATTAGGAGTGATCAATTAATTTGGTGAAGAGTTCTCTAAACAAAAAAAAATTTGGTGAAGAGAAAGGAAAAAACTGATTGATAATATGAGACATTAATGAAGAGAGAATGGAGGATATAATAATTAATGTGAGAGAAGAATAATTAAGGCAAGGACAAATTAGGTAGTTGATAAATATTGCTCTGGTAGCAATAATTGTTGCTCTGGCAATATCGCTAGCCTACAACTAATATATATTTTAAAGATAACTGATAACACACAATATTTTAAAGGCCCAATATAGAACGAAGGGAGTAACTCTTATATAAATTTCCGTGTCAAAAGTGAAAGTAGCTGAGCTGCAATTGGAAAAGTCCAAATATCTCCAAACAAAATGTAGTAACTGGATCCAAATGCATTTCCGACATATGGGTCCACAACCACACAAATATGTCATTCATAGTATTAAATTGTAGAAAGAAAAAAAAGAACAATTAATCACTGGCCCGACGAATAAATATAAACCATATCCACCGACTATTCACATGAATTCTCAAATCTCAATAGGAGATGTATTAAGTTGTGTTGGGTACACATAAGGAACCCCTCTATTTGTCATTGAATTGAAAATGAGAAATGAGATTTCAATCTCAGCTTTTAAAAAATTGGACCGTCTACTTATTAAGTAGGTGATTGAGTTGGGCAGATTTTTGAATTCTTTAAATTAATCAAATATTAATTAAGTTAGGACTTTTAGTACTTTGCATCCTGGAATTATAGGGTTTTGACACTTTACACCCTAACTTAAAAGTTTTGGCACTTTGGACCCTGAAAATATAATTTAGTTGGTACTTTGCACCCTAGTGTGTGTTTTGAAGAAAAAATTAATTGATTGAAGAGTATAATAGTTATTTTTTAATATTTTTGGCACTTTAAATCCTAAAAGTATAGATTTTGACACTTCGCACTCTGAAATATAGAAAATTGGCAATTTACACCCAAAAAAATATAATTTTTGGCATTTTAACCCCGACTTAATATGATAATCTAAATTATGTAAATTACATGCAATATAATAATATGTTAGATATGTAAACGTGTATTTTATATATAAAGTAAATAATTTTGAGGATACTTGAAAATAAAATGAAGACAATGTCTTTTTTTAATCTAAATTTTAAAATCGCCGACATTCATGAGTGTGTTTTTTTTTAGAAAAATACATTAGGGTGCAAAATGTCATACAAATTATATTTTTAGGATGCAAAGTGCCAAAAAATTTAAATCGAAATGAAAATGCTAATATTTTATAATTGATTTAATTAAAAATGTTAGGGCTCAATTTGATACTTCAAATTGGAATAACTGGACTTTTATTTTTTCTAAAAAGTGGACTTAATAAACTCATATTTTAAAATTAGGGGTAAATTAACATTTTAATAAATAAATTTTCAGAAATTTCAAACAAGCTCTCAACACCACCACCACCTTCAGCCGGCGGCGACTGGAGTCGCGTCCAGTCACGACTGAAATGGTAGTGGTGGTTGAATGAGGCGGTGGTGAGATTTTAGGATATGGAGTTGGAAGGATTTGGAGGAAATATTGGTTGGAAATGAAGCTACGGGGAAGGGGGAAGGGGAGAAGGAAGGGTGGGGTGGGGGTTTACGGTTGAAATGGGGTTGGTGGTTTGGTAGGGATGAAGACCTTATTTCCAATTTTTTTTTTCTTTTTGTATTATTTATATAAAAAAAATTGGATTTTTTTTGCTATTACCTATTAATCAGGTTGTCTTGAACAATAATGACATGTATCTACTGATTAGGGGGTTCCTTACATGTGCACAACTCGATGGGTTCCTAACCTAAGAATACTCCATCTCAATATATATGGAATATCACATTTTTAAATATATCAATTAGGCCATCCAATGGCTCTCTTACATTAAGTGAATATCTTAAAATTTAATTAAGTGAACAATATTTTACATTATCACTTTTTACTCACTACTTCAACAAATAATTTATATTTTAAGAGATTACTTTTAAATAATCACATCATTTCATTCAAATAATTAGTTTACAAATTACTTTTAATTATTATTTTATATAAATAATAATTATATATATAATACTTATTTATTTAAGATTATAATAAAAAATATATTAATTATAATTATTTCGAAAAAATATTCCGACTATAAAAATAATTATTATAAATATTTTAACTATAAAATATAATGATAATAAAAATATATTAATTACAATTAATATAAGTATTCGGAAAAGTATGTAGATCTTACAATAAATTTTCTGATATTTAATTTTATTTTATTATCAATTTTGGGGGTTGAAGGAAGTGTTGGCTGATTTATTTTTTTGGGAAAAAAAAAAGCTAAATGATGCCTAAACTAATTCAAACAATTAGTTTATATTTTAACAAAGTATTTTTAATTATTATTTTATATAAATAATAATTATATATATATAATACTTATTTATTTAAGATTATAATAAATAATATATTTATTATAATTATTTCGAAAAAATATTCCGACTATAAAAATAATTATTATAAATATTCTAACTATAAAATATAATGATAATAAAAATATATTAATTACAATTAATATAAGTATTCGGAAAAGTATGTAAATCTTACAATAAATTTTCTGATATTTTATTTTATTTTATTATTAATTTTGGGGGTTGAAGGAAGTGTTGGCTGATTTAATATTTTTGGAAAAAAAAAAAGCTAAATGATGCCTAAACTAATTCAAACAATTAGTTTATATTTTAACAAAGTACTTTTAATTATTATTTTATATAAATAATAATTATATATATATATATGCATCAGGATCCCACATCAATGCATCTCTCCATTTTCTGTGCTCTTTCCCGCAACTTGTTCGATTCTCTATCTATTGATCGTGGAATATATAATACTTATTTATTTAAGATTATAATAAAAATATATTAACTATAATTATTTCGAAAAAATATTCCGACTATAAAAATAATTATTATAAATATTCTAACTATAAAATATAATGATAATAAAAATATATTAATTACAATTAATATAAGTATTCGGAAAAGTACGTAAATCTTACAATAAATTTTCTGATATTTAATTTTATTTTATTATCAATTTTGGGGTTGAAGGAAGTGTTGGCTGATTTAATTTTTTTGGAAAAAAAAGAAGCTAAATGTTGCACATATTTTCTGCAAAAGTACAAAGTTTATACTTTCCTGCAACAATTCAGAAATTTACATATCAAGTTTTTGAGAGGCCCAGCTTAAATTTTTTAAAGACCCTTAAAATATCAAAGTGCTATTGGAGCTTCATTTTTATGAGAATGTTATTATTTTCTTAAAATTTGAGTGTTACATTTGCTGTTGAAGATGATCTTAATTCTTTATTTAATATTTTAAATACTAACATTGAAATATATCAAAATTATACTTCAATATTTCGTGCAAATACTTACTAGAGTTTTCCAAATATCCAGTCGAAGTTAAGAAAATCCCAAACTGAAATTTATCCAAAGGTGCTAGGCTAATATATTCGGTCTAATTTGGTAAGAATCCAATAACTTTCGCGTTTTCTTTGGCTACATTGGTTTGCACAAATTTCTTTTTATTGTGTGATTTCATAAGTGTTTTAATTCATTTCGAGACGCACCGAACATATAAGATGAAACCAATCACCTGTTAGTGTCTCACATTTTCTAAAAACCAGAAGATGACATAATACAATCAAAACCTTTCATTCTACGTTTAAATTTGATTTTCATGTATGTTATTCACAACTTTAATTCTACATAACTGTATCTGATACATAACAAATTAAATGCAACGAAGCATATGAAAGTGAGTTAAAAAAAAAAACCTACTTGAAAGAAATATATCTAACTAATAAAGCAGTACTAGACACCATAACTCAATGTCATAAAGAACTCCAAAGTATAACATCAGCTGCAATAAGCAAATACTTATAGCTTCTCACATGATTGAGAAGAAAAACTTTATTGGAAAAATTGTGTTGTGTATTAATCAAAAAAAGATACCAGCCGGTTTAACACAGCAGATAATAGTAGTAGATAACAAAACATAATTATTTGCCGATTTCAGATCCTCTGGTTTAATTCGAGGAATCTAGTTGACGACATCAAGCACCAGTTTCCGGGACTTGAGAACAGACCACCTCATACGCCTGTAGTAGCCAGCTTGAAGAAGGGCAAGTGATAGAACAAATATCCATTTGAATCCCATCTGCGATAAATTATTTATTAGTACGACATATTTATTTCCAAAATGAAAAAAAAAAAAAATTGTATATTATTTACTAAACATGAGAAACTGCTTACCAGTTTCCTCTCTTCCATTTCGGGCTCTGCGGCCCAGGTTAAAAAGGACACAATATCTTTCCCCATCTAGAAGGAGAAGAAGACATAAGAAGGATAAGATTAATGATAAGCAAAAACAATGCGAGCCAAACTTTGACACACACTCGCACACACACACACACACACACACGCGCACACACACACATATACATATATGCATATGCATATTATACGACACAAAAGGTGGCATTAGCAATGAACTTGCCTGAGCTTCTGTTGCAGGAGTACCATCTTCATACTCCACAGCACCATCATTAAGCATTTTAGGCATGGCAATAGCTCCACCAGGGAAGTAAGGGTTATAATGTAATCCTTCACGAATCTGAATGAGGAAAAGTATCTTGCCTAGTTAGCATATCATAAAAAAAAATTAAAAAAATCCATCCTAAAGATATCAAAGAGAATTATCATTAATGTGAACCAAGAGTTTAATCACACTAAGCCTATGTTGATTCAGAGATTTCAGTGAGAAAAAAATAACAAAAAATAAAGCACAATGCAAGAATCACATTTTTCTTAGTGTTGTACTCCCTAAAATTAGAGAACCAAACATAGCCTAAATGCACAATTAACTCAGAATAAAGGAAATAAACAAATCAAATACCATATCCTAGATCTTGAGTAGACAAAGTGAAGATACCATAAAAGAGAAAGACCACTTTTTAAGATGCATTCCAAGAACTGCTATATTTTCCACGAAATAACTTTTCAATTTTCATAGTGAAACTGCCCCATACCTCACACGCTTCATCTAAACCTACAAAGTACAAACTACATCTAGATTGGAATCTAAACACCACTCGGACAAATAGGAGATATTATCAAGAAACACTCACAATGCATTATGGATCAAGTTTTCTAAGATGCTCCTACACAAACATAATGTACTCAACGGGCCCAAATAATTGCAATTCAGTTCTTTAAACACAATGAGAGAAACCAAATAGCGGAAGATGCATTCAGAATCGAGTATATTATTATATGGGGTGTCTGAATTAAATAATGATCACAGAATAGCCCCACCAAACCAACCAAAATACAAGAAACAGGAAAAAGAACTCAAATATGCAACAGTTGATAGAATTCACATGCAAAATTCTCTATTCCATATACTCAGTCGCGAAATGAACATTTCTGTACAAAAATATTCAATCAGCATATAAAATTACACATTTGCCGAGGATCAGTTATTAATGCACATATACAAGAAGTCGAGATAATATGGCAGTTGTTTGTGCAGTAAAATATTTGAAATATCCATCAGAAGAACTTACTGAAACACCAGCAGGAGGATCACGGTATCCAGTTAGAAGACCAAAAACATAATTTTGACCATTATGGCGAGCCTAAGGAGTCAAAAGGTCCAAATTAGATGAGAAAGATGGAAATGACTTCTAAATAAACCAAATGGATGGAAAGGAAGGAAATACTTTTGTAATGAGACTCAAATCTGGTGGATAGGCCCCTCCATTAGCAAACCTAGCTGCCTGTTCATTTGAATATGGCTTAGGAAAACGATCGCTCAGTTTTCCAGGACGGGTAAACATCTCTCCCTCATCATTAGGTCCATCAACTACTTCAATCTCAGCTGCCATAGCTTTAGTTTCCTCCTCTGTATACGCTACACCGACTAAGTCACGATATGAAATTAAGGACATGGAATGGCAGGACGCACAGACTTGCTGATAAACCTGGTGACCACGACGAATCCTGTATGAAATTGAATATAACATGTCAATATAACAGTAGCGGAAGAGTTCTATACCCAAAAAAAATTCAATACGCTCAAATGAAAATATTTAAGGACTTTTAATTAGGAAAATAACATCCAAATCAACAAGGCAAATAATCATACTTATATATTTCCCTAGAAACAGGTAAAGGTGAGATGATTTTGGAATTAAGACAGGAGTCCAGAGAATTCTTAGTGTACATTGTGAATATTTGAAGGAGTCCATTTTATGGAGATAATAAGAGAAGAAAACAATATATAAACAGATGGAGTGAGTACCCATAACTGATTCATGGCATCTAATTCTAGATCATGTTCCGAAACTTGGTAAAACATTTGGTATGAATAAAAAAGCGATTCAGAAAATACTAGATAAGCTAATGTAGTACTCACGAAGCATGGTCATATGAACTTAGAATGCCTTCGTGGGGCCAGGGATAGTTAGGAACATCCAAACCATGCTCAGCCTCATCACAAGATGATATTGTTGCAAAACTTAACAGCCCTGTTACACCTGCCCCAAGAAGGGCCAAAGCCCTCAAGGACTTCGTGGTGGCAGATCCAGCTCCTTCGTGCTCTTTCTTCGAAACAAGAGATGATAAAACTGGCGAAGCCTGAAAGAGGAAAAACTTAAGTAGGTACTTTGGATTTCATTTTTTACTCAAATAAGTATAGTTTGAGAAGCTTGCGACCTGACCAAATGAACCTTAATTTAGGCCCAAAAGGCTAATTATACATATTCATTTTTCATTCCTTAATAAGAACATTTTGTGAAGAATGGATGCATGATTTAATGACACTTGCTGGGCAAACAAAGATTGTAATTAAATTTGCTATTTTATAAAGTTATCACTCTCTATTTAGTATGACTAGATTATAGGCAGTATGATATAAGATGCATGTAATTATATGGAACATAATAACAGAATTTCATGGAAAATGACAATCAAGGTTAGAATCTTTACAGCAGTCTGTGACTGAAGTCTCTCACTCAGCAACCGATGGATTGCTCTAACCCGAAACATCTTAAACGAGCACCCTGTTTATACAAAAAAGAAAAATAAACGGCAGATACTGAATACAATGTAAGCAAAATACAACAGACCAGCTACATAATTTCATAGAGCAACTTCAAGGACCATGATGCAAAAGAAGGGAGTGCATAAATCTTACAATCCCTTGCACAAGATGGGAACAGTATTCTGGCTCCCTCAAGCTCCAAAAAGAGCACTCATTAAACAGGTTATTCACATCTCATATCAATGGAATTTGGGGATTTATAAGATAATTTCATATTTTTGGGATGGAATGTCCACCTTTTATCAAAATTATGAAATTAGAGATATTTTTCCGTAGGAGGGAGGCACTGAGAACCTTAATCCACTTCAGACTTCTTAATTTTCTGCATTTTTCTGATAAAACAGAATAATTGACCAAACAAGGGTTTAGATGGTACCGGAAGTATCCTATCCAAGTAGAGATAACAACTAAAGATTCACATTCATTATACAGTAAGTCATAGTTTCTTCAAGAAAAAAAAATTGGATCTTCTTTATAAATTTGTTTATATGATAGATATATAATCAGTGATTCTTTCACTTCCTCTTCTTTTCTCATATATTTATCTATGTAAGTTATAAGAGAGCATTACTAATATTTTTCAAATATTGGATATAATGACATCAAGGTTTTCAGCACTTCTGCAATGCGATACAATGTGTCATGAATCATGATATGAAGCCTCCAACAACATATCTGCCGTATGAGTTATGTTGCAAAGTTTTGGTGTGGCAACCTACAGTCTTAGCATCAAATTTTTTAAGTGTGCAGCTATTTAATATAAACAGTATGGTTGCTCTTCCTAGATATTAGACAAGCTCCTAGAATGACTAGCATTACTCAGAGAAGATAATGTATCACAAGCACCATCCTCTTCCAAAATTGAGAATAGAACGAAAAACTAGCAGCCTATACATTCTACCAAGTGAAAACATTAGTATTTTTTCTCCCTCGCCATCAGCCAAGGTTGCTGTCCAACTAGATTTTCATTTTGCACTGACCTTTGTTGCAACAGAAATACTTATAGACTAAACAATTCCTTACCCACGCAAGAATTAGGCCAATTAGATCCCGCCTTCTGTAACAGACAAGGAAAGGAGTTCTTCAGCCTCAGAGATAAATAAATATTTTTCCTAATCCACAACAGCAGTCATACCTTCATGTCTTCAGCATGCAATTAATAATAGAGGAGGCAATTCCATAAAATTTCAGTCTACCTAATACCAAAATGACGAACTCTTACCATGCACAACATTCCACAATATCTATTTTTATGTTAACTAATAGCCTTCTCATACATTTCGGTAAACTCATCACCACTGCCAGAGAATAAGCCGTAAACAAAGAACCAAAACAAATTTTCTACCGTTTACAATTCACATTCATTTAGTAAAACAAAAGCCGCAAATATACAGCTTTTATGAGCTCGAACTAATACGATTAACAAGATAATCAACATGAAACAACTCCTCAACATCTCCAACAACAATTATAACATAAAATTCCAGTCAGATGAAGATATGTAAGTGCAGCAACTTCTATTTACAGATGCATAGAAATATAAGAAGCTATGTGTAATTAAACATAGGTTTCTCAGATCGATGGAAAGAAAAAGGGTAGCAAAAAAAATCACCTGAGAGTAAAGGAAAACTGATTAGTTGCGGGCGTCCGGAGATCTGATACGAAGAAGAAGAAGAAGAAGACCAATTTACGGATCGGAAATGGTAAAATTGATATTAAGATAGGGATGGGCCTTTACAGAGTTCGGATTGGCCCAAAACATTTCGGATGAATGTCTATTGTAGGCCAGCTTACCTGATTATTTTTTAGGGTTAATTACAGGACCTCCCCTGAGGTTTGGTGAAACTCGCGTTCATTCCCCTCTAAGAATACTAATTGCTCGGACCTTCCCTGAGGTTTGCAAAACCTTACAAAACCCTAATGGAGATTAACGGAGGTGGATGGAATGCGTGAAATTACCCTCTTGCTCATCAATTTTAATTACTTCGACCTCCCCTAAGGTTTACAAAACCTTACAAAAATTTATATTTGCCTATTAGTCCCCAAACTTTAATAAAATTAAATTTACACATAAAAAGAAAAGAAAAACTAACCCCACCCCGATTTATATCACATAAAAAAGAAAATAAATATTTTATTAATTATGCAATTAATAGTAATAATAAATATGTAAATAAGATTTTATTTTTCTATTTTATAATAAAATATTATTTAATTGTATTGTATTTAAGTAAGATATAAATTTATGATTTCATTGTTGAAAATATTAAACACTTATTTATATATATATATATATATATATATATATATATATATATATATATATATATATATATATATATATATATAAGTTTAAAACTGAAATAACCCATAAATTTAATTATTTACAAATACCTCATAGATAATTATTTTATAAAAAGGTATTTGAATTAGTATCTTTAAATTTTGTGAAAAAAATATTTATTGATTTTTTTAGTTAAATTTTTATAAAATACATATTTCAATACTGTATAATTTATCAATAGCATAAAAAATAATTTATTAATTATGTAAACAAGATTTATTTTAGTATTTTATAGTAAATATTATTTAATAGTATTGGGTTTAAGTAATCAATAAATTATTGTCTGGGATCGCTGGTTTCAGGCCGGCGACGGCCTGGGATATTCTCCCCAGGTCGTCCCCGGCCTGGAGCTGGTGATCCCAGGCCGTCGGGACGGCCTGGGAAGGTGGTGGCGGCGGGGTTGGGGGTTGGGGGTTTGGGGTGGGGTGATTTTAGGGTTTTTTTTAAAAAAATTATATTTTTATTTTTATTATAAAAATTAAAATATTATTGAATATATATTTTTTTCTTTAAAAATTGTTATGTTATATTTATGAATAATTAAAAAATAATAATTTTCCAACAAATAAGTTCTTTAATTATTTCATATCAATAAAACTTGAGTTGATATATGTGTAATATTTTTTCTAAAACATTATTGGCTAATATAAAATTTTATAAACATGTGTAATATTTTTTCTAAAACATTATTGACCATTATAAAATTTTATATTTATAGACATAAAAATTAAACTTGAGTATTTTCAATATTTTTCTATCCAGTAAAATATAAGAACACTAAAAATAATAATAAAAATAAATTTGAATGTTTATATTTATTTGAATTTATATACACAAATAAGAGGGACAATGTGGAAATCTATACATTAAAAATAAATTTCAATGTTTATATTTATTTGAATAAAAATAATTTTTTGTAAGAGTTAGTAGTGTATTTCTCTTTGCATATATTTTACAATAAAGTAAGAAAATACTTTAGAAATATTTAAAATATTATTTTAAATATAAATATACATTAGTAAAGTCATTACACATTTTATATAAATTTAACAACATTTTAATCCACAAATGTAATTTGACATTGCTACTAGATCCATTCTCATGCAACAATGTAATATTTGCTGAGAGGGGTAATATAGTCCATACATATTTGCTACAGTAAGTCGGGGGCAAAATTGGCAATCTTCAAAAAAATTATGATGACGTAAGTAAAAATTAACGGAACCCTAACGGTTGTAATGTTTTCCAAACCTCGAGAGAGGTCCGAGTAATTAGTATTCTTAGAGGGAAATGAACGCGAGTTTCACCAAACCTCAAGGAAGGTCCCTGTAACTAACCCTATTTTTTATTTTCTGTTGAATGCCAAGTGTCTTCAAAATTAGAAAACTATACAAATGAATTATAAAAATTCTATTTTACCCTTTTACTATTTTTGCACTTCAACTGCTTAACAAAGTACTTCTCCAGTTCTCCCCCAATCTCATCTAAACTGTCCTCACGCCTGAAAATTCATCCCTTTCAACAGAAAACTTGCGCCTCGCCGGAGAAAGCCAAACTGGCCGAAAACCTTGCAGCTTGCAGCCTGCCTGAAAATTCCAATCCCGTTGAGAAATTAAAACTCAGGAAACTTAAACTTAAATGCATGTAATCAATTAATCTACATGATTTCAAAAATTAGAATATTATTACCTAACCATGATAAGTGTAATTAGTATTTAGGTGGGGTTTGCAACCACTTAAAAAAATAGTGTTTATGAAGTATTTGCAATTCAAATTTTACTTTTACTTCTAAAAAAAAGAAAGCTAAAATAAGTTATAATCTAGAAGCAGGTAGGGACGTGCTTTTGGAATGCAGTTTTGTAATTATGAAAAAGTTGATTTTGGACATATCCACCCTTAATTAATTTGTTTTAGTCCATATTTACGTATATAGTAGCGAAAGACAAAAACGCCTTTTATTCTTTTGTCTAGTTTCAAAAAAAAACTCTATGTTATTTTAACTTCTAAAAATTTCTCTGTGATATCAAGTAAGTGTCAAATACATCTCTAGAAAAGAGAGTGTGATTCAAATGCGAAAAATTGCAAGTATTTGTTCACATTTTACTTTTGATATAACAATTTTACCCTGACATCGAAAGACAAATATGCCCCCTATGCTTTGCCTAACTTCCAAAAAAACCCCTGTATTATTTTATATCCCAAAAAAACTCTTGTGTTTGGTTTTAAATACCACACTCGAACCAAATAGTATATACTTATATTTTCAAAAAGAATAAATAAATTTAAGATAAAAACAAACACAAAGGGGTAGTTTTGTTATTCCGTCAAAAGTCAAAATTAGTATTCTACTTGGGATGAGTGTGATAATTAAAACCTAAAACAGGAGGTTTTTTAGAGTTAAAATAATACCGGGAATTTTTTGGGAGTTGGACAAAGCACAAGAGATATTTTTGTCTTTAGCTCATATATATATATATAATACCTCATTTTTTTTCTCCTTTCTTTCTCTCAAACCTTAACGAGGATTTAAAGACCCAATAAAAAAAATTCTCAAATAAACCTATGTTCGTGAAGCATAGATCGACAGTAGGTGAAATTGAAAAGTTTAGTAGAATTTTTTTTCGATTTCTACATTTCTCTTTGATAATAAATTATGTTCTTTCATAAATAGATCAACAAATGTGTAGCTTATACGAAGTAACTTTGTTAGAATTTTGTGGGTTTTGAATTTTAATATGTCCTATTTTATTGGGTATAATTAAAGCCAATGAAATTAGTTAGTGGAGATCTTTTGATAAGAATTTAATCTTCTATTAATGAACAAAATTCCACAAAAAGTTTCACCCAATTTGGCTAGAGAAGCTGCATTCACGATTTTGGTATATCAATATATCATCAACAAGTAAAATACATGTTTAAATTTCAAGGGTAATTTTGGTAGTACATGAAAAAATCAGTAAAAAGCCAATCTTGGCAAACATTCACAATATCACTTTTTTGCATGGTCTGCAAACACTATATACTTATAATTATCTGCTACTTTTGATTTTTTTTGGATTCTCTAACTTAAGCAAAAGCACAAATATTTAAAAATACAACCTTAATGTTATATAAACTTATTTTACAACAGAACCTAACAATATTTTATAATAACACATGAAAAATTATTAATAATTATTGTTTAATAAAATATCTCATATTTATTAGTGATTATTAATAATTATTCATGAAAAGCAATTAGAATATTACTGATTTTCGGCCACACCATGGCAGGTCTGGATGAGGTGGTGGGGTGGGCCGTGGTGATACGGTCTGGACTTGGGAAGAAGGAGAAAGAAGATGAAAGTTAAAGAAATGAAGGATTTTTTAATTTTTTTAGGTTTTATGAAACATATTTTTATGATGGTATATAATTAAATTATTGTTTATATAAATATACAACAATAAAATGGGTTCAATTGGACAAAATTATGTGATCAAGATTTAATCTATATTATATTATATATAAGGGTAAAGATTGACTATTTAATTTCATGATAGAGATATTTCTGACTTATCTCCTAATAGAATAACACATCCTTCTTTTCGTCATAAATTTCTAAAGTAAAATATTTTTTTTCCTTAGATTTCATGTATAATGGTTTTTGTTTATTGAGCTAATTAATTTTAAGAAATTAATGGCAAGGACTAACGAACTCAGTCTCTCATTTGCACTAAAATAAAACTAAATTGCAAGCAACAATAAGTTGTTTTAGTATTGCACAAGTTTTTATGTATAAAATTAACGTCACATAAATGTCTCATAAAAAATACGGAGTATCATTTTATGTAATGGTATATACAATTTTAACACTTTAATGCTCTCTTAAAAAAGACACTTTAATGCAAAAAATATCAATTAACTTTTCTTTTATTCTAATAATTCTATGTTATGAACTTATGATTGCGTAATAACATTAAACCATATACCAATTATAAAAATAAAATAAAATAATATACTATCACAATATAATCCCTTCACTCTATCTCATTAAAAAAAGGGGGGGGGGGGGGGGGGTTGTTAAATTATCAGACCATATGCTATATATGGGAAGAATTTGAGGAAAAATAGCAATTCTCGAAAAAGAAAAATGAAGAATAAAGAAAATAAATAAATTAGGGAGTAATAAAAAGTAGCAGAAACAGAAACCATTGGCGCCCATGCTTTCTCACTCTCCAAAAAAATCTACCACTCCACATTTTACATTGTTTCTTTCTTTCACATTCTCTTCTCCTGTATATATATTTCTTTCTGTTAATGGGTCTTCTTAATCTTAGGTACTCGAGATCGGAAGAAAATGTTAAGATCCGGGGAAAAACACAATCCTTTCTCAAAATCCACCGCCATTTTATCACTCATATCTCTTCTTGGGGTTGCTTTAACGGTGAATTTTCTCTTTGCTTCTACTTCTTCCTCCACATATTTATCAATTGCAACCAATTGGGCTAGCCAGAAACAACGCACTTTTGAGGCGCCAAAGGCCACAGAAATCGCTCAAATCGAAAAAATCAAAAAGGTATATTTGCTGATTGATACTGTTCTGACGTTATATACTAGTATTTGTTATTTTTCTTATGAGATGATTTTTGGGGGGGGTGTATATTGTTCTATTTTGAAATTATGTTATAGGGTAAAGTGAAAAAAAAGTCTAAATCAATGCGATTATGTCAATTTTTCCATTAACACATAATTAATCTGTTTGTGAATTGATACTTGATCGATTGACAATTACACAGAATGGAGGAGGTGATAAAGTAGAGAAGGAACATGTAACTCGTATACCAGAACGAGTATTATCAGGTACATTTGCTGATTTACCAGCTCCAGAATTAATATGGGAGGAAATGCCAACAGCACCTGTGCCGCGTTTGGATGGTTTCGCAATTCAGATCAAGAATCTTCTATATGTGTTTGCTGGTTATGGAACCCTCGATTATGTAAGGAATTTTGATTCACATTTTGAATTTTTGAATTGTTAGGTCTGGGTCTAAATATATCTTTGCTTGAAGAACGAATGGCGAAATTGCATCATCTAACTTTCAAGTAGTGAGAAAATAGTCAATTATCTTTCAGATCAACACGTTTGGTCCTACTTTTAACAGATTTCATCTTTTGGGCTCAACATATCTGGTCATTTACTTTTTGAGCTAAGCACATTTGGTTCTCTATCTCTCCATTTACAAAAAATATGTAGTATAAAAGTCATTTACTTTAGTTGCATTACGAGCCATTTTTCAAGCAAAAAATTAACCCAGACTAATCCCGCAGCACTTAAATGTTTTTCTTTTTTCTTTTGAAGCTATTGTAATAAGCTTAAAAGATAGACGATACTATATCTGTCTGACCAAGTATGCTGAGCCAAAAAGGAAGGAACATGATTAAATCTAGAAAATATTAGGACCAAATGTGTCGAGTTCAAAAGATAAATGCCTATTATTGTTGCAGACCAAAAAATAAATATGCACTGGTAAAAAACGAATTGAATATGTTAAGGATCAAGTTTTCTTATTGTTTTGATCTTTATTTATGCAATAGGTGCATAATCATGTTGATATGTATAACTTTACGGATAATACATGGAGCGGAAGATTTGACATACCGAAAGATATGGCAAATTCACATTTGGGAATGGCAAGTGATGGAAGATACATATATGTTGTATCTGGGCAGCCAGGTCCTCAGTGCAGAGCTGCTACTGCTCGTACATTTGTGCTGGACACTGAGACGAGAAAGTGGGAGAGCTTGCCTCCATTACCGGCCCCTAGGTATGCCCCTGCCACTCAGCTTTGGAGGGGAAGGCTTCATGTGATGGGCGGCAGTAAAGAGAATCGTCATACACCCGGAGTAGACCACTGGAGTCTCGGAGTGAAGAATGGGAAACCACTTGAGAAACAATGGAGGATTGAAATACCCATACCCCGAGGGGGACCTCACAGGTATGTGTTCTACTATTGAACAAAATGGAAAAATGGTGACATTGTTCCTCCGTTGATCAAGTTATTTGCAAAGTATCATGATCATGCAATAAGAAGGGCCTCCGGAAAAAAAGATGCCTGTAGAAATAAACAGTGAAGAAATTCGAAGAGGAAAAAGATAAATAAATAATTATTCCTCATAAAATAATACTCCTATTAATGTTACTATGGTTCGACCAATCTCTCTAACGTAAGTGCTCTTATCTTTCAATAGGGCTTGTGTTGTTGTGGATGATAGGCTTTTTGTTATCGGTGGTCAAGAGGGCGATTTTATGGCAAAACCAGGGTCTCCGATTTTCAAATGCTCACGGAGGAATGAGGTGAATGAGTTAACTATTACTAGATGTTATTGTTGCTTTTTGTGTAAACTTTCTCTAAAAATCTTATTCTTGATTGCTTGTTGCTTCAGGTGGTTTATGGTGATGTTTATAGGCTTGACGGTGAAAATAAATGGAAAGCATTGCCTCCCATGCCCAAACCTAACTCCCATATTGAATCTTCTTGGGTTGTTTTGAACAACTCCATTATTATTACTGGAGGCACAACTGAGAAGCACCCTGTGACCAAGAGGATGATCTTAGTTGGGGAAGTCTTTCAGTTTAAATTAGACACAATGGTATGCATCTTCCTATCACTACACCAAGCTTTTGTCTTTTTAGCTGTTCATAGCATTCTTCAATTTCGTTCTATGAAATATAGGTGGCATTTGAGTGGGTCGGGCCGGGTTGAAACTCGAGCATGGGTAGAAGAATTGTTGGGCTTATGAATGAAAAAATTAGGTATCAGAAAAGGGTTGTGTTCGGGAAAATTTCTGGTGGACCCTTGACTGTTGGAATTTATTAGTATAGTAAGTGTGTTTTAGTTACATGATCCGATCCGAAAAGATCTAAATTTAATCCTTGCTCCCAACCGAACTAAATAAAAATTGAAAAGTAACTATAGTTAAAGATGGGTCTTGGCTCATTGCTAAATAAAGAATCACTTCAAATTTCAAATCATTATTTCTATAACTATTGTCTTGTTGAAGTTTTCTTTATTTGTCAAATTTTGCAGCAATGGTCTGTAATTGGAAAGCTTCCATATCGCGTAAAGACCACGATGACTGGTTTCTGGAATGGCTGGCTCTATTTTACATCTGGACAAAGAGACAGAGGACCAGATAACCCACAACCCAGGAAAGTCATTGGAGAAATGTGGAGAACCAAGTTGAACTTGTGATTTGGCTCTATCATGTTTTGTTTTTCTTGCTTCAAGAAATGGTGAAATCTATAGTTGATAGTTTTCTGGAGATAGCTCATATGTATATACGACCATATGATTTTGACCAAGTTGATTATGTACATTAGATTAGCAATTAAAGCAAATCATCAATTACTCGCTGCGATGTTCTGTATGGAATTCCTTTAGCATCAGGTTATCAACAACACATAAATGTTCTGCAAAGTGAAAATGAACATGTGAGAAATCTATTTATCATTCTCCAAATGGATACCATGTAATTTTTTGGCCAAAAGCTTAATCATTGTCCATAGACGATAGGCTTCTTAAAAAAAAATGATTGGCAAATCTGTATACAAAATGTGTAATAGAAAACTATGGATGATTGGGTATACACAATGGCACATGTAGGGCTACTCGTCATATTCAGGACAGTCCCTTAAATTGAGATTCACCTGAAGAGAAGGAAAATAGGACAAAGATTAGAAAGTTTCACCTGGCTATAACAAAATAGTAAAAGTTTAACACAAAATGATAAGAAACCGAAATGAAGGTGACATCACGATAAGTAGCCAACATCGAAGTAAGTCCTTGTTAAGTTAAAACTAACTGTTTCATGTTTAATCAAATATTTGATTTGGCCTCCTAAATATTTATAATTAGTATTACAATGATTCTTCAGCTCATCAAGTTGAATTTCTATCCATTCTGAAAGAAAATTTGGTCGTATCAACAAAGACATAGAAGTAATGGAATTCTCACAAGGGCTTAGTCCAATTATCATAAATTAGCGAATAGATTAGCAAGGATCGCCATAAAACTAATAATGCATCGAACCTGGAAAACCATAGCGAAATACAGTCGGTGGGGAGAATGAATTTTTACTCACTAATCATAAACAAGTAGGCAACATCAATGCTGACACACTTGACTCAACAGTGAGATTTAACAACGAAATACTCAGCATAAGACAAAATTAAGGAAACAGTTGCAACATCTTTCCTCATATAAGTTTATGTTCGTCAGAGAACAAGAGTGCAAAACCTAATTAATTGAATTTGTTTCAAGTCCAAAGTGTAGGATAATTTGATGAATAAAAAAATTCAATATGTCAAGTTTTAGAGGAGTCTATAGTATGAAAACCTTATAAACTGGGAAAGTGAAGATGGTTCCTCAGGTGGCTGACAACTAAAAATTGTGAATTGATACTAAATTGGAAGTTATGGCGTGTGAGTGTCGTACTAAATCTAGAAGATTTGCCAACAATGTAATATTGTTGTTTGAAGATAAAATAAAGTAGGAGAAAGTGTATTGTTGTATTGAATAATAAATCCGAGCAGGGGGGTATTAATACAATGAGACAAATTTACCTTAATTAATAAAAATATCCTCAACCCTTCACAATTGTAAATGAGAAAATATTTCATTGCCACAATTATGATTGAAGTCAATGACATGTATCTCAACTTTACCAACCTAGTTCATGCATGCCCATTTGCACCAATATCAAAAATTCACAATTTCCAGGACAAAAGGGTCATAATGGAGATCTAAGAATCTGCAAAATGTTTTATCACTTAAAATTACCAGCAATAAACACAATAATACAATATAGTATAAGAGATATGTAGAAAGATAAATTTATGTAATATATTACATGTATGTGTGTGTGTGTGTGTATATATATGTGTGTGTGTGTATATATATATATTGTGTGTGTGTGTGTATATATATATATATATGTGTGTGTATATATATATATGTGTGTGTGTATATATATATATATATATATATATAGAGAGAGAGAGAGAGAGAGAGAGAGAACCATTTCAGAATGGGGGAATAAGGAGCAGGGCATGGGGATATAGAATGATCAGGTAACTGGTTTATCAGGTCCACTGTTGCCTGCAAACATGCGTTTAATATTTTCTTCTCCATTCTGACAAGTTGTGTTGCTACTCGTCTTCTTGGATTCAAGTTACAATCTGTAAGCTGCAACAACTAAAAGATGTTACAAAAGTAAAATTAAATTAATTTAGTGAAAGTGTTTTTGTAGGAAGTTACCAAAGTCTCATCTTCAGCAAGGGTAGTAGGATAACCAGCAATCCTCCCTCTAAAATACTCAGCGAGTTGGTCCAGAACTGCACGCTCCATACATGGACTGACCTGTGTTTATTAGCAAACGTATTCAAATAAAAGTTAATTCAATGTCTTATGGAACTCAGACCAACATGAAACTGTCATTTTTTTGTTTGTAATGTGACTATATTAAAGCCAGAAGCCGGGCTTGCACCCTGATTTTATAGAATATGAAGTATCACCAATAAGAGAAGGTTAGGCTCACTGCGTGCATGTGAATCCTCTTGTGCATACCTCCATCATTGCTTGATTGTGTTTCCAACCTAACAAGGTGTACTTTAAATTGAAGCATAAACCTATAAATGAGCCACATAAGCTTACCAGACATATAGGACCTTGAGAAGATAGGACAGTTTGCATCTCTTGAGGATCAGAAACATATCCCAATCGTAGATAAGGAAGCATGTCTATCACAGCTTCTCTTTCCTTTCCCACAGACACCTGTACCCGGGAGTGTATTATTTAAGTTGCGAAATTTCCTCAAGGATATAAGCATAACAATGACTTTCTACCTGAAAAGGTTGTACTGATAGTTTCCCATTCCTTTGAGCAGCCAATCTTTTGTCTTGATACTGAGGATCCTCGGTGTTCAAAGAAGCCTGAGTGGCAGAAGAAAGATGATCTATGAGTTCAATAATTGTGGCTAGAGAAGAATAGACATCGAATTTTACCTCAACCACCATGCGATCATAAGAATTATCTTCATCCACGAAACCATAGTTTATGAGTAATTTTGAATTAGGCTGTGGCCCACACCTAGAAAGAAAAAGAATCCCCAAACTAAGACAAGAAAATTGAAAGATATAAATAGTTTAAAAGAAAGGCATCAGCCCTTCTCATTTCAATCAAACTGCTGATTTTTCTTCCGAGGGAGCGAGAGATTTTTACCAGACAACAATAGGTTCTCCTTCATTATATGGACGATCAACGACCAGTTGCACAGCCCCATCAACAGCAGTTAACATAGCCTTGCAATTGCTTCTATAAGATAATAACGGAGGCCCTAGAGGAACCAATGCAAATCTCCTGGCCAAACTGACTTTCTGGTTGAGAAGCAGTTCAAAAATCAACTTTTAGATTACATAAAACTTGTTCAGTAATATAAGACTGACTCTATCAAGCTTGCTTTCATATTATAACTTTACCAAGATATTACACAAAGACCATTATTCCCAAACAAAGCATACCTGCAGATGCACCACACAGGACTGAACTGCTACAAAAGCTTGTTTGAAAATCTCGAAAGGGAAAGCTTCTGTCGGGATATCATATGGATATTGCTGAAAATGGTATGAAGTACTTTTGAGGACAAAATAGTAGGGTAGTATTTGTAGGATGACAAATCAGCATCAAACAATAATCTCGACACAAAAAAACTTACCTGAAACAATGATCCAGCCATGAACCAGACAGTGTCAAGCTCATTATACTCTCTCTTGATTCCTTCAGCCCTCTGGAAAACTTCAGTCTGAATCATCAATAGTATGCCAGATAAGAACACTAGGTCCAGATAAAATATGATTTATAATAACTAAAGACCACAAACCTTGTACACATTTCAACTGAAAACAGGTTTTTATAGACACACCTTTGTAGGGCTTCCTGTCAGGTAATCCAATTCAGCTTCTGACCATAAAAGTGGCGATTCAACAGCTAACTGCCCTCTACCTCGCTGACGATCAAGTTCTCTAATATATGGATGCCAGAAGGACTTCTTACCTTGCTTCTTCTCATACATTAGATATAGGGCCAAACAGGCTAATTCTGATAATTTGTTTGTGGTTAAGAGTTCCGCTGCATAAATATTATAGATAAGAACTAAAGTTAATCAGAAGTTTGCATGAACAAGTGAGAAAGAGATTAACAAACACTGACCCTCATCAATAAAGACTCATTGAGATGGACTAATGCTACACTATTTAAATTGAATAAAAAGTGAAGCACCAAACAAGCATGATACCAAACGGTTCCTTACAGCGATAGTCTTACGAAATCAACTGGTTAGTACTGTGTGCGAGCCAGATCCAGTTATATTGTCATTTGCTTATGACTAAATAGTGTTTTTCTACTAAACAGCACTTTGAAACAGGTTAAATAGTCCACTAAATGCATAGCATTTGAGCAACTTTGACACTGAACTCCAGTTTTGTGGTAGCAACTTAATTCTCGATTTTTGTATTCACAAATGGAAACTAAAGATATAATTAGTTTAGCACCTTACCGATAGTCTCATTCCCCAAAACTCTCTCGAGCGTCACCACTAATGAATTAGGGACAGAAAATGCAACATCACCTACCTAAAAGAACACACATCAAGTCCAAAAGAAATTAGTGCGCTCATCCAGGATTTATCAAACTGAACAAGAAATGACTAGCAAAATCATTAAAAAGTAAATTTCATCACATTTTATCTCTAAACAATCTTAAGATACTTTCTGCATGTAACTATCAATAATCACTAAAACACATAGATTTATTGAGAAAAGTAATAATACGTCAATTTGAGGAGATGACCTGAAGATCTTCACTGGCAGCTACATAGTGAATAGGTCGATGCTTGGAATCGTGCGAAGGCCTATCTTTCAGCACAACTTTGCAAGGGGGAAGTCCGTTGCTATGCATCCAAGACTTCAAATCGCCCAACTCTTCGTCTTTTTTGCTCGATTTCACCATTGTATCGGAATTCGAAGCCGCACATGTATTTTTACATTTCCTGACTTGTTTAGGCTTCTTGCATATGGAAATTGAAATTGCAACACGGGAACGAGGAAGCAGTGCCGGAAGGCGAAACGGAGATGAAATGCAGTGTGTATTTTGCAGCAATTCCATGGATTTGTTCTTTATTTACTATATTACTGCATGTATTGACTATTAATTTTGGGGGTTGAATGGAGATTGAGATTAGGGTTTTTCGAGCGGCAATGTAGAATTTCCTTTTCACGCTTGCAGAGCTGAAAATATCTTCATTTGGTTTGAGATATGAATTTGGATTGACCCACTGAAAGTTTGAGGGGCGTGACTGGTGAGGTGGGAGTTTGGAGGGAAGCAAATAACTGGTGGGGTCCGAAAACCCGGAACCGGGAACGGGTTCTGATTAAGTATGGATGGCCCACATTTTACATACAGCTGAAAATCTAATCAACCTATTTGAGTAGTGCTCGTTTGCACTGAAGTCTCATCTGAATTTTGGTTCTTTATCGAAGCTTTGAACAATATTTTTTCTCTGTAAAATTTAATGTGTAGTTTGAATTTGATCCATAAACTAAGATGTAACAAATTATATATACAAAAATAGTAAAATACTAGATACTCGCTCAAATTAGTTCGAGCTCGATTTTCTTTAAACTCGATAAAAATTTCAAACAAAGCTTGAACATATATGTGTTGATATTACTTGACCCGTACATACACCTAAATAACAAATAAACATTTATATATGTTTGCTCCTTTCTAAGCCAATTTTGTGTTTCTTTTGAAAAAAATCAGGTTAATTTAGTTTGATTAGTTACTTACAAACTTGTAGAGGTATTAATTTAGCATAAATGTTTTTAATGTGGTGAGGTTTTTCTTTTGTAAGTGGCAATGGGTCTCAACATGAGTTAAAATGATAGAACGACGATTGATCATGTATGACCTACCATATGACTTTACTTTTTCGGGATCAGAAATATTACATGAACATTTTTCTCGAAATAAATTTAAACTTGAGTTTACATAATATGGGAAATTAATTATTTCCTACTGATCCAAACTTTCTTGGTAAATTTAACCTTATCTTTCTCGACTAGATAAATAAGTCTTAATTGATGATCTAGTAATATCTAGCTAGAATTGACTAAATAAATAAGTCTACATGGATCTATTTTAGGATATTTAGCCATAATGCATCAATTTTTTGGTAATATCATTTATATGGCGTGTACTTTTCACTTTTTGTCGCATAAAGAGGGCGGTTCTTGAAACTTCTGTAGAACATATAGAATATGTGGAATAATTCATTAAAGCACCTTCCGTCTTCTTTTTGTTGATACATAGGCTAAATAGTCAATTAAAATAAAGGTTATGTGCCTTGATCATTTTCCTTACAATCTGATACAGTGAATGTAGCATCTATAACAAATATACTTCAGTAACTAATAATTCTATATTATACAAATACATTACCGTTTGTTGAAAAGGAAATAAATGAATTATGACCTAACTTTAATTAAGTTTTAAACCATGAAATTTCATACTACCCAATCATTTCCAATTACTAATTAATTCCATAGAAATAATTGCAACATGATTTGAGATGATCAACCAATTGTAGACAGTCTTACTATGGTATTAGCAATTTAAATGCAACTTTCCCTTTTGATATTGAGACTAGGCTCATGGCCGTTACGAACCTTCTTACCAATACAAATATATATGCTCAAGTCAGTGAGTGAGTGACTAAAAGTAAAAACCAATCTCTCTTCTCTCATCAAATTTTCTTCTCCATAGATATTCTAAGATTCAGTATTGAATGAATCCAACCCGTTGTGCTGCATGCAAACACTTGAGAAGAAGATGCCCTTCAACCTGCATATTCTCACCCTTCTTCCCATCTAATAATCCTCGAAGATTTCAGTATGTACACAAGATCTATGGGGCTAGCAATGTTGGAAAGATACTCAAGGTAACTCAAAAACCCCGGATATATAATACATAGAATTTTCCTATATTATTCTCCTTTTCAATTTGCACACTTAGCCACAACCTACATATTAATCTCTAACTCCTTAATTTACAATTTTAGATGTTATAAACCTCCTATTGTCAAACAAAATTGGCATGAAACTCCACCCTTTTGATTTGTTTTTGCATAAAACTCCAATCTCCATTTTTTTTTTGGCATATAATCTCCCTCCATCTAAATTTTCTTAAGGGATAGGATAATATCCAAAATTTTAGCTCATTCACACTGTAGCTAGTAAGTGAAAGTCACACTCGAAAATTTTGGATGACGGTGTATGGAAGGAGGTTTTCGTGCAAGGAAAATAAATACGATGGATTTATGCAAATTCAAAACAGACAAAAAATTAATAGAGAGAAAATTCATGCGGGTGTTTTACTACACAGACAGAGGGGTTTATGACTTTTACCCCCATAAACTGTACATACACATGCCATCGTATACATTTCTTAATATTTCTTGATTTTGTTTCATTTTTCAATCTCAGGATCTCCCGGAGAATTATCGAGCACAAGCAGCTAATTCGTTGTACTATGAAGCGTATTGTAGAATAAAAGATCCTGTCTATGGCTGTGTAGGGATTATCACTATTTTGCACCAACAAATACACAATGTACAGTGCCAACTTGCCGGTATTCAAGCAGAGATAGCTGCTCGCAGTACACAGTCACAGAATGAAGACAATCAGAATCAGCAAACTGAAATTGCACCAACCTTCAGAGAACAAAATGGGGTACCTAATTACACCTCATTTTATGACATTTCCACTTGGTTCGATTAGAATTTGATTCATTTAATTTGTTCTTGTTTGTCATTTTCTTGGTCGATTTCTCAAAGATAGTAGAATTACATACTTACATTGTATCTGAATGTTCAATATGAAGAAAATTCACTTCTATCCTACTGAAAAACTTCATCTTGTTGACATAATAATTTGGGGTGCGCATTGTGCAAGCGTTCTATAAAGCAAATGAATCAACTGTTGCCACATAAATTCTGGTTTGGTAATTGGTACAAATTTTTCTTTGAAGACATACTTTGTCAATTCATCTAACTTACCTAATCCAACTGAATATTTATTCACCTTAAATTGTGTTTGGAAACACACTTCTTTCTCAAAGTCACAGACACAATTTATTGATGTAAGCAGAACATACCACAATTTATTGATGTAAGCAGAACATACCAAGATATTTTTTTCTTCCAAATTTGATCCTATCTTTTATCAACCATATGGGGTTCCGTTTGGTTGACTGGATGGTAACGTCCCTAACAAACACCTATTTACACCAAAATCCGGCTTAGGTATATTACATTGCACATACTTTTTTGGTTAATTTTTCCATGATAAAAGATCAAATTTACTCCCATGAGAAAAGTTCCATTGTTTGTTTATAAATCAATAGTCCCACTTTTTCCCATTCTAAATCTATTTAAAAGAAAGGCAGAATGCAGAACTCAATTAAAAATGGCACAAAAATAGAAAAACAACTCACGATAAATCAAACTAACAACCGGTTAACCAATTATACAAGATTAGCCACAAAGAACAAACAAATAATCAAATCAAAATTTGCGTAATAAAAAAAAAATCAGTTAATTAACTTTTGTACCTCTGTCTTTACATAGCATATGCCATTCCTGCAGCACAGCTGATTGTAGAGCACGGTGTTCAACCTCCTCTGCGGTCAATTTAAACAACGTAGAAGGTCCCTTCATTTTACTTTTACCCTCTCCCTCTTCATTTTCTTTACTTTCCTCTTCCTTTTCCTCTTCCTTTTCTTCTTCATCGTCAGATTTTGTAGACTTTGCACGAGGCTGTGCTGCCTTTAGTAATGCTATCCGTTCCATTGAGATCCTTAGCCTCTCTGCAGCAGCTGTTTTGACTTCATCTTCGGGCATGTATTCAATGCTGCCATCAGTAAGGTCATCCATCCAGCCTTGTAGATCTGATTCGATTTCTTTTGTTATAGATGCATCTGAAGCTCGAACCACGAATTTGCAAATCATGGTTGTGGTTTCGTCTCCAAGGTCCACGTTTCTGCTCACTTCACTGGCACCAAATATCATCATGCCTACAAAGCCTCCGTACCAAGTTTTAGCAGCATAGCAAAGCTGATTAAGAACAAAAAAATTGTATTAATAAAAGGGTGGATAATTTTAGAAGTATTAGAGACAAAAGGAAATGATCTTTCTGTAGCTTGGGTGGAGAGACGTCCATAAGAATATTATTGCATGGCTTGAATATGGGTACCTCTCAACCTCTAGTGGTACTATTAAACCTAATACTTTGATTTTTAACCGCCCATCTCTCACATGCCTGGTATGTCGGGTTGTTCATTTGGTTCAAACAAAACCAAAATTTCGATTTTCTTAACGAACCCGGATGTTTAGGTTTGGTTTTTGGTTTTAACAGAGATTTCATGGTTCGCTCCGGTTCATATAACCAAATTTGACCACAAAAAATAAAATAATGATTGTTTCTCATAGAAGAAAATTCAAATTTTCAAGCATTTAGCATCTAAAATTCAAACATGAAGCACGCATGTATCTATTTAAAAAACCCAGAAAACTATTACGTAGGGCTAAGAAGAAACTTTAAATGGTGAAAATATCACTGAAAATCTGAATTTTCGGACTGGTTCAGCCAAAAAGTTGAAACTTTGCTAACTAAAAAATGAAAACATAATTGAATTTCTTCGGCTTGGTTTGCACCGAATTTATTTGTTTCAATCCTGTTCAATTGGTTAACCGAACTGTGCACAGCCCAATTAGCTTGTATGTCTTGGCACATACATACATGCGTGAAGAGTGTCCTATAGATGCAACCAAAGAGCTTAATATTTATATGCAGACTTGCTTGGCTGCTTCCTAATTATAAAATTTGTAGAAACAAATATAATATAATAAAAAACAAAAGTACACATTAAAAAATCAAGCGCTTACTTGAAAGAATTTAATATCTAAGAAATAAAGATGAAACACGTATACCTAAATTAGGTACTGAGACTATAGTACTAGTTGTAGTAAAAGTAGCACCAACCTGAAATCCAGCAACTGTGCGGATAATATGTGAGCAAACTTTATGGAAAGGCTTAGAAGAGAGAGATTTCAAGCCACTGAGAAATGGAGACTCCCCATACTGCTGTGCTGCTGTAGCCTTAAAACCACTTCCTTCATATGTATATGTACCCGTGCACTCTACTATAGCAGGTAAACTAGGCCACAAGCGAAAATACTCAACCGGTGAAATTTTATGGGGTAAAAGAAGTTCAGTAAGGGGAATTTTGTATGGCTGGCATCTTAAAATCACGGGTTCCCCTATTTCGGGCCTCAGGCTTTTCTTTTGTCTCATAATCTGAGGATCTTCTTCAGGATAGTCCCCTTCATAATCTGATGGACCACCACTACCATAAAAAGGATAGTACAGGACTTGGACCCAAAAGCCACACCGTTCAAAATGGGAAACACCAACAGTCACACTACATAGCACCGGTTCCTAAAGAAATAAAACCAAGAGTATTATAAACACCAAGAATAAGTGTTAAGACAAAATACTAGACCAAACACAGATGCTTTCATTTGACTTTTCTTCTGTTGAATGATATATTTTTCACGGTGATTTAAGAAATCTTTAGGTACAATTCAAATAGAAATGGAAAAATATATTTTCCAGCATCCATTGTATGGCAAAAAACAATAATACAAAAGTAATTGCTACAACCTGGTGAATATTAAACTACTTAAAGTCGAATGGAAGTGAATGTAACATCAACTTAACCTGTGAATTAAGATCACGCAACTGTCTCACAGCTTGAGGAGATCCATCCATGAAGTATAACCCACCAGATAGTCCAACTCGAATGTCTACCCGATTCAGATCAATCTCGGTAAGATTTAGAACCTGCAATTTCTTTAATTTAGTTTGACCATATCCTGTTTCTCCAATTAGATGCTAATTACGTGAACTTGGAAAGACTTAAATTATGTCAGTAGGAAGAGCACTATATTCAAAGAATACTTCCAAACAGAGTCATGAAGTTGTGAAAAATGAGAGGCCAACATGTCATAATAAGTAACAAATTCACAGATCCTCAAAAATCTCAGTAAATCCAGAAATCTATCTGTTCTCAACCATGAAGTGCTCCTCAGAGGAGATAAGTTAAAACTACAATTTCTTATGTAAATCCCATCCATACATATTCACTAAGTACATGAAGAAAATCTGGAGGCCTTAAACAAGGATAACTGAAAAAACCAATATGGAATTGGGAATGGCACCTGCCAAGTATGTTAAGGATCTAAGTTAACACCTAAGGATAAGGACATGGAAATGGGTTGACTGTGATGACTGGCTGTTTGCTTGTTTTCTTTTATCACTTCTGGAGCAGGATACTCCATTTATATAGTTAGAATTCAACAGCTTTTCCGTCTAGAGAGCCATAATGACACTCTATATTGAAGAATCTAATAAGCTGCAGAGTAGGCTTCACTTATAGTGAAAAATTAATAGCACCTACATTTTCATATGTGCATAACCCATAATCATAAGAACATGCATTATTTACTTATATGCTTACATGAAACCAACATACATCAGTAACTAGCCAAGAAACAGAATATTTTTTTAGCTCAGCTAATGCAATTAAACAAACTGAAATTTATGATCAAGTTCAGTCTGTATCTTATTCAAAGGAAGATGAGATATTTTTCCAGCTAAACACATATTGTTCGAAAATGAATCAATTCACTTGCAACCCCACTTAGAACATCACCCGAAGTAGCTAAGAACGGACAGTCTAACCTTCAAATGCAGAGAAATCCTTCCATCATTTGGATCTGTCAAGTGATAACCTTCAACAAAGCAAGGATCACTGCTACCAGTCAAAGTGAATGCACTTGGAGGTACCTTGATCAAACTTGAGTCAATCCCTTTGGTCAACAATTGAATTAATTCATTGGGATCTGGTCTCCACAGTTCTAGAATAGCCTTATGAATCAACCCATCTAGTTTTCGGTCTTGAGCTGTAGATGTGTCATAGAACTGAACAGTCAACTTGTGGTGACTAAACGGGTAGTCTCCTCTGGTTTCACTAACCCCAGCCCATCTGAATACCAAATAACAAAATCAGGCAACAGGAGAAGAAAATGATTGACAAAGATAAGTAAAAATTTGTATCGAAGCTGCAAACTCCATAATGGTATATTATATTTTAGAAATTTATTAAGTAACCTATTCCATTGTTTCAGCATCACAGGAGTGGCATCCTAGATTGTCGTGGAAATTGATTACATTTAGTCTGTTATTAGCTTCACTAATTAAAAATAAATAAAATAGAATTCCCAACCATAAATTGCAATCTTAAACCAATTATGACGCAAAAGTGAAAAAAATTGAACAAGAGGAAGGGACTCGGTAATTTACAATTAACTGGCAAGATTGGCCATAAACCTAATTAACTTGAAGAAATTGTAACTTAGATTAAGGGCCTCTTGTAATAAGGCACAATAAAGATCGATGATAAGTTTCTTGATGAATCAGATATTCCGGTTCAAATATTATGGTAGCCCTGAGTTGCTCCAATTTGCATTATCATATGTATGTTTCAAAGAAATCTTGTTATTGGTCAGTGCTGAAAGGCTTGTTACTAACTCTCAGAGGAGTTGGAGAATATATAATAAATTAACATGCATCATGTATATCAGATGAAACTGAAATGAAAAGGTATTAACTAAATATATCTGAATGTCTTTCTCTAAGTGCTTTAATATCATTGTCTAGCTTTAAAGGCACCATAATTCATATGAATGGGCACTTGTAAAAGTGCTTACATGCCACAAATTCATGTAAAATAAATTAGCATGCATCATGTATAGCAGATGAAACTAGAAACGAATAAGTATTAACAGATTATAACCGAGTGCATTCCTCCAACTACTTGTGTAGTTGTGTTGAATATTATTGTCTAGCATTAGAGGTAACATAATCTATATTCATGGGCAATAATGAAGGTGCTTACGCGCCACAAACTCATACAAACACTTGATATTTCATGTGACATATGAGCATATCAGTTGTTTGCAAATCCATATAATTCCTCGGCGGACTCAATTTTTGAGCAAATGAGTGTATCGTTTTACTACTTCAGCGTATAAGATCAAAGATAAAATGCTCACTTGTCATCTGGATGACTTGAAACATATTTAATTCTCTGTATTATTAAACGGGATTGGTGCTTATTGACTGAATCAGCAGAAGGATTTCCCCTAAACTCTTCAAGCTCTTTAATCAGCAATTGTCCAGCCCTAGCATTTCTCGATCCCAACCGCTGTGTGCATAGAAGAACTGCCTGAACATCTTGAAGCCGATTTGTTGTATTTGCAGAGGAGTCTATGTTGAATAGAACTTTGTGGATATTGGTTATAATGATGTTTAATGGGTCCTCCGGGTCATCAGCAAGAAGGGGGTCCAATCCCTCCAAATCAATGTGCTCCGAAATAGCCCATAGAAGACGAGCACATACTCTAGGTGTGTTAACCTGACAAGAAAGATATTGCCATGTAATCAGATATTATGATTAGCAACTAGATATAAAAAATTAAATTCTCTTTGACCTAAATATCGTTACAATGAAACTAGCGATATGTCAAATATCTCAAACAAAGTCATGATTAGAATTTGCCAAGTACAGATACACTTGACATGTATTTATTAATAGCCATGAAACATTTATCATTTCAGGAAATCCCTAAAGCACCTTTTAAAAAATTTTGCAGGAATTAATGTGGGTAAACACATGAAGTTGCTAGATCATAACTTTCAGAATAAACAGAGTGCAAAGCTTCACTAGAACTCTTAGCATTAAAGTGTAGGAATGCCATTAGCTAAAAATTCTCATTATAACTCTAAGATTCCATGTGTGGAAAAGGGAAATAAATTTAAAAATAGTACTACAAACCTCACGGAGATCTTTAACAAGTTCTCGCTGCAAATTTTGCAACCGTGTTTCATTCAGTATCTGATCTTGAGATGCCCCATCTTTAACTCTTTTGACACCACCTCTAGTATCATAAATATGGCAAAGCCTAACAAGCAACTTTAGATAGCAATCGATGGCATATGTTCTGCCATCACAATCCCATTTAACGCATGGCCTACACACTTCCACCACTTCCAGAGCTGGTTCTGTCCAATTCAACGCACCATAACCAGTTCCATAAGCTAAGGCTCCAATGACCCTGCTTTCCATACCTGAACTCTTCTGTTCAGGCAAAGGCAGCGATAACTGGAAGCAGCTCTCCACCAGCATGGCAACTAATTCTTCTCTAAACAAGCTTTTACTAGTAACACTGTTGAGATCATCCTTTATTCTAGCATCCTCAAAAAGTGAAGCAATGTCTGTTCCAGCAAGAGGCTTTTGACCACGACGAATGCTCTCCTTTGCAAAAAGATCAACACAGAGAGCAGTTCGACAAATGCATGCCAATGCATGCATTCGATCTGATTCTGCTCTTAAGTTTCTGACCATAAGAAGCAGCCTCTTAAACAATGAAACCTACAAAATTGCGCAATGAAACTTCATTAAGGCCTCTTATCCATCTGAGCCATAAGCATAGATATTCAAGAGCAGTACTGGCCATCGGAACACAAAAATAAGACTGCATAGAGCATGAAAATTACTTGGATGAAGTCAATCTATGAAACTAAAAAGGTTTCAGAGAAATAAACTGACAATCTACTTTCATCTTAAACAACCTAAAATTTTGCTGAAATAGTCATTTGACAATGACAAAAGGTTACGGGAAATATTTGAACCACTAATTTTCTGGGAAAGTGCGCTGTTGCGAGGGGATTTGCTCGGATGAAGAAGCCTTGATACTTGACAAGCAAATGGAGTAAGATTTATCAGCCATACCAAGAAAATCAGACATACTTTTTATTAGCATTCTGAATTTACCCAAGCGAACAGATGTACTAGGAACAAATCAAACATCAGATATTAAGCTCGAAACAAGACAAACATACCTGCATGCTTAGGTCAAGGAGATGCAGATTAGTCACCACAGCTCTAACTATGCTCTCACGTGCAGAAGAATACTCCTGTCTATCCCATAGCGTGAGAATGGCAATAGTAGACGTGGAAGCCCACTCAGGCTTCCCTCCGGGAACATCAGCCAAGTATAACATATTAATCCCCACCTCAAATATCAACGCAGGATCCAATGATGAAGCCAAAAATGGCGCCAAATGCGACACCACATCTGAAACTCCTACAAATCTCTCTGCATTCACTGAATCTGAGGCCGTATCATTAGTCCTACTCTTTGATGACCTAGATAGCTTCTTAATCACTTCTATTGAACCAGATGCCACTGCCTTCACTGCATAAACTAACGGGAAAACAGTTGCTCTGAAACTCTCCACAGGAAGAATAAGAGACCGAGCCATCAACGCATTTCTCTTCTTCCACACAAAGTCAACCATGGACGAAATCCAGTTAGATCGAATTGCTACTGAATTTTCAGTATCCACTAACTTATCACCAGCAAGTCGACTCATCCTCTTAGATTCGAATTCTTGAAACAGTTTACCTACGGACTCAAACGCTACCTTCGAAACATTATCAGACTTGTCAAGCATGTTTTGAGCAATCCGATTCCACCAATTCGAGACGCGATCGAGCAAGTTAATGTTGTTTTCGCACAATGTCACTAGATCGTCACGTGCGAGGATGCACCCTAGGGTTTCAGTGATTGAAAAACGGAGATTATCACTAACTGAATCGAAGCAAGCGGAAATTTCTTTATTGCAGTCAGTGATGAGTTTGCCGAGGCGATAGGAGGGGATGGCGGCGAGAATTGAAACAGCAGCAGCAGTGACATCGGGATCGGGAAAATCGAGATCGTTCCGAATGCCGATGCACACTGTTTCCCAAAGATCTGCAGTGAGGCGCGTGGAGCGGATGAGATCGAACGCAAGTTTTTTGGAGACGGCGGAGGAGGGGGAGGCGACGATTTCTTCCACTGCGGATTTCGCGATTACAGAGATGTCGCGTCCAGCTGCCGATTGCTGCAGCGCTTGGAGTAACGCGCCGGACTGCCGAAGCGCGTCGTTGGAGCGGAGGTCCGCTTGGATCTGAGCAAAAAGTATGTCCATGACAGTGATTATGATTCGCGAGTGAGTGGGAGTTCAAAACTTAATGACTTGTGGAAAATGAATATCGATTGGAATGACGGAGCTTGAATAGGCGGCGCATGATTTTCAGCTGGAACTTGAGAGATTGAAACTGAAGCGAGTCAATTTGAACTGTGAATCTCCTGTGAAAATGAAGGAACGGCGATGCAGTAGTTGTTTTGTTTATTCTTTTAAAAATTGTTGCAGCCTGAGATTTAGTTCAACAGTTCAACTTCCTTTACATTTTTTTTTTTTTTTGGGGGGAAGAACTTCCTTTACATAATTAACGTTCCTTACATCATTGTGTCTGTTTCTTCAGTTTTCAGGAATCAACATTAGAACACTCAATTGTCCATATGAATTGGTGTTTACAAATTTAGTTTGATTTTTATTTTAAAAAATTAATCTGTGAGCGATCTTAGTGAACCTCTAAAACATGAACCAAATTAGGTTTTTTTTTAGGAAATTGATTCAAATTAGGCTTGAGTGTTAGATTTATGAGTTTTAAAATCTTGAGATATAATTTTTTTTGTTTGTATTATTTATTTTCTTTAAACCTAATTTAATCAATTTTAGATGTATTAGACATATTATATAGAATCTCTCCGTCGGGTTTTGAAGTATAATTTGAATTGAATTTTGATGTCAAAATTTAGAGGGAGAAAATATAGTTGTCAAATCAATGTATTTGTTTGTCTCGCATTATTCGAAATTATTTTGCATTTGCAAAAAGTGAGGCAAAAATATTCCCGATTTTTCGAATAAATTTATCATCTTTCAATTTTCTCAAATTATTGTTCCTAAACTCAAACATACAATAATTTTTTTATCTCTAAAAAAACACTTACACAAATTTATTTTGATCTCTTACGAGTCATATTTCATATAATAAACATGATTTAACATATAGTCTTACACATCTTACACCTACAAACTAAACTCTTTCAGAAAAAACATACATCAACCTTATTTTTCAAACTACTATTTCAAAACTCAAACAACAACGTCATACGAATCGAAATATTCATCAACCTGCACTAATCTCACAAATGTCAAACAAACAGCCCTATGACCTCTAAGATGTATCATTACATTACATACGATATAAGTTTCAGGAGTTCAGAGTTTCGAAAAGAAGTTGAGGATTAGTTACATACATTTCGATTTGTGTACATTTCGAGAAAGAAGTTGCATACATCTGATTTTTTGTTTTTTTTTTCCGATTACTAGATAAGTTTAAGAAACTATCCTATCATACTCATCAGCAGTGTTGTTAAAACCGGACCGGACCGGCCGGTCCGACCGGTTCAACCACGAACCGAAAGCTGGTCCGGCCCAGTTAATTGACTGATTTTAACAGTTCGACCAGCGGTTCGTCCGGTTCGACCAGTAAAACCACTAAACCAGTAGGCTCACTGGTTCGCTCTCCGATCCGGTTTTAAAAACATTGCTCATCAGTCAACAGCTTATTCAAGCCTATCCCGTATTTAGTCAATAGTTTTGAAGTACATTTGCCATCAAAGAGAATTAACCAAGAAAACAAAATAGATTTAACATTAGGTGTATTTTTCCTAATCAAATAATCATGAGAATAATTGTTATCACTGTGTAGAATGTATCAACAATTCTTAACTATTTTACGCTTTTGTGTTGCAACTTGCAACATTATCCAAGCCAGCTTTTGTATTTTAACGTGGCAGTTGATATATTATTATTTTGAATATATGAAAAATAGCAAGTTTCGTTCTCAATATTGAATTTCAAAAAACATGCCTTATCATCAAAGACTTGCTGAATTGAAGAGGGAAAAGCACATAAATGTATTTAGATGTATTTCTTATGTTAAATAACTGGAAATTGGGACCATATACTTTGCAAGGAGTAGCTTTCTCTACCCAATGAACAATTCACATTCCACCAAATTCCACCACAAAAGATTTCATATTGTAGATTTCTCATATATTGAATTTTGTTGGGACAGTATCAAAGTCATCGAAATCAAATCTCTGGCGCTCCCTTCCGGCCTGAATAGACAATCAAGATCAACGACAAATTAACAAAACAAGATAAGAGGCGAGTGCTAAACGAGGAAAGCGAATAGTGAACTTTACATATACCTTTCCTAGGTAAGCAGGATCACAAGACATCGTTTCATTCATCCCTGTTAGCTTCTTCGAGAGCATCATTATCCTGTCACAAAATTGAACAGACAATTTTGTGATTCATACTTTTTCCAAACAAATATACTAACATTAAAAGTTGCTAATGGATCTTCAAATCGAGCTAACCAGGTCAGAAGAGATCACAAAACGTCTAAACATTTGTTTGGTAGCAAAGATTAGGTGAGATTATGTCTAATCTCTTACTTGGTAGCGTTGAAAACAAATCAGGAAAGCATAACCGCCACCATTAGGCAGTAACACAAATAATTTACCACATGTCCAACCCTATCATAACAAAATCTCCACGGTCCAACATCAAATTAAGGTAGTAGAGTAGTAGACGTTGTCTTATTTAACTAACTTGTCACTCTGATCTTTGATTTAGATACTGCTACCAAACAAGTCCAAATATTTTAACCATGATTCTATAGTTGCTATCAAACGGGTTCTCATTTTCTGTATGTAGACACTAAAATATCTATTTCTAACATACGCACCTCTGGATTGAGGAATCGATGTGTTCAATCATCTCACAGGAGTTATATTGTTCAGGATCCTCGAGGAATCTAACCATTCCATCTTTCTGGTTAATTGTTGCATAAATATCTCCCTCCTGGATCTACAAAAGAAAAGAAATGATCACAAGAGATTACACGAGCATTTTTCAGTATATTTTCCAAATAAAAGGGCAATATGTAAGGTTTCACATACCATTTGAAGGACGTGCATCTCAGCCTCCTTGGGACCGTTTAGATGAACGGAATCGGCAATGTCTTGGAGGGAGAGTGTAAGGTATGTTTGGGTCAACCTTTGAATATTACGTTTATATAAAGAAGACACAACTTGCTTCACCAACCCAAGATTATTGTCCTGAAATGGACGAAATTTTGTATTTGATGGAACGGATGTGATGGAGTGAGAAGTTTCAGTGCAGTGATCTAATGTTCTATGTATTTAGAAGGAAAATAAAAACTTACGGTTTCAAACTTTTCCTTGTTCGACTGCACGCACGCTTCAAGCTCTGATATGTTTCCAGTAGTATAACAATTAACCAACTCAAGGTACGGCTGCTCAAAAAACAAAAGAAAAAACAACTCTGGGATGAAGAACAAAAATAAAATACTCATCCAAAGTAGAACTCAGATGAGAAATAAAGTATTAAAATGTCCAGCCAAAGCAAAACTCGAAAAGAGTTGCAGAAGAAGAATCATTCACCCCGGTTGTTTTAGGACAAACTCAAAAAGACCAATGATTTCTGCTTAGAAAAAAAAAATTACATTTCAACAACCTTATTAAAACAGCCTAAACCGTAGATCAAAGATTCACTAAATCACAAGACACAAAGTGAAGGTATTGTGAGCTTAACGGATCAGTTTTCAGTTTTCACTTACGGAATATAATTTGTTGTTATAAAAGAGATTAGGTCCCAGAAATATAGTATGAATGTGTTAGGTTGGCCTAATAAACCCAGATTGGATAATATATAAAGTTTTCCAAATCCAATTTCTATAAGGCCTCCCTCCCACCCTTCTCTCATAGCATCGGATTCAATTACGAGTTGGCCAGCAGCTTCTGGGTAGATAGGGCACTCCCCTTTCTTATTTCTTAATGCAGTATCTACTTTCTTCCCATTACTTAATATACTACGAGGTTCTAAAAGAAAAACCTCCACCATACTTACCTTACAGTGGGCCACTGAAGATTTGCTTATACACTACAAAACTGCTTATATACGCTTAATATACTAAAAAGCTCACTTTCATTCATTAGGGCAGCATGAAACTAAAGTACGAAAGAGAGATGTGGTGGCGGCATGTGAGCAAATAAGGCCAGCAGTAATACATGGCTCGCAAGAACTTATACAATACAACAAATCTTTATAATTTGGTTAGACCCCTGGTTTAGTTATCTAATTTTCATTTAGAATATAGTTTTGAATTTATCCTCCTTTCTTTCCAATTTACCAAGAAATCAATACCACTTTCAACCAACAGAAAGTGGAAATTAGAATGGTATAGATTTGTTAAAAGTGGGGAATTTTTGTATTTCAACTCAATCACAAATGTAATATAGAGTGCCACATAAGATTATTTGTTTGTCATTTTTTTTTAATATTAAATTACATTGGACACAAGCATGGTAAGATAAGATATTAGTAATTAGTTGGAAATATTATCTATCCTACCTTATTCTTTTTAATCTTAAATTACATTGTACACAAGCATGGTAAGATAAGTTATTTGTAAATTGTTGGAAATATTATATACCCTACCTTATATAATATGAAGAACTGAACGTGCCCTATGGATATTATGTCTGAGAATACAGAAAGGAAATTAGGTCCCAGACTTGTACCTGAGAGAAGTTTTTCAGATTCCTTTGAGCCGCTGAAGAAGTATACTTGGGGAGACCGGTAGAAAACTGCTTCAGATGAGGTAGTATTGCATTATTAAGTAAGCGGATGTGGCAGGACAAGAGCGAATGATGCCAAACAAATATATATTAGCAATAATTCAAAAGTTTAAATTTACCTGCCCAAGATGAATGAGAGAAACTAAAATGTGTTTCTTGTATGCTTCAACAGCTATAGCACTAATTATGGACATAGGTGCAGTTACAACCTAAACCACAGCAAAGGAATGAATTATTAAATTGAAGCTACAAACTGCTACCTTTTTTTTCCAAAAAAAAAGAGGGAATATGACATCAAACATGGGTGCTAGTAAGTAGAATAAGTTTTACATACATTGTGTAGTAGCTCCAAAGCTTTCCGAAACTGTTTTTGCCCAATGCAAATTAAACCTCTAGAGTTGCAGAAAATACCAAAATATCATAAAAACTGGTAAATCCAAGGTTGTCATAAAAACTGGCAAATCTAGAGCCAAGACAACTTACCCATAATAACAGTACAGAAAAAGATCACGAGGCTGATCAACCTCAAATATGTCATCCTCCAAAATGGAAAGACCAGTTTTATAACACTTTGATAATAAACAGAGAAGAAGAAATTCTGGGTGCAAAGTTGTTAACTGCTCGGAGGACATCTGAAGCTTCCGCAGAGCTGTCAACAATGGAGCCACACCACGTATGGGGTCTTCAAGCAACAGAACATGCTCTTTAAACCTTTTACAGACAGATATAACTGCAAGTCAAGTCACCACCAATTTTTCGATGAGCAAGACAATAGCCAGAATATCAAACTATTAAACTAATAATCAAAACGAGAAGATTAATACATTTCTCAGGCGCCAATCTAATTTGCTCAACTGCACACACATTTATAAATCTGGCTATATGAAGCACAAACTCCTTGGCTTGCTCTTTCGAGACCAGAGCAGATGTGCATGCGTCCCTGATAAATTGAAAAGAAAAGGATGAAAATAATAAAATAAATAATATATTGCATAGATGGCGATATCAAAACATAATAATCAGAGTAAATATAAGAATACAATGCTTCGCAAAATCAAGGCACCCAACTAACTTGGATAATCATTGTTATATATTTCAAAAGCAACATCGAATCAGCAGAATAGGAAGCTCAATGGTGAAAAATGAAGATCATTCTCAAAATAAATGGTGGTTTGACTTTAATTACCGGACGGAAAGTACAAGCAAACGGAAGGGACAAACAAAGTATCCATCTTCATCATATTAGGAGCATTATAAGCATTCCGACACAAGATTTTTACACTAACTAAAAAGATTTTCATACAAAAAATTGTTCAGGTCATAAATGATTTCCATTATGGTGTGTATTCTCAATTGGAATGCCCATCTCAGTAGACTTGATAACTCAAAATGATTTCCACTTGTCCAAGCTAACCCATCAGCACTACTACTATATTAAGAATATCATATTCAACCATTAAAATTTGAGACACGTCTACCATCTATTTACGCAGTAAGAACCAGAGCCAATCAGAATATATGCACTACTTCAACCATCCCCAACCGCTGTGCCAGTTACACCAAAAGACTCCGCAAGATATCACAGAGTCAATTCTATACATAAGTGTAAATATGAACTAATAACTTCCATATGTTCTTCCTTCGAATAGATATGGTTGTGCCGAAAATCAAATATGCTTCAGAGTGCTGCAACCTGAATTCCAATATTCTCAACAGTCTCAACCTCTTTTCAGCATAAGAAAATAACACCTTGAAAATACTCGAGAAACATGCAAACTAAAATAAAAAGTGGCGAGCATGAAACAATAATCCAGATAAAATTCAGTTCTATCATACACCTTTCACTCCGCCGAATACAAACTCTAACCCTTAGGTTCTAGATAACACATGTTAGATATCTAAAAAGTAAATTCCTCGCAAAATAATACAAACCCTAGTTTCGTACCTTAAAATAATTACACAGAAAAAATTCACCCAATTATCTAAAAGCAAACAACTGTGGGCGTTAGGGTAAGAATAAACATAGAAGAACACTCACAGAATATAGAGGTAGCCTAGGGAATGAACGGAAGGGTCCAATTCGTTGAGAACGGGAGCGAGACGAGGCGACTCGGCGCGGAGCAAATCGTCGGAGTGCTTCAAGTAGGTACGGAGCTGATTTAACTCGGCAATGTTGCCCGATAACCCTTGGATTTGAGCTACCAGTGATTCTACTGAGTTCATATTCAGATTCATAGATTCAATCTTTTCACTAGCAATTTTCTTTCGGAAACTGAGTAAGGGAACGAAACAAAGATTTCTAGGTCTTCGGTTGGTTTATTAAAGAGATCAAACCAAACTGCAAATAAAGATGAAGATTGGAAGAGTCTATCGAACTGAACAACGTAGGAGTGTTACAAAAATTGAGATAGTTGGGCCTCTTTGTTTTAATATTAGTTCGGGTATAGTCAGGTTCAGTTTGAGACGAGAAAATACAAAAAACAAAAAGAAAATTGCTTGTTTTTGCAGCACGAATTACTAAAAATTTAAAATAATTAAGATATAATTATTTCGTCATTAACTTTTAAAATTATCGAAACATTAGAAAATATTTTTCTATTCATCTAACATTATTTATAACTTTAAGAGGTGTCATTGATGCAACTCTTGTTCACGTGTGAAGCTTAAACAGTTCGATCTTTTTCGTATTCGCTAGCTTTCATCTACCTCATTTCCTGCAAAATATTAGCGATTAACGATTTCTTCTCCAATATGGCAATAGATAGAGAGCAATTCTCTCCAAACTATTTTTGAAATAAACAACTGAGGTTCTACGACAAGTTGAAAAGTAGAGCTTTTATTTAAGAAATATGGAAGTTTTGAGATGATGGCTGAAATGGAGATTTTGATTCACTTTCCATAGCACAAACTATGCAGCTCATAACCTCACATCGTGGGGTTTTTATGTCTGATCAAAGCAGTTTTATTGTATTCTGATTAATGTTTTACGAGATGATGCTTCCCCACTTTTTTTTATTTTTTATTTTTAAAGTCATTTGTATTAGTTGGTGATTATGAAAATATTTTTTATTGTTCTCTGAAAAAAAAATATACAAAACAAACTCCTCTCAAATAAAAAGAATTAAAATCAATATAATCCTTGGGAAAGTTGTATTGCTCACATATAGTAATAAGTATGCTGATGGGTTAGCACGTATGGTCATGATGTCCATGAAATTTGGAATGAGGTTCATGGGAGTATTTTGAGTCTTTTGGAATATGATGTAATGTAGTTGGGCTTGTTTGCTTTTCATAAAAAAAAATATATATATATATAATCATATTATTACACTTTCAACTACTCTAATCTATTAATTAATTAAATTCAATCTATCTACTAATAATATATTTCATAGCGGTGTTTGACTTCAATTCATTTCTTTTGACCAAAATACTATTTTCTCCTAATTTTGATTTAATTTATTTTACTTAATAATTATCTATAACCACTTTCAAACCCACTACATAGTCCCTAACCCATGTTTTTCTCCTTATTTTATTTTACTTAATAATATAACTACCTCAAAAAATATAATCACCTCAAAAAACACGTACAATTCCAAACCCAGTTACAATTCAATTTTCCCCATCTTCTTCTCAAAATATTTTACTACTTTTTCTTCCATATGCTCAATGTTTGTTAAGGCAGTATGAAGCTCTTCAATAATTGCTAATGAAATATGCTACTAAAATTTGTATAAAGAGGTAAATTACGCTCAATGTTTGTTAAGGCAGTATCAAGCTTCAATAATCTATATTTTAGTTGTCAGAACTTGTGATCTTTATGTTCACGGTTAATATATACAAGTTATATACATTTTTAAAGTTCTCTGCTTTCTGTTTTGGCAGGAGTATGTGGTACACGACCGAGAATCCCACTCAATGATTGCTGATTGTCTCGAATTTATATCGTTTGGAGCACAAAATTAATACTTAAAGGTTAGTTTTCAATTCTTAAACTCTCTTTTTCAGTTTCTTATCCTAGCACTTTTGGTCCATGTAGTGTTTTATGCTTATGAACATTGGGTAAAACTGGATATTCGGACACCAATTCGATAGTTCTTATACCAAAATTGTGTTTTCCATAATTACCCCAACTCAATTGAACATTGAACCTTACAACTGTACACAATACTGTAACCAAAAAAAGAAAAGAAAAAAAATTGTACACAATAGGGTGTTGTACGTAATTCTCAGTTTCGTATGACTTCCCATTTCCTAATTTTCGGCCCACTTCCTTCTCCCTCTTTCCAATTTCAGTACTCTATAGGTTCCGCTGGGTATATGTATTTGTAGGAAATTCTTTGTTTAATAAGTTGAGTTTTGGTTAATATATAAGTTAAATCTATATAAATTTTGTAAGACTGAAATATTATCAGATTTTTTATTCTTTCTCATCACTGGCCTGGCTTAGCTACATAGAAGTTAGGGGGGTGCAATGACCCCTCTAAACTTCTATCATTTGTATCATTTGCATTATTTTATAAATACTAATTAATGGTATTGTTTAGACCCCACTAAATAAGGATGAAAATTCTACGGTGATGGGGCCATGTTTTAATTAAAGGGTTACGGTGAAAATTTTGTCTTTCTACTCCTTACTCAAATAATATTACTAATAAACTAAATATATGAAATTATTTTGTAGTTATAAATTAGCTAGGTATTGGACGAAATCACAACTTTTTTGTGTATGCAAGAAAACTAATAAAGACACAAATGTTACAAGTTGAACTTTGTGTTCAAAATATTCTTTCTTTCATATAAGTATTACATGCCACTAATTCTTATGTCATTTATATATATTTGAGGTAATTAATGGGAACATTAATTATTTTCTCATATGTTCACTGTAAATTATCTAATAATACTGAATATGTGCTGTGAAATTTGTTTTGATTGTTGACCAGTCTGAAGAATGCTCGCATCTTCCAAATAGACGACTTATTTTAGGCTAAAAAAATTAAGTCATAATTCTTTTTCTTACATAATATCCAAAAAATGCTTATATTGAGAATAAGTAAATTATTACATGCATAAATCGGTTATATTAAACTATTATTAACATTGCTTTTGCTCATTATGCAGGTATTAGTTTAACATCGATGGTGTGTAAATATTCCTATGTAACTTAAATGTCTAGACTCTAGAGTGATATATTTTTAAAGAATATAACTCCATCCTCTATTATTTTTTGTTAATATTTAACAATTTATTTTTCTTTGTATATAAATATTGTTATTTCATTTTATATATTTTAACCATGTCGTACAATAAATATTTCAAATATGTTAAACAAGGTACTTAACATATATATTTTTTAAATTCCCGTGCATAGCACGGGACGTATACTAGTTATTCTGAAATTAAATCGAATTTAAATTCAAAATGTTTTTATTTCTTGAATTCAAGTTAAATATTGAACTCAAATTTAGCTTTAAATGCGAGCATAGACAGACCCACAACCTCAGGTTCGACCCAAATAAGAACTCGTATACGGCCCCAATTAGAGCTTTAATGGATCTGTTTCAATTGGGCCTAATTAATCCGAAAAGTTCTAGCCTAAAACATAATAACATCAATAACATAAACAATCCTTTTCAAGGAAAAAAAATCACAAACATTCACTTCAGAGACCGGGGAATCGCAACAATGGCGGATTACCATTACGTGTACAAGGATTTGGAAGGAGCCTCGACACAGTGGGACGACATTCAGAGGAAGCTTGGAAATTTACCTGAGAAACCTCCTGCATTCAAGCCGCCGCCTTTCTCGCCGGCTCAGGACGAGGATTCGAAGCCGAAAGATAAGACCTGGATCGACGAGAAAACCGAGGAAGAGCTTGAAGATCTCGAAGATGATCTCGACGATGACCGATTCCTCGAAGATTACAGGTATTTATTCATATATAATTTTAATTTACTCGATGGATTATGTTGATCAGTACATAGTTGTAGCGTTCACTTGCTGAAATGGGATCGTCGAGTTTATTCATGAGAATTGGTCCTATAGTGAAAGAAATGTTTCATGAACTGCGATTTGCTATCGTAAAGTGATAAATTGCTGAAGGAGTATGAAATGGTTTGAACTTCATCAGGATATGATTCTAGGATATACAAAATTACCTTGTCATTATGTCAACATTGTCATTAGGTTGCTTTGATGCGTTCACCATTCCCTATTGAATCATTGCTATTGAATCCAAGATCCACCTATGATTGGAAAACTCGAGCTCGATGGAGCTCGATTCATCATACATATTAAATAAGTTTGAACAACATTTTTTGTTTGATAACTTTTGAAGCTCGGTTCAAGTTCGAGCTAATGATTAACAAAATACAAGTAAAGATATCAAGCTACTAAATTCCCGACTTGAGCGCTCGTTTGAGCTCAGTTTGTTTAACTATCAAACCAAGCTTGATACAAATTTAAACCAAACTTGAACAATGAGTTGTTTGACATTACACGAGTTGAGTCGATTACACCCCCAAATCCACCCGCATAGTTTTTGAAAGTTGATGTGTCCAAATTTTGAACCCGAGGGCAATTAAGAGATTACACTAAGTTGCATAAATGAGAGATTTGTAACGTCTTTATCATTTAAATCTTGTAATGTTAGTAACGTCTTTATCATACACTCTCGTAACGTCTGTAACGTCTTTGTATTTATTACTTGTAACGTCTTTCCTGAAAAGACTATTATACCCATGTATGTACCTATAATAGGTCGCCCTATTTCTAAACAAAAGGAACCAATTCACTATTACAATTACTATACAAATTTTCTCTCGATATAAGTGTGCAGACTTTATTTTATTATTGTGATGTTATTATAGATCGAAGGGCTTATTTCATCTTTGCTCTGAACATTTTTATACAACATCAGAAGTATATCAAAATTGCTGCCAACTTTTAAGATTTTAAAAAGAAAAAGCAATACTATTGATTTCGTCTTTTAAAGCATTAATGTTACAGGAAGAAGAGATTGGCTGAAATGAGAGAAGCAGTAAAGATTGCAAAGTTTGGATCAGTGCTTCCAATATCAGGATCTGATTTTGTTCGTGAAGTTTCACAAGCTCCTCAAGATTTATGGGTTGTTGTGATTCTGTACAAAGATGGGTAAATAATCCTTGTCAATCACAGAAAATATTTTTCTCAAGTCCAATAACTTTTTAATAGATTATCAGTAGCATCACCAGATCTGCAGATCATTTTATTCATGTTTGTTTGTTTGTTTGTTTGTTTTTTTTTTTTTTTTGTAGATACCCAGAATGCACTCTGCTCCTGCAATGTTTAGAAGAATTGGCTAAGAGATACCCTGCGACAAAATTCGTTAAAATTATATCTACGGAGTGCATTCCCAACTACCCAGATCAAAATCTTCCCACTGTGCTGGTATACAATAACAGTGCTGTTAAGGCAACTCATGTCGGCATACACAGTTTTGGAAGGAGATGCTCCACTGAAAGTATGTCTATTTCTAACTGTGCTTCTGAGATGTTGAGTTTAACATTGTTTCTTAGAGTTGAATTAGTTTAGTAAATCCAAACATTAGCTCACTAAATAGTAAAGAAATGGATGAAGGGGTTGGGGGGAGGGTAACTCAACAAATGTAAAGAAAAATTATTTTGTGTGTCCGTTGCACAGACATGGTGCTACATACCCATACAGTGGAATTTATATTTAGTCCCTAAATTTAAGGATTAGTTAACTCCAATATCTCATCCCCATAATATTATATGTAAGAATTGAATTGGATAAATCTCCGCTCTGTGTTGCAATACATCATCTGTGCAACAGACTATTTTCTTGGTTAAATCGATACGCCTGCCCACATATAACAAATAGGCTCAACAAAGCTATATTGACAAAATTCTTCAATCAAGCAAATGTCTGAAATGCCAATGTGTAGACCTGATATTTCTATTCTTGTTCGTTGTATGATGGCAAACTGAGTTTTGTAAACTTTGAATAGCAATTCAATTGCTTTTAAATTTCTTCCAGTTGATTTGGATTCAATCAAATGCAACTTTAAGGGCTTGTTTGAAATTTAGGTGTTGCCCTAGTTCTGTGTCAATCAGATCCTGTGCTCAATGATGGCCATGGTGGAGATCAATCCAGAGAAGCTGTTCTTGATGGAGTAAGGAAAAAGTTTGTTGAGAGGGTCGTAAGAGAGCACGAGGATGATGATGATGGATCATCAAGTGATTGATGTCGCCCTATGACAAATTTACTGCAGATTTGGATGTATTTTAGTTCAGGTTTGGTATTTAAGAGGTTTTCTAGATATGTGTGAATTGATTTTAATGTAATTTAGTTTTATTTTACATAATGTAAAATAATGTTATAAAGCATATTTGTAAGTTTGACATGAGATGAAATTTGAATCTTGGGTTTTTGGGAGGTAAATTAAGTGTTTATCAACTCATGTTTGTTGTGAGATTTTATGGTGAAAAATAAGTGTATTTATAATAATTGTTGCGAGAGTATAAATTCTCAATCCGAATGCATAAGATTACTCTAGTATTCCACATAATCTGAGTATCACACAAATGTGATCAAATTAGAAGGGCTTGTTCAATTACTATGAAAGTATTTCTAAAACATTGAGATATTAGATGATTTTCAAGATATTCTTGATACGTTTGTATAGATTTGAATTGGCTGTTTAATAGTTTAACTAATAAGATACAGTGCAATGATTATTTTCCGAGTTGCTAGATATATAAAATTTAAAATGGAATAACGATGCATTCCCAATAAAGACATAATTAAAAAAAAAATGGTGCATATTTGTTGTCTCTTTCCCAAAAACTTGAAAATACAAAAGCCTGAGACTTATATTGTACTCTGTAAAGTTCTGGTTTTCCTTATCTATTTATGAAATCATGCTATCAAATTCCAAAACAATACATGCCACAACTCCAGATCCATGGAAATTATCAGTAGAAAATCAAAGTTCTAGCCATTTGATAAACAAATTACCCTTCCCTCATGCAGTAATTTCTGCTTCAACCTCGTCCCTCTTTTTGCCTTTTCTTGTATTTGTAGTACCCTGTTCTTGCTGTTCAGCTTTCTTTTGAGCTCGAATCATAGCTCGTCTAGCCCGGGGCCGCATTTCACGCACTTGTCTTTCTGGCATTACGTAAGGTTCAAGAGCCTTATCACCAAATGGGTGTTCACTGTCAGCAAATATCCTCAGTTTTCTGTCCCTATCCTGCATAATGACAAGGACAATAATGTTCAACTTTTAAATCAAGAGCCATAAACAATAGAACAATTGGGTGTTGAGACTCTTTTGGCTGTCAACAACTGTGAGGTTGTACTCCAGCACAGTAAAAAGAACTAAGGCGACTCACATTAAGGTCATACATATCTTGATCAATTCTAGGAATCATGCATGCTATGTTAACAGATCATGTTCTAATTGGATAAACACAAAGTATAAAATATAAATTCAAGACTCATATATGATGAAAAAGAGTAGCCCATATGAGAAGAACATTTAAGGCTACCGTGTCTCGATGACTAATCCATGCGATTGGTATAGACACAGTCTCAAATTATTGAACTACACGAGGCTTAGATGTTTCACTTGAAATAGGCAACACGTGTTTCTACTTTCCAGTGAAAAGTGTATTTTTTCTTTTTCTCACTTTCCAGTGCAATTTTTAATCCTTTTCACTTTCCAGGGTACAAGTGAGGTAGAAACATGATCCCATATATTCAAACACACTGAGCTTAGGAATTTCCACCTTCCAGAAAAGTTCTTCAGAAGATATTCAATGTGTAGTCCAACAATTTACCAGGTGATTGAATTACTTTCAGAATACTAATGCCAATTGGGGTTGGGGTTCTCTTGATGTTGGGGGCAAGAACACTAGTATTATTAACCCAGGGCATTTAATATGTGCCCTCTAACAATATATATATGTGTCAGAGTCTAACTTTTTATTTTTTTTGTGTTTTTCTTGATTTCTTTTCTCCTTACCATTACCATGGTCCATGACAAGGGCCCTGTTTAATTTTTTCCAAAACTAGATCTAATTTCTTTCAGCCATTTTCTCATTGCAACTTCAATCTTTCCTCTCGTCGCTCTCTTTTCTCTCTATTTTCCTCACTAAGTTTACATGATGGCGCCACCTAGGTTGCCTTCATTCCAATCCCAACCCGAACCTCACCTCCAACCCTCATAACGACAATACCATGTCTATATAATCTCCAAGTACCTTACAATAGGAAACAATGGCTTTCTTTGAAATTTCTTAAAGACCGAAGGAGCTTTATCCTTGGTCTTGTAAAGAAAGAGTGTGAGGACTGTAGAGAGAGAAACGTGAAATTATAAAAGAAAAAATGAAGGAAGAATAAAAAATTAGATCTAGTTTTCGAAAAATTTAACCAGATAACATGATAACAAGGAAAAATAATAATCAGACTTTGAAATGTCAAGTGTAATTGAACGGAAGTAAGAAAATTTAAATGTTATAAATATTCGTTGAAGAGGGCAAGTGTGGATACTGGGGTGGTCAGATCAGTACTCTTACCCAGCATCAAGGGATCCTCCTATTGGTATGAGGCGAAAAGTGGACTGACATAAAACGCAAACACCAAATGAAAATTTCTCTGATGCATAGATTTCATTTTCAAAGGAGAAAAAATGTAGTGAATATCATAGACTCACATCACGTAATTTGTTTCTAGGAAGCATGCGTAGAACAGCTTTGCGAATAACTTCTGTGGGATCTTTGGCCATCTGGTCCTTCAAACTCCTTTCCTTGAGGTGGCCTATATACCTATAGTTTACCGAAGTTGCAAAATAATCAGCACAAGGCATCATTCCATTCAAGAAAAATAAAATTTTCATAGAAACACCACAGCAACCTTTTTTAGCAGATTTATATTTGACTAGAATGAGATAGCATATTGGCACATATGAAGGAGTACATAAAATGCACAAAAGTGGTACTTACCCTGTATGCCAACGATAGAACTTATCAGTCATTTTCCGCCCAGTGACACATACATCTTTTGCATTGATAATAATGCACATATCGCCTTCCTCCTTGTAGGGTGTGTATGTAGGCTTGTCCTTTCCTTGAACGACAGTCGATATTTGTGAAGCTAGCCTCCCAAGGACCTACATCAAAAAACCAAAATACCATCATCATTTCATAACTAGGTGAATATGTACTTGTCTCAATGAAATGTCTATCCAAACCTGTCCTTTGGCATCAAAAACTCTCCATCTCAGACCATCCAAATTAATACGTCTAATTCCAGCTAGCGCTTTCTGCAAGTTATTATTAATAATATTCTAATAAGCAAAAATTGAGTGATATATTGACGAATCACGATCACTCATCATATTTTCTTAGAACTTTTCTAGTGCTTTCTACTGATAAGATTGCAACTAAATCTGCAACAAATCTCATACATTCCAGTCGAAGAAATAATAGAAGTAATGCAAAATAATAAATTCCAAATGGAAAAAAAATATTCCAGAAAACCCTAATTCAGAAATACTACTTTTCTTTCAGTGCATTTCACAAACACCTGGCATGCATACATAACAATTCAAATCATGCATTTCAAGAAAACTTAAACACATTCACAAAGGAAAGATCACCTGCCTTCAGATTACCACTGAAAGTCTGAGCAGCAGCCGACATATTCTTCCGTAAGTTTTTTTCAGATTACTCGACGACGAAATTGTGAGGAAAATCAAGGTCGGGGTGGGGTAGCTAATTTTCGGTTGCAGAAATGTTGGGCTCTTTAAATTTTTAAGTGAACGTCAATTGGGCTTATATGGGCCTATATTAGGTTTACTGGGCCTTCACACTTTCTAGTCCAGCTCATGGATTTTCTGTACTCAGAAGTCAGAACAAATGTTGATGTTAATTTAATAAAATTGGGGAATCGTTATCAAAATAGGTTATTAACGAGTTGAGTAGACATTATCAAGTTTGGTTTAAAATTGATAATGTTTGGTTCAAAATTTACATCGAAATTTAAATTATATTTAAGTTTAATTTAATTTTAAACAAATTGAGTTGGAATTAGCATTTATTGAATGAGCTCATACACATTTTGTGTGGACTTTTCAGGCAGAAATTTGGATCCACTTTGTATACGAGGATTAGTCATTTCTATTAAACAAGACACCATGAGTTAGTTTGTTTAGCGTTTCCCCAAAAAAAAAAAAGTCGTGTTTGAAAAATACCAAAAAAAAACATGTTATTTATTTCTGAAATAAAATTTTCATTTCTTAATTTTCTTAAATTACTTTTCGAAAGTCAAACTAACAACAATTTTCTTATTTTTAAACAAAACAAATACTAAATCTACTCTTATTTGACATAAAGTAACATATTATTAAACAATTTATCTCACATATCAAACTTGATTGACATAAAGTAGTACACATCTTATATCTACAACTTAAATCTGAAAAAAAAAAACTTGCACATACTTTAATCTCAAGCCACTCTCTTAAAATCCAAACAAACAACATTACACAAATAAATATTATTTTACAAATATATATTGTTCTCCCAAACTATTTTTTCAAACACCAAACAAACAAATCCTATATTTCTAAAAAAGTAATTGCGTGCCTTTTACTCTTTTCGTTGGAGACTATTATACTTGCATGATCCTAAACATGAAAATATTGGAGTTAGCAATATATTTTGTGTATTCGATTTAGTTATATCAATTTAGATAACTAATAAAATAAATTATATCAATCTATGCTTCAGAAGTACAGATAAAAGGGGAAGAAATTATAAAAATACTGACATACATATCGCTCTCTTTATATTGTATATTTCTTTGTAAAGTTTATCAATTCCTCCACCCCAATTTCCTGCTTCCTTGAGATATGTAGCAGAATTTTAGGTAAGAATTGAAATTTGAAAATGTCAAATCCTCCACCCCAATTTCCTGCTTCCTTGAGATATGTAGCAGAATTTTAGGTAAGAATTGAAATTTGAAAATGTCAAATTATAATGTAAAAATTAACAAATATAATGTAAGAATTGAAAATGTCAAATTATTACATTATAAGAATTGAAAATGTCAAATTATTACATTATATAAGTCTTGAAGGCTCGAGTGTAAATATGAAACAAGATTTGCACCCCCCTGCGCGCAAGGAGGGAGCCTTCTAGTAATAATTTCTTAACCTTCATGGTTTAGAAATCATATATAAACCCAAGTTTTTCTTATCACACTTTCAATGTGGGATGAATCAATTTCCTTCCAATTTTTCCCATTACATATATAAACTTTGAGATTTAATTTCTTATTCACCCGTACTCCGATTTGGACGTACCATATACCATTTTAATTTACTCACAGAGTAGAATATAATTCCGTCAAGACCCGACTCTTTACTCAAAGTAGGTCCCACTTAAAATACGTCCAAAATGGTCCATTAACTTACTTTTTTCCAAAACTATGTTTATGAGGTTTATAAGGAACTTTAGGACTATTTTTATTTTCTTTTCCTTGATTATGTTGTGTATTGTTGTGTAATTAATGTTATGTATTGTTGTAATTAATATGTTATTTTAATTAATACTCCGTATTAAAAAAATTAAAACTATAATATTAATAGGTGAGAGTGGGCAAAGGAAAAAAAATGAATTAATTCCCCCACGGAGCCCCAACCATTGGAGACGACCAGACAGGACCCCGGGCTGACCCTGGGCTAGCCCGGGCTCCAGAGCCCGGGGCTAGCCCTCAACCATTGGAGATGGCTAAGTAATTTTGGAAATATTAAGGGTTAAAACTTCAAATCAACACAAGACATAAGTATTATCCCAAATATTATTTCGTTGATGATTAATTCTAGGAAAATGATTATATAACAGCCCATTTCTTCACAGCCTTTTGTACAGCCTTATTTAATGCTTTCAAACTTAGTTGTGTTACCTATTACCTGTTTAACAGGTTACTTCTTCAAATAATTTTTCTCATATTCTGCTGGCTGTACAAGTGGACTGTGATAAAAGGCTGTTATGCTAGTAGTGTCCTTAATTCTATGGGTCCACAAGGATGGATGTTAACTTGATACGAAAAAATTGATTTGAATGATTTCGATTAAACCTTTCAAGTACCATGTGAATTGAATTTGAAGATAAATACATGTAAGAAATATCAAACCAATTATTTTTATAGAAAAATATCGTTTGCAAGTTTAGGGGTTATTAAGTTTGATTTGAATCAAGACCCAAACATGGATAGAAGTTGTAGTTGATTCCAAATCAATATATAATGATCATTGCAATTCGGTACAAGTTACAGAAATAACATTCTCTTTTCTTGTTTCCTTTTTCTGCTTTGTTTTGATTTGAATACAATACACTTGAGTCAATAATTTTAAATGTTGAAATTTCAAAAAAATTAAGTTGATTTGTGATTTTAATATTTTATCCATCTATAATAAACATGTTAAGAGAAAAAACATGTAAATACTTGGTATATATTTTTACACTAAGAAAATAAATTTTAATAATATATGTTTCCTTTTTGTAAGAAGAAAGGTCCCTATTTTAAATTTCATCAAGACCACCCTAATATGTCGGACCAGCCCTGTCTGGTGCAATTGGACCACATAGGATAGTTGGAGAGAGCAAAGTGATGCAATTGATAATTGAGGAGGCGCAATTGTACACTAAAGATATTTGGAGGTGCAAAGCAAAGTTTAGCCAAAAATATCACATCATACCAGCTTTGACACATTGCAACATCAGTTAAAAGAAAAACTCAAAAAGTACACAAAAAAGTCCTCAATCCAAGCATAAAAACATCTCAGAAACAGTAATCACATTTGAAAATGAATTCTGATCTTAAATATCTATTAGTAACCTTTAATTACATTCTGGCTACTCACTAATCTTTTTCTGCATTCTATTCTTCACAAGTTTATGAAAGTCATGTTCAGATAGAGATAACATCTGATTAAGAATAAACTTAACTTCACATCTCCTCAAAATTTCATACCTAGGTTTAATCCTATCTTCTAAACTATAACCAAAATACTGCGGAAATTTAACCAGTTCCGATTTAGGGTAAACCATGGTTAGAAAAAAGTCCCATTTCGGTATCAAGTTTTCAAGCAAACTGAATGTATACAAAGCTCCATACCTTGAGACCATAGCAGCTACATCCCCTAAACTGTACCCTCTTTCGAGGAAAAAGTTAGTAACCGGTTTCAAATTAGCCTCAATGCTCAGGCCAAACGTTTGTGGAGATCGATGAAGAAGATGAGCCACATCAACTTCCAAAGATCGAAAATACTCAGCAGTTGGCCTCAAATTATCCTCTACACTATAACTTATAATGTTCGGATAACGAGTTAGAAGCTTACCCACATTCTCCTCCGAAAGACCCGTCTCATAGAGGAAACCGACTGTTGATTTGAGCTTCTGTCTGCTGTATGTGAGAAGAGGTGGAAAACGATATATAACTTTGGCCCATTGCTTTTTATCCACACCCAAGTCCTCAAGAAATGCCATAGTGGGGATTAGATTTTCAGTGAGACTAATTCCACAAAGTTGAGGCCTTTTGGTTAGGATTGTGGGTATGTCTTCTTTTGGCACGCCTAAATCGAGTAGAAATTCCACGATTGGCCTGATTTTTCCTTCTAAACTATAGTACGCAAAAGCTGGGAATTTGCGAATCACTTCTCTTATTGCTTTAATCTCCATGCCGAGCTCTATAAGGTAGATGATGTGAGGAGGAAGTTTCCCGTTTGGGCTAGTGTCACTAACTCGTGATAGAGCTTTTAGCTTCTTGGGATCGAGTGTAGCGATAATTGCAGAAACGGGCGCAATTGAATTCTCGACTTCTGGAACATTTTCTTCTGTTTTTTCCTTGGCGGGTGGGTTTGGAAAGTTCTCGACAACATCTACTAAAATGGCTCCGTACTCCTCAAGGAGTGTTTCAAGGTACGGAATAAGAGCATCTCTGATCTCAAGTGTCGTTAGTTCTCGACCTGAAACAACAAAGAATTAAGTGATCTTAACAATGAAATCCAAAGAAGGGAAATATGTTTCCAAGTTTGTTTTCTTGTGGATATCATGTGATTTGTGTTTCAACGATTTCAAAGTAATATAAATAATTTTATCATTAAACATAAAGTGAACTATAAACACAAAAAAATAATATTATACTGCTGCATAAGAGCTATAAACACAAAAAAATAATATTATACTGCTGCATAAGAGCTTTAGGAATTAGAAAGTGATGCAGTAAATACCCGATGGTCAAATAACTGTGAAGATGATTAAATATGCTTAAATGAGGCCATGTTAAAGGTTTGAAATAATGAAAAATTGAGAAAATCTTAAAGCTTATTCACAGTAAGTTTAGGAGATCTACAGAATGAGAAATCAAACCTACTAGGTACCGAGACTTGTGAACTGAGTGAAGTCGTGACACAAGATGATCAACCAAAGCCTCAGATTTGTTAATAGTTCTTGCTGCTGCTGCATTGTTTAAACCTTGCTTCTTCAAGAATAAAGTTAAGACAGCCTTGGCTTCTTCCTTTTCTGCTGCTAACAGGGTTGGAGGCACTAACCGTAAGCTAAAGGATCCATCTATCCCAGATTCAGCTTTCAATCAAAGGACTTTAACAATGTTAGTTCAAGAAAAGTGGTAAAGCTGGATGAATATCTAGGGTATCCATGCAAAATAAATCTATTTATCTTTGCATTCACAGTGGAAATATCTTACCAAACTTAGCTCGAGCAAAGAACACCTTCTGCGGAAGAGGGAGTTTAGTCCTGTAGACGATTAAAATAGACAACAATCAATGCTATCAATCTCATAAAATTATAAGATCGAAGAAGGATGAAACATTACATTAACAACCAATGATTCAACTGTTATGGATTACGGGTTCACAACCAGAATAATCCGAGAATGATTAGATTTTGGGATAGCTATTTACACAAAGTTATTGGCATAGTCCATTCAATATAACTTGTTCCAAAAAGAGATATCTTCAGAAGTTGGATTATTTATTTTGAGTTGAATAACCATTTCAAAGCAATGGCTGGTGTGCAACCACTTTAGTTCTGTATCTGGAAGCAAATTCAAGTCTTGTAAAAAGTCATTTACTAAGAAAAATTAAAAATAGAAAAGGCAATATTAATGCAATACTGCAAATCCCTTGTACAGTTTTTTTCAGAGAAAAAAAAAAAAAAACCAACATCTAATATTAACAGCTCACCCTTCATTATTTCAGCCAACTGGCATTCAAATGAGGTATTCATGAATTTAAGACATAATCCACAAACGAAAGTGAAATTACTAAGATCAAATTCAAAAATAAAAATGAGAATATTCGACATGACCAATAAACGCTTCCATGAAGCAAAATGCAACGGAAACAGAAAAGCTATGATTCAGTTCATCCACAAAATCAAACTCATCCCAATTAAAACCGAACAGAACCAGAAACAATCTGCTAATTTTCCTTTTTCAATGAACTGTAATCGTAATCACACATTGTACCTTGATTGGAGAAAGGTTGTTCTAGAGAAAAAAGGAAGTCGCAAAGACCTAAAATCAACGGCAGCTTGCATTTTTAATTTTATCTTTATTACTGGAAGAGTATAAACTGAAAACGCAAATAAGCGTTCCAGTGACAAAAATCAATTGGGGTTTTGGGGAGTATATATGGAGTTTTGGCCGTCTATTAAATATCCTCTTCTAGTTTGAACCAAAGTCGCTGAATGTACTAACGAACGAGACTCCTCCAATCTATAACCAAAGTCGTTGTTTTATTGGCGGGATACTTTAGATCGTTAACAACTTAAAAAGAAGAAAAGACATACTTAAGACAGTTGGGTCAAATACATAAAAAGTGAAAGTTGTATCATAAAAATTCAATAGAATGTACATACATGTAATTCACTTATGAATAAAAACAAAAATTAAAAATGAGAGAAAAAAATAGTTCCTCCTTCTCAATATTTTTAATCCATTAGCTACAGTATTCGATCAAATTTTTAAATATTTTATTCACATTTCTGGTGTATTAAACCTTTCAAATATTTATATATATGATTTATACGATATTACCAATTTATTAGCGAAATATATTAATTAAATTAGTATTATAATTTTATAAATTTATTCAAATTGACTGATCAACTTGTACCAAGAGATAACAAAAAATGGGACGAAGGAAGTATAGGATTTGTACCTAGAGTGTCACCAGTTGGAATTATGGGCGGACATATTTTTTTTTTTAGTATAAGAGTGGCGTATTTTTTTAATTTTTTTTAAATTAGCCTAATATGAAATTTTCAGTCCAAATAATATCATACAACTCACTCTAATATAGCCCCCCATGAATTTTTTTATTTATTTTTTAGTATAAGAGTGGTGTATTTTTTTTAATAAATTAAATTAGCCTAATATGAAATTTTGAGTCCAAATATAATCTTAGTCCAATTAATATCATACAACTCACTCTAATAATAACTCACTCTACCCAAGTTTTAGATTCAAGTTTCATCTTTGTGCTTAAAGTTATATATTTGTTAAGATTTTCACTAGTATTAGATTAAAATATGAGGATATTTATTATATTAAAATTATATGATGATTAAATCAAGATGTATTGAGTTAATAGTATTCATTTACAATTTTACATATCAAACACTAATCTTAGATGGTTAATATTTTTTTTTTTATTGAAATGTCAAACTCTAATCTTATATTTTTAATAGTTTGTTATTAGCATTTATTGGCTATTGGAGTTCAACCTCTCTTGTTTTATCAAATGGAATGAAAAATAAATTTTGTCATTATTATGTCTCTATTATATTAACTTCTGCTTCTTGAATATGTCATTATTCTTGAGATAGTTATGTTTTGTACATTTTATAATGTTAGAAATATGGAGAGATACTTTAAGGCTACACCTACACCTCATGATGAGTCTTCAAGTAACGTTCACATTCAAAGTGACCCGCATGAGCTTCCAAACTTTCATATCGAAACGAACTTGCCCGAGCTTCCGAGTGATCCCTGTCTATGACCTCATTTATCTTTACATGATTCTAACATGCAAGATAGAATTCGGAGAGGTCCACCTCCCCATTTTTGTATTGCACCATATATTTTCTCGTGAATAATATAAACTTTAAGTTTAACTGTTTGATCTTTTTTTTTAGGGAAAAACAATTTTTGTCCCAAACTTTACCCCAGAAAACACATTTGGTACCATACTTTGCAGAAAAATAGATTTCGTACCACAATTTACATACTCTTGACACATTTAGTGTCTCCGCTAAATTGAGAAAAATCACATATAATGAACAGACTATAGTTTCTCTAAAAGATTTGATAAAAATGACAAATCATTGAAAATATTTTTAACAAAAGTACATTGGATACCTGACTTGGTGTACTTTGACTAGCATTTGTATCCATGGATGGATCAGAATTTCGTTTCAAATGTATGTTTCGTAGAGCCAAATATTGGAAACTTCTCGAGACTATTCGAAAATATTTCGGAAACACTAAGGAAAATTTGTAATAAAAAAATTACTAAATTTAGGAAAATAATAGAGTTTAAGGCAAATAAATAGTTTCGGAATTACATCTTGTTTTCGTTTCGCCTGATTCAAAAACGAAAACTTTTTGATGTTTCGATGGAAATATTGATCGATGCTTGTATCAACATTGGAATACAAGTGCGAGTTAAAGTGCACAAAGTCAGGTATCCAAGGTACTTTTGTTAAGAATATTTTTAATGCTTTAAGTATATTTTGTGAATTTTATCAAATATTTTAGAGAAACTGTTGTATGTTCATTATATGTGATTTTTATCAATTTAACGGAGACGCTAAATGTATCAAGAGTATGTAAATTGTGGTATGAAATCTATTTTTCTGCAAAGCATACCAAATGTGTTTTCTGGGGTAAAGTTTGGGACCAAAAGTGTTTTTGCCTTTTTTTTTTCTTTTTTTTTTCTTTGTATAAATTTAGCCCTCTGACCAAAAATCCTGGATCCGCCCCTAGTTGGAATGGTTTGTGGGCTACGAACAACTATAGTTGCCGGAATCAGGGGGAGAAATAGATTGAAAAGATTAAACCGAAATAATTTAAATGGGGTTTTAATGAGAATGAACTCGGTTTTGGAGATGAGCTTTGAATGGTTCAATATTATAAAGTCAATCTATGTTGAAGAAGATAACTAATTCTCTTATTATTATATTATAAGTTTGATTTATTTTCAGATAGATCAGAGTAGTTAAAAATGTAATAATATGATTATATTGAATTTTAATTCTTTTTATTTGAGGAGAGTTTGTTTTGTATATTTTTTGAAAGAGAAAAGAAAAAGAAAAGTGGGGAAGTATTATCACGAAAATTAAAACATTATCTGAAAACAACAAAAAATACATAACCATTTTCTCATTATTGTGAATAGTATTATTTCGTGTGTGAAATTATGCAAATTAATTACCATATAAACATTAACTTACAACAATAGATTCCAAATGAACAAGCCAAAACTTTGAAAATGAGATGAACTTTTAATTTTGTTATCTTGTTTTGAATGTATGTATATTTGAGGAATACTTGAGATGTATATTTTTGACATTGATCTTAATTATTAAGACATTTTGATTATTTGCATGAAACAATAAAACTTTATATTGACAAAGAATGATAATTTCTTGAATTATAATTGTATTTTAGATAATCTAAAAATATATTACATAATAATAAAGTCACACCGGTTATACCGATCGAACCAGTGGTTAAACCGATCTAACCGATCGAAACAGTAACCAGTAAGATATCCGGTAATGACCGGTCCGATTGTAGAAGCACTGTCCTAAAGTATTAATTATAACACTTACACCTCTCTATTATATATTAAACATTTTATTTCTAAACTAGCCTCGTCCCATTTATAACAAATAAATTATTTCTTTGTTAGTTTATATAATTTTTTTTTATTAATAATGAATCCATCCATCCACTAAACAATATTATGTTTTAATTTCTTTATTTCTTTTGTTTCCTTCGATTTTATGGTCTCAATTTTTTTTTTTAAATTTCATCATTTTTTTCTTTATTTCTGTTACTTTGTTTTATGTTTCAATACTTTTATTTCTGTCTCAATTTTTTTCCTTATATCTTTCTAAGTTTTTATTTGGTGATAATTATCTCATTTATTTTAGGTACGAATAATTATTCAAAATACTTAGTAACTCTCCTTCAAATTTTTTCTCGCAAAATTCAAGTTTGACACCAAACAATATTATGTTTTAATTTCTTCATTTTCTTTATCAAATAAAAAAATTATTAATTATGAATTCATCCATCCAACAATTAATGTTGTTTGATGGATGAATGGATTCATAATTAATAAAAATACAATTTTATTTTGATAAGTTAATAAAGAAATTTATTATTTATGAAATGGGACGGGAGTATTTTTGAAATAAAAACTATAAAACTATAACAGAGGGATATAAATGTTACAAATGATACTTTAGGGGGTAATTTGTACCACCTTATACTTTAGGGTGCAAACTATATTTCAACCTAATATTAATTAATTCATTGATGGCCATATTTTGTTATTTTGGGTGAACAAGAAATATTTAAGAAGTAAATTGTACTGCTGGATTTAGATTTGAATTTTGAAAAAGTAGAAAAGTAGAAATAATACCGTGCATGCAAGTAGTTTCAAATCCAGAAGGCCCATGTGCCCAAACCAACCTAATTTATGCATCTATAAATATTGGCAAGAATCAAATGAACTGAAAAACTGGAAAGAAAGGGTTTAGCCGCAAAACAAAGAAACTATATATATGTATATATGTCGACGACGCAATGGCCAAGAACCCATCACTCCTATACGAAAAGGGCCAAAACCGATGTTAACAGCCTCCCGTGCAATGTTATATTGAGGATCGCGGCCCAGTTCGGCCCTCCGGACTTGATTGGTGCCTCACTCGTTTGCGTAGTGTGGAGGGACACGCTCAAGCCATTGCGTGAGGCCATGGTTTTCACGGAGGCGGGGAAGATATTGAAGCGCGAGCACAAGAGGGTGAATGCTATGTTGGGCGAGGCTTTGGAGTCTTTTTTGAAGGGTGCAGCGCGTGGGTACACGCCGGCCATGGTGGAAGTAGGGTTGATATATTATTTGGATATGGGTAGAAAAGATGAAGGGATTTTATGGTATAGGAGAGTTGCTGAATTGGGTGATCCTGCAGGACAGTATCATTTGGCTATGTTCTATTTCCAACTTGAAGGTATATTAGAAAATTTTGTTCCGTTTGATTAATTCTATCTATAACTACTAATGTATTTAATTAAAATAAATAATTTTACTTGTCTGACAGGAAATAATCCTTACAACACGAAAGTGGCAATTGAATATCTCCACAAGGCTGCTATTGGTGGTCATGCTCTCGCTCAACACGAACTTGCGCATTGTTATCATCAAGGTCGAGGGTTGACACCATCTACCACAGAAACGGTATCATCATCATTGTATCTATCTCTCTAGTTGAATATATCTTCGACGGTTTTTGTTTTACTTTGACAGGCTCGATGGTTTTTAAGAGCTGCCGAAGGGGGATATATGCCTGCTATGTTGAATATATCTTTGTGATGCAGGAGCAAATTTAGAATATGTTCCAGCAGATAGGGTAACTTTGAACAACAATAAATTTCGATTTACAATGAATTATGGGGAGTGTGATACATGGTTGGAAAGCCAAAGAAGTCTAGTTTTCATAGCAATTAACGGTTTACGAAAAGAAGGTCTATAGAAAGAGTTATGACCATTTTACTAAAGGCTGCCAGCTGCACTCGGGAAATAACACTTCTTATGTCTTTTGGTATTTCTAAGAGTCTTACTTGATTTGTTAGTCAATTTTCAAATTAGTATCATTGTTATCAGAAAATAAGGTCATATTTTATATTTCCTATGAGTCAAGATTCAAGTTTATATTGGGAAATTGTAAGACCATTAAAATTGTTATTTCCTATGTTTTGGAGGGATGTTCCAAACCTTCTATTTAAACCCTTCAAAATGAATAAATAAAATATAAGTTGAAGTTTAAAAATATATTTGTTTGCAAGTATTCTTGCATTAAGAGTGAGTGATTCCTCTTTTACAAGTGAGTGACTTGGTCGCGTCGAGTGATTCCGCGATTAGTAGCGTCGAGTGAGTCCGCTACCGCCGGTTGAGTGATTCCCGGTCATCTATCCTTTCATTTCCTATACGTTGCGGGTTTCGGCCTGCATCAAGTGGTATCAGAGCGGTTCACGCCGTTCTTGCTCGTACTCTGATTAAATAACATGTCACCTCATGGTATCAAATATGTGCAAGATCTTGATATCTATGTCGAGATTGGAGAACTTCGAAAATTGATATTTCAACTTCTTGCTAGAAGGCCAACTTCTACCTCTTGGAGTAGAGAAATTAATTTTCAAGTTCAAGAAAGTGAACTTCATGGTGAAAAATATGTTGAATTACAAATTGCCAAAACGGAGCTAGAGACCGAAGTTGATGACGTCCCTCATTATGATGAAGAATTTGAAGACAATCACTTCCCACTCTTTCATGAAGAGATTGAGGAGGAAGATGCACAAAGCTTTGACGAAGGACTTTACAAAGGATTTCCTATTTATGACGAATCTGATGGTGAACAAGAAGAAGAAGGAGAAGGAGATACCATTTTTAAAAATCGTGATATACCCTTGGTTAGTCACGTTATGAATGAGACACGTGTTGAAAGTGATTATTTGGCGTGCAATAAATTATTATACGACATTAAGTACACATCAAATATTCACGATCAAGTGGAAGATGATATTCTTGGTTACTTCTCTACAATGACAAGTTCTCAACCTACCATTGATTTTATATTCGATTCCTTTCACTCTCATGGAACTCAACTTGAATCGCTAAATTGTCACGTTAAATGGATGGAGTATATCGAGCTTTCGATATTAACGTGCCAAAGTTCAAATAATTTTATTTCATTCTTGAAACTCATATTTTTATTGATGAAAAGCTTGATTAAGGTTCGTGGGAGAATTTTTTCGTACAAAGGAAGAATGATATTGAAATTATGTGGCTATTGGAGTACAATATATCCTAATAAAGCATGTAGTTATTGGTATTATATTAAGGACCCAAATGTTGTACACATAGGGGAACTTAAAAATACGTGGAACTCGAGTGAAGAGCTGAAAACCACTCATGCTTCATTTTATTTCAATCTCAACATGAACTCGAGGACGAGTTCAATTTTCAAGCCGAGGAGAATGATGCAGGAGCAAATTTAGAATATGTTCCAGCAGATAGGGTAACTTTGAACAACAATAAATTTCGATTTACAATGAATTATGGGGAGTGTGATACATGGTTGGAAAGCCAAAGAAGTCTAGTTTTCATAGCAATTAACGGTTTACGAAAAGAAGGTCTATAGAAAGAGTTATGACCATTTTACTAAAGGCTGCCAGCTGCACTCGGGAAATAACACTTCTTATGTCTTTTGGTATTTCTAAGAGTCTTACTTGATTTGTTAGTCAATTTTCAAATTAGTATCATTGTTATCAGAAAATAAGGTCATATTTTATATTTCCTATGAGTCAAGATTCAAGTTTATATTGGGAAATTGTAAGACCATTAAAATTGTTATTTCCTATGTTTTGGAGGGATGTTCCAAACCTTCTATTTAAACCCTTCAAAATGAATAAATAAAATATAAGTTGAAGTTTAAAAATATATTTGTTTGCAAGTGTTCTTGCATTAAGAGTGAGTGATTCCTCTTCTACAAGTGAGTGACTTGGTCGCGTCGAGTGATTCCGCGATTAGTAGCGTCGTCGAGTGATTCCGCTACCGCCGGTTGAGTGATTCTCGGTCATCTATCCTTTCATTTCCTTTACGTTGCGGGTTTCGGCCTGCATCACTTTGTGCTATTTATTGGGTATTCCTGTACCCGAAGATACAGTAGGATATGGATGGAGTAAAAGGGCTAGGGCTATCTATGGTTATAGTGACGAAAATGGCTGGATGAATTTTACAGGGAGACTCTATAGTAAATGTGAATTTCTATAAATTATTATTGGAATGGAATTGTGTACTTAATTTTTTCTGTTAGTATTTATTTATTTGAATTTGGAAAAGATTGAGATTCAAAATCTATTCAATTCACGTGTTATCATGTATTTTATTATAGCAAGTTCCTACTTCCTAGATATTTAATTTTATGGAGATTTAGGGGTATTTGCATATACAAATTTTTAGGTATTCATCATGTACATTACTTGTAAACTGGTGCACTAGATGATGTAATGTTGTGATTATGATCAAAGGGATTGGTAAGTAGGGTTTTTATATGGGTGCTATATATTAATTCTTTTTTTTCACTATAAGTGAAGCCAACTTTGCAGCAGCTTATTAGATTCTTGAATTAGTATAGAGTGTCACTAATATTATGGCTCTCTAGGGGCAAAATTTGTTGAATTCTAACTATATACTCTAGAAGTGATATATAAAAGAAAACCAGCAATTAAGCTGCCAGTCAACCCATAATATTCATGTCCTTAATTATCCATAGGTGTTAACTTAGATCCTTAACTAACATAGCTTGGCGGGTGCCATTCCCATTTCCATATTGGTTTTTTCAGTTATCCTTGTTTAAGGCCTCCAAGTTTTCTTCATGTACTTTACTTAGTGAATATGTATGGATGGGATTTAAATACATAAGAAATTGTATTTTTAACATAAGAAATTGTATTTTCATGGTTCTGGATTTACTGACATTTTTGAGGATCTGTGAATTTGTTACTTGTGATATGTTGACCTCTCATTTTTCACAACTTCATGACTCTGTTTGGAAGTATTCTTTGAACATAGAGCTCTTTCCTACTGATGACATAATTTAAGTCTTTCCTACTGAATATATGAACCGGAGCGAACCATGAAATCTCTGTTAAAACCAAAAACCAAAGCTAAACATCCGGTAAGTAAAATTTGGAAATTTTGGTCAATTAACAATCTGAGCCAAGGAGTATTCTAGGAACACTAACTCCTCCGTAAATCATAATTAAGAAAAATTTGGTCAATTAACGATCTGAACGAAGAAGTAATACTTAAAGGAACATTAACTTCTTCGTGAATCACAATTACTGGAAATTTGGTCAATTTACTATCCAAACTGATGAGTAACAATTCTAAGAACATTAACTCCTTCGTAAATCATAATTAGAGGAAATTTGGTCAATTAATTTGGTCAATACATAATATTTGAATTATGATTAACATAATCTAATCATATCATATCATACTTGCTATTATTTCAAGGGTGTCTTTTGGTCAAAATACTTAATTTTAACTCAAATTCTTTTTTCCTAGAATTTAGAATTATTTTAAAAAAATAAATGGTCACATAAAAAAAAAAATTAAAAAGAATTCCATGCGCCCACTATCCTACTCCCACGTCTGATGTACAAATGGTCATAAAAAAAATTAAAAAGAATTCCATGCACCCTCTATCCTACTCCCACGTTTAATGTTTAAAAAAAAATTATGTGACTAACTTATGCCCAAAATCCATGCATTTTCCATTTCCCTACTTCTTTTTCCAACTACATATGCTCTAACACAATTTACAGTCCCATATCTGATGTTTAAAAAACTTATCACCTTATAATTCATGATAGTTCGATCCAGCCCAACTACATGATAGGTGATCACAATTCATCAACTCAATTCAATGTATCAATGTTATATGTCTCAATAATTTATGGTGTTTATACCACATTTTTTTTCCAGATTTTACATTCCGGAGAAATTCACGAAACTTTAATCACGGTTCATCAGGGTTCAAAAGCTGCAGGTTCGTTCTACTTTTATCAATCCACTCAATTTTTTCATTCTATGATACATATTTAATTTGCATTACTTTAATTAAAGCTAAAAATCCCAAAATAGGTCGATGTAGAATTATTTATCTAGTCAATTCTAGATATTACTAGCTAGATCATCAATGAAGACTAATTTATCAAGTCGATTCTTGTATGATAATGTTAAATTTAACAAGAAAGGTTTATGTAAACTCAAGTTTAAATTTATTTTTATGAAAAAAATGTTCATGTTACATTTCTGATCCCGATAAAGCTTATGCTAGCTAGGTCTTATATGATCAATCGTCATTCTATCATTTTACCTCATGTTGAGACCCATTTCCACTTACAAAAGAAAAACCTCATCACATTAAAAACATTTATGCTAAACGAATGCCTCTACAAGTTTGTAAGTAATGTAAGTTACATATATTCCCTAAGCAAATAAATTTTCAGAACTTGCATGTTCGAGTACAAATAAATTCACAAATGAAAGCGAAACTTCAAAATTGAGAATTCAACAAGAAAATGAGGAGGCATATCGGGTTATCCCAATCGACAATTAATCACAGATTTCACGGCTAAATCAACAGTAAGTTAAAAGTGAAATTCCAACAGCTTCTTGTAATCAACAAATTAGAATACGTATCTTGCCAATAAGAACAATAATTGAGGTTTTATGATTGGGTTTTGGTAGATAAATTCATCAGCTTTTTAGTAACTGAAACATGATTTCTCACAGCCATTTAAAGGCTAGCGATATTGTCATAGCGTGAATTTTGTTGTTGCCAGAATAACTTAAATAAATTTCCAAATGTACCCTTTAATTTTTTTTTTTTTTTTTTTTTGAAAAATGTACCCTTTAATATATAATGTTAATTCTAGTTATTGTTGGCAAAGTAAACTTCCATGTATGCGGTCATTCTCATCACTTTCTTTACTATAATTTGCGTGCCCTGCTCTTCCTCCAACAGGGAAGATAAATGACGTTTCTTTATTGAGGGAAAAACACTTTTAGTCCCAAACTTTACCCCAGAAAATACATTTGGTACCATGCTTTGCAGAAAAACAGATTTGATACCACAATTTAGAGAGTCTTGACACATTTAGTCATTCTGTTAAATTTTGGACGGAATTTGCCCGCGTGACCGTCATGCGCCCGTTAAGTTCACGAGTTTTGCACGTGACAAATCGGTCAAAACACTTTTGGTCCCAAACTTTACCCCATAAAACACATTTGGTACCATGCTTTACAGAAAAACAGATTTGGTACCACAATTTACATACTCTTGACACATTAAGTGTCCCCGTTAAATTGATAAAAAATCACAAAGTGTACTTAAATCTTTGAAAATATTCTTAACGGAATGACTAAATGTGTCAAGACTGTCTAAATTGTGGTACCAAATCTGTTTTTCTGCAAAGCATGGTACCAAATGTGTTTTTTGGGGTAACGTTTGGGACCAAAAGTGTTTTTCCCTCTTTCTTTATTTAATAAAGGCATATTTGGTATAAAATATGTATTGCTCTTAAAACAACATATTTTATAATATTCGATTAACATATATTATAATGGACTTCTTTTGTTGGGGGTAAATGCAAAATACTCCCCTGTATTATGCTAAATCTGCAAGAAACTATCCTGTGAAATTTTTATTGCATCAAATTTTTTCGTGTTTTCATGAACCCTGCAAAAAATATCAAATTTGTAAAAAAATGTCGTTTTGGATCGACATATTTCAAGAAACGGCAAAAATTCATTTTTGGCACCATAGAACTAGGCGTTTTTCAATTTTGGTACCATAGTATCAATTTTGGCACCAATTCTGACATGCGTTTTCAATTTTGGCACTTCCGTCAGTTGACTTAACGGTCAACTGACGGAAGTGCCAAAATTGAAAACGACAGTCAGAATTGGTGCCAAAATTGATACTATGGTACCAAAATTGAAAAACGACTAGTTCTATGGTGCCAAAAATGAATTATCATTCATAAAGGTTGAATTTATTATAAAAAATATATTCATTCATAACTTTCATAATACTTTTAATTTTAAATTAAGGAATATCTCTTGAGATACAGTTAAAAAAAGAGAACTAAGATAAACTCCATTGGCTAAATGTAAATTTGAGAATATAAATAAATTATACATTCTCATATATACTAATTTAAAATAACTATTTAAAGGGAATCAACAAATAATCGCTTCTAACTCTTGAAAATGATAAGAAGTAATTCATCTAAGCAACGTCTCCGTTATTGGAATAATAAGGAGAAAAAGAGAAAGAAGAAAATGAAAAGAAAGCAACTTACAATTGAAAGAAGGATACAACTGAAAAGCGGAAGTTCAAATTAGAAGATAATTGTATATTCTTATTCAACCAAGTGATTTTCATCCTTGAGTAAAGACCAAACTGAAGACTTAGAAGACATTTTTAGTTGAATGTTTTGTCATCATAAAAAAAAAACGGAAATTGTTGGATGAAGTTGAGTCAATGTTGTAAGGAGTGGTTTTAATGATAACATGTGTAGCAAAAAAAATATTATTATGATTGTGTACCCAAATATTTTTTATAATATAATTTTTTTACTATTTTGTTATTATTATTAATATTCTTATTATTATTAAAATGGGAGGGGAATTGGCAAAAATTCATTTTTGGCACCATAGAACTAGGAGTTTTTCAATTTTGGTACCATTGTGTCAATTTTGGCACCAATTCTGACTGGCCTTTTCAATTTTGGTACTTCCGTCAGTTGACTTAACGGTCAACTGACGGAAGTGCCAAAATTGAAAATGATATTCAGAATTGGTACCAAAATTGACACCATGGTACCAAAATTGAAAAACGCTTAATTCTATGGTGCCAAAAATGAATTTTTGCCTTCAAGAAACTATTTCTAAAATACTTCAAGTTGGTCCCTACAACTTCACGTGATATATTTTAAAAATTATTTCTCGAAATTTTATTATCCAAAACGATCTATTTTTGCAAATTTGGTGTTTTTTGTAGAGTTTTTGAAAACGTAAGGAAATTTAGCACAGTAAAAATTTCACAGGGTAATTTTTATAGGTTTAGCATAACACAGAGATGCATCTTGCATTTTCCCCTCTTTTGTTGCGTGCCCAAGAGTTCTATATGCACTATACTATCAGACCATAACGAAGTCCATAAGTAGTAGCTCTATTCCACCCTATAAAATAGCACCATTCTAACCCCAACACCAACGTCGATATTCATCGAATTTCAGCGAGCAGGTTACCAAAACAAAAATTAAGAATGAAGAGGCCATATTTCCCCGTGATAGATCCGAAACCTGGGTTCATAAAGACTGTTGCCAACTTCAACCAGGATGATTACGTACTACGCATCGGTCTAGTCACAATCGGATCCGTTCTATTTTCTCCCTCTCCGCGGACGGTGTGGACCGGCGTGTTTCCCTTTGTGGTGGGTTTCTCGCTCGCCTACATGGAATCTTCATCCAGGCTCAAGGGGTATTTTAGGAATGATGATGACGTTGAATATTACAAAAACAATAAATATTAGTTAATTAGTTTTTTTTTTTTTAAATTTAAGGTTTGTGTTATATAGGATGTTGATGCTATGCTATGTTGCTTGTTTTGATATTACAATGTTAATTATTGGATGGATTTTTCGATGATATATTATTGATTATTGTTGGCCTGTACGTAGGGATATTGTTGCAATTATTAATTTTCAATAAATAAATAGGGTTTGTACGTGGCGATGATGAATTGATTGATTTGTTTTTTTAATTTCCTTGATCGAATGGAAAGTGTTATAATAGAGAAAAATTTGAGTAGAATAGAAAGTATTAATTTTGTAGTTTGTTTCCTTTGTGCTTATTGTCGACCCCGGCCCAGTTTAATTAATAGTCCAACTATTTGTTAGCAATAAATTTATCCATTGGTGATGTTCATTTAGCATTATACTTTAGGGGCGGGCAAACGGGAATATGTTTTGGGTACTTTACAATAATGGCATCCTGAACTTTGGTCTTGTTGTACAAGCATCCTGAGCTTATACTACTATTATAGTTTATGGAGCACTGGTTGCTGGCAAGCCAATCATATATATATGCCTTAATGCCTGGAAGAAGATAACAGAGCACAGGAGGTATATCATACTTAAAAAGTTTTTTTTTCTTCTTCATGCATGATCTTTCTTTCTAATATGCAATATCTATCTATTTATCTATGCATGTATGTTTGTGTTGTGGATTTTCATTTTGCCTTAACTGTCCGGCAACGTGGCAGGTTACATTCATCTCATTCTAATATGTTGAACTTCAGAATTTGTGATAATTAAGCCTTTGCCGATAAAAATTTCATCACAACTAATTGTTTATCTTCATACTATATTATTCGACCCACTTAATGATGCGTATGTAATAAAGGGAGCTATAGTATCACATTCAATATCAAAATAGATAATAGCTAGAAAAGAAAAAAAGTGTATGAGAATTCACAATAACTTACTTCAATGTATTATGATAACATGCTCTTTCCGTGTTTAGACTCGATTGGAACATAATGCGGCTTTGCCAGTTAGCGCAGCATATGTACGATCGAGTAGTTCTTGTAAATTATGGCCCATTATGATTGACCCATTAGGGTTAGGCCCATAGATTAAGAATTCCTAAGTAGTGGGGGTTAGGGTTCTGCATCTATATAATGAGGAAACTAGTCCTCTCTCTACACGCTTTCAGAGCTGTTAAGTTCCCTCATAACTTAACGCATTATTAGAAACTCGAAACTGTGGCGAGAGAGAGAAACCAGTCTTCCATTCAATCAGTAATTCCGCTACCGATTGTCCACGCTATGAAGACAGGTATCTCTAAACCTAATTTATGATTAAGCAATTAGCATGATTATAGTCGATCCATTATCGTACATGCTTATGTGAATAATTGCTAACAGTGGTATCAGAGCCCGTGTTGGGCTACTAAATTTGATTCGATTGAATTATGTGATCTAAAATTTATGTTTATCTTTAGATCCGTATTCTATTAAATATGATTCGATTGAATTATGTGATCTAAAATTTATGTTTATCTTTAGATCTGTATTTTGGTAATTTGATACGAACGTCTTTATCAAAATATTTTATGAATCATGGTCTGTTAATTTAATGTCTCGTTAAGATCTGCAAAATTGTTACTCAAACTAAAACTTCTGAGTTTGAAAATTTTTGCTGCTAATCTTTAGAGAAAATCTATTCAAGATTTGAAACAAATCTTAAACATCTTTGCTGTCTTTTTACCGAAACCTGGAAATTGGGTTGACCGGCAAATTTTTTTTTTTTTTTTTGGGCCATAATAGGTGCTGGTTCCAATCAAAGAAAATGTTATTTTAGAAAGTTTACATTTAACCTGTTTCATTAGGACCTTTTTTCTTTCACTTTGCTCAAATTTTTCTCATTTGGGCATCACGTTTTGTGAGCTGAATTGTTTTTTGGGTTTAGTCAATTTTGCCGATTTCCATTTCTTTTAAGCTTTATTGACTTTATATTCGGTAAAGAAATGAATATTTATTGGGCTATTATGTTTTAGTCCTACTAAATTTATCTGCAAAATTAACCATTTTGTCTCAAAAATTTAAAAGAAAATTTATGTTATAAAATCATTACAATTTCTTGTAATGGGCTTAAAATATATATGAAAATTTATTATTTTATGCCAAAGAGAGATTCGATTTTATTATGAAAGTTTTCGAAGCTTGAATTATTGGTGAATTGATTTTGGGGGTAATTTAATGCTTGTACCATCATGTGTTATGGTTTAAGATTCAATTTATTCTCTTGAATTGAGCCTATTTTATGTGATAGGAAATTTTTATTCCTTTAGGCTAAGAGAAAGTGCATCTTATTGCCATGCGGATTTCCTCCGTATTAATGATTTTGATGGGTTAAAATTAATATAATTTTACTCAATTATTTAACATAATTCATAAGCCCAGAATTTAAAATGTGCAATAAAAGTGAAAATTCACATGATTAGATTTGTTAGTCACCAAAGTGGCCTGATCTGTATGGGTTAGTGAATGCACTTTAATTTATTGACTACCAGAACTTAAGTTATACGTTATGTAAAAGATTCGTAAGTGTTATATTAATCTGTTAGTCACCAAAGTGACCTGATTAATATAATTAACATCGTTATTGTGTAACTTATTTAAATGGTATAATGTGACAATTTGTGTATTAAAATTTACATAATGATGATTTGTTAGTCACCAAAGTGGCCTAATCAGTATGGTTAGTAAATTTTCATGGTACACTAATTTCTTCTTGAATATTTAATTGTACATTTATGAAAAAGGATCTCGAAAGTTATATTGATTTGTTAGTCACCAAAGTGGCCTTATTGATATAATTAGTAATTTCCTTATGTGCTATTTCGTATTTATAGGTATAATGTTGTACATTATACACTTGTTATTTAAAATTCATATTATGATGATTTGTTAGTCACCAAAGTGACCTGGTCAATACAGTGAATGAATTTTAAATTGCATATAAATCTGTGTTTTACCAATATTTAAATTTCACATTATGTAATAGAATTTGACGTCGTATTAGTCTCTTAGTCACCATAATGGTCTGATTTATATGATTGGTCAATTCTATTGTGTAAATTAACTTAATTGGTAATTTATCAGATTTATTGTGTAATTATTTTAAATTCACATTATGATGATTTGTTAGTCACCAAAGTGGCCTGATCAGTATTGTTCGTGAATTTAAAATAGTACATCGATTTATTTATTGCCAAGTATTAATTAGCATATTATGAAAAAGTGATTTACTAATATATATTAGTTTGTTAGTCACCAAAGTGGCTTGGCTTGTATATTTAGTGAATTTTCTTCATGTGCTATTTATTTGGTATTTGATAATTCTAATTTTGTGCATAAATTTTTATTATGATGATTTGTTAGTCACCAAAGTGGCCTGGTCAGTACTACTAGTGAATTTATATGCACAAATATGATGTTCATATTATCAATTAAAAGATAAATAAATCAGTTTACAATGAAAAGACATAAGAGTCGACCCAAAGGAGGCTCAGTCATTTTTCCAAGTAAAAAGTATGAGTCAAGCCAATAACGAATATTGTTTAGTGTGTTATAGTATTTTACTGAATCTTACTATGATATGCGCTTATGAATTTAATTTTAATGTGAGCTTCATTCTTGCAATATTTAAGATGCTCTCAAATGAATTCAAATTTATTGTTTCCCTTAGTAATTCCAATTTTCTTTTACTAGATTGGATAAGGGTCAATAGATTTGGTATGAAATTCTTGAGATTTACTCTCATACCGAATAATTAATAATACCCTTCCTTAAGATAAGAAGAGTGTTATAATTTTGAGATATTGTTTCCGCTATTTAAGTAAATATCTCGTATTGACAACTCAAACTAAACTTGTTTACAAGTTTGAGTAGTCAAAAAGCATGTGAAATCGTGCATTGGAGATGATTAACCTAATTAAAACTTATCGTTATTAGGTATCACTATTGATGAATCTTTCCTTATATGTTATTATGAAATCGTTTCTTCCTGAACATGGATATTCTCAAAGAATTGTCCCGTATGTTGATTCAGTGGGAGACATTTATCAAACAGTAAGGTTTGAGTTTCATCAACATGGTGACTCAAGAAGCTAATTATGTAAGTTGTGAACATATGAATGTTGGATTTAGCACTATCATAAAGAATTCCCGAAATGTAAAGTATGATTCAAAAGGAGGCGAAAGTTTGGCCTTGTTATTGTTTAAATCATACTTAATTATCGTTCTTTGGGATATATAGTGGCTTGAATGTACTCCTGTTCACAAGAACATGTTGGGACTGTGCCATACTTTAGGAAATTAACATTTCAGTTTATTAAAGTAACCCTTTACTGATTTTGGTTTATTTAAACTGAAATATAATCCTAATAAATATGGATCACTTACAATTCACAATTTTTGGTGATGTGAAATGTGACATGATAACAAACATTTTGCTTCTTGAAATTTCACACTTCCTATTTGTCTTCCTTGAACTCTTTCTCATTTATAGTGAATGATATCCTATTTTTCCTTGTTATTATAAATTTTTCCATTAAGACAATTTCTATCTAATTTATGAATAGTCTCAAGTCTCAAATATCATTGAGATATTTAATGAGAGACATTTAGATAGGAAAAGGAAAATTGATAAACATGGAGAATATTATGAAGAGATATATTAAATAAATGCATCAATTTATTTAACAATTATCTCACAGAATTGTCTTATGTGCTCCATGCAATATGACAAGCACGCCATGAATGTTGGTGTGATTGAAAGACATAATCGACTATTGTTAGAAATGGTTAGAATCATGATAGTAATTCATCGTGGATTTATGTGCTTAAAACTGTCATGTTTGTTCAAGTGGGTTCTAGTAAAACAGAAGGCTCATTGCGAGCTTTCGTTTTGTGGGATACCCAATTTAAAGACACCTGCACGATTGGTGTTGTACGACAGAATCTAAGCTAATTCACTTGAAAGAATTGGATTCCCGAACTGTTAATGGATACTTCATTGGTTATCCTGAGAATTCCAAAGGATTTGTTATTTTTCCTTTTAACCATAACTTATAAATTATGAAAACCGGATAATTGGAGGGTTCATTGAGAATTATGTTTTCAGTGGGAGTGACAATAAATAAGTTGTCATGATGTAACTCCTATATATGTTGATCAATTAAAAACTGATCAACAAACTGAAATTACCACTCATATAATGAACCTGTAAAATGTGAGTCACAAAGAGTTGCTTTAAGAAAATCTCATAACGTAATGCGGTTTTGCAACGCTAAGTGATTTATTTTATCATCAAAAGTTGGAAGTAACTTTGGTGAATTATGATCCGGTGTTATATTCACATGCCATTATAAGTGAAAACTTTGAGCAATAATTTGATGTCAAGAAAGATAAGTTGAAATCCTTGAATTACAATCACGAATTTGATTGGTCACATTGCCATAAGGATCAAAATGAGTTGGGTGTGTGTTCATAATCATACTCAACTCAAAAGGCAATATTGAACAATGTAAGTTTGATTGATTTTTAAGGACTCTACTGTAAAGAAATGACATGGATTATCTCAAAATTATTGTGACACTTGTAGTTCATTTGTAGAACTACATTAAATGGATGTGAAAAATTGTCTTTCTAAATGAAACTATAAGAGAGAGTTTATGAGAAAATATTTCATTCTTTCATTAATGAAAAGGATATATAGTGTGTAAACTAAAGAGTCAATATAATGATTTAAACAAACCTCCCGAGAATGATATCCTCCTTAAGATATAAAGAAAACACTATTTTATTTGTGTATATATCTAAAGGTCAGTGGGAGTTAGTTTATCATTTAATATATTGATGATATTCTTTTTTTTTTTGGCAAATAGCAATTTTGATTTGCTATATTGGACTAATAAATTTCTCATAATATTTATGATATAAGATATTGGAGAGACAACTTATGTGATTGAGATTGAAATATTCTATTATAAATCACATAGACTGATTAGTTGTTTCATAAACTTATATCAAAGGTTTGGGATGCAGAAATTGCACATTTAAGTGTAGTCCCAAAATTAAGAGAGAAATCAAAATTATTCTAATGCCAAATAATATCTTTTAGCGGAAAGAAATGAAGAATATTTCATTACTTAAGGATTGATGTATGATCATGCACGCACCAATTAGACATCATCTTTATAGTCGGTATGCTTGACAATTTAACCGAGAAAGTTGTCAATAAGATTTTATGTTATCTGCAAGAAACATAAGGATTATATGCTTACATATAAAAGATCTGATTTTGATTGAAATGATCAGATATTTGGATTTCGATTTTGGATATTTTGGTAGTATTAAGTTCACTTTTGGCTATTTGTTCCTTTTTGCTGGAGGGACGATATCATGAAAAGTCCAAAAGAAATTGCCAAAGTTTTATCACTACGAAATCTATACTTGTGGCGTGTTTCGAGGCCACAATTAAGGCTGCATAATATTATTTCATGACTTTATTTTGTTAACATTATTGCAAAGTCGTTGAAATATTTATGAGATAGTTATGCCGCAATTCTTTCTAAGAACGACAAACATTCCAAAGGTGCATAATATTTGGAGTTAAATCTCTTTGTCGTCGAAGAAGATATTCATAAACATAAAGTGTCAAATTATCATCAGAACCGGTCTGATAATTATTGATCCTTTGAATAAATTGTTACTACAAGACATTTATGAGCATGCTAACCGAATGAGTCTTGGTAGTAATTGATTATTGTATTGTAGGATCATTTATGAATCAATATTGACACTTTGAGCTCTATTTATATGTTTCTGAAACATGAAAGTAATATTCCTGTTGTTTAAAGATTGTGTACACTATTATGGCTATTATGTGAACAATAACAGGAATGGACATTATGAAAGTTTCCAAGTATAGGTCTTGTGTAGTGGGTCATTTATACCGTGGTACATGGAAGGAAGTTTGTTGGACAATGATAACTTAGGACCGCCATGACTCGTATTTGTGGTTTACTATGCAACGACGATTAATGTTAATTCTCTCATGGGCCAAGTGGGAGAATGTAAATTATGGCCCATTATGATTGACCCATTAGGGTTAGGCCCATAGATTAAGAATTCCTAAGTAGTGGGGGTTAGGGTTCTGCATCTATATAATGAGGAAACTAGTCCTCTCTCTACACGCTTTCAGAGCTGTTAAGTTCCCTCATAACTTAACGCATTATTAGAAACTCGAAACTGTGGCGAGAGAGAGAAACCAGTCTTCCATTCAATCAGTAATTCCGCTACCGATTGTCCACGCTATGAAGACAGGTATCTCTAAACCTAATTTATGATTAAGCAATTAGCATGATTATAGTCGATCCATTATCGTACATGCTTATGTGAATAATTGCTAACAGTTCTTGTTCAGGTCATGTCCACTGACAACTGACTAACCTTTCTAACCCCATGTTTCGTGTCTTGGCAGCCTGCCTTGTATTAGAACAAACGTTATGTCAGTCCGCACTATCTAAAGAGCATAGCTACACATTATTGCTTTATCAATTTTGCACACTAACTAACCAACGGTTCCTTCAAGCTCCAAGCTCATGAGGTGGTTCACCTGCACCCCACATCTATCTTTGAGTTCCCATGAAGACATCGATCCCACCAGAAACCATCACAGCCAAATTAACCTAGATATATAGCAGATCTTGAATTAATTAAGCAAATGGAAACGAATTCAAATTTGTTAGTCAATCAATTGAATCTATCTCTATTGATACCAGCCAGAACAATTAATGTAAGAAGGAGAACAAACAACACCAGTAGAATTAGGCGAGCGTTCCAAAATGAGTAGGAAGCAAAAAATAATAATTCACTCATTCGTATCAATATGAATCAGAATATATTTAAAATATTGAAAATAAAATAAAGTTATAAATGATTTAATAATTCACCTATTTGTATCAATATAAATTATAAAAGAATTAGGAGAATAAAAATAAAATACTAATACTTCGCCTGCTTGTATAATACTAAATTGATACAAACAAGTTTTATGAGGGACTTAAAGTGTAACACTGTCATACTGAACATACGAAAATATATATACCCTCAGAAATTGTCACGTGCAATTCACGTGACGTCAGCAACGCCTGAAAAGGACTAAAATGAAATAAATAATGAATAGAACGTGGGGAGTAAAATATCAAGAAAAATATAAGAAAGACCAAACTGTTTAAAAAAAGTACATAAGGAGGACCAAAAGTGGTATTCATCTTAATTTTTATTGTATAATATTCTGATTATTGATAATAAGAAATATATTATTGTGTAAAATTATTGTACAGTAAAACCTATATGTTGTAATTTTAAAATACGATACTAAAAGAAAAAAAGTTAATCACATTATAACATAGAGTGATTTCGGAAAAGGCATGATTGGTCGACCCTTAAGACAAACAATGCTTTGTCACATAATTATATTTAAACATATATACTTGTACATACACTTAAAGCACACATTAAAAGGGATATATAGGTAGAAAATAAAAAGCCTAAAATTAGCAGTTCATAATATTTGTATTTGAATATTTCAAATTATATATGTATCTTATTAGTAATAGAAAATTATAGTACAACAAAAATCAGTTTATAAGTTTAGATAGATTGAGTTAATTAATTAGTATGTAGTTGTAATCTAAAAACAATTGTAATTATTATATAATTGTAGATGAGTTAGGATAGGATGTAATTAATTAACCATATTATATAAATAAGTACGTATACTAGCTGTAGCCCATTGCTTCCACCCTAGAAAATAGATAGCAAAGCAGGAGTCCATTGTACCCCATATATCATATCGATCGGTAGAAATAAAAATAAATAAAGAATGAAGAGGCCAAATTTCCCCGTGATAGATCCGAAACCTGGGTTCATAAAGACTGTTGCCAACATCAACCAGGATGATTACGTACGCACTGGTCTAGCCGGAATCGGAACCCTTCTTATTTCTCCCTATCCGCGGACGACGGTGTGGTCCCGCGTGTTTCCCTTTGTGGTGGGTTTCTCGTTAACCTACATGGTATCTTCATCCAGGCTCAAGGGGTATTTCAGGAATGATGATGACGTTGAATACTACAAAAACAATAAATATTAGTTAATTAGTTTTTTTTTTTTAAATTTATGGTTTGTGTTATATAGGATGTTGATGCTATGCTATGTTCCTTATATAGGATGTTGATGCTATGCTATGTTGCTTGTTTTGATATTACAATGTTAATTATTGGATGGATTTTTCGATGATATATTATTGATTATTGTTGGCCTGTACGTAGGGATACTGTTGCAAATATTAAATTTTCAATAAATAAATAGGGTTTGTGGCGATGAATTGATTGATTTGTTTTTTTAATTTCCTTGAATGGAAGTGTTATAATAGAGAAAAATTTGAGTAGAATAGAAAGTATTAATTTTGTAGTTTGTTTCCTTTGTGATTGTCGACCCCTAGTTTAACAGTCCAACTATTTGTTAGCAATTTATCCATTGGTGATGTTCGTTTAGCATTATACTTTAGGGGCGGGCAAATGAGAATATGTTTTGGGTACTTTATAATAATGGCATCCTGAGCTTATTGAAGCCGGGCAGAATAGTGATTATTCTGCAGGCAAGTTCCATCAGATAAATTTGCTACAAGAACACGAGAAGTAGGCACCCATGAACCTTTGAGAGAACAAATCTCTTCTTTTTCAAAAACTCATAATCATCAATATCTCTGAAAATAGTGAAGATTACAATTCTTTTTATAAGACTCTAATCCTAGGCAACTGAAAGGAAATAAAACTCTTAAGGAAACTGAATAACTCCTAGAATCCTATAGAAACTAAATCACTAAAAATAAGGAAACTAAATAACTAAATAACTAAATAACTAAATAATAAAAAGATAGATTGTCTTGGATGCTCCTGCATCAGTCGCTCAGGGTTGGAAAGAACTCGTCCTCGAGTTCACAGCAGTGTCATCAAGATCCACAAAACCAGGACAAACTAACGATGACGGTTAATCAAACCTTGTACTTGGGTCTGTCCTGTCCCTCCCGTGAATTCCTTAGCTGTTTCCACCACGTCGTCTGATGTTGGTTAAATCCTCGACAGCCTCTACAAATCCTCAATCTTTACTTCCTTGGAGTGAACTCTTCGATCACGGTGTGGACTCCTCAACATCACCCTGACTCAGTCATTTAAGCTGATGAGAATTTTGCCCAAAGAAGAAAGAAACCCAATATTAGCCAGAGGTTGGGTAAATCTGCGACTTGCTTGGCAAAACTTCGATCTTCCAATTAGTGATTATAGTCTTGCCCTGTCGTTCACGAGAATGGCGCAACTGCTCCCACCAAGCAGAAGCCCTACCCTTGAGTGTGACCGCAACTAACTTAATCCTCATTGGAAAATTCTGAAGCTCTGATACCAACTGAAGCCGGGCAGAATAGTGATTATTCTGCAGGCAAGTTCCATCAGATAATTTGCTACAAGAACACAAGAAGTAGGCACCCATGAACCTTTGAGAGAACAAATCTCTTCTTTTTCAAAAACTCATAATCATCAATATCTCTGAAAATAGTGAAGATTACAATTCTTTTTATAAGACTCTAATCCTAGGCAACTGAAAGGAAATAAAACTCTTAAGGAAACTGAATAACTCCTAGAATCCTATAGAAACTAAATCACTAAAAATAAGGAAACTAAATAACTAAATAACTAAATAATAAAAAGATAGATTGTCTTGGATGCTCCTGCATCACTTATACTATTATAGTTTATGGAGCACTGGTTGCTGCAAGCCAATCATATATATATGCCTGCAGGAAGAAGAGAACAGAGCTCAGCAGAGGTATCGTACTTAAAAAGGTTCTTTTTTCTTCTCCATGCATGATCTTTCTTTCTAATATGCAATATATATATAAATATATATATATATATGGTGTTGTGGATTTCCATTTTGCCTTAACTGTCCGGCAAGGTGGCAGGTTACATTCATTTCATTATAATATGTTGAATTTCAGAATTTGTGATACTAATTGAAGAATCTAATAATTTATTAATAAATATTAAATAGTTTTTAATTATATAATTTATTATTTTAATAAATATTAAAAATATTAATACAATTATATAAATCTTATATTTGAAAAGAATATATTTCTTATTTATAATTTATTAATAAATATAAAATAATTTTTAATTATATAATTTATTATTTTAATAAATATTAAATATATTATTACCGTTATATAAATCTTATATTTGAAAATAATATATTTTCTTCATTTTGGTGATATTTATGTTATTTTATTATTTATAAATCAAATTAGTATTTAAATAAAATAAGTAAAATATTCAAATTGGTCCTCACGTGGTCTTATTCGAGTCAATTTTGAAATTTGACAACAATGTGGACTAAAATCGTCACTAAATTTGAAGATGTGGGTCTTTTTTGGTAACTTAAAATATTATGGGGTAAAATTATCAGTCAACATAAGTTCATCAACTTTGCAATTATACTTAACTGTCACGTCATCACTTAACGTCAATTTTTCACAGTTGTACCAAATGTGTCACAATTTGTTAAAGCTCTGTACCAAATATGTTAAACCCATAAAGCTCAGTACCAAAAGTAAAAATTAATATATAGCTCTGTACCAAAAATGCAATTCCTTCTTTTTCTAATGAAAAAGGCCGGCCAAATTGGTAATTCAACATATAAAAAAAAACTTTAGGAAAATATCAAAATAATTATCTTAAATTTGACTTTTCTATCTAGTTTAGTAAAAACTATGTTCAGGCAGCTCATAGTAAGGAAAATTCTTACCCAGATCGGGTTTGGCCAAACCCAAAGTAATTACATAGCAAGTGTAATACAATTGCTTTGGGATTGAATATAACTCCCAAAAAAGTGACCACTCACCAAGCAAGTGCTATACACTTGCTTAGTGGTTGGATGAGTTTGACCAAACCAGACTTGAACAAGAATTTTCCCATTAGTACATGCCAATTTAAAGTTAAATGACATATACGATTCTATTCGGCAAAAATTCAATTTTTGTACCATAGAATAGGCCCAAGTCCATTTTTCATACCCAAATATCAAAAATCATACTACCGTTAGTTTTTTAACTGAAGTAAAAAAAGAGGTGAGAAATGCAATTATTAAAAATTAGGCAGGGGTTTTTTGCAATTATCGTCTTCTTCTTCCTCCTCCCGTAAGACCGCCGGCTCCGATGACTTTTGGTCGAAATTGGTTGAGGGTTTTTGTTCCCCTTGTCGTGGAGAACTTGTACATATAAAGATCTTTTCAATCCATTGAGTAATCTATTCGAATTTTGAGTTCTAATTTTCGAATTGTAGGTCAAAATTTTCGAAATTTCAAATCGTGATTTCTTCTTCGATTCTTAACCAAACTTCGTGATTCTTGTTGCAATAGTTTCCCCTCACCGTGGGCATCATTTTTCATAGGTTTATTGTAGCTGCCGTAGACGGTTGAGCTCCGCCCAAGCGGCGGCGCGTTTTAGGGTTTAAATGCGAAAAAACACTCCTCCTTTGCTCCACCGTCGACGGCCGCTGCAATTACCACATGGAAAATGTTGCTCATGACAAGAGGAACAAAAACCCTCAACCAATTTTGACAAACGGCCACCGGAAGCCGGCGATTGAATGGGAGGAGGAAGAAGGCAATAATTGCAAAAAGACCCTACTCAAATTTAGACAATTGCATTTCCCCCCTATTTTGTTAGTTCCGTTAAGTAAACTAACGGAAGTATGATTTTTGAAACGTCTATTTATTCTACGGTATGATTTTCAATCGATTGGTATGAAAAATGGACTTGGGCATATTCTATGGTATGAAAATTGAATTTTTGCCGATTTTATTCATTCACTTCAAAATGAATTTAAACTCTACAGTTGAACATCACATTGAATTTGAATGTGTTATCATTATTCGGAAAGTATTATAAGAGTTATTATTGCATGTATCTAACCTTGATTAAAATCAAGTGTTGTTGAGCTTCAACTATGTTTACAACATATCAAAAACAAGCTAAGCTGTGTATTGCCGAATTTAATAAATAAATCTGCGTGCATTACTAATCTCATATTGATCTCATGCTACTAGTAGATGAGCCAAACATTCTGCAGATACAAACCAAAATGTTTATTTAACTATTACAAAATACAATAGAACACATTTATTATCAATCTCCACTCAAATAAAAGGCATAATATATAATCTACTATTCTATAGTATTGCATAAATGGAGAACAAAGTGGTGATATAACAATCTCCATATCTTCAACCTTAATAAAGTTCTTACTTTACTTAGGTTTTGGAAGTGGAGTAGTAGCAAACTTCCATGAGAACTTATGGATATCATCACTGTGGGAAGTTCCCGCCACTTCCTCCATCGGAACAGCATCAGAAAGCTCTTTCAACTCATCCTTGGTCAGCTTTATCTTTAAAGAATCGATATTCGAGTGTAGATTCTGTATCTTGGTAGTTCCTATAAATAAATATAAAAACATGGAAATCAAATTATAATACGAAACCCATGAGAAGGATTGAAGACATGGATCCTTTCCTTTTAGTAGCAATATAAAACTAAACATGGTGGAATTTGTTTAGGCCTTGTGTGGTTACTATTTCTCTCTTTAACGACATTATATATGTTCATTTACGAGGATTTCTCTCTTTAACTAAACTCGTTCTCTACATTATCTCAAACTCAATTATTTTTTTCCTTTTCAAATTAACCAAACAAACTTGTAACATACCACAAGCATATATAACCACTAGTTTTACTTTTTTCTTTACATCTATCTCTCTCTCTTCTTCCAACAAATACATAACCTCAAATAAGAATTACACCACATCTCTTCTTTTTATACTCTTATCATGATTCATTTTCTAATGTCAAAACTTACTATTTCTGAAACTGACATTAGTTCTAAAATATCACTCTCAGAAATGGCAACCAAAATAGGCCCTAGAGTTTAGAGGTATACGTAAACCTATTCTATTTGGTCTCTTGCGATTTGATTATTACACGGAATTCACTCACCGGGAATAGCTGTAACGTCATCTCCTTGATTATTAACCCAGGCAAGCGCGAGTTGAGCAGGAGTACATCCGTACTTTTTAGACAATTCATCTATGCGGAAGTAGAAGGCCTTATTCTTCTCCCAGTTCTCTCCTGTAAACCTCGGGTGCCTATTCTGGTGACAATATAGAGAAAAGTAAGCTACATTTAGGCGACAAGATAAGGAAGAAATATAAATGAACTCTGACAAACATCTATACATACCAAGTAACTATCTTTGGACACACTTTCAAAGATTTTCTTTCCGCCAAACAGACCACGAGCGATTGGACTGTATGCTACTATCCCGATTCCAAGTTCCCTGACGTCCAATTCAAGGGACAAAAAAATGCAATATGTTCTTTAATTAAGTTCATGAGAAATGCTAGGTAAAATTGTGTTTTTACCCTGACTGGCCCCTCAATCACTTTTGATCTCGCATATTACAAAATTGCACTTCTGGTCACAATTTTTTAAAATATAGTGCACTTTGGTCATATCTTCTCCTTTTGATCCAATTTGGGACCAAAAATACAAAATTGAGACAATCCTATTGAACCAAAAGTGCAAAATATGGACTATGGTACCAAAAGTGCAAAAGACGGATAAAATATTATTTTGTTAAGCGAGAAACTTGAAGGGTCCAATCCAGTAGGACTAAAATGCAAACATTTGCCAACAACTTCCCAATATAAGAACAATGCAAAATAGTTAAATCAAATGTAATAAAAATTAACATTCAAATGCCTGTGAAATAGTGTACGAGAATAAAAAAACCTGCAGACGGGAATTATTTCTTCTTCGACATCACGTGACCAAAGTGAATATTCCATTTGATATGCACTTATGGGATGAACAGCATGTGCCCTCCTTACAGTATCTACACTAGCTTCAGATAAACCAATGTACTTTATTTTACCTTCTTCAACCAATTTTTTCAGTTCTCCCATCTGCAATCGAGAAAATGATAAATTAGAAAGAAAAAAAAAACGAAAGAAAAGGGAAGGGATTTGAAAATACAGCATTAATACTTACTGTTTCCTCAATAGGTACGGTTGTGTCAATTCTGTGTATGTAGAAGAGATCAATGTAGTCCACTTGAAGACGCTTCAAGCTAGCCTCACAGCAAGAACGAGCATACTCGGGAGTACCTTTGACTGAAAAAGGGTTATATGTGATTACACCAAACTTTGTTGCTAATTGAACTTTTTCGCGAGGTAGCTGCTTCAGCCCCTGTAATATTTGGTCTTCTTAAAAGTTTATTCATATAACAAAAATGAATACTACTTCTATATTATATTGAAATAAATATCTATCTCAGGACCTTACCTTTCCGACTAGTAATTCATTAGCATGGTCCTTTCCGTAAACACATGAGGTGTCAAAATGAGTAATGCCTTTAGAAAATGCTTCTTTGATTATTGCAATTCCATCTTCGTCAGGAACGGGATCATTGTATCCTCCAGTTAGCCCCATGCACCCATACCCGAGCTTCGATACCTGCGAGAAAAGAAAAAAAAATTACTTTCTTCAGATGAAGGACTTGGACACAAAAACGATGTGAAGCTATTGAACGAACACAAACGAGAATTCGACCAATAACAAATTATTTATCAGATTTCCGATTTTGAATGAACAACCTTTTATAATTACTAATAATAGGACGAGATGTTGCCAAAGCCCTAATTGTTTCTTCCAAGTTTACTAGTCTCAAGAAATTATATGATCAATGGAAAGATAAAAGACTAGAGCATAGCTTATATCTCACTTCTTTCTCTCATAAAATTGGATCTCTTTCACATTTTACCAGAATTCATTTCCCCCTGAAGTCTTAACCTTCTTCCCACTAGGATTGAAAATCAAACTAACCTACTCGATTGAACTCGATTTGTTATACATATCAAACAAGCTTGACCAACATTCTTGGTATAATAACTTTTAAAGCTTGGTTAAGCTAAATATCAACAAAGTGTATGTAAATATATATCATGTTGTTTAGATACATCACTCGAACTCGTTCGATAAAAGCTAGTTGGAGCTCATTTCATTTAACGATAGAGATCAAGCTCAAACACAGTATCAAATGAAACTCGTTCGATAAAAGCTAGTTGCTAACTTAAGACAAAAATGAAACAAGTACTAAATAAATTGATGCAGAAATGAGGAAACACACCATATATAATTTCATGTTCATAAATTCTCACCTCAAGCCCTTGGCTACCCAATTTCACTCTTGCCATCGATTCTTGCCCGGCCATTTAATTTCCTCGAAATTAAAACTAAAATTCTAATTGAATTGATTGATTGATTGATGAATTATTAACTTAAAAGCAGCAAGTGCGTTTCATGTTTCAGCAGTTTGGTTGTAAGTGCTTAAATAAGAGACTGAGCATTGAACAAAGGAGATAAAGACTCGTACATAAAATACTATATCATAAATAGTTTCCAACTTTCTTACTTCCTCGTGTAGATAGATCATTGATTTTCATGATGATGTGACGCTTGCCTGACGTAAGCGTACATGTCATCTCAAACAAACCAGGCCAACCCATATTATGATTCGTATTGAACTTGAGTCCAATAAACTTTTGTTACATGGCAATTTAAGTCCATGTATCATATGATATTGATATATATATATATTACTCTGATATGGGCCTGTCCAGAACAAAACTGGGCCGTGCAGTCCATTGAGTCACAAATTTGGTCCATGATTCTAGGCCCAGTTATAAATCTTAACATTAACAATGGATTTATGGCCAACAATTTGTTTTAGAGTACCTGCCATACTTCTTGGTATAAATTACGAGTAATACTAAAATGTTATCTTATTCAAGGTTGGTTTGAATTATATTGAATTTAAATTTAAAATTGATTTAATTATTTAGCAAACTGATTGTGCTTTTATCGAAAAAGTTTGAATCGAATATCTAAAATTTAAAATGTATTATCAAACAAAAAATATTGTTCAAACTTGTTTGATAAGTGTAATGAATCAATCTCAAACGAACTCAAGTCAATTTATTATTTTGAACTGAATATCTGAAATAAATGAAAGGGACACACCAATTTATGTAATAGGTTTGGTAATAAAGCATTTTGTTTAATATTATCATCCTAGTTGAGAATTGTATTGTCCCACATACTAAATAAGTTGGTTATTTTTTTCTTAAGGTGAAGATCTAAATACATCAAAATATGATTAAATCTATAGGATTACTAGTACACGACAAAGAGTACCCAACCAACAAATGCAAATAATATCAATTACCAACTAACACAAAAAATAAAGGGAACATTCGAATGTTCATATATATAGATATAGCTATGGTTCTCCCATTCAATAGCAACCTTTACCCAAGCTTATGACAATAAGATTATAATCCAAATGTTTAGGTTCAGTAACATACAATATATAATACATCAACATATCTATCATCTCCACTCATAATTATATAGCTTTGCAGAAACACAGAACAAAGTGGCATATATCACAATCTCCAGATCTTCAGACAATTAAGAACCTTAATCTCCATCTTCGATATAAGTCTTAATTTACTTAGCTTTTGGAAGTGGAGTAGTAGCAAACCTCCACGAGAGCTTATGAAACTCGTCATCATGGGTGTTTCCCGCCACTTCCTCGATTGGAACAGCATCAGATAGCTCTTTCAACTCAGAACTCGTTAGCTTTATCTTTAAAGAATCGATATTCGAGTGCAGATTCTTTATCTTGGTAGTTCCTGGATATATCAAAAAGAAATAAATCAATTTATAATTTGAATCCAAAGAGAAAATTAAAGATTTATAATGTACTTGGTATGCCGTGACTTATATTTTACTAGCAATCTAAAGCAATACATTGTGAAGTAACCCAATAATGAATTATTCATCATAGAGGTCTTTGCTTGGTTAAAAGAAAAACAAAAATCAGCTTCGACATAGGGGTGTGCATAGTTCAGTTAACTGGATCCAAAACAAAAATCCAGTGAATTCAGTTTGGTTTTTGGATTTTAAGTTTGCAATTCGTTTTTGTTTTTTTGGCCAGTTAATTTAACCGAATTGAAAATCGTATATATAATTGTTATCGTTTACTTTTCATTTCACATTTAAATGGGTAATCTTTGAGATAATTTCGTCTAGTCAGGGATATATTGCAGTTGTGACTTGAGGGCCTGCTATTAATTATTAGGATGTTAGTAACTTTCTGCAGGGTTAGATATCTGGTTTATGGGGTAAAAAAAGAAAGCAACAGTCATATGGAAAGTTGTGAACATCCTAATAATTCTCAATTCGAATCTACAATTTAACCCGGACCAGTAGAAATTATCTCAAAACATGGGCCACTTTTCGCTAAGTCAGGTTTGGTAAAATGATGAACTGAAATTTCGGTTTGAATCGGTCTTGACCATATGAGCTCTCGTAGTTTACTACCCATGAATTGCAAGCAAAATCCAGGTAAGAATAACTAACCGGGAATGGCTGTGACATCATCGCCTTGATGATTTACCCAAGCAAGCGCGAGCTGAGCAGGAGTACATCCGTACTTTTTAGACAATGCATCTATGCGGAAATAGAAGGCCTTGTTCTTCTCCCAATTCTCTCCTGTAAACCTCGGGTGCACATTCTGATGGCAAAAGATTAGGCAGAAATGTAAGCAAGCTACATTTACGAGATCATATAAGGAAATTTAAATGTACACTAGGCAAATATATATGCATAGTTACATACCAAGTAACTATCTTTGGATAAACTTTCCGAAATTTTCTTTCCACCAAACAAACCACGACCAATTGGACTGTATGCTACGATCCCAATTCCAAGTTCCCTAACATCCATTTCAACAAGCAAAATAACACATTGAGTTCTCTAATAAGCTCAAGAGAAATGCAAGGTAAAATTGCAATTTTAGTCTGACGCATTTTACAAAAGTGCACATTTGGTCCCAATTTTTTTTTTACATTTGTGACCCTTGCCCCCTTCTCAATTTATGATAAAAAATGCTAAATTGAGGACCAAAAGTGTTTGACTACTCTATGAAACCAAAAGTGCAAATACTGGATGAAAAGGGGAGCAACGGGACAAAAAGTGCGATTTTGTAAGGTGCATCCAATCTTCTAGTACTAAACATGCAATTTTGCAAAAATGCAAACATCTGCCAACAGTCCAATATAAGAACAATATGAAATACTTAAACCAAATGTGAGTGAATTCAACATTTAAATGATCCTGAAATATTGGATGCGAATAAAACAAACCTGCAGACAGGAATTATTTCTTCTTCAACATCACGCGACCAGAGTGAATATTCCATTTGATATGCACTTATGGGATGAACAGCATGTGCCCTCCTTACAGTATCTACACTAGCTTCCGATAAACCAATGTACTTTATTTTACCTTCTTCAACCAGTTTTTTCAGTTCTCCAACCTTCAATCGAGAAAATGATGAACTCAGAAGAAAAGAAAAAGGAAGGGATTTGAAAACACAACGTTAATACTTACTGTTTCCTCTATAGGCACAGTTTTGTCAATTCTGTGTATGTAGTAGAGATCAATGTAGTCCACTTGAAGACGCTTCAGGCTAGCCTCACAGCAAGAACGAGTATACTCGGCAGAACCTTTGGCTGTGGGAGGGGAGACTTTATGTATACCAAACTTTGTTGCTAATTCAACTTTTTCGCGCGGCAGCTGCTTCAGTGCCTATAATATTCACTTTCCTTGAGTTAATTTTGATTAAAATATGTATTTATATATAGCATAATACTGTAGGAGTATTTTAAATGGGTTAGTGTATCTTATAATATAATGAAAATAAGGTAAAATCGCATTTTTAGTTCCACAGTGCTGAAACTTGAGCACTACTGGTCCCATGTTTAATTAAATTGTACTCTTGGTCCCAATTTATTGTCAAAATTTTGCACTTTGATGTTAAACATTAAAAAAATTTGGGCCAAGAGTGTAATTTTGTAAAGTGGTGGACCAAAAGTACTAAAGGGTCCAGTCTTGTATGATCAGAAATGATGTTGCCAATGCAACATATAATATCTGAGAAGCTTACCTTTCCCACCAAGTATTCATTTGCGTGGTCTTCTCCATAGATATCTGAGGTGTCAAAATGAGTAATGCCTTTGGAAAATGCCTCCATGATTATCGCAATTCCATCCTCTTCGGGAATGGGTTCATTGTATACTCCGGTGATCCCCATGCAGCCATACCCGAGCTTTGAGACCTATGAGAATGAATACTTTACATTAGATGAAGGACAAGTATTTACTATTTAGACCTTTCAAGAGTCATCGAGTATGGAAAGGAATTGTGGAAGTAAGGAAATCGATTCTTGCCCGACCATATTCAACCAAAGATTTAAGGTGGCAATACACATTTCTACCACAAAAAAATATGGGCAAGGCCACCACATTAATATAATCCCATTTTCAGAATTATTATGATTGTTCTTTCATGGAAAATATTGATATCAGAGCCTATGGAATCTAGAAATAAACGAAGGAGAAAAATTGGAGATCATCAATTTACCACATATTCCAGTCAAGGTACTAAAAACCTTATAACCAAGTCTGACAATGTTAAAAACTACTAATATGCATAAAACACATTTCAGCTCTTTCAATAAAAATAAAAGGTTGGTAGAACTTAAACTCTAATCTAATATTCAATTATTTACAAATCAAAGACAAATGGCTGAATCTTAGGGAGATGGCCTTACAATACCCTGATACATAATTAACTCGTTTACAAAGAATTCTCAGTTAGGAGATCGGAAATATGAACTTATTAATTTGTACATACGGACACAAATGAAGACAATATAAAAAAAATACTAAATATCTACTTTAATTATCCCTCGTCGTGCGTACTGTACCATTTGCGTACTGTACATACCGTAGAGCAATGAAACATGAATTTTTTACACTGTAACCCAATTTATTTTCTTTTTTACCCTCTAATTATTTCTCCTTTTGGTCAATTTCCCTTTTCACACTGATTAGTAAGGAACAATTAAGCATTCAACACGAAAAGGAACGCATTAATATCTTGTACACAGATTAATCATAGAAAGTGATAATACATTCTCACCTCGAGCCCTTGCCTTCCTAATTTCACCCTTTCCATGGATTCTTGTTCGGGAACTTTCCTCGAAATGCAATAATTTTGTGGCAAAATCAGGTCAATCGATGAGTAATTCAAGTTTTGAGCCGTGTGTTCTGCTTAAATAGGATAATTTGGCTTGGAGCCTTATAATAAGAGGCTTGGCTTGGAGTAACTGAGTAAGAGGCTTTGGAGTGGAAAATTTATTTTCATTTTACTTTTAGGCGTCATTTTCCAATCATATATAGGAGAAAATCGTGAGCAATTTGATCACTACATTAGGGCATGTTTGTTTGGTGTTTCGTTTTTTGGGAAATGCCAAACAAAAATATTTTTTATTTTCTGAAATAAATTTTTCATCTCTTAATTTTCTCAACTACTTTCTCAAAACTCAAACAAACAACAAATTTCTTATCTCTAAACAAAACTTATACAACCTCTATTCTTATTTGACATAAAATAACTTATCTCTTACACAATTTATCTCACAACGAACATGATTTGACATAAAGTCTTACAAGTCTTACACCTACAACATAACTCTTCCAAAAAAACATACAACTACTTTATTTCTCAAACCACTCTCAAAACTCAAATAAACAACATTACGCAAATTGATATTATTTCACAAATCTCCACGACTCTCACAAACTACTTTCTCATACACCAAACAAACAGACCCTTAGTACTTAATAAATAATTTCAATATTGTTTTCCTTGATCCCCTACCGTTCACACTTGCCATCTTTAGTTTGTAATTTAATTTGAGAGAATTGCATTTTTGGTACATAGCTATAGGTCAATTCTCATTTTTGGTACACAGCTTTATGTGTCCAACACATTTGGTACATCTCTTTAACAAAGTTCGACACATTTGGTACAACCGTTAAATAAATTGCAAAATCACCGTTAATTCGATCATGTGACATCACGTGCCCGTTAGTTCGACACATTTGGTACACCTCTTTTACAAAAAAAAAATAAAAAATTTGATAAACTTTTATAAAAATTATCATATGTATTTATTATATTTATCATATCATATTTATATAATGATAAAAATATGTATTTATTATTTATATGACATGTAAAATATAATAAACTATATAATGTCATTTATAGTTTAATTTTGGAAGAAGAATAAAATATAATAAAAAAGTTTATCAAGTTTCAATTTTTAAAAATTATTTATAAAAATAGTTTATTATTTTTATAGTTTATTATTTATAAAAATTATTAAAAAATATGTATTTATTTTTTATATGACATGTAAAATATAATAAACAAGTTACTTTAATTTATCATATTTATAAAAATTATATAAAAATACGTATTTATTATTTATTTGACATGTAAAATATAATAAACTATAATGTCATTTATAGTTTAATATTGGAAGAAGAACAAAATATAATAAAAAAGTTTATCAAGTTCCAATTTTTTTTATTTTTTTATTTTTTTTATTTTTTTTATTTTTTTGTAAAAGAGGTGTACCAAATGTGTCGAACTAACGGGCACGTGATCGAATTAACGGTGATTTTGCAATTTATTTAACGGTTGTACCAAATGTGTCGAACTTTGTTAAAGAGAGGGAATTGTTAAAATGCCCTTACAGCTTTGTTAAATAGGATAAATGCCATTAAAAAAATTAAAATTGTAAGAATGCCATCGGTTTAATTAGGATACATAATTAACTTAATTAAATCTCCTTAATTAAACAACAATCTAAACAAATACCCCAATACTTCCAAAAATTAAAATCAAACCCCAAATCAAACTTTCAGAACAAATTTTTCTTCCCGTCCACAAAACCCTATCAAATTTCTCTCCCAAAATTTTAAATTTTCACACACATTCCCTCAAATCAAAGAGAGAAAGGAAGAACAAGAACATATAAGGTTAGTATTTGCAATTTGATTTAATTTTGAAGTGATTTTTTGGGTGTTTTACGGGCAAAAAGCGAAAAAAAAAATTACTGATACATTTCGCATATAAATCTCACCGCGGTGAGTTTATATACTCACCGCGGTGAGTTTATATACTCACCGCGGTGAGACATACCCTCACCGCGGTGTGTGTATGTCTCACCGCGGTGAGATTTGTTGCCCCTATACACTCCAGTCTCCGGATACTGGGACCAAGCTCCAGTCTCCAGTCTCCAGTCTTCAATTGGAGTCTCCGGAGACTAGAGTTTGGTCTTCAATGTGTCCATTCATACTGGCGACTGGAGTTTGGTATGACAAACGTCAAAAATAAAAATAATATATATTTGGTTAAATTTTAAATGCTTTTTGTATTAAGATAATTTGTGAGTTAATTTTAGTTATTTACTTGTAGGAATGGACAAAATTATACTTTATATTTGGTATGGTGGTGAATTTAAACCCGATGCGCATGGAAAATTGGAATATCGTGATTATAGTAAATTTGGTCATAGTAAATGTGTGGAAACATTCTTGGTGGATAGGACAATTTCGTTTGGGGAACTAGTTGACAAAATATGCAAAAAGTTTCATTTAGATCGGCATGTGAATAATGTTGAGATATATCGCCAATGTGGTGCGGCAGCTGGGTACAAGGTAGTGATTATATCAGATGAATCTCACTGGGAGATAACAAAGTACCATGTCCGAAATTTGGATGAATATAATTTGTACGTGATTTGGGATCCGAGAATAGAAGAAACTCTAATGATAGAAGCTCCAAGTATAGAAGAAACTCCAAGGATAGAAGAAACTCCGATGAGAGAGACGACTGTGAGGAAACTTATAGTTCGGGCTAAAAGAAGAAATATATATGACCGAGCTAGTTTCAATCGTAACTTTGATGGATGTGTGATGGAAGGATCAAGTCCATGTGATGATACTAATAATGCAATTGAAACGATCATTGGCTCAAATCCAACATTATCTCCAGTTCAGGAAGATGAACATAGCCCCTGGACGCTCGATCCTAATCGTCGCACTCCTGAACTTATTCCTTGTGCCATAGAATACAATGACAATGAAGGTGGTGATGCAAGTGGTGATGCAGGTTATGATATAGGTGATGCAGGTTATGATATAGGTGATGATGAACGTGGTGATATAGGTCCTGATGTAGGTGGTGATGCAGGTTATGATATAGGTGGTGATGAATGTGGTGATATAGGTCCTGATGTAGGTGGTGATGAATGTGGAGATAGAGGTCCTGATGTAGGTGGTGATGAACATGGTTATGATCATCATCCAAATTATGACGAGCCACCTAGTGTTTATGGTCAAGCGCCAGAATTTTACGAACCATCTAGTCATGGATCAAATTCCAATGAGGGGAGGAATGATGGATCGGGTTGGACAATTGGCCAGCAGTTTAAGAACAAAGAAGATTTTGATGAAAAAATTGGCAAACTTGCTAGAGATAACCATTTTCATTTAAAGGTGGAAAAGTCTGACCCGAAAAGGAAGATAGTCCGGTGTTTGACAGATAATTGTCCATGGCGACTATATGCGAAGAAGGATAAGTATGGTGTTGAATTTATTATTGCGTCATATTATAATATTCACACTTGTGGACTAATGGACAGAGGTGCCAATCATAGACAAGTATCGGCTAGATACATTGGTAACCGGACGAAGGGACTATTCTTGAATTCCACGAATCCTCCAAAACCTGAAGCACTGATAAATTTCATGCGTGAGGAAGAAGGTCTTTGCATTAACTACGATAAAGCTTATAGGGGGAAAAATTTTGCTCAAGATTTTGTTAGGGGTACTTTCGAAGAAAATTTTTCCAAGCTTCCCTCCTATGCTTACATGATTGAGCAAATGAATCCTGGCACGGTAACTCGCATCCATACAGACTCAGAAAATAAATTTAAATATTTCTTCATGGCTTTAGGAGCGGTTATTAGAGGATTTCGTCACGTAAGAGATATCATTGTAATTGATGCAACATTTATGGAAAATAAATATAAAGGAACAGTTCTAATTGCAAGTGCGCCGGATGGTGACCGTCGTTGTTACCCGATTGCATGGGGGGTAGCTGATGCCGAGAACAAAGCGAGTTGTATTTGGTTCCTTGAGCAGTTGAGAAATATCATACCAGACAGTGAAGATCTCGTTATTGTTTCGGATAGGGGCACAGCGATTATACCCGCGGTTGAGACTGTTTACCCTTTAGCGGACCATGGCTTTTGTTATTGGCACCTCAAGGAAAACTTGGAAAGAAATTATCCTAATGCGGGTGTAACCGGATATTTTTATAAAGCTGCTACCGCTTACAATAAGTTTGAGTTCGAAAAATACTTTGGTTACTTGAAAGCTAAGAAGCCAGAAATTGCAGATTGGCTAGAGAAATTGCAGTTTTCTAAATGGGCAAGGGCCCACTTTCGGGTCAACAGATATGAGGTCATAACGTCTAACAACGTCGAGGTCCTTAATAGTGTAATCAAAGAGCCAAAAAGTCATCCTATATGTTCTCTGCTCAATTTTATTATTGATATGATGGGAAGGTGGTTTCAAGTGCGCCGTAAGGAGGCTTTCGACTGTGGTGATTTATTTATCCATTCGAAGGAGGAAGAGCTACGCAAGCGATTTGATATGGCAGGCAGGTGGTCTAAATGTCCATTGGGGTGTTCAATTTGGAAAGTGGAATCTACTGAATGGTCTGGAATTGTGGATTTAGATCAAAGAAAGTGTTCTTGCGGCGTCTTTCAAATTGATCAAGTACCGTGCGTGCATGCAATTGCAGCTGCAATGGGCGAGAGGCCAAGAGATGCTGGCTCGTATGTGTACAATCTTACTTCCCATTACTTCAAAACCAACTCCATGCGTCAAGCTTATTTTGAACTCATACAACCCGTTCCATCTGAGGACCAATGGACCATTCGTGAGGATGTCAAGGCGAGAGTAGTGTTACCTCCAGAGAAGAAACGAACTCCTGGAAGGCCGAGATCGTCACGTTATGTTTCTCGGCTTGAAAATTTGAGGAAAAAATACAAGTGCTCGATATGTCATGCTACCGGTCACAACATTGCTAAATGTTCTCAACGTTTTCAAAATTCGAGTAATAATGAAAGTCAATCTTAGTGCTCGATTTGTCATGCTACCGATCACATATTTATTGTAATAATTGAATTTGAGTGAACAACAGTTATTAACATATATTTGTTCTCCTATATTTATTTATTGTATAATAATATGTATTTATTTATTGTATAATAATATGTATTGAAAAAATATATACACAAAATTTCCAAGAGTCCAATTGAATTGGACTCTCTGCCTAAAACTCACCGCGGTGAGTTTAATACACCGCGGTGAAATTTAAACTCACCGCGGTGAGCATTAAACTCACCGCGGTGAGTTTTAGGCAGAGAGTTCAATTGAACTCTCTGCCTAAAACTCACCGCGGTGAGTTTAATGCTCATCGCGGTGAGTAATCCAGACTGGAGACTGGAGTTTGATCCAGTCTCCAGTCTCCACGCTTGGAGACTGGAATTTGATCCAGTCTCCAAACTCCAGTCTCCAACATAGTACATATTGATCGATTTTTTAAAATTTCGACAATTTATGAACCGAAATGAGAAGTAACACTTACGGTAACATTATATCTTACGTAAAGCACAACTTAGTACAGATTGATCGATTTTATAAGATTTGAACCGAAATGAGAAGTAACACTTACGTAATATAACAACTTAGTAAATTTTGATCACAAATTTGATCCAGTCTCCAGTCTCCAAGTCTCCAAACTCCAGTCTCCAGTCTCCAAGTGTAGTCTCCAAGCATGGAGACTGGAGTTTGATCCAGTCTCCAGTCTCCAGTCTCCAGACTCCAACTTAGTACATATTGATCGATTTTATAAGATTTCGACAATTTATGAACCGAAAGGAGAAGTAACACTTACGGTAACATTATATCTTACGTTATATAACAACTTAGTACATATTGATCGATTTTATAAGATTTCGACAATTTATGAACCGAAAGGAGAAGTAACACTTACGGTAACATTATATCTTACGTAAAGCACAACTTAGTACAGATTGATCGATTTTATAAGATTTGAACCGAAAGGAGAAGTAACACTTACGTAATATAACAACTTAGTACATTTTGATCACAAATTTACCCTAACCCTAAACTAACCCTAATTTACCCTAACCCTAAACTAACCCTTATTTAACCCTAACCCTAAACTAACCCTAATCTAACCCTAACCCTAATCCTAAACTAACCCTAATCTTACGTAAATCACAATTTCGTACATATTGATCGATTTTTTGATATTTGTACAATTTTTGGTTAGATTTGTCAATTTTCTAGAAATTGCAATTTGACCCCCATATTTTCAAAAAATAGTTAAATTGACCCAATATTTATAGAAATTGCAACTTAACCCCAAAAATATGTTATTTTTGATATTTGTATAATTTTTGGTTAGATTTGTCAATTTTCTAGAAATTGCAATTTGACCCCCATATTTTCAAAAAATAGTTAAATTGACCCAATATTTATAGAAATTGCAACTTAACCCCAAAAATATGTTATTTTTGATATTTGTATAATTTTTGGTTAGATTTGTCAATTTTCTAGAAATTGCAATTTGACCCCCATATTTTCAAAAAATAGTTAAATTGACCCAATATTTATAGAAATTGCAACTTAACCCCAAAAATATGTTATTTTTGATATTTGTACAATTTTTGGTTAGATTTGTCATTTTTGTAGAAATTGCAATTTAACCCCTACACCTTACACCAACCTCACCGCGGTGAGGTGTAACCTCACCGCGGTGAGATTTAGGCAGAGAGTTTCATAACTCTCTGCCTAAATCTCACCGCGGTGAGAATAAACCTCACCGCGGTGAGGTATTAATCTCACCGCGGTGAGATGTAAACTCACCGCGGTGAGTTTTAGGCAGAGAGTAATTGAACTCTCTGCCTAAAACTCACCGCGGTGAGTTTACACCTCACCGCGGTGAGGGCTGCCCATCTATAAATAGATGGGCAGCACACTCACGCACACACTCTCACACATTCCAGCACACTCACGCCAAATTTCCTCACAAACACTCACGCACTCACGCAATCAAATTTCCTCCCAAATTCTTCATAAAATCCACCAATTCTTCTTTCAATTGTCCCTCCTAACTCACTAAAATACTCACCTACACACCCATTCAAATTTTCAAGTCAAAATTCTCACACAATTCTTCTCTCAAACATTGCACACAAGGTGTTTGTAAAATTGCTTGTGAGAAAAATTCTTCTTTATTTTGTGCAATTGATTGTGGTTTTCCAAGTATATTCAAAATATGGCGAGAATGAGGGGCAAAGGAACGCAGGGTGGATCTTCTAGGGGTGATGATAGCTCGAGTACACCGAAAAAAAGGAGTCGAAAAGATAAAGGAAAAAAAGTCATCGAGGTGGACTTTGATAGCTCCAAATTTGTATCCCCAAAAGCTTCGAGTCAATACACTGAAGACTTGAAGATGAGATTCATTCATGAGAGATTTCTCACGTACGAAAAAGAAGCGTACCCGGTATTGTATGATAGAATCGAGGAAAGAGGTTGGAGTCATTTTCTTGCTAGGCCAAAACGTGATCAATTTTTCGGCGATGTTGTACGCGAGTTCTACGCCAATGCTTGGTGTGAAAAGGCCGATAGTGTCGCTTGGGTTAGGGGAATCGAGGTACCCTTTGACCCGGAGACAATCAATGCCTACTATCAAATTCAGTGGCCCGCAAATCAATGGGATGATTCTATTCATGAAGATTTACGAGAAATGAAGGATTACATTACTATCGAGGGCACAAGTCTAGTGGGTCAAATTCCTCAAAACCGGTTAACACAAGAGGCCAAAGCTTGGTCATTGATTATGTGTTCTCACATCGCTCCAACCACGTACAATACAATGTACGGTAATGATCGTATCCGTCTGCTTTTTAAACTCACTGCCGGAAGAAAATTTAACCTTGGGAAAGTTATTCACGAGTGGCTTATGAAGACCATTACCCGATCAACACCGAACTTGAAGAGTTTCATCTTCCCTTACCTCATTAATGGGTTGTGTTTGAATGCCGGAGTCGAAATCACGGATGCTCGCGATTCAATCAAGTTGGCCAACCCGATCAACACTAATTCAATTTGCATGACTTTGAATTTGAATTATGTGAGTGAAAGAACCGGCCATACTTATACTTATTCGGAGAACCCTCAAGCCGAGCAAGTTCAAGTCCCACAACGGGGAAGGGTTCCCCGTGGACAACAGTTGATATTCAACGAGGTGGCAACCCTTCAAAGAACAATGAATGACAACTTCAATACCTTGGCGGAGTACATGTCAAACGCATTGGGTACCCTCGCTGATCGGCAGGACTATTTCTTTCGGAATGTAGGCACAAATCCTCCCACCCTTCCTCCGCGTCCCATCTTTCACCTGCCCACGCACAATGTCGATGAAATGCATATTGATGAGGAGCAGGATGAGGATAGGAACCAGTAATTGTTATTTTTACTTTTTTTGCATTGGACAATATTATTTTCATTTTGGTAAATTGTGTTGGTAAATTGTGTTGATGAATTGCGTGATGAATTGTGTTAATTGAATTGTGTTGATGACTTGCGTTGATGAATTCCAGGCCAAATGAATGGTGTTGATGAATTGTTTTGATGAATTGTTTTGATGAATTGTGTTGATGAATTGTTTTGATGAATTGTGTTGATGAATTGTTTTGATGAATTGTGTTGATGAATTGTTTTGATGAATTGTGTTGATGATATTGCATTTTGACCCCGTATTTTTAAAAAAATCACACTAATAAAAATAAACCATACAATAATAATCAAATATTATATGAATACATTAAATATTACAAAAATTATTTTGAAGACCTCGTCTTCCTATCATTAGGGGCAAAGGGAGTTCTTAGATGTTTACTAGGCCGGATAGTCCTTTTTTCTCTTTCTGTTACATTCACATCATGCGTATTTTTCGACCTTCTCCTTACACTCGGGCCCACTTGATCATGCGTTTGATCATGATCGAAATTCTCTTCCGCAGTATTAACCTGAAAAACGCGTATATTAAGAATTCATATCAAACATCACATATTAACTTATTCAATCATTTATTTAAAAAGAATTAAAACAATCTACCTCATTAACGGGTTCTTCGTTTTCCCCTTCTTCTTCTTCTTCCTCTTCCTCTTCCACTTCCTCTTCCTCTTCCTCTTCCGCTTCCTCTTCCTCACTTTCCCCTTGCCCATTCCCCTCCTCCTCGTTCTCCTCCATATCAATCTCTTGCCCATTCCCCTCCTCGTTCTCCTCCATATCAATCCCTCTGTTTTGGAGGCCCTTCAACATCAAACTTTCAAGGCGAGCCATGGTTACACTAAGTTGCTGCTTCGTCTCCGAGATTTGTCCAAGGAACCTACGCTCCATCTCCACGCGTTCCTGTCGAAGCCTATGCTCCATCTGGACTTGATCATGTCGAAGCCTCTGCTCCATCTGGTGTAACTCTGTCAACCAGTCTCCAGGTATTTCTTGATTACTTTGACGCGGTTGAGATTGGGAAGTGGAGGCATCATGGTCTCTTCTTGGTAGACGTTGGCGTTTCGAGCCGACAACTCGGCGTACATGTGCGTCTTCATAGTGGGGTGGCCGGTTAACGCCGTCGGGATGTTCCTCTTCGTCCCGAATAATACAGTAATTATCGCCTAAAGAGAGGGTTAGGCGACAATATGTTGAAAATCGCCTATCGGAACTAATATCATCAACCCACAGTCTTGTAACCGTATAATAATCAGCCTGAGACTCCACTTCATCCGGCATTAGTCGCGGGATCACAATCTAAAATAATTAACAACACACAAATTATTTATTTAAAATATATACAAATATGTTCATGACATTATAAAAAAAATGAGTAATAATAAATATTAACATACCTTAACTTTACCAAGGAATTTGTCAATATTATCACAATTTGGAAAATTGGTGCTCCCAACCGTCCAACGTAACATTCTCGGATACGGATACGATTGAGTATTTTGAGCCATTTGACTTGAACAATTGGCCACTTCGGGCAAGCCTTCAATGCTTTCCAACATCCAAAACTACACAAAAATGGCATAAATTTAAGAAAAAAATAAAATAAATAAAAACATATTCAAATCGAAAATTGAGTTGACAAAATACCAGTATAAGAAAAGGGCATCCATACGCATGCCATCTACGTTCAGTCTCTTGTTTCATCTGAGGAGCAGAGCCAAATCTCCCCAGTATATTACCTACCGTAGCTTCCCAAATTTCATTACCCCATCCATACCTTTCGCATATGTCCAGGTCATCACATACCTGTAATATAAGACAAATTTATATGGATAATTAGTTCTAAAAGTTGAAGCAAAATCAATATAAAAAATAACATTTGAATTTACTTACACTGAAAATTAAATCATCAACATCTTTATCACGTGTAGGCATCAACACCGCTGATATAACCCATACAAATAACAATTTCAGAATATCATCGTCGCGGTCATTCACAATCAATAATCTCCTTATTTCATCTACAACTTCCTCGACAGTTACCTTATCCGTCCCCCATCTTCCAAACCTTCTGTCTTTCAGGGTTGCACCTTCCGCAATATGTTGCGCATCCTCACAATTCTGTTCACAAAAGCGCAACCCCGACACAAGACTAAACTCCTCCGCCCCAAACCGTATTGGCTTTCCATTGATCAAAAACCAATACTCATATTTACTTTTTTTTGATCTTTCTCTCCGTTTACAAAGTCTAATCATCAAGTTATGTAACACGGCCCCCTTAAATTTCCCTTCCCCACTAAGCAACAAAAAATTCCCAATTTGGGGGTAGTTTTCCAACATCTCGATATGATGAGGTCGCATCAATTTTCGAATTGAATTAATTTCCGACCACATAGTATGTTGCGTGATTTTTCCTTGTACTACCACTTTATTATAGTGAAATGGAGGTAATCGTGGAAGGGTGTGCGTCGGTATTATGCCATATCCCTACAAAACAAATATGTCATTAAAACATAAATTTTGAATCAATTTCATTTTTAAATTCGATCACACAAGTTAACTGGAGTCTCCAGTTCAGTCTCCATAACTGGAGACTGGAGATTGTAGTCAGTCTCCAGTCTCCAGATACTGGAGACGTAGTAAAGCTCACCGCGGTGAGTTTGATGCTCACCGCGGTGAGTTTGATGCTCACCGCGGTGAGCTTTAAAACTCACCGCGGTGAGCTTTAAGTTTCACCGCGGTGAGATTGGCTCACCGCGGTGTACCATGAAGACTGGGTTTCAGCCCTAACCTTGCGAAAAATTAAATTTTATCTTATAATTGAAAAAAAATTAAAACTTACCGTGTATGGGTGTGGTGCTTCAACTTCTAGGCTCATTTGGTCCCCTTCATTGTCATTGTTACTTCCCCTTGCCATTTTTAGTGAGAATTTATGAAAAAATTGAAGTTGGGGGAGAGCTGAGTTCGCGATCTGTGTTGTGAGAGAGAGAAGAATGATTTTTTTTTTTTTTTTTTTTGAAATATGTTAAGTAGTGTAAAAATCAATAATAATAAAAGAATAGAGGGTGTATTTTGCAATTTGTATAAGTTCTAATCGCCTTTTTAACAAAAATTATTGATTAAGAAAAAGAAAAAAAAAAAGAAAAAAAGACGGTGGCATTTTTCTAATTTCACTATTTGGTGATGGCATTTAGCCCAATTACCCTGTTAAAGAGGTGTACCAATGTGTTGGACACATAAGGCTGTGTACCAAAAGTGGGAATTGACCTATAACTGTGTACCAAAAATGCAATTCTCTCAATTTAATTTCTATAGTTGAATTTTTGAGTAAACTGGATTAAATTCACTTTTTTTTTCCCATTAAATTAGTTTTAAATATATAGATGTAATACTTGGTCTTAGGTTGTTAAATGAGAGGATTTTAATGTGCATAAAAGATACAAAAATAATTTACTATAACCGTTATCTGAAAACATAGACTGAATATGAATATAGCATAATCTGATTCATTGATATTTATTTATTTATTTATGTAATTTATCAAAGAAAATTTATTGTACAAAAACAATATCAAAATCATGCTTTATAAAAAGTTATTTGATAAAACCTTGTTATCATTTTCTTTTTTAATTAAACTATACTAAAGTTTGTCAAGAAAAAAATACTACTAAAAAATAAATAATTACATTAATGTAGCGCAGGATAAAAAAGATAAAATTCTTCAATTATGCCATTATGTTTATATTATATTGAAAATCTTTTATAAATACGAAATTATTCTAGTGATAAAAAAACAAAAGATGATACGTAGTATATCATAAAATTATATATTCAAATTTATTTTTTTATTTCAAGTTTTGTCTTGCTTCGAATTTGATATTATATCACGAACAAACTCTATAGGAATTTGAATTGTATTTGTATAGAGTTTACTTTTCAGATATGGATCAACACATCTCCTTCCAAATCATTTTGTGTAAGGATAGGTCAATATAAGAATGTAAAATTGAGTAAGAAAATTGCATTATAGAAATTCAAATAGTATTTTGCATACATAAAAAATTCACTCCAATGCATATATATGCAAAATGAATATGTATTTTATTTTCAATTTTTTTATTATATAATCCATTATATTTATGAATTCATTTTTTCCAAGATCTTTAATAAGTGGTCGAAAAAATCAAATTAAAAAAATTATAAATTAAGTGGCAAAATCAAATCTTGAAAACTTGAAAAATTCAAATTTAAAAAATTATAAATTAAGTGGCAAAATCAAATCTTGAAAACTTGAAAAGTTAAATTTGAAAATACGAAAACTTTTGAAATTTCAAGTTTTGAATTTTATAAATATGCGGGTACTTTCAAATTGACTAGAAAATTCAAATGCTTTAAATTGAAAAAATAAAAATAAATTATTTAAATTCATTTGAAAAACTCAAATAAAAATTGTCTAATTTAAATCAAATTTAATAAAATATGAAATGACAAAAATATTACAATCTTATTTCACGAGTTGGTACTTGATAGTATTTTTTATTCCTTCTAACCTTTTCATCTTCATTTCTCTCTTCTCCAAAGTTTTTAAATATAGGATCCATAGTTGAAAATGTTAAATATATCTCTTTTTCCTTATCCCCATTGGAGTGAAAAACATAAAAAAAAAAAAAAATGCAAATTGAAAAGTAGGGCTTTACATTCCCATTTGCTTACAACCCACTATTATTATCGAATTTGCTTTGAACATAATAGGATTCGATGTCTTTGTCCAATGGTTCTAGCCCTATCTATTAATTTTCCTGACGTGCCTATTCCATATTTGTGGCTGTGACAAGAGAATGACTAGTCTGTATACTCTATATATATGTGGCTTTGCCATAAGTGATTACGTCATCACATACTCAGACTCGGATCAAAATAGTACAGCCCAGCCCATATTACGACCCATTTGTAATATGAATCGACTAAACTTTGAATACATCCAATTAAAGTCCAATTCGGTCTCTATGGATCTAAACCAGTCCAGTAAGTAGGCCGATAGAATTCCATGTATGTCAGAGTCCCTAATCTGGTCCATCAACCAAGCCCCAGTATTAACTTTACAAAATACAACTGATAAATATTAATTATAACTTGAATGGTTGTTTTGGGCTGTTTGCATATGTCGTGGCCCATACCTCTTAAAATGGTCTCTACAAATAACATAGATTCATATGTATCGTGTTTGGTTGTACTCATAGGTCAAATTTTTTTTTTTTTAATCAAAATTTTCAAAAATTTATGTTTCCTTGTCAATTGAAACGAAACCACGTACGTAAATAGCAACTTTAATTATTCAATATTTTTCTAATTTATAATTATTTTTCAAAACAACTATGAAAAGATTCATTATTTTACTTAGGAAATATATATATATATATATATATATATATATATATATATATATATATCAATTAAGGACTAATTATAAAACTTCAACAGTCATACATTACCAAAATGATGACTCACACATTACGCAACGCCACGCATATACTTATATATTGTACGTAATAAAATATTAAATAATAATTCCAGCCGTTAATACAGTTGGTCGGGTTCTTGGCAATTTCGTCTCTGTCCTTGTCCCGTATCAAAACCGTATTCGCAGCCTCGTAATAGTATATAGTTTGAAAAAGAATACGGATTTCCCAGATTTTTTGTTTTGAGAATTGATTGATTTCCCAGTTACTTCCCATTATTCTGGAACACGGCTGATCATAGCAATTAAAGAATAAACAAACAAGCTGGTCTCCACAGGCACGAAAAGTGAAAAAAGGCCAGAAAAAAGAATCAATAATTCAATATCCCGTTGTACACGTTACATCAATATTAATTCATTAGTTATTTTTGGTCAACCAAATTCCGCGTTTATTTATTTATTAATACTCATCACCGCTTGCACCTGGAAAACTATATATACTTACCTACACAGCTGAAATGCTTGAAACAATTTTAATCATTTCAGGAAAGAAAAGTAGTACAACTACAAGCTAGCTAGCCCTATATATATATATATAAAAATTACTTAATTATTTGATACTACGTACTAAATTGTTAATGGAGAAATACGAGCAATACGTCCGAGTTTTCAACCAGTTCGACACAAACAAAGACGGAAACATAAGCCCCACGGAGCTAAATCATTGTTTTGGATTAATAGGCGGTGAAATGACAGCGGAGGAGGCTGAGGCGGCGGTGGTGCTGGTGGACTCCGACGGGGATGGGTTGTTGAGTTTGGAAGATTTCGTGGGGATAGTTGAAGGCGCTGGTGAAGAGGAGAAGGCGAGTGATTTGAAGGAGGCGTTTAAAAAGTATGAAATGGAGGGGAGCGGGTGCATTACACCGAAAAGCTTGAAGAGAATGTTGAGTAGATTGGGAGAGCGGAGGACCGTTGATGAATGCAAGAGTATGATTGCTTATTTTGATCTTAATGGAGACGGGGTTCTTAATTTCGATGAGTTTAAGGTTATGATGTCTTCTTGTTGATCACATGGTTATGATGACATTGTGTTAGTTCATCATCATTTTGATTGATTCTTTATTTTTTTAATTGTATTATGTGCTTTATATATATATGTAGTGAAATATTCTTTAATAATTTTATCGGCTAAAATTCATTTTTCATACCATAGAAATTATACATATTTTACTTTTCATGTCAAATTCGCAAAAAGCGTATCAATTTCATGACAACCATTATAAAGTGATATTTTGATCTGTTTTGTTAATAAAATTACCAAGTGGAAGTAAACTTTTTTATCATATTAAGATTAATACAAATTATTAAACTTTGACGATTTGACCCATATCTCTTTCCTCACGTATGCCCATCGTCTTTTAATAGTTGTTAGGAAATGAGTTTTGTTCGTCTCTTCACCGCCAATACATGTGCGTATAATAAATTTTATATTAGTTGAGTGAATCGTCCAATTTTGCATTTGAAAATCTAAATTGTGAAACCCTTTCCTCACGTAAATTTCAAATTACGATTATGGACTTGTTTCTCAATCTTTTTCAAAATATTTTGGGTCATCTTACTCATTGGATAAAACTAACTGAAGTATCACTTCTGTAACATCTGTCAATAATTAATATTTTTACAAATTTGGTATGAAATTTGGAATTTGTCAGTGTCACAATCTATGAAAAATAAATTTTTGCCTAAATTTATCATCATATTTTCATGTTTTATATCCAACTTGATTTTTTTTAGAAAAAAACTGTTTAGGGCAAATTAGCATAGTTCTTAGATACATTAAGTATGGCGTAATTATTTCTCTCTAATGTAATAAAAATACGAGTAGGTAGTGTATTTCTTAATATTTTTGTGCGGACTAAAATATTTCTTTGTGATTTTTTTTTATGTTGATAGAATATGTCATGTTTTACCTATCGTTATGAGTCTTATGACTTGTAATTCACAATTAGAAAGATAATTTTATCTTAACCCGATTAAAATCGGATGCTTAGATCCTTCACCAAAGTAAACAAATAAGTGATCAACCTTTGTATAAACTAACTTAATTAAACTCTCCATGGAAAAATTCTTGCATAAAGCTGGTTTATGAAATTTTTATGGACCTTGTGATTGTAAATGCATCATATCATACATTTTAATGATGTCATACTTTCACAATATATAATGTGGTGCATTTATAATTACAAAACATATAAAAAACTCATAGACCAGGTCTATGAGTCTATGCGATAACTTTCCCTCTCCATGTATTGCAGTGTGTTATGTGTGCAAATTAAGTTGACCATATATAATTTATGGATTAAAATATATATCGTAATTGGCCGGTGCGTGGGCGTTGGAATGGAGAACGTGGCGGTGTTTGGCGGCTGTGGAGTTCATATGTTTTATGTTTTTTAGTTGGGAAAGGGATTTTTGCACGTTACCCTCCAGTTTTTTTCAATTTTTGCACTTTCCCCCCCTAAACATCTTAAATGTGACCGTGCCCTCTGATTTTATGTATGTTTGTGCACTTACCCCCCTAAAAGGCCTTAAATATGACCGTGCCCCCTGCTTTTATGTATGTTTGTGCACTTACCCCCCCGAAACGTCTTAAATGTGACTGTGCCCCCTGCTTTTATGTATGTTAGTGCACTTACCCCCCCATACCAAATTCCGGCCAGATTTTCCATCGGAACTAAAGCACCTGCAAAGCACACAAAATTTAAGAGTGCAAAAGGGTAATATTACTAGCGGTGCGGCAATATTCCATATCCAGTACCAACTCCTAGGTGACTTGATTTTTGGTGTATGTAATGAAGGGGTCTCCATAAAAAAAGAATAAGAAAGCAACAAGAAATGTTTGATATTGATTTCTCTAAATCATGAGTTTTGTGTGAGAGAGAGACGATATGAATTTGTAAAATTGTTCACGATTCACTCAATTTCAGTAAATGGAGGAGAAATTAAGCATAACTGAGATAAACCCTAATTTCTTTTCTCAATTTCAATTCACGTTTTTAACTGATGTTTAGGTTTTGTGGGAAATAAGGATAATTTTACCCTTTTGCCCTCTTAAATTTTGTGTGCTTTACAGGTGCTTTAGTTCCGGTGGAAAATCTGGCCGGAATTTGGTATGGGGGGGTAAGTGCACAAACATACATAAAATCAGGGGGCACAATCACATTTAAGACGTTTCGGGGGGGGGTAAGTGCACAAACATACATAAAAACAGGGGGCACGGTCACATTTAAAGCGTTTCAGGGGGGTAAGTGCACAAACATACATAAAATCAGGGGGCACGGTCACATTTAAGGCATTTCGGGGGGGAAAATGCGAAAATTGAAAAAAAGTGGGGGGTGACGTGCAAAAATCCCTTTTTAGTTTTTAATAATTTGTGGAGTTCATATGTTGGCAGTTGGCACATAATTAAGAAACTTAATGTCAGTTTCTTTTTGTTCGTACAATAAACCTTTTTTTTTTTTTTTAATGTCAATGAAAAGCTCTCTATATAAGTATGTATGAATTCATGATGGTGTACGTGTGGAAACAAACGGGTCCTTAGGTATAATTAATTACCAAGAAAGGGGAAATAAACATGTAGCCATATATTAAATCAATAAATTTAAGCCAAAAGAGAAGTCAAATGGAAGAATGAGAGCGGTGGAGAAGGAATCTCTTCGTTTCTTGTTTATTAGTTGTTAGTTGTTACGTCACGTAATAACTAATAACTCTAGAGAGTTTTTTAGAAACTTCCAGACCCAATCACCACTCACCGGCAGCTGAAGTCAATTAGGATGGTCCCAAACTGCACAATTTATGTGTGATTGACCCTGAAATTAAATTCGAATCTGAAGTCTTCCAAGTCATAATTAAGTTTTCTTTTTATTGCCTATATACTAAATATGGAAAAATTATTTGATTCATCAATTATACATAAATCCTTTGTCTTTATAACAACAATATTCTCGCTATATTGTTATCCGGTCTAAGCTATCGTTAATATGATTTTTTTTTTTCTGAAAAAGGAAAGAAAATCAGCCTTGAACCTATATGACCAAGTTTGGATATTTGAACACAAATTAGTCACTAATTAATTAATTTGTGATTTTTCCAGATGGTTCAAAATTATCCCAAGAACCTTATACCATTAGGTGGGATACAAATAAGCCCAAACCCAAATTGGTTCTTTAACTAGAAAGACAGAATTGCCATTAAGCGAGGATACACATTGCAGTTATGCCTCGCAAAATATATATTATCATCCCTCTACCGGTCACCAACTTTTTTAATACAAACTTATAATTGTTCTTACAAAAAATATATATATATATATATATGATTGTGAACATGGAGCAGAAAAGTTAGATTCCATAATCCATCAACATGCTGGAGTGCTAAAATTTTGAATTTCGACCGGGAACTTAGGGCATCTCTAATGACTAGTGGGAAGATGCCCTAGAGGGTATATGGGGGAAAGGGGGAAAAAAAAATCATCTCCAATGACTAGGGGGGCGGAGAGGGTATACCCACTAGAGGGACCCTGGAGGGACCTTGGAGGGAGGGGGAGGGGGAGCTTCTCCCATCCAAGCCCCCTCCATCGCATGCTAAATTTTTTATTTTAATTTCGTTTTGTTTTATTTGGTTATTTTTTTTATCTTTATTTAAAAATAAAATAATTACTAAAATTTGTATATTATTTGGAGATAATTATTTTTAATTATAAAAAAATAACTTTTATTTCATTAAATTAACACTAGTATTTTAATATTGATTTATTTTAGTAGTTTTGGGTTGTATTTATCACCCAAAAATAATTCTTTCTAAAAATTTAAAATAATGCGATACAATCATGAAACCCAAAAATAATTATTTCTAAAAATTTAAAATAATACGATACAATCATTAAACCCAAAAATAATTCTTTCTAAAAATTTAAAATAATACGATACAATCATGAAATCATGTTCGACTAAAACATAGACCTTAATTTTGACCTTGTGTGTCCCACACATGTTTGACTAAGTCCTTTAGTAGTTCGCGATTGACATCTACAGATCGTATTTGGTGACGGCAGATGATCATATAATCTTCTAGGGATATGGGACTTGTTCGTGGATCCAAATCAATATAGTCAGAGATGATGGATTTCCTTATATGAATTAATTTAATATTTGATGTAATTTTTTATTTTCTAAGTTTCCTAATGTACTTTTGATTTTAAATTAATGTTAATTTTAAATTTATTTTTGGTGTAATAATAATAATAATAATAATAATAATAATAATAATAATAATAATAATAATAGAGAAGGATAAAATTAATTATTAAATGGGTTAGATAGAATGAGTCATTAGAGATGACTAAAAAACTAGAAAGAGGGGGAGGGGGAGGGGGAGGGGGAGAGGGAGAGGGGGAGAGGGAGAGGGTATTCCCTCTCGAAGTCATTAGAGATGCCCTTACATAGGAAATGCATACGATAGTAATACAAATATGCCAACAATGGTAATGTAAATTTTATTAAGCTTATATGATTCTAAATCACCATGCAACTCTACAATGAGTTACTCAAGAACTACTTGCCTGTAGTTGTGTCAATTAATCGTCGGGGCATGCATCTGCCACACTCTTGTGTAATATTAGTGATATAACTTGAGCAGGATCTGAAGCTCCAAATACCGAACTTCCAGCTACAATACAGTTTGCTCCAGTTGAAGCGGCTACATCAATAGTGGAAGGGTCTAAACCACCTTCTACCTGCAAACAAGCAAGTGATCTCGTTTGATAATTGAGACATGAAAAGAGAAATATAGTTGTCGTTAAGTTGCATTTACAACATCAGTAAATGCTTGGGCTTCATTTGGATTGATGGATTTGAATTTGATGAAAAGACTAAAATATATAGGGATTTCAAATGCACCCAGTGATGAGGGGGTGTGATCAAAATCATGATTTTTGTTAAAAGGATAGTACAAATCAGCTACCTAAGGATTTTAAATCCATACAAATTAAAAATATCCAAACAGTTATATGGATTCATTAATTTTAAGATTGTCACTGTACGAATTTTAAGAACAGAGATAAAAGACTCACACGTTAACTTGAAATGATTATTGGGAGTTTGGGACTAACCTCTATATATATCAAGTCATGGATACTTCTTCCGCTAAGTACGTAGCTGAAAGCATTTGAAAACCATAAATTCAAGCAAAATGAATAAAAATTTACTAGCAGAGAAATGTTGAAGGGAAGAGAAGAGTGCACCTTATCCATCATTTCTAGCATAAACTTTTGCCAACCAAATCCAGGTTCCACAGTCATAACAAAAACCATTTCCGTAGGATCTTCTGCTTCAAGCTGGCTAGCATGAAAAACCAAAATGGAAAACAAGGCTGAAAGAATATTTTAATTAAAAAGAAAAATATAGTCCTGTGCATCCATTAGTATATATATATACCCTTTAAGATGATAAAAGGAATCAAGAATAGCATACCAGTGGGTACACCTCTTCAATAGGGGTTCCCGGCTTTAAGGAACCACCAGGCCTCATGCCCTTGCACGAGTTCTCGCCAATTATCTGTATGTATTACATTTCATTTTTATTCTTGCTCCAGGAAGAATCAAATGAGAATGACTTATAGTCCCAAATATTATATGAAAATGAGATTTATCCACAATTTCAGTTATCAGTGATCCTTTTCACATTTTAACTTAAATTAACACATATAAAGATGCTAACTTAGTTAAATATTGAAATGATATTGAAATGACAAAGAGGGCTAGTTCAAGAGAGTAAAAAACTCAACCTTTATAGGCTTCCACATGGAAAGTAAAACCTGAAGCACCAGCTTTTCCTAATGGTTCGACAAATCTAGAGGATTTGTGACCATTAAGTGGCAATCTAAATAAGCTCTACAACAAATCAACAATCATATTTGTTATTTAGATAATAGCATCATAAAAGCCAGATATAATGAAATTGTGACTTGAATTTGAATGTAAGGGATGAAAGGTCTACTCTCTGTGCTTTCTCAGACTCTCAGTATGCACCACTAGTAAGGTTCGGCACAAAATACTTAAGTACAAAAACACTAGTAATTCTTTTTTGAATTGCAAGGGGAATACATAATTAATATCTTTAATGTTCTTCGGGTTTAGACTCTGATCACCGTCTGCAAAATCAAATAGAAATGCACAACTGCGTAACCAACCTACCCATCCTGCAAGGAACCAAAAAACGCCATATCACAAATCTAAACGTCATCTAAAATAAAGCAAGCTGTTTCCTACTGTGAGACTGGAGAGTCAGCGAAAGCTAAGAATAATAGTAGTTGACAATAGAAATGTATGATTATATCTAGACAAAAAGAGCGACAATAACAAGTAGACAATGGACAACCATTACTATGTGCAAATTCAGGAATTGTGGGTGGGAAGAAGCAAGCATTATAAAAATTGACTCTTTTAATGCTCTGCTTATTATACATGTTAAAAAAGATATCCGCATGTCCCCAATTCTTATAGAGGTTAAAAAAGAAAAGTTAGTAAAAAAGAAAAAGAAGATAAGAAATGATCAAAGATAAACCAAGTAATTTTTATATTATCATAAGCAGCCAGCCATATTTACAACATAATATCTTAGTCTTAACACTTAAGTGATTAGATTCTTTTAAGTTAAACAGACCCTATTAGTTAAATTGGACTGTTTTTCAAAATTTTCACTACCCACATAAATAAAAGAGATGATCATAGTGTGTTTCATTCTGGAATTTGAATTGCTAGAAAATACATCCATATTTGAGTAGTAGTAGTAGTTCAATTTTTAAAGCTTCAATTCCTAGGTATTTTTTTAGCCAAGTGTACTTGCATTTTGACTTGGAGTATAAACATGACAAGTGAATTCCATTCCTGAGAGCTGCTTGGGTTTAGCTTGAATTTGGTCAGAACAAGTCCACTTCCAAAATATGTCCACCTATTGATGATTATTTCATATCCAAAACTTTAAATAGCCCTACGAATTTGCTCTATACATTCATCAGCATTCAAATTTGAACTCATAATACATAGAACAGATATTGACGAAACAAATTAAAAGAACTACATCGAATAAGGTAAATTACCATTATGTCCATGTGTAGCCAATCCGCGCCGCAGAAATTTGCAAAATCAGATGATAACATAGACGGCGCTACTTTGCTGACTCTGATACTTAATTCATTTCAACTCAGATAAGCTCACCAGAAAAGAAAAAAAAATCAAATTAAATCAATTTTCTAGAATATAATCATATATTCCTACTGGATTTCCTCATACCAGAAATTTCCAATCAATACATTGAAGTCCCAATTCTATGGCGTAATCAGCAATTTCAGCTGTTGGATCGTTTCAACTTCGCAAATGTGGTGGTGTCTGGTAGACAAACAAGACAACTTTATATTTTTGCAAGTTTTGGTTGGGCCTGTATTTTCTTCAAAAAAAAAAAAAAAAAAAAAAAATTGGATTGGGGCTTACGAAGTATTTCCACAAATATTGGGCCGCAGCTTTCTTAGCCCAAAATTTCAAATACTAACTGTCTAGTGATGATCTAATGGTACATTTAGGGTTGCTTAATTAGAATTTTGATTTGAATCTGAATATCTTAGATTTAAGTTTACTAGCACACTTTATGATCAACCGTTGGGTAAATGTCTATTTGTAGGATTTAGAATTTAAGGCAAACTAAACTATTCATTATTTATTTTGACTTCAATATATAAAGATGACTAAGTTCGATCATCATATAACGAGCATCAAAACTGAACAACTATTATAATATTTCTGAAATTCGAATTTACAAGGTATTAGAAAATTATTAAAAGCTAACTAAAAGGCAACACATTCATCTTATTCAAATTTGTGGGCTGGGCTCATAAAAGCATAAGTGTGAAAAAAAAAAAAAATTACTTTACAATCGGCTCGTCTATATTTATGCAGTGAAATGCAGTATATACCTTCTGTGTTTTGTCCAATTAGTAGGAACAATTATGTGTTATTTTATTAGCAAAATTTTTCATGTGCTATTTTTTATTTTATTAGCAAAAAATTCTCTCGGAACCCGGAGTCCAAATTTTTAAAGAAAAATGATAATTTTATAATTATCATAAGATGCAAAAACACTCATATTCATCTAAAAAATTAACAATAATATACCAGTTAACTATGAAATTGACAATAACCATCATATTCACTCCACGAACTGACAATAACTTCCATATTGAATCATGAATAAAATTCAAATGAGCCTTTTGCTAATAAAATAGCACAATGATTTTTTTCTTAAGATTTAGTTAATTACATACAGGGTATTTTTGTAATTAGTTCTATAGCTATGGCATATTTCGAATGCAATTCAAACGGCTAGAATTCACCGAGTTCAATTTATAAAATTCATTTGAAATAAATTTGTGTCTCTTAATCATAGATCAAAATTTTCATCTTTTTCGTCGAAAACATCGATTTTTTTTTTGTTTTTGAATCAAGCATAACGAAAATAAGATGTAATTTCGAAACTATTTGTTTGACTAAGATTCTCTTATTTTTCTTAATTTAGTAATTTTTTCTTAGTATTTCCAAAACATTTCTGTAAAGTCTCGAAAAGTTTCTAATATTTGGCTAACAAAAACATACACCCGAAAAAAAAATTTGATCCATGGTCTTAACCTTTCACTTTCTCTTTTGAGACCTCGAAAACCAGATTTCGTATTTTAGGATATAGTTTTTTTTAGTTATTATGTCACATAAATAATAATTTTACGCTGTTAAATCTTAACAAATACTTTTCTGAATATTCATACAAATATCTCTAAATTTGTTATACTTTTCAACAATTGTCTAACTCATACCAAACTAATGAAGAATAAAGTGTGAATAACATCTATTTACCGAAGTATTGTTTCTTAAACTCGTTTTATGGTAAGTATGGCCAGCAATGGAAGTTCTCAAAACCACTTTTAGACTACCATAATTTGAAGGTGTTTAATTTTCTAAATTAAAATTATTTTTGATTAATTTAACTTTTGTCGCCCAATCTTAATTTGTTGAAGATGACTTAGCTAAATTATGTGCTATCGTTGTTGCCCAATCTGGAGATTTTGTGATTTCAAATGTAAATTTGGGATAATGCAAGATACCTTCATGTGTTACGCGAAACCGACATAAAATTACTCTGTGATATATTTTTTTTCCATCAAATTCCATTGTATTTTAAAAAAATCCTACAAAAGCCACTCAATCTTTGTTAGTTATTAACACCATTAGTTTGTAATTGAATTGTCTAAATTGCCCCTAGATATAATTAAAGTAGAAGGGAGTTTTGTACAAGCACTCAAAAGTAGAAGGGAGTTTTGTGTTGAGATAAATATGCAAAAAATAACAAAAATCACATATTCACGTGAAATACAAGCGCGTTAACAAATGACGAAAGCAGACAAATCGAGTGTTTCATACGGGTTTTTAAAGTATAAAGGAGTTTGATGCAAAATAATATCATAGTATGGTATATATCTTTTTTCCTTCTCTTGTTCTTTTCTATCTCTAAAAACAAATTCCACATTTTTTTAGAAACGGTGATATTTCATAACAAATCAAACGGCTTCTATCAAAATAATACTTCGAGTACAATTTGAAAATTCAACTAGGCTCTCAGTAGATGCTAATCTTGTTAAAGAATGAGCCGTCTCATTACATGTTCTACTAACAAAAACAACAAAAAAATAACGTAAGTGAACTAACAAAGTCTTAATATCTGAAAAATTTGGACCAATAAAAAATCAATTATCTTAAAGACTTTGTATATCTTATCACACCATAACAATCCCCTTCAAGAACAATGTTCATCCGCGCCTCTCAATTGTCAATTCAATCGCCCTTTTTTCTGCCAAAGCTTAGGCTTCTTTTTGCAAAAAAAAAATTAAAATTAAAAAAAAAAAAAAAAAAAAAAGTGCCCCAATTAATAAACCTAATTTCTCCTCTCATTAGTACTTAGGACCTACACCCACGTTCTTTTCATTCACGCACCACTACACAATCACGATTATGAAGTTCAACTCTCCAAACCCCTTTCAAATTCATTCTTCTCTGTCATTAATAAGTATTCATTTTCATTGTCATAACTTTCATCATTTACTCCGATTAGTTTTACCCTGTAATTTAATTATATATGTAGTAAGCTTAACGCCATCACACAATCCCCTCTTCTTCCCAGTTTGTGGTGAATGTATGATTAGGAAAAAAAGGTGTCTTGTAGTGATTCTGGAGAGATGGGTTCCTCTGTCTCGGTTCACAAACACTCGGACTCCGCTATGAACTCCGTTTATCATTCGGGTCTAAAATTGAGAAACTTTTGATCCCGTCGCGGGTCAAACATAAGTCGGATACAGTCAATAATGAGGGTTGTACAGTTGATGACGTGGCAGTCAAACCAGCACAAGGGTCAACTGCTCATTTTGGTAGGGCGATACCTTTGTCTTCATTTCTGTTTGTTCTTGTGTTTTCTTTTTCCCAATGAATATGGTTTAATTACTTCCAATTCTAAATTATTACTATTAATTAGTATGATATTTAAATACGTTTAGCTCTATGATACTTACATATTCTCATGTAACAATAGTGTAGGTGTGGAATTAATCATGGTGGTAAAAACAATGTGATTAGGATTGTGTATGACAAGCTGGTTTACTTATTTACTTTTTCATATGTACTAATACAAAATAGTAAAATTGTAGCAGTTTATTAGATATACTTCAGAATCGAAATACACTTTCTGTGGCTATTTGTGTATCGTTTGTAATGCTGTCACGAGATATTTCTGTAATGCTGTCACGAGATATTTCTCAATGTTTGACTTCTTTGATTCCCAACCTTGGTTAGACTCAGATTGTGAAGACGACTTCTTAAGTGTTAATGGCAGTAAGAAGACCAAAATAAGACCACTTTGATTCCATTCTTATTTTTTAGTATACGAATTTTTATCTGGATTTGAGGAATTTTGGTCTGACTAAGTGTACTTATGTGTGCCAACTAGTCAGATTAATTATTCCTTCTCTTAAACAAATTCCTTGGTTCAAATACGAATACAAGTATTATTCATTTTTATGTGACTTGTGCCCAGATTTTACTCCAGTCCATCACAACTTCTCTATAGGAAACCAACAAATGATCAAGGCACTTGTAATGGAAGCAACTATTGGTTCTGTACCCGAACCATCTCCTCCTCCTCCAGACAAGAAAAAAAGGCTGTCTGAACTGTTCAAACTTCAAAGAGAGCTTACAGCTTAGCATGGCTCTTACAATGGTGGAAGCTGAGTCGACCCCTTACCTCTCTACAGTTAGTAGTGAAACAACTCCAATTGGAGTGTTGAGAACAGAGGGCATACCAGTAAAATCAGCACAATGTTGCCTACCAAGGTTGATTTCAATTCGTAGCTTTAGTGAAAGGAGAAAGAGGATGACCCCTCAACGCAGTGTTGTCGTGTGAAGATTTTATGGTGAGCTAAGTTCTTGAAGTTCAATTATAACAAAGTTTCATATTGAACAATGCTAAGCACTTGGCTAAAAATAAATCTTTTGTGTAGAGAATGATATTGAATTTATGGCAATTGAAAGTAATATCCTGACGTATTTTTGATTCATTCTTTGATGATTTTATTATATACAAAGTGGTTGATGAGTCGGATTCTAATCGAGTCAGCTTAGATCAGAATTTATTGTGCCCGTTTATTTTAACCAGTTTTGTGACCATCAAAGATTTGAGTCCATAGCGTGCTCGGATTTCAAATTGGAATTTGGATCCACTGAAATTCACCTTCAAAATATTCAATATTATCACAATCTATAACAAGTATTTAATGCAATATAATCATTCAATCCATTTTACAAACTCAATTTTTTCTTCTTCTTTGCACTAATCTTAAGATAGAAACGATCAAACCACCAACCTATTTAACAATTTGCTTTAATATATTTGCTAGATCTCGTTGAGAAATATTAATCTTGATAATGTATTAAATTAGTTCATATAGTTAGTTGAAAATAGGGTAAGGAGATTAGATAATAAAGCTTGCTTTATTCAAAATTTGCATTAAACAATATTGATGTTACTTACACTTATGTAAATAAAATATTATATACAATCTACTTTTAATCATGATCTAAATCATATTAAGATCTTACTCTAAATTCATAACCGCTCCATAGAATACAATTTTTTTTCAATTGAATCATACTAGTATACGCTCCGTGCTATACACGGATTTTTACTAAATATATTTTTATCAATTAATTTGCATGATATGCTAAAATTGTATGTAACGTACATCATAGTTAAAACGTATTAAACTTCACAATTGAATCAAACCTATCATAATTAATCATTAAAAACAATGAGTTTGTATTCCATTGATAAAAGTTGAATGGTTATAGAATCTGAGATCAAAAGGCTGAATTTAATATAAATCCGTGCATAGCACGGAGCGTATACTATATATGTAGTTTTATATATGATAAAATGGTTAATACAATATATTTAATTAGTTTAACTTTTTTAAATGGAGTGTGAATGAAACAACAAAGGGAAAATTTTACTCGTTAAAATTACACATGAAATTTTTTAAATTAAAAAATATAACTGAAGGAAAGTAATTCATCAGTATCGATCACAATTAAGTATGTTTATTTAATGTAGAAAAAAATACTCCAGTATGTAAAATGTTATTGAATAAATATCCAAAGAAATTAAAGCAACAATGTTATAATAATGAGCTAAGCTCACCATCATAGTTACCAAGGGACTAAAATGGAAAAGGAGATGGCACAATTAATTAGTATATTTATATAATGAAAGAACTTTTTTAAAGCTTCGTACATTGAAATTTCTCCAAATTAAATAGCCATAATTTGCTCAAAGTAGTGCAAATGATTTATTTAATATAACCCCACCAAAAACAGTTTTATCTTCGAAAGGCAAAATGGAATCAAATTTGCGGCCATTAATGAGGAGAAATAAAGTTTCGTTTAATAGACGAAAATGAGTGAGGATTTCAATATTTCTTACCACAAGTCCCATTAGCTCAGACTGCAATCCGTTTATTGAATCAACCGACTTAGAATAGAGTTAAAATCATTAATTAACATTTAAGAAAAGCAGGACCGAATTAATTGTACTATACACGATCTTGAACAAACTCCAAGTCTCCAACACACTTCAAGAAAACTGTTTTGTTTAATTCCAGAAAAAGGTTACGAAATCAATCGAATAACTGAAAATAATTATAAAAATCAAATGCGGATACAAAATCAAATTCCAACATACGTGAGTTAAAATCCATAATTCAATTAATCTTGAAGAACATAAAAACCTTCCAAGATTTTAAGAACGAAACTTTATTTCTCCTCATGCTAAAACAAAACTCCTACATTACAAATTGTCGCATCTGATTTTACTTCCAAGTGATAAGAACCATAAATGAAACATGGAAAGAATCCCTCAAAATACCTGTTAGTAGACTCCAATTTGAAAATTCACGTCCAGTAGGTTTTGATTTGTAAACCTTTACCCAAATCCTTAATCTCTCTTCCAAAAGTTCTCCACCATTTAGTTAACTGGAGAAAGAGGGATGAATCAATTACAGGTAGAGAAGTTATTGAATCAATCAACCGAGTTAGAACAGAGTTAAAATCATTAATTAACATTTAAAAAAGCCGAACTGAATTAATTATACTATACACGAACTTGAACAAACTCCTAAAATCCATAATTCAATTAATCTTGAAGAACATAAAAACCTTTGAAGATTTTAAGAACGAAACTTTATTTCTCCTTATGTTAGAACGAAACTCCTACACTACAAATTGTCGCATCTGATTTTACTTCCAAATGATTAGAACCATAAATGAAACACGGAAAGAATCCCTCAAAATACCTGTTAGTAGACTCCAATTATCATTAAAAACAATGAGTTTGTATTCCATTGATAAAAGTTGAATGGTTATAGAATCTGAGATCAAAAGGCTGAATTTAATATAAATCCGTGCATAGCACGGAGCGTATACTATATATGTAGTTTTATATATGATAAAATGGTTAATACAATATATTTAATTAGTTTAACTTTTTTAAATGGAGTGTGAATGAAACAACAAAGGGAAAATTTTACTCGTTAAAATTACACATGAAATTTTTTAAATTAAAAAATATAACTGAAGGAAAGTAATTCATCAGTATCGATCACAATTAAGTATTTTTATTTAATGTAGAAAAAAATACTCCAGTATGTAAAATGTTATTGAATAAATATCCAAAGAAATTAGAGCAACAATGTTATAATAATGAGCTAAGCTCACCATCATAGTTACCAAGGGACTAAAATGGAAAAGGAGATGGCACAATTAATTAGTATATTTATATAATGAAAGAACTTTTTTAAAGCTTCGTACATTGAAATTTCTCCAAATTAAATAGCCATAATTTGCTCAAAGTAGTGCAAATGATTTATTTAATATAACCCCACCAAAAACAGTTTTATCTTCGAAAGGCAAAATGGAATCAAATTTGCGGCCATTAATGAGGAGAAATAAAGTTTCGTTTAATAGACGAAAATGAGTGAGGATTTCAATATTTCTTACCATAAGTCCCATTAGCTCAGACTGCAATCCGTTTATTGAATCAACCGACTTAGAATAGAGTTAAAATCATTAATTAACATTTAAGAAAAGCAGGACCGAATTAATTGTACTATACACGATCTTGAACAAACTCCAAGTCTCCAACACACTTCAAGAAAACTGTTTTGTTTAATTCCAGAAAAAGGTTACGAAATCAATCGAATAACTGAAAATAATTATAAAAATCAAATGCGGATACAAAATCAAATTCCAACATACGTGAGTTAAAATCCATAATTCAATTAATCTTGAAGAACATAAAAACCTTCCAAGATTTTAAGAACGAAACTTTACTTCTCCTCATGCTAAAACAAAACTCCTACATTACAAATTGTCGCATCTGATTTTACTTCCAAGTGATAAGAACCATAAATGAAACATGGAAAGAATCCCTCAAAATACCTGTTAGTAGACTCCAATTTGAAAATTCACGTCCAGTAGGTTTTGATTTGTAAACCTTTACCCAAATCCTTAATCTCTCTTCCAAAAGTTCTCCACCATTTAGTTAACTGGAGAAAGAGGGATGAATCAATTACAGGTAGAGAAGTTATTGAATCAATCAACCGAGTTAGAACAGAGTTAAAATCATTAATTAACATTTAAAAAAGCCGAACTGAATTAATTATACTATACACGAACTTGAACAAACTCCTAAAATCCATAATTCAATTAATCTTGAAGAACATAAAAACCTTTGAAGATTTTAAGAACGAAACTTTATTTCTCCTTATGTTAGAACGAAACTCCTACACTACAAATTGTCGCATCTGATTTTACTTCCAAATGATTAGAACCATAAATGAAACACGGAAAGAATCCCTCAAAATACCTGTTAGTAGACTCCAATTTGAAAACCCACGTCCAGTAAATTTTGATTTGTAAACCTTTACCCAAATTGTTGGTCCCAAGTGGTCAGAAGAGGTTTAGAGGGGGGGGGGGTGAATAAACCTCTTTAAAATTTTCTTTCAAATTTAACTTTAAAACTTTACTCTAACTGAGCAGACTAAGCTGATCAGATTAGTAAGTTACAAATCTGTTCGCGAACAAATCTTTGAACAGTCTTGTTGACCACTCGTCTGATAGTTACTTAGCTGATTTTGCAGAAATCAGTTTTAATACTTAGAGTACTTGCAGCGGATTTTCAAAGTGTTTTTCACAAGTAATCTTAGCAGTTTGAAAAATGTTTCCCCAGTTTTATAAACTCCTTTTAACTTCTTTTCAAACAGTTAACTTAACGTGTTTTTATGCAAACAGAAAATATGCAAGTTTAAAAGCAATGTAAAAACACAGTCAATTTTTATAGTGGTTATATGGATTTAAATATCCTTTAGTCCACTCTTCCAAGTCACTCAGATCTTGGGTTATACTATAATCACAAAGTTTACAGTATACTCTGCTTGCGTCGAACAACAAATGAAACGACCACAAGTTCGCAATAGGAGATCACACAGAAAACCTATCCTCTGAAGTTTGATCACTCACAAAGATGGATCACAACTCCGCACAACACTCTTGTTTACAAAATCACTCAGAAGATGTATTTTTCTTGATTCTTCAACTCTGCTTTCGTCAACAAATGACTCAGCTGATGAGTGAGCTGTTCTTGAGACTTAAAGAATTTTGCTTCGGAAATTTCTCTCAGAAAGTGTGTTGCTTATTTCTTCTTCGTCTCTTGCAGCTATTTATACTTGAGGATTGAAAAATGTCCGTTGAAGAGAGACAGGATTCAAATTCCTCGAGTACTGGTCCTTAAAATCCGCGAACGGCTCTTTTGCAGTCTGTCCGTACTGTAAACAGTACTATTCTGCAGGCAGCATTAAATGCAGCATTAAATGCACTCGGCTGATGCGAAGCTTTTCTTCAATCATTTGTCTTAAATATCCTCGTACTTCAGCATTTATTACACCAAGGGGCATTTATTACCGTTGGGAACACTTCATGATCTTCTTCACTTGGCTGACAGAAGTATACGTCTGATGGTGAACTCGGCTGATCTCAAACTTGAACAAATCTGATTTGAGTCGGCTGATCTTCACTAATCTGATAACTTTGCTTCAGCAGATCAGAAGTCTTGGACCTTGAAACTTTGACTCTTCTGATGTCTTCATTACTTAGTCAAAATTCCTTGATAAGTTTATCAGCTAAGTTACTCCATACTTAGCCAATTTTACGAAGTTTTGGAATGCATCAAAACCTCCCTTATCAAACTTTCTTCAGTGCCTTCATCTTCATCTTCATCCAACAATTTCCCCCTTTTTGATGATGACAAAACTTCAGCTTAGTACCTGTTGAATACCTAAACTAAAGATTGTAATCCTCAAAATTTTCTGAGATAGAAAAAGTTTATTGGATTGAACTTGACTTTTCATTAATATTGAAAATGAGTTACATGTACAAGTTCATCAGATGAGATTTCTGAAAAAAATAAACTGATTACAATGGATTTTGCAATTCCTAACTATCAGCTTCTTCATCAGATTCAAGCACTTCTTCATATTCATATGATGATTCTTCATCATCATCTTCTTCATCAACTTCTTCTTCCAGAATTGCTTTGGCAGCTTCCATCTTCTCCTTAAGTTCTTGCTCTTGTAGAGCTTTCAAGGCTTCCATGGCTTTCCTGGCAGATTCAGTGTTTTTGTACTTGGTATCTTCTTCTTCTATCTTTTCTTCTTCTTCTACCTTTCCAAGCACTTCAGCTTTGTCAGTAGTGTCTTCAGTTTCCTTGGCTTGAATGGTTGCAGCAGCAGTTTCTTCCTTAGTTGATTCTTCAGCAGCAGATTCCTTTGCTGGTTCTTCAGCAGCAGTTTCCTTAGCTGGTTCTTCCCTTTTATCTTCCCCCTTTTTGTCATCATCAACTCTGATGACATTAGAAGGTTCAACAGTAGGGTTGAGAGCAACTGTTGGAATCTTCACTCCAGCACACAAAGCCTTCAGATTCTGATTAACCACGTCATGACTAGCTGTCAGATGATGAATGTCAGTGCTGATCGTGCGGCGTCAGTTACGACCTTTCAAATTCAAAAGATATTTTAGTGAGGAGCGGGAATATGTACCGCCCGACAGTTTACTTGTAAAAGCGTGTTTTGGATAAAACGTTTTTAAATAGTTCGCTTTTATTTAAGTAATCAGATGAGTATAATAAACACTTATCTGATGGACTACTGTCCTGATGACAATGCTGTTATCAGAGAATGCCAATAGCTGATAACCTTCCTCAGCTGTTTGTCAATCCAGCTAGATAAAATAACTTCAATCCTCAATAGTTGAGTCTTCTGATGAAAACATAACTTCAACTAACTGACATTAACAAATTTCATCTTTAATTCAGAAGTACCGCTAGTCTTACACGTTCCCCCTGAGTTTAAGAATTCATAAGTTAACTAGTCTGTTGAGAGTTAATCCTTGAAGATAATGACGAATTACTAAGCTGTTGAACTCCAGTCTTCTGATGAGTTCCCCCTCAGCTTATGCTTCCAAATTAAGTAGTCCTAGCTCAGCTCTTAGAGTTGAGAACCTTACTTCACTTAGAGGTTTGGTGAAGATATCAGCAATCTGATTATCAGTATGAACATACTCAATCATTACATTGCCTTTTTCCACATGATCTCTAATGAAATGATGCTTGATCTCAATATGCTTAGTCCTTGAATGACTTGTAGTGTTCTGAGTAAGAGAGATTGCACTTGTATTGTCACAGTAGATTGGAATTCCACTGATCTTGATGTTGTAGTCTTCTAGTTGATGCTTCAACCAAAGTATCTGTGCACAGCAGGCTCCAGCAGCTATATATTCAGCTTCAGCAGTAGATATAGAAACTGAGGTTTGCTTCTTACTCATCCATGAGATCAGACGACTGCCCAAGAACTGACAGGCACCTGTTGTGCTCTTTCTGTCAATCTTGCAGCCTGCAAGGTCTGAATCTGAATATCCAATGAGTTCAAATCCAGATTCTCTAGGATACCACAATCCCAATTCTTGAGTGCCTTTAACATACTTCAATATCCTCTTGGCAGCTAAGAGATGAGATTCTTTGGGGTTTGATTGAAATCTTGCACAGACTCCAACTGAGTACATTATATCAGGTCTGCTTGCTGTTAGATACAACAATGAACCAATAATGCCTCTATATTTGGTTATGTCCACTGATTTGCCATCTTCATCTTTATCCAAACGAAGACTTGTAGACATAGGAATGTTAGCTGTTGAGCTAGTTTCCATACCAAATTTTTTGAACAGATCTCTTGTGTACTTTGCTTGGCTGATGAATATTCCATCAGGCAACTGTCTAACTTGCAATCCAAGAAAGTAATTAAGTTCACCCATCATGCTCATTTCAAACTTATTCTGCATCAGCTTGGAGAACTTATCACACATCTGTTGGTTAGTTGAACCAAAAATAATGTCGTCCACATATATTTGCACAAGTAATATATGATTTTCCCATTCAATTGTGAACAAGGTTTTATCTACCTTACCTTTACGAAATCCTTTAATTAAAAGAAAATCAGATAGGGTATCATACCATGCTCTTGGAGCTTGTTTTAGTCCATAAAGGGCTTTCTTCAGACGATATACTTTGTCCTCTTCTTGATAGACTTCAAATACTGGAGGTTGCTCAACATACACTTCTTCTTGCAATTCTCCATTGAGAAAAGCAGACTTCACATCCATCTGATAGACAGTGAAGTTCTTGTGAGCAGCATAGGCAAGAAACAGTCTAATTGCTTCAAGTCTTGCTACTGGTGCAAAAGTTTCATCAAAATCAATTCCTTCTTCTTGACAATAACCCTTGGCCACTAGTCTTGCTTTGTTTCTGGTGACAACACCATCTTCATTCATTTTATTTCTGAATACCCACTTAGTGCCAATTACTCTTTGATGACTTGGTCTAGGAACTAAGTACCAGACTTCATTCCTTTCAAATTGATTCAACTCTTCTTGCATAGCTTCTATCCAGAAGGAGTCATTGAGAGCTTCTTCAATTTGTTTAGGCTCTATTTGAGATAGAAATGTGACAAACATAGCATCTTGTGCAACAGCTCTTCTTGTTTTCACTCTATCTAAAGGATCACCAATAACCAATTCAGGAGGGTGATTCTTGAGCCATCTGAGATCAGGTTGCAAATCAGGATGTTGTCCTCTGTTATGATCTTGCAACACTACTGTTGGAGTTCCAGTAGTAGTCTGTTGAACATTTGTGGTCTGTTGAACAGTCTCTGGTCTGTCAGCTGTTAGCAACTCGTCTGTTAGACAATCAGCACTGTGATTTTGAACAGCACTTGAGTTGGCAGCTGAACTTAGATTAGGTAGTATGATGGGAACATATTCTTCATTTCTTCCAACGTCTAACTTCTGTAAATCAGCAGACAGATCTTGATTTACACTTTGATTCTTTTCAGAAGATTGACTTGGCTCATCAAATACTACATGGATAGATTCTTCTATTAGCAATGTTCTTTTATTGAAAACTCTATAAGCCTTACTAACAGATGAGTATCCTACAAAGACAGCTTCATCAGCCTTTTCTGCAAATGCAGTAAGGTGATTTTTCCCATTATTCAACACAAAACATTTACAACCAAAAATCTTAAAGTAATGAATGTTTGGTTTTCTGTTGTTCCAAACTTCATATGGAGTCTTGTTCTGATTTTTGTTGATCATACATCTGTTCTGGGTAAAGCATGCTGTATTTGTTGCTTCTGCCCAAAATCTTTGTGGCAGCTTAGCTTCAGCTATCATGGTTCTGACAGCTTCTTTTAGTGTTCTGTTTCTCCTTTCAGCAACACCATTCTGTTGAGGGGTTCTGGCAGCAGAATACTCATGATGTATTCCTTTGATATTACAATACTCTTCAACAGTAGAGTTTGTAAACTCTGTCCCTCTATCTGATCTGATCTTCAATATCTTGATGCTCTTTTCATTCTGGATCAGTTCCATCAGATTGGTAAGATGTTCCTTGGTTTCACTTTTCTTCTTCATGAAAATCACCCAAGTATATCTTGAATAGTCATCCACAACAGCTAGGCAGTATTTCTTTCCACCATTGCTGACTGGATCAATGGGTCCAAATAAGTCCATATGTAACAGCTCCAATATTCTTCCAGAAGATTGGTGCTTCTTTTCTTTGAATGATGACTTGATTTGTTTACCCTTCTGACAGGCGTCACAGAGCTTGTCTTTGCTCATGACTGCTTTTGGAATCCCTTCTACCAAATCATTCTTGATTAATCTGTTTATGATCTTGAAGTTTAAATGATTCATCCTTTTGTGCCATAGCCAACTGACTTCACTTGGTGCAGATGCCACCAAACAAACGCTTGAATTCTTGTCAACAGAATTCCAGTCAACTATGTAGATATTTCCTTGTCGTCTTCCAGATAAAATTACCTTCTTTGTACCAATTTGTTCAACGTAGCACTTATCTGTTGAGAAGATGACTGAATATCCCTTGTCACAAAATTGACTTATGCTCAGCAGATTATATTTCAGGCCTTTAACATAGGAGACGTCAGATATCTCTATGTTTCCCTTGATTAATCTTCCTTTAGCTTTAATCTTGCCTTCTTTGCTGTCTCCAAAAGTGACTTTTGGACCATCCACAGCAACTGCATCAGTCAACTCATGTATGTTTCCACACATGTGCCTTGAACAACCACTGTCCAAGTACCAAATCTTCTCTACTTTACTCCTACTCCTAATCCTAACCTACAAAACAAAAATGAAATTGTTTTAGGTACCCTTATTGAGAGGGTCCTGAAGGATTAGTTCCACCCTTGACAACCCAAGATGTTGAAGTCTTAGGCTTCTTAGGTTTCTGAGTTTTAGGAGCATGAACAGTTTCATTTTTATCATAGTTATCAGATAAGTCATGTTGATGATCAGTATGATATGAATAATGTTCATAAGCAGGGTAAGGTGCATGATATGCAGGATATGCATGCATTGGATGAGCAGGGTAAGGTGCATAGTAACTAGGAAATTGAGGTGCATGATACATAGGATGATATGCAGCAGGTTGCACATAATATGACTCATTTCCATACCAAGCATTTTGAATTTTCTTGTTCTTATGCTTCTTTGGTTTACTAGATGCTTGCTCATTTGATTTTGACTTAGTTTTACCACTAGTCTGATTGACTTTAGCTTTATCAGCAGACTTCTTAGGACTCTGCTGTTTGGTCTTACTAGTCTGATTTCCTACACTAGGCTCTTTGCTCTTTTTAGCCTTAGGAGATTTCTTCTCCTTTAACACATTCTCAGATGAGGTAGGTTTAGAAGTTTGAACATACAGAATGACCTTACTGTTGTCAGCTGATATGAATTTTTCAGTATGGTTCAACTCTAGTTTATCCTTTTCTAAAGGTGTCTCCTGTTTCTTAGGTGTATGCATGGATGCAACAGTTGACTTATCATGAGACTCAATGATTTTCTCAAGTTCCATGATTTTTCCTTTATATACCTCACATTCAGCTTTCAGAGATTCATGCTCTTGCTCAAGCTGTTTATATTCAGCTGATTCTTTTGGCTTTTCAGCTAAAAGTTTCAGTGAACTATTTTGCTCTTTTAGCAGGATCATCTCTTCCTTAAGCTTTTTATATGCTTCAGCAATACCAGTATTGTTAAGCATCATTTGTTCAAATGAATTAAATAATTCATCATTAAGAGGAGTTACCTCATCCTCAGAGTCATCAGAGTCCTTTGCCATCAGGCACAGGAGAGCAGGTTTTTCTTCATCAGAAGATTCTTCATCAGACGAGTCTGAGTCTGAATCAGATGAGTAGACAGCAGCTGGCTTTTCTGCTTCAGCCATCATTGCCTTGCCTCTCTGATGCTTTCTTTCTTTTCTCATTTTCTTCTCTTCCTCAGTGTACTTCTCTGCTTTTGGATATGGGCAGTCTCTTATGAAGTGTCCCAATTTCCTGCAGTTGTAACACATTAGTTTTGATTTATAATCCTCTTTATCCTGAGAAGAAAAGTTAGGTTTAGAAGTAGAAGCAGCATGATTGTATTTGTTTTTCATCTTTCTCTTATAGAACTTCTTGAAGTTGTTCATCAATAATGCTACATCTCCAGCAGTGTACTCCTTTTTGTTGAGTAGAGTGGCTTCATCAGATGAGTCCACTTCAGCATTTCTTTGAGCCGGTCTTCTTTGATTTTCAGCAGCAACCAGTGCAGCTGTGGGTCCTGAAGTTGAGGTTTCTTCAATTCCCATCCTTGGCAGTTTATACTCATACGCCTTGAGTACGGAGAACAGCTCTGTAAGAGAAATCTTGCCCAGATCTCTTGATTCTTCCATTGCTGTCACCTTCATGTTGAACTTGGGAGGTAGAGCCTTCAGTACTCTGACAGTGATTTCTTTGTCAGTGAAAGTCTTTCCCAGCTTCAAAACTTCATTCAGAGTTCTGGTGAATCTGGTGTCCATCTGATCAATGGTTTCTCCAGACTTCATCTTGAAGTTGTCCAGCTTCTCCAAGGCAACACTGAGCTGATGCTCTTTAATGGCATCATTGCCTTCACTCATGTCACGAACCTTATCCCACATCTCCTTTGCAGTTTTGCAATGCTTGACTTTGTCAAACCGATCATTATCCAGGGCTTTGGTCATGATGAATCTTCCGACTTTGTCCAGGTTGAACAGCTTTATTTCTTCTGCTGTCATTTCTGTTAAGTCTTTTTCCACCACTATTTGAGCTTCATCTACGATGATGGTCTTGGTGAATTTGAATGGACCTTTAATGATACATGTATGCATGTTGTCATTATAGGCAGCAAGGAAAATCTCCATTCTGATTTTCCAGTCCTCAAAGGACATACCAGCAATGTGGGGAACATGGCTGATACAATCCATTTTTCAAAAAGTTTTTATTTTTCAAAACGATGCTCTTTTGAAAAGTTTTGAAAACCTTTGAAAAACACTCGGATCAAGCTCGTTGATCAGGCAGCTGATTCTAATGAACCACCTGCTCTGATACCACTTGTTGGTCCCAAGTGGTCAGAAGAGGTTTAGAGGGGGGGGTGAATAAACCTCTTTAAAATTTTCTTTCAAATTTAACTTTAAAACTTTACTCTAACTGAGCAGACTAAGCTGATCAGATTAGTAAGTTACAAATCTGTTCGCGAACAAATCTTTGAACAGTCTTGTTGACCACTCGTCTGATAGTTACTTAGCTGATTTTGCAGAAATCAGTTTTAATACTTAGAGTACTTGCAGCGGATTTTCAAAGTGTTTTTCACAAGTAATCTTAGCAGTTTGAAAAATGTTTCCCCAGTTTTATAAACTCCTTTTAACTTCTTTTCAAACAGTTAACTTAACGTGTTTTTATGCAAACAGAAAATATGCAAGTTTAAAAGCAATGTAAAAACACAGTCAATTTTTATAGTGGTTATATGGATTTAAATATCCTTTAGTCCACTCTTCCAAGTCACTCAGATCTTGGGTTATACTATAATCACAAAGTTTACAGTATACTCTGCTTGCGTCGAACAACAAATGAAACGACCACAAGTTCGCAATAGGAGATCACACAGAAAACCTATCCTCTGAAGTTTGATCACTCACAAAGATGGATCACAACTCCGCACAACACTCTTGTTTACAAAATCACTCAGAAGATGTATTTTTCTTGATTCTTCAACTCTGCTTTCGTCAACAAATGACTCAGCTGATGAGTGAGCTGTTCTTGAGACTTAAAGAATTTTGCTTCGGAAATTTCTCTCAGAAAGTGTGTTGCTTATTTCTTCTTCGTCTCTTGCAGCTATTTATACTTGAGGATTGAAAAATGTCCGTTGAAGAGAGACAGGATTCAAATTCCTCGAGTACTGGTCCTTAAAATCCGCGAACGGCTCTTTTGCAGTCTGTCCGTACTGTAAACAGTACTATTCTGCAGGCAGCATTAAATGCAGCATTAAATGCACTCGGCTGATGCGAAGCTTTTCTTCAATCATTTGTCTTAAATATCCTCGTACTTCAGCATTTATTACACCAAGGGGCATTTATTACCGTTGGGAACACTTCATGATCTTCTTCACTTGGCTGACAGAAGTATACGTCTGATGGTGAACTCGGCTGATCTCAAACTTGAACAAATCTGATTTGAGTCGGCTGATCTTCACTAATCTGATAACTTTGCTTCAGCAGATCAGAAGTCTTGGACCTTGAAACTTTGACTCTTCTGATGTCTTCATTACTTAGTCAAAATTCCTTGATAAGTTTATCAGCTAAGTTACTCCATACTTAGCCAATTTTACGAAGTTTTGGAATGCATCAAAACCTCCCTTATCAAACTTTCTTCAGTGCCTTCATCTTCATCTTCATCCAACACAAATCCTTAACCTCTCTTCTAAAAGTTGTCCACCATTTATTTAATGGGAGAAAGAGGGATGAATCCACAGGTAGAGAAGGCCCAATGATTATCTTAATTTAGTCCGCCGTACCTGAAATCGGGAGAAGAAGAAGCCGGTTGCTATAAAATAAATTGGAGTGCTGCTCTCGGAATTGTGGTAGTAAATCTGATACTTGAAAGCCTAAAATTGGGAGAAGAAGAAATGGATTTTAGTGTAGAGAATTTTCATGGTTGAAGAATTTGAAGGTGGAAATCGTGGGAGAAAAAAGAGAACGTGGGTTTGTGGGTGTGGGAATTTGAATACTAACTAACTGTGAAATTAATTTTGGGGATTTAAAAAAAATTCTAAATTCTATAAAAAAAGAATTAAGTCAAAATTAGTATGAGACAGTTACTGGAATGATCTCAAATATATATATAAGAGATATATTGAATTTCTAATTATATAAAAGATTTAATTAATAAAATTGTACCGGGTTTGAGTTAAAACCCTCCACCAACAGCCCTAGTTTTACATATTTAGAAATTAGACGTTTATTGCGAAATTTGGTACAAGAACTTGTCTGGATATATGAGGAATATAATTGTTTAAGGCCTTTTAAACTTTCAAGCCTTATTTGTGAATAGATCGAAGGCCAATGTTTCCTTTCTTTTTTGAAAAACGACCTTTATTAATCACTTAGCCTTGGCGGAATGAAATCGGTATAGAAATTTTGATTGCTAAAATCATGATTTCTTGATAATATATGAATAACACGTGAAATTTATAAATGCCCACGTAATACATTAATGTATTTATATAATTTTACTAGGCTGTCAACGAGTAGAATTTGGGTTGGGTCCATATTTGGTTAGAATTTGAAAATTTGAGTTTATCGGTTCTTATTCGAATAAGATGAAATCTCATAAATAAATATTGAATTAATTACTATATATCTGTTAGACACGTACTAATTATATGTGTGTTTAACTTTAATAGGAGTATTATATAGTTAGACAAAAAGTGTGAATGAAAGACTGCACGTACAATGAGTTTATTCTCCTAGTAATTAAGAAGTGATGTCTGGTAAATAGTAAGGTACACAATCGGCAAGTTCCAAAGAGCATGGGAGTTTATACTTTGTCAAAAGCAAGTAAAGCCCATAACTTGTTCCACCTCTAAAAGAAATATAGAAATTATACATGTCGGACTGAAATAGTTTGAATAAATTCAATTATGGCTTTTTTCAAAAAATAATATTTTTATTTTTATTCTTAATTCATATTATTATTAAAATTCTAGCATAACCAAGGATGATGCACATTTCCAACATATAGTATTAAAGTAAAAGATACAATTTCATTTACCGGAGAAAATAATTATCCTTCTCAGCTCTAATTCTTAAATAGATTTGTCGGCACTTATAATAAAGGAACTTGTATTCCGTGGCGTACATAGTATATAATTCATTTCACTCGGTCTTATTTTCGTGGTATATTAGGTCAATTAAATATTAGAATTTTTCGAGAAGTTTTCATATGTTTTCAAAAATTTGTGAGAAACTTTTGGAAAAATTATAAATCAGAAAAAATATGTTAAAATATAAACTAACTACATTTTCGTTTCGGTTGGCTCAAGAGCAAAAAAAATTCATGTTTTCGATGAAAATTTTGATCCATGTTGAGATTATTATAGTGTAAGAGAATATATTTTTGTTTAATGATATATAGTATAATGTTTAACGATAATATTATATTAAAGTCTTAAGTCCAATAAATTATTCGAGAAACAATTTAAGCAAAATAAAATTTTAAACAAAGTTAATTAATCAAACCTAACTTGGACCAAAATAGTTTGATATAAATTAAACTTCTCGAAGATAAAACTTTTTTTATACAAAATTTCAATATAAATTAAGTACACCACAACTAACAAATATCAAATTATTCACTTGTATATATATAAATGCTTCATACTTCTATCTACCTTCAACAATCAAATTTTGTTCTTTAAATATGAAAAATCAAAACCAATATATTTTCTTGAATCACTTTTCTTTTTAAGTGAGTTTATTGTGGGGATAGAATATCATAAATAAAGATGAATATGAAATAGTTGATGTGAAGTTGATATGATTTTTTATATGGAAAAAATATCTCAAAATCCCATAACTTGGGATTTGTCTTTTATATTAATTCATAAAACTTTATATATTTTCATTAAATTATGGCCCCAATATCATATAAAATTTAGTTTTTGAGTGGGGTTCATTTAAAGCAATTATAATATCTAATTAATATTTACAAGTATTATACATATAATTTCCATACAAAGTGCAAAAGTTAAGAGGGTCATTGCACCCCACTAAACAAGATGTAGCTATGCAACTGCAGTTGTATATTATATTATAAAAGACAACGTCTATTTATATAAAGCAAATATGATTTTCCTAGGATTGTTAGGCAAACTTCAGTCGATCCGGGCATGAGGTGGAGGGGAGAGGGGAGGCGTTGTCGTCTCTAGCCAGCGGGCGAGGGATGCTAGAGGGGGAAGACCAAGCAAGCAGACGAGACGCGCCCGTCCAGTCAATGGTTGGCGGCCACATGTTTTTTTCTCTTAATTTTTTGTATTATACATATGTGTATTAAAATTGTGTTAAAAAAAAAAACTTAACCGAAACAAGGTAAATTTTATTTTTAAATATTGTGAAAAGTTTAATAAAATTGTATTTTAAATTTTGTGTAAGATTTAATAATATTTTAAGATTTAATAAGATGATTAATTTAAATTTTAAATTTTATTATTTTATTTATTATTATTAATAAGTGAGAATAGAGAAAGTTGTGAAATGAAATTTAATGAAACTAATTTCCCTTCAATTGGAGATGAGAGGCAAGGAGGGTGACGAAGGGGTGAGGAGAGCATTCGATTGGAGATGCATTTGTCCAGAGGGACCAATGGTAATTTAAGAAAATATTTAGACATTTATGACTCAAAATTAATTTTACATTAAAAAAAGGAAAAATAGTAAATACGTTTGTTACAACTTTTAAGATCCCACCTTCCAGAGTCAATCCATAAAAAAAAAGAAAACGGAAAAGGGAAAGCTTTATCCAAACTTTACCAAAATCTGAATTGTATTTGACTATTTTCTATTCTTATTTAGAATTTTTTTTATTTCATTTAACTTATTTGTATCTCCAGTACCTCAAATCTAACGAATTAATTCATCTTGGAAATTTTTTCTATAATACAAGGAATGAAAATGGAAAAATAATAATTTTAGTCTTATACACATTAATTTTGCGCTTTCAAAATTAATAATTTTGGCCACAAGATTTTAATATATTTTGCATATCCCCCCACCCCACCTCCTCATTTTAATTATATTCCCTTTTTGCAGTCTTGGTCCTTTTAGACATGTCCTATTTTATGCTTTTGGTCCCATAAAACTATTTGTAGAATATATGAAGTATCATAGTATATAATTAATTACAAGAAAATCCTAAGATGTACCAAGAATTTATAAATTCAAAATTTGTTTAATTATGAAGACCCAAATTCCATAAAATCTCATTCGTCAACTTTCCAAAACTTGAATTCGTAGCTCAATCTCACAATCCGACTATATAATCCCTCATTCCCTCTACTATATATAAACAATTCAGTTCCAAGAACAGCCAAGTAAAATAAAATGGCTTCTAAGAGCTACTTTGATTTAATTGTAATGTTTATCTTCTTTGTTTCACTTGTACCTCATCTAGTCTTTGGCTCGAGCCGCAGTCATTTTCTTCCAAACAAAGCTTTCGGCTCGCCGGTTACCCGTATGTTTGGCATATGCGCCTCAGCCGTTGCTGTACATGGTTACAAGTGCGAAGAATATGATGTAATTTATTGAAAATCGGGTCTAATTAAGAAGTTTGTTATTGTTAGTTTTACTAATATTTACTTAAATGCTAATAAAGTATACGTACTGACCATATAATTAATTAATTAACTGGATGCAGGTAACCACCGACGACGGCTACATACTGAGCGTGCAAAGAATCCCGGAGGGACTGGCTGGAGGAAATGGCCGGAATAGGCAGCCGGTTGTGCTGCAACATGGGCTGTTTGTGGTAATTAATGATTTTATTTATTCATTTTAATTTCCATTTTTCTTTCTAATTAAGAACTCGGTCAGTTTAATTTATGACTATGTCCTCTTAATAAAGCTTGCTATAATTAATGCAAAGTTTCCGGAAACTTCTTGTCTAGACATAATAAGAACTTTTGGAACTTGTGTAGGAATGCAAACATAGTACTATATATATATATATATATATATATATATATATATATATATATATATATATATATATTTCATTTGACTAATCAAGTGATATTTGAACTGGATTCTTTTTTGTTACTAGATCAAATAAGTATAAATGATTGTGAATCCGTCTGGATTAATTCTTCTTTATTTTTTTGTTATATTTTCTTTTTCTTTTAAAATGACGTGATTGTTGATTAATTATATATATGATACGTATTTATGTAGGATGGGATGACATGGCTGATGAATTCTCCTCAACAGTCTTTGGCTATGATATTGGCTGACAACGGGTTTGATGTGTGGATTTCTAATCTCAGAGGAACTCGGTACAGCCGGCGACATGTCTTCCTTCATCCTTTAAACCCGGTTCGAAATTTATCTTTTTTAAATTATAATTAATTTTTTTAATAATGAAAATAATTACCTATATATGTATAATTAGTTTTACTTACCCTAGCTAATATAAATTGATTATAGCAATTTTGGGACTGGACATGGGACGAATTGGTAATCCACGATTTACAATCTGTGATCGAGTACGTGTATGGTCAGACGGGGCAAAAGATTCACTACGTTGGCCATTCCATGGTAATTTCTTCATATATAAATCTTTAATAAGTAATGATGCAGTTATATATCGAACACTAATTACGATCAAAATTTGATTCATTAACAGGGAACTTTGATCGCTTTAGCTTCATTATCAGAAGGACTACAAATTGACAAAATTAAATCTGCTGCATTGTTAAGCCCAATTGCATATTTAAGTCATGTTACCGTTCCGTTTAGTGGTGTAGTAAGAATTTGAAAACCTATATATATATATATTATTTATTTATTTATTTATTTTTTCCCCAATTTCTAAATTATTGTACATGGATTGATAACAGAAGGGTCCACCGGTGATCACCTCTATAGAATACAATCCCGCAGGGTACACCATATATTAATTAGATGAATTTGGTTCTATACTTTCAGTATGTTGTATTATTATTTTATTATACAATACGTGATTTTGGTTATGAAATTTTACAGGCTAGATGCAAACAACTATCTCAAGCTTGTTTGCGCCGATCCAGCGTTAAATTGTTTTGACTTATTCTTGAGTGCTTTTACGGGTATTTTAATTACTACTACTATATTTTTAGTATTAAAGTGTGTAAGTTTTAATTGACATATATGCCTCTATGTATACTATATATATATATATAATACTATATTGATTTGCATGTATGACTTGGGAAAATAAAAATGTAGGTATATATATATATAAATTTGATTTGTTTAATTACAAATGATGATTGCAGGAAAAAATTGTTGTCTCAATCAATCAATCATTGAGTTTTACCTCGATAATGAACCTCAATCTACATCAACTAGAAACTTAGATCACTTCGCCCAGAGTAAGTTAGTTTCTATCTTAATTAAATCAAATTCTAAACAGTAGTATTAAATAATGAGATCTTTTTTAATGAAATAATAATAATTTATTTTTATTGAATTAATTGCAGTGACTGCATCCAACGACGTACTATCGAAATACGACTTCGGGGATTTTAATATATTTCACTATGGTCAACTCCTGCCTCCTACCTACGACTTAACCAAAATTCCCACAAATTTTCCTCTATTTTTAAGCTATGGCGGACAAGATAAGCTCTCGGTTCCTCACGATGTTATTACATTGCTCGATAAACTTAAATTACATGACAAAGACAAGTTGCAGGTTCAGTATATTGAAAAGTATGCTCATTTGGACTTCATAATTGGAGTCAATGCTAAGGACATTGTCTACAATCAAGTTATACAATTTTTCAGAAGCCATAATTAATTAATTATTTAATGTAGATCGATCGATGTTCATCTTATGTAACAATGCAAGACTTTAATTAGCTTGTAGTAGTTCGATCGCCCACTTGGAAAAGATAGGATCAAGATCACTACATTTGAGTATAAATTAAGAGCTTGTAGACTTTAATTTAGTACTATGGATCGTATGTATTGTTTACATTAATTAATTATTGAATGGCGAAATTACATATTTAAATTAGTCTCAGATATGATTTATCTTATATATTTTAACTATTTAACCATTACACATTAAATCGTTTATTTATTTATTTATTTATTTCTTGCTTGTATGAATAATCCTTACGTACTTACGTATCTCGAGATATATATTATTTGGTTGGCTGTAGAAAATTATTAATTGTATTAATTGTTCCAAAAATTAATTAATTGTTATTCACAAACTCTAAAATCCACCCTATCCGACAAAAAATTGGTGGAAAAAAAATATTGATATAGAGGACTGCACGTGTGAGCGAACAAGATAAAGTACCAAATACGCCGAGCCTAAAATATTGGAAAATGATTTAGTCATAAAAATAAAAATAAACAGTACCGAATTCAAAAGATAACAATTTTTTATTCAAATGAAGCATAACTACTGGGTATACAATTTTGACTGTGACAAAATTTAATACCATAGATTAACCAGTGAAATACATTGAGTATGGTGTACGTACTTTTAGTACATATATATATATTTATATATAAATACATATAGTTATCTTAATTTCAAAGCCAAGGTTGGGATTCTGATGTGTAACCAACAGAATTTGCTTAACAGGCAAACAAATTGAAGTGAGATTTAATCAAGTCAATCAACTTAAAGGATGCATGTAGCATGATCTAAAGCTTGGATTTTCACATTGTTAATCGTTACTAAAAATGAAATGATAAAAAAGAAAAGAAAAAAAGGAGGTGTTGTACCAAAAAAAAAAAAAAAAAAAAAAAAGGAGGTGACTTAATTCTGCCTATACTTTGGATTCAAGAAATGACTTGTTCATCATTTGTTCACTTATAAATATACAGAATGCCCTCCCTCATTATATCTTAAAAAAGAATAATCAAAAGATTTAGATACAAACTCAAGTTAGTAGAATACAAGCTTTGAAATAAAAACATGGCTTATAATTGCAGATTTTTCCATCTGGTGGTATTAATTCTTCTAGTGTCCATTCATAAAGAAGCCTTAGCAACGAAACATGTGGTCGGAGGAAGTAATGGTTGGGATGAATCCACTGATTTCGATACTTGGTCATCTTCTCAGACATTCAAAGTTGGAGATCAAATAGGTATCTAATCTTATTATGTCCAAGTTCTCACACGATCCCATCGAAAATACATAATTAGTTTCTAGTTCGACATGTTTATTAATTAATTTACATTTTTTCTAAATGCTTCTAATGTTTTGTACAGAGTTCAAGTATACGTCGGGGCTGCATAGTGTGGTGGAACTTGCGAGCGAGAGTGATTATAAAAGTTGTAATATTGGCAGTCCATTGAACTCTTTAAATGGTGGTAGCAATACAGTCAAGTTAGACAAGGCCGGAACGCGTTATTTTACTTGTGGGACTTCAGGCCATTGCGAGCAGGGGATGAAGGTTAAGATCACTACTGTGGGGGCGGATGCCTCCTCCTCCTCCTCCTCCTCCACTACTTCACCGTCATCTCCGGCAGATGCATCCTCAGCCACCACGGCCACTGCTTCTGCGTCTTCTAGCAAAGCTCAATTCCTCAGTTTCTTCACCTTAATTGGCTCATTGGTGCTTGCTGTAGTGCAATTTAATGTGTGGTAGATATATAATAGTTATTGTGTTATTATAAGGCGATTTTGTATTATTTTGTTGTGTTGATTCTATAATAGTAGGGTATCTTTTTTTTTTAATTGTGTGCGCGTTATGTGGAATTATATTTGTTATATGTTCTAATTTTGAGTTTTCTTTTTAATGTTTTTCTTAAAATTTGTTACACTTATACTTGATTTGATGAGACTTAAGTATTATGAAAAATTATCACGTCTTGTAAGGTACAACTGTTGTCGAGGAAAAAATTATCAAATCAATATTTTTAGTGATTAGCATAAAATAAATTCAGAAATTTTGTTCAAGTTTACGATTTTTGATATACAAAACTATCCGTGATTAGCATCTCCATTTAAAATACCACAACTCATTTTATAATTTTAACGACATAAAAATAATTAAGAACAATAGAATATATTATATACCCTGAATAGAATAAAATAAAATAGAATATATACCCTGCAATCTGGTCTCTTGGACAAATTCAAACTCTAAACCCCGATCACCATCAACAATGGCGGACGAAACGAAGGCTAGTCTAGACTACGTGATGGAGGCTTCTTCAGGCGCACACTTCTCAGGACTCCTTCTTCACCTTCTCCTCGCTTTTCCTCCGCCGTCACTGCCAATTCGTATTTCTCCCCCCTCGCTGATCATTGATCGTTCTCTTGTTCTATAAATTTCAATTCAACATTTTTGTTGTTAAATACTTATTTGAGTAATTGTATTTTGATGAAGCAGGGGTTTCGGGAGGAACAAAACATGACATGATCAATATTCAGCAACTTCATGATCATCGTGTTGTACTTGTCAATCAGGTTGTTTAAAATGCGTGTGTCGATTTTTTCTTATTTTTGGATCCTTGCTTCTTAGAAGAAAGTCAGATTTTGCTTCTCGACTGTACCATGGTATGGAATTACATCAAGTGGTGTGCTTGATTGCTTGAATGTTGTTAAGTGCAGCATTGTCTTTTGAGTGCTAAAATACAATAATGTGTTTGCAAACGTTCCCCGGCTCTGAAAATAGTGACATCAGAGAATGATGTTGAACTGAATGAATAATTCATAATGATTCCAGGAATGGGTGCACAGGGGCCTAGGCGAAAAATGGGGGTCTATTCTACAAAAGAAAAAGGACACTAAAAAAAAATTATTTTCTTGCTTTTGTAATTGTAAAAGTACTTACATGATTTTTCTCTAACATATTTATTATAGAATAAATCAAATTACATTAATTCTTTCATATTTAAACTCAATGGTCTATGCTTTTATAACATTTAATATAAAACCCTTCTTTCAAAATCGCAAATAATATAAGTATTGTGAATATAATTATATAACTAATGTGTGTTGATATAGTTAACTTTACTTGTCAAAATTAATAAATAAATAAAAAATAAATGTATAATTGTGATATGATTCGGTAAATTTTATGTAGTAAAATATTTTAGAAATTTTTTGAATTATTTTGAAAATTTTTTAGGACATCTGAAAAATTGATAATTAAGAAAAATTGTCAAAGATTAAAAAGTGAATTACCTATTTTGCCTCTAGATTTTTTTTACCTTAGTGGTCAACTCTACCCAGAAAAATGAGGGGTGCTAGTTACTGAGTTTTTCTTAATTTGAAGATGCTAAGTGTTAATTTTGTGTTTTGGGAGTGCAAGTTGCTGAGTTGTTCTTAATTCGAGAGTGCTAAGTGTTAATTCAGTTTTAGAGGTGCAAAGTGCTCATTTGTCGTGTTTCGGGGGTGCAAAGTGTCGAAGATCCAAAATGAATTACCTATTTTGCCCTTATAATTTTTTTACTCCGATCGTCAACTTTACCAAAAAATAAGAAAGGGTGTAAAGTGCTGAATTGTTCCTATTTTGGGAATGTAAAATGCCTATTTCCCATGTATTCGAGAGTGCACAATGCAAAAAACCCACAAATTCTTAACATCACCTGATTTGTCTGTGAAAATTTTAGCGAAATGATGTAAATGAATACATAAATCCTATGGTCTATTTGGAAGAGTTGTGATTAGGTTTCGCAAGTTTTGGTCTCGATAAAATGGTTTGAATTATTTCGGTGAAATTGTTTTGATATTTAATTTGTGATTTTAAAAAAGCTAAAATTCTATTTGGATTGAGTATGGGGAAAACAAAAAGTGGTTGTTATTAAATTGATGTTTTCTAATAGGGTTTGGGGAAAATAAGTAAATGGTAGCTATCAAATCAATGATTAATAGCTTGTTTGGTTGTCAAGAAAGTGAGGGAAATATATTTTATATTTTGTTGTTGTTTGCATAGCAGAAATGAAGTTATTATTATCCTTCAACTTTTCTACAAAAAAATTTAATGTAGAAAAGTTCCTTCCACCAATTTGATGAGAAAATCCTAGGATAATTTTACAGTGAAATGCAAAAATACCCGTTGTGTTTTACCTAACTATCAAAACCTCCGTATGCTATATTTATTACCAAACCCCCACATGTGCTTATTTATTATTAGCAAACAAAATCATCTCAAGCCATAATGACAATTATACCCCAGCAATGGATGCAAAAACACCTCTTTTTTACCTTAAAAATATCAATAACCCGTATGTTAACTTTGAAATTTACAATAAGCCCCTTGTTTAATCAAAACTTTGATAGAAACCTCCCTATAATTTATGAAGGAATTTCAATTGAGTTATTTTTACTAATAAAAAAAGAAAACATGGATATTTTTACTAATAAAAATAACACAGGAGGGAGGGAGGGGGGGGGGTTGATAGTTTTTTTATTTTACTTAATCATACTTATTTCGTCTATATTGTTTTTTTGTTAGTATCTCTAATTTAGTTAATACATATGAACTAAAAAATATCTCAATTTTCTAAGTTGATATATAAAAAATATATAATATAGTCAAATTAATTTATAATAAATTTAAGATAATGAAAAATGTGATTACCCTTGAAATATTTAACCAAAGAAAAAAAAGTGATTTTTAAATATAATTGATTCCATAACTCAATCTATACTTTATATTTTATAGGGATTAATTTTGATAATTTTTATTTTGCAACCAGTTTTAGAATGTTTTACAGTTTTGAAAATATACATAATCAAACAAATATATTTATCAAAAGTATTATTTTCTCAAACTTTCTCGACAATCAAACATTTACAATGTATAGTTTCCTGACAACAAAACATGTACATGTAAATTACTTTATTTTTTTTTTCCTTCATTTTTCAAACAAGCTATTATAGAGTCACTAGAATTTGGGTATTAGTTTATTAATATGTTTGGGTTGAATTTCATAGGTTTTGCCAAACTCTATTTGAAAGAGTTTTATCTTATTTTCGCGAGCCGTGAAATCAGGTGAGAACTCTTCCAAATAGGCTTGCCTGTTTTTGGAGTCGCGTATGAGTCGAAATAGTATCACACGTTATGTTATTCAAATTTAATTTGAATTTTATAGAGTTTAAATCACGTTTGAGATTGATTTACTTGTTAAATGTTAAAAAAAAAAATTGAACAAATTTAATGAACGAGATTGATTCAAGTGTCTAATAACCTAAGAATTGTAAAACTTTAAAGTTATTGAAACGAGCTAGAATCAAACTTAAAAGTATATCAACTATTGAAACGAGCTAGAATCAACTTAAAACTTTAAATTTGAATTATAATAGAAAATTGTTTAGTATATAAAACATATCAATCTTAAATGATTTTTCACCGAATGAGCCGCAATCAAATATCGAATCAGCCTTACCAGATTGGCAAGTAATCTGACTTTGAACGATGGGAACTAAAAACTTGTGAATGTAACATTTGAACTAAAATCGTCTTCGAAATATTTCTACACTCGCAACTGTAACACGACTCTTACCTCAAGAAGATAACTCCCTTCAAAACAGCATATATTTATCTATCCCAAGTAACCTTCCCGCCACCACCACCACCAGTGGAAGCACAGCCACAGCTCAAACTCATGGCCGCCGCCACGAGCCTCCGTCTCATTCCACTTCCGTCACGTGCCACACCACGTGACCAAAAATATTCATTCTCTCTCATCACGTGCCACTCCACAACAACCACACTTTCGCCGCCGCCGCCGGTTATATCTCTCACTAAAGACCTTAAGCCTAACTCTATCACTAACCCCTCCTCTTCATGCGCTCTTCACTGCCCTCACTTTCAATCGTATGTCTCCCGCTCGAACTGAATTTATCCATTTCATGTCGTATTTAATTAATGATTTGATATTCTCTTTCTTATTTTTTTTTTCAATTTTGCAGCTGTTCGGGTTGTACTCACGAGTACAACCTCCACCAGCCGCCAATCCTCGATGAGGCGACTAACTTCTTTAAGAGAATGGGTGTTTCTAATTTCACCTTCGATACTTGTAGACTCGTAATTACACTAACTACTTGGGTTTATTCGCTTCATTTGTTAATTTCAACTTCTTTATGAAAAAAATATATTTTAAAATTGGTAGTGGGGATGGAGGTGTCGCGCGAAGCTTGCTGTTCGTGGTTCTTCGGAGAAGCCATTAGTTGGTCTTTATGAAGAGGGCACTCATAATATAGTTGATATTCCCGAATGCCAAGGTCCTAAAATCACTTATCTGATTTCCAATATTTTGACTGTGTGTGTAATGTGTATCAGTGTGTGTATATACATATATAAGTATGTATGTTGCTTACATTAATGATTTTTCTTGTACTGTAGCTCATCATCCGAGCATTAATGCTGCTGTGGAGTTACTGAAAAAAGGTTTTCTCTATTTTGTCTTATGATAAAATTCTATCGTAATTAGGTGCATTTAAATATGTATGATCGGGAAATTGTGCTGCTAGTGATGCTCTTTTATATATTTCCTTTATAGGAATGGCTGAGTTGAACATTGAGCCATATGATGAAGACCAAGGAACGGGTGACTTAAGATATGTTCAGGTGAGTGATACATGGCAGTATTATAATTGCTATTTACACCAGGACCTTCAACAAAAAGATGAAAATTTAGAGAAATTTGTGATGAATCGTAACTTATACGTTCATTTTGTGTACTTGTAGATGGCTGTGACTACGTATGACACATCTCTTCCCGCCTCTGAAAGATACAGAAACGGTTGGTGGAAACTTAATGATGGATTGTAAAATAGTTGACTGTTGAGCTGATATGTTTCCTGGATGATTTCAGGCAAGGTGCAGGTTTCTTTGGTTTGGAATTCGAGAAGTGAGAGCTCACCTAGTTTTGGAAAACTAAATGCTTTGGCCAATGTAAGATCGGCGTGGTTGTTCTACTGACTTTCTTTAATCTCATAAACCTTCAACGTGCAAATGCTGATCGAGTTTGAACTTGTAGTATATGTGGATGAACGGGGGACCAAAGAGGAAAGTGCATTTGATTCATTCTGTATGGGCTAACTTTCAGACATCAACAAATAATGTGAGTTAGTCCCATTTGGATCTTGCACGCACTTGTTCAATTGCGCATTTTGTGAACCTTGTTAACTACACGAAGGTTTACAAATCTATGGTTTAGTTAAATGGCTATTCTTGCACCATCTGTTTTTTGTGTTGTTGCATAAGCGTTACATGTTCAGTGGCAGTAGATATTGGAGCTGTATTGATTTCCAATAATACATTGGTACTATTTTATGAGCTTGATAGTAGATAAATGAATACTCTGCCGAGAACTTTTTTCATAATGAATCATAGACAATTGAGTTTATATCCATGTTTCTGGTGCACTCCCTTACTCTCCATCGACTTATATCGCAGATAATTTTTGGGAACAGATGGAGACATCTTTTAGGTGACAGAGACTTCTGGGAGCATGTAGGAGGAATTGATGTTTCAATGGTTCCTTCAAGCTTTGGGCAAGCAAATACACGGGTTGGTATTTGTTGTTAAAGCTTCAGTTATTTCTATATTTTAAGAATTAATTACTGCCAGATTTTCTTTTAAATATATGGCAGCAGAAAATAACCTACAGCGCCTTGCATACTAACCACTGTTAGGAATTCATATTTTTGGCAGGCTTTTGATTCTCTGCTCAGTAAATTACATAAATATGTCCCATATGGTGCATCAGTAGTTGATCTCTACGCTGGGGCTGGGGTCATTGGTTTATCCTTGGCTGCCACAAGGAAATGCAGGTGGGTTAGATTTTTAATTTAATCATTCCTGTCAGGTGCTAGATAGAATTATTAATTAAGTTTCTCGAGTACATGTTTGTATCGCAGGTCCGTAAAATGTGTGGAGGTTAACAAAGATTCTAAGCTTTCTTTTGAAAAGACAGCTTCCCGATTGCCAACCAGTATGGACAGCAACATCAGCTGGCATCACGCTGACACTTCAAAAGTTAGCACTTTAATTTCATTACTGTCTAAATAAATATTGTAGAAAATATATGCACTCCCATGAAATTTGACTGAAATCAATTTGGGAAATTAAACATGGATAAATATTCACTAAAAAGGCCCTGAAGCATAGTAGAACTGCTATTTTTTACTATAGTTTCACTGTGAACTCACTTTCAGGATCCACTTTCTTGGATCGTTGGATCTGATGTTGTGGTGGTTGATCCTCCGCGAAAGGGGCTAGACCAATCTCTGATCAGTGCATTACATTCTTTGTCATCCGTGAAGCTCAAAGATAAATCACCTGAAAGGTGGAGTCATTTAGCATTCTGAATTAAGCGAAATCTTAGTGACTTGTGAGATTGGAAATCTTGTATATTTGCATTCAGTTTCCCCTTATTTTTCCCTTTCTTTCAGTGCCCGAAAAGAGGTCACTGAAAAAAGACCTTGGATTTTACGAGAAAGAGAAAGTTCAGTGCAGAGGAATAGTAGTCAGAGAGCACAAGAAGAAAGTAACTCACTACCTGAAACTCTTATCTATATAAGCTGTGGATGGGATAGTTTCAAAGAGGTACATATAGCCTTTACATGTATTCAAAATTTTAAATGGTTGCGAAGAGTTACTATTTAATTAAAACTAGTGAAGTCTTAAATTAGATTTATATTTCCCCTTTTTTCCTCAGAATTTAGTTTTAAACGTCATATTGTCCCTTCTATCTTGTGATGATAATGCTGCATTTTGCTCACAGGATTGCAAGATGTTGCTCTCTAACAAGTCATGGCGTTTAGAGAAAGCCCATGGCTTTAATTTTTTTCCAGGAACTCAGAGGTCCTGCTTCTATCTTTATCTCTAAACACCAAAACATTTCTTCCTTCCAAATCATTCTGACTTGGTTCTTATGCGTTCATCCTTCCCAATTGATATATTTAATCTCATAAACTGATAAAACCTAGGTGTATTTTTGGGCTGCATTAGCTGTTGACTGATGCTTTCATAGCTGAGTTATTTTATTCTGGTTCATTGACATGTCAATCTTACTGTCCTTTCTGATGCAGTATTGAGGTCCTTGCTGTGTTCAAAAGAGGCTCAGGAGTAAACATAAAGAAAAAGAAATCCGGAAAAAAGAAAAAGACTTACAGTTGAGAGCATTTGAACATCCATAGGCAGTTAAAAATGTTTGACAAAGTTCTTGAATCTTTTGTTAACTAAGATTGAAGGGAATTTCAGTTTTGTAACTAAATAATTCAAGCGATGAGATGTTTTATGAACTGGTGTATCCATAAGACAACATTTTATCATGACAAATTTTCTACACTACTTTGGTTATCATACACATGAATCTGGAGAATAAAGCAAAAGTAAAAAAAAAAAAAAAAAAAAATCTCAAGAACACTATACTTCTGGATCAATGCCTATTTTTACTTCGTTGGGAATTTTTCAGATGAGGGAAGGCACTCAAAATGTTGTGTGCCCTCAGGTCCTGCCTTGTCAAAACTCCCACCACTGGAGACACCTATCAAATGGTCAAAACAACAGGTCAGACGTACTGCATCTTCGCTACTATATATTTTTGGCCAAATTACATTATTACTGTTATAGGACTGGATCATTACTTTTGGTCCTTCCCTTTACAAATTTGAAATTTTGGCCCCAAGAATGTTTTGCAAATCCGGTCCTATTGCACCCTTTTCCATGATTTGCAATTTTGGTCCCATAAATTTGTCCATGTTTGCACTTTTGGTCTTAAAGACTCAAATCAGTTATGGACTTTTGGTCCCAAGTTGGATGAAAAGGGAACGATGAGACCAAAATTGCTAAACATAATAAAAAAAAAGGACCAGTACAAATTTGTAAAGTGTGGGGCAGAAGTGCTGAGGGTCCAATTAAAAACTGTGTGTAATTTAATCAATTTTCATACATTCTTTGTTAGTTTTCAAGTTCTTGTTTAGCAAAAAGTAAGTTAAAAGTTCATCCGTGATGTTGAAATTTAGTCTAACAAAGTATCACATGCTTACCCTGGCTGCTTGATCTTTAGGTAGAATAAGCATATGGCGGAGTCCCACTTGCCTAAATAGCACCATTGCCTTGGCCACTGACATGCTTTCAACAACAGTGTATGGGGTTGTATTGGTTAAAGGATGTAAATCAACATACATTTCTATTTCATCATTTGTCAATATTTCCTCTTCAATCTTGCCCCCTCTTTCTGCCAAATCAATGGCGGTAAATTTCTCTCTCACTTCCCATTCTTCTGATCTTCGTTTTTCTTGCAGAAACCACTTCTTCTTCAGCACTAAAATTAGATGAGATCTAAGTACCAGTCCATGCAGTTCTGTTGCCCCATTTTCTTCATCCACAACTGGGAAACCACTATGTGTAGTATTTTTCAGGACTTCAACTATACGACCCACCCTCTCAATTCCTGCAAGGGTAACAATCGCGGGCTTTACTTCAACTAGCTCACTAACTCTGATATTTCTCATCCATGGTTCAGGATTTGCATCCAAAAAAGGCAATCCCTTTAGTTCAAGAATTATGTCATATATGCTCGGGTTGAAGCAGTCTCCTACAGTTTTAGCTATAAGAAGAACCAACATTGTAATGGGTAGCAATAGAAGGTTGTTTGTGAGTTCAAGAAATATAACGCATAGGGAGACAGTCATTCTCATTGAGCCAGCCATGAGTGAGGCTGCCCCAAGAACGGCATAGAGGCCTTGATCAATTCTTGTGTATGGTCCCATGATAATACCAAGCAAACGACCATATGCTGAACCCATGAGAATAACAGGGAGAAAGAGACCAGAGGGGACGGCTATGCCAAAAGTGATAAGTCCTAATATATAGTACAGTACAAAGAAGATCATGAGGGAAAAAGTAGTGAATTCTGTTGAAGTGTTAATGGAGAAAAGGTTCCTAACAGCTTCATCGTTTGTGGTTAGTAAAAGAGTGGCTAAATCGTTGTAGTAGCCTTTTGGGCAGTTGAATTGCTTGAACTTTCCTCCCCTTCCGGCTGTAGGAAACGAAGAATTCGGGGTGGATGGATCACAAGGTCGGCACTTTGCAAGGAAAGGAAGTCCATAAAGGCATGCAGATGTGAAAATGGAGACACTTAGACTGAGAAGAATTTTTTGCAATTTACCCTTGCTGCAAAATAGCCATGAAGTAATACATAAGCAACGTGAACTTGTGAAGAATTACAACTTAGCACCGGCTACAGATCAAAAGGAAAGAAATGCATTTTTAACACTCTTCCATCCAATATGTTACCTAAAGTGCATAAAGAGACCGACCTACGATACCAAAAATACATATAATGGATAGAGTGTCAAGTCGACATGTGCAAAACAGTGCAACTAGTTGAGACTAATTGTTATTTTTGAAAGCACGGGACTACAACTGCTGAGTGTCAAGTCCAATGAGACTAAAAATGCAATATTGCCTTATCAGAAGATAGTGCTTACTTGTTTATGACATTATAGACCTGAAGGACCTTGTGGAGAAGGTAGTTGTACAAGCTTCCTAATATGCCACCAATCACTCCTATTACAGCCACAGGGATTATATCTACCACTTGGTACCTCACAGAAACACCACTCACATCGAACATGATTAGGCCTCCTTTCCCAAATAATCCACACTTCCCAGATATGCAGTAGTCCATGAAGGCCCTAAGCACAACAACTACAACTGCTGTACTGAAAAAAGTTCTCCAGAGAAGAGCACTTCTCCACCATGTAGCCACCTCTTCAAGAGCGAAGAGTACACCTCCAACAGGGGCTCGGAAAGCAGCACAGACTCCGGATGAGGAACCACAGGTGATCAAATCTCGTCTGTCCCTGTCATTGTTGAAGTATCTTAGCCAGCGCCATTTAAACCGGTAATTGTCTGTCCCACCTTGACCTAATAGTGAAGCAATGCAGCTCCCAATATGCACCAGAGGCCCTTCTTTTCCTAGATCCAAGCCAGCAGAAACAGCTCCAATGCTTCCAATAATCTGTGATAATGACAAAAGTATGGTATCTCAGCTACAAGCTGGTATGTACCATAACTTTTAGAACTCGTTTGGCAGCCAAGATTAGGTGAGATTATGTCTTGTAGCAATTTTTATCTTGTTTGGTTACTTTGGAAGCATTGATTAACAAAGCATGTCGATTTGTAAAAAAGTGAAAAACAGCCATATTTGGGCACTTACACAAGTAAAATTATCTCACTTCCAACCCATATGATAGTATAATGTCTGTGGCATAACACCAAATTTAGTTGGTAAACTTTGCCCTGTGTTACTAATTTGCCGCTAATTTATGACATAGACATTAATACCACACAACTTCAAAATTGTACGATCTTATTTGCAACAACATAGTTGTTGTTTACACCATTATGATCACATAAACTTGGCACTCTCATGATCCTCCTGAAACCATTTCTAGGTTTGAATATTCAGTCGAAGTAGCTAAAGAAAGTTGCCGGTGCTTTAGTTAAAAAATGTTTTCCTTTAAACTGATGAGAGTTTAAAAAGGATTGCATAATAATCATGATAAATTGTATGTGGTTTATTACAGTGTACCTTAACTATCAATTCAGTTGCACCAAACATGTTGGGAGTGTCAACTCCATTCAAATAAGCTTTAATTTCAGGAATTCCCGGACCAGCTGCTGTAGGTGCAAAACAAACGCAGAGAACAGCAGCTACCATTGTTAAAATTAAATTTGCTCCAGTCATATATATGAATCCCATTAGGTACCTGCTTCCATCAAATCCGATGCCAATGGGAAGTTAAAATTTTACTTATCTATGTGAACAAGGCAATAGAAGTATCATCTATGGTACCTTTTCTGCTCGATGTACTTGACCACAGCGAGAAGTTTGTATCCTGCAATATTTTCTACTGCAAAATTGATGAGAGTTGCTGTAATTCCTGTGAAAAGCCCAACAAGGAATGCTAGCAGCCATTTAGACAATATATACTGCAACACTTCGACTTCTGATCTGCTTCTCCAGTCTTGCTTGAACAGATCATTCTCATTAATCCTAAGTAAGTTCAAAAGTCAAAATTGCATTTTTAGTCACAGGATTATACACTCGGCACTCTTGTCCCGTACTTAAAAAAAATTGTGCTTTTGATCCCAGTTTTATGAAATGTTTTGTACTTCTAGTCCTACATCTTATAAATTGCACTTTTCTTCTCAATTTTCAAATGATTTTGCGCCTTTGGTTCTATAGAATAGTTTCTGATCAGCACTTTTGTCTCGTAAATCTTAGTTTTGCACTTTTGGTCCCATATTATATTGAAGGTGATAGGATCAAAAGTGCAAAGCATTTTAAAAACTGAAACTAAAAGTGCAGTTTTGTGATGTATGGGACCAAAAGCGCAAATGATCCTGTTTTATGGGTTTAAAAAAACAATTTTTCGACGGTTCAATGTTAAGGGAAAAAGGGAAGTTATAATAATCAAATGGAGAAATATATTTGAAGGTTGTTCTTACTCATAGTCCAAGCTCTCTAAGTGAGTAACCTTGGCTCCAACAATAGCAACTGGATTCACAGGAAGTACTGGGGCTCGTTTGAGTAGAGGCTGATTGATCGTGTTGCTTTCCGGATCATGTTCTTCATATATAGTCAATGTTTCTGTACTTGTTGCTTCTGTTTCTGCTAACGTGTTAAAGTCTTCCATTAGGTGAGTGGCTGAAGCAGAGATGGAGAGGAGCTTGTGTAAGTCAGCTTATCAGTTTCCAGTTGCAATACAAGGTAAGTTTGTTATCTACTCTAACATGTTGAATTTGGTGTTATGGGGAACTTTCTTTGTCTTCTTGTAGCTAATAATGCTAGCAGAGTTTGGAGTTTTTATATATGTTCCAAAACATAGGGACGATGCTTTGTTGGAAATGTTATTTTTATATCACTAGTTGGAAGGAAGAGTTTAAATTACTAAATATTGTAAGGAAGAGTTGATATGATATACTAAGTAGCAATAATTAACTATGGACCACCTGAGGTTAGGTAAAATTACAGAAATACCCTTGGTTTCAATAATTACTCGTCTCTCTCGTACTTTTAGGTTTCATATGACAAATAATCATTAGAAATTCACCTTGCATATACACCCTTTGTCATGAATCGTCTAACAAAGTTGATGCCTTCACAAGAACTCATAAGAATACCAGTTTGTCCGATAACTCATCAGCCTCGTCGCTATTTATTTTACGGGACACTATTGCAAATGAATTTGAACATTTGATCTTCATGTGTGAAATAGTTACTCCTTTTAGGAGATGTATTTTTATTACTATGAAATTCATATGAAATTCATAAATAAGTAGTAGTAAATATCAGAAACTATGAGCCGGTCCCACTAAGTGAACCAACTTGGTGGTGGGGTTTGGACTTTGGGGTTCGGAATCATTAAGTATCTTAATTGTTTATAGTCTAATTAAGGAGTATAAAAAATTGAAGATGCCCTGAATGATATCAGAACAGAACAATGTAGATAACCATGTAATAATAATATAAAAGAAAAATTGCAAAAAAGTCCTAAACTGTTAGTAATTTCGAGTTCTCGTTCAAAATTATATTATTTTATCGAATTTTGTCCCGTAATTTAATATTTTTTTGAAATATCGTCTCACCGTTAATTATGAGATGAAAATTGTTCATGTGTCCATTAAATGGCCACATAGCTGCTTACGTGTCATGACGTGATAAATTTTACAATATTACAAAATTCGTCTCAAACTAGTTACAAGATTGAACCATCATTTTCATTAGAAATTTAATATTGAGATTAAATTTATGCAAAATGGTAAATTACGGGATGATATTTGGTTTGGGAAGAAAAAACCAAAACTAGTAAATATTTTGGAACAATATATCGAAAAAATATTAAATTACGGGATTAAATTCGGTGAGGTAGTATAGTTCGGGACGAAAATTCCGAATCATTAATTAGTTTGGAGTTTTTTTACAATTTTGCCTAATATAATAGTACCTAACGGGAGCAAAATAATCTCTTAAAGTTGAAAGGAACAAATAATAGTTTAAAAATATACAAATTATTAATTTTCTCTCGTATGGATTAGTTGGCTTTGATTATGAATGTGTAACCTATCATCCAATAGCACTTAAACAACTGAAGTTAATGCTACTAATCAATTACCCTCGCCAAATGGGATTTATAGTCATCAACCGTAACTAAAATGATTTAATATTTAGTCAAGATTCATTATTGAATCAGTTGCACTGTAGATTCAATATATGAATTTCACATGTAATTGATTGGCTTAGATTCAATTTCTGGGTTTGGATTAATATTTGAGTTGAAATTTCGATCCAGCATATGAATGCAACTTGGTATTAGATCTACAGCATGACACATAATTAAGCTCCATCTCTTCTGAGTAGTGTAAAGGGGTGTTTGCAATTGCTTTTTGAAACCCAAAAGCAGTTGCTTAAAGCAAAAGTAAAAAATAAGTACTTTTATTTTAAAACAATCAGTGTTTGCAAAAGTGAAAAAAATAATTTTAAGCAGACTCTTTATTGTTTGCATTTCAAACAATAACTCTTGTGTTTCTAGTATTTATAAATATTCAATTATATATTTACCCTCATTTTTTTCCAATACCAAATAGCAAGTTAATTGTTTTGAAAGAAACATATTCCCACAAAATATGACTTTTATATACCTATATAGCTCATGGAAAATCCATATTTCATCAAAACTCGTATTGTGGAATAAATATTTTTCAAAATATTGCATGCAAACAATACGAAAGAGGTGTTAAAATAAGATAATGAAAAAATAATTTAAATTACCATACAAAAATGCTTGGCTTAATTGGAATGAATTCTCCCAAAGTGAGAGGGGCGTACAAGTAAATATATATTAGAATCGAAAAATGTTATATATATATATATATATATATATGAAAATAAAATAATTTACTGAGGAAAAAATTGTCACAAACTAACTCTAAAATATTGTAGAAATGCCACCACAAAAAAAGCACCTCCTTAGGTGCTTCTTCTAAAAGTGTTTTTTTTTTTTTTTTTTTTTTTTTTTTTTTTTTTTTTTTTTTTTTTTTTTTTTTCAGTTGAAGAAACAATAGAAAAAGTACTATTTGCAAACACGCTTAAAGTGCTTTAAGCACATAAAAAAGCAACAAAATACTTCTAAAAGCTCTTGCAAACACCCCTTAAGCATCAAATTGGAGAACTGTGTTGATCTAGCGGTGCAAACTAAATGACCTATCGTATTGTCGACGAGTCACCATCCAAATTAACTCATACTCCATTATTTAATGTCTAAATTTTGCAATGATTAAGCAATCAATATGATTAAATCTATCCTGATCTCGGCATTATCGATTTGTGTTTTTTTCCTTCTAATTATGAGAATCCTTGTTATGCCACCTCTTTTGTTATACTCAATATAGCAATGTAATTGAAATAAAATAGTTTATTCGTTATACCATGAATTAAAAGTTGCTAATGTTGAACATCCATTTAATTTATTCTTGAAATTATACTACCCTCATTATCTTTTCTCCCAAAGGGGGGAATGGATTTTGTGCATGGTCGCTACTTAATAAATAGTACTAATGCAATATCGCACGTAAAATTGTTTGATCACTAAACAAATGCAATAAATAATGTGGATGCTTCATATAGGGATGAAACGGTTAGGTTATTTCAGCTAGACTTTACATGTATCCATGCGAATGCGATGCTGCTCCACTTCAAACACGAGCAATTGCTAGAATAGACCGGTGAGGTTCCAGTAATAACCCTCCAACGCTTGAATCAATCCAATTAGAAAGACAACATGTTTCATTAATCAAGGGGTGCAATGTTATAGTCAACCTTATGCAAGGCAACGATTTCCTAGGATTTGGTGTGCCCAAATTCACTATAGTAGTACTGCCAATACTCGAAATTCACTTATTGGGGCGAATTTATTACTGAAGGTTATACGGCTAGTTTTAGAGACGCTAGATTGTGTGCAAACTCCTTGGCCAGTTTATCCCTTTTTAGGTCGGTTAGATAGCTCTAAGTTAGCTCGAGGCCAACTCCAGCGTAAGTCATTGGATTGAGCTGGCCTCCTCATTGTTCTTTGGACCATTCCCCATCAAAACTTACATAAGTAATGGGAGAAATTCTAACCATACCCAATTTGATCTCATCTATCTAATCCTAATCACAAGGTTCGTGATATTCTCGAAGTACTCTGAATGACTTTGTGTTCACCTCATTTCACCAGCAATGACATTGACACATCTGCTTTCAGCATCTAAAATTTACCTAGGACGATAATCGGAAGGGGGGGAATGATCATTGTTTGATATGAATACCTAAGTTAGAGAACCATCAATTAAAAGTTAAAGAATACAGAACCAACAATTATAAATGTTAAAAGCATCTCCTAAGAATTTACATTTACCCAAAAGGAAGGAAGAGAGAAAACAGGGACATAACTAAAGTCCTTCAGGGAGTTCCCAATTATCTTCAACATCATCAACCTTCTTGTTCTTGTTGTTAGATACCTCTTCCTTGTCTTGTGGACCAGTTCTTGGTTGAAACCGTCTGTTCAAATCATCTCAATAAAATTACTACAGAAGCATGACTATCATTGTCAAGAATCTATTTGCAATTTAGTCCATTGAACTTATATAGAAATTGCACTAGCAATAATAATAAGAAAACATATAGGTACAGAAGATAGAGCACAAAGTTCCATCAATTGAAGCGATGACGCATAGAGGGAAAGAAAGATTAGATAACCAACCTGCGACGATTGCGTTTAGCAGCATCACGTACTCTGCGTTTCTTCTCCTCTTGCTTATTCTCAAAGTAACGACGTCGTTTACATTCCTGAATAATCCCAGCTCGCATCACCTCCCTCCTGAATCGACCAATAAGCCTCTCCTCCGGTTCATTATCGTCCACAATCACCTGAACGTTATATGCAGATCGGAAGAAAAGTGTATTTGCGTACGCGAGCGAGGGGCAGACCACCGATATGGCGTCGGATGAGGAGGAAATCGATGGCTGTGGTTCATTCGATGAGGTCAGTGGGGTCCATCTGTCTTTGGATGACATATCGGCAGACGAAAGGGAGATTTGAGACGGCGGAGCTTTCGTCGGAGAAATTGATTGTGGTGGTTTGGAAGAGGTGAAGAAAGAGAAGAGATTGGCTATGGATGAGGTAGCAGCAGCGGCAGCCATTGAAGGGTTTGTTTGTTTGGGAGGTTTGCGTTGTGCAGTTTTGGATATAATTAAATTACAAATTGATAGAGACCGACCGGGTCATGTAATTGGGCTTATTGAATAAATATGGATTTTAGGCCTTGGTACTTTACTTCTTTGGGCTCAGTTTGGACATAAATCACGTAAAGTATGGAATTTTAATTGGGCTTATAAAACTGAGTTTTGTTTGTTGATTGAAGTGGGCCATTAGATTTGGGTTTACTCCGAAAGAGAACTGGAGTTAACTTTTCTAAGTTGGTAGCTCCCTTGTCTTATCTGTTCATAAGCTATTTAAAAACCAAGATAACAGATATATTCATTCATACTCATTGTTATTGTTAATGTGCTATACTAGATAGGAGTTAGGGCTGTCAATGGGGCGGATTTCAATCCGGATCCGATCCGAATCCGGTCCGATTTATTAGGATAATTGTCCGATTAGTGATCCGATGGACCTGATCCGATTAAGAAGATCTGTATTCGAATTATATGGAGCGAATATGGATCTAGGCTGATCCGATCCGTTACATATCCGTATCCGATATATATAACTATATGTTGTTTATATGTATTTAAATAAAAATAAAAATAAAACTATTTATGTTCCACTAAAATCTTTTACTATATTAAAAATAATTTTAAAAACAATTGCATGAGAGATGTTGGTGGACTGACCAGATAACTAATTGGGTCTACAACATATTAATTTATACTATTTAATAATAAGAAAAATAAACCATAACCATTCATCCTTCAATTTTTATCTTCTCTTCAATTTCTCAATATTGAGTTTTCTTCTTCTTTGTTCCAGTTTATATCTTTTTTACTTATATTTTTGTTTATTCTTTTGTTATAATTTTTATCGTTTATATTTGTCCATCATATTCCATCTTCTATAATTTTTAGGCAATAGTTTCGATGAAGTAAGTAAAATTTTACATTTTTAATTCATGATGGTGGAATCTGTAAGTGATTTGGAGAAAAACGGGAAAAAAAAATTAGCTTGCTAAATGGATTCGGATAATTTATCCGGATCCGGGATATCCACCGGATTCGGTTGCTAATATTCCAAATCCGAGCGAATCCAGATCCGAATAGAAGAAATGGAAATCGGACTCAGATTCGGATCTGCCCCGATCCGATCCGAGTCCGACCCATTGACAACCCTAATAGGAGTATGAAGTAGTTAAAGATGTAGTTGTTCATGTTTGTAAAGAATTTAAATGTGAAAATGTAGAAATGTAAACAACAATAGTCATAGAAAACCGGAAAAATAATTATTATTTAATTTTGAGATATCGATAGGTTTTGAAGAAGGTATATACTCGTAGAATCTCAATGCAAGATAAGCACGAAAGAAATTTTTTTCAATTTTATAATGTTACAATGTCCAGGAAAAGAAAAGCTGAAGAATTAAAGTATGTTCTTCACCAATTAAGATGTAGTGGCACAAAATATAAGCCAATGAGATGGCAAATTAGTGGGGTGCTCATTGTTTAAGGTTAAGAGATTTAAGGTTTACCTTCATTGGTATATATAACCTTACAAACAAATCAAATCTGCGGGATTAAAGCTAACAAGTTGGCCCAATTTCAATACTTTGATGATTTAGGACAAAACCATTTACTACTATTTATTTATTTAATTATATATATTCTGCAAATGCGAAGCCTACACGATTGTGATAGTGAAACATGAGTTTATAAATTAAAGTATTATGTGAAAAGGAGAACCAAAATCAAAGGCAAATCCCACCAACTAATCAGTGGAGAGACAGTACCATAACTTTTGGGAATTTAAATATAAAAAATGTTTTCACTAGTCATAAAGAAAAATTATCCAATGGATTTCCACTTTCTAGGGTTGCGGCGTGTCATTTTCTCTGCAATTGATCCAATTATTAAACTAGGTTTCAGAAAAGTGTGAGAAATCGAGCAAATACATTTTGGGACATTTACAGACGAGTTTATTTTCTTTAACATTATTTTATTGTATCTATCTTTTCATATAAAATAAGACTATCACTATTTGTTTTCAATAATTACATAATATACGAGATAAAAAATAAAATAAAAATGTTTTCTCTATATAATTGAAAATATTGCGCCAGGAATATACAAAGAAATTCATTCAATGATGTTCTTTGATTTTTGGATCCATTTTATAGTGTCCTTAAGGCTACTGCCATTGGATTTATTAGTAAGAGTCTAAGAGATATGTGACATTTTTATTTTTCATCGAGCGTACGAAAAAAAAATTGTAATTGCTTTCTCCATATAAATTCATTGAAAATTCCATTTTAAGTTTTTTCAGGGATATTTACGTTTTAGATCTAACTAAATTCCTTTCAAGATGTGTTAGATATAATATCAAGTGAAAATCTTCGCGAGCGTAAATACAAACATGAATTCGTCACATTGTGAGGACTAATATTTTTTACTAAACAAATAACATGTTGATAAATTAAAAATTTATTAATTACATAAAGAACAATTGAAAGAAATGTTTAATTCACCGATGTGTTTTGCGCTAAGAAACCTTAAGTATGCTTTTTCTTTCCATTTCTGAATTTTGATGAGCTGAATAGAACAGGTGTCAATGGACCAAATTGTATATATTTTCCGTGTAGAATGCTATTTCTGGGTTGGTAGCCGTCCACCCTTCACAGCATATTCAATTAATATAAATATATATTTTTAGACTCTTAAAAATAAATTGCGTGTTTGAATAGAATTGAAGTAAGGTTGACTGTTATTTTTTATATGTCCTCTTATCCTTGTAAATTAAGATTACTTTAAAGGATCAAGTGGAAAAATAGAAAATTAATCTCTTGAAATTTAAGAATGAGTGTCAATCCAATTTGGCTTGGCGCGTGTCAGTTTATTTGGCTGGAATTCAAGAAAAAGTAACTTTACAATTATTCATTTTAATATTCTCCCACTTTCACATTTTAAAATTCCATGATGAATTCTTGAAAATACTACTTATTCGTACAATAGCAAACACCGGTCCTTCGTATTTAATTAATTTTGAAAATATTATAAACTCGGGTTTAGGGTTCGTGAAATTTTTATTACATAAAACTCCCTTGTACCTTTGGAAAGCTCAGCACGAAACCCCCCAACATATTTAAAATAATTTATAAAAATCGACTTATTTTAAGAAACTAATTTTTAAATATTTCACGTGAAGTTTAGGGACTAGCATGAAGTATTTTAAAAATATTTTCTCGAAATAAGTCGATTCAAAAAGACATTTTTCTTACAAATGAGGATTTTGTACTAAATTTTCAGAAGTACAAAGAGGTTTTACGCAATAAAAACTTGACAGGATAGTTTCATCTAGATTTATCATAACATGGAGGAGTACGTTGCATTTACCCTATGTACCCTTCGGCAAATGGAAAGGTCCCAGTCAGATTAAATATTCAATGCCTCAATGCTCGCACCTCCTTTTCTTTTTTCAAATTGTCCATAATCTCAATAGACAATTTACATACACTTTTTCTGTGTGTATCGATTTGAGTATATATACACAAACATATAGAATAAAGAATTCATTTTTCAGTCCTCTACTTATAGGGTTTTGTGCAGTCACTTGTGCTCTGGTTTCCCATTTGTGAGTTCCTGTTTTTCTGCAGCATGAATGCTTCATGCTTTGTTTCTCCCTGGTAAGGTTCTAGCTTTTGTGGCATTTGACTACATATATACTCCTTATTAACTAGTTTTAATTAAGTGTGTACTCTGTATTTATGTTCTCTGTTATATATAAGTGGGTGGTCTATATGAAATGATATATGTAGGGGGAACAATAAATTAAAATAGTGTGGTAAAGTTTCCATTTTTTCAATTTGCTCCCACCAATTTTTCAGATAGTAATTAGTACTTTTTGTTGTAATAAACAGACTATACTTGATCATATATGCATTTTATGTATTAGATAACAGGACATTTGTTAACATACAGAATTTATTTTATAAAATCGCACTTTTGATCCAGTTTTTTTAAGATTTTTTTGCACTTTCGATCCTCACAGCTATCCCTCCCTTCCATGTTTTTTGCTATTTTGTTTCATGCAAGTCTATGTTTTGCACTTTGGGTTTCGGACTTTCTCGATTATGCACTTTTGGTCTATATTGGATGGAAAGGGCGCAATAAGACCAAAAGGGCTAACCATTTTATAAACTGGGACTAGAAGTACAATTTTCAATAGCTAAATGCTAAATGTTCAAACATATTGGACAAATTTCCAATTTTGCCTTATTTTCTTGATTCCCTTTCTTCTATTCTTGTACATTTTATCTAGTTCATTTTATTTTAACCAGATCAAATTTTGGAGGATTTTAGTTTTGCAATTGTTACCTCGATGCCTAAACAACGCAATATAGCCGGAGAACAAGAGGAGTGCCTAGACGAAAATCCCCCCTCTCCAGGACAGCATTATGGGACATTTGATTTAAACTTTAGTTACAATGAATGGAACAACAATCCTGGTATCTCTACCCACAAAAGGATTAGAACGTCCGAAAATGGTAATAGTAGTGCTGATGTTTTGTCTGAAAACAAACCTCAGGATGCAGATTATTCACTTGTTTCTTCTCTAAGCGATGAATTAGAGTCTCTAATCTTCGCAAAGTTTCCAAGATCGGAGCATTGGAAACTATGCTTCGTGCACAAACGATCTCTAACCCTTCTTAAAACCGGAGAGCTTTACAAAATCCGAAGAGAGATAAATTTCCAAGAACCATCAATTTTCATGTTTGCTAGTGGAGAAAGTACTTGGTGTGCATTTGATCAAAAATTCAACTCCCGTATAAAACTCCCGATTCTCCCATCCGATCCTTGTTTTGCTGCAGGAGACAAGGAATCGATATGCGCAGGCACTAATTTACTCGTTTCTGGTAGAGAAATCGATGGTTTGGTCATCTATAGATACGAACTAGCCATGAACAAATGGCTCAAAGGTCCATCGATGATTAGTCCTAGATGCTTATTCGCATCCGCAACTTGCGGTACCTTTGCTTATGTGGCGGGTGGCATGGGGGCCACGGTTAGAAATCAAGTTTTCAACTCGGCCGAGAAATACAATCCTGATAGTCAAATTTGGGAACCACTCCCGAGAATGAAACGAAAGAGAAAGCTTTGCGCGGGGATTTATATGGACGATAAATTTTACGTGATTGGAGGAAGAAATGAGGATGGGGAATTGACCTGCGGTGAATACTTAGACGAAGCTAGAAATATTTGGGTACTAATACCCGATATGTTGAAAGATGACCCCGTGCAAACTTCCCATTCCCCACCTTTACTTGCGGTTGTGAAGAACGAGCTTTATTCGATTGAATCTTCTACGAATAAGTTGAAGGTGTATCTGAAGAAGAGCAATACTTGGAAAACTTTGGGGGTAGTTCCGGTTAGAGCCGATTGTAATAGAGGTTGGGGAGTTGCGTTTAAGTCTTTGGGCGACAAGCTTTTGGTTATAGGAGCTGCGGCTGGTTTGTGTGCGGGTAATTGTATGGCTATATATACTTATTGTCCTGGTGATGATGAGTCGGGTGAACTGCAGTGGAGGCGTATTGATAGCGGGCGGAATCGATTGAGCCATTTTATTTTGAATTGCTCTGTTATGGTGGCTTGAGGGAGCAATTCTTAAAGGATCAAGTACAACAATTGATGACAAGATTGTCTGCAGTGGTAAAATTTTCATTGGTATTGTAGATTTTGATGGTTTGTTTATTTAGCTCTGGATTAGAGTATTGCATGCTCTTATTTTAATTTCTTTGTATATTGTACTTCACTTTCCTGTAGTATCTTCAAACTTCCTGGTTTAATTAACCCTTCACCAGGGATGTATAATTGAACAACTTTCTTATAGACGTTTATTTAGGGGATAATACTTTTGGCTGAACTCAAAATATTCATAAAAACAATGCAATACATTTGTATTGGATAAAACTTTTAGGAGGGTGATTAATCATAACACGTGTAACAATTATATATCGACATGAATGTAAAATGTGCATAAAAAGAAGGCCTTGCATATACACCTTATGCTGCATAAAATATTTCGCAATGCATATTGCTTCTGGAATCACTAAGGTGCTATGTTGTAACAAACTTTGTCTCTAAAGAATCAAGATCAAAATAGCAACATTATATGTCATTTTTTTTTTCAAATTTACAACATGAATACAGCTGATCAGAAAATGGATTATTGATCACAGATGACGTGGAATTGTATGGTGTTTACCTACAGATTTGAGTCACCTATCGATCTCAATATGAACTCGATGCCATGATGTATTAAGTATACCTCTCAAGTTCCAAATGAATTCCACATTTTCAGGCTGGACATTTCCGGCTATATCCACCTGCAAGTATCAAAGCAGACAACAGTCAAATCTCGTTGTATTCCGTCTTTCGATTCTTGGATCATCATTTGGACTTATCTGCTAATTAACTTTCTAATAGCAAACATATATGACTTACTGCTTTGGCGACTATCTCAGTCCTCCGTGAAATGTCTGCCTCGGCTTCAAAGAGCACCCATGCCCATTTATCACTATTTTCGTCATCAGAAATGTATGGAGTAGTACTAGCTTTCTGAGATTTGGAGGCTTCAAACCATGTCTTTCCGCCATCTATAGATACATCCACTCTCTCTATTCCTCGGCCACCTCCTGATACGGCGTAACCCTTTATAGTTACCTTTTCAGGTTCTACTAATTTGTTTACGTCTTCAAGAGAGCCGATTGCACACTATGGGCAGCATACATTTCAAGAATCAGTTGAGAATCATATATACGTACTATATAAAGGCTGACCTAAAATTTATGTTGATGTTTCTATAGAAATATGCAATTTTAGTCGCATAGGCCTGGACACTCAGCACATTTAGTCCTGCACTTTCTGAACTAGCAATTTTGATCTGACTTCTAAATTCATTCTGCACATCTCGTATTTTCCACCTTCTCCATCCATTTTTAGCATCTTTTGTCCGTTAGTCACTTGTAGCCCCATATAACTCTGTTCTGCACTTTCGGTCCCACAATGGATGGAAAGGCGGGAAATGATTAAATGTGCAAAAAAAAAATTGGACCCAACTGCTATTTTTGAAAGTATTGGACTAGAAATGTTGAGTGTTCAGTCCTGTGGGAGTATAAATGCATTTTCCTACCCACAAAGTGATTGGTATAGTGGAAGGGACTAATCCCCAAGGTGGCGAATTCAAGTTCGAATTCCTATTGGGATAGGTTCCCATATAATATGTCTGATGCGCATCGAAAGAGATTAAACCCTTGGGAAACTGCGAAAAAAAATTCTATTTTCCTCGCTCATGAAACAATCATACTCTAAAAAATGTGGTCAAAGTAACAAGTGGAAAAATATCTACGTAGCTCAATTCTGTAACAAGAATAACATTGCAAAAGATCACAAGAAGTAAAATGCAGTTTCCCATTATCAATAAAAGCAGCATTTGAGCTGATACCTGAATAGGAAAATCCATTTGTGGTCGCCTCGTAGACCAGTCGATATTATCCCAATTGACTGAAGGTGGGAACATTTTATAATCCTTTTGCATAAAGAATCCCTACAGAAAAGAAATACATAAAAGTAACGTGATTGTTTGCAAGCACAACTACATGTGAGTCTTTACCTGGCATTCTTTTGCAATAATGTTGATGGAATCAAGCCATTTCACCGACCGAGCACCAATAACACCAGGTACAATCACTCGTAATGGATATCCATGATCCCTTTGAAGAGTCTTTTGCATACAAAACAGTATATAGTCATGTAGAGATATCAGATTAAGGGCAATAAAGCACTTGAGAGGGAACATTGCATTTTTTGGACTCATAGCACTTTTAGTCCCGTGCTTAAAAAAAGGCAATTTTGTGAAGTATGGGAACAAAAGAGCTGAAAGTTAAATCTCGTGGGTTGGACTAAAAATGCAATTTCGCCTACTAGAATACCTCTCCATTCATCTCATAAGCTAGTAAAACATCAGCCTCAGGGGTTGTGGCCTGACATAATGGAATTGAAGCTTTATAAGGGCCTCCATTCTCTTCCTGTTTAAAACAACCAATTGCTGATATTAGGCGACATCCTGATTCGACTCAACCGAGAAAAAAGATGATGAGGAGCCAAAGGAAATGGAGTTACCTTACACTTGTCGATGCTTACGAATTCTACATGTTTTCCTCCGGATGGTGTTACATGTGAGCATTTAGGAATACCAACAAGTTCAAGAGCATCTGCTAATTTGGCCCCAGCCCAAACAGCTACATCGATATGCACAAATAATGACATGAACAAACATAAACTCATTATAGAAGAAGCTTTTCTCACATATCTTTAGTAAAACACAAAAGGCCCACCAGAAATAGATCAATCTTAGTCCTAGATTGATGGGAATTATGCTATCTTCTTATTTAGATCAAATCTATTCACATCTAGTCATTGCATCTTAATCATTTCTAGAACATGATGTTGGCATGGTGTTTAAAGAACAGTATATTTGTGAACCTCAATCTTTAGGTAATAATATTGTTAATCACTTTCTAATTTGTTACAATGCTATAATTACGAGCTCTCTCTATTTAAAAGCACATTCACCCTCCGTTTTACATATCACCCCCTTTCCATCCAATTTGCGACCAAAAGTGCAAAACATCCTACAAATTGGGATCAAAGTACAAATTATGAAACACGGGACAAAAAGAGCTGCGGGTCCAGTCCTGTGGTACTAAAAATACAATTTTGGCAGAGGATAATACAGTCCGGCCTGGATTCATCTCAGAATGGACTAACCATTTCCTATAGCAGAAATGTCCCATCCAACTCCTTTCACCATTTTTGTTTTGCTCATAGCAGTCCTCCTATTGCCAGCACACTGTGAATAACACATATATTCTGTCATTATCCATAATAACTACTACTATATGCCAATAATAGGCATATTGTACTCTACTTTAATCATTTCAATTTTTATAATTTTTATCTTTCTTTTAGTATCCATGTTGTCATTCTCTTTTAACTAAATGACGAAGCAAAAAATTCTTCATATACATACTTTCTATTTCAACTTACTACGAATAATGATATAATAGAATTTACATACATAAAAAAATTAGACGAGCAAAACGAGATCAACAAATAGTCCTCGATGTCCAGGTTAATGTTGGATTATTAACCATATCCTGCTCGCGGACTGAGTTACCATTATATCGACTGAAGCATATAAAAGATAGATCCATTTAATCTAACAGAGAAATGTATACCTGTAAAGTGGCAGTCACATTATATTTTGGAAGCTTCCTGTTAATCAGAAAACAGCATAAAATTCTCGAGGAAGCGTAAAATTGACTTTATAAGGCACGCACGCAGATGAATCACTCACCGGATATCTTTCATGTACAATCCTTTTGAATTTTCAATTAGACCAGAGATAAAAACATTATAACTGTAGGTCAACCAAATAAAGAATTATCACTTGCTATTTGATAGTTGATACAAATAAGATAAAAGAGAATTATGTAAAAGTAAAGGCATCAAACTTGTCAATATCATGGACTATTGGAACTGGTCCATGATTCCTCTTATAAAAGAATTCAACTGGTGTAATGTAAGACGAAACTAAAGCTGAACGGTGTGGCTCTGCATTGAAAGGTTCCTGAACCTCCAAAAATAAAATAAAATCATTATCCGTACGAAATTGATAATTCAATACAATTTAGCCAAAATGCTGGCTTTCATAATAGTTTTAATTCACTTATTTCAAAAAGTTCCATAGAGTTCAGAATGCAGCCGTTTGTCATACGCATAAAAAATGTATATTAACATGATCAAACGTTCCAAATAATGAAAATAAATAAATTAGGGATCCATGTTTGAGAATAGAAATATGTACGACAATTAACGATCAATATATATATCATATTATGAAATATCATAATAACATGATGCGACAAACCTTTGAATTAACAAGGAGTTGTGGGTGGCGAGGAGGATCTTGATTATAATCCGAAGGTGCTGTAAGTCCAGGCATTTTCAATTTTTTTTTAACCTCTGAAATCTGTGTTTGTGTATGTGAGGTGAGCGTTGTGGACGACGAGCTTGAAGAAGTTAAATTCGAAAGGCTTTACTAAAACGAGAGCTGATTGTTGCGTTTGTGGTTCCGTTTGTGGAGAATGACTCTTTCTTTCGTTAGGTCCCGCTTTTGGGGTGACAGACCGTGTTGTTTTGTGACTGCTGAGAGAAAGAAATAAATATCACCTAAGCGTGACGATTTCGTAGATTCCACAAACAAAATGAATTCGGTATGGTATGTAGTAGTGGCTGGCATTCCCTCGTGAATTAATTCAGTGAAGCTTTTAACTCGTTTACAATTTTCATATACTACATAATTTCTTCATCGATCAATCTTTCAGTCGAGACTTAAGGGCATGATCTTTCATCGGTCTTCCTTTTATTTTGTTTTAACCTTTTGTATTCTGGTCTCGAAATAAATTCTCTTTGACTTAATCTTTATGAGCTACTTACATAAAGTTGTCAGATACCTTGTCTAAGGATTTTATCAGAATTAATTTCTCACAAAAATCCATAGGAGAATTTCCCAACCTATCAAGTCGGGTCAATGGATCCTTTGTTGATGATATGAATCTGCATACGAGTTCCTCCATACACAACATGAGTTCACAGAGACTTTCTGGTAATCTCCAGTCAGTCGAAACTCACATCAAAGCATGAACGTTCTCGCACCAGATAAACCCTATCACCTCAAGTAGTTAGGGATCGTTCCTCGTATACTATTGCAAATTGGAATAACTTCAACCCCGATATGCGACTACCGCTTCCATGGTGAGTTATTTCCTAATTGGGGTATTCAGTGCGCTTGCCATCCCAGCAAGCCACCCATTTATGTGTATCGACTATCCCAGACACGCTCGTGGACCCCAGCGTTCTCCAGTTCATCGGAGTATACACAATAGTGAGAGTCTAACCGAATCCAACGATGTCCTATCTCGATTGGATTCTACGACTCTTGAATATGTTCTAGATCACGGCCTTAGAGATCAGTCCATGGGTTGTCCCATAGCCCTGTGATCTAAGAACTTCTATCCTTATGCGTAGATAGTTATTACATAAGATAAAGATGACCATTTAATAAAGTGCATTTATTAATCAAAATTGAATAGTTCCTCATTTATTACAATAAATACTAGCCATACAGCTGGCTTGCAGGACACTATTTCTATCAAAACTTGACATGAAAACTACTATAATGTAGTGAACTAGAAAAGTTCTTATGATCTTATTTGAACCAATTTTATAAGATGTAATGATTAAATTAGTCATCATTTTATATTTATTACAACTATTTAAAGTCATCATTCTTTTTATAAATCAATAATAATTATTGATAATAAATTTCTTCAAAAATAAATTGACCAATCATAAATATATAATATTCTATGAAATAAAAATGACTAATTTTATTTGTGAAAAATACCCATGAAATTAAAACTAAACACGTACAACATACATGCACCTTTCTAGTAATATCAAAAGTACCAAAATACAGGAAGGAAATAAGTCAAGCTTTGGTGATTTAAACGCATATAGGTTTCTTGAATGTTATTCTTGGCGTTCGAGTAACACTACCCTCTTTAGTTATTTTCCACCTGAAAATGCAAAACTTATTGATCAATGCATGTCATATATAGATATATAGATGTTTTGTATCCATATATGAAAAACAACTTTAGTTTTTCGCTTTTACACGAAGAATTATTAATAATTACCTGTATTTTGTGACCAAACAGTGGATGAAAATTGCCATTTGTAGGTTCGCAAAATCAGCTCCAGCACAAAGTCTTCTTCCCTCACCTAAAGCCATGAATTTTCTAGTTCCGAGATGCAATTCTTGCCCCTTTTTATAAACGATTCATGAAATTAAAACCAAGAAAATAAATATTTCTTTCTAATTGACTATAGAGAATCAAGATTTTAATCATAATGTATAAACCTGCCATCTTGAAGGATTTTACAAAATTTCAAGGGGTAGAACACTTTTTTTTAAACTACGAGGGGTTAAATTGAACATTATGAATTTTATAGGGAGTAATTGCCATTAACTTTGTAGAAAAATTGGGTTTGGTACCAAAATTGCAATGAAAATATATCATATGGTATCAAATTTGCATTTTCGTATCCAATGGTACAAAAAGTGCAAGTTAACTTATCCTATGATACCAAAAAAATAATTTTTCCGAAAATATTTATTTATAAGATTACCTGTAAAGCTGCATGCAAGGCTGTACCAGGAATACCAAAAGCATCGATAGAAATGCTTTTGTAACAAATGTGTAATTGTCCCTCAATTCCAAAACTTTTTGTTCATCAAAATCAAGCAATTTCTTTGCAGCTAATTTGAACACCATCTAAATTAATTAAGGACCAAAAATTTATATAGTACAAGATGTAAACAAACAAAAAAAAAAAGCAAACATAAAAATGGGATCAAATCAACGAACTATATGCATATGTATACATGCAACTTACCATTTCGAGTTCTTCTTTAAGATCAACTTCATGATCTCTACAAGCCCACGAAGCCAGGTGGTGACGTGTATTTATATCCATTTCATGACCTAATAATTCAACTTTAAGGTTTTCTGGTCCTATAAATTCCAAAATAAGATTGCGAAGGTATTTATGGGCATTCCCTTGCTGACCATTTACACCTTTTAATCCAAGGATCTTGACAGCGCTAGATGTGTACCAACACTGGAATTCATTTCCTTCTCTTCGAAAAATGTAATGATTTACTATTGGGTCGATGGACACTATAACTCGTTGGCCAAGAAAACTTGTTCGAAACAATGGCCTGTATCTAAAATTAATTGAATAAACCCCATCGAACCGGGCGGCAACACCCCGTTGCACTTTGGGTTCCGCCACTTGTACACCAAGTGACTCACTCCTAAGAAATTCAGTCCAACCATATAATAGAAGTATAATACAACTGCCATTGATGTTATGATGATATAGTTTTCTTTTGAAAAGATTAATGAAGAAGGGAAAGCAAACAACTTTTTCTAGTAATTCCGAAATGTTTTCAAAAAATATTCGATTTTTCTTTTTAGTTGACCGCAATATAAACTCGAAATGAATTTTCATCAATGATTATATTAGAATTCACCACATGGATTTGGCTAAGTCCACTTACTTGACTTGGGCCTAACTCAACCTCAAAAGCTAGCTTGTAAGGTGAGGATTGCCCAAGACCTTATAAGGTGGACTTAAGTATTGTTTTCAACCAATGTGGGACAATTAGTCTCAATACTCCCCCTTCACGTGTGGGCGGGCTGAATGTGTGGGTGAAACAAGCCCAACACGTGACATATTAAAGCCCAACCTTGCGGATTGCGACATGTGGGCCCCAACACACGAATAATGACCGTCCAGGACTTTGTTAACTGGACGAAGAATGACAACCCAGGCCTTTGTTAGCTGGGGGGAAATGTGTGGGTGAAGAATAAATCCCATCATGCGCGCAAGAAATAGCCCATCACGGAAGGAGGTGGCCCACTTCAACCTGGTGCTCTGATACCAAATTAGAATGGACACCACTAGCCTCACAGCCTATTTGTCACAGCCGCTTGTACAGCCGGTGGAATAGGAAGAGTCTTTGAAATTGCAAAAAAGTCCATAATTAAAGATCAAGTAAAAATAAGCCCTCATTATTAACATAACCCTAATTGTATGAACTTTAACACAACGCCTTTTCATTGCCAAGAAAAGTAGGAACAAGATTCAACAAAAAGTTGGATTTCTTTGAAAGGTATTATATATTAGTAAGCATATACTATTATATTCTTGTAATTGTAATTTTTTACTCATGTATTGTTCAATAGTGTTTTTAATATATAATCCGTTTAGATTAAATTTAACTTTTAACTGCAAAATTTATGAATGGGTTTTTCCTCTCAGATGGAAGACGTGTCTCTCAAGATTCAACAAAAAGTTGGATTTCTTTGAAAGGTATTATATATTAGTAAGCATATACTATTATATTCTTGTAATTGTAATTTTTTACTCATGTATTGTTCAATAGTGTTTTTAATATATAATCCGTTTAGATTAAATTTAACTTTTAACTGCAAAATTTATGAATGGGTTTTTCCTCTCAGATGGAAGACGTGTCTCTTAATAATTCATCCACCGAGATAGAAGACAATAATATTTTAACTCCAACAAAGACAATACCAGTTCCACCTTGTGTAGGTATGTTGTTTGACTGTTATGGTGATGCATATGATTTCTATAACGTTTATGCAAAGAATGTAGGTTTTGGTATTAGAGTGAGAAATTCATATAAAGGAAAAAGAAGTAATGAGAAACAAGGTGCTGTACTTTGTTGTTCTCATGAAGGGTGTAAAAAGGATAATGAAGTGAGTAATCCTAGGCCCCTGAAAAGAGTTGGTTGTTGTGCCATGATGAGGATCAAATCGAATAATACTCAAAAGTGGGTTGTCACATAAGTTGTTCTTGATCACAATCACAGCACAACACCAAGTAGTGCGCGGTTTTATAAGTCACATAAGTTCATTAGTACATCTATAAAGAAAAAGCTTGAGCTGAATTCAGATGCAGGTATTCGGACAAACAAGACATATCATTCCCTCATTGTACAAGCTGGAGGGCCTGAAAATTTATCATTTGATGAAAAAGATGTTAGGAACTATCTTGATAATTATAAGCGTCTCAAATTGGTTCAAGGTGACGCACAGGCCATGTATGAATACTTTTGTCATATGCAAATAAAAAATCCCAATTTCTTTTATTTGATGGATTTTGATGATGAAACACGACTTAAAAATGTATTTTGGGCTGATGCAAGGTCGAGAGTTGCCTATGAGTTTTTTGGAGATGCTATTACCTTTGATACAACTTATATAACAAATCGATATGATATGCCATTTGCACCTTTTGTGGGAGTAAATCATCATGGACAATCAATTCTTTTGGGTTGTGGTTTGCTAGGAAATGAAACAACTGATTCATTTATTTGGTTGTTCAATGCATGGTTAACTTGTATGTCGGGTCGTGCACCACCTACCATAATTACCGATCAATGCAAAGCCATGCAAAATGCAATTGCTCAAGTGTTCCCTAAGGCTCGACATCGCCTTTTCTTATGGCATATAATGCAAAAGGTGCCGCAAAAATTGAGTGGGCATGTTAACTATAAATCAATTAAGCATGCATTAGAGTCAGCCGTTTACGACTCTTTGAGACCAAGTGACTTTGAATTAGCTTGGAAAGAAATGATTTATGAACATGGATTAGAAGAAAATCAATGGTTGAAAGCACTGTATGATGATAGGGAAAAATGGGTTCCTACATTTCTTAGAGGCACCTTTTTTGCTGGAATGTCTACTACTCAAAGGAGTGAAAGTATGAACGCTTTCTTTGATGGATATGTACATTCTCGAACAACTTTGAGTGAATTTGCAAGCAAGTATTCTTTAGCTTTAAAAGACAAACATGAAAAGGAAGCCAAAGCAGATTTTCATTCGAGGCATTCAGAACCTGTGGTAAAAACAAAGTGCCCCTACGAGAAGCAAGTCTCCAAAGTTTATACTCACAGTATATTTAAAAAGTTCCAGGTCGAAGTAGAAGAGATGTTCTGTTGTTTCAACGTAAACCAAGTAAACCTGGAAGGCTCACTTGCAACTTTTATGGTTAAAGAACGGGTTACCAATGCTGAAAATTTGAGTTATACTACAGAATATGAGGTTTTGTATAACAAGATGGAAATAGAAGTTTATTGCATATGTAATCTATTTAATTTCAAAGGATATCTATGTAGACATGCCCTAAGTGTACTTCACTATAATGGTATTGAGGAATTACCAACCCAGTATATTTTGCCTCGCTGGAGAAAAGATTTCAAGCGTCGATATCTCCAAGAAAATGTTACAACACATGTAAATTACGATGATCCTGAATGTTGGTATGATCAGTTGTACACTCGTGCTATACAACTTGTAGAAGGAGTAACGTCTAAAAGACACTTTAAAGTTGCTATAAGTGACTTGGAGGAATCTGTAAATAAACTTCGACTTATTGAAAGTGAGGAATTTGAAAGTGTCAAAGAAGTACCACAATCAAGCATGCCAAATAAAAAGGTACAAGACCCTGTAAATTCAAGACGACCTGGACGTCCAAGAAAATGTCGTCTCAAACCTCAAAGATCAAATGTTCCCAAAGCAAACAAAAAAAATGAGAAAAAGGTATTCATTCAATTGTATGCATATCTTTTATGATTTTTATATGCAAATATCGATAGATATATTGTTTCTCTTTTAAAATCATTGGTGCAGGTAGAAGATATTGTAACTCATGGAGTCGAAAGTTCAACTCATGAATCAATTTTACAACAAAATTACCAGTACACAGTTAACAATAACTTGCCACAGTACACATATCCCTCATCTAATGTTGATAATTTTCAATCTCTTATGGTCAGAATATTCTTCCATACGGCTGTATAACCTTAATTATTTGACTTTATACATGCTCAAACCTGTTTATTTTTTTAGGCACAATGTTCATATACTGCACCAAATTTCGGAAGCTTAGGGAGCCAAGAGCATTTATCAAGTATTACATTAGTGAATATTTATCAATTTTCTTTCTTCGGGTTAATAGAAAAGTGTTTTAGCATCATACATGATATATAGCAAATACTGCATATTAAATTATAATAACCAACATACATTCTTTTTCAATGGTTATAGTAGTCTACAGTAACCTAGCTGCACAAACACAAGACTTGCCATGGTTAAATTCTATTAGTTCAGATATCAGTTATAAAGAAAAGTGAGTAAAATATCTGTCTCCATCATTTGTATTTTTACTATTTCTATTCAATGATATTTACCTATATGGTTTGCTGTAACTTTTAACTTTTTTTTTTAATTTTGTGTATAGTGAATTTCACAAGGTGGATCAGAGTAAAATGGATTAAGACTACAGAAGGTGGATCGTGGAATGTCTTGTAGAAAAGGCCAATGAAAAATCTAGTCATTTTATTTGTAATTTTGGAGATATTGTAATGCTTTTAATTTTGAAGAATTTTGGTGGATCGTGGAATGCTTTTAATTTTGAAGAATTTTGGTGCTCTATTGTTATTTTTTAATGTTGAGTGGGTTATTAATAGACTAAAAAATTATTTGAAGAAGAAACATGTTAAACAGGTAGTAGGTAACAAAATTAAGTGTGAAAGCATTAAATAGGGGCTGTACAAAGGGCTGTACACATGTGGTCTGTGAGGAAATCATTTTCCAATTAGAATTCACCACATGGATTGGGCTAAGTCCACTTACTTGGCTTGGGCCTAACTCAACCTCAAAAGCTAGCTTGTAAGGTAAGGATTGTCCAAGACCTTATAAGGTGGACTTAACTATTGTTTTCAACCAATGTGAGACAATTAGTCTCAATAGATTAGATATACAAAGGCCACAATGTAAAGTTTTGGTGTTATGTATCAAAATAGCTATAAATAATTATGTTAAATAGATGTTTCTGCATGTTTTTTCCATAGATTGGAGAAAAAAATGTGACGCTTACGTGAACCTAATCTAGAAAGCTTTAGATCGGGGATCAACCAAACTTGATAGGCGTAAATTCTTGACCAGACTTCCGATCAGCTTGGATAACACTCATGATTCATGAATTACACAAGACAGTCCAACTCATTCATAGAATATGTACACTGCATCTGCATGTATGAATTAATTTGTGCTATTCAATCTCAATTTTTTAGTACATACCGAAAAGTGCACGTGTTTTGCGCGTGATTAACTAATTTTTTTTAATTAAATTAGAAAAGTGCACGTATTTTGCATGCGATTAACTAATTTTTCTTAATCAAATTAGAAAAGTGCACGTGTTTTACACGTGATTAACTAATTTCTTTTAATCAAATTAGAAAAGTGCACGTACTTTGCACGTAATTAACTAATTTCTTTTAATCAAATTAGAAAAGTGCACGTGTTTTGCATGTGATTAACTAATTTCTTATGTTAGTTGAATCATATCATCATTTTTAATCCTACTATGATCTAAATGACATACCACATAATTTCTTTGATTAAATCGCTTTAAAGTTGTTATCATTTTTAGGGTCTTTAATAAGTTATAATTTTTTAAAAACTTACAAAAGAAGCTTTTACATTGAGTTTATCATTTCTTTTTTGTTATTAGTTCAAAATTTTTTATGGTTTATCCAGTTTATATAAATGATCCATCCATTCTCAAGTTACCCATTAGTTGATTTTCACATTTGTTAATCAGTTCACTCATTCTCTTAACTAATTTTTTTTAATCAAATTAGAAAATTGCACGTGCTTTGCACACTATAATTTTTTAAAAACTTACAAAGAAATATCGATTTTACCTGCTTTTACATTGAGTTTATCATTTCTTTTTTGTTATTTTTACCCGTTCGTTCACAATTTTTTTATGGTTTATTCAGTTTATTAAACGATCCATCCATTCTCAAGTTAACCCATTAGTTGATTTTCATATTTGTTAATCAGTTTACTCATTCTCTCTGGTTTAACCTAATTTTAGTCTGATTTTACTTATTCTTTTGCTTATTTAACATATTTTCTCACATATTTCACCTTTTCTTTTTTGCCAATTAACTCATTTTCTTTTATTGATTTGATCCCTTTTTTTTGTCATCCCGTGTTTAGCCAATGTCATTCAATTTTTTTTACCGGTTTTACCCATTTTTTAGCCGGTTAACCTTGATGTTTTATCAATTCACGTTTTTTTGTTTGTTCTTTTATCGATATGATCCATTTTTTTGTCATCCCGTGTTTAGCCGATGTCATTCAATTTTTTGTTCTAGTTTTACCCATTTTTTTGCCGGTTAACTTTTTTTTTTTATCTATTCACCGTTTTTTTAAACTCGCTTTTCTTTCTATATGATCCATTTTCCTATTGATATTACTACTTTTATCATATATATTTGATCGAATTGTTGATTTTAACAATTTCCATCTTTTGACTTTTTTGGGCTTAAGTCAATTATACATTTTTAGTTAACTAAATAGTACTTTTTTTTATTCATGTAGCATGAATGTGACATAATTTTTTTGGTCTCTTAGGCCATCTCCAATGGTTCAGGGCTAGCCCTTCCGGGGCAGCCCCAGGGCTAGCCCTGAGCCCTGTCGTCGTCTCCAATGGTTGGGGCACCGTGGGGGAATTAATTCCATTTTGAAACTTTGCCCACTCTCACCTATTAATATTATAGTTTTAAATTTTTTTAATATTAATAATAGTAATTATATTAGTGCTCGTAATTTAATTATTAATTATATTAAAATATTAATATTAAATAGAATATTTAATTAAAGTAACTTAAAATTAATACATAATACGCAAACTCTCACCTATTAATATTATAGTTTTATTTTTTTAAGTACGGAGTATTAATTAAAATAACACATTAATTACAACAATACACAACATTAATTACACAACAATACACAACATAATCAAGGAAAAGAAAATAAAAATAGTCCTAAAGTTCCTTATAAACCTCATAAACATAGTGTTGAAAAAAGTAAATTAATGGACCATTTTGGACGTATTTTAAGTGGGACCCACTTTGAGTAAAGAGTCGGGTCTTGACCGAATTATATTCTACTCCGTGAGTAGATTAAAATGGTATATGGTACGTCCAAATCGGAATACGGGTGAATGAGAAATTAAATCTCAAAGTTCACATATATAATGGAAAAAATTGGAAAAAAAAAATGAACTTATCCCACATTGGAAGTGTGATAAAAAAAACTTGGATTTATATATGATTTCTAAACCATAAGGGTTAAGAAATAATTACTAGAAGGCTCCCTCCTCGCGCGGGGGGGGGGGGGGTGCAAATCTTCGGTTAGATTATCACACGGCCCTTCAAGACTTGTGCCCGCGACCTGCGGACACGAATGTCGTCCAAAAATCCTATTTCGGGCAGATCTAGTTTTGCTATTTTCGGCCCAAAATAATTTATTTTATTTAACTAAAAATACATACAACACATTAATTAACCATTTAAAATTTTTATTTAATTAAAACAACACATTAATTACTATAACACATTTATTATATTAAAATAACACATTAATTAAAATTACATACAACACATTAATTATACAAAATTAACCATACACACATTAAATAAACCATACACCAATTAATACATCCAATTAATTCATTAAAGAAAAACAAAAAAAAAAAAAAGAAAGACCAATCAGGTGCCGCCACTTGGCGGCACCTGTTTTAAAGAGGGGCGCGTGTAAACACGCGCCCCTCCTTCTTCAATCGCGGCCCGGGCTGGGCGCAGGGCTCCGCCGAGCCCTGCGCCCAGCCCGTTCCGCCCCGTTTCCCACCCCGGCCCCCGCCCCGCGCCGTCTCCAGCGGTTCTCCTCCTCCGCCCGGCCCCGAGCCCGACCCCGCGAGACACCGCTGGAGATGGCCTTAATATTTTTGAGGTTCTTTTATAAGTATAATAACTTTTTAACAACTTTTCAATGAAATTTTTGAAGAAATATAATTTTTTTTTTGTTATTTTTGCCATAAAATTAAATAGCACAATATAATTTAAATAGGGGTATATTAGTCTTCACAAAAATGGGAAGAAATTTCCTTAGGCCAACTCGTACTTTTCAAAGAAATTTTTGAAGAAATATAGAATAATTTTTTTTTTGTTATCATAAATATTTGAATGAGTTGTAAAACTTTAAAAGATAATTATAAGGTTGATGTAGGATATACTTCTTGTCTAATTATAATTCTAGGATTTTTTTATTTATCTTTTTGCCATAAATATAAATATCACAATATAATTTAAATAAGGGTATATTAGTCTTCACAAAAAAGAGAAGAAATTTCCTTAGGCCAACTCGTACTTATATAGAATAATTTTTTTTTTTGTTATCATTAATATTTTAATGAGTTGTAAAACTTTAAAAGATAAATTATAAGGTTGATGTAGAATAGACTTCTTATCTAATTATAATTCTAGGATTTTTTTATTTACCTTTTTGCCATAAAATTAAATATCACAATATAATTTAAATAAGGGTATATTAGTCTTCACAAAAAAAAGAAGAAATTTTCTTAGGCCAACTCGTACTTTTATATATATATAAATAAATATAAATATAAATAATATAAAAAATAATAAATAATATAATATAATATAATATAATAAATAATAATATAGATATAGAATAGATATAGATAGAATATAGATATATAGATATAGATAGATATAGATAGATATAGATAGAATAGAATAGATAGATAGATATATAGATATAGAATAAATATTATATACCCTCTTGCTACTCACCTCTGCTCTTTAAGCTACTCACTATTAAAATTAATATAGTTATTAATAATATTTTTGAAATAATTTTATCAAATTCATGTTTGTGTTTCCATAGATCCGGATAAAAATTGTTACCTTAAATCCTAAGGTAATTTAAAATGCAAAAAGAAAGGCTGCATGAATATAAATGAGTTTTCACAAAAAAAACAAAAGAAATCACATGATAAATTAAATGAGTTGGATGCATATAGTAAAATACAAAAAACGAATCATGGGTGTTACCTAATTGAAAAAAGGAAAAAAGAACAAATATGTATTATTTGTTTTTCACAAATACATACCTTCTCTCGTGCTGCAAACTGCAATATGCTTTTTTTTCTTGAAGTACAATATTGATCATGATTTGCAGGACAATGGTTTAATCCCACTTTGCAATCTGGAAATATATCAATTTGGCACTTTGCACTTTCGGAAAAAGTTAATTCAAGTTTGCATTATCTAAACAAATAATATCTTTCATTTTACACCCTGGATATATTTTAGGCCAAAACTTAGGGGTATTTTTGTCATTACCTTCAAAAGTCAACAAATATTCCCTCCAAAATATACTAATGTAAGACTCATGTGTATTTAAGAGTAAAATTGATAAATTGCCCATTGAAATTACTCTGGAAAAAAATTGCAAAGTTGATGCCATTTTGACTTTACCTCATAATATTATAGATTACCAAAAAAAACTCACATCTCCAAATTATAATATTATGAGGTAAAATTATCAGTCATAATAATTTAACATCCAAAATAATTGCAAGTAATATATGCTAATAGGAATATATAACATCCAAAATAAATTTTCATAAGGGAAAAAAATATATACTAATACTGGCCTGCGCATAAGGAAAAAAATAAAAAGATTGGAACATGGTACATGGAGTCAGGATTTTTTATTTATTTTATTCTGGGGGACCATGACCCAACCCCTGGACTATAAACATATCTATATTGAAACTAAACGTACACGGTACTTAAACTGAAGAAAGAATCAACACGACTTTGTAAGATTTTCATTTTTCTTTTTTCCCCTATCTGTTTTATTCTTTAATTATTTGTCTAATAATTAAATTCTTAGTCAATGAACTTGCATAATTGCACCATAAGTCGTTTTCTAACTAGAAAAAGGTAGAAGAAAATTAAATTTTAGTCATAGTTTGCATAAACCAATTACGTTCCTCATCGGACTACATTAATTGTAGTGGTGTTACACTGGCATTTCATTAATATAAATTATATCAATCTTAAAGTCCTTTTAATATATAAAAGATAATGTTTCTTTTACATAATTTGGACCCGACCTGGACCGATCGTTTGGATAAAAATATTTGGGTCGGGTCCGGGTCTGGACCAGAAACCGAAAGGGTGGGGTCCAGACCCAATAAATAGTATTCAGGTCGGGTCTGGGTCCAGACCCGACCTTTGACAGGCCTCAAAACGAGTATGTTGCATTATAAGCTGTTTGGTGACCCAAACTCCGAATCTCGGCCCAAAACTGATGGACTCATGACAAGCAGAATGTCATTATTTTATCTGGTCCACAAGAAAAATCAGTCATATTCTACCTCCTATTGGGGGGAAACAAAATATTCAAGGAACACACTCGACATATTGAACTCATATTCAGACCTAAGTTAATTTGACATTCAACAATTCATTTTTTATACAATTATCTCTACTAAAACACAAACCAAAAAAGAAAAAAATTCTAGGGCCGGCCCATATTAATATTCGGTAACTATTAATAACTAGCACATTTTTTTTTTGGAAATTCCCTAGTGTTTTTATTCCTTTTGAAATGGACATATTAACTGAGAACCTCTACCAACAGGAATCGCCACTTTGTAGTGCACTAGATCTATCACATGTTGATATAATAACTAGCACATTATAATCTTAAGTAAGATATATATTTGGTATAGAAATCATTATTCAATCTTCCAGGCTAACCACAAGAAGACAATTTGGTCCTTGCGTTCTAATTTTAAGTACGATTTTCCACATAAAAACACTACTTTCTAACCCAGAAAATACTAGCAAAGGCTGCAGTTTGCACTGCCAAGCCCCTAGCAGAAAACGCGGCTGCAGCCCCCAAAGGCCGCGCCACACGGCACAAACATAAAAAAGAAGTTTATAAAGAAAGAAAAAAGGCGCAGAAAAATTATGTGTGAAGTGTTAGAGAAAAAAAAAAAGAGAGAAGAGGCTAGAGAAATGATGTATAGAAAGTAGAAGTTGTATTAAAGAGAATCTACCAGGAAACCCAGAAAAAGGAAAGAACTTCAATGTAAAATTATAATGTTATCCGTCATATGTAGTGCAAAATATGTTTTGTACCAAACACCACAATATAATTTAATAATTTATACACGAATAAACATCCTACTCAATCTAATAGGCCATAATCTCATCACCTTGCCAAACATGTGTTATCAGGTCACCGAACATGTCATGGTTCGGAATAGGTCACCGGTCGGGACCCATATATCAAACACATCCAAGAAAAATTATAATGGTAGCTTTTCTGATCACTAATAGAGCGAACTCTCTATTAATTAACCATATCGGTCTCAGCACTAAAAAAAAGGTTAAGAGTAAATTCAAAGCAACATCAAATGGTAAACATTTGATACCAAAATGTAATAATTTGATTGTGTATGTGACTTCAGTATCAACACACCAACATAAAGAAATAAAAAAAAAACATTAACACAACTTGCTACAGAAATTTCGCATTATTATTATGAACCAGCATATGATAAACACAACATGGATAAAGCAACTCCACAACATTTATAGTTCATCCTCTCCAGTTATCCTTCCATTGCGATAAATACTTACACATAATAAGCCAATTCAGACGGTTTAAGAAGTGCATCCAACTATAAAATGAAGATGAAGCAATTCTAATTGAATCGCAACTGAATGATAAACAGGTGTGTTTTTTGCTTTGAAGCCAATGCTTCAGCCATATCGGCGTAGTAATCAAAACAACCAGTAACATCATCCTGAATGAGACAGAACAATATATCACGAGTAAATAAAGTCATGGAAGAAGCCGAAAATGTCTCCATAGTAATTAGCAACGTACTATATCCCAGGCTTATTCTGTAATCTACATGTTACTAAATGGGTAAGTAAACAGACATCTAAAAAAGAAATGCAAGTTAGCTTCAAGTATGCACTATATATATATATATGCTTCTTCATAGAGCATAAACAATCGAAACGCGGGTCTTCCTAATAGAAGACGATGAACTTTTGTGAGAAACACGACAACCATCAGTAAGAACTTGAGAACAACTCATATTTCCAGAAGACGCATCACAGAAGAACGACAGACTTTTGAAACAAATTAACACACACCTCACCAACACATTCATGTAGCTTTTATATCTTACGTGTACAAATTTGATTGATAGAATTAGTTAGGGTCTCAGATATTATTCCTTTAAATAGCAACATTTACTGTATTGTAATGAGACAAGAAAAACATAAAAATGAAAACAACGATTTTTACTGCCTCTTCTCTTTATCTTTTCTGTTTATCTAACAAACTAAAGATAATCCACCTGAATCAGAACCAATAACCAAACCACCGCGCATACGCTTAGATATATAAAGATCCACAACCATTCTCTAAAGGACTTTCCTCGCAAATATCAACCACCTCAAAGAAAAGGTACCAAAACGGTCCTCCGGAATAACTAAACCAAAAGGATCTAATAAAGGCTTCTAAAAAAAACAAAAAACAACCAAGCAAAGCAAAAAAAGAATGCAAAACAGCAAAAACAAATTAACCGCTCAAGAACATAATTTATGCAAAACAAATAACACAATACATGAGATGACATCCATACAGAGAAACAAAAAAAAACTTGGAACTTAACAATTAAATAAATAAAAATATGTATAAGCGAAAAATAAAAAATAGGAAAATATTAGTACAATAACCCGAGAAAACGACATACGGGAACAAACCTGGGAACCAATACACAAAAAGAAATATACCAATCCAACTTAAATAACTGTAATTCAACTAATAAGGAGAATGGAGGCGAACATGGTATGCAACATTTATTGTATTGTAATGAGACAAGAAAAACATAAAAATGAAAACAGAGAGTTTTACTGCCTCTTCTCTTTATCTTTTCTGTTTATCTAACAAACTAAAGATAATCCACCTGAATCAGATCCAATAACCAAACCACCACGCATACGCTTAGAAATATGAAGATCCACATCCATTCTCAAAAGGACTTTCCTTGCAAATATCAACCACCTCAAAGAAAAGGTACCAATCCGGTCGTCTGGAATAACTAAACCAAAAGGATCTAATAAAGACTTCTTTTTTTTAAAAAAAAAAAAAGCCAAAAAACAACCAAGCAAAACAAAAAAAAAAAGAATGCAAATCAGCAAAAACAAATTAATCACTCAATATAAAGAACATAATTTATGCAAACAAATAACACAAAACATGAGATGACATCCATACAGAGAAACAGAAAAGAACCTGGAACTCAACAAAACAGAGCAAATAGTAACCACTCAAATAACATGCAACACAAATAAATAAAGCATAAACAATTAAACAAATAAAAAATAGGAAAATATTTTCACAATAACTTGAGAAAACGCCAGACGAGAACAAACCTGGGAAACAATACACAAAAAGAAACATACCAGTCCAACTTAAATAACTATAATTCAACTAATAATGAGAATGGGGGCGAACATGGTATGCAAATCAAATGCATGATTCTACTGATGATGCATATATAGTATGATTACAAACCTAATTCACAGAGTGATACGGACCTTTACACAAATTCAGACTTTTACCAGCAAAAACACATGGTATATGTCAATACTTTGTGAAAATTATTTGCTTAATTGGAAATGACGAAATTGTTTTAGAGATTATCCCAGAACATTAGTGCTATAGATATTATTAGAAAAACTACCTCATGCAACCAGCAATACCTAAATTCAAATACATCATTGTGCAACAAAAATTCAAGATTACTCAAGTAAATCGGTGAAAAAATGAGCTAGACTGATGAAAAATTCGGTCAAGTTGATAAAAATTGGGTTAAGAAACATGTTAAGTATGTTAAAAAGACGGTTAAAACGATAAGTAAGTGAAGACATCGAAGAAACAAAAAAAAAGGAGTTAAATAGTCTTTTGCGAAATGAGGAGGCACATTTTGCGTTAAAAGGGAGAATTTGATCAAAGAAAGAGTTAAGGTTCATTTTGATAAAAAAAAATGGGTTAAAAAACATGTTAAGTAGGATAAAAAAGGTTAAAAACGGTCAAGTTTTTAAAATAAACGAGTTAAATTGTCTTTTGAAAAAGTAGGAGGCACATTTTGGGTTAAAAGGGAGAATTTGATTAAAAAAAACAGTTAAGGGTAATTTTGATTAAAAAAAATGGGTAAAAAACATGTCAAGTAGAATAAAAAAGGGTTAAAATGGGAAAGTTTTTGAAAAAATCTAAGAAATCAATAAAAAAACTCGGGAAAGTAGAAGGCACATTTTGGGTTAAAAACGAGAATTTGATAATAAAATAAGAATTATTGGGTCATTTTGATAAAAAAAGTGGGTTAAAAAACATGTTTAGTAGGATAAAAAAGAGTTAAAACGTTAAGTTTTTGAAAAAATCATTGAATAAACGAGCTAGATTGATGAAAAATCGGGTGATTTTGATAAAAATGGGATAAAAAATAAGTTAAGTAGGATAAAACAAGGTTCAAAACGGTAAAGTTGTTGAAAACATCGACGAAATCAATAAAAAAAGGAGTCAAATTGTCTTTTGAAAAAGTAGGAGGCACATTTTGGGTAAAAAGGGAGAATTTGATGAAAAAAACAGCTAAGGATATAAAAAAGAAAATGGGTTAAAACACATGTTAAGTAGGATAAAAAAGGGTTAAAATGGGAGAGTTTTTGAAAAAATCGAAGAAATCAATAAAAAAAACTCGGGAAAGTAGAAGGCACATTTTGGGTTAAAAACGAGAATTTGATAAAAAAATAAGAATTATTGGGTCATTTTGATAAAAAAAAAACGGTTAAGTAGGATAAAAAAGAGTTAAAACGGTAAGTTTTGAAAAAAATCATTGAAAAAACGAGCTAGATTGATGAAAAATCGGGTAATTTTGATAAAAATGGGATAAAAAATAAGTTAAGTAGGATAAAACAAGGTTCAAAAACAGTAAAGTTGTTGAAAAAATCGAAGAAATCAATAAAAAAAGGAGTTAAATTGTCTTTTGAAAAAGTAGGAGGCACATTTTGGGTTACAAGGGAGAATTTGATGAAAAAAACAGTTAAGGGTAATTTTGATAAAAAAAAGAAAATGAGTTAAAAAACATGTTAAGTAGGATAAAAAAGGTTAAAACGGTAAGTTTTTGAAAAAATCGTTGAAAATGAGCAAGACTGATGAAAAATTGGGCAATTTTGGTAAAAATGGGTTAAAAAATAAGTTAATTAGGATAAAAAAGTGAAGTTTTTGAAAAAATCGAAGAAATCAATTAAAAAACGAGTTAAATTGTCTTTTGAAAAAATAGGAGGACTTTTTGGGTTTAAAAAAAGTTAAGTAGGATAGAACAAAGTTCAAAACAGTAAAGTTGTTGAAAAAATCGAAGAAATAAATTAAAAAAAGGAGTTAGATTGTCTTTTGAAAAAGTAGGAGGCACATTTTGGGTTAAAAGGGAGAATTTGATGAAAAAAACAGTTAAGGGTAATTTTGATAAAAAAAAAGGGTTAAAAAACATGTTAAGTAGGATTAAAATTTGGGTCATTTTGTTAAAAATGGGTTAAAAAATAAGTTAAGTAGGATTAAAAAGGTTCAAAAAAGTGAAGTTTTTGAAAAAATCGAAGAAATCAATTAAAAAAGGAGTTGAATTGTCTTTTGCAATAAATAGGAGGCACATTATGGGTTAAAAAGGAGAATTTAATCAAAAAAAGAGTTGAGGGTCGATTTGATAAAAATAAAAGGGGCTAAAAAACATGTTAAGTAGGATATAAAAGGTTTAAAACGGTAAAAATTTTGAAAAAATCGAAGAAATCAAAAAGAAAAACGAGTTAAATTGTCTTTTAAAAAGTAGGAGGCACAATTTGGATTAAAAGGGAGAATTTGATAAAAAAAAAACAGTTAAGGGTAATATTGATAAAAAAAAAGTTAAAAACATGTTAAGTAGGATAAAAAAGGGTTAAAATGGAAGAGTTCTTGAAAAATAGGAGAAATCAACAAAAAAAACTCGGGAAAGTAGAAGGCACATTTTGGGTTAAAAACGAGAACTTGATAAAAAATAAGAATTATTGAGTCATTTTGATAAAAAAAAAATGGGTTAAAAAACATGTTAAGTAGGATAAAAAAGAGTTAAAACGGTAAGTTTTAGAAAAAATCATTGAAAAAATGAGCTAGATTGATGAAAAATCGGGTTATTTTGATAAAAATGGGTTCAAAGCGGTAAAGTTGTTAAAAAAATCGAAGAAATCAATAAAAAAATGAGTTAAATTGTTTTTTGAAAAAGTACGAGGACATTTTGGGTTAAAAGGGAGAATTTGATGAAAAAAACAGTTGAGGGTAATTTTGATAAAAAAGAAAATGGGTTAAATAACATGTTAAGTGGGATAAAAAAATGTTAAAACGTTAACTTTTTGAAAAAATCGTTGAAAATGAGCAGGATTGATGAAAAATTGGGCCATTTTGATAAAAATGGGTTAAAAAATAATTTAAGTCGGATAAAAAGGTTCAAAAAAGTTAAGTTTTTGAAAAAAATCGAAGAAATCAATTAAAAAACGAGTTAAATTGTCTTTTGAAAAAAGTAGGAGGCACATTTTGGGTTAAAAAGGAGAATTTAATCAAAAAAAGAGTTGAGGGACCATTTGATAAAAAAAATGGTTTAAAAACATGTTAAGTAGGATAAAATAGGGTTAAAATGGGAGAGTTTTCGAAAAAATCGAAGAAATCAATAAAAAAACACGGGAAAGTAGAAGGCACATTTTTGGTTAAAAACGAGAATTTGATAAAAAAAAAAAATAAGAGTTATTGGGTCATTTTGATAAAAAAAAAATGGGTTAAAAAACATGTTAAGTAGGATAAAAAAGAGTTAAAACTGTAAGTTTTTGAAAAAATCATTGAAAAACTGAGCTAGATTGATGAAAAATCGGGTTACTTTGATAAAAAGTTTAAAAAAAGTTAAGTAGGATAAAACAATGTTCAAAACGGTAAAGTTGTTGAAAATGTCGAAGAAATCAATAAAAAAAAGAGTAAGATGGAGGCACATTTTGGTTAAAAGGGAGAATTTGATGAAAAAAACATGTTTGAGTAGGATAAAAAGGGGTTAAAAAGGTAAGTTTTTGAAAAAATCGTTGAAAATGAGCAAGATTGATGAAAATTTGGGGCATTTTGATAAAAATGGGTTAAAAAATAAGCTAAGTAGGATAAAAAAGTGAAGTTTTTGAAAAAATCGAAAAATCAATTAAAAATACAAGTTAAATTGTCTTCTGAAAAAGTAGGAGAAACATTTTGGGTTAAAAAGGCGAATTTTATCAAAAAAAGAGTTGAGGGTCGATTTGATAAACAAAATGAGTTAAAAAATAAGTTAAGTAGGATAAAACAGGGTTCAAAACAGTAAAATTGTTGAAAAACGAGAAGAAATCAATAAAGAAAGGAGTTAAATTGTCTTTTGAAAAAGTAGGAGGCACATTTTGGGTTAAAAGGGAGAATTTGATGAAAAAAACAGTTAAGGATAATTTTGATAAAAAAGAAAATAGGTTAAAACACATGTTAAGTAGGATAAAAAAAGGGTTAAAATGGTAAGTTTTTGAAAAAATCGTTGAAAATGAGCAAGATTGATGAAAAATTGGGACATTTTGATAAAAATGGGTTAAAAATAAGTTAAGTAGGATAAAAAGGTTCAAAAAAGTGAAGTTTTTGAAAAAATCGAAGAACTCAATTAAAAAACGAGTTAAATTGTCTTTTAAAAAAGTAGGATAAACATTTTGGGTTAAAAAGGCGAATTTTATCAAAAAAAGAGTTGAGGGTCGATTTGATAAACAAAATGGGTTAAAAACATGTTAAATAGGATAAAATAAGGTTAAAATGGGAGAGTTTTTGAAAAAATCAAAGAAATCAATAAAAAAAACTCGGGAAAGTAGAAGGCACATTTTGGGTTAAAAACGAGTATTTGATAAAAAATAAGAATTACTGGGTCATTTTGATAAAAAAAAAAATGAGTTAAAAAACATGTTAAGTAGGATAAAAAAAGGGTAAGTTTTTGAAAAATCATTGAAAAACGAGCTAGATTGATGAAAAATCGGGTAATTTTGATAAAAATGGGTTAAAAAATAAGTTAAGTAGGATAAAACAGGGTTCAAAACAGTAAAGTTGTTGAAAAAATCGAAGAAATCAATAAAGAAAGGAGTTAAATTGTCTTTTGAAAAAGTAGGAGGCACATTTTGGGTTAAAAGGGAGAATTTGATGAAAAAAACAGTTAAGGATAATTTTGATAAAAAAGAAAATAGGTTAAAACACATGTTAAGTAGGATAAAAAAAGGGTTAAAACGGTAAGTTTTTGAAAAATCGTTGATAATGAGCAAGATTGATGAAAAATTGGGCCATTTTGATAAAAATGGATTAAAAAATAAGTTAAGTACGATAAAAAGGTTCAAAAAAGTTAAGTTTTTGAAAAAATCGAAGAACTCAATTAAAAACGAGTTAAATTGTCTTTTGAAAAAGTAGGAGAAACTTTTAGGGTTAAAAAGGCGAATTTTATCAAAAAAAGAGTTGAGGGTCGATTTGATAAACAAAATGGGTTAAAAACATGTTAAATAGGATAAAATAGGGTTAAAAGTGGAGAGTTTTCGAAAAAATCAAAGAAATCAATAAAAAACTCGGGAAAGTAGAAGGCACATTTTGGGTTAAAAACGAGAATTTGATAAAAAATAAGAATTACTGGGTCATTTTGATAAAAAAAAATTGAGTTAAAAAACATGTTAAGTAGGATAAAAAAAGGCTACGTTTTTGAAAAATCATTGAAAAACGAGCTATATTGATGAAAAATCGGGTAATTTTGATAAAAATGAGTTAAAAAATAAGTTAAGTAGGATAAAACAGGGTTCAAAACAGTAAAGTTGTTGAAAAACGAGAAGAAATCAATAAAGAAAGGAGTTAAATTGTCTTTTGAAAAAGTAGGAGGCACATTTTGGGTTAAAAGGGAGAATTTGATGAAAAAAACAGTTAAGGATAATTTTGATAAAAAAGAAAATAGGTTAAAACACATGTTAAGTAGGATAAAAAAAAGGGTTAAAATGGTAAGTTTTTGAAAAAATCGTTGAAAATGAGCAAGATTGAAGAAAAATTGGGCCATTTTGATAAAAATGGGTTAAAAATAAGTTAAGTAGGATAAAAAGGTTCAAAAAAGTGAAGTTTTTGAAAAAAACGAAGAACTCAATTAAAAAACGAGTTAAATTGTCTTTTAAAAAAGTAGGAGAAACATTTTGGGTTAAAAAGGCGAATTTTATCAAAAAAAGAGTTGAGGGTCGATTTGATAAACAAAATGGGTTAAAAACATGTAAAATAGGATAAAATAGGGTTAAAATGGGAGAGTTTTCGAAAAAATCAAAGAAATCAATAAAAAAACTCGGGAAAGTAGAAGGCACATTTTGGGTTAAAAACGAGTATTTGATAAAAAATAAGAATTACTGTGTCATTTTGATAAAAAAAAAATGAGTTAAAAAACATGTTAAGTAGGATAAAAAAAGGGTAAGTTTTTGAAAAATCATTGAAAAACGAGCTAGATTGATGAAAAATCGGGTAATTTTGATAAAAATGAGTTAAAAAATAAGTTAAGTATGATAAAACAGGGTTCAAAACAGTAAAGTTGTTGGAAAACGAGAAGAAATCAATAAAGAAAGGAGTTAAATTGTCTTTTGAAAAAGTAGGAGGCACATTTTGGGTTAAAAGGGAGAATTTGATGAAAAAAACAGTTAAGGATAATTTTGATAAAAAAGAAAATAGGTTAAAACACATGTTAAGTAGGATAAAAAAAGGTTTAAAACGGTAAGTTTTCGAAAAAATCCTTGAAAATGAGAAAGATTGATGAAAAATTGGGCCATTTTGATAAAAATGGGTTAAAAAATAAGTTAAGTAGGATAAAAAGGTTCAACAAAGTGAAGTTTTTGAAAAAATCGAAGAACGCAATTAAAAAACGAGTTAAATTGTCTTTTAAAAAAGTAGGAGAAACATTTTGGGATAAAAAGGCGATTTTATCAAAAAAAGAGTTGAGGGTCGATTTGATAAACAAAATGGGTTAAAAACATGTTAAATAGGATAAAATAGGGTTAAAATGGGAGAGTTTTCGAAAAAATCAAAGAAATCAATAAAGAAAGGAGTTAAATTGTCTTTTGAAAAAGTAGGAGGCACATTTTTGGTTAAAAGGGAGAATTTGATGAAAAAAACAGTTAAGGATACTTTTGATAAAAAAGAAAATAGGTTAAAATACATGTTAAGGAGGATAAAAAAAAGGGTTAAAACGGTAAGTTTTTGAAAAAATCGTTGAAAATGAGCAAGATTGATGAAAAATTGGGCCATTTTGATAAAAATGGGTTAAAAAATAAGTTAAGTAGGATAAAAAGGTTCAAAAAAGTTAAGTTTTTGAAAAAATCGAAGAACTCAATTAAAAAACGAGTTAACTTGCCTTTTGAAAAAGTAGGGGAACATTTTGGGTTAAAAAGGCGAATTCTATCAAAAAAGGAGTTGAGGGTCGATTTGATAAACAAAATGGGTTAAAAACATGTTAAATAGGATAAAATAGGGTTAAAATGGGAGAGTTTTCGAAAAAATCAAAGAAATCAATAAAAAAACTCGGGAAAGTAGAAGGCACATTTTGGGTTAAAAACGAGAATTTGATAAAAAATAAGAATTAATGGGTTATTTTGATAAAAAAAAAATTGAGCTAAAAAACATGTTAAGTAGGATAAAACAAGGGTACGTTTTTGAAGAATCATTGAAAAACGAGCTAGATTGATGAAAAATCGGGTAATTTTGATAAAAATGAGTTAAAAAATAAGTTAAGTAGGATAAAACAGGGTTCAAAACAGTAAAGTTGTTGAAAAACGAGAAGAAATCAATAAAGAAAGGAGTTAAATTGTCTTTTGAAAAAGTAGGAGGCACATTTTGGGTTAAAAGGGAGAATTTGATGAAAAAAATTGTTAAGGATAATTTTGATAAAAAAGAAAATAGGTTAAAACACATATTAAGTAGGATAAAAAAAGGGTTAAAATGGTAAGTTTTTGAAAAAATCGTTGAAAATGAGCAAGATTGATGAAAAATTGGGCCATTTTGATAAAAATGGGTTAAAAATAAGTTAAGTATGATAAAAAGGTTCAAAAAAGTGAAGTTTTTGAAAAAATCGAAGAACTCAATTAAAAAACGAGTTAAATTGTCTTTTAAAAAAGTAGGAGAAACATTTTGGGTTAAAAAGGCGAATTTTATCAAAAAAAGAGTTGAGGGTCGATTTGATAAACAAAATGGGTTAAAAACATGTTAAATAGGATAAAATAGGGTTAAAATGGGAGAGTTTTCGAAAAAATCAAAGAAATCAATAAAAAAACTCGGGAAAGTAGAAGGCACATTTTGGGTTAAAAACGAGTATTTGATAAAAAATAAGAATTACTGGGTCATTTTGATAAAAAAAAATGAGTTAAAAAACATGTTAAATAGGATAAAAAAAGGGTAAGTTTTTGAAAAATCATTGAAAAATGAGCTAGATTGATGAAAAATCGGGTAATTTTGATAAAAATGAGTTAAAAAATAAGTTAAGTAGGATAAAACAGGGTTCAAAACAGTAAAGTTGTTGAAAAAATCGAAGAAATCAATAAAGAGAGGAGTTAAATTGTCTTTTGAAAAAGTAGGAGGCACATTTTGGGTTAAAAGGGAGAATTTGATGAAAAAAACAGTTAAGGATAATTTTGATAAAAAAGAAAATAGGTTAAAACACATGTTAAGTAGGATAAAAAAAGGGTTAAAACGGTATGTTTTCGAAAAAATCGTTGAAAATGAGAAAGATTGATGAAAAATTGGGCCATTTTGATAAAAATGGGTTAAAAAATAAGTTAAGTAGGATAAAAAGGTTCAAAAAAGTTAAGTTTTTGAAAAAATCGAAGAACGCAATTAAAAAACGAGTTAAATTGTCTTTTAAAAAAGTAGGAGAAACATTTTGGGTTAAAAAGGCGAATTTTATCAAAAAAAGAGTTGAGGGTCGATTTGATAAACAAAATGGGTTAAAAACATGTTAAATAGGATAAAATAGGGTTAAAAGTGGAGAAATCAATAAAAAAACTCGGGAAAGTAGAAGGCACATTTTGGGTTAAAAACGAGAATTTGATAAAAAATAAGAATTACTGGGTCATTTTGATAAAAAAAAATTGAGTAAAAAAACATGTTAAGTAGGATAAAAAAAGGGTACGTTTTTGAAAAATCATTGAAAAACGAGCTATATTGATGAAAAATCGGGTAATTATGATAAAAATGAGTTAAAAAATAAGTTAAGTAGGATAAAACAGGGTTCAAAACAGTAAAGTTGTTGAAAAACGAGAAGAAATCAATAAAGAAAGGAGTTAAATTGTCTTTTGAAAAAGTAGGAGGCACATTTTGGGTTAAAAGGGAGAATTTGATGAAAAAAAGAGTTAAGGATAATTTTGATAAAAAAGAAAATAGGTTAAAACACATGTTAAGTAGGATAAAAAAAAGGGTTAAAATGGTAAGTTTTTGAAAAAATCGTTGAAAATGAGCAAGATTGATGAAAATTTGGGCCATTTTGATAAAAATGGGTTAAAAATAAGTTAAGTAGGATAAAAAGGTTCAAAAAAGTGAAGTTTTTGAAAAAAACGAAGAACTCAATTAAAAAACGAGTTAAATTGTCTTTTAAAAAAGTAGGAGAAACATTTTGGGTTAAAAAGGCGAATTTTATCAAAAAAAGAGTTGAGGGTCGATTTGATAAACAAAATGGGTTAAAAACATGTAAAATAGGATAAAATAGGGTTAAAATGGGAGAGTTTTCGAAAAAATCAAAGAAATCAATAAAAAAACTCGGGAAAGTAGAAGGCACATTTTGGGTTAAAAACGAGTATTTGATAAAAAATAAGAATTACTGTGTCATTTTGATAAAAAAAAATGAGTTAAAAAACATGTTAAGTAGGATAAAAAAAGGGTAAGTTTTTGAAAAATCATTGAAAAACGAGCTAGATTGATGAAAAATCGGGTAATTTTGATAAAAATGAGTTAAAAAATAAGTTAAGTATGATAAAACAGGGTTCAAAACAGTAAAGTTGTTGGAAAACGAGAAGAAATCAATAAAGAAAGGAGTTAAATTGTCTTTTGAAAAAGTAGGAGGCACATTTTGGGTTAAAAGGGAGAATTTGATGAAAAAAACAGTTAAGGATAATTTTGATAAAAAAGAAAATAGGTTAAAACACATGTTAATTAGGATAAAAAAAGGGTTAAAATGGTAAGTTTTTGAAAAAATAGTTGAAAATGAGCAAGATTGATGAAAAATTGGGCCATTTTGATAAAAATGGGTTAAAAATAAGTTAAGTAGGATAAAAAGGTTCAAAGAAGTGATGTTTTTGAAAAAATCGAAGAACTCAATTAAAAAACGAGTTAAATTGTCTTTTAAAAAAGTAGGAGAAACATTTTGGGTTAAAAAGGCGAATTTTATCAAAAAAAGAGTTGAGGGTCGATTTGATAAACAAAATGGGTTAAAAACATGTTAAATAGGATAAAATAGGGCTAAAATGGGAGAGTTTTCGAAAAAATCAGTAAAAAAACTCGGGAAAGTAGAAGGCACATTTTGGGTTAAAAACGAGTATTTGATAAAAAATAAGAATTACTGGGTCATTTTGATTAAAAAAAAATGAGTTAAAAAACATGTTAAGTAGGATAAAAAAAGGGTAAGTTTTTGAAAAATCATTGAAAAACGAGCTAGATTGATGAAAGATCGGGTAATTTTGATAAAAATGAGTTAAAAAATAAGTTAAGTAGGATAAAACAGGGTTCAAAACAGTAAAGTTGTTGAAAAAATCGAAGAAATCAATAAAGAAAGGAGTTAAATTTTCTTTTGAAAAAGTAGGAGGCACATTTTGGGTTAAAAGGGAGAATTTGATGAAAAAAACAGTTATGGATAATTTTGATAAAAAAGAAAATAGGTTAAAACACATGTTAAGTAGGATAAAAAAAAGGGTTAAAACGGTAAGTTTTTGAAAAAATCGTTGAAAATGAGCAAGATTGATGAAAAATTGGGCCATTTTGATAAAAATGGGTTAAAAAATAAGTTAAGTAGGATAAAAAGGTTCAAAAAAGTTAAGTTTTTGAAAAAATCGAAGAACGCAATTAAAAAACGAGTTAAATTGTCTTTTAAAAAAGTAGGAGAAACATTTTGGGATAAAAAGGCGAATTTTATCAAAAAAAGAGTTGAGGGTCGATTTGATAAACAAAATGGGTTAAAAACATGTTAAATAGGATAAAATAGGGTTAAAATGGGAGAGTTTTCGAAAAAATCAAAGAAATCAATAAAGAAAGGAGTTAAATTGTCTTTTGAAAAAGTAGGAGGCACATTTTTGGTTAAAAGGGAGAATTTGATGAAAAAAACAGTTAAGGATAATTTTGATAAAAAAGAAAATAGGTTAAAACACATGTTAAGTAGGATAAAAAAAGGGTTAAAATGGTAAGTTTTTGAAAAAATCGTTGAAAATGAGCAAGATTGATGAAAAATTGGGACATTTTGATAAAAATGGGTTAAAAATAAGTTAAGTAGGATAAAAAGGTTCAAAAAAGTGAAGTTTTTGAAAAAATCGAAGAACTCAATTAAAAAACGAGTTAAATTGTCTTTTAAAAAAGTAGGATAAACATTTTGGGTTAAAAAGGCGAATTTTATCAAAAAAAGAGTTGAGGGTCGATTTGATAAACAAAATGGGTTAAAAACATGTTAAATAGGATAAAATAAGGTTAAAATGGGAGAGTTTTTGAAAAAATCAAAGAAATCAATAAAAAAAACTCGGGAAAGTAGAAGGCACATTTTGGGTTAAAAACGAGTATTTGATAAAAAATAAGAATTACTGGGTCATTTTGATAAAAAAAAAAATGAGTTAAAAAACATGTTAAGTAGGATAAAAAAAGGGTAAGTTTTTGAAAAATCATTGAAAAACGAGCTAGATTGATGAAAAATCGGGTAATTTTGATAAAAATGGGTTAAAAAATAAGTTAAGTAGGATAAAACAGGGTTCAAAACAGTAAAGTTGTTGAAAAAATCGAAGAAATCAATAAAGAAAGGAGTTAAATTGTCTTTTGAAAAAGTAGGAGGCACATTTTGGGTTAAAAGGGAGAATTTGATGAAAAAAACAGTTAAGGATAATTTTGATAAAAAAGAAAATAGGTTAAAACACATGTTAAGTAGGATAAAAAAAGGGTTAAAACGGTAAGTTTTTGAAAAATCGTTGATAATGAGCAAGATTGATGAAAAATTGGGCCATTTTGATAAAAATGGATTAAAAAATAAGTTAAGTACGATAAAAAGGTTCAAAAAAGTTAAGTTTTTGAAAAAATCGAAGAACTCAATTAAAAACGAGTTAAATTGTCTTTTGAAAAAGTAGGAGAAACTTTTAGGGTTAAAAAGGCGAATTTTATCAAAAAAAGAGTTGAGGGTCGATTTGATAAACAAAATGGGTTAAAAACATGTTAAATAGGATAAAATAGGGTTAAAAGTGGAGAGTTTTCGAAAAAATCAAAGAAATCAATAAAAAACTCGGGAAAGTAGAAGGCACATTTTGGGTTAAAAACGAGAATTTGATAAAAAATAAGAATTACTGGGTCATTTTGATAAAAAAAAATTGAGTTAAAAAACATGTTAAGTAGGATAAAAAAAGGCTACGTTTTTGAAAAATCATTGAAAAACGAGCTATATTGATGAAAAATCGGGTAATTTTGATAAAAATGAGTTAAAAAATAAGTTAAGTAGGATAAAACAGGGTTCAAAACAGTAAAGTTGTTGAAAAACGAGAAGAAATCAATAAAGAAAGGAGTTAAATTGTCTTTTGAAAAAGTAGGAGGCACATTTTGGGTTAAAAGGGAGAATTTGATGAAAAAAACAGTTAAGGATAATTTTGATAAAAAAGAAAATAGGTTAAAACACATGTTAAGTAGGATAAAAAAAAGGGTTAAAATGGTAAGTTTTTGAAAAAATCGTTGAAAATGAGCAAGATTGAAGAAAAATTGGGCCATTTTGATAAAAATGGGTTAAAAATAAGTTAAGTAGGATAAAAAGGTTCAAAAAAGTGAAGTTTTTGAAAAAAACGAAGAACTCAATTAAAAAACGAGTTAAATTGTCTTTTAAAAAAGTAGGAGAAACATTTTGGGTTAAAAAGGCGAATTTTATCAAAAAAAGAGTTGAGGGTCGATTTGATAAACAAAATGGGTTAAAAACATGTAAAATAGGATAAAATAGGGTTAAAATGGGAGAGTTTTCGAAAAAATCAAAGAAATCAATAAAAAAACTCGGGAAAGTAGAAGGCACATTTTGGGTTAAAAACGAGTATTTGATAAAAAATAAGAATTACTGTGTCATTTTGATAAAAAAAAAATGAGTTAAAAAACATGTTAAGTAGGATAAAAAAAGGGTAAGTTTTTGAAAAATCATTGAAAAACGAGCTAGATTGATGAAAAATCGGGTAATTTTGATAAAAATGAGTTAAAAAATAAGTTAAGTATGATAAAACAGGGTTCAAAACAGTAAAGTTGTTGGAAAACGAGAAGAAATCAATAAAGAAAGGAGTTAAATTGTCTTTTGAAAAAGTAGGAGGCACATTTTGGGTTAAAAGGGAGAATTTGATGAAAAAAACAGTTAAGGATAATTTTGATAAAAAAGAAAATAGGTTAAAACACATGTTAAGTAGGATAAAAAAAGGTTTAAAACGGTAAGTTTTCGAAAAAATCCTTGAAAATGAGAAAGATTGATGAAAAATTGGGCCATTTTGATAAAAATGGGTTAAAAAATAAGTTAAGTAGGATAAAAAGGTTCAACAAAGTGAAGTTTTTGAAAAAATCGAAGAACGCAATTAAAAAACGAGTTAAATTGTCTTTTAAAAAAGTAGGAGAAACATTTTGGGATAAAAAGGCGATTTTATCAAAAAAAGAGTTGAGGGTCGATTTGATAAACAAAATGGGTTAAAAACATGTTAAATAGGATAAAATAGGGTTAAAATGGGAGAGTTTTCGAAAAAATCAAAGAAATCAATAAAGAAAGGAGTTAAATTGTCTTTTGAAAAAGTAGGAGGCACATTTTTGGTTAAAAGGGAGAATTTGATGAAAAAAACAGTTAAGGATACTTTTGATAAAAAAGAAAATAGGTTAAAATACATGTTAAGGAGGATAAAAAAAAGGGTTAAAACGGTAAGTTTTTGAAAAAATCGTTGAAAATGAGCAAGATTGATGAAAAATTGGGCCATTTTGATAAAAATGGGTTAAAAAATAAGTTAAGTAGGATAAAAAGGTTCAAAAAAGTTAAGTTTTTGAAAAAATCGAAGAACTCAATTAAAAAACGAGTTAACTTGCCTTTTGAAAAAGTAGGGGAACATTTTGGGTTAAAAAGGCGAATTCTATCAAAAAAGGAGTTGAGGGTCGATTTGATAAACAAAATGGGTTAAAAACATGTTAAATAGGATAAAATAGGGTTAAAATGGGAGAGTTTTCGAAAAAATCAAAGAAATCAATAAAAAAACTCGGGAAAGTAGAAGGCACATTTTGGGTTAAAAACGAGAATTTGATAAAAAATAAGAATTAATGGGTTATTTTGATAAAAAAAAAATTGAGCTAAAAAACATGTTAAGTAGGATAAAACAAGGGTACGTTTTTGAAGAATCATTGAAAAACGAGCTAGATTGATGAAAAATCGGGTAATTTTGATAAAAATGAGTTAAAAAATAAGTTAAGTAGGATAAAACAGGGTTCAAAACAGTAAAGTTGTTGAAAAACGAGAAGAAATCAATAAAGAAAGGAGTTAAATTGTCTTTTGAAAAAGTAGGAGGCACATTTTGGGTTAAAAGGGAGAATTTGATGAAAAAAATTGTTAAGGATAATTTTGATAAAAAAGAAAATAGGTTAAAACACATATTAAGTAGGATAAAAAAAGGGTTAAAATGGTAAGTTTTTGAAAAAATCGTTGAAAATGAGCAAGATTGATGAAAAATTGGGCCATTTTGATAAAAATGGGTTAAAAATAAGTTAAGTATGATAAAAAGGTTCAAAAAAGTGAAGTTTTTGAAAAAATCGAAGAACTCAATTAAAAAACGAGTTAAATTGTCTTTTAAAAAAGTAGGAGAAACATTTTGGGTTAAAAAGGCGAATTTTATCAAAAAAAGAGTTGAGGGTCGATTTGATAAACAAAATGGGTTAAAAACATGTTAAATAGGATAAAATAGGGTTAAAATGGGAGAGTTTTCGAAAAAATCAAAGAAATCAATAAAAAAACTCGGGAAAGTAGAAGGCACATTTTGGGTTAAAAACGAGTATTTGATAAAAAATAAGAATTACTGGGTCATTTTGATAAAAAAAAAATGAGTTAAAAAACATGTTAAATAGGATAAAAAAAGGGTAAGTTTTTGAAAAATCATTGAAAAATGAGCTAGATTGATGAAAAATCGGGTAATTTTGATAAAAATGAGTTAAAAAATAAGTTAAGTAGGATAAAACAGGGTTCAAAACAGTAAAGTTGTTGAAAAAATCGAAGAAATCAATAAAGAGAGGAGTTAAATTGTCTTTTGAAAAAGTAGGAGGCACATTTTGGGTTAAAAGGGAGAATTTGATGAAAAAAACAGTTAAGGATAATTTTGATAAAAAAGAAAATAGGTTAAAACACATGTTAAGTAGGATAAAAAAAGGGTTAAAACGGTATGTTTTCGAAAAAATCGTTGAAAATGAGAAAGATTGATGAAAAATTGGGCCATTTTGATAAAAATGGGTTAAAAAATAAGTTAAGTAGGATAAAAAGGTTCAAAAAAGTTAAGTTTTTGAAAAAATCGAAGAACGCAATTAAAAAACGAGTTAAATTGTCTTTTAAAAAAGTAGGAGAAACATTTTGGGTTAAAAAGGCGAATTTTATCAAAAAAAGAGTTGAGGGTCGATTTGATAAACAAAATGGGTTAAAAACATGTTAAATAGGATAAAATAGGGTTAAAAGTGGAGAAATCAATAAAAAAACTCGGGAAAGTAGAAGGCACATTTTGGGTTAAAAACGAGAATTTGATAAAAAATAAGAATTACTGGGTCATTTTGATAAAAAAAAATTGAGTAAAAAAACATGTTAAGTAGGATAAAAAAAGGGTACGTTTTTGAAAAATCATTGAAAAACGAGCTATATTGATGAAAAATCGGGTAATTATGATAAAAATGAGTTAAAAAATAAGTTAAGTAGGATAAAACAGGGTTCAAAACAGTAAAGTTGTTGAAAAACGAGAAGAAATCAATAAAGAAAGGAGTTAAATTGTCTTTTGAAAAAGTAGGAGGCACATTTTGGGTTAAAAGGGAGAATTTGATGAAAAAAAGAGTTAAGGATAATTTTGATAAAAAAGAAAATAGGTTAAAACACATGTTAAGTAGGATAAAAAAAAGGGTTAAAATGGTAAGTTTTTGAAAAAATCGTTGAAAATGAGCAAGATTGATGAAAATTTGGGCCATTTTGATAAAAATGGGTTAAAAATAAGTTAAGTAGGATAAAAAGGTTCAAAAAAGTGAAGTTTTTGAAAAAAACGAAGAACTCAATTAAAAAACGAGTTAAATTGTCTTTTAAAAAAGTAGGAGAAACATTTTGGGTTAAAAAGGCGAATTTTATCAAAAAAAGAGTTGAGGGTCGATTTGATAAACAAAATGGGTTAAAAACATGTAAAATAGGATAAAATAGGGTTAAAATGGGAGAGTTTTCGAAAAAATCAAAGAAATCAATAAAAAAACTCGGGAAAGTAGAAGGCACATTTTGGGTTAAAAACGAGTATTTGATAAAAAATAAGAATTACTGTGTCATTTTGATAAAAAAAAATGAGTTAAAAAACATGTTAAGTAGGATAAAAAAAGGGTAAGTTTTTGAAAAATCATTGAAAAACGAGCTAGATTGATGAAAAATCGGGTAATTTTGATAAAAATGAGTTAAAAAATAAGTTAAGTATGATAAAACAGGGTTCAAAACAGTAAAGTTGTTGGAAAACGAGAAGAAATCAATAAAGAAAGGAGTTAAATTGTCTTTTGAAAAAGTAGGAGGCACATTTTGGGTTAAAAGGGAGAATTTGATGAAAAAAACAGTTAAGGATAATTTTGATAAAAAAGAAAATAGGTTAAAACACATGTTAATTAGGATAAAAAAAGGGTTAAAATGGTAAGTTTTTGAAAAAATAGTTGAAAATGAGCAAGATTGATGAAAAATTGGGCCATTTTGATAAAAATGGGTTAAAAATAAGTTAAGTAGGATAAAAAGGTTCAAAGAAGTGATGTTTTTGAAAAAATCGAAGAACTCAATTAAAAAACGAGTTAAATTGTCTTTTAAAAAAGTAGGAGAAACATTTTGGGTTAAAAAGGCGAATTTTATCAAAAAAAGAGTTGAGGGTCGATTTGATAAACAAAATGGGTTAAAAACATGTTAAATAGGATAAAATAGGGCTAAAATGGGAGAGTTTTCGAAAAAATCAGTAAAAAAACTCGGGAAAGTAGAAGGCACATTTTGGGTTAAAAACGAGTATTTGATAAAAAATAAGAATTACTGGGTCATTTTGATTAAAAAAAAATGAGTTAAAAAACATGTTAAGTAGGATAAAAAAAGGGTAAGTTTTTGAAAAATCATTGAAAAACGAGCTAGATTGATGAAAGATCGGGTAATTTTGATAAAAATGAGTTAAAAAATAAGTTAAGTAGGATAAAACAGGGTTCAAAACAGTAAAGTTGTTGAAAAAATCGAAGAAATCAATAAAGAAAGGAGTTAAATTTTCTTTTGAAAAAGTAGGAGGCACATTTTGGGTTAAAAGGGAGAATTTGATGAAAAAAACAGTTAAGGATAATTTTGATAAAAAAGAAAATAGGTTAAAACACATGTTAAGTAGGATAAAAAAAAGGGTTAAAACGGTAAGTTTTTGAAAAAATCGTTGAAAATGAGCAAGATTGATGAAAAATTGGGCCATTTTGATAAAAATGGGTTAAAAAATAAGTTAAGTAGGATAAAAAGGTTCAAAAAAGTTAAGTTTTTGAAAAAATCGAAGAACGCAATTAAAAAACGAGTTAAATTGTCTTTTAAAAAAGTAGGAGAAACATTTTGGGATAAAAAGGCGAATTTTATCAAAAAAAGAGTTGAGGGTCGATTTGATAAACAAAATGGGTTAAAAACATGTTAAATAGGATAAAATAGGGTTAAAATGGGAGAGTTTTCGAAAAAATCAAAGAAATCAATAGAGAAAGGAGTTAAATTGTCTTTTGAAAAAGTAGGAGGCACATTTTTGGTTAAAAGGGAGAATTTGATGAAAAAAACAGTTAAGGATACTTTTGATAAAAAAGAAAATAGGTTAAAACACATGTTAAGGAGGATAAAAAAAAGGGTTAAAACGGTAAGTTTTTGAAAAAATCGTTGAAAATGAGCAAGATTGATGAAAAATTGGGCCATTTTGATAAAAATGGGTTAAAAATAAGTTAAGTAGGATAAAAAGGTTCAAAAAAGTTAAGTTTTTGAAAAAATCGAAGAACTCAATTAAAAAACGAGTTAACTTGCCTTTTGAAAAAGTAGGGGAACATTTTGGGTTAAAAAGGCGAATTCTATCAAAAAAGGAGTTGAGGGTCGATTTGATAAACAAAATGGGTTAAAAACATGTTAAATAGGATAAAATAGGGTTAAAATGGGAGAGTTTTCGAAAAAATCAAAGAAATCAATAAAAAAACTCGGGAAAGTAGAAGGCACATTTTGGGTTAAAAACGAGAATTTGATAAAAAATAAGAATTACTGGGTCATTTTGATAAAAAAAAATTGAGTTAAAAAACATGTTAAGTAGGATAAAAAAAGGGTAAGTTTTTGAAAAATCATTGAAAAACGAGCTAGATTGATGAAAGATCGGGTAATTTTGATAAAAATGAGTTAAAAAATAAGTTAAGTAGGATAAAACAGGGTTCAAAACAGTAAAGTTGTTGAAAAAATCGAAGAAATCAATAAAGAAAGGAGTTAAATTGTCTTTTGAAAAAGTAGGAGGCACATTTTGGGTTAAAAGGGAGAATTTGATGAAAAAAACAGTTAAGGATAATTTTGATAAAAAAGAAAATAGGTTAAAACACATGTTAAGTAGGATAAAAAAAAGGGTTAAAACGGTAAGTTTTTGAAAAAATCGTTGATAACGAGCAAGATTGATGAAAAATTGGGCCATTTTGATAAAAATGGGTTAAAAAATAAGTTACGTACGATAAAAAGGTTCAAAAATGTTAAGTTTTTGAAAAAATCGAAGAACTCAATTAAAAAACGAGTTAAATTGTCTTTTGAAAAAGTAGGAGAAACTTTTTGGGTTAAAAAGGCGAATTTTATCAAAAAAAGAGTTGAGGGTCGATTTGATAAACAAAATGGGTTAAAAACATGTTAAATAGGATAAAATAGGGTTAAAAGTGGAGAGTTTTCGAAAAAATCAAAGAAATCAATAAAAAAAACTCGGGAAAGTAGAAGGCACATTTTGGGTTAAAAACGAGAATTTGATAAAAAATAAGAATTAATGGGTCATTTTGATAAAAAAAAAATTGAGCTAAAAAACATGTTAAGTAGGATAAAACAAGGGTACGTTTTTGAAGAATCATTGAAAAACGAGCTAGATTGATGAAAAATCGGGTAATTTTGATAAAAATGAGTTAAAAAATAAGTTAAGTAGGATAAAACAGGGTTCAAAACAGTAAAGTTGTTGAAAAACGAGAAGAAATCAATAAAGAAAGGAGTTAAATTGTCTTTTGAAAAAGTAGGAGGCACATTTTGGGTTAAAAGGGAGAATTTGATGAAAAAAATTGTTAAGGATAATTTTGATAAAAAAGAAAATAGGTTAAAACACATATTAAGTAGGATAAAAAAAGGGTTAAAATGGTAAGTTTTTGAAAAAATCGTTGAAAATGAGCAAGATTGATGAAAAATTGGGCCATTTTGATAAAAATGGGTTAAAAATAAGTTAAGTATGATAAAAAGGTTCAAAAAAGTGAAGTTTTTGAAAAAATCGAAGAACTCAATTAAAAAACGAGTTAAATTGTCTTTTAAAAAAGTAGGAGAAACATTTTGGGTTAAAAAGGCGAATTTTATCAAAAAAAGAGTTGAGGGTCGATTTGATAAACAAAATGGGTTAAAAACATGTTAAATAGGATAAAATAGGGTTAAAATGGGAGAGTTTTCGAAAAAATCAAAGAAATCAATAAAAAAACTCGGGAAAGTAGAAGGCACATTTTGGGTTAAAAACGAGTATTTGATAAAAAATAAGAATTACTGGGTCATTTTGATAAAAAAAAATGAGTTAAAAAACATGTTAAATAGGATAAAAAAAGGGTAAGTTTTTGAAAAATCATTGAAAAATGAGCTAGATTGATGAAAAATCGGGTAATTTTGATAAAAATGAGTTAAAAAATAAGTTAAGTAGGATAAAACAGGGTTCAAAACAGTAAAGTTGTTGAAAAAATCGAAGAAATCAATAAAGAGAGGAGTTAAATTGTCTTTTGAAAAAGTAGGAGGCACATTTTGGGTTAAAAGGGAGAATTTGATGAAAAAAACAGTTAAGGATAATTTTGATAAAAAAGAAAATAGGTTAAAACACATGTTAAGTAGGATAAAAAAAGGGTTAAAACGGTATGTTTTCGAAAAAATCGTTGAAAATGAGAAAGATTGATGAAAAATTGGGCCATTTTGATAAAAATGGGTTAAAAAATAAGTTAAGTAGGATAAAAAGGTTCAAAAAAGTTAAGTTTTTGAAAAAATCGAAGAACGCAATTAAAAAACGAGTTAAATTGTCTTTTAAAAAAGTAGGAGAAACATTTTGGGTTAAAAAGGCGAATTTTATCAAAAAAAGAGTTGAGGGTCGATTTGATAAACAAAATGGGTTAAAAACATGTTAAATAGGATAAAATAGGGTTAAAATGGGAGAGTTTTCGAAAAAATCAAAGAAATCAATAAAGAAAGGAGTTAAATTGTCTTTTGAAAAAGTAGGAGGCACATTTTTGGTTAAAAGGGAGAATTTGATGAAAAAAACAGTTAAGGATACTTTTGATAAAAAAGAAAATAGGTTAAAAAACATGTTAAGGAGGATAAAAAAAGGGTTAAAACGGTAAGTTTTTGAAAAAATCGTTGAAAATGAGCAAGATTGATGAAAAATTGGGCCATTTTGATAAAAATGGGTTAAAAAATAAGTTAAGTAGGATAAAAAGGTTCAAAAAAGTTAAGTTTTTGAAAAACGAGCTAGATTGATGAAAAATCGGGTAATTTTGATAAAAATGGGTTAAAAAATAAGTTAAGTAGGATAAAACAGGGTTCAAAACAGTAAAGTTGTCGAAAAAATCGAAGAAATCAATAAAGAAAGGAGTTAAATTGTCTTTTGAAAAAGTAGGAGGCACATTTTGGGTTAAAAGGGAGAATTTGATGAAAAAAACAGTTAAGGATAATTTTGATAAAAAAGAAAATAGGTTAAAACACATGTTAAGTAGGATAAAAAAAGGGTTAAAACGGTAAGTTTTTGAAAAATCGTTGATAATGAGCAAGATTGATGAAAAATTGGGCCATTTTGATAAAAATGGATTAAAAAATAAGTTAAGTACGATAAAAAGGTTCAAAAAAGTTAAGTTTTTGAAAAAATCGAAGAACTCAATTAAAAACGAGTTAAATTGTCTTTTGAAAAAGTAGGAGAAACTTTTTGGGTTAAAAAGGCGAATTTTATCAAAAAAAGAGTTGAGGGTCGATTTGATAAACAAAATGGGTTAAAAACATGTTAAATAGGATAAAATAGGGTTAAAAGTGGAGAGTTTTCAAAAAAATCAAAGAAATCAATAAAAAACTCGGGAAAGTAGAAGGCACATTTTGGGTTAAAAACGAGAATTTGATAAAAAATAAGAATTACTGGGTCATTTTGATAAAAAAAAATTGAGTAAAAAAACATGTTAAGTAGGATAAAAAAAGGGTACGTTTTTGAAAAATCATTGAAAAACGAGCTATATTGATGAAAAATCGGGTAATTTTGATAAAAATGAGTTAAAAAATAAGTTAAGTAGGATAAAACAGGGTTCAAAACAGTAAAGTTGTTGAAAAACGAGAAGAAATCAATAAAGAAAGGAGTTAAATTGTCTTTTGAAAAAGTAGGAGGCACATTTTGGGTTAAAAGGATGAATTTGATGAAAAAAAGAGTTAAGGATAATTTTGATAAAAAAGAAAATAGGTTAAAACACATATTAAGTAGGATAAAAAAAGGGTTAAAATGGTAAGTTTTTGAAAAAATCGTTGAAAATGAGCAAGATTGATGAAAAATTGGGCCATTTTGATAAAAATGGGTTAAAAATAAGTTAAGTAGGATAAAAAGGTTCAAAGAAGTGATGTTTTTGAAAAAATCGAAGAACTCAATTAAAAAACGAGTTAAATTGTCTTTTAAAAAAGTAGGAGAAACATTTTGGGTTAAAAAGGCGAATTTTATCAAAAAAAGAGTTGAGGGTCGATTTGATAAACAAAATGGGTTAAAAACATGTTAAATAGGATAAAATAGGGCTAAAATGGGAGAGTTTTCGAAAAAATCAGTAAAAAAACTCGGGAAAGTAGAAGGCACATTTTGGGTTAAAAACGAGTATTTGATAAAAAAATAAGAATTACTGGGTCATTTTGATTAAAAAAAAATGAGTTAAAAAACATGTTAAGTAGGATAAAAAAAGGGTAAGTTTTTGAAAAATCATTGAAAAACGAGCTAGATTGATGAAAAATCGGGTAATTTTGATAAAAATGAGTTAAAAAATAAGTTAAGTAGGATAAAACAGGGTTCAAAACAGTAAAGTTGTTGAAAAAATCGAAGAAATCAATAAAGAAAGGAGTTAAATTGTCTTTTGAAAAAGTAGGAGGCACATTTTGGGTTAAAAGGGAGAATTTGATGAAAAAAACAGTTAAGGATAATTTTGATAAAAAAGAAAATAGGTTAAAACACATGTTAAGTAGGATAAAAAAAGGTTTAAAACGGTAAGTTTTCGAAAAAATCCTTGAAAATGAGAAAGATTGATGAAAAATTGGGCCATTTTGATAAAAATGGGTTAAAAAATAAGTTAAGTAGGATAAAAAGGTTCAAAAAAGTGAAGTTTTTGAAAAAATCGAAGAACGCAATTAAAAAACGAGTTAAATTGTCTTTTAAAAAAGTAGGAGAAACATTTTGGGATAAAAAGGCGAATTTTATCAAAAAAAGAGTTGAGGGTCGATTTGATAAACAAAATGGGTTAAAAACATGTTAAATAGGATAAAATAGGGTTAAAATGGGAGAGTTTTCGAAAAAATCAAAGAAATCAATAAAGAAAGGAGTTAAATTGTCTTTTGAAAAAGTAGGAGGCACATTTTTGGTTAAAAGGGAGAATTTGATGAAAAAAACAGTTAAGGATACTTTTGATAAAAAAGAAAATAGGTTAAAACACATGTTAAGGAGGATAAAAAAAAGGGTTAAAACTGTAAGTTTTTGAAAAAATCGTTGAAAATGAGCAAGATTGATGAAAAATTGGGCCATTTTGATAAAAATGGGTTAAAAATAAGTTAAGTAGGATAAAAAGGTTCAAAAAAGTTAAGTTTTTGAAAAAATCGAAGAACTCAATTAAAAAACGAGTTAACTTACCTTTTGAAAAAGTAGGGGAACATTTTGGGTTAAAAAGGCGAATTCTATCAAAAAAGGAGTTGAGGGTCGATTTGATAAACAAAATGGGTTAAAAACATGTTAAATAGGATAAAATAGGGTTAAAATGGGAGAGATTTCGAAAAAATCAAAGAAATCAATAAAAAAACTCGGGAAAGTAGAAGGCACATTTTGGGTTAAAAACGAGAATTTGATAAAAAATAAGAATTACTGGGTCATTTTGATAAAAAAAATTGAGTTAAAAAACATGTTAAGTAGGATAAAAAAAGGGTAAGTTTTTGAAAAATCATTGAAAAACGAGCTAGATTGATGAAAGATCGGGTAATTTTGATAAAAATGAGTTAAAAAATAAGTTAAGTAGGATAAAACAGGGTTCAAAACAGTAAAGTTGTTGAAAAAATCGAAGAAATCAATAAAGAAAGGAGTTAAATTGTCTTTTGAAAAAGTAGGAGGCACATTTTGGGTTAAAAGGGAGAATTTGATGAAAAAAACAGTTAAGGATAATTTTGATAAAAAAGAAAATAGGTTAAAACACATGTTAAGTAGGATAAAAAAAGGGTTAAAACGGTATGTTTTCGAAAAAATCGTTGAAAATGAGAAAGATTGATGAAAAATTGGGCCATTTTGATAAAAATGGGTTAAAAAATAAGTTAAGTAGGATAAAAAGGTTCAAAAAAGTTAAATTTTTGAAAAAATCGAAGAACGCAATTAAAAAACGAGTTAAATTGTCTTTTAAAAAAGTAGGAGAAACATTTTGGGTTAAAAAGGCGAATTTTATCAAAAAAAGAGTTGAGGGTCGATTTGATAAACAAAATGGGTTAAAAACATGTTAAATAGGATAAAATAGGGTTAAAATGGGAGAGTTTTCGAAAAAATCAAAGAAATCAATAAAGAAAGGAGTTAAATTGTCTTTTGAAAAAGTAGGAGGCACATTTTTGGTTAAAAGGGAGAATTTGATGAAAAAAACAGTTAAGGATACTTTTGATAAAAAAGAAAATAGGTTAAAACACATGTTAAGGAGGATAAAAAAAGGGTTAAAACGGTAAGTTTTTGAAAAAATCGTTGAAAATGAGCAAGATTGATGAAAAATTGGGCCATTTTGATAAAAATGGGTTAAAAAATAAGTTAAGTAGGATAAAAAGGTTCAAAAAAGTTAAGTTTTTGAAAAACGAGCTAGATTGATGAAAAATCGGGTAATTTTGATAAAAATGGGTTAAAAAATAAGTTAAGTAGGATAAAACAGGGTTCAAAACAGTAAAGTTGTTGAAAAAATCGAAGAAATCAATAAAGAAAGGAGTTAAATTGTCTTTTGAAAAAGTAGGAGGCACATTTTGGGTTAAAAGGGAGAATTTGATGAAAAAAACAGTTAAGGATAATTTTGATAAAAAAGAAAATAGGTTAAAACACATGTTAAGTAGGATAAAAAAAGGGTTAAAACGGTAAGTTTTTGAAAAATCGTTGATAATGGGCAAGATTGATGAAAAATTGGGCCATTTTGATAAAAATGGATTAAAAAATAAGTTAAGTACGATAAAAAGGTTCAAAAAAGTTAAGTTTTTGAAAAAATCGAAGAACTCAATTAAAAACGAGTTAAATTGTCTTTTGAAAAAGTAGGAGAAACTTTTTGGGTTAAAAAGGCGAATTTTATCAAAAAAAGAGTTGAGGGTCGATTTGATAAACAAAATGGGTTAAAAACATGTTAAATAGGATAAAATAGGGTTAAAAGTGGAGAGTTTTCGAAAAAATCAAAGAAATCAATAAAAAACTCGGGAAAGTAGAAGGCACATTTTGGGTTAAAAACGAGAATTTGATAAAAAATAAGAATTACTGGGTCATTTTGATAAAAAAAAATTGAGTAAAAAAACATGTTAAGTAGGATAAAAAAAGGGTACGTTTTTGAAAAATCATTGAAAAACGAGCTATATTGATGAAAAATCGGGTAATTTTGATAAAAATGAGTTAAAAAATAAGTTAAGTAGGATAAAACAGGGTTCAAAACAGTAAAGTTGTTGAAAAACGAGAAGAAATCAATAAAGAAAGGAGTTAAATTGTCTTTTGAAAAAGTAGGAGGCACATTTTGGGTTAAAAGGATGAATTTGATGAAAAAAAGAGTTAAGGATAATTTTGATAAAAAAGAAAATAGGTTAAAACAAATGTTAAGTAGGATAAAAAAAAGGGTTAAAATGGTAAGTTTTTGAAAAAATCGTTGAAAATGAGCAAGATTGATGAAAATTTGGGCCATTTTGATAAAAATGGGTTAAAAATAAGTTAAGTAGGATAAAAAGGTTCAAAAAAGTGAAGTTTTTGAAAAAAACGAAGAACTCAATTAAAAAACGAGTTAAATTGTCTTTTAAAAAAGTAGGAGAAACATTTTGGGTTAAAAAGGCGAATTTTATCAAAAAAAGAGTTGAGGGTCGATTTGATAAACAAAATGGGTTAAAAACATGTAAAATAGGATAAAATAGGGTTAAAATGGGAGAGTTTTCGAAAAAATCAAAGAAATCAATAAAAAAACTCGGGAAAGTAGAAGGCACATTTTGGGTTAAAAACGAGTATTTGATAAAAAATAAGAATTACTGTGTCATTTTGATAAAAAAAAAATGAGTTAAAAAACATGTTAAGTAGGATAAAAAAAGGGTAAGTTTTTGAAAAATCATTGAAAAACGAGCTAGATTGATGAAAAATCGGGTAATTTTGATAAAAATGAGTTAAAAAATAAGTTAAGTATGATAAAACAGGGTTCAAAACAGTAAAGTTGTTGGAAAACGAGAAGAAATCAATAAAGAAAGGAGTTAAATTGTCTTTTGAAAAAGTAGGAGGCACATTTTGGGTTAAAAGGGAGAATTTGATGAAAAAAACAGTTAAGGATAATTTTGATAAAAAAGAAAATAGGTTAAAACACATGTTAATTAGGATAAAAAAAGGGTTAAAATGGTAAGTTTTTGAAAAAATCGTTGAAAATGAGCAAGATTGATGAAAAATTGGGCCATTTTGATAAAAATGGGTTAAAAATAAGTTAAGTAGGATAAAAAGGTTCAAAGAAGTGATGTTTTTGAAAAAATCGAAGAACTCAATTAAAAAACGAGTTAAATTGTCTTTTAAAAAAGTAGGAGAAACATTTTGGGTTAAAAAGGCGAATTTTATCAAAAAAAGAGTTGAGGGTCGATTTGATAAACAAAATGGGTTAAAAACATGTTAAATAGGATAAAATAGGGCTAAAATGGGAGAGTTTTCGAAAAAATCAGTAAAAAAACTCGGGAAAGTATAAGGCACATTTTGGGTTAAAAACGAGTATTTGATAAAAAAATAAGAATTACTGGGTCATTTTGATTAAAAAAAAATGAGTTAAAAAACATGTTAAGTAGGATAAAAAAAGGGTAAGTTTTTGAAAAATCATTGAAAAACGAGCTAGATTGATGAAAAATCGGGTAATTTTGATAAAAATGAGTTAAAAAATAAGTTAAGTAGGATAAAACAGGGTTCAAAACAGTAAAGTTGTTGAAAAAATCGAAGAAATCAATAAAGAAAGGAGTTAAATTGTCTTTTGAAAAAGTAGGAGGCACATTTTGGGTTAAAAGGGAGAATTTGATGAAAAAAACAGTTAAGGATAATTTTGATAAAAAAGAAAATAGGTTAAAACACATGTTAAGTAGGATAAAAAAAGGGTTAAAACGGTAAGTTTTTGAAAAAATCGTTGATAACGAGCAAGATTGATGAAAAATTGGGCCATTTTGATAAAAATGGGTTAAAAAATAAGTTAAGTACGATCAAAAGGTTCAAAAATGTTAAGTTTTTGAAAAAATCGAAGAACTCAATTAAAAAACGAGTTAAATTGTCTTTTGAAAAAGTAGGAGAAACTTTTTGGGTTAAAAAGGCGAATTTTATCAAAAAAAGAGTTGAGGGTCGATTTGATAAACAAAATGGGTTAAAAACATGTTAAATAGGATAAAATAGGGTTAAAAGTGGAGAGTTTTCGAAAAAATCAAAGAAATCAATAAAAAAACTCGGGAAAGTAGAAGGCACATTTTGGGTTAAAAACGAGAATTTGATAAAAAATAAGAATTAATGGGTCATTTTGATAAAAAAAAAAATTGAGCTAAAAAACATGTTAAGTAGGATAAAACAAGGGTACGTTTTTGAAGAATCATTGAAAAACGAGCTAGATTGATGAAAAATCGGGTAATTTTGATAAAAATGAGTTAAAAAATAAGTTAAGTAGGATAAAACAGGGTTCAAAACAGTAAAGTTGTTGAAAAACGAGAAGAAATCAATAAAGAAAGGAGTTAAATTGTCTTTTGAAAAAGTAGGAGGCACATTTTGGGTTAAAAGGGAGAATTTGATGAAAAAAATTGTTAAGGATAATTTTGATAAAAAAGAAAATAGGTTAAAACACATATTAAGTAGGATAAAAAAAGGGTTAAAATGGTAAGTTTTTGAAAAAATCGTTGAAAATGAGCAAGATTGATGAAAAATTTGGCCATTTTGATAAAAATGGGTTAAAAATAAGTTAAGTATGATAAAAAGGTTCAAAAAAGTGAAGTTTTTGAAAAAATCGAAGAACTCAATTAAAAAACGAGTTAAATTGTCTTTTAAAAAAGTAGGAGAAACATTTTGGGTTAAAAAGGCGAATTTTATCAAAAAAAGAGTTGAGGGTCGATTTGATAAACAAAATGGGTTAAAAACATGTTAAATAGGATAAAATAGGGTTAAAATGGGAGAGTTTTCGAAAAAATCAAAGAAATCAATAAAAAAAATCGGGAAAGTAGAAGGCACATTTTGGGTTAAAAACGAGTATTTGATAAAAAATAAGAATTACTGGGTCATTTTGATAAAAAAAAAAAAATGAGTTAAAAAACATGTTAAATAGGATAAAAAAAGGGTAAGTTTTTGAAAAATCATTGAAAAATGAGCTAGATTGATGAAAAATCGGGTAATTTTGATAAAAATGAGTTAAAAAATAAGTTAAGTAGGATAAAACAGGGTTCAAAACAGTAAAGTTGTTGAAAAAATCGAAGAAATCAATAAAGAGAGGAGTTAAATTGTCTTTTGAAAAAGTAGGAGGCACATTTTGGGTTAAAAGGGAGAATTTGATGAAAAAAACAGTTAAGGATAATTTTGATAAAAAAGAAAATAGGTTAAAACACATGTTAAGTAGGATAAAAAAAGGGTTAAAACGGTATGTTTTCGAAAAAATCGTTGAAAATGAGAAAGATTGATGAAAAATTGGGCCATTTTGATAAAAATGGGTTAAAAAATAAGTTAAGTAGGATAAAAAGGTTCAAAAAAGTTAAGTTTTTGAAAAAATCGAAGAACGCAATTAAAAAACGAGTTAAATTGTCTTTTAAAAAAGTAGGAGAAACATTTTGGGTTAAAAAGGCGAATTTTATCAAAAAAAGAGTTGAGGGTCGATTTGATAAACAAAATGGGTTAAAAACATGTTAAATAGGATAAAATAGGGTTAAAATGGGAGAGTTTTCGAAAAAATCAAAGAAATCAATAAAGAAAGGAGTTAAATTGTCTTTTGAAAAAGTAGGAGGCACATTTTTGGTTAAAAGGGAGAATTTGATGAAAAAAACAGTTAAGGATACTTTTGATAAAAAAGAAAATAGGTTAAAACACATGTTAAGGAGGATAAAAAAAGGGTTAAAACGGTAAGTTTTTGAAAAAATCGTTGAAAATGAGCAAGATTGATGAAAAATTGGGCCATTTTGATAAAAATGGGTTAAAAAATAAGTTAAGTAGGATAAAAAGGTTCAAAAAAGTTATGTTTTTGAAAAAATCGAAGAACTCAATTAAAAAACGAGTAAAATTGCCTTTTGAAAAAGTAGGGAAAACATTTTGGGTTAAAAAGGCGAATTTTATCAAAAAAGGAGTTGAGGGTCGATTTGATAAACAAAATGGGTTAAAAACATGTTAAATAGGATAAAATAGGGTTAAAATGGGAGAGTTATCGAAAAAATCAAAGAAATCAATAAAAAAACTCGGGAAAGTAGAAGGCACATTTTGGGTTAAAAACGAGAATTTGATAAAAAATAAGAATTACTGGGTCATTTTGATAAAAAAAATTGAGTTAAAAAACATGTTAAGTAGGATAAAAAAAGGGTAAGTTTTTGAAAAATCATTGAAAAACGAGCTAGATTGATGAAAAATCGGGTAATTTTGATAAAAATGGGCTAAAAAATAAGTTAAGTAGGATAAAACAGGGTTCAAAACAGTAAAGTTGTTGAAAAAATCGAAGAAATCAATAAAGAAAGGAGTTAAATTGTCTTTTGAAAAAGTAGGAGGCACATTTTGGGTTAAAAGGGAGAATTTGATGAAAAAAACAGTTAAGGATAATTTTGATAAAAAAGAAAATAGGTTAAAACACATGTTAAGTAGGATAAAAAAAGGGTTAAAACGGTAAGTTTTTGAAAAATCGTTGATAATGAGCAAGATTGATGAAAAATTGGGCCATTTTGATAAAAATGGGTTAAAAAATAAGTTAAGTACGATAAAAAGGTTCAAAAAAGTTAAGTTTTTGAAAAAATCGAAGAACTCAATTAAAAAACGAGTTAAATTGTCTTTTGAAAAAGTAGGAGAAACTTTTTGGGTTAAAAAGGCGAATTTTATTAAAAAAAGAGTTGAGGGTCGATTTGATAAACAAAATGGGTTAAAAACATGTTAAATAGGATAAAATAGGGTTAAAAGTGGAGAGTTTTCGAAAAAATCAAAGAAATCAACAAAAAACTCGGGAAAGTAGAAGGCACATTTTGGGTTAAAAACGAGAATTTGATAAAAAATAAGAATTACTGGGTCATTTTGATAAAAAAAAATGAGTTAAAAAACATGTTAAGTAGGATAGAAAAAGTGTACGTTTTTGAAAAATCATTGAAAAACGAGCTAGATTGATGAAAAATCGGGTAATTTTGATAAAAATGAGTTAAAAAACAAGTTAAGTAGGATAAAACAGGGTTCAAAACAGTAAAGTTGTTGAAAAACGAGAAGAAATCAATAAAGAAAGGAGTTAAATTGTCTTGAAAAAGTAGGAGGCACATTTTGGGTTAAAAGGGAGAATTTGATGAAAAAAACAGTTAAGGATAATTTTGATAAAAAAGAAAATAGGTTAAAACACATGTTAAGTAGGATAAAAAAAGGGTTAAAACGGTAAGTTTTTGAAAAATCGTTGATAATGAGCAAGATTGATGAAAAATTGGGCCATTTTGATAAAAATGGGTTAAAAAATAAGTTAACTACGATAAAAAGGTTCAAAAAAGTGAAGTTTTTGAAAAAAACGAAGAACTCAATTAAAAAACGAGTTAAATTGTCTTTTAAAAAAGTAGGATAAACATTTTGGGTTAAAAAGGCGAATTTTATCAAAAAAAGAGTTGAGGGTCGATTTGATAAACAAAATGGGTTAAAAACATGTTAAATAGGATAAAATAGGGTTAAAATGGGAGAGTTTTCGAAAAAATCAAAGAAATCAATAAAAAAACTCGGGAAAGTAGAAGGCACATTTTGGGTTAAAAACGAGTATTTGATAAAAAATAAGAATTACTGGGTCATTTTGATAAAAAAAAATGAGTTAAAAAACATGTTAAGTAGTATAAAAAAAGGGTAAGTTTTTGAAAAATCATTGAAAAACGAGCTAGATTGATGAAAAATCGGGTAATTTTGATAAAAATGAGTTAAAAAATAAGTTAATAGGATAAAACAGGGTTCAAAACAGTAAAGTTGTTGAAAAAATCGAAGAAATCAATAAAGAAAGGAGTTAAATTGTCTTTTGAAAAAGTAGGAGGCACATTTTGGGTTAAAAGGGAGAATTTGATGAAAAAAACAGTTAAGGATAATTTTGATAAAAAAGAAAATAGGTTAAAACACATGTTAAGTAGGATAAAAAAGGGTTAAAACGGTAAGTTTTCGAAAAAATCGTTGAAAATGAGAAAGATTGATGAAAAATTGGGCCATTTTGATAAAAATGGGTTAAAAAATAAGTTAAGTAGGATAAGAAGGTTCAAAAAAGTGAAGTTTTTGAAAAAATCGAAGAACTCAATTAAAAAACGAGTTAAATTGTCTTTTAAAAAAGTAGGAGGACATTTTGGGTTAAAAGGGAGAATTTGATGAAAAAAACAGTTAAGGGTAATTTTGATAAAAAAGAAAATGGTTTAAAAAACATGTTAAGTAGGATAAAAAAGGGGTTAAAAAGGTAAGTTTTTGAAAAATTGTTGAAAATGAGCTAGATTGATGAAAAATTGGGCCATTTTGATAAAAATGGGTTAAAAATAAAGCTAAGTAGGATAAAAAAGTGAAGTTTTTGAAAAAATCGAAGAAATCAATTAAAAAACGAGTTTAATTGTCTTTTAAAAAAGTAGGTGAAACATTTTGGGTTAAAAAGGAGAATTTTATCAAAAAAAGAGTTGAGGGTCGATCTGAGAAAAAAAATGGGTTAAAAACATGTTAAGTAGGATAAAAAAGGGTTAAAATAGGAGAGTTTTTGAAAAAATCGAAGAAATCAATAAAAAAACTCGGGAAAGTAGAAGGCACATTTTGGGTTAAAAACGAGAACTTGATAAAAAAGAAGAATTATTAGGTCATTTTGATAAAAAAAATGGTTAAAAAAACATGTTAAGTAGGATAAAAAAGGTTTAAAAAGGTCAAGTTTTTGAAAAATCGAAGAAATCATTAAAAAAAACGATTTAAATTGTGTTTTGAAAAAGTAGGAGGCACATTTTGGGTTAAAAAGGAAAATTTGATCAAAAAAGGAGTTATGGGTCATTTGGGTTAAAAGACATGTTATGTAGGATAAAAAAAGGTTAAAATGATAAAGTTTTTTAAAAATTCAAAGAAATCAATTAAAAAACGAGTTAAACTGTCTTTTGAAAAAGTAGGAGGCGCATTTTGGGTTAAAAAGGAAAATTTGATCAAAAAAAGAGTTAAGGGTCATTTTGATAAAAAAAAACATAAGGGTTAAAACGGTAAAGTTTTTGAAAAAATCGAAGAAATCAATAAAAAAAACTCGGGAAAGTAGGAAGCACATTTTGGGAAAGTTTTTGAAATTCGTGAAAGGTAGATGAAATCGATTAAAAGTAGTTAAATAGTCTTTTGGGAAAGTGTGATGCATATTTTGGGTCTTAATTTCTGTTTTCTGATTTTTCTACAAGGAATCAAGTTAATAGCTATATAGGTTTCTAATTTCTAAGATGTGAATCATATAGATAACTGATGGGGGACAAGTAATTTAGGCGAAACTAAGCACAATTTCATTATGGGGAGAGAGATATGTAAGTACCTGTTGCCAATATAAACCTCAGGTAGTCCAGCCGTCTCCAATGCCATTCTTTGCTTCTCAATCGATTAATGCTCGCTCTCCTTCCATGAAACTCTGCCCAAATCGACTAACGTGTTAAGAGTATGTGACATATTAATTAACATATAAAAGTTACCAAGAAAAATGACCTACCTACCTACATTGATTGTTATCCACATGACAGAGAGAGATCTTTTTGTGATCTACTAATAGACCGAGATAATCCATCCATTTTCTGTTCTAGTTACTGGAAACAAATGAAAAGGATATATCATGAGTCAGTCAATATAAGTAATGTTTAATCAAACAAGGAAAAAGAATGTGCATATCAAAAAACTGGAAGAAAGAGAAAGAGGGAAACATTTCAAAGACGTGTCTGCATCAATCAATGTTTTTTCTTGCAAGTCTTACATAATCTTAATGTTTCTTGGATTTCTACTACTATTGAGTAAGCAAAACACACACTGAAAGAATTAAGAGTAATGTAACCAATAAATAAAGAAAGATATAAGAGTTTAGAACAATAAACTCAAAGAAAGGAGTACATAATTACTATTTTAACAAATCTCCAAAAAAGAACATAATAAAAAAAATATTGGAATTAAGAAAAGAACGAACAACTGTCACAGAAAATCAAAGAAAGAAAAGAGGGGGCGAAATTATTGTGTCACCGGCATAAAAGAACGGACCAGCCAGAGTAAAAAAAAAAATTGATTCTTGAAATGAAGAAAAGAAGCCAGAACTTTCACCAAAAAATTAGGAGTTTTACCTGGCCGTCAATTCTGAAATTCTCCTTCATCAATACAAACAAATCTTGATGAATGGTACTTCCCCCAATATTTTTTTATCTCTGGTTTCAAAATTCGAAACCAAAAAACCTAAAAAAGAATTCTAGAGAATCAAGAAGAATTTAAGAATATAAAGACTAATTCAATGCAAATGTATGTATATATATAGATAGGTTTTTGCTATGGTGTTCACTGTTCAGTCTCTCTGTATTTTCCCTCATTCCCTCTCTCTAGATATACGGATAAAAGAAGAAGAAGAAGAATTTATAAAAGAATATATAGCGCGTGGAAGTTGTTTGGGCCGTATGTTCTTTCCATAACTTCATTATTCTCTTTCCATATACGGAGAATATATTAGATAGGAATCCGAACTCAAAAAGAATTCTTTTTGGCTACAATTTCTCGGCCCAGTGTTTCTTTAGTTTTATTTGATTTATCATCGCATTTTTCTTTTCACAATACGACGTAGTGTTGTAATTAAATTTTACCTATTCTATTAATTATAATATTAAATTTATCATCCTATAATTTTAAAAGTACATATTGTTTCTCTATATAACTATATTTTTAGAAATATAAGACACACATTGCTTTTCCAAAATTTTAAACATTAAAAAGATATTTCATCCGTCCTATTTATTTTACTCCATTTGCTATAGTATTCGATCAAATTTTTTAATTTTTTAAGTGACTTATCATATTAAATTATTCACATTTGTAAAGTATTAAACCTTTTAAATATAAATATATATGGTGTCATATGATATTACTAACTTATTAATGAAATATATTAATTATTATAATAATTATAAATTTAGTCAAATTGATTGGTCAACTGTACCATAAATAAAGATAATTGGGACGAAGGAAGTACTATTTGAAAAAAATAACCTCCTCGAATAATATACTTCGACCTCCCTTAAATAGGTATAATTAATTCGATTTTGATTTATTTGACTAGTTTGTTCATATATCAATTTTACGAAGATGCATAGAATATGTTATGTAAGTTTTAACATGAAGTATGCGGAAATGGTTAAAATAAATCGTGAATTTGTTAGATTTTAGTAGATAACATATTTTGTTTATTACCCTTAAGATTAACTTGTATTAAAATGTAAGTATCAATGCACTATCTTAAATAGTATTCTAACGAATTTTGTATTTAAAAAAAAAAAGTATTTATGTGCAGAAGAATATGGGACATATGCTTATAACAATTAGAAAACTTTCAAATGAAGTTTATCAAAATTCATGAAAGTCAGCACTTCATAAATTCATACTCAAACTCTTGAAACTTATAAAGATTGATTTGACACCTACATATCATTTATATTTTTCTTTTTTCAAACTCCAACATATAAATTCAATCAAAGTAGTTTCGACTTTTTTTTTAAAAAATTAATAAATTTAACGTCCAAAATATAACCAAATGAAATTTAAAATGTGTCACTTGAATCATTATTTTAAAAGAGGGCCAAAACCCTTGTTAAGGAATTAAAGTTTGAAATCTTATTAAACCTGGCTTTTAATTCGGTAATGCGTAGGCCTTTGGGCCTTGGGTAATAAATAAATCTTCCGATCGTGGGCCTTAAATTATTTGGGTTAAATCAGTGGCGGAGTTAGACCGATTTAATTGGGGGCGAAATTTTTTCGAATGATGCATTAAATAAAGTAAATAATTAGAAAAATAATATATTCTTTTATAATTATTAACAAAGATTTTTTTGAAATGTACTAAATAAATATAATTATAAGGAGAAAACCTTATATATTATAAAAAAAAAAAATCTTATTTTTCTTACAATTATTAAGATTTTTTTTTATTAATGCACTAAATAAAAAATATTATAAAATGCTTGTATTTTAATAACAATAAAATATCATATTCCTTATATAATCATTAATAAGAAAGAAAAAATTTAAAGAAAAGCTTAACTATTGAGAAAGATAGAAAAATTTTAAAAAGTGACTTAAAAATGGAAAAGAAAGAAAGAAAAAATTTAAAATATGGCTTAAGAATTGAAATAAAAATCAATTGCACCAAGCAAAATTTGAACAGGCCTCCAGCGTAAACATCCAATTCCCTAACCATCCGGCCAACACAGTCAATTCACAAAATCTTACTACTAATAATATTTATTCCTAATATTTTGGGTTAAACCCGACGCTTCCTTAGTATTTAAGAATTTCAGGCTCGAACAAATTTAAAATACGACCCAACACATATAGAACTAAATTCATATAGTTGATCCATCAAAGTCCGGTACAATCTATTGACAGCCCGCAGCCTTATTTGTAAGAATCAAACAATTTTTTTATTTTTCCAAGAGATATTATGCTTTATTTGTCTTCAAAACTCCTAAAAACAATCTCTTTTGAAAAATTCTCTTATTTCTCCTATGAAAATATTGAACAAATTCAATCGTTTTAACATTAAGGAATCAAAATGGATGTATTAAGGCGTTTGCCCCTAATAATATGCCAGGTGTACAATAATGGGCGTGCTCCTCTACATGGCAGTAGTACAAGGGGGTATAATTAATCACATATATGCAACAATTTTGATATTATTCGGATTATGTTATGTATGTACTTATATGATCATTGTCTCCTTTGTTGCATGTCGAACAAATCTCTCTCTTTCCCTGTCAACGGTGACTGAATTCTATTCATCGGACAACATTGATTGATGACTAGCCTCTTAGACGAGCATCTTGATAGGTCTTGAGTCTGACGACCTAAGGCATTGTTCAACGTAACGACCTACAAGTATGGGCTGGGAGGTCGGTAGCAATTCTTTAGGCTAACAATGTTAAAGACATTGCGAGCTATTACGTCAAATAGTAAGTGCAAATCCTTCAGGAGGTCACACTGCCAGTTGTGATGCGTCTTCTGGAAATATGAGTTGTCAAGTTCTTACTGATGGTTGTCGTATTTCTCACAAAAGTTCATCGTCTTCTATTAGGAAGACCTGCGTTTCGATTGTTTATGCTCTATGAAGCAGCATATATATAGTGCATATTTGAAGCTAACTTGCATTTCTTTTTTAGATGTACACCAAAAGTTAAGTATGTTTATGAACAATGTACACCAAAAGAATCAGGCAATTGTAAATTTGTAATGGGAATGTGATTGTACCAAAAGAAGAAAAAAAAACTATTGGAATATGATAATTGATTTATGAATCGTGACAAATGATTTACTGGTGACACAAATTAAACAGGTCTGTTTCTTTAATGCTAGACTGGTAAATGTATTGTGTTGATTACATTTTCAAACGAATAACACATATTGTGTTTGTTTCTAAACATTTGTGGGGAAAAAAATGTTTGGATGAATAATAATTGACTTGTGAGTTTTATGTTGTTAACTGTTGAAAAATAACTGAAACGAAGATCAAAATGAAAATTCAAATCAGGAAACCATCGTCATGTGAGTGGCATGAATCACCCAGACAATGAGATCGAGATTATAACGACCAGTACATGTAATACGAATAAGGTCTAAGTAATCAAACATACTATATTTTTTTTTCTTTTTTGGTTGAAGCATTTAACTGAGATATTCAGCGTATGTTTGTGTTTTGACCGATGATTTTGTTCTTTTTAAGTTGTAATTTGATATTCTCTGGGCATTCAGATGCTGGTATTCCTGTGGATGATACATTTCAAATTAACAATGTGGATATACAACTCGTAGTTGGACTTCCTCCTGAAAACTAGTAATAAGTGGTATAGAATTTTGAGAATGAAAATGTAATATTTACAAGAATTTAAAAGTGTATCTTAACTTCACATACCATAAAAAATTGTGAGAAAGGATACTTTACCAAGAAAATTTGGTAAGTTTTCATGGATGTTTCCAAACCTAGTTTAGGTACAAGCATCATTTATATAACACACAAAAGGGCTTGAACAACTGAGGCTTGCCCAGATTTTGCTGAAAATTTATATTGATTTCAGTAAATAAATTTAAGTTCAGAAGCAATCTAAGCCCCAAAGAAGAGAGAAACACAACCTTCTAGGCTTTTTTCCATATAAAACTAAACAAGTAAGCCCTGTATTGAACCCAACCCTTGCATATCATACAAATACATTTGGTCACATCAAGACATTGACCAAATCGGTCTTTCATACAAGTTGTTTACAACAGTAAATATAGTGAAGCTACTTGCATCTTCACAAAACAACATTAAATTTATTTGGCCTGCAGAGTACAGACAAAGCCAATCCTACTCTCAATATCCCGCCTCCTAAGCTTGCGCTCAATGGAAACTCTACTGAAAGCACACAAAAACTACAGCATTCAGATACATCACTACAGTAATAAGCTACACTCCAGCTTCTTCGCAAAGATCTAGCAAGTTCAAAGTCTGCAATACAAGAAAAAACTTAAGACCTCAGTTTCCGAGTCAAACAAAATAACATCATGCAGATTTCACTGTTAAAAAATGTTGAGATAAAACCAACCTCGGGTACAGAGAGCTCAAGGCGAAATTTAGGACCATCATAATGATATAAGACGGGCCTAAAAGCATCTTCTTCCAGAGGATTGCAGATTTTCCTAACACGAATTCTTACCTAGTTTCAAATAAGAGATAGACCAAGTCAGAAACTCGAGGTGGGAAAACAGAAATTTAATAGAAGTACTACATAACATTAAACAAAGAGTATAATAATGACTTTTACCTGAGCAGGGAACCTTGATTCTCCTTTGCACTTTTTATCTTCCCATGCGGTAGGATCAATGTTTGAACCCCCAAAACTTGATGCCTATGCGAGCAAGAGAGTTTGGAAAACAATTTAAGAAGAGTTCTTAAAGGCTGAAACTGACAGGATTTAAGAACAAATTGGAAAATTACACTAGGCATACCTAATGGTATGGTGAGTGTTAAGATCCCTTATGAATAGCTACTAAAATAAAATTTACTTGCTTATTATTCAGAGTATAATTTCCAGTCCCCCGATTTGTTATTAGTAAGTTCATAAAACTCATTTTGTCAAACAAGTACCTTGCCACAACTATGCTGCATTTTCCATGGTGACTTGGTTGCCATAAAGCAGGGGTCTTCATTAAATTCCATTTTTCCAAACCAAAAACTTGACCAAATACATTGGTAATGATTTTGGTTTAAACTGAAATATTTGTGTTCGGTTTTGGTTCAACTGAGTTTAGCCACCAAATTAAATTTTAAAAAAAAAACCCAAATTTCAAGCATTTACCATGTAAAAAATTCAAGTACTTAACACAAATGTTAAGATTAAAAGGAAGACCACAATGAATTTAGGCTATGATACTTTAAATGTGAAGCGAAAAATTAATGAAAACAAAGAAAAATAATTGAAGATCAGGTTTTCAGTTGGTCTGGTTAACCAGCCAAAAAGCAAACCCAAAACAAAATTTGGTAAACCTAAAAACCAAAAATAAAAACGGATTTCTTCTGTTCGGTCAATTTGAGCAGAAAATTTCTGCTCCGGTTCGGTCGGTTAACCAAACTGTGCACAACCCAATACACATAAGTAATTCCAACAAAGTTAACAAAGGATTGCAACATACCTCAAAAATGCCATGCAACTGGTGAGTGGTGTAATTGTAGAGGAATAGAGGTAAGCCAGGTGTTATTGCCCTCACCGAGTCTCTATATCTTGGTGGCAAACCTAAAAAAAAATGCACCATCATGAGCATTAATAGTGACAAAGGAATTTAAACTTAGATCCATCAGAATCAGCACAAATTATCAAGAAAAGCACTTTTACAGGGACCTCTAGCCACATATAGTACAACACTGCTCAACTGTCCCATGCTAAATATCTTAGTACAATCCACATGCTAAATTGTAAGAGAGAAAATCATGAAGTAATTACCGAAAAGTTGTCTTTTCAAATCTTCTTGCATTGTATCATTGTTACAGACAAAGATATATCCACCCAAAACCTCATCCCTAGGAAGAGTCTCCGCCGCAGGCAATGTCTTAAACCTTTTGTCAACCGCATTGCTAGCATTTGAGTTATCCTCCTTGTTACTAGCAATGTTAATATTGCTATTGTTGTTGTAACTAGGCTCTTTGATAAGATTAAAATTGTCAGAGATGTTCCCCATGAAGGTCACATTGGGATGCTGATAAACATCATTCATACTGTAAATACCCTTCCTAAGGGAACTTTTTGTCACGTTCTCATTGAACTTGGAACCCAAATTTAAAAAGTTGAAATCAAAATTTTGGAACTTGTTATTTTCGTCGAATCCAAAATTATCCATGGGCCTCACTTCAGCAGAACCTTTGGAAAGATCTAGGTTGATTCTTCGCTCGGTCTTTAACCTTGTCTGTTCAGCCAATTTTGAAGCGGTCACTGACCACTGGTGATCCTCTGAGACTCTTGACTGTCCTCGAAGCTCATCACCCAACTGCCAAAAGCTTTGAATATTCTCCATGCTGCAAAACCTAGATATCAATGCCTAGAAGAATATTTTTAGATAGCTCAGCCAAAGAGAAAACAACTCAGCCAATCATCATACGATGATGTCCTAAATCAAAAGCCTAAGTTATGATAAAGCACACCAGAGACATTAAACAAAGTAAACTTATTAGATTAACAATTAAATATTCAGCTATAGGCACAAGTAGGAAAGTGTGTAATAAGAATTTTCATGGAATGCGGATGAAGCTATAAATATGAACTTGGTTAGTTGGTTATCTAGTTCGAAATGGAAGATAAAAATAACTTCATTTCTGCCAAAAGAAAGGGAAATAAATTCAAAATTTCAGCACCAGAAGATTAAGTATCCCTCAAAATAAGTAGTAACTACTAAAATAATCTGAAATGCAAACTGACAAATATAGTATTAAATCAATTCTACTATATTTGTATATACAACAATAGCATATACTCATAATAGAAATTAAGAAAATAAATAAATGGGAGAACATCAACAAGCTTCCTAAAAACTCCATATTTTCTTTTACCATCAGAAGCATTAAAACTAAAATAAATACTTTTTACGTTTTAATTATTCTCCCATATGTACCAGTTAGAGAATGAATTTATTCATAGTCAACCAACAAGGAACTAAATCAAACCCTAATTAAACCCATGCCGTCAAATTCATACAATGCAAATGCAATTAATATCAGATCAAACCAAAAACTGCAAATGCACAACCGAAAATGTAAAACTTTTCGCATTTGGACTCACCAAATGTAAACAATTTCAAGTAAAAAAGCTAAAACCTAAATTGAGCAGCAAATACTGACGGGTTTGACTGAACAGATAAGCAGCTAAAAAGAAGCCCTAGATTTGGGGATCCAAAGCTCAAAAGATATAAAGCTAGAGAGAGAAAGCACGCACCTTTGTCTCCTCAGCTATGAGTTGCCGGAATATGCGCCAGAGAAACTAGGTACATTTAGCGTTATTTATATCCAGAAATTCAACGGAAATACCCTCGGGGTTTTGCTTTATTACTAAATAATTGTGGCAGATATTTGAATTTTGAGTGAGGAAAACGACAGAGTTGTGCGCCCCACACGCGCCTGTCTTGTCGTGATTCGTGATGTGTCATACAATCTTCTTTAACAATATTTGAGGGACATTCTTACTTAGACTTTTCCAGTATTGGATTGATATGGTTTTAAGTATATTATTGAGTAATTACCTATATACTTTCTAAAATCAGGTAAAATTGCAGAATAAAGATTTTTCGTAATTTTTGTGACATTTAACATATACTTCTGATTTGTCAAATATAGAAGTTAATATTTTCAAAAGTAATTATATATATATATATATATATATATATATATATATATATATACATTGACCAATCGTATTTTATAAATCAATTATTTCAAGATAGAATGTGTAAGATCTAATTACTGCAATAACTAACACTATTGAAATTATATTTATTTGTTGTCTTAACCAGGGCCGGTCCTAATGCTAGGAACCTTGGGTCGGCGCCTAGGGAAAATTCTTGTCCAAGTCTGGTTTGGTCAAACCCATCTAACCACCAAGCAAGTGTATTGCACTTGTTTTGTGATCGGTCATTTTCCTGGAAGTTACATCCAATCTCAAAGCAAGTGTATTACACTTGCCATGTAGTTACTTTGGGTTCGACCAAACCCGATCTGGGTAAGAATTTTTCGGGCCCCCGGTTCGGAGGGATTTATATATTGGCCTTTAGAAAAATTAAATTTTTTTTTATTTTATTAAGTTTATGTACATAACATGTATCTTGACTCACTTGGTAAGACCTTTTCTTAACGAAAGGCAGGTCTATGGTTCAAATCCCAAAATTGAATTTTTTTCTTACATTTTGATTATTTTATGTTATTTAACTTTTTTTTTTTAATAGTTGTTCATCTTTTTTATTTTCCTTTCGTAATAATTATTCTTTTAATCCCTTCCCTTACTTAACGATTTATTGTCATTTTTTTTACTTAATAGATACTTTAAAAACGAAATTATTTCTTAATTATTATAAAAAGAATACTGTTTTTTTTCTTAATAATAAAAATTTTCTGCTTATTACTTTCTCACTTAGTACATTGCAAAAAAGAATTTCGCCCCCAATAAAATTGGTCTAGCTCGATCCCATTTTTCTATATGTATGTATATATTTTTCTTAGTTTTATATATGATGTATAATTTTTCCTATACATGATAATATATAATTTAATAGAGTATAGAATGTCACGAAATGAAATAAAGTCAAGCAATCAATTTTCATATCTGTAAAAGAATGAAATAGAGTTAAGGATGTACATATACTTGTAAAATTTGCTTCCGCTAAAATAATATTTTTAATATTAAAAGCTATACAAAAAAATTTATGGTTGAATTTTTAAAAAATTAAATAAGTTTATTATTTAATTACCTATCTAAAAAATAATATGTTAGAGAAAATAATATGTCAATATTTAATTGAAATATTTAACTTTAAAAAATAAATTGAGTATATTTTTTTTAATAACAAAGGGTCCCAAATTTAAAATTCGTCTAGGACCCCCGAATATCTAGGGTCGGCCCTGGTCTTAACCATTAATATATTATTAAATAATTGGAATATGCATAATAATGGTGACTTTGTGAGTGTTACGTTTGAGCCTTGAGGACAAATACAAAGCGAAGGATGGTCAATACTTAAGAGTAATGTCGGTAAGCAAATTCTTTTTTTTTCTTCTTATAATTATGTCGGTAAGCAATTGTGAGCCGTGGAATATGATGAACATATAAATATAGGGTCGGAACTAGTAGGAAGCAAGGCTCCCGTGCCCAAAATAATAGAAAATTTAATTTTATCATCTGTCCAATGAGTGAGTAGAGTGACAGTGGTGTAATGTATGGAAAAAACTATGTTAGTCCAAAAATTTATGCATAAATTAAATTAATTGCATCGTATTATTTGCAACAGATACATTAGATAATCTCTCTACAAAATAATATTTCCTTTGTTTTCTTTATTTGTTGCTTTGACAAAAAAATATTTATTTTTATTTATCGTTTTAGGATTTCAATGTAAAATTAAATTTTTCTATCAATATTACCTTTTTTTAATACTTGTAATTAATGCTAATTAATGATATTATTATTTGATTAAAATGATGTTTGAAATTTTTATCTAAAAAAATGATTATTTATTGTATATTTTAATTTGTGTGTAATTATCCAAAACAACCAATAAAAAAAACGAATGAATTACCAATTATTTTTTACTTTCAAATATGTACTACATGTAGTGCACTGTGTTAGACAGATTAAATTATGATAAATTAATGTACGGATTGCCTTGAACTAAGCAAATATATGGTTGAATTTTGTTTATTTTTAACTGAGTTTGAAATGATGATTTTATTTTATTTTATCAATGAGTAAAATAAATTGAATGAGATTAAATCAAGTTTAACGCGAGTCAAACTCATGTCTTTACTTATATATTTTGTTAAATTTTTTATTAATCAAATCAAGCTCAAATTATAGTTTTAAAGAATACGAAACAATAATTATTATTCGAAATGTATTTGTTATGCACATATAATTGAGCAAAATAAAATGATTTTTTATTGATTGAAATGAGCCGAAGCTCGAATAACTTCATTCAAATTTACATCTGTCCATAAATGAATGTTGCCAAATTATCAATCACTATACTAATTATTGTCATATTTTACTCGACGCATACTTATTTACGACTTTACCTCCACAACCACTCTTGTTGTCTATTTACTATAAATATCAGATATTTAAAATAGTTTATTTTGTGTCCTCCCATTATGTGATGGAGTAGTTTACTACCTAGCAGCTGAGGGGTCTTGGCCGACATTGACTGGCAGAGGTGTAATCTTATTCACAAACCAAAATTAAATTGATGCAACAACTCCCATTTAATTTCTCAACATTATGAATTAGTAACATGTAGGTTTCCAACCCATAGGGGTTTGGTCTAGTGGATAAAAGCTGGCTAGTACCACAGGGAGGTCAAGGGTTCGACCCCCTCCACTGTAAAGAATCCCTTGGGGAGAGCTTTCCGTAAACAGCGACCCGGCTCGGAGTGGTAGCCCACTTACTTGTACCAAAAAAACATGTAGGTTTCCATATCTGAGGTATCAAGTCTACATCCATTGTTAAGTTGCTTCGTCGCAATATTATATGTCTCATTCAAATTATTCATATAGTTAATTTATTATTCAGTGTGCATAGAGGGCAAAATTTCATTTTCCGTCCTCTAAAAGTGGCTGCATTTTAAAATTAATTATTTATTGTGATACCTCGATAATATAGGTAATTTATTGTGTCATTATCATCAATTTCAGTTCTTATCATCAATTTGTTTTTAATTATAGCCGAAAATCATCAATTTATGTCTTATTTGACCGAAAAATTAATTTTTTTGCCGAAAATCACTAATTAATGTCCAATCTGACCGAAGTTTAATTTCAGCCATATTATTTGTCGAGTGACACCTAAAATTAAGAATTTTATTTACTTACTTCAAAATTTGCAAGTCTAAGTCATGTGATAGGTCTGTAACTTCGATTTTTGATGAAAAACGGTTAAAGTTCCCCCATAAATCGAAGATACCTATTTTTATTTATAAAGAAATAAATATGTCAAATTCATATCAGATTTGCCTCATATTTATACTAATTTTATTGTACAATTCTAATCTAAAATAAAAATTGAAGTTATAGACCTATCACATGACTTGAACTTGCAAATTTTGGAGTTAGACTATGATATATTCAATTTTTTTTTAAAAAAAATATGTCAGATTGGACATAAATTGATGATTTTTGGAAAAAAAAAAACTAATTTTTCAATCTAATATGACACAAATTGATGATTTACGACGATAAGGACTAAAATTGATGATAATGACACAATAAATAATATATATTGTCAAAATACTACAATAAATAGTCAATTTTAAAACACAACCACTTTAAAAAGAATAAAGTAAAATATTGCCGGGCATGGAGTATAGGCAAAATGTTTCCTAGATTGAAGACCACCGTATATAAAGTTCCATATTCTCTTACATTTTTAAAATATAGATAGTGAAATTAGTCGAGTACACACATGGTGGGACAACTATAAAGATATATCCATTTTTGAGTAAATTGTTAATTTGCTGCCGAAATACACAAATTTAACATGTGTTTGGGTGATTGAAATATTCGAGCTTTTTCAATATATTGTGAAAAAATTGTACAAACAACCATGAAAAAGTAAGTAATAGTTTTCTTAATATGAGCATATGTCCATATACTTCTTTTAACAAGGGTTGGTTTGATAGGTAAGATTCAAATTCAATTGCCTGTGATCTGTGGGGTCTGAGTCCAAATTTCACTGTCATCAATCTCTCGTGATGCAATTTCCAGAAATTCAATATAAAATCTACCTGAACAAGAATATGTATACTTCCTGCCAATTGCCATTATTCATTTTTTAATCAAGAAGGCTTCTTAGTATACATATTAAATGTACAAGATCATTATGCAAGACTTGTTACTATATTAAAGAGGTCTTCAGCAACGTATGATTCCAATGGAAATAAAAACTGTCACTATTTGTAACGAATTTATAACTGAATACCAACAGAAACAATGTTCCATCAATAATGGCGACAAATTACCAACAAAATATCTAAACGAAATATTTTTCATAGGTATTTCGTCGTTAAATTGTAGGAAATATTGATTCATGGCGACGGAATCACTCCAATGGAAAATAATCCGTCACTATATCTTAGTCAGCTACAGATTTGCAACTGAACAACGATGGAAACGATGTTTCATCAATAATAGCAACAAATTACCAACGAAATATCTAGAAAAAATATTTTTGGTAGGTATTCCGTTGTTAAGTTGTAGGAAAAATTAATTCGTAGCGACGGATTCATTCCAATGGAAACTAATTTGTCACTATTTTTTTGTCAGTTTTAGATTTGCAACTAAACAACGACGGAAATAGAAGAAAAATTATGTTCTTATTAAAATAACGACTGATTACCAACTAAATATAAAACGAAAATAATATGTATAGCAATTATGTAGTTAAACTGTCACAACTATGAACAAACAACGGCGACATAACTCCAACAGGAAAACAAATTGTCATTGTAGTAACAAATTAATTACTGAATACTAACAAAATTAAATATAAAAAGTCTTCATTTGGTAGAATTGACAAATTACCAACAGAACATCAGAAAAATAATTGTAGGAATTTAGTTATTAAGTTGTAAGAAAAAATGTTACATGCGGAGAAATATTCGCAACGAAAATAATTCGTTACTGTTTCTACGTCGGTAACAAATATTCAACTGAACAACATCAAAATAAAAAAAAATAAGTTCTAAAAAATAGAGATAAATTACCAATAATTCAATATATTATAAAATAAAAAAGTCATGATTAACGATTTTGTTGTTAAACTGTTACAAATATAAACAAACGACGACCTCATAACTGACTATTAATGAAATTACAAATAAAAAGTGTTCATAATAGCGATAAATCACCGATGAAATATCATAAATTACCAACATATATAAAACAAAAAGATTGTGCGTAGCAACCCTATTGTTGACCTTTGATAAAAACAAAAAGATCGAACGACAACATAATTCCTACAGAACTGATGTGGTTCTATTAAAGTTCACATTCGTCTGCAAACTAAACTAATTAATTTTCAGGTTTGTGGTTTGTGAAAATAAATTAATTCTTTCGAGAAAAAGAGACAAGTATTTAACAATATTTTTTTTATCCATATAATTAAAATTTAAAACTTAAAAAAATTATATATAACCGACCCCCCAACCTCCCATGTTACATTAATTATTTTTGAGATTCCAATTGTACAATTTATTTTATGGTTATACTAGTACCAAGCTCACAATGTGCTCAACCATAACGATCAATAGTCGGGTATAGATGTTGAGTTATTTATTCTATTAAAATAATAATAGATTTTAATTTAATTTTATGTAAAAGTTATGATAAGTTCATCTATTTAACCCATTAAATTTGAGTTTATCTACTCTGAGGGTATTATAGTCTTTTGATATTTTATTTTTATAAAATATAATTTATTAGAAGAACAAAGGATAAAATTCTTCTTTTATTTATGAATTTTTAAAACATCAATTAATTAACATATAAGATGTCTTGGTAATTATTGAAACCTCAAGGTCATTTTTATATATATATATATATATATATATAAGATAAATCAATAAAGTTGTCTGGCTCAGCTGGTTGCAACATCTTATAAATATACATGAGGTCAATGGTTCAAATCCCACCTCCTATAATTAAAACATACCATTTAGCGCCCAAGTCATGCCTACCGCCTAGGCCTAGCCCCGGCGCCCGGGCAATGGTCAACTTCTTGCCCACCCAGCGCTCAAGCTGAGTCAATCGTTCGCCTAGGCAGCCGGGCGATGGTCTACAACCTAGGTGTAGCCCAGGCGCTCGAGCGGGGTTAAGTGCTCGCCTAGGCGTTGTCTAGGCGCCCATAATTACCAAACGCTAATACAACATTTTTCTACGGAATTACCAACAAAAAAAAAGTGTTATCGTTATATTCACCAACGGATATGATTCCGTCACTGCATTTACCTATGGAGCTTTCACACACGGAATACCTAACGAAAAAAATCCGTCGCTATATTAACCAACGGAAAATGTGTTGTCGCTATATTCACCAACGAAAATATACCAACGGAAAATATGTTGTCGCTATATTTACCAACGGAAATATACTAACGGAAAATATGTTGTCGCTATATTCACCAACGGAATAATTCCGTCACTCTATTTACCTATGGAGCCTTCACACACAAAATATCCAACGGAAAAAATCCGTCGCTATACTTGAATACCAACAAAAATCGAGGCTTCACCAACAAAAATTACCGTTTCTAAAGACCTATTTTCTTGTAGGCAAAAAATAAAGTAAAATATTGCCGGGCATGGAGTATAGGCAAAATGTTTCCTAGATTGAAGACCACCGTATATAAAGTTCCATATTCTCTTACATTTTTAAAATATAGATAGTGAAATTAGTCGAGTACACACATGGTGGGACAACTATAAAGATATATCCATTTTTGAGTAAATTGTTAATTTGCTGCCGAAATACACAAATTTAACATGTGTTTGGGTGATTGAAATATTCGAGCTTTTTCAATATATTGTGAAAAAATTGTACAAACAACCATGAAAAAGTAAGTAATAGTTTTCTTAATATGAGCATATGTCCATATACTTCTTTTAACAAGGGTTGGTTTGATAGGTAAGATTCAAATTCAATTGCCTGTGATCTGTGGGGTCTGAGTCCAAATTTCACTGTCATCAATCTCTCGTGATGCAATTTCCAGAAATTCAATATAAAATCTACCTGAACAAGAATATGTATACTTCCTGCCAATTGCCATTATTCATTTTTTAATCAAGAAGGCTTCTTAGTATACATATTAAATGTACAAGATCATTATGCAAGACTTGTTACTATATTAAAGATACCTGTACGTAGTATATACTCCATAACAATTAAAAGCAATTATACATGGGAGCTTATATTGTTTATACAATATGCATTTCTTTTGTCAAAGTAATTATCATTTCTTTTTATTTATTAGATTGTGTATTTACAGTTCAGATCGAAAGTGCAAAGGGTATATGTCATCCCCAGTGTGGTGTATTTAGTAGGATTCAAACTTGAGTCTCACATCCGGAATCGCATGTCACTACCACTTCACCCAACTACCTTTCATACGAAATATTATCATTTCTTAAGAATGTGATAAAATCGGATTTTTATTACCATATAAAATATTAAGAGCTAATTACAAATAGAGAGTTTTGCAAAAAAATATTGTAATGGGATAATAGTAAATCATACCAGTTACATAATCAATCTTGAGAAAAATAAATATTCTATCAAGTACACTTTACATTTCAATAATTTAATCTATCAAGTTAATGTGGTAGGTCATAATTATATCTGTTTAAAATAAATTCATACATTTATTTGGATCAATTTGGTTTCGGATTATATGAAACCATTTTATAGGGTTTTTGACACTTAATTTGCATCCTGAAATTATAAGGTTTTGATATTTTGCACCATAATTTAAAAGTTTTGACATTTTATATTCTGAATATAAAATTTAGTTGGTACTTTGCATCCTAAAAGTATAGAATTTGACTCTTTGCACCATAAAAATATAGAATGTTGTCACTTTGCACCCAAAAAATATATTTTTTTGGCATTTTCAACCTCCACTTAATATGATAATCTAAATAATGTAAATAATATAAAATATAATAACATGTTAGATTTGAAAACGTGTATTTTAAATATAAATTAAATAATCTAGAGGATACTTGAAAACAAAATGATGACAATGTCTTTTTTTTAATCTAAATTTTATTGAGAGAAAATATTTAAATTGATTATCATAAAATATATAAATTAAGAATAATATATTTATGATTGTTGTGCATATAAATGATCATTTTATCTCTACATTGACAACATTCATGATTTTGTATGAAGGAAAACACATTAGGGTGCAAAATGACATACACATTATATTTTTAGGATGCAGAGTGTCAAAAAATTTAAATTGAGGTGAAAAGCGCCAATATTTTATAATTTTAGGATGAAAAATGGCGACATTTGATATTTTAGGGTGCAGAATCTAAATTACCAGGGTGCAAAGTGCCCAAAAAAAATAAAAAATACTATTATACCCTTCTACCAATAAATTTTCTTGTCAAAATACACACTAAGATGCAAAATACCAAATAAATTATATATTCAGGATGCAAATTGTCAATACATTTAAATCAAAATATAAACCGCCAAAATCTTATAATTCCAGAGTTTAAAATGCCGATAACCCCAATAATCAAAATGATGAGGTTTGAATTCATACTCATTTAAATATTTACTTAAACTCAAACCCCTCAAATCCCAATATAGATAATTAAAAAAAAAAATCTCAATATAGATGAAGCCTTATTAGTGGACCTAAATTGGGCCTAAGGCCCATACATTTCACAACCGCTTGAAAGCCCAAGAGCTTGCCCCCCTCTCCAAGGAAAATCCTTAATCAGAGAGAGGAAGAAGCAAAACCCCTCCTGTTATTCTAAAAATTACAAAAGAACCCTAATAAATCAACTAATAATTCGACGAAAACATGGATATGTCCAGTGATTTCGATCGGCTACTGTTATTCGAGCACGCTCGCAGAACCGCCGAAGCAACTTATGCAAAAAACCCTCTCGATGCCGACGTTCGTAGACACAAATATGATTGTTTTTGTCATATTTATTATTCTTTTCTGAAATATTATTTATTCTTCGTTTGATTGTTGCAGAATTTAACTAGATTGGGAGGAGTGTTGCTGGAGTTATCGCAGTTTATGAACGGTCCGGAGTCGAAGCAGATGGTTCAAGGTAGAATTACTATGCTGCTGTACCTGCATTCTATTTATGTTCCTTTTGAATGATTATTGTGTTTGTAATCTTTTTAGTAAGTATGACGACTGTGCTGTACATTCTATAGTGGTGCTTTTAATTGGTGAGCTGATGTCCATGCAATTACAATAACTTTGATCAGACCTGCAAAATATTTATTTTTGCAGTTGACTGAATGGAGGAGAGTTATCTTATTGCCAATGAATATCCCAGTTTTTGTATTTGGAGTAGTGATAAATGTTAATATATTAACTTGCGTGGTATAATGGATAAATGGGTTTATTGGTTGTATCCGGGTTAAAAGGAAGATTGAAAGTTAGGTTTCATTGACCAAACTTGAGTTGCTTAACTTTTGTAGATGCTGCTAGTACTCTGTTATAACTTCAAATTTATGCTGCTTTGTTTTTTTTCTTTTTATTCTTCGTTTTTCCTTCTATTTTGCATAGGCTTTTATTGGGTGCATTTTGATGAATGTCGTTGTAGAAAATAATTTATAATAGTGGTGCTGGAAATCCGGGTTACGAGTTTATAACACTGTTACATATGATATTCTTTGTTGAATATAAAATTGGATGGATGAATGTCTGTGGTTTCTATTTGAGGGTAAAGGAAGGGGAAACTTAGGTTTCAATGACCAATCTGGAGTGCTTATCTTTTTGTAGATGCTATTGAAAAGCTGGAGGAGGCACTAGTTGTTAACCCTAGAAAGCATGACGCACTTTGGTGCCTTGGAAATGCATATACATCTAGCGCTCTTCTAATTCCTGATCTTGATGAGGCTAGGATATACTTTGATAAGGCTAGGATATACTTTGAGCAAGCATATGAAGTGGTATGTCCAGTTAAATATGGACTAGCTCGTTTTGCGTTCAGCTCCCTGCTAATTTCTTTTCATCATCATTCTTTTCTCTGCAGGAACCACAAAATGAACTTTATAAGAAATCCTTAGAAGTGGCCGCCAAGGTACACCCCCCGTTTTGGTGTGTGTGTGTGAGGGTGGGATGTGTAAACTATTTTTCATTGTACTTGAAATTTATAGCGTGTAATCATGGACACACTATTTATTTGATATTGTAAGTCAATGAATGAAGCTGCAGTTGGTTGTCATTGTGAGTTGACTGCTATGTTATGGGTAGAATTGGTGTGGGGAACTCCTAGAAGCATGGTCTTCAGTTGGAAAAGGAAGATTTCAGGTTCCTGAGTGTATTAATATTTGATGATTTCCTATGTTTCCTATCACTGCTCCAACTCATGATTTTACAATTAGCCATACCCGTGTTAGCATTTTATTTTGATGCCTTATCTAAATATGGATTTGCCATTCTCATAGCTTTTCTTTATCGTAGTTAATGGTCAGCCTTATGTGCAGATGAATTGTCTTTTGCGGAGATGAATGGCTTTCTCTTTTCATTTTTTACTAGTATATATTGGTGACCCTCTGAGGTCGTTCAGTTTCATCACAAGCCTCTACCTCGTTAGATGATGTACTACATGGACTATTTGTTTTTTCTTGTTGTTTCAATGCAATTTTTAATATTTTCAACATATTCACACATCCTATGTGCTAGCAAGATGATAAGATCAAAATTTGGATTCTTGCTCATTCTATGTACGATCAAATATGGAATTCTTAATGGGATTTTAGAATTATTATCTTTAATCTTCTGAATAGTCATTTCCCATTGCCTTACATGTCTGTTTTTATGTTTTTATTTTGGTATATAGGCTCCTGAATTACACTTTGAGATCCACAAGCATGGTTTGGCGCAACAGGCTATGGCATCAGGCCCTTCAGAATCTACTAGAACAAAGGTCGGAGAATCTTATGTGCAATTGCACTTCAGTTCAATTTGATGTTTCTTGCACTTTGCTTGAAAAATTTAGTGAAAAATGCTTCTACTGAATGATTAAAATCATTATCGAGGCTGTATTTGGTTTATGGAAACTCTGGGGATTGAATGATCATTTAGGTGAATTAACGGTCTGTTTGGTTTTATTTCCACTTTCTATTGTCCGTTCTGAAGAGAAAAGTTAAAATAGGAAGTTTACTGGGTCTTGTATAGAAATTAAAATGATTTTGGATTAGTGAGATGCATTTTCAAACTCTTTTTTTATAATATTCGTTCCCATTTTTGACACATTTCAAACCCTCTCTTAATTACAAGTTGAATTAGTTGTCTTGAGTTGTAAATCTTTATTACTAAGACCGGTAAATATTGGTAACAAGATGATTTAGTTGTCTTGATTTGTAAACCATGCTGCGTTAAGTTATAATAACTGAGTTATCCCTTTGTATATATTTTCATCTTGTTTCTCTTCTTATTGCATGATTAATGAGTTCAGTATTATTCTTTTCTCAATCAATTACTTCAGCCAGATATTCTTACCATCCCTAATACCCTCCTCTCCTTGAAGAACAAAGACGATCTGGTTTAAATTATCTTTTTTCAAGTAGAGTTATATGATTATCAATTTAATAGTTTTTGGTTCATAGTGCGGTGGTTGGTAGTGATGGGTGTTTGCTGGACCAGTTTGTGCTTAATATATTATCACCTTGTTTAATACTGAATATGTCCTTTTTCTACAACAGCAGAGTACTAAAAAGAGCAAAAGCAGTGATCTAAAATACGACATATTTGGATGGGTGATCCTCGCCGTTGGGATTGTTGCATGGCTGGGATTTGCAAAATCCAATATGCCACCACCACCTCCTCCTCCTAGATAAGCCAAGGCGTTAACTTATTATGGAGCCAAAGGAATTTTCTTAGGGGGATAGGATAGCTGAGAAAACATAGTTTTTATACTAAGTTGATTTTGACATCCTTTTTATTAATAAGAATTCTTTGTATTGTTTTACTTCAGCCCTTTTTTTTGTCCTTTGTATTTTCGATTTTTTTGAAGCTTTTTTGCTATATAATTGAAAGCTCTTAGCAGAATTTGGAGATAACTGGAATTTGTAGAATTAAATTACACCTTAATTGGGCGTTTTAATTGTTATTCTTATTATACGAAATGTTATTCATCTTTTATTCTGTGAATTTTATTACATTTATTTGCATAGTAAAATTGTTTCTGTTACATTGGTTTGCCTAGAGGCTTTCAAATTTCTATTTTTGGCTAGATTTAACTTTTTTCGTTTTGTATACTTGCACACCCTATACACCAGTGTTTTAAAAACTGGACTTGATTGATCGATTGAAACTGTTCAACCGGAATATTCCCTGTTGATTATTTTATGCTTTATTTCAATAGTAAAGAAAAATAAGACATTGCCACTTGGCTTCCTCACCGCTTGGTGTTTAGTGTGTGTAAAGGCCATCTCTACGTTTAGGGTAATTAACCAATATACTTACATCACAGATTTTAATTACTAATTTTTAAATAGAAGAAATATCTAAAACCATTTTTTTAATTTTATTCTTATTAAATTATTAATAATAATAATTATAATTAAATTAAAAATAATAATAATATTTTAATTTTATTCTTATTTTAAAAAATTAGAACAAATATTACAAAAGTTATTATAATATTAAAAAATATCACAAATTTTAATTAAAATAAATAAAACAAATGAAAAAACCGATCAGGTGGCAAATGGCCTTAAAAAGGGGCGATTGCAGAACACGCGTCCCTCTTTCTTCCCCATCTCTCACGCGGCCCCGATCCAGCAATTGTTCCCTATTGGACCTGCCTTCTAGCCCACGCCGCCCTGCCCCGCCACTGGAGCTGAGTTCCCCGCCCCAGCACAGTCCTCATGCGCGCTTGGAGATGCCTAACAATGAGTGTTTGTGGAGAAAGTATGTGAGCAGTGAAGAATGGAGTGTGTAATAGTTGTACTGTGTATGTGCTGCGTGTGTGCTGATGTGAAAATTGTATGTATTACATGTGGTCAAAGCGTGTGCATGTGCTCAGTGCGAGTGTAAGTGTGTTAAAAGAGTGTACTTGCATCATTCATTTTCATTTTGGATTAGTTTCAATTGAGTTCTTCTAAATATTAAACTATTCAATTTACTCTATTGTTATACTATTCTATTCTAAATTAATATTATATCTTTTCAAACCAAAAACAAACCTATTGAAATTTAGACAAACACGAGGTAGAAAGGAATGGAATAGTTTGTAGTTGTGAAATAATAATTATTTATATAAAAAAATTGGAACGAAACTTCGAAAAATATTTTTTTTTATTCCAGATTTTTCTGGTATTTCTTTATTTAAAATTATTATTATGATATATCATTTGATTTGCCCAATCAAGTCAATAAAATCAGTAACCAATGATCCTAAAAACATAGTGAAATACACCGAAAACATAGTGATATATCTTTTCAAACCGTAGTTGCCTTATTTCTTTTAATTCATACTAACATTATAGATTTGTGTTAAATAACTTGAATTGGTAATCCTTCTGTGACAAGTGAAATACACTAATATTATACATCAAATTCCAATATAACATATTTACGAAAATAATCAATTATATAAATATAATATAATTAATTTGCAGTTGAATAAACTTGGATATACTTAAGTTTGAATAAAAATATCTCCTTTTAACTACTAATGTGGATGTATAAAGTCTTATGATCAGTGTTAGATAAAGAAATTTGCAAAATCTAGTTGCTTGGTAACCCTACTTTTGTATTAGGACAGTTGATATTGAAACACTTTTATACTTATTATTCCATTCCTCCCTCGGCTCAAAGAAGAAAGGATAAACAAACATACATAAAACCCAGTAGAACATATAACTTAAAACGTAAAATAGTTAGTAACACTAAAACAATTGTACTATCTATGAATAACACAAAGTATAAATAAATATAAAAATCAGAAATCAGCATCCAAACTGAACTCAAAAGCCGAGGACCCTCCATTAACATTTAAACTATTCATAACCGAAGCCTTCTGGTACTCCCCAACTCTCTTCTCAAAGAAATTAGTCTTCCCCTGTAAACTAATCAACTCCATCCAATCAAATGGATTATGCACATTATACAATTTCCCATACCCCAAAGCAACCAACAAATTATCCGCTACGAATTCAATGTACTCACTCATCAACTCACAGTTCATACCCACCAATGCACACGGCAGCGCGTCACACACAAACTCCCTCTCTATCTCCACTGCTTCCGATACTAACGCCTTCACTTTCTCCTCGCTCAGCTTCATCTTCAGCAACCCGTACAGCAAGCAAGCAAAATCGCGGTGCAGGCCCTCATCTCGCGAGATCAACTCGTTTGAGAATGTTAGACCAGGCATCAACCCACGCTTCTTCAACCAAAATATCGAACAGAAGCTCCCGGAGAAAAATATCCCTTCCACGCATGCAAAAGCAATGATTCTCTCCGCGAATGATTCAGATCCGTCGATCCAACGTAGGGCCCACTCCGCCTTTTTCTGAATACAGGGGATGGTATCTATAGCGTGAAATAGCATATTCTTCTCGGATGAATCTTTGATGTAAGTTTCGATTAAGAGACTGTACATCTCGGAGTGAATATTCTCGATTGCAATTTGGAAGCCGTAAAACGCACGCGCCTCGGAAACTTGCACCTCCTTCATGAATCGGCCGGCGAGATTCTCCAAGACGATGCCGTCTGAGGCGGCGAAGAAGGCGAGTACGTGTTTGATGAAGTGTTGTTCGTCGGAGGACAGGGATTCCCACTGGCGGAGGTCTTGTGAAAGGTCAACTTCTTCGGCGGTCCAGAAAGAGGCTTCGGCTTTTTTGTACATTTCCCAAATTTGAGGGTATTGAATTGGGAACATACAGAATCGATCGGGGTTTGGGGCGAGGAGGGGCTCTTCGGGGATGGATGGCATTTTTTGGTAATTTTAGTGAAAATTATGTAATTAGGGTTTAGTTTGGGGAAGAGGAAGATAACTGGGGGTTGAGAATTTCAATGACGGGGGTTGTGTTTAAATAAGGGTTTTTGAGGGCGGGAGTTTGAAATATTTTGGGGGAATGCTTCCGGGAGAATAAATTCAGTTTTAGAGAAATGCCGCCAATCGTTGATATTATTATTCAGAAATTAATATATGGTCCCCCCTTTTCGATTTATGGTAAAGTATTTATTTTGATAAATTATGATGTTGCCATATGGTCCCCTTTTAATTTATGATGTTGCTCTAGAAGATATTTTTTTTTTTTTTTTTTTTTTTTTGAGAATTTTGGAGCGTACAGAGGAAGGAAGATGAGGAAACATTTTGAATTTTTGAATCCCAGCATTTAATATGTTATCCTTAAGTTTAAAAACAAAACTTGCGAGGGAAGCTGTATGGAGATGTTTAGTTAGAGGTCACGTGGTTAGAGTTGAATGCACCTTGTTGTTTGTTTGGCGCCACGTCTTTCGTTTAAATTCAAACAGAGAAATAAAAGGGATAAAATTTATAGTGTGACCTTCTTATGAAAGTTAGAAGTAGTAGTATTTAACTTCTATTGAGCACTAGTTGCACCAAACATATTTCGGGTTCTAGTTAATTATAGATACTTCGAAGTGATTTTTTATTTTTTTTCTTCAAAAAGTTTGAAAGAGATTATTTTCTAAATTACAAATGCTTTAGAATTCTCTTATAATAAGTCAATAATAGTACAAAAAGTAGAAGTTATTGGTATCCTCGTTCTAGCTTTTTGAAAATTCCCAAAGACAAGCGAAAGATCAAAATCTATTGTAATTTGTAAACACCCCCTTAGTCTACAAGCTAGAGCGAGTTGTTCAATCAAATTTGGACTCTTACAATTGTGTTTTTCTATCGATTTTTATCAGTCACTCATCATACATTTTTACTGAAATTGAGACGATATTTTTAGATGTTCTAGGAGAAAGTATTCAATTTACTTGTAATTATACAATACCCAAGCTCTGATGTTGTGACATTAGATTTTGGGACTGTAATGCATTTAATCATATGGGGAAGATAAACAAATTGGTAAGACCAATGCTATAAACCGGTCTCCTCTCGTGTAACTGACAGGCACTCAATGCGAGAAGGCTATGTATGCTACTATGTAGGTACTCCCAAATCCTACTATGCTATGCTATGCTCTCCAAGCGTCCAATCCCACAGATAATTCGTTGAACACTACAAACTACTACTACGATTAATTCCGTGCACACAAATAGCTCATGCACAATGTACTTCCTATAATCATTTACAAACAACACTGAACAAGACTACTCGTCATTTAATTTACAAATAACACTGAACAAAGGTTGATCTTTTTTTTTTTCTTGAGATTTAATATTAGTATTGAAATCAATTTTATTTTGTTAGATGGTTAGACCATCTTCAACAAACCATTTATAATTTAAAATATAAGAAAAATCATAAGTTTTGGAAAAAAATAAGTTTCAATAGAGCTCTTATATTATAAGACAAGACCCAGCAAAAATTATAAGTTTGACCTTTTATATATAAGACGCCAAGATTAATTTTTAAAAATTCATTTTACATGGAAAGTTGTACTTTCCCTGTCTTAAATAGTAATTCATATTATTTTTTCAAAATAATAATATTTTAATTTCATATTACTTTCACGAATCATTTAATATTATATTAAATAAATAAATATGATATATATCACTAATACTTATATATAATTTATTATTAAACATAGTTTAATAAATACGAATTAGATGTTGGACTGAAGTGTTGGTGTTTTTTAAAAGTAGAATCTTAAAATATAAATTACCTGGTAGAGTGCAGAGTAAAAAGTGGACATATATAACACTGTCCACCCCTTGAATTTTAAGATAAGATGCTAAAATTTAAGAGGATTGTTGGAGATGGTCTTAACAAGAAGCACTTCCTAGAGACGTTTACAAAAATAAGTTCAAAGATCAAATCAAACTACTCAATATTATAAATCCTTAGTTGAGCTCAAATCATTATACATATAAAACAAGTTTGAACAACATTTTTCGCTTGATAACTTTTAAAGTTTGATTCGAGATCAAAGCTAAAAAGATGAAAGTATCCGGCTCAATTAGTGTTCATTCAAGCTCGATTGGTTCAAATCGAACTCAAACGTAATTTCAAATTTCATTAAAAAAAAAAAAAAAAAACTAAGGTTGAAAACTGTGATGTTTGGTACTACTAAGCTCTCTTATACCCCTATAAAAGCACACCGTCTTTTATGAATTTGTGTTAATTGAGGAAGACTAAGATTGAACATAGGCATTTTGGATTTCAAAGTTAAGTTGAGGGTCTCATTACTAGTATCAGTTCGCAATCATATATAAGTGCTAGCAAAAAGATCACAAATTCACAAGAGATCCATGATTCACCCTTCTTCTGTAATGTAAATGTACAATGCATCATGTGATCATATAGTTAATAGAGTAATTAGCTTTTGTACTAATCGAGGGGACTTTAGATATCTTCATTTACAGGAGATCTTCCTCTTCTGCAACCATCCACGGTAGTTTCGGACCCTGTCACAAACAAGTTGACCAATACGATTGAAAGAAAATAGGAAACTATCTAATGTGAAATGGTACATCATCTCCTCTTAACAAAATACATGGTAGCAAATTATGACCTCATATTAGATATTAGATGGCAGAGAAAGATAGACATTAAAGAAATTGTTTGTATATTCTATTTGATAAAATATGTTTGTACATGACAATTGCTCCATTTTATACCAGGAAGAGGAGCTCTAATTTGTTACACATAACCCTAGATACAATCTGCTATTTCCATGTGTCCTACAAGATTATAATGAGTCATCCTGTTGTGAGTGTTATATTCCAAACACCTCACAACTAGGATACTGCAAGCTACAGATTAACATAAAATCTTATCTATGTCTAATCGACGAGCAAAGGGTAAGAAGGTCATTTAAACATAATTCGACCAGCAAGTGTTGAATTCAAAATTTTCCTGAAAGGCTGAGGCTCTCATGCTCGTAGAGGAGAAAACTGCTACATGAGTTACAAAGATTTGAAGAAAATGCAAAATTACCTTTCCTTGCCGTACAACTCGAGGTGGAAGCTTAGTCATGTCTACTACAGTAGATGGATCAGCAATTCTAGTACCAGCAGCAACAACAAAATCAAGACCCTAGATCATTAAAACCGGCAAATCACAAGCTATAACATACGGAAACAAATAATGGCATATCTAGAATTTGGAATAGAACAAATAATCAAAAGGTAGGTAGACAACTGCACAAGAAACTATGACTGGTTACTTTGCCCAGGAGCATAAAATATTTCCTAATTGACAAAAAACTCAACATCAGTTTAATGTGAATATAGTTATGGATTTCTTTTATTAAATTAGTGTAATTATTTAAATCATGATACAAGAGTTTTAACATAGTTATTTTATGTGATGTAATAAATCTAATAAAAAGATACAATTAGAAAGACGATAGAGACTACAATAGAAGAAAAATAGATAAACAGAACTTGCAAAGAAATAACTCAACAGAAAATGATCAAGTTTACGAGAAATTTGAATACCTCTGGTCCATATATATCAGCTATCATGACAGGATCTAATATCCATTGATTCTCCTTTGGTGACTTGACACTGAAACAGAAGAGAACAATCATATTCCACATAATTTTCTTAACTGTGATTTAGAAATTAAACACGACTTTCAAAAGAAAAAAAACTTATCCACCAAACTTTTCCATTACACCATCAAAGAATAGAAAAAAAAAAGGGAGACAGATAGAAGAAATCAAAACATATAAATAATAAGAAAAAAAGGAAGATGATAAGGATTCTTACGATGGAGTGAAATTAGCTTCTGACCTACCTAGTGGATATTAAAGGTGCATCTAGCTTCTCCAATATTGCCCGACAGACAGCATCATCGGGCATGCGAACACCTACATTTTTTCTTGATACATACTTGGAGGGTGTAGTCCCATATCTTATACATTGTTTGGGCAGTTCTTTGCTTGCAGTTAAAATGAAAGTATACTGTCACAATACAGAACATATCACTATTATTAAATAAAACACAAAAAAACATCACATATAAACAGTACATATAACAGACAATGTTTTAGAATTGAGACAGCCAAAGACTTTCCCTCGCAGCTAAAGGCTATCGAGAAATAGTAATAATCAGCATACAAAACAACAAACACAATACTGCATGGTGACAATACAATGATCTGGCCAAATACAAGCAAATAAAAGGATCAAACTTTTCTTCACGGGATATACTAGATAACTGGAGATATATACTCATTAACTCAGACTTAGATTACACCAGAAATAAAACAAGGAAATAGTAAGGAAGCTTACAGGACCAGGTATGCAATGCTTCACCACTCGAAAAATGTTTGCAAGACCTTCGCCATTGCCACGAGGAAAACCTGTAGTATATGTATCAATGTCTTCAAAGGTGCGGCATAGAATACTAAGAGGCTGTAAAAATGACAAAAAGACATCAGAGTTAAGTAAATGTCCCGAAACGTAAGGGAAAGTAGACTTAAATGCATGACTTCAACTGCCTGACCCGAAGGGCAAAAGAGGAAGTCAAATCAGGTGCATCACTAGGTGAATTGTAAGTATCATATCATATTGATGTCAAGTATACAATAAGAGTGTAGATGCATCTTGCCTTTGATGGTTCTATATCTTTTATTCTGCAAATAAAAAACAAACACACAATTTCTAAAATTGTAAGGAGAACAAAAGCACAAAACATGAAAACCGTGAAACACGAAGAAAGAAAACATGAACATAACTTACCTACGCAAACGGTCAATAGCTGAGCTGTTTCTCAGATCACAAGTCATTGCATACCTATTAGCAAACCAGAAATATAATTTGAAAGAAAAAAAAAAAAAAAAGAGTATCAGTTTTTGTCAGGCTTCTCTTGGTTCAAACATAGATGTCATAATTTTAACTCAATTTCTCAAGCACACGTCAAAACACAACTACGAATGCTAATTTAATCTGTGTCCCAATTTTACCATAATAAAAGACATGAATTGACAACGACAATTGATTGTAACTGAATAAGTAAACACAAATTCATATTTAGCGCGCACACACATAACATACACAGTGTCAGTCGGAATAACTCCAACAGCTCCATTTTTCAATAGCTCAACAATCGGGTCCAATTTCCAAGAGTCTGACCCGAATGGATCAACTTCAACATACAACAAACCATCCCCCTAAAAAAACAAAAATAATTTATGAATAAAGCCAATAAATCACGTAATGGTTCACCAATAAGTGCATACACATCAAGGTGGGGGTAAACCATCAATTATACCTTTGTAAAGCGAGGAGCGGAGTACTTGAGGCGTTTAGGGCTCCTTTTAAAAACTGCGAGTGCAATGAATTGACGAGATATATTAGAGGGAGGCCGAAAGGACACACTGAAACGGCAAGGATTCAGTGAGCGCCGGAATGAGAGCGGCGCTGCTGCTGCTTCGCCGAAACGTCTCACTTCCACCGCCATTCTTTTAATTTTGCGGGAAACCTTTTTCACCTTTATCCTTCTATTCTTTATTTATTTTATTTTTAGAATGTGAGTATGGAATATTCCAAGTTGCAAACGCAACAAAAATTCGGGTTTAATTTCCCTTTAGTTTTATAATTAATTAAATTACATTTGAGTTTTATTTTACTAGTTAATGACTGTGAAGTTGATTTTTTTAACTTATAGTTTTATTTCTTAGAAATTAATTTCACAAGGTGGAGGACTGAAATAAGAGTCAAGTACATTAAGAGAAAGATTTTATAAAACAAAACTATTTAAATCATTCGGCATCATGGAAGAAATTGATTTGCTTTTTGTTAATCTAAATTATTATTGTTAGTATTTTTATAGTCAAACAATGCAGATTTTATTAAACAAAACATGCTAAAATATGAGCTACATTAGAGTCTTTTCTTAATTTTCTTAACAAAATTAAATTTTACATTGATTACAATAGGTGAAAGTTAAACCGTAAAATGATATCAACCTTCGAATAGTCGTTATATATATCTAACTCCATCGAAAATTATATAATACAATTTCCAACATTTATTAATTAGTTAAAGAAGTTGTTTCTTTTATAGTCAACGCCTCAGCATGCATAACAGTGCAAAAATAATTGATATACATAGTAGAACATACTACATATTCTAGAGTCTCACACAATCATTTCAATATATATATATTTTTTACTCTCAATTAATTTCCTCATTTGGAGGAATTCAATCATGCATTCAACACTTTTTCTAAACTTGTAATAGTGAATACCTGAATGTGATACTTCACAATTTATGAAGACTACCATATTTCATGGGTTCCATTAGAGGTGGCAAATTGGGTCTGGACCCAATGGGCAGCCCAAGACCCGCCCAAACCCACTATGACCCAACCCATTAATGGACATTATCATATTTTACCCACTATATATATATATATAACATACAAGGAACCGTTCCATGTTTTTTTCTCAAAAAGGATCGAATTGATCATTTCTATTTTACCAAATTATCAAAAATAAATTCTGACATTCTCCACTAACCTTTTCATGAACTGAATTAACCCATTTTCTGGAGTCAGAAAAGCCTGTGAAAAATTAAATGGTTGACCAGCTCATACTACATAAAACCAACAATATGTCTTGAGAATCGACAATTCAACATGCATGGAGTGAGAAATGTTATGATTCTAATTATGTACTAGATAGCAATTAGCTATGATTCAATTAACACAAGACGGCTTTTAATTTGCTAATTAATATGACGCAATATTGTTTGTTTTATGTTTGACAATCAAAACAAACAATTATGTGTATGTTGTAAATAACCAAAATATTAGGAGGAGAGATTGCTAATGTCAAGAAGATTCAGAGGAGTATGACGGTTTGTTTCTTGATTAACAACTTATTTAATATTGTAAAACTTTGTCGACTTAACAAAAACAAACCATACATGCACTATGCATGTTGTATCAAAGATAGAAACATTAAAATGCATAAGGGAACCTTGTTTCACAAGTATGCTTAATTTATCTAAAAATCAATAAACTGTAAGCAAAAAAAAAAAAAAAGGATTAATTTCAACAAAAGTTTCGTGTCGTCTATCTATCTCATGGAGAACATTTATAGACAATGACTAATAAAACGTGATGAATTTATCAACTTAACAAAAATGATAATTCTTACATAATGGACCTAACATAACTCAAGATGTACTTCAAAAATCCTATGATCTTTGCTACTTGAATTGAAACCAAATTCGTACGTAGTTTAAATAATATTACAGAAATGAACATGTTTTCATCAAATTATAGCATGATCCTTCGTGACATATTTGCGGCTGCCTTTTCCTTTACGATTTGTGGATCAATAGTTTCACTCGTGCACCAAAAACACATTGCAGGGCTCCTGGACGAGGTGTTAATTAATAATTTAATGTTCTTCATTATTTTCTTTCCCCAGTTGTTAATTTATCTTTTTTTATTCATAAATAATTTTGATAAATCTTGTTCGTTTTCTGATTATATATATTTTCTATTTGTTGTGCTTGTTGAAGCATATGGGACGGAAGCTTATCCACATTAGCATTGGATCAGTTCTCATGCTTTTCTGGCCAATGTTCAGGTGATTCTTTATTTTCATACATATATATATTTCTGGTCCTAATTATTTTCTCATCCTCAAAATATAATTTAATTTTGTGCCGACTCAGTTCTGGACGTGCTGGAGCAGTTTTAGCAGGCCTTGTTCCTATTGTGTTGTTTGTCCACCAACTTATTATATTACGAAATGCTGAGGAAATTATCAACATGTTAAGGAGCAGATTCAAAAATTACAGGTACAAATTAAAATTATCGAATTGCCCACAACTCGCGTCTTTTGACATTATGTCGGTCCGGCTTGTCTTAAGGTCATGAAAGAAATTTAAAATTGAGGTTCTATATTTTATACAATATTTGTTTTCCTTGCTTTATTAAATCAAAAGCAATATTGATTAGATTAGGTCATAATATTTTAATTTTGTACAAATTGAGTTATCTTTCTCATGACATATATAGTTGTACAAAAATGTTATAAGTACTATGAATGATATTTCATAACAAATAAATTTTGGAAGCGTGTTAATTACTCTTAATTAGTTCGACTAACTTTCTCTTATATAATTAAAACTTCATTCCATCAAATCAAATGAAGGGGACCCATCACATAAAACACACAACAACAACAACAAAATTCAACCAGTTAAAAAAAAAAATAACAATACAAATTGCTTTAAGACGGGCTCACAAATTCGTCATAATGGATAAATAAATATGTCTCTTATTAATTAAGATGTAAAACTATAAATAATTTTAAAGTTGTGAAAGTTAGACTTTTTGGAAAATTGGGGCCTCCCAAGATGACGACCTGCCATGTTATTTTGACCCGACTGATTCTTTGGCAAATTCTGGTCCAAAAGTGTCTATAATAAATCAAGAAAAACATTAAAAAAAAAAAATCTTCAAACTTGCATTTCTCTTAATACTGTTTTTTAATATATAATTTTGAGTGGCTAATAATGAATATGTTGTATTTGTATTAGGGATCTGCTGAAAGCAACAGTGGGATATGGTTCCACCATATTTTTGGCCACTTCAACTTACTGGAGAACTAGTCCCATAGCAATTGCTGCAATCTGCAATCTTTGTGCTGGAGATGGTATCATTCATCACTTTCTCTAACAATTATCATTTGTTCCACCAAGTTAATTTAATTGGCAAATTAATATGCATTTGAACCTACTCAGATACATGCATATTTTCTATTCTTTTTTTTGTTAAAAAATTAAATAGCTAGCGTTGACCCTTTTATGTTTTTAAGACAAAACTCCTTGCCACCAAAAATTATAGATAAAAGTTAGACAATGTAAATTTTTATATATCATTATATTTTTGTATCATAAATTATGTGACCATGAATTAATTAAGGGTGAAATACAAATTTTCCCCCTTAAAGTTTAAGGATACCCCTAGAGTACTTATCAATTGTAACATTTACATCCCTCTGTTATAGTTTTGTAGTTTTTATTCCAAATATACCCTCCCTCCCCCTTACATAAATAATAAATTTCTTTATTAAATTAAATTTGTCTCTTTATTAATTATGAATCCATTAATCCATCAAACAACATTATGTTTTAATTTCTTCATTCTTTTTTGTTTCCTTCGGTCTTATGGTCTCAAAGTTTTCTTTATTATTTTCATCTCACATTTTTTTTTTGTTTCAATTTGTTTTCTTTATTTTATGTTTCAATTTTTTTTATTTCTATCACAAATTTTTTCTTTATATTTTTCTGAGTTTTTATTTGTTGATAATTATCTCATTTATATTCGGTACGAATTATTACTCAAAATGTTGATTAATTATCCTTCAAATTATTTCTCGCAAAATTTAAGTTTAACACCAAATAATATTATGTGTTAATTTCTTCATTCCTTTATCAAAAAATAAAATCTTTATTAGTTGTGAATTCATCCATCCATCCACCAAACAATATTATGTTTCAATTTTTTCATTTCTTTGTTTTCCTTCTGTTATAAAAGAATAAGATGGAAATGAAGAAAAAATTGAGATCGAAAAAAGGAAGGTAACAAAAGAAATGAAAAAAGTAAAATAAAAAATGTTGTTTGGTGGATGAATGGATTCATAATTAATAAAGATACAATTAATTTTGATAAAGTAATATACATAAATTATTATTTATTAAAGGAGTGGGAGTATTTTTGGAATAAATACTATAAAGTTATAACAAAGGGAGTTAAATGTTACAATTAATATTTTAAGGGGTCACTGATACCACTATCATACTTTAATGGGGGAACATTATTTCACCCGTTAATTAATGATATATACGTACTTTAACTTAAACATTTACTAATATTTTTATTTCCCAGGTGTAGCTGGTATTGTAGGCAGGAGGTTTGGTACCTGGAAACTCCCATACAACAAAAATAAATCATTCGCGGGTACCATTGCCATGACAATTGCTGGCTTCTTGGCTTCAATATGGTAAATTTAGTTACACTTTACTACTTACGAATAACTTGAAAAAAATCTACTTCATAGGAAATGCTGATAATTTTGGTGGCAATAGGTACATGTACTATTTCTCGTGGTTTGGGTACATTCAAGATTGTTCAAACAAGATCTCAAGTTTATTCTTAATTTCACTTGTGTCGGCACTAGTCGAGTCCCTTCCCTTAAGCACTCAATTTGATGACAACTTTACGGTGCCATTGGTTGTAATTTTGGTGGGCACATTTGTTCTCTGATGTTGGATGATCAGCAACAACGGTTCATCAAATTATACAAGCTCATTAATTATTTGAAACTTGGTTCTAAAAATTCTTCATTTAAAATGCTTATTAACATCAAGATTAAATGTATTTTAATGTGTAACACAAAAACATGTACTATTAATGCTATAATTTCTACTGTGAAAATCTTCAATTCATTTATGTCTGAAAGTAATAGTTATACTAGTAATTGAGTCAATTTGGAGGGCAATATGTCATTATTAAATTTGCATATAAATTTTCAAGTAATTTACTAATACACATTCGCCTATACTAAAACTTATTTGTAAATTCTTGATTAATTAAAAAAATATGACGATTCGTTGAGTCCCTAAAACTGCTTAGTAAAAATATTAATTATTGGAAATATTGCATAGGAGTGCCGAAATATGCATTACTATCTTTTTTATGTAATAATCCCATTGATTATTTATTCCTTTAAATAGAAAAAGGTTTTTTTATACACTAGGATTTTTGTAGTACTATTAGTTTTATAAATTATGTTGGCTCAAAATTAGCAAAAGTCGAGATGGCCGAGTTGGTCTAAGGCGCCAGATTAAGGTTCTGGTCCGAAAGGGCGTGGGTTCAAATCCCACTCTCGACATCTCCTTTTTACTTTTTATCTCTACCAAAAATCAGCTGCGACGAGCTCAAACTTACTTTTTATCTCTACCTACTTTTTATCTCTACCAAAAATCAGCTGCGACGAGCTCAAATTTTTTACTTTTTATCTCTACCAAAAATCAGCTGCGACGAGCTCAAACTTTAATTCAAAGAGGATAAAGCTATCGATAAGGTTTATTTTTCCTCTCCACTCCACAAATAAAACCCAACACCACATCCACCTCCACATCTTCAAGTAGTGTTGGAAATAATCGAATAGCATCTTCGTAATTTTTCAATTTTCGTATGCAATTTATCAATAAAGATGGCGGCCATGAGCTTGAGTTTTAATCTGATAGGGGCATTCAACGGACTATCCATTGGTTCTAGCTCATCGTCTTCGTTTTTCAAAGGCGACTTCGGTTCGATTAATGTAGGGCAGAGTGTTTCAGTTTCGTTCCCTTTGAAATCGCCGTTGACGATTGAGTCGGCGCACAAGAAAGGAGCTGGAAGCACGAAGAATGGCCGTGATTCTCCAGGGCAGAGGCTCGGTGTCAAAATCTACGGCGACCAAGCCGCCAAAGCTGGCTCCATTATTGTTCGCCAACGCGGCACCAAGGTTTGATTTCTTAATTATGTCGATGTCTGTTCAATTTTTTATTTTTTTTTTGGGATATTTAAAATGTTTGCACTAAAATTAATTGTTTAGGTTTTTAGTTGTGGTGTCTGTATTGGGTGTTTGGACTTGATTTACTAAGTAGTTTGGAGAATGTAATTTTTGTAGCTACTGAAATCGTGCAGTTTCCTATTGTCACTAGTTTTTTCTTACAGCTGAAATCTGCATTGAGCTTAAATGGCTATGAAATGGTGCATTTATCTGATTTCTTTTCGGAAATCTTGTTAAACTCCGTACTAAGACTTTGTTTGTTTTTGGATTTCAGCAGAGTAAAATGATAAGGAAAATAAAAATAAATAACAAATGAATATCAATGTTCTATTATTCAATGCAAGAGAAATATTTTCCTCAACGTTTCACTCACTTGAATCCAAGAACCAAATATAACCTAAGTGAATTTAGCAAGGAACTATGTCCTTGAGGCTTGTCCATATCCGGTTCATCCTTCAGAACCTCCATTGAATATTAGTCATTGTTTGAATACAGAGATAAGCAGATAATATAAAGAAGATACATATATGAGTGTTGTATCTGTAGCTGCAAGTTTCCATTGCTTGTCTCAATCTTTGTTTTTCTCCTTTCGTGTTAAATCTTTCTTTATGCTCTCTACTGGTATAAGTTAAGTCACAGTCAAAATAGGCACATAATTACAAATGGCTTCTTGGGATCATTATATGCAGTTTCATCCAGGGAAGAATGTAGGACTTGGAAGGGATCATACTCTATTCTCATTGATAGATGGACTAGTCAAATTTGAAAAGTTTGGACCTGATCATAAGAAAAAGGTATTTTTCATCTTTTCATTAACAGGCGATTTTGTAACTCCCAGCGATGGAGGAAACCACTAATGGGCTTACAAGTTACTAAATTTCCGCAGGTGAGTGTTTATCCACGCGAAGTGCAACCTGAGAATCCCAATAGTTATAGAGCACGAAAGAGAGAGTCCTTCAGATTACAACGCGAGAGGAGAAAAGCACGAAGAGAAGGCATTGTGGCTGAACCACAGCTGCTACTTGCTTCTGTTCCTGAAGCCACTGAAGATAGTCCAGCTTGTTGAGGTTGACCAACTAAAAGTGTCCATTTTCATTGTATTCGACATATGAATCACGAACAAAGAATGTAATTAAGTTTACTTGTCCCTTTTTGGCTGATGTAGTCATTGCATTGTTGATTCTTGTTAAGAAATCTGTCCGACAATTTTTGACTTGGTAATATACCAGGTACACAATTTGCGGCAACATTTATTTTTTGTCTGCTGACTTTTGAACTGTAGTAGAAATTAATCTTCGAAGCAACTCTTTCGTCATAACTTAATTAGACTTAAACATTGATTTTATGAGCTTAATAGATTTGGTCCTTCATGTTTAAGCAAATAGTTAGTTTTTTAGCCATCACTTTTAAGTCATCTTTTGGTTTACAAAAGAACTAGTTTATTGAAAAAGGGAAATTGCGTAAAAAGTAATTATTTTCACAGAAATCTGACTACCGGTTATTAAAATAAATTTGTTTGACCAAAAGGCAGATGACTAATTAAAAGTACATTTATTTCACCAAATGATAAATGACTATTTAATAGATGAGACTTGTATCCAACCAAAAGATAAATGATCAAATGATGAAGTAGAAAAAATAGAAACTATTTATCGCAGTTTGGAAGTTAATATGTACTATCAGTCATCATGGCCATGTTACAAGTAGAAACCAACTGAAAATGGAAAACAAAATGTGTTGAAACATTAATATGGTATACTATTATATTGAAGTCGTGTAAACAACAAAAGAAAGATCCTAAAGACTAAAATCTTCTGATTCAGGTTCTCCTCCTCTCCAACTCCAGTGATTGTATTTGAGCGGCTTCTAACTGTAGATCAATAAAGTAAGAAATTAAGTTCATTCCAACTGACTGATAAAAGATCTTTTCAATAACAGCTAAAGTGTGAACTTATTGACACGGCCAATATATCATTTGTGGGTTCACATACATGAACTGAACTTTGTAGTGCTCCATTCGAGTGTGATCTAATAAGGTTAATAGTTAGATGATTAATTCTTATTTATTGAGGGGCCAAATTAGATAAAATTGAATACAATAGTGTCCAAATACGACACTAATTCTAGGGTTATGGGCCTCATATGCATGGATATTTAATGTTCTTTCTGTCGTCATCTCGAAACAATCACCTAGACTCACCAAGAGAACATATGTTTTGGAAGATCAAACTCATCCCATCTTCATCACATTCCAAAATTCTCAAAGATTCAACATGAAGTTGTGGATCTTAATGATGATGGTGAGTGATTTCACTACTGAAATAGAAAGAACCCAAGATACCGTGCATATAGGGACCATAACCCTAGAAGTGAGTATTTGGTTACAACTATTTTCCATTATTCTAACTTGTCCCCCATCAAGTTAGAAATAACTCATCTTTACACATCAATTAAATGACAATGGGATAACTAATAATCCAATTATTAACATTACTAGATTATACTCAATGTACTATATTTTGGGATAACACTACACATCTAATTGGGTGAGCCCACAAATATTGGATTGATCCAACGCGTATATATACATACATTTGCTCCAATCCAATATGCAGTTTTCAGGTCTGAGGAACATTAGTCATAAATACAATATAGGTAGAAAACCTGCCTATGTTCTATTATTTAACATAAATCTAGCCTTGCCAACAAAATATTTAAAATGCTATTATGACCCCATATACAATAATGAAACAGGTAATGTAAAAGATCCAAGACAAGTGACTATTTCTCTGTTAGAATTGTATAAGTTCCAGAAGAGGATTCACGAGTTAACCAACTAAAGAACATTGCGGAAAGGCAAACAAAATCATGATCACACTTTCAATTGTTTTTTATTCAAGAAAGAACCTAATGAACCATTTATATAATGTGGATATCATTGCTTCACAAGTTCCAGAGTAAGAACATAATCAAAAGACATGAAATTAATCATCAATACACATGGTCTAAAGAAATATAATCATAAATAACAAAGCCAAAAAGAAGTAATGCAGATGAACCCCCACCAAACATATGAAGACAAATTACATGCTTCTTCCAATAACTTGTCATGGGAACTTGAACAGAAAGCATTTCAAGTACACAATGACTTGATCTAAACTAGTTTACCATAACTCTACTTGATCTTGAATTTGAGTGAAAATGTTTCTAAGAAATAGTTACCTACATTTGTTTAAACAAACAACAGAAGAGTTCGTATCATTGCAATGACAACAGCAGATTGTTAGTTTTGTAATAATTCAAGTTTTTTCATGATTCTCATTGACTCAAGTATAAGTTGTTTTATTTGATGCCATTGTTATTAGTTGTTATTGGTTTTCATTGATTTTCCACCCATATGTTAGAGATCTGAATTTATGTGTGTGTTTTATTTAGTTATGCAGAGTGATTTCGAGCGGCATATAAAATTAAGCAAACATAGAAATAATTAGTGCAATTATTTGAGCGAAACACAATAGATTAAATAAAAATATATACAATTACATGTACCTCTCGAAATCTCAACCAGATCCGACGATGATGTTGTTGATTGGAATAAAAATTAGCTTAACAAAAAACCCTACAAATCCCATCACCACAAATCCTATCGCTGTACGCGTCGCCACCTTCGTGAATTCTATACAAAGATTCACAAACTCATAAATCCTCAAGGGATCAACAATTAATCCAAAAGACTAATTAATCTCATACAAAAAACCTAGGGTTTGAGAAATTTATTCACCTTTGCGATCGGGTTTGTGGCATCGTTTGACGAGACGTATGCTATCCTTTGAGAACTCTCTCAGTGGATCGAATACTGAATCTAACGCATCCATTGTCGAATTTATTTCCCTTTATTTAATTGATTCTTCCGTTTCAGTTGCGATTGGAAAAGAAATTGGGCTAGTAAATTTAACAAGGTTTACTTTTTGTTGTTCTTATTTAGCTTTTTAAAAGTCGTAGTAGTATATTATTGCTGACCAAGTTGCCCTTGGCAAACGAGTCTTTACTCATGTACGGTCAAATCATATGGTTCTTCTATTAACTTAAAAAAAATATATATATAGTGCATGAGTTACATTTTTTATATTCTTTTCTAGCGTTCAAATTGAATTGTCCATATAATGAAAACAATACTTTCTTCATTTGATTGAGTTAATAACGAATTACATTCTTGTGTTATAGTTAAAAAAATATTTTTACCCCAATAATAGATAAAATGGCAAAATACATATATTTTGTAAAAGAAGTGCCTCCCTTTTGTTTTTGTTTTTTCATTTGCATTTGCATTTGCACATGAGGTTAGTATTATGCAATATCATAAGAAGGTAAATGTCCACTTCACAAATATTATGAGGTAAATTGTTCGTTTAATTTTGTAAGGTAAGGTAAAATTTATCATTTTCACATCAAAATAAAGACTCGATCGCATTTTGAAGAATGTGATGAAACACTTTCACGAGATAAACCGCTTATTATTATATCAAAGAAAGGTAATATATTTATTTTCATATTACAGAAACATATTAAGTGGGTAATTTGTCAAGAACCCATTGATAATCGAAATGTTCAGTTTCACTCTTACTCGTAGAATAATAGATACGTTACTCCTCCCCCAAATATATATATTCGATTTAACCGTCACTCAAAATTTTATGTATACTACTACCCCACTCCCCGAAAAAATTAAATATAAATGAGTTCGTTCTTTGAGGAAGCGTCGTGCAATTGCTTAATTTCAATTTGAAGTCTTTCGCTTACATACATATATATATATATATATATATATATATATATATATATATATATATGAAAATAATACAGAGCATAAACTGCTCCAATTGCAACAACACGAAAATTTCAATTGTATATACAATAACACAGCATAAACTGCTACAATTGCAATAACACAAAAATATTCTAACATTAAAATAACACAGCATGTAAAGTGTTGCGCATGCAATGCTACAAGGAGTAACCATTATGAGACTATTTCCATCCATCCACACTTATTTTAGGCTAAATCATCCAACAAAATTTAACATAATTAACAGAATGGGATTGCTATCTATTAACTCTTTAGAGGGGATAAACTGAGTATTACAATCATCAACGGATAAAATGTTATTGACTACACTTTTAATTCATAAATTTCAAATTGTTCTAAATTATAGTAAGAACAAGGTCAGAGAAAATCAAGTTCCAGCAACTAGTAGTAGATCTAATTCGATTTGAACTCTACACAAGGCACCGTTTTCAACAACATTTATAAGTTAAGGCTGTCGAAACACAATTCTAATAAACAGTAAAAAGAACAAAAACTAGTCGAGCTCAAAAAGTGTTAGAATACATGTGCTGTTACCCTACTTCACTCCAATTGGTAGAATTAAACCTTGGTGTTGGAGAGTGCCTACATTCTGTACAAAAACTTTGTAGACCATGATTAGGGTCAACAATATTCATAATCTCAGGCATATAAAGCTCTAATAAGCACAAAGATCACTCAACCCATCCATATACTATGATTAGAATAATTCAAACTCGAGCCTGCATAGACCATACGAGATTAAATTTCTTTCTATCTTTTCATTGTCCAGAAGAAATGTCAGGTCTTCTCTCTTTCTGAATGGCTCTAGGAACAAAATTAAGGCCACGAGTGTGGCGGCGACCAAAACTGATAGCTGAAGGAGAATCAGAAGTGCTTAGTTTTGAGACTGCTGAAACAAGATTGTCTATGCTTTCTTCTTCCACTTGCATCGCAGTTGAGGCATCATCTGTCTTGTGCAATCCTTGCTTCTTTTGGACTTTCTGCCTGTGTTTCTTTGATGCTTTGGCCTTCTTGAAGAACTCAAATGCAGTAGGAAATTTATGCTTGTCAACAAGATGTTGCTGCCGGTTCTTGTAGTTCTTCAGTTTCACACCACAGCCTTCAACAAGGCATTCATACTATAAAACATAGTTATTTATATGAGAATTCTTTGAATGCCATGTATCTAATATGATGGTTAACATAAGTGATTTCAAGAAATTACCATGGCATATCCGCGTGCAACTTTTGCTTGAAAGAAGGAATCGTGAGATTCAGATACATGTATACTGAGTAGGCGTGATGTTGGATAAACTCTTGAGCATATTGAGCAAGATGCCATGTGTCGTGCATTGTAGTGATCTTCGAAGTCTTCCAAGGATTTCAGACGCCCTCGACAACCAACAACCGGGCAAAACACTTCACTGATTAAAAGGTTTTGGAAAGCATTAGATGAGACGATTTTGAGAAAATAACCAAAGAGGAGGAAGTATAATGGTTATATCCAATCTGACTTTGAACTACACATGCATGAAGATTAGGTATCAGAATGATAAATAAAATTGCACATCCCGATTATATTGCACTTTATATATGGCTGCTGTCTGTCAACCAATTACCTACTTAATTGAAACAAGCCAAAAATTACATGAAAATGACTATATTCATACCTGCATTCAAATAATATTCCCCAATAAAGAAATACTAAAACCACGAACTTGAAACACATCCTAGATCACAACACAGCCTATACATAGGTCTCTATAGATACACTTTTTTTTTATAAACAAAACATCACTTGTATACATAGGTCTCTATCTATGCACCAATCTTTTACAAAATATATCATCTCATAATACCTGCTTCCCCCACCTTCCGTATCTCGTAGCTGCTGCTTTTCTTCTTCAGTTAAATCCAAAGCAACCTACAGACGAAATAATTTGGTGATGACTGAAATTGTCTTGCCACTTAGTCAGCACACAAAAATAGTGAAAATGATAGGTACTAATTGGAAATTCCTTAGTGGAATGCCACTGAATATAACAAAAGAAATCAAAAACTTTATGAACCATTGACAGTGCAAAATCAGGCTCAAGAAACATCTACTGTTTTATATGCATTACTCATCCGAGGAATCACCAAGCTTCTGTAAAATTCATGCAAAGATAAATTAAAGCTTCACTAGGAGAAAATAAAATGATAGCATAAGTCATGAGCTAAAGCCAAAAAAAGTATTACCAGTCTTCAAACCCTAATCCCATCAAATTAACTGTTTCCATAAATTAGAAAAAAGGCACAAATGCGAAAGCAAAATAACTTTTTAAATAAATCACTCACTGAAATCAGTAGGTTATACTGCTGACGATAAATTGTGTCGCTACAAAATCGATTTTAATTATTATATTGTATAATATTTACACAATCGTGTTGGATTGTACCTGTTTGGCGAGGAGCTCTCTTTCTATGTTTCCAGAAGCAAAGAAGGGGGCATCGGGATCAAAACGTCGGCGTACTGGCTTCCACTGAGGAAATAGCAGTCCAATTCCGCTCTCTTCTATTTCCATAGTAGTTATTTCTCTGTTGAATTTCAAATTATTCACTCTCTCCCTCTGCTCTGACGAGCAGTTTCACTCCTGCACTTTTCTTTATATTCTGACAGTTCGGTTGCTTCTGGGCCGAGCAACCAACTTCATAAAATTTGCTTTTGGGCTGGGCTGATGCTTCAGTCCATTAAAAATAGAAGCTCTTTTTGATTCAATATTTAATTCATGTTTCATAAATTTAATGAAACAAAATGAGCTTGTTTGTTTGTTGTTTGATTTGATATAGTAGTTTGAGAAAGTAGTAGAGGTTTGTGAAATAATTTTGATTTGCGTAATATTGTTTGAGTTTTGAGAGAATGGTTTGACAAATAAAGTTGGTGTAGGTTTTTTCGGAAAATTTATGTTGTAGGTGTAAGATCTGTAAGCTTTTATGTCAAATCATATTTGTCATGTGAGAAAAAGTGTGTAAGAGATATGTTGTTTATGTCAAATGAGAGTAGAGTTTGTATATGCTTTGTTTAGAGATAAAAAAATTGTTGCTTATTTAACTTTTGAAATAGGTAATTTCCGTGACCAATCTCAGTAGTTTTCAACTGAATCTCCTTTTTCAGGGGAGATGGAGATAAGCATGTCTTTCTTCGCTCGGAATAGTTTTTAGACAATCTAGAGGTGAAAAAATTATTTCAAAAAGCAGAAAATATGTTAGATTGGCATTTTCCAAACACGAATAATTTTGGGAACGCCAAACAAGCATGCCCAATGTACTAATTCATGAGAATATTGTACGAAATGATTTCTTGCAATTTATAGTCTTCTCTTCTACCAATGTTGGTATAGCAATACCAATTGTTGAAAAAGAGGCTTAATAAGTGGATACACCATGCTCAATAAGAGGACGCACCATGATTTGTAATTTGTTGCTTCCTTTTAATTAATTTGAAAATTTAACAAGTTCAAAATGAGAATGTTCTAAGATTTATTTTTTTATTTTTTTGGCTTATGTTTGTCGTGAATGGGTGGTTTCTCTCAGCTTGCTCGTTTAAGTGAAACTTTTATGTTGATTCAAAAGTGATCTAAGTTGCATTCTACAAAATTGTGCAAAATCCTTGGATTTTCATATTCTTTCAACATTGCATTGACTCTACTATGTGGTGGTCATTTTCATACAATGTCTCAAATTTTAACGTGTTGCAAGGAGCTGAGTAAAAGAATAGAACTCATATAATTTAACAGGAAAAAAAAAAAAAACCAATAACCATTGGAAAGAAGAGTGTTGAGAGGAAAACACTAACCCAAAACTAACTTTAATTTAACAATATGTTCAAAGAATTACAATAGACCAAAGAATAAAAAATATATACACACACTAAAGATTCAAACAGACCATATATCGCACTTGACCCCAGATCACATACTAGTATATATCTCATTCAACCACCAAGTCGCAAATGCAGACGACACGAGTCTTTGGTCTAACCATGAACCTAGAACCAAACCGGTTCATCATTTCACAACTCACCTCCGAGATCTTCCGTAAAGGTTATTATACACAGATTTTGTCCGATAGACAAGAATCATGCTTAAAACAACTGCAATAATGCAAAGTCCAGACATGATTAAGGAAGTTAAGTAAAAGCAAACTGCACCTTCACACTTTAGAGGATCGTCTAAATAAACGAAGCTTGAAAAAGACGATAACAAACTACGTTGCCCATGATGGCGGGTTTGAGCTTGTTTTTCTGCTTCTCTATCGTATATGCTACTTGCAATGAGGCCTGAAAATACTAGAGAACCCGCAGGGTTAGCTAGGGTGAGAAAATTGTATAAAGCTCCGAACTTTTTTAGCCCAAATAACTCGGAGGCAGCAGCAGGGACGATGGCCCAGTGGGCCCCATAGCCAAGCCCCACAAGAAGAGTTCCTATGTACATAGAGCCAGGCCAGCCCATAGCAAAGATGAAATGTCCTATTGCCATTATGACTTGGGCTGCGGCCATGGCTACGGGCCTTGGATATGCATAATCCCTGTTTGGCAGTAAAGTAAATATTGTAAGGAAAATGATAAATTTCCAAATTGCATTTTGACCCCTAAGAAGTACTTTTGTGGCATATAACCCCCTTGTAATTTTAAAAACAAAGCTTGGTCATCTCTCTTCTACTTAAACGGCATATTACACTTGAGGGCGGTGAACTATGTTTTGCGGTGAACTATGTTTTTAAAAGCATAAGGGGGTTAAGCGCTTGGCTATTTTTAACAGGGGGTTATACGCCACCAACATATTTCAGAGGACTCCAAAATGCAGCTAGATAAATATGATGCACATTAAAAAGTATATTGCAGAGTAGCTCAAATTTATACCTGACAATCATCTCGGAGAAGTAACCGCCACCAACACGACCCAAAAAGTTCCAAATGCTTATCATGGAAACAAAGACATGAGTATTATCATAACCCAAAGATTGACTCATTTGACCCAAGTTATCAATCACGGTCAAACCCGAACCCGACCCCAACAAAAGCGAGAAAAATATAAGCCAAAAATCCGCCTTTATCAATGCTTCCGTCAAAGTGAAGTCCTCCCCTCTACGTGGCCTCCGTTTATTGAGTCTCACTGCTCCTTCCGCAGCCGCTTGTGCTATTTTCGACTGTAATCGAGCCATCCTCTTTCGCCTCTCTCCCGCCGAAAGCAAATCCACTTCTTTTGGCTTTTCATCTTCCAGTTCACTAAATATAACTTCTTGACTTTCCTCTTCGGATTTTATACCCTCTTGTTTTTGTAGCTCGGGTAGAAGAGCTTCTTCCACCGATGACCTCGGTTCTTGAGAAAAAGTCAATATGATAGGGATGACGATCGGAATCAATAATAAAATGAATAAAATCAATGTGAAGGCAGTGATTATAGTAGGGCTTAAATCAATTAAATCTTCTACGAGCATGACTCCCATTAAATAAGAAGCTAAAAGGAGACATATGCTGTAGATGATCGAGAAACTGAAATTATCGGATGAGCGTATTTGTTTGTGACCTCCTACTGGTCGGACTATGAACATTAGAGCAATGACGACCAGTGTGGGCCCCACTGCAACCATAAATATAAGTGAAGCGTGGTCGGGAGAATGCACCATTGCGTATACTTGTGTCAAAATTGCACCACCTAACCCTGCAAAACCTTTGAGTATTCCCACAACTGGTCCTCGACTTTTCGGGAAATTTCGCACACAAGAGACTAATGCTACAGTGTTGAAGTAAGTCTCGCCATTTGTTCCAATGAAGATAAGAACGCACATCTGTTTTTGAAAAGGATGAAGTAAGTTAAAATCGAGTGAGTAAATAGATTAGCATGTCAATTAGGAAGTATTTATTGCTGAATTAACACGGTCTAAGGAATGGTTTTCTTGCAGATAATAAAGAAACTAAATTGTGGGTGCTAAGGAGAATAGGAAACATAAGTTTAATCCTAATTCTTAAGGAACGAGATTGGAGAAAAATGAAAATCTACACATCTTCAGTTTCATATTTCATCTTATTGTCATGAGCTTTTGCAAATAAAAAATTATAACTTTGAAAGATTAAAATTACACTAGGATCTAAAATCCCTTCAAAATCCATAAAATGTTGTCCTATTGATTCTATGATTTTTAGAACAAAATAGAAATTTCAGTTCAACAAAAGAATACTTATGCCAGTTATTAAAAAATCCGAAAGAGAAAAGTTAAGTTGACAGTACTGAGATCAATATACAAAGTTTAGCCAAGAACAAAGGAAAACAAAAGTAAGAAAGTTTCAGTATAATACACAAGAGCACCAGAGCTTTTGCTTTAAGTTTGACATAAATGTTTTTTCTCCATTCGTTGGAAATGCTTGCAAACACACTAAAAAATTCGACTTTAAGCTGTCAAAATCCAAAAAAAAGGTGTTTAAAGACCAATTTTCGGCATAGTTTCTCTGATATAATTGTCCAAATCAGCTTTCAATCTATTACAAAATTGCCATTAATTTGGGAAAGCTATAACCTTTAACATCTTATTTCCAGAGAAACAACAGCGACAGCCGTATTTGAAAACACCACAAAATAGCTGTGCATAAGCTATTGCAAACATAACCTACAACCAATTCAAGAACAAAAATTTCAAAGGTCCTAATTCCTATTCATCTGGTGTTAAAGATAAGATCTATACTTATAATTTCAGCTGATCAAACTCATCATATCAAAATCAATAACAGGTGAATTATAGATTATCCCTGTTCATATCAAATCAAACAGTAAAAAATAACTTCAAAATAACAATCAATCCCCACCAAAAAAAAAATCAAATCTTGATAAAAACTACCAAAAGGGTATGAATCAAAAAACCATAAATAAATAAAAATCAATTTAACCAAATGAAATACTCACAGCCCATAACGGCAAAACAGGAGCTCTACCCGTAACAACCAGCCAAACCCAACCATACCCAACAAAATTCTGAATAGCTCCAATTAAAACAGCACCCCATAAAGGCAAAATCTCAGAAAAAGTACCCGCCAAAAATCCAACACTATCACCTAAATCTTTAGCAACACCCAATCTCGCAACTTGTCTTTGATTATAATTTAAAGACTTTTTAATCGTTGGCGAAATACTACCAAATAAATACCCAATCCCCGCACATGATTGTATCCACATTGCAGCAACAAAAACAAGCCATCTGTTATTGAAGAATGAAGATAGTTTTTCGCTTAGAAAACCCATCTTTCAATTTCTTCAATAACTATTTACTTCTTGATTTTTTTCTGCAAATGGGTCTGAGGTATTTGGATATTTTTTTCTTCTTGTTAAAAGGAAAATAAGGCCAATATTGATTTGGGTTTGGTTTGATTGAGTTTTGTGTTTGGGGTGGAGCGACAACGATGGATGTAGTAATATAAAGAAAGAAAGAAAGAAAGAATGGAGGGTGTCGTCCTGTTTCTATTGGTAATTCACTTTTGGCAATGAATTTTTTTTATACAACATATCATATGCCCAGCTGAATAAACAAAATATAAGGGACTGTTTGTTTGGCGTTTCCCAAAAAAAATGTGTTTGAAAAATATCAAACAAATATATTTTTTACTTTCTCAAATAAATTTTTCATCTCTAAATTTTCTCAAATTACTCTCTCAAAAGCCAAACAAACAACAATTTTCAAACAAAACCTGTATAAACTCTATTATGATTTGACATAAAATAATTTATTACTTACATCATTTATCTCACATAACAAACATGATTTGACATAAAGTCTTACATTTCTTACACCTATAACCTCACTCTTCCAAAAAACTTTATTTCTCAAATCACTCTCTCAAAATTGAAACAAACAATATTACGCAAATCGAAATTATTTCATAAACATCCACTACTCTCCCAAATTACTTTCCAAAACACCAAACAATCATGCCCTAAATATTTTCAAATCTCCCTAAATATTTTTATGTTCGTTATATACTTTCGTAGAATAATTGTGTTTCATTAAATAATGAGTCAGCAAAAACAACACATTGACAATTCATCTGAATCGCCGCCACCCATTTTATGATTAAAAAGAGAAAAAGAAAATCGCCACCATCTTCTCTCATGGCATAAAACATCATGTGTTGTTTTGTCTTCATCTTGGGTGGCAAATTGGTAATCACAAAAGGCATAACGTGTCACTTTTTAATTATTTTATAGTGTATCATATCTTTTTGATCGAGTAGAAAGCAAAATTCTCAACGTATGATTGTGTTAGCAAATTTTATACTTCTACAAGTGATACATTGACTTGTTTACTTCTCAATTTAATATTTCTTTAATTAATTTGTTTTATAGTTAATAATCTTTTTAGTATAAGTATTATTTGTTGTATTGACCCATATTAATTCATATCATATGACTTATTACCTCCTATTAAGTCCTATCAATGAGAAAATAAGTACCAAAATTTACATATAAGAACTTATGTCAAATCCATGGATCAAACTTATGCTTTGAATGTGTATTTCGATCAGTTAAATATTGAAAACTATTAGAGACTTTTCGGAAATACTAAGGAAAACTTGTAAAAGAAGTTACTAAATAAAGAAAAATAAGAGAGTTTCAGACAAATAAATAATTTTGAAATTACATTTTATTTTCATTTCGCGTGATTCAAAAACGAAAATTTTTCGATATTTTTGACAGAAAAGATGGAAATTCTAATCCATGATCAAATCATGTTTGTTATGTGTGATAAATTGAGTAAGATATATATTACTTTATATCAAATCAATGTAGAGTTATTGTAATTTTTTTTAGAAATAAAAAAATTGTTGTTTGTTTGAATTTTGAAAGATTAATTTGAAATACATATATTTTATAAAGTAGAAATCGTGTTTGTCTTACTTTCCTAAACACGAAATTATTTTTTTTAAAAAGAGACAAACATACCATTTGTACTTAATATTAGAAATCTTACAAAATAGCATTATCTTGAATCTACGTAATTATAAAACTAACGTGTTTACATATTTTGTGATTGATACCTGTGTTAGATTTTATGTAATGTGATAAAATTAAACTTATTACCTGTGGAACATAACGCAACTAAATTTGAGATAGGATTTTCCTTCCACCCTTTTAATATTGTAAATTATTAAAGTTTTATTAAGAAAATGTGTTTGATATATATATATATATATATTATAACATATAAAGGGCTACGCCCCTAATGTACAGTGTATATTTGGTCGTCAATTAATGTTTTTTCTTTTTTTTTTCCTCACACAGCCTCAAAACGACGTAGTTTTGAGGCTGTTCTTATTTATTTAAAAAAAACGAAAAATTCAGCCGACACCATGTGCGACCTCGTGAAACTTCTGAATCCTTCAGTTAATATGTTGCAGGTAGGATATATCTTCCCAATACACTATCTTCACTTAAATCTTTTCTCTTTCTCATTCTTTGCTTCGCTTCTCAGACCCAGAAAATCATTACTTCACAAAATCAATTGTAAAACCCCATTTCTGTCACCTTAATTTCTCCAGTTCCGACGCTGTCCCGCCACCAATAATCAAATTGATTTCACGATTTCGTAACTCTCGACCCGCCCAAACTTTCTCCATATAATCTCTCTCCATGGATCCGTACAAGGTACCAAACTTCTAAATGAAATAACCTTCATTTGCATCAGATTAATTCATTAAATTCTGCCTATATGATTGCTAAAACTATTTTCTGTCGCTTTGATTGCCGACTTCTTTGATTTTTCGGCTCATAGTTTTAACTAATTGAAATGAAAATATCTGGATATTTTAATAAGATTCTATTATTTTATTATTAGTGTTTGTTGTTTTTGGGTGAATTCTTGCGGTGTTTGAGTTTATTGATTATGGTGTAGTACCGTCCATCAATTCAATTTACCTTTCATGACCACAAATTCTGGAGCTCCGGTTTGGAACGATAACAACTCTTTGACTGTTGGAACTCGAGGTATTTTTTGTTTTGTTTTATTCATTTTAGTTTCCATGTAGTATATTGGTGTTTAATTTACTGTTTGATTGGTTTTGATTATAGATATTTAATGTTAAGGAGTTTGTCTTCTTATGGAATCATATAGATATTCTAAACTGATTTTGATTTTTCATTGTATATTGAGGCTGAAATGTACACAAATTATTATGGCTATTATTTAGAAATTATTGTGTGTACGTCTGAATGTTAATTTTTTGTTTTTTTTTCTTTCTTTTGGAGTTAATTCCAAGTTATGCGATATTTGGTATAGATTTCGGTTAGGTTCAACAATCTGACTAAGGGAAAACCAATGGTCTTAAAGTAGGTCTAGCCGGTGATTGGAGCTCCTCCCGTGAGTACAGCCCTATCATCGTCTTATTCTCCCCAATACCTAAAGCCTCCGTCTTTTACAAACATATCTATGGCGCTTTGAATTTTCATCTTCTTGCAGTTTCTAAAGCTACTACTAATAGACCTTATTTTTTTCGCATCGAAAGGATTTGTGATGCAATAACTGAGAACTCTCCCAATAATCTAAAAGATTTTAAGGTATATTGTCGGTTTAGCCCATTTATGTTTCAATTTTCAGTTACTTAATAAGGATTTGTGATGCAATAACTGAGAACTCTCCCAATAATTCACAAGTGCCATTTAACTTTCGCAGGAAGAACTTGGAGTTGAGTACGACAAAGATGTAGATGTTGGTGTAACTTGTAAGCATGCAGTTCTTTGGCAAACTAATTCAGAGTGGAAGGAAGTAAGCCAGATTTTAACATTATATATAGGTTCTAGAGCTTGTATCTTGTCGTTTTAAGGTAATTTTTGTTTGTATATCGGATGTCATGTAGGATTTTAGGATTTTACTCATATGCTCACTGATTGTTGCTTCTATGGCTTGTTTACGATAATGCATGATCTTATCTTATCTCATTTTTAGTGCCATCAGAGATTATGTTATACCACAAAGCCCAAAAGGAATATTATAACAAATTAAAGACAACCACTCTCAGATTACACTATTATAATCTAGAAATAGTAGCTACACTTGAACATCGTATGCTGTAATCCCAACATATCACTATTCTCTTTGTTGTAACAACGACCTCATCTTCTCAAATATGAGAAAGCTTTAAATAATGTAACTTTTAAGGATTGATACCAGAAATATTTCATGGTAAAAGTTAATTTGCACTTAGGTTAATGTGCTATGTTACTCTTAACTCATGGCGCCCTCTTGAGAGGCATAAGTTGCTATTTTTGTTGGATATATGCAAAATTTTAGATGCAAGTTGCTGAAATTGAGATTCAACTGAAAATTATGCACTTAGTCTGCTCCTTTAATTTTTTTTGCTTGTTTTTCTCAACTTGATTCCTCTGTTTAGTTGTAGTAATCCGTTTCTTTATCACATACTATTTTCATTATTGCATGGATACAAATCTGATTTGCCTAATTAGTAATATGAATAGCTCTCTGGATCAAACAAATCCAGAGGAAATTCTTTCTTTACCTATTTCAACCAAACACTTAACCCAAATCTATTTTTCTTATTCAAAAGTTACTATAAAGTTCCATTTTTGTAGTTTCTAAAAAGCTGTGCACAAATTTTCCACATCATGCAATCAAAAGAAAGAAAAAAACATATACTTAAAATTAAAATTTGGTACCGTTTTCAAAACCAAAAATGATTACTACAAATAAACTCTATAATGAATTTGAGAAAAGAGAAAAAAAGAAGCCCACTAAAGAAGAACGAACATTGATAATGTGACACCTGAGAAAGTGAATAAAAGTGCTATCTTTTTCTTAATTTCATGAATTTACCTGTTGGAGTATGAGGAGATGGAAGTGGAGGAGGAGATGGAACTGGGGGAGAATGTCCATCTTTAGTGTTGTTATTAATATTATTATTATTACAGTGTATTCTGATTCTGTTCTTTAAGGTCTGAATCTATTTCTGAATTGCATCTCTAATGTGCATGATATAATGGTTCTTTCTTATGGGAAGTTTTCGTCTTCGCTGATGTTTATTGGGGTTGTCTTACACTGTATTCCGACTCTGTTCATTGAGGTGCAGGTCTGATTTTGGTATTTGTTCTATTTATTCGGAATTTTCGAAGTGATAGTCAAAATTGTTTGTGGTTGTTAGAAATGTTTTGAAAAGTTTGGGAGTTGTGTTTGTGAGAAATCTTTTGTCGATTTCTTTTTGCCTTAGGTTGAAGTCACACAAACTTGTTTAAGATCCTTGTAAGTAGAAGTATGGGCGTCAATTCATTCCTTTTATCATCTATTGCTTTTCGTTTTCTACGGCAAGCTATGTGCATGAATTGTTTCCCAAGTCATTACATTGTATTTTTATTCAGACATTGATTATATCCAGCTATAAGATAATAACTTGAATCATATATCTTTGACATGCTTGGAGAATTACTTGTTTATCATTTTTTAGGACCTAGCTTTACTATGGTGATAATGTGGTGGGTAAAAGAGGACATATTACAATGGTTAGGAATGGAGCGTGACATCTTTTATGATCTCATATTTATTACATTTTCAAGGTCAAGTTCCTGCGGATCTGTTCAATGGATAACTTGATGCAATATATCTAAACAACTGTTTATTTTGAAGATGAACTTCCAGAGAATTTGGGGAACTCTCCAGCTTCTATGATTAATTTAAATTTCATTAATTTCATTGGGAGTATGCATTATAGCTTGAGTTACATGGATATAAAAAAAATCTTGTTCTTAATTAATCCACTAACATGGTGTAAACTAGGAGGAGTTGGGATCATTCCAAGTGTATAGATATGATCCTATTTCTCAATTTCAAAATTTAGAAGTTTCATTTTATTCTTTCCCGTTTTATTCTTCTTGTAAAGTTGTGTTATATAGTATTTGTTTATACAATTCAATAATACAGGCATTTACAAACCGCATTACTATACAACTATTTATTGCACAAATATACAGGGCAACGGCACCGTGCATAGCGCGGTGCGTAATCCCTAGTATATATATATATATAGATAGAATATAGTGCAACAATTTAAAATTTTGTGGGTTTTATTGGAATCATTAGAAAATTTCAGGAAGTGAATTTGTTAAATTAAATTTAGTCAAAATAATCAAACATGTGCACATAACCAAAATACATTTTTATTTATTTATTATAATGTGAAGAACATTGTATATTGATGACAAGTTTTGGAGAGAAATTCTTATGTTTCACCCAAAAAAACACGACCACGAGATTTGGTCACATGCATTTCATATGTCAAATTTGTCTCCAAAATATGAAAAATTCTAATTTTAAGTGTCATATAATAAACACGTGATATTTTTCGACGAAATTAAAGAACTCCAATAAGAAAATATTAAAATTGACAATATATAAACATAACAGAAGTAAAATGAAGGGGTAAAATATTATATGACAGAATTTCAAAATGAGACCACACTATAGGAAAAAAAATGAAGTTTCTCCTATCTACACATGTACGTATTATAAGCACCTGATTTGATCCCATATAGTTCGATTAGATTCCAGTTGATTTATGGTTGAGCATGTCTTGTCATTTCTGTCGCTTTTTAACACATTTCACTAGTAGAAAATTGGTTTTTTTAAGTTAACTTCATGTGATATGTCTAATGGACAATTTACCTCCCTGTGAAATAAAAATAGACAATTTAACTCCCTGTAAAATGAATAATGAGCAATTTACCTCATTGTGATATAAAAATAAGCAATTTAACTCCTTGTGAAATAAAATAATAAGCAATTTATCTACCTGTGATATGAATAAATGATCAATTTAGAAGGAGGTAATATGCTTCATTTATAAAAACAAACGGAGGCATTTTGCCCTTTTTCTTATCACAGAGAGTTAAATTGCCTATTTAGGATATCACAATGAGGTATTTTGCCCTTTTATTTATCACAGAGAGTTAAATTGCCTATTTAAAATAACACAGGGAGATACTTTGCTATTCAGTTGTAGAAAATTCCTCAGACGTAACAAATGGAGTTTAACAATTTTAAAAATCATGGAGTAACAAGTACTTCAACTTGTAGGTCACTCCTTAATGACAATTTTTTCAATCTGATGTGCAATAATTTGCTGTCAATCTCTCTTAAAAAATTGAAAAATCTAATACATGCACTTTATTTATAAGATCTTCAATTTTAAAGTCAAAAGTAGGCTTTGTTTATTTTGCTGTCAATCTCTCTACTAAAATTGAAAAATCTAAGGGCCTGTTTGTCTCACATCTCCGAAATTTTCTTCCCATTTCCGAGCGGCGAGAAAAACAAGAATCAGTTTTTCCGAAATAATTGGCTTTGGGAGATTATTTCCCAAAGTGAGTGGGCTGGTAGCCTACTAAGTCTTTCTAGTAGCCCAGTTTTGTAGCATACTAAGTCAACAATATATAGCCATAGTTTCTCATTTTTGTAGCTTATTCACTCAACAATATACATCACAGTTTCTCCTTTTCTCCTTCTTTCTCCTCTCTCTTTCTCTTTCATCTTTCCAACGATGCTCAAACAATACATCAAAACTCGATACCTGGTTATTTCATTAGTGATGCTTCATCACATATTGGTCATGTGGACAACTGGGAGCGTGCATCATTGTTGACTCGGAGGCGGTTGGCCCGACGTGGAAGGAATAATAGTCATGATTGGTCGGATAACAAATGGATTTCATTCCCACCTTCGTGGAATTAGTGACATTCATTGTAAAATTGCCGTTTATTTTTATTATGCTAGACAATATGAAGACAACTTAATATGTTATTTCCGTACGTAGATTAATCTGGATATTGTGTAATAACTATTAGGTTAATATTTTAAGGATATTGTGTAATTCTTGGCATATTTAATATGTCATTTGAATGAATTCATCGGTGAGATAAAATCATTAAAAGAATTTTATTATAATATTTTATAAAAAAAATCAAAAAATAAAAATTAATCTACTTTGTTTTTTTATTATTTTAAAAAGCACAATTAACTAATTATAAAATATTATTTACCACATATATTACATATAATATATTACATATAATACATACACCAATAAATTAATTATATATAACTAACTGGTGTGACATAAAGTCTTACACTATCTTACACCTAATAAACTAACTCAAATCTAAAAAAAAAACATACACCTACTTTTTTTTCAAACAACTCTCCCAAAATTCAAACAAACTACATTACGCAAAGATTATTTTCCCAAATCACTCTCCCTAAGGCCAAACAAACAAGCCATAACACTGTGCATGTGCCCTGAATTATAAGCCAATTTTAAATGTCTTGTTCCAAAAGGTGAAATCGCTCACCTCGGGCGCCCCTGACCCCCTGTCGACGGGATTATGAGAGGAGGTAGCCAATTTTAAATGTCAAAAGTAGGCTTGTTGGTTCATTTACGTTTGGACTTAAAAGACATTGGAGTTCCAAATTATATTACCTTACCAAATTTCGTCCCGCAATTTAATATTTTTTTGAAATATCGTCCCAAACTAATTACTAATTTTGATTTTTGTCCTAAACTATATTAACTCGCCGAATTTCGTCCCATAATTCTACCATTTTGTATGAATTTAGTCCCAATATTAAATTTCTAATTTAATGAAAATGACGGTTCAATCTTGTAGTTAGTTTGAAACGAAGTCTGCAATATTATATAATTATTTATGTTAAAATTTACCACGTCATGACACGTAAGTAGCCAAGTGATAATTTAACGGCAAATGCGCAATTTCCGTCTTATAATTAACGGTGTGACGATATTACAAAGAAAATAATTAAATTACTGGACGAAATTCGCCAAGTTGAATAGTTTAAGACGAAAATCCTAAATCAGTGATTAGTTAAAATCGGTGATTAATTTGTGACCAGTTTTGCATTTTTACCTTTCTTCTTCTTCAGAAAATCGTGTGGTTTCAACTTTCAAGTACGGGATTATGGGCTTTTTGGGGGGCCTAGATTTTGGAATTTTTATATAATATTATATAGTAATTAATGAATATTGTAGTATTGTTTATAAGTGTTACGTATTCTATTAAGCCCGATCATATAGCTCGATATTCTTGAAAAATACAAAAATCATGTTTATACATATAAATAATGTCGAGGTATATTTGATCGGGTTTAATAGAATACCTAACACCTATTCGGTTGGCAACATATTATCAAGCTCTGCTGCTCTAGCACGTCAAGGACCAACATACATAATTTTGAGGTTAAAAACATGTTTTGTGTGGATCCTCTTCAGTTGACAAAGGAATTTGATTAGCAGGCTTTAGAGTTTAGACTAATTTGGTGAGATTTCAGTATAACACTCGATGCTTAAATTAATCAAGAAAAGAGGACAAACTTAATGTAGAGAAATTTGAAAATACGTATGATAAGAGTCTCCAATTTCCCCAAAAATTATAAATGTGAATTAATATTTAAACGGGTTAATTACAATTTTATTTCTTGATATGTTACGATCAATAATATATTAAAAAACTTTGATAATTTTGTGGAAACATTTGTAAAAAGTATATTTTACATCAAAAGAAGGAGTTAATTTAGACATGTAGTTTCAATTGACCAAAAGATAAAATCTTTTCGGTGAAATCATATGGAAAATTTAATCAATAATTCGAACCCACTTATGATATAAATTTGGTCCAGCTTGTCCATGTTTTGATTCGATACGGCCCAATACGAGGAATGATATTAACTATTACAGCCCAATTTATTGTATTGCTTTTAGGGCTGAGTATATTATTATTGTTATTGTTAACTAAAAACGAAAAAAAAAATAGCAAAAAAATAGAAAAAGAATAAACTCCATTATCAATGGATACTTCCAGAACATTTTATGTGCAGTGGAGCCCACATCGACGATTTGCGTAATTTTCCAGCAGACATTACACTCCATAATAATTGATACACAGCAAAGTTGTGATTGTGCCATGTTTTATTGACTTGTGTAACAAGAGGAAAACCAAAACACACTGAAAAATCGGCCGGAAAACCAAATCCATACCCGTTCGAAATGGATCCAGACGCAGTAGCGAAGGCATTCGTGGAGCACTACTACTCGACTTTCGACGCCAATCGGTCCGGGCTTGCGAACCTTTATCAAGAAGGATCGATGTTGACTTTCGAGGGGCAGAAAATTATGGGATCTCCGAACATAGTGGCGAAATTAACGAGCCTGCCGTTTCAGCAGTGCCAGCATCAGATCACCACTGTTGATTGCCAACCGTCGGGCCCCGCAGGAGGAATGCTTGTTTTTGTTTCTGGTAATCTCCAGCTCGCTGGAGAGCAGCACGCACTAAAGTTCAGTCAGGTATTTCGTCGAATACATGGTGTTGCGTAGCTTGTGAATGTGAATTTGTGATTTGTTTGATTAATTACGCTCTGATGCTTTATTTCATTTGAATCTTGCATGTTTACTGTTGAATTGTTAATTTTAGGTGGAGGTGACATAATTAAACTACTTGATGCTTATATGTTATATCTATGTTACCTATTAGTTAATTTATGTTGATTAATGGGCATTCCCAACAGAGGTGGTTCTTATTGAGCGTGGTTTTGTTATGTTAAAGGAAACCTCCTCAATTAATATGCTAACCTTCACATTTTTATCTTATGGAGTTTGAGGTGTAGAAAATGCAGCTATCTCTCAATTCCATAAGCTACGTGACAGTCGTGATGCTATCATTGCTATGGTCTTTTATTATCAGTCATAGCTCATGCAAAATAAGATTGATTTATGTCAATTTTGTAACTTGCCCTGCATTATATATATTAATAATTTTCCAGAAGGATCTAAGAATTTTTTATTTCCTATGAATTTCATTTGCCATGTAATTGGTGATTAAGTTCAGAAAAGTATGAGTTGAATGTTCTATTGAGATTATTAGGTTCAATATTCCTTTCCCAAGTGAACTATGTTCTTCCGAGGAAAAACTATAAAAGCTTTGGTGTTATATTGTCATTGGCTCTCAAGCCTTATTTTGCATCTGAAAATTTTTTCATTTGTTTTAGCAAATATAAAGTGGGATTGAGGATGTTATTCATGGAAAATATAATTTATGCATGAACTCATTTTTCACATGCACTTTTATGGAAGTTAATGAAGATTGACCTACCAACGGTTGTTTGGTCTAGTGGAAGGGACTACTCCCCACAATGTGGTGAACCATGTTTAATTCATTTTTCACATGCACTTTTATGGAAGTAAATTTAGATTGTCCTACCAACGGTTGTTAGGTCTTGTGGAAGGGACTAGTCCCCACAATGTGGTGAACCCATGTTTGAATCCTCGTTGGAAGATAATCACACGTAATGTGCCCGTGGCGCCTTGAACGAATTAAATCAGGTCTAAGACCAGAATACCTTTTGGAAACCTTAAAAAATAGATTTTCCTTGCTTTGTCGTCGTCATCTTTGTCCGTAAAGCTAGTGATGCAATTTTGTTGGACCTTCATGAGGAACTTATCTGTATCTATTGGGCAAAGAAATCTAGAAGACAGGGATAATTAACTGCATGATTTATATTTTTCCAATGATAATGATGTTTTCTAAGCATCCCACTATATGTATCGCAGCTAGAAATGTTGTAGTTTAAGACATTTTTGTGTTGGATGGTAAAAATATAGAGAATATATAAAGCAGCTGAAATGACAAGATTTATGCTTCATATTGTTGGCAAGGAAGCTTCTGAATCTACGTTGCTGATATCGAGGGTCATGTGCTGGTCCCCTTAGTTTGCTTGTTTGTTAGTAATTTATTTATATTTATTTCAGACGATATACCTGCTGTTTTAGAAAAGTGGCCAATTTAGGATAATTCCTAGTTTTGGAATTGCATATCTTGCAGTTGCTATTTTATCATCTCTAGTAATGACGCGTATGTCAATACTTTAAGGTATACGCTAGAACAAAAGCACTGAATTCCCAACAATAGAATTAATTTTTTTATTCTTGTTGTTGCTCATGAAACAAGTAAGACAAGCAAAAGAATTACTTAAAAAGATTGGTTCCTTTGTTTTTTTGTCTAGAAAAAAGAAGTATTAGGAGGAGAAATAAAATTGGAACCTGAATATTTGATTACTTTTTATCATCTCATATCACTCTGTTGCTACTGTTTTGGTTCACAGATGTTCCACTTGATGCCAACACCACAAGGAAGCTTTTACGTGCTAAATGATATTTTCCGCTTGAATTATGCATGAGTGGCAGAGGAAGATATTGTAGCTCGACTGGGGGGTGTAATGAAATGTGTTACCCCTCTGGACTGTGTATTTGATCAAAGTTAATATGCCTTTAGAGGTCGAAAAATATTGTTTTAGATTCATCTGCTTGACTGTTATCTTATTCCTTTGTTGGTTACCATAAAGATTTCAAATTAGTTCATTGTTGAAATGGAGTGAATTTGATTGAATGAATTGTCATGAATTGTGATGTATTTTTCATTTAGTAATATATTTATACTGGAAATGGGCATTCTCATGTTTATATCACAAAGTTTATGGTCAAGTCATTTTTGCCCTTGTAAAGTGTCCAACTTTGAAATGAATGTTGTATTTAGGGTAAATAAAGATGGTTTTAAGCCTTTAACTCATAAATTCATTATTTGCATTGATTTCGATGTACAAGACCTTTATTTATAGCTAATAATATTGTCTGAGCAAGAATTGTTGCTACCAAATCGAACTTTCTAAATTTCCTCATCTGCCCTTGCCTTGAAATTGAAGCTCTAATGATAGATTTAATTCCAGTTTATCATGGCATTTAATTACCTTATTCAACATCTGAACAAAAATATTGCCTTCTCATCTTTTAGTGGCGAAACAGATCCACGAAAGATTATATTTCTTCCAATTTCAAAATTTATATTTAACAAATTTTTTTAGTTTTTTGAGAAAATGATTTCTTTAACAATTTTAAAGACATTAATGTTTGGTTTTGTTTGGTTTTTGCTTTTTAATGAGAAAAATTAACAAATATGGAAAAAATAGACATGATTAAAGTTTTATCATCTAGATGAAAGACAATATTTTACCTATAAAGTTATTCAGCAAAATCCAGTATTTAATCATAGTTGAATCGACAATATATAGTTGAAATTAAGAAGAGGGGAACAACAAACATCGGCATAAGAAGAAACCCCACTTAGCTTAGCCCTTTTTTACTATATGAATTATAAATGTAGATGATAATAATCAAAAAAAATTTTCTTATAAAAAAAGTGGATAGGAAATGTCAAATTAGTATTTATTGTAATATGATTGATGTTAATGAAGTTTAAATATATAAGCTAAAAATTACAAAATTGGGCCAAAGTCGTCAATGTCATTCTAGGAGGGCCCGAAAGACTTTTCAACATTTCAATATAATTAATTGCAGATACGAATTGAAAAATTATCTTGTGTTATATGCATCACGGGTGTGATCACAATGATGGGGCGCCACACTTCCCGCAATAAACATTACTTTTTAAAGTTAAGGAAAGTTCTTATCGATAATTAAATTTATTGTCTTACGAGATTATTTTCTATTAATTCGAACATGCAGTAAAAAATATGGGCGTTGACAACATAATATTTTGGTCATTTAAATTCTATTCTATGTATACGACAAGTATAATTCATGATCAATTCAAGAATATGGATGTTTAAGTCGAAGTTTTATTAAGCTTACCGGGTTTTAATTTGTCGTACGTACATGAATATAACGAAATCAACGTATAAATTAAAAAGAATCAAGATCCGCAAGATGTAGCTTTAAAGGACACCATCCTTGACTTCAAGTCAAATCCTACCAAGAAATCCATTTGTGCAATGTTACCGAAAAAGGACAGCCCCATTCTCTTTGACGGGAGAATTGCCAAGCAAAAGATTGTATCATCGATCCTAACAAATACGTTTTCAGATTTCAGCTCCACATTGGCTCCTTTAAAGTGAAAAACGACCAAAGGGAATAGAAATACGTTATGTCGCGAAAGAAAACATAAGTCAAATTGTGGATGCGGAACCTGCTTAAGTAAAATCAACCGTTTCACGGTAAACTTGATCTTCAAATAGAACTCCAAAGGAAGTTGTGTAAGTACAATACCCGTGTCTAGAATGATGTTCCCTTCATCATTAGCAGCTTTTGAATCATCGTCGTCATAGAATTCTATCCTATTACCACCAACACTAACTCCTTCCAACGTCAAGAAATAGCCACTTGATCGAAACCTGGCTAAAGGGGTAGAGACCGTCCCTCGCCCTGAAACGACAGCGTTACTCCCGAAGTTCATCTTACTTGTCCTTACCCCGCTTGTGAGAAAATGTGACACAAAACAATAAGAGAATTTCCCTCCAAACTCATAGTAAAGCTGTCTAATAAATGAACTTCCTCCACCTCCAAAACCAATAATGCCAGTTTCCTCTCGACTAAAAGTACCTACATTATTAACTCCACATCCAAAGTTGATGAATGGAAATATCTCGTGTTTCCCATCAGAAGTAGGTAGTGTTATGTCATCTATCGAGAGATAACCCGATGTGACGGATCCACCCGAGTATTTTTGCGTATACAAGCAATCTAATCCGTCCGCGGTACAATTAGTATTCCCAAAAGTCCGACACGTGAAAGAACGGCAAAGAACCCTACTATATGTGGATGAAGCTTTGGGGTCAAAGATGGGTAACTTTTGGTTAAAACATGAGACACAAGGTTGACATTGTGTCCATATGGTGTTACTGCCGGTGTCGAAAATGCCGTAGGAAAGAATGGGGGGTGTGCCTATGGCGTATTTCATCAGATATTGCGCCCTGGAACTAGTGATATCCGTCACCGGTAATTTTGAAGAAATATTGAAATCATGATTAATGAGATCAAGTGATCTTTGCAATGAATTCATCAAACGTTGTGACGGCGTCAAGGAAGAGTCGTAGAAAGGCGATTCAGGGGAGTACTCCCGGTGAATCAAATCAACCGTAAAACCATTACTACTACTTGCTAGGCACGTTGACTCATAAAATATGAATTTTATTAATATTGCTAAAAAATAAACTAGAAAAGTTGATCGCTGAACCATGGTTTTTTTTTTTTTTTTTTTTAAACAAGAAAAGAATAGCTAGTAATGTCTGGAAGCAGTGGTCCGGTGCACATAAAATTCAAGTATTATTTATACTAGGAGCATATTTATATATGTATATTACAAAGGTGAGAATTAACATATATAGTAATTATGGATATATATATTTATATTACAAAGGTGAGAATTAACATATATAGTAATTATGGATATATATAAATATAGATAGGCAAGAAAATATTCATCAATAAATTAAATTAAGTGAATATTACCTAAATTTCCATGCACTCTCTATTTAACATACTTGTTATTTTTTTTTATCGCATTATGGATATAATTTTGCCATAAATTTTTCCTATCAATGATTTTTTCCCCTTATTTTCATATATTGTTAAAATAGCAAACATGGTAGAATTTTGAGTTTGAAAGTTAATTGTTGTTCTACATTCCTACAATTTGTTTTGAAAGCGTTGGTAAGTACCGTATAAAAGCTCGGCTTGATAATTTAAAAATTAATAAATTAAATACATGTAAAAATATTAGTAAGTTATTTAATACTCGTATCAAGCGCATTAAAAAGAATCCAATTCGAATCTTATACACCTAATCGAATCCCACCAAAAAATCTATCATGGCCAAGTCTTGAGCTCAATCAAATTATAAACTTACATATATGTAACAACTAGGGCTGTCAATGGGTCGGACTCGGTCCGGATCAGGGCAGATCCGGATCCGAGTCCGATTTCCATTTCTTCTATCCGGATCCGGATCCGAATCCGCTCGGATCTGGAATATTAGCAACCGGATCCGAATCCGATGGATATCCCGGATCCGGATAAATTATCCGGATCCATTTAGCAAGCAAATTTTTTTTCCCGTTTTCCTCCAAATCACTTGTAGATTTCATCATCATGAATTAAAAATGTAAAATTTTACTTACTTCATCAAAACTATTGCCTAAAAGTTGTAGAAGCTGGAATATGATGGACAAATATAAACGATAAAAATTAGAACAAAAGAATAAACAAAAATATAAGTAAAAAATATATAAACTCGGACAAAGAAGAAGAAAACTCAATATTAGAAATGGAAGAGAAGATAAAAATTGAAGGATGAATGGTTATGGTTCCGTTTTTCTTATTAAATAGTATAAATTAATATGTTGTAGACCCAATTAGTTATCTGGTCAATCCACCAACATCTCTCATGCATTTCTTTTTAAAATTATTTTTAATATAGTAAAAGATTTTAGTGGAACATAGATAATTTTATTTTTATTTTTATTTAAATACATAATATATAAACAACATATAGTAATATATATCGGATACGGATATGTAACGGATCGGATCAACCTAGATCCATATTCGCTCCATATAATTCGGATTACGGATCTTCTTAATCGGATCAGGTCCATCGGATCACTAATCGGACAATTATCCTAATAAATCGGACCGGATTCGGATCGGATCCGGATTGAAATCCGCCCCATTGACAGCCCTAGTAACAACTATACGTTCTAAAGAACTACAAAATAAAAAATTACTCTAAGCTTCAAAGAAAATGTGAATCTCACTCTATATGTAGAAAGTAATAATTAAACCTAAATCTTTTTCTTTCAGCCTTAAGCACGACAAAATTTTATTTTTCCATACCAATCGCATCAAAATTATATCACAATCTGACGGACATTTGAAAAATCATATTTCCATCAAGTTTTTTAATGGAACTGCCAGGTGATTCGTTAAGTCGCCTTGAAAAAACTCACGTGCGAGGCATGCGATAGGGACCGACACCTTTTAATTCGTAACGGCTCCATGATGTAGCATGCTTCTAAACTTGTCATCCAAGGTTTTATAACAAATTGAATTAGGAGATATTTATTGGAGCTTATAATTTTTTTGTTTATGCTTTCCTTAAATTAAAAATGACAATACGTTATTTTGTTTAGAAAAATAGTTGCATTTGCAAATCATTAAAAAATATAAAAAATAATTCATTTGACATAAGCAAGTTGATAAATCGAATATTAACAATATATTTATTCAATTTTTCAAACTACATAGAAGTATTATACCTCAACAAGTTTAAGCAAATATCAAAATGAAATATTTCACGCTTTCAAAAAAAAAAAAAATGAAATATTTCACGCAATAGCTAAAAAACATATAGGATTGCATTTTTCATACCAAATTTGTACCTACTTTATACATTTACTACCAAATCATTGAAAAGACATATTTAATACCAAAATTGAAGGATTTTTTGCACATTTTCTTTTTCTGTCAATTTATAAGGCCATCTTTTGTGTTCTTTATATGGATGTAAAGCTCTTGACGAGAGCTTTCTAATGGTCTACGTTTCACATGAAACACAATAAATAATCCGCAGAAAATTAACAAAGTTTTGGGATATTAATCAAAATTAAATCTCATCTCATAATTTATAAGGAGTCATGACACGATAATTTTCAAATGTGATATAGGGCACATGAACATGCTATGGTAAAAAAATTTGGAACATAATTTTAGACGTACCAAACTGCAAAAAAAAAATGTGAAAAAAGTCCTTCAATTCTGGTGTTAATTAAATATGTCTTTATCAAAGATTTGATACCAAATGTATAAAGTATGTAAAAGTTTGATATGAAAATGCAAATTCCTCCAAAAAAACACGACTACTTCTCCTCTACCTTAAACTGAATATGGGCATTTTGTGTTTATCTACTAAATAATGTTGCTTAGTTATATGTTCGAGACTTGCACAACTTTACTCTTTTTGGTGTATTTTTAAATTTGAGTATAATTATATAGGTTGTGCTCATAGTTACTAATAGGGTCTATATATGTCCAACACTGATGATGAGTTACTTCGTGGGAGTAGATAATCAACAATGAACTTTTACGTTTAGATTTCACGTTAGAATGGAGAATTGATCCATGAAATCGATCAACATTTCTAACTAGCAAATGGGTGAACTGTAAAAAAATTATTAGGACTCGTCGGATCACAATAAAGGCCATTATATATTTAAATTGGATAATATAAAAAATGTAACACATGAGTAATAAAGTAAATTGAAATGCATAGTTGATATCATTATAGGAGGTGAAATACATGATTTCAAATTGAGTCGGTTTTGTCATCCAAATTAAATTATCCTTTACTTTTCTACAAAAAATAAAAGGTAGAAAAATCTTTATCAATCAAATAATTTTACTTGATGAGACTAGATAACAAATGTTTGAGTGGTGAAAATATATATATATATATATAATGTCTAATAAATAAAAAGAGCAAAATTTATTTTTCACACCATAGAATAGGAAAATTTCCATTTTTCATACCAAACATGCATAGGTCAACCACACATACCCAACATGTGAGTTTATTTCCCACTCAAGGTGACTTAGCGGACCACGGCGTAGTTCCGTTAAAAACATGACAAAAGTATGAATTTTAAATCGTCCGTCAGATTGTGGTATGATTTTGATGCGTTTTGTATGGAAAATGGAAATAACCCTATTCTATTTTATGAAAAAAGAATTTTTTTCCCTTAAACACTCATTGAATTTAATTATACCCATGGTTTAAAATTTTGTTTCAAATTCAAGAAAGTTCAATGTTGGACAAATCACTAAAAAGAAACATTCTCATATAAAACAACATAGCAGGATAATTTGGTCGCGATCTGAGTTGTCACAACCAAAAACTTTTGTAGCGTTCAAGCCATAACCATGTCGTGACCTGAGCGACCTCGTCAATTTCGACGATAACTGAACAAGCATGACTAATACTAATTTTGATTGCGACCACTCAATCATGGGAGGATTCCCAAATTTATGTTTTCCTTTTTTCTCTCTTTTTTTTTTTTTTTATTTTATAAATATACCATGAAAGGGGTGTAATTCGATAATTAATTTCATATAACAAATATAATTTGAAATAAATTCTTACACATCTTATATTTATTATTTAAAAATTTTCAAAATATTTATACTCATCTTATTTTTCAAACCGCTTTTCCAAAATTCAAACAAACAACATTATGTAAATCAAAATTATTTCATAAACTCCATATTTGTTTGGTACTACTGTTTCCAAGTCATAAAAGATTATACATGTCGTATACTAATAGAGTCATGAGTAGCTAGGTATTCGTACCCACGTAAAAAAGTAGATTAAAGTCTGAAGCTTTTTAATCTCTTGGACTCTTTTTCCATCTCATAATCCCACCCGTTTTTCTAGCGTTCTCCAAAAGCAAAATATGCCCTTTTCACATTTTCCCAAACCGGAGATAAAAATCACAATGGCGTATTGGGGCCCAGTACTCATTGATAGGGATGTTCATTAGGCTAATACCGAACTGAATCAAATTTCGGTTCTTGATTTTTAAAGCCGAAACGAAGATCATTATTCGGTTTTTATTTTTAACCGAAAAATTTCAGTTCGGTTCGATTTAGTTTCGATTTAACCGAAATTTTATACTGTATACAATTTATTAAAAAATTATAATCAAATATTATAGTATTTATCATAAAAAACATTAAATTAATAGGTAATCATAACACTAAACATTATTAAATAGTATTACATAAAACTAAACAGTTAAGGGACTAACATTTAACAATCATCCAATGACATAAATTAAACAACTAAAATTCATATTATAGCCATAAAACTAAATTGAAGTTTTCATATGTTGGTTTTCGCTAGAGCTATGCTATAATAATAATTAAACGTCAATAATATATATTTATTATTTGGTAGCTTGAATTTTGGATTGATTTGAGCTTGATATATAAGATAGCTAAAAGTTGATGAAATGCTCGATCGGTCGACTTCAATTTTCTAATTCAACTAAAGATTTAAAGATCAAAGTAACTTAAGTTTCAAGTAGAATCTCCATATATAAGAAATGAAATTAACAACTCCAGATCTTCGCTCTCAAGAAACCACGATTCTTTTCATGACATGTGAAGAGCAAGAAAATTCGACATTTATAAAGGAAAATAGCTACGAAGAAGAATATATATAAAAAGAAAAAAAGGAAACTAGCAAAGAAGAAATAACTTTGAACAACTTGTGGTATATTTGAAAATGGTTTACATGTTCTAGCCAGCATGTATATGAACTCCAATAGCAACAGTCAAAATAGTATAAATACAAAAGTACAAAATAGCATGAACTAGAATGGAAATCCCACTAGTGTACATGTTACCAAACTCAACCACCCTTGTTCTCGCCGGAACTTGGAAGAGCAGCCCCGGCGACAGGAGGATGAACATCACCACCGCCACCACCACCGGACCCCAATCAACATTAACCATTGTCCCACCCAATTCACTGTGTGTGTGTGTGTGTGTTTGTTTTGAATTTGATTCTTGAATTAAAAAAGAGTAGAGGGGGATGTGTTTATAAGTAGGTAGGTAAATGAATTATTGAAATTTTGCTTAATGAAGAAGGTGTAGAGTGATGCTAAACTTGAGGGGAAAAAGAAGAAGTTGGGATTAAAAGGGAGGGAAAGTATATTATTATGCATGGTAGTAATGCGATTGCTTTTTTTGGAGGTGGACATATACAACTTTTGGTGCATAAGCTTCCAATTAGTGCATATATGAATGGCCCTTTAATTTTCTTGTATTGCTTTTCTTGAAAATTATGAAGGTGGGAGTTTAGTTATAATATATATATATATATATATATATATATATATATATATATATATATATATATATATATATATACTTGTATTTTTGTTATCAAAACTGAAAAGTGTATTTGTAAGAGATGTTGATGAATTTGTAGAGATTTCCTCGATTTCACTTCATTTGAAAAATGTTTGTTTGGATTCACCCTAATTTGAAAATATGATGATTAAATTTTGACTACAATTTCGCTCAAATACTCTTTAGTTTTTTTAAATTAAATACTCTTTAATACTCTCTCTGTCTCAAATTATTTGTCATTTTACATGTTTTCACACATATTAAGGTGCCTACTACATATCCTCACTCTTATGGAAAAAATAAATTATATACCTCAAATACTCTTATTTTTTATTTATCCCACCATTAGATATTTACAAGTTATTCAAGTTTTACACTCTCTCTCTTACTTTTTCTCTTATATACCTAAAATATGTAATTAAAAGTGTATTGAAATCCTAAAGTAACAAATAATTTGGGATAAATTTTTTTCTCTGAAAAAACAGATAATTTGGAACATTACTAATATATATCTAGCTTGACTATATGGGGCTGAAATTAATTGGCAAAAGTAGCAAGCAAAAAGAATTTGGGCTAGATGTATTTATGTTAGCAATCCGGCCGGCCATGAAGTGGCCCATCATAGAAACTTAGTAATTAATTCATGAGTATATATAGTACCGGGCCGGCGTTTTGGACTTGTTATCATAAATTAATAGTAAATAAATAATTCGAGAAATCCAATGTTTTCAACATGATAATTTACAAATACTCATAATAATAAATCAAATTCTTTCTTTATTTGTGTGTCCAGATAAAAAATGGCAGATTTAGCACCAGTGCTAATAGCAGTAATATTGTTCGTGATTCTTTCTCCAGGGCTTTTGTTCCAGCTTCCTGGAAAGAGTAGGGCCATAGAGTTCACCAATATGCAGACGAGTGGGCTTTCCATATTTGTTCACACAATCATCTTCACTGCAATCATCACTATTCTTCTCATTGCCATTGGAGTTCACATCTATGTTGGCTAGCTACAAGAAACTGCTTTGTTTTATATATATACATCATTAATACTTCTACTTGATCTTCAATAATCTTTAATTTTCTAAGTATTAATTAATATATATTACATGATTAATTTGTGATTAAACTTATGCATCGAGTTCGAGTGACAAATGTATGTGCAGATCTGTGCAAATTTATATCAAATTAAATTCATTTTAGCTGGACTTTCTTTGTTGATCTTAATTATAGTCGCTTGTTCTGAAAATTAAAACAGAGGATAACAAAAGGCAAATATCAATATACATATTCTTAATTAGAAAACATATATATATATATATATATATATGTATATAGTACTTGATTATTAGGATATAGTATATTCTTATTTTCATTCCCGATCTAATTAGTATACTTGTGTCCCCCCATATCGTCTTTGCCTTCGCTGAAATGATCTCAAAGCCTCGATGGAGAAGATCTCCCGGGAACAACTTTTCAGTATAAGCTATTTGCCACAACATGAAATTGCTTAGTCTTAGTTCACCACTTGTTTTTATTATAAGCAAATCAGGGTTGGGAAAGTCGATTTGACTAGTTTCCAGATGTTCGTCTATGTCTTGCGCACATAGAATTCCACCTCTTACTTTACTTGCAATTTTCTTTGCTGCTTGTGTTATGTCATATCGACCGCTGTAGTTGAGTACTATGAAAAGGCGCATCCCTTTGATCGATTTGGATGATTCTTTCTTCCGCTGTGGTTATTAATTAGAGATTAATGTAGAGACTTTGGAAGCCTCGATTTATCTCAATTATTGATATTTGCATTTCATGGCTGTTAATTACAAAATACTCCACTATAGATCTAGAAAATAGTTGGAGTGTAGATATTAATTACCGGATAGACTAGTTGAAATCTGTTTGTATCACTTGTTCAAACAATGCAATTTCATCAAAAATCCAACTTCTTCCTGTACAAATTAATCTCAATTTCATTAATAATTTAGAAGAAATTAATGACAGAATTAACAGCTAGTACTTAATTAAACGATCGACGACTTAATTACTTGAGGCCGAACCCAATTTTCAGTTGAAAATGCAAAATACTGTACGTGAGAACTTTAACTCCAATTTCAGAACATTGTATAGCAATTATTTTCATGACTTCTTCACCAGCTTTATGACCAAGTTGTACAGGTAACCCTCTATTCTTCGCCTACCTTCTATTCCCAATTTCCCATCCATGATAATAGCGACATGTTTGGGCATGAATTCTCGTTTTAGGCCTTCTGGAAATTTGGCTCCATCTGCATTTGAGGTAGCTGCCAAACGGAACTTTAGAAGGGAAGCTAAATCAGAAAAGCATGCTATAATAGGTCCATTTGAACCCATTTCGATTTGGTTACTGAAAGATTAGTTATTAATCAATTGTATTATTATTATTATTATTATTGTTGTTGTTGTTGAAGAAATTAAATCATGAATTCAATGAAGATGTGTGCGATTGGCAATGGGAGAAGCATCGATCATTATACTCGGATTTTATTAAGAACTTCTTTGGTTAATTAAGTAAACTTTTGATCCCTCTATCAAAATTGTTCGACTTTAATTAACTAGTCAAATATTTAGATCATGTTGACAAGTAAAGTAAATCGAATTGTTACTGACAATTCAAAGAATTATCCTACTAACAATGTGAGATTGGGGTGTAACATTTATATTATGCAATGTTGATAAAACAGGACCGGAATGGCCGGTTCGATCGCGAACCGAAGGTTGGTCCGATTTATCCCCTAAAACCGTCTAACTCAAAAATCAGTTTGAACAGAGTTGAACCGGTCCAAACCGGTTTGAACCGGTTCAACACGATTCTGAATTTCCTTTTTTTTTTTCTTTTTTTCTATTTTCTCATTAAATATTTTACCAATGAATTTTCTCATTAAAACACACACTAGAGTGCAAAATGCCAAATAAATTATATTTTCAGGGTACAAAGTGTTAAAACTTTTAAATCAAGGTGCAAAGTGCAAAAATTCTATGATTTTGAGGATCAAAATGCAAAAAACCCTTATTACTAATGTTAACTGCATGCCCTAGTTAAAAGTGATTTAGACTGATAACCTAATTATTGTAATCCTCGCCCGGCCCAAACAAATACAATTACTTCGGTACTTGGACGAAACCATGAAATTAATTCTGTGTTCGCCCGGCCCAAACAACTACAATTACTTCAGTACTTGGACGAAACCATGAAATTAATTCTGTGTTCGCCCGGCCCAAACAACTACAAATTGTTGAGTTTGTCAAAGTGATCATGTGAGAAAAATTATAATTTAAATTTAGTTTAATTAAAATAAATCATTTACAAATTGAGTGCAATATATACATAAGGTTTTGAAACTAAATCACAAAGTCCAATAATGTTTACATATAAAAAAAATGATTAGTAATTACAATAAAAAGTGTTTGATATATATTTTTTCGAGAAAACAACTAAAATCTTGTTCGGTCTTACTTTTAACAATAAATTGAAATAATATTAGTAATAACTCAAGAATACATGCAAAAGAAAGTTATAGTTCATTTTCGAATGGACAGCCCATCAATAATTTGTTTAATTTTGTTTAATAATTCATTAATGTATGTGTGCTGAGGAAATTAAAGCATGCATAAACGCGTGTTGAGAATATTAATTTAGTATATATATTAAAAGCCAAAATAGCTAACTAGTAGTATGATGCTAATTAAATTTGCAATTGTACAATTAACAGTGACAAATTTAAATGTAACAAGCACTTCTAAATCAGATTTAACCATTTGTCACGTTTTTTTTTCGAGAACATAACCATTAATTTGTCACGCGCGCGTACATGGAAAAATAAGTGACTATATATAAGCATGGAGTTGATCGGGTGAATTAATAGACATAGTTAATACTATAATTAAAGCTACATACGTACTCCTATATATATATATAATATAATTAAATAGTACTCGTATATTTCTCTACAGTTGCATATTATCCAATTGGTTGCGGTCGGGACTGACACGTTCAAGCCGAAACCTCTCTTGAACGCTAGAGATATATCTCGTAGCTTTTGCATCAACGGCTTCATCTTCAGCTGCCCCACCGTAGAAATTCTCCAACTTCCCATAAGAATCGCGCCGGTTCCTTTCAGGCACCACAAACGCGACTTTTGGCTTCTGCTGGGTAAAAGCTTGGTCCTGGTTCACGATTATGAAGCCAGCTGCAGTGGGTGAATTATTCGAAGTGCTCGGTTTAGTTTTGCTGCTGTACGGCGACTGTACGACAGCGTTTGAAGGCTTTGTGGCTCTGTAAAGAGACATAATTAGCTTTGATTTGCTGAAACTTTTGCGTTTGGTGCGTGTGGACTCCATTAATTGAGATATATGTATTGTGTTTGAGTGATTTATCATAAGCACCTCTCTCTCTGTGTATATATATATACATGCACAACACTGCATGAACAAGTTGTACTTTCAGCTACATTGAACTTTATATCTTTATCATTGGAAGTTTAAAATAATAATAAGTAATATTTTAAAAGTTAAATTCAAGCTTAGATATCTTTACATTTCATCGTAAAATTAATGTCACGTTAATACCTTAAATAAGGAATTTTTTTTTTCCCTTTTTGATATCCCATTACATATAAACATAAAATTTAGGAAAAAGAGAACATACAATAAAAGATGATTTATATATTGCGACAATAATTGGCTTTTGTTTATGATATTAGTATTTTTATTCTCTTTTAGTTTGATATTAGAGTTCAAGAAAAAAAAATACATATGTTTCCGACCAAAACTATGATATCACATCAAAATTGTCTAAGATATTTTTAAAAGTGAATTTTATCTAGACGTCTCAAAAAAGCAAAATTTTAGATCAGTATAATATACTTATTGCATTAAATCTAAAGTATTAATTAGTTACTATAAGTTTCTTAGCATCAAAATATATTTGGAGTATTGATTATTAAATGAGCCCTATTCTAAACATGTTATAAATGCTACTTTTAGTTAGAGTTAGATAATTTAAGGTTAAGCTTAATCATGATTTCGAATAATAGAATCTATTTATTTGAATGTTCGGCCTAATTCATGATCTTGTTTAAAAAATTACGGGTATATATGATTGTTATTTTCCAATTATTTGTGCAGATCGATTCTTTTCAACTTTGAACGCTTTCTATAGATGATAGGCTAATAGCAACAATCATCAACAAACAGTTTAATTAATTAGTAGATTACGCCGAATTAGAATAAGTTGTAAAGTAAACAGTTAATTCACTAGTGTATTTTATATATGTGAAAGTACTTTATTAGCAAATGGAATATTTATAAACATATATACTAAGCTAAATAGCTAATTAAACTATGTATATATTTACCAAACCCGAAAATTAAACTAAAATAGATAGCTTTATATGGATCTGATAAAAAGTAATGGTGAGATGGATACGAGGAATTGTCTCAGGTGGATGGATAAGATGAGCATCGTTTTCATAGATGGAAAAATCTCTACATTCTAGAAAGTAAGTAAGAAAAACAGAAACAACTAAAGGTTACTTCTTTTCCACGAAAATAGGGAGGATTTTGCTTTCTTAGGCTACTATTTTATTTTATTTTACCAAGTAATTAATTAAACTTTATCAAATTATTTTTACCTCAAGTAATAGAGAACTAGTTTTTTTTTTTTCCCCTTTTTTCACCCTATTAAAATGTTCACTAATGTCCAAGAGGAAAATAATATAGCATGCATCTAGGACTATCAACGAGTCGGACATATTCAAAGTTACCTTATTGTAAGTCAAATATAAGCTCAAAATTCGAATAGATATATGAGGCAAGTTTGAGTCTATATATGATATGAAACTCAAGCGCAGTGACTAGTCGGTGATCATAAAGTCTGGAGTTTTTTGCACTTTATACCTCCGAAACATGAAAATAGGTATTTTACACTCTCGAAACATAAATATGTACTACACCCTCAAAATATGAACAATTCAATACTTTGCACTCTCTTTTATTTTCCTAAAAAAATAGGGACAAAACATGTAATTCATTTTTGGATCTTTGGCACTTTGCACCCCCGAAACATGAGAAATTGGCATTTTGCACTCCTGAAATAGAATTTGCACTTAGCACCCTCGAATTAAGAACAACTCAGCAACTTGCACACCTCGAAACACGAGAAATAGACATTTTGAACTCTCTAAACACAAAATTAGCACTTAACACCTCAAATTAAGAAAAACTCAACAACTAACACCCCCTCGTTTTTGTCAGCAAAGGTGACCACCGGGGTAAAAAGAACCCAGGGGAAAAATAGGTAATTCATTTTTTCTTTCTTAAAATTTGCAAAATACGATTATAAATACTAGAATGAAAATCTGCAAATCTATTTTAGCATATTTCTTTAATTATCAATTTCTCAAATATCCTCAAAATATCCAGAAGAATTCGAAAGTTTCTAGATAATTAATACATAAAATTGACATAATCATATCACAAAAATAAATTTTAAGATGGAGAGAGAAATGAATATTTTTAGCATATTTCTTTAATTATCAATTTTTCAAATATCCTCAAAATATCCAGAAGAATTCGAAAGTTTCTAGATAATTAATACATAAAATTGACCGATTCATGTCACAAAACTAAATTTTAAGATGGAGAGATAAATGAATATTCTAGTTTTCATAATCGAATTTTCAAATTTAAGGAAAAAATTAAATGAATTACTTATTTTGCCCCTAAATTTTTTACCCCTATGGTTAACTTTGCCGAAATAACGAGGGGGTGCTAGTTGTGGAGTTTTTCTTAATTTGAGGTGCTAGTTGTTTTTTTTAGGGTGTTCAAAGTTTCAATTTCTTGTGTTTTGGGGGTGCAAGTTGATGAGTTGTTCTTAATTCGAGGGTTTTAAGTGATAATTTTGTTTCGAGAGGGCAAAGATTCAAAAATCAATTACCTATTTTGTCCGAGGCAAAAAGGAATTACCTAATTTGTCCCCAGGTTTCTGAGAAAAATTAGAGAAGGTGCAAAATGCTGAGTTATTTATATTTTGTGGGTGAAAAGTGTTAAATCTATGTTTCGAGGATGGAAAGTACCTATTTCTCATATTTCGGAATTGCAAAGTGCAAATAAACCCTAAAGTCTGATGTGATGTTTGAATATGAATCAATAAAAAACTTCACTTACAAATCCGTTTTATCAGCCCAATATAATTAGTGAAATCAGAAAGTTCACGTCACTATCCATTAGGATATTATTTGAGACTATAATTTAATAATGTCCTTATAATATTTTCTTTAAAAATATTTAGACATACATAGATTGCGTTACACAGGCCAACAATTTGATCCATGCTTGGAATATTTCTTTTGATATTTGAAGTTTGAACTATTGATTCAAGAAGATGAGGTTAAGGACAGTAGAGTGATAGGCAAGAGGATTGCGATTTGCTTTAGCTAGTCGGACATATTCTAGACATTGTTAAAGTTATGGTGCACCTTTGAGGATAAGATTTATTCTATTTAATTTATTGATACTCATAATTCAAGTTTCTTTCTTTTACTCTTCAAGATTCTGCGTCAGTTATCTAATTTTCTGATTCTAAATATATGATCATACGTGACTCTTGCATAATTCCTATATTCCCTTTCATTTATATGAATATCTTTCTTTCTTCCAAAATTCATGACCAACGTATTGAGTTCTTAATAGTATTTTTTCGAGTGTACATTAATCATTACAATAATTGTATAAGTACAAAGAACTGTAAGTAGTAGACAACTATCAAATATTAGTATATAAACTAAAATAAAGACACACATTAGTGAAAGCAAATATCTACATTTATGAGAGTTAAACTTCCGGACCTATTGATCCTGAAGGGTCAGCTTTATTTAATAGTATTTTAGTAAAGAATTACTTTTTCTTTGTTAAAGATTTTATTTCTTTTTAACTAAGCTTTAGTAATTTTATATTATTAAGAAACAAAATTGAAATACATAGAAGAAAAAGAAAAAAAAAGATGATTAGAAAAAGGAAGAATCAAGTTAAGTTGTCTCAACATTTTATGTTGGCATAATAGTTCCCAATTCAAATCCCTGTTTGGAAAGGTACCCAGTTAATGTGTCCGACTCACCTCGAAAGGAATTAAACCCTTGAAAAACAGAAAAAAAAAATCAATAAACTAGAATATTATTGTATCTTTTGTGAGTTTCCTCAAAGATGACCATTGATATCAAGGAAGAAAAACTCATAAAAAAGAAATTGAGAATATGAAGATTCATATTCGACCATACTCAAATATTGAAATATCTAAGATACTTTACTTCAGGTGGTACTTTTTTCTTGTTTCTATTGTACTTTTTTTTTAAAAAAAAAAATTGTTTCTATTGGACTCTTTAGTTTTTAAAAGTCCAATATATATTTATAAAGTAAATATGACACACCAACCATATATATATATATATACTAGGCAATATGCTCCACGCAATTGCGTGGAGTTCGTTGCCCGGAATTTATTGGATATATTGGTACTGCACTGATAAGTTTAGGGTTGTTTTTGCAATTTCATGAGATGTATAACAATGAAACTGACTCTCATAAGCAGGGTCAGAATCTGATAATGAATATGATGGATGTTATTATTGTATGAATGGAGGAATCCATTATTTGGTAAGTAATTTAGTTCATTTTAGTTATTTAACTAATTTATAAGAGTTCATGAATGACATAAATATATTAACTCGGGTACAAGAAAATGTATAGCCACGATTACATATATAGGATTTGAATAATTTTTTGAAAACACCCATTAAGTTGGTGTAAATTACAGTTTATTACATATATAGGATTTGAATAATTTTTTGAAAACACCCATTAAGTTGGTGTAAATTACAGTTTAGGGCTTCTAGTTTGTGTATATATGTGTATATTTATTGCATTATAAGATTCAACATCTGTAATTTCATAGAAATTTAATGTAGAGTACATAATTGTATATAGTATATGAATAATTTATTAGATATTTTGATAATGTAAATGTGTATTGAGAAATAAAATGAACTGTTTTAAATGGTCTTAATGAAAAATAATGATGTATTCATATATGTATGAAGACAGCAAACTAAGTAATGAAGAAAGACCTATGTGTCGTTAAAAATTTAAATAAAAAAAAATTAGCACAAGAGAATCTCATTGATAAACAACACAATCCACCAAACAAAACAACAATATTATCTGAATATACAACCCACAGTCAAATATAAAACACCAGCAAAACCACACACGTTTGACTGTACATAGCAAATTGAACAAAATAACAAAAGTTGTTAGTTTTACCAGTCTTGAGTTTTATATTAAAACAAACTTAAACATTTATTCGGTAGTTAAAGTTGTAAGAGCCTCTGAAGATATAACTCCAATATCTTCTGCAGCAGTTTTTTTGCCTACAAAATAATGACTTTAAACATCAACAATTGTTTAAGAAGACAGAGTTGTAAAAGTAAATAATTAATCTTCGCTAATAATAAATCAAATGTAGAATTTTGTTTTCAAAAAATACATTATAGAAATACCTGGGTTAGCAGGGGAGCCAATATGTTCTTGATTTTCAGTTGATGGAATATTTTGCACATGCATTTGTTCGTTGGGCTCCAACCTCATAACTGTATACTGGTAAGATGTTGCATCACCAAAAGTCCTGGATTTCTTTCGTAACTTCATGTAAAAGTTCTTCCCAGATATATTCTCATTAATTTCATATATAGATATCCCGGATTCCTGTTTATGTATTCAAACATTTAATGACACAATGTTATAATTTTTACTGAGATTATACTAAATAAAACTAATACAAGTATATGCCAGAAGAATTACAGCATTATATAAGTCCATGCAGATTTTGGCGTCCATCTTTAGTATTTCTCTAGCTTGACTGCCAAATATAGTAACATCTAGAGATCCTGTTTCATCATAGATGTTCACCTGCAGTTTTTCTCTACAACAATGGCCACCAACAGATATTAGACATAAGAAATATTAAAGGTTTACAATCACTTGATACATAAAAACTACACATTCAGTGCCTATAACAAAAATATCATAAGTAAATAAAAAAGTGATATTGACATATTAAAATAGATGATATTTAATAAAAGTATGTATTTATTTAACTGGTCAAACTTGGAACTCATAATTAGACTATAATATAGCCCAAAAGCAAATTAATATGGGAATAGGTAAAACAAGTGACAAAGTTTATTAATGAACTGAATAAGATAAATAGTGTTAAAATCAAAATATGAGAAGAAATTTTTTTAGAGCCACCATATGTAATTATTAATGGTTTGAAATAGCTCCCAGAGTACATACTTGAAAGATAAATGTATTCAAAGTTGAATACGAACCTTGGTGTTGCAATTGTTAGTTCCTTGCAAGAATTACAGGTATAGGAAGAATTGAAATCTGCATCTGTCCCACAATAGCATTCCCGACATCCCATGTAATAAAATTTCTGATTATGTTGAGTAATTCGGACACTCGCTACCACAACAAACTTGTCTATCTAGAGATAAAAAGTACATGCAAAAAATATTATAGACTAATTCAATTAAAGCATAAATAGATATAGATTGAGTAAATCTTAACCTTTTCTTCAGCAGCAACATCTGCTATAGTCGAAATTGTTTCACTAGAAATTGGAGCACCAGATTCATCTCTAACGAAGTAATTCTTCTGAGTAACTGCCTGGGTAATTTCCCTCATGTTGTTGGAACGCCTAAGGGTAAAGTGAATATTTATAAAAATATATACATATTCCATTCGAAATAAAACTAAGCTGAAATACAACAGTCACAAACCAGTTTGATAGATTTTGTGCTTCTGGAATAGTCGGTTCAACTACAACAACTGTTGACGGTGTTGAGCCTAGAGATCCATCTTGATAAATGAATAAAAATGAATAAATTAGCAGCAGTCTAAAAAATGTATTTCAAGTAAAACTTTAGGCTAAAAAATGATTAAAAAATATATTACCAAACCAAGGTGAATATTTCAAGTTAGTTGCCGTAATTATAGGGAAAGGCTGCATTGAATCATGTATAAGCCTACCCTCTGATTCGGCTACAGCATTCCATAACGTCAAAACCACGACATTTTTTCTAAGCAACAAAAATAAAATCTATGTCAATTATGTAAATAAAATAAATAAAGACTTAATATCATAATGACAGTTATAGATAAAAGTATTTGAATAAGAGGTAGATAACAAACTCTTCGTCCATAACAGCAAAATCTTGCACTGTGTGGTATTTGGCATTGGACAAAAAAGTACGAGGACCTTTATTGCGTATCACAATTGCTAATATGTCTGCCACAATGTACAAGACCAATTGTTAAACATGCTATATTAGTAAATATATACATGAAAATAAATAGAATAAAGCTATAAATAAAACACATGTACCTATAAGTTTGTTCTGCCTGCTTGTTTTTTCTAATTCAGAGAGAGGCACAAAATGTGATTTCAAAACAGAGTGAGATATAGCACTGGTCTTTTCTTCTTGATGTACTGTAGTTCTGTTAATTGTCCATTGGTAAGGATAATCGAACTTGTTGTATTTGTCCTCAATACGTTTAAGTTTAGCATTGGAGATTGTATACGTGGAGGATATTTTGAAATCATCCTTGAACCTCTCAATATCTTCCTCATATATAACTGCCATAACCTTTTGACCCTGGTTGACATAAGTATATCGTATTTAGGATTGCTGAATATAATATTCCCATTTTATAGTACAATGAAGAATATTTAATATGCAAACCGTTTCATCCGCAAAGACGATATGTTGATGACGACGTTTTCCAGTATTTGGTAAACGTGGCTGCTTTTTCTCGTGAACAATGACTTGGACAGACCACTTGGCAAGTGAAGGAACGACGTCCTTGATATGAACCATTATACTTATAGAGTGGCTGCAGTCATGATAAAGAATAATCATAAAATTTTATGTAAATACTTGCATTAGGCATTAACAGAACACAATGAAATGAGAAAAAAGATTAACACATTCAGAAATATACATACCAATATATTATAAATATTGAGACACAAAAGTATAATATAAAAAATCGTTGCATAAATCCATATATGCAATGATATAAAAAAAAATCATGAAGTAGCACAAAGCAATACCAGAACACGCTGACAGAAAACAAAAGGCATAATACACAGTCGAAATACACAAACCAATATGTGGTCATAATTAAAGCACAAAATCATAATATAAATAAAGATTGCATGAATCCATACATACACACATAATAAAAAAATTACTGAAGTAGTGTTTTAGTTAAATAAATTTGAGAAAACCTTCAGCGAGAATAAAAATTTCTGGGTAGACAATATTTCTTGTGTAATCTATGTTTCCAGGTTTTTTGAAATCCGGGTGAAGAAGGATTTTGACTGCATCTGAGGAGCGTGCTCTAGAAAGAGCAACATACAACTGACCGTGCGAAAATACTGGTTCCCGTAGATATATTCCAACCATGTCCAATGTCTGACCCTGGGCTTTATTAATTGTCATAGCAAAACACAAACGCACTGGAATCTGCATCCTTTTAAATGGAATAGGACATTTTAACTTGTCAGATGATTCTAGTGGTATTCGTGGAATGAACACCACATGACCTTTAAAATCTCCAACAGCAATTTCTGCCTTAATAAAATTCTCGCCCAACTCTCGACATATCAATCTAGTCCCGTTACATAATCCTTGTATTGGGTTGAGATTTCTCAACAACATGATAGGACAATTTTTTTTAAGTCTTAGAGTATGAGGAGGTAATCCGCTGGTTGTAATACTATTGAGATAATCCTCGTACTCAACTTGTTGTGATGCATCGTTGGTTCTATTGAAACTTACATATTCCTTTACCTCACCAGGAAATCGATCCATAAGCAATTCGTTAATTTCTGCAACACAATCATTTTTCGGAGTTAAAATAGCACGGTTGATGAAAGCATGTGGATCACTGAAGAATGTATCCAGAGAAGGATAAACTTCTTCAGTAAGTTGATTTAAAGAAGTATGAACATCAACAAAAGGAATTAGCATTGACTGCGGTATCCTTATGTTATCATCAAATATGAAAGGAATTTCCCCGTCTCCTAGCCTTAAGAGGAATGATGTGAAAGCTGGATCCTCTCTTGCCCGCATATTTTCAGATAAACGTAAGCGAACAATATTCTGCCATATTGGGGAACTTACAATACTGGCTCCAACCATTGTCTCCCGTGTCCCATGAAGTATAATCGGCAAAGTTTGTCTAAAATCACCACCAAACAAAACAATTTTACCACCAAAAACTGTTTTGTTTTCGCATAGATCTTGCAGTAAGGTATCAAGAGATTCGATAGAATGACGATTGGCCATAGACGCCTCATCCCATATAATAAGACCAGCCTCAACAATCATAGTTGCCACACTACTCTGTTTGCTTATCTTTCCAATGACTACGTCATCAATATCAAGTGGTAATTTGAATCTCGAGTGTGCAGTACGGCCACCGGGAAGGAGAGACGCTGCAACACCCGAACTTGCAACAGCCAAAGCAATTCCACCTCTCAAACGTATATATGCCAATAACGATCTATACAAAAAGGTCTTCCCTGTACCTCCTGGACCGTCTAAAAAAAACACTCCACCTTTTCTATCCCGTATTCTTTGTGTAATAATATTATATGCAAGTAACTGTTCAACATTCAACCGCTGCACCAGTTCACGGTCTTCCTCAGATACAACTATGGAACACTCATTCTCATAATCCCTACTCATTCTTCGATGAACGAATGAGTATTTAGAACCAAAGTGAATAGGGAAATCCAACAAAGATTTGTCCATAGAAGTAAGTATAAGTTCAATAGCATCAACAATTTTTACAAACACCTCAGAAGCTGAGAGACCAGCTTGACGGACAAAATCTTCAGACATCGAACCATAATATCTATCCCATAAAATTTGTGGTTCAGCAGCAATTCCATAAACAAGAAGCATAGCAAATAAAACTCTCAAGCTATAAGGCATTTCAAATGATGCTGCCTCACTTAGACATGCATCAATATACTCGTCTGACTGTAGTAAACCTCTACGGACAGCAACCTCTCGAAATGTACCATATTTTACACCTTGAAAACTCTTTAGATCATCAAATGAAGTCGGACAGTGAACACTACTAAGAAGCAACCTTTCAAAATAGCGTTCGCCTTCCAATGGACTAACAGCACAGGGCCTTCCAATAACGATTTGCCTTTGCCGTAACTTCCATGCTTTTTTTTGCGATTCCCACACAAAGTGTTCGGGGAAGTCTTTATACAAAAGATTTAATTTTTTTGCATCTGAATTAGAGGCATTCATAGCAAAGAACTCTGTCAACATTGTTTTAGCAGCAAGTGGATTGTTCAAAATATCTTCAACGGGCTGATTAGCACTAAATTGCAACGATTGATGATTCGGTAAATGCACAGGTATGACAATGACAGGAGGATGCATTTCGGTCATTGCAAATGCAAAAATTCGCCAATAAGCCTCCGGAGCACATATATATCGTCCCTCTTGGTAAGCCTGTATTTCATCTAATTTATTCAAAGGAGTGCGTCCCACAACATTATACGCCATCTTAGCATGACCTTTGTAGATGTACTTGTACATATACTTAACAAGCTTAATGTCGGTACAAACCTCAAGATTCATATGACAATCAAATTTTACCAAAAGATATGGACAATAAGGCACAACACTTCTATTATCAAGCCTTACATTATGTACCATAACATATCTCCCATCGTTTCTTCTTCTGTATTTAGGATACGAATTAAGGCCATTAGAGGTAACCTCTTCAAATTCTTTAGGATAGCAATCTTTACATTCTCCATCACGCATACAAGCATTCTTCTTATTGGAAATTCCACATGGCCCATGCATCATATGCTTTACTACATACGCGCGCAATAGAGGATGAGAAGAATCTGGCAACTCCGCTGAGATTACGTGATCGTACATATTAGGAGAAATTATCTTATGATGTGGAGCCAAAATAATTATCCAATGTACATGTGGGAGTCCTCTTTTTTGATATTCAATCACATAGACATAGGCAACAACATCGCCAAATATTTTCTTTCTAACTATGTCATCTTTGAGCTCCTCTAGCTTGGCTTTAAAAACACGCGCAACAAGATCAGGTCTGTCATCACACTTTTCTGATGGTAATAAATTATCCTGTATCTCTTTCCAGGCCGGATTGCATGTCATAGTCAAAAATAAGTCAGGCTTACCATATCGTTGCACCAAAGCCATAGCATTAACATATCTCTTACGCATGTCTCTAGGACCACCAATAAACGAAGAAGGCAAAATAACTTTCCGACCTATCTGAGAAGAATCTCTTTGACCATCCACAAGGAGGCTATCAATAATTCCTTGGAAAGACTATGTGCGTACCTCCTTTTGGAATTTATCTGATTTGTAGTAATCAAGTCGGGATGTCTCTAGCTTGATATACATATCAATAATAAACTGATGGCCTAACCTTCCAGAGTGCAGAAGGTATGAATGATCGTGCGGACGAATTTGAGACTTATAACAGTAGTATTCACGGCAAGATATATTAGTGCAGCTCTTTTTATTATGTTGTAAATCTGGAAAAAATAAATATATGTAAGTAGAAGCCAGTGAATAAAATATATAAAACACTATTGTACTTTAAAACCCAATCACATATAAAACAAGAATATACCATTTTCCTCTGCAGCAAGTATTTGTTCAGCACTCTGTGCAGTAGCTACATCATGTATTATCTCATTTACGCATGTGGGCGTATGTTTATTTGAACCGCGGCACTGATCGAGCAGGTTTTTTTTAATTCCAGCATGCCACCCCGGCTCACCTCTAGGAAATAAAATAGGATACTGCATAGGATCATAACAACTATAATAGTAATTAACTCGACGCCTTATATCTCCACTTGTATACACACGTATGTCACGCGCTGACCCTGAATTTTCGGCACCATCCCTCCAAACACCAGCTACCTCATCAACAGTAGGCAAATTACAATTTCTTTGATCCAAAGCAGGACTTGTTTTTATAACAACATGAGCTTCAGCCAGATTATCCCAACATCTCAAACGCTTAAAAAACTTTGTATATGGATTGTCGGATAAAGCTTTAATAAGCATATCCATTACATCAGGCCGTAAATCCTTTCGTTTTAATAACTCAGCGTCCAACTGTTCTACAGCATCAAGAAAAAACAACTGAAGCATCGAAGTAATATTAGGAGTACCATCAATAGGATTAACATAGTGCGATACTTGACCAAAAACTTTGAGAGCATATATACCCTCACGAGCCCACCAAGAATCCGCGTCAAAACTCATCCCTATCGAAGTAAATGCAAATGCATTATTGTACGATCTGACACGCCGACGAAACTCCAAAGCAACCTCAGAATCCGCATTAGTAAATAAATACCACAAAATTGGACAAAGAACCGTTTTTGCAAGACAAACTTGCCCACTACCACAACAGAAGCTAGGCGGCTCTCGGCTAAAACGATAAGCAGAACAATATTTGCAGGGTGGCTCCAATGGTAAAACCCACTTCGTAAGCATAGGTTCCTTTAATTTAGAGAAACGCTTAGGAGCACCTGCATGTAATACAGCGTGAGCATTACAATATTGTAAAAAATATTCAACATATTATGTTAAAACACATGATTTGAAACATCTAACTATAACAAGAATACACATGTTAATTAGAACATGTTTCGAACAAAAATAATCCATTAGCTCTAAATATGTGACTATGTGACACATATACCCTATTTCATAGTTGTACGAACACAAAGGTACATAAATAAAATGCTTATAAATACATTCATTTATTCACATACCCCGAGGAGAGTTTGCAGACAAAGCATTGCACGACGAAGTAGGTGAAGTAAGAGCCATAACTTCACCGGAGAACGACGTAGAAGGCGCAGCATCATGCAACAATAAATCACATCTAACTCGCTTCCTACACAAGAGGTTCTCCTTAGTACGAGAATCCATAGAAGCATAAAAAGCTCGGGATTTTTCATTTCGAATAGAACGGTGGTCCACATCCCGCGAATTAACAGATGTAAAGAAATATAAATAAGCCAAAATCACATAAACTGGAAAAATAACATATAAACAATAAACATAAACAAAACTCATGAGGGATGAGAAACAAACCATTAAGACTCAAATCAGTAGAACTCAACGGCATTTTAGAACACAATTCCAAGGAATCCACAATCGCAACATCAGAATCTACAAGAAAATACATAACTCTAAATCATAAGATAAAAAAATTTAAAAAAAAAAAAAAAAAAACGAGGACAACTTACAAACTTCAGTCGGCACATTAAGAACAATATCAGAAGGGAACAAAGCAGGAGGAGAAACAACGATAGCGCCTCCAAGACATTGCTGAACATGGTCACAAGATTTACCAATAACAGGAACACCATCTAAACCATTTGGAACAGAGGCAGCGGATACATTCGAAGAAGAAACCAAATCGGAACGAAACAAAGGCACAAGCGCAGTAGGCACTGATTGACCATGCAAAATAGAAGGTCGAGGACGTCGTCTAGACGCGAGTAAAGCATTTTTCTTTTCAACACTCATTGCAGCATAACGAGCACGAGCTTTCTCATTACGAATATCCTTTGCAGATTTCACCAGATCCATAACTGTAAGTTTAATTATCTCATATAACTCCGAAAGTCAATTTAACATAGGAATCCTCACATGCGGAAGCACGACATCTGAGCAAAATCTGCTGTCATGGCCTCTCAGTAGCCAAAGGCCCGTACAAAGCATAATGCGAACAAAGTACGTTGGGCAGTATTTTATTTTGCTAAGTCGCTAGAAAATATCCACATGAATAAGGACAACATACAGAGCAAGAAAATAGACAAAAAAAATACACATAAGAAGTTAAAACAGTGAGAAAAAACACATATGAGCAGACAAACTACACAACAAGAAGAAATCACAAACACAAGAAGCTCACAACCGAAATAAATACAAAGAATGGCAAATGATAACAACCGGAAAAAAAAATTGTTTACAAATATAATATACCTTTTAGGAAAAGTAGAATGAGGAAAATTGGAAACTGCACACACGAAGTCAGAAACTTAGAACAGGAAAGAAGTACCAGCCTCAACAATCATAGTTGCCACACTACTCTGTTTGCTTATCTTTCCAATGACTACGTCATCAATATCAAGTGGTAATTTGAATCTCGAGTGTGCAGTACGGCCACCGGGAAGGAGAGACGCTGCAACACCCGAACTTGCAACAGCCAAAGCAATTCCACCTCTCAACGTATATATGCCAATAACGATCTATACAAAAAGGTCTTCCCTGTACCTCCTGGACCGTCTAAAAAAAACACTCCACCTTTTCTATCCCGTATTCTTTGTGTAATAATATTATATGCAAGTAACTGTTCAACATTCAACCGCTGCACCAGTTCACGGTCTTCCTCAGATACAACTATGGAACACTCATTCTCATAATCCCTACTCATTCTTCGATGAACGAATGAGTATTTAGAACCAAAGTGAATAGGGAAATCCAACAAAGATTTGTCCATAGAAGTAAGTATAAGTTCAATAGCATCAACAGTTTTTACAAACACCTCAGAAGCTGAGAGACCAGCTTGACGGACAAAATCTTCAGACATCGAACCATAATATCTATCCCATAAAATTTGTGGTTCAGCAGCAATTCCATAAACAAGAAGCATAGCAAATAAAACTCTCAAGCTATAAGGCATTTCAAATGATGCTGCCTCACTTAGACATGCATCAATATACTCGTCTGACTGTAGTAAACCTCTACGGACAGCAACCTCTCGAAATGTACCATATTTTACACCTTGAAAACTCTTTAGATCATCAAATGAAGTCGGACAGTGAACACTACTAAGAAGCAACCTTTCAAAATAGCGTTCGCCTTCCAATGGACTAACAGCACAGGGCCTTCCAATAACGATTTGCCTTTTCCGTAACTTCCATGCTTTTTTTTGCGATTCCCACACAAAGTGTTCGGGGAAGTCTTTATACAAAAGATTTAATTTTTTTGCATCTGAATTAGAGGCATTCATAGCAAAGAACTCTGTCAACATTGTTTTAGCAGCAAGTGGATTGTTCAAAATATCTTCAACGGGCTGATTAGCACTAAATTGCAACGATTGATGATTCGGTAAATGCACAGGTATGACAATGACAGGAGGATGCATTTCGGTCATTGCAAATGCAAAAATTCGCCAATAAGCCTCCGGAGCACATATATATCGTCCCTCTTGGTAAGCCTGTATTTCATCTAATTTATTCAAAGGAGTGCGTCCCACAACATTATACGCCATCTTAGCATGACCTTTGTAGATGTACTTGTACATATACTTAACAAGCTTAATGTCGGTACAAACCTCAAGATTCATATGACAATCAAATTTTACCAAAAGATATGGACAATAAGGCACAACACTTCTATTATCAAGCCTTACATTATGTACCATAACATATCTCCCATCGTTTCTTCTTCTGTATTTAGGATACGAATTAAGGCCATTAGAGGTAACCTCTTCAAATTCTTTAGGATAGCAATCTTTACATTCTCCATCACGCATACAAGCATTCTTCTTATTGGAAATTCCACATGGCCCATGCATCATATGCTTTACTACATACGCGCGCAATAGAGGATGAGAAGAATCTGGCAACTCCGCTGAGATTACGTGATCGTACATATTAGGAGAAATTATCTTATGATGTGGAGCCAAAATAATTATCCAATGTACATGTGGGAGTCCTCTTTTTTGATATTCAATCACATAGACATAGGCAACAACATCGCCAAATATTTTCTTTCTAACTATGTCATCTTTGAGCTCCTCTAGCTTGGCTTTAAAAACACGCGCAACAAGATCAGGTCTGTCATCACACTTTTCTGATGGTAATAAATTATCCTGTATCTCTTTCCAGGCCGGATTGCATGTCATAGTCAAAAATAAGTCAGGCTTACCATATCGTTGCACCAAAGCCATAGCATTAACATATCTCTTACGCATGTCTCTAGGACCACCAATAAACGAAGAAGGCAAAATAACTTTCCGACCTATCTGAGAAGAATCTCTTTGACCATCCACAAGGAGGCTATCAATAATTCCTTGGAAAGACTATGGGCGTACCTCCTTTTGGAATTTATCTGATTTGTAGTAATCAAGTCGGGATGTCTCTAGCTTGATATACATATCAATAATAAACTGATGGCCTAACCTTCCAGAGTGCAGAAGGTATGAATGATCGTGCGGACGAATTTGAGACTTATAACAGTAGTATTCACGGCAAGATATATTAGTGCAGCTCTTTTTATTATGTTGTAAATCTGGAAAAAATAAATATATGTAAGTAGAAGCCAGTGAATAAAATATATAAAACACTATTGTACTTTAAAACCCAATCACATATAAAACAAGAATATACCATTTTCCTCTGCAGCAAGTATTTGTTCAGCACTCTGTGCAGTAGCTACATCATGTATTATCTCATTTACGCATGTGGGCGTATGTTTATTTGAACCGCGGCACTGATCGAGCAGTTTTTTTTTAATTCCAGCATGCCACCCCGGCTCACCTCTAGGAAATAAAATAGGATACTGCATAGGATCATAACAACTATAATAGTAATTAACTCGACGCCTTATATCTCCACTTGTATACACACGTATGTCACGCGCTGACCCTGAATTTTCGGCACCATCCCTCCAAACACCAGCTACCTCATCAACAGTAGGCAAATTACAATTTCTTTGATCCAAAGCAGGACTTGTTTTTATAACAACATGAGCTTCAGCCAGATTATCCCAACATCTCAAACGCTTAAAAAACTTTGTATATGGATTGTCGGATAAAGCTTTAATAAGCATATCCATTACATCAGGCCGTAAATCCTTTCGTTTTAATAACTCAGCGTCCAACTGTTCTACAGCATCAAGAAAAAACAACTGAAGCATCGAAGTAATATTAGGAGTACCATCAATAGGATTAACATAGTGCGATACTTGACCAAAAACTTTGAGAGCATATATACCCTCACGAGCCCACCAAGAATCCGCGTCAAAACTCATCCCTATCGAAGTAAATGCAAATGCATTATTGTACGATCTGACACGCCGACGAAACTCCAAAGCAACCTCAGAATCCGCATTAGTAAATAAATACCACAAAATTGGACAAAGAACCGTTTTTGCAAGACAAACTTGCCCACTACCACAACAGAAGCTAGGCGGCTCTCGGCTAAAACGATAAGCAGAACAATATTTGCAGGGTGGCTCCAATGGTAAAACCCACTTCGTAAGCATAGGTTCCTTTAATTTAGAGAAACGCTTAGGAGCACCTGCATGTAATACAGCGTGAGCATTACAATATTGTAAAAAATATTCAACATATTATGTTAAAACACATGATTTGAAACATCTAACTATAACAAGAATACACATGTTAATTAGAACATGTTTCGAACAAAAATAATCCATTAGCTCTAAATATGTGACTATGTGACACATATACCCTATTTCATAGTTGTACGAACACAAAGGTACATAAATAAAATGCTTATAAATACATTCATTTATTCACATACCCCGAGGAGAGTTTGCAGACAAAGCATTGCACGACGAAGTAGGTGAAGTAAGAGCCATAACTTCACCGGAGAACGACGTAGAAGGCTCAGCATCATGCAACAATAAATCACATCTAACTCGCTTCCTACACAAGAGGTTCTCCTTAGTACGAGAATCCATAGAAGCATAAAAAGCTCGGGATTTTTCATTTCGAATAGAACGGTGGTCCACATCCCGCGAATTAACAGATGTAAAGAAATATAAATAAGCCAAAATCACATAAACTGGAAAAATAACATATAAACAATAAACATAAACAAAACTCATGAGGGATGAGAAACAAACCATTAAGACTCAAATCAGTAGAACTCAACGGCATTTTAGAACACAATTCCAAGGAATCCACAATCGCAACATCAGAATCTACAGGAAAATACATAACTCTAAATCATAAGATAAAAAAATTTAAAAAAAAAAAAAAAAAAAAACGAGGACAACTTACAAACTTCAGTCGGCACATTAAGAACAATATCAGAAGGGAACAAAGCAGGAGGAGAAACAACGATAGCGCCTCCAAGACATTGCTGAACATGGTCACAAGATTTACCAATAACAGGAACACCATCTAAACCATTTGGAACAGAGGCAGCGGATACATTCGAAGAAGAAACCAAATCGGAACGAAACAAAGGCACAAGCGCAGTAGGCACTGATTGACCATGCAAAATAGAAGGTCGAGGACGTCGTCTAGACGCGAGTAAAGCATTTTTCTTTTCAACACTCATTGAAGCATAACGAGCACGAGCTTTCTCATTACGAATATCCTTTGCAGATTTCACCAGATCCATAACTGTAAGTTTAATTATCTCATATAACTCCGAAAGTCAATTTAACATAGGAATCCTCACATGCGGAAGCACGACATCTGAGCAAAATCTGCTGTCATGGCCTCTCAGTAGCCAAAGGCCCGTACAAAGCATAATGCGAACAAAGTACGTTGGGCAGTATTTTATTTTGCTAAGTCGCTAGAAAATATCCACATGAATAAGGACAACATACAGAGCAAGAAAATAGACAAAAAAAATACACATAAGAAGTTAAAACAGTGAGAAAAAACACATATGAGCAGACAAACTACACAACAAGAAGAAATCACAAACACAAGAAGCTCACAACAGAAATAAATACAAAGAATGGCAAATGATAACAACCGGAAAAAAAATTGTTTACAAATATAATATACCTTTTAGGAAAAGTAGAATGAGGAAAATTGGAAACTGCACACACGAAGTCAGAAACTTAGAACAGGAAAGAAGTACCAGCCTCAACAATCATAGTTGCCACACTACTCTGTTTGCTTATCTTTCCAATGACTACGTCATCAATATCAAGTGGTAATTTGAATCTCGAGTGTGCAGTACGGCCACCGGGAAGGAGAGACGCTGCAACACCCGAACTTGCAACAGCCAAAGCAATTCCACCTCTCAACGTATATATGCCAATAACGATCTATACAAAAAGGTCTTCCCTGTACCTCCTGGACCGTCTAAAAAAAACACTCCACCTTTTCTATCCCGTATTCTTTGTGTAATAATATTATATGCAAGTAACTGTTCAACATTCAACCGCTGCACCAGTTCACGGTCTTCCTCAGATACAACTATGGAACACTCATTCTCATAATCCCTACTCATTCTTCGATGAACGAATGAGTATTTAGAACCAAAGTGAATAGGGAAATCCAACAAAGATTTGTCCATAGAAGTAAGTATAAGTTCAATAGCATCAACAGTTTTTACAAACACCTCAGAAGCTGAGAGACCAGCTTGACGGACAAAATCTTCAGACATCGAACCATAATATCTATCCCATAAAATTTGTGGTTCAGCAGCAATTCCATAAACAAGAAGCATAGCAAATAAAACTCTCAAGCTATAAGGCATTTCAAATGATGCTGCCTCACTTAGACATGCATCAATATACTCGTCTGACTGTAGTAAACCTCTACGGACAGCAACCTCTCGAAATGTACCATATTTTACACCTTGAAAACTCTTTAGATCATCAAATGAAGTCGGACAGTGAACACTACTAAGAAGCAACCTTTCAAAATAGCGTTCGCCTTCCAATGGACTAACAGCACAGGGCCTTCCAATAACGATTTGCCTTTGTCGTAACTTCCATGCTTTTTTTTGCGATTCCAACACAAAGTGTTCGGGGAAGTCTTTATACAAAAGATTTAATTTTTTTGCATCTGAATTAGAGGCATTCATAGCAAAGAACTCTGTCAACATTGTTTTAGCAGCAAGTGGATTGTTCAAAATATCTTCAACGGGCTGATTAGCACTAAATTGCAACGATTGATGATTCGGTAAATGCACAGGTATGACAATGACAGGAGGATGCATTTCGGTCATTGCAAATGCAAAAATTCGCCAATAAGCCTCCGGAGCACATATATATCGTCCCTCTTGGTAAGCCTGTATTTCATCTAATTTATTCAAAGGAGTGCGTCCCACAACATTATACGCCATCTTAGCATGACCTTTGTAGATGTACTTGTACATATACTTAACAAGCTTAATGTCGGTACAAACCTCAAGATTCATATGACAATCAAATTTTACCAAAAGATATGGACAATAAGGCACAACACTTCTATTATCAAGCCTTACATTATGTACCATAACATATCTCCCATCGTTTCTTCTTCTGTATTTAGGATACGAATTAAGGCCATTAGAGGTAACCTCTTCAAATTCTTTAGGATAGCAATCTTTACATTCTCCATCACGCATACAAGCATTCTTCTTATTGGAAATTCCACATGGCCCATGCATCATATGCTTTACTACATACGCGCGCAATAGAGGATGAGAAGAATCTGGCAACTCCGCTGAGATTACGTGATCGTACATATTAGGAGAAATTATCTTATGATGTGGAGCCAAAATAATTATCCAATGTACATGTGGGAGTCCTCTTTTTTGATATTCAATCACATAGACATAGGCAACAACATCGCCAAATATTTTCTTTCTAACTATGTCATCTTTGAGCTCCTCTAGCTTGGCTTTAAAAACACGCGCAACAAGATCAGGTCTGTCATCACACTTTTCTGATGGTAATAAATTATCCTGTATCTCTTTCCAGGCCGGATTGCATGTCATAGTCAAAAATAAGTCAGGCTTACCATATCGTTGCACCAAAGCCATAGCATTAACATATCTCTTACGCATGTCTCTAGGACCACCAATAAACGAAGAAGGCAAAATAACTTTCCGACCTATCTGAGAAGAATCTCTTTGACCATCCACAAGGAGGCTATCAATAATTCCTTGGAAAGACTATGTGCGTACCTCCTTTTGGAATTTATCTGATTTGTAGTAATCAAGTCGGGATGTCTCTAGCTTGATATACATATCAATAATAAACTGATGGCCTAACCTTCCAGAGTGCAGAAGGTATGAATGATCGTGCGGACGAATTTGAGACTTATAACAGTAGTATTCACGGCAAGATATATTAGTGCAGCTCTTTTTATTATGTTGTAAATCTGGAAAAAATAAATATATGTAAGTAGAAGCCAGTGAATAAAATATATAAAACACTATTGTACTTTAAAACCCAATCACATATAAAACAAGAATATACCATTTTCCTCTGCAGCAAGTATTTGTTCAGCACTCTGTGCAGTAGCTACATCATGTATTATCTCATTTACGCATGTGGGCGTATGTTTATTTGAACCGCGGCACTGATCGAGCAGGTTTTTTTTAATTCCAGCATGCCACCCCGGCTCACCTCTAGGAAATAAAATAGGATACTGCATAGGATCATAACAACTATAATAGTAATTAACTCGACGCCTTATATCTCCACTTGTATACACACGTATGTCACGCGCTGACCCTGAATTTTCGGCACCATCCCTCCAAACACCAGCTACCTCATCAACAGTAGGCAAATTACAATTTCTTTGATCCAAAGCAGGACTTGTTTTTATAACAACATGAGCTTCAGCCAGATTATCCCAACATCTCAAACGCTTAAAAAACTTTGTATATGGATTGTCGGATAAAGCTTTAATAAGCATATCCATTACATCAGGCCGTAAATCCTTTCGTTTTAATAACTCAGCGTCCAACTGTTCTACAGCATCAAGAAAAAACAACTGAAGCATCGAAGTAATATTAGGAGTACCATCAATAGGATTAACATAGTGCGATACTTGACCAAAAACTTTGAGAGCATATATACCCTCACGAGCCCACCAAGAATCCGCGTCAAAACTCATCCCTATCGAAGTAAATGCAAATGCATTATTGTACGATCTGACACGCCGACGAAACTCCAAAGCAACCTCAGAATCCGCATTAGTAAATAAATACCACAAAATTGGACAAAGAACCGTTTTTGCAAGACAAACTTGCCCACTACCACAACAGAAGCTAGGCGGCTCTCGGCTAAAACGATAAGCAGAACAATATTTGCAGGGTGGCTCCAATGGTAAAACCCACTTCGTAAGCATAGGTTCCTTTAATTTAGAGAAACGCTTAGGAGCACCTGCATGTAATACAGCGTGAGCATTACAATATTGTAAAAAATATTCAACATATTATGTTAAAACACATGATTTGAAACATCTAACTATAACAAGAATACACATGTTAATTAGAACATGTTTCGAACAAAAATAATCCATTAGCTCTAAATATGTGACTATGTGACACATATACCCTATTTCATAGTTGTACGAACACAAAGGTACATAAATAAAATGCTTATAAATACATTCATTTATTCACATACCCCGAGGAGAGTTTGCAGACAAAGCATTGCACGACGAAGTAGGTGAAGTAAGAGCCATAACTTCACCGGAGAACGACGTAGAAGGCGCAGCATCATGCAACAATAAATCACATCTAACTCGCTTCCTACACAAGAGGTTCTCCTTAGTACGAGAATCCATAGAAGCATAAAAAGCTCGGGATTTTTCATTTCGAATAGAACGGTGGTCCACATCCCGCGAATTAACAGATGTAAAGAAATATAAATAAGCCAAAATCACATAAACTGGAAAAATAACATATAAACAATAAACATAAACAAAACTCATGAGGGATGAGAAACAAACCATTAAGACTCAAATCAGTAGAACTCAACGGCATTTTAGAACACAATTCCAAGGAATCCACAATCGCAACATCAGAATCTACAGGAAAATACATAACTCTAAATCATAAGATAAAAAAATTTAAAAAAAAAAAAAAAACGAGGACAACTTACAAACTTCAGTCGGCACATTAAGAACAATATCAGAAGGGAACAAAGCAGGAGGAGAAACAACGATAGCGCCTCCAAGACATTGCTGAACATGGTCACAAGATTTACCAATAACAGGAACACCATCTAAACCATTTGGAACAGAGGCAGCGGATACATTCGAAGAAGAAACCAAATCGGAACGAAACAAAGGCACAAGCGCAGTAGGCACTGATTGACCATGCAAAATAGAAGGTCGAGGACGTCGTCTAGACGCGAGTAAAGCATTTTTCTTTTCAACACTCATTGCAGCATAACGAGCACGAGCTTTCTCATTACGAATATCCTTTGCAGATTTCACCAGATCCATAACTGTAAGTTTAATTATCTCATATAACTCTGAAAGTCAATTTAACATAGGAATCCTCACATGCGGAAGCACGACATCTGAGCAAAATCTGCTGTCATGGCCTCTCAGTAGCCAAAGGCCCGTACAAAGTATAATGCGAACAAAGTGTGTTGGGCAGTATTTTATTTTGCTAAGTCGCTAGAAAATATCCACATGAATAAGGACAACATACAGAGCAAGAAAATAGACAAAAAAAATACACATAAGAAGTTAAAACAGTGAGAAAAAACACATATGAGCAGACAAACTACACAACAAGAAGAAATCACAAACACAAGAAGCTCACAACCGAAATAAATACAAAGAATGGCAAATGATAACAACCGGAAAAAAAAATTGTTTACAAATATAATATACCTTTTAGGAAAAGTAGAATGAGGAAAATTGGAAACTGCACACACGAAGTCAGAAACTTAGAACAGGAAAGAAGTACAAGGGAAAAAGAAAGCAGAGAAAAACAACACAGAGTAAAAAGAAACCTGTGGCTGTGTGAACTTAATGTAAGAAACAAATGAGTACAAAGAAGCCTTATAAAATAAGTATATGAAAATCTATCCAAAACCTTGTGATAAATATCCTCTATCAGCATTATCCAACCGAAGCTACATTTATAAGGAAAAATTAAAACAAGCCTGGAATTGATAATCCTAGGCAAAAACCTCCAAAGCAAAACCCATTATAAGCTTATTAGGAATCCCAACCCGAGCATCGGAGTCAGGCTCGACAGCAAACGTCCCAGGTAAGGAAAAACCACTCATTACAACGACAAAAACGCTGAAGAACCTGAGGAACATCACATGGGCAAAACAAATAAACGGGAAGCACCGGCCAATATTGTCCCAAAAAGCAATTTAAATATTGAAGGCGAGAAACCCAATTAGGATTTATGAATGAGTAAAAACAAATCAGTCAACAAAGGAAGCAGGTGGACGGAGGATATAGCAATTAAAATATTCATGGCCACTAACCCAATTAGGATTTATGAAGAACAATGAAAGAATTGAATATTCCAATTGGAGAAAACAATTCTTCAGTCAACAAAGGAAGGAGCTGGACGGAGGATATGATAGAGGCAGCTCGACGGCGGCGAGCCAATAAGAAAATTAGGCGAGCGAAGGGGCCCACACAACAATACGTACCGAAAATTACACCTGCTTGAAGAAAGTGGAAAAGAAATTCAGCTGCTAGGGCAATTATGGAGAAAAAATAGTAAATGACATAGTATGAGCATTCAAACGGCGCCGTTTGGTAATTAGGGGGAATAAAATAAAACCAGAATGAAATACCCGGGCACTGTTCACACCGGCCTTACACCCCTATATGTTGTAATATAGGGCAATGCACCGCGCCTTGCGCGGTGCTGTGTGCCCAGATTAGTTTGAGAGGTTTTGCATAATTTTTTATATCAGAAGGAATTGAAATAAGATAATTAAAATATAAAATAGATAATACATGTTCATAAAAATAATGGGACATTACAAAACCGTAAATATAAGGGCTGTATAAAAAACAAAAGATAGGTTGTAATAGTTTTCCAAGTGAGGAAAAGTAACTTACAGTAAAATTACAACCTTAGAATTTAAAGACATAAATAACAGAAATAAAAATTTAAAAGGGAAGTTGATGCAGTAGGAACAATGTTTAGCATCCTAGAGATGTACTGACATCTTCAGCAGATATGGGGTCATCTGTCATGGACATGTTGGACTCGGATTCAGTAGTAAGGTCTGTGGGCAAATAAACATAAATAGGTTAATTAGTAAAGATACTAATTAAGTCGAGTTTAGGTAATTATAATGAGAACCTTCAGGTGATTTGGAATTCGTGGTACTACTGCTGCAACCAATTTCGTCTTCTGCTTTACACTCAAGCATGTTGAGCACGACATATTGGTATTGCATCGAATCTCCAATGGACCTTTCCCTCTTTCTAATTTTCATAATGAATGATTTACCAGAGAGGGATTGGTATATTGTTTCGAGGGGAAGTGGAGCGCCCTGCAATATTCGAAAGAATTATAAATGGATATGTGGGTTTGTGGGCAAAGCGATGGTGCTTCTTCAGTCCAATTAAGTACATTTTTCCATATAAGTTTTGGTTGATTGCATCAACGGGATAAGGGATTCCCTACAAATAAAGAAGCATCATCACTGTATAAAAGTATCAACGAGAAGTAATCTAAGCACATGAGTTGTTAAAAATAGTTGAATACCTTGTAATATAAGTCCATAGCGTCAAAAATATTTAGCCCAGTAATGAGTGCAGCATGCATTCCAAACACAAGAACATTCATGGATCCAGTGTCATCGTATATGTAAAGAAGCATTTTTTCCCTAATTCAAATAAGGAATCAGCGTATTTGCAAGTCGAAGGATTTGTATGAACTTGGTATAGAGTATAGTATATAAAACCTCGGTTTAGCTTGCGTGGGCTTCTTGCAGGCAGAACAAGTGTAAACATAGCCAATCTCAACATTTACCCCTGCAAAACATTTCTCGCATCCCACATAAAAGAAGTCCTGGTTAGCATCAATTACCGCAGCCTCAACTTTTACTAGAAATTTCTCTTCCTATAAATTAGAATGATCAAATTTGATATGTATAATTCAAATATATTATTTAAGTAGAATATCCTCTGTTCAAACAACTAATTTGAATGTGTTATTAATTGAGGACCTTGTCTGCAGACAAGACATCTGAGATATGCATGAATGTATTTCCTGGAGCAGGACTGAGTTTGTTGGTACCTATTGACAAGTGGGTAGTTGCTGAAGCAAGAGCTAAGCTCGGAAGATTAAACTCAAGCCTACAAATGAGGAAGAGGATAAATGTCAGGAGCTCAGTTTTTCTTCAATTTTTTTATAATTTTTATGTAATATTAATTGCAGAACAAGTAAACTGGATATAGAATAGAGAATAAGAAAATAGCAGAATAGAGAAAAGAGAGGAATTGGAACAATATTTTCTGGATATCCTTTCAAAATGAAATCATGTCTTACATATAGGAATCTCAAATTCTGGTAATTAAAAATAAAACTAAAATCCCTTAAAAATCATAACCAGTACAACTACGTGATAATCTTGATTGTCAGAGCATCTCTAACGGTTTTTCATCCAATGGCCCAAAGCTTTCCACCTCCTTCTCATAAGATAATGACAGCTGTCCCTTCTCCAATTCAATTTCTTCCACTGAGTCAACTGTTGACGTCTCCTTTCCTCCTTCTAAATTCCCAATCTTCACTTTTAGCCTTCGATCCCCAATTTCACCAAACTTTGAATTAAAAATTCCTCCTTTGTCCCCATTATCAACAATGGTCATGACATTAGAACACGTGGAATTTCCATATTTTAATACGCACATGCATTGAAAACAAGGGTCACCAATTTTTGAGAGCCTCGGCTGCAGGAAATTCTGGGTTAATCGTAACTGATGTCAAAGGAGTAGAAGCCAACGATCCTCCTAAGACAAAAAAATGAGAAATAAATTCGTTTACAAATAAAATTCATAGTGTAACAGACTACTTCCAAAAGGCAGATTTGTTGTTAGCAATGTACAAATACCGCAATGACGAGAAACACGTAGATTGCTTGCTTTTATCACCGAAAGAGGCTCGTCATGATTATCTATTAAATATCCTTCAGATTCCGCTACATTATTCCATAAACTGAGAGTAGCCATAGTGTAGCTGGTTTGTTTGTCCATGGACCAAGAAAAGTATAGTCGTATTTTGAATAATATATTCAAATGAAAAAGTTCAAATACAACATGATGTTAGTAAGAATTTATTAACGTGAATTAAAAATCACTTGAACTGATAATTTATAGGACAATAAGTTAAATTAGGACCCAACATCTAACTTACTCATCCCCCATAATAACGTATTCTTTAATAACGTGTTCTCGCCCATCAATTGTAAGATGCTTCAGCCCTCGCTTTTCTACAACAATAGCAAGTACATCTGCAGACAATTAAGAGGCAATCACACATGATGAATCAACAGTAACTTTAAAGGACTAAGCATAGTTAAGGTTGTAACTGCTCCAAATAATCATTCAAGTGCTGAAAATGTTCTTTTTTTGCTTCTATAGGTTTTACTTTTTGGGTCATTCACAGAGGACGAGACCTTTATTTTACTAAGTCAGACAACTAACAAAAACTCTGAAAAGAGGAAGGAATCACAACTCCTAAAGATCGTGCTTGGATTAAATTAAAAGAATATGAACATCAATGCACCCGCAGATATAAACATTTGTCTTCTATTATCAACATAATCTTTTTGGATCTAAAATGTAGAAATTTCTACGCAAAAGTAAAGCTCATTTCATGGGGTTAATTTTCTTTACATTCTGTCGTTCTCTCTTTTTTCTTTAAATAATTTTTATGCGGTATGTGAATGAAACGATGGCACAAGATGAATCAACAGTAACTTTAAAGGACCAAGCATAGTTAAGGCTGTAACTGCTCCAAATAATCATTCAGGTGCTGAAAATGTTCCTTTTTTGCTTATGCAGGTTATACTTTTTGGGTCATTCACAGAGGACGAGACCTTTATTTTATGGAATTAGACAACTAACAAAAACTCTGAAAAGAGGAAGGAATCACAACTCGTAAAGATCGTGCCTGGATTAACTTAAAAGAATATGAACATCAATGCACCCGCAGATATAAACATTTGACTTGTATTATCAATATAATCTTTTTGGATCTAAAATGTAGAAATTTCTACGAAAAGTAAAGCTCATTTCATGGGGTTAATTTTCTTTACGTTCTGTCAGTCTCTCTTTTTTCTTTGAATAATTGTTATGCGGTATGTGAATGAAACAATGACACAAGATGAATCAACAATAACTTTAAAGGACCAAGCACAGTTAAGGCTGTAACTGCTCCAAATAATCATTCAGGTGCTGAAAATGTTCCTTTTTTGCTTCTGTAGGTTTTACTTTTTGGGTCATTCACAGAGGACAAGACCTTTTCTTTACTGAATCAGAGGAATAACAAAAACCTCTGAAAAGAAGAAAAAATCACAACTCCTAAAGATCGTGCCTGGATTAAACCTAGAAGAATATGAACATCAACGCACCCGCAGATATAAACATTTGTCTTCTTTTATCAACATAATCTTTTTGGATCTAAAATGTAGAAATTTCTACGCAAATCTAAAGCTCATTTCATGGGGTTAATTTTCTTTACTTTCTGTCATTCTCTCTTTTTTCTTTGAATAAGAATGGAGTGGCTGGCATGAGTGATAAAGTATAACTGGATTTGCTAGGGCTAAAGTATTACATAATAAATCCAAATGCAAATACATGTCAGATCCAAAAAAATTAACCCCATTGAAATGCCAGATTGATGTCCAAAAAGAGAGTTATATCAACCAAATAAAGCAAGTACCCAAGATCACAAATCCATTTTTGGCATTTCGGAGAGAATATCCACTCAAATAAATCTCATATGTATTCTGGAAGATATATAGTATCATAACATATCTGGCATCATTACTCCAGTATATAGGGGTGTTCGCGGTGCGGTCTATTGCGGTTTTATACTCGCCCAAACCCGACCCATTATTTGCGGGTTTTTAATACTCAAGACCAAACCCAACCCAATAAGTCTAGAGATTGGGTACTTGCTTTATTTGGTTGATATGCAACTTGGAATGGATGATTTGATTAGACAGGAAACAAATTTTTGGTTAGAGAAATTTTCTCCAATACGCCCCTAAAGAACTGGAGAAGCAATAAATTAGATCTAAAAATTGGGGAATTGAGATATATACTGTAGGGAAGCATATCTCTTGTCGGTAATAGACCTCTCAATTAGTAGGAAACGAATTCAAACAATTAAAGAAAGAAGGAGATTTCAGAATTTCTGTTAGAACAGTGAAAGCATAACAGAAAGCAATGATGAGGGGAAGAGTTTGTTTGAAAAAGAAGAGAATTTGTTAGAACAGGGGAATTGTTTGTTAGAACTTAGAACAGTGGAATTGAAAGCTGATTATTTTGAGAGAGAAGCCGCAAAAAGAAAATGGAAAAGAAGAGTAGGACCCACAGGTTGAGAGAACATGGTCAATACATGTGAAAAATTAATTGGAAAAGAAATTCAGTTCAAGTATAAGTTGCCAAGAAAATACCGAAAACGTCGTCGTTGTGAGGGGCAAACGTTTAAAAAAAAAAGAGAAAAGAAAAATTAAGCCTACTATTCAAAGAGCCTTACGATCTTATTAGTATTAATATATATATATATATAATGTTTATGCATATTTACATATTTATATATATACTCAAGTAGCCAACAATTTAGATTTAATAACATGTTGGCTATTCATATTTTACCCAACAAAATCATCAAATAAAAGATAATGTAAAAAAAATGACTTAGAGTTTAAATTTTGTTTCCCGCATGTTTTTTAGAATCAACAATATCCTAATATAAGTATTTTAAATATATTTTTAATTTAAAATTATCCTCTTCTCCCACATTATATTTAATGTTGTAACTTAATTGATTCATAATCAGTGCATTCAAATTTAAATATGCCAGAATAATATATCAATAATATAATATCGTGTTCTTTTTCCAAAATAAAAAATAAAACAGAAATGGGCCTTAGGGCCCTGAACATTTTTCCAATAACCCAGTACGGAATAGTTATTATGGCCCTAGCCCAATATATGAAACTAATTATTGCGAGATTGCTACTGTGGCAGTGTGGTGGTCTTTCCCCAATTCTTCCCGTCCCAAGAACCCTAGAAAGAAATTCGATTATTTTACTATCTTTTCGTGGGGATATTAGATTAATACTGTAGAATGGCGCTGACAAATTTTATACTGACGGTTGCTGGAGTTGGTGCCGTCGTGTTGCTGTTGAGGAGTGACGTAAAGCAATCAGCCTCCATCTTCCGCCGTAACGTCCGCCATATACGTAATTGGCTCGAGGAAGAGTCCAAAACCGTCTCTAAGTACGCATTTTTAATACCTTATTTTTTCTATGTGTGTTTCATCACTTCATAATAGGATGTGAAGTTTGACTTCTGGTTTAATGCGAATTTCGTTATGATTCTCCACTGTAAACGAATATTGACGAACAACTCATTTTAAAGTTTGGTTTAAATTTCAAATGGAGCTTGAAATTGTGTTTGAGCTAGGTTTGATTATTAAACTAACCTAGCTCAAATGAGCTTTTGTGTAACGAGCTATATTAACAATTTTTAGCTTAGGAGTCTTACTCGAACCGAGCTTTGACAATTATCAAACAAAAAATGTTGTTTAGGCTTGTTTGGTATGTATTACCAACCGAGCTCAAGCGAGTTTTTGTCGAACTAGGTAGTGACAAATATCAATCACCTTTGTTTGATTTCAGTCCTAGCAGTAAAACTCGAGTTTACTAGCTCTGATGAATGATATTTAGCATTAAGTACTTCTAATAGCATTGTAGTGTTCTCGTTCTTAAGAATAGTTATTGAGTATTTACATTCCCTATGGATGATATTCTGATATGAGTGTTCCTCGATTTAATTATGGGTTGTGAATTTTGTGTTAGTATTAAGCCAACCAACACATTGTGTAAAATCAGCTTATTTATTGTGTCAACTGAAAATGTAATGTATGTATTGTAGGGAAATGGAGAAGGCGAAACCAAAGGAGATACCCGGGAAAGATATTCCCAAGGGGGACAAGCACTAGTGTTTATTCGAGTCTAAGAACTTCTCCTGGTTAAATATCTCTAATTGGAATTATATGCGGTGCGCATAGATTTTGGTGCTTTTGCGATAGAATAAATAATGCATGCTATTTTTTTTTTTTCGGTCAAGCAATCTTTTACTTAACATCCTGCAATATAATATTAATGACTTGTACATGTGATGAATGCGCTTATGAGGCGCCATAAATATATTAGATTGATAAAGTTTTGCTTGTTGAGAGCTCCATATTAATTGTGATTATTAATGATTATATTGATGTCAGTGGTAATTTCAAATGTGATCAATGAAATTCTATGGTCATAAGGAATCCTGTGTGTATAATCAGAGTTATGCTGAAATACCTTTATAACTTATTTGGTGATGCAAATTAAATAAATTCATATTGATTTTGTATGAGACAAGAAAGTTAACTTATTTGTATCCGTTTGTGTTCTTCATAGAAAAAAAATGTTGAAAGTGTAAAATACTATAACTTATATCTAAACCATGTGAGGGATGATGCTTTCCCTAAAGGCGCTTATAGCCAATACTGGACCTTGTATTTGTGATATAATAGAACTGATTTCTATTTCATTCAAGTCATATTATTAAAATCTAAAGTTTTTATCTTGGACCTTATGAATTATATGTGAAAATTCAAATAATTTTTTTTTCCTCCTTACTCATCATGATTTACTTAGAATCAAGCCTGCTCTGATAATAAAAGGCCCTCATTAATAGTTATCAGAAATATGCTTCTTAACTCATCATTACCTAAGTAGAATCCTTGTATAACAAACCCCTCAGTTAATTTTACATAATTACTCCTTAATTACAAAAGTTCAAAAAGATGGATAAATCTGCATCTGATTAAGAATTTGTTCGAAATTATCACTGGGTTTTTCCACAGGATGAGAGTGAGTTCCTTCATAAGTAGTAACAACAATGCCTTCATCTCTTGATAATCGTTGCACTTGCTTCTTTACGTTGCACCCTTGATGACTATGAGTACATTTATAGTAGCTTCTGCACGCCAAACACAACTATAATTAGAATCCATAGGCTTATTTTAAAAAAATCGTACAAAGAACAAAACAGGGTATGAGAATGATTAAATTTCCAGAAGAAATTCACTCAAATATATGTTACTAACTGGAGCCTGATAATCAGACCATTATGTCTAATGAACATAGATTTATACATACCTTGCAAATTTGTTGTTCTTGACTGCTTTCTGGCCGTACTTTCTCCATCGATAACCATCATCAAGTATATCAACTTGGGTTCTTGTTTGGAAAGCAAATCTTGGTTTCCTAATTTTCTTTTCACCCTTCTTCTTCCCTTTCATTTGATCACTTCCCACAATCACAAGTGATCTTTGATCATTCTTATAAATATTCTGATAAGACGCATGGAATTGATCAATTCCTCTGTTGAAACCCGTAAATGCATCTGGGTTCAAATTAGTTATTAAACTATTCTTCATCATGTTTGGTCCAAAGGATGAAGCTGCCAATGAATTGGGAAAGAGTGAAGGATGAATATTCTGATCCATTAGTTTAGTTGAAAGAATTAGAATCTAGACGTTCAAGAACATAAGACATAACATAATAATTTGAAAGGGGGTGTATTTATAGGCAGATAAAAGTAAATAAACTTCAAATGTGGCAATTTTAAGGTAACAAAAAGTTACATTTATTGAATTGTTAATGTGTTTGTCCAGATAAATGAGATCAGAGGACTTGTTAGTTTGGAAAATTTGAAGGGTGGCGGCTACGTATTTAAGATATGGAATTCCATTTAATGTTTATAAAACCAAAATCAATCTTCTAATGGAAAAACTTTAGTCTGGAGGCTGATAAATATTTTTGATGTTTTTATATTCTTTGGAATCTAGAATTCTTGGTCTCATTGCAATTTATTTTGATTGTCACATCTAAATTCAAAAATCAAGGATTCAACAAGGTTCAAGAATGTTGTTTTTTGTTGACATGTTATGGCAATGTTTACTTGTCTCACCTTCATGTCAACATTCTGATTTTTATATCCGAATATAATTATAAAAATCAACCCGAATAAAGCTAATTGTTATTGACCATTTAATGTGTATTATAGTAAAGTATGAATCCAATTAGGCAGTTCTAAACCTATATATGTGCTCTCATATTAATTGTTCTAAGTAGTATTTTTTTTTTTTACGTAGAAGCCTTAATGTTTAATCAAACTATATCATAACTAATACTAATTGAGTAAAAGTTCATGATAAATAATTCTCACAATAAAGTACCAAGTTACTAGAACTGAGCTAGCTCGTATAAATCAGCAACAGTAGTTAACTATTTATATGAGCTTGTGCATTAGGAGATTGAGATTAATAAAGTATCCCTGTTTATTTCCAATAAATTTTATTTGTGTTCGTGCATTAGAAGATTGAAAATAATGGTGTATTCCAAGTCCGCAGCAAATAACTATTACAAATTTGACAAAGGAATAACGCACAATTCAAAACACGTTTCTTGAATTTAGATGCTCAAGCCCCCCAAAGCTTTTCATTTTTCATAGGTAAATCGAGGATTGTTGGTTGATATTATTGAGCATTAAATGTTTCCCTTCTATTGTGTAATTCTTATCCTACTTTAAAATTCGAATTCTAAAAGATTGCTGACTTAACTTTAAACTTAATGATACCAAATTACCAATTCATTTTATTTAGCCCAGCAAAATTTGGTAAAATTTAATCTCATCTTATATAAACCAACTCTATCATAAAGCATGAATAAACCATCATTCGTAGTTTCAAAATTTTATCATATTTCATTTAATGTTTTAAAAATCGGACCGGACATCGAACCAGTAGCTTTACTGGTTAAATCGATTTAACTGTTTTAATTACTGGTTCAACCGGTGTGACGTCATTACAAATATTTTAATTTAATTTATAATTTATGTATTCAACTATATTATCTATTTTCAAGTTTATTTCCATAACTAAATGTTTTCCTAATGACCAATTATTTTTTCTTTAAATTTTGAGTTAAGAATGAATGTTAGCAACAAAATTATAAGTATGATAACATAATATCAATGTAATAATTCAAATAATAATAAACACCATATCAAAAACAATAATTTTATTGCTAATCACTTACGAAAAAAGAAAATATTGAATTTTGTCATTGAATTATAAAAAAAATGAAGTTTCTATCGAAATTGATGATCAAATATATTTATATAACTTAGTATATAAAAAAAAATTGTTTCTTGTTGATTTTGTTTAACTCAAAGTGAAATATAGAAGAAGGGATGCGAGAGTATTGTTGAAGTTTGAAAGCCTCTGAAGAGAAATAAGAAATTAATAGCGTAAACTTTTTTTTATAAATGAACTAGTGGTTCAGTCGGTTCACTGGTTCATTGGTTTAATCGATTTTTAATCGATTTTTTTTGGTTCAAATTGGTTAATCAAATCGGATTGGCAGTCGGTTAAACTGGTTGAACCGGACGTTCCAGTCCGTTTTCTAAAACACTGATTTCAATGATTAGGAATTTAAAACCAACTAATTATATCAAATGACGAAATAAAACAGCTGCCTTTCTTGAATTCTTGTTTGTGTTTCCAAATAAAATGTTTTAATGAAAATCCTAATTACGATCTACCCTTTATTAGTTTTATTAACCTTATCATGAACGTTTGAAGTTTTATTAACCTTATCATGAACATTTGATGTCAGAAACTTCTAAGTTGCTCAGTTTTCTATTTACTAATAACGAATAACGTTTGAGGTATCATGACATGACTCAGATTTTGGTATTCAAGATCGACAGTTGAACATTCTTCAAATGTTATATATCTGAAAAATCAAAGGTAATATGTAAAAATATTTATTTTTCAGATTACGAATTTGTTTTTTATTTTACTAGAAAGTGCACGTACGTTGTACGTGTCTAGTTATTTTCATTGGTATTTTTTTTAAATTAGAGTAAAATTAATTTGATTATGTCATAAAATAGAGCAAATTAACCCCTTTTTACCTATTTAATTCATTATTTACCGGTTTAACATTTTTTTAGATAGTTTTATTTATTTTTATCATTAATATTTTTAACTATATGCCCTTATTTTATATCAATTATAACTTATTTTCACTATTTTTACGATTTTGTCCTTTTATTTTTTTTTTCGTTTTAAATTATTTTTCTGCCGGTTTCACCTTCTTTTTGTCGGTTAAACTCTTTTTCTTACTGATTTCACATGTTTTTATCATATTAACCCGTTTTTAAACGTTTTTATCATATTACCCGTTTTCACCTATTTCACACATTTTTTTTCACTTATTTCACATATTCTTCTCACCAATTTCACCTGAATTTTTATTGATTTGACCGTTTTCACATACTTTTATTAACTTTTCATCGATTTCACCAGCTTTATATGTTGTTGTTTCACCAGTTTTTATCATTTTTCACGAATGTCACCCAAATTTTCATTAATTTCACATGAAATTATCGATTTCAGTGGAACCTTTTTTTTTTTACCAATTTCACCCGAATTTTCATCGATTTCACCATTTTCCACCAATTTCACCTGTTTTTCACGAAAAGAATTTCATGAAATTTCGAGGTTATGCATGTCTTGATATTATTGAATATTTTATATATTTTTCAATTCTAGCCAAAGTAAAATTATGTGATTAGCTAAGTCATAAGTATTTTTAATTCATTCATACTAAGATGCGATTCAATCTTAATTTTTTTTAACATATTGATAATTAAGAGAATTTCATTTGGAATTCTATATTTAGCGTATATATGACTTATGGTGTACTAAATCTTTAAATTAACATTATTTTACTTCAATAATTATTGATGCTAAAATATAATAATTTTATATATACTCTTAGGATTTATTTAAAATAATAATATTTTTTAATGGTTCGTTTTTATCTATAAGTGAAGAAGATTAAAATTACAAAAATTGATGTAAGAGAGAGTTTATAAATTTTAGGAGTTTATGTAGGAGATAAATTAATATAACAAGACTACATGTCTAATTATACTTCTTTAATTACTTTTACATATTTACCATTGAATTAATATAACTATACAATTCAAAATAAGGGCATTTTAGTCCACACAAAAAAGTTAAGAAATATTCATGCTTTTATAATAGTAGAGATTTTATTTTAGAAAACCCTTAAATAATTCAGTAATGCAAATTTGGTTAAGTACTTCAAAGCTTATGATCATGCGTTTAATATCTTGAAAGATGATCAATATAAAAGATTTGCATTCCTTTCTAATATAAAAGATGATATTCCTCCAGCCTTTAGCAAAATTGAATTCAAGAGCACGGCCGCCCCATTGCTTACACGGTCACTCCATCCCAATCAATGCAAATATATATCCAACTGATTTTGAGCCAAAAAACCAACTCCAAAACGTTCCACAGCCAAGTCCATAATAGCATCAAAATTTAATTCTATCTCATCAGCACCGGAACGCAATCTAGATCGATCTCGTTGAATAGTCGGACACGCAAGATCTTCGCAGAATCATGCCTAATTTCCGCCATACATGTCTTTGAGAACGTGACAACATCCAGTGCTTCGAAGATCGGTTTATACACACAGATCAAAAGTTTGGGAATCAGAATTGAATCTCATATTTAGATCCTTGCGGTTGAAGTTCAGGCTCAATACGTCGAACATGAACATCAGTGAGGGCGCGACCTGCCTCGAGAATATGCAATGAAGAATATCTTCATCGCACTTCGACACATGTAGCACCTGAAAATGAAATATGAAATAGGCAACCTCCATAAGCAGGGTAGTGCTTCAAAACTTTAGAAAATTAGAAACAGTTTAAGAGTTCGCTATACCAACATTTGTTTTTTAAGAGTAGAACACTAGAATGATAATCGAACCTGATATAATTACTTTAAAAGGCAAGCCAATTTTAATAAATTGCCACTAAGAGACAAGATATTCATCCAGTATCGAAATTATGTTTTGTTCTGCAAGTAATTCCTAGATCAAATATGTTAAAGCCATTGTACTGCTCTATTGGATGTACTGCTCTATTGGATAGATTTTCTACATTTGCAAAAAAGTAATGACCGCTAGAACTCATATACATGGAATGATAGAACTAATACCAACAGTCAAAAACTAAGAATGACAGAACTCATATACATAGAAAGATAGAACTAATACCAAAAGGCGTAAAACAGTATCAAAGGAAGAGTAATGGAATTAGCAAAGTTCTTGAACAAAACCGAGCCAGCATAAGTTGTCTGAGTTCAGGACAGAGCTGCATACCATCATGACAACATAAAGATAAGTATAGTAATAATATAGATAGAGATATTTGTCTAGCAGTATCAATGTACCATCATATGGAGAAGGAAGGATAAAGGGCAAAGGACAGTAATGCAGTATCACAATGTACATATTTCTCACAAAAAAAATTCTGAGGCGATAAGGTTTGGGACTTCTACTTTTTTGCGAATAAAGATGTCGGAAAGGTTGATTAAATGCTATAAACCTTTTCCTGATTGTTTGAGATTAATTTGATAGTGAAGGTCATTGGGGATATACCATAGTTTGATAATGTCATGCATGGTAGTTTGCCTCATGTTCATGAAGGGTTCAAAATATTATTAGGATTCAAAAAACTCGTGAGAACTATATATGATTGTTTAGATGAATGTACAATAATTCAATATGACGAGAAAAGAAGTATTGAGAAGGACTTTACATTACTAATATAATATTAATATACCATGTTGAATTGACATGGCCTTGAATTGCTGTCACATTTTAAAATAAATCAACCAATTATAAATTTATGATAGTATCCCGTGGAAAGGCTTGCCCATTTCATTCTCTATGAAAGTACATGTCCATCTCATTATGTTGAAATATTATTATTTTGGAAAATGTTCGAATGTGAGCAAATAAATATTGAAGATTCGTAACGACATAAAATTTTAAGAAATGAAGTCTTGTCGAGAACGTCTCAAAGGGTAATAGATTTTGGAAATTAAAGGTGTATTTGATTGAGTACGTAATTATAAATATATCTACTTAAGGGTATTTAAAAAAAAAAAGTGTTTGTTTATCTATGAAAAATGAAAATTACACAAGAAAAAAGAAAGCATTGAAATAAGAGAAAATAATGTATAAGATAATCCGTTTTATATGGTAAACCTATTGAACCATGTGCTAAAATGCGATAAGAAGATGTTAAATACCTCTTGATGTGTCCAAGTTTTGTACCTAGGACAATTAAGAGATTACACTAAGTTGCATAAATAAGAGATTTGTAACGTCTTTGTTATTTATATCTTGTAACGTTAGTAACGTCTTTATAATAAACTTTTGTAACGTCTGTAACGTCTTTGTATTTATTACTTGTAACGTCTTTCCTGAAAAGACTATTATACCCATGTATGTACCTATAAATAGGTTGCCCTATTTCCGAACAGAAGGAACTGAATTCACTATTACAATTACAATACAATTTTTCTCTCTGTATGCAGATCTTACTTTATTATTATGATGTTGTTATAGATCGAAGGGCTTATTCCATTTTTGCCCTGAACATTTTTATACAACATCATAATTGGCGCCGTCTGTGGGAAACGACTGGTCTGCATCAGTAAAAAAAAAAAAAATTGTAAGAAATTTGCTTCGGGCCTGTCGAGCCCAAAGCCCATACCAACTATTTTACATGTCAATTTTGGTTGATGAAGATTTTTCCGAGAAATCACACTTCAAATATAAGTTTTCAACCTCCAAACAACATTTTTATTCAACTGCCACATTGTAATAAAAATCCTTCCACCCGCTTCGTATTGTCTTTGTTTAGATCGACAAAAAATCAGCACAATAGTTGCACTAATTCACTTTTGAAAAATGAAAGCCGAAACGAAATCTACCGCCGGAACAACGGGCCGCCGATTCATCTCCCGATCAATTTTCTAGAAAATTGGTGCAAAGTTGACCTTGAAGTATCTCAAGATTGCATAACTACACAAAGGAGTCGGTAAAATTTACACTTTATGTCCTGTAGTTAAAATTAAATTATATTATTTATTTACGGACGCATGAAGCTAATAATAAATGAATCTCTAAAACTACAAACGGTAAACCGATGGTCTCTTCGCGATCAAAAAGGGTAAATTGATCATCCCTAAAAAAGTAAAGGGTAAATCGATCATTGCTCAACGATCAAGAAAGGGTAAATCGGTCATCCCTAAACGATCGAGGGTAAATCGGTCATCTCTAGAGATCAAGGGTGAATCGATCATCCTTCCGCAAAATGCTAGGAGGTAAATTGGTCATCCTTCAACAATCAAAAGGGATAGTCCGGTCGTCTCTCGGCACCAAACAAAAAAAATAAAGAAAGAAAAAAGAAGACAGCAACGACAGCGACGATAGAATACTATCAAAGTCAAAACATAGAACAACGTTAATCTAGTTACACTTGTGGCTGAAAATTAAATTTATTTTTACTTCATTTACCTTCAAGTGATAATATTTGACCACATAAATCTGTGTTTTACATGCAATTATGGCTTTGGGAGGCGACTTTTGACAAACAGATATCTCAAAGAAGAATATTTACTCCATATAAGAAAGAGCAGCTAAAGAAAAGAATCATCCCTACTCTTCACCAAATTTACAGGAGGAGCGTGTCTAAGCACTGTACTCTTTTTCCTTCGTCCAAGTTTTTGTCTCAATGGGTTTTTTTGGCAAGGTTTTAACGTGGCAGTGTTACACGTTTATTTGTCACATATGGTGATATAATGTTCGTAGCTACAATGCTCAGATACTTGAATCAAGTTTCGACAATAAACGCTCGCGTAATTATTCCCAAAACTGGGGGGCAATATGATGTGTCCAAGTTTTGTACCTAGGACAATTAAGAGATTACACTAAGTTGCATAAATAAGAGATTTGTAACGTCTTTGTTATTTATATCTTGTAACGTTAGTAACGTCTTTATAATAAACTCTCGTAACGTCTGTAATGTCTTTGTATTTATTACTTGTAACGTCTTTCCTGAAAAGACTATTATACCCCTGTATGTACCTATAAATAGGTCGCCCTATTTCCGAACAGAAGGAACTGAATTCACTATTACAATTACAATACAATTTTTCTCTATATATGCAGATCTTACTTTATTATTGTGATGTTGTTATAGATCGAAGGGCTTATTCCATTTTTGCCCTGAATATTTTTATACAACATCACATCTTATGTTCAAATATAAATATAAAACGTTTAACAATATGATGTTGGATATTTGTCATATTCACAATATAAAAATGTAAAAATGGTTAAAATTCATGATCAAATTATATAAATTTTAAATTCCTATCTAATAATAAGAAGAAGATATATATGTACATGAATGCCTTGTTTTTTTTTATTGTAATATACACGAAATACCTTGAATGCTAATAACAACACCCGTTTCTTTGACATGGAATGCCAAAATAAAGAATTAAAAAAAAACACAATTAATTTAACAAGTTGTCGTTAGATTGTCACCCAAAATTTAACTATCGAAAGTAACATAAAGTAAATTTATAAGCTTGTACCCAAAAAAAAAAAAAAATTATAAGCAGTAGCACAAACACAGGTTTAACATGTCATTTCAGTCTACATTATGTAATTCTAAAATAATAAAAGCATAATATAAATTTGTGTTGTCCTAACTCCTAATCCTTTTCAATGAAGCAATTATTTATACTAAACCAAGTTGGCCTACCAACAATTATAGGGTTAATGGCATGCAATTATAAAATCTTGATATATAGCTAGAATGTTGATTTGATTCTTTAACTTTATTTTACCTGCTTGTAAATCAAGATTAATTATTTAAAAAAATCAAATTTTATGCTGATTGTTTGCATCATATCAAGCCGACCATTTCAGCTCCTTAAATTTTATTTATCTCAACATAAAACTTAACAATTCTGAATTGTGTCAACCATTTTGTATATCTAGAAATTTATTTCTTAAATTTTCTTAGAAAAGCACTAATTATGTCCTATAAATAGGTCCGACTTTTGCAAAACAAAACAAAATTGTTAATTAGACACACACTCCACGGCAAATTTTATTCAGACATATCTTATATCTTATATTTTTAATTTCCATTTTCCTATATTTCAATTTATTCGGACATACATTTTCCTATGGTAGTGAAGTCAAATATTTGAGCCGAGTAATAGGATTATTACGGAACACTAGAAAAAATGAGATGATTAATCCACCAAATTATGTTGGAGAACCTACTAATTCTGTTCTTAACGTACAAGAATTTGGTGCCAAAGGAGATGGAATTACAGATGACACAAAGGTGAAATAATTTAAAATTCTAGATTAAAATCAAATTCATCTGTACTTAAATTATTCACAAATTAAATAATTTATACAACCTTTTATATGTGATTGACTAAATGAGATAAGACATGCCTGCACAACAATACTTTATTCTATTTCACTTGTACGATAACTTCGGATAATCAAATCTCTTGAATATGTATATATATAAAAAGTGTAAATCGAAAATGGTATTTTGGCAGGCATTTGAAGCAGCATGGCAAACAACATGTGAAGTGAAAGAAGGGGTCCTGTTGGTTCCCGCAGGAGTTTTGTACTTCAACCTATAACATTCTTTGGTACTAATTGTCAACAGAACCTTACGTTGGAGGTAATTTATATTTAAATTATTAATATTAAATGTTATATGTAAAAATTAATAAAATAGTCTTTTTTGCAGTTTCATGGTGACGGTCATCTTTATATCACAAGTACTTGATTTGTAATTCCTTCAATGTATAACTCTAATTAATGATGGAAATCGAATTAATCTAAACTAATAACAAATTAAATATTATTATTGAATGTAATTATTAGTTTATGATATGTGCTTTATCGACGTGATCTACTTTGATTCAATCGGTAGTGCCAATCTTGTCATTTACTAATTTTGCACAATCAAACAATTTCTAATAATAATTAGAGTAAATGGCGCTTTTGGTCCTTCTTATATATTAATTTTTGCACTTTCGTCCCTCTTAAATTTTTTATAGCAGATTGATCCCTCTTATTAATGTAGTATATCACATTCTTCCCTCTTAAATTTTTTGTATCAAATCCGTCCCTCTTATCAAATATAGTGTAATACATTAGTCCCTCTTAAATACAAAATAAATCACTTAAATTCAAAATATATTTTAAAGTGGACAAAAGTTGATGTATTTTGTATTTAAGAGGGACTAATGTATTACATTATATTTATAAGAAGGACGAATTTGCTACAAAAAATTTAAGAGGAAAGAATATGTTATAAGAGGGACGAATGTGATATAACATTGATAAGAGGGACCATTATGCTACAAAAAATTTAAAAGGGATAAAAATAAAAAAAATTAATCCATAAGGAGGACCAAAAATGCTATTCACTCTAAAAAAATAAACAGCGCTTTTGGTCATTATTATGTATTGTCTAAGTTTTTACATATACAACGAAGTAAGACAATTGGGCCCAGCGATTGTTGGGCCCACCTATTTAAAGAAGTTTGGCACGCAGAATAGAATTATCAAAAAGAAAAAAGAAAAAGAAAAAAACGTCTCCCGCTCAAAGAAAGAATAGAAAAAAAAAATTCGGATTTTGATTGTTAGGGTTCAGAATGAATTTTATGCGGAAATTATTTGAATTTCTGAAGAATGTGGACCCTCGGCTCCCGCAGTTGGTCCGCGAAACAAATTACCGTCGTCTTTTTACGGGGCTCCCGCAGTTGGTCCGCGAAAAAAATTACAGTCATTTTTTTACGGATGTTGGAATAATCATCTCTTTCACTTCTGCCGGGATCTGTATCGAAGATATCACAACGGGGATAATGATCATATGGAAACGCAATTGCAATTACAAGCGATTTTAGTTCAAGAAAGGGAAAACGATCGACTATTGCGCTGCATCTTGGAACGAATTAATGAGACATCACGTATAAATAGAGAATCTGCTGCATTACTGAGAAATCTGAGAAATGAGAGGTTTAGGTAAACTTTTGTTTTGTTTGCTGAATGTGTTTGAGATTTATTGAATTGACGATTTGCAAGTTTATTAATTGTTGAAAGATTTGGTGTTATTTTCTGGGTTTTGTTGCATACTGAACGCTGCTGGAACAAGTAGTGGTAGGAGATTCATGTCAATGTAAACACGAAGTTCTTGACTTGAATAGAATATCAAATCCATAGAACTTCTTTTGATGCTTCTCTAGATTTAAGTTTATGTTGTTCTTGAAGTTGGCTCTTGCCTAAAATTTGTTTAACTTACAACTTCTTTTTTATCCATGTACAAAAACCTAGAATTGACTTGTTTCATACCCAACTAATATTTTTTGTGTCATGTTATAGAATCACAGTGTTCATCAACCGGTCAAATATTTTTCTTATTGATCTTGGCATGGATGTCGATGAGAAAGTCATTCCAGGATCATATACCAACCATTTTATTATAGTCTTCGCCGTCTGCCTTATAATAAATATCTCTGTATTTCTTCTAGGTCCTATTTCATTTGCTACTTGATAGGTTTAATGCCTCCATGTTGAAATATTTAAGTCCATCCGTCATTGGGAGTCATTGACTCCATCTTAACCTTATGATGTTTTGCCAAGATTCATGATATCCGTCATTTATGCCTTGCCGAGTGGAAGGATCCCCTGTAGAATTATATGATTCAATAGATTTCATCTATCACAGACAGACTGCTGCTTAACCTTTTTCCCTGTTCTTGCTCTCTTATAGTACTAGAAAAGTGTAAGTACGTTGTACGTGTCTAGTTTTAATTTCATGTGTATTTTTCGTAAATTAGAATAAAATTAGCTATCTTTATGTCATTGAATATCATATATTTACGACTGGTCCATTTATTTTTTAAGAAATTTATTTTTATTAATTATTATTGATTTTGATGGCTTTGAATAGTTGTAATACAATATAAAAATGATGAATGATTTAGTCATTTATCTGATACAATTGGTTCTAAAATAAGATCATGAGAATATTATTTATTTCATTCCATCATAATAATTTTCATGTCAAGTTTATCATTTATACACCGATGACACAAGTTTCATCCATTTCTTCATAAATTTCACCTGAGCTTTTATCGATTTCATGAACATTTTTTCTTACTGGTTTCACCAGTTTTTTCACCAATGTTTACCAATTTCACCGAAGTTTCATCAATTCATATGTTTTCACTGTTTAATTTTTTTTTGATTTTTTCGCTTTTTAATCGATTATAACATTTTTCATTGTTTTTTCAATTTTCGTCGATCTTTTTTTCAATTTAAACCATTTTCTTCCGATTTCACCTTATTTTTTTCGGTTAAAGTTTAACTCGTTTTCATCTATTTCACTGAATTCACATATTATTACCTAAAATTTTCATTGATTAAAAATATTTTCACTGGCTTCAAGCTTTTTTTATTGATTTTACCCGTTTCTTCACAAATTTCACCCAAACTTTTATCGATTCATATATTCTCACTGTTTAAACTTTTTTAAAGCAATTTATCCCTTTTTTTATCGGTTATAACATTTTTCATTGTTTTCTCATTTTTTGTTGATTTCTTTTGTTTTTTTCTTCAGTTTAAACCATTTTTCTACTGATTTCACCAATTAAACTTTATTTTAACTGATTTCACTTGTCTTTACCATTTTAACCCATTTTTACCTATTTTTCATATTTTTAAACTAATTTCACATGTTATTCACCTGAATTTTTCATTTATTAACTATGTTCTTACCAACTTTACATTTTTGACCGATTTTACTCTTTTTTCAGCGGCTTTACTCAATTTTACTGGATTTCACTGATTTCATTGTTTTTCTTATAAATTCCATTCAAATTAATTTTCATCGATTCCTCATATTTTGACAAACTTTACCTTTATTTTAACCAGTTTTATCCGTTTTAATCATTTTTTCACAAATTCTTCCGATTTTTTTTATCGATTTCAAATGTATTTAAAACTTCACATGCATTATTTTTCACCGGTTTAAAGTGCACACACGTTGTACGTGTCTATTTAATTTTAGTGGTATTTTGTTGTAAATTAGAGTAAAATTAACTCCATTATGTCATAAAATATCACTGACATCTGTTCAATTTATTAACTTCATCATGAGTATTTTTACATATTTCTTTAGTTTTTTTCGTTTTAAACCATTTTTCTATGGGTTTGACTTTATTTTTGTTGGTTGAACTTTTCTTATTTTACTGATTTCACTAATTTTTACCAGTTTAATCAACTTTCACATATTTTCACCGATTTTAGCATTTTTTTCAACGATTTTACCCGGTTTTCACATATTTCATCATTTTTTATGTAATTTCATCGTTTCACCGATGTAATCCATTTTTCGCGAATTTCACTTGAATTTACATTGATTTCACATGTATTTACCGAATATTCAACTCAAATAATTATACATCTTCAATTATTTTTAAGTATATCTCAAATTATTTCACTTACCTTATCATTTGGAAGATATTCTTTACCGATTTAAGCCATTTAACTTATTATATTAGTTAGTTTAATTCAAGTTTCATTGATTTTTACTGGTTTTATATATTTTTGTTAATTTGCTCGTTCTTGATCAATTATAACCTATTGTCCATTGTATTTTCTATTTTCCATTGATTTATTTTGTTTTCTCCTATTAATAAATATACTATTTCAGTTCACACTGTTTTTGCTAGTTAAACTTATTTTTATTGGATTAACTTTATATTTCACTTATTTCACATTTTTTTCATCTATTTCACTTGAATTTTCATTGATTTTACATTATTCACATATTATAACCTTTTTTCAATGATTTAACCCATTCTTCATATATTGCAACCGTTTCTCACTGATTTATTTCCCAGTTTTGACAAATATCCCCAAAATTTTCATCGAATTCACATATGTTTATCGATTTTACCGGCACTTTTTATTACCGATTTCACCCACTTTTTCACCTACTTCACCAGTGTTCATAAATTTCGTTCAGATCGATTTCAAATGTTTTCATCAATTACATAAAATTTATTCGATTGGTTTTATCAATTTTCACTGATTTTCATCCGTTTTTTACTTATTTTACACATTTTTTCTCGAAAAGATCCATGAAAATTTGAGGTAATGTTTTTCATGTCAAATAAAGAATACTTAATCCACTAAGTCATAAGCATTTTGTTCATTCATATAAAGAGCGATTCTACTTTAACATAATTTTATGATATTTAAGAGAATTTAATTTTTTTAGGAGTGATATATTGTACTAAATCTTTAAATGAAACAAATAATATTTTTTACATAACAACATATTGGTAATACATTATAATAATTTTACAAATATACTTGAGCAACTATTCAAAATAATAGTATTTTTATTTTTATGTGTTATATGAGAACATTAATGAAATTATAAAAGTGATGTTAAGAGCTAATTTCCTAATTATTAGAGTTAACGTAGAAAATAACTATAATAAAACTTCATTCTAATTTGAATATACTTATGTTTTTCTTCCATATTTATTTTGCTTGGTTAGGAGGAAAGGAAGTTACAAATTTTCTTAAAATATTTTTCTACCAAAATTTTGATGAGAAAATTTAAGGAAAATTCATGTCTAATTATATTTTATTAATATACTTAACAACTTGAATAAGGGTATTTTTGTGATCACAAAGAAAGAAAAAAACTTAAATTATTCACACTTTTAGTATTAGTATAGATATAGATTAGTATAACTTGCAAGGTGTAAATCTTTGTTGTTATTTTTATTCATGGCGTGCCTCTTCCATTTTCCAGTAGAACTCAAATATTTTGGAAGAGGTGGCCTGAGGACTTCCGGCAGCAGCGTGATACTTCAATGCTTGAAGGGTATGTATCCCTTTCCGAGAATTTTTAATTTATTTTGAGGCATGAGACACATTGTGTTTCCCTATGGATGATATTCTGATCTGAATGTGTCTCGATTCAATTATGGGTTGTGAATTTGGTGTTAGTATTAAGCCAACCAACACATTGTGTAAAATCAGCTTCTCCTATTATTTATTGTATCATGTATTGTAGGGAAATGGAGAAGGCGAAACCAAAGGAGATACCCGGGAAAGATATTCCCAAGGGGGACAAGCACTAGTGTTGATCCGTCACAAGCGCCCTCAATGCCTCCAAGTTATGCTCGATTTTCCCGAATCGAGCCTCTGCCTCCGTGAGAGCATCCCGGGTCCGAGTCCGGTTCTTGCCACGATGCATGGTATGGACGTTCTCCTCCTCCTCGACGTGGTGCTCCACCTCCGAGCTCACGTGTTTGGTTGCCAAGCCAACTTTCATTCGCAAACTTCTCACAATATATGCCCAGCCCTTTCGGGCTATGATACCACCTGTCACGGACTTAAACTTCTCGTAAGTTTACAGTGCGGCACTTAGCCACTAACGCCTTAGCGATGTTCCGCCCCTCTTTCGAAATTAGCTAAGTCAGCCTCGCCTTGTCCCTAAGAAGGTTGCTAAGTAAGATGGAAAGAAGAGTGCACAAGAGAACTTAAAGAATGCTCTTTATTACTTGGAGAATGCTTACAACTTGGTGGTTAAAAATAAAATGCCTACACCTATTTATACTTGGGGCCTTCCCTAACGGACGGCTAGGATTCACTTGATCTAAGGGCTAGAAATCAATCTCTAGACCCTTCTACAAAATTCCTTCCAAATTAGAACTATGTACAATGTTTAAGGATGTTCCTACTATGTACAAGATGATTTTACAAGTCTCTTGAGCCTTCCACAAGGTTCTAGTCCCTTCCGGCATGTTCCACACTTGTGTAGGCTCTCCCGGTCCCTTCTAGTGCCTTCCGGCATCTTCCGGACCCATCCGACACCTTGCGGCTTGTTCTTGGCCCTTCCGAAGCTATGCGGAATCTCCCGGAACTCTCCCGAAGATCCCAGACTTGCGTGCAACTCTCTAGAATCCTTCGGAACCTCATAGGGCCTGTTTGGTTCTCCAAAACGTCCAGGGCAGCCCTTGGGACGCCATAGTGCCTCCCGACGGGTCGTGTCTTGCCGCACTGCCTTTCCGTTGCCCGTACATGTCCCTACCTTACCCAGGCCACGCCCCGGGTGATATGATGCGCGCCCGGCAAGCCCTCCAGCCTTGCCGACAGTCCCATGATGTCCCTTTCAACCTTTGTCGTGATCAAATGCCTTGCTCCCTCGGCCCCCGTGGTCGGGCAATGTGCTGGGGCGTGACATCTTGCTCTCTTATAGTATTAGTATAACTTGCAAGGTGTAAATCTTTGTTGTTATTTTTATTCATGGTGTTCTTTCTTCATGGTTGCATGCTGGACGCTGCTAGAACAAGTAGTGGTAAGAGATTCATGCCAATGCAAACACGAAGTTCTTGACTTGAATAGAATATCAAATCCACATAACTTCTTTTGATGCTTCTCTAGATTTAAGTTTATGTTGTTTCTGAAGTTGGCTCTTGCCTAAAATTTGTTCAACTTACAACTTCCTTTTTATCCATGTACATAAACCTAGAATTGATTTGTTTCATACCCAACTAATATTTTTTGTGTCATGTTATAGAATCACGGTGTTCATCAACCGGTCAAATCTTTTTCTTATTGATCTTGGCATGGATGTCAGTGAGAAAGTCATTCCAGGATCATATACCAACCATTTTATTATAGTCTTCGCCGTCTGCCTTATAATAAATATCTCTGTATTTCCTCTAGGTCCACTTTCATTTGCTACTTCATAGGTTTAATGCCTCCATGTTGAAATATTTAAGTCCATCCGTCATTGGGAGTCATGGACTCATCTTTAACCTTATGATGTTTTGTCAAGATTCATGATATCCGTCATTTATGCCTTGCCGAGTGGAAGGATCCCCTGTAGAATTATTTGATTCAAATGATAGATTTCATCTATCATAGACAGACTGCTGCTTAACCTTTTTCCTTGTTCTTGCTCTCTTATAGTATTAGTATAACTTGCAAGGTGTAAATCTTTGTTCTTATTTTTATTCATGGTGTTCTTTCTTCCATTTTCCAATAGAACTCAAATATTTTTGAAGAGGTGGCCTGAGGACTTCCGGCAGCAGCGTGATACTTCAATGCTTGAAGGGTATGTATTCCTTTCCGAGAATTTTTAATTTATTTTGAGGCATGAGACACATTGTGTTTCCCTATGTATGATATTCTGATCTGAATGTGTCTCGATTCAATTATGGGTTGTGAATTTGGTGTTAGTATTAAGCCAACCAACACATTGTGTAATATCAGCTTCTCCTATTATTTATTGTGTCATGTATTGTAGGGAAATGGAGAAGGCGAAACCAAAGGAGATACCCGAGAAAGATATTCCCAAGGGGGACAAGAACTAGTGTTGATTCGTGTCTAAGAACTTCTCCCGGTTAAATATCTCTAATTGGAATTATATGCGGTGTGTTTAGATTTTTGTGCTTTTGCTACAGAATAAATAACACATGCTATTTTCTCTTTATTTTGGGTCAAGCAGTCTTTTACTAACATCCTGCAATATAATATCAATGACTTGTACATTTTATGAATGCGCTTATGAGGCACCATAAATATATTAGATTGATTAAGTTTTTGCTCGTTGAGAGCCCCATTAATTGTGATTATTAATGATTATATTGATGACAGTAGTATTTTCAAATGTGATCAATGAAATTCTATGGTCATAAGGAATCCTGTGTGTATAATCAGAGTTACGCCGAAATGCCTTTGTAACTTAACCGGTTGTTATTTAAAGAAGTTGCTCAGTTTTCTATCTACTAATAACGAATAACGTTTGAGGTCACATGATATGACTCAGATTTTGGTATTCAAGATCGACAGTTAAACATTCTTCAAATGCTACATATCTGAAAAATCAAAGGTAATGTGTAAAATATTTATTTTTCAGATTACGAATTTGTTTTTTATTTTATTTTATTTTAGAAAACCCTTAGGGCCCATTTGGATGGATGGATTTGAAATGAAGAGGGATTTCAAATGAATGGAATTGAAATTCCAATGATTTGAAATCCATTTATTTGCAATTTCTTGTTTGGATAAATTTTTTTACAAAGAATTTCAAATCCATTCATTTAAAATCTGTTGTTTGGTATATATCATTTGTCTTATTTGAAATTCTCAATCGTGCCTTATAATTTGCTCTATGAGTTAATTCTTGTTGTTGATTTCGGGATAAAATCGCATATATCGATTTGGGGCAAAATTATAATTTTTGAAAATTGAGGTACCAAAGTGCAAATTCGGATTTCAGAAAATCTGGGGCCGAATTTAAAATATTAATTTTCTGAAAATTCTAGACTGAAATGGAACTTTGGGTTTTTCGAAAATCTGGGGTCAAATAGCAATTTTTGAAAATTAAGGGACCAAAAGTGCAAATTTGGATTTTTGAAAATCAGGTGCCGAATTGAAAATTTTAATATTCTGAAAATTATGGACTGAATTGCAGTTCTGATTTTCTTGAAAATATGGGGTCAAATTGCAATTTTTGAAAATTAAGGGACCAAAAGTGAAAATTTTGATTTCTGAAAATCAGGGGCTGCATTGAAAATTTAATCTTCCGAAATTAACTGAATTTCAATTCTTGGTTTTTCAAAAATTTGGGGTCAAATTGTAATTTCCAAAAATTGAGGGACCAAAAGTGCAAATTTGAATTTCTGAAAATCAGGGGCCGAATTGAAACTTTTTATTTTCTTAAAATACTGGACTGAATTGCAATTCATGATTTTCGAAAATCTAGGGTCAAAATTGCAATATCCAAAAATTGAGAGACCAAAGGTGCAAATTCGATTCTTGAATAATTTATGAAAATTCTGGACTGAATTGTTATTCTGGGTTCTTCAAAAATTTGGGGTTAAAATTGTAATTTTTGAAAATTGAAGGACCAAAAGTGCAATTCGAATTTCTAAAAATAGTAGTTGAATTGCAAATCTTAATTTTTTGAAAATTATGGACTGAATTGCAATTATAAGATTTTTGAAAATCTGGAATCAAATTGCAATTTTTGAAAGTATATAATGTGGATTTTTTTAAAGAGGATTTCAAATGACTAGTTTTAGGTGGAATTTCAAATCCACTTAAAATTGGCCTGAAATTCAATGAACTAAAATCCAGGATTTCAAATAAATGGATTTAATTTTATATCCAAATAGCATGATGAATTTGACAAGGGGTTTCAAATTCACCCAACACAAATCCATCCATCCATCCAAATGGGCCCTTAAGTAATTCAGTAATACAAATTTGATTAAAGCGTGAGCAACTTGATTATTTTTCCTAAAAACACGAGAATACGTGAGAACTTCAAAGCTTATGATCATAGGTTTAATATCTTGAAAGATGATCAATATAAAAGATTTGCAATTCCTTCTAATATAAAAGATGATATTCTTCCAGCCTTTAGCAAAATTGAATTCAAGAGCACGGCCGCCCCACTGCTTACACGGCAACTCCATCTCAATCAATGCAAATATATATCCAACTGATTTTGAGCCAAAAAACCAACCCGAAAACGTTCCAAAGCCAAGTCCATAATAGCATCAAAATTTAGTTCTATCTCATCAGCAATGGAACGCAATCTAGATCGATCTCGTTGAATAGTCGGACACGCAAGATCTTCGCCGAATCATGCCTAATTTCCGCCATACATGTCTTTGAGAACGTGACAACATCCAGTGCCTCAAAGATTGGTTTATACACATAGATCAAAAGTTTGGGAATCAGAATTGAATATCATATTTCGATCCTGGCGGTTGAAGTTCAAGCTCAATACGTCGAACAGGAACATCAGTGAGGGCGCGACCTGCCTCGAGAATATGCAATGGAGAATATCTTCGCACTCCAACACATCGATCGGCTATCAACATTTACTTTCCTCCTCACTAGGTTTGTCCGTGTAGGTACAAGTCTCTTGCATGTCCGCCACAACAATATCTTGAATTGAACCGAATTACCTTTTTTACCCAAATAAATGTCAATTTATCTAATTATTCTTTGACCATAAGATTAACTGAGTTTCATAATATAACTATATATTTATAAGAATATATTTGCATTGTGATTGAATAAATACAATTACATCACATTTGTGATAGAATTAATGTGCAGTTGGTGAAGGTTTACTAGTTTTGCGCGTTATTGGTGAATTTGAGGAAATACGTAGTATATAAGGATCTTCCGATATTAATTGATCCGTCAAAGAATATTTTCTGCATACTGATTTCAAAACATTTGATCGTGACAAACTCCTAAAATAGTTCAATTCCAGATTAATCACAAATTACGGCCAACAATCAATTCAAAAAGAGTACTACATAAAATAAAATAAAAAAGGGCACTCTTGAATTTATTCATAAAGGAAGATTTGATGGCACCATATGGATTAACTAATTAGTTGCAAAGGCCACTCTTGAGTTTTTCATTAATCGAGTTCGTTTTATTGAATTAATCTTCTCACATGTAAGATCGCATACGAGGCCTCACCAAAGACTGGCCACCATCAACAAATATGGTTGTCCCAGTCATGTACCGCGAGCCATCACTGATCAAATAAATCACAGTTGAAGCCAAATCGTTTTTCACATCTAGCCATCGGTTCAAAGGCGTGGCTTCATTAACCAATTTCTGTGCCCTCTCTTTGCCCACTGAAACTGGGAACTCGTCTTCAATATGCAAGCCGCGAGCAATTGCATTAACTCTTATTTGATACTTCCCAATCTCCATTGCTGATAGCTGTCAATAGTACACACACAATATGAATGCTTTTAGGAATGATACAGAGAAAGCCAATACATTTCAATTCAAAATATGTAGTATAATGATACTAGAGGAAATTTCATGACCACTTTTTCTAATAGCTTGTTTGGATAGTAGGAGAAATGCAAGTATGGGAAAATGAAAAATAAAAATGAAAAGTATGTGATCTTCTAATTAATTGTATATGTTTGTTGCATTTGACGAGAAAGTTCAATCTCTATTATGTTGAAAAAATCTATCAAGTAATAGTGGAAAATACACAAGGGTAGATTCCAATATTATGAGATTTTCCTATCAAATTTGTGTGATAAGTTTAGTTTCTTAGGAAAATCCCTGAAGAAAAGAGAAGGAAAATTGGTTAGGAATTTTCCTGAAATCCATATCTGGTTAAGTAATCTCGATTTTCCTATATTTTCCTGACAACCAAACGCACTATAAGAAAATATAGATAGATGTACTTAACACTCCTAAAACCAGTTTTCTCCATTTCTTTTGAAAGGTGTGGGATGCTTAGAAGAGACAAGACATTCTACCTTTTTCAACTTCGGATTTGTCACATGAGCTACCTATTCCTGAATCATAAATATCATTACAGCTTGGTTTGCCAAACAGGGGGACCAAATGAGAAACAAATTAGATTATTATTAGCTGGATAAGATTAGTTTGGCATAGATGTAACAACTCTAAAATATCATGACCACAAATACTGAGTTTCATTTAGTGCCATCTTCTAAATATCAACATTTCATTCACACTCCACATTCGATATTCACACAAATAATTCATTTATAAGTTGAAAAATTTGTTATACTTACCCTCACTAGCTGCTGCACTGCAGCCAAACACGAACCATAGGCTGCAGCTCCTTGATATAGACCTCTTTCAGCTCCAATTATTGATGTCAAGAACACAATTGATCCCCCAGATTTCTGATCTCTCATTGCTTTACCCACAGCTTTTAAAAGATACCATGGAGCCATGAAATTACTTTTCACAATCTTTTTGAATTCACTTTCGGGTAATGCCAGTGGATCTTGCATCTTTCCTGTTCCACATAATTACATGTCAATTTCTCAGTATGTACATACATAACCAAGGAGCATGAAATCTACACAGCAACCAAACAGACTAAGAAATTGGATAGCCATAAGACAAATCTTTACAATCTTATCAGGAACTATGAAGATGATGGGACAATGGTGAAAATGAATGATAATTGCAGTTAGTAGGCGAGGAAACGAGTTGAGAGCTGTCGAATAACACATTATTTAAGCTTGGTTTGGATATTTTATCGAGCTTGAAATCGTGTTGTGTTTTCTTAACAAACTGAGCTCGAACAAGCTCTAATCAAGCCTAACACGAGCCGAGGTCAAGTAGCTCGATAATTTAACTAAGAACTTGTCAATTTTGGCTTATTGAGTCGAGCTCGTATCGAGCTTCAAGAATTATCAAAACGGAAAATATTGTTAAATCTTGTTTATTATGTATGACTAACCAAGTTCAATCGAAATTGAGTAGTTTATTTTGATTTTCAGCTCTACAGGTAGTAAACACAATTTATTCTATCACTTTTCACCCAAAAATCAGGAAGTAACAACAAAAAGAAATAGAAACCATGTATTATGGGAAACCTGTATCAAAACCCTTCGACTTTCAGATTCTCTGCGATTCTCCCTGTAGTCATTTAGTTGACTAAAGGAGTTCAATTTTAGTGGATATACCTAAATAACCCCTTGATAGAAGGTTATTACGTGCTAAGTTTAAAAAAGTAGGAGGGAATTTTGTTCTAAGATGAAAGATTACAATGGGTTTTCGTGCTAAGTTTGAAAAGGACAAGGGGCCTTTGTGCGAAGTGAAATTAGTAAAATGACGGAAGTTGACGGAGGGGGATTCGATTTTTAGCGGATAAACAGTGAATCTACCTTCATAGGAATAACAGTTGACGAAAGCATCAAAAGTCCCCAAAAGTCTCTTTGCCTTCTCCACCGCCTCATCAAAGGCTGATTCTCTCTCTTCTTCCATATCCAACCCCACCGTAACGACGCCGTTTAAAGACCCCCTAATTTTCTCCGCCGCGCTCCTCAATTGATCCTCATTCCCCATCAAAACCAACCTGTTCATAATAAACAACGTAACGATACAAATTGAACTTGTAGATGGCTTAAATAATGGATGAATTGCATCAGGAAGTTACCGGCAACCGCGCTGAGCTAAATGGTGGGCGATGTTCAAAGAAATTTCGTCGCCATTGGAGGTGAGCAAAACTTTCTTTCCTGGACTTTCCATGCTCCTTCAATAAATTCAAAAGCTCTGTTTACAATACAAGCTACGTTAAACACTTGGAAATCAGTCAAATATCAATCAAAGCACTTTTGTGTTTGTATACTGAAGGGAGAAACTGAAGAAATGCTCGTCGGCCAATATGTAGTATGTACTGTGAATCCTGCGTGAGGTTCACGTGGACCCCATAATCCATATGATGGACGGGAAAAGGTCATTAAGGGCAAAAAAGTGATTTTAGTTCTTTTACCTTTGCAAAAACGCAAAAATGGGACGCATGTATTTCTAGCAAACAATTTACACATTTTATGTTTTAACTTATCTCGTAATTTTAGTCTTAAATTCGTCAAAATTTAAATTAATATCCTAAATTGTTATGCAAGCAAATAAATTGGGGATTTTTTCCTCTGACTTGCCACGTGGTGATACCATATTACCTTGTAAATTAGTTTAAACTTAAACTTATTTTTCTTCATTTTTTTCTCTACCTACTAATTATTAGGGCAAAGATTTTTTTTCTTTTTTTTTAGACAAACGAGAAATTATCATTATAAGGATTCAAATAATACAATCTCAGTGATCAAACTAGGGAGAAACAAGGAAAAAATAAAAGCCAATGGAGGCGAGCTTAGCCAGACAATGGGCTGCCTTATTACATTCTCTAAAAACATATAAAGCATCAAAAGAAGTAAATTTTTTTGCTAGCAACTTGATGTCTTCGTAGATTGGTCCGAGCATTCCATTCGAGCTCCTTAAATCTTTATACCTTGAATAACAGATAGGCCACCATCGAATAACAAGTCTACCCAATCTTTCTCTTTACCAAATTCAATAGCCCGGAGAACAGCTATTGATTCCGTATTAAGAGGAAGTTTCATGTTAATATAATTTCAGCCGACACATTCTCCATCCCAATTTCTTGCAATTAAATCAATACCAATAAACTCACCTCCATGACCCAAAGCCTCCATTGGCTTTTCTTTTTGCTTATGTAGAAACTTATAAATGTTTGCTTAAGTAGAAACTTATATACACTAAATTTTAATTTCGTTGAACTTAAGATTAAAATTGCGGATAAGAGAACTAAATTTAAAGCAACATAAAATATAAATCGAGGGAAAAACACTTTTGATACTAAACTTTAGTCCGAAAAACACATTTGATACCAAGCTTTTTCAAAAAACACATTTCACACCATAACTCACACAATCTTGACAAATTTAGTTTTGCCATAAACGTGCTGAATTTCGTCTGAAAATTTACGGCAAAACTAAATTTGTCAAGATTGTGTGAATTATGATATGAAATGTATTTTTTTAAAAAGCTTGATATCAAATATATTTTTTGGACTAAAATTTGATGTCGAAAGTGTTTTTCCCTCAGTATAAATCATATAAATTGCTCACCATAACTATAAATCTCCTCTTTCCGCTTCCCAAACTAAGTTAAAGAACTGTTATTGCTTTTTTCCCTACTATTAAGTTATAATTGTTGATGGATTTTTACTTCTCGTTGACTCAAATTCATATAAATACATTTTCAAGGGGAAAATTGTTTTTTTGGTACCATAGGATAGACTGACTTGCACTTTTGGTACCATTAGATACAAAAATGCAAATTTGGTACCATAGGATAGGTTTTCATTGCAATTTTGGTACCAAACCCAATTTTTCTACAAAGTTAATGGCAATTTACCCCCTATAGAATGCATAATGTTCAGTTTATCCCTCTATAATTTGAAAAAAATCAATTTACCCTCTGTAAAGTTTAATGAAGCAATTTACCTCCTTCAGCCGGAGATTGTAACTCACTTGCTGAAATTGAGAGTATGCATGCAAACTATTTTATTTAACATAGGGGGATAAATTGCCACATTTATCATAACACAATGGGTAAAATATCACATTATCATAATAAAAGTGGATTAAGTGCTGCCTAAAAAAAATCAGGGAGGCGATGTGAAATTTTACAAAATTTCAGGGGGTAAAATGCTATTTTTTAAACCACGAGGGGTTAAATTGAACATTATGCATTTAATAGGGGGTAAATTGCCATTAATTTTGTAGAAAATTTGGGTTTGGTACCAAAATTGCAATGAAAACCTATCATATGGTACCAAGTTTGCATTTTCATATCCAATTGTACCAATAGTGCAAGTCAGCCTATCCTATGGTACCAAAAAATCAATATTCCCCATTTTCAAGAGAAGGAAATGGACTTTGTACATGCGAATTTGGGACATTTTATACTTAGTAATTTCGTCCTATAAGGCTATAACTTGTATTGTCAGCAATTTTAGGACACTTTATATTTCGGAAATCAATTTATGTTTTCTAATTTTTACTGGTTTGTGATTTTAGGACACTTAATACTCGGACAAATAATTTGCGTCCTTAATCTTTTAATAGTGAGCAATTAAAAGATTTAGTCCACAATATTATAAATAAATAAATAAAATGAGATTTAACATTATATATTGGATAAAATAAATAGAAAAATGTTTCCTTTTTTTTATATCTTTGTGCAAAGTGATCCAATTCAATAAGCAAATATGTTTAAAAGTAATTGTTTTTTGTTGACATAGTGAGTTTTTTTTTCTCTTTTTATGGTGAACATTGTTTATCATTTTCGTTGAATTTAAAACTCGTAAAAAATATACTTTATTCCTTCCAAAATGAGGTGGAGGATGATGTGGCAAATGTTGTGGTGTTAGAATTTATTTTTTTAAAAAAAAAAGTTTTAGGATTCATTGTCCTAAATTTGCGGAAAAGTGTCGTAAATTTGCTAACAATCAAAAAATAAAAGATGTAAATTACTTGTTGCCGTGTTGGAGCATAAAATGTCCTAAAATCGCAGTACTAAAATCGCAGTACGATAAAAAGTTAAATGATTTAGATTGATAATCGGAGTATAGAGTGTCTCAAATTGTGAATATTAATAGTTAAATGACGTAAATTACTTTTGGAGTATAAAGTGTCCCAAAATTGCAGATATATAGAAGTGAAAGGATATTTTTTACAATTTTGCCACTAATCTTGCTATGTAATTTTTTTTAGAGAATTGTATTTTTGGTACCGAGCTTTATGTTAATTTCAACTTTTGGTATCAAACAATTTGGTACCGTAATTTGATAAATTGTTCCACATTTGGTACCGCTGTTAAAAATCACCGCTAAATGGGTGACGTGGTTGTTTAGTCATTTGAGATTACTGTGAAATTGATCCCATAACTTATGGTTGCTGACAATTTTATCCCATAACATTATGGCCTTGCAAAATGACCCAATAGTTTCAAATTTGCTTGCAGTCTTAGTACATATTGTTGCTCAATTTTAAAATTAACTCGAATAAAATCATGTGTGGACCAATATGAACATTTTACTTATTATATTTACATGTTTATTTAATTAATTTAATTTTATATACAATATTAATAAATTAAATAATGTTTTAACATAAAATCTGAAAAAAAAATCTTAAATTTACTAAAATCTATACATTATACATTCTATTTAATGGAAATTTCCCTAAAAGGGACCTATTTAATAAAAAGAACCGCAAAACCTCACCCCCCCCCCCCCCCCAATTCTACAAGCGTAGCTTAGACTGTGCCTCTGTCTGAAATCACTCCATGGGGAATGTAGCCTTCAATAAGAGGAGTATGTTATTACTTTTTCCTCCTTAGATTGAATATGAATCCAAAAGACCAAAACTGGCATATGCTATTACTTTTTCCTTATATTTAAAATTTGGATGGAATTTTAAATTTTTTTTTTATATCACAAATTATTGTTCAATATTGTGTGATAAATCAAGTTCTGAATAATCGTTTAATAAATAAATTTGGGTCGATTACCAAATAATAAATTCTCTTTTAATTGTCGTATTACATATTATGCCATTCACACCTAATTCTTTCTTCAAAAGAATGTACAAATTAAGGAAGTAACAGAAAATCATTATGGACCTATGGCAGTTTGGCCTAATTTAATTGATTATACCATTTGTGTATGTATCCCTACCCTACCAAACAAGGGGGCAATTTCATTTAATTAAACCAATTTACTTGAATTATACGGAGTATATTGGCATTGCTAACTTAATTTATTAGAGGCCGGCGGCTAACTCAATCTATTAATTAATTGTCCTAGGAGTTGCACCGTGCTATAATTTATACTCGCAGTTAAGCTAGTGGCAAAAAGTTGAGGCCAAAATTAATAAGCCAAAATATATTGGGTTTGATTCTCATTAATATGTGTATTTATTTAATTTAATATTAATTTGTGTAATTTTTATCTTTATACTTTGATAGCAATTGTAGAATTATTGGAGGTCTTGATTCAATACTGCCATATGAAAAAATTAACAACATTCTCACGAATCAATTATAAGAGAAACTATGGCATTAATAAAAATAAATTAACTTCTACCAATTTTATTAGCACATGACAAAATTTAGAATTCAGCCAAAGCAGACGCAGTGACACATTCCATATGTACATTTCTCACTCGTAAAATAAATGTCCTGGCAAAAATATTAATCTAATTTAAATTTGAATTATATTGAACGATAAAAAATATTTTATGAATATTACTTTTATAATTTAAGGTTTTTATTATTGATGCACCACACTGCAAATTTGTTCAATAGGACTACAAGTCTACAACTAAATAAAATATTATTTCTCTGACACACACAACCCGTGCATGGAAAATGGAAATGGATGATTTTAATCAACTAGGCTCAGTTTGATAGGCTTGATTACTTGTTGGGCCAATTGATAATTTGGGTCAACCCAACAAATTAATAATACGCTAGGTTTATCTGATCAAGTGTATTTTACTATTAGATCCTTATTGTAACTACAATTCAGCTGTTGGTTTCACTTAAGAACCACAACCGTCTGATGAATTAATCAAATTGACCCTTGTTATACTTGTAAAAAAACCCCTATTATATATTATAGGAAATACACCTGTCATAATTGCAAAAACACTGTGACGCCTCGCTTCCCGGGTTGGGTCCCACGTGACCCGTTCCCGAGTTTGGGATCGTCCGGCGCCAGATAACCCATCAGAGTTGCTAATTTTTTTTTTCAAAGATACCACAAACAAGCTCTAGTGCCTTGTTGCTGTAAAAGTAACAGACCCAAAATTAGGTCTGTTGCGTGCATGGGCTGCAACCGGGCTGCTGCACTGTGCAACGGCTGGAGATGGCCCGGAGGTGGCATCGGAAAAATGCATATAAACCTAATTTCCAGATTTACAGAAATAGCCTCAAACAAATAATAAAACTTTTTAACACCAAAAATTTCACAAATTTCAATTCTTTCACAAGAATCTTATTAATCTATAATATGTAATATTCTTTTGTAATGTTAAACGTGTAATCTATGAGAATAACATACTTTTTATTTTCAAAATATTCAAAAATATTATTTCATGGAGAAAACATAAATCTATAAAAATCTCAACAAAATCAACTATCAAATTTCATATAAATATAAAACTCTTTTTAAACCCAAATAACAATCATCAATAAATTTGAAAATTAAAGTTATTATATAAACTAAAGTTTTATAAAGTGTTTCAAAATCATTTTCATTAACATAGGACTTAGGGTTTTCTAACAAAAATAAAACTACACTTATAAGAAAGTTTTGAGGTTACCCACTCCTTGCAAAAGGTTCCGGTGGCGGGTGGATGGCGGTCCAGCGATGGTGGTATGGCAGCGACAGTGGGGTCCGGTGGCGGTGCTATGTCAGCGGTGGTGGTGGTGGCCCCTACTCCTCCACTTCTCCCACTTTCTAACTTCTCTTTTTTTACACTAACTATCCCCCCTCACTCTCACTCTATAATCCTAACTTAACTATGAAAATTAAGGTGCAAATAGGGTGAAGGAAATTTGAAAATGAGAGTGTAATTGGAAAATTAGGAAGACATAATTAGTCTTCAAAAATCAACCAATGCATGTTCACCTTGGGTAGAAAAATTTCTATATCCAAGGGGCATGCTTGGCCACCCCTAGGGTTGGCTAGGAGAGCTATAAAGGCTCTCCTATCAGCCCCAATCAAGTATGGGGCAGAATTTGCACTTTGCCCCCTAAAATTTTGATAAAGTGCATTTTGCCCCAAAAATTATTTATTTTGCACAATTTAGTCCAAACTTTTTTCAAAAGAGGTATGCTATTATTTTAAAGTATTTTTATGTCTCCAAAATAATTTTAAAGTTAATAAGGACATAGGAGATAATTAAATTGTACATTTTACCCCAAAGTTACAATCAATTTTTAGAAATAAGATATAACACATGAAATTAGATTAAAAATCCAATAAAATACGATTAAAAAGGTCTGAAATTTACGGTGCGTTACAAACACCCCGGTTATATTTGCCAAAATGCCCCTATTATTATTGCAACATCACTCTTGTTATCGTATCATAGTACCCCTTGTATTTCCTAGCTAAATAAATCTTATGATCATAGCAAAATACCCCATGTTACACTACCAAATACACCAGCCTTCATATAATTGCAACACACAACTTCAAAAACACTGCTCAAATCCCAAGCTAGCGTGTTTTGGATTGTCCATCAGGTTGAAGCATAGGAATTCATGTCTTCCTCACTAAGGCCCAGTAAGGTTTCTATAAAACTATTACTTTGACATCCTTTTCATCATCCATATCTTCTTCCTTGTTAATCTTGCATGTGAAACTCCCAAAGGCAGATTTTGCATCCTCAATGAAAGAAATGAGGAAAGGGGCATATGGAGCAAATTTAGCAAGAGATATTTCCTCCGAGAAGCTATACGCGAGGTCTGTATTCAATAAAAGGCTAGTTACAAGTGGGGTTTTGTATAAAGAATTTAACAAATATGTTAAGATGGGGCTTTTTACATCAATATAAGTTTGACACTCAATCCTAATGCCTTTGGAGATATATGTCTGGTTGTATGTTCGTAAAAAGTCAATGCCTTTGGCCTAAGACTTGGTATTGCAAATGTAAGAATTCCCCCAAACATGTTTGCAACGCCTAAAAAATCTCCGAAGAATGCATATACAAACCAAATATTATTATAGCCTATAAACTCAATATCAAAATCACAAAAAATATTCACTTTCACATGCTCAGAAACAATATTAATCTCCACAAAGGTAACTTCATCTTTTGTAAAATACGAGATAAACACATATTGAATTTCAAGTCTGTATTCAAAATTTTGACATGTACAACTGTTGATTTTCCACTCAATTCTAAATTTTCTAATTGACATTCATACAAAACACAACCACTACATTTACACAAACACAAACAGATTGAATTCATTTCTAATGCCTCAAAAATCTCTTACTCACTGGAATAGCAGATGCCCTCTTTTGGTTGGTGTTGTTAAATATGTTTAAAACAATCTGTGTATATAAAATACTATAGAATATTTTATATTTCTAAGTACTATAGTAAATTATAAAATATTATAAAATACTTTATATTATAAAACTATAGTAAATTATTCCAACAGAATAATTATTTATAATTAACTCTAATTATAAACCTTAGTATAGTTTATTCTCGCAGAACAAACAAAATCAGAATTTAATAACAGCGTACTTACTGAAATAATTCTGAACCGTAAATCGACCGAGGCTTGCAAATGCAATATCCTTAAGACAATATTTCTGGGCTGTCAAAGGTGCAACAGTTCGTCCCAGTGGTCTCCCAAGATTCAACGGTCGGATACTTGTTTCTTTGCACTAAGAACAAGTCCACAGCGAACTTTAACAAATAAAATACTTGAAAAGAGAAGAAGAAAAGAAGAATATAGAGAGAGGATGATAGGATTCTGCTTTGATTGCTAGAAAACGGGATGAGAGAATTGGCCAGATTCTCCTCCTATTTATAGCAGCAGAAGGGGTGTTTTTTTGGAGGGACATGACCATTCGGGTTAAACCAGTAGGGATGGTTCGGTCCGAATGGGTGCGAATCGGTTCGATTCAAACCGAACCGATGCCACAATTCAAAATAAGCGCGCGGATCTATTTCAGAGACGGGTCAACTACGCGGATCTAGTTCGGGTCAATCGGATCTACGCGGATCTGATTTTTTATATGGATTTAGAAATTGGGCCTTTTAATTATGGGCTAAAAATTAATTAAATTTTGTCCAAAAAGAATAATGTTATGTTGAGGCCCAAGCCCAATCTCAATCCGAACCCGACCCGGACCGTGCCGAGCCGAGTCGGTCGGTCGGACGGACGGCGGCGCGCGCGCGTGTGGGAAACCATTGTCATCTACGTCTTCTCCCCTCATAAAACTTGGTACCCCCAAGGGGCCCTACCCTTATACAATTTTTTGTATTATAAATGACAAAAAACTTCTTACTTACCTCCATGTGGGATGAATGCATTTTCCATTCTTCTAAGTTTCATTCATTTCTCATTTTGTGGGCTTAATTCCAATTGGGCTCAATCCAATTGGGTTAATACCCATAAAATCTAACAATTGGTAGCTGACAAATTGCAAGCGCAAAACCCTCAAACGAGGATGCAATGAGATTTACATGTTGTTGTAAAGATTGAAGCAAGATTTTGAGGGAGAAATTGAGAACTAGGGTTGCAAGTTCGTACCAGTATGTGGGGCGGGAGAAAAAAATGAGGGGGAAAATTTCTAATTTTTTGTTTATTATTATTACATCCAATTAAGGAGTGGCATCTTGATGTAAATAATCATAAATTCCAGGACCAACTCGGAATAAAATATGCTAATTTGGGCCACACTATTAATTTATGGGTTGGACCAGAGATTGTAATCAGACCAATTAGGGTGGATGGCCCACTATTGTGAAGATTAACACTGGCTGCCCGTGATTTATCGCTATTACCGAACTGAATTTTGAGCCCGATTACATGGCCCAATTAACATAATCTTGGCTTAATCAAGTCTACCAAACTGAGCCTAAGGCCCTACCTATTTTTTGGTCCGATTTCACGGGTCTCGCATTTAAAAAAATGAGTTTGATGGTTTCGATGAAATTTCTGAAACTTCATTTGGTAAAATTTTGATTGTTGGATTTCGTGGTCTGAAAAAGTTGAAACCTTACTTTAATTGGTTTTGGATAACTCGGTATAAGTAGATGGTTATCAAATCAATTTCATTTTAGAAAGATTGGAGTAAAAAAAATGTTATGTATCAAATCAATATTTATAGATTTATATGAATATGTTTGTGCAGAGTTTTGTGGATCTGACGAAAATTCATTTGAAAAAATTTCAGTTCGGTCTCATGAAATCGGGGAAAATGCAAGATACTTCCTGTGTTATGCTAAACCTGCAAGAAACTACCATGTGAAATTTTTATTGTGCCAAACTTCCTTGTGTTTTTAAAAACCATGGAAAAAACACCAAATTTGTAAAAAATAGGTCGTTTTGGATAGACAAATTTCAAGAAATAATTTTTAAAATATATCTCGTGAAGTTGTAGAGACCAACTTGAAGTATTTAAAATAGTTTCTTGAAATATGTCGATTCAAAAGACCTATTTTTTTTTATATATATTTGATCTTTTTTCCAAGATTTATGAAAACACAAGGAAGTTTGGCATAATAAAAATTTCACAGGGTAATTTCTTTGCAGGTTTAACAGAACACAGGAAAATATTTTGCATTTACCCCCATAAAATCTACAAGACTTAACCAAAACTCATCCACGTAGAACCTACGCTACTCGACAATATGCTTTAATTCAAGCAATAAAGTTTGTCTAACTTTGCTACATTATATATAATACATGTATACATAAGTTTAAATAGGATAAATCGTTTGAAGATTTTGATACCATTCGAACTTCATGTAATTAATTATACATATATATATATATATATTGAATTATTTAAGTTTTGACTTATATTCAATTAAACAATGTTTAGATATGGTCACATTAAATATCGAGTTCAAGATAATTTCAACTTGATAAGAATATCAAACTAACCAGCTTGAATAATGTCTTTGAATTTACTCGATGTTTTTACGTTCATAATTCCAATAAATACTCCATTATACATGGACGGATTCAAATTTTTTGATCAGGGGCTAAAATAATACTAAAAAAATTCAATCAAACAGTCAAACTTATTATTCACGAGAAATTATAGACGCAATACAAAAACGGAGAGGTAGAGTTTGACAAAAATAACCCTTACGAGAAATATTCATATTAGAGAGAGTTGAACTAATGACCTTTTACTATAAATCCTTTTCATTCTTGGAGTCAATATTTCATTTTTGACCTTTTTAAAGTGAATATGTTTCAAAATTGATCATTTATTGTGGTATATTGACAATATACGTTATTTATTTTTGTCTCAATCATCAATTCCACTCGGTATAGTCGGAAAATTTTAATTATTCACTGAAAATCATCAATTTATGTCTTATTTGACCGAAGAAAATATTTTTTTTTTCATAAAATTATTAATTATGTCCTATCTGACCTGAAAATTTATTTTTTCGCAAAAAAATATCATGCATCGACTGACACTTAAAAATTGGGATTTCTGATTATGACCCCAAAATTTGCAAAAGTAACATGATGATGGTCTATAAATTGTACTTTTTATGAAAAACGATTTGGAGTTCCCACAAAAATGGAATATACCTATTTTTATTTTTAAAAAAATAAATAGGACAACTTCACAATCACATTTTGCTCAAATTGTCCTCCTATTTTTTAAATATGGAAACTAAGGAGGTAATTGCTTTAGAAACATATATATAAAAACACCATATTTCATTTAGGGCATCTCCAATGGTGGGGGTGGGGGGGGGGGGGGGGGCTAGCCCTGCCTGGTCATCTCCAATGGCAGGACTCTGAAATGGAATTAATTCCATTTTTTTCCTTGCCCGGTCTCACATATTAATATTATAGTTTTAATTTTATTTTTAATATTAATATAATAATACTAATAATGATTTTATTAATATAATTAAATTATTAATATTAATTATATTAAAATATTAAACTTAAAGAGAGTTAATAATCATAAAATTAAAATTGATACGTAATAGGAAATACAACAAACAAGAAAGGAAATTCAAGAAATCGAATTAATGACAAACACACGGAAATATAACATTTTACTGATTTCTCCCCTGAAACCAGTCGGTTCCTTCATTCGATTAATCTCCAACTAAGTCCCGAGGAAGAATTTTTTTTTGTATTTCTCTTTTTTTGTTCTTCCAATACGCCTTTGTATCTGGAGCAGGGGCGGAGCCAGAAATTTGAACTGAGGGGGACAGGATTTTAGTGAATTTTTTTATATTTATTTGGGTCAAGTGGTAGCGTATTACGACACCAGAGACGAACCCCAAATTCAAATTTTATTGCTCACCACACTGAGTGCGCTCATCGATCCATACTATGGTCCACGGTTAGTAGACAAAAATAATCTTGTTTAATATGTTAATAATTTTGTGGCAATTAATATAAATGATATATATATATATATATATATATATATATATATATATATATATATATATATATATATATAATCAAGTGAGATAATTGTGTTTCTATCACTAAATAAATAACTAGTTCTATATTATGAGATAAATAATCATTAATCATAATAAACTATGAAGCAACTTATAAAGAGAGTTGGACATACTAATAATTGTGAATACAGTAATTACAGTTTTACCTATACATCCTAAATTGTACTGTGTTTTTTTTTTCTTAATGAAATAAAATTCATTAGGTTGAATTAATATCACAACTTTGAGCAATTTCATTTTTTTAAAAGATTTTTTCCTAACATACTTTATTAAAGATTTTTTGAAGTCACATACATTATTAGCTAACCAAAAATTTAAATAGAATATTATTTTTACTAATAGATAGGCTGTATTTCTTATTCATAGCAAATTGTTGACCTTATTTACAATTAGCCGATTTTTTAGTGGGATGGAATTGGGCTAGAAGACTTGTTAAGAAAAACTACAAAAATATTTAAATGAGGTAATTAATGCACAATAAACTAATATTTTTCCTTGGTGCATTACTAATTACTAATGCAAATTGAATTGGCCCGCACCCCATGTCCCTCTGCCTCTGATCTGGAGTGAATGAAGAGCAGTCCATCACATAATCCGTTCATCCCAATGTATTAATCTAAATTATTTGTATACGTGTTTAATTTTATTTTTAACTAATTTGGTATTTTTAAAAATATATAGCCACCACCAATATTGTAGTTAAATGATTAAATTTTTAATTACATAAAATATATTAAAATAAAATGAGCTATTTATTTATTAATGAGTTGTCCATAAATAAATTTGATTACAATTCTAATAAATTAAAAATGATTTTAATTTAAAAAAATAAATTTTATTATATTAAATAATCCAATTAAAAATTGGCTTTGTATTTAGCTTCACCTCTATTTGTTTTTAATTTATATTTGAAAGAAAGAATTTATAAAGGAAAAATTTCCGTGAGATTCTATGCACATACCGCAATACATAAAAAAATGTCATCCTCCTCCATCAACTATACTATTCTATACAATCAATTCGAATTCAGTTGAATTCGAATTGGGCGTGTAGAATAGTAAATTTCAATATTTCATTGAAGAGGATGATATTTTTGGATGTATTCAGAAAATTTGAATCAAATGTGATCGGGAATTTAACATATTTATCTCTTGATTTTTGAAGAAATTTTTCAAGTGTTTCCCATATAAATTAAAGTTATAGACTCATTAAATGACTTGGACTTGCAAATTTTTTAGTAAGAATTTGGAATTTCCTAACAAAATTAAATAAGATATAAATTGATGATATAATCTGAAATAATGACTACTATAATAACTAATATAATAATGTACCATAATAAATAAATGACCAATTTTAAAATAATCAATAGAGTGTCAAAAAATAAAATTTTGGCTGGAGATGAAGATTGTAAAAGAGTACAAATAATCTAAAGAGAGCAAGAAGAGAAGAAATCCATACCCAAATTAAACAAGTGACGTCTACTCTCCTTAAAAAATTCATCATATTTTCGCAGTTCTTCTTTCACGCACCTCTAATGACTAGTTTCTGGATACCTTTATCATCATCTGTATTTGTTTCGAATTCAACGACTAAGACATCGTCAATTGCCTTGTCGTCTCCATCTCGCTTCAGGTTTATCATTTATGCTTTATTTTCCTTTTTATTTTACATTTATCAATTTTTTGAATGCTCACTTGTTTCAACTCCGCAGTTTAAATTCGGAAAACCTTAGAGTGCGCCGAATCGCCTGTGATTATTCCTCCGTTGAAGTAAGTTTGGAGTCCACTTTCAGTCTTCACATAGTTTTTTTTTCCCCAGTTGCATCGAGGTTTACCTTTTCTATTGAACTTTTATTAGGTTTTCCTATCTATTACTCGTTTCAGTTCAGCCACATTTTATTTACATTTATTCTTAAGTTTGAGCTTAATTAAGGACTGTGTGTTTGCATTTTGAAGCTACTGTTGATTTTTCGCCCGTGATTAATATATTGAGAAGGCTGCAATTCATGAAGCTTGTAATGCAAATGTTTGTTTGTTTGTTGTGACTTTGATATCATTAAACTTGATTTTTATTCCCTTTCATTTGCTGAGTTATTTCATTGTTGCAATAATTTGTCATCTTGTTAAGTTGTTGGGACTACTTATCATTATTCATAATGATTAATACTTACAATTGAAGTTATTTTCTCTTCTGATCCAACAATCACTTCAAAGAACATGCCTGCTGTCGAAGTCTTTTATTGGTTCTGCGATTTTGTATCTAGAACTTGTACGTTTAGATTTTTGTATCATCCGCTTATATTAATAGCTTGTTTATGGATATATTAAAGGCATTTCTATTGTTGAAATATTATAATTCTTCTCTCTCAGATAAAGGATGTAAGTTATCGACCTCCAGGGACCAAGATTGATCTTTTGAACAGAGTTAGTTTCTCCCTTCCAGAGAGAAGGTATTCTTCATTATTATAAAAGTTACAAATCCTATAGTATTGGAAATAATATACTAGATTTCTTTACTCTGCATTAGTCATGCAAGACAAACCAGAAGCATTTAATTATAACCAACTTTAATACAAATAAGATGCTCAATATTATATTTTATAATTTATGAAATTATAACTAACTAATCTGACTTGGAATGCATGTGAATAGCCAACATCGTTTTTTCCCCCTCTTTCTGGTTGTTATAGTTGTTTGTGATTGGACATACTTGAATGAAAAATCCTTATCCCTTTCTTATCAAGGGACCACATCGATAGCATGCTTATGACTTTTTTTCCGGTTGGACTTCTGGAAAGGTTATATAGTTTTTCTTCTTAAGAAATTGTATCCAACTGCAATTATGTAGCTTTTTTCCCCTCCTTATTGTGACTTTAGCGGGAAGGCAAAGATCTACAACTTGATACTCATATCATTTCATGCATAAATGTAGTTTTGGGCTGATTTTTGGTCGAAGTGGAAGCGGAAAAACTACTCTTTTGCAGGTTCAGCTCTTTAATTCAAAACATATGCTGTGCCAATATTCTATATATTGTGATGTTGTCATAAATTCTGCCCACAACAACTTTTTCCAAACAGTTGATTGCAGGGTTAAGCAAACCAACTTCAGGTTCCATCTATATACAAAAATATAAGGATGATGGTCGTCCATATAATTCTCCGGAATTGTTGCGCCCTGGAAAAGTTGGTATTGTTTTCCAGTTTCCTGAAAGGTACTTACATCACATACTATTTATCTTTTGCTTTTACTTAAAATACTTCCAGTTGGTTACAGCTTTAGGAGAGAATTTGCGCTGACTTATTAACTTCTGTTTTTCATATTGAACTCTTGTATTGCGGTGCAGTCAAAATAAATGTTCTGCTTCTTGAAACCTCCCACCATTTACATTTAATTTTGTGTGCTAAGATATAGAAGGTGTTGCATTTTTTTTAACCCCTTTATATGTAACATTGTTTCCAAGCTCTCCTCTTGCTTTCTTTTATCTACTGCATGGCTTTTCCTGACTTTTCCAGTGGTAATGTAATTCCCTATACTCTAACTTCTATAATTTGACTTCGTCTGAAAAATGAATTTTAGTTGTGTCTAGCAATGAACTCTTTGTGATATCTGGTCATATCTGTCATAGTAATTAATTGTTTTCATATCCTTAGATTTTCATCTTGTATCATTGTTTTCTTCTTATCCATAGTTAAACCTTTTTATTTCCGATAATGTATCTAAAATAATGGAATTGTGCTAGGTATTTTGTTGCAGACAATGTTCTCGATGAAATAGTATTTGGGTGGCCAAGACAAAGAGGTGGCCTTCAATTGAGAGAGCTTCTTGCTTCAAGACTCCATAAAGCTATGACATCGGTATCAGTTTAAAGAAAGAGTGAAGAGCACTTCTGTTTGAAATTCATTACTACACCTGGTCCACCAGTTCTTTCTTGCTGGAATTACTTTTGTTATTTTACTATGATTTTCACACATTAGCCCATCTCCAATCCTGGAGTCTAAACCAAAATATGAGACTCATACTCAAAACATTTCTTCCAATGCATGCATTTTTCAAGGTTAATATTTGTTCAGTACCAACTTTAAGACTTAAACAGTTGAAACAAGGCCTTGAATATCAGAAAAAGGACAACCCATGTGAAGAGAGAGAAAATGCATTTGTCTTATGCCTTATGTGTAGACAATTGTCTACACGAAAGGCTTGAGGACCTAAATAATGAGTACTGAGGGTTGGGGAAAAAAAACTTTAGCAAACCTATGTTTTGATGAAGATTGGTATACGGGTGATTAAATTTTAGTTCTTTCTTTTTCTTCCTCTTATTTAAATTAATTTTCTTGTTGTCTGGTACTGTTTTATTAGTAGTACACGTAACCCTGACCAATCTTTTCCTGCATGTATACTTATAGGTTGGTCTAACTGGAATCTCTTTGGACAAAGACCCACAATCGCTGAGTGGTGGATACAAACGCCGGCTTGCCCTAGCAATACAGTTGGTGAGATTCTTTCTTTTCTTGATGTTGCTCAATACGTGCTTATGCTATTAGAGAAAAAGAGTTGGATTTGTGCATTTATATGTCTTCTGCTTTCATTGCCCTAATGTAGGTGTAATAACAAAGATGGGAATATCCTGTGTATTCTTTCATCTATTCTGAATTATAAAAAGAGTTTGATGTATGCGCCTTTCCCCGCATAACAAAATTCCATTTTAGCAGCTCCTCCTAAATGCGGTCTTTAGGTCACAAAGAATTAGCCTATTGTTGTGCTGAGTCATGTCCTTATAATTCTTGTTACAATGTCGAAGTGTTGGGTAATGATTTGCATTTAAGGCTCACTCTATTTCTCAGGTGCAAACTCCAGACCTTCTGATATTGGATGAGCCTCTTGCTGGTTTAGGTATGACAATGTTTTTTATGAACTTGAATCATTTCTTCATATTATTCTTGAATATGACCCACTTATAGGAGCTAGGGAATTAAATGTAACATCAGTAGCGGGAAAATGCTGGGGATCTTCTCTCTTATCTCCACTTTTGAAGCTTTACTCTATTCTTTCGATGTTGGTTGATGTTAAGAGTTAGGATATTATTGTCATTATAATAGGATTGCTTCTAGTATAAATATGAGCTAGTTAGTCGTTTCAAGTTACTAATACATTCTCCTAAGTCTTATGTTTTTGTCCTCCTTCCATTTATCTCAACAGTTGAAGTCACTCATCCGTCCAATGCTTTTTTGGGCGCTCCGTTTTCTTAGTGAGGCTATTTTTTTGGAATTCTTCAATTTTTAAGGGTCTAATCTTTTAGATGAGGTGTTATCATTTAATAGCACTACATTTAGATGTCATCTTTCTGTTCATTAAAGTTATGCATCACCTGTGTGCCATATTTGCAGACTTCTTGTCATTGTTCGTGGTTGCTTTCTCCTTTTGCATTTCTTCTTGTAAGGGAATTCGAGCACTTTACTAGAAACCAGTATCTATGACATTCTTCTTGTCATTGATCAAGTATAAGTTGAATGCTTTCTGAGCCTTTCCTTATTGGTATATTATATTCCTATTTCTAATGAACAGAAATTTTTGTGTCTCTGTTAGATTGGAAGGCCCGTGCGGATGTGGTTAAGTTGTTGAAAGATCTGAAGAAAGAGCTGTCATTACTTGTTGTCAGCCATGACCTTAAGTAAGTTAACGGCCATATGTTTTTGTTTACTGCCTTATATCGGAAAATAACAGTCGTCTCCCTGTATTAACTTAAACTTATTGGGTCTCGTGCTCTATAACAGTAATTAATTTGAATTATCATTCCAAACCTTTTTCATTCATGCCTTTTAGGTTCTTCCATCGTTCTTTATCAAGTTTGATGGGTGAACTACGAGTTAGGTAGTATTTGATGCTAGCAGGAATATAAATGGGTTCTCATTTTCAGCAATGAAGTTGCTAGCTAATTCGCAAATCATTTGGGAAAAAAATTGCTTCTTTCCAGTGCATTGTGGCTTTCAGCAACTGGTGTCGCAGCATGTGCTTATTTCTCCTGTAGAATACTTATGTGTGCTTCTCACTGTTGTCATTGCACTTTGAAATATGACTGAAAACAGAATAAAGGATTCATTTGGCTGAATGCTTTTCTTGTATTTCTGTACATGTATTTATAGGTCTATTCTAGGAGACAAAAAAGATACCTAATCTCCCTAATAAAAGATGAAATATAAACTGATTTCTAAGATCTCTATCATAGCCCAAGAATCACTCTATAGACCTAAAATAGGACCTAAATAAATATTTACATAATCACAAATATTCTAGGAAATCTTTCATCACTCCCCCTCAAGCTGGCATGTAAATATCACTCATGGCAAGCTTGCTAATCAAATTCTCATGCTGTGTCTTAGGAAGTCCTTTGGTGAGTGTGTCAGCTGATTGACTTGTTGTAGGTATGTAAGACATGCATATCACACCACTGTCTATTTTCTCCTTGATGAAATGCTTGTCTACCTCTACATGTTTTGTTCTATCGTGTAGGACTGGATTGTGAGCTATAGAAATTGCTGCCTTGTTGTCGCAATAAACTTTAATAGGTGTTGGTATAGGAACCTTTAACTCTTCCAGGAGTCTCTTGATCCATAACACTTCACAAAATCCATGTGCCACAGAGCGGAATTCTGCCTCAGCGCTGCTTCTTGCTACGACACTTTGTTTTTTGCTTCTCCACGTAACCAGATTTCCCCCTACGAATGTGCAATAACCCGATGTAGATTTTCTATCGGTTACATTACCTGCCCAATCTGCATCCGTATAGGCCTCTACCTGAAGATGACCTCTGTTTTTGAACAAAAGTCCTTTTCCCGGAGTCCCCTTGAGATATCTCAAGAACACAGCTTCAAAGTAAGTAGGTCCAGGTGAATGCATGAACTGGCTAACAACACTTACTGCAAAGGCTATGTCAGGTCTAGTGTGTGCCAAATAGATTAACTTCCCAACCAATCTTTGATAACGTTCTCGGTCCATCACTTCATTGGTTGCCGCTGCTTTTAGTTTCACATTAGGCTCGGTAGGAGTATCTGCTGCCTTACAACCTGTCATTCCTGTTTCTTTGAGTAAATCAAGGATGTATTTGCGTTGGTTGATGAAAATCCCTTCCTTGGATCTTGTGAACTCCATTCCAAGGAAATACTTCAACTTTCCTAGATCCTTAATATCAAACTCAGCTTCAAGCTTCCTTTTCAAATTGTTGATCCCAATAGAATCATCCCCTGTCATGATTATATCATCAACATATACTATTAGAATAGCCACTTTACCTTCTGAGGAATGTTTGAAAAATAAGGTGTGATCAGCTTGGCTTTGTGAGAAACCATGTCTCCGTATAACATTTCCAAAACGCTCAAACCAGGCTCTGGGGGACTGTTTCAACCCATATAGAGCTTTCTTCAACTTGCACACTTTACCTCTTCCAAATCTATCTTCAAATCCGGGCGGCAGGTCCATAAATACTTCTTCTAGTAAGTCCCCATTCAAAAAAGCATTTTTAACATCACATTGATGAAGTGGCCAATTTGAGATAACTGCAAGAGAAAGTAGTATTCTAATAGAGTTAATCTTAGCAACAAGAGCAAAAGTCTCTTGGTAGTCAATACCATGAGTTTGAGTAAACCCTTTTGCTAAGAGCCTTGCTTTGTATCTCTCCACACTTCCGTCAGCTTTACATTTCACTGTGAACACCCACTTGCACCCAACTGTTTTCTTGTTTTTGGGTAGATCAATGACACTCCATGTGTTATTTTTTCTAAGAGCATTCATCTCTTCCATCACAGCTAATCTCCAATTCAAATCACCTAATGCTTCCTGAACATTTCTTGGAACAAACAGATTAGAAATCCTAGACACAAATGCTCTATGAGTGTTTGACAATTTTTCATATGACAAATATTTCGCAATAGGGTGTTTAGTACATGTTCGAGTTTCTTTTCTTAATGCAATTGGAAGATCAAGATCAGAAATAGAAGACAAGTTCGGTAAATCAAGAGGTAAAGAAGGAAAAGGGGTGGAAGGATGATTACCTTGGGGGTTAGGACCATCACTCGGAACATTGGATTGAATATCTGCTGGAGGAATAACTGGGGCAGTACTACGTTTGTGAAACCTTTTTCTTGAATAAACTCGAGGCTCAGATTGAGGGTTTTTATCTGTTTGAAATATTTCTCCCTCTGAATCTGATAAAGTAATGTTTGGCAAAGTAGGATCACAAGTATTACCACTAGTTTTCGTACTCCCAATAGATGTTTCCAGAAAAGGCTCATTAGAATTAATTAAAGGCATAGACACCTCCGAAATAGGTAAAGTTTCCCAAAACATATTTTCTTCTACTACCTTCTCCCCCTGAAGAAAAGTTTTTTGAAAGAAAGGTTTGTCCTCAACAAAGCTTACATCCATACTCTCAAAGAATTTCTTTGTGGCTGGATTAAAACATTTGTATCCACTTTTATTAGACGCATAGCCAATAAACACACATTTTTCAGCTTTTGGGTCTAGTTTTGATCGAAAATTATTTGGTATGTATACATAACAAATACAACCAAATACCTTTAAAGGAAGATCTGCAGTCAATCGAGTTGTAGGAAAGAAATCTTTTAAAATCTTTTAACGGTGTTTCAAATTTCAAAGCTCGAGAAGGCATTCTGTTTATTAAGCAGTAAGCAGTCAAGAGCGCATTTCCCCAGAGATATTTAGGAACATTCATTGAAAACATAATGGCCCGAGTAACTTCAAGTAAATGTCTGTTTTTTCTTTCGGCAATACCATTTTGTTGTGGTGTATTACGACAAGTAGATTGATGGATAACACCTTTTTCCAAAAGAAATGTTCCTAGATATATATTGAAATATTCAGTCCCATTATCCGTTCTTAAAATGCCAATTTTTGTTTGAAACTAATTTTCAATCATAAGAAAAAATTCTTTAAACCGTTCTGCAACATTTGACTCTTTTTCCACCAAATAGACCCAACATACTCTTGTCTGATCATCTATAGAAGTTACAAACCATTTTTTGCCAGAAAGTGTATTAACTTTGGATGGGCCCCAAACATCACTATGAAACAAATAAAATGGTTTTGAAGTAGAATAGGGTTTTATTGAAAAAGACACACGATGTTCTTTAGCCAAATGACAAGCTTCACAATGAAATTTTGAGCAATCAATTCCTTTAAATAATTCAGGAAATAAGTGTTTAAGATATGGAAAACTAGGATGACCTAATCTCTTATGCCATAACATAACTTGATCATAGACAGAGTTTGAACTAGTGCTACCTAATCCATGAGCAATTTTATTCTCGAAAGCAATTTCATCAAAATAGTATAGCCCATTTACTTCCCTAGCAGTTCCAATCGTCTTCCCCGAGTTCCGGTCCTGAAAAACACAAGAGGAAGAAGAGAAAATAACTGAACAATTATAATCTTTTGACAATTTGCTGACGGAGAGGAGATTACAAGCAAGTTTTGGAACATGTAAAACGGATTTAAGAGTAATTTTTTCTGAGATTTTAATATGCCCTTTTCCTGCAATAGGTGAAAAACTACCATCAACTATTCTAACTTTTTCGATGCCAGAACACGGATAATAGGAAGCAAACAATTGTGAACAACTAGTCATATGATCGGAGGCTCCTGAATCTATGATCCAAGGGCTAGTTCTTCCAAGAACAGAAAGGGCTAAAGGATTGCTACTTGTTTGTGCCATAGAACCGAGAGGAGCATTAGGTGACGAATGGGATTTTAGTAGTTTAAGAAGATGATCTAATTGCTCTTTACTGAACGGAGATGACTGAGCCTCATTTGCTGCAGATGTGTTAGGTTCAGTGTATTTGTTTGCCCTACCATTAGATGGTCTACCGTGCAACTTGTAGCAGTTCTCCCGAGTATGCCGCGGTTTACCTCAATAATCGCACCGCAGGTTGTTCTTGTCTCCTGAACGTTGGTTTTGGAACGTTTTGCGGCTGATTTGAGCTTCAGAAATGGCTAAGGCTGACCCTTCCACAGATTCAATTGTCCCGGCAGCCTTCTTTCCCAACATCACATGCCTTCGGCTTTCTTCTCTCCGTACTTCAGCAAATACTTCCCCAATTGAAGGTAGGGGATTCCTTCCAACTATTCGACCACGGACCTCATCATATTCAACATTCAAACCTGCAAGAAGTTTGAAGATTCTGCCAATATCCACCATCTTCTTATATTGATTGCAGTCCTCGGATGATTTCCACTCGTAATCGTTGAATAAGTCCATCCTGCCAAATTATTTTAAGAGAATTGAAATACTTTGTCACAGAGTCCTCACCTTGGCGAACTTCCGCAAGTCGTAAGGTTAACTCGTACACTTGGGATTGATTCCCTAGGTCGGAATACATTTGTGAAACATTGTCCCACAATTCCTTGGCTGTAGAGTAACATAGATAGTTCACACTTATCTCTTCGGCCATGGAATTGACCAACCATGTCATCACCATTGAGTTTTCAGCATCCCAAATGGCATAGGTTGGATCCTCCTGGTCGGGTTTCTCTATATCTCCTGTGAGATATCCGATCTTGCCTCTCCCCCTTATGTACATACGAACAGATTGTGACCAGCGAAGGAAATTGTCACCATTTAGTCGAATTGTTGTAATCTGAATGGGGTGATTTTCAGATAAATTTCTGACTGTTTGATGAGTGGGCTGGCTAGTCTTAGACATTTTAATTATTGGAATTCACCACATGGATTGGGCTAAGTCCACTTACTTGTCTTTGGCCTAACTCAACCTCAAAAGCTAGCTTGTAAGGTGAGGAATGCCCAAGACCTTATAAGGTGGATTTAACTATTGTTTTCAACCAATGTGGGACAATTAGTCTCAATACTCCCCCTTCACGTATGGGCGGACTGAATGTGTGGATGGAAACAAGCTCAACACGTGACATATTAAAGCCCAACCTTGCGGGTTGCTACATGTGGGCCCCAACACACGAATAATGCTCGTCCAGGACTTTGTTAACTGGACGAAGAATGACAACCCAAGCCTTTGTTATCTGGGGGAAATGTGTGGGTGAAGAATAAATCCCATCATGCGCGCAAAAAAGAGCCCATCACGGAAAGAGGTGGCCCACTTCAACCTGGGGCTTTGATACTATGAAAACAGAATAAAGGATTCATTTGGCTGAATGCTTTTCTTGTATTTCTGTACATGTATTTATAGGTCTATTCTAGGAGACAAAAAAGATACCTAATCTCCCTAATAAAAGATAAAATATAAACTGATTTCTAAGATCTCTATCATAGCCCAAGAATCACTCTATAGACCTAAAATAGGACCTAATCAAATATTTACATAATCACAAATATTCTAGGAAATCTTTCATCAATGACAGAAAGTGGAATACCTGATTTTTTACTATTTGAGGGGACAATGTCATGTGTATGTCCCAACATGCCTTTGTTTATCATATGGGCAAGAACTATAAAAAGAGCCCCTTTTTAAAGAAGGAATATTGTACTTATCTATTATAATTTACTCCATACAAGAAATTATGTAATTCAGATATTGAAAAAGTGTTGGAAAACAATTTTTTGAAATTAAGAAAGCTAGAATTGTTGAAGTGCTTAAAATCCTATTTACTGAGACGGTAGAGCCTCCAAGACTTCTCGTAGTAAAATTCATTTGCTGGTATTAAGACTTTGTCTCCTTAATAAAAATTTGTTAGCCTACTAAACTCAGAAAACATCCTTTACTACCAACTCTTTTGTTTGATTTTGATGTTTTGAAGTAGTATTGATGTTATAGACTTACAATGAGTACAGTAATCATGCTAAAGATCCTGTTAATTTGTTGGTTTTCATTGCTGTAGTAATTTTGTAAAACATCACTGTAAATTTTAAATTGCCAGCTGGTGAATTGTCCATGTCCAGACTCCAGGCAAAGCAAAAATGGCTATCTTTATCCTTTTAGGCAAAGTTTGTTTATCTGTCAATGATGAGATCTATTTTTGTATCTTCAGAGAGTTGGCACCTCTCGTAGACCAGTCATGGAGGATGGAAATGGGTGGAGTATTGAGGAGTGAGTCCTTGCATATTTGAATTTCACTTCATCCTACTCGATATATCATTCAACAAATGATGCTGCGATTGAGGTACGGCTAATTCATTAGAACTACATAAAGTAAGCACACACCATAGGAAGATTGCATGGTAGAAGTATAGCTTCAAGTGTTGATACTGGTTGATGATTGTCACTTATGTAGTGGAAAGCCATTTGGAGCCTCCAAAAATGAACAATTTGATTTCAACATTTCATTGTCCAGGACTGAAGTTGAGAACTATTTATATGCAAGGCCTCAAAGATAATATGTTCTATGGTTTAGATATGATGTAATAGCCACACAAGCCCTTAATAATTCAACCAAAATAGTTTTAGTTCTTCACGCCGTATCTGAATTATTTAGCAGCTAAAATTTACTTATACAGAACAGCCCAATAATCAAGTGCAGCATTGCCATCCACTACTCTCAGTACTTCAACGGAAAACTAAACGTAGGAGAGACTCCTATGTTTATTTTCTCCGAATATCTTAATTCACACTACACTTTTATACAAAGCCATGACATACAAATACTTGCAAACTTTACTTTCCCACGCAAAAGGGATGAGGACTGCTCGCCTTTACTTCCAGTGTTTCTGCCCCTAGAACTCCAAGACCAAGTCTATTATACACATCCCAAATAAAGAGAACAAGAAAATAAAAACATGTTAGACAAGTGTACTTTACCATGACCGAATGAATATAAATATATAACACATTTCAACTTACATTCTGAATCCGTTCTAATCCATTGCTCACCATTAACTGTTGAAGTACATTTGCAGATGCCATTTGAAGAGAGTTTCATGCTACAATTCTTGCTGGCTGCTTGAGGAAACTTGTTATTTTCATTGTCCCCGTCTATCTGATAGCCATCCTCACAGGAAATCTTTTTCTTCTTTGCCCTTTGTAGCATAATACACTCGGTCATCTCTTCAGGGTAAACTTTCTTGTGAAACACTTTTAGGGCCTGCATCCACAGCATCAGAATGTGGCAGCTTGAAATATTATAAATGTTTCCTATTTCTGAAGATTCAGTAATCTGTTTACTTCAATTCTAAATCTCTGTTCCTATGTAGGTGTACACCAAGAAAGTACAAGTTGACGCTAAGTTTAAACTATTGCTATAATCTGCTAATACCAACTCAAGCCTAGTTTAGAAACTAGGGAAAATCGTTACATGCAAGTAAACTTTTGCAAGCTATCTTAAAGAGAGACAAAGGACGTTACTATTTACAGCCTAAATATTTGAATGCATAAGGTTAAAAGTAACACGTTGACAGTAATTTGACTCTAGTTTAAGAGAACTGCTTATACATTTCAGCAGTGTTTCCTTTCATCTATAAATTTTCGCAAAAATTTGAACAACATAATCATTATTTTGCATTTGAATGCTTCTTTTCTCTCTCAATTTCCCCCTTTCTCAACTTGAATTGTTTTAAATGATTAATGACATTGATGACAGTGTTTACAAGTTAATCAGCTTAGAAGTTCAACAGAGAACTCCTTAGAAGCAGTGTCTAAAATATTTCATTTGAAGAAAGCATCCGTAGTGTTTGTGAATTGCTTATTGAAGTTAATTATAAGTGTATTTTACAAACAATAAGAAACTCAGCTTAGTCTGAGAAGAACATTTTTACAAGCCCTTCGAATGAACTATTTAACTTTGAGAGGAATATGTCAGAAAGGTCCTGATTGAAATGGTAAACAACTTAGATATGTAATTTGAGAGATATTATACTTCTCTTTTTTTTCAACATAAAAATAAAAAATAGAAACACAATAAAGACAATAAGCTTTTGTTTTTCTTTTAGGTATTTGACATGAAATATGATTAATATTTTATGCTAAAACTTTGGAATTTAAGAAATTGTAGTTTAATAATTAGTGCACTTTCTTCTGCTGACTTTTAGTAAAATAGTAGATTATGTGGCTCGGATCTTTAGTATTACCTGTGTCTACTATTTAGGCAGAATACCGTCACCCATTCTTACTAAGAAACTGAAAGAAACTTCAAAAACGGAAGAAAGGGTGGAAAGTTCATGGTATTTGGCAACTGAACCGATGTTCACTGGAAAAGAAAAATGCAAGAATGGTGTTTTTTAGGTCGTTCTCAACTGTCCCAGAAAGCGTAAACGCACCTTGGAGAGTTTCTTCTTAATTGAAATGGATACAGCAGCATCATCTTTAGGAGGAACTGTGCAGCTGCTTGTTGAGGAATGGATCTTCTTCACCAACTTCTTCATGAAATGAGCTACGTGTCCTTTCTTGGTTTGTTGTTTTGCTCCTTCAAATCTATTCGTAGCATCATCATGCCCTATGCTGTTCCTCTTGAAGAGCTCTGCAAGGGATGTTCTTTCTTTCTTTACCTCTTTATCTGTCTCCTCCAGTTCAATTGCATTGGCAAAGAGATAATTTTGGAGAGGACAAGCCCTCATGCACGTGTATCCTTCAGAATCTGCTCCATCACACGGCCTGCTATTGAGGGTTATAGTGCTTGCATGACTACTTCTTTCGGATGTGTCGTTGGGATTCTCTTTCTTTTCAGCTTCAAGAAACTTCTCTAGGTCATAATTTATTAGCATAAGATCATTTTCTGTTATCTCTGTGTGTTGATTAATCAATTCTTCGGAGGGCATGGGAAGTGTTGGTGTTGGTGGGTCTGTATTGGGTAAGTCCAGACCGAGAGTTCCAATTGCAAGAAAGTCAAAAGACTCAAATAATTCTTCTTGGAACAACAGTTCCGCACTGTTGCCTATAGATCTATCAGGAGTGTTTTGATATTTAGTGTTTGAAACGGAAAAGCTCTTGGTGGGCTCTACATTGTAATATTTCTCATCAAACAGTGTCTGCACTGAAAAACAAGTGGAAGCATTTCCTGAGATCACAAAGAAATAATAGTCTTGTTAGAAACAGTTACCTTAATTTTAATATGGCTTTCTCTTGCGTGGATGACATATTTTGTTTAGAAACCAAGCTACTCTGTACTCATCTTTCGAGTCAAATGTCAGCTAGAGAGTCAACTCTTCATATAACATTATGCATATGCAACTTAAATACACTTTTTTGACACATCTATTGGATTACCTCATAAATGGCGCAGGATGATGCATTTTTCCTTGAATTATTTTTCTTATAATCTTTTTCGCATGTTAATTCAAAGAGGTGAAGGGAGAAAGAGGACATGGGGAAAAAGGAATTGAAGTCCCTATATGTTTAGAATTTGATGCTTTCCTTTACACACTTACCTATTTTGGAATTCTTAATTGTCTCTGTGCTGTTCTGCACTAACTTACGATGCATCCAGTCTAGTAACTGCATGAAAGAGAAAAGTCAGAATATTGCTTTACATTGTTTTCTGTCATCCCCACGTTTAGAAGAGATTGGACTGACCTTCATCTTGTTCCAAAAGGTGGTTCAGGGTGATGGTTCAATCTCCAAAGATTATAGGTGTATATTGAATGAGTAATAAATGTTGAAAAGGGGAAACTTATAGACTTCTAATAAAGGGGTGAATTGAAGTACCTTTTCATTCATGAAGATCCTGGTGTTTCCGGATGGGTCTAAGATGGAGTTGAACAGAGAAATACATAGAGAAAGTTACAAGACTATGGTTGGACAACCTCTGTCATCAGTGTAATAGTTAGGGGATTGGCATGAGACCCACATGTGGGTAATGCTACATTTGGCAACAGCTGATTTGCTTTCTTGGAGTTGGTGGCATTTTATATACTACATACATAACTAATACTCATCACATCTATATGCATTTTTGTTTATCATGTTGTTCTTGCAACTGATGACTGGATAAATATCATGTGCATTTTTTGTGCAACACCAAGGATGTATATGACGTGTGAGATGGATATGTGGACACATTTGTGATGGGATATGCAGGAGGGTATTGCTGGATCAACTTTATTTACAAAGTATATGTTATCACCATAATTGGTATGGCTAAACATGATTATGAAATTCACATGACAATTTCAAAAGAAAAGATATTTTGACAAATATTTGTACATTAGGGCCACACGGGGTCCATGCTTCTTGCTGTGGATCTGATATGACCTCTGTGATCTCTATTGAGCTACTAATTCTAGTTTGTGTATGTAGCGGTTTCCTTTTAAATGGGTCTATGTGTGCATGAAGTGTTTATTTGCTAACTATCTTGAATGCTTTCCTCGTCTTTGGCTGAGAAGTTCAAAACACCAAGATAATATGTGATGGCACCAGAGGAAATTCTGTGTATTCCATACATCCCGCAACCTTATACTCCATCGAGTCTTTGTTTAACCATCCTATGATCCGAACCTTGTGATTTGTGTATTTTTAGTATTAACTGCCTTGAATTTTATGCGTGACTAGATGAGGCTTCTGGTTTGCATTTTGAAAAATCTGAATACCATATCACTTAACAAATTAGAAGTATTATAAGTTTTATATACCCAAGTGGAACAAAAATTTCTATCGCAGGGGACAAATGTTTATGAATCATAATGTAGTTGCTTGTATAGGCTATGGAACATTTCTTGTGCAGGAGAGCACAACAGAAACATACAATCAGAAATTTCGACCACATTGTCTGTGCCAATTTGTTTAAACTCAAGCTGGCATACTACTAAGGAGAGCTGTGCATGGGAGTTTGTTATCCTCTAGGGGTATTTAAATGTAAAATTGTATCCCACCAAAAACTACTTTTGCAATTGACAACAGCATACCAGCAGCGCCCATGCCCCATTTCAACCGATAAAGGTAATGTTCCTATTTGCTGTTTTTGGCTCGTTGTTTATATTTGTGTGATATTTTAATGATTTCCATGTCATTATTTTTGTAAATGATATAAGAAGATTTTGTTGGAGTGACACTGGTTGTAGTGGTTGCAAATTTGGTATTTTTTGTTCAAAAACAAAATGATTATTCCTACTGCTACACAGTACTCCAATTATCCTTTTTTTTTTTTTGGTTACAAACTCCAATTATCAATGATACACCACTTTAGATGGCAATCACTACATCTTCTAGTGAATGCTAATCTCAACTTATCATCCCATCAATGTATGCAAATGCTTTTGGATATTTATGCTTAACCAATATTGCAGCTTATGATTTTAATGCTACCTTACAAATGGTAATTGCTGTTAGGAGGTTGTTTAGTCATTTCATGCATGTCATTGTAGCTAAAGACGTGTACTAAATGATTTGATAATTGACTAGAATTTCCAGAGAAAAGAGGCGGCACTTATTTTTCCCTATTGCAATATAACTTTTTCACCCATTGTCTTTCAGACACCTTCTGCCTCGTGTTTCAATCTCTGCGCATAGTATCCCTATTAGGCACTGCTATTATACGTCCTCTTGCCCATGAAATCCTGGATTGGCTGATCAAGATTATCGTATGTCTATCCTGAAGCTACCAATCGTGTGGCATAAGAACATCAAATTCATGATAGCTGTAAGTAAAAAAAAATTACAGAGTCTTGTTGATTTGCTGCTTATCATATCACGTCAAGCGAACGTGTGGCATGTTCTATTATTGAAGTTCTGGAATTTGTGAGACAAGTTATAAATTTATTAAGATTCACAGGGTATGGGACCTTAAAGCTGTAGGGAATCCTAATTTTGAGCTAGCCTACAAAGGGGTAAAAAACAATAAAGTGGCCTTTCTTTGTTGATATATGACTAAAAGTGTACATATGAGATAGCTACAAATTAATACAAACACATGCATATACAAGTTGATCAAATTGCTAAAGATTAGGAGTCATTCAGCAATATTATTATAGAGATAATTATGGAGTGGTTCCCATGCTGTGGTGCTAGTTATGGGTATTTTTAGAATATATAAGTTGTGTATGTACCGACATCAAATCTTGGTTATCAAGATGTTAATTAGAATTTATGTGTGGAATTATGTGATCTATAGGGTAATTAAGATTTCATGCTATTTTAAAGTTCAGGATAGTTAAGCAAATGTATTATACATATTAGTTTATGTTTGTTTTTCTTCCAATTTTTAAGTTATACACCTTTAGTTGGAAAATTGATAGTATACCTCAATGAAGAGAATGCAAAAACATCATCTTTTATTCTTTACGTCACCCAGCTCAATACCCTTCTCTTTTACTTCTTATGTCCCATAAATCTTACTCTTATTTCCTTTTTGGATGTCCCAATCCAAAACCCCGTTTCTTAAAATAGAATTATTTTGGTCAAAAATTACCCTTTCACATGAAGTAATGATCATTAATTCTCAAACACTACTTTCGAAGGCATAAAAATAAAAACAAATTATACTCTTCAATTGTTTGTCTTAAACAATATTTGTTTATTCTGCAGTTCCTATTCTTGTTCAATTTGACTGAATTTGCAGTAGAAACTTCGTGTTAATTTTGAATCCAATTCAATGTTTTCTTGTAAATTAATGAGAAGAAATTGAAATTGAATAAAATAGGGCTGCCAGTGGGTCTGATTCGGGCGGGTCATGCCTAATCTAATCCATCTCTATTTAAATTGAGTTTGGTTTGGGTCAAGTCTGGATCTTTCTCGGATCTAATATTTTGAAGTTCATCGGGTCTTGTTCAAATTCCGTTTGGGTTCAGATCATTTTCGGTGGCAATTGAATTTTTACTTAAAAATTTTCACCAATATTTTTTATGTAATAGGTGTGCTAATGCTAGTTTTTCATTCAACTTAGCTTACGTGTTCTGATTTTCTTCATAATTCGCAAAACTCTAACATAGAGCTCCCAGTGCATTTAAATCACTTAAACGTTGGAAAATAATGTTATTGATATTGAAGTATCAAATTAATCCATGGTATTAGGTGAATATGTGCTTAAAATTAGATCACAGATGAAATGCTCGCTCGCGTCTTGTTAAATTGATGGTAACATGTTATTAAATATACACATATATATATATATATATATATATATATATATTTTCTATTTTCGGACTCTATGAATATGTTTGATTTAAATTTTCGCACCATGTATATTTCTATTATTAGTATTAAATCTCTAATTTGCATATTAAGGGTTTGTTGTCAGTGAAATGATCTGATTTTGCTTTCAGGAGAAAGGGGTATACTATGGGTATGGGCCTTACACCGATTTTAGGTTTTTGATTTGTTAATTATTTCCATGTAAAAGTATTAGCAATTTTAGCCCATATTCGTGATCCTTTTTTTATACAAGGGACCTTCTTTAGAAGTATATTCTTTTCCAATCGAAAAATTAAAAGTTACTTGAAGATTGATAATAGTGATTTACGACGACAGAAAAGCAGAGGACTAGATTTAAGAATAATTTGAAAGCCATCTGTTTATGCTTCAATAATCTTTCGTTATCCTTTTTAATTAATTAACTTTCTTTTTTAGACATGATTGTTGGCGTGAATTGAGGTTGTATGACTCGATTTTCATTATTTTGTGATTGATTTTTCTAATGTTCAGTTAAATTACATAAATGTCGAATGCTGTAATTGATTTCAATCATATTGTTGTTACTCGTGGAAAAGTTGAAATGAAGGATGTATTTGTCAAATGGGGTTGCTAATGCTTCACTCTAGGAAATTTTGTAATCTAAAATTCATTAATTATTTGGGGGGGTGGGTACTGATCATTGGACCTCCTCGTCGTATTTTAATTCTGTAATTTGCAATAAACTTTATAAGGAGTTGATGTTGATGTATGCACAGCACGACCTTTCTTTTTTTGAACAAATGCATTAAGCAATAATAATATTTAAAAAGCAGTAAGTAAGAGATTTATTTTTTCTGAAACCCTTATGTATTTTAATTTCCACAAATTAATGAAAATGAAATGTGAAGTCATGGAGTAGTGTTATCTAAAAATATCAGTTCAGATCGGATGGATGTAAAGATACTACTTACTTTTCCAAGTTCCAGTTTACATGAATTTAACAATCTTGCCAGCTTCATGGTCTGCTTCAATTATTTATACTTATATAATTAAATTATTTAAACTAATTAAGTTAATCTTATCTGATTTCTATTTCTTACTTATCAATTTATTTATCATGTATCTCTAGAGTAGATCTTAAGTAACCCTACAACTCCATTCATTTACTGCCTACCAGGTGTCCTCCTCCTGCTTTATTCTTTCCACTTATTTATTATTATTATTTTTGTTTGAGTCTATTGCAAGAAATGGTATCGTATATAGTATATATTGTTGTCTGTTTCAATAATGGCATGCATAATAATAATAATAATATAATATATAGTGATTGATTGATATAAACTATACAAGTAGAAATTGAGAGACTAGTTCGTTCGTTCGTTCGTTCGTTCATGTTAAGGAGGTAAGAAAACAAATCTATCTATCTTTCTTACTTTTTCACAAACCATTTCCTTGTCAAAAGTCAAAACACTGAACAAGAGAGGAGGGGCACAGATCCATTTCCTTGACAAAGATCCTACTCTACTACTATTCAATCAATATTTACTTTTTTGTCTTTCACATTCCTTTCCCTTTTACCAAAAACAGAGCAAAAAGAAACTCAATCAATAGCCAGCACTGAACATTTCCCCTTTTCTTCATTTTTTTAAACAACCTTACACACACACAAAAACTAAAAAAGCTTCCTATTTTGATTCATCTTTCTTTGAAATTTAATACTCAATAAAAAGATGGATCCCAAGAACTCAAAACACCCTCATCAGGAAGAAATACCCACCTTCTTAAACCACCTCCCCCAATCATCATCTCCCACAAATCCTGATAACAAGACATCAGAAATCAAAGATTTTCAGGCTGGAACTACAGAAAAAGAAGAATCCAAGAAACAATCTTTAGCACCCAAAAGAACATCGAACAAAGACAGACACACAAAGGTTGAAGGAAGAGGAAGAAGAATAAGGATGCCTGCTTTATGTGCTGCAAGGATATTTCAGTTAACTAGAGAATTAGGCCATAAATCTGATGGAGAGACTATTCAATGGTTGCTTCAACAAGCTGAACCATCAATAATTGCAGCCACTGGGACTGGGACTATACCAGTCTCTGCTTTAACTACATCAGGTGCTTCTATGTCTCAACACGGAAGCTCTATTTCATCAGGGATTCACCAAAAGATTGATGATTTGGGTGCTCATATGGCTGGGGGTAGGACCCCCCCTTGGCCTTTGATTGGTGGGAATTTTGGGAGATCCCATGTGGGTTCAAGTACAGGATTATGGCCCAGTGGTGTATCAATGGGGAATGATAATTCTTCTTCAAGTTATATGCAAAAGATTGGGTTTTCTGGGTTTGATTTGCAATCATCAGGGAATATGAGTTTTAGTTCAATGTTGGGGGCTAATCCTGGATTGGAACTTGGGCTATCACAAGATGGGCATATAGGGGCTTTAAGCCCACAGGTACTGGGCCAGTTTTATCAGCAGATGGGCCAGGGTAGAGCAATGCATCAGCAACAACATCAGCACCAGCAATCTTCAAAGGAGAATTCTCAAGAATCAGGGCAATAAGGTATTGCTTTTCTTGTTTGGATTCTGTAGATGATTGGTTTTGTGATGTATAATGGCAAAAGACAGATTTGTTCAAGAATTCACATCCAATTCTTCAGATACCCTTTTATACACCGTCTTAAAAAAAGATGCCCTTTTATACAAGCTTTTTGTTGTGTAAATTACAGAGGATTTAGGTGTTATTACTATTATATTATAGAATTGCTTATGTTCTGAAATTTTAAGGTGGAGTTATGTTAGCTTGGATTTGATGTGTGTGTAAGTTTTGATTTGGTCATTTATAGGTGTGGTTGGATAGTTAATCAACTAATCTATTGTGGTAAAATGGGAATGAAAGAATTTTTTAGCCATTTTTGTGGAATTTGGATTTCTTGTTTCTTCCTTAAATCATCACCACAAAACATGCGTTTATATATATGCACTTTTCACCATTAAGAATTTTATTTTTTTGGGGGTGGGAAGCTTGAACTTGAACAGTTGAACGATATCTTTTATAGGTTTTCAGTAGTTACCTATATGCACTTGTTTCAACATGCGTTTATCTATATGCTTCCTGGTTTTCAAGTATTCAATCCATGTGAATGATATACTTGTATTGATGAAAGGAAAATTGGGCAAAAATATTTGTACTTGTGCCTATTTGGCCAACATTGGATTTTCGCCTTGAGTCCGGCCTATTCCAGCAATACGACATTTTTTTTATAATTGTTGGAATGTTAGTAACTTTAAGCCGTGTAAGCATAAGGTCGCACGTATTTTTCAGTCTCCGAGTTTTTCTCTATTTTAAGAAAAATTAAAAAATAAGGTCTTTAGCTTTTACTAGGATAGATATTAAATGAAACCAACCTAGAGTAACAAACTCAAAGTTACACAACTAAGAGCATTAATGTCTACCTACATATTTTAATATTAAATCAGCTATAATATGCCACAAGTGGAAGTTAATTCTAAAAATATTCAAAACGTGAAACTGCAAAATTTTAATTCAAATAGATAGAAACCGATCAAAAGGGAAAGATTTGAACAACAAAATACTTGGATATGTTGTTTCTATGATTGTCATATGTGGACAATTCTGTAACGAACACATGGGATCCTGTCTTATTCTGAAATCAAATGTGTATTTAATGTGAACGCTACAGATTTTCAGGAGAAAGATTCCAATATTGCTGTCAAGAAATAGTTGTGATCTGTTATAATGACTTATTATTATTATCCTCTTATATATCAATAAATTCCATGGCATTATTATCTCCAAGGAAGATGAAATATGTGGTGCTGATTAAAGCTGTATTGACATGCTACTCTGTTTTCACATGAAGAAATTTTATGAAAAATCATTTTGGGAGTTTGAACAAGTTTTGAAACCAGACCTATTTTGTAGCAAAACATGTCGGATAAAAAATTCACCAAGTACATTTTTATTCATCTACAACTTCATATTTTTGTTTCATCCATTTAAACCTCATGTATCTTTCCTTTTTCCATTTAATTTCACCCAGTTCCTAGTTTCATCAAAGAATGTTCATAAAATCACATGGAATGAAAAATAAAATGTGTATGTTTAGCTCAAAAGTTCAGCAAATGGAATGATATTATCATATGCACTTGTTACAAAAATCCAAATATTTTCAGGCTAAAGTTTTTCCTAGAACCTACACTCGAAATTCACTCAAATCAAACCAGATTCAAATACAAATTGTAACCATTTCACTAACAAGCCATATTCAAACATTTCATTCTACCGCAAAACTTCTTCGCATAGGAGCAACCGACCCTTCAAAACCACTCCTCAATACATTAGCTTTATATTCGTCCACATTTTGGCTCCATGCACCCAATCTCGTAGGCTGATGCACCACCAGTATAGTCGAAGTACTATCTGAATCATCTAAAGTAAACATATCTCCCAAGGTTCCCAACTCTGAATCTTCTGTCCAATCCGAAAGACCAAATATAATCGGTGATCTCGTGTCATGGTTTCTTCCCACGATTATAAGTTCGAACATTTTCTCAATGGATCTTAGCACAACAACAGTCCCTGTCCCATCTTTTACTTTCTCTTCGACAAACACAACTCTTTGATTTTCTGACATTTTGCTCTTCATTTCTAGTATCACTTCATTATCCAATATTGTTTCCTCCGAAATCTCCCTACCAAAGTTGTTATGTACTATTCGAACAATGGTGAGATTGACGTTCGGTTGTCCTACCATTCTTGCCCCTATAGCAAGTGCTTCACGATCATCGGGCCCGCCAACGAAGAAAACCGCCACATTATACAAAGGACCAACTTCAGAGTCGGGCCTAGGAGTCATAGTTGATCCTCTGTCAACAATAATTGCAGTAGTACAAGGTGCCATTTCAAGAATTTGATCATTCATAATCTTTATACCCGCATTTGATGATTCTACCCTCCCGGTCGTAGCTAATCGTCTATGAAAAGGGATGATGATTAAGGAAGCCCTTTTATCAATAGCCATTTCACACACTTCATCATGCATGGCTTCGTAAGGAGATATTGCAGTAAAGGGGTGCACCGTTATGGCATCGTATGAGCTTAGTTGGAAGTGTTTGAAAGCATTGACTATACATTTTGAAGTGGAGGCCCGGCCCGATTTGACTTTGTTGAGTTTGTGAGGTATGAGGATTGAGTAGGCCCGACCCACTAACTCGACGAAGTGGACTAAACAAATGTAGATTGGGGTGTGTTTGGTTGGATTGAGAGCCTCAATGAAGTTTATGATTGTTGGGACATTTTCTTGGTCGTGTACGCATACGACCATTCGGAGTTCTGAGTTGGGTTTTAAGTCCATAATTGACCTCTTCTTGCAAATCTTGTGTCTCCTTAGAGGATCATATAAGTAGTTAAGTATAGGTGTTACAGAAGAAGTCACTATCAACGTTGATAAGCACATGACGGCAAATGGTTCATCGTGTAATGCCTGCAGAGAGGACAAACATACATAACAACATAATAATAATAGGAGTAAAATGTTTTAGCAAATTGCATGAGCAGTTCTTTTGATAATGGATAAAACATACCTTACTTTGCTTCAACATCTTGAAAATACACAGCTCAAGAACGCCTTGGACGTTCATCACCAAACCAAGTTGAATCGCTTCCCTCGATGGAACTCCGTTATAGATCGAAGCAATCAAAGCTCCAAAAAACTTTCCAATCCAACCAAGAACTATGATAGACTGTATCAACAAATAATTCCTCAATTTGACAGAAAACACATCAATTACCAACCCACTCTTGGCAAAGTACAAAGGCATAAAAAGCCAATGTGTAACTATATCAAGCTTCTCCATCAAAGCCGATCCCAAAGGTGGCCCAGCTGGTATAGCCATACCGTAAACCAAAGGCCCAAAAAACACATTAAGCCCCAAAGCTTTACAGCAGCACCCAGTCAAAAAAACACCAACAATCACCATTAAAACGAAGCTTTGCTTCAATGGCTCCCCCTCCGGAGTTCTATGGAGTACCCATAAAATGATAGGTCGAAATACGAAAATTATCACTAGTGTCAATCCAAGTCCTGAAACCCCACACTGCACAATCTGCCACTTCTCTACCGAATGCTGTCCCGAAAGGACGAGAACAAATATAACACACAACCCGAAAGAGTGACTAGCTAAGGACGAAGAAAGTGCCATTCTCCCAAATTCGGAATTCACCATTTTAAGTTCCGTTACGTAATGTGCTACTATTGGAAAACCGAGCATTGAAGAAGCTGTGGCTACACCCGGAAGTGAGCTAACTATATCTGGATCAAGATCTGGGTTACTTATTTCTAGAATTTTTCCACCCGATATTGTTACAAACATAGCAAAGGCAACAGTTGAGACACCAACAATGAGGTCTCTTTTCTGAATTCTTTTCAATATCCATGGATCCATTTGTACTCCAATTAAAAAGAAGTAGAGCATATATCCAAGCACTGATATTGTGTCCAGCACAATGAGGCTTTTGTAGGGGAATAATAGTGCAGTAAACCCAGAAATGCTTCCCAGACAAGATGGACCTATTATTAAACCACCCTGACAAAATTGTTTATTAGAAACAAAATATAATATTTCATATAAATAAAGGGAATTCAAAAATCCCCATGCTATGCTATGCTATGCGAAACTTGCAAAAACTACCCTGTTAAATGTTTATTATATAGAATCTTCAGTTTTATTAAATATTCAGCATAGACAACATGCAAATTTTGCATAATTCAGAGGGTGTCCACTGTCTTGTATTTATTATTATACCAAATTGGAATGAAGCTTACAAGTATTTGTATGACCATGCTCGGTTGTCCGAGGGGTTTGAGGAGACATGTAATGATAAGAATGACGATACAAGAGAGAGAGAGCTGGGTTAAGAGGAGAGGAACCGAGAAGCTGAAAAGATTGTCGTTGTAATATAAGCCTCTTGATTCAATATTTTCGGTTGACACGCAAAATGATGTTACATTTTCTCCATGGAGATAGATTTTTGCATATGAGATCAAATCATCGGGTTCCATTACAATGGAACCCATTTTATTTTCCAAAGAAACCACCCAAATTCTTGGCCTTCTTCTCTCTCAAAGATCACCTTGTGATCATAACAATCTCTACGAGGATAGAGAAAAGCAGGAGAAAGAAATTGGTTCAAAAAAGGGTTTCTGCAAGCTCTCTCTCTCTCTCTCTCTCTCTGCGGAGTGCGGAGAGAAAAAGAGAGACGAATGAAAAGAAAATGAAAGGTAATTAAGCAACCTAAATATAAGGATTGTCTAAATGATGGATTATTAAAAGTAAAGCAGCCATATTTGCTCAATTAGAGTCCACGGAGGCTCATAATTCTAAGGGTTAATTACAGGACCTCCCCTGAGGTTAGGCATAATTACCGCCCAATCCCCTCGGACAATCATAATTACAACCATATCCCCTGAGGTTTGAAAAGGATTACAAAACCCTAACAGACTTTGACGGAATTGGATGGAAATTGTGAAATGACGATGTTGTCCTCGGTAGTTTTATTTAAAGAAAAAGGTAAAAAACTTGATTAAAGAAATGTCCGATTTACCCTTGAAATAAAGCATAAATTGTCATACTACCCTTCCAAAACTTAATTTTGAATAGAAATAAAAAATCATAATTGCACATTAGTCCTTAACTTTTTAAAAATTAAATTTATGCAAAAAAAAAATTCCCAATCCCTAAACCCCCCATCCCACCACCACGCCCCCCCGTCCCTAACACCCCTCTCCTTCCAGGTCGGCGGCGCCGACCCGGAAGGAGTCAGGCCGTCGCGCGGCCTGGGCCCACTAAGTACACCACCACCTCCATCAATTCTGGCGGCTAGCTTGCAAAGAACACCCACCACACTTCAATTTCAGCCTCCAAAGAACACCACCGTACCCCCATTGCCTGTTGTAACACCACCACTGTATCAACACACCACCGTATCAACATACCGCCCGTAGAACCAACATCTCGCAGGCCTGGTTTCTTCAACCCAGGCCGCGCGACGGCCTGACTCCGCCGCCGACCTGGAAGGAACGGGGATGAAGAGGATGGGGTGGGGTGGGATGGTTGGGGCTGTGGGTTGGGTAGGTTTTTTTTTAAAATTATATATATTGATTTTTTTATTGTTTATAATAATTATTTTTAATATTTATGATTTTATAATAATAATTTTATTAAATCAGGTAATTCAATGAATATTTTTACTTTTTGTACAAAAAATAATTTTTTAGTCAAAATGTTATGAATTTTTTGAGTAAGGATTAATTATGAACATGTGAGCAATTTCATAATGTCTAATAATTTATGTTCAAGTTTTTATTTCTTCTCATTATTACTTATCCTTTTATTTAAATTATAATTTTTTTTGAAATTATTAAAATTTCTGGTTAAATGTGAAAGTTGAATGTATTTGCATTTTTATTTATGTTATACAATATTTTTCTTATAATTAATCATAATTTATTATTTGTAAAAGTAATATGAAAAAATATTGAAATGTTATTAAATTTTTATTTAAGAATTTATATGCACTAATAAACTAATTTTAAGTTTTATGTAAATTTATAACATTTTAACCCATATTTATACACATACATTGCAAAGAAAACCCTCATATGAATTAAACATAACAGGGGCATAATTGTCCATCAAAGTAGCTACAGTAATCCAAGGGCAAAATAGGAAGTTCAATAAAAAATCGGCAATGACGTCAGCAAAAGTTAACGGAACCCTAACGGATGTAATCCTTTTCAAACCTCAGGGGAGACGGTTGTAATTATGATTGTCTGAGGGGATTGGACGGTAATTACGCCTAACCTCAGGGGAGGTACCTGTAATTAACCCTAATTCTAAATAATTCTAAACTAACTCAACCCATTAAATAAATTAATAATAATATTAACATGACATATTCCAACTAAGAGTAAAACTAAAATTCCAAATCCAGCTAAACACAGTCAAACAAAAATCAAACGAATTTTCATGAAACAAAGGGCCAGCAGCAATTCCGTCTACAAATCTCCAAGAAGTAATTAGAACAGATAATAAATCAAACTGAAAATTGAAGAGAAATACATTAACTTGCAACATGTTTCCAATTAAAACTAGGTTTGTATGTGAAATAAGAATTTTGAGATGTTAGTTAATTGGAAAAGCAGAGAGCAAATGGGGAGCACAACATAAAACTCACTAAAGACAAATCCAGCAAAAGGCTTTAAATAAACGTCTTCTCTTAAAAGTAGAGGTAAAAAACCAATTATCAGATGAAAACAAAAATATGTCTAATCTGAACATCTCGGCAGAACAAGTGCAAATTATAAATCCTCTCATAATACTATCACTAATTGCAAATTTCAAAAGGATTAATTCATTCTTTGGGCAGCCTCCTTGGCCAATACTCTCTCTTTCGCCTTTGTCTTGGCCTGAGATTTCGAGCCCATGACACCACCTCCCCACTTCTTCCTGGTCTCATCGTACTTGTCATTGAAATTGGCCTATAATAACAGTAGAAAAACAGAATATAAGATACACTTGTCAAAATTAGAAGTAGAATAATCAAGCAACAAAAATGTTTCAACATGTACAAGTATAAGCTTTTAGTTAAAATTATACCTTAATAGCCTCAAGGATCTTGCTGAAGTCCAACTTGTCTTCATTCTTCACAGAGGTAAGGCAAAGAACTGAAGCAGTTTTCTTGTGGACAATCTAAAAAATAGCATATGCACATAAATAACATCACACTTTAATGATGGCCTAAGACCAATGATGAAGAACACTTACTGTTCCCAACCTAGCCTTCCCCTTCACGATACAGTACGGGATTTCCATTTTCCTGCACAGTGCAGGGAGCCACACAACCAGCTCAATAGGATCGACATCATGAGCTATGACCACTAACTGAGCCTTGTTCTGCAAATGAAGATTTTATTGCAGTTATTGTTATTTGGTCATCATTCATACTATCCAGTATGAACTAATAATGTACATATGTACAAAATCCAAAACCTGCTCAATGAGATAGGTCACATGGTTGAGGCCATATTTCACTACAATAGGCTTCTTGAACTCAGGAGTTTTTCCTTCAGCCTCGGCTTGAGCTCTTTTCAGAAGACGCTCCTTCTTTTGAGCTTTGTCCTCAGGCCTGTATTTGAGAAGCATCTTGAAAAGGCTGGTTGCTGCATTTATACAAGTAAAACAGTTAAAGAACAACAAATATTTACAAATATCATCAATGAAAACAAAACAATACTTTAGTTACAGTCATGTGATAAAAAAGCTAACTGATGCCATTATTTTGTATCAGTTAGCTTTTCATTATATCTAGGCAGCTCATTCAATGCATCTCTGTTTTTCTTAGTGTGCAGTAAAAATATAAAAAGCTAAGATAATAAAACCATCTGATAAAATTAGATTAAACATATGAGCATAATCATATGACAATTTCATATTATGGGTAACTATACAATGCCCATTAATCCCAATAAGAATCTATTTACACTTTTAGCATTAATAGCAATAAGGTTAAATGCCAGTTCCTTATCCACTGGGAGTAACATGTGATAATAGATGGATCAACAACAAAATAAAGTTAACATGTAAGCACCATCACTAACAAAATTAATGAAACACAACCTTGTCCTATTATCACCAAGTCAAATCTGTAACAAGTATAGCACACGAGAGCTAGAAACATATACATTTTTCAATCACCTCCTACTAATCCGATAAACATCTCAATAATGATATTAAAATAGACAAAAGATTAAAAATATACGTACCCAAATTCTTATCTAGGGTTTTTGAAAACTGGTGAATTGGTGGTGGCACCTTCAATCGCTGCTTGAGAATCATCTTCTTTCTTTGGATTCTCACAACTTGTGGCCATTTTACAAAACGGTGAAGATCCTTCTTCGGCGGAAGAGCACCTCCGATTCCAAATTGCTTTGGCCTTTTCTCGAACAAAGGATTCACAACTTTGTCCGTCTTCTTCTTGGCGGCCGCCGGCAGTTTCGCGCCCTTCTTTGGAGCCTGAAAGTAAAAGCATTAGACTCAAATAAAGAATATCATCATTCATGGACGTAGAAAGGAGAACAGGAGAAGAGTAAAACCATTTCTCTTTTGCTGTGAATAATGTGATTCGAGGTTGGTTCTGAGAACGGCCGGAAATACCTAAATATTATGCAGAGAGTGGAATAATCACAGAACTAGGGTTACATACATAACCCCCACTGGGCCTAAACCCTCAGACTATTTAATGGGCCTTACTCAAGTTTACTTTCGGCCGAGTCTCCTATGGCCCAATTCCATAACCCTCTTCTATTTCTAAGATTTTCAAAACAAAATAATTGAAGATGAGATTTAAATTGATCAAATAAAATATTATCAAGTGAAAGTTAAATTATTCACTTTCTTCTTCAATGAATGTCCAGTCACAGTTTTGAGCGTGTATACTCCTTAAAATATGAGGCGGTGGCGGAGCAAGAAAATATTTTTATCGGGGTCATTATAAAATTTAAGGTTACTATAAAATTTAAATGTCAATTAAAAATTCAAAAAAAAAAAATTCAACCACGACATTGAAAAACTAATCAAAATTAATTAAAATCAAAGCCCATAAATAACATAAGCTTTTGCAGCAAAACGAGCAATTGAGTTAGATAAGACTCGAGGGTTTTAGAGGGTGACTGTCCGGAGATTACATTTTTTGATATGAGTCTTTTAAAATTTGAGACTGTTATGTTTTCATATATTAGTCGAACATAAAATAAAATAGTACTTTATTTAGTTAAATTAGCATCTAGAGACTTTGATTGATTTACCTGATTTTTTTTTTTTTTTGGTTACATTGATTTACCTGATTGTATTAGGCAAATTGAATGAAACTTATATTTAAAAAAAAACATAACTACAAAAAAGAATAAAGGTAATTTATGCCCAAGAAAAAAGAAAAGAAAAAAAAGAATTTAAGGTAAACAATTACTTGCAGTTACGACGTCGTATTTTTATGCAGGTCAGTAGTCATGAGTCATGAGTCATAACTCGTTACAGCAAATGAGATTTCTCTCTTGACGTTACTCCGATTCAAAGAAACGCTGGTGAGCGGTTTACTACTGTATATGAAAGATCTCCCGTTATAGCAAAGCTTCGTTTGATGGACAACCGGAACGTCGTCGTCTGCGATAATGGCACCGGTGTAATTAGCTTCTTCCTTAACCTGCATAACAATCTTCTCTATTTCAATTTATGGATCGATCAGCTGTCTAATTTTCGCATTTGAACATTCTATTGCTAAATTAACATGTTTACTTTAATTAACTCAGTATGTAAAATTTCGAATTCTTTTGCTCAGTGAACTGATCCTACACGTTCAGGTCAATAAGTGCAACATTTTTGAGTTATTGATTGTGATGAATGCAGTATGTGAAGTGCGGTTTTGCGGGTGAGAATTTTCCCACATCGGTATTCCCTTGTGTAGTTGGAAGGCCAATGCTTCGGTATGAAGAATCTTTAATGGAACAAGAGCTCACGGTCAGCTTATTATTCCTTGAATAAGCATTCATTTGTTTCTAGATATTTATTTCTTTATATATTTGAAATCATGTTTCTTCGTGCTGCTTTATAAGTGAAGCTTTTACCAAGGAAAACAACATTTTGGCAGTTTAAGTAATGGTATTTCACAGGACATTTTGACTATGCTGTGCCCCTATGTGAAGGAGGCTAACATAAGAGCATTTGCTTCATAAATCCAAAGCCACGAGCTCGATGCTATGGATCCGTACACTCTATAAGATAATTTTATCGTTTGAAAATAATAATATTAAAGGGAAAACATTATGGACCTTGGTTCAGTGAAGCAGGTTAGAGTTGTCATTCACCAGTTAAAAATGTTTGAAAGATTTTGTTTTTGTTGTAGGATACTCTTGTTGGGGATGCATGTTTAAAGTGGCGGCATCAGTTGGACATATCTTATCCTGTCAACAATGGTATTGTGCAAAATTGGGATGATATGGGGCATGTTTGGGACCATGCCTTTTATAGTGAACTTAAGGTTTTTCGTTTTACCTCCAGTTTCTTTTTTATCAGTTATCTATATATATATTCTACTTTAACTTTTTGCTTCGGTTTAATCCTGACTGAAGGTAGACCCTACAGAATGTAAAATTTTGCTCACAGATCCGCCTTTGAATCCATCTAAAAACCGTGAAAAGATGGTGAGCTGACTCCTAGAATTATAAATTTTAGATATTTTCAAGTTGGACTTCATTACTGAAACATCACATGATGCACCTTTGAATTTAAATGAATTTCAGGTTGAAATCATGTTTGAGAAATACAACTTTGCTGCGGTGTTCATCCAAATCCAAGCTGTTTTGACGTTGTACGCACAAGGTGCTTATAATGTTCAATTATAGTGAAATATGACAAACTTGGCTAATATGGACAGTTCAAGATTGTAATGGCAGTAGAATTATGAAAAATTGAAGCTTATCATTTTCAGAAATTGTGCTCACTTCCACTTAGTATTTATGATGAACAAATTAGTAATACGTTCTTCAATGCTACCTTGAAATGTCTCAGGTTTGCTGACTGGATTAGTCATTGACTCTGGCGATGGAGTCACTCATGTGGTATGGTTTCTATTAGGCTATAACTTTGGTTTGCTTTCAGGGGTAGTTACAATACTGAAGTAATTGCTCGTTTATTGTCTGATTACATATATGGTTGTGTCTATTTGCATAATGAGCGAAAGTGGAATTCTGAAGGGGATAATGAATGTAACATTATGAAGCTAACCAAGACTTAAAAATTATATGCACCCCTAGGTCCTGCACATGCATGGAAACTTTAGCTTATAGGCTTAATAGTGAATGCTTATCCAATCTCTAATGTTCTGCATCGAGGAACATCTGACTGCTCATAAAAACATATAAGAAGTTTTCAAAATATTCTTTTATACTTAATCTTCGCCATCTACCTATTTTGAAAAGGTTGTATAATGAGGTATTTCTCATGTTTAGTGAATTTAACCTGGTCTGATATTTATGGACGTGTCTTTTAAATCGCTATGGCGTAGCATAAATAGAGCCTGGACTATGTTTCATTATTGATTCATCTGGATTGCTGTGCATTTAAATGGTTAAAAAGTGAGTCATGGCCGCTGGACTTACTTTAAGAATGATGCTTGATGATTATAATGAATGAAATGTGTTTTCCCAGGTTCCAGTGGTTGATGGATATTCATTCCCTCATCTTACCAAGAGAATGAATGTAGCTGGACGCCACATAACATCATATCTTGTTGATTTGCTTCAGAGGAGAGGGTGAGTGTTGTTAGAACTATAGGAACTAGTTGATGCATTATGTCGGTTATGCTGATTGTGAGGTACTTCTGCATTAACCATTATGCCTTTGTCTCTGAAGGTACGCTATGAATAGAACTGCTGACTTTGAGACTGTCAGGAATATCAAAGAGAAGCTCTGCTACATTAGGTGAACTAGTCTTCATTTTCAATGGCTTGTGACTTACGCTTATGTTTTAACATTCTCTGGTTTTGCTGCAGTTATGATTACAAAAGGGAGTATCAATTGGGACTTGAGACTACTATCCTTGTGAAGAACTATACTGTGAGTGTTAAAACTATTAGTTCTTATCTATTGCCAGACAACTGAAATGAAATATAATTGTTGAGATAGCTTGAATAAATAGCTGCCAGATGGAAGGATCATCAAAGTTGGCACTGAGCGATTTCAAGCACCTGAGGCTCTTTTCACTCCGGTAAGTCTCCACCTATCATTTTGAAGCATGTATACTGAATTAGGCATTGCAAGCAAGTGTCGCTTCAACTAAATAATTGAAGCTTATTTGTTACGAACTACTACCCGAATAAATTTATGAAAGATATATTGATGAAGTATTCTTCTCATATGTCTAGATATATCTTTGATTAGAAAGTTGTGCCGTAATTTTTTTGTCTCGTAAGAATTCTTTATTTTTCCTCTATCTACAAGTACTGGTTCATGCTGCTGGGGTAATTCATGCAGGAACTCATAGACGTTGAAGGAGATGGTATGGCTGACATGGTATTTCGTTGCATTCAGGAGATGGATATTGACAATAGGATGATGGTACTAATTGTTCCCTTAATGTCAAGATATTTTTTGTGCGATATTTTGTAGTTTTGTCATTGAATTAGAATTGTTCATTTTGCAGCTCTACCAACATATTGTCCTCAGTGGTGGGAGTACAATGTATCCTGGATTACCTAGTCGGTAATACATAAAGTCCCTTTGCAATTTTGTGGAACCAAGATTTTGTTTCTTAGTAATGTATTATTATCAAGAAAGTCTGTTTCCTGGTTATAGAGAGGTCTTCTAGTTTTTTTTTTTTTTTTTTGGTGTGTGAGGACTTCTAATTAATATGGGTTCATTCTGTATATTTTGTCCCTCCAAATTTAGAGAGAAAAAAACTGGTACGGCTTTAGAAATACTGTTAGGGCTTCCTTGTTTTCTTGGATGAATCACAAAATGACATCATCGACTAATGAGGTCATAGCTAGCAAATGCACTAGTTCGAAGGCTATTAACGAGGACCCCAGAGCATGACCCTTAAATGACCTCTCATAAGAAAACATATTAACATGTGAGACGCTTTATCACGATAATTTTCTATAGAATATGACTTTGTGTCGAAGCTATATATATTAAGGGCTGCCATGCCATGTTTGTTTTGAACTTTTAGATTGATTATTTGTCTTATGAATATGTTTTTGAAAATATTTTGAAGCCAGTCTCTTTGAGGACACATCAAGGCTTATGTCTTGCTCTCTCTCTCTCTCTCTCTCTGAAACTTTCTTTAGCTTGATTAACTTTATCTTCTTTTCCCAGGTTGGAGAAGGAAATATTGGACCGTTATCTTGAAGTTGTTCTGAAGGGAAATAAGGACGGATTAAAGGTAAACTCTACTAGCATTTTTGCCTCAGTAAAACAGCTGTTCAATATTTTTACATCTTTCATGAGACGAAAATGGCTTTGTTCCATTTCCTGGATTTAACTGTAATACAATTATATTAAGGCACCTTCCAACAGAATTTGTATGATGCAATCTATGAGATTGTAAAACTGGCTTAATTACAATTTTTATTCCATGAGAACTGTCTTTTGATAAATAATTGTTTGAGCTTCTTGAGAGTAGCCCCATATCACTTAGCTAGCTCGAGTCTCCAACTGATGATTGGGTCCTGCTTTAAGACCATTCCTTCGATTATGGTATTTTCCTACTAGTAAATTTCTTTCCTTTTGCAATGATATTTAGTTCTTTGTTGCATTTGGGGATTTCCCCCTTTGTGTAGTAAAAGTAGGTGGTTGAGGCATTTATCTGCCGTTTTTAACCCTTAGCATGCTGATCTTAAAATGGACATGAAGTTCTATGCAGCTAGTATAACTTTACCATTCAAATATGCAACACAACTTGCAAAAAGTAAACCTTGATGCTTATTTCTGTATGTCTGGCATGTCATTGGTGACCCGAAAGATTATCCGACATTCTTAATTGATGGAATTTTCTGACATTTATGAGAATGACTAACGTTAACAGTCATTTCTACCCTATTGTTCTTTCGTTAATTTATTATCATTCTTATGTCTCTACAGAAACTAAGGTTGCGGATAGAGGATCCACCGCGAAGAAAACATATGGTGTATCTTGGAGGTGCAGTTCTTGCTGGCATTATGAAGGTGCATACTCTCTCTCTCTCTCTCTCTCTCTCACACACACACACACACGTCCATATAATATGCAAAACACTGTTTAATAAATCAGGGTCAGCCATAATAGGTTGTTTGGTAATATCCCACTTGGTGATTGAAAATAGGTGAACTTGCCTACCAATATATACTCATTGGATGAATATGTCTATAATTAGTATGGTTTTCCTTCTTTAGCAATTGGTTAGATACTTAGATCTTTCTAAGCGCTTCTCTTTCTCCTCAAATTTCGAACATTCTATAAAAAATGATATTAAGGTTTCCAAATCCTGTACTGACCTTGTAGGATGCGCCTGAGTTTTGGATTAGCAGGCAAGATTATTTGGAAGAGGGAGTTGCTTGTTTAAGTAAGTGTGGTCAAGCATAAGCATTTGTTTCTGCGATTATGTTATTCGATTAATGTTAAGAATATAATTTCAAATTGAAAGATGAAGGATCCATTTATTTTAGCAAGAAATCGAGCTTCATGTTTATAGTTATGGGCAGGTGGCCTATGTGGAACGACTTGTGCTGTATTTGTTTTCAATAAAATGAAAGGAAATGTTGTATTCTCATTTCAAATATTATGCAAATATAAATCTTCTTCTGATCCCCTTAAATAGAACAAGAAAAACGCTGAAATTAGATTGCATGGTCTTATAACTCAATTCCTACCAACTATAAATATACATATTGGCTTATTTCTGTTTGATCGAAATCTCGTCCGATGTAGTTCGGAAACCTGGTTACTACACAAAGAAGACGAGCTCCAAAATAAGCTTGCTCTATCGCCTTCAAACGTAATGTTGTTATTAATCGTCACACAAATTAAGTAGATTTATTTGATGCTGCCTCCTCCATCAAACTAATAAGTTTTAAATATCTCAATAATCAAAACAAAAACCAAAAATGGTTCCTTTGACTTAGCACCTGTTTATATAGCATTTCACAAGATCTTGTGTTGGAGAACTAAGCCAAGCTGTTAAATTCCAATCAAAAGGACGAAACAGAATGTACTCGGATCTCTCTTTATTAATTGTTTTTCATGACATGAGGAATTACATCAATAGATCAATAATTGCATTAAAAATATTAGCAATAAATTCTTACATTAAAATTTACATGATAGTAGAAAACGATTAGATTAATGAAGGAGAATATAATTACTCAAGTGTCCTCCTGTATTTAGTGAGATTCAAATCCAACAATCCACACTTAATATTTAAGCTAATTTTCGCATAAAGTTGTCACAACTCACAAGCATTATCATGAAGTTCTTGACAATATATACAGAATGAATTTTAGATCCTCAAATTCCTTATTAGTACACATCATTTCGCACTATATCAAGTTAAACAAAAGGCTGTTAATTAAAACTCCTTAATTAAAGAAAGAAGAGACAAATTTATTGTCCTATGTACATATTGAGAGGAGAGAGATCTTAACATTTTACATACAAGAATGATGTTTCTTACCATTGTCAAAAAGATTCTTGATTTAAGAATAGAACATCAATTTGGTGAAGATAAAATAGAGATTAGCATAACAAATGCTCTGACAGTAGTAAAATTGCTCAGTCTATATAAACAACCTAAACATAATATCATATCATATGCTCATTTGCAGTCAGTCGTTGCACAAAATCATTTTATTACATGTTCACGAACAATCAAGTTTAAATTAGAGGGGTAAGATCCAAGTTATGTTTAAATCCAGCTAATTTGCATTTAAAAAAATAATTAAGCAAAAAATTATGTGTGATTCAGGGGTAACTTTTGCCTTTTGGAGAATAAGAAAAGAAGAAAGAGAAAATCAGACAAGCCGACTGTAAGTATAAGACAAGAGCTTCAATACTTTGAGAAATACAAGGATTAGGCGGCGTCGCCCATTCACATGCTACGGTTCCTTCAATGCCAAGATTTTTGTCACCATTTGAACTATATGTTCAACCTCTAATTGGAATTTATTATGGATTATAAATCATTTAATTTTTGCAAAAATTCCAAATTCCTTAGCTTAAAGTCTGTCCCTGTCCCTTAAGAAAATTACAAATATTCAATTGTACGAGTATAATTCAAAGCAAATCAACTATCTACAACATGTTAATTGCTTTTATAGACATTTTCCCCCCTTTGGAATTATTATTTTGCATTCCCGAAATATAGATCTAGCACTTTCCACCCCCTCTAATTTTTTAACAAAGTTGACCACCGGAGTCAAAAAAAATCTAGGGACAAATCAGGTAATTAATTTTTGAATCTTTGGTACTTTGCACCTCCAAAATACCTATGAATATGTATATTGATGGAGAGAGAAATTAGTATTTTAATATTCATAATCGTATTTTGTAAATTTTAAGGAAATATTTTTTTTTACCTATTTTGCCCCTATATTTTTTTTTACCTTGGTAGTAAACTTTGTCGAAAAAACAAAAGAGTGTTAGTTATCGAGTTTGTCTAAATGAAAGTATTAAGTGTTAAATTTGTGTTTGGGGGTGCAAAATGCCCATTTATCGTGTTTTCGGGTGCAAGTTGTTCAGTTGTTCTTAATTCGATGGTGCAAAGTATCAAAGATACAAATATGAATTATCTATTTTTTTTTCTGGACTTTTTTTATTTCGATGAACAACTTTGCCGGAAAACAAGAGGAAAATAAAAAGCAAAGTGCTGAATTGTATGTTTGGGGATACAATAACGTCAAAAAAAACCCTGAAATTATTCCATAATGATTCTCATTCCCCTCTCTTGTTACAAGTGGGCCGGCCCAAGAAAAATGGGCCCCATCTCCCGAACTCTCGTCCAGTGTTAGAGTACGGATGCTTCACTACGCAAAAGTTCTTTGTTAACCACATTACAGAAAATCAACTAAAATTAAAAAAAAATAATTGAAGATGACAAATTATACAAATAGGCATTAGCAAATCTTTGGAGATGTAAACAATAAAATATGCTTATTTCACTAACCTCCAATCATATTGGATTAAAAATTCTATTTGTCCCCACATCCCTTTTCTCTTTCACACAAGAATACAAACTCTTTAGAGCATAAAAAGAGATTAAATCAGGATTCTGAATCAATTCTCCGCTTTAATTTTCTTAAACCAACCCAAAAAGAAAAGCATGGGTTTCAGCACATTTTCTGGCCTATAATGCCAGTACCACTTCCTTCTTCTATCACTTTATGAACTCGTTTGAACAAATGGGGAGCATAAAAACTGAAATGGGTGGTCACTTGAGAATTACAACGGGGAGTCTAAAAACTGAAAATGATCCCACATCGACAAATGATCATTCTTCCGAAGTAAAGAAAAACCTTTCATTTTCTGATTTCGAAGCTCATCATAATAATAATAATAATAATAATTTATTATCCCCTTCAAATCTCAACATTCCGCATCTCAAATTCGAAGAAAACGTCGAAATAGAAACAACCCAATCACCTGATTATTCGCTATGGGAATCCATCTTCTCCGATCATCAATTGGAGACCGATTTCATGATTTGCTCTCCTGTGCGAAACCCTAATTTCAATTACAACTCTCCGACGCGATTCCCATCACCGCTCATGCCGTACAAGGGGAAAGGTATGAGCCCGATGAGCCCGATTCACAAAGTTTTCAACTCACCCAACAATCAATTTATGCAGATGGAGCAAGTCGACAGCCTGTCATTGCCTGCACTCGAGAGCCTCCTCGATGACAATTATACTTATAATAATAAAGACGAATTAGGATCCATGGAAGATTGTTTTGATGCTATGAATATGGTGCCGGAGCTTTTGGATTGCTTGACGATGCCTAATACGACGAGGTTTTGTGGACCCGTTGTAGGTGAACAGAGCTCGAGTCAGGAGATGATCAGTGGTATTTATGATCAGGTAGGACATGTTGTAGCTACGCCTTTGTCCCAGCAATTGGAACAAGAAAGGCAACAGGAAAAGGTACATGAACAGATGCAACGCCACCGTGAAAGGCGGCACCACCAGCAAGCACCGCCGCCGGTGGTTTTACCAAGAGTACAGCAGCAACCACTTCATCAACAAAACCAGATACAAAATATGCATCACACTTTTATGGTGCCAGTTATTGAACCTGAGCAGGTAAGAGTGAAAAAATTTGGTGGGTTAAATTGGGTCGGGTTGGACGGGTTAAAATGGGTTATTTTACTATTGGGTTATAAAAAATACTATAAATAAAAAACTAAGTCAAAACCATTTAGTTAGTTATGTTGCGCCCCATCCATGCACATGCAATGGATCCATGTGCAAGGATTCATGGTAAAATCGAATTTAAATTTGTGGTTGGGTCTATAATTCTAAGTTTGCGAATAAGGTATACTATTTTCCGATTAGATTAGATATTAAGATAGGTCTTATTATGACAACATATTCAAATTAAATATCCTCGTGTAGATAACTCAATTAAAGATTCAACTAGCATAAAGATTGATACGGACACATAAATTCAGGATTTTTTCAAATTTAAACTAAATTGAGTTAGATCAAGTTGAGACTGAATAGAGTGAAACAATATATACGTACCTAGGTAGAGGTGATGTATCATAGTATGATAAGCTAGTTTTTCGTAACTTCAACATTGACCAGGTCACACCTAAAAAATTTAATTCAGTCCAGTCCAACATAAAGAGGTAAGGGTTTGGTCGGTCGAACTGGATCATGGATCAAGACACACATTCCCAAATTAATTAATTGGTAGACAAGATTAACAGACAATTTTTTAGATTTAACTTCAACACAGAAGAGAAAGACTAATCCTTTGTTATATGTAATGTACAATCATACCATACAGGAACCAGATAGTGGACTACAACTAGTTCACCTTCTCCTTGCTTGTGCTGAAGCAGTATCCAAAGAAGACTACATGTTAGCAAGAAGGTACCTCCACCACCTGAGCCGAGTCGTCTCGCCCCTCGGCGATTCCATGCAACGAGTTGCTGCTTGCTTCACCGAAGCACTGAGTGCAAGACTCGCTTCCACCCTCGCCAATAAACCCAGCACCTCTAACTCAAAGCCTTTCAATCCCTTTCCTCCTGACAATCTAGAAATCCTCAAGATTTATCAAATCTTATATCAAGCTTGCCCTTACATCAAATTTGCCCATTTCACCGCTAATCAAGCAATTTTCGAAGCATTTGAAGCGGAAGAGCGTGTTCATGTCATAGATCTGGATATCCTGCAAGGGTACCAGTGGCCTGCTTTTATGCAGGCTTTGGCCGCCAGGCAAGGTGGGGCCCCATTTCTTCGAATAACTGGAGTTGGGCCCTCACCCGAGTCGGTGATGGAGACGGGACGTTGTTTGACTGAGTTGGCTCACTCTCTACACGTCCCATTTGAGTTTCACCCAGTTGGTGAAGAACTCGAAGACCTAAAGCCCCATATGTTTAACAGAAGAGTTGGTGAGGCACTCGCGGTTAACTCGGTTAACCGGCTTCACCGAGTTCCGGGTAATTGTCTTGGGAATTTGTTAACCATGATTAGAGATCAAGCACCGAATATAGTAACTATAGTTGAACAAGAAGCGAGTCACAATGGACCGTACTTCTTGGGCCGATTCTTAGAAGCACTACACTACTACTCGGCCATTTTCGACTCATTGGATGCTACATTTCCAGCGGATTCCGTGCAAAGGGCGAAGGTTGAGCAACATATTTTTGCGCCGGAGATAAGGAACATTGTGGCGCGTGAGGGGCCGGAGAGGGTAATGAGGCACGAAAGACTCGAAAAATGGAGGAAAATTATGGAAGGAAAAGGATTTCAAGGGGTAAGATTAAGTGAAAATGCAGTGACTCAATCGAAAATATTGCTGGGTTTGTATTCTTGTGATGGGTATAGGTTGACAGAAGATAAGGGTTGTTTGCTATTGGGGTGGCAAGATAGAGCTATTCTTGCTGCTTCTGCATGGCGATGCTAATCAATTAATCTCATGCATGCCAATGCGTGTATGTACGTGTTTCCTTTGTCCCTTTGCAAGATTTAATTATATTTGTATTATTTTGTAATTGTTTTAATGTGATCCAAGCACCCATATAAAGTTAAAGCTCAGAACAAAAGAGGAAAGGAGAGAGAGTTATTTAATCTTTCTTTTGTATATCGTGAAAATGACCTTCGGGTTAGGTCAAATTTACATTAGTTTATGGATGATTGGCTTAATATTAATATCTTTATTATCATCTGTTTATTTTCTGGGTATCCTTCAATTATATCAGAGAAGGAAAATTGCATTTTAGTCCTAAAGACTGAACTTTTTGTATTTTTTGGGTAACAATTTTTAATTATCTTCCACTTTGGTCATCCAATAACCCCATCCGTTTTGGGACCAAAAAGTGTTGAATTAATATATTTGAATATAACCGAAAGTACTCAACACAGACTGGTCTGTGTGACCAAAGTGCAAAATGGACTGAATGGAGGCAATTTTTACCGAAAGTGACCAAAAGGCTAAGGGTTTAACCATACGGGACTAAAAATGCAGGTCGAATTACTTCCTAAATCAATAAATCTATCTTACTAAACAAGAACTCTTTTAATGTGAATAAACAGATAAATTACGATAAATAAGATTGTTGAGAATTGGAATATGCTCAGAGGTGAAATTCTCAATAGAATTGTTTTTAAATTATTCCCCAAATTTTCTTGCATAAGTATATTATTTTCTGCGGAAGGAACATCAGTAGAACAAAAGCAAAATTGAAGTGAGCTCGAGACCAAAAATAAAATTAAATAGACGAAAAACTCAGTAAGAAGGATACATTAGCTCGACAAAAAGCCAGTAAATGTAAGACCCTTTTGAGGGTATATAGAGCCAAAAGTTCAAGTATTCTCAGTACGTATATAAACATACAAATTTACACGAAGTAACATATTTATAGAAATGCCGATACATGGTAACATAACAAACAACACACTGGACAGCGAGTATAGTTCTGTTTACAAATTATTGTCTCTTCCAGCTTCTGAATATGTTTACAGCAGATAACCCCAAGAAGTCCACAAGATCACAAAATGGAACAAAAACAGATGTTTTTCTTGGGAATCTCGTCAATCTTCTTCTCTGTGAACAAAGAATAGTAACTTGCAAGAACTATGCAACTAGATGGAACAAGAGAAAACATAGGACTTAAATGAAATATCATTTGTTATGAAGCTCTTCATTTAAAAGAGGGAATACTAAGTGTAAGGTTATTACAAACACCAATAGTTAATTTGTTGGACTATTGATATTTAGTAAGGTAATTACAAACACCAACAGTTAACACTGTGTATTTCCCATTCCCTCACCAAGTGGTACGTAAGACTTCTTAAGTAATCAAACATGCAGATGTTATTTCTAACAGCAAACGAGTGACAAAGCAGCATCATACTAGTCATAGATAAAGCCTGATAGTTGGCCTAAACTAGAAAGTGCGGATTACACAGAGGAACGACCAGATGACTAACTAAGCCAATACTATTGAACAGAGATCATGAGACAGATTGAAAAAGTCAAGGTATAAGAGGGAAAGGAGGAAACAGATTATCTAAGTCATGGAATGAGATTTGTACATGTAGACCAAATGAGCTAAAACCATAGTATATCATACAACAAAAAACAATGAACGTGATCTGATCACATTAAGAAGACAAAAACATAAGTGCACAAATTAAAGGGACCATTTAATTAAGTTCTTTGCACCATTCAACTCTATCACCTGCCACACTCATCTCTACTTTTGTGTATTTTTTCCCCAACTTAATTCACACCTCCCTAATTAGCTCTCACAATAAAATCTCTGCATATTATATACTAAGAATAGATTCCTCATCTTCTTCAACATTCTTAGGAAGTACAAATATCAAAATTTTGATACCAAACCAAGTGCATGGTCCTCATCCCTTATAATCTCAAAACTCGACATACTCTGTAATATCTTATCCTGAAAACGGCTATGGACTTCGTGAGAACCTTCAGAGATGTAATGTTTCCTTTCAGGGTATAATAATATACCTAAACCATAAGAATATGTATTGGATATAAAAATTATTTCATTTTTATCTATAGCTTTTACCTGCTTTTACTTTTGCTAAAGATGTCTGTACAACAGCATGCATTGTAATAACTCCTTTTGGTAGCTCCCCAAATGGCATTTTGCACTGTGCAACAGTCTTGCTATTTTCCAAAATTTTCCCAGCACTTATTAATTTCACATCATTCGCTGCTTTTGGAGCAATTTTCTTATCTACAAAACAGAGGAATTTCATTCAATAGAAACACGATGATAGATATGCAAAGGGGACAGCTGGAATGGATATAAGCAGTCGAAGAACCATTTAAAACAGGAAACTAATTCAAATTCCGAAATGATTAGACAATAAAAAAAAAAATTGAGGTTTATGCAAACATGTCGTATTTTCAAAATTTCATCCTAGTTAACTTCCCCATCAAAATAGAATCACGATTGAACGCCAAATAGGAAGAATTAAAGTAAACAAACTCACCTTTAGGCCATTCAGCAACAATTCTCTCCTTGAGCACAGCAACAGTTGACGCCGGCGAATATCGAAAAGGACCGATATCTGATCCATCGTATAATCTGAACTTTAACTCCACAAAATCCTCCTCCGGCATTTGTTTTCTCCCCCAAATTTGTTCGAATTTAATTCCAACCTCACCTAGATTGGTCCGAATTAAAAATGTTGACGTAATTCGTTCGAAGAGGTTTTACAATCTGAAGTGGGGAACCCTAGAATAGATCTTGATGATTGAATATTTATTAAGAGTCTGTGTCTGAGTGCTGTGCACTTGTGCGTTTCTATTTACTGTACAATTTTCACTTTTTGGTTTTTCCCTTTTACTAATATTCACTTTTCGGTAGATTAGATTAGATCTGATTTGATCAGGAGTTAGAATATTGTCAGACGAATCAATCACAGTGAAGCTGTCAGTTACTCTTTAGCTTATTAGCTTTTCGCTGTTGGGACCTTTTTTGGATACGGTGGTGTTTTCAGTAAAAATTTCCGATTTTCGTGTTAATAAATACTGCTTGGATAAGAATAAATATTTAGTAAAGTTTACTTCTTTTAAATAAATAAATTATACATTGAACTGTTTTTTGTAAAAAGAAACATGATATAAAAATCAAGTAATTATGGATTGAAAACTCTAATCTTTAAAATTTAGTTTCTATTGTTACTTCACAGGAATTCAAATGAATCCATTCCATTAGACTTTGGATTCAATTCTTACTAGTATGTGAAAGTTTTTCTTCTAGTTTAATATTAATAGAGTAGATTATCTTATTTCTATATAATTAATGATGTATTGTACAGAACAATACAAAACAAAATGAATCCTTCTAGGAAGTGGGCTAAGTTTAAAGTTTTAATTGGAATAGACAAACTGCGCTGCATTCCATGTTAAATTTGGGCATCATAAAGGGGAAATTTGTATATTATTATTATGCAAACATGCAATGCAAGAAACTCTAAAACTAAAATGCGACCCACTAAATCAAAAAATATTAAACTTTAATGATCCTTCTTCAGTATGAAACTTACATTTGGAAGACTTGATTTAGGAAAAAATCCAGACCAGAAAAATTTAATGGACCTTATACCACAAAAAAAAAAAAAAAAAAGATGCACCACTATCATTTATTTGGTGATTTATTTGGTGAAGTAATGTTCCTACAATGGGTGATGTGAAGCCTAGAAAGTTCTCTTAGACCAGGTATGGGCAATAAATTATCCTAATATAGTAGGCTGCCATTTCTGGAAATGGTGACAAAAGAAACACAAACAAGAAAAGAAAAACGATATTAAACAATTGCACCTCCATGTAATTAACTAAAACAAGTAACTTTATAAGTTACAGACATCTGACTAACTAAAATTTTACATGAACCTAATTATGTATCTCATCCAATTTTCTGAAAAAAAAAAAAAAGATTAAAAAAATCCAGACTCTACTTTAGTTTGAAAATTATGCACTCTCCACATAATACACCTATAACACACAACAGGTCACTAATTCTATTGACGGCCCATAGGGGGCGTTGGCTGGCCATATAAACCACCATCTGTTGGATAATACATGGGAGCAAATAAAGCAACACCACTGGTTGGTGGCTGAACCATACAATAGCCAGGAGGTGGTGGTTGGTTCATGTTATAAACATATGTCCCACTCGGTATTGACACGGGAGCTGTTGTATATTGGGGCACCTGATATGGCCTCGGGGGTGGCGGCGGAGATGTTATTGACACGGGAGCTTGTATACATTGGGACACCTGATATGGCGTCATGGGTGGTGGCAGTGGCGGCTCCGGAGGCGGAGATGTTGGTGGAAGTGGCGGCAGAGGAGGAGAAGGTTCATTGGGAAACGACTCAGGGTGGTCATTCTCAATCCTTGCTCTCTTTTCAGAGGGATAATCAACTGATGATTCTTTACTCACTCCTTCTGATGCAATAGAAGAGAGGACGAAAGAGAGCATCTCAGCTGAAGATGTTGATGCTGTGAGTTTTGCTGCCACTTGTGCTGCTGCAGATTTAGGATCTTCTTGTTCTTCAGTGGGGCCAGATTTCCGAGTGTAAACCACTGAGGTTGACTGCTCTCTAGCTCCAGGTGTAAAACTCTGTGGCAAGGGAGAGGCGGTATTTTGGTTTACATTACGCCTAGTAAGTATTCTTCCATTACCAGTACCTGCCAGTTCTGAGTGCGTCCTTGTTGCCTGAAAATTATCAAATGTGGAAAGCTATCTATATTCAGTACCAAATACATGAGTTTCAGTTTAGAATTTAATCAGGATTATAATTATTTTTTTCAGAAAAAATAAATGTCCTAGTGTTAACCACTCTACTGAATCATATCAAGAAGAATCATCATAGTAAGCTTGTCGTGAAGAAATATTGCAGTTAATGGAAATTCTCTATAGCAACTCATCATCATATGCATGTTCCTTAAAACAAGCAAGGTGAAGAGTAAAGGGTTGTCTAACATTAAAAGCATAATCAACATTGGCACGTAAAACATAAAACAGCAGGCAAATAAGACTGTCTGGGATTGCTTTTGCAGTAAATATCATTGTGTTTCTTTGATTTTTCTTTCTTGCTTCAATTTATTGAATTGATCCTTTAAGAATAAACCAAACATGGAATAAAAGTTCAAATGATTTTTAAAATTATGAAGCAGATGAAAAGTTTAACCAGGTTCCGACTCTTCTGTGAGACTGTACAACGATACTATATAACACCACATGGATCTACATTGGCCATGGACAGTTTAATTGAAAAAAGGGAGAACGAATGAATTACCTGAAGTTGATTGCGGACTTGATCAAGCTTGAACTCCTATTTATAATATACATTATTAGAAAATACAAGTATGACCAAATAAAAGCAGAACAAAAATATAACTTTTAGATAAACTCTACATGTAAGCTAAAAAAATAAATTACCTGCTCCTGCAGTGCCTCACGCAAAAGAGTTACAAGGTTTGCTCTAGAAGATTCAACAGCTCTTAGCTGCTCGATGGAGTCTCTCAATATTGCATGCTGTCCCTTCAGTTCCTCAGTGATGCTACCATTGACCTGGCCGCCTTGATATTTCCAATAGAAAACAATCCAAAAAAAGGAGAAAGGGGAATATCAGTCATCAATATACTTCATCTTTCTTTCTTTAAGGAAACAAATAGGAGCATGCATAACAAACATATAAATGAGTATTGGCATATTATATTAGAATATATATGAATGATGGCAGACCTACAAGCCAGATAGATTTCACAAACATGGTTCCATTTGGCCCCAAAATTTTCAACAATTCATTCACAGTTCTTTTAGACGTCACTGCTGTGCATATATGAGCATACTCATAACCAGATGTTGGTCTTCAAGGAGAAGGTCACAGAAGATTTGACGAAATCAGAGGTGCTATCTTGACACTCCGGTGTATGAAGATGGAGCTAAATAGTATAAATCAAGTTTATTCACTAGGGAAACAGAATATACTAATAGACAATCTCGGAGTCTTCTCGAATAATGTCTGCATTACTTCTACATCTATCAAAATCCAATGTCATTTTTGTAATTTCAACTCCAAATTTAACAGAAACATTCAGGATTGCAAAAAAAATTAGTTTAAAAAGAGCTACAAATTACTGTAAGAAAAGTTCCAGCACTTTGAAAAGTCAATTAAAATCGGGCTAAAAGTATCTTGCCAACAGCCTCGCGAAGGTGCATTTAGGCCCAGACAAATATGAGTAAAAGGAAAATTACATGTATATACAGTTTCAGAACTCAACAAATCAAGAATGAAAAATTATAAACAAAAATGAGTTCACAATAGTTAAAACACAGATCACATTTTTCCACTACATAGAATCTGCAGGAATGTGAGAACCAATTATGACAAATATATATGACAAGACTGTAATCACCTTCAATGTCTTTATCAACTTTCTCAATAAAGCTGATTGCATGTCTACATTTGTCATAGATTGCACCTTCATCCAGTTGACTGCCATAGACAGCTTGATAACCTGAAACTAATTTGTCCAGTGTCTTTCCACCAGGAGGCCTCTGTTCGCAAAGGAGTAGAAACAACAGTCTAAGATTTACATTCATAATTCATGCACAAGAAAACATTCATCAAATGAATGAAGTTACCAGTTTGAATCCATCAGGCTTCAAGTTCTTATTGCCATCATCTAATTGCCTTTTCATAAATTCTACCTTCAGAAGTTGGCCCCTTGAGCCAAATACTTTTCTCTCCTCCCAGATGTTGATCTGTATTTGAAAGTTTTTAAAATAAAATAATAAAAAACGAATTATGCTATTGGGAACAATACGAAAATGGTTCTAATACAAAGTAGATGAGACATCGCATACTTCCACAAAAACCATTCAAGCTTGTAAACTTCAACTATTCATATTTGGGGAATTGTTTCAACAAGAAGTTTGGATTAATACAATGTGATCCAACAAATAACTATTCATGTGAGTGTCTTTATTTCTCTATGGTAAGGTGAAGACCCTGGAGTTTCTTCACATTAAATTCTCAATTTCAACTCTCTTAGGGTAAGGTGAAGACTTTGGAGAATCTTCATATTTTTCATTTTGTTCTGCTCTTGCTTCAATATCTCCGACCTAAATCGGAGAATCAAGCAACAGTGGAGAAAATTGGGGTGGGAGGTGGGCCAGAGGGAATTTCTGTGGTTCAGAAACTTGTATTTTAACAAGGGTAAGAATATTGAAGAAGAAATTTCACGTTGTTATCATACCCCCTCTTACCAGATTCCTCTGCTCCCTCCCATCAACCAAAAATTGAAAACTATCAGAGATTCAAATACTTCCCTCACATAAATGTTAAATCTTCAAAAAATATAGGGGAAATGAGTAAACACAAATTGAAACACTCCACCCCCCAACCCCCGAAAAAATAAAAAGAAGAAGGTTAAAAATTCAGCAATTCAATGGCTTTGTATCCTAGCATCACTATAATCCTCAATAAACAAATGAAATTATAAAAAAAAAAAAAAGAGAGAGATGATATAATTGAGATCCCCAAATAACAAGAGGTATTTCTGATGGCATAAAATACGAAATTTCAAATGCATACGATTGTTTCTTCGTCAGTCAATTCCATGGTCACAAGACAATTGCTATGTATGTCGTTGCAATTTGTTTAGTGAGTTTCAGCAGGATGAAGGGGTTTGTGGCATCATGACAGCTAGGGTTTACAGAGAGGAGGTTAGAATGTGCCAATGTGGTTTGCAGTGCAATTAACAATGACAAAAGGGCCATAAAAGGCCCAATTTAAGACGATGATATAGTCTTAAATTGGGCTCTTTACGGCCTTTTAATCAATGTCGAATCGCACTGCACCAGTGAGAGTGAATCCTATATAAACCTGTCTCGGTGGGCCTACATGAATAAGAGGGGGCACGAGAAGTTCTGAATGTGGGGCTTAGCTTACGTTGGTAAGTAGCTCGTTTCCCCTTTAAGTTGTTTCAAAGATAAGCAATATGGAAAAAAGGTTTAAGGAAAGGAATCATTTAATGAGTTTCAAAAAATAGTAGCGCAAAAGAACATAATCAATTTTTTTCAAAACATAAAAACAAAATTAACTTCATAAAGAACTTAAAATATCATTTTATTTCATGTGATCAATGCAACCTTTTGCATGCATAGACCTTTCTCATCTATTCAAACATATGAGTGAAACTTCTTAAAAAGAAAAACATAGAGAAAGGAATCATTTAATGAGTTTCACAAAATAGTAGCGCAAAAGAGCATAAACAATTTTTTTTCAAAACACAAAAACAAAATTAACTTCTTAAAGAACTTAAATATCATTTATTTCATGTGATCAATGCATGCATAGACCTTTCTCATCTATTCAAACATATGAAAACAAATAAAGTAACTTCTTAAAAAGAAAAACATAGAGAAAGGAATCATTTAATGAGTTTCACAAAATAGTAGCGCAAAAGAACATAAACAATTTTTTATCAAAACACAAAAACAAAATTAACTTCATAAAGAACTAAAAATATCATTTTATTTCATGTGATCAATGCAACCTTTTGCATCTTTCTCATCTATTCAAACATATGAGTGAAACAGATAGAGTAACTTCTTAAAAAGAAAAACATAGGGAAAGACTAACATACCAAGCGCAAAGCTGCATTTCTTTCAGGACCATCTCCGTTTTTAATTACATCACGAAGAGAATCTGGCAGGACCTTCCAGAATTCCGCAACAAACTCTGCGCCCTTACGCCTACTATTCTGGAGAATATCATTTGCAAGATACAGAAAAGCCAATCGCTGCTCACGAGGGGAGCAATGAAACTGTCTATCCCATGTTTCAACAACTTGTTTCGCGTTGTTCATATGAAAAATGCACCAGTGCGATAGCGCTTTATGATGTCAAGAAAAAATTAATGGAAAAGCTACATAATTACCTTTACTCTACAAGGTAAATAACGCAAAAAATAGATGTAAAGATATTTGGTATTTGATATAGTATATGAGAAAACGAAATGCGTTAGGAAAAAAATTATGGAGCATAAGAAACACTTCTTCCATCATCTTTGTATGCAATGAATATCCTACTTGGACAGTAGCTTTTAGCAACTTGACAGTGAGTGATTTTTTCAATGAGCATCATTTTCTCAAAATGGAATACCAATTACCCGAGCACAACATATAAGCATAGATAAATGTAAGTAGCAACTTAAATGCCAATAGAAAGCTATTACATGATATAAATTTGTTGGGTAAATACTAGCAGGATACTCTCTATGCTCTGCTGTGAGCTGTTGAGCTTCATCAGCTTGTCAACCAAAATATGTGTATTAAAATGGCTTCCCATGATTCCTTGGCAAAAAGTCTGCCTGGCAAGTGAGTTCCAAGGCAGACCTAATAAATGGTCAACAGAAAAAGAGAATGGTTCTGCAGGAAAAGGAAAAACAAGTGAGATATGTAATTCCTTAGACAAACATACACATAAATTGAATTAGACTTCAAACTGCATAATAACTATATTTTGAATCAAACAATTCTCCATCATCTCAGGTTTGTTTCGATGAGGGCAACAAAGTCGGAAGTTGATATACGAGAATAAAACAATCTCTACTAAAATAGTGAATATCACGAATTTGACTTCCTAATGGGATCCAAACCCTTAATTTTCTCATTGACAAATGTCAGCGAGTTCCGCATATATTGCATACTTACCAATTTGATCTTTAAATATATAATTAATGCATGGTCTGCAAGATTTCAAGAAAAAATCTACTTCACTTATGGATTTTGAGAGATACAATAACGAATTCCGTTAAAAATAATTCCGGTGTAATAAATTCAACGGATTCTACGTTGGTTATAAATGATAGTAAGTACGTTAGGATTAGTCTCCGCAAACAAATCCTATAAGCACACGTGGACTACACAGACAAATCCAGTTTCAAAACCAAGAGATGCAAACTTAAAAACTTTCCCGCGTTCAAAGTTTTTAAACACGACCCTTCCCGCGTTCCCATCACAGTAAAATATAACTTGACTGTTTTTTTAGAAAATGCATGGGAAACAGCGGGAAGGGTCGTGTTTAAAAACTTTGAACGCGGGAAAGTTTTTAAGTTTGCATCTCTTGGTTTTGAAACTGGATTTGTCTGTGTAGTCCACGTGTGCTTATAGGATTTGTTTGCGGAGACTAATCCTAACGTACTTACTATCATTTATAACCAACGTAGAATCCGCAGGGCCGGCCTGACATATTACAGGGCCCTCTTTTACAAATTAGCTTATACTTTCCAGATTCAATTGTAATATATTTTTATGACATTTCATTCTTAAACTTCCTCTTGACAAAAACAATATATATATACATATACATATAATTTAGTAATATAACAAATGCACACACATATAAATTGTTATGTATTATATAAATTAATGCAGCATAAGAAAATTCAACCAATTACATTAAACTCCATAGACATCTTATATTATATACACAACACAAGCTTCTTTTTTTTTTTCTTTCTCGAGGTCTGAATCCGTACAGCTGAAAATTTCAAAATAACTTGGCTGAGCTTGCAAATTCATTCATCATTGAATAGTTTTCTTTAGTTCAAATCCAAGCATTCTTGACAAGTTAAGTTTATCAATATGCTTATTTTTATTTTTAAATAAATGGCTACAATATATAGAACATCGTTTAAGAAGTTAGTATTCGGTAAGATAAAAGAAAGATAAAATTTATTGAATTCAAATACTTTTAACTTTTTTCTTTTAGGTAAATAGATTGAATTGAATATGGAAGTATAATATTTCTGCTCACACTACTATCTTAGGTAGGGCTGTGCACATGGTAGAACCAACCCGTACCAAAAATTACTTTAGCATCATTCAAGTTTTGGGTTTTAAATGCAATTAGAAGCCAATCTATTAAGAGAAAATCACAAAAAGAATAAAACTGGGCATTTAGAATTTGGACTGTACCTCTGTAAATTACAAACCTGGGCCGAGAGAGAGATGGTGGAGGCGCGATGGAAGTAGGTGATGCGGCGGCGCGGTGGGATTTAGAATTGAAGAAGAAGATTTGGGTTTTGCTCTAGGGCAGTCCGTAGAAGAAGTGATCTTTGTGCCAACCAGTCCGTAGAAGAAGTGCGAAAGTGAAGTGAAGCTTGGATTTTGGAAATCTGGAACGCTGTCTTTACCTTTCAAGAATTGGGATTAAAAAAAGGCAAAATTGCAAAAATCTTCTTAAACTAATTATAGATTTTGGATTTTCATCCCAAATTATTCAACTAGGCGAATTGCATCCCATAATTTAATATTTTTTTGGAATATCGTCACACTATTAAATATAAGACGGAAATTGCGCATTTTTTATTAAATTATCACATGGCTGCTTACGTGTCATGATGTTGTAAATTTTAACAAGAATAATTATAATATTACAGAATTAGTCCCAAATAAATTACAAGATTGAACCTTCATTTTCATTAAATTTGAAATTTAATATTGGGACTAAATTTATACAAAAAGGTAAATTATGGGACGAAATTCCGCGAGTTGATATAGTTTGGGACGAAAAATTAAAATTAGTAATTAGTTTGGAACGATATTTCAAACAAATATTAAATTGCGGGACGAAATTCGATGAGGTAATATAGTTTGGGACGAAAATCCAAAATCACTAATTAGTTTGGGACGTTTTCTGCAATTTCACCTTAAAAAAAAAAGGTATACCGGTTCGGTTGGATTCAGTAAGGTAAATCCAAAGACAAAATCACGAATCGATTTTTTTAATGGTTCGTTAATGAATCTCATTCCGTATATTGAATCGAGATCAATTCGGTATACGGTTAGGTTTACCGGATCATGCACACCACTAATATTAAGGTTTTGTTATCGTCGCATTCAATATAACTGAACCATACAAATTTTTGGTGTATAATCTGACGCGGTAGTTTCAAAATTTGTACATTTCGTAAAATTGAACTATTCGGTTCGATTATCAAACGGTTCAGTCCGCTACAAAAAAAATCGAGACTTATATGTAGTTTGAGGATTCTTTATAATAAATTAATAAAAATTGTAACTTGATTCAAACTCGTTGAATTTAATCAAATTCTAATTTATTAATGCAAAACAACAATATTATAATATTTTTTTTCCAAAATAATGAGACACAATAAAACAAAATCACTTGTACTATCAATTAGCATATTCTCCCTCTATTTTTTTATTCGCTTTGGAGGATTGAAGACGGATTTTAAAAATTATAATAAATAGACACTTTTTTAAATAGAAGTCCCAAAACACCCCTTTAATCAAATAGTCATAGCATTAATAAGATGGGTAAAATTGGTATAAAAATTAATTCTACGTTTAAATTCTAAATCAATAAACTAAAAAATCGGATGAAGTAATCTTCATCATTTGACACCAATAATATGAAATAATTATTTCAACATAAATTAGATCAACGGAGCTTAGATAACAAATACAAGGAGAATTTCAATAGAATATGTAATGTTAATTGAAAAGTTAATTTGATAGGTTAAATCTATTTTAATGTCGCGCTAAGATCATTGTCCAACACATCTTAACCAATACATGACGCATTGATGTTATTATAATATGATGCATGTAAAGGGGCAGACATAGCAGAAATATATAGTCGTCCACAAAGATATATAGGGCATTCTTTTTGTATATACATGGTTCTAGATTACGAAGTAAAACGTCCTAGAATTATATATGAAAAGCCTCTAGAGAATCACTTTTAGCCACTAGATCAAGTTGATTTTCACCGTCTCTTTAAGAATGTGATTATATAAATAGGGCAAGACCTTATTTTAAAATTTTCATTCTTACATTATCTGACAAAAACAAAAAAATTCACATCTACATTATCAAAAAAAAATTGAGGCCCCTCTATAGTCGGGCCCTAGACGATGGCCTAAATAGCCTAGCTATAGAGCCGGCCCTGAGAATCCGTTGAATTAATTACACCGGAATTAATTTTAACGGAATTCGTTATTGTATCTTTCTTATAACAGTCCCATCAAGTGTTTTCCATGCATTTTTTAAAAAACACAGTCAAGTTATAACATATGTTATCGCAAGAAAAAATCTTCCACAAACAAAATCATATTAACAATAAAAAAAAATTGAAAGAAAAATCATCTACAATCATAATTTTTTTATTGAAAGGACTGAAAAAGGTGAATTGGTCATCAAATACTCCTTTCTCAACTACTCTATGAACCAATGGCTGCAAATCAACAAAGAAACTCTTGTTACATAAAAAAGTACGAAGAAACTCAATCATCTCTCTGAACCAACACAACAAGTCTCAGTATGTAAAATGCAGCATAAAAGAGGAATCATAAAGTCTTCAACAATTCAGGTATTAGTAGGAAAAAAATCTACCAAAAAAAATAGGGAAACTAAACCCTAATTTTAAATAACAAGTACGAAGATATGAATATATAACTACATGATAGCTTGAACAAACCTTTCAACCCAGTGCCGTTTAGTGACAAAGGTCGGATTTTTCATGAATGAGGGACCTCAATTCTACTACTCGGATTAAATTAGAGATAAATTATCATTTTTCTACTCTCTATAATGTCTCGATAAGTCGTTTGAGAGTTGATTTATTGCGAGAAAATGGAGAGTAAAAGGGAAATTAGGGCTTTTTATTCAAATTGCGCCGAAGATTGATATTTATAGGCGCGAAATTGGGAGTGTAGTGTAAACTACAGATTCTATGTTTTAAGACCAGGTGTCATACGCGCGCTGAGGACTAAATGGTCAGCTGAATTTCCAGAACTACCCCTCAGTTCTTCTGCAAATTTTCATTTTTTGGCAAGAACGATGACGCCATCAACTGATGTAAATAACGTTGGCAACGATGTAATAACGGTAGCAGTACAATGGTGTATTTATTTATTTATTTTATTTATTATGGATGCTAGAGTATTTTAAATGTGTCTTTAATAATCGATAATGATTCTGCCTAGGGCAATGATATAGGGACTTGGTTACTCTCATATCATGGGCTTAGTAATTTTATGCTTTCCCCTGTTTAAAGCTGTTAATATATCTATGAAGGTGGATAGTAGGAAATTTATCTGTCTCCTTGAATCATGAAACTTAATTGATATAAGTTGTTCATGGTCATAGATTTTTTATTTTAGTACTTAAAAACGTACTTCAATAATCAACTAGTATTTATTCGATATTATGTAGGTCTCAGAGACAAAATGAGTTCAGTATAAAAAATAAAGCTGAGAATTGAAATATCTCGAGATTACGAAGGAGTTAGTAAATGACGTTCAAACATATATTTACTTGTGAATGCCTTATCGGTGAGTTTCTAACCGTCTTAGCTCCTTGTTCCTACCAAAAAAATCTAAATCTTTCAAAAAATATAAGAATAAAAGATTGAAAGTAAATTAAGATGGCGACTAGGGTTGCTGTTTCCATTATGATTATATAATTTCAAGACCCCAACGGTCTATCATAATATCGTTTATTTACAACGGAATGGTATACAAAGTCAACAGATCTCAATGAATACAATAGGATTTATGGCTACACAAACTGTTGAGAACATTTCTAGATTGGGCCGCCCAACATCTACTAATGTAGGGAGTTTATTAAAACCATTGAATTCGGAATATGGTAAAGTGGCTCCCGGGGCGGCTCCTTCGTTGTGGGTAAACGGGAAACCCGACTCTACGAACCCGAGGAAAGGCTGCACAGCAGTAATAGGGCGTTAAGACCGGAGCTTTGTAGTGCTAGCAAGAATGCAAGTGAATGAATCCCATCCCCTAGCGAGTGAATTGTTTACTGTTGGGGTTTTTATGTGTGAATGAAATAAATAGAAGAAAGAGATGTGTCTATTCGGTTAGAAGAGGTACCCTTTGAACCGAAACATTGTGTCCCTTCTCAAGAGGCACTTTGTGTCTATAAATACGAAACAGAATCTGGCCAATTCTGAATCAATTTATATAGTAATTAAAAGGAAAAATACTACTCTCTCTTTCTCTTACTTTCATCAAAATTTAGTTCGAAATTTCTGTTTGTTCAAGTTCGCCGTGTTCATTATTTGTGCAAATAATGAACAACAGACTGTTGTATCTTGGGAGACTACCGGGAATCAAACTGTATGAACCGTGGCAGCCCCGGAAATATTGTCTTAAGGAAATTTGTTTCGACAAGCCTCGGTCTTATTTCCTATTTTATGTGTTGATTATAGTGTTCTACAAATTAATTCTAACCAGGTACGTATGGTTTACATGCTTTACTAATGCATGAATTTATTTGTTAGAATATTTTTTGTTATATTCTATATTTATCAAAATATATAAGTGCACAGATTGTTAGACACCAACACTTACGCCCCTTTAGAGATAGGGGGCGAGCAAAATAGCTCGTTCTTCCATTTTTAGATCTTTAGATTCGATAATAGAGTCCCTTTACTTTCTATTATATATATTCTATTAGTCAAGCGCTAGCGCTTTTATAAGGTTAGGGGGTTGAGAAGCTCTTGCTTGCTGCTTGCTGTCTACTTCGCGAGCCTTCACTGCCCCGTTCTGTAAATTCCCTTCTTTCGTCCATCCACGAGGCTGTAAAAAGAATCATTTAATTAATTCTTCTACGAATGGTATATTGTGCACTATGAGATCTGTACTTGGATGAAAATTAGTCACCAATACACGCTCGTAATCTAAAGAAAGAGAAGTAATGAATTCGAATTTTAGTTCATACGATATGAGTTGATACAAATCATAGTAAAAAAGGAAATTTGTTCAAATTAAACCAATACTCTTAATAAATTAACAAATATGACCACGTACTCATTGTATTCCTTTAAGTTGACAGTTAATTTTATTTTTTGGAAAATTCTAGGGTGCCGCTACGTTAGGTGCCGCTAGTATCACATTAGGTGATATTACCACACAATGTGTATCACATTCTATGGTACATGATCACATTACATAGTATTAACCCCATATATTTAGTATGACCCCCACATCATGTAGTATTTATTCCATATTAGGTGGTATTACCACGCAATGTGTGTCACATTCTATGGTATAAATTATACTCCTTATACCATACAATGTGATACACATTGTGTGATAATACCACCTAATGCGGTATTAGCGGCACCTAACGTAGCGGCACCTTAGAATCCCCCTTATTTTTTCTATCAGCGCGTAAACACACAAGATTATTTAGCATAAATATATCATGAAATAAGATTTTGGTCCGTGAAAGACATCCATAAACATTAGTGATTATGTAATGTATAGTAAATTAGTAAAACAGATTATTGTGTCATTAACATAATTAGAGAATTGTACGTACAATTTAACGGGTAATTTACATAAATTAAAGTAAAATTAACTTTATTAGCCCATAAATAGAGCAAATTAATGAATGCTATTCAATATATATTTCTTAGTCAAATTATTATATTATAAAAATTTGATGGATTTAATTATTGTAATCAAATGTAAAATATTGGTTGACTTAGCCTTGAAATTCGTAAAATTTGTTTTAAATTAACATCATAAGAAAATTATTTAGTTCATTCCATAATAGTACTTTTCATGTTAAGAGTTATCTAATCTCTCTAATCTATGTTAATTTAATCTATTCTAATATAATATAATCTAATACATATATTTGAAGGGTGAGTGTTGACTCTAATTGAATCTTTTGACTAAAATTCTATTTTTCTAGAGTTTAGAATTATTTTATTTTGTGAAAAATTTTAGATTGGTTGAAATTGTTATATGAATATATATTGTACATATCATCATTTAGGTAATAATATCGATAATCTGCATAATTCATGTCAATTAGTACTAATCATATAATTACATACTCCCATATACAATTTCACCTAAAAAATTAGAGAAAACTTTATTAAATCCTAAAATTTCTCCCCTAAATATACATTTATCTTTCATAAGGATGTTTCTTTTTATATTCGTCTTTTCTTGAATATTGGATATCACATTCTCTTTGGTTCTTCCATGAAAGTCATGTTTTAATTTTCTTCTTCATAACTATGACTTGAGAAGCTTTGAAGCTTTCGATTTTTCTATTCTTCTTTTTATTTCTTACGATTATACAAGTTTTATATTTTAGTTTTGTGTTTATTTGTATTTTATTTTTTTGTTATAGAAATAATTTTTTTTTTTAAGTTTTATGATCGATAAACTTTCGATTTTTCTGTCTTTTTCTCATTTTTTATGATTATAATATCATGTTGTACAAAGTTTTTATATTTTAATTTAGTGTGTGTTTGCATCATTTTTATAGAAAAAATTTAATTTTTTTCTTTCGTACAATTTAATGATATTATGTGATAAAAACATGCATTTTTTTAATATCTTTTGTATTCTTTTATATTATATGTTGATTCAGTTAAATTTCATATTTATTATTTACTAATTTTTGTACAAGATTTTATGTTTTTGGTTTTTTTAATTGTATTTTATTATTTCATTGCGGTTTTTTTAGCTTTCATCTTTTCGTCTTGTGAGATAAATAAATCGAGCTGACTAATTTGTTTAAACTTTCAATTTTTCTGTCTTTTTTCTCATTTTTTATGACTATAATATCATGTTGTACAATGTTTTTATATTTTAATTTAGTGTGTGTTTGTATATTTTTTCATAGAAATAATTTAATTTTTTTTCTTTTGTAAAATTCTATGATCTTATATAATAAAAACACGCATTTTAATATCTTTTGTATTCTTTTTTACTTTATTTTTTATTCAGTTAAATTTCACATATATATATATATATTGTTTATTAATTTCCATACAATTTTTTTATGTTTTGAATTTATTTAATTGTATTTTATTATTTCATGGCGGTTTTTTTTTTTAATTTTCATCTTTTGGTCTTGTGAGATAAAAAAAAATCGAGCTGATTAATTTATTTTAAACTTTAAATAGTTTCAGTTTAACTTTTAATTTTTATGTATTTTTTTTCATATATCATATGTATATCATATGATCTTATATAATAAAAACACGCATTTTAATATCTTTTGTATTCTTTTTTACTCTATTTTTTATTCAGTTAAATTTCATATATATATATATATATATATATATATATTGTTTATTAATTTCCATACAATTTTTTTATGTTTTGAATTTATTTAATTGTATTTTATTATTTCATGGCGGTTTTTTTTTTTAATTTTCATCTTTTGGTCTTGTGAGATAAAAAAAAATCGAGCTGATTAATTTATTTTAAACTTTAAATAGTTTCAGTTTAACTTTTAATTTTTATGTATTTTTTTTCATATATCATATGTTCCTTCAATAAGAAATTATATACATACGTTTTTCTCATTTTGTCATTATAATATGAGTAGTAGTATTACACCTCAATTTACATATATGTAGCTTTTTGTGAGCTTAATAATTAATTTTAACTTACTCCCAAATAAAAAGATTTTCCAAAAACAAATTTCATAAGCACTATTTAAACAAAAAGAATAAAAGAAGTTTCATTATTCTTTTGTTTGTGTTTTTAGGTTAATGTGACGTAATTCTAAAGAAGAGATATAATCTCTAGGAACAAAAAATATTTATTTGTTTGAATCTTCAAAAGTGTCAAAAAAATTCATAAAAGACATAACAAACAAGGTCTTAATTTTTAATTCTCAAACGAATCATGAAATAATGCTTTAAATATTTAATGTTATGAATGACAATCGTTAACTACTAATTTTGATTTATACAACACGACTATTAGTTTAAGAATGTATGTTCTTTAGTGCCTTTTATTTAAGGATATATTTTTCTTTTCTTTTTTAGTGTATTTGAATCGTGCATAGCACGTGTTTTAGGCTAGTATTTATTTATTTCAAGGGCTACACATCATAGAACATCTTTAAATTACTATTAAATTAAACATTTAAATATCTCATTACTACAAAATACAATGATCAATATCATTTGCCTTCATATTTGTTAAATACGAATAGTCCTTATCATCACGAATTTGCAATCGTATTTTGAATGTGACACAAATATGATACAATAAAGACAATAGGTTAATGTAACTATCAAGGGTCTATTTGGATGGGTGGATTTGAATTTGATGGATTAGAAATATCTACCTCAAATATTTTACATTATTTTAAAACAAAAAATAATGTCATCACAGTTTTTAATCATATTGACTTGAGTCCATTTTTAAGTAGATTTCAAAAGCATTCTCTTACCTTGTCATTTGAATTGCATTTATTTATAAACCTAAGCCGTTTTTACATATTTACTTCATTAGTTTAATCTATTTTTACTATGAATGAAACCAACAAAAGAAAAGGGGTTAAACCAGTGAAAAATAGATTAAACTATTAAGTAAATATGTACTGCCACAGTTATTTCTGTCAGTTATAACCAACTTAGTATCCGTTGGTTATAACTGATGAAAATTAATAAAAAAAAAATGATGAAAATGGGAATTAATCAAAATAGGTTAAAATAGATTATCTAAATGGGAAATTGGTTTCATTCACTTTATCAAAAGGGTGAAATCGATAGATAAATGATTTAAACCCAGTTTAGTTTATTATTTTACTGTTTTACCCAATTTTTTTTAACAGTTATAACCTATTTTGATTAATTTCCCATTTTTAAAAATGTGATATCATATACCAAAATTATCAATTGGTTGGTTATCATATACCAAAAATTATTTATTGGATGGTTATCATATACCAAAATCGGATTCAGGGACGGATCGACCTTGATTCGGTCCAAATCTGACACATTGACAGGCCTAATTAAAACTTTAAATGATACAAATAATATTTTTTTTCCTTAAATACATATTGATGCTAATTTTAATATTTTAAGGATATTTAAAAAATCATTGTTTTTTTTTATTTATGTTTATATATGGTTCATTCTCATGTGTTTTAGGTTAAAAAAACTGAAATTATAAAAATTGATGTAAGTAATTATTTCTAAATTTTAGAAATTAATAAAGGATATATATATATATATATATAATAATAATAAGACTCTATATCTAATTTTATACCTCTTCAATTACATGTACATTATTTTAGAAATTAAAAATAAGTGTATATTAGTATACTTTAAAAAAAGAAAAAATCTTTTAAAACTTAAATAAAGGTATATTAGTCTACATAAAAAAATTAATATTTTGTATATATAATAATATATAGATATAGATAGACAAAAATATGACAACTAAGACCCCTTTGGGTATCATTTGAAATGAAAGATCATCCATAGGAGTGGCAAAGCACGAATTGTTGGTCAAACACTCATTCTACAACCAAACACATATAATAACGAATCTCACGCAATCTCCTCTCACCCAAGAAATCTTCCATATTTTGTGTACCAATAACGAACATTTCAGTTCCCACTCCCCTCCTCCCTCCAAAATAATATAATACTAAAAAAGAAAAGAATATTAAATAAAATATTAATTGGATAATTCTCCTTCACTTTCGGGTTTGCCATGTTTCTGTATTCCCAAAATTTCCTCTTTCTCTCTCTTCCATCTCCCCTTCTCCATGTCTCTCTCTCTAAACTTTCTTCCATGTAATATTTTCACTAGGAATTAAAAAAAAAAAAGAAAAAAAAGAAAAAAAAGAACCTTCAAATCCATTAAAAGAAACTGCAATGGATGCAGAGACAGAGAAGCCCCTTCCTGAAAAATCCCCAAGCTTTGTCGCCAGAGACAATGCCAAAATAGACAACCAAGAAGAAGAAATCATCAACACCACCACCACCACCACCGAAAATGATTCAAAAATACCCGACCCGGATCAAGATTCCCCTCATGATGATGCCACTGAGTCCAAACCCGAAAATGCCGATGATTCGGAAACGAAAAAGGAAGATGAAGAGGAAGAACAAGCTGAATGTCCTTTGCCACCTGATCTAAACAAAGTTTCTGAAGAGATTGATCAATTCATTTCCACACTATATTCTTTAGAAAAAGATGAATCCACATCTGCACCGCCCGATGTCCCAATTTTCGTGGAACAATTCGCGGTTTTGGTGGAAGCCAGGATTGAAGAATATGATTCTAAGATGAAATTAAGTCAATTCAAGGAAGAAGACTCATCTTCGTTTCTCGATACCGTGAATCGGGTTTCTTCCTTATCAAAAGCGCTCTCACTGTTCTCATCAGAATACAAGTACGCCTACTCAATCAATCGAATCGGGGGTGTTAAACAACGTGCAATGTCCTATTTAGAAGAAGAGTTCAAATTTCTTCTAGACGATTACAAGATCCACGAATCGGACTTGGTTCAAGAAAACCCGCCTCCGGAACAATCTCCTAAAGAAGAAAAGAACAATCTTTCCGACGAGATTTTGACAAATTTGATCAAACTGTCGAAATCAATGTTTGCGGCAGAGTACGAAACAGAGTGTTGTCAGGTTTATTTCGTGGCGAGAAGAAACGTGTTGGAAGAGAAGCTACACAAACTTGGATTCGAAAAATACAGCATCGATGATGTACAGAAAATGCAATGGGAATCTCTGGAGAGAGAAATCGAAGCGTGGATCAAAACATTCAAACAATGCGCCACCATTTTGTTCTCGAACGAGCGCAAACTCTGCGACTCCCTTTTCTCAGACGACCCTTCGGTTTCCAAAAACCTCTTCGGTACCCTTTCGCACGGCGTAGTAGTACAACTCCTCAATTTCTCCGAAGCTGTCGCGTTAACAAAACGCGCCCCGGAGAAACTCTTCAAGTTTCTCGATATCTACGAAGCCTTAAGAGACATATTACCACAAATCGAGAATTTGTTTCCCGAGGAATGGCTAAACGAGCTTACAACGGAGACGTCGATGCTAAAAACCCGTTTAGGAGAAGCAATGATTTCAATCGTAATCGAGTTGGAAAGTGCGATCAAGAACGACTCTGGTAAGACCCCGGTTCCAGGTGGGGCCGTTCATCCTTTGACTAAATACATAATGAACTACCTAACCTACGCCTGTGAGTACAGAGAAACATTAGAGCAAGTCTTCAGAGAACATCAGAAGATCGAAAGAGCCGATTCCGCAACCGGATCAGAATACGATTACAATCAAAACAACGAGTCTGTAAAACAATCCCCATTCCAATCCCAAATCACAAAAGTGATGGATTTACTAGACACATATCTCGAGGGAAAATCGAAGCTCTACAAAGACCATGCGTTGAGCTCGATTTTCCTGATGAACAACGGAAGGTACATTTTGCAAAAAATCAAAGGGTCTAATGAGCTAAATAGCTTAATGGGTAGTCCGTGGTGTCGGAAAAGATCATCTGAGCTTCGGCAATATCACAAGACATATCAGAGGGAAACATGGGGGAGATTGTTAAATTGTTTGAACCCTGAGGGGCTATTGGTAAATGGGAAAGTAGTGAAGCCGGTGTTAAAGGAGAGGTTTACGAGTTTTAATGCGATGTTTAATGAGATACATAAGACGCAGAGTACTTGGGTTGTGGGAGATGAGCAGCTTCAATCGGAGCTCCGAGTTTCGATTTCGAATATGGTTATCCCGGCTTATCGGTCGTTTTTGGGGAGGTTTAGTCAGGTGTTTACTCCGGGGAGGCAAACGGAGAAATATGTTAAGTATCAGGCGGATGATATTGAAACGAATATTGATGAGCTTTTTGATGGGAATGCTACTCCCATGGGAAGAAGGAAATTATAAAAAGGTTGAATGTATTTTTCTTTTTCATTCCACACAATTTTTATTTTCTTTTTGGACCTCCTCTGGCTCTATTTAGCGTAAGGATACTATGTCTATGTGATGTATTCTTTTCCGTGTGTATCAGTTAAATCTGTAGCTGATCAACTTGAATTTTTTTAATTATCAGAATGCAAGTTTTCTTTTTTCTTATAGATTGATTAATTTCATGTCTCATTCTTGAAAATGCAATTAATAGTATGTGATTCAGATATTGCAAGGTTAAAATAATGGACTTAATCTTGTAAAGAAGAAAATTGTGTGTTCAGTTCTGATTGGCAATGGATTGGAGAATTTTCCTCAAAATACTATTGTATACATATATATATCCTAGAAAAATTCCAAATGAGAATTGATATGTTGGTCAAATCCAAATCATTTGGTGAAAATATACTTACTGTATTTAGGATTAAGTTATGTTCAAGTCTTTGTTTGCATCCATCATTGGTCGTGGTATGCACATGATGATAAATACAATAGTTTTTAGTAAACTGTTAAATTAATACGAAAAACTTTAAGAACTCAACTGAGAAAGTGAATCTTGAAATGTAAAACCAAAAAACAAACTTCTCCTTCAACGTAATTTTTATAGTACTGGTACTAAAAAGTTAAATGGACTTTTGATTTGTGAATCGTTAAATATCATGCTCTTTTTTGTTGCTCACTAATTAAGGATACAATCATTTTTTCCATGGGGAAAACGTAAGATACTTCCCTGTGTTATACTAAATTCGTAAGAAACTATTCTTTGAAATTTTTACTGCGCCAAACTTTCTTGTATTTTCAAAAATCCTGCAAAAAAACCAAATTTGTAACAAATAGGTCGTTTTGGATCGACAAATTTCGAGAAATAGTTTTTAAAATATATTACGTGAAATTGAAGGGACCAACTTGAAGTACTTTATAAATGATTTTTTGAAATATGTCTGTCTGAAACGACCTATTTGTTACAAAAATTGGGTGCTTTTTGCAGGGTTTTTGAAAACACAAGGAAGTTTGACGGATTAAAAATTTCACAGGATAGTTTCTTGCAGGTTTAACATAACATAGGGAGTATCTTATATTTACCCAGGAAAAACATTATATTATTTTTTGTTAATCATTTAAATATAAATTAGAGAAAGGCTTTTTTCCAATTTTTTGTATAAATCAAAATTATATCCATTATAAATCAAAATTGTGATTCAAACCAATTTGGTTAAGCCCAACCAACAAAGTGATTTGAAATAAAAATAAGTGGGTATGTTTCTAGTCGGGTGACGTTATTATATGACTATTTAAAAGTCGGATTCTGGGCTTATTGGTCCAAATGCGGATCCTTTGTCAAGTTCCAAAATCTTCGAGCTCACCAAGTCTTGCCAAATTCTTTAGAATTTTGATTTTTTGGGTCAATATAATCATTAATCTTAAATTCTTAGCAATATCATTTTCTCTAACAAGTTTTAGAAAAATTGTAGTGGTGTTGATTTCGAAATTTGAGGTTTTATTAGATCTGAAAAGAATCGATATATAAACCGAATACGGGAAAGGGATCACCTGGATTAAAAAAACTTAGATCCAAGCAATATTCGAATTTTATCCTACATAAATAAATTCGAATCAGAATCAATCTCAATCTGAACCCACATCCAATTCATTGACAACCCTAGTCTTAAGGAATGTAATAAACCAAAAAAATTAGCTTTACCAAAATCCAAAAATGATGAGACCTTGCTGTTGGGCTTCAAATTTATGGCAATAGTGTTTTTTGTTTTTGTTTTAGAGAGGCAATCGTGTCTTTGGACTCTTTCCTTAATCCTTACTATATTTCCAACATAAAAGTATATTTTACATATGCACCACCTTTCATGAAAAAAAAAAAAAAAAAGGAATATTTTTCATATATGGACAGTAACCAATTGTTCGATAATATTGCCTAACTAAAATTATGTTACATAAATTTCCTCTATCTACCATAAATAAAATACTAAACAGAATCCTTTTCCTTTTCAGATATTACCTATCAATTTAATAAATCGAAAATAATATATATAATATTAAGAACATGATTCAAGAAGACATTCCAAATTAATCAGCAGAAACGTAGTAAAAGCGTGTTATTGGGCCACCAATTAAACGTGCGCATTTTGGAGCACACGTGTGTGAATAAAGCAATTCAATAAAACTCAACTCTCTTCTGAAGTTGTACTGCTACGCCCTAATTAAACAGATTAAAATAGGGGAAACAATGCCTATATAAAATCATTTTTATATCAATACGTACATTTCAATAGGATTGAATAGTTAGCTTTGTAGCCAATGGGGCACTGTCCATGTTTTGGAAGGAGAGAAAAAAAGGTGATTCGATTTAGAAACGAAGATCTTAAGCCAACCGCTGATGACACAAGTCCTGATAACTGCTCAGGTTAAAAGTTCAGTTATTTAAATTATTGATTTTATGATCTGATTTCACAGTTGAGATTCCATGTTTTATGGGTCGGGTTATTTTTCCTATTGGTTCATCTCCGATGCATGTACAATGTGATTTTGTTGGTGTAATTGGTTGATTGAATCAGAGCGGTGTTTGAGTTTGGTAGAGATTTTGTTTCAGTGATTTTGGCATCATCCATCACAAATCATAATTCTGCAATTTACAAAAAAAAAATATTATTTTTGAATTAAATTAAATGAATTGTATATGTTTGAATAGTTCTTTTATTATTCGCAATGAGAAAATCTCTTTCAGCCTATCTATGATACTGCACAATGTGATCTTGTCTATAAGATTTTGACTTTGACTGAATAAACCATTGTGATTATGAATGCAGTTAAAATGAATCCGAACTTAAATCCATCATCTAATATTCCAGTTAAAGTTCCAAATGATAATGGTAATGCTGAAAGGAATGCTATGCTATTCTCTTACCGTGAACTTGCAACTGCGACTAACAATTTTAGGCAAGAGTCCTTTATTGGGGAAGGCGGTTTTGGGGCTGTATACAAGGGGAAATTAGAAAGAACAGGGCAGGTAATATTCTGTTTCCAAATTTTTTTTTACCCTTTCTCTGTTTGTTTATATTTCCTAAGTCCAGACATAATTTGGGCTGTTTGGGCGCAGATAGTTGCAGTTAAACAGCTAAATCATTCTGGTTTACAAGGTGACAAGGAGTTTCTAGTGGAAGTTCTCATGCTTTCTCTTTTACGCCACCCTAACCTTGTCCATTTGATTGGTTACTGTGCTGAGGGGGAGCAGCGCCTTCTCGTATACGAGTTCATGCCTTTGGGTTCTTTAGAATATCACCTTCATGGTAAGAAATCAGGCTAAGATTACGTTTGGTTCTTGGATTTAGTGAGTTAATATTTTTCTTGCATCAAATGGTACAACTTTAGGCTTGAAATTTTGTTTATTGTCATTTTCCTAATTAAAATTCAAGAACCCTGCATAGCATAACTGTAATAATATGAAATGTAGTGGTGTCCCAATGAAGTAGTAAGTATTGTTTCCGATCACAATTGATGGAAATACTTTGCCACAATTTTCTCTTCATAAAGGATGCTTTCCTTCACTCTGAAGCATTTCAGTATGACCATTCTTTCGGACACTAGACCTTTTATCCAGTTTAAAAATTTCCCAATTGTTATGATGCAGTTATTTAGATTGTTGAATCCTCAGTGAGGGTTATCTTATGATAGTTTAATTCTTGAATTTTTAATTAGTTATTCTTGCAATTCTTGATTTGTTATGATGCAGACCTTACACCTGATATGGAGCCATTGGATTGGAATACAAGAATGATAATAGCAGCAGGAGCAGCCAAAGGATTGGATTTCTTGCACAACCACGCTGACCCTCCAGTTATCTACAGAGACCTTAAATCAGCTAATATATTATTGGGTGAAGGGTTCCATCCTAAACTCTCTGATTTTGGCCTTGCAAAATTTGGCCCAGGTAAGGATCAGTCGCATGTTTCAACTAGGGTCATGGGTACTCAGGGATACTGTGCACCTGAATATGCTGGCACTGGAAAACTTACAATGAAGTCAGATATATACAGTTTTGGAGTAGTCTTATTAGAGTTAATCACCGGGCGTAGAGCTTTGGACATGACTCATGGGAATGGAAAGCATATCCTTGTCGACTGGGTAAATTCTATCGCCTATATAACTTCATACGATTCTACCAAAATACCTGTGTTGCTTGCTTGTGCAAAATGTCTATTTAAGTAATCCTCTGTATGAACATTAAATGGCCGAAAACATTTTGACCAGTCATATGCTGACCTAAGTTCCCAAAAAGAAAAAATTATTATACTTTCTATTTCTTGCACACACGCTATGCCAGAGAAATGAGTCAACACCTACCGTAGATAAGGCACTGATGTCAGGCACTATCAGGCAATGTTTGATTCTTGAATTTTAGCAAGAAAAAGGGCAAATAAAATGAAAATTAACGTAACTCACTCAAATTCAAGAATCAAACATAGCCTTAGCGAGTTTCGCTTCATATTGACAAGGGACCAATGTCAGGCTCTTTCAGCCTAAGTCTGAGTCTTTATTTTAGTGAGGAAAATGATAAGGAAATGAGAAGGAAGATGAAAATGAAGAAAATGAGAGCTCCATCTCCTGTCACTTGATAAAAAAAAAAACACATATTTATTTAGATTTTCTAATTCCCACTGTTTGGCATTTCTTGAAATTTTCTTATGTTAGTTAAGTAACCATTGTTTGATTTTATAGGCACGTCCAATGTTAAGAGACCGTAAAAACTTTATTAAACTAGCAGATCCACGTCTTAAAGGCCAGTTCTCGGAGCCTATACTACGAAGAGCCATGGAAGTGGCATTAATGTGTCTGAGGGAAGATCCTCAATTGCGACCTGGCATGGCTGACGTGGTGAATGCCCTTGAATATTTCATATCTCAGCAGTACGACTCCAATGACAAAAGGTCGCCCGAGGGAGAAGGACAAATGAATCATGACATGGAAAGTTTTTTTGAGTCCAAGGATATTTTACAAGAGACGAAGCTGTTGGACAAAAATGTGGATCGAGCTAGAGCTGTTGCAGAGGCTAAGATGTGGGGAGAGCTTTGGAGAGATAAAAGGCAACACCGTACACAAAGTGATACTGATGAGGTGAATAGATGATGATTTTGTAAATTACTTATCCTTTATATGGAGTATAAAAGACTTTACTTCAGAAGAATTTGGAAATGTTGCTTTCATGCACACTTTATTATATCATGGAATTGTATGTATTTATTCCGAAAAGAAGACAATTGGGTGGTTCATAATTAGCTGCAGGTGGGAAGAGAACTATGGTAATCTGAAGAATTCATGAAACCTTTTTTTTTTGGATCAACAAGAGAGCAATTGAAGAAATCTAAACATAAGGATCAAAACTAATATGATCATGTAGGACTGAAAATCAAACTAAATTATTCGATACTCGATGGGCTCATTTTGATGAGAATTCTTCCGAATTTGTTTCGTCATACTTCTTAAACAAGCTTATTATTATTATTATTTGATAACATTTGAAGCTCAATTTGAGTTTGGATCATTAAGCTAAAATTTGAAAAAATATTTGTAGGAACATCAAACTAGTTAATACTTGACTTGAGCTCATTCGAGATCAGTTAGTTAACTATCAAACATAACTCAAATACAATTTCAAGCTCGATACAAAATTAAAATCAAACTTGAACAATATCTTGTTTGACACTATTCGACTTGTTTCCACTCCTATGATCATGTCAGTTTGATGAGTATATTAGAAATTAGAATGCCATTACAATTATTTCTTTGTTTTCCTTCTGCATTTTGTAATAAATAAATGTCCTAATTCAGAATTTTGATTATCCACGTAAAGTAAATAAAAGGAAAAACTAATATCGGCTTATTATATAAAAAATGAAAGGTCCTACCGGGAGTCGAACCCAGGTCGCTGGATTCAAAGTCCAGAGTGCTAACCACTACACCATAGAACCTATATGTCTTGAAAGTGAAATTAATATTCTTTATAGTAAGGAAGTGAAATTAACCTTTTCTTCTTGGTTAAAATGGAAGTGACCAACTTCCATCACCAAACTCTCATTGGGCCCCACCTCAAGTAAACACTCAATTAAAATCGGCCACGTTAGTTTAACATCCTGTAAAGCGTGAACCCTCACATAGAATCTCGCTGTACTCCTCACAGAAAAAGAGAACAATAGATTCAAGAAAAAGTCCCTTCTCCCCAAACACGCCTTTAGGCTCTAACCCTCCTCCTGCCTTGTCCGCCGGAATATTATTATACTCCTATATTCTTCGGGTAATTATGTAGCCGGACAGCTCAAGTTTCCAAACAACATATGAGCACAACGATTCTCTGAGTGAAAATCATTGTATGTTTGTGATTATTGTTTGAAGTGAAGTTTGTATTGAAGATTTAAACTTAAGTAGGGGAAAACTTGAAAAGAAAACCAAAATGTATGTGGTTCCACCTCCAAAGTCGGATCCGTTATCCGGATCCACTGATGGGTCGGATGAGCTCAGGATTTACCAAACTTGGAAAGGCAGCAATGTGAGTTTTGTATCTATCTTAAGTGTTTCTGGTTTATGATTGCTCAAATTTTAAAATTTTGAAAGACAATTTCTTTTTTATCTCCTTGTGACTTAGGTAAAATTGTTTATAGATTCTGTCAGCTAGAACATTTTATGATAGTGCTTTTGTGAGCTGACTTAGCTTTTCTAAGGATAGGGTTATGAAGAAGCAAACAATGACTTTTTGTTGGTGCTGGGTGCAGGTTTCTTGAAGAATTGTGTTTTAACTTAAGAAATGTGAAAATAAGATAATCCGGGGAGTGTATACTTTTAGGTGTTAATCTATATGAGCTCGTAGATAATTTAATGTACTGTTTCATTTGCTGAATGCAGTTTGTTAAAATTGTAAACGTGGCTTAATTTGTCAATGCACACATTCTGTTGGAAAGCCAGAAACTTTTTGCTCTATGAATCATTTCTTAAAGAGCATTGTTTTCGTAGAGTTGAGGTGGGATTCTTTGCTATGTTCCACAAGCTCATTTAAAAGTGTGAACAATATCCTTTTTACTGTAACGTGCTGTAGGCTGCTAAGTAGAATGTAGAAGTAGCTCAAAATTTTATTTGAATTGCTAAAACCACAAGTCATTTTTGTAGTGCGTGACATTCTATTAGCATTTTGACTGTTGCTTGTTTTTGTTCTTGCAGAAATTTTTTCTTCAAGGAAGATTTATCTTTGGACCAGATGTAAGGTCATTGGCTCTCACTATACTCCTGATCGTGGCTCCCGTCACTGTTTTTTGTGTCTTTGTTGCTAAAAAGCTAATGGATGATTTTTCCGATCACTGGGGGATATCAATAATGCTTATTGCCGTTGTTTTCACATTTTATGTAAGCTCTCCTTTTCTCTCTCTCTCTCTCTCTGTGTGTGTGTTCGTTTTTCACACACTTGTTGCAACATGTTTAGGAAGCTTAGGTTTTCATTTTGATTAAAAGAATTGTTCAAAGATAAATATTGTGGCTAAGGTGAGGGGTGTAGCTATACGTGATTTTACAGTTTTAGCCAGCTTGACGACTCAAAAATCCTTATCATCAACTCTTTGCTAAGTGGATGATGTTGTTATCAGCTCTCAGAGTAAATTTGTGTTTATGAGCAAATTGGATATGTTATATATATGGTACCTTTTACTGTCACTTTGTCATGTTCTATCATGCCTTGCCTTTTATTCATAAGGTTATTTTCATCCTCAAGGCTTCATGCATAGTCCTAACTCAAATTGATTGTTCTAATTTAAGAGATCTGATGAAGTCTTCATGTTGAGGTCGAGTTTTGTAACATATAATCATAATATAAATATGGTGCATCTGATGTAACTCCAACATGAAACTCTTGCCATTTGACTCTTTATTTTTGTTTTAAGATTTTTGGATGTGTTTATGTCGAATTGTCAACTACTTTCTTTTTTTAATTTGCAGGATTTAATTCTTCTCCTGCTTACCTCTGGAAGAGATCCCGGTATAATTCCTCGAAATGCACACCCACCAGAACCTGAAGGCTATGATGGGAATGCTGAAGGGGCACAAACCCCTCAGTTACGCTTACCTCGCATTAAAGAAGTTGAAGTAAACGGCATTACAGTCAAGATTAAGTACTGTGACACCTGCATGCTATATAGACCTCCTCGATGCTCTCACTGTTCAATATGCAATAACTGTGTTGAACGATTTGACCATCACTGCCCATGGGTAGGGCAGTGCATAGGACTGGTAAGATATGCACTTATCTGAAAATCTCTGCACTTTAATTTATGTCGTGGTAGATGGATGCACATAATCATTTTTTTTTCTTTTTGGATTTTGGCTCTGTTTGTTCGCAGAGAAACTATCGGTTCTTCTTCATGTTTGTGTTCTCCACGACTCTACTATGTATATATGTTTTCAGTTTCTGCTGGGTTTATATCAAAAGGATCATGGTTACCGAACACATATCAATATGCAGAGCTATGATCAAGACCCCTGCTTCCATTGTTCTAATTGTCTACACTTTCATAGCCGTGTGGTTTGTTGGTGGCCTTACCGCATTCCATTTGTATCTCATCAGTACAAATCAGGTCAGAGCTGTTATTTCTCATAATAACATATAGCTATATGAAGTTTTAGGCAAAATCGCATGTTTAATCCTCGGGCTTTCAAACCATGAAAAAAATAGTATTTTCTCTCTTAAACAAACACATTAAGTCTGAGGCTCAACATTTGATCATTTATCTTTCGAACGGAGACATTTAGTTTTGATCTTCTATCTTTCGATAATCTGTTTTTATTGAAAATCTCCTGGATAAAAAAAAAATCATTAATGCTAGTTGCATAGGAAGTCATTTAATCCATATGTTCACTGAACTTAGGTCTATCGCACTAAATATGTCTAGTGTTCGACTTAAAAGGTAAGAGGACTAATACTGTCGATTAGAGGACTAGATGTGTTTGGCTGAAAAGATGAAAGAAATGCTGATTAAATCTGAAAAATTTAGGAAGGAATGAGCTGAACACAAAAGATTAAGGACTGTATCTGTCACATGTTGAAAGTGAGAGGACTCAATATGCCATCTTGCCAACATTTTATCTTAGAGTTTAGTTTTAACCTTGTCTTAATACTTTCATTTCAAGTATCATTGAATAGTTTTACATGCTGTTTGCAGACTACATACGAGAATTTTAGATACAGATACGATCTACGTGCCAATCCCTATAACAAAGGAGTGGTTGAGAACTTCAAAGAGATATTTTACGGTTCTACCCCTCCATCAAAGAACAATTTCAGGGCTATGGTACCTAGGGAATCTTCTTTACCAGCTAGATGTGTGGCTGGTGGTTTTGTTAGTCCTAACATGGGTAAAGCCGTGGATGACATTGAGATGGGAAGAAAGGCAGTATGGGGAGATAATGAAGGCCAGTTGAGTGATAATGATGGGTTAAACGCAAAGGATAGTGGAATGACCGAAATGTCCCCCGAGATAAGGACTACAGTAAATGAGGGTGATCGTGCAGGAATACATCCTAGGCGTTCTAGTTGGGGAAGAGAAAGTAACTGGGAAATGTCACCTGAGGTTCTTGCATTGGCATCTAGAATGGGAGAATCGAATCGAGTGGGTGGGAGTAGCAGCACCACTAACAGAGGAGTGGAACCCAAGTTATGACGGACCATTTTCGGATTTGGGGAAAAAAAGAGATACCCATTTGTTGATTTTGGTAAGTTGTGAAAGTTTAAATTGTGGGATTAAACTTATTTGATATGTTGCGAATTATAGTGGACTTTGCTTTGATGATGGGGTGTTCAAAATTGTTGCTTTGGGAATTGGGATTAGATTTAAGGAATGCTTGTGATGTGTGAGGGTTGCTTTGTTATTATTATTATCCCTAATGATGTGTTGTATTTGTTGTTTTACTCAATTGTTCATTTTCATTTAATGTGTTGGATACGTCAAAGAAAAAATTAAGTCAAGTAAGCCTAAATACCTTGGTAAACAAAAAGAGGATGAAGAAAAATTATACAGTTTTTTTAGGGTGATTTAGGTTTAGTCGTCTTATAAGAAATTTCCTGAAATTATAAGGAAACTCTCTCTAGTTTGAATATGTACTAAAACACCGCCCTGTCAAGGCGGAAGCTGTGGGTTCGAGCCCCGTCAGTCCCGGCGGATTCAATATCCAATAAATACATCAATTCATTTTTCCCTTTTCTATGAACTACGAAATGGTGTCGGGGGCATCCCTTACAGCTTCAAAGTCCTTACAAAGACACATGTACATGCTCTAAAAAATGTAGATGAGAAACTCCAAGGGCCTGTTTGTTTGGTGTTTTCTAAATTTTTTTTGTGTTTGAAAAATACCAAAAGAACATTTTTTTTAATTTCTGAAATAAATCTTTCATCTCTCAATTTTATCAAATTACTCTTTCAAAAGTCAAACAAGCAACAATTTTCTTATTTCTAAATAAAACCTATACAAATTCTGCTATTATTTGACATAAAGTAACCTATCTCTTACACAATTTATTTTAGGGCTTCTCCAACCGAAGTCGGCATGCGGGCATGAGGGGGAGGGGGAGGCGGCTTCGGTTGGAGAAGGGAAAGGCAAGGAAGCGGGCAGTTTTGGGCAGGGGACTGGGGCAGGCGTGAGGGCAAGCAGGCAGGGGATGGTAGAACGTGAGGGCAAGCAGGCGCGTGCTGGTGGCTGCGGCGGTGGGGGGAGAACGTGAAATAAAATATTCTTTAGGGGAGAAAATGTTAAATAAAATATTATTTAGGGGTAGAATTTGAATTTAGGCCGCGGTGGAGGGGAAAAAATGTTAATTTTAGGGGGTAGAAAAAAAAAGTTTTGAAGAATGGCAAAACTAGCTTGTCCGAACTTAGCTTTTTGGACCGACGTTCGTGTCCGCAGGTCGCGGGCTCGCACGAGTCATCAAGGCTTGAAGTGAAATCCATGATTTGCACCCCCCCCCCCCCGCGCGCGAGGGAGGAGACTTTTGCTTGCTATTTGTTACACATCTTACTTGAGAAATCATATATAAACCTCAAATTTTTTTGCTCATCTTTCTATGTGGGATAATTTTTTTTTCTCTATTTCAAATGGTAATCTTTGAATTTCAATTTCTCATTCACCGGAACTCCGATTCGAACATACAATATACCATTTTAATCTACTCACAGAGTAGAATATAATTCCGCTAAATTTTTACCCATTATGCATTTCACCAAAATAATTTGATGAACTGTAGTAGTTGGTAGTAAATAGTACTAATATCTCATCAAATCATCAACAGTCTTGTTCTTACACAGAATAACATTTTATCACCATATCCAAATTCTTCTATTGCAATATACATCATCTGTATATAAAGTTCGAAAATAGTACATTTAAAAATTATTATTATTATTATTATTATTATTATTATTATTATTATTATTAAAAAAAGTTTGAGTGGGGAGAGTGGGGAGAGTGAGAGTGGGGAAATTTGTTGAATTAATAGATGTTAATTGCCCTTCGGTTGGAGATGAGTTTTTTAGGTGGGTCGAAAAGGCATGAGGGCAAGGCAAGAAGGCAATTGGGCAATTAGGCAGGCAATTGGGCAATTGGGCAATGGCTTCGGTTGGAGATGGTCTTACATAATAAACATGATTTGACATAAAAGTCTTACACATCTTACACCTACAATTTAACTCTTCCAAAAATATCTACACCTACTTTATTTCTCAAATCACTCTTTTAAAATTCAAATAAATAACATTATGTAAATCGAAATTATTTTACAAACACCAAACAAACATTTCCAAGTGTTCTTATAATTTTTGGAATGATGAATTTTCTATTATCACGATAAGTCTCGAGGGTTCTAAGTGTAAATTATCCTTTTCTTTTTATCATTATTATTACAGCCCATGGATCGAACAGTGCCAAAACATGTCTAGAAAATGAACCTGGGCAAGGAAGCCATCATAATACAATTAAATGGGCCTCTGGCTCTCTAAGTTTTGGACAGCGCTGCAGGAGTATATCCGAAGACATTATTATTTAAAAAGTGTTCCTTTATGGCAGGACCCGAAGCACAATCATAACTAGGTGGCACATAGGTAATTTTTATCTTACTCCAAGTGTGACCGAATTCATATTATTTATGTTGCAAGTGCAACACAATAATGTCTTCTGTCTGGTTCGGGGGATTTTTTTTAGGTATAAACATTGTACGTATGGATGACATGGTCCAAAAACTTATTTTATATATCAATACAAAACGTGGAGGCGATATTATAGATAACATCTCCTTAAGTATAGGAGCCCAAATACAATCTCATTCATTTATAATATTAATTTTTCGTTTATTTGATACCATTTACAATAAATTACTCCCTAACGTCATCTCCAATGAACAAATTCAAAGCTGGACTTGACTTGGAGATGGCCTTCTTTGCTATCTTTTTTTACTCAAAGGGCAAGCCCCTTGAGTGGTGGGATGGTGACTCATCCACCGCCCCTAGGTGTGAATGTTGGCTTGCCTCACACCTTGATGTTGGGATACGCTTGGCGTCCCAACATCACATATTACATTTTTTTTTTTGTTAATTGCAAATTGCTTTTTTTTTTTTTCAATTTCTTTATGTTTATGTTAATTTTAGTTTTAAAAATATAATTTTTATTCAAGAAATTTAACATTAATTGTGTAAAAGTTAATAACAATGTAAGAAAGTTAAATTTAATTAACATTGTTAACCTTGATTGTTTTGATTTATAATATTATAATTTAAACTTATTTAAAAAAAATTAATTTAGCACACTAAACGTACAAATATGAAATTAAATACGATTTATGGAATCTTAGATACGAATTCTTAAATTAAATACGATATAACCATAATATTTATATATATATATATATATTTTTGGTACAAAGGAGCAAGAAAAAAAAACAACAGCAACAAATGAAAAAAACTAAGTAATATCCCCCTCCGGCAAAGGGAGCAAGTCTGGTGGGGGATCCACCCAAACTTGATATCCTCTAGGCACCATATGGCCCTTTGTAGCAAGTGCATCTGCACAGCAATTTCCACTCCTCATCGTATGGCCAATTTTGCTTTCCCAAGGCATGCCAAGTAGTCTTCTGCAGTCCTCGATGATATTTCCCAAAGGGTGTAAGTCCACATTAGCCTCTTTGATTAGTTTAACCACCACTTCCGAGTCTACTTCCAACTCAATCTTCGGCAAACGTCTCTCCCAAGCCATGTTGAGACCCTCCCGAGCCGCAAGGAGTTCGGCCGTAGTAATAGAGACATTACCAAGATTTCGGGCGAAGCCAACTACCCACTCTCCGCAATTATTTCTAATCAAACCACCAGCTGAAGCTCTTTCATTCGTAGCTAGGAAACTTCCGTCTGTGTTGACTTTGAACCAACCCTCACTCGGTTTACTCCATCTAACACGAACTCTTGTTTTCGGCTTTGTATCTCCACTAGTCGCAAATGCATTCTCCAAGTCCATAGCCAATTTTTTCGCTGCCAGGACAACCTCCTGCAGCGTAGCCTTAACACTTTGGAATATCCATTTATTCCTAGCCTTCCAAATACTCCAGACAAGCGCCGAGAACATAAGGGGCCATGGGGTACTTGGAGAGACAATGTTGTCAAAATTTTCCTTCGTGATGTTGTCCTGAATCCAAGAGTTAGGATTCATGCAGCTGAATTTGAGAAATTGTGTTGGAGATATGACAAACTCCCAAACTTCCCGTGCATTAATGCAGTCCCGAAGAGTATGTATCAAAGTTTCCGGCTGAATCCCGCATCTTAGGCACAAGTTTGAGTCCGTAAGGTTCCTTTCCCACCTCAACACATTAGTCGCAAGGCTATTATGCAAGCATAGCCAAAGGAAAATGTTTATCCTTTCGCTGCATTTAAAACGCCATAGCCATTTCCAATTTTGAATCGGGTTGTTGCTCACGGGTCTATCTTTATTGTTTAAGAAATGGAAGGCTGACCTGCACGAGAAAATCCCATTAGTGGTGCCGCCCCGCACCCTTGAGTCTTCCTGTTCTCGAAACAAGGGTATCGGAGTGCACCGTATTTTGGCCTCAATTTCCTCCGGTATTTGCGTGGAGATTATGTCTAGAACCCAGCATCCATAATTGTCAAGAATATCCGCCACTTTCCAATTCAGTTCCTCATCATCGATTGAACCTTCAAGCATATCTTCAATAGGTCCCGATCCCACCCAATGGTCCCTCCAAAGTGAGATGGATCTGCCGTTACCAACTCGCCATTTAACACAAGGACTAACTTCCTGAATGCTGCGTATAACACCTTTCCAAATAGGAGAATCCCCATTTCTTATAGTATAGTTCAAAGGGTCAGTACCTTTTAGATATTTTTGTTTGAAGGTTTCCCCCCAAATGGCATTGGTACCTTGTAGAATTTTCCAGCCAATCTTTGCCAGCAGCGCTGAATTCGTTCTTCGATCTTGTCTTAGGCCAAGCCCTCCATTATCCTTACTCCTAGTGACTTTATCCCACCCCACAAGGTGAAGTTTGCGTTGAGTAAAGTCGGAGGACCAAGGGAAATTTCTATTGATCCGGTCCAGTTGAGAACAAGTAGCACTCGGAAGCCAAGTGGTCTGCATGATATGGTTCGGAATTGCCGAGGTAACTGACTGAATGAGGGCGGTCCTCCCTGCCATAGAGAGGAGCTTCGCTTTCCAAGCCGACAATCTAGTAGCCACCTGATCAACCAAATCCCGAAACAGCCTCGGGGATGCCCGTTCGTGGAAAAGAGGTACCCCAAGATATTTGCCAAGGTTTTGTGTACCACTAATGTTAAGGATCGATGTAATACCATAATATTGAAACTTGAGATATCTAAATAAATACGATTATATATGGCCAATTGTCGTTTAGATACGACCACCAGTTGGACCGTGTTCATTTTCTTTTAATTTTTTTTAATATTTTTTATTAAGTGAGAGTAGGGCATTGTTATTATTAAGTGAGAGTGGGGAAAGATGAAGATTGAAATTAAATAGAATGGATAAATCATTGAAGTGAAAACGAAAGGGGAAGTTAGAATTGGAATCTGAATGATGGACTGAAGCTGAGAGAAAGCTGGAATTAGACTGAAGAATCATTGGAGTCTGGAGATGGCTTAATCACATATGACAAATACAATATCGTGTACAATGCTTAATTAGAAAATATGCTTATGAAAGTGTATAGTTCATTAGACTGTGAATTAATTGAAGAAATCTGTGTTTGGAGATGTCAGTTAAACTGGAAATTCCGTCTCATCCATCGTGAATTCAATTTTGTCACTCACAATTGAGCTAGGTATTGTATTTCGTTTTGTTTAATTGCTTCCTCTTTATGATATGTGGGGTGTATTGTATTTTTGACTTTGTGGTACTATTTATTTATTTTTTAATGAAATGAAAATTTTAATTATATATAAAAAAGAATTAATGAAAGAAATTTATAACTAAAACATAGTATATATAGTTACACCCTACCAATTGTGATGATATATTTCTTCCAAATAAACCAACAAATTAAACAACTGGCTTCTTTTTGTTTGAGATTATAACATATATATATATATGTTCTTGCTTTTAGTATCTCTATTTCATTTGCTGTCACGTAGTCTTCCTCATGCTCTCCAATAACTTGTTAAGTGTAAATCCCATTAAACCTTGATGCATGCTGATACTATCAGCTGGTTCCTCGTTCGTTCTAACGATAGATCTCAAGCTTGCTTACGTAATCTCCATAAATGGCTGCAAATTACTTCAAAGCATCATTAAATAAGTGGAGTTGATATAAAAATAAAAAGAAAGTGGAGGACAGACAGTGTCTGCAAAAATAAATGTGTGATGAAAAAGGAGAGTTGATTAATTTACTTTTCTGAAAGCTCATGATCATGTCATTTTTTTTTGTTAGAGAATTTTTTCTTTCTTTTTCAAGTGACTGAGTCAGGATCCTCACAAAAAGGTAAAGAAAGAACATTTCATTGATAAATTTAGGTCAGGTTCGTCAATGGAGACTTTAATTAGAATTCGGTTTAATTTATTAGCATCTTTATCCGACTAGTAGAGATCTATGAATTAAATTCAATAAATTTAAGAGAGAGTTTTACTTTAGATACCACAAATAACCATACTTTAAGATTATGACACCATAACTTTTAAAACATACATATTTTGTACCATATGTTAACCGTTCTCGACACATTTGGTACTTCCGTTAATTTTTGGATGGAAAATTCAATTTTGGACGAAAAGTTGATGGAAATTTTGCAAAGTTAGTCCTACAGTTATAGATTGTTGCCAAATAGTATCCCACACATTTTCTGACCGATAAATTTTAAGTTCACAAGTTTTATAAATTTAATGTATTATTATTATTAAATTTATTAAACTAATTAGAATATAAATAATATAAATAAACTATATAATATTTTAAATAAAATACATTAGAATTTTTTAATTTCAAAAAATAATCTTTTAAACTAATTAGATTATATATATAATATACATAAATTAAATAATATTTTATGTAAAATCTGAAAAATTAAATATACTTATTAAATTTTATAAATTATTTTAAACTAATTAAATTTAAGATTTTTATATATATTTTCTAATTGGTTTAAGATTATTTTTAAATTTAAAAAATTTAATAAGTTTAACTGATAAAATATAATTTAAGTTGTATGTGTTATATTTAATATTTAATTAGTTTAAAAGGTTTTTTTTTAAATTTAAAAAATCCAATAAATTTAATTGATATATATTTTTTTGATTTTATATAAAATGTTATTTAGTTTATATATATTATAAATAAAATCTGATTAGAAATTTAATAAATATAATATATAAAATTTATAAATAGGATTTGTAATTAGTTATATTTGTAATTGGGATGGAAATGCTTCAACTTTGTGAATTGTGGGGTAAATTTGTCAGCCATAAAATATGTGGCAAGGTTTGGCAACAATATATAATTAGGACCAATTCTGTAAATTTTCCATCAATTTCTGTCTTAAATTGAATTTTTCGTACAAAAATTGACAGAAATACCAAATGTGTCGAGGGCAGTTACATGTTGTACCAAATGTGTATGATTTTAAAGTTATGGTACCGAAAACTTAAAATAAGGTTTACTTGTGGCACAAAAAGTGAAATTCTCTTATAAATTTAATCTGATTAGAAAAATTCATAATTCAAAATTCGTTATATGAATATAAATATATGCCAATCCGATCCGATGAATATTTGAATCTTATAGTAATAATTATTATTCTTATATATGTATACATAATGTTCTATTTTTATAAGACATTAGTAATATTTTACCATACATTCAACAAGACATGAGTTCAAATCTCGTTAATGTTTTAAAACTTAACTCAAATTTGAGTATAAGCAAAACTGAAATCGAGGCAAGCATATATAATTTGAACGACATGGGTGTAGATCCTCTGTATCACTTTTGGTGTACCACTTAAGTGTATCACCATTAATTAATTGACACTTGCACATATGACAATTATAATAATTCTCACATATGCATGTGTCAATCAATTAGTGGTAATACACTTAAGTGATACACGAAAAGTAGTACATAGAATCTTGAGCCGAACGACATATATAACATGGTCATGGTGATAACCCTAAATAAATAATTACGTACATGTGAAACTCATTGTATGGTCCACTCCACTAGTTCCTACGCGTGTCTATGGAGATGCACAAAAGCCCAATCAAACATTTCTCCAAATGTTGGAGTGGACTATAAAATATAATAAATCAACACCATGTGGGCCTCCAAAGCCTTTTCCTTGTCCCTCTGTTTTCCCCCTCTTTTGTCCCGTTCCGGTACCTATTAGAAAATTTACATACTTTTACACCTATATTTAAAAGTTTTACTTAGTTTCTAATTCAGATGAATTTAACACCAACTCATGGCCGGCTTGTTTATATGATCTCCTCAATTAATTTCTTGATAAAATAAACATTCTATCTAAATTCAATTTGACTGAACCCATATTCACTATTAAGATACGTTTACTAGTACGATTGTACGTTCACAAAATATAAAAATATACTTTGTATGTAATCTATATCTATACTTATACTTTTTTATTTATATTTATATTTATATTTATATTTATATTTATATTTACTACTCTAAAAGTGTGAATGTTTTAAGTTTTTTTCTTTTTTTGTGTAGACAAAAATGCCCTTATTCAAATTGTTTATATTAATAAAATGTAATTAGACATGAATTTTCCTTAAATTTTTTCATCAAAAAGTTGGTAAGAAAATATTTTAAGAAAATTTGTGACTTCCTTTCTTTCTAACCAAGCACCATGAATATGGAAGGGAAAAAAAAAGGTATATTCAAATTAGCGGAAAAAATAGCATATTTAGTCACCCAAGTTTAACTCTAAACACACAATAGTCACTCACCTTTCAGAAATAATATATATAGTCACTCAAGTTACAATTAATAATATTTACTCATCACCAACTCTTTGACATATGACGGACAAATAACGGAGTATCATCACGAGACAAACACTAGCATTAAAACCAAATGATAAGGTAAGCGAAATAATTTGAGTTACACTTAAAAGAAGTTGAAAATTCGGTAAATACAGGTGAAATCATTGAGTGAAAACATGTGAAAATTGGTAAAATGAGTGAAATCAATAAAATGAAGAAAGTTCAACCAACAAAAATAATGTCAAACCATTAGAAAAATGGTTTAAACCGAAAAAACTAAAGAAATCGATGAAAATACACATGATGAAATCAATAAATTGAATAACATTCATTAATGTGATATTTTATGACATAATGGAATTAATTTTACTCTGATTTACAACAAAATACAACTGAAATTAAATAAACACGTATAATGTATGTACACTTTAAACTGGTGAAAAAAATGGATGTGAAATTAAATACATTTGAAATCGATAAAAAAAATCGGGTAAAATTTATGAAAAATAGATGAAAACGGATAAAATTGGTTAAGTTAAAATAAACGGGTCAAAAAATGTAAAATCGATGAAAATTAATTCGAATGAAATTTCTAAGAAAAATGATGAAACCAGTGAAATCCAGTCAAATTGGGTAAAGCTGGTGAAAAAAGGGTAAATTCGGTCAAAAACGAAAAGTTGGTACGAACATATATAATCAATGAAAAATTCAGGTGAATAACATGTGAAATTAGTTTAAAAACATGAAAAATAGGTAAAACGGGTTAAATGGTAAGAACGAGTGAAATCGATTAAAAAAAGAGTTTAATTGGTGAAATCGGTAGAAATATAGTTTAAACTGAAGAAAAAAACGAAAGAAATCGACCAAAAACAAGAACAATGAAAAATATTATAACCGTGAAAAAAAAAGTTTCTAAAATAAAATAAATCGGTAAAAAAAAGTTTCTAAAGTGAGAACATATGAATCGATTAAAGTTTGGGTGAAATTTCTGAAGAATCGGATAATATCAGTCAAAAAGCTTGAAGTCAGTGAAAATATATTTAACCAATGAAAAATTTAGGTGAATACTATATGAAATCAGTGAAATAGGTGGAAACGAGTTAAACTTTAACCGACAAAAACAAGGTGAAATGGGAAGAAAATAGTTTAAATTGAAAAAAAGATCGACGAAACATGAAAAAACAATGAAACATGTTATAATCGATTAAAAAGTGAAAAATTTGATTAAAAAAATTAAACAGTGAAAACATATGAATCGATGAAAATTCAGGAGAAATTGGTAAAAACTGGTGAAACCAGTAAGAAATAATATTCATGAAATAGATGAAAGTTCGGGTGAAATTTATGAAGAAACGGATGAAATATGTGACATCGGTGAATAATGGATAAACTTGATATGAAAACTACAATGATGGAATGAGCTAAATAATGTTCTTATAATCTTATTTTAGAATCGATTTTATAAGATTTGATGACTAAATTAGTCCTTATTTTTTATATTTTATTACAACTATTCAAAGCAATCCTTTTCTTTTTTTAATAAACCAATAATAATTAATAAAAATAAATTTCTTAAAGAATAAATTGACCTTTTATAAATATATGATATTCTATGACATAAAATTGCTAATTTTACTCTAATTTATGAAAAATACACATGAAATTAAAACTAGACATGTACAACGTACGTGCACTTTTCTAGTTAAATAAAAAATTTCAAAGTGGATTTGTGACAGAATTTTGAAATTTTCATAGTAAAAAGAAAAAAAAAGAAAAAAAAAAGGAGGCAGTGCTGGGCTACGCGGCAAAAGTTGCATGTATTTGTTGGCAGATTCAAATAAATACAGTGGTTAGGATACTGCATGAGATCAGAGTACAATATATGTTAATTTAATTAATCACAAAATTATATGTTAATTATATTATCTGGTAGTGATTCCTGCAGGTCCAATTAATGACAAATAATGCCAGCCAGAATCCCACTTATAATACGGCTAAAAACGTGGATCCACATCGCAAATAATCAAAATTTGACTCTATATATTTTGGCTTAAATTTCGGTTTGATTATTGCATCGAACTTGAACTTGTATTTGAATATTATTTGATTGTTAAATAAATCGAGGCTTAAACGAGCTTGGAACGATTTCGGATTGAGGATCGTGTAGTTTAATATTTTGGCATGTTAGTTTATCGAGTCGAGCTCGAACCGAAATTTAAAAGTTATCAAATGACTTGTTTAATCTGTACAACGATCTGAGCTAAAACAAGTTTTTATCAAATGACCTACAATCGAATATCGAATATCTTTATTTTAAGTACTACTCCTTTAGACTGTATGTGGATGAGTTTTCGTCAAACCCATGAAAACTCATAACAAACTTTTCACTTTAAACTTTTGAAACCAACAAAATATTGATTTAATACCTACTAACTATTTTTTTTTCAAAACTCTCCAAAATAAAATATTGATTTGACACTTATTACCTGTTTTTTAATCCAAATCTCAACATCTAAAATCAATATAAGTGGAGTTTTAACTTTTTCAGAATCATAAACCCAACATCCAAACCTAATCAAATGAGATTTCAAAGGTTTCATCGAAACCACCAAACTACTTTTTTAAAACAGAGACATAATAAATCGAATCAAAATCCATGCAAATAAATCCTTAAGTTTTGATGCTTAGTTATAAATTAAAAAGATAAAACCATTAAATATCTTTATAATTATATCTTTAAAAGAGTGATTGATATTTATTGGTGTCGAAGTTATTAATAATAAGAGTAAAGAACTGTAGGATGAATATAAAAATAAATATTACAAGACCAACAGCCACTTTTACTGAAAGATAAATAAAAACCAACGGCTCATGAGCTGTTTTTAGCAGATGGAATGGGTCATTGGTCAAAGGAATCCAATCTAGACAGGCTTCTTTCTTTCTTTCTTTCATGGTACAGGTACACACCTCACATTATATTCATCATCGATCGTGTCACCGTCAACCAATCTTATCCCTATACATTCTAATTCCTTCAATTATTTTTCCTTCATTAATTCTTTTCTACATATATCCTATCTATATTTATATCTAATTAATCTAATTATCTTTCTTACCATGTGTACGTACGTATGTGGCTTTTCTTACGTATGTGGCTTTTCTGTCTGTGGATATATACATACATCTCTTTAGAATTGACTAGTCCAAAACTGTACAACAAATCGAAATTATAAATTATATTCGTTAACATAATTAATATACTAGCTAGGACCAATATTAAATTATTAATTAATTAAGTCGGGGGCTACTGCATGTATTATCTTCATTCTTCATAATTAATTAGGAGGGACGGGTTCTGATTAGCTATGCATGAACCAATTTCGGACTGACTAGTATACTAGAATGATTGAAATAAAGAGATTAATCTTCTAGAAAGATAATCATTATACTTTAAACTAAATGTTTTAAAATGGAAAGCATTAATAGTACTTAATTTGTTTTTTGTTTTTTCAAAGGTTTAATTTTTTTCGAGTAGAGTTTGACACATTAAGTGAGTTCCTCTCCCAACAGGAATTCAAACATTTAATTACACAAGGTTGTCAACATCTAAAATTAAATTATCCCGACACGGGGATGAATTGTAATAGAATATAAGTTATATATTTTCTAGATTAAATTGTTAGTTAAAAAAAATTGTATTAGTTGGTTGCACGTTTTTTAATTGTAGTTGTTAGTAATCTAACTAATTTAATCACGTGATGATGTAATAAGAACCATTTCACTTAAAGAAAACATGATTCTTGGACAATTTAATTCAATATTAAAAACAACAATGATATAATTTTGATTGTTAATAGAAGATTTTTTTTTCTTTTATGTGGAATTGATTAATAATTAGTCTTATTCACTACTAGTTTATAGAAATGTGTAACACGGATTAAGTAATGGCCATTGATGTAAGCAATGAATTGAATTAATCATCCTCAAGTTTTGTGGAAAGATTGTTCTAAATATATTCCAGGGCATATTCCATAAAATTTCTAGAATAAACCTGGGTAGCTCATGACGCGTGAATTTTTCTAGAATCAAATTTCATGGTGGCGCCATGTTGGTTCATTAAAGAAAAGAAATACTAATTCAAATCCACCAAAAAAGACAAGGTCACAACACAACTAGTATTACGTACGCTTATATGAGTCTTGTTGCTAGAGAAAAACAAAGAAGACGTTATTAATTGGTTCGATCCTAATTTTCTCATTGGGTCAACTAACACATTAAAGTGGTGTTTGCAAATGCTTCCAGAAAGTACTTTTCAGCTTTTTTTTCTCAAAAAGCGATTTTTCAGTGTTTGTAAACTCTGCTTTTGCTTGTGCTTCTCAACAAAAAAACAGTTAGAAGCTGCTTTTGAAAAAGCATGTCATGACCTGCTTTTGGGGCTGATGGCATTCTTGTAATAAAATAGAAGCAGTTTTGTGATATTTATATCCTTAATATTTTCTCTTAATTTCAACAGTACCCTCATTCTCTATTATATGTAATTGATGCTATTTATTTTTACTTTTCACGATTTTATTTATATTCTTGCGGGAAATGACTATAAGTTTTCGCTAATTATAAGGTTTCTTATAGGGATAATTTGAAATTAGTTAGTCTTTTATGCTCAACTTGTTTATTTATTTATTTTTTGTTTGTTTATTTTGATTTCACTAATATCTTATTGTTAGTTTGATTTCTTTCTATTTTACTTAAGTATTCATTCTGATTTGATTTAAACTTAATTAATGATTTAAATAACCTTGATTTCTTCATATTTATTTGACAAAAACTTAGTTAATATTTAGGTGATTTTGTTTGATTCATTATAATTAAATATAAACTTACTTAATAATTTTATAATAATTTTTTTTGATCCTTTAATTTGATAAAGTTTAGCCAATGGTTTACATATATAATTATAACATTGTTTGTTTTGATTTTAGTTGCTAAAAAACGTGTGTCTTACAAAAATACGTTTTCACAAATTAAACAAAGTTAATTTATGAACTTCTCAAGTATAGAGTAAAATAGGGCTTGTAATAAAATTTATTTGAAATAAAATTAATGTAAGACCATGCCAAGTTAAAGGTAAAATAGGACTTGTAATAAAATTCATATAAAACAAAAGACTTACTATATTCTGCTTTTCAGAAATTGTAACACCTACATAATTGCTTGAAGCTATTTTTTACCTTATTTTTCAAATACCACATGTTTTTTTTTTAAAAGTACTTTTTAATTACTTTAAGCAAAAATAACTATTTTTTCAAATGGAGAAATTATTGCAAACACCCCCTAAATCTGAACTAAGGAAAAGGTATAAAACCAAAATTGCACATTGAGTTTTAAATAAAATAAAAGGAAAAAGAAAATGAAAAAGAAAAGAATATCCAAAAGCATAAAACCAGTTTGAGCTCGAATATTCCAGCGCGGAGATCCCGTTCCGTATAGTTCTTCTTCCACCATCATAGGATGCGGGTCCTTAAATATAAATACCCTTCTCCCCAAACCCCATTCCTCAAACAAATTCATTATTCCCGTTATATCCTCTGAAAATCTCCATCTTCCGCAATGGCTCTTAAAGCAGTTCACGTTTCCGACGTTCCAAACCTCGATCAAGTCCAGGAAAACGCTTCCTTCTCTCTCTACTCTTCACGTTTATCTAAAGGTATTTTTTAAAATTATTTACCTACCTTTGATTTTTATCTTTTATTATGAGTTTTGAGTTGTATTGTAAATTTGTAATTAATGTTGTATTGGGTATTTTTGTAAATTCGTCAAGGCGTCGAAGTTGGGAGGACGGCGTCGTTTAAAGCTCCGAAATTTTTGGTGATTGGTCATAGAGGCAATGGGATGAATATGTTGCAGTCATCAGATTCAAAGATGAAGGCAATTAAAGAAAATACGATTCTTTCCTTCAATACTGCCGGAAATTACCCCGTTGATTTCGTTGAGTTTGATGTTCAGGTATACAATACATCTTTTTCCCTTCATTTAATTTTACTGTGTGTCAAAACGGTGTTTTTTCGCCGCCTAAATCACGTCGTTGTTTTTACAATTTAGAAAAAACAAAGAAACCTATTATGCAAAAGACAAATTTATTTTGTTGGTCCACAGCAGTTAAATCTCAAATTTTTAATCAATCCGTTTCTTTCTTTTTGCTGATATATAGAAACAAAATTAATGGTTGCCCTAATTTGAGAATTCCAATTAATTAATCTTTAAGCTGAATTGGTAAAAAAAATTACTGATATGCTTCTTTTCTGCGTTTCTTCTTTTTATTCCAGTCTTGCTCTTGAATAAATTGAGACAAGAGACTTAGACAGCAAAGTAAAAAAAAAAAAACGACTGTAATTTTTGTAGGTGACAAAGGATGGCTGCCCCATCATTTTTCACGACAACTTCATCATCTCCGAAGAAGAAAACGTGAGTTCTTTGTTCAAAGCTTTAACGAAGGAATTAATTTTATTTCTTTATGGTAGATTTGCTAATATAGGTCTTTAAAACTGTGAATTTTCAGAATACAATATCTGAAAAGAGAGTCACAGAATTATCTCTAGCAGAATTTCTTGCCTATGGTCCTCAAAAAGAATCTGGTGTAAAGGGGAAAACTTTGTTAAGGAAAACAAAGGACGGCAAAATTGTAAACTGGGGTGTTGAATCAGATGATTCATTTTGTACTCTACAAGAAGCATTTCAAAAAGTGAACCCTTCTCTTGGGTTCAACATTGAGCTGAAATTTGATGATTGTGTTGTTTATAAAGAAGAATATTTGATTCAAGTTCTTCAAGCTACACTTCAAGTCGTTTTTGATCATGCTAAAGGAAGGCCTGTTATATTTTCATCTTTCCAACCAGATGCTGCTCTTCTTGTCAAGAAACTTCAGAGCACATACCCTGTAAGCTTACCGAATAAAAAAAATTCGATATTTTCTATTGGAAAAATTATTTTTAGTTTCGCAGAACTGGATCCTTAACACTTTTGGGCCTATTAGTGAGATTTTTAATTTTTAATTTTATAGTGAGATTTCATTGTTCTAATGCTGTGAAATTTTATTGCAACTAGGTGTTTTTCCTAACAAATGGAGGAAATGAGGTGTACAAAGATGTAAGAAGGAATTCTTTGGATGAGGCCATAAAACTATGCTTAGAGGGTGGTTTGGAAGGGATTGTTTCTGAAGTTCGAGGCGTGTTTAGAAATCCAAGTGCAGTGAACAAAATCAAAGAATCAAAGCTGTCTCTCATGACCTATGGAAGATTGAAGTGAGTGTTTATATATACTAGTAACTTTTTATGGTTTGTTTGATTAAATTTGAGTTTAATTATATGAAGCTTTGCTGATTAATTGGTGTTCATTTATATTTTTCTAGTAATGTGGCTGAAGCAGTGTATATGCAACATTTAATGGGCATTGATGGAGTGATTGTGGATTTGGTTCAAGAAATTACAGAAGCTGTTGCAAAAATGGTGAAGACATCTGAGGAAGAAAGTGAAGAGGAACTAATGGAAGAACAGAAGAGGCCTCAATTTTCACAAAGGGAATTGGCGTTCTTGTTGAAGTTGATTCCTGAATTGATACAACAATGATTTATTTTCATTGATACTTCCAATTTCTTTTACTTTTACTTTTTTATTTTTTTTGGGTTTTTTTGGCTTCGTTATCTTTTAGGTTTAGGTCTCTAGGATTAGAATCATGTGTGGATTAGACTTCCACTTGTAATAGTATTTGGGATTTCGAGGTTTTTGACCCATTCATGTAAACATTGGGTATATCATATGGTTGTACCAACTTCTACGTTGAACATCAGTGAATTATGAGAAAAGTTTCAACTACAATTTTAGTTACTGAGAATTCATTTCTTCTTTCTTTTTTCCTTTTTTTGGTTATATTTATGTAATTTAAATGTCAAATTGAAAACTTGAAATACAACCTTAAGAATCATGGATTAATAGTTTGTTTATGTAGTTACATATTTTTCTGTTTCAATTAATTTAAAAATATGATTTTTTTTTTGTGGTGTTTTCAATCTAAAATTAATCCAAGTTGTTAATTTGAAAGGAAATCTATTGTTATTAAGTTCGTTTTGAAATAAAAAAAATTAAAAGTTTAGATACATTAAATAAGGGCAAAATGGAAAAATATGTAATTAATAATGTATTGAAATTTTAAAATGATAAAAAATTTCTTTAAAACGACACATAAATTAGACAGAGAGAGAGAGTTTTAATAAACAGATGGGCCATAACCTTTTTGTTTGGGGGACAAGACAACAGATGGACATTTTATTTTGGATATGCTCTCGGATGGTGGTTTGATTATGCTAAGGTCCATCCACCGAAAATTCAAAATCGATATCAGGAACATAATATGCATGCGAACATAAGAAAAGTCGTTCAAATTCAAAACAATCAATTGTTTAGATTTGATCAGTCATTCGGTAAGTTTGGTAAATATATATATATTACTACATATAAGACCTCATCTACGAAATTGAATAGTAGATTTTCGAGCAGCCTGCCTTTTTTTCTCCACATGCGCCTACTATTTTTCAATGCCCATTTATTTAAACGTCCAGGCTCGAAACGACGTCGTTTAATGCCTTTTTTAAAGAATTTTGTACTCTCCGCTTTAACTGTTGTACTCTCAATTGATATACGAATTTCTTCTCCCTCTCAGCATGCGACTCCACCTCCAGCTTCCTCTAATTCGACCTCCTCCTTACCGTCAGTAATTGTGCCGACTTTGGGTCTCCTTCTGACGTGGGATGGGCAGCTTCCCGTCCGACATTTGTACGGCTTCGATTGCCCTGTTGTTCCCACCGTCCACCATCAACGGAAGGATTAAATTCCACGGCTTTGGGTTGTCATGCTTGGTTTATAGGTCGGTTTCTCTTCTTTACATGTATATCTACGCATACATTTATTTTGTTATGTTCGGTCGTAATGGTGCTTAGTTCTCCGCCCTTCTTGTTCATGTATCTGTACAAATTTGATGTAATTCAGCAAATTTATCTTCTCATTAAGGTATTTGTTTATGACTTTCCCACTTTTTTGTTAGGCAAACCCATGGTTATAACATTTCGTGCCTACACGAAGGATCAGATCATCACTATTCTTCAAGAAAGGCTGAGGGGTAACAGACTGTTTCCATGTTAATATACATGTAATATACTTACTTTATTTGGTAATATAAGCTTTTGAATGAAAAGTTCTAGGCAGCATTTGAACTGCGACATTCATCTGGGTATAGAAAATACAGATTTTGAGTCATACTTTAGAAGGGGAAAGGAATATTTACAATGCCACATTTGAAGTAAAGTGAAGGCCTTTTAGCTGTTTTGAGACTAATCAGTTTCACATTCTATCTTCACCAGTGTACTAAATTAACAAATGCAATTAGCTTAAAAAGAAAAACAAGGCAAAATAAATAAAAAAATTAAGTTAGTGGTCCAGCCCGCCTACAAGAGAAGCATCATGAGTAGCATGATTACATATCTCATGGTTTGGTAATACTCGGAATAATACGATCCCTTTAAACTGACTGTAATTTCAACAGGCACTTCCTCATATTGTCTTCCAGCCGCAAGCAGTGGAACTTTGTGCTACGGTGAGTTCAACCTCTTTTTTATTGGATCATTATTATGTGGTTTAATTAGCCATGTGATCATTTAAATATCTCGATTCAAGTTTGCTTGATCTTTTACTTGAAGCATCTAAGAAAACTTTATAGAAGATTCAGTGAAGTCACATAACGATCAATTTGATATTTTTCTTGCTAATGTTCTGAATTTCTAGCTTCTGTTAGTGCAGAGAGTTGCTGCAGGGTCTGGAGACATGAGGAATGCTCTCTCAAATTGTAGGTTGGCATCTTGCCTTTTATAAAATTGTATAGAAATTCTGTCCAAGTTGAGATACAGTATAAATCTTTTTCTATATATCGATATAGGAGTTCAATTGAGTTGCTAGAAGCCGAGGTAAGAGACTCTTTTAGCAACCTAAATTTGTCAGCGTTGGAGAAGCAGATTGAAGATCAGCCGAAGTCTGGTGCTACAAATCAAGTAAATTACATGGTAAGCATCATACCACAGTTATCTATTTTAAGTTCCATTTTGCCATAATAGAATCCATCCCGATAAAACCATTAGGACACATGCCTAAATGGTCTCCTATGTTTTGTATATCACTATATCTATTGATTAGCATGAAAAACTCATTGAATCCTTCTTTGTTCATATCTGTCTTACCAAAAATTATTCCTGAGTTATAAAGTTATACGGATCAGGTGCTCGGAGGTATATTAATCGTCATTGCTCGACTTTCACAATTATAGGGCAAAAGCACCGCGGAAACACTAGTATGTATATATATATGTTGATTGTGAAAAAAACTTTCATTGCCCATCACTTTGATAACAAAAGACGAAATTAAATGTAAAGTAGTTAAATATATTGTTCATTGTATAAGAAAAAAAAGGAAAGAAACAAAAAGAAGAAATAAAAAAAGTGCTACAGTGAGTGCTGCTCAGCATCAAGTAAACCAACCAAGAAAAGAAGAAATTCCTAAACATATAGTAGAATCGAATCTAGCTAGGTGCGAACAACTCCAGATGCCCAATGCATTGAGAGCATTAATTAATTTTCATTTCATACAGATCCCTTATCATCGTCTAATATGAGGTTGCTTGCTACCTCATCATCAAAGGGATTAACAGAAGAAACCTCAGCACTCCCACTCGACCGAGGTGACGACATTGCATCTTGACCATATGGAAATTCCATCTCATTACTATTTTCTCCACAACTTTGGTATAGCCGGCAAACAACCCAATCTCCTACTTGCACCATTTGTTCCTACAACACAACAACAACAACATATATCATCATAAGCCCTCAAACCTAACCTAGGCAAAAAACACTACAAAAACAGGTGAAACTAATTAAAAAATGTGTGGAATCCGTGAAAAGCAGATGAAACCCAAGAAAACGAGTGAAAGAACGAACAAACTCAATGTAGGATTGAATGAAATTGGTGAAAAAGCGAGGTGGTGATGGTGGTAGGGGCCTGTGCAGTGCAGGAGAGGGAAGTGGGCCTGAGCTGGGCTTAACTATAATTGTCATGAAGTCAGAAAACAATTAAACTTTTGCGTGTTTTCTTCACTTGGCCCGTTTCTGACCCATTTAGAAACCCATTTTTGGCCTATGAAAATGTTAAAGTAAACCCAAACCGACCCATGGAAAATATGGGTTGGGTTAAGTCGGGCATGTCACGACCCAACCCATGAGACCCATATTGCCACCACAAGTTTCTACTAGGGCAATTGTTATCATAATTTTAGTCATACCTTAGTTCAAATAATAAAAAAAAAAAAAAAAGGCCAATTGCCCTCTCCAGCTGTCCAGCAATGGGTCTACTGGGCCAATCGTATAGGCAGGTTCATATATATATATACCTTGGGTAAGTATGGTGCGGTAATAGAGCCCACAAGGCTCAGTTCATCCATAATCCATTCAGTTTTCGATCCACGACCATCATAGAACACCAACGTTTTTTTGACTCCGACTACTAGGTCAGTTCCAGAAACTAAAATTTGCTTGTCCTTTCCACTCGCTTTCCAGTACCCATAACCAGAACTTAATCTCCTGATTTTCGTAATATTGTTAATCTTTCTTTGCGTGAAGAAGTATCTCTTCTCCTTCGGATCACCTAAATTAATTAAATGAAAACCATTAACCAAAAGAAAAAATAAGTTCCAAACACTACAAAAATTATATATTATTATTAAGGTATTAAATTTCTAAGCAGAAAAATCTAACCAGGTAAATCCGAGGGACTGGAATCGAAGACCGCGTCGTGTTCAATAATTAAATTAGGCAAGGGTAAATTGTAGACCTTTCCCTTCAAGTAGTAAACTAATAGTTCATTATCAGTTGGGGTAAATCTGTAGCCCGCGGGGACGTGAATTCTTCCATTTACATCAAGAGTTAGCCTCCTCTCCTCCATCTTTCTTTTCTTGTTTCGTAAAAAATTGAAACAGAAACAGAAAATTAATTAATGGTTAGTTATCAAATCAATGTGAAAGATTATGATGGAATTTGTTTCTTTATATAGAGGCAAAAACGTCCACGACCTATTTTTATTCCAGTATTCCTACTCCTATTAGGATTCGAATTCCTATTTTTATTTATTTATTTATATTACTCTATATGAAATAAATAAGTAGGACCACCGACTATATACTTTCCTTCCTTGACCTGTACTCACTCTGAATTTATCATTAATAATAACTCCCGCTCTTGGGTCTCATCTATATTAATTATAATTCTATTTAGGGTAAATCAATATTAATATTGTATTTAACATTAATTAGGTCTGAGATTCTGATGTACAATTCTTAAGAGGTCGATCAATAGAATTTATATAACCCCATTGGGGAATATGTCTACCAATATAAAGCATTTTTGTCTATTGTGGTACACCAATGTATAGAGAATTGTTAATTAATCGGATTTTCATATGGACGTGATTTCAATACTATAAAATTGCTTATAATTTTTAAATGATTAGAAATTCGATAGAACCGATTGAATTGTACTAAATGTATAGAATGAATAAGAATATATGTTGATATATTGAAAATCTCAATCGAATTTAAATTTGTTGCATGTTCACATAAGTTATATAATGAGACACAATGCAATAATCTTACTTTCCTATGCTAACCATAACAAATTAATTTGCATACCGATACTTTTCGATAAGATTTGAAAAATAGTTTGAATTTAAGAAACTTGTCATAATATAGAGATCTGGAGCATTTGTTTCTAAAATCGGACCGCACCAACATATCATATAGGTCCAACACCAAACCATTATGGTATTGGAGTCCCGACACTAGGGCTGAAAATCAAACCAAGCTACTCGATACTCGACTCGAGCTCGTTCGATAAAAGCTCGTTTGAGCTCGGTTCGTCACACTAATCAAACAAGCTTGAACATATTTTTCCGTTCGATAACTTTTGAAGCTCGGGTCGAGCTCGACTCGATAAGCTAAAAATTGAAAAAACACATGTAAAATATCAAGCTACTCGATACTCGGCTCGAGCTCGTTCGATAAAAGCTCGTTTGAGCTCGGCTCGATTGAAAATCAAACCAAGCTCAAACACAAAATTTCAAGCTCGATAAAAATCGAACCAAGCTTGAACAGTGTGTCGTTCGGTACTACTCGGCTCGATTACAGCCCTACCCGACACTACTCTATAATACCAAGAAACTAGCAAGCTACTACGAATTAGCCAAAAACAGGTCAGAACCAACAAGTCGGCTTAACTAGCGGTTCACATTTTTCTTCTCATTTAGAAGAAAAATTATCTTGAAGACCTCGTTTGAATTGATTTTACTTCTGTTTCGCCTTGTTTCAGTCAAAATTGGTTTCGGGTGTTTTTACAAAATATTTAAAACGCGTTTTGATCTTGGTTGAAATATTTAAATGATAACATATTAGTAAAATAAAAGATAAAAAGTTTTAAAAATGTAGAGATAGATAACATAAATATAATGTATATAATAGAGTACATAACAGTTACCAGGGCCGGTTCTGAGTTTTTTGTGGCCCTAAGCCAATTCTAAAATTGTGGCCTTTAAGTTTTCATGTGCAATTAAATTGTGTTAATAACTAATATAATTTTTTGTAAAAATAAAACTATTAATTAGAAAAATAAGAAACAATAATAATGTGAATAAAATATAATATCGATTTGTAAAAAATATCGATAATACGAGACACACTTCTATTTAATAAGAAAATGATAACATATATAAACACATAAAATCTTAGTAAAATATTACTTAAATATTAGAAAAGAAAATGATAACATATATAAACACATAAAATCTTAGTAAAATATTACTTAAATATTCTTCTAATAGCATTTTTTATAGCATAATCACTAATTAAACTTGCATAACAAATATTTTTCAATCAACAATAAGGCTAACCGATTCGATTTATTTTGTGACAATCGTTTATCAGAAGTAAGACTTAATCAACTATAGCTTCGAAAATATTATCTCTACAACTGCAACTGTAACGAGAATACTTAACAATATTCTATAAGCAATCCATCTATTTGAGAAATCAATATTATATAATTTGCAAATAATTCAAGTTTTTTAGTTCTTTTGGTAAAATATATCTTAAGACTCTCAACTCAAATAATTAAGTCAATATCATCTATATCATAAGTTTCATTCAAATAATATTCAACGTTTGAAACAATAAATACTTAAAAGCCATCATCAATAAATTTTAGCATTATCAAGTCGATTTTTTTTTTTTTGATATATTAATATGGATCTCTTGGTCATATGACTAACAACTCCAAAATTTTAAAATTGCAATACAAAGACTTATTTTCTTACTTTTTGATTTAGACAATGTCTATCTTAATTAATGGGGTTTATTTAATTTTCAATATGTTGGGCCTGATTTTTTTAGCTATGCATTTGGACTTTCCATATTAGAATTTTAGCTCCATATACAAAAATAACAAAAATTAAAGACAATTTGAAGATGCAAGGATTCGAACACTAACCTCACACACACTCATTAGGAGGTTTACCATCTATGCCACAAGGAATGTTTGTATAATTACTACATACGTACATATAAATATATATATTAAAATATTTCGTGATTGGAGGCCCTCATTCATCGGTGGCCCTAAGCGACCGCATGTGCGGCTTACGCTCAGGGCCGGCCCTGACAGTTACTGTTACTCCCTTCGTTCCCTTTTAGATGTCGTTTAAGGTTGTTTCACAAGGATTAAGAAATTATTTAATGCTCTAGATTTTAGGAAAATTAAAGGATAGTTGGACAAAATTGCCCTTAATAAATGCATGGTGTTTGTTTTGAAAATTGGGAGATATTAAGTATAGTATTTAGAATTAAAGAAATGTAAAAATGTCAAATTAGCATTTAAATCTATCTTAAAATTATAAAGTGACATGTATTGTGGAATTTTTTTTTTCTCTAAGTGACATGTAAAAGGGAACGGAGGGAGTATCTCCTTCTGTTATATTCATAATGCATGTTAATCTACCTCTTTGTATAAAAAAATTAAGAGAATGCAATTATTTTCTTTTATTCTTATAGAAGACACGCAGTGTCCCTTGACATTTTTAAACCTTAAAGACTTATTTCAACCTCTGCGTTATTAAATTATGTGGCATTTACCCTTGTATTATTTTATATATTGAGAAGAATATAAAATTTAATTTTTTTATACCACACTTTTCATCCCCACATTCAATTACATATGTGCGATTGGTTTGCAGTCTCCAAGGGTGCCGCTACGTTAGGTGCCGCTAATACCACATTAGGTGGTATTATCACACAATGTGTATCACATTATATGGTATAAGGAGTATAATTTATTCATAGAATGTGACATACATTGCGTGGTAATACCACCTAATTTGGAATAAATACTACATGATGTGGGGGTCATACTAAATATATGGGGTTAATACTATGTAATATGATCATGTACCATACAATGTGATACACATTGTGTGGTAATACCACCTAATGTGGTATTAGCGGCACCTAACGTAGCGGCACCCTAGAATTTTCCTTAAATATTAGCAATCTCATAAAGAAGTAGAAAATGGAGGAGTATATAATTATATACATTTAATAATAAATGTAAGAAAAGTTCTAAAAGGCATATCATATGAAAGGTGGATTTTATTTAGAATATTGAAGCATTGATTTTATTTAAATTGATACATGCATAATTTATTTATTGATAAGCAGCATAGAGCTTTATTTATTCTGACAGAGGAGTGCCTATTTTTATTAGTTGAGAACCTTAACAGGTTCCTTTTTTACCACAACTAAAGGCTCTTTTTTGACATGATCTGCATTATTGCTCATAGTGTTGGTCTTCAAATCAGGGGCAGGGGCTTCTTCTTTCTTGGGTTGTGGTTGTGGTTGCTGTTGTGGTTGTGGTTGTGGAGTGGACACATAATAGTTCCTTCTGGAGCAACAGCTGCTTTTCCTTTTCATATTTGAATTTGCTTTCAACAACAACAACAACAATTGATGATAATGTAATAGATCGATCGATGATTAATTCAAATTTTTTTTCTTCACTCGATCTACAGAAGATATGGTATATATACAATACATGGTATTCGATATTTATAGACCCCATATTATATTATAGAGACATATAGGAATTGCCTCTTAATTAATTGGCCTTCAAATTCTATGTAATAGGACTAATTTAAAAATTAATTGATGCAATGTATTTAATTATTCAAAACATATAATTATATAAAGTCAATCTGTTTAATTAATGAATGCAAAGCACCTGCATGTAAACATTCATTATTGTTCTTCTTCGTTGTATAATAATCAAATTAATTAAGAACTAAATATAATTAATCCAGCTGAAACATGCAAAAGACGGAGAGAGAGAGAGATTTGTGGAGTGAATATTTTATGGGATGCTCAGTTTTGAAGTTAGTTAACAAAGTGATCAGTATCTAACTATATATATATATATATATAAAGCATACTAATTATTGAATTTGGCCTTTAATTAATTAATTTGATGAAAATGAGAACCCATGATCGATGTACATCACGTGAGATGGATGAATTAATTGTATCCATCCATGCATCCAATGGATGCATATATATCCAACGCATTCATTCATTCATTCCCCTTTCCCAAATAATCTAATCTTGAATTAATATTTGACCAACCAATGAATATATATATATATATATATATATATATGCATCGTAGCTAGCTAGGTAGCAAGTGATCGTCAAATAAATAAAAATAAATGATGTTCCACCACCTCCAATGGGTTGTGGAATTTCGAGATATGATCACCTACAGGAAGACGATGATGCCCCTCTCCCCCCCAACCTCAAAGTCGACCATAATCATCCTCCCATCGTCCTGAACAATGCCAGAAATCCCCTCCTATTTAACACTACCAATAATATTAATGACAAACAACAAATCCTTAAACAATCACAACCACAACCACAAATAATATCCCCCTCTACCTTAACCTCAATCCGACGTCATGATCCTACCATGTATATTCAAATATCTACAATTAAAGCAAATAATAATAATAATCATAGAGATCACGCAGACCCTAAATTGAGCATTTCTATTAAAAGAGATCTCGGAGACGACAAGGAAGAAGAAGAAGAAGAAATTCATCAGAGATTCTCTAATTTGGATGATATTAATGCAAGTTCATTGTTGATTGGATCACCAAGCTTTAGGGAGTATTGTGTTGCTCGACACGACTCCCACGATTTTGATGATGATGATGATGACCTCTTCAATAAATATTCTCACAATGGTAAGTTTCGATCGATCCGTCAAATTTTATTAAAAGTAAAATTAATTTGCATTTAAATTTATGGTTACATGCATGCCAATTTGTGATTTGTGAATTACACAATATATCACATGCATTCAATTTGATTGAGAGAATTAATCATATGGACCAAGAGTACGTACGTGCTGATTTTTCATTTATATATAAATTATTCTACGGCCGGGGTCAAAACATCAAATTAAATATAGTACTGTAGGATCATGTACGTATGACGGTATGAGACTAAAAGTACTGTTAATTAAGGATAGAGTACTTTTTAATAATTTTGTGAGACTCAAACTAAATCTGATTATGATTTATGAGAGGAATTTATTTAATTAAATTGCAGGCAACAAAACTAATACTATTGATGATCAAGAGATCAGGGAAATTAAGATGCAGAGAGAGGACAAAATTATGATGATGTCTAATCATGAGGTAGGCAATATTGCATGATCCTCCACTTCATTAACTATATATCTTACCTTTTTATATATTTAATTTGTTCCCTAAAGTAATTAATTAATTTGTTGAAAATTATATATATATATATATATATATGCATTTGTTATAATTTAGCTAGCTTGTATTGATATAGGGATCAGGAAGAAAGAAAGGAGATAGGAGAAGAAGGCTGAAAAAGGTTTTCCCAGTTATTCACAGGCGGCCTGCACCTAATAAATAACGTTCACTCTCACCCAAATCCCACCAGAAACAAAAGGACAGACTGCTTGTACGTAATTGAAGGTTTTATAAATAGATACACTTACATGTAGTAAATTTACTTATTTTATTTGTAAATATGAACTATTGTTTACACCACTGGCAGTACTTTTGATCTGTTATAAGTCTATTTTTCTTGTTAATATAATATTTTTCTCTGATTTATGTTGCAAAGATTCCTAATTATTTGTGTATATCTAATTTATTTTTGAGCAATCGTTAAAAAATATCGAGTAATTAAAATTTTGCACCATGAATTGACATTTTGGCATTTTGCACAATAAAATTACAGTTTATTGGCAGTATAATTAACATTTCGCTGCCCAATAGGGTGTTATTTACCAAATAATATGGGCCTGTTTGTTTGGCGTTTTTCAAAAAAAATTTGTGTTTGGGAAATATCAAACAAACATGTTTTCTACTTTCTCAAATAAAATTTTCATCTCAATTTTCTCAAATTATTCTCTCAAAAGCTAAACAAACAATAATTTTCAAACGAAACCTGTACAAACTCTACTTGATTTGACATAAAGTAATCTATTACTTACACCATTTATCTCACATAACAAACATGATTTGACATAAAGTCTTACATTTCTTATACCTACAACCTCACTCTTCCAAATAAAACTTACACGTATTTTATTTCTCAAATCACTCTCTCAAAATCCAAACAAACAACATTACGCAAATCGAGATTATTTCACAAGCATCCACTACTCTCCCAAACTACTTTCCAAAACACCAAACAAACAGCCCCTATGTAATTCTAAGATGCGAATTAAGTATCATGGTATATAATTTGAAATCTCTCAAAATCCAAACAAACAACATTACGCAAATCGAGATTATTTCACAAGCATCCACTACTCTCCCAAACTACTTTACAAAACACCAAACAAACAGCCCCTGTGTAATTCTAAGATGCGAATTAAGTATCATGGTATATAATTTGAAATGAAAAAAAATAGAAGATATCTTTCATTGATTTTAAAGTGAAATGCAAAAACACCAATTGTGATTTGCTTTAACTATGAAATTTCCTTGTGCAATTTTTATTAGCAAAAACTCTCCAGGACTTAGTTTTTATTAGCAAAAAAACCCTCTCAAACCGAAATTATATTATACCCCCATCAAATGATGAAAAAATACCCCTCTTAATATAAAAAATTATCAATAACCCCCTAACTTAGTTAATTGGCATAGCTCTCTTGTTCACTTAAAAAATTGACAAAATCCTCCCTATAAATCTGTAATTTATGAAAAAATGGATTTTTTTCCTATTAAGAGAAATATAGGGGTTCTTCGCTATTTATAATAATACATAGATGGGTTTGTTAATGATGGATTTTTTTTGCATTTAACTCTTTGATTTGCGATATATCTCCCTTAAACCAGGTTCAAACGCGAGCTTAATTGGTTCCGATTAAATTTTAGATTTTGTGAAAGTAGAGTAGAATCTATCCATCGAAAGCCTAATGTACTGTTTGGTTGTCGGAAAAGTGAGGATAAGTGAGGGAGAGTAAGTTTTTTTTTCTCTCATTGTTGTTTGGATAGCAGGAAAGGAAGTTATTATTTTCCTTCAAAATTCCTGCAGGTTAATTTTGTGAAGAAAAAATTTCTCCACCAATTTGATGGGGAAATCCTGAGAATTTTTTTTAATAAATTGCAGAACACCCCTTGTACTTTGTCTAACTATCATAATTCTCCATTTGTGATTTTTTCCTATCAAAGCCCCTTTGTGCTTATTTATTATTAGCAAAAAAGTACCCTATCAAGTCATTATAACAATTATACTCCCCACAAAATGATGCAAAAGTACCATTTTTGCCTAAAATCAGTAACCCCCTGTTAACTTAAAAATTGACGATAACCCCTTGTTAATTTTGAAAATTGATATAAATTCGATGACTGAAAAATATACAATAGCGTCAAATTAATCTATATACTATAGTTCAAGGCAAAGACATTTATGACTTATCCTCATGCAATGAGAATCAAATACTTGAAGATGGAGTTTAATATCGCGATCAACAAAACCATTGATGACCATAGCAATGATTTTTATGATTTATTTTAAGCTATTTTAGTTTATTTATTTCATTATTATTAGCATTTATTTTATTCAATTACTAGATTTGTACTTTATATTTTCTAGGGATTAACTTGATAAGTTTTATTTTGCAATCACGTTTAATATATTTTACAATTTTGAGAGTATTCATAATCAAACAAAAATATTTATCAAAAATATTATATTCCTAAATTTTCTTGACAACCAAATATCTACAAGAAATAATTTTTCTGACAACCAAACATGTAAAGGAAAAATACTTTTTTTTCCTTTTCCTTTACTTTTTCTTTTCCTATAATTTTCCCTCATTTTCTTGACAACCAAACAAACTATAAATGCCGTTCATATGCACATGGGCCTAAAGTTTGTCGAGAATTAGGCCAGTTTCAAAATCAGGCCCATCCAAGGGACAACAGAACCTCATTTCCCCATTATTGATTTAATTGTCTTTTTTCTAGTGCCACATTCTGGTCTGGTGCATGAGCTGTTATATTTTTGTAATCGTGTCAATTTCATAGAAATTGCATGAGTTCTAAATCATATCATATCATTGCCCTCCCCTCCTCCTCCTGTTGTTTTTTTTTTTTATTTTCTTGCTGCATTTGTTTTTGTGCTAATAATTAATATGCTCTTATTAAATTTTCTTATTTTATATACAGATGTCTGCCTTTTATCTAACGTGTTTATGTGTTGGTAATGACACGGTTGACTAAAAGTATAAAATGTAATCAATACCTCTTTTTTCATTGACAAATTTCACAAGAGATCAATTACAAAAGATACATTAGTTACAACCTATCTGAAGTAATATTATTCGAGAATTATATTGGAATTGAAGTCTTCCCTTTCACAAGAAAACCTACAGATATAATAAATACTATAATTTAAAATAATAATACAAGACTAGATTAGTGATCAAGGAATATTATCGTCCAAATGAAGAGTTATATACTACTTTCGTCCTTTTTTTTTCCATTAATTACAGTACGCGGTTAAAATTTTCAATCTTTTAAGTAACTTATCATACTAAAATATTCATATTTATGATGTATAAAATCTTTTAAATATTAATCTGCGTGGTGTTATGATATTAAAATATATCAATTAAATTATGTATTGTATTTTTTTTATAAATTTAACTATAGCAATCGATAAAACAAAAAAGGACATAAGGAGTATATTTTTTTTTTTAAATATTCATCCGTAACTACAACAACATTTATTAGAATGATAATAGTTCAATCGTCTAAATACAATTATAAAAGTCTGAGATTTATCTAAAAATAAATGTCAAAACCTTAATTTAAATAAGATATTTTTTTAGGGAACAATCAACCTAGATGATTTGTTATTGAAGGGAAATAGCAAAAAATATACAAAAGTTGTTCGATCTTTTTTCTTTTTAATCTTTAAAGGCTAAACAAACTTCTAAATGATGGTACAAAAGATGGGATTGTCTAGGATGACTCACGCCCGTTCTAAAGTCATTGACGAAGACATGAAGTGCTGCCACGTGTACAAAGTACCACCCCCAACAATTTTGTGTACAACCCCACTCTATTTGAATAAAGACAAAAATACCCTTTGGTTAATAAACCAAAAAATTCCTTACTATTCTTCTTCATCCCTGGATCCCTATTCAGCTCTCGAAATTCTCTACCCCAACCCAAGCCCTAACCCAACCACCAGCCGACCCCTCCCCTCCTCCTTCGTTGGTCGTTCTGGTCGTGGACTCGTGGCTCACTAGAATTCTTGCTCTGGCAGCCTTTGTTAATATTTAGTAGCTTTTAGATGTGTAGATTATGATTAATTTAGTCAAATTTGAAGAGAAGTGTTTGCCTTTTGTGTTAGAAGTTAGCATTTTAGTGATCCCAGTTCTTGAATCTTTACCCAAATATAACGGATGGTGGTTTAAGAACTGTTTAAGTTCATTTGCAATATTGGGTCTTGAAAGATCTATGCTTTCGTAACCTAAAAGCTCTTTTTTCCATTTGAAATAGCTTTTTTTGAGAAGGTTCGATTTCTCCAAGGATTAAGGTTACCTGAGAATAAATATATTTTCTTGGGGTTGTTATTGTAATGAGGATTCCTTCACCGGTGAAGACTCGAAGAAGATGCCGATTTCTTTTTTCTTTTTCTTTTTTAATATTTTATTATGCAAATAATATTTAAACTCATTTTTGAAAAAAATAGGGAAAGACATCATTAAAATACTTAATGATGTGCAACTTTTGTAATAAAATATTTAAATTATGAGAAACGTGTATCTTTTTAAATTAAACATCTTCAATGTAATTTAATATTTTAAAAAAATTTGATTTAATTATTTATAATGTACATGTATTTGAAAATATATCTATAATTTTGAATAAATTGATGATTCGGTTATTATTTCGATAAAAATGTCTATTAGATGGTTATTTGATACTAATTCTCCGTAATTTGAAAATATATTTATAATTTTAAAAAAAATTGATGATTCGGTCATTATTCCGATCAAATTGTCTATTAGATGGTTATGTAACACTATGACCTACGTAATTTGAATAAATAATCTATAATTTTTTAAAATTTTATGATTCGGTCATTATTCCGATCAAATTGTCTATTAGATGGTTATGTAACAACAACTCCTCCGTAATTCGAAAATATATCGATAATATTAATTAAATTTATGTTTTGGTTATTACTTCGATCAAATTGTCTACTAGATGGTTATGTAATACTAAGTCCTCCGTAATCTAAAAACATATCGATAAATTTTTTTTAAATTGAAGATTCGATCATTATTTCTATCAAAATGTCTATTAGATAGTTATGTAACATTAAGTCCTCGGTACTTTGAAAATATATCGATAATTTTAAAATAATTGATGATTCAATCATTATTTATATCAAATTGTCTATTTGAATGTCATTTAGCACTAATTACCCGTAATTTGAAAATATATTAATAATTTGAAAAAAAAAATTGATGATTTAGTCTTTATTTCAATCAAATTGACTATTGGATAATTATGTAACACTAACTCATCTGTAATTTTAAAATACATAATTTTTTTAAAATTTGTCGATCAAATTGTCTATCAAATAGTTATGTAACACTAACTTCTCCGTAAATTGAAAATATATCGATAATTTTATAAAAATTGACTATTCGGTCATTATTTCGATAAAATTATCTATTAGATTGCTATGTAACACTAATCCTCCACAATTTGAAAATATATCGATAATTTAAAAAAATTTGATGATTCGGTCATTATTTCGTTCAAATTTCCTATTAGATTTTCACGTAACACTAACTCCTCCGCAATTTAAAAATATATCGATAATTTTTTATGATCAGTCTTTATTTCAATACAAGTTGTCTATTAGATAGTTATGTAACACTAACTCCTCCGCAATTTATTATCGACAATTTTATAAAAAAAGTTGATGATTCAGTCTTTATTTCAATCAAATTCTCTATTAAACAATTATGTAACACTAAATCAACCGTAATTTGAAAATATATCGATAATTTTTTTTTTATAAAAAATTGATGATTCGGTCATTATTTTGATCAATTTATCTATTAGATTGTTATGTAAAACTAAGTCCTTCGTAATTTGAAAATATTTCTATAATTTTTTTTTTTATGTTACAGTCTTTATTTCAGTACAAATTGTCTGTTAGATAGTTATGTAAAACTAACTCGTCCTCCGTAATTTGAAAATATATCGATAATTTTAATAAAATTGATGATTCAGTCATTATTCATTTAAAATTATCTATTATATTGTTATGTAACACTAACTCTTCCGTAATTTGAGAATATATCGATAATTTTTAATAAAGTTGATGATTCGATCATTATTCCGATAAAATTATTTATTAGATTGTTATGTAACACTAACTCCTCCAAAGAGTTACAACAATTTATTCTTAGAATACAAATTTTATATTTTTAATAAATCTATTTTCTACTTATGTTCAATTACATTTTAATACATCAATTATAATTTTAAATTAGTTATTAAATTTTAATAAACCATCAAATTTGGATATGGTCGTTAAATTTGAATTCTCCATTTAAAATTTAATAATTTCATATAGTTATCAAAATACATATCTTCCTTTATGGTTAGATTTTGGTCCAACTTGATTTTACATTTGAGAACATTAAAAATAATTAAATCAAATTTTAATTTTTATGTCTAATTTCATAGTGTTATAAAATCCATATCTTCCGTTATATATACATTTTGGTCCAACATGTTTAATTTAAAAGGATACAATTTTCTTATAATGTAAACATTTTTATCATTATGTATTTAAATGTCTTCCTCTATTTAAAAAAAATGAGTTTAAACATTGTTTATATAATAAAAATAAAAATTAAAAAAAGTTCATCTTCTTCGATGCTTCACCGGTGATGGAAGCTTCACCGGTGGCTCGGCGAAGGAAGCTCGTATGCCATTCTGGTGCGACCAGAACGGCCCAGGGTGGGAGCCGATCTTGTGGAACGAGACTAGCGACGGCGGAACGAGAACAGCGGCGGAACGAGAACGAGAACAGCGGCGGCGGAACGAGAACAGCGGCGGCGAAGTCTTGCCGCTGTTCTTGTCCAACCAGAAGGAAGGAGGAAAGGGGAATGAAGGATGGTTGGTGTGGGTTAGGGTTTGGAAAGGGGAAGGAGATGAAGATTGGGAGAGAATTGGGAGAGATGAAATGTAGAGGATTTTGGTAATTGTGAAATTAGTAAGGATAGAAATGTAAATTTTTAATTACAGTTTAATATACAATTTTCTTTATCTAATTTGTTGGGGTTCATACACAAGAATGAAGTTGTACACCAATCAATGGCCAAGATTAATCATTATTTACATCAAAGGCCTAGAAAAACTTTGCTACCATGACTCTTGTACGAATTCTGAGTCACAATAGACTCCCCGACAAAAGATTTGATGTGTAATGGACAATTCGATCGAGTCTGAATTATAATTATTTTTCTTTTTCCTTTTCCAAATTTATAGGTGAAGAGCTACAGGCATGGCATTTTTAGTTTTAAGTTAAATAAATAAACAGATACTAAAATAGAATAAAGCAGAGATAACAATATACAGTATATAGTAACATAGAAAAAAGCAAAGGGGGGTGAGAAAAACAAGAGCATGGGCGCTTTCGCAAAATTGCACAAGCACCATTACCATTTCTCATTCCGAAAAGACGAAAAAGGATAACAAAATAAATTAGTTTTAAAACCCCTTTCCTCATTTCCACTTTTCGTTCAAATACTATCTGATTATCAATTTCAATTCAAAAGAAGTATTGATCGCATTTTTAATCGGTGCGTCGCTCATCCCTTTACAAACTCAAACTGATTCAACTTTTGATCTCCGTTTCGGTTCTAAAATCGACCAATAAATAAAAAGCAATTAAGATTTTACATTTCGGTTTATGTATTATTGAAGGTGAATGTGTGCCGTACAAGTAAACTCTTTATTTGTTCGCTGAAGTTATCTGCGTTACTTGTTGGTTGATCCTTTTTCAATGAAATGCGTATTAAAATTGCATAGTTTTGATGCACAAGATCGGTGACTTGATTAACTCTATTGATTCTGATTTTTTTTACCCTTTTCTTCGACTTAATACCACTTTTACCTTCTATTATATGTATGTAGTAATAGAAGTAACATCATATATTCAGCAAACAGTTTGAACTCATGGATTGGTTTCCATCTTTTTATGGATTGGAAATGTGAGCATCAATTTTTGTATTTCTCATTTGTTTCCTGAAATCAGCTGTGTTTTATTTCAGGTACTTGTGATAATCTGTATTGGAAAGGGTGAATCATGCTATTCAACTACGCTATTTGGTTTCTCAGCACTGTGGTGCTCTGGGGTCAATTTTAGTTGAAATGGGTAATTAAGATTTAATGAAATTTTATATTTTAGGAATTTTATGTTTTGAGATTTTTATCTAGATTCAAAGTTTGATCTATTGGACTTCACTTTTGGTCGGATTCTTTGTGATTTTGTGGCACAATGATTGTTGGATGGCCAGTGCTAATTGAGAAATTCAATTGATGTTCAAAAGTATGAATAAGTAGTTTCATGATTGATTAGAATTTAGAACTTCTTTTAGAGTTTTGGAGGAGAGAGATGGGATTGCCTCAAGTTTCATCAAATGAAACTTCTGTGGGGGAAAATAGACCTCTAAGCACATACGTTTATAGTGCGCCACAAATTGGTGGTGTAAGCACAATTGATTTAGATGGGATGCGTGTGGGAGCCATGAGCCGAACATGTGGGGATTCAGTATGCAATAACCTGGGAGAATTTCAGCGGAAAACATCCCCGTACCTCTCAAACTCTCCTGATGGATTTGAAAGAAGGTTCTTGGACACTACACCTAATTTTCATGAGGCAAAGAATGTTCAGCCTCCGGTTTCGAGGATTGTTGGTTTCAAGTATGAAACTAAAGATGTTCAATCTGATTGTTTAAATGGTCATACTCCTGCTTCTGCCATCGTCTCTGTGAAAGAAGCTGATCCTAGTGGATCCCACATGAGAAAGCGAATGTTGTCTCCGTTAAATAAAATGCTTTTACCTGAAAATTTCAGTGGTGATTCTTTAGATATTGGCAGCAGAAATCTTTTCCGTAATTCTCATTCCAGAGAAGATATATGTGGTAATACTTCAGTTCAAGATAATAAAAAGGCAAATATTGGCAGCAAAAATCATCTAGGTATACCAATTTGGTCCCAGACTAATTGTTCAGATCGAAATGATAATTTGTATAAATGCCGTGAAACATCCTCAGTATTTTTCACAGATGGCCCTATAATAGAAGACAAGGGACTGCTCCCATTTTCATATTTACCTTCACCTGGAATTGATCCTTTTTTTGAAACGAGTGAGGTAGTATCTCATTCAGGGGCTACTTCAATACCCACAAAAGATAAAATCTCTTCACCACTCTCTATGTCTCCTCTTGGGCCTAAATTTTATGAAAGAGTAAAATCTTCAGGCAGAGGAAGATTTTTCAGGAAAGATGAGATACTAAGAAATGCGGCACGTTCTCTTGATGAGAGCACTTCAGGGGTGATCTTTTCCACTGAAGATGATGAATTCAGAATAGGTAGTGATGATATAGATATTCTTCAAAAGGATGCTCAATCTTCATCCTTAGATAATAAAACTGGAACAAAATGGCGTCTTCGCCACAATTCAGGAAATGGACTCAATTACAAGAGAACTGGAAGAAACTTGAGAGGATTCCCTGTTAGGAGGTCATTGGTTGGGTCGTTTGAGGAATCTCTGATTTCTGGTCGGCTTTCACTTGGAAAAAGTAGTCAGGTTATCTAATTTGTTACTTAAACTTGGTTTTATATCTTCTGTTTTAGTTTTGTCCCCATCATATTGATGTAATAATAATAGTATCTTCTTTGCTTTGAACTTAACAGAAAATAGATGGTTTTCTTGCTGTACTAAGCATAACCGGAGGAAATTTTTCTCCAAAGTCGCAGAAACTTCCATTTGCAGTGACCAGTGTTGATGGAGACAGTTATTTATTATATTATGCATGTATTGATCTTGCTGGAAATTCAAGATCAAACAAGTGCTGGAGTGGTAATCCGAGAAAAATCATTGGCAATGACGATCAACAAAGTGGAAAGAACCGTTTTCGTATACCTATGAAAGGGCGCATCCAATTGGTATTTTACATCATATCCTTTCAGTTTATTTAAAAAGAAAAATCAATTGCTTACATGAAAGCATGAATTACAGGTCCTGAGCAACCCTGAGAAGACTCCTATACACACCTACTTCTGTAATTATGACTTAAGTGACATGCCAGCTGGTACTAAGGTGAGATCTTCGACTTACCTTCAAGCTAGATAGACGATATCTAGCTAATTTATGAGTTGATTAATGATGATCATATATATGTGTGTGTGTGTGTGTCATCCTTGATTTGCATTATCCTTGAACCTATCATATGAACACAGAGGAGATAATAAAAGAAAATGAAGGTATATATATATATATATATATACTGTGACCCTGTCTCATTTAGTTCAAGTATATTGTTTCCTAATAGAAAGACCAATATTTCGATTTATGCAGCTGAGTTCAGTTAGTTAAAATAATTTTGTGTTATTTCAAAAACAGACATTCTTGCGTCAGAAGGTCTTTCTTACGTCCTCGGGCTTAAATTTCACATCTGAAAAAGAGGAACATATGAATTTGAAGATGAAAGATGAGGACACTGCCATTGGTCGTCCTCTTCGTTATGCTCTTCACCTGCGTTTTGTTTGTCCTTTCTCCAATAAAGATTCGAGGTTAGTCAATAGATCAGATCCTTTATTGTCTTCAGAAAAAAGAAGAATGGGCAATATAGAGGAACGGAGATTTTATTTGAACGGTGATATGAAAGTTGTGTTTCCTCAACGCCATTCAGATGCTGATGAGGGAAAGGTATGTGCTCGTAAACTGTCAACGTACCCTCGTGTTGTATGTGAGTCGATTTCGTAATAATAACTCTAAGTTTTCTTGAGTATCCATAATTATAATCTTCAATACCATACGAAGCTATTAGTGGATTCGCAAAAATGCATTTTGAGTCCCACAGAACTACACATATTTAGTCTCGCGCTTTGATAAATAGCTCTTTCTATCCTAACTTTTTTTTTTTTTTGCAAATATTAATATTGTTCTTTCCCCCATTTCTATCCAATTTGGGAGCAAAATTGCAAACATTCCTATGAGACCAACACTACACACTAGAGACTGTCATACGAGACATAAATAAGCAAACATTGGATGAGAAATGGAGAAAAGGACGAAATGTGCACAAAAGCTTAAAAATGTTGGGCCAAAAAGTATTGAGTGTTCGATTCTGTTGGACTAAAAACATGATATTGCCGTATTATCTTTCTATCAAATAATGAAATTTTATACTCCGTATTAGCTAAGTTTGAGCTTGTGTATGTGTTCTTTTTTTGGGTATCTTAAACTTAATGATTTGCAAACTTATGACAGAGGTTGTTCTTTCTTGTTGCAGTTGAAGGTGGAATACGACTTTCCTGAAGATCCAAAATACTTTGATATCAGCAGCTGAATTAATATCAATTTATGTTGCTCAACCTTGTGTACATTTGTAACTTAACTAAGCTACTTCCTCTTGGTGGCTCTAATTACAACATCTAAAGAATGTACGAAAATTAAATACTGGAAAGTCTGGAGTTAATTGTGGAATATACTGGGCATTGACAGTGTTACTAACATTAAAAAGTTTTAAGGGACATAATTAGAGATGCTAAATTACCTATTACCACTTTCTTGGCTTCCTCAAAGTTAAAAGATGTAGAGGGAAGATAGATTATATAGTTCGACTATAAATTTATGCAACTCCCAGTGTTAACTTATATTCGCAAGTTACTTGACAAGACTTCAATTGGACTTCATTTGTTTTGGTTTCTAGATTTTCAGAACTCTAAACTCATGTTTGCTTCTAAAATCTTATAATCAAGAACAAGAAAACATATCCCAATATTTTTTTTGGGATTTGAAAGAATATGTAATGATCCCATGTATATATTTAGATATCTAATCCGAACACTTTCTCGGTTTCAAACATATCTCATTGGCTTTCAATGCTTCAAATATTAGAAGTTATGACAAGATCACATATCCATCATCTAATCTAATCACAAGACACATGTGATTAAAGAATTTTATTTGATATAAAGTAATTAATGTATTGCATTTACTTGTGGTTGAATGAATGAGTGTGGTTGAATTCGATTTTGGGCAAAAACTACTTATAATTAGAATACAATTTCAATATTTGCACCTAATCACCAAAAGAACCAATGCCAATTCCCCATATCCAAACAAATTAAGTTCCCATGCATTGATCACAAGAAGACATGGATGTCATAATTAATTACTATCAGATAGAGGGAGCTAGCCAAGTTAGTACGTTCCGCCAGTTCAAAAGAAACCCTCTCTCTTCTTAGTACATCCCATTTGTGGAAATAAATCAACCTGAAAATTAAAAACTTTTTTTTTTTTTTTTTAAAAAAAAAAAGTTTGATTTACCTAGGTACCTTCAATATTCTCTCCTTCATGCTATGCCATGCCAGTTCACATATGAAACATTTTAGCATGAATGTGTAATTTGCCTAGATCAATTCTAGGCTAGAGAGCTAAGTCATCACATGCATATATGTTATGTTCTCTGTCTCTAATGTGTCTTTTTATGAATTTGCCATTTTGGTGATCTAATTTCACCTCTTCATTCTTTGACATCTCAAATGGAATATGTAGCACTTTTAGTAACCCATCCCCCTTTTATCATTACAATTTTATCTTTTTAGAGAATTATATTATATAGTACGTAGTACACTATATATATATATAAATCTCTCCCTCCCTCTCATCTTGTATATATACACATGTAACTGTGTGTATGTGAGAGAGAGAGAGAGAGTGTTTATGTGTTGTGTGTTTGTTAGTTTGGCTCTCAATCTCTTTCTGACAAAACAACAACCACTGCAACAAAAATGAAGGAGCAAACAGTACCATTTGCTGTCAATTACTATTATTCATAAAAAGAACACATATCCCTCAACAAGGTGAAGTTAATTACCACTTTTTATTTGTTATTATTGAAGGATTTTAGATATGTCCCATGGGAAACATTTCACCTAATACCTCAGAGTACTACTAAAAATTATTTATAACATACATACATACAGTGGGGATTACTTTTTTTGATTAAAAAAACAAACTTCTGAATTTGGTGCAATTAATCAATAATTAATTAATATATATAGAGTATTTTCCAACTACTGATTGAATTTGAATATATGATAGGCCTTTCCTTTGTGTATCAAAATTCTCATAGTACACGTCTCCTCACATCATTTTTGTCAATCTTTGGATTTGAACCCCATACTCTCAAAGTCTTGTCAAATTCAGAAAATAATAGTGTTTTATTCTGAACAAGATTTCAAAATGTACTATCCATGTACTAATTAAAATTAAATAATACTTGTAGTGATTCTTTGTGTTGTTGTCTAACAATCTGTGTAATTAAATATTTCGATCTAACACAAAAAATAGTGAGAAATACTTACTTGTATCGAAACCAAAGATCACTTCAATCTTTACGTAAAAAACAAGGAAATTAGACTGAGGCTTGCCGAAACAAATTTCCTTAAGACAATATTTCCGGGGCTGTCACGGTGCATACAGTTTTAATTCCCGGTAGTCTCCCAAGATACAACAGTCTGTTGTTCATTATTTGCACAAATAATGAACCCACGGCGAACTTGAACAAACAGAAACTTCGAACTAATTTTTTACGGAAGTAAGAGAAAGAGAGAGTAGTGTTTTCCTTCTATATAATTAATTCAGAATTGGCCAGATTCTGTCTCATATTTATAGACGCAAAAGTGCCTCTTGAGAAAGGACACAATGGTTCGGTCCAAAGGGTACCTCTTCGGACCGAATAGACACATCTCTTACTTTAATTTATTTCATTCAAACATAAAACTCCAACAATCCCCCACATGAATGAAATTGTTGTTCGAGTTCCTTCACATAGACATATCATGTCGAAATTTCTTTAGGAATAATACCGCATCGGAATAGGTGAAATATTTCATCTTGAACCTTCCCTAGTTAAAGCTTATCGGATTTACTTAGCCAATCGGTGAAATATTTCATCTTGAACCGTCAGCTGTTTGTGTAAACCAAGACAATAAACTTAACACAGTACTAAACCGATTTGTTTCAAGTTCTCGGTTGTGTTCGTTTTGGCCCTGAACATATTCTTGGTTATGCGAGTGCTTTAGAGAATTCCAGCCTATAAAGAAATTCTCAACGAGCCGACCCAGCTCACACTAACATTGGTGACCGCATCTATCAAGAGTATCCTACCATACTCCACTTGTTCTTGACAAGGTATAGACGTCATTAAAAGCGTTTGCTTAACCTTATAAACGCGGTAGGCTTGCACTTATTGCATCATAAGAATGGGATAGAGTATACTCTTAAGTGCTTTCTTTTAAGTTAGCCAAGACTGGTTGTCCTATTGAACCTGATCCGTGGGATCTCCAGTCGCCAGGTTAGGTTTCCGTACGAGGTAACTTAGTCTAATTTAGGCTTTAAGCCCATTCCCCTCGATGCACATACTACTCTCTAGATAAACCTTTAATATCCGGAATCAGGATTATCTCTTGACTTCATAAAGTCCATTCTATTTGAAAGTAGATGTCTCTCGGTATTGTATCAACGACAACGAATATGTCATGTCGTGACTTTACCATTATACATAGAGCTTGTTGAGCTCTGTGTATCACCGCTTGATTATTGCATTTTACATATGACTAACACAATTTTCAGTCATATTAAATATCTTCCAATAATTTTGTGAAGCCACTCAAATTCTTCACTAGCTTTATCCAATGCTATGCACTCTTATCTCATAGCGGATTGAATTATATGCGTATGTTTGGAAGATTCTCAGGAAATAGCGATGCCTCCAGAATTGAATACATATCTGCTTATAAACTTTGATTCCTCTAAATCAGAAGTTTCATTTGCATTACTATATCTATCCTAGATCTTTTGAAATTTTTCAAAATATAATGCACATATGTATGTATTCTTTCAAGATTCAAGCATTCTTATTAATGCATCCCCACGAATCTTGCTAAGATTGCTCATATATCTCATTAGTTTCTTAACCAAAGAAACGATGTCTAGCCTCTTGCATTTTACGATATATGCATGACATCTAATTTTATGAGCATACTCAAATTGTGATATCCTATCACATGTATTCTCATGTAGCATACAAGATATGAATTAAATAAAATTATGAAATCCCTTAATTTCATAAGTATTTAACTTAGACATCATTCATGTACTTGAGATAATTTAATGTCATCACATGACCACAAAATCATAATTGATGTTTTTCATATCATAAGTTAATATTTCTCGATGGATTTAATATTCACAATATTAGTCTCAAATATTAACATATCAATTGCGCATAAACAAACTCTGATAGTCAATTATCCAGTTAGTTTATATGGACACACTTGTCATATTAATTAATATGACAGTCAAAATTTGTTAGTGATACTATCACATTTTTCGTGTCATTGTTTAGGAGTTTGTTAAATGTCAACAAGAAAATACATAAGTTTCGCAAACTATGTTTTCTTTTCATTTAACAACGAAACTCTCTTGTTACTCCTTATAAATTTTCTCATTTAATTCACCATTAAGGAAGACAATTTTAACGTCCATTTGATAAAACCTCGTACTGTATGTAGCTATTAGAGCTATTAACATTCAAATGGATGTCATCCTATTCGCTAGTGAATATATATAAGTCAAAGAAGTAAAAGTACTTCTTTTAATAAGGCACATTGGCTACTCGTCTAGCCTAGTTTTAATCGACTGACTTATCGAAGTTTTTAAACTCTTGAACTTAAAAACCCATCTACATCTAATTGGTTCACTCCTCGAGGTCTACCAATTTTATGGATGTAACTTGCTGTCAATCGTCTATTTCCAATCCACGATATTGGAATGTGATATTATTTATTTATATGTTCGAGGTTAAGTTAGAATATCTAGATCGAAGAACTTAGAGCTTTTAGCTCATTTGTCTCTTCAACTCGTCAACAAAATCATGTTGAAGTAAGATTCATATGTATATTCTCGCAGAATATTGTAGTTTTTAATTAAATATATTTATAAACTTCACAAATTTGACCCCCTTGATCAAAATTAATTAAATATTTTCGCAAAATATTCTAGTCCAAAATTGGTTAGACTATAATGTTTATTCTCGCAGAATAAAAATTTATAATTAACTCTAATTATAAAAAAGTTTATGTAAGTAATGTAATAAATAATATTACTTTATCATATTTTAATATCAGTAAATCACGCTTACTGAATATAAATCTGAGACAAAAGAAGGATCAATTTTATAAGAAACGACTTCTTACATTCTCAATTAATGTTACTTCACGTGACTCAGTTCACATGATTACATTTATTTCAGATTTAAACACCAAAAATATGAACCGCTACTATTTATCGCATAAGCTAGTAGTAATTAATATTATAAAATTATTTATCTTTTTCGGTGGTGAAACCGAAATCTGACCTAAATACCCCCCACATTTTAAGGTATTTGGTTTTTCTTCCCTTTCCATAACTCATGGAATGATAATTGACTTTCTTGTATGAAACTCGACTTAGTATGTGTGTAGACATCTAGCGAGCTTTCCCCAACAAGTTGTCAAGTAAACCCGAATTTAAAGATTGGCGCTTAACCACATTTTAAAATTCTGTTATTTTAGCAACCAAATCGAATTGAGTTGAGCTAGGTAAATTATTTGGCGAATTATTCCTAATTTAACACATTCTTGTGTAAATTAATATATTCGTATTTACCCCCACAATTTGGATATAAGAATTTAAAATTTTCTTATTCCATTTTCTAGATTTATAGTTCACAAATGCATCTCTTTGTATTTCGCAAATACTTTTATTGCCTCTTATTTATTATTCAATAAATAGCGCAATAAAATATATGTGATCAAATACATTTTAAACTTCATTATTTAGTAATGATTTAAAATCACATAATTAATTTGGATTAGTTCAAAAAATTTGAACTTTTACATATTTGTTTCGCAAACAAATAAATTATAATTATATACTTATTTCTCAAAAATAAATAATAGTTATTTCACAAATAAGTTCAATCAATATTTTCTCAATAAAATATTGATATTTATTTCTCAAATAATTTATAATTATTTCTCACAAATAAAATATTATCAATATTTTCTCAATAAAACATTGATATTTATTTCGCGAATAAATTATAAATATAATCAATATTTCCTCAATAAAATATTGATATCATAGCAAATTATAATTATTCCACAAAATAATTATAATTACTTATGCATATTAATTTTCAATATTTTCTCAAAATATTGATATAAATTATAATTCTTATAAATTATCAATATTTTCTCATTAAAATATCGATATGAATTACAAATATTTTGCAAACAATTTTAATTATTTGTCACCTTCATGGAATGACTTAATAATCCTCCTCATCTATATGTTGAATTCGCAATTCAGATATAACATATATTACGATTTCTTATCATTTCTTGTTGAATCGCATTCTAACAATTTGAAATAGACAATCTTGACGACTCTTCGTCTTTAATTTCATTTAATGATACTCACTCCATATAACAATTTAATGAAGTTGATTTTATCACATTAAAAAGTTTGTACTCTCATGAATCAGAAACATAGACTCCATTCGTGCAAAAAGAGACTTGATTAAAAAATTATAGTCCAAATAATGCACCGATTCACTTTACGCAACAATCCAATAGTTTTTACATAAAGTATTGACTCTCCGAATTGGATTACTCATTGCAGTTATCAAGGGAATGTAAAAACACACCTATTATAATTCTCTGAAGGAAATACTACCTTCACACCCTTTGAAAAATCTCACAATTAAATAAGGAGACATCGTGTCTCTTTATCAGGTTTTAATTTCGGGATTCATTTTTACATAAATAAATAAAACAAATGTTTGTTCTTTGGGTGGAGCCTTTCCTTAAAGTCGTGACCACTAATTGAGTTTCAATTCAAGCAGATTAATAGGCAGGACTCGAGAGAATAAGAAAAGACACCTTTTCAATTCTTTTAAATTTTTCATCTGCCAACATACTTATTCACAATCTGCTTTGAATTAGTTAATCAATTAAAATATAAACATCTATTCATGAAAATACATGGCGCTGCAAAGCAACGATTCATGTTGCAAAAAGAAAGTTGCTATGATTACGTAAAACAAGCCACTAGATCTTAGTCCTATCAAATTTATGTATTATTTCCGTAAAGGAAAATTGCCATTCCACAAATGAGTTCCCATTTATATATAAGATTAAGAAATCCCACTTAAACTTTTTCCGATTTAAATATTCATTCAAAGGAATATATATTTAGACAGCATATTTGAGACATTCAAATTCTCGTATTACGATTTTATAAAATTGACAAAACTAATCAGAGAATACAGTATATCGAGATTGTATTACCAGTAAGTTCCCACTCATGAGAAATGTTTCAAACACTAGTACGTTAAAACATGCAGGGAGGTAATAATGATTTATGAATAAATAACCATATTTAATCTTTATAACAATACACAGATAAGTTAAACAAAATATATATTGTCTTAAGATTGTTGTTGTCTAACAATCTGTGTAATTAAATATTTCGATCTAACACAAAAAATAGTGAGAAATACTTACTTGTATCGAAACCAAAGATCACTTCAATCTTTACGTAAAAAACAAGGAAATTAGACTGAGGCTTGCCGAAACAAATTTCCTTAAGACAATATTTCCGGGGCTGTCACGGTGCATACAGTTTTAATTCCCGGTAGTCTCCCAAGATACAACAGTCTGTTGTTCATTATTTGCACAAATAATGAACCCACGGCGAACTTGAACAAACAGAAACTTCGAACTAATTTTTTACGGAAGTAAGAGAAAGAGAGAGTAGTGTTTTCCTTCTATATAATTAATTCAGAATTGGCCAGATTCTGTCTCATATTTATAGACGCAAAAGTGCCTCTTGAGAAAGGACACAATGGTTCGGTCCAAAGGGTACCTCTTCGGACCGAATAGACACATCTCTTACTTTAATTTATTTCATTCAAACATAAAACTCCAACACTTTGCACGCACGTCCCATTATCTTTTTATATATATATATGGAGGGGGAGCAGGAGGAGGGGTGAGGGTTTGGTTGATCTATTTCTATATAGTTATTTCTAGATCTTCCATTATTTTAAAGAATATGTACATCATGAAATTCTTAATCAATTAATTTGTTTCTATGGCAATAGGTCAAATACGAATTAGATCGGTTTTAATTCAATTCCGAATCCCTTTGCTTTAGCTAAGATCTGGATTAATTAATCAGGTTGCCGGATCAGAATTCGAAGTTGATCATTAATTCTCAAGTCTTAGTTCGTTTTCAATTGGAATTTAACTCGGATTCGTTGAATCTCTCTATATATATATATCTCTATAGACAATAAATTTCACAATTTCCATGTAATGAATCAACCCATTTCATGAAATTTTATCCATGTTTATTTAGAGAATTGAGGTCCATATATAAATTAATGCTACTAGCTTGTATAAATAAATAAACCTAGAACTATCCAATCGAAAAAATAATTTTACTCGGATAATCTAAGAAATTCCGAGTTAAGTAAATCAATCATAAACTTTAAAATGATTCAAATTGGACGTATATATCAAGTGTTTGTTTAAAGTGAGTTCAAAAGGTGAAGCAACCCCAAAAAGTACAACATTCACAATTCCTAATTTTAGAGAAACAATGGATCTGCAAGGCACGTGAATATAATGGTACTCATTATAAATTTATAGCTAAAATCCCTGAAAATCTCTTTGTGCAGACTAACTATTTCTTTGTTTAAGTTGTTGCGTATATATATATATATATATATATATAGGCCCGGTTGGTTATTTAAATAATTGTAACAAATAGAGCAAACAAAAAACACTAGAATATATAAGCTGTGAGAAGTTTCTCATGTTTGGTGCCAGTGATCATACTTGAAAAAATATGAATACGGCCTAGCTACTTCCAAACAGAATGTCTTTGTCTCAAACACCCCCACACATACACTTAACTAATACTACTAATACTAATAATTACAGCTACCTAGCTAGCTCTTGCTCTTGTGACAAAATTAATTACTTACTATAAATACACTACGGTAATTAATGATGTATCAACTTCACCTATTGATTTCCATTTATATATATATATATAGGGGGGAATTTTATTTTTACAATATTCATGAACCTAAAAAACATTTGCATAAAATTGCGTTATTTTATGAAATTGGACTTTTTATCTCAATTTTCTAAAATATTTTGCAATCTTGGTTTTATTGTCCCCCTTTTTTCTTTCAATTTTTTAACTTTCGACCCCGTACAATAGTTTAAATATGGATATTTTAATTATATTGGTGGAACTAAAAATGCAACTTTACAAAATACATATGAATGTAGTACACGAATTAATTAAGTGGGAGATAGAAGACAAATTATGCCTAGAAAGACATTTAATATGAAATATATAACTAAAAGAGAACATATAATGTATTATTATGTATATATACATATTGTAGTAGAAAAGGACAAAATAAAGAAACAAACTTATAATATGTAGCACCTGCGCCCTTAATTAGTTTCAGTGCTTCACTCCCTCTCCACTACTTGTACTCGTAACACTAGCTAACACTACATACAATACACAAACTGCATTCTTCATTATATATATATATATATACACATTTACTTGCTCACTACTCCGTCTGTTTCTCTGCACTACTAGCTCGGAGCTCAAAAAACTAAACAAAAATGGCAGACCCTAGCATGTTCGATTTCTTCAAGCTAAACACTACCGATCCATCAACGAATCATTCTTCCTCCAGTTCTAGCTCCCGCATGTTTTCATGCCTCTACTGCAACCGCAAATTCTGTACATCTCAGGCTTTGGGGGGACACCAGAACGCGCACAAGCGGGAGAGAGCGGCCACTCGGAGAACACTCACCACGCGCCTCCACAACCAGCCTCCGGCCGCCGCCGATACGCGCTACGCATTCTGGCTCCAGCCGCCGTCGTTGGACGCGGCTGGGGGTGGTGGAGGACGACGGAGTACGGGAACGGTTGATGAGCCGTTTATTCATCAGGATACGGCTGATAATCTGAATATCGATCTCACGCTTCGTCTGTGATGCTTAGTTAATTTACACTACTAATTAGGTTTTTTAACTGGGGGAATTGATTATGCATGTTGGGGTTTATTAGGATAATATATATATATAGGAGGAGTATATAGACTGCTTATATGATCTATATTATGCAGGTTTTCTTTGATTTGAGATTAATTAATCATTTAATGAGTCCGTTTAATTATCTGATTTCAAAATTGACGTTGATCTTTCATTAATTATTTTGCATATATGCAGTTATCTTAATTATCATTGGGTTTAGAAAAAGGATTGATAGCAGCAATAGTTCTTTTTTTCTTATCATTTTCTCTCCCTTTTTCTATTTTTTTTTAAATATATATAGAACAATTTAGGACGAGTAGAAAAGTTGATTTTACTGATGGGTATCTTAATTTCTATCTAATGACTCATCAAAGCTAATTTTTACCTGCTAATTAAATTTGTTATTGTCTTTCAGTTGCAAATTCATGAAAGTATACCCATGGATTAATTGAAAATTAGTTAGCATCATAAACAGTTTATATTTTTGTTAACGGTCCTGTCCTCTTAATTAATTCCTGCAGAAGTTTCATATAAGTTGCCTACTTTTATTATAGGTTTTTCGATTAATTAATAGATAATTCATTCGATTAATTCCTAGTATTGAAAAGGTTCAACAACATAAAAGTTGCATACTTTTTTTTTTTTAATCCAAAAATTAAAATAAGTAATAGTACAAGTCACTGAACTCAACGATTACTAGAAAAGTGGTAACTAAAAATTGTTAAAATACGTAGCAACTATTACGTTTGGCCCATGCACGGCCCATTAGGAACAACATAAATTGTTTGCTAAATGGAAAGCGGAAACGAAACAAATCTTTTATTGGTGGGCTATGCTGCAAGTAGTCCAGCGGTTAAATGGAAAAAGCTGACCCAACCCAATTGGTCCAATAATTTTACCTAGGGCTGTCATTAATCTGAACTCATATCCAATCCGATTTATTCGATGAACTTAAATCAATTATGAAGATCCTTAATTCAAATTATGTGAAGCAGATTTGAATCTTGATCAATTCGATCGTTAAAGATTTGTAAATTAAAAAATGAACTTATAATATTACTAAAATAAGTAGCATTATTAATAATTCACCATCAGCCTAAGGAAATAAATTCATTTGAATGTCATTTCAAACATGAACATTACTTAAGAAAGTTATAACAAGTATGCTAAATTTAGTGATATTGAAACGTTGACATACTAATGTGAATTTGAAATCTAATATTCTAATGTATTTGAAAAAGTTCGATATCCGAACAATTAAAAGGAAAAGAACGTTAGAGAATTACTATTAATGGAAAACTATTAGTGCAATTCTTCTGCATTAATACCTTGTCCAAGTTCACCCAATACCACCAATGGCTTTAGTTTATTTCCTTCTAAAGAATATCAAATAAGCCTACTAATAACTCAAAACCCAAAAAAGATGATTATAGCTGTTGTGCTTTCCAAATTTCTGTAACATGAGATATGTGACAGAAAACCTTTGGACTGAACCCACTATTTTAAATTTTAATAGGGTAATAACTAATAGATAAACTTATAAATAGTGAACTCCATGGCTTCACATTCATCACTAATTCTTACTTTTTCATTCATCTTATAACGTACACAAGAATACTAGCTCTTTGTTTTAGAAAGAAAGAAAAAAAGTATGGATTTCGAGAAGCATAATGATACCTTTACCACACCCATCCAAAGTGCAAACGGGTTTCTTTTCATAATTGCACAATACATCCTCAGAGTTTTCGTAATTGCATTTACACTAGCAGGGGCGATTATCACGGCTACTGCCTATGAGTCCATTACTGTTTTTGGAATTGTTATGGATGCTAAATACACCTACTCAGCTGCTTTCAGGTGATTAATTAGTCATTATTCTTGCAGATTAATTTAATAATTAGTTATTTACCTCTTTTTTCAAAAATAAAAAATTATATCGTGGTTTTTTTCAGGTACAAAGTTGTGGCAGATTCTGTTGTGTGCGGCGTCTCTGTATTATCAGTGGTTATTCTTATTGCACTGAATCGTCCTAAATCAAATCCCAAGAACTACTTCTACTTGTTCTTGAATGATTTGGTAATACTTTTTATTGCTATCTTCTAACTTATTAAGGAATTTAGTAATTCACAAAATGAAAATTTTCATTCGTTTCTTTGATTTACAATTTTTTCATATATTTTTGTACATTTTATGAAATGTTAATAATTTTTAACTAAACAAACATATCTGAAAAACCAGAATTTAATATATGGTTTGAATTAATTTTATGCAGGGAAGTCTGCTTCTATTACTATCAGGATGCTCATCGGCACTGGCAATTGGGTACGTGGCCCAATTCGGAGAGCAAAAAATGGGTTGGATTATGATATGCGACCGGGTTTCACAATATTGTCACAAAACTACGGCTGCGATTGTATCAACCTTCATTGCTGTCATTTGCTTACTTTTTCTCACAATACTATCTGCATACAAGCTCAAGTCTGCGCATATATAGATCGAAGGATTTGAATTTGAGGAAAATTTGAGCTTATGTATTTCAATCAATCCAACTTGTTTAAGTTTATATTGTTTACTCCCTCTGTCCCATTTTAATTGTCGTTTTAGGTGTTTTCACACATATTAAGGCACCTACTTAATTGCCTCAATTTTAGGAAAAAAACAAATGATATTCCTAAAATATCCTTACATTATCTCTCTTCCTTTTTCTCTTATTCTCTCTATCTTTCTCTTTCTATCTTTCTTGGAGTAATAAAAAGCAAAGGGCAAAATGGGAAAATATGTCATTAATAGTGCATTGAAACTCTAAAGTGACAGATAATTTGGGACAAAAAAATTTCTCTAAAACGACACTTAAAATGGGACGGAGGGAGTATGTAGTTAAATTTAATATGAGATGTATTTTTTAAGTAATTTTACAACTTCAACTTTAATGCATAAGTTTCTTAAAATTCAAATCTTATATTCAAGTGTGTGGTTCACATTCTTCGATATTGAGTGTTTGTTCAAAAATTTCCCGCTTTTCAGTTTTCACAAATCAAGTCGGTCGAGTTCGGGTAAATCGTTGTCATCTAGTTTCAATGATGACTAGAATTCTGAAAGATTCGACAAAATTTGCAGATCTCTGCATTAAACATATTTAGTTTTTTGTTAGTGAAAATAATGACAGAAGAAAAGCTTCCATTTCAAATTTGAATTTATTAAGGGACATGGTTGTTTATGTACAAATTAAAACTTAATTAATAAAATAAATTTTTTAATCTAACTGACTTGGACTTTTAGTACCTTTTGTCCCATCAACGTGATTAGTCAAATAAAAATTAGTAAAACTATTAGTTGTGCCTGCGGAATTTCAATTTTAGTGCAATAAAATTGGACCTTTTTGTCACTTTAATCCCACGTATTACAAAATATAATCCAATATAGGTCCTTACTTTAAAAATGTTTGGCACAAATTTGGACTAATTTGATTGGCTAAACACTCCTATAAATACTTTTTCTTTGTCATTCTTGAACTTGAATTACCACAACAGATTCCAGCCTCTAGTAGTGTACGTGAGTGAGAGAGAGTTACAAGAAAATTGAAAAGAAAAGAAGGAGAAAGAGAGGAAAGAAAATTGTGAGAAATAAGTAATGGAAATAGGAAGCTTGGGGAAAAGTGAAGGTAATTAAGAGAGGAGAAAGGGAAATTATCTTCGTAACATCTCGACACCTCCGCTGCCGTAAGCTGCTGCCCGCAGCAGCAACATTGGCCACCGAGAACAGCGGCATTTACTCACTGCCATGGCAGCTGATCTTACGCTAATTTGTAGGGTGATCAAGGTAGGAGAGTAAATAGCTAAAACACAATTATATGAGGAGAAGATCAATAATATATATTCCGAACGTAGGTGTACTGATTACAAGTAATGAGGGTCATATCTGAGCATTATAGGATGTCGTACAAGCTAGAGGATAGATACATATAAAATAACCTAAACTAACTTTTCAAGGTTGGTCCGAGCAGGAGCTTCGAGTTGGGAGCACCTGGGAAAGCGTGTCTGGCGTCATAAATGCTTGTGGTATTTATAGTTGAGGCGGTGTGCTAGCTGAACCATCCGCAGGGGAACACATCTCGGCCCAAAGACCTGGGCCTGAGGTTGGCCCAACAGTAACCTTCGACCTTGTGCTCTTTCTAATGGATCGGACTGGATAAGCTGGGGCTTGGGCTCGATTCTATGCCTTCAAGGTCGGGATTCATGATCTTCGATCTTGCATGATCCGTATTTCGATCTTGCCTGGGCTCCTAAATGTAGATAATCTAAAGTACCCCTCATCAGCAGCAGTATGCTGCCGTGAACAGTAGCAAAATGCTGATGTTCCGGCAGTCGTTGAAGGTGGCCTGGCGACGTCGGGCCACTCACGAGTTGATATATTTTGGAGTTCGTTCCGTTTCATTTTCAAATTGTGTTGTTTTGAATCTTGTACCGCATTTAATCATTGAATTTATCATCATGATATAGTTTATCGTTTGTAGTAAATCAAGCTTTTGATAATCCGAGTTTTCGATGAAAAGGTAAGCGTGGGAGTTTAAATAATGGGGAGTTAATCTCAACTCATCGTTATTTAGCTGCGTTAAATGTAGTTATAATTCTCTTAAAACTTTAAGAATTCAACAATAATTGCTCCATTGATAAACTTTTAATTAAGTAGTTAATCCATTTACAATTAAAATGGTAGGAAATTGCTATTAAATGTAATTTTTTGGTAATTTGATGCATGATAATTGACGTATTATTTAAAAAGGGTTGATTTTGCAATTTATATTTGAAATGTGATAATGTGTCATTTGTTGATTTCTATTGGAAGAATTCTATGTTGAATTGATATTTATCCAGATGTAGTATTTTATCTCACCCGGATAAAAAGTTGATTATGTTAATAAATTATATGTTGTTGTTTTGGGCCCATTTGGCTCGTGCGGTTATGTGATTAAGTTGAATAGCATGGGTTATTAACTTGATCATAAGCCCCTGGCTTGGCTCGTATATTCGAGAGAACAGGGTCGTCTCTTGGATATACGAAGTTGTTTTTGAATGCACTGACTAGTCATGCATAAGGTGTGTATGGGGGAATATCAAAAGGTGTATTTGGGGGAGCAAGCTTTAGAAGTTGACGCGCACCGAGACATATCCTTTTATAATGTACATTACTTGTTTTGTTTACATTATTTGGCATTTGTTGCTCTTTTCTTTGAAATTATTTGAATCACGCACACCCACCTCACTAAGTTGCAAGTCAACATACGTAATGTGTTTTACTTATTTTCAAATTTTCGGATATAGCATAAAAGCCAGGAGGATTCTCGTCGGCATTAAACTAGAATTTTGAAGCTTATATATATGAAAAATAGCTACACTATTAACTTATATATTGTAAAAACCAACTTATGTAAATTTACTAGGTTTATATATAAATATTAATTAAGTAACTTTAATCGGGGCGTTACATTCTTTTTCATCAATTTAATTACACTATTATATTCATTTTACTTTCGTTTTCATCAATTTAATTACACAGTTAATATTCGTACTTTTCATCTATTCTTTATAACCAAATATTGGATAACTCAAAAAAAAATCATCATAAGAAAATTCTTTTAAATATTTTAAGGCTAAATGACACTAATGGCCCTCGAGTTTAAAGTTGGTTACGTTTTTGTCCCTCATAGATAAAGTGTTACGCGTTTGTCCCTCTTACAAATTATGTATTACATTTTCATCCCTCTTAGATAATATATGTTACAATTACGTCCCTCATGTTAGTATTTTATTTCATTTTCAAGCGTTACACTTTTGTCCCTCTTAGATAATATGTGTTACAATTACCCTCATGTTAATATTTTTTTTCATTTTTGACCTTATGTTAATATTTTGTATAAAAAGGTGTATCAACAATAGTGTAACACGAAGGACGTAAGTGTAACACATATTATTTAAGAGGGACTAAAATATAACACATATTATCTAAAAGAGACGAAAGAGTAAAAATCTACGAGGGATGTAAGTGTAACATATATTATCTTAGAATGACGAAATATAACACTTTATATATGAGGGACGAAAGCGTAACCAACTTTAAATTTGATGGACCATTAGTATCATTTAGACATATTTTAATGTGATTCTGTGCATAACACGAGAATAGGCTAGTATATACATGATATTTATAACAATAAGTAACATTAACAATATTAACCATTATATTAGATAATAATAGTTATATGCATATTTTCATCCAAAAATATAAATAATAGTTAAGAAAGTTTGATCATATAAGCTAAATTAATAAAATCGTAAAGTTATCAAACTTATCTTAGGAAAAAATACTGGTGTAAATTTTGAAAATGAAAATGTTATTGAATTCGAAAAAGATCTGATATCCAACCGAATTTGATCAAGATTCGATGGATGGCAGAGACCTAGATCCGAGTGAGATCCGGTTTTGACCCGATATAAATGGATCCATAGCCATGTCAAACATAGTAGTAAAATTCAAAAGTTTAATCGAAAATTAAAAGGAAAAGAACGTTAGAGAATTAATAATTCCAATTAATGCAAAACCATTTATGCTATTATTCTGCATTGTTCCAAGTTCACCCAATACCACCAATGATTTAGTTCATTTCCTTCTAAAGAATTTAACAAACCTAAAAAAGATGATTAGGCTGTTTAATGCTTTCCAAATTTCTATAATATGGGATACATGATTATGAAGTTAACAACTTCGACAAATTTCAGTCAAACTGACAGAATCCACTGTTTAAATCTTAATAACTAATAATAATAATAATAATAATAACAATAATAAACAAACTTATAAATAGTGAACTCCATGGCTTCACATTCATCACTAATCCTTAAATTATCATTTAATCTTATCACACAAGATTAATACACTTTGTTTGTTTTAGAAAGAAAACAAAAATATGGATTCCGAGAAGCAAAAACAGAATGCTACCTTTACCGCACCCACCCAAAGTGAGAACGGGTTTCTTTTCATAATTGCACAATACATCCTCAGAATTTTCGTAATTGCATTTACACTAGCAGGGGCGATTATTACGGCTACTGCCTATGAGTCCATTAATGTTTTCGGAATTGTTATGGATGCTAAATACACCTACTCAGCTGCTTTCAGGTATTTAATTAGTCATTATTCTCGCAGATTAATTTAATAATTAGTTATTTACCATTCTTTATAACAAAAAAAATTATTTCGTGGTTTTATTTACAGGTTCAAAGTTCTGGCAGATTTTGTAGTGTGTGGCCTCTCTGTATTATCAGTGCTTATTCTTACTGCACTGAATCGTCCTAAATCAAATCCCAAGAATTACTTTTATTTGTTCTTGCATGATTTGGTAATACTTTTTTTACTAGTACCATCTTTTGTCCTATAGATAATCAAAACTTCCATGCATTTCTTTTGTTAGCAATTTTTCCATATATTTTTCAAAAAAATAAAATTCTGAAAAGTTAAATAATAGTATTAAAATGAACAAAGATATCGAGCAAACGGAATTTTAATCGGTGTTTGTATTATTTTTGACAGGTGAGTCTGCTTCTATTAGTATCAGGATGCTCATCGGGATTGGCAATTGGGTTTGTGGCTCTATTCGGACAGCTAAAAACGGGCTGGGTTCCAATATGCTTCCGCGTTCAACAATATTGTATCAAGACTACAGTGGGGATTGGATCAACCTTCATTTCTGTAGTCTGCTTATATTTGCTCGTGGTACTGTCTGCATACAAACTCAAGTATGCCCGTATATAGTAGAAGACATTGAAGTTTATTTAAGCCCTAGTGTTTTAGTAGTTAAGTTGTTTATGTATTTCCAATCAACCGAACGAACTTGTTCAGGTAAGTAGTTGTTAATGTATTACCAGTCAACTGAACTTGTTTAAGCCTGTAATGTTTAAGTAGCAGTTATATTTAATATGGGATGTTTATTTAAGTAAATTTACAACTTCAACATTAATGCGAAAGTGTCTTAAAAATCAAATCAACTTGAATATATATATATATATATATATATATATATATTCAAGTTTGTGGTACACCTTCTTCTTGGTCATTGAGGTGTTGTTTGAGTGTTTGTCCAGGAATTTCCCACTTTTCACAATCCCAAGCCGGGTCCAGTTCGGGTAATTCATAGTCATCGGGCTTCAATGACAATTCGAATTCTGGAAGATCAGGCAAATTTTGCAGACCTCTGCATCCAACATTAGTTAATTTTGTCAGTGGATGTATTAATTAAAGTAGAGTTCTTATTTCAAATACTCGTTTGTTTTGCACTTTTGATCCCTTAATATATTTGCGCTTTTATTAACAAACTCAGTCTAAAGGGATCGATTACTTTGAAAAGATTAAGAACAAAAAAATGATAGTATTTTGTAGAACAGGGGACCAAAGTGCAAGAGCTCTGTCCTTTTAGACTAAAAACACAATTTTGACAGTTATATAACAATTAAACAAATATATGTATATATAGACTAAACACAGACTTACTTCTCTTGGTCCAAAAGGTAGCCATACATCTGAGATTTCTTGGATGCAGTTTCTGGAATTTTCTTATGTAAATGCTTCATTGCACCCCAAGGTGGAGTAGCCCTTTAGAATAAACAAATAGAAACAAATTAATAAGTTGATAAATAAAAATACCAGTATAGTATATTATATGTCTATAATAAATTAATTTTCCAATTAATTAACCTAGTAATTGGATCTGATAGGCAAAATGTTAAGCAAGCCTTTTTACTCTCAGCCAGCAGTTCTTCTGCAGCAAAGAAACAGCACACAGCACTAACATGGGAAGATGGCTCAGTCCCCTTGTCAAGAATGAGACCATGATAGTAATAAGCTGCAGCCTATATATATATGTATATATATATTAAATCTTAAATTTGTTAGTTAAGACATCATAAATAAAAATAATTAGAATTTTTAAGTCATTCCCTCCCACCTTTGCTTCTAGAAATTTCCACTTGATGAATAAAAGTTGCTTCTTTCCAGAAGCACCATTGTTGTTGTTAACTTCAGAGAAGGAACAATGAGCCTGATTAAAAAGTGTAGAGGAGATTATTTACGGTTCGTTTAATTTAATTAATGTGTATACACAAACACAACAATGGAAATGAAAGGATTTTACTTGTGCCAAAAAGCTCATTTGTTCACAAGCTAGCCTCCTCTTCACTGATAAAGTTGCATTTTTGCTTTGGACAGCTAATCCAAGCTGAAGCTCTGTTCCCTAATTAATGGAGTATATCCATTGGCATTCATTCAATAAATTGTGAATATCTTACATCTTATTTAATTAGTGCTAGGTAACTTTATTATTTTTATTTATACTAGATAGATGTAACAGTTTCTTCCGTGAGAATTTTAGTATTTGAGATACAACTATCTATATTCACAATACACTATAAAAACCAGAATTACCTGCGCTAGAGCTTGATTCGAATTTGCCTCTAGGACATTCTCGTGCATATCTAAAGGCATCCTGCTCCTGTCCATAACGAATTAACAACAAAAAGATTCATGATTCAAGACATGACATAAATCTATGTATGTATGTTTTAAATATGAATTACACACACCTTATATCAGGTGGCAATCGAAGAATAACATCTCGGACACAGAAACTCAAATGCCCTGCTGCTTTAAGTAATAGATCAATGGCTTCCCTCATACAATCTGGAAAAAAAAAATAGAAAATTGTAAACAACCACTCTCCTATTAATCATGGTAATAAATCTTGAAATTTAATTAAGAAATGTAGAAAGAAACCTGGAGATACTAGCCTCTCAGAAAGACTACTACTTTTTGGTATTAGCTTTAAATCTGCCTCCATTAAGGTTAACACAGACATCATATGCAAAACATGTAGTAGTTCAAACCAGGAATTTGCAGCACATGTTTCCTGCTAAGAAACAAATTTCAGATTTATGAAAGTCAAAAAGCTCAATTAAGTTGTCCATTCTTACCTTTCTTTCATCTTCTAATTCTTTCCATTTGAACTCCACTAGTTCTTGAAGCCCGTGCTCTATTTAAAAAAAAAAAGTCAATTTCTTTAACACTATCTTAAGTTTCAATAATTTAAAAGTACTGGGCTCAGAAGAATTTCTTGCATTTATCCCAGAGAATTAATAGTAATACAAACCTTTCTTAGTAAGGCCAAGAAGAAGAGATGCATATACGTCCAAAGCATTTTGTAGTTCATTGGTAGCTGTCCCTCCTGAAAAATAGTTAATTAAATCTAAAATTAGAAAAGATCTGAAGTACAATTAACTAATTAAAATGGTTTTGATTAGATCCAAAAATAATCAAATCAAATTAACCAGTATTTTCCGCAATTAAAGCAATTTGATTTCTGAGTGAGCTAATTCTATCAGCAAGATCTTTGGGGATTAAGCCTTTGAGTGATCTTTGAATATCCGAATGAGCCGGAATGCGTAAAGAGGGTACAAAGACGGAGACTTCTTGGATATTTTGCTTCTTCTTTTTGCCAATTGCATATACAGAAGATGTGCACCCCATTGTTGTTCTTCTTGTCTTGATGTGGAAGGAGGAGGGAATGAATGGATTTCAATACATAACATCCCACATCGAATACCATACACTCAGAGAAAGCATAAGATAATTATAAATAAATGAATGAATGTAGTTCATACTCATTTTTGACAGGAAGAGAGAAAGGGTAGTGAACCTTCTTAAATGTGCTGGACGGACTGTAGATACAAATTTTATAGTAGTTATATATACTACTATAATATAATATAATATACTACCTGTATTTACATAAAACTAGAATTATAATGCTCTAGTACTGTGAATGAGGAATCCGCGGGAGTGGAAAGCTCAGGGATCTAAAAATTTATCACATGGCGGGTACGGAGGAAGAGAATAGTTTTTTTCTTTTTTCTTTTTACGCGGACGAAGAGAAATTAACTAGAGTAGTATTAATTTTAACTCTTGATTTGAACGTCAAATTACATTAATATATAGAGTTTTTGACAAGTTAACTTCATCTTATATATTTAATGGATAATTTATTTTCATGTGATATGAAAATAAGTAATTTATCTCATTATGAAATGAAATAATAAGCAATTTACTTTTATATTATATGAAATATGACCAATCTATCTCCTTAGCTTCCTGGTGGAGGTGGAGCACGCACATTCTATAATGCAATTGAGACTTCATTTTCATGTAAAAAATAATTTATTTAACCTTAACATTAACAACATATTTACTTCACTTTATCCTCGTGTGATATGCGCAGATAGGTAATTTACCTCTATGCGAATGCGTATATAGACAATTTACCTCTCCATCATATGTATAATGGTCATTTTAACCTCTTGTAAAAATGTAAAAATCATGATGGAGATAATGTGCTTCTTGTATAAAAATACAGGGAAGTACGTCACCTTTTTATTTATCACAGTGAGTTAAACTACCTTTTTAAAATAACAAAGAAAATTAATTTACTTTTCACTCGAGATTAATATACTATAGTAAAACTGAAAGGAGGGGGAAGTTTGTACCTAAATCAGGTTTAGACTTGTTGATTCATTACATTATTAATTGTGGTAAAATCGTGTTCAAAATTGATGACAACAATAAATTTCTAATTACAAAGTCTAAACAATTATTCTATAGAAACCGATCTAGTCTAGATAAAAAGAATCAGAACGAATATCATGATTTGACTTTCTTAAGGATAAAAAATGATGATTGAATGTATCGTTGTATAGATGATTGCACATACATTAATAAATATTTTTGGCATATTATAAATTTATTATCTTCGTATAAGTGGCAGTGGCTGCACACTTTTCTAGAAAAATGCAATTTTTTTAAAAAACCATATTCATAAGATTGCAATCTTCAAACTTGCTCATTTTGGCTATTTCTTATGATTTTCTATGAAAGAAGTATTTGCTCTTGGGATTGATGCAGATTTTATTTCAAGATGTGCGAAAGTAGGATTACAAATGGCTGGTGTTGTATCGGACCTATTTAATTTTATGTTTTTTTATTAATATGTATATGAAATACTATTAATTTACTCATAGAATCTATTATCAGCTTCAAATGTTTAATATATCAAATTATCTCAAATTAATAGTCTTACTGCTGTTTTGTCAAAAGAAAAATAAAAATAATCTTACTTTCTATTTTGCATGTCTAAATATTTTAATATTAAATCATAACTTTTCGAATCTCTTTGACATATACGTATCTTTTAATAAGGATATATAGATCAATTTTGAATAAAACAACTCCCCCTAAATTTTCTCAAAAAAAAAAAAAAAAAAACTCCCCCTAAATCAAAGTACACAAAAATTAAAATTGGACATGTATCTGGCCCATTTCAAGGTCATTCCATTTCGTAGTTGGACCTCTCTTTATTTTTTATTCAACAATTTAGTTGGACTTCGTATTGGGCTTATAAACCGTCACTTGCTCATCTCAAATACTATTATTATTATATTATTATTAGATTAATATTAAATAATTTTCGTTGTTGAGTTATCTCAATACAGAGCTTATTTTGTGCGATTATTCGAGACTGACGAGTATCTAGGTGACAAAGAGTCGTGCTCAAAATCTTAAACCGCGCCTTCTTTTATCCTTTTTCCACAAAAATAATTTGGGGAAATCTTATCTCAAATTGTGGCCATTCTCTGTCTCCACCCAATACCAAACCGTAGTTTGATTTTCATGATTTCTTTTTTCTTTTTCTTTTTCTTTTTCTTTTTGAGGCATTGTTGAATTCGCCCTCAAAACTGTCATCCCGAATTTTATCAAGGTACAATTCAATAGCTATTATTTTAGTTTTTACCCGTCTAGGGTTCTTCCAAGTTTTTTTCTTTAATTCCTGCACAACAATTTTTTATTCGTTCAGGTATTTTAAGTTGGAATTATTTTTAAGGTGTTATGTTACTCATAAGTTTATCATGCCTTCAGTTATATCATTTCTACAGAAAACTGTCAGTTTATATCGCCTCTTTCTTTTTATGCTTGATCATTTGAATGTATATAGTTTGTAAGAGCCTCTTTTTTTGTTAAGTGCATCCTTTATTATGTAGGGTAGTAGATTATTGGTAAATTATTGTATGCTATATACATTGTTGCACTAAAGCTCTCTTATTTTCCTTAGTGGCTTTGTGCTGCTTTAGTTTATTGCTTAGTTTCTCTGGATTATAAATTATTTGAGTAACTAGAAAGATTGACGCTGCTGATGTCATAATTTGACCAAGGTATTATCGCTCAATGTTCCAGAAGTTATTGCTGAAGAAGTAAAGGCTGAAATTATATTAGCTGGTTCTTTTGAAAAAGCAGAAAGAAGTGTTGTTTTCCAAAATCAATTTTTAAGGGGAGTTCAAATTTCTGCACAGATGCTTCAGGTGTGTTGTCTTGTGTAATCTTTGACTTTGATGTTTTTATTTTCTCCAAAACTTCATTTCATGTGATCTTCTATTTTCTGAGTGTGCCATTAAATATTTGAGTTTCCTTCTTTGTATTAGAGGTACAATTTATATTAAAGAGATAATTTGATCGTTGTTTCCTTAATTCATTCATGCTGGTCTTTTGGAGTGGTCAACTTAGTAAACGTAATGTTAAGGCCATACATTTGATATAGGATATGCAGATATGGTAAACATGATATTAAGGCCATTCAAAGGTTTTACCTGCTAATTCTTACCTTTTCAATTCACTCTGCCACAAGACCACTACTCCAGAAACTCATGTTATTATGTTCTAGACATCTTAGGCTGAAATTAAGAGGTTGTACTTTGTTGAATCTCATACTTTGCTATAAATATTTATGGACAAAGCATGCAAAACTGACAATGACAGTGTTCTCAGATTAACTGGATGGATACACAACTTTTAACTGATTAAATTGTGATTGGTTAAACTTCCGCTAGACAAATGTTCCTAAATAAAATCTGTCATCTATATGTTTGACTTTTTTTCTTTTCACTAAAATGTTGATTCATTTGGTTGGCTTACTTGCATTGTAATTGACCTAGCCATTTGCATTGTATATAATATTTGGCAGATTTGTTTATGGTTGGGCTCAAGCCTAACAAAACCTGGTAATATGTTTCACTAACTTATGGCCTCTGAAGTTCACTTAAAGAATTAATTTCATTATTATAGGCAGTTAGCATGACAAGCATTAAGGATTGGGTTTTATCTCAAGTGGTGTCTAATACAATAGGTTCAGCGAGGCCATTGTCAGCATCAGAAAGCTACTTATCAGATGAATCTATGAATGAAGAGCTTGGAAACCGAGGTATAACACTCACTTTTGGTAGTGGTATGGGAAATGGAAACCTAAGCTTGGATCAAAATTTCCATACATTTCTACTGAAAATACCGAAAGTTTCTGTTTTGTGTCTATCGAACTGAAAATGTAGAGTAGTTTCTACTTCAACATGTTTCTTTGATTTACAATTTGTCCAAATGTTTTATTTTCTTGGGGGTGTTTCATTTACCTTGAACATTAGAGTTTCTTGTATTAGACATGATGATGGTGCAGAGAAGTGAGAACATGTTTTCAAAAACTATAAGACTTGAGTTTAGCTTCAACCACAGTATAGATTCGTGAAGGCTCAGTGTGGTCCTATAACTAAATTGTTGACTGTTTTTCGATAAATTGACTTTGGAAAATCAACTCTTATCTGATTTTCCTTGAGCTGACTGTATCTTTTTAGCTTATATTGCCATTTTGTAGTTATTGTTTTGTGACCCCTCAAGTAGAGAACCATTTCAAAAGTACCCCTTATCGGGATTAGCATTTTGAAAAATCATATCTAATGTGTGGCAGAGGATCCATTTTTGACATTGACATGTGATTGGGAATCTATGTTATCTTTCAATTGAGAAAAAAAAAATGATGGAGAGCATATGGCAACTGTCGAAGATATATATTTCTGCATTTAGAAGTTATAGTCAATTTAAACGAAAAACAGTTTTCCTTCTGACATTGGCTAAAGAGCACACCAGTTTATTTTTGGTTAACTATATCAACATCCTATTGAGATTTTAGTTTATTATACTTGCTTATTCGATACTCAAAGAAGGTTGTTGACTAACAATTGGGTATGTAGGAAAATCAGGTCATAAGATTACTGAAATTGGAAATTGACATTAGATATTAAATTAATCTTTCAACAGTCAACCAAGTATAGATTCTGACAGAAGCTGATGTTATTTCATGCACCAGGTTCAGTTCAAACCAATTCTGATTTGATTTCGCGGCCTGTTTCTGCTGAAACATCTTGCTCGTCTACCAATATTCAGACAGCTCAGAATCCTTTGTCCCCTCAATTGGAAGATTCTTGTAGGTCTAATCTTAGCATTGAGAAGAAAAATCTAGATCCTTTAACGAAGGTTGAATCTCTACAAATCAATTTTTTGCGTGTTCTTCAACGTTGTGGCCTGTCACAAAATGATCTTATGGTTTCAAAGGTCTTATATCGGATTCACCTGGCTTCTTTAATACGAGCAGGGGAATCAGATCTAAAAAGAAGTAACTTCAAAAGTGATCAAGCTCGATCGATAGCTGCTGAGCAAGAAGATGTTGGTGTCCCCGAACTGGACTTCTCTCTTAAGATACTTGTTTTGGGCAGAACTGGTGTTGGCAAGAGTTCCACGATAAATTCCATTCTTGGTGAATCAAAGGTAACTACCAATGCATTTCGGCCTTCAACTGATCAAGTTCAAGAGATTGTGGGAATTGTGAATGGTGTCAGAATATCTTTCATTGACACTCCTGGTCTGTTGCCATCCTCAACAAACTCCGTGAGTAAAAATAGGAAAAATTTGCATTCTGTGAAGCGATTTATTCGAAAATCGAGGCCCGACGTAGTCTTGTATTTCGAACGCCTCGATTTGATTAACACTGGTTATTTTGATTTTCCGTTATTGAAGCTCATTACCGACATACTTGGCCCTGCAATTTGGTTCAGCACCAACATCGTTATGACTCATTCTTCGGCAGCCCTTCCTGAAGGTCCAAATGGTTTTCCTGTTAGCTACAATTCTTATGTCAGTTACTGCACAGAGGTTGTGCAACGTCATATTCACCAGGCAATATCTGATACCAAACTTGAAAACCCTGTAATTTTGGCGGAGAATCATCCCTACTGCAAAAGGGATAACAGCGGGAGGAAGATTCTTCCCAATGGACAGGCATGGAAGTCGCAATTCATGTTAATATGCACATGTACGAAAATTCTTGGTGATGTTAATGCCCTTTTGGGATTTAAGGACAGTATGCATTTAGGACCTTTGAGTGGTATGCGACTTCCTTCTTTGCCTCATTTGCTCTCATCCTTTCTTAAACACCGTGTCCAATTGAGACCTGGTGGAGCAGATAATGAAGTCGATGAACTCTCTCTCTCTGACACGGAGGACGAAGATGAATATGATCAATTACCTCCTATACGTATTCTAACCAAAGCCCAGTTCCAGAAATTGACCTCATCTCAGAAAAAGGATTATCTTGATGAGTTGGATTACAGGGAGACCCTTTATTTGAAAAAACAGCTGAAGCAAGAATTCATGAGCAGAGAGATGAAAGAAAATGCTGGTGTGGCCTCTGATGATAATCTCGATAATGAAGGACCTCAGGAAGCAATTGTGCTTCCAGACATGGCTGTCCCTCCTAGTTTTGATTCTGATTCTCCTGTGCATAGGTTTCGATGTCTTATTACTAGTGACCAGTGGCTTGCTAGACCTGTTCTAGATCCCCATGGATGGGATCATGATGTGGGATTTGACGGAATAAACCTTGAGATAGCTGCAGAAGTAATGAAGAACGTCAATACCTTTGTCACAGGACAAATGAGTAAGGACAAACAAGACTTCAATATTCAATCTGAATTAACGGCAGCTTTTTTAGATACAAGAGGGCTCACTTATAGTGTAGGCCTTGATGTCCAATCAGCTTCCAAAGAATTGATCTGCTCAGTTCGTGGTAACACAAAGCTGAAGAACTTCAAAAACAATGTGACTGAATGTGGTGTTTCTGTGACGTCTTTTCAAGACAAATGTTATTTTGGTGCCAAAATTGAAGATAGCTTTTCGATCAAAAGAAGAATGAAGGTTAAAGTGAATGCTGGTCAGATAAGAGGTGCTGGGCAAGGAGCGTATGGTGGAAGTTTTGAAGCCATTTTGAGAGGGAAAGACTACCCTGTGAGAGATGAAAAAGTTGGTGTGTCAATGACAGTCATCTCTTGCAATAAAGAGACAGTCTTGGGTGGAAATGTACAGTCGGACTTTAAATTGAGTCGGGGTACAACAATGTCAGTAAACGCTAATATGAATAGCCGAAGAATGGGTCAGGTCTCTGTAAAGATAAATAGCTCTGAGCACATGGAAGTAGCTTTAGTTGCAGTTATTGCAATGTTCAGAAGCTTGTTACGTAAAAAGTCGTATAATAATCTTAGCAGCAAAGCAACTCTGGAAACAGGTTAGATTCTTTCTTCCTCACAATTCTCATTGCTGATAATCGATGTTTATGGAGATGCACTTAAAAGACCATAAATCTAATTTTGATTAATGCGAACATGAAGTTCCTGAAGCATTGTTGAGAAACCAAGAAGATTTTTGTCTCTTGTTTGTTTTGTAACATTGTGTTATACTATAGGACAATCTCATGTATGTCTGTCTCTTAAGAATCATTATTCAAATGTAGCAAAATAACATGACTTGGTGTCATTTTTTGTTTTTGTATTTGTATTTTGTAACATGTCAAATATAGGATTTTGTTCACGAGGGCTGTGATGACTTTGAATGAGGTGACAAATATAAAATTTTGGGATTATAATGAATAAAATTGTTCTTCTATAATATAACTGATGCAGAAATGGCTCCTTTTTCTGTAATAATGCCATGAAGAAATGAGCAAATGCTTTATAATTTGTCCACTTTGGGAAAATCAAAGCTCAATTCTTTTTCGTGGGAATGCACTACTGAAGAAAAAAAGAAAAAGGGTACCCGAATAAATTGAGAATTAAATAAATAATCCAATTGGCTTAATAAGTGGCAAGAGCAAGTGGAGCATCAAAACAAGATACTGGAATTAGCATCATGAAGGTCAAAAGTTTGAGCATTTCATCATCCCTATTTTTGGTATTCACGATTGATGCAAACGGGATAGGTGCTATAATGGTCAAATTCGAAATAATAGATTGTATTCCCTATTCCTTTGTTTTGATTTTTTTTTCCATGAGTGTTGTATTTCCTATTCCATATAAATATTGATCTTCTTTCATACAAATGTCAACCCACATCTATCCGCATGTTGAGGAATACATTCACAGAATTGAGAAGAAAAGATAAAAAGATGTCAAATTAATCATATGAATTAATTTATGAGGTCAGTGCAACATAAACTGAAATGATTTTGTTAATTAATTATTAACCATGTTTGTGTATTCCTTGGAAAATGTCAAAGGCCAAACGAGTGATGTGGGCACAGATCGGGCTGGCAAATGTGCATGCGGCAGTAGCTAAGAATATATGTATATGGATGCCTTGAGAATTACATTAATTTTCATGGTCATAGGAAAAAAACTCCTTTGGGCTAGTAATTAATCCCTCATCAACTAAGAAAAGTTCAAGTAGTAATGTGATTATTATGAATAAATTAAACAAATAAACACTCATATTAACATAAATTTCCTAATACTTCCTTGGGATTTTGTGCTTAATAATTAGTGGAAAATTCTTGTCCAAATATATATGTCCAACTACAATAAAATTAGTGATCATATGAATAATTTAGGTTCGATCATATCTGATTTAGGCAAGAATTTAATATAGATTTCTTAGTAAATGTGTACTATTTAATTCTGAAAAAACAAGATAAGGTAGAGTTTCTGGATATTGTGAGTAGAGATGATGATGCATAGGCCATAATTAGTAAATGCAATAAAATAAAATAAAATAAAGAGGCGAGGCCAGAATATATATATTCCCTTTATGGGCTGCGAGAGATGGCAAAAATAGCTAGCTAGGAGTAGGAGGATATATAATAAAGGGCCCGGGGTGGGTGGGTCAAGAAAAAGACCAGATAGCATTAATTATTTATTGATGCTGTAAATTAAATAATTAAAGAATATGTTTGGAATTCAGAATAGCCATTATAAATAGAATGATTGTGTCTGGGTCATTCAACAACATAACATATAACTATAAGAAGAGGGGTTCTTGCATGAGGAGTAGAGTACTTGTCTAGTGTTTGATAGCCAAGGATGACTTGCCTGCAACAATGCAGAAAAGCGGTCGGGTTGGCCTGCTTTTCTCGTGTATTTCAGGTGGGCAGTCTCCTTGGCTAGTCGGACGTGCTCTTCTCTTTCATGCAAGGACCCTCGATCTTTTCTTCCATGACTCTATATATATATATAGAGAGATCAGGACTTGACATGGTAGCAAGAGTGTTTGATTGTTTGGTAGTCACTTGTCTACTATCTCCATTATATACTAGCTAATAATAATAATTTAATTCCATATATAAAATGGGGGGTGGGGATAAATTAAAAAATTAATTGATTTGGTTTCAGGCGGTCATCTTGATTAACTTGACAGTCTCCTTCATGTCAGGTCCCAATCTTCTTCATTCAATGTTTTACCTACTATTTTGTTTTGACGATAATATATATATATATATATAGCTAGATCAATTAATGGGTGGAAATGGAATACATGCAATGCCACCTGATCAAAACCATATACATGACATTATGAACGGTCATTACATATCCAAAAGCATGCATGCACATCTATATATGAAACATTGGACACTTGAAACGAATGAAAGAGTAGATTGAATATTGTACCTTATATATTTTAAGGGTTTATTATATTTGTTTGTATGAATTGAACTCTAGATATTTGGGTCATAGGTGATGCTTCTTCTTGGTGCACCTACGTTATAACTTTGAAAGTTTAGTTCATTTATTCTGTGTTTATCAAGCGATTATAATTGCAACAAAATTTTATACATAGCGCGCGCCCTAGCAATTTATTGATGTTCTTTAGTTAAACACGGATCTTTTTAAAGCAGAAAACATTGCATATATGATGGTAAACAAGGAGGGTAGTAAAAAGCTCAAATTTGACACCAAAATCTAATGGATAAAAGAACCTTAGAGAAAATATGTCAATTGCGGCATATGTTTGGGTATCTTGACTCTATAAATAATTTCAACAACTATGTATAAAATATATACTTGTTGCTCTGATATCAATCTAAATCTAAAAGAAAAAACAAATTAAACTTGAATTAATAGACTTAATTTGCTTAAATATATTATATCCATGATTTACCGCATAGGAACCATACACAAGTCAAGAAGACCCATACAAAATATAAAAGTAAAAGAAAAATTAAAAATAATTTTACCGGGACCAGAGCCCTAAACCATTTATCAACCGGGGCAAGTTTAAGTTGACACGTTTTGCTCGGAATTACGATAAAAAGAACCCTAATCTCCCAATTTGTTCACGGTCTATCTGAATCTGAATCTAAAAGAAAACTGAGCTCGGATTCAATCAGCAATGACGAAATTGATTATCGGATTCGCGATCTGTATTTTGGCAGCTCTGGTTTTTGCCCCATCAACCACAGCAAGCTCCGAAGGACCGTTCATAGTGGCTCACAAGAAGGCCTCATTGACCAGGCTCAAGTCCGGTTCCGAACGTGTATCCGTCTCCATTGATGTCTACAATCAAGGATCCGCGTATGATGCTCTATATAAATACTTCAATTCCCCTTTGAAATTTCCTTTTTAGTATTCAGATCTTCCTTTCCTGTGTTTTTATAATTGGACTGTTACTATAATTAATAATCTTTCCTTTTCTTTGTGAGTAAATGAGAGTTAATATGGTTCTTAATTAAAAGCAATAAAGGAATGGATTTTGTTGTTACACTTATCTTAAAAAAAATAAGTGCTGACTTTAGATCAAGATATGGAAAGTAGCATTCCACATGTTTTTAGAATTATAATATATCATGCTCGTGCCTGAAGTGATTTTTTTTGGGGGAGATAGATATAGAAGCTTCTAAGGATTTTATTGTAATAGATGAGTACGCAGATATGCAAACTCGCAACACAGAGCCTTTGGCGAAAGGTCAATGTGGAATTTGTATATTGCAAATTAGGGATGCAATTGGTTTAATGAAATATATTTTCGAATATTATTTAACTGGATATCTATTCCATCTGTGACGTGTTGGCCAACTGATTTTAAATTTAGTAGTTATAAGCAATTTGGAAGTCATTTGCCATAAAGTTTGTACATTACCGCGGAATAGCTTAAGATTTTAATATGGTGTACTGCTTGAGGTTTGTTTTCCAGACAAACTATGAATCCTTCATGTTTATTGTACTATATTGTTATGTTCTGATATTGTTCATAGAACTGTGTTGTGATGTGTTATGCTTCTGCACTACAGGACGGCATACGATGTAGCACTTAATGATGATAGCTGGACTCAAGGGATATTTGAAGTTGTGACTGGTAACACTTCAGTATCATGGGAAAGGCTTGATGCGTAAGTAATTTCCTCAAATAATTGTTTCTTTTACTCAACATAGGTGGCTGTCTTCCTTCAATTAATCTGTAATTGCAGTCAAAACAATAATCCAGACCTGGGTTGGCCAGATTTATCCAACCACAAGGCTAATGTTTTTGTGCATACCTTGTGATTGGTCACTCTTATTGGAGTGACATCAATTCACAAGATTGTACTTGCCTTGCAAATCTTGGTCTAAACGAGTTACCCATGCTTGCATTTGGTCTTAACCCATCTAAACTCTTTTATGCTGCTGAATTTGAATGGTTGTAGTGGGGCTCTTCTATCACATACCTTCGAGTTGGAGGCAAAGACTAGAACTCTTTTTCATGGTGCACCAGCAATTATTACATTCCGTATCCCTACAAAATCTTCGTTACAGGTAGGCATTTTATATTAATTATGATCCAATTAGCTTATCTTCTTTGCAAATTAGTGTATTATATGGTTTCTTGATTGGTTATTTCAGGAGGCATACTCAACGCCAATCTTCCCCCTGGATATTCTAGCAGATAGGCCTCCTGTGAAGAAGTTTGATTTTGTAAGTTTGGCAATAATTATGTACATTGTTATCTTCCAACTTGTACTTAATTTTTTTTTTGGTACAAAAAAAAAAGAAGAACTTCTTGTACTTAATGAATAACTAACAGCTTCCTTCTTTTTCTTCTTGGGAATGGAATCTCTTCTTGGTGACACCTAATATCATTCAGGCTAAGGTATGGTTCACTCTTGATTATAATCCTTGATTCTGAGAGTGTAGTGAATCATTTTATCAATGTTCTATTAGGTTGTTCATTCATGTGTTTGAACTTATTCTTTTTTTTTTCCTTTTTTTTTTTTGTTTTTTCAGAAACTCTTTGCAAAATATGGATCTTTTGTTTCGGTGGTGATGATGGTTGTTTTGTTTGTGTACCTGGTTGCAACCCCAAAATCCAGTGGTGTAAGAAACAAGAGGAAGCGTTAATCAGTACATTCAACTGATCACCCTCGCGCGGCCTTATAGGTCCTTGATTTGAAAGTACAATTTTACACGGTGCAAAGAGCTGAACAATAGACCTTAGAGATATGAGATAGTTTGATGGTCGGGTTCTTTAAAATTTAGGATTCTTTTCATTGAAGCTTGCTGTCTCTATCCATAAAATATGTGGTTTATACTTTTTTTGACATTGCAATTTTATCGATTTTGAACCATCTTTATTTAATAACTTGTGGGCAGAAATATGAGCATGCAGGATAAAAAGGAAGGTTGGTCATGAATATGTTTGTGAAAATTTTGGAATTTGTTGCTTCTTGTTGACTGCTGATGTTAAATATGTTCATGCTACAACGTACAAGAAGTAATTTTGCTAAAAGAATCCTTCTGAGAAAGTCTTAAAAAATTGATTCAAAATGAAAGAGGGTAGACGAGTCGAGCAGTATAGGAATGTCCAAGTTTGGTTCATTTATTTTATTCAACTCCAAATTGTGTTTGATGTTGGCTTGATATTTAAAAGAATCGAGTCCAAATGAACTTCAAATTGAGATGAAAATGAGTCAAGCTTGAGTAGCATGATACATGCAACATGCTGAACTCAAATGAGTTGTAAACTCAAATCCAATCACGTAGAACACATTGTTGATTGGAATTTACAAACTTATATTTAAAAGAAACGATTTCTTAAGAAAACTGTTGATTAAGCTTACTTGATTATCAAACCTAAGAGTGATTATCGAACTTAAGAGAAAGCAAGGTCAATACAAAAGTAGACAAGTAGAAGATAAGAAGATTATCTTATCTTATTTTGCCGGATTGCAATTCATCCGCCCATTAAGCTTCTAATACGACTTGCATCATAAGGAGTGTCGGTAATCAAATTTATCGATAACACCATTAACATCAGACATCCAACCATGTGCACATATTTGAGTCAGTTTCTCTCTTTGAAGTAAATTCATCTGTGGAGAATGTATTAAGTTCATGAAATATCAGACGTCCAAACTATAAGCACCACCTCTGTGCACATCAGAGGATTCTCAGCTTATAACACTGCTTCTGCTTATGTTCGAAAATAGTTTTCTAGATAATGAATGAAATGAATAGGAAGGAAAAAACCCAGAATGCAATGACGAAAGAAACACATGCACAAGCAGTTTAAAACACTGATATGTTTACTCGTCAAAACCCAAAACATAAACAAGTTGTTCCTGAACCAAACCAAAGATGTCCTGCAACCATTGAGCTTAGGTAAAATCGCCATTACTAATAAAGACATTGCACATGAAAAACAATATTAACATAACAATAACCACCAATAAACTAGAAATCCATAAATAATTAGAAAATCCATAAATAGTTCAACTAATCTAAGTACTCCATCTACTTGATACAAATAAAATAAGCAGGATTATCATAAATGCACTCTACAATGTCCAAACAAAAGGTGGTGCATCTTTCCGTGCCCCAACCAGTGTCCTGTAAAGATACATCTTTTCAACTCGATGCTTATCCTTTGGCCTACCCTCCATCTCCTCATTTTCATTAATAACCTCCACATTAAGCCTCGGCATCTTCTCTGCAAGAGTCTTGCATGCTCCATAGGTCACTTCACAGGACGACATCCAAAGGGATCGCATTGTTTCATACTTCCCTACGTCCGATAGAAGTGCCATATTACCGAAAGGGCTATCTCTAATTTCAAGTTTCTTCAATTTCTTGCACCCGTTTAGCACATAAAGCATTCCTTTGTCACTATCCCCAGCAAAGGCAATTGAAAGCATTTCAAGTTGCTCAGCATACATTCCTATATAAAGGAAAACTTGATCGGTTAAAAGGCCAGAGACTGATAGCCGTTTCAGACCCTTGCATGATTGGACAATTGCACCAAAACCGTCATCAAGTGGTTGATTGGTCACTGCATCTGGTATAACTGGGTTCAGGGTGCATAGACGGAAACGAATAAAATTGGGACAATTTTTTGCCACGGTTATTAGGGCAGCATTGGTCATTTGCTGACAAAAATAGAGGATTGAGTTGAGCTTTGGGCATCCAGCTGATATAGCAACTAGCCCTTCTTCGGTTACAGCTGCATTGCCCACGCCATGTAGATCTGATGGGAAGACTCTTAATTCTTGTAGCTCTTTACATGTGGCGGCTACAACTTCAAGCCCTTTATCTCCGATTGTATCTAATATCTGCAAAATCCAATTTTAATGTAAGTTACTACAAGAAACGCAAAAAATAATTGAAGAAATTAATAATAAGAATCGAACCCATAGACGCTCTAGTTTCTTGCAACGAACGATTAGCTTTATAAGGTCGTTACTTTGGATTCCTGGTGCATAGCTCAAGTTTAAAGAGGTCAAATTCGTGCAAATAGGGTAGATAGAAGGCAGACAGCGCGGATTGACATCCAGGAACCCTGACAAGCTTTTAACTGATGTACATTTCTGCAAAACAGCTTTCAATTTGAAGTAAGACTCTGAATATGGATCATTGACGAAAGACCCAGTCCCAAGATCATTTAATTGAGGTGCTTGCACCAATATCTTCTGAAGAGTTTCTAGAGGCACTGCATGATTCAATCTCAGACTTTTAAGGTTACGACACCTAGCAATAAGTCTCTCAAGAGTTGCAGCGTTAACTTCTCCTTTCAGACATGCAAAATTTAAAGAGACAAGAGATGTGCAGGAATCAGGAAAACAGCTGAGCCAGTGACCCTTGCGATCATCAACTTCATTTTCCTGCAAGTCCAGCTCCCTAAGATATCTGTTCAATTGTCAACAAAATAAAACAAGTTTAGAAGAGCTAACATAGCATCATAAGTAAGCAGCCATGTCACTCCATACTTAATCCACTACCAGCAGACAAGTGAGAAGAATACGCATAAACCATCAAAATTCTGTCAATCAGGCATGAAAACTATCGAAAACCGTGTATTTTATGGTGAAGGATTGTGCAATTCATAGTCTAGGAATATATTTTACTCGTAAGAAATAATCCACAACTAATCAACAAGCTTGACTGCTCCTATGGATGAAAGACAAAATTCTGAGATGGACAATATAATTGACAATAGGTGCTTAAGTTCCAACAACAGAATATATACTAGTACTGAATGTTGCAGTGTTGCACTGAACTAGTCTACAATTTAGCAAGCCAGTTGCCAACACATAATTAGCTACCGATACAGTTCAGGACCCAGTAAGGAATATACAGTAAAGCTATTTTCAAATTCATAAGACAGTAATTGGAGAAATCATACAACAAGTAACACCAAAACCAGAAGTTCGCAAAACAAAGAATATAACATAGAATACCTGCAATTTGATGCAATGGCAGCAAGGCCATCGGTAGAGAACCCTTCACAGCTGACCAAAGTCAAAGATTTGAAATTGGGAAAAGACTTTGAAAGCAGCTCAAGGCTTTCATCAGACACGACCATTCTCTTCAACCTCAGCTCCTCCAGACTTATTCCATTCTTGGCTAATGCCTCGATCCAAGGTTGCACAAATCCGCCCCAGTCATGGGGCACCAAATTGAAGTCAGCAAAATGGGGCTTCCCTTTGAGAGTCAAAGACTGAAACCTTGGAAACCTAGCAATTACTAGCTCCGGGTTCACGGCATAGCAATTGCCAATGAAAACCTTCTTCCGGCTACACCTCTCCACGTTATACCAGGACTTGCATACTAAAGACACCGCATTTCGGTCCCTATGCGATGTCAGGAAATCGAAAACGTGCTCTAATACTTCCTCCGGGAAGTAATTCATTATACACTGAAACAAACACATCCTTTCCTAATCAAAATAAAACCTAATTCTATTAAATTTTAATAATAATTAAGAAGATATCAACTCAACGTTCTGGACTAATATACAGTTATTTAGTTGTTTAGCTAAACAGATCTGGAGTATTTACTGTGGAAGACAAGCTTAAAATGCTGCTACTCTTTGATTTTGAGATTAGATCTGAAAAACGTAGAAAAGAGAAAACGGTTTGGACACGAAAATAAAAATCAGTTATCATCATCATCCAAAAATCAAAATATGATGATTAGAACAACAGATCCATTTGGAATTCACAGATCTGAACTAAATTTTGATTTATTGGCAACTCCAAAACAAAGAATTAATTTGGTTGAATTGAATTGAATACATGATATGATATGATATGATAAGAGAAGGAATTCGTACCTCTCTCATCAGATTTGTCTTTATTTTCTCTCCCTGTATCGATGTGATGTGTATGTATGTACTCTCTCGGTCATCACCTCATGTTAAAGCTAAAGCTGAAGCACAGTACTCTCTCTCTCACCTCATCGTCAGAAAAGAGAGAATGAGACTCACTGTACAACTAACTAAGCATAGTTGATATTTGACCAGGGTTACCATTTTCAAACTAAGGGGCTGCTGCTTTCATAATTCCTTAACCTCGGTTAACGAGATCTGACGGTGAGCGTCGTATGATTGGGGAATCTTGACCGTTGAAGGGCGTAACATGCATGTGTCGTTATCTCTGGTTCCGATGTACAATCAATCACCTGCGTCAAAAACAGAATTAACGTTCTTTTTCCGCGGATTTACGGAAATGCCATGTTTTTGATAAGGTTGTTGGTTCACTCGCGAGGATGACGCGTACTCGCGATTTGCAAGGAAAACATGCCCATGTGGTGGGGGGGCTATTCCAATTTTCAAACAAATGAGCGAGTGTGGTAATTTCTGCACTCGCGATTTTAGAGTAACTGTGGTCTTTTCATTTTTCTTTTTGCTTTTTTCGATTTTCAAGATAATTATTTTGTGTGTCAGTGATTTCTTGGGGGTTTGAATTTTCTGTGGAAAATTGGTGTTCACAGCTTTTCTCGTAGTAATTGTGATGATGGGCTTTTAAATGATTAGGAAATTTCATGAGCAGTGCTACCATTACCACTTTCAAGTTTGCCTTTGACAAAGCTTTTCAATATATTTTTTGAGTTTAAAAAATAATTTCAACTTCATCTTATCTTATCTTTAAAATAGGTTATTTTAAGTTCATAAATTATAAGTTTATGTTGTTTTCAATTATACTAGCTTAAACCCGTGTTATGCACGGGATCATATAATAAAATATTTTATATTCTTTACAAAATAAATTATTCAATTTGGCATTTAAAGTTGATATGCTTAGTCAATTTATTCTGAAAAAATCACCAAATATTAGGAATCGTATTCTAAAAAAGAGAAAGAAAAAAAAAAGTAAAAAATCATATCTCAGATGATTTATAGATTCTACTTTCTAGCATCGTAAATTATATGTTGAAAAATATTTCCAAATTAAAGCTTTAAGTTACAAACTAAAAATTACATTTTTCATAGTATATAAAAACTCAAGTTCGTCTAATCAAACTATCATAAATTATACATTTATACTCAAATTTACATCTATTAGTATTATCATCTATAATCTTGATATCTATTATATATTTTATTTAAATTTCCTATACAATTAAATACCTCCAATGAAATGTTTTTAAAAGTTCCACCAAAAAAAAAACTATAGAGATTCACTACTACAATTCTAACTGCAATGGGTCACTAATCAAAGTACTTCTCATTTTTTCCTCAAAACCATGGCTAAAAAGGAAAAGGGTCAATGTTACTACTAATAAAACATTAGCAATAAATGATTTGCATGTTTCGCTAGAACCCTCCGCCATTGAAAACCTCGATCCAACTGTGATCAATTCCAGGTCCAATTTGCATCTGCATGTCTTCAAAAATCATTGAAACCTCTGTCTCAATGTGTACTCAAGAATGTGAAGAGTGCTGTAATAAACATTTACATCAAATTCATAACATAAAATGTGCATTGTATTTTCCCCATGATGTTGAATTATACTCCTCAAGCTCCTTGTTTCCCGAATACCAGGCCCGAGTGTAAATAGTTCACTTCAAATTGTTGCTTGGTTAGTCCTATAGTAATAGAATATCAACCAAATGAAAACTGTCAATAAAATGAGCAATAAATATAGTCAGTTCAGTTGTCCACGACCATGCAAAAGACAACGAAACAAATTAATAACTCGAACAACCTTTAAAAAGAATTTTATTTAACATATACATATGCATATTTGAACTAAGAAGAAAGATGGCTCTTTCCCTATCTGATAAAGCATCCAAACTTTAAATGCAACTCAAGAAGTCCAAATCATCCAAATTATGAAGTTCAAGATTCTCAAGCATCTGAAACAACCTCAATAGATTAAACTACCAGTACCAGGCATATCATGAAAATCAAGGACTGAAATCAATTTTTGAAAATGGTGAAGAACCCAAAAAATTATGAGGGGCTATTCGAAGTACATGGAATGCACTTATAATCACATTTTTTTTTTGGTGCTAATAATCACAGTTGTTAAATACACGTTGCACGAAGTAGAAAAACCTCCATTCCAGCATAAGCTGAATGGCATTCTATCTTTAACCTAAAGACTATATTAAATGACGTAGGAAATATTGCCAAGTGTAAAAATGAAGAATATAGGAAGACAGTGAATATGAAGAGAGGAATGAACCATGTAAAAGCAAAATGAATGCAAATATAATAATTAATAGAACCCTGCAACCACCAATGTCACAACTTTAACAAAAATAAAACCTCTGAAACATTTAACAAAATTAATTTACCTTGTAAAAATACGTTACACAAACACGAATTGTTAATAGTTCTTGATAACCTGGCACATAAGATTCATTCATCATATATTATTAGTACCAAATATATTTTTAGTGTCAAGAAGATTTTAGAAACAACCAGAGTACTGAAATAATGAATGGTAAAAATATAAGTTTGTTTTCACCTGGGTGCGAATCTAGAGTGAATGCTTCGGATTGCGACCAAAAAATGCGACATTTTTGTTAGAGATAGTTTGATTAATCATGGAGTGGAGAACGCGTATAATCTGTTTGTAGAAAAAGGATAAGGGACGACGAACATCTTCTCCAAAATTTTTCCTCTCTGTCTCGAACCCCCCTAAATTTGAAATATATATGTAGAGAAGCCCTCAACCCCTCTATTTTTTCCACTTCTTCGTGCCTTCCATTTTTTTCCAAACTACCGATACGGTCAAAAGATTAATTAAATTAAAGAAAACTCACATATATGGTAAGAAATCTAGGAGGCTGCAGATCGAATGAATTAATTAATACCTTATTCGATGTCCAGGACCACATGCTATATCGTATATTCTTACATTTGAAGTACCACCGTTAATGGCTATACAATCATCCCCTACATATATGCAAAAAATTAATTAATTAATTAAGCAAATTGAAAATTAGTCTATATAGGTAAAGTCAGATTTAATCCACTTGATAAAATATATACCAGTTGCCATGATAGAGTGTTGGATGCGAAGATTTGTTGAAGCACTGATGTCAATTCCATCTGTTACTACTAATCAAACATTAGCGATGTTACTATGTATAGCAATTTTTTCTAATCATAAATATTAAGGGTTCAAGCACAATGACACCTTCACAGCATCATAAATTGGGTGGATAAGAGATAGTAAATAAAATTAATATAGAACATTAAAAGTAAATTAAGAAACTAATTCTTGATTAACTCTATCTACGTTGGAACAGGACGAAAAGATCAGAGATTGAGTTCAACTGAGAAGTGATTTCCGTGTTTCAATCATGCCGAAGCAGAGCGGAAGTAGATTGAGCAACTCCCTCAATTTTAAATAAGCAGAGAAAGTAGAAGAATGAATTAGGAGACTGAAATTGGAAGTTTGTTTGATGAGTAGAGTAAGAATAAACAATTGGGATACTTTTAAAAAGTTGAGGAAAACGTGCTGCAGTTTTTATTGGAGAAGTTGGAGAAGGGCAGTTAGAGATCGTGGAATGAATGTTGTTAAAAAGAGAATATTTATTAAATAAAAATAATTCAAAAAAATGAGAAAAAAGAATTTGAGTCAAAATTACTTTTTTTTGACCAAAAGACCGCCTTGAAATAATAGTAAGAGAGATTGACATTTACTCAAAATTTCAACTTCAAACTTATTAACCGAGTTTGTAAACACATCTTAAAATTTGAGCTGTGAATTGACTCGACATTAACTTGGAATCGTCAGATTTATTTAAAAACAATTTGATTATAAATTTATTGGAATTGAATGTGATCTGATTTAAAAAAATTATACATGAAAATATTGGTAAAAGTGTGGGTTCAAATTTATCAGAACGGTTAAAGGTTGAATCTCATAATAACAAATAAATAATACTCCATGTATTTGCTCCATTTAGTTTTGGCGAATCCAAGGAATAAAAATTAAAACTTTTAAATTTTTTTTCCATGTCATTTTAGGAAAACTTATTTTAAAAAATTAGTATTGTTTTGAGACATTAAAAAAAACGAATGGGGGTAATTCTCAAATGACAAGCATGATTTAATGTTGGTTTATTATGATAGATATTCCAAAGCGGACGTCTAATAAGTAATAAGACTGGTAAGCTATCTACTTTTATATTGATATTCAATGCGATGAAGAAAGTTTGAGCTCGTAATATATTACATTGTCAAACTTATTTTCAATAAGATTTTATATATAAAAAATTATATTTAAGGGTATATCCAACTTATCCGGGATGGGTGGAGATGTCCCGCCCTAAGGCATGCCCAGTTGGCTCCACTGAGCATGACCTAGGGCCGTGAATCTTCACACCCCATAAAGTCCCTAGGGAATCTTCACCAACCCCGGATGGATTGGGGATGTCCTAACGATTTAGTAATATCACTGAATAAAAATTTCTATTCAAAATCTAACCAAAATAGGTAAATCCTTTTTTAATCTTTGGCACTTAGCACACCCGAAACACGAGAAATGGGCAATTTGCACTCCCGAAATAGAAATAGCAATTAACACCCTCGAATTAAGAACAACTCATCAACTTGCACCCCTGAAACATAAGAAATGAACACTTTGAACCGCCTAAACACAAAATTAGCACTTAGCACCTCAAATTAAGAAAAACTCAACAACTAGCACCCCTCATTTTTCCGACAAAGTTGACCACCGAGAGCAAAAAAATCGAAGACAAAATAGGTAATTTATTTTTTTTTCTATAAATTAAAAAATATGATTATGAATACTAGAACACTTTGAAAATTTTATTATATTTTAAATTTAAAAGTTGACAAAAAAAATTCGTATGCTCCATCTCTAAGATGCAAGTTTCTACATATGAACTTCTAAATCAATTGATATTTTAATTTAATTTTTTTAACAGAATTGATATTTTAATTTTAATTGCTAACTACATCTACATGTCAAGCTTTGTCAACTCGTTTGATCTGATAAAAGTAAGAAGAATATATATATCATAAGACAGTGAGCCTGTTTGTTTGGCGTTTCCCAAAAAAATTTCGTGTTTGGGAAATGCCAAACAAACATGTTTTTAATTTTCTGAAATAAATTTCTCATCTCTCAATTCTCTCAAACTACTTTCACAAAACCCAAACAAACAACAATTTTCTTATCTCTAAACAAAACATATACAAACTCTACTCTGATTTGACATAAAGTAATATATCTCTTACACAATTTATCTCACAACAAACATGATTTGACATAAAGTCTTACACATCTTACACCTACAACCTAATTCTTCCAAAAAAAACCTACATCTACTTTATTTCTCAAATCACTCTCTCGAAACCCAAACAAACAACATTACGCAAATCGAGATTATTTCACAAACATCCACTACTCTCCCAAACTACTTTCCCAAACACCAAACAAACAGGCTCAGTGACTTTTGATATTAAAATAAGGGAGGTAGAGTTTAAGTGGGAGGTTGAAGTAGTATTAATTTGCAAAGAAGAGAAGGTAATTGGATCGAGATTAATATGAAATGCATGTGAATATGATTACTAATATCTAGAAGAAGAAGAAGATTAAGGGCATCTCCTATGTATAAGGGGGAAAGTGGATTTGGGGGTTTTTGGATTGAGAGGGGAAAAATTATAAACTTTAATGTGTAGAGGGGATAAAATGCAAAAACACCTTGAAGCTATGCACCCACCGCTTGAAGCGGTGAGGCAAGCCAACTATGGCTTGCCTCACCGCTCGCGGTGGGTCACTCGCCGGGCGGGCGAGTGCTGCCAGCCAACAGGTGGCCGACACTTGTCGGCTACCTGTTGACCCACCTTTATTTTTTTTTTTGTTTTATTTATTTTATATAATAAAAACTATATTAATTTAAAAAAAAAAATTTATCTAAATAAATTGTGTATCTAAAAAAATTGTGTATTAAATCTTAGTTTTTATTTAATTTGTGTATTAAATCATACAACTAAAATAATTTGTTTTTATTAATAAAACTAAACTCTTATTTAATCTTAGTTTTATTTAATTTATTTAATTATTTTTTAAAAGTTAATTTTTATAATTTTGAAATCATGTCAATCAAGTATTTAATTGTTGTATTATTAAGTGAGAGTGGGGGGAATTGAGAATTTTAATTAAATGGAATTGATAGATTGATAAATTGAAGATGACTTATGAAAATGAAAGGGGAAGCTGGACTTGGATTCAGAGGGGAAGCTGGACTGAGTGAGGGGAAGCTGGACTTGGACTGATCTATACATAGGAGATGCCCTAATAATTATTGAGAAAGAAAGAAAGAAAGGCATCCATCTCAAAAAAGAAGAACTAATGATGGATTGGAGGCCATCCTTCTTATGCCTCTTCCCATCATTTGCAGGGCAGTCATGTGTAGTACCTTATCTTATGTTCCAACTAATCCCATATCCACTCAAATATTTTCACTTCCTCAATTGATTGTGTGCATTTTTAAGCAATACATCTCAAATTTACTAATTCAAACTTTTATAAATAAATAAATCCAGGCACAAATGGAAATCCAACAAGTATAATATAATGCTTCCCCAAAATTACAGAGTATTGGAGTCTTGATTGAGATTTCTGGTTGTATCCCCGGAAACAATTGTAAATATAGATGCTTCTCTAGCAATGAATATCAAATTAATCATATTGCAGAAAGCAAAAGAAAAATAAACTGGAAAATTGTGAAGAAAGTGTGCGAGTGAACCTTAATTTGACATCTACACCTAATTGTTCGCCCCTAAACCCCAAACTTATTCCAAAACCCGCAAGACCCAACATTCAAACCCAATTCACATCGTGTTTCAGAGGTTTCATCAAAACCAACATTCTACATTCTGAAACCAAACTCATTGGAGCCATATAGATCCACAGAGTTTCCATCAGTGGTGGACTACTCTATTATAATACAATTGACATCATGGACACCAAGAAAAAGTAAAGTCTACTCAAACCAACTCTTCAGAATATGTCCTCCCAAGTTCTAAATAATTCTCTCAACATACTTGAAGTCTAGAAGTTAAAACATATATATTCATCAGCATGGATGGAAAGTGCTCTTTCCTCCTAAGATTAGACTACAGTACTAAACAACTTACATTTTGCTCAACCCTAGCTGCAAATGTTTCATAGAGCCGAATACAATATATACAAGTCTGTCTACCCTTTCATACAAAGATAAATGATTACAAGTTATACTCCTATTAGTCCTATTGCTATTCAAATCCAATCCCAACAACCTAATGGTAAATTGATAAAAATTACATTTTGAGAGAGAAATCATATTGATGGGTTGCTGCAAGATGATGAAGCAATTCCTAAAAAAACAAACTCTGGTGATGTGTATTATGACCTCGGCAATTCCCATATCCTAAGACATGTAAGTCACATAATCCTAAAGATCCATTAAAGTTTAAGATGCAGACTCTAAGCTAGTACACACCATCTTAGCTAATTTCAAAGAAAAAACAGACCAAACTTTAAAAAGCTTGAAAGGAGGGCTGGTGCATGAGAAATGAGGTAAACACAGACACAGCTCTATATCTAGAAAGACAAGCAAAATCACCACAGAATTAAGTAGAGTACTAGATATCCTTACACCACAGTCTATAATAGAGATTATACAAACCTGAAACCTGATCACTCTGATTCTTCTAGTTAAATAAAGGAAAGAAAATAAATGACATCTGGTTTCCACTTGAACCTCTATTTCTATCCTCAGTTCCTCAGGCCCTCCATTGCACTTCTAATTTTTTTCCTCTAAACTTCAATCATAATCATAAAAATATATAGCTATAAGAGCTACTGCAATAATATCTACAGCTACAAACATGTAATTCACATCTAAATATATATGTAATAACGCATACCACCTGCAAGAGAGAGATGGAGATCGATAAATTCAAATTGTACAAACACAGAAGGCAATATAAAAGAGCCGCAATAAAAGGAAACCCCAATTAATCCATAAAAAAACATTTAATTATGTTTCAAAACTAGCAAATCCTGTTTTATAATCCAATCTTAGTAAAAGCATGTAGAACTTAAGTAACACAAACTACTTTTAACTGAAACTCATAAATGATTTAATTATGATCACCACTTGGATTGTTGTCCACTCCCCTGCAAAGATCAGAGCCAGAGTCAGAATAATCACTATCATCCTCACTTTCAGAGCTATAATCACTGGAGGTATCAGTCATTACCTAATTCTTTTTTTCATGGCGAGTAAAGGGCTCTGCGACAACTTTGCCTTCGACCATTGAATGCCCAGTCTCATTGTTACCTTGACCAACTTTAAGGTCTACATTTCCTTCCCCATCTGCGGCAGAGCAAATAACCTTGGATTCTTCTGACACCGGGATCATCCAAGGTACAGCAATAAGAGGAGGAATTTCCATTTTCATTGGTGGGATTTCAAGTTTCTGCTTCTTATTGAAATCAGACTTTTCTTCGTCTTCACCTTCATTCTTATTTTCTAGGGTTTTCTCATTGGAATCCGGCAGATCAAGCTTACGCTTTTCCGAAAATGCAACAAGAGGAGGAATTTCCATTTTCATTGGTGGGATCTGCTTCTCATTGAAATCAGACTTCTCCTCTTCTTCACCTTCATTCTTAATTTCTAGGGTTTTCTCATTGGAATCCAGCAGATCAGGCTTACCCTTTTCGGGAAATGCATTTGCCTCCTCGACTGGTTTTCCGTCGGCCATGGATGTTGAATATTTTAGGTTGTGACTAGGGTTTTGAAACAACTCGGACTCGTAAAAGGGTATTAATAGAGAAGCTACAAGGCCTTAAATTATCCAATGGGCCTTTTGTATAAAATTTCGATAGGCTGACTTACCCATTTCCTACTTGGGCAGGTTTGTCAAAAGAGTTGAGCAATAAAAGCAGGACTGGATTGTAAAGGGATGTTTAGTAAAATTGTTATCTGCTCATAATTGGAATATATTTTCCTCCAAATGTTTTAATTAACAATTCAATAAACCATGAGAGCAACAAAATATTTACGAAAATATCTGACATTATGTCAATTACTAACCAGATTCGTCAAGTTACTAGATCCTAGTATTTTCCAATTTTTGTTTACTAATACTATAACTAATGCATCAAATTTACGAGTCCGAGTTGTTTCAAAACCCTAGTCACAACCTAAAATATTCAACATCCATGGCCGACGGAAAACCAGTCGAGGAGGCAAATGCATTTCCCGAAAAGGGTAAGCCTGGTCTGATGGGTTCCAATGAGAAAACCCTAGAAATTAAGAATGAAGGTGAAGAAGAGGAGAAGTCTGATTTCAATGAGAAGCAGATCCCACCAATGAAAATGGAAATTCCTCCTCTTGTTGCATTTTCGGAAAAGCGTAAGCTTGATCTGCCGGATTCCAATGAGAAAACCCTAGAAAATAAGAATGAAGGTTTAGAAGAAGAAAAGTCTGATTTCAATAAGAAGCAGAAACTTAAAATCCCACCAATGAAAATGGAAATTCCTCCTCTTATTGCTGTACCTTGGATGATCCCGGTGTCAGAAGAATCCAAGGTCATTTGCTCTGCCGCAGATGGGGAAGGAAATGTAGACCTTAAAGTTGGTCAAGGCAACAATGAGACTGATTGGAATATATTTTCCTCCAAATGTTTTAATTAACAATTCAATAAACCATGAGAGCAACAAAATATTTACGAAAATATCTGACATTATGTCAATTACTAACCAGATTCGTCAAGTTACTAGATCCTAGTATTTTCCAATTTTTGTTTACTGATACTATAACTAATGCATCAAATTAAGTCGGTCCTTTAAACGCATTATCCTTCATTTAACCAATACAAGCTGCCAAAGGATGACCAAACAGATTCAAAGATGACAGACGCAACAACAAGGCCAATGAAACCAGGAGAGGTGACATAACCAATTAAAATGGAACCACTGTAAGGAAAGAAAATACTGATATATATGAAGATGGGATTAAAAAATCTTACCATATTTGTCCTTGGCTTATAAACAATCATAGGTTCTGACTCAAAGCCACTTTGTCAACCATTGCATCAGTGCATTCACTCGATATTTAGAGCGCGTCAGGCGTGGTCCTCCAATCAGCTCCCAAAGGCTCTTGTGAGATGAAATTTCCATCTGAACTCATAATGATTTTAACTTTGAAGGAAAATAATTATGTTCTATGTTACTTCCAAAAGACAATTACCTTAAAATGCATTAAATACAAGAAACCAGTAAAAATCAGGGCAATGATTCATGCTTCACGAAATGCTACCGGTAGTCCAATTTAACTTTTATACACAAAAATGACGTAATAGTCCATTCGTCACATCTTCCATAGATTGTGTCCATCAGCCCTCGGTTGTGGGCAAAAAGCCATCCATAGCAAACTCACATGAAATAAACCATCACCATAATACCTTTTTCGGAAAGTTCATCAACCGACAGACCAAAAGGAAAGAATTAATGATAAAAAAGATAATTGTTCTGCCAAACATGACCATGAGCCTAGCAATCATACTTGTGTCGGTTGAAAAAGAAGAGGCTCAAAAACCTTACACCATTCACCAAAAGCATACAGCCATATCATAAACTGCCAAGGGTGTAATATGAGTTGCCGCTAAGGAAATTTCCATACCAAATGCTTTGACAGTGAAGAGAAGGTGAAGGGATGAGATCTGGATCAATGTGCTTGAGGAAGGCAAGAGGAAAAGAACATTTTTATCGGGGGGGGGGGGGGGACTAGAAAAATTAGAGGAAGTTCATGCAATTGTCAAAGAAATAACATATTTTTTCCAGAAAACGAATAACAAAAAAAATAATGGATTGGCATTAGAAGGAGGAGAGAGAGAGAGAGAATGTGGGGTGAAGATGTTGGAAATGATAACAAGGGGGACTTTTCCAATTGATATTGGGATAAAATACTATTGGAGCATGAATAGTAAATCATGGAGCAGGAGTGCAAACAACCAATAAATCACGTATAGGCGCAAATGAATAATAATCAATATGTTTATTGAAAGAAAGACATAAATGGATGGATATGAAACTTGATCGCCATTGTCCTAGTTGGAAAAACAAGAAACGAAAATGGACATGCACTGTTCTGCTCAAGTCCCATCGTGGAGTAAAATCATATTTCAATGGGTGCATAATGTACTTTCGTTAAATTATCCTAATGTGAATATATATAGATATAGATATATACACAATCCTGTCTTTGCAACCTCAAAAACATCAAAATAATAGGCACGTAGTCTTAGCCTCAAGGCAAAGGCACTCCATTTAGCATGCTATATTGTATTCCACATTTACAATATGACATAACTAAACTCGTCAAAGATTTATCTCATACTAATATATGCTACCCGCATATATTCTTACTTAACTCTGCCCTAACATGAGACATCAACAATGTCAAATCACAAAGGTAAATTCTTTCTTCCATGACCACAATACATGTGCTTTTAGGTTGATCTCTTTCACAGCACAGACAACAAACTTATCTCAGATTCCTACTCACATCTTAATTAAATAAAATCATCTCAAGTAGTTTCATTCAACTGGCACTTGAGCCACTCTTAACAAAGTTAGTTAATGTTTAGGCTGTCATCATCAAATATTACGACGGAACATATAATTATCGCATATAGGGAACTATTAAACAGAAATTTGGGTAATACACTATAGAAATATATATCCAAATGATTGACAAAATTTAGCCATGCGCACGTCAAGGATGACCATCATCCCTGCAGATACAGAAAACCAGCAAAGTCAAAAAGAAAGGCCCATGAAGACAACCATTACTATTACTAACAAGATCAAACATGCATGATGAGTTGCAATTCCTCGTATAAAAGCAAAATCCAACGTAACGACTTGAAAAGTCCAGATATGTAAATAAAAAGCCTTCCAATTTAAGTATGAATGACAAGCTGAAGATTAGTCTAAACGTAATTGCATCTTGAGTTCTTGACCACATAAAGGGAAAACAGCTTACAACGTATTTAGGATATAAATTGAAAGTTCGCAACTTCATTAAGTGGAGACAACACATAAGCTCAAGTAAGTCTCAACTTCAGCACCAAAAGAGTTTAGATGAAATCAAATTATTAGATCAATGAATAGAGAAAGCAGACATTAATGACAGATCATGCAGAAGCAGAAATCTGACACATTAATCCTTCCAGATTATAAAATATATATATATATATATACAGAGACTTACCTAATTTCAACACCTTCACACTGCATAAGATTTCAACTCACCTTCAGTTATGTTATATTCATAGTGGACAGCTGTTGATCATTAGTAAACATAGTTTGTGTCTAAGCTTTTTCAAGCAAACAAAAAACATATTATTCTAAAATGAAACGTATCATCTCACAATAAATTGGGGAAAAGAAAACCACAAAGCCAAGATCGAACTATAAAAGAATGATTTAAGTAAAATTTGTCCACATCAAAAGGGAAACCCACATTAATTTATCAAAAAGAACGTCTCAACTTTGATACAACACTACTAAATAGGATTTCCTTGTCCAACCTTAACAAAGGCCATTTAATAGCACTCTCGACCTAAAGCTATGAAATTTCCCTTCATATTGCAACTAACCTCGAAATATTTCACATTCAAGCATCTGGACCTGTATCACCATCACTGGAAATTCGCAGTCCAGGCTGTGCTCCACGCCTTCGAGTCCTGGATGGCAAAATGTTGTCCAAATCAACTTCAGCAAGTGGATCATCTACATCACTATCATCGAGTCCATCAGAGAAATCGCTATCAGAGTCATCACTCGAGTCATCATCATCATCATCATCTTCATCGTCAGAATCATCATCAATCATCTTCCCCTTACCTTTTTCATCTGCCATAATTCCCTTGCCCTTTCTATCGACAATTTCTGTTTCCCCATTGGAGTGCTCTTTTGCAGCTTCGTAGTCTTCTTCATCGTCATCTTCATCGTCTTCCTCTTCAACTGCAGCGCTGATGTTCTCCAATTTGCCATTTTTCTGGTTTTCATCGGAGGGGATTTCGAGCTTTCGCTTCTTGTTATCCTCCTTTTCTTTGTTCTCTTCTAGGGTTTTGCTGAGGGAATTTGCTTCATCGGACTTACGTTTTTCAGGCAATGCACTTCCCTCTTCCCTCGTTTTCACGTCTGCCATTGAGGGGGACTGGGACAAGAATTGTGGAATTTGGGGATTAGGGTTTTGCCAGGAAAATACTAATTTTTATAGAGGCCATTGTACATTTACAAAATTGGTGGGCCTTACATATTGCTGGGCCTATTTGGACGAAAACTCGTCCCATCCCATTGTACTTAACTTAAACTACTTGGACGGATAAAGGCGGACCAGCCCAATATAATTTTTCATGACTAAGCTTTTCTTTTCTTTTTTTTAAAATAAAAATAAATAATGAGTAACTAATTATTAGAAGTTTATACACATTTATCATTCGTCATGGAATGTAATTGATCTTCACACTACTTTTTCTCCTCACATGTAAAATCGTTAACATCATTGTAGATTCTTGCAATTCTTTGGCGAACGGGAGTTCTGTAAAAATATTGATATAGGAACTATATATTATCTATACGAAGAAGAGTGCTGTGTGAATGTGTTATAGATAAGAAAATATTCGCTATGGAGATTAAAGAGAGTGGCTCCTGAGCTTTACAACCAGCAAAACTAGAGTATATACATGCTAATAAATCAAATTGCTTATTTATAGGAAAATATTGCCTTGGTTTGATGAGTGTAATAGAGGCTGTATGTTAAATTTTATGAACAATATTTATGCGTATCAATGAATGACATGCTATTGTCGATTTTATCTAACAACATATTAAGGTCATCTCCAACCTAATGGAGGTGGGTGGAGATGGCCCAGAATTAAAGCCTTGAATGGCCTTTAACCATCCAGGACTGTTTATATACACAGACCTGGAAAAGGGACGCGCTGTTAGCGTGTCCCTTCCCAACCTACACTAGGTGGTGCACTTGACGCCATCTGGTGCATTTACTTTATTTTTTTAATTAAATTAAAAACTAATTATTAATAAATAAATTATTAATAGAAAAGTTAAAAAATTAACTACGAATTTAACAATACCTTGTTTAATTTAACTAACTAAAAATAGAAAGTACACTTTATTATAAAAGTTGTTGTAGGTTTAATAACAATTTATTTTAAATTAAAGATACATTTAATTGTAATCGTTGTTGTTTATTTTGTCCCGATGTAATATTATTATGCTTAATTTTATTATTATTGTCTCTAAAATTATTATTATGCATTTTTATATTTATTATTAATATTACTTATTTTTAAAATTATTATTATTATTATTATTATTATTATTACTATTACTATTACTATTATAGATAATATAGGTGAGAGTGGGGAACTTTTTTTTTAATTAATTGGATGAGATAGCCCTATGGATTGGAGACGATGCTCAGAGGGGCACAGATTCACCCGAGTGGAAATTGACATTCCTGGGCAGTGAAAAGCCCTCCGGGTTGGAGATGATCTAAGACTACATTAACTAGGTTCAACCATATGTGGTGCAGGTAAATAATTTTAATTTTCTCAAGAAGTCTTAAAGAAGATAGAATCTGAAATTATGGAGTTTTTTTTTCTCTGAAATGTTATTGATCAGTAAAAATGCCTTGTGTATAGCCATAACAAAGTTGGAGGAGTTAATTAATAATTCAATGGAGCTAATTTAAAAATTTACTAAATAATCTCCATTTCAAACTTAGCTCTCACGGTAGCGATAATACACGATAAATACTTTAATATTTAGCACATATTACAAGAGCCCGTCTAGCTCAGTTGGTAGAGCGCAAGGCTCTAAACCTTGTGGTCGTGGGTTCGAGCCCCACGGTGGGCGCAATGCACACTTCTTTAATCACTTTTTGGCTTATTTACACTTCGAACCCTTGAAATAAGCTTATATTAAACTTCGATCCTAGAAAAATTTAATAGTAGATTGCACTTGAAAATTAAGTTTTTGCTTTACCTTGCACCATAATATTAAGCTCATTTTTCATTGTTAGGTATTATTGTCACCTTCTTATTTTTCTCTGTCTTCCTCAATAGTACTATGAATTATTTTCTCCAAAGTTTTCCACCAAATAAATATTTTTATTTGTCGAAAACTTAATTTGCAAAAATTCTAGACAATAAATACCTAACAATAAGCTCATTCACAAAATAAAAACAATGCTCAAATAATTTATCAGTTAATTTTATTCAACTAGGTCACATTATGTCATAATATTTGTGAACATTTTCTTTAATGATTTACGGTATATTCTTTCCAATGCTTTATTTAACGTAAAATAATAATTTGTAAGATATAATGATATTAAATTTTATATAATTATCGACCTCGATTAACTTTTCTTATCAACTATGTATATACTAGAAAAATTACATGAAAAAAATTTGTTTAATATTTTTTATTTGTCGAAAGCTTAATTTGCAAAAATTCTAGACAATAAATACCTAACAATAAGCTCATTCACAAAATAAAAACAATGCTTAAATAATTTATTAATTAATTTTATTCAACTAGATCACATTATGTCATAATATTTGTGAACATTTTCTTTAATGATTTACGTTATATTCTTTCCAATGCTTTATTTAACGTAAAATAATAATTTGTAAGATATAATGAGATTAATTTTTATATAATTATGGACTTCGATTAACCATTTTTATCAACTATATATATACTAGCATGAAAAAAAATTTGTTTAAAGAACCACGAAACCATGCTTGTTGGTACAATTCATAAAACTTTATTTTGGTTTTGAAACTAATTCGTATAATACACATTTTGTTAAAAAAAATCGTAAACATGTACCATGTGCAACCCTATTTCCAGGACACAGAGTGAAATTATCAATTAATATTTTGTTTTTGAAATGGAAAATTAATCATGTCGGAATCTATTTTTGTATCCAGCATCGAGAATATGGTTGAAAACTACAAAACTTAATGAAGGCCACAATATGCAGCTGGAAAGAAAGGATTGCGGAGAAAAATATCAATTAGAGAAATAAAACATTTCATTAAGTGGTCTATGCTCAATGAAAATTAACAGGACATCAAGGTTTCATCCTCCAATTCTGTGCCCATTATTTTCTGTCCGGAGGCAATTTCACAATCCTAATAACACCAGAAAAAACTGTCTATGCTAACAAAAAAATTGGTAATGGTTCCAGACATGGAGAATTTAGACCTCCACAATACCAAATTACTCCGAGCAAAAAAAAAATTACTGTTTTTAATAACGGAAAAGAATATATTCTCCATCTGCTGCTAGGATGCTAGCAAGAAAACAGGTAGACTATAATTATTTTTATCCATAGAAGGTAACCATCAAACTCTGTATTCTGCAAGAAATTAGAACTCGCTCTATGCCTTTGCAAGTTCAGGGGCAACCGCTACAGGAGCAACACCACCAGTTGTTGGCCTGGAATTACAAATATAGGTGTTGACAAGTCAGCTTCCAGGAAAGATATATTTTAGATATTAAAGGGATGCAAAATCATATTGGGGGTAAGAAATCAGTGATCAGTGAAAGAAAACTTACAGGCCAACAGAAACTTTGAAAGCATCATAGAGACCCCATTGTGCTCCTGTGAGAGTTCCAATCATGACAATACGAAGAGGAAGTCCACGAGTAAATAGACCCACCAGTCCAATCTTTTTTACAGCCTATGGAGATGAAAAGAGGAGCAACACAGTAAGAGAACAAAGAAAATTTCTTGAAGGGCAGCACATAAGTAGGGTAGAAATTAAAAAATGTCATAAAAACAAACTACAAACATAAAACTCACATCACCAACAGTAGCACCCTTGGCATTGTTGAGGAAAGAGACAAGGTTGTCAGCTGGATGTGATACAATAGCGCACAAAACACCAGCTACATATCCACCAGCAAAACTGACACCAAGCTGCAGGGGCTTGCTGCATTCACTTTTTGGTGTGGGGATGGCATGCTTGTAGATGAGCTCCACAATAGTCTCAAAAGATGCAAACTTCATCATTGTATCTGCAAATAAAACCACCAGCACTTTAGTCACTTCTATATTGGCTATTTAGAGATACTAAATAGAAGGAATCAATATCTTCCATCCATCTCAAGAAACAGTGGAGTGCACTGAAAATACTTGAGTTGGGAAAAAGCAAATCAGTAGATTAGTTCCCTAACATAATGAAGGAAGGCATAAATAGTATACATGAGAAAGCAGAGTCAGCTAGAATACATAGATCAAAATATATTCAAAGCAATTCTAATTTGAAGAATTAGACACTGCAAGCCCAAAAAAATTAGCATCCTTGACAGATCAAACTGTTTCAAGTCTGCCCAAAATTTCATGACTATGACAAAATTATAAGCATAAATTATTAGTTATTCTCATGAAGAAGAACTGTATCAATGCTACTTTTGAAACAATATTAATTAATTCTTAGTAGGAAAGCCCAGCAGACTGTGTCCCACAATCATACAACACGCACTTTGATCAGGCATGTCTTATTTTGACATGGTATTGTGGTGATCACATTATAAGAAAAGAAAAAGGGTCATAAAAACTTTATGCTTAAACTTACATGGAATCTGACGCCCCCAAAGAGGTACCAGGCCCTTGTACAACCTGCAAACATAGCCAAAATATGAATCCCACAAACTTTACTTAGATGCCATAACAATGTCAAAGTAGAATAGAACTTAGATGACATACCCAAGAGCACCTTCCGATCTCACAAACTTAGGAAGTCCATCAGACAATCCTCTAGCAAAACCAGGCTGAGTCTGCACACGAACCTTGACAGCTTCAAAGGGGCAAAGAGCTATGTCAGCAATAAACTCAGCAGATGCAGATCCAGCAAGATAGATCACAGTCTTATATTTAGCCGCATATTCGGGTCCGGCAAGGTCAGAATAGTACTTCTTGAAAAACTCATAGAATCCAAACTTGCAGGCACCCTGAGCACTGTAACCAAGTAGGGTTGGTACCCATCCCCTGAAGAAACCTTTGACTCCCTGCTCCTTGAATAATACTCCAAAACCGGATGAGATGCTCTTGTATTTTGCAGGATCAATCTGGCAAAAGCAGACAATAAGACTGAGTTCGAAACGTATATGATCAATATTTTATTATCTAGAGAAACGCCTCACTTAATTTAATCAAAGACGTTTTAAATTCACCCCAACTGAATTGGTGAGTGCCATTGCAGTGTTCTTTTTATAGACTTGGAAAATCTCTTCTAATTAAAAAAAAAAAAAAAAAAAAAAAGATAATGAATCTAAAAGGAAAAATGCAATTGAACCAAGTACCTGAAACCAGAACAAACCAGATTCTGACTCATGAAAAAATTACATAAACCATTCATTTCAAGCGAGGAATGTCACACAGCATTGATAATGTCTATTTATATAGTCTAAGCTAAATTTCAGAGCACAGGTAAAGGAATCAATCGTGGATCTAACCAATAGCCGAATTCAGTTCACCAAATCAGAAGCATATAGGCATCTATTCACCAAAAGTCAATAAAAGTAAAAAATCAAGCGGAATTGACGAACAGATGATAGCAAAGAAAGAAAACGACACAGAAATAAACAGATCTGGACCTGCATATTGCACTTGACGAGATCAAGAGGAGTGACAGCCGTGTGGGTGAGACCGCAGCTGAGAATTCCACCAACCGTACAGGCGGCATAGAACTGAGGAGAGTACATCTCGATCTTTCCTGGTTCGCTCGGAGCGGGAATCATGAAGTTGCTCTTGTTGGGAGCCGCCGCCAATGGCGATGAGGTGAATCTAGGGTTGGAATTTCCGGCAGCAAGGGTTCTGGATGTTAAAGAGGTGGAGTAAAGGAAGCTTGGGATGAGAGATTGGCGGTCAGAGGAGAAAGCCATGATGACTAGAGTATATGCAGAGGAGGAATCAAGCAGTAAGGCAGGCTCCTCCTCGAGTTTTTTTCTCTAGCTCTTCTTTGCAATGGCAGAAAGCGAAATGGAGAGATGTTATTGGGGAAAGGAATGCGTTATTTATACTGAGAAGACCAGTGCGAGAATTATGCTACTACACTTTCTATAATAATGTTCCTTTCTAATTGTTGAATTTACGATAATGGACATCCCTACAATGCCAAGTTGCCAACTTCATTTTCCACTTTGGAAAATTTACAAGCTCACAGCATAATATCTTCCTATTTTAGTTTTTGAAATATTTGAAAAATGAAGTAGTATATATTTTTCCTATTATTACCTATCAAAAGGAAATTATTAAAAAAAAATTAAAAAGATATTTGAAAAATGAGAATATAATGTTTTGCATAAATGCATGTAGTTATTTTGCACATATTCTGTTGTGATATTTACATCTTCAATCGATCTATTTTGGATTTCATTTCACTTCTCCATATGATATTTTTTTGGGTAAATTACGAATACCCCCCTCAGGTAAGGTATAATTACAAAAATCCCCCTCACATATTGGGTATTACAAAAATCCCCCTCGGGTTTGTCACCTTCTTACAATTAACCCCTTATCGCTAAAATGTTCCAATTTTAGCCTTGGAAGTTATTTGTAATGTTTATAATATGTTATAAATTTTAAAACTTGTGGTTAATTGTTATATCTTGTAAATTATAAAAATAATAATTATATATTTACCACCAAAATAATTGATATAATTTATAATTTTCCATAAATTTCAATAAAAATTTCAATTTATAATACTCTATAAACTTTAATAAATTAAAATATCTTATTTATAACACAACATAATTATTAAATACACTACTTTATAAAATAAATTCATTTAACTGATGTGTAAATAATTCATATTTACAAAATATATTATTAAAATTCTAATTAATTTAATATTTTACAATTTAAATTGCTAATAAATATATAAATACATTATTTTACAATATTATTTAAAACTTATGGGCAATAATAAATTTTATCAATTATTCTGGTAGTAAATATATAATTATCTCTTTTCTAATTTATAAGGTATAATAATTAGATCGCAACTTTTAACATTTATAAGACATTACAAACAATACAAATAACACACAAGGGCAAAATTGGAATATTTTAGGGACAAGGGGTTAATTGTAATAAGGTGACAAACCTGAGGGGGATTTTTGTAATACCCAATACGTGAGGGTGATTTTTGTAATTAAGCCTTACCTGAGGGGGGTATTCGTAATTTACCCTATTTTTTTAGACTTAATCCCACTTTACACCCTAAAAAAAATCATCCCACTTTACACCCTATAAACTGCTATTTCATTTCAGATTGCACCCTCAACCATTTTCAGCCTATTTTAGTTGCCAGAGTAAGGGTAAATTCGTCATTCATATTATTAACCACCCAAATTCCCCCACCCCGGAAAAAAAAATGGGCAAAATTGACATATCTCCATAATAACTTAAAAAAAATGGAAAAATAGAAAATAAGTCTTACGAGGACTTACGGTTGACTCAATTTCTCATCTTTCTTCTTCAAGTCGAGTCCAGTGTCACCTTTTTCTTTTTCACTTTACATATAATTATTGAAACTAACCTAGAGTAATTATGAGGATGTACATGTAGTTATTCATAATTATCCCTAATTACTAATTCTACAAACAAGTATAATAGAGTTGTTAGCGAAAATGAGAATCAAAATGTAAATAAAATGAGAAGTTTGAAAATATGGTAAACACAATTCATTCTCTTTTCTTAGCACCCAACACATTTTTCTTCAACCATAAAAAGAAAAAGACGGCACTTGACTGGATTTGAAAAAGAAAGAGGAGAAATTGAGAATATGGTACCCATAAAACTTGTTTTCTATTTTTCAGTTTTTTTAAGTTATTATGGAGATATGTCAATTTTGCCCATATATTGTTTTTGAAGGGCAATTGGGATGGTTAATAATGTTAATGGACGGACTTACTGTTACTCAAGCTACTTAAAAGGCTAAAAATGATTGAGGGTGCAATCTGAAATGAAATAGTGGTTTGTAGGGTGTAAAGTGAGATAAATTTTTTTGTAGGGTACAAAGTGAAAAATGCTCATATTTTTAGGGTGCATAGTAGAATTAAGCCTATTCTTTTAATATGACATTATGACATACATTGCCAAAATGGATGGGTCGTCCAATCCAACATGATTCCACCACAAGAAAAATTACACGTCTGATTATTGCTCGAGTTTATGGGGAAATTGATTCAGCAGCAAAGTCCATGTTCATAAGGTCAAATATGAGCGCCTTCCGAGTTCCGTGTTTCTACAACCAAGACTTATAAAGGTAAAATAACGCCCATTCAAAATTAGCCGAAGCCAGCAAGTAAATATTAATGTCTTTTTGAAATGGATTCCCTAATTTAGGCGGACCATCAGATCTAAATAAGATCCTCATACTCTTTGGGAGAGTCTTAAAGCACACCCTCGGTCATCATTGAGTTTTATAAGACAAACACATCCTCATTAAAGATTTGCCCAGCGATTGGCGAGATAGATGACATCCTTGCGATGGACGACATTATTTCAATTACGAGCACAAAGAGCCCAGAGGTACAGCCACGTATATACACTGGGATAAGTACAAGCTATGAAAAGAGGAATCATGGTGGAACAGTTTGTTGGTGAACTGTTACCAACTACGAACAATATCAGCCACCCGCAACCCATCATCAAATATTGATACCAAGTATGCAGAGGAACAAAGTTATGAACAAACAAGAATAACACCAAGTAATAGTAATTAGTAAAAGGCAAAACTGGATTACACATTGGCTTATTATCCTCCAAGAACTAAAAACACACTTCTCTCACTCTACCACAACAAAAAACAAGAGTTTTAAATTTTATAATGCTACAAACAGAAAGAATCATTCATGACTATCATCCCAACTCCAGTATCAGCTTTATCTCTCACTGGAACTGAAACCATCAGCCATTGAAATAAATACACTGAGGTTTGAAGAACCCAAAAAATATGTAAATCATCAATTGTAGAATACAGAGAAATTCGAATAGCACGTGGCATTGAATCCATTATTTATTACCACCCTAAAGAAGCCTAAGATGCGAAGTATCATTCAATCTCTTTATTTGCCAACCTTGTTTCCACGAATGTTGAATCACAGTGATCGAGGAGTCATCCAAGCAAATCTTCTGTGACATTACAGGGCTGCATCCAAGTAGGCCAGTCAGAAGACATTTAATCGGGAGAGAATGACCGAAAACCCCAACACAAGAAGACACATGAGAAGGGGTGTTCCGGACATTTATCTCACGGACTAAACCTAATTGGCTAACGGGTTCTCGAGGGGACATCTCATCGTCAGCTTCGTGATCTCCAGTTCTAGTCACTATTTGAAGCCTGCTCTTACCGGATTTCTTCCTCCGGTGCCGGTGCAGTGAGTCCCAGTTGGGTGGTGCGAGGGATGGACCACCTCGATCGTGAATCGAGAAACCCGAGTTGTTGTCACTGTGATCTGGTGGGGAGAAATCGGATCTAAATTTGCTGGGGAATGCTGAGATTGTACTGTTGAGGAACTGAACCATCCGAAATTCTACTTGCCTTAGTGATTCTCCAGATGGTGCTGAAAAATCGGGCTGGGATTTTTCCATTAGGGTTAGTGTTTCAGGTGTGAAGATGTCTGATCTGTGGCATCCTTCCCAGTGCCCTTGACTCATTTCCAGAAGGGCATCTGAAGATTGTATTTGATCTTCGGAAAAATTTATTTCCTGCATCATTCATTAGAAGCTTAAATTTAGTGCAATTTTTACAAAATAAAATAAAATAAAATAAAAAAATAATTTGGAAATGAGGGCACATTGATAACGGGTATTTGCTTCTGCTTTTTCCTTGACTTAAAAGGGAAATGAGGTAAGAGGTTGTTAGATAGAGTCATAGAACAGTTCAAGATATTAAAATCATAATGTTCATCTATGTGACATTTGTCAAACAATTTAACAAAAATCTGCAAGATAGACAAAAACTAGCACCTTTTCACACTGTCCTCGTTCAGATGAATCAAATTATTAATTTCAATGAGAGACCAGATTGAGTAGATTCAAGAAAGAAATTGATAACATATATATTGATTGACAGAAGAAGACTACCATCAGCTTTAGAGCCAAAACAAAGAAATCTCGTGAACATTACTAAATACACATAAACAATGAAATCGCTAATGAATAAAGCCAAAGTGAATCCCATGAGATCTCAGTTTCAGAAGAAAGAAAAAGGTTGGGGCTTCAAAGAATAGCTTCACAGGTAAACGAAAAGTTCAACCCAAACCATTATTTGCTTGAAAGGCACAAGTATCCAAAAACCACTTTTCTAGTAAACTAGCTATAGGATAAGCATGGGACTTTATAGCTTTAAGTTACTGAAGAGAAGAGATTGCAACTAAAGAGGAGAGCAAAGAGAACTTTTATTGATACGTCCTCAGAACTCAAACATCTTCCAAGAACATGCATGTCACATTTTATGGCGCACTTAACAGAATACACTCGAGTGAAACACAAACTAATAATTAAGTATTCTGTGGGAAGATAAAATAAACATTCCCAATAACACTCATACATGCAAGGCTCGGAAATGATATGTGGGGATTACAAAGGGTCAGTGGAGTAGCTTAATATTTTATAAATACTTCTCGCTCAAACAGTGTATATATATATATTACTAATAAGTATAACAGGAGAAGAAGTTGTAGCTTGCGATCATATTCATGCATCAGAACCGACTAATTCATTTTCTGAGAAGAAAGAAGGAAATAAATCACTGCGATTATCCAAGGATCTAATTATGCACAAAATTTGATGGTCAAGTCTAATACTACTACTTATATGCTAACATAATTAATATCCAATTTCGCTAAAACATGACTACATCTCAATAACTAACTTGTTAACTCTGTAAGTTTGAATGAGGTACTATCTGAATGAGTGGGCCTTTCCTAATGGCTCTAAGATTTGCTAAGATTCGTCTCAACTAAACAAGTCGATGCCTATCTAAGTACAAAAGAAAACGTAGTCACAACTTAAGTCATATTCCATCCGTCCCAACATTCTTACTCCTGTTTTCATTTTGGGATGTCTCAAGTCAAAACACTATTCTATTTCCTAAAATGATAACCCAAACTACCCTCCCACATAAAGTAATGATTTGGCACCACTAATTTTAAGGCCATACATATGAAGATTTTTAAAAGTTTAATTTTTTTCGCAATTATTCACTAAAAGTTCGCGCCAAACCTGAAGGGAGCAAGAAATATGGAAAGGAGGGAGAATTTATGTATCGAAACGGACCAATTAATCAAAATGAAGGAAATAAATCATTGCAATTGTCTAAGGATTCAATTAGCTAAAACATAACTACATCTTAACAACTAACAAGAAATAAGCATGTGTTACATTGAATGAGGTACCAACTAAAGTGTGCATCATTTCCTAATGGATCTAAGATATGCAAATATTTATCCTAAATTTCCATTAAAAGGAATAACATGAAGAGTAGAGTCAGTACAAACCTGACAAATGGAGAGAGCAGTGGCCCGAGCCCGATCCAAAGGCGAGGTGTAAACCGCATTAAACCTCACCCCTTGAGACTTCAAAAACACCGCAAGGGCCCGGGCCTGACGTTTCCCACTGGGCGTGAGCGCAGCATCAGGGCATCTTCCAGCGATCAAATCGGGCCTCAAATTCATATGGCACTCACCATGGCTAATCAAGTAAACCTCCGTGAGGGCCCGATCATCGTCAGCGGCGGATGAATCTGAGAATGTGCGGTGGAAATGGGGCTGAGGTGGGGCCAGGACATTGTAAGGGTCCCACACCTTAATGGACGGTCCAGTACGTGGGGTCCCGTAAGTGGAGAGCTGCGGGGATAACGGGGAGGCGGACGCGTGGCACGGCAGCATTTCCGGCTCCTGTTCGAGGATTTTCTTCACAACGGCGTCGTCTCTTCTGTTATTGGGGATTATATGTCTGACGACGTCGTCTTCCTCTTCCTCCTCTTCTTCGTCTTCGTCATCTTCTTCTTGTTGTTCGTCTTCTGAGGGGACTTGACCAGACTGTGAAGCGCCCATTTAGAGGCTGAAAAATGCAATCTTTGAGGTTAAATGTATCAAACAAATTTACAAGTATGTTGAAACTCAAGAATTTCTTGGTAAGTAGTTAAATGTTTTTATTTTTTATTTTTTATTTTTTAAGATCTATGGGACAACTTAGATCTGGGAGTGGAGCAAATATATATTTTTCTAACAGTATTGTTTTTGGGGGAATCTACACCTACTAAAGTTTAGACCAAAACCAGGACAAGGAGATTCACATTGGAACCCAATACAACTGGACGTGTATCTATCTTTAGATCCGAGTCTTGGACCCTCTAAAGTAAGTGCCATCCTATTCTGTCCAATTTCAATTGGAATCGCAATGCCATTTAATTATATCTAAATTGCATTTTGGGCCACCATTTTTTGTAATTGCATGAAGGCCCTTCTGGATGTTCATAATCTAAACTCAGATGCAAATTAGCAGTTAAAGTCTCTCCATCTTTGTGTGTTTTGATATGTCTCTTGTTAGTAGTAACATTCTACAGAGTAGATGAAAATGAAAAAGTTGAATTACCAAGGCTTAAAATCCTTTTATTATAGGTTCATAATCCCAGATTGAACTACATTACATGTCCAATTTGTTATTACTACATAAAATGTTCATCAAGAATTTGTATAATCAGAACTATACTTATAACTGTAGGGCTCGATAATGATGGAAATTAAGAGTAAATCATCACTTCACCATCAGAATCAACATCCATAATCACTGTATCACCTTCCTTAACACTTCCATTCAAAATTTTCTCCGCCAAATTATCTTCAAGCACTAATGTAATTGCCCTCTTAAGTGGCCTTGCTCCATAACTCAGATTATAACCTTCCGAAACCAACTTATTCTTCATCTTATTTCTTATGTTAACCTTCAGATTCTTCTTCTCTACTCTTTGATAAAATTCAACCAGCATTGCATCTAATATTTTCTTCAAATGAAAATACTCAAGCGACTTAAACACCACAATCTCATCCAGTCTATTCAGAAACTCCGGTGAGAAATGTTCTTTGAGTATGCTCCCAACTTCCATTTTCACTTCATAGTAATCACCCTTCAATTTCCCACCAATATTTGATGTCATTATTATTATCGTATTCTTAAAATCAACCGTCCTACCTTTCCCATCGGTCAATCTCCCATCATCAAGAATCTGAAGCAAAACATTGAATACTTTGGAATTAGCTTTCTCGACTTCATCAAGCAAGATCACATTGTGTGGCCTTCTACGAACAACTTCTGTCAGCTGGCCACCATCATCATGACCAATGTACCCCGGTGGAGACCCGATAAGCCTCGACACACTATGCTGCTCCATGTACTCACTCATGTCTAACCTCACCATTGCTTCTTTAGATCCAAAATATTCTAAAGCAAGCAACTTTGCAAGTTCGGTTTTTCCTACACCAGTAGGGCCTGTGAATAAAAAGGTGGCAATTGGTTTGTTAGGGTCCCTTAGACCAACACGTGCTCTGCGAATTGCACGGCTTACAGCTGAAACAGCCTCTTCCTGACCAATCAAACGTCGTTGGAGAATCTTCTCCATTCTGAGAAGACGAGTAGATTCCTCATCAGATACTTTCTCCACTGGAATACCTGTCCACATAGCTACAACTTGCTTTATGTCTTCTTCGGTAACAAGGTAAACTTTATCTGGCGATGCTCCTGTTTTGTAAAGCTGGACTCGTGCACCAGCCTCATCAATCAAGTCTATTGCCTTATCAGGATTAAAGCGATCACTGAAATTATTTTCAAAATTACAATTCAGTTCCCTAATAAATCATTATTCAAAATATAAATATATGCAAAAAAATAACGAAGGGGTAAGTATTTTATCTAATTAAGTATAGGGTACTCAAAACAAACAAAATGTAACATTTTAACCAAATGCTAGAACATAACCTGATGTATTGTCTGGATAAGTCCTCTGCTACATTTATGGCCTTATCAGTGTATCTAACTCCATGATGAATCTCATATTTGCTCTTTACACCCTTGAGAATCTCAATAGTCTCCTCAGGTGAAGGTTCGGGTACATCAATGGGCTGAAATCTTCGTTTCAAAGCAGAATCCTTCTCAATGTACTTCTTGTATTCATCTAGCGTTGTTGCTCCAATGCACTTAAACACAAACAATATATGAAGACTATATTAGCCTTTCGTTTCATATAAGAACTAAAGTAGTAACATTTTAAAAATGATGAGCAATACCTTGAGTTCTCCTCTGGCGAGAGCGGGTTTGAGAATATTCGCGGCATCTAGTGCTTGACCGCCACCTCCAGCACCAATAAGAGTATGCAGCTCGTCAATGAAGAGGATTACGGAACCTTCACTCCGTTTCACTTCATCAATAAGACTTAAGAGTCTCTCTTCGAATTCTCCGCGATTCGAGGCACCAGCTATTAGACGCCCCATGTCAATTGCAAATACCATTTTGCCCCCTAGTTTTGGGGGTGCAATTCCATTTGCAATATTCTGTGCTAGTCCTTCTACTACCACAGTTTTGCCAACACCGGGGTCACCAATAAGGCAACCGTTGTTTTTTCTTCTTTTGCATAAAATTTGCATTGTGCGCTCTATCTGGTGTTTTCTACCTATTACTGGATCCAACTTTCCCTGAACAATTATCAATAAAGCAAATGTGTTAATTTAATTTGGTAGCTGATATTACATCAAAAGTGAAAAAAAGATACCGTTTTTGCCATGTTTGTTAGATCAGTTCCGAATTTGAGTAGCATCTCTACTTTGAAAGGATACTTCTCCAGCCTTTCCATGGTTTGGATTCTAACTATAAACAGAATTCCTTATGTATGAGTCGAATTAGGGTTCTATTTATAATCAAACACTGGGTCATTCAATTAATTTTACCATAAATTGTGGCAATTAATGTCTTCATCATGATAAATCTGTACCCAATTTCAACTTTCATTTCATTTTTTATGATGGTTTGGGATTCCTTTTTAAGTGCGTTCTTCCTCCGTAGTACATGATTCTGTTCATCTCCTGCAACCTAGATTTCAGTTCCTCTTCCATCCAGCCAATTACACTTATTAGGTGCATGATGCTTCTCAATTGGCTTTTCACGTGGTCTTTATAGTTTATAATAAGATGTTAATTAATACTACTTATTTTATACATAATCTTGTTTTGTGCATATTTGTCATTTAACAACATGGTATATTTTTCGAAGTAATATGTTAAGTTATTTGGAAATAAGCGAGGATTTGAGAGTTGATCTTTATTATGGTGAAGTTTAGTGGTTGATGAAAAAAAGTTTGATGAACACGTGAATTATGTTAAATGAAAATGTAATGTTAAATAAATAAAAATATTGGTACGAATATTATAAGTGGAGATTTTATTGAATCCAAAAAATAGAATATTCGAACAAAAATCAAGTTTGATAAGGTGGAGCGTCGAGCCTAGTTCGACTCATTGGCAGCCTTAGGGGGTGTTTTCGACCATTTCAAAAAAAAAATTGCTCTTTTACATGAATAAGCTGAAAGTAAATGTTTTCAACCACTCTTAAAATCACTACTACTCAATATTTTCTAAAAGAAGTGTCATTTTGCGTACAAAAAGTAGAAGTTGCTTTGATATAGCTTCTAAGAGCATCTCCTATGTAAAGAGGGGAAGGTGGATTTGGGGGTTTTTTGATTTAGAGGGGAAAAAAAGTGAAGAAAAATGTATAGAGGAGAAAAAAGGGATAATTGCCTTACCACACCTTGAAGCTGTGAGCCAACCGCTTGAGTCATTCATGCGCTTGAATTGATAGATTGATACATTTTAGATGACTTATGAAAATGAAAGGGGAAGCTGGACTTGGATTCTGAGGGGAAGCTGGACTGAGTGAGGGGAAGCTGGACTTGGGCTGAGGGATACATAGGAGATGGCCTAACTTAAAATCACTACTACTTTACAATTTACAAGATATTCCAAATTCCAGAATTCTTTTTAAAATATTAAACAATAAATAAATCGCAGTTAGCAACTCCAATTCTTTCAGTGATTAATCACTTCGTCGTTAATTAATTTTTTGATAATTAAAATAATCGCAGTTAGTTACTAAGATTTTTGTTAATTTTTTTTTCTAATTTCCCAGAAATTCAAAAAAAAATAAGTAAAGCCACAGTTACTGACTATGATTGTAAGCAAAAGGCACATTAGGAAATAATTTGCCATTGAAGATATTTTTGTCATAAAGGTCATATTGAAAAAAAATCGCATAAATTTTTAAACAACGATAATTATTAGGTACTCCTCAAAAAAAAAAAAAAAGGTACTCCTAATCTCTTATTTTCATGGTTTTAATAATTGGTTTAAATTAAATACGCCGTCCACCACCTCATAATTAACGGACTTCATCCGTAGTTTTTTTTTTTTTTTGTCATTTTCATTTTTAACGCTGATTTTTATATAAGAAAGGTAAGTTTTTTTTTATGTTTACATTTATGTCCTTAAAAGTAATGGTTAATAGTCAGTGATGTCAAATACTTATTTTATGTCAGAGAGTATTTTTAAAAAAAATAAATCTATTTTTAAAAATAAAGTGTTATATATGTGAGGGTAATCTCAAAAAGAAAATAATAACAAAAATAAAGTGAAAAAGGAGTATAATTCTTAGGTGGTGTTTTCAAAAACTTATAAAATCACTTTTCTGCTTTTTTTCATTTAGAAATACTTAATTGTGTGTTTTCCCAAACACTACCTTAAAATAACATAGAATCACACAAGTGTGTTTCATTAGCCTTTATTTAAAATTTACAGGGTTTGATTGCAATTTGCAAGGTAGCCCTTAATTTATAACAGGAACAGGAGGTGCAAGCGGGCTAGGAAAGGCTACAGCACAAGAATTTATTAAACATGGAGCCCATTTCAAGTCTCCCATGAATTGGGCCCACAATCTCATTTTCTGGCATGTGATGTTTCTGACGAGGCCCAAATAGCAGAAGCTGTAAACCTCAGTCCGCCACAACAAACTCGACATAATGTTCAACAACGCTGGAATAGTTGGATCCACATTTCCACTCAGCATAATGGACCTTGACCTCCAAAAATTCGATAGAGTCATGCAAATAAATGTTCGAGGCATGATTGCAGGTGTAAAGCAAGCAGCTCAAGTCTCGGGCTCCATTTTGTGCAAGTCGAGTAAAAGTGGGCTCATGGGTGGGCTCGGCCCACATCCTTATACATACAATATCAAAGTTGTTATACCTGTTGTTGGGAAGTCCATGTCCATCGCTAGTGAGCTTTGCAAACATGGGGCAGTCGAGCAATTTGCTCAATTTTTTTCCTAGCGCCACGAGAGATGAGATTATTATTAATCTTATTAATGGGGTTGGGGAGCTAAAGGGGGCAAATTTGTGAAACGGTGCCGCATTGTATTTGGCTTCTGATGAATCTAAATACGTGACGGGGCATATATAACCTTGCTGAGGATGGAGGATTTACTTAATTGCTTTAAAATTATCTTACTAAGTTGATCATTGATCATTGGTGTCAGAAAAATCTATAATAAAACTATAACAACAACATATATATAGTTTAACGGTGTCTTTAGTAAAATTGATTTAGTGGTAATTTCTTCTCTTTGAATATTAATTCTATGTTTCTAAGAGCAAAAACAATGACACGGAGGGAGTATTTGCGAAGCTGAACGATAATGAGAATACTTTGTTTTATTTCATTTCCTTTCCTAGTCAAATCTTATACTCATAATTGCTAGAGGTGATGAATTTTTATTTTGTTTTTTAACAAAAGTCATTTCAAATGAGAAAATTTTCACATGTGTAATGAGAATCCACATCATCCATATTACGGTCAATGTGAACGCATTTTTGAAACTCTAATATTTGGAGAACATGGCAATAAAAATATAATAATTGTGTTGATGAATTACACTACGTATACTTGATGGCAGCAATTGCGCTAAATAATCTTTCATTCCAAACATAGATGGTAACAAAATATGTAGAGGTATTTAATTATTAACGCAGTGGTGGTAGGCTTGGTTTTGCAAGTGTGGGGAGGCCCAGACCAGCCCAAAACTAAAATAAAACAATTCAGAGGGAACATTCCCTCCACATGGCCTCGTGCAGGGAAAAGAAAAAAAGAAATGGTGAAAGTCCATGGACGAAAGAGACCTGTCATGCCTGCTGATTATTTCGGTCTTGCTCTATTTTATTTTGACGTTATTTATTGATAAATATTCAAATTTAAATTTAAGTGAATCAAACATGTTATAACATCAAATTAAATATAGTACTCCGTAATAAGTAAAATAACATATCTTTTGCTTTGATTTGACTCTGATTACTAATTTATTGTACTAGTAAATAATAATAATTAAGAAAAGAAAGAAAATATATATACAAGGATTGATTAATATAATAATTAGTAATGGGAATGGTGGAGACGTACAATTAAGTGCACATGTAGATGGAATTGAGGTGTCGGGAATACCATAGCGTCAAAATTAATCAGAGACAGGCAGACGGCGGGGACAACCACGATAACATTTTTGGCATTTCATGCAAACTTTCGATTACTATAAGTTGCATGGTTGCCACGTGTCCTATCCATCTCATGGGAGTTCTATTTTATCCTCATCTCTCCATCACCACAAAAACATTTTTACAATATTTTTATTAATTAAATTAATACATATATATACATATACAGTGAATACCATAGAAGTGTAATGTAATTCCTGGATTCACGTGAACCAACAATTGACCCTGTACGTACTCTATGTCGATCAACGGTATTGCTTTGTTTAATTATATATATATACTCCTCCTAGTCCTAGTCTTAGTCCTAGTCGATTTTTATTATTTTGGATTAATTTCTGAAAGTGAAATCGATCTGGACTGGAGCTAATTAAGTAGCAGCAGCCTGCAGCTACAACACGTAACTGGATGGATCTAATTAATTAGCTAGCTAAATATATTGTTATATATATCGAAATGAGGTAATATTAATCCATTAATTCCAATGTATCTATGTACGTATATACAATTTGTACGTCACGCAACTCATATAAATTGATCAATTTCATGATACGTTTGATTTTCGAGGGAATTTGGGAGGCGGATGTGGGTTAGGTGCGGTGGATAGAAATTAGAAAGAAAGGAGTCACGAGCATCTTGGGTATTCTTTTCCTATTCAACCAAATTTATTCCACACTAGTATTCCAATGTGCACTGTTGTTATCAATATCAAGTGGCTTAAATGTACGAAATCCCGCGTTATACGAAATTTATTAGAATTCACCACATGAATATTGGATTAAATCCCGTGTTATACTTTGATTGAGTCTAACTCAACCTCAAAATCTAACTTATAAAGTAAGGATTGACCAAGACCTTATAAAATGGACTTAACTATGTTTTTAAACAATTGGTACATTTAGTCTCAATTATTTATTTTGTTATTACTATGATTATTCAACTATATTATTATCTTTATTGCATAAAATTATCAACTATTATTTAGTATAGACGGCAATCTTCATTTTGTACACTCTCTTATTCGTATGCAACTTTTATGTTATTTAATGTAGTCGTCGACAATCATCACTTTGTACGCTATTTGTATGTTTATATGTTAGCTTTTAGATTAATTATCATATTCTACCTTCAACTTCAACTTCTAATCATATTTACATAAGAATTATTTAAATAATATGATAGCATAACAATACTTCATAATTTTAAAATTAATATTGCATTATATATTTAAAATAAAAATACCTCTCCTCCACCCCCGACCTCCCAAATACATGCCGTCGTTGTGGCCTAGATTGTTGCGCATGCACAACGACATGGGTTCCGCGAATATTTCAAGCTATGAAGGAAGTCTAGATTCGATGACAAACAAAGTCGATATGAAGGCCGGGGTTTGGAAGGAGAGATGGGTTCTCAACAACTTAGGTCTCGATGTTATGATTTAGTGGCGAGGGTGGGAGATGAGGTTGGGGGTTACGGGTCAATAAAAGGTGGTAAGGGGAACAAGAACGAGTTTTCGATTTTATTTTGAATTAAAAAAAAATAAGGTGATAATTTTGGTCATTTTAAATACTTAAATAACGAGGAGTGTTCGCATAAAAAAATTTAATGGAACTGGATGTAAGGACATAAAAATTCTCTGCAATAAACATAACATAGGAGAGTGTTTGTACAAGTTTTAGAAGATTTTTTATTTAATCCGTTATCAAGTAATTAGTAGTTGAGGATCTTCTATTGTATACAAGTACATGGGTCTAATTCATCCTCTTATTCTTTGGGTTATTAATTTCCAATAAAATTACTTTTGTTTATTTCAAGAGATTTGTGTGCAAAATCTCATTTGAAATTACTTTGTAATAGTAGTAATAAAAATAATAATAGTAAAATAGTGATTTTTTTTTTTCTACTTAGTATCATCTGTTGGTGTAACGCCCAAATGTCTTATTTACAAAGTCATATAATATGAACCTACTCACTTTTCGGGTGAATCAATTTTACCCTAATGAAAGCCTTTATCCTTATTAAAAAAAAAGCGCCTTTATCCAGTAAATTATAATTTTGAAATTCATAAAAACGAATCATTGCGTGATTGTTTCGGAGGGAGTGCCTTGCAAAAAGCTCAGATGTTCCAATTTCCAAGTAATAATTGAAGTGCTCTGCTATCCCAGAAACCCGAGGGCTTGTTTGGTACTCTTGTTAGAAGTTATCAACCAAGGTTCCTAAAAAAAAAATGTGTTATCAACCATGGAAATTAATTTGTGTGTTCAGATTAAATAACTATTGGGAATTAGTATAAAGTAATTCATAGCAATTACTAAAGTACAATTAACTTTTATTAACTTATTCTTGTTAATACACCTACTCTTATTTAATGAAAGTAACTATAAGAACGACATAAAATATCTTCTATATGTTATTGATATCGATCTGATGTAGTAATATTATAATGGGATCTCACAATATATTAAATGAGATATTAAAATGTACAAATTGAAGGAGACACAGCAATCCGTAATCATTATTAGCTGTCAAATTTGTAAAGTAGGAGTAGCAAATTCTTAAGGGTGGAATACAGTTTCCTCCTTTAAAGTATATGGGTGGTACTCCCTCTGTTCCAAATTAATTTGTCCTTTTAGAGAAAAAAATTTGTTTTAAATTATCTGTCACTTTAGGATTTCAATACACATTAATTACATATTTTAGGTACTCCCTCTGTCCTCACTAGTTACTCCCTTAAAGTATGTAACACTTACCCTCTTTGTTATAATATTGAACATTTTATTTCAAAATTACCCCGCCTCTTTTATAACAAATAAATTGTTTCTTTCAAAATTTATCAAAAATAAATCTTAATTAACTATGAATTCTTCCATCCACCAAATAATATTACAGTATGTTTCAATTTCTTCATTTTTTTTCCTTCGATTTTGTGGTCTTAAAATTTTTCTTTTTTTTTCTTCTAATTTCTGTTTAAATTTGTTTTATTAATTTTATGTTTCAAATTTTTTATCTCAGTTTTTTCTTTATATTTTTTTGAATTTTAAATTGGTGATAATTATCTAATTTATTTTCGGTATAAATTATTATTTGAAATGTTGAGTAATTCTCCTTCAAATTCTTGCTCCCAAATTTAAGTTTGACACCAAACAATAATATGTTTAAATTTCTTCATTTCTTTATAATTTTTTTTATTAATTATGAATTCATTCATCCTCCAAATAATATTATTTCAATTTTTTTTGTTTCCTTCGGTTATAAAAATCGATGAAAATGAAGAAAAAATTTGAGATAAAAAAAGAAAGGTAAAAAAAGAAATGAAGAGATTAAAACATAATGTTGTTTGTGGATGAATGGATTCATAATTAATAAAGAGAAAAATTAATTAAGAAATTTATAATTTATGAAAGGAATGGGGGTATTTTTGGAATAAAACTACAAAATTATAATAGATGAGATGAATGTTACAATTGATACTTTAGAGGGATAACTAAGGATAACTTATACCACCCCTATATTTTAAGGGAAGAAACTCTATTTAATCCCAATTCTTAATAAACAATTAGTGCCGCATTCCAGATATTAAGAAAAAAAAAAAAAAAAAAAAAAAGAGAAGCCTACACAAGCTGTTCAACTAGTTGTCAACATAACTCAATTTAATAAAATAATTATATTTGTATTCTTTTGTCCTTCTCATAAAAAAGATAAAATAGAAGAGAGAGAGAACATATGATAAGACTTCTCTTTTAGTTTACTTTGAGCTGCCCAAATTAGGATAGACCTAAAATTTACTCTGAAATAAATAGCAGTAGTGTTGGTCTGATGTAACTTTCATATTTACATAGTTGTGAAAAAATTACTCCCCAAAGTATTTAGATAATGCAAAACAAACCCAAAATTTTAACATGTGTATATGGTAAATGCAGTTTTTAAAAGCTAAAATTATGAATTATACTGATTTAAACAATTAAATGCATAGCTAAGGAGGATATGGCTTCATAAAAATTGTATAAAAACAATTAAATGCCCAAGGAGGATGAGGCTTGATATATATTATCAGGCACTATTTTAAAAATAATAGTTGTTGCGAATTATCAGAGGAAGAAAAAAAAGTTGTTGCTGGTAGAATAAATAGCAAAGGTTCCATTGCTATATTTGAGGTGTACCCTGTACCAAAAGGTTAATAAAATCGTTATAAACGGCCATGAATAACATTTGGGGAAATCTCATTTAATAGATCCAATTCATTTTGCTTGTGTAAATTAAATTACTCTAACCTTCTTATTATGTAAATAACAATAAATCGAATATCATCCAAACTCTAAATTCGAAGCAAACAAATCCATGTCGACTTAGTTATAAAAATAAAAAAAATAAAAAAAAATCCATGTCCATGCAAATCAAAGTCAAGACATATTACACTTACATAAGCACTAATATTTTTTACTTTTTAAAGGGCATTCAATTTTTAGATTCGACTTAATCCATTAGAGGCACGCCATCCGCATTACATTGTGGGGTCTAGTCCGTTCCACGTTACAATATAATAAGAACACTATTCAATAACACATTATATACAAAACGCCAAGAACAACGCTATGTAGACCCATCAATAATATTATAACACGAAACGTGCATGACGTATTATAATACGTACAAAATTAGTTAAAATACAGTCCAACACAAATTTAAACTTTTAACAAATTAGTTTTGCTATGTACAAAAACTAATATACAAAAAAATGTGAATCTCAAATTTATATATAATTGTTCTTACTATAAACTGATTTGAAACCTATGGTAAGGTGAGACCCTGGAGTGTATATATTGAGTGCAAATGCTATTTATTTATTTATTCAAATCTCTATTCAAACCCTCTCCTTCACTCTTTATCATTAGAGAAAAAGCTGCTTCCCTTTTCAGCCTACATCTCTGCATTCTGCAGGTAAAAAAGGCACCCACTCTCCCAGAAATACAATGTTGCCCAGGTCCAACGGCGTCGTTTGGATGGGAGCTGAAGAAGAAGGAGCACTTTCATGGCCGCCTCAGAGCAACAATAATGAGTCCGAACTCACGAGAGATGAAGAAATGAACGCCTCTCTTTCCTCCTTCAAATCCTTGCTCGAAACTCCCGACTGTTTCATCAACACAACTAATAATCCTCCTCCTCATCCTCCTCCGCCTCCTCCTCATCCTCCTCTTTACCATCATGATTTCAGTACTCTTTCATTCAATAATCCATTAGATTCATCTTCCTCTTGTTCTCCTTCAATGACGGCTTTCAATCTGTCGTCGCTATTTAGCAACAATTTCGACAATGGCTTCGATTTGTTGGGTTACGACCCTAACAATTTGTTCCCACCCCAAAACGCCACCGCCATGCCCCCTACAATGATGAGTTTCAACGGATTCAATCAGCAATTTCAGCTTCCTTCAGAGATTCCAGAAATTTCTGACGGAATTGGAGGGTTTTTTGACGGGTCTAAAGCTTTGAGACCACTTGAAGTTATGCCGACTGTTGGAAATCAGCCGACTCTGTTTCAGAAGAGAGCGGCACTGCGGCAGAATTTGGGGATTCCGACCTCGAGAAGCGACGAGGGTTTGACGAGTTTGGATGATACGGTGGAAACTGAATTAGGGAAGAAGAGGAAGAAGAGGGAATATGAAGATGAATTTGATGATATAGATATAGATATGTCTGCTATGAACTATGATTCGGACGAACAAACTGAGAAATTAGGGGAGGGGAATTCTAATGCGAACAGTAGCATTACTGTTGGAGATCAGAAAGGAAAGAAGAAGAACGGTATGCCCGCAAAAAATTTAATGGCGGAGAGGCGTAGGAGGAAGAAGCTTAATGATAGGCTTTACATGCTTAGATCTGTTGTACCCAAAATCAGCAAGGTATTATAATAATTCTATATATATATATGCACATATATATATATATATATTTTTATAATAGTAATTGTTTCTTCCATGTTTTCTGGATAAGGTTCATTCATTCATCCTTTTAACATCTAAACATACACTTGCTAATCTTTTGTGATTTGGTTCAGATGGACAGAGCTTCAATTCTTGGAGATGCTATAGATTATTTGAAAGAGCTTTTGCAACGTATAAATGATCTCCACACTGAACTCGAAGCTACTCCGCAGGGAACCCTCATGCCTCAATCATCAAGCTTCCATCCATTGACGCCAACCCCGACCCCGACCCCTACTATCCCTTGTAGAGTCAAGGAGGAATTATGTGCGAGCTCTATGCCGAGCCCCAAAAACCAACCTGCTAAGGTAGTTTCTTATGTAAATATGTTGAATGATTGATTTACGGTTTCCGTAATTCTACTTTGGTATTGGTTGTTGCTTTATTTGTTATACTAGAAATTCATATTTCTCTATGGATTTGTTTTTTATTATTCGGATAAAGCATTGTTGCTACCTACATTTTGCTATCCATGAATGAGTGGGATTTCCGAAGGGTGCTAACACAAGTTGTGGAGCCTAGACATGAAAGAAACTTGTTAATGTAATTTGTAGTTTAAGAGAGATAACCTTGGTTGTTTATGTTTGGCTAAATTGTAGGAAAAACATTAGATACTTGAAGTTTGCTATATATAGGGTATGATTAAGTGAACTTACTTTAAGGCCTAATGGTGGTTTCTTACATGACTAAACTAGAATCATAGTCCTCTTAAAATTTGTCATGCTCGGAATCTTTATCTTTATCATCTTGCTTAGTTATGTGGTTTAGTTTTTCAGATGTATTCGTGTTTGTGCTTAGGTCGAGGTGAGATTAAGTGAAGGAAGGGGAGTGAACATACACATGTTCTGTGCTCGTAGGCCGGGTCTCTTGCTCTCCACTATGAGGGCTCTGGACAACCTTGGACTGGACATTCAACAAGCTGTCATCAGCTGTTTCAATGGCTTTGCTTTGGATGTGTTCCGCGCAGAGGTACATAATAATCTGAACTGAACCTAAGTGTTTTTTCCTTGGATATTAAGAAGTGTAATAAGGAGATTATGACTTGTGTTTGTGGCTCAACAGCAATGCAGGGAAATTCAAGATTTCTTGCCAGAGCAGATTAAAGCTGTGCTTCTGGATTCTGCTGGTTCTCATGGTGTTCTCTAGATTTGAGTTTAGTTTGTCGTCAATTTTTTTTTTCAATCAATGTTGTTATATTTGATTAGGTTTTGGTGATTCTATTCTAGCTTTTTCAAGTATCAAAATAGTTGTTGCCTGTTAGATACCTTAAACTCCCGGAATTTATTCTTCATTCGGTTTTTTCTTTAATCTTCAGCCTTCTTATAATTTCATAATTTGTGCCAAGTCAAATTATTATATTTTAATACAAGCAATATATATGGAAGATTCTTACCCAAGTCTTGTTTGGCCAAATTTAGGGGTGGGCGTTGGATTTGGGTAATCCAAACTCGACTCGCCCCATTTTTTTAAAACACGAATGGGGCATGTATTTTGAATTTGGGTACCCGAATTGATATTTTCAGCCTCAAATATTCGAACCAGTCTATCTCTTAATTAGTTCTACTTATACTAATATACTTGAGTATTAATAAATTTGAAGAACAATGTAGTAAATTATTTAACTAAGCATCATATAATAAAGAAAAAAATTAATTCAATATAATAAATCCGAAATCTTTATTCGTAATTATAATCATATGTGAAACTAATAAAAGGTAAGAATAGTAAGTAGTATACGTAGATATAGGACCCCAAAAAAAGAAACTGAAGGGAAGAACGACTTCTAAAAAGTGTAAATGTTTACAACAAAATGATTGGAGTTTGTGTATTCTTTCTAAATCTTCGAAAGCTAAAAATATTATCAATATTATCAATCTTGTTAGTGAGTTATTAGAAAAAGATTTAAAGAAAATCATTCTCGCAAAAGTTAACTCCTAAAACTTAGGTCATATACTCTTTTATTAGAGAACTAAGAACGAAAACAAATTTCTTGATAAATATCATGTTACACTAAAAATAATTTTTTTTTTAATAGAATCACTCTCGGTCTGCGTTAAAAAAAAATATGAGTCATGCTTGATTTGAATTTTGTTCTAAATTTCGTTTTTTTTTTAATGATAAAAAAGAAAAGGGAAAAAAAACTCATATTTATTTGTGGATAGATAAAGTTTTATTACTTTGTCAACTAAAAGACAAATTACTATTTATATGTAGTTAGACAATGTTAGAAGTAGGGATGTAACCGAGTTGAGTTGTCCTTAAGAATACAATGTTCATTCTTGATTTGAATTTTTGTATCGAACTTGAACTTATTTTTAGATTAGTTTTATTTCGAGCTCCAATAACTTTTAATTAAATCGAATATGAGTCAAACGAGCTCGATTCAAACATCAAATAATAATCAATGCAGAGCAAAAACTTTAACACTTGCAAACCCAAGCCGTCTCCTTTTGGAGTACTTCTTAAAAACCTAAACATGCAGTGTCTATATCTTTCTTAGTACTTGTTCTAGTCAGAATTTACCAATATTAATCAATGCAGAGCAAAAAATTTGGCACTCAACCTGACTATGCATCACGAAATTCTGCGGTTCTAAATGAGACCTATGCCTTACGTAATGTTCTCACAAAATTGACTTATAAAAGGATAGAAGGATATTACCACAATTTTATATTTATTGGTTTCTCTAAACTCTAATTTTAATTTTGCTATGTATTAATTCATTATTTATCATATTTATCAATTAAAATTTTCTCACAAACAAATCTACAATTCACATATTTTTCCTACCAAAAAAGTCGGATACGCGTTGTGTCGTCAAGCCATCGACAAAATCTGAAGCGTCAAACAACAAAACAAATTAAAATAGAAGTCCACTATTGAATCAATCCACACCGTCAAATTCTAACCGTAACGAAATGACCAAAAAAATAGGTAAAATTACGTTTTTCCTCGTCCCATTTGCGGTATATATAAAACGAGGCGATTTTGGACATCGCCGCCGCCGAGATCGTGTAAAATCGCAATTCTTTTGCGCCGCCGTCATAAAACGCTACAACCGCCTCTGGAGGAAGGTATTACATTTTCCCCCGTTCCTCGGGTTCGTGTTTCATGTACATTTTGATCCTTTCATTTCTGTTTTCGTAGTTTCTGTTCATTTTACTATTTCGCCTTTTCGATTTTCATTTCGCCTCACCTGTAAATGAATGTTTATTATCATGTCCAGAAGAAATTGAAAATTGAAAATTTTGTCTATGATTTTTATTGTTTCGTTTGAAATGAATGTCTGTTGGAAGTTTTTAGTTCTACGCCGAGGTTATCACACTGTTCATGCAGTAGTTGAGTACGATCTCGTGTTATGTGTTATAAATCTCATATAATTTCCATGGAATTTGCAGGTTCTGTACCTTTACAGGGAGAGAGTTGTACAATCAGCTCTCTCTCTACTTTAAACTTTTTCATAAAAATTTCTCGATATTCATTTATCCCTATATTTGACCACCAATTTCATTGGAATATTGACAATGGCAATCACATTGAACTCATATGGAGTCAAAACTCCATATTTGTCTTTTTCAAGGAGAGCTTCAAGCTTTCAACCTATTTGGAGGCAGCAGCGTCTCCATTTTAATGTTTCCGCACCTTTCATTGATGATCTATCCACATTACGGAATTGCTCTTGTGGAAAGCTTGCCTTTTGTCTCAATTGCAAGGCTGGAAATGTCGATGTACTTGAAAAGAATGATACGGAAAACCGAGAATCTGAACAAGTTGCTAACGAGTTGACATGCGTGATGAAATTTGGTGGTTCATCTGTCGCCAACGCAGAGAGAATGAGAGAAGTAGCCGAGCTTATTCTCAGCTTTCCAGAAGAGAGACCTGTCATTGTTCTTTCTGCTATGGGGAAAACAACCAACAAGTTGCTACTGGTACTTATTGTGATTTGCTTTTCTTATTTTCCTTCTTTTTCTGTGACTCAACTTTTCTGAGAAGATGTTGAGATGGAACTTTTTACTTGTGTAACAGGCTGGAGAAAGGGCTGTCAGCTGTGGTGTTTCAAATGTATCTGATCTTGAAGAATTGACCTTTATTAAAAATTTGCATTTGAGGTAATTGTGTTTTATGTATGCATTTTTCTATGAATTTTTTTATGAGAGTGTGCTTCTGAATGAGTTATGTCTTGTAATCAGGACTGCAGACGAGCTTGGAGTAGAAAGATTTATAATTGGAAGTGAGTGTTCTTATACCGTACTATGAATTATAAGAGATCACATTCTACAGTTTTTGTATCAGAATGTGGTAATTATATCATCATCCTGCTTTTCTATTCACGGTTGTTCTTTTACTTATTCGGCATTCTGCAGAACACCTCCTTGAGTTGGAACAGCTTCTGAATGGAATTGCTATAATGAAAGAGATGACTCCTAGGACAAAGGACTACCTAGTCTCTTTTGGGGAGTGCATGTCCACAAGGATTTTTGCCGCTTATTTAAATAAAATTGGTGTTAAAGCTCGTCAGGTATGTTATTTCTTGTCCCACCCTTTAATCTTTGGTCCACTTAGCATATTCTACTTTCTAATGACCAGTTAAATAGGATTATCTTTTAAAAATGGAATAAAAATATCTTGTGTGGCTGTTAAATCTTTTTACCTTTCAATTGTTTGCCTTCATACACTCAAAATAAATTGACTCTGTTAACTTTCTTGTTGTATATGGCTATCACTTACTGTAGACAGTCAAACCATAATCCTAGCATTTAATACGCTTGAATGAAATTGGACCAAGTTATTTCCTTTCACGGTTTACTATTGGTTATAAACTGTAACACATTTTGCTTCTGTTTCATAGTACGATGCATTTGAGATAGGATTCATAACTACCGACGATTTTACAAATGCGGATATTCTGGAAGCAACTTATCCAGCAGTTTCCAAAAGACTACATGGAGATTGGATCAGTAATTCTGCAATTCCAATTGTGACCGGCTTCCTTGGGAAGGTTCCCTTTATGTTTCCCATGCACATGTTCTTTATTCATGGGTTTCTTTTGAACCAAAATCACATAATATGATGACATCTTGGTCTAACGGCATTACATGTTAGGGTTGGAGAAGTTGTGCTGTGACTACACTTGGGAGGGGAGGTAGTGATTTGACCGCCACTACAATTGGCAAAGCGTTGGGGTTGAGGGAAATTCAGGTTGCCATCAACTCTTTCTATTTTTACTCTGCGAATCCCTTTATATCCATTTTTTCAGTTATGATTGTTAGGTTTTACTGATGTTAACTCTTTTAATCTTTATAGGTTTGGAAAGATGTGGATGGTGTTTTGACCTGTGATCCTAATATATACCCTCGCGCAGAACCAGTTCCTTATCTAACTTTTGATGAGGCAGCTGAACTTGCTTACTTCGGTGCTCAGGTATCATTTATAATTGTCCCTTAGACACATCTTTACTCTCGGCATTATATATTGCCATATTGGCTTTTCGTGTGTTGCATAACTCGAAAGTGAAAAGGGAAAACATTTTCTGTTATGATATTATGGTTTCTGTGGCCTGGCTATAAATTTAATGGACGAGTTACACTTTTAACTACTCTCATGCCTCTTTGATGAAATTAAAGTCGATGTTATGTGGCTTGGAAGGATGTCATCATATTAGAAAAAAGTCACATCTTCCTTTTCTAATAATGCTTGTGCTTTCAATTAACTGAAGAAATATTGAATGAATTGCAATGAGCAAGACTTGTTACTTGCTAGTTTTTTTGTTGAAGAAATGAGATTTTATAAATGGCTAATTTGCCAAGCACTCCATTTCGTGTTTTATATGTTGTTCTTACCAAATTTATCTGTTTCTTTGGGTCGAAAGGTCCTCCATCCACAGTCGATGAGACCTGCCAGAGAAGGTGACATTCCTGTACGAGTGAAGAACTCTTATAATTCTAAAGCTCCAGGAACCCTTATTACTCGAACAAGAGACATGAGCAAGGTTAGTTGCATTGTTTTACTAAAAACCGAAAGTATCCATAAAAATTTGTAATGTTTATTTTTTTATTTTTTGATGATCTTTCGCCTTTCCAGTCTGTACTTACTAGCATTGTCTTGAAACGAAATGTTACAATGTTGGATATCGCTAGCACTCGGATGCTTGGCCAAGTTGGCTTTCTTGCTAAGGTCTTCTCCACCTTTGAGGATTTAGGCATATCTGTGGATGTTGTTGCGACTAGTGAAGTGAGCATATCTTTGACGTTGGACCCTTCCAAGCTATGGAGCAGAGAACTTATCCAGCAGGCAAGCATATTATTTTCTGTAATTAAGCATTTGAAAGTATAAGCTTATAAATGAATTCCCCTATAATTTGTTTTATACTTATTATATTTGCGTTGCTTGTGGTTTCTTGAGCAGGAACTGGATCACATGGTAGAAGAACTTGAGAAAATAGCAGTAGTAAATCTTCTTCAGAATAGATCGATAATCTCGCTCATAGGAAATGTTCAGAGATCTTCACTGATATTAGAAAAGGCTTTCCAAGTGCTTTGGGCTAATGGAATAAATGTTCAAATGATATCTCAAGGTGCTTCAAAAGTGAACATTTCTTTGATAGTAAATGACAGTGAAGCAGAACAGTGCGTTAGGGCTCTTCACTCTGCTTTCTTTGAGACCGATCTTTCCCAAATAGTACCTGGAGGAGGAGGAGCTAAATCTGGAAATGGTTCGTTTTGAAGCAATTTAGAGATATGTTTATTTAGTCAAAATCGCCATTCATATGACAGTTTAAAATGTCTGAGTTTTCCCCATTTATTATAGAATTTTAATTAGCAAATCGGCGAGTTTTAAATCTATAGCAAAATCAAGGAGCAAAAGTAGTAGTTTTTCTTGTTTTGTTTTGGCAAATATTTTTCTGATTGATAAGCTAACATCTCCTCCAACTAGAATTGAATGCTTGAGATTTTGGGTGATTCTGTTGTTGTTATCTTTTCAATTTAGTTCCACGGATGGTGGTTGCAAATGTAATTCTACTCTAATTGGAAGTTACTTCATTATTGGAAATACAAATTGTTTGAGGCATTTCCGATATACGATGAGTGTTTTATTTTGACAGAGTATAGCAATTTTTGAAAATTAATATAATTGATAATAGTAAAATAATGAATAAATGTATTTGAATAACCAATAGTCAAATATCTCCTGCATTTGAATTTACTGAGGTGCTCCTTTGAAACCATGGAAGCAAAAGTGTAATAGATACGAATTGAAGGAGTGGCTAAATCTAATGGTCTTGTTTGGATGTGCTTTTGGACCCTGATTTCTTTTGACCTGAGTGTAAATTTTTTTGCCAGAGTGTTTTGAACATTTTTTTAAAACTCTCCAAATTTTTGGAAACGTGAATTAAATGTACTTTGGTTTTTGAATATTTTCTTGGGTTAATTACAGGGACCTTTCCTGAGGTTTGATCAAATTCGCACCCAATCCCCTTGAAGAATGCTAATTACTCAAACCTCCCTCGAGGTTTCAAAAACATTACATCCGTTAGGGTTCTGTTAGATTGTGTTGACGTCATAACCAAAGTTCTGGTCGATTGCCAATTTTGCCCCTGACTTATTATAGCAAATTTGTATGGACTATATTACCCTCTAAACAAAGGTTACATTGTTGCATAAGAATGATCTAATAGCAATGTCAAATTTCATATGTGGACTAAAATGTTGTAAATTTTATATATAATCTATAATGACTTTATTAATTTCATATGTCAAATTCCCCGGACTCTGTATTACTAGAATGAACAAATGACAACTAATACATAATAAATAAGTCCTTATCATTTGTTACTCATTACAATGATATTTACAGTAGATAATAACAAAATTCAGTAAACCAACAATGCAATGAAAGGTGAAAACAAAACCAGTAACCAAACACCAACAATAAAACACTATAACGTGTATATATGTGTACATACATAATACCCAAACTAAGAACAAATTGGACAAAAAAACCCTAAATATAGAGATAACAAACTCTAGATGACAGAAATATTGATTTTTTTTAAGAAGCTAATATACATCACTGAAATAAAACATTTTTCACCAAAAAAATCAACAAACATAAAGGAATTTTTTTCGTAGAAGAGGGCCTGAAAACGAGTGCTTTTGGTTGGGTAGTGTACGGGCTGGTTTGAAGAATTTTGCAATGTTAGGGAGGAAGAAGCTTTGGTAGGGGACAACAATGGTGAAAAAATTCAATGGGGAAGAAGAAGTGTTTGAGAGAAATGAGGGTTTGATTGTAGTGAAGAGGTATGGTTGGGGTTTGGGTGTGAATAGAAAGAGTTAGGGATAGATCGATCATTTCAGTTGCAAGATATTTTGGGCTATTTTATTTTATTTTCTTAATTAAAATTCTTGAGAGTAAAAGGGTAAAAATATACGTTCCGTCCAAGTCCGTCGACCTTCGTTAGGGTTTTGTAATGTTCTTGAAACCTTAAGGGAGGCTCGAGTAATTAGCATTCTTCGAGGGGATTGAACGCGAGTTTACCTAAACCTCAGGGGAGTTCCCTCTAATTAACCCTATTTTCTTAAAACTTTGTGAAACATGACTTAAATGTAGGGTTTTTTGCACTTTACACCCCCAAAACATGGAAAATAGGCACTTTGCACCCCTGAAACTTAGATTTAGCACTTTGCACCATCTTTTATTTTCAAGCAAAAATTCAAGGGCTAAATAGGTAATTCTATTGTAAATCTTTGGCACCCCCTCTCTAAAATAAAATTAGCACTTAACACTCCCTAATTAAGAACGAATTAACAATTTGCATCCCCGAAACACAATAAATGGACACTTTGCACCCCAAAATACAAAATTAACACTTAACACCCTCAAATTAAAAAAAACTCAAACCCCTCATTTTTTCGGGCAAAGTTGACCATTAAGGTGAATTTTTTTAAGTCAAAATAGGTAATTATTTATGGATCTTTGATATGTTGAAGTAGACAATGGGTCTTCGAAAAATTTACTTGTACTTTATATAGTTATTTATGGTTATATTGTTGAAAAGAAAGATGGAGAGAGAAATGAGTATTCGAGTATTTATAATTGTATTTTGCAAAATTTAACTAAAAAAATGAATTACCTGTTTTGCCTTAGATTTTTTTCACTCCAATAGTCATCTTTGACGAAAAAAACGAGGGGTTTGGGTTTTTTAATTTCAGGGTGTTAAGTGTTAATTTTGTATTTTGAGGTGCAAAGTGCCATTTTATTGTGTTTCGGGGGGTGGAAGTTGCTGATTTATTCTTAATTAGAGGGTGTTAAGTGCTAATTTTATTTTGGGGGTACAAAGTGCTAAATTCTCAAGTTTTGAGGGTGCAAAGTGCCAATACTATTGAATTACCTATTTTGCCCTTGAATTTTTGCTTGAAAATAAACGAGGGTGCAAAGTGCTTTTTTCATATTTTGAGGGTGCAAAGTACTAAATCTAAGTTTTGGGGTGTAAAATGTCTATTTCCCATGTTTTGAGGGTGCAAAGTGTAAAAAACCGCCAAATGTACTTTGGTTAGTAAAAACTTACTGTATGAAGTAACATAATGTTGAGTTGTTAACTAATGATGAGCGGAGTTTGAAAAACATAGGTTATTGTTTGAATTTATTTTGAAAGTTGAAGTTTTAAGAGGAAAATAAATATTGTCTCAGATCATGATGTATGATTGAATTTAATACTCCGTATTTGATATTATATTATATAATAATTTTGTGAATAAACTACTATTCTCTTTGTCCAATATTTTTTTTATTTCCTTTTTGGGTCCCAAAATAAAAATCTATTTTTTTAAATATAAATAGAGATATTATTCTCAAAGATATCCTCACAAATAAAAGTAATGTTTTGTCACCTCACCATTAATTATCAATCAATACTATAACTTTTTGTCAAAAATAATATGGTAGAGTGTTAAATTAAAGTGTTCTCGAGTTATCTGAATTAATCCCTTTTTTTCAAAACGCATAGTTAGTCTCAAATAATATTTGTCCAACAAATTAGATACATTTATGCCAAAATGGAAGCAACCAGGGACATTTATTTTGTACTTGGGCTAGTGATTCAAATTGATCCCAGTACACATTTATTACAGACGTAGGCCCATAACAAGTATTGGGCCACGGGAGTATTAGCCAGCCCAGACCAAGGCTCCACAGAAAATAAATTACGGATACCCTAGCTAGAATGTACATTAGAATTAAGGTTTTGAGAAGCGCAGCTCTCTACATAGTTAAAATACCATCAATGGCGTGCACGATAGATTTCCGGTGTCTAGACGAAGGTCTTGGAGGCAAAACCTACAAGCGCAAGAGATCCGAACAAGAAGCAGAGAAGCTACAGATCCTGAATCCACCCTCCGATGAATCAATGGACGTCGACGCCGTCAATCCGCCTCCTTCGAAACGCCAAGCAGTTCCATCCAATTCCAATCCCGAAAAACCGTCGTTTGGGAAACCTACGTACGACGGAGTGATCGCAGGGAAAGTGTCCGGGAGGAAGTGGAAGGATGTCCGTACGCGTCGAGCTTCGACTGTGCAGGTCAGGAAGGGAACGACGGTGGAGCAGCGCATGAAGGAGAAGGAGATAAAGAGGGCATATAGGGAGAGGAAGGAGGAGCTGAAGGAGGAGATACGGAAGAACAAGCAGGAGAAGCGGAAACAACGTGAGGAGAGGGAGAAGAAGAAGCAGGAAAATACATTGAGATCAGGAACTAAGCTTCAGAAGATTACGAACCCTAAAACGCTTAAGAAGATTGCTAAATCCAAGCAACGCAAGCTTCTCAAGGTCGTTCCTGATGATCTTCTCAACAAAAAGAAGAACGGCCAGAATTAATTAAATCGTATTAAGTGGCCTGGAGTACTTTGTTTTAGTTGTAACGCTTTTTTTGTCCAATCTCGGATCAAGTAGTTAACAGGTATGAGTTCCTTTTTTTTTTAATGTCTTGGAAGTTATTGAATATTGTAATTTTGATAGAGTTACTTAAAACAAACATGATATGTCCGCCACAAAATAGAAGTTCTTTTATTTAAGTTGAGGCACATCCACCTGAAATCTGCTCAAAAAGAATCTAAACTTCACCTCATGTAGTGTATTCTGAGTTCAGTCAGTAATACGAGTCCATGTCTTTGGTAGCCATAAGATTATATGTTTTCTCAGGTTGATGATGACTTGGTTGTAGTAATTCAAATTTTAGCATTATATACTCGAGATATCTCACTTGGTTATACATTTTTTTGTGGGTGAATAATAATTACTTAGTTTTTGTGAGATTGATCAAACTTGGTTGCCATGGAAGCAATAGTTTCTTAACATAGAGTATAATCAACTACATTTTCAAATACCCAGCTCCAAGTTACAAGTACTGACATAGCATTTACAGAAAACAGCCACAGGAAACATATTATCACATTGTATAGGCTTCTATCAATTCCCCATCTGCTACGGCGTCTCACAGAACTCACCCCCAAGAACATCACAAGCCTCATCCAGCAGCACACTGCATAGATCGAGAATTAATATGTCAAAGAAAAGAATTGGATATTGTGAGCAATAAAATGACAATTTTTAGCTATATCGACTTCAGGTTACTTACGTTCTGGGATCAGCATAATCAAGATACTCTCTATCAACTGGCTCCAAAGCAATCTTTGGCTCCTTGGCTTCTGGTTTGAGCTTCAATTCTGGATATATGCCTTCATGACAGGTGTCTCCACCTATTGTTTCACAAGCATCCGCTGGAAAGACGCTACAAATGGAAGAAGGTACATGATCAGTTAGATATGGAAGGAATAACGAGAAAGATATAAACTAGCCATGTTTATCTTGCATTGTTCTGACTTACGAGATTGTGGAATTGTAGTCAACTGCCTGTGCATTTGTTCTGATTGAGGCAAACCGTGTAGAAGTCGAGGTTGCTGAAAAGCCTTTGGTGCTTGTAAGTGGTGCAAAGGGTGAGACCCCACGGAATAAGGTTAAAGATGCCTGCATTTTGATGGGTATTTTCTTGTGGATTGGTGTTGAATAACGGGGGAAGAAGGGCTTTCCAATTTATAGCCTAAGCTGGGCTGCTGAGAGTGGCAAAGATATTTGGGATGTGGGATTTTTCTCCCATTATTTTTCTATAAACAGGGATGGGGATAAGAACCTTTAGCTTGGCAAATACTTACTATGGACAAGTGTCCATTTTCTTGGACATTTCTGTGCTGAGAATGACCCCTTCACAATTCACATGATTGCACTTAGTCTCTCTTATCTTCAAAATTATCTTCCCTTATCGTAGTATTTCATAACATTTTTACATGGTTTTCCATTTTTAGAATAGATAATAATGATACGGATAAACATTACTAATGGTCTTCTTATGATTAACTTTTTACAGACTAGTCTTTTGTGGTTTTTTTTCTCACGTTAATTCCCACTATGAATTATTTGTTTTCATTTTATTCATTTTCAGATGGTTCAAAGTGAACTAAAATTTCAAAATAGTTTTACGAGGAACTAAATTGATAAATAAACAATTTTATGGACTAAATTAATATACAATAACTTTATGAGAGATTAAAGTGTAACACTATAACTAAAAAATCTCTTGTAAATGATTTAAGTAACAAATAATTCTTACTAGAGATTAATATGAGAAAAAAAAGCAAAAGAGGGATAACACATTGTTATGCAAAATTATGACCCCAGAAAAGAAATCAACCATCAGAACTTCAAGTTCGAAGTTGAGTGAAGGCTAAACACTTTGTTCTAGATTGTAAACCATTAAAGAGTCGATCTACTAAACGCCGATTACCCTTTTGTATTATTTCATTAATTGATTATCCTTTTGTATTATTATTAGATTACTTCGACTATCAAATCAACAACATAAGTTCATATATCAAAATCATGATTGATTGGTATGTTGATTCGATATATTGATGAAGTAATACACGATCAAATCAACATCAATTTACAAATCAAAATCTTGGAAAATTAGTGCCTAAATCCACCGAGGTGATGGATGAATACCACATGGACATGTGGCATGTCCTTTCATACCCATGTGGTATTCATCCAACACCTCGGTGGATTAAATTCACTGGGGTAGGATATAAGTAACCCAAAATCTTATGAACGGTAATGTTCAAAATTCTTCTCTTTAATTCATTTCTTCACCTTTTTTGTTGAAAGTCGAGTTAATAATGTAGGATGAACCTATATTATTATTTTCTTACAGTAATAGACGGACATGCACGCAGTATAGAACAGACGGCTTGTGTTGTGCTCTTGGTTGTTCTAGATAGTAGCACCAGTATGATTCTGAATCTTCTTCTAACCTTCTGACCTGAATTCGCAGCGTTGGGTTCCGTTTTTGGAGTTATGCTCATAGGACTTGCTTGAAACCATTTTTCACTTATACTTCTTAGAAAATGATGGTCGCTGGTAGACTTAAACAGGGGAGAAAATAAATGCCCCCCTGGAGGAAAATAATTGATGCAAGTCGGTATAAAAACAGTGTCATCAACTGGCAGAAGTTGGTGGAATCTAACGGTCTGAGGTAACTGACGACACACAGATGCTACATGGAGGAAACCATTTTAAGACGAAATGGACATGGACAATTATTGGAGGGGACAAACAGAATTGGACATTGAACCTTAACGTAGTATCCACTGATATTTCCCAAATACACACCAAGCTTGCCACTGAGTTCGATAAGACATTATCTACTGGGGTGCACACCGCCCCCTCTTTTAAATGTGTAGAAAGAAAAATCGATAAGTCATTCATACTCACTTCTTTGACCTCTTTTAAATGAACTTCTGTGAGGTCTGAAATTGTGCTGATTCGCCCAAGTAATTACAATTGTACATGCATATTTTAAATAGAAAAGCTGATATACCAACAAAACATCTACGGTACTGTCAGAAGTAAAGCCCGTCCTTCAACATCAAACGTGAGTCCAAGAGAACCACCAAGCACTGCCTGAACCTCTGATAGTGGATGTCAATTAAGCCCAAATATGTCAAACTTTGTTGGTACTCAAACAGCAAAGCCATCTGTTAGAACAATGCCAACTTTCACAAACTCTGCGATTTGTATTTTTATTTGGAAAATTTGCTACCAATTACTCCAAGTGCGTCACAATACGACTACTCTTCAGATTTCAATGGATGCCTTACACAAACTAGATCATCCAATTTATTGCCATCCATTTTATATAATGATACACCCTCCATTTGAGTGAAATGGTCCTGGGCTGATTGTCTTAATTTATCAAAAGGCATGGCCTCCCATTTGCTGTAATTTGAATTCCTCCTAACATCACTCATATCTGACGATCCAGATAGAGGCCCAGTATTGTAAGAACCCCACACTTTACAATTACGAAATTGTCCCAAATCACCCTCTTGGCTAGCTTGACTCTTTTTCAAGCGTACGGCAGCAGAGTGAGCTCTGCTTATTGTTTCTCGACTTGGTACATCTGACCAGTCTTGCTTCCTTTCAGCTCTCATGGGAGAATGGATTCGAATAACCTGGTAGGTTTATTCATCACAATAAGCTCACTGATTTTCATAGAATCAAATAAAATAAAATAAAAATGTACCAACACCAAGGCATTCTAGAAGCTGGTAGTATGCTCTTCCTTGAAGCGGATTGTGTCCTTTCCTTGGGGTTGAGAAGTATCGAGTCCTAGAACGTTCGGAAATTGAAAGTTACAAGGAGTGAGACTTCAATTAAGACAAGTAAACCAAGAAGAGAAGAGAAAAACTGAACTTACCATTCAGTATATCCAGGATCGACAGTGAAACCATAAATGTCAACAATGTCACACATTGAAAGTGCCAATTCTATTGATTTCATTCCAGTTCCTTTGGCACCTCGACGAAGTACAATACCTTGAAAGAGATATACTGGATTTGGGATCCTCTGCATCATTTGGGTGAGAAGAATAAATTTCCTTTCAAGAGATTATATGACGAACCTACCAATTCGAAACTCAATTTTATTCAGAATCTAACAAGACCACAATAATCCACTTTCTTATTACTTATATATTCCCCAAAAAAATAAAAAAATAAAAACTACATACGTATCCTACATCATGGGAAATTTGCCAGTTTTAGGAACTTCAACAGATAAACAAGAAGAATGGATTTCTATTAAAGTCTCATATACAAATAAATGTGGTGAGCTACTTATATAAATCAACGCTATAGTCCTAATCCAAAATTCCATGAAATGGCACAGACATATTGAATTGTTAAGGCCTACCACATCTAGGCTTGTTGTAGACTTGTAGTATTTTCAGAAGCTAATATCGAATGCATACTTTTTTGGTCAATTGGTTATTAGGAAATATCTAATGATTGTTCCCGTTCTCAAGAGGTACCTGCTAATATTTTTTTTATAATCATAAACGCTTTCATTCTTATCATCTATCCTCTTAAAAAAAGGAAAAAAAAAAAAGAAATGATGAATAATGTCCCCATCACATATATAGTCCACATAAATATTACCAAACTAATCATCAACACAATATTACCTTTATCATTGTGTTGAAATCTCTATGAGTGAGACTTTTGATAATAAGCACTTCATCATCTGAAAGGAAATAACTATTAGAATTATGCATAGATAATTACTACATCAAATTACACTAATGAAACTGGATTCCTTTGCTTGTGGCTCTTTTAGTTTCGCAATTAAAGGATCTTTGTTTCGTATCTATAATAAGATTAGCCAACTTTTTATAATTTAAATGTTATAATCAAAGTTGTCTCGAGTGTTTTCGCTAATATATGCAATGAGGCTCAACAGGCAAGTTCATTGTGTCTTAATTCTCTAATATCTATTGCCCTAGTACTGTGCTTTTTGCCAAACATTACCAAGACAAATAGCAAAAGCAGAGTGGACGAGAGGATGAAGAGGATAATAAATGAACAAAAGTATCTATGGAGATGATACAGTTTATAAGTTGAAACAAATATAATATCATGTACCTGACCCATTAAGAATGGGAATCATGTTACGCGCAGCACCCCTAACAACCAGGCGAAAGTCTCTCTTTAGACCAACATATTTGGCATATTTCTGTATAGAATGATGGAAAAACAGCTTGCTGATAAATCATCGAATCCAAATTTTGAAATTGAGACTATACAATTAAAACCAAATCTTTGATAGGTAGAAATCATGATGAGGGTAAGATTGTTCTAGTCCAAAAGATTGATCTAGCCTATCCCCAAAGATAACAGGAAAAGAAAACTAATATTGACTCTCCAGTCACGGCTAACCATGGAAAAAAATGGTTGACATAACAAAGCAGGAACATACGTCCTTTAACCCCCAAACACATCCACATGAACATGAGCATAGAGAAATAGAGATCCGTGCATACATACAGAAAAAAAAAGCAAAACAAGGAAATGAATATGGGCACAGAAATTCCAGGAGGAGGCTATGACAGAAAACCAAAGTCAATATACTTCATTTACCTCATTAACAGGGGCCTCATTATCTCTTATAACTGCATCATGACTATCAATTTCTTTCCCAAATTCTGTCTTTAGGAGATCTCCCGAATTTCCGACAACAGCACAAGTTCGAAACTGACGAGGATGGAAGGGCGGCTTTGCTGGTAAAATCACATTAAGATGTTCCTCACAAAGCGTTCTATTGTAGCACTTGTCTGCTCCTCTATGATAAGCACAATAGAATATGGAAAAGAAAAATCAATATCAGAAAGATGAATATCTCTCATTCAACTTACTCTGGATTATAGAATATGAAATTGCAGCACGTAGTCAAAGGAGGCTATCAACGTACAACTGTGCTATTCTCTTTGGAGCATACTCTAGCCACCCATCTGGACGTGCATCTAAATACTCTCTTGTCAACACTGTAGTCATATTACGATACTGCATTTCAGATAATATATGCTTACTAAATATATGTAGAGGCATAGATTGGAAATTCAAATGCAGACAATGAGAAAATACCTGTTCCCACAACAGTATGGCTTCACAAACATCATACTTGTACTCCAAGGGCTCAAAGATTTTAAACTGCTCATTGTACTGCAAAATTTATACGTATGGCTATGAATTGTATACAAGATTTTTTTTAAAAAAAAGTGTGACTAGCAAGAGAGTAACAGACAAACCCAAGTGCTATTAGTCCCTTCAGGGAACTTGAGAATCAAATTACAATGATCTATTACGTGAGCAGTGAGCCCAAGACCTCTGTTTGCCTGCAATAAAAAAATTAACTAAAGGTAAGACCGATCTTTGAAAAATAAAAGAAAATCTCAACTACACAAGCGGAATTTCCAAATTCAGAAGTAAGCACACACACACAACGAATTGTGGCTTAGTGAGAACTCATAAAATTTGATCCAAAATTGGTTAAACACATAGTATTAGGTAACTAAACTTTCCAGAAGTCCTAAAATAAACAAAAGCAATTTTAAATTAGATTAAGAAAAAGAGAAAATTGAAAAGCTAGCATAAGTAACTACTACAGATCTAAGATGAGCATGGAAACTAACCACGCATTGCTGTACACTAGACTGAAAATCGGATAAAATCTGAATATCGACTGTGTCAATTTTCGTTATTCGTTTGCCTGGAAGAATCAGAAGAAGTCAGATGCGGCGTTATCAGCAAGTAAGAGTAACTTTTTGGCAAAAAATGTGACGTACCGGCAAAAAAAGATGATTGAATGGCGAAAACGAAGAGAGAGAAAATGGCCGAGGCGCAGAGAAGATGGAGAAGAGAGGGACTTCTGCCTGAAGCTTTTCTCAGACCTCGCATCTTGCTGTAACAGAAAAATGCGCTGCGCGACGGATCTTAATGAACTAAACTCTTACAAGTATTTTAATAAAATTGAATTATGGAGTATAATACTATTATAATTGCAATTGTTATTTTTATATTTTACTATTGTTTAGCAATTGCTTTTCTTAACTTACATAAAATGATACTTGTAATGTAATTACTAAAAAGAAAAATGTTAGTTCGAGTGACTCCCCAATTTAAGTCTAACTTCCTCATTTTCAGTTCAATTAAGTTTTCACTAATATTTCAATTACAACTTCCCTTAATAAGTTATCTCAATTTATCCATTCTATTTAATTTCAATTCTCATATTTCTTCAATCTCACTTAATAATAATAATAATACGCAAATATAATTACAAATACTTCTAAATTAATTTAACATTGGCATTAAAATCAAACTTCAAAAATCTTCGTAATTAAAATTATCTAAAGAGTAATCCAACATTAATTAATTAATGTTAAAAAAAATTATTTATTAATTAGAGTTAAGGAGACAAAAAACGAAAAAACTAACTGAAAGAAAAAGAGTAGGTGGCTGACCAAGACCCAGCGCGTGAATTGATTAATGGGTGAGACAAAATGGACTCAACTTGCCTCACCCCTTCAAGCTGGCTTCAACTTGAAGCAAATGCCCTTGAGTTAAAAAAGATAATTCATCCTTCAGGATTCTAGGGCAAGGGTTCTGAGGGTCCAGAATTAGTCAAGTGTAAGCTTGTACACCTGGGTTATCAAAAAAAAAAAAAAAAAAAAAAAAAAAAGATAATTTATTTTACTTGGTCATTGAAAATGGCCTTAATTGTTGCATTTTGACGTACCAAATCATCATCCACTCATGTTTAATTATTCGGTTATTCAATTTCAAGGAATAGAAAGGTAAATAGGAGTACGTTCTTTTGCATAAAATCATGGAATACTGAGTTCATTTGTTTGTTCGTTTTCATATATAGTATATATACATATATATTCAATTTATATTCAAACCTCACGCATAGCCTTACTTGAATCTTCATTATGAACTTGATTATGTTAGTATTTCATTACACCAAAAACTTTGAGGTCAACCAACAGGTGATTGGTCTAGTGGAAGGGACTAGTCACTACAAAATAGCGAACTCAGGTTCGAATCCCTGTTGGGAAAGGTACCCACTTAATGTGTCCGACCCGTCTCGAAAGGGATTAAACCCTTGGGAAACCAAAAAAAAAAAAAAAACTTTGAGGTCACCATAAAAGCTATTGAGTGAATATTAAATGCTAATGGCGAAGAGTCCTGATACCGAGTTTTGATGCCTGCAAATTCAGTTTGAATTAGATGACAAGTACTCCGACCTTGATATGTTAAATCAAGTTGCGTCAATGTATTGAACTTGTCAACAATCTCGGTAAATCACTTCTTTAATTTGCAGGTGTTGCATAGGAAACCATTTGTGAAATGCTAACCACCAATTGTCTCGGAATGAACCCAACCCCTATAAGACAAAATACAGTCCTAAGTGAACCCACCCTACCCTTGAAACGCAATATAATCCCATGTAGCAAAAAGCGACATCAAACCTTCCAGTTAAAGATACAAATCTAAATGTAAACCTTATCAAGCAGGCCACATTTAAACAATACTTTTAACTGGCAAATTTAGATATGGATTCTGTATATGTACACGGCAGCGACTTTGCAACCTTGCATGAATTAGTGATTTACAAGTTCCTTCATTTCTTCCCGTGTGTTCTATTTTCTTTTACATTCTTCTAATAAATACTTCAAGCACAGTGGAGAAATTATTTTATTCCAACATCCACCAGTAGTCCACTCATTAAATCAAAAACATTCATTCCTAATCACTACTGGGTAATAAAACATCTTTGCCATACTACAAACAAAGCTTCTTCAATAGCGCCGTCCACCAGCCGTGGACAAGAGAACACGGCTTGCTTTCTTACCCTTCTTCCCCACTTCATTCACCTTCGGCCCTTCCACAGGTTTTGCTCGTGACGTTACATTGGCAAATGATAGTGAGCCATCATTTCTCAACCCTTGAGAAACAAAGACAGGTTTGGAATTAAAACAAAGAATTATAATGCCATACAAAAGTTACTCACTTCCAAGATTAATAGAAACCTCAATAGATGTGTGTGTGTATACCAGTACTGCTAGAAGAAGAGTCATGTGGTAGATCAATCTTTGAGGGAGTCGGGATTTCGTCTGTTTTCAAAGAAGGAGAATCATGAGCAGCTGCAAAACCGAGCCTTGCAACGCTTGAGAATGATTGCCTTTCCCCAACAGTTGGAGGGCTTGATGATGTTGCACCACTACTTCCCAAAGCTTAGTGTAGGCAAAGGATAAACGATGAGTTCACAAATCACAAATCATGGGGATCAAACATGGGAATTCAAAGATATAAACATAAGATTTTAAAGATGTACAGGAGGTCAAGAGCTACAAACGTAGGTATGGAATAATAGGAAAGGAAACAACTCAAATGATGCGCATTTGTAGCCATCATCGATCATCCTAATTCAACAGAGACTAGAGCACCAAAATATGTAGGGGCAATATTTTTGAAATTGGAACAGACATGATTATAGTACTGCAATTAATCATAACCTTGAAGTTAAGTGATCATATTATCATACAAGTGAACGGCATTTACCTTCAAAGTCATCCATGGAAAAGCTAGGGGAGCCATCATACGAGGAATAGGGCACAGGCACAAACTGGGAGCCAGCAATTTCAGCCTTAATTTTGTCTCTGTGTTCCTATATGCAAAACCAACAGGCTACAATCAACAGAAAATAAAATTCAGCCCTGATTTCAACCTAGTGCACAAAACATGAGTCACTACTTGATATGGTTCTACTAAGGAAGGAACACGTTATGTACATTTCCGCAACTAGTGAAGTGTGGTTATCAATTGGAAACGGAAAACCTTTGAGATTCACAGGGAAACACTATTTCATTGTAACGGCCAAATCATTTGAAATTGCTTAAGGCAGCGAGAAATTTCTGGGAACACGAAACGTTTCAGCCAATGGCTGTGCCCATCAATAGCCACGTGTCAGGTACATCCTATGTGAACGCATAAAAACCTACAAGTGGCTGCTCCAACTTAAATTCAAAGCTTGAACTCCAGCCGACGGCCTAAATTATAGGTCGCCAAATTGCTATTCAACTTTGCAATTGCGGAGGACTGATGATGGGAAATATCTCATCTAGGTTTGACTCCAACCCGCTAAGACTGCTCGGACCATGAAGGCTGAAGTGACCTCGAAAAGAATAAGGGAGAGGAAGACACATTTAAGTCATACAGTCATATAATCCCCGAGCTAAAGTACCCCGCACAAGGCAGCACGAAGATCACAGATCGGAAATCACACCATGTCGGACATGACCCAGGAAAGAGCCTCACCAGTAATGCGGATAAGGTGGAGTGTCATTCAAACGTAGTTATCTCAGGTTATGGCGCAACTAGGATCATGAATCAGGACAGTACCATCATTTTGTACTTGGAGCAACATCGTAAACCCACTTGGGGAAACATGAATAGTGATGCCAGCTGACATGGTCAGAGTCAGCAGACAATTGGGGAGACTAATGCCTTGGGACCAAGCACCAAAAGGGAGGTCTAACCCTAAAACTTGACTCCAAGTTCATATATGAGGTATCTTCCTCATGAAGGTACATATCTCACATACCTCTCTTTTGCATTCCAAATACACACTTGCCCTTTGAAACCAACTAAGAGGATACATTTACCAACGTATTAAAATGAAAACCATGCATTACCAAGTACATCTTCACACAAACTGAACAATAGATGTAAGTGTGAGAGCTATACCTTCCTAGCAAGCCGCTGTCTTTGCTTTTCTCTACTCTTGATTTCGTCCATAAAAGGAGAGAGGGACTCCGTAGGCAATATATCACTCAGATCGATTTCACAAAACTGTAAAAACACACGAGTCACTGAAACTACTAGCTAAAGCAAGCAGCAAAACATGTGATGGATAACCAAGAACAGTCACGAAAGAAAATACGGACCTATCCCATGCACCTGTGTTGTGACAGTATAAATGCATAAAATTGGTAATCACCTGAAAAGTAGTTGTCAAGGAGAAATGGCTTAAGAAGCGATAACGCTTCCTCATGGCGTCTGACTGAGTCACTGTCTCCAACTGCAAGAGCTTTCCAGTGATTCTGGAATTTAATTATTGTAAAAATGACGATAAAGATGCATTCTTCTTTGAGAGGTTTAAGAATTAAGACCATCAACATTTTACTATGAGTTCACATAAGCCGTTGACACTTTGACGTACTACTTATACTGAACTAATATAACATGTTCCCTTCTGTATTAAGTTCACTTATCTCTCATCGAAGTAGCACATACAGTAAATTAAATGTCTTCTGAACTGTGTTTATGGTAGTAAACGACATAATTTAATTCAAGAAATAGTAGTACACATATTATATCTTTGAGTAATCCCCAAAATGAAATCTTCTCTACAGTATTACTACCAAATGAAAAGAGATATGAACTGTGATGCATTAAATTATTACAGTTAAGAAATGTAAGCAGGCAAATATCCATTGAGTAGATTTGAGATTCTAGTTGACTTGCTTCTATATAGAGAGAAAGAAAAAAGGCAAAATAAACATAAAAGGAAAGCAAAAGCTCACCGCATACCTGTTTGGAAGTCTTTCATAACTGCCGTAATGGTGTAGAAGGCACTTCATGTTTAATGGATGAATAATAAGGTGCTGACCATCAATAGCCTAAAATTTTCAAACAGAATGATAGATTACTCAGCTATATGGTCAGACGTCACTTAGATGCTACTAAGTATATTCAGATTTGCGATTTTCAGGTAAAGACGTAGAAATAAATAAAGTATCACTGGCCTGATAGAAATTGTAAGAATCACTGCTCTTGCTGTCTTTGGCACCATTAAGAAGCGTCTGACTATTATTATCATTGTGAGAAGATGGAGATCTCTCATGGTGTTCCAACAGTTTGTTGAAATCTTCAACTTGAGGAGAACAGAAGTCTCGAACCGTGATATCTGCAGTAGACTTTTGAAACCAATTTGACCAATCAATCTTAGTAGTAGATATTGTTCCTCAAACATATTCACATACACCATAATAAGCATCAACAGAATTTATAGTTGGTGAATCCATGCATACTTACATTAGCCTTGTTGCAATTAGAAATGCGATGCTCATTCCAATATTTCTTCCTTCGCTCCAATTGTTCCATTGCAGCACAAACATATGGAAGTTTTTCAATGTCATCAACTAGACCTGAATCGGCTCTAGCTATCCAACTATCTAGATCTGACATTGCTTCTCTAACAGACAGTTCCACATCTGAAGTCAATGTGAACTTTGAGAAGGAATCCAAAATCTCTTCATCTATACTAGTCCTTTCATTGTTCTTAAAAGAAGAACTGAACGAATCTTTTTGACGGGTTAATAACACGAATTCTATCTCATCTCCAACTTGGTACTGCTTGACATTCTCGATTTGGATGGTGTACAAATCTTTAGAAGAAATCATTGTGAAGCACAAAGGGCACTTTTTCCAGCACTCACCCTTAATTTCATCTTCACCCATAGAGAAATATTGCAAGATACATGGGAAACAGAAGATATGACCACATGAGGTTATCTGCGGACATAATGGATCATCCAAACATATGGGACACTGTACAGAGAAGGGAGAGGAGTACTTCAAGCAAATGATATCGTCCCAATTTAACATTTTGTCTGGATCCATGGACTCGGGTGCATAGTTCCCTGTATCTAGCACCACAAATTTGTAATTAGCTTGAAAAAACAAATCCTTATTGTATGGGATTCTCTTCTGTTGTCTTCGTGGAGGAGGAGCTCTAGGTTGTGCACGAGAAACAGGAATAGGATCATAATGAAAATTTAACAAGTGGTTCCCACTAACCATCTGGGCTCTTTTACCAGTTGGAGGCCCATTGCTCCTCTGGGAACTGGCAGATGGAGAACTCTGATGACTGCTCGAGGGAACAAAGGCTGAAGATGATTTCCCTTTCCACTCTGAGGATCCAACTGCTGCCAGAAACTCAGGCTGCAAGGTTTTACCACCATAATGGTGCAACGGAGTTTTGCCATGGTTTCTTCTTCCCCTCCCATTTACCTGATTGAAATTTAAAACATATACACATAGATCAGAAGAAATTAACCTTCTCACCTCAAAAATTGTTTCACAAAAATGAGCCATCCACTACAATTACCTCTTTGGAAGATCCATCAGAATTGCCTGCACCAGAAGCCACTTGTCCTGAAACAGGAAAGCCTAAAAAGGTAAGCACTTTCAACTGCGATTAACAATGCCCAGTATACGACATCGGAGTCTCACACGAATTTAGGGCTTATATCAAACACACCTTGAGTTTAATCAGTAACTCACTTGAGCTTGATTCTTTATACTAATACAAACCAAGATTTAACCAAATTTAAAGTTTCATACTTTTGAAGTTGGATTCGATGACAAAATATACATAAACAGATCAAGGTACTTGAGCACGACTAGTATTCGGCTCTATCAATGCTTGTTCGAGCTTGTTTAGTTTAAAAATCAAAGTAAATCACACAGTCAAGCTCAGATAACATCAAAACCAAGAGACTTAAAGCTCATCTAGTTTACACCCTAACAAAAACTTGAAATAAGCACATCAACCTCCTACAGCTGAAACAAGTCCTTTCTCCAAAATGTGAAACACCAAATCAATTTCTTTTATTTATCAAACCAAACTAGAACATCACTTTCTAATTCATTAATTTGTGGGACCAACCTTACTTTTGTATTTATTTGAGGTCGAACGCTCGTTAGAGGTTAGCTCTTCAAATAATCTAACTTAAAACAAAATCAAGATCACAAACAATTTTAAACTCAATAAGAGAATAGAAATAGATGTAGGAGAAAACTGACCTGAGACATTTTGAGGCGAGGTGGAATCAGAGAGTGGGAGAGTTTGTTGAGGAGAAGAGATGAGGAAGCCATGATTTGGGGGAGAAGCTTGAGAGGGAGCTGATGAACACGACGAATTTGAACCTTGATTATGGGAGGGCGAGATGGACATGAAATTTTTCTTCCTTTCTCAATTCGTAATTTGATAGTTTAGGGTTTCTTCGCGGTTTTCTGCCTTAGTTTATGTAATTCTACACATCGATTAATATATATCCGTATCCACAGCGATTACGTTCAGAGTCTGTCCGGAATTTGTATTCCGCTGACCGTATACTATTTTCTCGGTTTATTATTATTTATTTTTAATATGAAAAAAAAAAAAAAAAAACTTAGAGCGAGCCGGGAAATTCTTACATAGATCGGATTTGGTCGAACTTAAAGTAACTACATGGCAAAAATAATACATTTGTTGTTTAGGGATTGGATGTAACTTCCAGGAAAGTGATCAATCACAAAACAAGTGCATTGGTGGTTGGATGGGTTTGGCCTAGCCAGACTTGAATAAGAATTTTCCGAGCGAAATATATTTGTTCACATTTTGTATTTAATGTGAAAATTTTAACCCTGACATCGAAATACAAAAATACTCCATATGCATTGTCTAACTCTAAAAAAAAACCCATGTGTCATTTTAAATTCCCAAAACCCTCCTATATTTGATTTTAAATACTACACTCGACCAAATTAGTATATACTTAATTTTTCAAAAGAATAAATAAATTTTAAAAAAAAAACACATAGGGGTAATTTTATCATTTCACCAAAAGTCAAACGTAAAAATTAAGTATATACTACTTGGATTGAGTGTGGTATTCAAAACCAAATACATGAGAATTTTTTGGAGTTAAAATAACACAAAGAATTTTTTAGAAGTTGGACGAAGCACAGGATGTGTTATCTCTTATCTCTTATATATATATTTGATATCAGTCCCTTAACTGTCACAAACTAATTTTGACCCAATTCTATTTTTCCAGAATTTAGAATTTTTTTAAAATCCCCAAAATTATTTCCACAGTCAGTTAGCATTCAAATTCCCACACTCACATAGCCACGTTCACTTTCTTTTCCCATGATTTCCACCTCCAAATTCCTCACCCATGAAGATTCTCCATACTATTTGGTTCATTAGACACCAATTTTCTTTACTAAGGATTCTCACACTACAATTCCAAGAGCAGTCCAATTTATTTCATAGCAACCGGCGAAAGACGGAAGAAAACCCATTTCTTCTTCTCCCGATTTCAGGCTTTCAAGTATCAGATTTACCACCACAATTCTGAGAGCAGTCCAATTTATTTCATAGCAACCGGCGAAAGATGGAAGAAAACTCATTTCTTCTTCTCCCGATTTCAAGTACGACGGACTAAATTAGGAGAATGCAAGGAGCCACAAAAATCTGCAATCGTGTACCCTATTTTTTCAGTTCATTTTCGGTTTTCATGAGAGAATGGAGGAAAAAGGAAGAGCCACAAAAATCTGCAATCGGGTTCCCTAAAAATCTGCAATCGTGTACCCTCTTTTTTCAGTTCATTTTCGGTTTTCATGAGAGAATGGAGGAAAAATGAAGAGCCACAAAAATCTGCAATCGGGTTCCCTATTTTTTCAGTTCATTTTCGATTTTCATGAGAGAATGGAGGAAAATGGAAGTTTTGAGAAGTTTTTTTTGGGAAAGTGGAGAAGTACGTATTTGAAGAAGCTGCAAAGGCTGTTAAAAATCGGTTCAAAATTTTTTAAGAATAAAGAAACTCTATTCAATGAGTATTCAGTTTTAATTTTGTTAATTAGTTTTCATTTAGTTAGTTTTTTCTCCTTTGTTTATTACCATCATTCTTAATACTGGAAACTATAATTTAGTTAATCATTTTATGCTAATAATTATAATTTAGTTAATCATTCTATGCTCAGAATTAAGAGGTGGTAGTGAGTTCTAGAGATATTATAAGTCTTTTTGTTGTGTTGGACTTAACTTTTATTTCTGGGTTGGATGATAAGATGAACTGATTGTTTTTCTTTATTATTTTGACATAATGGTAAATGTTTAAGTTTAAAATAAGGTAGGCTACAGTTAATTGTTACTAAATTCTGACTTTATTTTGGGATCACCGGCTTCACATGTATCTTACTTTGGTTTATTTCACTTGGACAGATTGTCGGGCAGCAAGAAACAACGACACTAACCTTCTCATCATAACAACAGTGACATTTTCAAATTTGAGAGATTGGTAGGTCAATGGAATAGAAAGTAATGATTTTTAATGATTAATTATGAAGGCTTTGATTAGATTATGAAGTTTACCTTTTCTTTCCATTTTCATATAATGCTAAATTCAAAAGTCGGTGCATTACTATGAGTTCAATATAATGAAAACATTAGATTGGTGTTTACTTTATTTTTGCATTGTTTTGGTTGATAGACATTAAATGTTATTGACTCTGTCTTTATACCGTATAAATTCATTTTGGTTTGTCAATGGTAGACCTCTTTTTTTGTTTGTCCTTCCCTTGCACTCATTTACTTTTTGTTTTCAACAGTTACTTTGTTGGATTTATTTCAACTTTGTACACCAATTTATTCAAATTTGCTATTTGTTAACAAAGTGTCTTACTGCCGTACTATCTTTCTCTTTCGAAGAATTTACCCTACACCAATTTATTCATTTGCTACAGCTTTGTAAACTATGTTGGAACCCAGTGAATTCTTGTGAGGGGTAGGTGAGACGAACAATTTTTTAAAAAGGTTGTATATGAGATAAGTCTTTTTTACCCCACTTTTACCTCTTTATTGCCTCATCTTTACAGGTGACCTTCAATTCTTTTTAATATTAACTGCTTAAGTATAAGGTAGGCTACAGTTAATTTTTATTAGCTTCTGATTTTATTTCTGGATCACCGGCTTCAAATGTATCTTACTTTGATTTATTTCACTTGGACAGGTTGCCGGGCAGCAAGAAACAACTATACCCATGGATCAAAATTTCCATCTTTTCCATCGAAAACATCGAAAAGTTTCCGTTTTTGAATCAGGCGAAACGAAAACAAGATGTAATTCCGAAACTATTTATTTGTCTTAAACTCTATTATTTTCCTAAATTTAGTAACTTTTTCTACAAATTTTCCTTAGTGTTTCCGAAACATTTCCGAATAGTCTCGAAAAGTTTTCAATATTTGACTAAACGAAACATACATTTGAACCGAAATTTTGATCCATGACTATACCAGCCTTCTTATCATAACAACAGTGACATTTTCAAATTTGAAAGGTTGGAAGGTCAATGGAATAGAAAGTAATGGTTTTTAATGATTAATTATGATTGCTTTGATTAGATTATGAAGTTTATTATGAAGTTTACCTTTTCTTTCCATTTTCATATAATGCTAAATTCAAAAGTCGGTGCATTACTATGAGTTCAATATAATGAAAACATTAGATTGGTGTTTACTTTGACTGAATGCATATATTACTCAGCAAAATGGTAACAAAATGTTAAGGGAGTACATCTTTTCATTTCTACAACGTACATTTACTTTTATCAGTCCGGTGCCGCGGAAGTTTACGAGGCCACATTCTTGTGCGGTTAAATTTGTTTTGCCTGTTGATTGGTCTGAAGAATGCTCATATCTTCTAAAGAGACTGTTGATTTTATGTTTAAACAGGTAAGTCATAATTCATTACCTTAAATCCTAAATATTTAACTCAATTATATTGAAATATTATTGACTTCTCTCTTGCTCATTATACATGTATCAATTCCACATCGATGGAGTAAAATAACCCCAATTAAATTATATTTGTGACATAGATGTCTAGAGTAATATATATGTAAATATTATAATTCTTTCCTCTACCAAACTCTAAGGATATTTAACATTTAGGATTTTTTTTTTAAATAAATATTGTCATTTTACATGTTGGCTTTATACGTTTTAACCATGACGTACGTTACACAATTTTAACATATTATGCAAGATAGTTGATAAAAATATACTCCCTCCGTCCCATTTATTTTGCTCCCTTTGCTACAGTACTCGGTCAAACTTTTTAATCTTTTAGGTGACTTATCATATTAAATTATTCACATTTGTGGTGTATTAAACCTTTTAAATATTAATATATATAGTGTCATAAGATATTATCAACTTATTAGTGAAATATATTAATTAAATTATTTATTATAATTTTTACAAATTTGGTCAAGTTGACTGGTCAACTGTACCTGGGGAGCAAAAAAATTGGGACAGAGGGAGTATTTAGTAAGCGTATACTAGTTATCTTTTATTCAAAAACTTTAAGCAATAAACTAAACTTGTTGAGATAAAATCACCTACATTTACCCGTTTTAAATTGTAAATCTCGTTGTAATTAGTTGCAATCTCTGTTCCTCAAAAAAAAAAAAAAATGCAGAGTCTCGTTCAACCCATTTCAAGTAATATTTTATTGACTACTTTTTTTTTTTTTTATCATACTTATTAATTGGTCCTTAACTCAAGTCTATGTTTTATTTCTAAATAGTAATCAATTTGTTTATTTCTCTTCAATAAAACACAAGGTCATATTGAGAAATTAAAACATCAACATCATTGTTATCCAAATATTTATGGGATTTAGTTGAATATTTTTCGAACATAAGGTCCATGTCATTAAAACCAATTAGTATCTTCTTTTCTCAATTGGAAATCGTCCTTTTTAGAAAATAAATGTCGTATCCAAAGACTAGAAACCATAATGGTGAAAAATCCAGTCATTGGAATTATAAGATACTCTATGTCATGGGCGGAGGAATTCGAATACGTAACCTTCCTTCGGATTCTTCTTTTGAATTGAGCTCTGATACCGTATATGTAAACCAATATATATTAAAATGATTATAGATAAAAATTCTGGAAACTATTTTCCTCTTTGTTAGTACTTAGAGTGGGGAGGAATGGCTCTGAAAGACTGGAAATTAAGCATATAATACTGCATGTACCCACACATGCTTCTTACATATATGTACAGAATGGCACCAAATTCTTGTACGTCTTACCGGTCATTCCTGACAGTTACAGACAGACACAACTTCAAGCTTTCATGTCTTAAGCATAGAAGACATTTCCCTTGAATGTTTTTTCGAAATGAATTACAAAGGTACGTATTTCCATTGGAGCAAGTTCCACAATCAGTTTTGAAGGATCAACAGTTCCTCCTCTTCTCAATTTGGATTCTCCAATGGAGGCGGAACCTTGTACTTTCCAAATCAGTCTCTTCTTCTCCATTTCCGACCTTTCTTGGTTGGCTGATAAGCTCGTCTCCACTGCCTTAATAATCTACCAAAATCAAATTGAAAATGTTAATAGCACAAATCAGCTCTGGTGCACCAGTCACGGATGAAACGGGAAGAACTGTAAATCTACCTGCTTTCCTGGGAAAAGCTTTTGTAGTTCGACTTTTGCCATCACAGAAAGATCCTCATCCTCCCCAAGCTATATAGTCACAGGAGGTCAAATCAATTTTAGAATATATTAGTAGTACATAATTAGTACTAGTGCCGAGAAAAGTTCAACTGATAACACAAAATAGGTCTATTGTGAATGCTATTTCTGCCGCTACCTCAAAGCATTCTTTTATTACTTCAGATGGAGGAACAATGCGTCAGTAGAGCATTTCCAAACTTAAAATGTACTGCTTTATGATGTTTTTATGAAATGAAATCTCGAAATATAATCTATTTCAATCTCGAAAGTAATGTTAAGGGAGATTTACAACCTCATACAAATGTGCTAAGCGGAGAAGAACCTCTTTGTTGCTTTCTAGCTCCTGCATAGTTTAAGTAGAAAGTTACACTAAGCTCTATCTTGATAAATTAAATAAGAAGCAATGGAATCAAGAAACATGATTTGGTTCTTTGTTCCTGAATTTATCATAGAAATTTCACTGTTTCTCAAGATTTTCACCTTAAAAGTTAGTATAATATATAAATGACATTTCACAAAGGCAAGCTCTAGTCACCTGTAAAGTTAAAATAGCCACATTATCAGGTAATCTATAGGAGGAGTCGATTGCTGAGAAACCGGAAACATGAGAACTTATCCAATTATCTTCTTCCTAGACCAAGAAATTTAGTTTTAGCCAGTGAAATTAAGAATCAAAAGATAAAGGAAATTCAAAAAAAATTCAAAAAATAATATACCTGTTCGGTGAAGGCTAATAGAAATGGAGAATATATCTCCTGCCCAGCCGAACGACGCCACTTGGCACCTTCTCCAACTGGGTCTATCTTATAATAATATTTTCCTTGGATCTACAAAAATATAATAGTCATAAGGTATTATCAAATGGGGAAACTTAAAGGCAAATTCTACAGGTGGGAATGAACTAACTGTAAGTCCCTGGCACTGATTGTCAACACAAACAGTTTCATTTAAAGCCTCTCCGACTCCTTTGCCATCATCACGTAGTAGTCTCCTATATGATGTAAGATCGAAAGTTATGGCAACTTGTGCAATCGGTTGATAATGAAAGACTTATGGAGTAATATTATACCTGTGAAGCATAAGCTCAATCTGGCCATCTACTAAACTTGATCCTCCCACAGCTCGATCCACCAGAAGTGAAAGTTCTTTCTTATCATCTTTAATGTAAATTCCAAGATTTATCTGCATTAGTAATTTGTAAATTTAAAAAATGGAGGGAATCATTTTGGCAAACAGAAATTCAAATTGCCTCCTTTATGCAAAATGTAAGTCATTTCAAAAGGTTATAAATGAACTTGATCCTGTTGAATAGAGCATACGGGGTAATAATTCCCAGCAGCAGGTTCGTTCACTTTCAGGTCCCAATCAGTCCTATAATCACGAACCTGGAATAGCAGATAACGACTTTTTGTCATAATCAATCTGGAAAATTTGTTAGTATTAAATTCAGATAAACATTTCCGTGTTGAAATATGAAAAAACTTTTTTCATAATTCAGACTTGATTATTGTGGCACATCCAAGAAAAATCTGGAAAGAAGGGGGTGCTTACAACATACCCTTCTAATAAAATCGCGACCATTAGAGTCCGTATAGAATGTCTTATTGCTCTCTAGGTTAGTCGTGATTTGAGTTGCAACTTCTTTTCCAATCCCATCATTGATGGGAATAGGGCCAACCTAATTTATAAAAATTGTTACTCTCATATAAACAAACATAACAAAAATGATCCAATGGAATAAGATCTCCTACACTGAATTCAACTTCAACATGTTCTTTTCCCTTGTGAAGACGATTGATCTGCATCACCAATAAGAGCACCAACAAGTAGAAGAAGTAAATAATGGAACATCTATTGCCATTCGTATAATAACTACCAAATTATATTCATCAACAAATGTTTTATATGAAAAAAAAAAGGAATCAGTAACCTGTATAGAAATGCACCTGATAAATCCATGGATTAATCTGCTGGTGAACTTCATCAATTATTGGTCCGCGTATAACAGTCAGGACATCCTGCAAAAGAATAACAAAATTAAAGTTGATCATTCAATAGAGAACTTCTTGCGGCACTGGGTTCAGCCTCTCTATACCTGCTTTTGTGGATGTATAGTATATGTACTATTGGGTCGGAAGACATATGCTCCAGATGACTTGAGCATCAATTATATAAGATAGAGCAAACAACCATGAAAAGATTTAATGAGTTATGAATTATGAGGAAATTAAAATACTTGAAAAAATGTATGAAGCCAAAATAATGTAGGGTAAATGATAACCTGAGGATCTTCATCGCTTCCATTGTATCCAGAATAGAAGCTAAAAGACTGCTGAACACTTTCATTGACCTTAAAAAGTTGCAGGCATCAGTCATGCTATGCAAAAATAAGAGAACATCGGATTTAGTATCTAAATGCAGACTAGTGCATGTGTGTGACCAAATTGAGAGCTCCTATCGAAACAATATGAAGATAAAAGTAATAATATGCTATATTCTTCTTAACACAGAAACAAAGCAAGCCTTAATAAATCATCACTGGAATCAAGCACATAGCTTACCGAGCTGCGGTGATTAACATAATTAGTAAGTTTCCCTTCTTCAGCAGAAAAGGTAAGCTTTAGATGTTCATGACCCACTTCGAAGGTAGACTTCTCCTGCCTTCGAAACAATTGTACAGATGATCTTGTTGAACCACCATCTAATTTGAAGACAAACGTGTAAATGAAAGCTCATATTCAGAAAACTTAAATTTTCTTCATGGAAACAAATTAGCTCAAACAATAAATGAACTGCACCTTTCGTTTTAGTGCTAGAAATAGTATATGTACTAAATCCAAGAGGCGGTGCTGATGCAGTAAATGCGAGCCAATACTTTGGTGTCTTACTTGGTGTTTCACCAAGGTATGCCTTAACATGGTAGTTTCTCAGGCTTACATGAGTATCAGACAAAGGAAGCAGCTGCGATTCAAGTATTCTTCCGGCTGAATCACGAACGGTGATATCTTCATACGTGACCTGTGGAGAACTTGAGCGTCATTAATATTTTTTCCCGAGCCTCAAGTACAAAAAAAGATTAAATTTGAATATATGCAAGTCTGTTTTTCCCTCCCAAATGCATTAAACTTCCTAGTTTTTCCTTTATTGCTGCACAGAAAGTTTGACAGCAGAAAATTTCCTACCAAATTGAGTGGATTACCTCACCTCTTCAGGAAGCTTAAGGTTGTACTAGGAACTTGAATTTTAGTGTGCAAATGAAGATGAAAAATGAAAACAAATAAGAAATAAAGCCCAACATTTTTTTATCATTTGATGACTGGAAACTTGTTACTTAGAGTTTATATAAGAACCAATCATAACCTATGTTGTTGGAGAAAAAAGACATTTAATATTAGTGTGTCTAAACCACTTATGGTTCATCAGGAGTTCAGGACTCTGCAAAATGTATTATCAGATAAACATGATTATAGAACACACACCTTGTTTTGCTTAGGACATCAAGTTTCTAAACTAATTTGTCAGAATTCCTACTCATCGATATTTTGACGGATGACCTGTGCCGAAATATTTGGTTGATAACCTTACAATGCAAACTATACTTGGTCTTCAAAAGTTGATTTTCTCATTTAATAGTAACATCGGAAATAAATCATAGATTCTCTAACACGGCATACTCGTTACATGTGAACTGATGGATATTAACAATTAGATATTAAAACTTCTAAATGTGTATCTTCAAAACAGATTAATGTAGACTGGTTCTCATGAAAATAAAAATAAATAAAGAACCAAGATCAGAACAGGGATACCAACAGGTATGCGAATTATATCTTCTCGCTTCCATCCAAGAGCATTGTAGACAACAACAACCTACAAAGTGAGCAAGAACTTTCAGCTGTCGAACTTATCAGAAGTTAATGTATTTGTTGTTAAACTGGCAGAAAGAGAGGTATTTAAACACCTACCAGGTCTTTCCCGTTAGATAAATTGATTTCGGATGGAGGACAGTAACTTATATTCAGAAGCGGACACTGGCAGAACAAATTGCAGGCATAAGAACAATAATCTGATATTCAGGTGAAATTTTCACTCTTCAAACATGGTAATACCAGCAAACAACGATAAATCTTTCCAGAAACAATTATATCCTATACCATATAATAGAAAGGTTCATGTACATGTGTCTTGTAAATTTCATTTGAAATTTTTAAAATCATTGTATGGTCAACAAAACTATTGAATATGTTAAAAGATATATAACAGAAGACCAACAAGTCACCAGGAAAAGAACTAAATGGTGAAAAAAAATGTGGAACAATTATTAGTTCATCCATTCGTTAGTTAAGTCGCAATAAATGTTTTACCTTGATAACTCAAGAGTTTATTAAATCATTACAAGGGTTATGTTTTGATTGTATTCTACTCTTGTGTGCTTATTCGTTTATTTGACATTCATAACTTTTATGCTATTAATATATTATTGAATATTTTTTGTCCATCATACAATAATGTTTAGCATATGGATACACAAAATCAACCTTACACGTACAAACAAGGCTAGTAGTTTACAAAAAGATGACATTTCATACAAACTTCACAAGCTCAGATAGGAAATAAGCATCTTAATATGAAAGATCACATTGGGATGGTTAATATCATTTAGGTTTGAGTCATCAAAGTTTTAGTTTCTACAAAAATATGTAAATAGTAAGTATCTTTCGAAAAGTTAAACAGATGAATGCATTATTTAAAAAACTTTATGCAAGTATCAGATCTGATTATCTATGAAATCAAATTTTTAGAAAATTTTAAGCTGCGGATACTTTACCTGTTGAAATTTTGTAGCATATTCACATCCAGAATATGTCATAGGTTCAACCAAGCATGCCAGTGATGATGCTGCCAAATTCTCGGCCTGGAGATATAATGAATGTCACAAAATCAGGCAGAAGTAGAAAGAGTACAATTAAACAAACAAGTCAAAAGGTCAATCGCCATTATAATTCATACCTCCACGTATCCCATGGCCAGTCTTTTTGCATAATCATTAGCCACATGTTGTTGTTCTGTTCCAGTAACTGCATCATGATGCTGCGCGGTTGCTAAAGCATCACCTAGTAAGTCTGTGTTTGGCCCAGACCTATTTCTTCCTATGAAGAACTCAAGTTGCCTTGCAGCCTGATTAGAGACAAATTACCTTAGACTCATAACTACAATTTTTTTAGCAGCCCTTAAGGTCACCAGCCTTAGGCTTTGTAACGCGACATGTGGCGCTCCATTTCCTTTCCATTTTGATGCATTTGCTCAACGTATCGCGTTAAGAAGCCCTAGGGCCTCAAGGGCAGCATTGATAAATGCATTACACCATGGGTTTTCAGCTAAATAAAAGATTTAATCATTTGATACCAAATAATAGCCACTCATAATTCTGACATAGCGCTTGATAGCTGGTCTACTTGTGAAGTATCCGGTCCAGTAACCATTTACACGATCCGCATATCTGAGAAGCAGTGTTCATTGTTTTTCAAAATCAAGATGAGAATTAACAGGTGATAAGCAATTAGAAATGCATTTGTGCCAAATAAATGACCTACGGAAAGTAGTCACCAGTCTTTATTGGCCAATTCCTTCCAGTTGCATGTTTAGCATCGGTGTATATAGATGGTGTAGAGTATAGTGCATTTACACGTCCATCCTGGAGACAATAAGATGCAATCAATTATTGATAGATCAGTCAACTGATAGACTGCAGCTTCAGAGAAGTAATATAATACTAAGAATTTGAAACTATGTATTACTGTCAGAAAAAAAAAATTAATATTCAAAAGATCCAGACACAAGGATATTGATATTATTAAAATCTGAAATCACAAAAGGGATCAAATATCTGGCATTATGAAAGCGTATCATAGCACATAGAACAAGAGGTGGTAAATAAAAGCTTCTGATAAAAACCAAGTACCTTCTACAATTAGTTTACACCAAAGGAAATTTACAAATTAAAAACGAATAAAGTCAATCTCAAATATAGTGGCAAAAATATTTGAACAAGAATTTTAAGAATATAGATTTTACAGCACTACTTCCCCGTATAATCCTCAAATGCAACAAAAACCATTCATCTGGAATTAAACCAAAGAACTTTTGTTGAATAAACTTGGGACAAACAAAGAGCTCTTCTTTGAAGCCAGAAAAAGAGAGAATTGCAAGTAAATCCAACTATTTACGTAACCCATCCATCAATATTATGATATTATCCTCATTACTTAATGGTAAAATTCCCTGGACATAGAAGCCACTGATATCATGGTTGATCATATTCGGCAACAGAAATATACAAATCTGGGGAATCTACGAAAAAAATTAATGTGCTCACTAAATTAACATAATGAATGAGCTTATCCATCTGCCGGAACCATGTGTGTGCATATTGGTATTTAAAGTCAGTTCCCATGGTCCACATGACGTGATTTGTCCGAGTTATATTTGCCTGCCAAATAAGAAGTGCTTAGCAACAAGAAAATATGAAATTGATAAGAAGTTTGCATTTCATGGCCACAGGTGCCTTGGACAAATATACATGTTATTCATTATGATAAATAACCAATATACCTGAGACAATGCAGCAGCTACAAAGTCTTCAACACGCTCTTGAACATTGTAATCAAACAAAGTAACATCATCCTTCATATTTGCGAGTAGGTCAGGAAAAAAAAAATTAAATACAGCACAGATAAACTAAAAGATTCAAGATAGTTAAGGATAGTGTTGTGGTTTCTCTGGGGGTTTACTTGAACAATAGGTGAAGCGTCATTAACTTCAAAATAGAAACCTGAAGGAGGTTCATAGTTCTTTGGGAAAGCACCAGCAAAAATCTGAAGATTACAACTAGAAATAAGCATTATATCCACGCCAAAGCTTCCAAAAGAAACATTTCTACAGAACAGATAAAAGTAGACTATGCTAGAGGACCTGAGAAGAAGAACCAAAGCTCTTTGAGCCTTGCCAAATGACTTCAAGACTCTTCTCATTTTTACGCTTCACCCTATCTTGATAGTCAATTCGTCCAAAGAAAAGTGAGTCAAATCCAATCTGCAGTTCGTCAAGAATTTAGGGAAACTCATCAATTGCCTGCATGGAATTCTAATTTGCTTAATCAATCCTACTTAGTGTTAAAAATTTGAGGATTGTAAAGAAAGACAAAGTTGGGGGAATATTTTTGTTACGGAGACAACCTAGGAGTATTTATAATTCAAATAGAACTCAATCTACAACATTAATACTCCAATAACTCTTAACACTCCCCCTCAAGCTAGAGCATACTATGCTCTAAGCTTGCAAAAGAAAAGTTAAAACACAAAAACAATAAACAAAAAACTAATAACAATAACGAATTGACGAAAAATGTAGCAATTGTTGACCATCAATGGTGAACGAAACGTGAATCCTCCAGATCCACACAAAACAAACCAGCCAATCTTGAAGTCTAACCAAACACCCAACACCACGGTGATAAACAATTGGTACCACTACCAATTCAAACAAAAAGTGTATCCACAAAATCGTCGATCACACTTCATCTAAAAGACAATAGAGAGAGACCCGGTAAATCAACAAAACAGTACACCACAAAGTTACTGCAAATTCCACAAGATGACAACCAACTACCACAATGTCGATCAACAGTTCAACAATTCCGAAACACTAACAACTCGAGAAACCCACAAACGGAACAAATTTAACCCCAATTCATCGAAGAACCAATAAAAGATCTGACCCAAAATCAATAAACAAATTTCACAAACACTACTGGCCCAAAACAGCTACGAAGATATTTTGCCAAACCCATCAATGGACGATGGCGGAAGATGGCAGTGAAAGATTGAGACAAACATGAACTTCGGGGCTGGCAGCATTGGTGAAACAATATCAAAGACGGAAGGGGCGAAACGGTTGACGAGTGGTTTTTGGATGACGTCAACGAAAAACGAGAAAAAACTAAGGCAAGAAGAAAGAAAGACACCACAAAAAACAAACAATAGTAAACTTTTAAAGAATTTTGGGGGCCACGGCGGCTTATTAAGGGTGGAGCGTGCCATGGTTTCACTCACTCTCAAACCCTAGATCATCGTCAGCTCTGATACCATGTAGAGAAAGACAAAGTTGGAGGATATTGAATTCTCATTAATAATCCATGTGTTATGTTACATAGACAACCTAGGAGTATTTACAGAAGAGTGTAAAACATTCATAATTCATATAGGACTCATTAATGTTACAATAACTAATCAAATGATTATGGCGTTGCTTTTTTCAGGAGAATAGACTCTAATTTAAGCTTAATCAAAAAAGAGAGGCTTACTTCTGCTCCTAACAAGTAAGCTTGTACAGCAGAATGTCCAAATGGGTCAATTTGCCAACCAATTCTTGGTGTCACACCGAACTCCTCTTTAATGAAACGATGTCCTAAGGTTGTCTGATCAATCATGTCAATGTAATGTGTTGTTGCCTCATCATGCATACACATTCCTCCATTTCTTACAAAAAAAAAAAAAAAAAGAATACAATACATTAGTATTATTATCTCAACTTTTCGAAAAGGAAATTAAATCATTGTTGCTAAAATGCACATTTAGCAAAAGCGAGAATCGATCGAAGGTTAATTAAAATATTGTTGCTAAAATGCAGATTTAGCAAAAGCACTGAAGAATAACAAAGTATAAATGGAGTTGTAAACTCTACATGAACTCGAGTTGACCCGATCCGACAAGCTCCCGGACAGTGAGCTTAATTGCTTCACTCTGGTCCTTCCACCACCGCTGGAAAAATGCCTGCATTCCAAATCGAAGTATCTAAATCATACATATTAAATTAAAACATACAGCACGAAATTGACTAATTAGTAACCCAACCATATTACTAAAGTTAATTCTAAACAATCAGACCTGCTCCACATAAATAAATTTGCGATTCTTATCAGCCAACAGAGCAGGAATCAGAGAATCCAACACGTTTTGGACGCACGCGCCCTGGATTGAATTGTTGGAACCGACGTAGTACTGGTCAACGGTCTTCAACCAGCCAACGTCGTCGTGAGTGTGAGGGACAAGATGAACATTGAGCTTATCGGGGACTATACCTTGAGAAGTGTTGTAAACCATGTATTTGCACTCAACAAATCCAATTACGGCGCCGAACACCAAAATCAAAACCAAGCTTATACAAAACTCCATTTCCGCTTTACCTTTCGTCTTCATTTCTCTTCCCCTCTTAATTGATACTGATACTAATAGTGTGATCAGTGGAAGTTTCACGTGGTTTTTGAGGAGCGCGGTTCACTAGGTGTCGCTCTCTTTTGTTTCTAAGGTAGGTCGTGGCAGTGGCGTCTGAGCACTGCTTTTGTCCTTTACCAAAAAAAAAAAGGAAAAGTAATCTCTTTCTAATTTATTATTTTTGGATTTGGATGAAGACGATATAAGGACACACTAGTTTCGTACTACTGCTACTATTATTAAGTACATCCCAACCCAATTATCATTTACTAATTACATGCATTTCAAATTTAGAAGATATTTGATTGAGATTATGTAATCAAGACCTAATCCCTCGTCTTATTATTTGTTATTCTTACTTTTGAGTTTTGACACATAATTTGTGACAGGGTATTTTGCAATTTATATCTTTGAAATATGAAAAATATATATTTTACATTCTCGAAATTCAGATTTAGTACTTTGCATCCTCTCTTATTTTTAGGTAAGAATGATCGACCATCGGAGTCAAGGGCAAAATAGGTAATTTAATTATAAATTTTTGACACTTTGCACCCCAAAATATGATAAATTGACACTTTGCATCCCCGAAACAGAATTAACACTTAGCACCCTCGAATGAAGAATAACTCAGCAACTTGCACCCCCGAAACACAATAAATGGGCATTTTGCACCCCGAATCAAAAAAATTAACACTAACACCTTCAAATTAAGAAAAACTTAAACCCCTAAAATTAACAAAAACGGGAGCTGTCAAACTAAACGACATATAGATGGAGTAATATGCAAAACTATGGAGCTATTGTAAGAAAATATTGGAGGCAAATCCTAAGGCAACCTTAAAAATCAAGTGCAATCACAATATATAAGAACTTCACAACATAGTTGTTAAGGGCAAAAATGAGAGGTTTGAGTTTTTCTTTATTTAAATTTAAGAATCATTTTCAAGAAATTTTTCGCAAACAAATTAAAGATAATGAATAAACCATACTTATCAAAAGTTAAATTTATATATTTTCTTTTGAGTTAAAGACAACCTAATAATGTTGAATATATATAGTATCTTCTAATTTAAGAATATGTACTTTACCTCCCTATATTATAAATTATAAAGACTCACATTGTATATATGATATTTTAAGTCTTAAAAAATTACGATTTCACGAAAGTACTACAATATACGTAAAATTATTTAAAAAAACGAAATAATTTATTCACTGCATTATTTTATATGGACCAATTTTACCAGAAAAAAAAATTACTCCTTGTATGTATTATTGTTACTATAAAAATGACATTACCCCTGTGTTATTTTACATGGATAAAGATAATATTTTTTTTTTTTATGCAACACTTTACATTCTCATACCCAAATATCAGACGAGTGAATATCACTATGTCACTCTCCAGTGGAATGAGGTAGAATTTTCATTTAAATTTTTTATAGAGGCTAAAATACTCTTTTTCATATCATAGAGGATAAATTGAATATACATATTATGGGGATAATAACCCTTTTCCTTTTCTTGTTTAACTTTTCAATTTTTTTTTTCATATAACAAACTCACGTCTTGATTCTAAATATAACTCTCTGCAAATTAGAAATCTGTCGTACAGTTTCACGAAGTTGGGAAATGGAAAATGAAATTACAACTGGCAGTGAAGTTAGAATCAACATAAGTTCATAGCTACATAACTAAACTCAATACTGTTGAATTCATAGAATATACATAGAGATATGTCATTGAAAATAAAGGTAGATTCATAGTATTCACTGAATTGAACTGGTTTAATATGAACATATGAAACGTCCAAAAAGTGTTTTCCTCAATACAGAAGAACAGGTCCTATTTCAAAGGGAAAGAACTCGTAGTCATAGCTTTATTGCAGTAAGGCATCTGGCCACCGTTGTACAAATCATTTACATCTCCAAGTACTTGGCCTGTTGTTCCTAAGAAAGAACCTCCGGTCCTCAGTATTGAACATGGCAAATAATTTAACTTCATTTCTTGGCCTCTTCAGCTGATAATAGAAAGATGGCGTTCATCTAAAATCGAACATATTCATTCGACAAAGAAAAAATTATCCTCAAAACAAATTTCAGTATCAATGCAGTAAACATTCGACTCAGATAACTCACTCATATTTTCGAGCCAGTAAACATCTTCAATAGGATATTGATTATGACACAAAAAATTCATCACCTAGAGCCATCCTGGACTCACAGTAGAGTTCAGTTCTGGACGAGGAAACAGTAGCTTAAGCCGGAAAGCATCAACTCCATTCAAGTAATATCTGAAAAGCCTCTTGGCTCTAATAAATCCCAGACGACCATATAGTGCAAGGGCTCCTTTATTTGTCACTTCTGCTTCCAATGTCACCTTCCAAAGGCAAAGAAAGCAAAATATCAATACCTATTACTGTTTCTACATGTCTAACAACACAAACGGGTAATCAAATCAAAGCAATAACCAGTGAATATGGTATGGTAGCTAAACTGCATTCTTGAATTCTATTCACAGTATCTTTACAGAGGCTTTCTAGACATACTATAATATAACAAAAATGGAGTGTTTGGCTCCCCTTTGGGGATATACAAAAATGGAGTAAAGTACAAAAGTATCCCCCCCCCCCCCGTGTTATTTCTAATTGGCAAAACCTCCCTGTGTTTTTTATTAGCAAAAAGCACCCTATTAATAAGGCAAAGGCTACTACCCCTTTCCCCTCAACAGCTGAAATTGCAAGTTTTCCTTCAAAAAATTTCACAGTTATGAATGAAAATGACAATAATACCCTCATTATTATTTTCCCTTTGAATATGCATTTGAAAATTGGTTATAACCCTTTGTTTACATGAAAATTTGACAATAACCCCGCTCTAAACTCTTAATATTTTACCACCTTACCTACCCTCATTATTATTTTCCCTTTGAATATGCATTTGAAAATTGGTTATAACCCTTTGTTTACATGAAAATTTGACAATAACCCCGCTCTAAACTCTTAATATTTTACCTCCTTACCTGGGTGCAGTGACTAATTAAATCATAATATAGAGGTTTTTTGCTAATAAAAATATGGGTGTTTTTGCTTTTCACTCATTTACAAAGTCCTTCAGTATACATACATGTCTAATTGGATGTAAGCAACTGAGCATGAATAAGAGTATAGTAATCCAATAGTTCTAAATCTTGACACACCTCCTCACAACCTGATTCCATCATCACTTTAATTGACCTAGTGACGAGTTCAGTTGCTGCAAGATCGAGACAGTCAATTTAATTATAAGAGTAAAGTTATCTGCACTAGTGTGTGATTGATCAAGTAAATGACCTATGCCTTTGCCTCTGTACGAGTTGAGAACAACAAGCATGGCTATGTAACCTCTGAAAGTATGGCGATGATCCCCCATCTTACACACCACCGTCCCCACGCATTTTCCTTTGTGGAATGCCTGCTCAATATTAGAAACTGGAAATCAACACTAACATAACATAGTAGATTAGTAGTAGTAAGTACTCACGAGGAAACAGAGGTTGGGCCAGAGATAGACGAAGTAACGGTAGGTGAAGATGGAGTAGGGTTCACTGAGCTCCTGATCTACCAAATTCATGATGAGCGGAAGGTGATGCTCTCCGCCGTAGCTCACGTATTCTATCTCCGACGCCGAGAATTCCGCCTTTTCCTCCCCCTCCATTCCGCCGTCGGCGTTCCGATTATCAGACTCAAGAGTAGTATAGTACAGTGAGTTATACCAATCAGATCTATTGGGCCGGCCTGCTGCAACAAATCTACTTCGAGGCCCAAGTAAAAATCGCTCGATTCATAGGAAAACGTTTGGATGCTCTCTTTACGACTTTGGTACATCATTTTAAACTAAAACGATACAAGTGCTCTAATTTTCTTAATGATGGACAAATTAGTATTTTCTAGTAAATATGTATTTATGAGGTTGCCCTGCCCCAATGAACTAAAAGACACGTGAGCTTGTAAGTAATAATCTTTGAGATCGTCCTATCTATAAAAAAAAAAAGTGAAAGGTGACACCATAGAATATCGGTGATCTACGTGGAGTGTGAATCACTATGAAACTCTGATTGTAACATGTCAAATACATTGTGTGATAATTGTTGAAAAGTAAATATTTACTTCACTAATATGTGCTTATATGAATAACTCAAGTATTTTTGTACTAGTTGTTAGAGTTATAATGTTGACATGTGATGTCAAATATGTAATTCGAGTGGATTTCCAAGTCAAAAGATTTTTTTCTCATGAAGACAAAAGGAGTATTAATACTTTTGTAATATAATAAATATTATTCTGAAAATGACAAGTTCATAAGTCCATCATAAATAATTGAACATGGCAAATAATTTGGAAAAAGACAATCGCTTTATTTAAGGGGGAAAGCCCATATGACAAAACTATGAGCCACACAATTTTTTGGTCCAGAAACATGCTCGAATCTTTATTAGTCAACAAGCCCAACATTTTATGATTTTCGCAAGAATAGCTGAATTGCACGATCCATATTCAACAACAACTATATTTTTATTTTACTTTATTATTCAACATTACATGGGGCAATTTTTAACTCTCCAAATAATCAAAACGAATAATTTGGATTGGGTAGATTTGAAATTCTTTGTCAAATCCATCAGGCTATTTGGATACAAAATTAAATCTATTCATTTGAAGTCCTGGATTTTTAGTTCCATGAATTTCAACCCAATTTTAAGGGCTACAGATCTTCTATACCACAAGAATTACCACATTAGTGTACCACCAATGTAAAATTGACATGTGCCAATTTTATAATCATACACCACACATGATTATTTCCACAACATAATATTCTTCCTCTCTATTACAGACCCATACTACAAAAATTCTATAGAGAGATACCAAGATTATTTCGTCATTGCACTATATCAAATTATTACTTTAGATAAGAAGAAGAATTTATTTAAAATTAGCAGTAAATTTTGCATCCAGAGACATGAAAGATTTAAGGAAAAAATGCCTCGAAATTAAGGTTTCAATCATTGATGAAGATGAATAATATAAGATCGTTGTCAAAATATTAAGAATTAAAATGGTATAGTAAGACATTTGTTGAATTAGATGCCCATCAGACCTTTTAATGAGATCTAAATTGAATGAGACTTTTTACTTATATTTAAATTGAATTAGGTACCCGTTAATCAAATTACACGGATTCAAAGAATTTTTTATTTCAAATGGATGAGATCTAATATATGAAAATAGGATAACCCAACAAAATAATTAAATAGAAGATCATACAGGGATTCCTTGGATCCAAAAATCGATTCAGATTTTTTCATACGAAAAGATCAATTCAGATTTTTGAGTTGTTAGTTTTGCTAATGTCATTTGATTTTCCTTTCCTATATTAGATATGAAATTTGATGAATTTTGATGGTATTATTATTTGAGATAGAGATATTAAAACTTAAAAATGGAGATGCTCAGAAGGAGATAAGGCTTGGAGAAAATAATCTCATGTGGTGTTTACTATTTGGAATTGACATTTATATGGATGGTAAACTAATTTGGTACACTATTGTGGTACAGAAGATCTACTGCCAATTTTAAGTGGATTTGAAATTCCTCTTAAAATCAATATTTTCAGAACCGGACCGGACAGTGAATCGATGAGCCGACTGGTTACTGGTTTTACTGGTCGAACCGGTCGGACCACTGGTCGGACCAGATGACGTCATAATAATGTAATAAATATATTTAATTTTAAAGTATATGTAATGTGCGTAAAATTTAAACATTATCCTACAATTGATTAAAAATATAAAATTTGTTATATAATTCTAAAATTAAATCATATAATATTTATCTAACTTATAACATAATGGTAATATGGTACTAATTTGTATGCTCATATAAATGATTATATTTCTTTATAAAAATTTAATAGTGTAAGTTAAAAATACAACAAAATAAGAAATTCATAAATTTTAAAATATGGTTATGTATAAAAGTCTAATATTCAAAGTCAAACTTGCATATTATATCGATTTGACTCTTTATCCTAAAAATAATATTGAAAATAATTATTTTATAGAATAAATTTTAATAAAAATTTGACTTTGAATATTAGACTTTTATAAATTAGATAATTAACTCAAATAAATATTTTATAGAATAAATTTTAATAAAAAATTGACTTTGAATATTAGACATTATTTATAAATTAGATAATTAACTCAAATAAATATTTTACACATTATGAATGATTTATAAATTCTTGAATTTTCAGAAAATTAAGATTTTCAATTCAGCCCATGATTTTTAGAAATTTGAATTTGCACTTTTGGTCTCTCAATTTTCGGGAATTACAATTTGACCCAAAATATTTGAAAAATCCATAATTACAATTCAATTCATAATTTTCATAAAAATTTAAAAATTTCGATTCGGGATTTTCAGAAGTCCAAATTTAAACTTTTGGTCCCTTAATTTTTAGAAATTGCAATTTGGCCCCAGATTTTGAAAAACCTGAAATTGCAATTCAGTCCATAATTTTTGAAAAATTAAAATTTTAATTCGGCCCCTGATTTTCAGAAATTCAAATTTTCACTTTTGGTTCCTTAATTTTCAGAAATTGCAATTTGACCCCTATTTTCGAAAAACCCAGAATTGCAATTCAGTCCATAATTTTAAGAACATTTTAATTTTCAAAATTCTATATTTGCACATTTGGTCCCTTTATTTTCAGAAATTGCCATTTGACCCTAGATTTTCGAAAAACCCAAAGTTCCAATTCAGTCCAGAAATTTAGCAAATTAAGATTTTTAATTCGGCCCTAGATTTTCTGAAATCCGATTTGCACTTTTGGTCCCTCAATTTTCAAAAATTATAATTTTGCCCCTAATCAATTTATGAGATTTTATCTCGATATCAACAAGTAACGAGCAAAAATTAAAACATAGAACAAATTATAAGGTATGATTAGGAATTTTAAGTACCACAAGTGATATATACCAACAATAATTTTCAAATTAATGAATTTAAAATTCCTTGTAAAAATTTTTATTAAAACAAAAAATTTCAAATAAATGAATTTCAAATCATTAAAATTTCAAATCAATTTTCAATTCCTTATTCATTTCAAATCCTCCTATAAATAGTATTTTTTAAAAAGACGGACCGAAGAACCCATAATCGGATGGGCCTGAATTGAGCCCAGCCCCCGGGCGCGCACAAAAATGCAATTTGGATTTTCATCTTTCTTTCTTTGATTCTATCCCAATAAATATAAATATAAATTTCCTTGAAGGTTGTATCTATGCGCTCCTGCTTACCTCCTTCGCTGATTCTCTCTCTCTATTCGTTACCCATTCGGATAACGTACAACCTTCTTCCTCTTTTCTCTTCCTTTTTTGCAAGGCTTTAATTAAATTTTTTTAATTTTTATATATATTAATATAATATAAGATTTATTTAATTCATTATTTTGGACGGTTTGAGCTCTTGCGCATTCACTGGTAACCAGTTCGTTCTTCAGCTTCTAGGGCTTTCTTCCTGTCAATTTTTTTTAATCTTTCCTTTGTTAATTCTTCATACTTCAATTGTTAATTGTAGTTGCGATTAGTGGGTAATGCATTTACAGCTTTACTGTTTCTGAATATTTTGCTGTTTTTGATTTGCTTTCCTTCATTTGAGCGTTTCACTTGTAATTGCGTGTTTTTTCCCTTGGCTATTGAATTGCTGGGATTTCCATGATTTGTAAATTTATTTGTTGCCGTTTCTCCCTTAATTTTAAATCCAGTTGGATACTTGGGCTTTAACATTGACTTAGATGTCCAATGGACGGCCACTAGCTCTCGTTCCTTCTCGTCATGCTTTTTACCCTGGTTGCATCTTGCACGATTACTAGTAATCTAGTTGTTGTATTCATTGATAAGGGAATCCATTTGTATGTCAAAGATGGTACCTTTATTATGAGTCAATCTAATTTTGTTACGTTGGTGCATTTACTATTGGTCTCGAGTACAACGGATATATATTTCATTCTTTTTCATGATTTGAGTCTTTGCTTTTTGTAATTTGGTGGGAATAGTGGGACTGTGTATTTAACTAAAGACATAATTCTTTCAGGGTGTTCTTATTTTGAACGTTGAAGGAAGACACTTGTTTGCTTAAGCCAAAATAGCAAATGCTCTGCTGTGGACACTTGTGATACACTTTCGTTTTGGGCAAATGGCAGCTGATCAGCGAAAAAAAAGGGCAAATACTGCCAATTTGGTTGGCTGCACATCTCGTGAGCAATATAGAGTAAAGAGGAAAAGATTGGAACTACCGCAGCATGAACTGAACATGAGACCTAACATCTCTCTCGAGTGGGATAACAAGAAAAAAAGTGTTGTTTCCAAGAAGGAGCAGATTGGTATACCACGGAGGCACTTGAATCCATTTATTGAGACTAATCCTCACGGAAACAAAGCATTGGCTGATGTGTTTACTGTTCCTCAGGAGATATTTGAACTGAAAGATCTATCCGCGGTTCTCTCATATGAGGTAACAGTCAATTATTTATTCAAATAGTGACTTTTATTTTGTAAAGCAATTTCTTTTGACATTTATGTATTGTCTATGGATCTTCATAGGTCTGGATGAGTCATTTGTCTGAGAAAGAAAGAAGCTTTCTTTCAAAATTTCTACCTAAAGAAGCCGACCCAGATACAATTGTTCAAGAATTGCTCGCAGGGAATAACTTCAATTTTGGAAACCCTTTTGAAAAATGGCAAGTCTTACTACACAAACTGTTTTTCTGGGCTATCAACGAGCTAGTGGTGTAATGTTTCATGGGCTGATTACTCTGCTTATTTGGAACTTTATTTTACTTTGGGTTATTATTCCTCCATTAGCTATCATCAGTTTTATCTCGTACTTTGCACTCTAAACTTTGGATCCAATCTAAGTCCAAGATAAAGAAATTGTTGTAGTACTAGATCATAATGAAGTTCTAATTTCTTGTTCCTTGCTTTAACCTGATTATCAGACTGCTAAAGAGAATTTGATATGATTTTGTTACTCAGGCTCTATTGAGACTGACCCCTATTGACACTGAGATATGTTAATGTACGTACCTCTTTGGCCACTTCCCATTGTTGCCCCACTGATCTATATGAATATTTCTCTCATCTGCTCAATGTTGTCTTAAGTTTATATTTCATTCCTCCTGATCCAAAGAGGAATAAGTGAAGGTATTGTTTGAGGGAGGGAGGTTTTTTGTACTATTGACTTTTAACCTTTTTTCATGATATCATCATACACATGTTCTTTATTAGTTAATTTGTTTTAGCCAAGACTGCATTAGGTCTCTTCCATTTATTTGGGTGGGTTGGTGGTGGTTGTAGTGAAAGATTTTCAGGGAGCCCATAAAAATGTTTGGAGTTATCCGCTGCAAAGCCATTCAGTTCTCCCATTTTTTATTTTGCTTAATAAGTGAAATGTTTTTCTTTATTTGTTTGTTAGTTGTACAGTTATATGCCTATGTCTTGGACTGTTTCCTAAGTATTACTTTCTAGCGAGTTTTATTATGCTTGATTTTGATATCATGAAATTGGTTTACACCCTTAGCTCACTCTTTATGAATACATGGAGGACTGATACATCCAATTTCGCTGGGTAGAATGGCTTTGTGGTTCCTTGATTAACTTTAAGTTGTTCAATAATCTTTGCTCTTTGTTGCTACAGGGGTTCTTCTCTATGTCTTGGGAAGCTCCATCCTGATAATGTTGTTCACGAGGAGCAGTCTCTCAAAGTCTGCAAGAAGGCATATTACTCAGATTTAGAAAAATATCATAATAAGTATGCAGTCTTGTTAGATCTATGTCAATTGAGTTTTTGCCCTAAGTTGTTATGTCATCAAGCTGTTGTGCTTCTTTTGACAGCATGATTGATAATTTGCATACGTGGAAAGAGAAATGGGAAAGTTGCAAGGATCCTGAAGTGGACATCCTGCAGAATATATCGAGGTTGTCTTCCGAGTTGTTTTTTGTGTCGAGTTACCTAAGTTTCATGACTTTGCATGTCTTTGCTCAGTTCTTTATTTCTTAATTCGTTCCTTTGGGTTCACCACAAAGAAAGTTTCATGACTTTGCATGTCTTTGCTCAGTTCTTTATTTCTTAATTCTTCTACTACTGTCTAATCAAAAGAATATGTTGAATATTAAGAAACTTTGGTTAAAATAGCCATATTTTCTGTTAATCTAAACTTATTTGTGACTTGTGAGTGTGAATAAAATATTTGTCATCAAATCCCTTCTTTTTTTGGTTTCCTGTAATAATTTTATGTTATTGTAGGTTCTCCTTGATGCTTAATTTTCTTAACGTTTATTTGTGTTATAAATTGTAGGAAAACATAGTTTATATTTTGTGGATATTCTCCCGTGCATTCAATTTGTGTTTATAATGGTCAGATTGTTCGATGAATATCTTTTTGGCTAATTGAATCTATATTCCTGAATTGGTTGTCTAGGACTTTGAGTGTAGGAGGGAATTTTATGATGTATGTTATTTTACACATGCTGCTCTATTGTTAGAAATAAATGAGAATTGTCTGGCGTGCATGTGAGTTTATAAGTTCTGCATCTCGTCAAGCTAGAGCGCTGGTCTTTCCTTATATAACAGTTAACCTTTTGATTTGAAATATTACTTGTTATGAGCAGGTCCAGGATGCATCCTGAGAAAAGTTTGCTTCCTTCAGAGATTAGATTCTATGACACTGAAGAGAATCTTGTTGCCACCCCTGAGTCTTGTTCTTGGGCTAATTCTGAAAAAGCTTATAGCAGCGATAACCAGAATGTGGGAATGGTGCAAGGAGAATCTCAAAGAAGGTACTTCAGCTCTTACTGCAATTTTCTTTTACCCGAACTATATGGAGTTAGGGGTGAGTATTAGATTTGGGTTTCATTGGCCTCACTTCGAGCGGGTGAAATTCCAACCGGGTTGGGAAAATTTGACGTGGGAAACTTATCCATAAAATAAAAACTTCTTACTGCATTCGAATCGGAATCCGGGATAGGTTCACGCCTGTCTCGAAAACCCCCGCCCATTAAAAAAGATAAGAAGAGAAATCAAGAGAAAGAGAGAACAGAAGTCCCAGTGTCTTGTAGGTTTCACAAAGAGAGAAAAATAAAGTTGCAGAACCCTCTTATCTCTTTCAGAATTCACAAAGAGAGAATTTTTTTAATCACAATTTGAGTAAACTCCTCTCTCATATCTGAAAGTAGGAGACTCAATTCCTTTCCCCTTCAGCTGGTGTTGCATTGGTCTCATTCATACTAAGGTCTCAGTACTAACAATGTACAACAAAATGAAGCTGCGATCTTCTCCTCTGCCATGGCCCCTGCTCATCTCCTTCTATCACTGCTGCTGCCTTCACTTCTCTTCTTTGTGTTCATGCTTGAGATGTGTGTTATATGCGTGTGTGGCTGGTTGTTTACAAATAATATCCATACCCGAAATCCTGACTGATTCTGTGTAGCATAAGCTGCTACTTGGTTGCTCGGGTACCCGACTTGAACAAACTGATTTCCAAAAACTCGACTAGGCGCCCTTCATTACCAGCAGGTTAAATCCATGAAAAAAGGTGTTAAATTTGTTTCATGTACATGTATGCAGAAAAGGCTTCTTAAACAAAGCACCTGATACCTCATCAGGCGAGCTAAAGGTGGTTGCAATACCTAGAAAAGGAGAAAAGCTGCAGAAACGCAATTTCCAGTATGGAGATGGAGCCAAATATATGTCCTATATCAAGGTTGTTTAGTGGCATATCTTTTCTTTCTTTTTACTACTTTATTGTCTGTTCACTTGAATCATTGTCATACTTGTTGAAAACCATTTTTACTGACTTCAAGAGAGGACCTTTGCTAGTGTCTCTTATCAGTCAGCCATCTTGTCTGGACGTCTTCTGTTTTACTGATTGATTTTGGTCTTGTTTCTTATTAGGGTTTCTCGATTACAGTATAACATTACATCTAATCTGAGAGGTTGTTTTCACATTATTATTTTTTTCTAACGGATGTTTACTGCATCTGGCTCTCAGGTCAGCAAGGGACAGCATGAACGAGTTAAAAGTAGCATGAAGCATGCTAGTAATAGTATTCAGCCAAGGTCTCTGAGTAATGTTTTGGGTAGCATTGAGGCCCTAAATGTACAACCATTTGAAAGATTTGAGGAAGAAGAGAGAAAGAAGCTGCATGATTACTGGTTAGTTATTTCCTTTTATTTTGGGTTATAATTATGGAGCCCATGATATCATGCCTTTACATAATAGTTGTTAACACCGCAGGTTAAACTTGGCAAATAAAGATATCCCAGAATGTTTAGTTGTATGGGAAAAGAGACAATTCCAGAGACTGCAAGTAACACAGACCCTGGGTGAAACTATAAAACAAAAAGTGGAACTAGTGAAGGTTTGTTGTATTTTTCGTCTTCCTTAAAAGGTTTATTACTGTCGGTGGATGAACCCACACAATGTAAATTTACTTCAGATTTTGGCATTTTCCGGTGGTGTAAGATTTCATATCTTTGACTTCTACTTTTGTGTAGGCTGCTCAGGATGAGAAGAACGAGATTTCTCAGGTTAATCTAATGGAGCTCTCAGATGAGAGTGATGAAGAAATCCCACCTACAAGCAAGATAGAGGTTTACCATTTGCCATCTTTCTTTGCAGTATGATTGAATATGATTTTAGACCTTATTTTGAAGACCATTTGTTTACCTGTGTCAACTTTTTTCTTTCTCAAAAATTCAGTTATTATGGTATTAACTCCTCAAATTCCACCTTTTTATGTCAGGGTATGGAGAAAGATGACTCTGATTACTTGATTCAGGGCCAAGTGGATAATGAAGAGGCAGTTCATGAAATGCCAACAGAAATGGAGGTTAATCTTGATGTTTTTTTTTCTTCCTATTTTTGTGTGCTGGTATCTGGTTTCAAAATCAACTTCTTTGAGTCGATGAAAATATGCGAATCATCATTCTTACCGAAAAAAAAAATATGCGAATCATTTGGATTCTGTTACGATAAATTTCTAAGGATGCATTGCTTTAAAATGATCAGGATGAAAAGGAAAGAAAGACTGATTACATATATGAGGAACAAACACATAATGAAGCAGACATGACTGAAGAAGAAGATGATAATGATGCTGATGTGCCCAACCATGTTTTCATTCAGGATAATCATCAACAGCTTTGTAATACCCCTAGAGTTAGCTCTATGATAGAATTATCTGACCCTGATTTTCTTCCGGATCCACGTCAACACCCAATTACTCCACTTAATACTAACCCTCGGATCAATTCCACGGATGTCAATACTTCCAGTGCAATTGTATCAGGGTTCTCGGGAAATCTGAGCCATGTGGATATTCCGCTTCATGGTTCTTATTACCAATCTAGTGCTGCAAATAATGGATATGCTTCTACTCAAGAATTATCACTTGAGCATCCACAGTTTATACCACCCGAACAACCAGTGCAAATGCTTGACCACAGGCAGGATAAAGATTCTGGGAGAGAGTTGTCTTTCTTCAATTCTAACTCTAACCAAGACCAGAATGAATTGCTCCAATCCTTAATGAGGGTCCCGAGTAGTAGCCTACCATACCATCATGAGCAAAGACACACGGGTTTACATTTTCAGCCAAGGAATGACCACCTGCTCATAGATGCTCATCAATCACTTCCACTAGATATTAGGCAGAAGAGACTAAATGATCTTTACATGCAGCAGCACAACATTCAGGAAAACATTTATTCCGATGGAGGTCGCTTTGCTACCATGTCTACCAGGCATGACCACCACTTGCCGGTCAATATCCATAATTTTGCCCCTATCCAACCTCAAGGGTTGAGTCAGAACTGGTATACGAGTGAGAATGGGGCCCGGGATGTATGGCCTCCCTTTGAGGGTGTGAACCATAACAGTAGAAGTAGCTCAGATCAAACTCTATTCAGTGTTCTTAATGAATGTAATGAATTACGACCCGTTAATTACGATCCAATGGGCTCCACCAGAAGATTTATTCAGACAACAGGAAACTACAATGGCGTTGGTGGGTCGAGCAGCAATGCACCTAATCCACTTAGCTACTTGAGTGGCCATGAGCCTCCTGCTGCTGCTGCTGGTGGTGGTGGTCTTAAGATAAATAACCTTGGGTGTATTGGTCTTTCTCAGCAGAATAATTCTGGAGTACAAGAGTCAATGATTAAACCGTTCTCAAGGTCATGGAATCAATGACAAAACCAATAAAAATCTCAGGAGGGATGAAGAAGATTGGAATTGTTGAAGATAAACGTTGAGCTGCTATACAGTTCATTTGACCTTGATTTTTGTAACAAACTTTGTTTTTGCATTGAGGTTAGTTTAGTTAGAGCTAGAATATGGCACATTGTACATAAATAGACCGGATCTCTCATGCCTGTATATAGCTATTAGCTAGCTAGTAGGGAAGGGTGGTGGCCTATGTTGCAGATTGAAGGGTACCTGATTCTGAAGCACATTTGGCGTTTTTTGTTTTGTTTTTACCAATTATTAGAATATTTCAGTTCTGTTCTGGCAGAGGATGGTTTGAGAATAAATTAAGTAAAAATCTTAGTCAATAAAACCTCTATTTTTGTCTTTCAATGTCTGGACTCGACCATTAGAAAAACGAACGAATACTTTTTGCAAGGCAAAAAAGATCATCTTTAGTCTTTTAACTTTTATTTGGTGGCGATTTTGGAATGGGTTTTCCTCCCATTAGCAATTACGGTCCTTTCGACTTTTTAATATTTGAAATTTCATGATATATTTTTTTTTCCTGTAATTTCAGTCCATTGCTCCCGGAATTCAGAATCATTAGCTAGCATAAGTTAAGAGGCTAAAACTACAATTGGCGGCCGATGCAATTTTGTTTTGGACGATTTCGTTCAAAATGGTGTTAATATCAATTTCCAAAAGTATGTAAAAACGTCAGAGAAGATTTTGGAACCCATAGATTTCTTTATCTTATTAGAAAGGGAATGTTTATACATTAATTTTTTAATAAAATAATAATAATCTAATCTAACTAGATATTTATGAATCGTAATACGTAGCTAGCCTGTTTTGTTTTGTTAGAAATGTATTATTGGTGGATAACAATGAAGCGAAATCAAAAAGTAATACGAAACCCTGAAATGTAATATAAGTGCTGGAAGGAAGGAAGGAATAGATTCTTTTTCTTATCTTCATAATAATCATAACGAAGAAGAATATAATTAGAATGCGCTCTCTTTCTCCATGTTTATTGTATTAACTATCTTTCTCTTTCTCCATGACCATGTATATATAGATCATCAGATATTATAATTTAATTATTATTTCTTTCTTTCTTTCTTTCTTAATCAATGGAGAACTATGACAAGAAGAAGAAAGAGGTTAAAAGATTGGAGCGAGAATCCGTTGTTCCAATCCTTAAGCCCAACCTCATTGTCCACTTGGCCAACCTCATCGGTACAATACATTAATAATTTCATACTCACCACCTTGCTGTTCTTTGTTCTTCATTACATTACCAATACTATATAATATAATTAATATGCCTATCTTCTTAATTAATCATATGAAATCTCTGTTTTCTATCAGAATTTTTTTATTTCTTATAGAATGATTTTTGCCAACTTGTCATGTACATCCTACAGAGAATAGTTCTGATCGTGCTGAATTTTTGAAACTATGCAAGAGAATTGAGTACACAATTCGAGCATGGTACCTCTTACAGTTTGAGGACCTCATGGTAATTACTTAAATCAATGTTTTTTCCTCTTTCTCAAACTTAATTAATTACTCATGTGATCTTGGTTGCAGCAACTCTACTCTCTCTTCGACCCAGTTCAAGGCGCTCAAAATTTGGACCAGCAGGGCCTATCTTCAGATGAAATTGACATTCTTGAACAAAATTTCTTGAAATACTTATTTAAGGTACCATGGTTGTTACTTACAACTAAGTTTATGTTTTTTTATTTTGTTAAACAAAATTCATCTCATCTTATAATATGCAGGTTATGGGAAAAAGCAATTTTAAGATAGCCACTGATGATGAGATTGAGGTTGCACATTCAGGGCAATATCTTCTCAATCTTCCTATTAAAGTCGACGAATCCAAGGTGCACTATTGTCATAAATATGTATTTGATCAGATGTTAATTAAGCATGTTGTTCTGATATAAGAAAGAAATTTATTCATTTATGTGCTTATGTCATAAATGTTTTGTTCAAGTTACTATTTTTGCTAAAAATGCAGCTTGATAAGAAGCTTTTGAAGAGTTTTTTTGAAGCGCATCCACATGAAAACCTCCCCGATTTTGCAGATAAAGTATTCTTCAATATCTCTCTCTCTCACACACACACACACACATGCATATGAGTTTTGAGCTTGCAGTGCTAGTTAGTTTTTGTTGTACATATTAAAAGTATGAACTCAAATTCAAATATATATGCTACTTATCTTACTAATTCTTTTTAGTATATAATCTTCCGGCGTGGGATTGGCCTTGATAAGACGACTGATTATTTTATCATGGAGAAATTGGATGCCATCGTTGCTCGTCTCTGGGCATGGATTTTAAGAAAGACCAGGTGAGATGACATTATTATATAGCACGTATATATATATATATATATATATATATGAATTATGATTATCACAAACAGTGTTTTTCTACTTAAGGCAACCAAATTCACGGAGTAAAAAGGATCCCAAAAAAGACAATGAAACTACGTGTGGAGCAGAAGATGATGATGGGTTGCATGTAGAACGAATACGTCTTGAGAATATGGAATTCAGGTTCTTAATTGTTTTCGTATCACCATTATCATGTTATTGTCTTTTAGTTCTTACCCAATGTGATAAATTCCCTTCCTCTATTGACTACTTGAGTTCTTGATATGCACTACCAAACTCCATATGGATTTGTGGGATAGATTGGAAATTCTTTTTTATCATTTTTTTTGGTGTCCAAGTCTTTTCCCAGGACGTATTGAGCATACATATGCTCTATAGATTTTATAGTATGAACTGATCATTGTTATCTGGTTCATCGCTTTTCTTTTGTCTTTTCCAGTTTCCATAATCTACTGAGCAAAATTACGATTCAAGAACCAACCTTCGATAGAATCATAGTTGTCTACAGGTATTGTATGACTAATACATGTCTGCTTCAACTGTTCTCTTTAATTCATTAGTATAACATTTTTTTTACATCATTAAAGCTTGTGGTTAAACCATAATATGAAATGATGGAATATCCTTGGGTTTTTTCACCTCTATTTCAAATTGTCGTCAAAACTCTTATTTCCTGATTGGAGGTTAAAATGGTAATTTGCTGCGCAGGCGAGCAAGTTCTAGAATTAAAGCAGAACGAGGCATATACGTGAAGCATTTCAGACACATCCCTATGGCTGATATGGAAATTGTCCTTGTGAGTTTTCGTCATTCTCTACCTTATTCATTTCCAATTGAAGCTTGTATATTTCGAGGAATGAAGTATAATCTTTAAATGTCATTTTCTTGTAATAGCCAGAGAAGAAAAATCCAAGTTTAACTCCAATGGACTGGGTTAAATTTCTTATATCTGCAGTAGTTGGACTGGTTAGTAAACTGTAGTTTTATTTTGTTGATAGAAAATCTATTTTTTGTTCATGGGGTATATGTTTTGTGCACTCTTCAGGTAGCTGTTGTAGGTTCAGTTGAAATGCCGAAGGCGGACCTCTGGGTCATATTTGCTATTCTTTCCACAGTTTTTGGTTATTGTGCTAAGATATACTTCACGTTAAGTGTTATTTTTCGTCCGTCATTCTGTGTATTATGCTTTTAGTGAAATCTTGGTGAGAAAAAATATTTGATTTGCCTGCAGTTTTCAACAAAATATGGCTACGTATCAGAATCTAATCACGCAATCAATGTATGACAAACAATTGGATAGTGGAAAGGGCACTCTTCTTCACTTGTGTGATGATGTAATTCAGCAAGAAGTAAGTTGTAAGATATATCATTGTAAATCAGATACCAACATAGAAAAATTAATCATTTCTCTGAATGTGCAGGTAAAGGAGGTCATAATTTCATGTTTTGTGTTGATGGAACAAGGGAAAGCTACTCTTGAGGTACGGATAGAGAACTAGACCGACTGCTTGATTTTGAGTTCTACTGATATGTATGTATTTTGACATTCTTGTGATGTAAAATAGGATCTTGACAAGCAATGTGAAGAATTAATACAAGATGAATTTGGTAAACATTGCAATTTTGATGTTGATGACGCTGTCCACAAATTGGAGAAACTAGGCATAGTTTGTCGGGTGAGACAACAAAAGTTTCATTTCTCAGATAATATCTGTTACTTAGATGGCTTTTTCATGTAAAGTTGAGTGATTGTACTATTTCAGAATGAACTGATTTGTTTGTGGATGATATTAGGATACTATTGGAAGGTATTACTCTGTTGGCCTAAAGCGTGCTAATGAGATTATAGGAACGACAACCGAAGAACTTGTCCTCAAAACTAAACAGGGTTCTGGTGCTGCTTGAACCAGGTGCAGTGTGTGTGAGATTCCCTTGCTTGCCAAAAGTTTATTTACTTGCATTTCAGTGTAATTATTTCTACTCTTTTAGGTGTTGATAATGGCATTGGGAGTTTTTTACTTTCTTTCCTTCTATTAAAGCAGTAGATGTGGCTATTGTTATACAAATGAATCTTTTCTTTTTACTCTTTTGTACTAAATTACTTCAATGTATGTATTTTCTTTAGTTCACCACTACTTTGAGGCCTCATCACCTGCCAATCAAGGAAAGCATCATTGTAAATAATATCAATATCTCCGCCGTTTTTGCTCCCAAATTGTAAAACCCTCGTCTATATAGAAGTATTATGCATCAAACAGTAAAATAATGTATGAATTTTTGCTTTTAATACAGATCAAAGTACACATTAAACTAGAGGGTTACTGTAAAACTAGCTTGTGTATGTGTACATCGTACTACTCCCAAGCCCTTATAAGTTATAACTGACAGTAGGAACTATCTGCATGTTAAAAACACAGAGAACTAGTGCCAAATGAACATCCGACTCATCAATTCAACTAAGCATGTATAGCCTTATGTGTGTATTATATGCATGAAGATGATTAATACACAAACTCAAACTTTACTATATATCAACAAACTGATATTTTGATTACAAGAACATTAATACACTTATGAAGGAAAAGAAAAAAAAAAAATCCAACTGTTGTTTATACAATTATCAATCAGCTGGAGAACTCTTTACTTTGGTGTTTTATGAAATATATATTCCACAAAGAAAAGCGCACACAGAAAACGCGACACAAACAAGGTAAATTCTCAAGTCTTTCTTATTTTAAAGCCCTAAAGAGCTGACTTCCGAGGGTCACGACTGGGGTCCCTTCCCCCGTAATTGTAGTTAAGCTCATTTCTTTCTCAAGAATTCGATCGAGTTCCGTTTCTACATAGCTCATGGCAGGGCGCCTTTCGCTTGAAGGGTTCACACAGTGCAATATCAACTGTATGAACTCTTCCATACCTTCAGTAGTATAGCTATTACCCAATCTCTGATCAATCATGGAAGATATGCTGCCAGAATCTTGAAGATTTTGCACCTGAGAAACATAAACATATTCTCTTCATAATAAGCCTGCTTTTACGATCAGTAGAACAAATATATGTAACTTGATTCATGACTTAACATAGCAATATTTCCATGATTTAATGATTCATTGAGGGATTTGTTAAGTATTTCAATTCCACAATAAGAAATCCATAACATTTAGTTATTTCTTGTATGGATTTCAAAGCCTAAGTTTCAGTATGCATGACGTCAAAGAAATGTACCACAATATTGATGAGTGCAAAAAGCATACATACCCATTCGACGATGTTCTGATTGACATCTGGAAATAGCAATTCTCTTGCTTCCTGCCCACTTACTAACTCCAGAAGAAACACTCCAAAACTATAAACATCACTTTTATCAGAAAATCGCCAGAACTCTCTGACCCTGAACAAGTAAATGAAAGTACAATAAATAACTACAGATGAATTGTGTAGTAAATCACCAAATAGCACGTGTATTACTCTGGTGCAAGGAAAATTTGATCAGCTGCCACCTCAGAAGATGATCCTGCATAATCAAATCTTCCAAGAAAGTTGCGTAACCCAGCATCTGCTATTTTAGCTATAAAGTTCTCATCTACTAGGACGTTTGCTGTTTTGAAATCCTTATGTATCAATCTAGGACTGATGGAGTGAAGGTGTGCTAAACCTGCACACAATTGAAAATATGGATGAGAGCACATGCATAAAACAATTTCCTCACAGTGCTCGTATATAAAACTAGTAGTGACCAATTTGAAGCTTTACAGAATCTTAAACATGTATTTGATTCTCATCATTTACAAGATGATATTCTTTTTCAGCATAAAATAAGATGAACTAATACCAGGACAGCCAAAAATGCTCACTGATTTTGCATAGGATCACCTTTAGCTGCCCCAAGAGCTATTGCTAGCCTGTGCTTAAATTCAAGTTTCTCCCGTGAAACCTGTCCAGCACCTGAGATTAAGAAATGTGAGATTGATAATATGTATGCAGGCAGAATAGAATAACAGTGGCACTAGCAGCAGGGGAAAAGCAAGAGTATACAATTCAAAGCCATCAGAAGAATTCAATGGTTGAAGCGAAAGTGGTAGTATATTAAGAAAAAACAGGATACCATCATTTCATGTTTATCAGATAAAACTTCAAGTTTGTTTTAAAAGGAACAGCTCAGAAAAATTTTAGTTGGCAAACTTAAACTGGTTGCTTAAATTTACTTGCATGTATGCTACAGTGAGCAGATACACACGCGCACATACAGACACACACACACACAGGTGGTGTGTTACGGTGGTTGGAAGCCATCAGAACTATCAGAAGAACAAGACTGCTGAAAAGAACATGGTAAATATATAGAAAAACCACGGAGACATTATTCCATGGTTCATCAGACATAATGAAATTTAAAATATAAAAACAGCTCAGAAGAAATTAAGATGGCATATTTGAGTTGGTTAAATTAACTTGCAGTCAAACACAGACACACACACACACAGAGAGAGAGAGAGAGAGAGAAGCAAGGAGAAAGAAAATTATTACCATACAAGTGAACAGATACACTTCCATTTGGTATGTACTCATAGACCAGAATCTGTTGATTATTTTCCTGGCAATAACCTAAAAGAACGACCAGATTCCGGTGTCGAATAGATGAGAGATATCGGACCTGATAAAGAAATCAATTTCAAAGTTCTTCAATGATAACTGAAACTCAGAAAAAATATTGTGAACTAGTGAACTTCATGTCACTGTAAATCCATAAGCAATATAACTGATATGTAACGTGGATGTTTAACCAGCTAAATATTAAAACTTTTAAAAAATTCCAGTTTTTCAATTGTAATAAGTATTCTCACTAACAAATGACCAAGAATTACAGCAACAGGAATAGGAAAGATGAAAAGAATGAGAATAATGTCAAAATATCCCATATGAATTCTTAATGGCTCATTGAACCACAAGGATGAAACTGAAAAGAATAAGAAAAACTTGTATATGTGCAAGAGAGTTTGGCATCATAAAATTATAGTCCAGGTGGTTAAGGAGTAATATAATGATAAAAACTTTTAATTTTGATGTTTCATGTTTCTAGATTTTATCTTAGAAACATGCCCATAAAATAACATAGCTATGAGTGAATCCACATTGATTTTACAAAAGAAAAAAATTAAGTTACCTCGTTAATGAACTCCTGACTTGGGGGTCCAGGTCGTCGTTTTATTGCTACAAGCATCCCATCATGAAGTAAGCCTTTGTACACCTCCCCAAATTTTCCTTGTCCAATCAAACTCTTGTCACTAAAACTTCCTGTTGCCAATGACAGTTCCTCCATCTCAAATCTCTTAGCATCTCGCGTACTAAATTCGATCCCAACAGTTCCACCGACTGCATATATTTAAATGATTTCACAATCTGATCCTTTATTATGGAGGCAGTAATTTGCTTTGTTGGACAGAGAAATGGTTACCTGGAACAGATGGATCAGAAGAGCCGGTCTCAGAAGTTCTTGAAGTGCTCCTACCATGATGAAAGCAATACCATATAATTATTATTAGTATCCCCACCAATGCCACGGCTCCTGCAGCACCTCCTAAAATTGCTGCAAGAGTCGTCGACATTTGGTCTGGGAACCACTTCAGCTACGGCGTTTGGTAGTTTTGAAATGATAGATTATAATACATGGAACCTGAAATTCAGTTAATGCAAAAGTAGATTAATAAAGTGAATTTAAATCTGGAGATGAGGGTTGCAGAACTGTAATGAAGGCAGATGACTAATCATATACTCCCTCTGTCCCAATTTGCTTTTTGTATGTCCCAAAACAATACTCTCTTTCCTTGAATGAAATAATTTTTCTAGAGCAAATAATATTGGACCGAGGGGGTAAGCATTTTTATACAACAACAACAAAAAGCTTTTCCACATGTAAACGAATGAGAAACCTTTATAAGTTGTGTTCCAACATATTATACAGAATTGTGGAAGGAATACTTGAAAAATCAAAGAAAGCACCAACTAACCAATTCAGTAGCTCAATGTTTAGTAAGTAAATGAGTAATATAGCCTATTAAAAGTGTAATAGTAGTAGCAATAATGAATCATGAATAGCAGCAAATAATGAGAGAGAATTAATGCGGGAAATGCAAACCTGGTTTTACATAGAATTCATATGAGGGACATTCAGCCGCATTCCAACATCGAATTTCTCAATTGATTGAATGATTGATGAATCTACGCAACTTAAAAGGACAAGTTGGAAGATTTAAGAATACAATTATTTGAATAAATTAGTGTTTGAAAAAGGGAACAATCATAAGCATAGACATAATCATCAACATCACCGTTGGATAATGCCAGACAGAAAGGGACCCTGCCGCCGACAACAGATTCCACTCACCCTCTCTACCCCCAAAAATTAAATAAAAAAATTATTATTTCTCCAGTATTTTGAAAATGAAATGCAACCGGAAAGTTTAAAAGAGCAAGGGGAATAAATAATTTATGAGTAAAATGCAAGTAATGGATGAATAGAATAGAATAGAATAGCAGCTGAGCTGAGCTGAGCTGACTGTGTTGGTAATGGTAATGGTATTGATATGTATATATGTAGAAATATGTGTGGGACTACTTCTACTGGGTTGTAAAGTAGTAGTAGAATGTGGTTGTCTCATACTGCAACTTGAACGTATCTTTCTTTTTAATTTTACTCTTCTCCCTTTTCCCTCCCTCGTTACATTTTTCACTAATAATAATAATAATAATTTTTTGTATTAATTTCCGATAAAAAATACTTACACTCATATATATATATATATATGTATAAATGAATAAAGGTTTTGAGTTGAATAAAGAAAGAAATTAAACCTGTTAAGGAGTATATATATAGTATCAAATTAATTTGATTAATTTTAAGATAAACACCAGTATAGTATGGTCATACTTGGAAAAATTAGAGGACTAGTTATGTAAGTTTGCCGTTGTAATTTTCTGCTTTATGTGTCCTGTTGAACTAATTGTGTACTAGAATGAGCTGGGTACCACCACCTACGTTGTCAATTTGTCATCACTCACTCACTCATCATAATTTCTTAATATAAAAATTGTTAGCTGAATAGAATATATATATTAATATTATTATTCCCTCTATTCATATTTAATAAGTATTCCATTCCGGTTATACTAGATCTCTGCTCTAGAAAGCTATACAGGCAGCAACGAACGCGGTTTAACCCCCGGCTCCCCTTTCATTACTCCTTTCTACTATTGTTTCTTTGTCACTTCTTCGAAATCACCAAGACTGGACGGAGGGGCTTCAACTCACTTGACCGACAACTACGGGTTTAGTATTTAAAAACAAGTGCATTTGGGCCACCTTACCTTACAACTTTGGGCGCAGTCCCAGCCCAACCACACATTATGATCTGATTTGATTTGATTTGATTGATTGAGCTAATCAACTGATTAGCAATTGTTGTTCCCGTTTGATGTATGTATTACACAAATTTTAATCGAACCAACTTGAATAACCTAACATTTTTATATAATAATAAATTTTTTAACTTATCAATATGATGAACGTTATCTAAATAAATATGACAATATCTATTTCAAACAAGAATTTACTAATCGAATTTTGTCAAAATAATTTCATTTGATCTTCAAGCATCAAGATTTGTTGTGGTAACTTGGTGCAATGCACACAAAATCATCCCTTCATATTTTCCTTCAAAACAAATGAAGCCTTTCAGATTGAGTTAATTAACAGTGGCTGAATTTACAGAATAAAATAAAATTAGACCAAAACTAGGCTTATACTTTACAATAAAATTAGTGTTCAATAAGAAAAAATAATATCAAGTCAAATTTGGAACATTTCTATGGTTATCAGCAAATTCCCTAACTAAACGCTTTAAAAGTCTTCCTCCTTTCCCTTGCATAAGCCCACTATTATTGTTCATATCTCCACATTGTCTGCTCTCAATATAATCTGCTGCTGCTGCCGAAAGGGCCTTCGCCCACATTGGCACTAAACATTCAACTTCACCCTGTTTTAAATATTCAGCAGGCAGCATCTGCAACTGAAATATTTAACCTTAAATTTCTCAAGCAACAAGAAACGTCCGCGCGTGTGTGTGTGTGTGTGAGAGAGAGAGAGAGAGAGAGACTAACGGCGGAATATAGCCATCTATGCATAATTTCCCAGCAAAGAACAGCTTCACACTTATTTTTTTCACTCAAACAGCACATTGCAGCCAATAGTTGGAGGATTGTCGCGGATTTGTGAACCTGAAAAAGAGCAGCAAAATTTAAATATATTCATATTAGGTTTAAATAGTTTTTTAGGTCAAACTAACTATCAAATAAGCAAATCACACATCCTTGTGACATTGCCCAAAATAAAGAGAGATGTAATTTATGGTTCAATGTGATTGGACTTTGGAGAAATATTCAGATGAACAAAGAATCACTGGAGCAGATCTAGGCCGGCAAATATACATACATGATAAATAAACTTGATTTAAGAATGTTTTTTTACCCTTGACATTGCAGAGACACCAAGAAGAGCATAAACCAGATTCGATACAAGACCCTCACCACTGAGAGATATGACCCTAATCACTGTATCCTGCATGGATCTTTCAGATGTAGAACCCACAGGGTCCAGTAAAAAAGCAATGCCAACCTCCAAGAAACCTGAAAAGATCACAAATAAGTTATCACTTATCAATCAAGTAAGATCCATTCATTGTTTACAACCCAACAGATCCATTCAAAGAAAAGACAGATGAAATGGCCAGTTTGGTAGTAGGCAGACCATGAACTACTAATTACCACAATAATAATCACACAATCATACCATAGCTTGTCCTAAAAGATATAGTGAGCTACATCAAAATCACCACTTTTTTTCTTAAAATAAGTTCAGAATACTTGAAACACAGTTGATGAATTGATGGTCATGGGAGGGGAAAAAATAGACACGTAAATTATACTTCTATGCTTACAGATCATATATGACATTGCTGATAGTGCTGCACCACGGTGCATAGCTGTACAACATATTCCTGCCTTCTGTAAGGAGACTTCAAAAAGAGTACCAGAGGCAGCTAATACATCCTGAAATGTAGATTAGTTTTGGTTGACAATTTAATAAATAATTTCTTTGACATTTTAATTCATTAATAATTCAGAAGATATAGTGAACATGATGAGACAACACCTTTGGACATCTGCGGACATATAAAGACGCAAAATTCATGTAAGCCTCAACCAAATCTGGCTCTTGATCACATATGTATGAAGAAGTAAGAGCCATTACTGATGTTGAACCAGTAAATCTTTCAAAAGTACTGATGAATAAAAGTCCATATTCCTCCTTACTTCCAAATTCTTCAACAACAACAGAAGCTGGAAAACAATATCCATAATGAGACCTAAAAGGAGAGAGAGAGAGAGAGAGAGAGAGAGAGAGAGAGAGAGAGAGAGAGATGATAAAAGACTCTCATGAAATCATCCTAAGGGCACACGTGGTTTACCCGTCACTGTCCCAACAGTGATGGACAATGAGGAAAAAGTTAAACAAGAGAATAAACCTTGGGACACTTACACCAAAACATTTGACTGTTTTTGACTATACTATAAACAGGGACAAATACATAAAAATGACATTTAATTATAGAAGAATATCAAGTTGCACACAACTCGTTGCTGTGAGATTTAGAACTAGTTTAATGGTCATCAGCGGAATGGAATTAATTTCTTAAGAGCAACAATGTGATGGAGAAGGAAAGCATAACATAAGTCTAAGTAAAGAGTCTCTAGAAGTGCCACAAAAAGGTTTAAGGCTCGCTCAATATTCATAACTTCAAAAACAAAGTTTTTCTTGTTTAAATCAAATATTGCACACTTGATGAAGAATATCAAAAAAATCAAATAATGTGGTCATATATATTGTCTTCCTTGTTGATACTTTCCAAAGTTGAGCGTGAAAATCAGATCCAAGCAAGTACATAAAAATGGTACTTTGTGATGCAGAAATCAGCGATATGCAAGATATAACAAATAATAACTACATGTAATAAGTCTGTATCCTTATCCATATTTGCACACAGAAATAGCCAGATTACTGTGCATAAATCTTTCACCTGTTCTTAAGTAGCACTCATGAGTTTGAAATGACAAAAAATTGGTTGACATACAATGAAGCACCTTCGGCAACATTGTGAGAAACTGCTGACCTGCAAATGAACCATGTCTTTAGCATATATTTCAGATAGCATAGAGAAGCATAAGAATATGAACACACATCCATACATAAATCAGTTGCCTGGATCTCCTAGAAACAAGAGCCATTATCTACTCAAGATTAACAGATATATTACCATAAAGACGAGCCCACATTTCATCTCAACTATAATAGGAACTTTTTTTTGAAAAAAAACCCTTAATTTTTGCCTATGATTTTCTGAAGTTTGTTATGCTACCACCTTGGTTCTAACTTTTTCTTTCATATACACTCTATCTTGAACATGAAAAAAAGCATCCAAGTTCATAGTAATGGAGCATCATGACAGGTGTTTAACCTAGTAAAAGGTGCATCTCATGAGTGCTATAAAATAAATGGAAGTAGTAAAACCTGATGCCTTAATCGCAAACGCAAGAGCCCGGCAAGCAGCTGTGGACAAATTTGCATTTTCAACGTGTTCTGACAGAAAGAATTTCTCAAGCATCGGCCAGAATACCTTGAGTAAAGCATGTATAGATTCTTCTAGACCCAAACCAGAAGAATATGTCGCAATAAAATTGAATACAGTCCCAATCCTGCAATATATTAGCCAGTGATCAAAGCTAAGAAGACAATAGTACATGCAGCAATCTCTCAAAAGATAAAACATGGTATATCAAAGCAAAAAAATGCTTTTCAAACATGAAAAATGCAGCACACTAAACAAAAAGCAACGGAGATGGAGGTATCTGCACCTTCTGAATCGTAAAACAGTAATTTTGTCCAAATTAATTCCATAGCATTCAAATACATGCATTGAAGGAGTGAAGCCATGATATCCAAGCAGCATCACGACAGAGAATGAGGTGATTTATAGAGTTAATTGGATTCCTCGACCTTCTAAGGGCTGCCAGAGTTACTGTCATCGTCTGAACAAATCTAAGTCTAGAGAATAATTTTGTATCTCAGATTTGCTAAAGGACTTTGATTCTATTTTTTGCAGCCACAAACATTGTTTGAAACTCCTTTATGTCTGGTACCAGGGTCAATCCCATTGAAAAGCAATGACAGGGGAACTTCTCATATGTCTATAGAGAATCTGGACATTCAGCTTATAACCCTTTTGGCATATCTTTGCCTTTAAGACTCTCCTACTTTCCCTTTACTGCACCTAATATGAAAGATGGTCATGCTGACTTTATGCTACTTCTCTTTCTCTAAAACTTACATTTAAATCTAATCCAATTATTTGTTTCTAATTTCTCATTAGGTTATGATGCAATAGATCAGTTTCACAACCCATGAACTTACAAAACCAAGACAAATAATTACACGCACACTGTTAAAGTTGTAATACAAATGCATACAAGACATAGCTTTCACAATTCAAACCAGAGGAAAATATTCAAGCATGTGACATCAATATGCATGTTTCCATATAATTGAACTTGCGACATTCTCCAAAAATTTAGGCGAGATTGAAGTTTTTGGAACTTATATTTTCTCAACAGACCAGCACCTCCAACACATGGAAAACATGTATTATACATTGAAAACGAGGGAGAAACACATTCTATCTAATAAGCTTAGCTACTCAAACAAGTCTCCCATAACCGATTTATAAAATACAGAAGGTAAATAAATGAATGGGACTTCAATCACATTTAAAAGTTAAACTATATATCCAGAAAAATAAGCATCAAGAGAGCAAGATTAAACCGGTGTAGCCCTCTTCTGGAGGAGTTGATTAATTCGGTGTAAGTAGATGGATTTTGCCTCAAAGTATGCACATGATCTTCATCAATCTGAACCAATGTGGATAATTTTTTTAGTAACTCCAGATTCTCAAGAACTGAAGAACAAGATATAAATATTGAAGTCATTCATTCACTGATTTAAGGAAATTTCATTCTGAAGAGGAAAAACAGCTTAGAAAAGTCAATGGTGCTAAGAATCAAACAAACTGGTTCAGCCTAAAGAATACATCCTTCCAGTTTAAGGGATCTGATTCCCCTCAACAGAAAATATATTCATTATTCACCTTGTGTTCAAAGTGGATTTGCTATACGCTAGTAAATTTGGTTGATTTTGATTTCAGAGCAACTATTTGCTTACAGCTTGTTAATTTGGAAACATAATGTGGTAGAAATTAATAGAAAAACTGAAAGAAACAGATTTAAACTGATAGCCAACACATAGGGTTCGAGTGCAATTGCTCCTCCGTAAGCAAGGGGAGTACAAACAATAAGTCATTCATCTAAAAACAAATTGCACTTCAAGGAGTTCTTCATTGATGGCCGAAAAACAATAACATGCTAACCCAACAAAAAGTATAAATAACTTACAAGTTTTCCAATAGTTCCATAAGAAGGAGAAAGCAATCTATCCAACAAGGTACTCATCAGCTTCTTGTCAGGGACAGAGCAAAATATCAGAGTGATGGCACTTACTACTTCATCCTCATCCTCTAGTGATAGTTGCTTCTCTTCCAATCCCTAATGGTCAATGTTATTCTGTCGATATTTAGTATACAAGGAATATATAAAAAAAATGCGGTCGCACGCTATGTGGAGTAGGGACTGGCGGTTGAGAAGATGTCACTATATAAATGCCACATTGGAGTGTTTGACCCTTAATGAATTACAAAAAATTATAACAATATATCCCTCATTGTTACTTGAATTGCTGAGAGTATTTTTTGAGGATGGTATAGGTATATACTATCTCTTATTCCTACAAAATTCAAATTTCTTGTTACATTCCAGAAATTTGAATTTGTCATAAACAATTAGCAAATCAAGAACCCATTTCCCTAAGGCTTTGCCGTGCATAACCTAGCAAGGTGCTTCAGAATTTGTAACAGACTGACTAATATTAATCTTAACTGCCATCTGGTGCATAAGACTACAGACAATTTTGGAAATTAAGACCTCGGTAATTTGGATGCTTCAGCTTGGTTTTTAGGTATCTGTCAAAATTACCCCTCCTAAGATTAAATAACAAATATTAATTATAACAAAGTTACAACTGAACCCTATGACAAGGTACTTAATAACACCTTCTCATTATATTAGAAGCATCACCTTAATTTCTTATAGTACAAATATGAACTAACCTCTGCAATCCAAATTAATATTTCCAAATACGGAAGATCATGCATCATTGCAGCAGCTTCTTCACAGAATTTGCGAAATGCAAAAGAACAAGCGCATGAACAAAAAGGTTGTGGTATCCCTGTAGCAAGAAATAATCTGAAAATAGCAGTTCAGACGAACACTGTGATAACAAGCACAATAAAGTATACTGAGAGTGCTCTAGACAAGTAATTTTCCCATAATCCAATCAAAAATATTAAAAAATCATATAAGTTTCTTACATTCAAACATAGTGAAGTACATACTCCCCCTAACCAGTTAACTTGTCTATCAATTTACTATTATACCAAACATTTGGTTTATTCAATGAAAAATATTTTAATAATATTAAACATATAACAAACACTATGAATCTAAAGTTTTATAAAACCAAAACTAATAAGGTTAAAAGAATTAATGTAAAGTTTAAATAAATTCTTAGTACCATCCAAACAACATGTGCAGTGGAATACATACTAGACAATGTCACATACGAAATAAAGCTAAAGCAAATTATGATTTTCTGCACGATAGATAGCAAGTAAGGAGACATTTACATCAATGGTCTAATGTTGGCGGGAGAGGCCGACATCCACTTGGCATAGGAACCAATAACATCTGCAAGCGACTTGTATACCTAGGAAGAAAGCAGTCAATGGAAACAGTAGTGATAAGGGTAATCCTTGCTGTTAATTTTCTTATTGTCTTTGCTAGATTTTGAAGCTCACATACATAAGAATATCAAAATAAATTAGAGCTAAATAAGAAATAGAAGGTCTACAAGCAACATAAATCCCCTGAGGTCAGCAGATGTCTTGCTGGACAAAATTGTAACCACTTGCATAACAATGGAGGTATCAAAATGCTGGCCCTCCTTAAGAACAACTTCAGTAACCTGCAAGAAGCTCATATTAAAAAAAAAAAATAAGCACCAAATGGAAGAGATTGCAGGTAAAAAATAATGTAGGCCGCAAAAAAGTAAAAAAAGGGTAAAACAATGCAGGCACTCCAATACTAAGCACTCACCGCATTAAGGATGAATAACTTGGCTTCCACCTCTTTCCAAGAAACATGCATGCTAGAAGATATTGAACTTCCAAGGAAGATCTGATATGATTGTAGAGGAAAAGGTTAAGGTACAAAAAGAAGTCAGAGCTACTAGTGATGAGAATTAGAACTACAACCTTTATAGTGCACAATGCTTAAAATTTTATAAGGAAAGAAAAATGAAATAAATTGCATACACTATGATGGCCACATGAATATGATCCACTACTGCTTATTATTACAATTACATGTTCTCCATTGTTGAGAGAATGTCTAAGCTTTTTTTATTTATTGGCTTCTTATGTGACGATTGTTGAATTTTTTTTACCACACAATCATAATCATATTGATCAATATGTTACCGATTGGTCAGAATTTGCTGACAAAAAGATACATTTCTTTTTTTATGTTTCAGGAACATCACTAGTTATAGGTCTCAAATCTATAGCTAAAAATTGAAAGGATTAATCATTAGACCAATTAATCTATAAATACCTATTTTCTTAGATGAAGGAACAATTACTCAGATCAATTTCTTATCGCTCATGGGAATATCATTACTCAAACATCCTACTATTTCACGAGGATTTGCGGCATGTGAAATCCTAGTAACATTCTTGTCTAATAATTGACTGCAGCACGAATTGTTAGTTTTATTTTACAAAGCATAATACATCATGGATTGGGCCAAGTCCACATTAATTAGCTTGGGCCTAACTCACCTCAAAAGCTAGCTCAATAGGTAAGGATTGCCCAAACCTTTTAAGGTGAAGTTAGTCTTGATTTTCAATCCAAGTGGGACAATTAGTCTCAACACTCCCCCTTCACATGATCTATTTAATGTCCAACCTTGCGAATTGCACATGTGGGTAACGGCCCAACAGACATATGATGACAATGTAGGCTTTGTTAACTGGAAGAATAATGAAAAACCCAGTCTTTGTTATCTGGGCGAAATGTGTGGGTAGACAATGAAACCCAACATGTGAATAAGGAGGAGGAGCCCATCACGGAAGGAGGTGGCCCACATTAACCCGGGGATCTGATACCATATAAGAACAAAAAGAATAATATGTATTCTCTCTAATAAAATGTTACATGATTCTCTTTCTTATGGAAGATAGTTTGCACAGAAAGTTGGAACTAAAAACAATATACACCTAGTCTAACTGGTTTGTTTTCCAACAATCACCTATCCCAAAATAGTCCTTAGACTGAAACCCAAAGCTAAACTGTAGCAAAACCAAAATAATAGTAAATGGGTCTTGTCATTCCCGAATTCAAACTTGGTTTCAGCTTGAAACTCATAATTCCTTATATGTTTAAGTGTGACCAAGTAACCAACCAAATTAAATGTAATAAGAAAATCAGATTAACAAGAAAACACAAAAAAATGTAATATGGAAATTAGATTCAGTAAAAGTCTGGTGTTTTCTGTGTTTAATTGTTTTATCAAATAAATAAGTATCTAAATTAGATGGCTGACAAATAGTAAAAAGAAAGTGAACATGCTAAAAGGGTACTAAGCTGACTAAGGTTTATCAACAATTTTCGGAGGGACTAGAGATGTGCAATAAGTTGAAGGCTTAGGATATAGTATTTGTGGGCAAAAAAGAGGTTACATAGCCTACATTAGAATTCAAATCAAGCAGTTCTCAGTTCGTACACACTAGGAGCGCACTAAGTGAGACCTCGATTAAGCAATCAGTTATGTACATGCAATGACACATTCTTTATACAAGTAGATAATGTGGTAGCCACCATAACTTGACCATGCATATTTTCTAATTTGCTAACAAGCTCAAATTTTCAAAGACAACACAAGAATTTACTCGGATGGATATAGTTGTAGAATGAATAATCGAACCATCACCTTCTGAATAAATAAAGAAGAACCTAAAAGCTGACAGATATCTACTAAAAGTTCCATCAAGTTCATCCTAAATTGTTCAAGGCCATGGGGCAGGTCAAGGGTCCTTCCATTGTCACCATATGTGGAATCATCAACCTGGATAAAACATGATTCAACTTTAAGAGAGAGAAAAGAAAGACGCAATTAGATAGACAGAAGATTATCACATTCACAAACTAACCTAGTGCAATTAGCAAAGCCTAAAACAGTACTTTATTTGGTTAATAATGTCCAAGTAATTTTAAGGTCTGATTTCCCAACATTTTATCGAGCCAAAAAACTCAGTTCATCCAATTCCCAAACCAAATCTGGTTTCCATCAAGCCTGTCGATTAGTTCACATCCAAAATTTTATTAGAAGCATGTCTCAATCACAATGGACCTTGTTTATGAGGCTGAGAAGTTTAGGACTTTGTACCAAAAAAAAAAGTTTAGGACCCACTTAATTGAGAAGCTGTCCAAGAAAGAAAGGTTGGGACATTCCATGTGTTGAAATTCTAATAGATCTTCAATGATTTTTGGCATATGTAGTATGTAAGTCCAGATGTCATCCCTTTTACCAATGAGGTTTTAGTAGAGAACCTTGTCAAAATAGGCTTAAGATCACATGGACAAGAACTAAAAAGAGTGGACTAGCAGCTAGAATTAATAGAAGATAAAATAGCTTGGGTTACAGTAATGAAGCGAAAAGACTTTGTACAAACAAACTTAACTCTCATAAACAACAAAGAATGCAAACCATCGAACAACCATAATCACATTATTTCATGATTTTCAGCCTGCGAAATTTATATAACATCCAAGAGAAAGTAACATCAAAGAAACTATTAACACAACACAGAAAAAGATATACCCTTGTGCTCCTAGGAATCTTTGTGTTGGTCCGTTAGGTCTCCCATAAAGTGATTGGTAAGAAGGAACATAATTGAATATAAACTTAATATAATAATCATAGTATAAAGTTATTACATAAAGAACAAACTAAAAAATATAAGAATTTATACTGAAATAAACCAACCACATCCAGTACTATTACAAAAAGATATAGAAATCTATAAGATAGAACATCGTTCAGTGTTCACAGTACTTCCACAAACGCAATTTAAGTCATCAGCACGAACAAGATTTTCTAACCAATAAACAGACCTGAGCACGCAACAAAAGAGCATCCACCAATGCTGAGAACACAGGAACATAACATACTTCTAACTTCTTCCTATTTTGTACACCATCCACCTCAAGCCCAAGAATGTATCCTGCAAGGCTACACCTGACATTAAGAGAACAAAAAGGTCCAAAATATAAGGCATCAACAGAAAGCAAGTTTTGACATGCCGAATTCCATGTGTATCGAGAGCATAAAGTACCAAAACTGCAGAGTTGAGTCAGCGATCTCCCAGTCATCACATGGAAATGTCACACAACTGCCAACATATAAAACATGTTAAATGAACTGCACAGTAATATTCTATTATAAGAAAGGTATCTTCATGAGGTTAAACATTTGCAAAGTGCATTTCAATGATAAAAGAGCCAAATCCATTAGATCTAACCTCAAGAGGGCATCTGCCAGTGCAAGTGCTTCAGTGCTGGCTTCCACAACTAGAAAGGGTGCCTAGCACAAAACCACAGTTTATTCGCAGTCCAACAGTCAATTGAATGATTTCCATTGTGATTAGTATTGCCAAAAATGTTGAATTTAGTAGTAGGCTAACAGGAAAATAATAGGTGCACGTAAATTTTGATACTCACAGCTTGACCAATTTCTGACATCAAGCATGCAAGTCCTCCTATCACCTTCTCATCTCCACTCTTAAGAGCGGGAAGAAGAAGGGCCTCCTTGAGAAATCCAATTCGGCATAATAAAACTTGCGGTAGCCCCTGCAAGCAATACCAAAATAAAGTTAATTCTGGTCAATAGATTCTGTCCTAGAAATAAGCTCTTCATTTAAGCAGACCAAATATAAAGCTTTCCTCTTTTAAAATGTTCATCTTGGAAAGGTGGACGATGTGAAGAAAAGACTCTGCTTGCTGAGGAAAATAACAAATACAAGGGGAAAAAGAGAAGAGCATTACATCAAACCTCCGCACTCCAGTTTCACATGATGGAAAGAGAGCCCATGAAGTTAAAAGGACAAGACAGCAGAGAGGAAGACGCTTTTGGGTGCTTATAAAGCTGAAATTCTTGTTTATCTAAATGACAGATGAATGCCAAGCCGACTATATTTATCCAATTGTTCATTTATAGTTCCAACAAGGATACACAAAATATCCAGTCTTGATAGTTTCAATCTCTCATATCATTGTTCAAATCTCCTACTCTTTTTTTGGGTTTCCCAAGGGTTTATTCCCTTTCAAGGCAAAAAATTATTCTGAGGGTCTACAAGAAGATCAAAAAATAAGAGATTTTATCAAAAATTATGTACAAACGAAGTGGGAACCACTCCCAACAGAGTTTCGAACTTGGGTTCGCTACCTTGTAGTGATTAGTCCCTTCCACTAGACCAATCACTTGTTGGTTGTTCAAATCTCCTATTACTCAAAACTTGAAGACATATTTATGAAATTAGATAAATTTTGTGCTTTACTTTATGTGATCAAGCACTAGAGACTTAAAACATCGAATTTTGTTATATACCGAATCAATTATGTTTACCTCAATAGTTAGAGAGTAATTCCCACTGGTCAGACATCTAATGCAGATAGGAGTCCCTAGAAGTACAGGAAAGCCTGGGTCAGAAAGTCGCTATATTGTATACTCTGATTTCCTTTTCTGGTAATATCTCGCATCTAATATGTATCTTTTAATTCTATGCTGAGGTTGATCTTACTGACATTTGGTATTTTGGTGTATGGTTTCCCTAACCTTCTGAGACTGAAGAGCTCTTCTTTATCCTCCTCTAGTACATTCTGACCCATTGCGACTCTGTTTCATTACTAATAAACAGCCAAAAAAAAAAGTATTCCCAACAATATATTACAGCTACCCTGAAAAGGCTCCATCCTACATTACTTACTATCTGAAAAAGATAGATCAATCTCAGAATACCACTGAATACTGAATCAGAACTGAATAGCAGAATAGCCAAACAAATCTAAAGCACTTAATTAATAAGATTCCAAAATGTCCTAGTTGGGGTTCATGCTAAGAAGGATGTTATCATAAGAATCAGAAGGCACTTGTTCCTCAGAAAAATCTCTTGGTTATTTATATGCTTAATGATGTTGTAACTAAGATACAGGAGTCAATAAACCAACGGTCGGCATAATGGGGATTATGAGCCCTTTGGAGACTTATAGGTTGTAATTATTTCATTTCCCTCTATCTGTTATTTCATTTGCTTTACCTGCCACTCTCTATCAACTCCTACCCCAAGCACAGCTGAAAATTTGCAGACCTCTTCTATGGAAAGAAGTAGCTTGTTTTAGCATAATATGCCTTGTAGTGATTCCTAATTAAGTTAGGCTATTTCTTTACAAGAATTACACATTTACACTAATAAATAATGAAGTATTTAATATTGCTAAGATCAAGAATTCTTAAGAAGGAAAGAAAGGAAAACTAAGATTAGCTTATATGATTATACCTCATGACGACTCACAAGGTCAACAAGAACTTCAATAGCCAGATCAAACGATGAAACAACCTATTATTGGCAAGTGAAGAAGGCATGAAACAGTTTAATGCATATCATGCTGAGGAGGCCTTAGAACATCATCTAAAGTAGAAAAATCAATACCTGCAAAGAACTGAAAACAAAGTTGAAAAGTGGGTGGGCTGACAATGAGCTTGGAGGAATTTCTGAAAAGCACCCAGCTCGAACCTATATACATGGAAGAAAACTTAAAATGAAAAAGAAGATATGTTTATTGGCAATATGTATGGAATAGAACAATAAGGTAAAGTCTGTTTTAATTAACATTTATACATCAAAGATCTATCACAGATAACACCATGCATGAATTACTAAAAATAGATATTGTACCTAGAAATTGAATTTATAACTTGAGATCCATATCAATGATTTCGTGAGACTACAAAGTCAGTTGTTCTATACTTGTTCAAAGACTTAAACCACAACTAATTTTCCCTCTTTCGGGATCTGAAACCTGATTTGCCAAACTACAACATGATTTCTTACATTAGACAGCAAAATGAATCAAAATTAACTCTATTCTTACCCAACTTAACAAGCACCGTAATATCTTTCTGTTTCTATCATGATTTTGGGCAGGGCTTCCGAAACCCTCCTTTGTTTGCTGCATTAGAAACTCAAGTACCATAGGAGTATGTGCAAGAAGCTGCGCAGAGCACATTAGACATTAGATATGAGCAAGTAACCAAAGCAATGCGAGTATGATAAGTGGGACAGCGCAGTCAGCAGTGGTAAACCTCTTGCTCATACTCGTAACGTCGTGTAGAAGTTACACTGCATTCACTATTTTGATCCTCAATAATTTCTGGGAGGACCGTCAGCAACTCTAAAACAGCAGTGTTTCCATTTTCTTGGGTCTGTAAGTTCTGCATACTGTAGAAGAGCTTCTCGACGGGATTTCCATGCTCTACAGCATGAAGTACAAGTGTGGATAGAGCAAGACATATTTGGGTTAAGAGCTGCTTTGAAAATAAAAGCAAGAGTTCAGAAAATTCGCCACCAACTTAAACAGTAAAATGTTCAATTTTATGCCCCCAGCAGATCTTGTCACCTGAGGAGGGCCTGAACTAAATCTTTTAGCAGCTACAAGAAGAGCATTAAGCAGAGCATCCTTTGCTCCTAAATGCAAACTGTATCCTTCAGTTTGGATCTGCAAGGAGATAATTTTCAGAGTAATACAACCAATAGACTGAGGAATATTTTTATCCCCAAACATAACATAACAGCGTTTAATTATTACTCTACGATTAGATAGAGAGAAGAGAACAATATTGCATTTTACTCTAGTGTTATGTTAGGTTTAAATAACAATAACTCCAAGAATCAATACTCCTCTAAATAGGTAGCCGAATTGAATTCAAATCAACGATACTTAGAAGAAGTAGAAGAGAATCGTGCTTACCTTTCGCTTGAGAATCTGAGCAGCGAAGAACTCGACCTCATAACCGGAGTGGAACTGGAATGATTGATAATGAAGATGTTCGGAGGTGAGAATAGAGGTGGCGACTTCCCAAGCGGCAGAGGCTTGTTGGAATTGAACGAGCCATTGATTAGCAGCGACGCGGTTACAGGATTCGATATCGTGATTTAGGACGTGGACGGCTTGTGCTACCTTTAAGTGGAGCTCCTCCATCCACACAGATTCTGTTCCAATTAAAGGAAAAAAGTTAAAAATCTCCAACCAACCACCACGCAGACGCTACTGCCCACCCCCCGGGCCTCTTTCGGAGTGTTGATGATACGATGATCTGATGGTTAACCCAATCCCAAGTGTTAACATCCCAATTGTTATTTTTTCTTTTTTCCGTTTTTATTGTTGCTTTCTTTTTTGTGCGTGTGAAAAGAAGCAAAAGACAAAAACACTCCCTATGCTTTGTCAAACTTTCAAAAATTCTCCTGTATTATTTTAACTCTCAAAAAACCCCTTATGATGTCAAATAAGTGTCAAATACACCCCCAAAAAGGAGAGTGTGTTTCAATCGCAAAAAATTGCAAGTATTTGTTCACAATTTACTTTTGATATCATAATTTTACCCCTGACATTGAAAGACAAAAACATCCATATGCTTTGTTTAACTCCCCAAAAACCCCTATATGTCATTTTAAATCCACAAAATTCCCATGTGTTTGATTTTATATACCACACTCGATCCAAGTAGTATATACTAGTTGTTTAAAAAAAATATATAAATTTAAAAGAATAAACACATAGGGGTAATCTTGTCATTCTACCAAAGGTTAAAAATAAAATTATAAGTATATACAACTTGGGTCAAGTGTGGTATTTAAAATCAAACACAAGGGTTTTTTTGGTATTTAAAATAACACAGAGGAGGTTTTTGGGAGTTAGACAAAGTATAGGGGGTGTTTTTATCTTTTGCTCGTGTGAAAAGAAACAGAAGCAAAATGCTAAATTACAAATATTAAGGTCTAATTACGAAAATTTCCTTTACATATTGAATATTACGAAATTGCTTTTATGGTTTATCACCATTTTACAATTGACCCTTTACTCCTGAAATGTCCCAACTTTGCTCATAATGGATATTTGTAATGTTTGAAATATCTTAAAAAAGAATAATTAATAATTGATATTAAAGAAATTAATAATTATATAAGTTTAAAAAAATATTAATTTTTTTTACATATTAATTAACAATTTATTTTTTATAATAAAAAAATAAACAAATGTTATCAATTATATTTAATAAATATAAGAAATTTATTAACACATTTAATTGAATAAAATTATTTTTATATTTATAATAATAATTTACTAAATTTTATTATTATAAACATAAAAAGTAAATTACAAAATTATATTTTCTTATTATTTTCTAAAATATTAAATTTATTAATATAGTATAAATAATTAATTTAATTGAACATGTAAATAAATTTATTTTATTTATAAAATATTATTAATGAAATGTTATTTAATTATTATTATAAAAATTAAATCGTTAATAAATATGTAAAAATAAGAATTTTTTATTAGTATTTTTGGAAACTTATGTGCAATTATTAAAAAAATTGTGGTAAATATATAACTATCAATTTTATAATTTATGAGATATTACAATTAACATCCCAGTTTTAATTTTTTTAAGATATTACAAACATCATAAACAACCTCTAGGGGCAAAGTTGAAATTTTTCAGTGGTAAGGGGTTAATTGTAAGATGGTGATAAACTCATGGAGATTTTCGTAATTAGATATTACCTCAGCGGGTTATTCGTAATTTACCCAAAGAAAAATATTGATGGATTGATTTATTTTTTAATACCCCTTTCTGTTTTTTTTTTGTTTTTTTTTTTATTTTTGAAAAATAAAGAAAAACAACATCTACATTAGCCTAAAATTTAGGCTAGTGATATTGCCAGAGCAGAAATTGTTGCTGCCAGAGCAAAATTAAGTTATTTCCTAAAGTGCCCTCAACATTTAATTCTCTTAAATGTTTTTATTTTGCTATTTTTTCTGTGCTAAGTTTTAAAGTTTCTATAATTACTTTTTAAACATCATCTACAACTTCTTCCTTGTTTTTTGTCCGTGCAACCATCGGAATAACATCGCCATTGTTGCACTTCATCCTCAAACCATTCACCCACATCAGCCCTCCACTCATCCATGAAAGAAGGACAACGTAATAAAATATATTTTTCTTTTCTTTTTTACATTATATTCTCTTATGTTTCTTGCTCAATTTTAGTAATATGAGAAAAAAACGTACTAGTTCTGCAATCAATTACACCATAGTATATGGCCACTAATAGAAAAAAAAAATGAAGTTTTCGGTCCCAGCCTTTAACAGAGTAAAAGAGAAAAAGAAAAACCTGGTGTTGATTTTAGGTTAGGAAGAAAGATTGTTATAATTTAATTAAATGGTTTCAAAACAATCCCAAACCAAAATTAAGGAATAAACTGAAATCTCAAAAGATGCAAACGGAGCTAAAGCTTTAATCATTAGACAACTGAAGGAATTCGAATTACACAAGATTCAACATTTTTTACGCTAATAAAATAATCTTCTTTCTGTTTTAGATCTAAACAATTGAGATAAATTCAAGGTTAGATTCATATTATTTGTCTAAGTTTATCTCAGTTCTTCTTGGAGATTAGAAATCTAGATAGATACAAAAAAAATTAGAAGAAGACGAGGACAGAGGGAATTTTGATTTCAATAAATCGGTAATTTGACACACTTAAGAGAGAGTGAAAGAAGAGATAATTAAGATGAGAGAGAAAGTAAATGATGATAAAGGTAATTACTGTTTTATATTAATTTAAATATAAGGGTAAATTTGGAAGTTCACAAATTTTGCTCTGGCAGCAACAATTGCTGCTCTGGCAATATCGCTAGCCTAAAATTTATCTCTATGATTTGATATGGGAATACCACTTTGCGTTTGTGAACGATATGGAGAAGGTGTAACCAAGCGACTTATAAGTCTCCTTATAACCCAATTAAGTCTAAGGTTGGAGGTCACAGTCACGTTGATTACAAATCCTACATAATAATAGAATACGGATTGATCTACATGAAACATTTAGCCATTTTTCTAGAATAGGCCCATTAGTCTTTTGGGAAATAGTCGAGAAAGGTAACACAATTTAACCTAAACTATTCATTATTCAAAGTCTATATTCCCAGCTTATGCTCTTAAATTTTCAATATATGGATTAAGCATTGGAGAAACTTCGTCGGGATTGTTCCGACGGTCCGACATAGTTCACCCCTATAAATCATTTTGTAGTTCATATTCCTACCACAAGAGACAAACATGAGATAGGTCTATCCAACTCGAACCTTAACTTGATTCACATAAAAAATAGCCGATCATTTGGCGACATATGTAAGAACCATTCGTTCTCACCACTTAGATGTTCACCTGGAATTTGAGCATCTTGTCGAGAATAAGCTCCGAGGTCATTGTATATTGACTGAATGTCGACCTAGACTTTAAGCCCCTGTGTCAGAAAAAAAAAAAAAAAAAAAAAAGGGTCTTGGTATAGAGCGGAATAGTGTGGTCCGAGAAGAGGTTTGAAAGCTTCAAAGAGTTGGGTTCATATGGAAAGTCCAATTCACAGATTGGCTATGCCACACAAGTGTTTCTGATCAGCTCCTAATTTTTTGGGTTCTTTGCTCAACTCTTCCGTTATAATAATAAGATCCATTATTATTTTTCAGCTTATTGTTTTCATGGACAAAAGGGAACTTAAATTTGGGACGCTGCAGGCACCAAATGTACACAACAGTTTTTCTTCTAGACCATTTTTTGAAATTTACAGTTGCTTTTTCTTTTTGATGAAATGACGATTTACATCAGAACATCATAAATATATGACTGATTATACTAGCAAATTACAATGAATAAATAACTAACAACTAATGATAATTAGTAAAAAAACTAGACAAATCCACACTTTTGTTGAGACTGGAACCAACTTTTAATGTTTTAGTACCTCAGTTTTGCCACTAGGATAATGCCTCAACTGCAAATTACAATTGCCTATTAAAAACATGGAATCTATTGTACACCAATTTATCCTAGTATAAAAGGAAACAGAACAAAGAATATAACAATTCAAGGATCAAGTTCATGTACTGTAAGTCAATGTCTTGTCAGCTATAACATCTATTATACATGCAGATAGGGTAATTTTTTAAGTATACAAGGAACCAGGAATGAATCATGACAATCTAATAATGATTTTTTCACATGCCAAAATGAAATATAAGCTTGTATTTAGAACAACCAATGCTTCTTCCTTGGCTGGTGCTGCAATGGTGCGTCTGCACAACAAAGAACAATCTTAGAATAAAATTAAACTATTTTGTCTCATAATTCTAATCTCGCAAGCTTTTCCTTCGTTTCTCAAGGTTTCATGTATACTCACTAAAAGAGTTACCAAAATTCTGTTCTACCTAGCTAATGGTTGTTACTAACCTTGTATTTCATAAAGAGAATTGTAATGCACCTCAGACCAAAAGCTTAGCCAAATTTCTGCAACATAAGTATTATATTACAAGCAGTAAGGGGACATTAGAAGGTACTGGATCTCACTATGTTTCATTATTGCAAGAAATTATACCGCGTGTAGGGGCCTGATGCTGAGGAACAATTTCAATAAAACAAGTATCTCTAAATGATGTCAATAGACAGATCTTTGCTGCAAACTGCAGTACAACAAGCATCATATCAAAACAAGAGACACAAGCTACATATAAGATATTGAAGGAAGTACAAATAAGAGTAGCACTTAATAGTATTAGAACCATCAAAACCTTTTGATCCTCTAAGAATATATAAAAGTCAACCTCAAATTCAGCAATGTTTAGGACTCGTGATATCTTTCTTCTTTTTTTCTTTTTTTTTTTTTGGATAATTTAGGACTCATTGATGTCAATGTACTGAATATTGTTACATCTAACGTAAAACTGTTAATCCTTCCAGCATTGTAGATGCTGAAGCTATATGTACTTCATGTGCAACAACTCTGCATTCCTTGGACACTAAGCTGGAATAAAATTTCTAGATGACGGATATTAAAATATGTGAAGAAAATAGATGAAATCGAGGGAGTGATCATGATGTTATACTCATCAGGATGATTCATATACAAATATAGTGAGACGTGATTCATATTTCTCCATTTGCTATTTAAAGTCAAGGTACAAGTGAACATCAGCTGATAAACAATATTATTTGAGGTCATATTAACTTAGACATTTGATGAAACAATAGCACTTTCAAGAAAGGAGAAATTCTTGAAATCAGGATGAGAAAAAGAAATAGTGCCATCAAGAATAACCTACTTTATCAGCTGCTGCTTGTAGCGTAACATGGTCTCCCCATTCACCAAACCTGGAATGTCAAAACTTTAGAAGAAAATGCGATGATTAGAAATATAAAGGAATTAAAGTACCAAAAAGTTCCCAACTTAGCCATTTTCTTGTGATATTTTTTGAACTTCATCGGGACATAACTTTCATATAAAGCACGGTTGTCTTTAAGCTGAAAAAGAAACACATGAAACAATATGACCAATAATGAAGGTTTATGATATTGATTATTCAGCTTTTAACTAATGATAAAAGCTTGAGCATTATGTGTACATGTTTGGATTTTGCAAAAGGCTTTTTGAAATTGACAAGTACTTTGGAAATAAACTGTTCCGGACTCTGGAGGGGATAAGGATTGCAAAAATTGGGGATAGCAGCATTATGCTTGTCAGTCAAAGGGATTAAAAATTAGTGAGGTACGTCAAGTGAAAAAAAAATGACAACATTAGAGATGCTGAAAACCTCGAGGGCAACAAGGGAAAGATAGCTATGATGTTCAAGAAGATAGTGGTCTCGGTCAATACTAGATTTGCTCAAAGCTAAGATGGTGTAAATGAACTTATTAAATTTTTTGCTTACAAACAGAAACATCTATGTCCGTTATGAGTTGTTGCAGGACCATAGATTTTGTTTTGGTGTTTTGCTTAGTTTTTATAATATCTTTCAAATTCTGTTTCAGAGTTGTTTTCCCTCTGTTACATTATAGATTAAAATGAGCATGGTAGCTCGTTGCAAAGGATCTTACTGGTTTATAAAACTGATGATGGTAAACTACTTCAAATCAGAAGCAGCAAACAAGTCTTCAATAAAAACAGGCATACATACTAAACCCAAAATAAATGGTCTGAAATGCCAAGTTTATATTTCAAACTTCCAAGGTACCCGATTTTGTACCAACCTGTTTTACAACTTCTTTACGCACATGTTTGTGGTACTCGGGTGATCTATAAATCTGATCTGAAAGTGCACGAAACTACAAGGGAAAATGGCCAATGATTAACAAAAGAAATCTCAGCAAGCAAAGAAGTTGCACAAACCTGACAATTTCCATCTCCAGACACCTTCACTTCATACAGACCATAAACATTTAGCCTGAAATAGCATAAACAGAAATTACTCCAATTGTTCAATTATGAATATGTTTCCTATTACATACTCATACAATGGAAACTTAAGAGTGCAGTACAGAAATGGGGTACATCAGCAAAAGAGAGAACGAAACAGTTCAAATAATTCAGATATTTATCTTGAGGACTCTAAATTCTTGAATAAATCCTGCGACATATCCATAAGAGACGTCTTTAAAACTTGGAAAAAGGGTCAAGCATTCCCTATTCAGTCCATCCTTCACGATTTCAAGCAAAAAGCTCATCAATCTCAAGCATACACCTACTCATGGTTCCTGCCTCCCCTTGGTCCTTTTTTTCTGGTTCGAAACCCACTCAGAATGGATTGTAAGTCCCCTCATGGTTCAGGCTTATGAATCGACATCATGTAATATAATCTAGGGAGTTATCTTACAAACCACATTTTGATATTTTTTCCCCTCAATTCACAATCCACATAAATCTTCATTTTTGTTCAATTTAAATTAATTAGAAATTTTATGGTATTCAGCAACAAAAATCTGAAGCAACTTCACTTCTTTAAGAATAAAAGATAAATTGTTAAGAAAATAACAGATCAAGTTCTCTAATAAGTATAATCCCAAATGAGTAACACATTTGGTTATTATTATCCGGGTGGTTGTTTTAGTCATATACGAGCATTGACATGTAACAGACGAAAGCCAGCCAACCAACATCCAACACCCAATTTTCTCAATAGCAAGAGCTAAGTGTTCTTAAATATAAGTCACATTTCACTCTTCTACGCAAAGAAGTTTAGTCCTTACGTTTTTGCTGTCAAAGACGCAAGTTATCATCCAACAAAAGATTGTAAAATTGACTAATTCGTTGTTGGAACTATACGAAACTTATTATTCATGCAGCCATCTCTCGCATTTTGAAACAAAAAGAGGAAGTAATTCAATAAATCGTCTTACACTAGGTAAATCATCTAACACGCAAACTATATTTAACAACATACCTCTGGAGGAGCCGTTGGTAGTCCAAACTTGAGTCACTTAAGGTAGGAAAGTATGAATTTATCCTCGGAACATGCTGAAAAATATGTAAAAAGAAATGGCAAATCAGAATGGACTACTGTGAATGATAAGTCCAAAACAAAGTCACAAGCAAGATAGTCCTTCATTAGTTTAGTGGTTGTTCATCCATGTATTCATGTACAAGCAAGGGATGCAACACACCAGAAATAACGGTTCCATACAGATATCATATGGATATACATTGAACATCATCATTATCATTATTTGACTTAAAATATCGAAAAGAGTCTTACAGCAACAGGTGCAAGATTGGATAGCCTTCGACCAACGGCACCGTCTAATTTAGCATATTCTTCAGACAGTACAACAGCAATCATCTTATCATCATCCACATCCTGTTGAGTACTACTCGTCGAAGCTAAACTTGAACAACCATCATAGGCAATTGCTCCATTTGTCATTGGTTGGAAATGAGAGCTGTTGATCTTTTCGCTTGAAAGAGTTTAGGAAATGAAAAAAAAAATGAAAAAGGGCATCCACCAGTAAAATGAATTTGAAATTGCAACTAAAATGATCAGCAAATCTTAGTGGCGTAAATTGATTGATATTAGTGAGTTGAAAAAGGAGACATGATCGCATACGGCAATGAATAATACACAAATCAACGACGGGATGAAGCCAAATGAAATGCGGAGACAATATCATGGAATTTGGTGCTAAAAAATACAAGGAAATCCATATTTAGTTGTTCATCAAATCAAAAGATTGAATCGAAAATGTTCATTATTAGAAACAGAAAAATGTGACAATCGAATCGATTCAAATAAATAGCAATACAAAGTAAATAATTATTCACCTCACGGTTGGTTACTTGTATGATTCAGAAAAAAACAGGTGATGATGATCAGAATTTCTATAAAATTCAGAACAAGATCTCCCGGTTTGTCAAATATATGTCTGTATTCTTTTTCTATTTTATTTTTTATAAATTTATGTCTCTTTCATCAAGAAGAAAAATAGTTCCTGGGTCCAATGATTTTTATCTGTCTTGTACAAGTCAGCTGACAAAAATACAGATTATTAATAAATAATGTTGTTGATATTTTAAATTATTAATTAACATTGTAATTATTGATATAGAAAATTTGAATCACGGGGAACTTCATGTTAATAAATTATTTATAAAATTTTAACGAAATATATATTTATAAATTAATTAATTTAACTTAAACCGTAGCAAATGAAGTCAAAATTGTTAGGATAGAATGAGTATGAACCTATGACTAAAATACCTATTGAATTTTATTGGTAATATTGGTAAATCACAAAAAAAAAAAGTTAATTGGGCCGTGGTCCTTTCTATACACAGTCTTTAGATTGGGTTGGGCTTGGTTTATGTATCAGTCAGTCTAGGCTAGGGTAATTATAATTGATGGCATAGATTTAAGGGTAAATTACGAATATCCCCCTCACGTAAGATCTAACTTTAAAAATCTCTCTCACGTATTGAGTATAACAAAAATTTTCCTTAAGTTTGTCACCTTCTCACAATTAACCCCTTGTCCCTAAAGTTTTCCGATTTTACCCTTGGAAGTTATTTGTAAGTTTATAATATGTTATAAATTTTGAAATTTGGGTGTTAATTGTTATATATTGTAGATTATAAAAATAATAATGTTATATTTACCACCAAAATAATTGATATAATTTATAATTTCACATAAATTTCAAGAAATATTTTAATTTATAATACAATATAAATTTTATAAATTAAAATATCTTATTTATAATACGATATAATTTACTAATTTATAAAATAAATTAATTTAACTAATGTGTAAACAATTCATATTTATGAAATATATATTTTCTATTTAATTTAATATCTTACTATTTAAATTGCTAATAAATATATAAATACCTTTTTTTGCAATATTTATTAAAACTTTTGGGCAATTATAAATATTATCAATTATTTTGGTAGTAAATATATAATTATCTCTTTTATAATTTATAAGATATAATAATTAGATAACATTTATAAGACTTTACAAACAATACAAATAACACCCAAGAGCAAAATTGGAACATTTTAGGTGCAAGGGGTTAATTATAAGAGGGTGACAAACCTGAGGGAGATTTTTGTATTACCCAATATGTGAGGGTGATTTTTATAATTAGGCCTTACCTGAGGGGGGTATTTGTAATTTACCCAAGATTTAAATCAGGTTAATGTATATTCGGTATAATTTCGAATTTTCGGTTGGGAGAGGTTCTCTAACGCGTCTCGAAAGGAATAAGACATTTGAAAAGCAAAAAAAAAGGACTATTTTTAAAAAGAGTCTCAGAGTTACATGACTATTTTTGAAATTTTGTCCCATTAGAGCATCTTCAGCAGCCACTTTTTTAACTCCTCCAATAGCTAAAATCACAAATATACATAACCAAGTCCATTTTTTATCCTCCAGCAATGTCTTGTATTTATGTATATTTATACAGGACATCCATGTCAGCAAAATTATGTCTCAACTATAGTTTATTAAATTGATTTGAGTTAAATTTTTATTTGAATTAAATAGTTTATTAAATCGTCAATTAAAGGTCATTTTTTACAATTTTTTAATTTATTATATTTAAATAAAAATACTAAAAAATATATTTATTACTTATATTTTACGTGTAAATGTAATATAACATTATTTATAATGTCATTTATAATTTAATATTGAAAAAAGAATAAAATATAATAATTCTGAAAATTTTAGATGATGACTGTTTGATTGGAGAGCTATAGCTGAGTAGCTAAAATACTGTTCACCTTATATAATTTAATATAGATGACCACTTATAGATGACAGTGTCGGAGATGCTCTTACACTTCAAGAACAAATGCTACGGTACATTCTGAAACATATTATTTACTTGTGTAGTTCTACGATCCATGGTCACACAGACTTGCATAAGCCTAAATTAATCAACCTATTAATTTATTTTTTTTTTTTTTTTTTGATAACCCAGGTGTACAAGCTTACACTTGACTAATCCTGGACCCTCAGAACCCTTGCCCTAGAACCCTGAAGGATGTAAATCGCAGGATGTGCCTCCACCAAGCCCCGGGTTCCCACCATACTGCTGTACACTCTGCGCACAAAGGGGTCTTCACCACAAATGACCCTTAGATAGACCCATAGAAATGCTTCCATCCAAGTTCCAAATGGGATTCGAACCCCCACCCTTGCCGCTGGAGCAAGCCTTATGAATCATTGGTCGACCAGTTGGAGATATGCTCTGGGGGCAACCTATTAATTTATTATCAGTCGTATAAGTTGATAATACTGCAAAATTTAAAATCCACTACTAATTTCAACTACATTTGATGTTTGCATTTTGCTTCTCTCAGAATCAAAATAGTAACATCATTTATAGGATAGAAACTTAAATAGGATAGGATAGGATTAAGTCAGTGACGGAGTGTAATGGGGGCCGAGGGGCCATGGTTTCCGTCCCCCCCCCCCCCCACCCCAAAAAAAAAAATATTATTTGTATGTGTACATTTCAGAAATAATCATTTTACCTATTGGTATTGCTCTTCTTTTTGTAGTGAGAGGTCCCTACGACTCTTAAACTTAACTCGTAATTTTTTTTCTTGTAAAATCTTAACTGAATTCAGTTTCTATTAACTTACTTTCCTTGATAGGTCATCTCCCGTCGAAACATGCAATAGTTTCCTTCTATTTGTCAGTTTGTCTTATCTTATTTTATCTGTTATTTCTAATTGAACCAACAAATCAAAACATTTAATTCAATTTCAAATTTTTTCCACTATTAATTAACAATAACAATAATAATAATAATAATAATTTTATTAATAATAACAATAATAATAATCATAATAATAAGGGTAAACACCACTAATGGTCTTCCTCATCATTATTATTTTTAAATAGTGGGCCTTCTTGCGTTTTTTTCCACGTTAGTTCCCATTATGAATTATTTGTTTCACTTTGATCATTTTCAGGTGGTCAAAGATGAATTAAAGTGTCAAAACAGTTTTATGAGGGACTAAATTGATAAAGAATCAGTTTTGTGAGGGGCTAAATTGATACAAAATAATGACTAAAAGTGTAACACTATACGTAAAAGACCATTTGTAAAAATGACCAAAATGAAACAAGTAATTCATAGTGGGAACTATCATGGGAAAAAAAATATAAGAGGGACCACTCTGTAAAAAATTAATGATAAGAAGGACTATTAGTGGTGTTTATCCTAATAATAATATTAATAATAGTAAATAAAAAAGGCATTCGAGTTAGGTGCTTCTTTGTAATCGTATTTATTAAGTTGTTCTATTGATCTTGAAATTGTATTTTTATAATAATAGGTTTTGTTTAGTCATATTTTTATATAACAATAACTATATATATATATGGCGGCTACTCATTGGTCTGACCGCACCTGCCTGCCTAGATCCTCTCTTGGTTGCCCTCTTGTCCGCCTTGCTTTCCGAAAAAAAATTCATCTCTAGACGTAAACCCCCTTCATGCCTGTCTCCCCCTTCAGTTAGAGATGGCCTTACATGTGAATGGCATCAACTTAGTGATATGGCTATTCCTAAAGGGTATGTGAGGAATTGAGTTCAAATCAAAATGTGTTTTGATATTATTTTAGGGTTTTTACAGAATTTAATTTTCAAGAATGTTATATAAACACATTATATGAGCGGAAATATTATAATCGGCGGATTCAAATCTAAACCCTAAAACCCTAGACCTCTAAACCCTAAATCCTAAAATAAATCCTAAATTAAATATTATGTCATAAACCCTAAATTTTAGGCATTGCAAATACTTTTAAATTATGAGTTTATATTTTTATTGTAATTTTCGAGATATTTTATATTCAAGTATTGATAAATGATAAATTAACATTTGAAAAGTAATGAATTATTTTTTATATGAGTAATAACGTATAATGTAGGTGTTCTTTTGTAATTTTTGAAAGTTGAGATATTTATATTCAAATATTGATGAATGTTCAATTATCATTTGGAAAGTATTGAATTATTTTTTATATGAGTAATATCGGAAAATTTTGGCCTCTTTTCTAATTTTTGAAAGTTGATTGGGTTGTTAATAGATTAAAAAAATTATTTCAAGAAGAAACCTGCTAAACAGGTAGCAGGTAACACAATTAAGTTTGATAGCATTAAATATGGACTGTACAAAGGGCTGTGAACATATGGGATGTGACAGGCAATAGATCCTCTGTACCACAATTTTGTGTACCACAATTGTGCCACAAATGAGTAATTGCCACATGTATTTATGACAATTATTATAATTGTCATAAATACATGTGGCAATTACTCATTTGTGGCACAATTGTGGTACACAAAATTGTGGTACAGAGGATCTTGAGCCGATGTGACATAATCATTTTCCTATATAAAACTAGCATATTTGTGTTTGGCACAATTTTACTACACTGTTTTAAATGTAATGTAAACGAAAAATTAAACGTATACTTTTTCATTTATGCAAGTTTCAAGTTTCTAAATCTACGGTAGTTTAATTTTGTGTTGAGTTACGAGATCATAATTTTACTAAGATAAATATGAAACATAATTTTATCTTTATACTACAGTGACACGTTCGGAGTTTCCATGTCACGCATAAGTTTGAACATTTTAAATTGTGTGTTTAAGAATTCGCACTATTAAAATTAGGGGTGTTCATAAACCCGTCCCACCCGACCAGCTCCAACCCGTCCGTAACCCGTCGGTTTTATTTTTAAACCAATCAAGTACAAATTGGTAATTTGTAAATCCTCATATTATGGGTCGGGTGACGGGTTTGATGGTTAAAAAATCGGCCCACCCGCAACCCGCACCTTGATGTACTTTTTATTCATTGTTTAATTAAAATTGTGTAATAAATTAAATTTATTAACAAATGAATAAGATTAAATAAACAAACTTTCTTCAAGTTTTTTATTTGTATTAATGTTAATGATATAAATATGTTAGTATATTTTTTCCTAAAGAGTTTGTTGTTGAAAAATCGAGAAGAAACTTCACTAATTTGTTATTGCTTGTAATGTGTGAGTGATGATTTATAAAGAATTTTTTTTGTGGGGATTTGCAATATTATTTTTGGTGGAGACTGTTTATTTAATTAGTAAGAAATCGTTGATTAAATTATAGTTTTGTACTTTTTGCATCTTGGATTTAATTTTAAATGTGACAATAAACATATCTGACACGTTTTATTTGTTGTTTGGAGAACTTAAGATTATAAGATGTCAAGAATTTATGACATTGTTTCCGTTCAACCTGCCAACCCGACCTCCACCCGCCCGCACCCATTCCACCCGAACCGGGTGGTTTATGAAAATAACAACACGGGTGCGGTTTAAAAAATTGGCAACCCGCACTTTTTGGGTCGGGTTGATTTTTTCATGCAAACCTGCTCAAACCCCATCGCGTTCACCCCTAATTAAAATTATTTGGCAGTATATTTTTCAATTTTTGTTTAATAAAATCGTAGTATCAAAATATAAAAAAAATCGAGTTTCTCATAAAAAATATCACCCCAAGCCTCAACATAAATGGTCTAGATAAGAAAATATGAATTGTTCTGAGCTACCTTATAGGTTAGTGCCTTCTGGACTATAATGTTCAATAGATTAACTCAAAAATAATTAGATATCAATGCATGTTGCTCACTAATTAAGTTCAGAAAGCACTACATAGAAGGTAGCTCCGAACAATTCATAAAATAGAAGTTGTTTATTTATTTATTGGTTCAGAAGAAGCTATTTTGTTAAGCCATCTCCAAGAGCACATGTATAAGTTAAATTATAAGAGTTTTGTTGAAATTATCATTAAAATTGCTCTCCAAGAGCACATGTATAATTTATGTATTGCTAAAATTATGGGTTTGGATGGCCAAATGCAAATTGTTATTTGCAAATTCTTGAAGGAAAATACATGTACTTTTCTGCAAAACAATAAATTATTCTGGACAAAATAAAAAGTGATAAGTTTGTCCTTATATTATATTATCCAAAAAAAATCAATTTTCTTGTAGTGCATGTTGGAATTTAAAAGTCGGATTATTTTTTCAAATAATAAAAATTAATATATTTTATTTAAAAAAAACTATTTTTATTATGAAATTAAATCAATTAGTATTATAAATATATTATTATAATTTATATAAAATAATAATAATAATTAAAAGTAATTTGTTAAATATAATCTAGATGTCGCAGTGAAATGGTATGATTGTTAAAAAGTAGTCGATCTCTTAAAATATAAATTAGCTGTTGAAGTGCAGAGTAAAAAGTAAAAGTGTATAACACCATTCATTAGTTATATTTTAAGATAGGAGGCTGAAATTTAAAAGAACAGGTGGAGATGGCCTTAAGAGTGTAAAATTTAGAAGAATGATATATCAAGCTCATAAAAATCTATGCGCAACTCAATAGCTGGAAACAAAAAAAAAGGGTTTATCCAAGTAATATAAATATAAAATAAATAATTACTTTATTTAAGTTATTCTCAGAAGCAGAGTTTAAGCAAAAGATTATTATAACCAATAAAAACATAAAAGAACTAGAGATATTCCCCCCTTCCCCAGAGTATATATTGCTCTTCATTTACACAGATGAAACCTTGGAAACAATATCTTTATTAGACCTATTATACTTCATATGGCTATTCACAAGTTGGCCAGCAGCAATAGCTGACATAAGAGAGAGCTCTCCGGCAAGAACTGATCCAGCAACAATGGTGGCTAACAGCCTGGCGTTCGACCCTGGAGCCTCCTTACTCGCTCCCTTTACTCCAAGCAGGTTCAAACACGCAGATTGAGAGGCCAATTGCGTCCCACCTCCAACCGTACCCACCTCAATGGAAGGCATTGTGACAGACACATGAAGGTCCTTGCCACCATTAACAGCTTCCATCATTGTAATGCAATGAGAGCTCTCGATATTTTGTGCAGGGTCTTGACCCGTGGCGATGTAGATAGCGGAGACAATATTGCTAGCATGAGCATTGAAGCCTCCCAGAGCTCCAGCAATGGCAGAGCCAGCGAGATTCTTGAGCATGTTGAGCTCCACCAAAGAAGCAACATTAGTCTTGAGTACCTTAGTAACAACCTCTTCTTTAATGATAGCCTCACACACAACTGATTTCCCCCTTCCTTCAATCCAGTTCACCGCAGCTGGTTTTTTGTCGGAACAGTAGTTACCAGAAATACCAATCACATCCATGTCAGGGAACTCGTTGTAAAGGAAGTCGATGATGTTCTGCACCCCCTTCGACACCATGTTCATCCCCATAGCATCTCCCGTGCTGCACGAGAATCTTATGTAGAGATTCTTTCCAGCTATACCACATTTGATGCTCTGTAGTCTGCCAAATCGGCTAGAACTGTTGAACACAAGGGATAATGCCTCAAAATTGAGAGGATCCTCGAGGAAGAATTTTAACTCAGCAGCTCGTTTCACGGTGGCGAACCTAACGACAGGAGCCCTGGTCATAGCATCCCTGAGGAGGACGCTTGTGGCCCCTCCGCAGGCATAGATGGCCTTGCATCCTCTGTTCGTGCTGGCAACCAAACAACCCTCCGTGGTGGCCATTGGAACGGAATATTCCCTGCCGTCCAACAGGAGTGGGCCCGCAATTCCCACAGGGATCTGCACGTACCCCACGGGCATCTCACAACACTGTCCCAATATGGCATCATAGTCGAAGCCCTCGAGTGGTAGCCCTGACAGGGACTTGCCAGTGGTGCGCTGCAAAGCCTCGCGGCGGATGGATGCAGCGCGTCTGGAATCGCCTAGTTTGGATTCGAGGGCGTAGGAAGGGGTTTTTCCCTCGACCACCGCCCTCACCAGCTGCTCATCATCCTCGGAAAAATCAACAGCAGCAGCAGCAATATTATTCGGTTGGGGGGCAGGGGATGCGGCGCAGGGGGTGATACGTGAGTCCTCCTTGGACATAAGTTGATCCACATCAACGTCATTATCTCCCATGAATTCTTCTTCATCCAAATCGAGAAGGTCGTCTTCCCGGGAAATAACGAGGGACTGGACGAAGCCGATTCCGAAGAAGCCGAGGAGGTAGATAAATGAGGCGACGAATGTGAAAATGGCGGCTAACTCCGATAGGGTGACGACGTGGAGAGGGGTGGAGTTACGGATCTTTTCACGCCATCGGAGGAGAAGGTAATAGACAACGGAGAAGAAGAGAGTGAAGAATATGGCGTTGGTGAGGTAGAGGGGGAGTGGGAGGGCGTCGGAGGCTTTGGCCGGCTTGGAATCAGAATCGCCGGAGGCAGAGGGTTTGAGTTGAATCTTCTGCTGGTTAATTCCACCTTTCGTCGACCGCCGGCGAGCTTCCATCTTAATCAATTTAATTTAATGATTCTCTTGTATCAATAACGCGATTGGATTGGATTGGATTGATCAGAAATCGAAACACTACCTTTTCACCCTACAAAAGGGTGAAATACACAGAGAAAGGATGAATTGAAATTCAATATCTAGTAGGTTTTGCTTAAATTGGAAATTTGGGGAATTAATGAATGAATTTGAAATGGAAGGGCTTCTGTTATTTATAATAACTTCTTGTAATTGGGTACCGTGAGGAAGGTGTACCCAAGAAAAGGAAAATGATAAAAAAGAGGACCGTGATGAAGTTACAAGTTGGCGGTGTCCGTAAAGCTAATACAGCATAATGGGCCTATTTGGATGACTATTTTAACATTATAATTGATATATATTAAATGTAATGGAACTTAACTAGAAAATTTATTTATTTAAAATATAAAATTTGTATTCTAAGTATAAATTGTTGTAACTCTATACAACAGACAACAGTAGTTATATTTAGAGGAGTTAGTGTTACATAATATAAATAATTTTATCGAAATAATGATCGAATCATCAATTTTATTAAAAATTATCTATCGATTTTCAAATTACTGATAAGTTTGTGTGACATAACAATCTAATATTGACCGAATCATATTTTCAAATTACAGAGGATTTATGTGGTGTTTTCAATTGCTTGAACTTTTATATAGATTAGAGATTCTTGAAAATCACTTAAAAGTAGTTGAGAATAAAAAGTGGGTAGTGTTTGCATTTTAAGAGAAAAACTATTATAAGTGGGTAGTGTTTGCAAATTAAGAGGAAAAAAGAACATTAGAAGCTAAAAGCTACCTTTCACCAACTTTTGCTTTTCTGTCTTTTTTAACTTATTCTTAGAGAAGTTAATTCATAAGCTGATTTTGAAAACACCTTCATAAACACTTTTGAAAGAAAAAAGCAGAAAAGTGATTCTTTTATCGAAATAATAATCAAATCATCAATTTTATTAAAAACTATTGATCTATTTTCAAATTACGGATAAGTTTGTGTTACGTAACAATCTAATATTGACTGAATCATATTTTTAAATTACAGAGGATTTAGTGCTACATAACAATCTAATAGAAAATTTTATCGAAATAATAATCAAATCATCAATTTTTATAAACTTATCGATATATTTTTAAATTTTGGAGGAGTTTTTTTCTTTTTTTTTTTGGGGTACAAATTCGAAGGATTTAGTGTTAAGTAATTATTTAATAGACAATTTGATCGAAATAATGACTAAATCATCAAAATATTTTAAAAAGAAGTATCGATATATTTTCAAATACGAAGGAGTTAGTGTTACATAACAATCTAATAGACAATTTGATCGAAATAATGACCGAATCATCAATTTTATCACAATTATCGATATTTTTTTAAATTACGGAGGACTTTGCATTACATAACAATCTAATAGATAATTTGATCGAAATAATGACTGTATCATCAACATTTTTAAAATTATTGATATGTTTTTAAATTATGGAGAATTTAGTGTTGCATAACAAAATAATAGACTATTTTATCGAAATAATGACCCAATTATTAATTTTTATAAAATTATCGATATATTTTATAATTATGGAGGATTAGTGTTACATAACTATCTAATAGACAATTTGATCGAAATAAAGACTAGTCATCAATTATTTTAACGAAAATTATCGATATTTTTTCAAATTATGGAGGAGTTCAATAGACAATTTGATCGAAATAATGACCGAATCATCAATTTTTTTTTTAAAATGATCAATATATTTTCAAATTGCGGAGGAGTTGGTGTTACATAACAATCTAAAAGATAATTTTATCGAAATAATAACTGAATCGTCAATTTTTTTAAACTTACCGATCTATTTTCAAATTACGGAGAATTTAGTGTTACATAACAATACAATAGACAATTCCATTGAATAGTCAACTTTTATAAAATTATCGATATATTTTCAAATTACGGAGGAGTTAGTGTTATATAATATCTAATAGATACTTTGATCGAAATAAAGACCGAGTCATTTTATTTAAAAATTATTAATATATTTTCAAACTACGGAATAGTTAGAGTTACATAATATCTCATAGACACTTCGATCGAAATAAAGACTGAATCATCATTTTATTTTTAAAATTATCGATATATTTTCAAACTACGGAGGAGTTAGTGAATCACAATTTAATCGACAACTTGATAAAAATAATGACCAAATCATCATTTTTTTTTATAAAATTATCGATATATTTTCAAATTACGGAGGAGTTAGTGCTACATTATAACCATCTAGTAGACAATTTGATCGAAATATTGACTAAATCATCAATTTTTTTCTTAAATTATCGATATATTTTTAATTACGGATAACTTAGTTTTTCATAACCATCTAAAATTATTTTTAATTTCATAAAGTAATCAGATTATACCCCTCCCGTGAAAGATGCATTTGGATCCTAGATATGGATCATGATACTTGAAAAAACGTAAGTATTTGATATTCATTAATATAACATAATATTCGATCTTCTATCAATCCAAGTACAAGAATATTAAAAATAATAAAATTAAATTTTAATTTTTTTGTTAATAAAATAAAAGATAAATTTTCATTATAATTTAATATTTTTCTAACATAATTGCACATTATTAAATATCTTAATGTCATTCTCTAATTTCTAAAAATCAATTAAAGTATTATTTCATTTAATTAAATATAAGAAAAAGGAATTTCAGGGAAAAAAAAGGAACTGGTCATCTTCTTCGCGTAAGATATGTACCAACTGATATTTACAAGAAATGCCATGGGATCACTCAATCAAAGAATTAGTAATCGGTTGTGGAATTGGGTGAGATTGCAGGAATAGTGAAGTCATAGATTCTACAGTTTTTCAGATTTTTTTTTTAAATTTTTTAAGTAAGGGTATTTTTATCTTTGAATTATTTATTTTACTAATTAGATAGGTTTGTACACAAAATTGTGGGGTTGTAAGTTGTACACATGGTAGCATCTCGTGACTTCGTAAATGACTCACGGATGGCGGAGAGTCATACTAGACAATCCCCCGTGATGAAGTTACAAGTAGGCGGAGTACGTAAAGCTAATACAACATAATTAGTCTATTTGAATGAGTTCTGATTCAATCTTGCGGATCTCGTAAAACTGAGACATAATTCTTTTAAATAAAATTTGGCAAAATTCCACGTCAAATGTGAAAAGTAAAGGGGAAAAATATGGCAAAGAAATATAGTAGTAGTATAAATAAATTAAATTAGATAAAAGCTTAATTGGTAGGCGTTTTCCCATTCTACAAAAAATGTAGTTGTGTGCCAAACAAACGCATAAGTCGTGTGTACGAAGTTCTGGTTTTTGTCTGCACCTGCCAATTTTCATATGGAATAAGTCAATCTCCCGTGCGGTGTATCCCATCACTTATAAGTCAAAAGTCAAAAATGTTATTTTACCAGCTGCTTCATTAAGTCTTTTTAAGATCACTAATAGGGTTTTTTGCACTTTGCACCCCCAAAATATAGGAAATAGACATTTTGCGCCCCTAAAACTTAAATTTAGCACTTTGCACCCTTAAAATATGAAAAATGCAGCACTTTGCACCCTCTTTTATATTTAGGCAAAAACTCAAGGGCAAAATAGGTAATTCAATTATAAGTCTTCGGCACTTTGCACCCCCAAAACTTGAGAAATTGGCACTTTGCACCTCCAAAATAAAATTAACACTTATCACCCTCGAATTAAGAACAAATTAGCAACTTGCACCCCCAAAACACAATAAATGGACACTTTGCACCCCGAAACATATAATTAACACTTAAGACCCTCAAATTAAAAAAAAAACTGAAACCCCTCATTTTTTCCGACAAAGCTGATCATAGGGGTAAAAAAAATCTAAGGCAAAATAGGTAAGTTTTCGATCCGATTGAACAACCCACATTTAATACGTATATACAAATTAAATATCATGAATTTGTAATGATTATATCATATAACAAATTAACAACCATGAATTATAGCTTGTATAAATTAAACGTGCTATGCAAAACAATTGAATAAGTAAAAATTGGTAAGTTCAATTTTGTCTTAGATCTTTTTCACCCCGATAGTCGACTTTGCCGGAGAAAACGAAGGGTTTGAGTTTTTTTTTTTAATTTGAGGGTGTTAAGTGTTAATTTTGTGTTTCGGGGTACAAACTGTCAATTTATTGTGTTTCGGGGGTGCAAGTTGCTGATTTGTTCTTAATTCGAGGTTGATAAGCGCTAATTTTATTCTGGGGGTGCAAATTGCCAATTTCTCAAGTTTTGGGAGTGCAAAGTGCCAAAGATTTATAATTGAATTACCTATTTTGCCCTTGTATTTTTGCTTGAAAATAAAAGAGGGTGCAAAGTGCTGTATTTTTTATATTTTGATGGTGCAAAGTGCTAAATCTAAGTTTTGAGGGTGCAAAGTGCCTATTTTCTATATTTTGGGGTGCAAAGTGCAAAAAATCCTCACTAATATATAGATATTTAAAACTCGGCAAAAATGTTATTTTACCAACTTCAATGAAAGTCTTTTTAAGAAATATATATAGATACTCAAAACTTGGCCTTTATAACATACGTGGTCAAAAAGATGTCCAATATTTTATTTTTCAAAATCACGACTCGTTTCCTGGCCGTAGTTTGAAGTTTTTGATTCAGATTCTAGTTCTCACCTAATGCGGATCCAACATCCATCATTTCAGACTTTACAGTTAAGACTTTTGTAAAGATATATGAAATTTAGCATTAGAAATTTAACACGTACGTCCAAATTAAGAGGCATGCATGCTTAATGTGAATACTTCTAAGTTATTCATGATTAAATAATTTCTAATTTAATAAACTGAAAAATAAAATGTCTCATCAGATCAACTAATATATATATGTGCCCAATCCAAGTTAAATATAGGATTTTGTTTTATATTTTTTACTTTATTTTCAATCTAGATTAACTTTTTTTAATCCAAAAAAATTTAAAGGAAAAAACAAGAGAGGAATAGGAAGGAGTAAAAGTGTAAAACTATGAGTATTTGATTTACTTGTAATTTTTCTTGTCCATAGTTAACGTATCACATATCTGGCCATGACTTTTGAAAAATGCGCAGCTCTTCAGTTTGGTCATGCCCTATGAAACACGGAAACTGAAGGCTAATTAATTTGATTTAACAGTAGTTGTTAATGGAATTCTGCTGCTAATGCAATTTTCAACGTGGAAAATGACAACGATTGCCTGGAAAAACTGGACTACTTGATTAATTATCCACAATTATTTTGATAATTTATTTCATAGTCCAATATGTTCAACTTACATAACCTTGGCTAGCTATTACGATTAAATAATTCTACCTGGGGACATGCTTTTCTAAGTCTTGGGCCCTGGCAGAAATTCTGAAATTAATACACAAGTTGCGTTTTTATTTGAAAAAATCGCACCCTCAAGCTTACAAATTAGGTTGCACTTTTCCAATGATCTTAAATTTTGCATTTCCACCCTGAACATATATTAATGTGATGTATTATAGTATTTTTTTTAAAATAAAAGTATTCTTAAAAATAAAAGTAAATATTTAGCCACTGCATTTTCAGTAACAACTTACTCCAAGTCTCAACTGGCTAGCGCCCATTTCTTTACTTGGAAAGTTGGGTGCAGACATTTAAACCAAATGAATAATATTTTTATCATGTCAGTACTTTTTTTCCTTTAACATGTGATTTTCGTTATAATAAAAGTCACTATAATAGATGTCAATGCTAATTGGTAGGGCCGGCCCAACCATTTTAAAAGGTCTAGACTAATTTTTTTTCTCTTTTTTTTTTTTTTTTTTTTTTTGGAGAAAAGCCTAATTTATTTATAGGGCCGCCTAATGTCATAAATAGTAGAAGTATAGGGCATGTTTGTTCGACAGCTTCCCAACAAATTTTGTATTTAGAAAAGCAAAACAAACATCGTTTCTACTTCTTGAAATAAATTTATTAGTATCTCTCAATTCTCTCAAATTACTTTTCTAAAAGTCAAATAAACAACAATATTTTTATCTCTAAAAAGAATATATAATTAAAAATCTACACAAATTCTATTTTGATTCGACATAAAGTAATAAATATTTTACACAACTTATCTAACATAACAACATGATTTGACATAAAGTCTTACACAACTTACATCTTACAACTATAATCTAAACTCTTCTAAAAAAAAATTACACCCACCTTATTTCCCAAAATTCAAACAAATAATATTACGTAAATTGAGATTATTTCATAAATCTCCACCACTCACACATATGTCAAACAAACATGCTATATTTCTTCTTCAAGTGTATTCATTAAAACCTTTTCCAAAAAAAAAGAAAACCTTAAATTATTATATTGCACTGTAGTATTTATAAGATGCTATCAAGCATAATAAGGTTATATCTGCCTTATTTAATTTCTTTATAATGTGTACGGAACAATGGTTATATTGTTGTTCTTATCACAACATTATCAATTTGGCTACAATGCTAGAAGCTACAAAACGCACTTTTATTCATTTCACCAAGGAAAGCTTGGAGTTGCTACAACTTTTCCTAAAAAATTAGAAGTTTTTTTTTTTTTTTAAATGAAGAATATATTAATACATCAATCTTTATATCAAAATAATTTCAATTAGTGTCGGTATAAGAAAGAACAAAGTACAAATAATAACTAACTATAAATACTAATAATAAATGTTACCAAAAGAAAAGGTAATAAATTAGAAAAAAATACATAGATTAGTGTTAATCGAACCAAAAACCTCTTGAATTTGGGTCACTGCAGTCATAACTAAGGCCCTGTTTGGATCAAATTTGGTTCTGTTTCGCCATGTTTCGATGTTTCAAATTGGTTTGAATGAGTTTGGCGAAACATTTGAAACACGACTTGAATTGATTTTGGTTGGAATATTTTGATAGTAATATAATAGTAAAATAATAGTTAGTGGGTTTTGAAAATTTGAGACATGATTTGGATTGAGTTTGGATGTTGATGTTTGGGGGTGAAAAATTAATGACAAATGTCACATCAAAGACTTTATAGAAGGATGATATATTATTATATAGTGTAATAATTGAGATTATGATTGTAATAATATTATGATGATTGAGATGATAATTGTAATAATATTGTTGCAATAATCATTCTTCAAAAATAATTTTTTTTCTCAAAACTACCTTACTAAAATAATCTAATGATTTCACATCACTTATTCACTACCACTATTTATAAGAATATATATAAGGGTCTATTTGAATGGGTTTTGGCTCGGTTTCGCGAGTCTCGGTTTAAAAAAATTGGTTTGGGTGGTTTCGATGAAACCTTTGAGACTTCATTTGGATGGGTTTTGACTCTTGAATTTTGTGGTTTGAATAATTAAGTTGAAACCCCACTTGGATTGGGTTTGGATGTTGGGGTTTATGGAAAAAAGTAGGTGGTAGGTGTCAAATCAATGTCTTTTTTAGTGAGATTTGGGGGAAAAAATAGGTTGGTAGGTGTCAAATCAATGTGTTATAGGTTTGAAGAGTTTGAATATGAGTTTTTGAATAGGTTTTTGATGGTTTTATGAGTTTGGCGAAAACTCACTTGAAAGGGTTTTGGCTCGGTCTCGCGAGACTCGGGCCAAAACCCATCCACACACACCCTAAATGTCATCCAAAAGTTTTATTTTTTAACGTCTGAGACAAAAATGAAAGGAGTAAAAAAGGTGGGTGGGAATTGTGAAAGTATTAAATTAAACAAATATTGAGATAATGCTATTTTTTTTTACATTAAATGGTTGTTTATAATTATGGTTGATTGAGATAGTTTGATTGATACTTCGTATTTTTTTTTATTATATACACGTACAAAATTCTTTAATATATATTTCAAACAAGTAGAAAAAAGGAAAAGAAAATGGTAAGTATAGAGTATTATACTTATATAATATACATTATGAAGCACAGATACTTAAAAAAATTCAAGTACGTAGAGTCGGACTCTTTACGGACTCGGACACGCGTGCGACTCGGCTCGGACAAGCGTCGTGGCAAGTCCGAGAAAATACGATTTTGGACTCTGCGGGGATACGATCAAGGACTCGGTCTTGGACACGGCGGGGGTCTTTTTGCAATTTTTTTCAAAATTGTGGGTTTAAATTGAAAATTTGAAACTTAATTAACAAAAATCAGAAAATACTTTTGTGAACTAGCTAGTCGATTAATCTTCTACAGAGTACTCTTCATCTTCATTCCAAACACAAATTAAGCAACTCCTAAACTCCTCAATTTCATTCATTTTATAAACCTTAGTTTAAGAATTCTCTTCCAATTTATTCAAATTTACAGGTAGTTCTCTTTCTCTCTACCTCATTTTTTGCCTGTGAAACATGTTTTGAATCATTTACGATGTGATTAGCGTGAATTTTGATATCTTTTGTGATATTTTCTTTTGATTTTGTGTTTGAAATATTAGAATGAATGTTAATTCGTTGACTTTGATGCTAATTTATTTTATTTTTATATAAACTATATAGTTTTTTTTTTAATATACGTATTCATACCGTGTCGTATCTTAAATTTTTTTTAGAAAACGAGTTGCCGAATCCAAATTGTGTCGAATCTGAGTCGCCGAGTCAGTGTCTGTGCAACATAAAATATACATAAAAACAGATTTCAATTGGCAGCACAACATTTTTGTTGCAGTCTGAACTTTTTCTTTTTGTCTAATTTGGTCGGAAATTTTCTGGAACCGCCCCAAAACATGTTTGGTCCAGTTTTTGGGCCAAAAGCGAAACAAAACGTATTTGGGCTGTTTGGCTGGGCTTAATTTTTGGGCGAAACTCAGCGAAATTGATCCAAACAAGCCCTAAATATCCTTAAATCAAATACGAGGTGTTAATGTATTTTATTCGAATAACTGGGGGTTTATTGTAGAGAATTCATATCACAGGGGCTATTATGTAATTTCACATAAACAATTTAAGTCTGGAAGCGCTGAATGAAATCTGACCCGCCCGCCCATTTCTGCTAGGAAGAATTCAAAGCGCCTATTCATGGCTCAAATCTCCGAAGTTGAGACATTGATAATAAATTCAGGCGGTTATTGAAGTTAGAGGTGATTGCTCTTCTTCATTTAGCAGAACCAATGTCTTTTTGGCCCTTAAGGTTCGTGAGCTTGATTCACTGTGTTCTGTGGATGCCAATTGTGTTGAATTGGAACTACTGCTTAATTTGATAAAGAGGTTGGTGCTTGGAGGAAATTCTGTCTTATTATGTAAATTTATTCCAAAATACTGTGACAACATTTTTGCTAAAATGACTTATTTGAATCAAGGAATTTCAACCTCTAAGTTTGCATAATAGACATTTTCTCCCCATTGAAACACAGGATGAGATATGCATGTATTTTTCAGGTGTCGGATAATTTAGTAACTAAGTTAGTAAAAGCTAAGGCGCCTTCTTATATACAAAGTATTTTTTGCCATCCTGAGAATTTATTAAGCTCTCTCAATTTTTATCTGCATGTTTATCATGTCTGTTGATATATCTAATATGTAAGTTTGTCTGATCTAGGTTTTTAAGGAAGTGAGGGGAGAGGACTGGATGGCTTGATGAATCTGAATCTCACTTGATAAGTGGTGGAGTCACGTACGGAGTGCTTTACTTGATGAGCTTGAGATTTTAATAAATGGTAACAAATCAAATGCATGCTGAGATGAATCTTTTAGTGGCCTTACATTGTGAAGCTAACAACAATTTCAGGCAGTTTTCTAAATGTCTTAGAGATCAAAGGAAGGAAGAGGCTAACATAAATAAAAGTACCTAACAATTTGAGACTTCATTACCCAAGTTATTTGATAAAGTAGCTTGTGGTAATTAATTCATGCTTATTTATGGTGCTTTAAGTTAACTGTATTATCTGGGATTGCCATACGATGCCTGTTTCTGGTTAACAAGCTTATGCAGAAGACCAAACTAAGCCTACATGCTCATTGCAAGGACTGCCGCTTCGAAATTGTCAGAAATCGAAGAAAAGCATGTTGCCAGTTTTCCTAGTGTGAAGAGATGGAGATAAGGCTGTAAAATGACCAACTTTAGCATCATCATATTTTATTTTTATTTTTCCACCATGTAGAATATTCGTATACTTTTCTTTGGATCATGATAAAACTTAAAGCTGCGACATGAAGCAAAAGTTGAAATTTTCACCACAGAAAGCTTGATGCATGAGAGAGAGAGTTTTGATTTCACTTTCATAACAATGTAACTTCCATTGAAGTATATTGTGCTGATATATATTATATCATTAAACTTTACTCTTTCAACTTACAGAGTTTCCTTTGTACTCTTCGTCCCATTTTTCATGAAATAATTCTAGCAACCTGACAAATGCCTACTTTAACCACAAGTTCCTAATGTTTTCGAAGTGTGAACTTGAGCTCTAGAATTGCTTGCCTTCAAATGTCTGACCAAATTTCCAAGTTTCTGGTGCAACTCCGTAAGATGTTAATGTCCTCCTACTAATTGTGGTGACCTCGAAGGATAGAAGCTGTCCAAGAAGATTAACGTTGCATTGCCAGTTTTGCCCCCAGTTCCTTCCCATAGGAATCCATGCGGTCCTTGTTCCCTTCACTTTTACTCCCACAACTTCTCCATCTAACCCGACATTGGTGATCAAGACTTGCAAGAAGTAAACACTGCCAGTAATCGTGAATCGAATCCCCCCTTTTCTATCACATTTCACCCTATAAATAAAAAGGATGAAAACTTATGCTGTCTGTCATGATTGTTGATTATGTACACCATGTACGCTAGTATTAGCAAGTTGATTTGTGACTAACCTTCTATACTGGATTGGAACTAAATCAGCTTTTTCGTGGGCAATATCAGAAAATGCAGCCTTTGAAATTTGGAAGTGGGCTCTCGGGAAGTTGCACCAGCCACCGTAATCTGCCGGGAGCCCGTAATTAGGGGGACAGAAATCAGTAGCAGTAAGAACAATGGAAGGGCTTCCCTGCAGGCACCATTGTATGTGGTCTACACATTTCACCTCAAAGCAAGCACCACATGTACTTCCTCTATTGAACAAAATTCCACTTAATCCTGCACTGTACTTGCCGCCGCCATAGCTAGTTTTCTCAAGGTCTCCAAAACCACAGGCCCCCTCTACAATAGATAGAAGTTCAATTCTTTTTATTCATTTTTTTAATAATCATGGAGTATATGTAAGATCATACTACTACTACCTTTTCTACAATCATATTATATTTCATTTCTCAAAACTACTTCTCACATAGATAATAATTTTATTTTGTCACCAATATTTCTCAACTACTACTTAATGTTAAGGGCATTAATGTAAAATTATCTAAGAGTTTCAATTTTAGAATTTTTATCTAAGAAAAAAAAAAGGGGGGGGGGGGGGCGCGGGGAGAGTAATAAATAACTTAGTAGAAGCAAGAAGAAGAGGATTGATTACCTGTGACAATGGAGCCATGTGTGTCATTGGAGTAAGTTGCAGTGGCAGATTTCCATTCCTCATTTTGGGTAGTTATATGAAGTACTGAAAGCAAGTAGCAGATGATTGCGGCTTGAAGAAGGTGGAGAGCCATTATGGATCGGAGGAGATACTGGTTTGAACCCTAATCAATTAATTTTGTACAGTCTCATCTCATCTCTCCATTTTGCATTTTTCTCTTTTATTTCCCGCCTTTGGTGTTTTTTAAATCGGTGTATTTTCTATGGCTAAAAAGTGTTGTTCACTTTTACTTTCCGCTTTGATTTTAGTTGATGGCAACATTTTCTGCCTTTTTCGCAATTTTCCCGTTTCAATTAGATAGAGAAGGTGGGTACCATACACTTCAATGCCATCATTTACCCTGAGAGAGAAGGGAATGCAGACTCCTTTTACTTACTGACATGACATGACACGACACGACATGACACCTATTCTTCAAGGTAACTTTTTCAATTTCAATAATAATTTATTTTTTCTTTACTTCTCTGAAATTAGCAAAAAAGAACAGGAAATTAGAAGCGGCGAATGGCTTACTTGTAGCTTTTACTTGTATTTCTCTTAAATTTCTCAAAATCCCGAATTTTAGTAAAAATGGAAGCATTTGGAAATACCCCTTGATGTTAGCATTTGGAAATACCCCTTGATGTTGACATCAGCCTTCGACCAACTTCTACTGGACATGGAAGAGAAATAAAGGGGAAAGATTAGAACCTTCACTGAAATCTAAATTAATTAATATAATTAATTCCGCTTCGTTTGCCAAATTGTCGGGCTTAATCGTATTATAATTGTATCCCTTACCTATCCCCATGAAAAACTGATTCGTAGAAAATCAAGATGAAACCAAAAGAATAATTTAAGGATAACTTTTGAAGAGTGATTTAGATAAATTTATTTATTTATTTCAAACGTTCAAAAAGGAAAATTATGAAATGTTTAAACTTAGTAATTAAAATTCATGCAATGAGCATCATTTGGGCCGTTTCACAATCCTGGATTCAGGCCCAAACAGTGGATTAAAAAAGAACTGAATATGTGCAAGTACTTGCTAGTAGATTGAGTATTAGAGAAAGAACGACCGCCACCACCACCACCGCCAGGAAGCCATGTTAGCAGTAGCAATCTTATTCTTATTGTCATCTGCGGCGGTAACCAATTGTGAGGTTGAAGAGGAGGCAATCATTTCCAGATTCCAAAATTATCTCCGAATCAACACCGCCCACCCCAACCCCAATTACTATGAAGCCGCCCAATTCATCGCCGCCGAAGCCAACTCCCTCTCTCTCGATACCCAAACCCTCGAGTTCGTCAAAGGCAAACCCCTCGTCCTCCTCAAATGGGCCGGCAGCGACCCCTCCCTCCCCTCAATCCTCCTCAATTCTCACACCGACGTAGTCCCCGCCGAGACTCACAAGTGGAATAACCCCCCCTTCGACGCTCACCTCCACCCCTCCTCCGGCCACATCTACGCCCGTGGCTCACAGGACATGAAGTGCGTCGGCCTTCAATACCTCGAAGCCATCCGGAAGCTCCAGGCCTCTGGCTTCCGTCCCCTCCGCACCGTTTACCTCTCCTTCGTCCCGGACGAGGAAATCGGAGGCCACGATGGTGCCGAGATGTTTGCTGACTCGGATGTGTTCAGGAAGATGAATGTGGGGATTGTGCTGGATGAGGGACTGGCGTCTCCGAATGAAAACTATAGGGTGTTTTACGGGGAGAGGAGTCCCTGGTGGTTGGTGATCAAGGCTACCGGGGCGCCTGGTCATGGAGCTAAGCTTTATGATAATACTGCTATGGAGAATTTGATTAAGAGTGTTGAGAGCGTTAGGAGGTTTAGAGCCTCGCAGTTTGATTTGGTGAAGGCGGGTTTGAAGGCTGAAGGAGAAGTCATTTCTGTTAACATGGTGTTCTTGAAAGCCGGCACACCATCTCCCACTGTCAGTCTACCTAATCTCCCTTTTACTATTTTGTTAGTGCAAGTTTGTTTCATGATACCATTCCTCTGTTTTTTTACATTCTTTTGCGGATAATTACTATGGTGTTTTGTTAATATAAGATAAATTAAACAACAAAAGTAAATTAATCACCCGTCATTTTTACTTTGTTATGTTCAATTGTTTACTTTATTGCAGGGTTTTGTCATGAATTTGCAACCATCTGAAGCTCAAGCAGGTTTTGATATCCGAGTCCCACCAACTGCAGATGAAGCCTCCTTGGAGAGGCGAATTGCAGAGGAATGGGCACCTGCTACACGGAACATGACCTTCGAGGTGAGAAAATATGATGATCATTATAATGCTTAATGCAGGGAAGAAAAGTCAGTCGAGGGCTCTCTCTAAAATGTAAAAGATTTAAGTTGCCAGTATTATTTGTTTTATATCTTTCTTTTAGGTTTTGATTAATTTCTTTCTAATAATCATCTTTATGGTGGTCAAGTATAGGTGAAAACTTTTAGTTTCAAATATCTTAGGTGCCAATTCATTGGTTGAGCTATTTGAAAAACAAAAAGCCCTTATTTCAAAATTATATTCCTAGAAGTTTCAGTTCACCACTTTAATGTTGATGTTCCCCCTCTCAATAATACTATCTTTGAATAGACAAAATAGGTTAATGTAAAGTTACAAATATTTGTAGCTAATTCCTGAAGTATGAAGATCTCATACTTAACTTTTAAGAATTTAGGTTTATCTTTTGCATAAATGCGCATGTTGATTACTTGTGTTTAGTTCTCTCCATTATTGAGGCAACTTAGCAAGACAACCAAATTTTGGCAATAGCAGAATATTAAAGTGGATTATGGAATTGTTATGTAAAACTGTAGGTTTGAACTTTGAATTGAGAGACTTAAGCTAAGTATTTCATATTTATAGTACTTGTTTAGATCAGTTGGATTTTGTATATATATCAAATCCATAGTTGACCATTTTGTGCTATTTCATCCAAATGGTGAATTTGTAATCTACCCATAATTGGAGTTATATGAAATCCCCTCGATCGAAATGAAGTCTTGGACATTAGTTTGGCTTACCTGTTTGTGTGTCATATTTTTGTGTGTGCGATTATAAGAAATTAATAATTTGGCTTGGACAGTTCAAGCAAAGGGTCTCTGTGAATGACAAGTTTGGGAAGCCAGTTGTTACAGCTATTGACAGTTCAAACCCTTGGTGGGCACTATTAGAAGAGGCAATAAAAAGTGCCAAGGGAAAACTCGGAAAACCAGAGATATTTCCTGCTTCTACCGATGCGCGGTATTTCAGGGGCTGCGGCTTGCCAGCTATTGGCTTTTCTCCTATGGCAAACACTCCCATTCTACTGCATGACCATAATGAGGTGAACCATTTTTTTTCTTATATGATTTTGATTGTTTGATTTAAGAAATATAACGGTAATGTATTTGCATGGATATAGAAGGTTGGCTTAAATCTTTTCAATATTTCAATGCAACAAGAAGATATAATACCATCGATATCCTAGCTCTCATTCGATTTTACGTGAATATCTTTCCGATTATTCATCTATGCTCAAGCATGTTCTTGACTCTTTGCAACTGAGTTTGAAAGCAAGCATTCTTACATGTTGCTTTGCACTGCAGTTTCTGAACAAGGATGAGTATTTGAGAGGGATTGGGATTTATGAGTCAATAATCAAAGCCTATGCATCTTATGAAGAACCTAGAAAAGACGAAGCTTCCAGAGCGGAGTTATAAGAATGCAGATTCTGGCTTCTCACTCGCACTGCCACTAGCAAGTTTATTGTCATATGGAATCAGCAGAACTTACGGAACTGATTGAGCAAATTCTAGTTTCTGTACAATTTGTACTGACTTGGGATTGCATTTGCGGATAAATAATATGCAATCTTTTTTGGAAATAGTAGATGAAAAAATGTACAGGATGTGATAATCATCTTAGAGAACACACCCACAACATCTCTTTGTGACATGTCTGTTTGCCATCCCGTCTGCTCGTAGGAAGTGGTTGATAGATGTTCAAAATGGGAATGGGAATTGCAACTCTTAGTCTCTTATGAATATTTTTCTAGATCATTGACCCTTACATTTTGAGGTCATTTATCCAGATTCCCTTGATTTGGCATACAAAAATTGCATTTAGAGCGTGTTGTTTTCAACATAGATTTGAAATATATTTCTTATTTTAGTATGGTAGTGTGGAAAATAATTCATAGATCATGCATCGGGTGCAAGCGCATACACATTTGTATAATACATAAAAGTGTTGTTTTATGTTTATCAACATGCTACAAATTTCCATAATGGTGGGCTTCAAATATTCCATGAAAGCCCAAGACACCCAAACGTTTTGTCCGTGCTGTCATCAATAGTCCCATCTCTTTACATCCATGATTTAAAGAATCAAGAATTAAATGGAAGTTCAGTTCTAAAGATAATACATATCTATGAAGCGAACGAAATGAACACAACACTGAATACATATCTATGAAGGGAACATGCTGCCATACATTCTGAAGATTGTGGTTTAGCCAAATTGAAAATCGGAGATGCCCAAATTACAGGAACTCATACAGCTCTATGCTGCTGCTTCAATTTTCAAGTAATCAACGTTCCCTTTTGAAAGTTTATAACTAGCATCCTTAAAGGCCGGCTTTTAAAAGGCACTAATTCTAACACCGGTGAGACGTTTGAATAAGGATATTTGGGTGCAACTCACAGACTCCATTGATCAGACTGTTATCTTCTTCAGATATGCATATTAACTCAAGGCAATCACTGTCAGCTTCATTGCATACTCGTTTTTTGTTTTTGAGCCTGCAGGATTAGATATTTGAGCAATGGTTAGAAGAATCGGACTGAACACCGACGATGTCTAAAAGATAAAAACATTGCCCTCCAGAAACCCCTCTAATTTCAGAATCATCTCTTTCGATTTAATTTTTGAACTACAAAGAAAAGACATCTACGAATTCACATGCATAGAAGAACAATCTGATTGGATGTTCTCAATTAAATTTTGATCTAATAAACTGATAAACAATGAAGGTTGCATTGGACCTGTGTATTCAAATCCATCATAACAAATGATATTTTGATTTTGTATTGGTTTTAAATACCTAGGTATATGTTATCTACCCAAGATTAGAGTCATTCAAATCCTTATTCAATTCAAGTCCTTCAATCCAAATGAACCATAAGAGAAAATTCATATAGCCTTTACACTGACCACTCTGACAAGGAAATTACTATCTCTGAAGCTTCCCGATGGAGTGTAAATACACAGAGACTGAAACGACACTGCAAAAGGAATAATTTGTTCAGTTTCTTGGAGTTCATGGTTTGGTATTTCATGTTCAGAATCAGTTGTATAATTGATAAAAAGTTAGAGAAAGAACACTCACGTGGAACCAAGAAAGAAGGCAAGGGAAAGATGAAATCTAAATAGGAAAACAGACACAAAAGCTGTCAACAGCATTGCAACTGATGTAGAATACACCTGTAAAATATTTAGAAGATGTTAGCATCTCCACTCATGTTTGATGCCTGGAGAGGAGAAAGGTGAGCATTCTTTAGACTTCCGAAACTTGTAACTTATGAAATGGATAAATGCCCAAGTATAATCTCAAAACTGATTTGAGCTCCAAATAAATACATGTGAAAATCAGTCCTTACCTTCACTATGTTGTCAGCGTATTTCATGACCATTGATACAGCAATACCACTGCATTGAAAATACTAGATTAGGATATACACATCTAAATACATTATTTTTTATTTCTGAACACTGAAGATATATATATAATATTTTTAAGTATGGTATAGCTACAATATACCCCATGATTTAGTCATGTATGCTAAATAGAGGCCCTTGATGTTCATGGGTAAACAAATCATAATTTGGCACGGAATCAATAGTAACTAGTGTTTCGAGTGATAAATAATAAACATCGTTTGTATAAGCAGCTTGTTAGAAAAACTCGAGAAAAAAAAAAGGATGACAAATCGTTAAAGGTAGTCAATCAATAATGCAAGACTTGAAAAAATCAAGTCCTAATATCATAAATCACAACTGAGTGAAAGAATCTAGCAATAATTCTAAAGAGTTTTTGTCTGATCATAAAGATAAAGATATTATCAATACTAGCTAAATATGTTTGTAAAGTCATACTTAGAATTATAGTAGATTTCAAAACTTTTGTACAGGGAGCAACATCTAATTGGGGTTAAATAAATCAGTGGTTCCCCACCACATTTCATTTATATACTAGCTAAACAGGTGCTAAATAAGGCCTTATAATAGTTTTTCTTTTTTACTTTTTCTTCTTTGGTAGTTTAGTTACGTCTTTTAGACGTGTTAAGTCAGTTGTTGAAGGGGAGTGTACCTCAGAGCATGGTTTAAAATCATGAGAACTGTAATTAGTGAATATCCATGAAAGAAGCCCCTGTAGAAAAAAAAATATAACTTACACATGAATCGAGGATACTGCAAAATATCTGGCATATTAAAAAGTAGCTTAAAAAATAATAAATTAGTATACTAGTATGCTAGTATACAGCTTCATACTTCAGCAAATCTTGCAAAGTATTTTAAGGCAAGAACTTCGCTAATGTATGTAAAATTTATATTTCATTGTGAACTAAATTGTTCAAGAGAGAATATCATCAGTAGGTTCCAAGTTTCCAACTATCCTCCCAGAATAATTTCATTAGTTTTGACCTCAGCAGTGGTGATCTGACACAAGGGTATAGTATATTTTTTCCCATGGAGTCATCTACATCATTGACAAAAATTGGAGAAAGACGCAAGTGATAAGCAGTCTCAAATTACTTGTTCATGACAGCATCAAAATCTTGAACCAGAATAGCAATAGCATTGAAAGCCATCCCAAATATATACAACCAAAAGTTCTGTACATTAATGTTCCTTGAAGGTCGTTTTTTAATTATAGCCTGCAGAAGAAAAATTCGAAACAAGGTCAAATAAGTTTAAATAAGGCTTATCACAACTTTTTTACAGAAAAAGATACGGAACAGCATCAACAAGATTGCAAAGGAATACTATTATGATAATGGTGTTTATCAGCTACAAACAAAATAATTTCAGCATAACATTGCAGGCTGCAAAATTGAGAAACTACTATCCAGCTTCTTTTGTAGAAAGTTAATGTTCAAAAGATGGAAGATGTGCTACAGATTTACCTCAGTGTAGACTCCAGCAAAACCACTAAGAAGGGCCATTATCTGAAATAGATTCACGAAGAGTTACTTATATTGTGTTTGGACATCGATCACGAAAACTGATTCTCAATGATTCAAATTTTTTTACACTTTCCTATATTAAAAGCTTATATCCACAAGCAGAATTCAAGTAATATAGTTGGACCTCAAAAATCTCAACTAAAAAAGGTAATATATTATTTTCCATCTGAGGACTGATAATGCACAACTGTGTTATGCTATAAGATTCCAGTTTAGCAACTTACAACTGCCATCAGCCAACCTTGAAAAGGAGTTTGCAGTACTTGATTATCTGAACTGCACAGACAAAAGTCATTCCACAAGGCGTAGACAAGATTTTAATGCAGATGTTAGGAGGAATATGGTGAACATTCTAAAACTAACCTCAAGGACAGTTACAAAGAGATATATTTATTGCATCCTTACTTGGATTTAAGTTGTGCCGTAGTGCACCCGGCACACAATAAAATAAAAGCTGCCCACTGAATTTCACTCAACCTGAAAGAAAATGTTCCCTATCAAATAGATGTTGGTTGTAAAAAGCCTATCTGCATTCCTCTACCACCTTACCATCCATAACAAAAAAAAAAAAAAAAGAGAAAGATATGCTTAAATGATGTTATCCTGAGCAAGGGCAACCAAAATACTGTGAAATTCCTCAAATTTAAATCTCTCTCAATGAAAATGGAGAGATATTGAGAGTTTCCACATTCGAAACATATAACTCTATTTCTGTAAATTCAGAACGGCTTACTTTTTCTTAAGAATGATACGGTATAATATGCCAGTGCTGATGATGTTTAAGTTCTTCAATATTTGGTATCCTGGAGCATCCACATATGCAAAGATGTAATACTGTCAAAAGAGAAACGATCGTGAAACAGCATGCCACAACAGAGAATACCAATCTAGAGGGAACTTTTGAGTGGCAAGAATGATATCATACTTGAAGTAAATTCTTGAAGAGGTATAGAGCTGCAGGAATGGGATATACACTTACTTCATCCAATGTCGTACTCAATCTATAGAGACCGGAAGAGCGAGAACAGAATAATATGGTCAAGTTAATATAAAAGAGGGATTTAGAAAAGGAATTTGAGTCAATTACTCAGGTCCATGTTTTTAAAGAGTAGTATTTTGTTGTGACAGATGAAGCCACTGCAAGGAATCATTTCTCAGAAGTCTTCAAGTTTTGCCAGAAGAATTATCACATGGAGAATACTACTAAATTTTTAAAATCACCACAAATGGGTAAAGGAATAGAATCTTTTATCAAGACTCACACTAGCTGATTACTTGTGAATTATTGGATAGTATCAAGAAATGTTATTCCCTGAAACTTTCCAAAGTGAAAGATGATGAACATATAAGCCAGAGATCCACAGTGTCTTTAGGTCTATCAAATAACAGAGAAATGAATAAGGGAAGGGGGAAGACCTGTTATCGTCGGTAACACCTTCATTCCTCCATATTCTTGCTAAGGCTGCAAGTGATAGGGCACATTTCAAAGCCTCTACCTAAGTTGAAAGCCAATTCAAGATCAAAATCAGAACATTCCTATAGAGATCCAGATACCTTGCACTTACCAGAGCGTAACAGAAAAAAAAAAAAGTAGACTACATGTAGATCAAGCATTAGATAATAATAAAAGCCTTGCAGGAAATATCATCCGCTCACCAGAAAATTTGCAGTCGTAACACTGTAATCATAATTGCCAGCCCTCTTTGACCAGAAAATGAGAATTGATTGTGAACTTGTAAGAATCGTCAATGCAAGTGTAACGACTGACCTAATTTTTCATTGATAAAAACCAATAGAATGATGAGGAAAAACTTATTTCCATGTGCAGTTAGTATACTATTAGAAAAGCTAAGGAAATGAAACAGGTTCATACTTGAGTTTCCACTTCGAACGGTCACCAGATCTGCTTCCCAACGCAACCAGGCCAGACATATTACGGGGCCCTAGGCGATATTTAAAATTGGGGCCCTCTTTTACAAATTAGATGATACTTTATAGATTCAACTGTTACAGTAAATAGGTAGAATATGAAAGTTAAATATTTCTGCTCACACTACTATCGTTAGGGCTCTGCAAACTATAAAACCGAACCATACCAAATTTCGTTATACCGGCTGATTCGGTATTTAGAAATCTCGTACCGTTTGCCAAATCGAAAATTCTGGTTTGGTTCAGTAAATTACCGATTCAGTAAGGTTCGATTTGATTCAGTACAAAAAAACAGAAAAATTATTGAATCAAAAATAATTTGTCTTGAATACATATGTAAATAATAATATGCTTCCTACCACTCTAACCACTAACCATCCAATGAACTTGAATATAAATTATAAAGAATACATCAGAGACCCCCTAGCCTCAGTCCCCTCTCCAAAAATTACTTTAGCATCATTCAAGTTTTGGGGTTTAAATGCAATTAGAACCCAATTAATTAAGAGAAAATCAGAAAAAAAAATTGGGCATTTAGAATTTGAAATGTACCTCTGTAAATTAAAAATCTGGGCCGAGAGGGAGATGGTGGAGGCGCGATGGGGTAGGTGTCGCGGTGGGATTTTGAATTGAAGAAGAAGAAGATTTGGGTTTTGCTCAAGGGCACCGTCGAAGAAGTGAAGGATTGGAAATTTGGAACGTGTCTTTACCTTGTACGAATTGGGATTTAAAAAAAAAAAAAAAGAGTAAATTGCCCTTTTGTGGTTGATTAACTTTTACACTTTCGTCCCATTTAAATTTTTTATAATAGATTGATCTTTTTTATTAATGTAGTATATCACATTTGTCTCGCTTAAATATTTTGTAGCAATTCGTCACTCTTATCAATGTAACACATTAGTTTCTCTTGAGGGACTAATATGTTACACTACATTAATAAGAGGGAAGAATATGCTATAAGAGGGACGAATATGATACATTACATTGATAAAAGAGATCAATCTGCTATAAAAAAAATTAAGATGGACGAAAATATAAAATTTGACCCATATGGAGGACCAAAAATGCTATTCACTAAAAAAATGGGTATATCGGTTGAATTACATAAGGTAAATCTACCGTTAATATCGAAAATTAAATTTTATAATGGTTCGGTAATGAAACTCACTCCGTATACTAAACTGAAATTTCAATTCAATATGCTGTTTACCGAATCGTGCATAACTATAATATTAGGGATTTGACGTCGTTGCATTTAATATAGCTTAATCGTACCAATTTTTGATATTTAGTCTGACGCGGTAATTTTAAAATTTGTACAGTACATCAAACGGTTTAGTCCGTTACAAAAAAAAATGAGACGTGTATGTAATTTGAGTATTCTTTGTAATAAATTAATATTATATATATTCCAAAATACTAACACATAATAAAATAAAAACACTTGTACTATCAATTATCATATTTTCTCTCCGTTTTATTTATCGCTTTGGAGGATTGAACACCAAGAATTATAATAAATAATCACTTTTTTAAGTAAAAATCCCAAACCACCATTTTAATCGAGTAATAATAGCATTAATAAGAAGAGTAAAATTAGTATATTTTTTTTAATTCTACATTGAAATTCTAAAATGATAAATAAAAAAACGGATGGAGTAATCATTAATCATTTTTACATAAATAAAATTAACATATCTTACATAACAAACATAAGAAGAATTTCAATAGAATGTTTAATGTTAATCGAAAAGTTAATTTGATAGGTTAAATCTATTTTAATGTCATATTCATACATTATTCAATTAAAATTTAAAATTGTGTTACAAATTATGAGACTAAATGAAAGTTTCGGACAGCCCATGTGAAGCATAGACCTTTCATTTCAAAAGATATGGAGGTTGCTCATCGGTTTCACATTAATTGACACATTTTTTATTTTTATATAGATTAAAAAATTTCATCATTATATATATATTTTTATGGTATTAATGCTTACTTTTAAAATTTTTATTAATGAACGGTGATTATTGAATTTTTCAACTTAAATATGACAAAGGAACAAAATTAGAAGAATAAAATGGATCCCTCTTGTTCCTGTTTAGTCCCCTTCATTTCGGAAGCTGTTTCTATTTCTACATCTCTTTCTTCCTCACTTTCCACCCTTTCTTCCGTTTTTGAGGTTTCTTTCAGTTTCTTAGTAAGAATGGGTGACGGTATTCTGCCTAAATAGTAGACACAGGTAATAAATAAGAGAATACTAAAGATCCGAGCCATAGAATTTCTCAATTCTGATACAAGGTACTTATTAGATCGAATGTACTTATTCGATCTAAAATAATTTAGAGACTCAAACATGTCAATTAATATCGTTACTTTTGACGTGGTAGTAAGAGAAAGGAATCCTATACATAATTATAGGTTTTCTTAAAATAACATTAATTAACCAATGAATCAATGATTACTTAGGCGGCTTGGCTAGTAGAAAAGTTTAAATCAGGTTAGCTGTAATATGGCTGTGGATACTGAAAACTACTACATCTAATTTCTTTACCTGTTTCAATTTATTCCTCTTTCATTTCTTCAACTTCATACCTAATTAGTATAATTGACTAAGTTAGACCAATCTACAATTCTACATTAGAGTATGAGGTCATCTATGTTCAGCTACCAGGACAAGCAATCGCTTCCTGTATCACACTCGGAAACGCAGCCCGGCGGCGAAATCCGACGGAGGCTCTCTTCTCTCTCTTTCAACATCTCGGCAATATCTTCCTCCCCCACCGCCGCCTCCGTCGGCGATTCCATGAGGAAGTGGTGGGACTGGATCCTCTACCGAAACCCCACCTACGCCCTAGATCTGGAGATGAACGATGAAAAAACCGTGGCGGCAGGGCAGCCTCGTTCGGTACCTGATCGATATATATGATCAGATCTATCATCCGTAATTTCATATTCAATTCGTTATGCATTTGCCAACCCGCCGACTGTGTACAATCGATTCAGCATCAAATTCATCTCCTTCTCGTTCGTGAATTGATAGTATGTAAATTTTTAGTAGAGGATTATTATTGTTTCATTTTTTTATTTTCGTTATTACATTTGTAATTAATTCATTTGTTGCATTATATTGTCTTAGTACGTAAGAATTAATTCCGTTATTGTATTTGTTATTTTGATTTTTGCTCTGGAGAAAAAAATCGTGAAAGCACCTTTTGTAAAACATATATGTACGAGGGAAAAATGCATTTTTAATCCTTTAATTTTTTTACAAGTGGTGATTGTGGGACAATTTTTTTCGTCAATCAGCTTCGATTCTTCAATTTTTCATCTTTTGCAATTTTAGGACATTTGGCTATAATTTCGATTCATTTATCTCGGATTTCAAAAAAATTTGTTGGAGTTTATCATTAGTGCGAGAATATTAATTATGCAACATGCCTAAATTTTTGGGCCATTGTTGCTCGCATGACAACATCGACAAGTTTATTTCAATGAAATAAATTTATAAGGTTAGCGATATTGTCAGAGCAAAAAATGTTGCTGTCAGAGTAACTTTTTTCAACTTTCTAATTTGTCCCTCTTAGTCAATAGTCATGATTACTATTTTTCTCAATTCCCACAATATTTATATTTACTATTGATAAGTTCTTAATCATTACAACTAAATCTCTCTCTCATAAATAAATGATTTCTCTTCCTCAATTAAAATCAATAAAGGCGGACAAAAAATCAGCAATCTAAAGATGTGGAAATCACTTTTCTTTTCCCTTTTTCAAGGTGTGATGCATGTTATATTTTTTATATTATATACTCCCTTCATTCCTTTTTACATGTCGTTTAAGGTTGTTTCACAAGGATTAAGGAATCATTGAATGCTCTAGATTTTAGGAAAATAAAATGGTAGTTGGACAAAATTACCCTTAAAAAACATGAATAAATATTTTGAAAATTGGGAGATATTAAATATATTTAAAATTCCAATTTTTAATAAAAAAGGGTAAAAATGTCAAACTAGCATTTAAGTCTATCTTGAAAGTCTAAAGTGACATGTATTGTGGAATTTTTTTTCTCTCTCTAAAGTGACATGTAAAGAGGAATGGAAGAAATATAATTAAACTTCACTCTTTACTTTATACTTTTTCTTATTTTGTATACATCTTTCATAGTGTTTAAAAGTTATAACATGATTGACAAAATAACATTAGTATCTAAACTTTTAAACACATCCTTCATATAGCAAACACTGGATTTTTTTATGCACGTAAACAATTCCCTCTATTGAACTGATTAATGTATATCTAATTTGTCTAGATCTCTAAAAAGGAAAAAAAAAATGTCTACCTAAATTAATGAAAAGTGAAATGGAAGTTCCCACGTTTATAGATACTAAGGGTGAGTTTGGCCTAGCGATTCGAAAATCAATTATAGGAGAATTAATTTTACTAAAATGAATTTTAGCAATAATTGATTATGATAAAATTCAATTATAAAATAATTACTTTTGGATAATAGCTTTTACAAAAGTAACACTTTAGTTACTTCTAAAATAAGTTGAATTTTAGCTTCTGGAGATCCCAAAGTGATTATGATAGTGAGGACCAAACACCATTAAAATCACGATTGACTAAAAGCAATTTATATAATCGGGGTCAAACACTTCAAAAATCGCAATGAATGTCTAGAAGGGGTTTTTCAGAGCTACCACCGATGGGCCAAACTCACCCTAAATAACAAATAAAATTAATTATTTATGAAAGAGAAATTTAGTTACAATAATTAAGAGCTAACTAATTTAAGAAAGATGTGTATTGTAAAAATTGATAAATTAGTATTTATAACTATTGACTAAGAGGGGCAAATTAAGAAATTAAAAGAAATTACTTTGACAACAATATTTCTTGCTCTATCAATATCGTTAGCCCCTTTTTAATTTGGGAGTGAAACTTTGAATTCCGAGGGCAATGGATCAAAATTATAGTCAAATTGCAATAAATAAATCGAAGGACCAGATTTTCTTCTGTGATTTTTTTTTTTCCAAAGCACCACCTAGTAAAAATTGAAGGACGCATGTTTATAGTATTGGGACAGACTGCAGAAGAATATGTAAAATTACCCCAAAATGTGATAAGGAAATGGCACTTAAACTAAAACAAACAGAATAAAGGGTGATACGCACAATTAATACAGCAAATTAATGCTGAGCACAAAGACAAAAGTACGAATTCACCCATTAATTTTATTATTTTGCCAAACAACGTGTACAGTAGGTAGCTAACTAGCTTGTAGAACCTTTTTATTAATTGATAACAATATCAAAGAACCTAATTAACGTACGTCTACAAGAAACATCCGTCGATCTTTAGAAAGCTAAGTCTTTCATATATACAATCTTACAACGATTAACATCCATGCCTCTGAAAGTTGCCGTCGGTGCAGGAATTAGTTAATTGTTTCGTCTGGCCTTTAAATTTTTTTATTTTTATTTTTTATAATAGAATTTACTTCACTTTACAGATGGAAATTAAATGTGAATCAACTTTAAGAACAATTAAATTAAATGAATTCAACATTATATCATGGATGGCTAGCACATGCATGTTTGGCTTAACTATTTAGACTATATATATTTAAAACTGAAGAACATGGACAGCTAACAGTGACCGTGTAGAATATTAACTAATTCCGTCCATTCCATTTTTTCTCTTAAACTCATAGTTGGTAATGATATTCAATCCACAAATAAAGGTTTGGTTTTGCATCCTTTTAATTCAAAACATTATTTTATCAATATTTCACAAAGGCATAAGCTTTAACCTTATACGGGGAAAATGCAAGATACTCCCCTATGTTATGCTAAACTTGCAAGAAACTATCCTGTGAAATTTTTATTGAGTGGAACTTCCTTGTGTTTTCAAAAACCCTGCAAAAAACACCCAATTTGTAAAAAATAGGTCGTTTTGGATCGATATATTTCAAAAAATAATTTCTAAAACACTTTAAGTTGGTCCCTACAACTTCACGTGATATATTTTTAAAATGATTTCTTGAAAAATGCCGATCCAAAATGACCTATTTTTTACAAATTGGGTATTTTTTGCAGGATTTTTGAAAACACAAGAAAATTTCACTCAATAAAAATTTCACAGGATAATTTCTTGCAGTTTTAGCATAATACGGGGAGTATTTTGCATTTACCCCAACCTTATACTAACTTTATCTGGAATCTATAGGTTGCTAGTTGAGCAGGGTTTACCCGAGGCCCAGTGACTCAGTCCGACTTTATTTCAGTGTCAATTATATTTGATTGAGCCTGTAAAGTTTCAACACTTATATTAAACCATATAAAATTATAAGTAGAATTTGAGCTTCTCGACACATAAATTATGACTAATTATATTTAATTGTTATATAATTTCCCAGAATTGGTAAAAATATTTTTTCTCAAAAATTCATACATAAGTGTTAATATATAATTTGAAATGTTATTTAAAATTATCCTAATTATAGACTATTAGTATGGGACTTATATTTTCCTCAAAAAAAAAAAAAAAAAAGAGGTATGTAACTAACAGATTATCAACATACTCTTGTATGATTATTTTAATAATAATTTTTTAAGGAAAATTTAAACATAAACATGAACTATTCCAATATAAACTCTAAAAAACCATGCATCATGTGAACTAAACGAAATAATACAATAAGGCCATTTTCAATGGCAGCCGCAGGGGCCGGGGCGGGGTGGAGAAACCGTCTCCAGCGGTGGGAGCTCGGATGCGGGGTGGGGAACGGGGCAGGAACGGAGCTCTGGCCGCGGCTCGTTCCCGCGTGGGATTACCTCTTTAAGTCAGGAGATACCACTTGGCGTCCCCTGATTGGTTCATTTTTTTTAATTTCTTTATTAAAAATTGTTTATTTAATATTTTTAAATAGGAAAAAATATATTATTTAAATAAATAATTAATAAAATTTAATTTCTCTCTTAAATTAAATTAATTTTGAAGAATTGAATTATTTAATAAAATTCGTTAGTATATTTATTGTATATTATGTAGATAATTCATTTGCATTTAATAAGTTTTAATTAATAAAAAAAATTGGAGATATGCAAAAATTTAGCATGTCCAAAGCTAGAGAATTGGACTGCATTCGTGCCCACAGGTCGCAAGTTCGCCACAAGTCTTGAAGAGACGAAATGAATTTCGATAAGGGAATTGACTTTTGGTAGCTAGATTGTTATACCACTACATTGTCAAATCATATATAAACCTCAAGATTTTTCCTTCCAATTCCAATGTGGGATAAAACTTATTTTTATTCTTTCATTTCAAAGGGTGATTTTTGAGAATCAATTTCTCATTCACCTAAACTCCAATTTGGACATACCATATACCGTTTCAATCTATATACGAAGTAGAATATAATTCTGCAAAGACCCGAATGAATTCTTTTACTCATCAAATTTATTTTAATTATAAGTAAGAGTAGGCAAGAGTTATAAATTGAATTAAATCAATTTCGGAACTCTTCCATTGAAAACGACAGACAGGGCTCGAGGTGGGGGCAGAGGCAGCCTCAGGATTCCGGAGGCAGGCTTCAAGGTGGGGGTAGGGACAACCCCAGGGTTCCGGAGCCCCGAGCCCCCACCATTGGAGATGCCGTAATGAGTTGAACATGTGATCATAAAGGCGAGGCCTAGAGTCCTAGTGAATGTGGGCAAATTGAACATGCTTTATATTATTAAAAAAAAAACATAATAAAAGAAAAACTACGCTTTGCATATTCAACTCTAAAATGGAGTATATTATACACCAAAATAAGCCTACATTATCTTTACTGAAGATCATCTTTAATGAAACGATACTGGAAGACTGGAGATCAAAGAAAAACCAAACAAAAACTGATGACGGAAGAAGATATATGAAGAGTATTTTCATCTAGGAATATAAGCACAGTGCCTGGAAATATAAGAAAAAAGAAGTATTAAAGCAAAACAATTTACCAACATTACATAACCACAAATGAAGAAGTTTATTACAACAAATTCTACCATTACACAGCAAACGACACTCAAATAACACAATTGTTCTTCTCTGCCCAAATATTTGATAAGTGGGATCAAATGTCAAATTTAGGGAGCATCTCATCTGAACATTTCACATATATGTTACTAATTGCTGAACGCCCCTTACCATCTTTTCTTTACAATAGACAAGTCAACTCAACAAGTCAAACTTTCTTTTGAAGCTTGATAATGAATTAATGGATGAAGGTCCTCAAGGCTGTGTCCAATGTTCCAGATACACCTGATTATACCAGTTTCAATTTAATTAATAAAGCTAATGAAAAGATAGAACATTATCACATTAATCAATCATTCAAATATTATATTTATTGTTGAAATGTCTGCATGATTATACAGGATATCCCGAAAGACATGAAAATAGTTTCAAATTTACAAGAAAATTTTAGATAAGAAGGCAATTAATTACCTGCAAATGACATGTTGAATTGAAAATGGATTTTAGAAAGCTCCAGGAGCATCTCTCATGCTCATATTCAAGCTATTTCGCATAGTTCGCCTTCCGATGCCAGCATTTCCTTTTGTCATCATAGCCACAAACTCACCGTAATCAATCCTTCCATCCTAAAAGAACATGTTATTACATTAGCCAACTATCAATATATTATTAATGTATAATGTTAATTTACTCAAGACAAATATAAATATGTTGTATGACAACTTACATTATCTTGATCAACTTCTTTGATAACTTCTTCAAGGAAAACATCAGCCATGCTTTGTTCTACACAAGCTTGTTGAAGTTCATCAACAGTAATATAACCACTTCCATCCTTGTCAAAATATTGGAATGCTGCCAAAAGATGTTCTTCACGTTCTAGTTTATTAAGGTGAATTGTTGCCGCAATAAATTCTCCATAGTCAATGGTTCCGCTGTTGTCTACATCAGCCTGCAACATAGCAATCATTTAGCTACTAAGAAAGGCCTATAAATATAAAAGACCAAATACATAGTAAACTCCATGGGAATCCCATTTGATGATTGGTAGGCATTTCGGACAAAAGGATTTATAGATAATTGGAGAACAAAAGAGCATTTTTTATAGCCTATGAACTTTAGTAGAAGAATCACTAACAAAAGAGCCAGGAGTATCTCTTTATGTCTTTCTAATCACTCATATTCAGCCATAATCTCATTGAAATGAATACTCGTAATTTTAGTTTGTATTCTCCTCGACTGCATGTGCAATGAATGGAAAGATAAATTTTATTTGAAGCACACCAACAAAAGAACCTAAAGACATGAATACTTACTGCATCCATAAGATCACGAATTTCTGTATCCTTTAAAGTGGATCCGTATTTTCTTAAACCAGCTTTGAGTTCATCAAATGTAATAGCACCGCTATTATCAGTATCCATAGCCTTAAACATCTCTTTTAAACCGGCGATTTCCTCTTCTGACAAGCTTTCAGCTATCACCTGGAGAAAGAGTAGGAGATAAAGTTAACTTAGAATCAATATCCATGGTCTTAAAACCATTTGAAGCTCAAGAGTGAAGTTCATATTTGTGAATATTGCATACCCGCAAAGCCATTTTCTTCAACTTATTCATAACGGAGAACTGTTTAAGACGAGAAAGTACAGCTGTATCCAGGGCTCTGTCAGGTGCAACACCATTTTCACATATCCAAGGATGACCTAAATAATTTCGACATAGAGAGATACTTAAGATAACAATCATTTCAAAATGTATAAACAAATAAAGAGATCTCAAGAATCTAGAGTAACAGCTTTACGAAAGATAACGCACATAATACTTGATGCGCTGTTAGTCGTTCTGAAGGTCGCATGCATAACATCTTCCGGATAAGATCCTTAGCACTTTCTGATATAAGCGGCCAGGGATCGGAATCGAAATCAATTTGTCCCTTTAATACCGCATCAAATATACCCTGCTGAGTTTCTGAACAATAACTAAAAAGCATCAGTCTATTGAACCTGGATATTAATTTTATAAATTTACACAAACTTACCAGCCCAAAAGGGAGGGACACCACTCAGCAATATATAGAGTATGACTCCGGCTGTCCACACATCTGCTTCTGGGCCATAATGCTTCAAAAGAACCTCAGGAGCAACATAATATGGACTTCCGACCACATCAGTGAAAATCTGATCTGAAGAATCACACCATGCATGGTTAGACAAATCTCCATATAAGAATATTGTGCCCTCCCAATGTTCCCTCACATACTAATCAACATCACAAGAATAATTCCAAAGTCAGTCCTTTTCGCTCCGTTTGATAGCGTGTCTAATAACAAAATTCAAAATTAATGGGTTCGCCTAAACTGAGCCTATGCTTTATCATTGCCTTGACTTGGGACACATCACTTGTAAGTTCTTGTAGGTAGCATATTTCAAGACTTTTCCAACATAATATAGAACTTATGTTGATATATAATTGCATTCAAATTATTAAAGTTACATCAAATCTGAAGAAGCTACAAAAGCGGTTCTTTTAACTATACCTGGCTTGAAGAAAACAGAGAGTCCAAAATCAATAGCTTTGAGAGAGAAATCATCATCCTTGTTAACCAACAAAAAGTTTTCTGGTTTAAGATCTCTATGCATTACGCCAAGTGAATGGCACGCCTCAACAACTCCCACAATGATCTTAGTCAGCTCAGCTGCCTTTCTCTCACTGTAATGCCCTCTTTGTATTATACGATCAAATAATTCACCTCCACCACAAAGTTCCATCACAATGTGAACATACAGAGGGTCCTCATAAGCTCCCTTAATGGTGACTATATTCTTGTGACCAGCCAAATGGTGCATTATCTGAATCTCCCTCCGGACATCCTCAACATCTTCTTTGGAAATCAGTTTCCTCTTTGAAATAGATTTACAAGCATATTCAATGTTAGTGGAGATCTCTGTGGCCAAATAAGTAGTGCCAAATTGACCTTGTCCTAACTTACGGCCGAGCGTGTAAAGGTCTCTAATATTAGCAGTCTTGTGACCCAACACAAAGTAAGCTTGGTTAGTTGAACCGCGGTTCATGAGGCTATCTTTCTTGGGACTGATAAGAGGTGGTAGGTTTTTGTGGTTTTGGTGGGTGTCGTTGGAGAGTTCTTGATTTTGGGAGGTTGGAGAGTAATTGTCAGAAGAATTGGCGGAGTGGTTGGATGATGGTTTGTGCTTGGAGTTGGACTGTTCTTCGGGCTCGCTGTAGCCCTGAAAAGCTTTGCCTCCAAATGATCCCCGGCATGTATTGCCCATGAAACAACCCAAGTACCCCCCACCTCAATTTCTTGGAAGAACTTTACACATCACATCAATTACACAAGACTATGCTATAAATCTGAAATGAGAAACAAAAAATAAAATAAAGATTTGCAACATAAATTATAGAAAATAAAACAGAACCCGATAATATGAACATTACAACTGAAATTCCAGCTCCCAAGCCCAGAGCCAAAGATGCAAAACAAGCTATGAGAATTTTAACGAAATTGACAAAGACAGACAAATAATGAGACAGCTGGAAAAAATATCTTGAAATCAGATCGGAGCGAAGAAAAAATATAACAGCAGCTAATTAAAATCACAATATTTAATTGAAATGAAGGTCATAAAACCAGCTAAAAAAGGAAAAGGAAATTGCACAGACAGATCAAATATGCTTATGTAGATTAAAAAGAAAAAGGAATTAAAACAGGATCTTGAGATTACATATATATATATATATATAGTTGAAATAGTAGAAAGTCAAAGCTTATTCGTACAGGTATATCTAGATATTGAGGCAGTGATTGCGTGCGTATCAGCGTATGTTGGTTGAGGAAGACGGTCGATGAGAACGACGACGATCGGATTATTCGGATGTAGGATAGATTTTCCAGCACCAACGCTCAGGCTCCCCCATTTCTCTTCTTCTTCTTCTCTATTAATAGTATATATATATTTATTATATGTCATTAAATTTTTTGTAAAAAGTTAGAATAAAAGTCTTTTTCTTTTTCTTTTTTTAAAAATATCTAATTTAATATTCAATCGATAAATCAACATCTTAGACTCAAATTGTAAGCTAGGGAAGAGATTTAATGAGTGGTCGTAAATGCACGCTTTTACTTATTTTCCCTTTCTTGTCACTGTATAGGTCTCCTAACTTAATTTTTCTCATATCATATCATAGTTAAAAATTAAATTCATTTTCCCTCATTAAATAACAATTTACTACTTACAAATATTACTAGTAATAGTTAATAAATGTAGGAGAGAGAGAGTGTGTGCATGCTGACCAGCCTAGGTCTCCTTCCTCTTTCCATCTGCTTTCTTCCTAGCTATTATAATTATTATATATAGACTATAGTACTACTATTAGCCTATTAGGTATGGTTTGATTATCATATTCTTAGATAAATAAATAAATCTTATCATCTTTAATGAATACGTATTAAATTTTCAAAATAAATAGCTAATTAGATACTACTAACAAAAACGATAATTAATTGCCTTACAGGCTCATAGCAGAAGATTCAGTGCTAAGTGAGGTACTATGATTATTTAGTTTATAAATATGAAGAAGATTTGTTTAAATTTCAACTGCAGCAGCCTCACAGAATAAATAAAAAGGAATCCAAAGAACAACCTTATCAAAGTTGACCAGGTCAACTAAAATCTGACACTCAATAAAAATAACTAAAATTTGTTTCCCTGTGTATGTATAATAATAAATAATAATAATAAATAATAATAATAATAATAATAGTAATAAAAATCCTATGGTGGCCCAATCAACAAAACTATTAACCACTGCACTGTTGTATTCTGCAATCACATTAGAATTAGATTTTAGATACGATTTATCAGCAAATAGGCAATTATCGGGTTTTTTTTCACTTTGCACCCCCAAAATATGATAAATAGGCATTTTGCACATCCGAAACTTAGATTTAGCACTTTACACTCTCTTTTATTTCAGCAAAAATTTAGGGGCAAAATAGATAATTCAATAGTATTGGCACTTTGCACCCTCAAAACTTGAAAATTTCGCACCTTGTACCCCCAAAATAAAATTAGCACTTAACACCCTCTAATTAAGAACAAATCACCAACTTCCACCCCCAAAACACAATAAATGGACACTTAGCACCCCAAAACACAAAATTAACACTTAACACCCTCAAATTTAAAAAATCCAAACCCCTCGTTTTTTTCGTCAAAGTTGACTATCGGAGTAAAAAAATCTAACGCAAAATAGGTAATTCATTTTTTACGTAAATTTTGCAAAATACAATTATAAATACTCGAATACTCATTTCTCTCTCAATCTTTCTTTTCAACAATATAATCATAAATAAATAAATAAAGTACAAGTATACTTCTTGAAGACACACTGTCTACTTCAACATATCAAAGACCCATAAATAATTACCTATTTTGCCTTTAAAAAAATTCACTTTAATGGTCAACTTTGTCGGAAAAAATGAGGGGTTTGAATTTTTTTTTTTTTAATTTGAGGATGTTAAGTGTTAATTTTGTATTTTGGGGTGCAAAGTGTCTATTTATTATGTTTCGGGGGTGCAAGTTGTTAATTTGTTCTTAATTAGGGAGTGTTAAATGCTAGTTTTATTTTTATTTTTTTTGGGGGGGTGGGGGGGAGTGCCATAGATCTACAATAAAATTACCTATTTTGCCCTTGAGATTTTGCTTGAAAATAAAAGAGAGTGCAAAGTGCTATATTTTTCATATTTCGGGGGTGCAAAGTGCTAACTCTAAGTTTCGGGGGTGCAAAGTGCAAAAAACCCGCAATTACCTCCCCAAACTTTAGTTATATTATATCCTAATAAACAAATAGCTACATTTTGATGCAACCTCACATCAATATTCAAGTGTGAACAATGTAACCTTATTAAATTTCAAATTTATGGCTACAAAATATATATATATATATATATATATATATATATATATATATATATATAGTAAATGAAACCTACTAACACCACCATCATCGTCATCACCATGTCCTCGTGCCGCCACCAAAGTAACCTTAGTGTTAATAACAAAAATGGATTATTGATTCACTCACAGCATAGGTTAGGTTATCCGAATACACATAATAGTATTTGGCTTGACTAAGGTACCGCCTCATAGCTTAATAGCTCATTATCTTTCAAATGCCTTCTCAGCCCTCCACTTGTAGGCCTGTACATATCATAGCCCAAAACACAATATTCAGAAACAATAGATTGACCAATATTACATGGCCTTCTAAATTTCAGAAACTTACAATCCACTAAACACTTTGATGCTGTCATATAAGAACCATTGTAGAGTAACAGCAGGACCCACAATTGCAATTCGGATAGGAAGACTTCTGGTAAACAAATTTGCAAACCCGATGTTCTTTACAGCCTGAAAAACAATTGATGCTCCATAACTTATACTCCTTGTGAACAAGTATATGTAAATTGTAAAAGGATTTGATACCATTACAATACCTGCATTACAGTTGCAGCCTTTTTGTTGTAAAGAGATGAAACTATATTGTCAGCCGGATTCGAGATTACTGTACCAATAGCTCCAGCTGCATAGCCAGCTGAACATGTCACGGCTAATTGTTGGGCTTTTGAGCAATCTTCCCTCCTTTTTTGTATGATTTTGTGATACATCAGTTCGACAGAATGCTCAAATGTTGTAAACATAATCATAGAAACTGCAAATAGATATAAACAGTCTACAGATTAAGGTATGTATATTAATTGGTGTTCTTCTAACGTACAATGAGTGAGGCACAATTCAGACAACACAAAATGCTCTAAATATACAAAAGTTAGCTAGACAAGCACAAATCAACTGCTCACTGCAAGATGAAACAGTTCTCTCTTACTTGCACCAAGAAAACATTAACCAAAAATGTGTAAGTTAAAAACTATGGAACATTTGCAATCAGATAAGAGTTTTAAGTATAGAATTTGAGATGCAAAAATTTCCATACTAACTAAGAAATGTACTGCCAGATTCCTTGCTCAAGTCACCATATAGAAAATGAATAAACACTGCATTTACGGCTAAATGTCTTGAGTTGCGTTCTAGGTCAGAGCTGAAGGTGAGTATTGGGCATAATATTTCATTTTTACCTTCCCTCTTAGTTAATCCATGCAGTGGCTTCATGTACTAAAGTATGGGAAAGAGGCTACATAAAGTGAACATCCCTAAAAGGAGATAAGAACATTTGAATATTAAGAGATGAAGTAGCATAAAGTGGTAAGAGTATTTTTAAAGGAACAATAAACCCAATAGAAGTTGACATGTTTGTTCAAGAAACCCGCATTACATAAGTTCTTTACAATCCAACCACTAGAACATAATCTAAGCTACAAATAGTGAAAAACAAACTCGGAGAAGTTAGAAAGTTACATGGCAAGTTACGACCCCAGAGTGGAAGAAGACCCTTGTAGAATCTGCAACCATGTTAAATGCACGATAGGATCAGCAGTGTCATTAGTGAGACCTCCAAATAAAAAATTAAGCTTAATGTTGTTCCCCGTGCTTGCAATTACCCATAAAGCCCTTCAGTAGCATAAAGTTTTGGAAATCCATCAGCTAAGCCCTTGGCAAAACTCGATTGGGCTTGTACACGAACTTTGACAGCTTCAAATGGGCAAAGAGCAACATCAGCAAATACTTGAGCTGATGCACTGCTGAGGAAGAATATGACACCTTTTCTCTGATCTACCAATAGATCACCGTAAAGTGTCTTGAAATATTCGTAAAGACCGAATCTACATCCACCTTGGACACCATATCCGAAAAATTTGCCAGACCAGCCTCTCCAAAGAGCAGATGCACCTTCTTCTCTACACAGAGTACTAAACCCTGATAGAATTCCATTATATTTCATGGGATTCACCTGAGATGTACATAAAGTAGCAGAGATATTGATTATTAAGAAAACATAATCAAAATACGGGGGATGTAGGTGTGTTAATCCCAATACAGGGGCAGCACAGAAGAACCTAGCCTCTAGGTATATGAAGAATAATAATAATAATATTCATCTGAAATTAACTAAATATGTAAACATTAAAATTCGGGGAAAGCTAAAACATACCAAGAGTAAAACACTAAGTGAGCCCTAGAGTAAAACCCTTGTACATTAGCTCAACAACAGAGCAAGCAGAAGCTGGTGTTTGATTACAGAAATATGTATTTGGAGATTAATTGATATTTAACAATTTCTAGTCATGGGAACAAAGTAGCAGCAATGATGCGTATTTAGCGGGAATTTAGGAAAAATATTAGAAATTGAAAAAAAAAATGAATGCCACAGAGCAAGTCCAAAATCAGAATACAAAAACATGTAAAGTAAAATCAAAATAAGAATGAAGGCGGCGCAGAGTTACCTGCATGTTAACTTTTAAGACGTCGAGAGGAGTGATGGCGAGATGAGTGGTTCCGGCGCTGAGCATTCCTCCACCGGCGCACAAACCGTAGTAACCAGCCGTGAACTCCTCCACCCTCCGCTGTGAGCTATTCGTCATCGATGATCCTCGCCCACAACTAACAATTTAAATTTAGAATGAACTGATTCCCAAGATTTCAATTTCGTTGGTTATTTAGGTATTGTTTGGCTGGTTTAGTTCCAAAAATGTTGGAGAATCTGTTTTTCAAACTTTTTTGTTGTTGTCGAATTCATCCACGTTTGCATCCCTAGACCGCAATTTCGTTGCTTGTGGAGTAAATGTGAAAAGAAAAAGATTGTGCCAACTCATAATATTGTAGTGCAAAGTCCACTATTCAGCTTAATAACCCAATCCAACGTAAATGGGCCTTCTGGACCAACCCAAACCCAAAGTCAAATTTAAAAAAAGTACTTTCCTACTCCTTTTTTCTTTTTGCCAGAAAAATCAAAAAATACTTGTAAAATATCCAATCAATTATTCAATTTATTTATCTTTACCTTTGATCAGATCAGAGTTTCCAATGGCAGATCTGTCTTTCTTACTTTCATCCCTCTCTTTAAGTAAGGTTTATTTCGTGAAACAATGAAATGAATTGTAATATAATATCGAATTATTCTACTAATAAATTTAAGCTAATAAATAATGAACAAAGTAATAAACTTGTACAAAACTAGATAAATATTCATACTTTTTGTGTACCTCGACACAAGGTCTTTAAAATGTTAAAAGCTTCAACTTTGCCACTAGGACAAAGTCTCATCAACTACGATTTATTTGCTTTAACCATTGAATTTCCTTAATTATGAATCGACTGAGGATTAGGGATTTGTAATAGACCAAATCATAATCTAGTCAAGTGGGCTGCACACAAGGAGCGATGATCTTATTGGGCGGGACTATCGTCCACCTAAAGCTTTCTGTTATGTGCTAATACAGAACCTACTATTGTATTTGGGTACATTAGCAATGCTATGGAAAAAATATGATTTTTTTTTTTCACAAGAATATTCAGGTTAAGACCTAATTTAATCCCTTTCCGTACGTGTCAGATAAGAAGATATATCTCGGAAAAGATCAACTGATTAGTGAAAAAAGTAAAGTTGGCAATCATATTAAATAAACCATAAACATGCACACTTTATAGTTTGGTGATTACATGGTTCAAAGAAGCCAACACCAAAATATTAGGATTAATAAATCAAACTCTCATAATTGTTAATCAAACATGGCTCCATTCCTTTCACTATCTCAATTCATGTCAAATCTAATTAATCCGAATTTGTGTTAAATTACTTAGAAATCCTTTTCGTCTGACGTCTCTATCTGATTCCAAGTTCTTGTAGAGAATCTGGACCAACAAGGAACACACGCCTTTGTGTTTGATACCGAAAAACAACTACTCCTTTATATGCTGTTCTTGGGACACCATCCTGGAAAAAACATAAAAATAAAATAACCCTGGCAATCATTTGATGAAATCTCTGCATTTCCACAAACCAAATGTAATAAGCTTTTTACCTTCCATTCTTGAAAAATCCCAAACTGACTTGCAATTCGTTCAAAATCTGACTGGTCTCTGTAAAAGATACGTACATCACCGTCTATGTTATATGCTTTTAGAACCGCATCAATTCCATGCACAGGCGTCGCCTTTTTAAGCAAGTCGGCAAAGTGCTTCACATACTTATCCTATATAAACGTGCAGAGGAAGCAATAAAGATGTTATTAATTGATCATTATATAACGTAATCGTGCTTCTAAATGCAACACATTACCTCCTCCAGGTAGCTGAGATCCAATGACTTCCAATCAACCTTTAAGACAGATCATTGGAGTAAGTTTTCAGATAATAGGCAAGCATAGGGATAATTTGGTAAAATTACATACCTGGACGTCATTCAGTTTGATAGGTTCGAGATATTGCTGGTAGAATTGCCCCATACTGGATCCCTGTGAGAGAAGTAGGTATGAATCCATCTTTCGGGTGTTAAAAAGCAACTTGAAGATCGATAAAAAGAAATACTCACATGCTCCCCAAAATTATACGTTCTGCACACTTCTGGGCGAATGAACTGTCGTCCTTTGTGATTTTCTTTCAGTCGCAACCAGTCATCCCAGTAAGTAATTGAGTGGTCAAGGAAATTCTTATAATTGCATCAAAGGGTAAATAAATGTAAATAATATATTTCATGCACCCAGATGAAGTTGAATAAGACTTTAATCTAGAAGGATATGCTTTGGGCCATTTAGGAGACAATTCATCCCACGTGGATCTCGAAAGCATCCATCCAAGACCAGGGAAAAAATCTGAGCGATATAAAACATCTGCAAGAGAACGATATACTAATGAGAAGGCATTTATAGCTAGATTATTACTAGCTTATTCCCCATGCAATATTTCTAGCAGTTTAGTACATCCATTTTAAGGAACCGAGGAACTTACAAGGATCATGTACAAACTGTCTTTGTCCATTATCATTCCATGAAGAAATTGCCATAATTGATCTATGATGAATGCATTTAAACAAGAACATAAGGAACTGAATGAGAACTCGATGCCAAATACCAATGAAAACAACTAGGGTATTAAAAACTCACTTGTCATGATCAAGGAGAGCAGCTCCAGCCTCAAAATAGCCAAAGAAATCAGGAGCAATTTCCATATCATCTGCACATTGATTTTTTTTAGAGGAACCAACAAACATTTAATGAAAATGGTGGAAGAATAAAAGGAAGGAAGATTATACACACCTTCAAGAATGATTACTCGGCTAAATTTATGTTCATAAAACAATTGATCCAGTGCCCATTTATAATGGCCTGAGAGGAAAGCAGTTGAATTATATGGGAAAGAGGAATTATCCTTTAACAAAAGAGATGAGTAAGATTAGGGAAACCATGAACTGAAAACTTTACGTGCAATCTTGTAGTATGCAATTAACTCCCCAGGTCTTTCTGTACGCACAGGTTCATAATCCAAATGCTGGGGCATATATAATCATTACATGAGAGCTCTTATGGTTCATCAAGAACAAGGAATAAGTTTAGAAGACCTAAAATAAATCTGTCAAACCATCGGCTAACTGGTGTTATAGCAATAATTGCCAAAAAATTGAGTATGTATGAAATAGAAATTTGTTAACATGATTACTGCTCAATTACTGTATGAAGATGCATTGTCGAAACATGGAACGATAAGAAAGCACCTGCATGTAGGTTAGCTGATCATAACTCAATGCTTTGCTTTTAACATGAGGATCTGATCCATCCTGCCCATAATGAATGCAAGAAAAATTTATGTGTAAATCTTTCTCCCAGCTTTCAGGTGTGCACTGGCTGTAGGAGGCAAAAGCCGAACTCATATATAACATAAGTCATTTTTTTAGGTACCTGAGATATAAAGAGAGGAAATCTTGATGCCAGAGGACTTTGATACCTAAGTAAGCACATGAATTAGTCAGTAGACAGCTAGAACTGTGAAGTAGCAACTCAAAAGATCTAAACAATGTATTAAAACACTCCATACTTTAGAATAGATTTAATAGTTCTTTCGAGGTAATCGGCACGATTGCAAGCCATAACCACAACTGCTGCTACTGGCACCTGATTGTTCATTAAATGTTCGATGAATAATAGTAAGGAGAATACACAAATGTTAAATCTTTCAGTTCATCCTAACCTGTACATTACCGACTAATTTCTCGAGACCCTTCCCTGCAATGAAAGAGAGAAACAATTACATGCATGTCATATGCAGCCATTGATCATGGGCAACAACATGAATTGATGTTAAACCTATAAATCAAGCCAACTAAATTGATGTAGTGAAAACTTATTTTACAATATAGTCCTGATCAATTTACCCAAGTATGAAACTGTACAGAGGAAATGTAACAGAAAGGCAACTTTTAACAGGAAAGCATCCATCATGAAGAAAAGTTTGAAAATCTTTCAAGCAGGATCAGAAGTGAAAAAGGATACATACAAAGATTTATAACACTGGGAGCAACTAGTCTAGAAAATTTTGAGAAAATAAATGGAATGTAAAGGTAGTTGTTGGAATTGATATATAGGAACATGGAACAAAGCAAGAAGTCTGTCTAACTAGCAAGGTGTTATTTTCTTCTGTCAAGGCGGTTGAACAGTCCAGTTTCCTCAAAGAAATTGTGTATCCATAAGCCATTCTGACTTTCATGTTGAGAAATATTCCTATATGTAATTTCTTCTTGTACTATACAAGACTGTAACTGATGTGTTCCATAAATTAACTTTTTATGTTATCCAGCAGAGAATACATGATACTAAAACTTATCCAGTTGGTACTGTCCTTAACTAGGGGCTACATCATCCAGGAACTAGGTCCGACATAGATTTACTGGTGGTTTTCTTAACTGGGACGAGTTTCACACACCAAGAAAGATAGTTGTTCAGAACTCTATTTCGTATATTATTCTGGAAAAAGTTCATATAACCATTGCTACTGATTCACTGAAAGTAGCATGTTCTTGAAAAAAATATGTTACAGTATAAAGGAAGTCCTACCCCCCACCCCACCCCCCCACATACACACACAACACACATACAACAAATTGAAATAAAATGAAATAGAATGCATCTTTAATCTGCATTAGACTCCCAAAGGCAGAAATCTAAGCATGTAATGCACTTCCTTCTATTTGACAATGAAAAAGCCAAGCTCTCAGTCATCTCTCTCCTCTCTGTCGCTGCTTTATTCTCCTCAGTGATTATACTACTGTACACCTCTCCCAGTTAAGACTAATCATGAATATAGCAAAGAATGAAATAAACTTGTCAATAATTGCCTTGGGGGGGGGGGGGGGGGGATATGTACACATACTTTCAAGATCTTGAACAAGTGCTCTCAATTGTCCACATTCTTGGTCTTGACGCTTCTTTTCTTCTGAAATTGCAGCAGTGTCTTAATTGTAACTGGCCACAAAACAATTACTATATTCTTCACTAACAGAAAGATACATCATCTAGTACTAAAATTGTAAGTTCACTTGTATTTACCATATATAAAACAAAACAGGAAAAGAACAATGAAAAACAAAAGAAAATGATTTATCGTAAAGAGATGAGCTTCCTCGTCATCCTTTACACAATCCAGTTTAAAATACTATGCAAAAATATTCCTACCAAAAGCTAGATGACAGTTTTTAAACATAAACTACAAAATTAGGAGAAATATTGCGACGCACCTTCAAGAGCAATAATACGTCCTTGTTGTATGCTAATTTGATCAATTAACAATCGTGTCTGTCTCATGCAATGATTCTCTTCCTCAATCTGTGATCAAATAGAGTGTAAGTTAGGTTCAGCAGTCTTTCCTCTGATGTATGTGGCCTTAACATAAAAAGTGGAAGCCAATACACAGTTGGTAATTTCCAGAAAGCTTAACATAAGAGTCAAACATTCTCAGTTGGGGAGTGATACAAAAATACTAAGGTTAGGTTTCAAATATCGCCACTGCTTCCGCAAGCTCGAACATCTAGTAAACAGAGATTGTTTCTTGAAGTAAAGCTAGCATTCAATAATGTTTAATCTAAATCATAAGGTTAAATTCATAACTCATAACAAAGTAGAGTACAGCATCAGAAGGTTATATCCAAACAACATCCAAACAAACCGTACTTACAGCATTAGCTAGTCGATCAGCATATTGTGATTGAGCAGCAAAAAGGCGCAACTGCGGAGCAAGAAAAGGAGTTAATTTTGTATCATCAAGTAAACAGAACATTCCCAATACTGGAAAGTCCACTCAATGTGATCAAGCTTGCAGCAAATGACATTTTGTTTTCCATATAATGAAGGGTGATCTGATCGAATTGAGTATGCCCACTCTTTCTTAATCAGATCAATTGATTATTCATTCAGAATAAACGACTTTATCGAGAAAGGGAAAAGAAATAGACCTGGATGTAGATGAATGGCACGGCGGCGAGGAGGAGGAGGTAGCGGTAGTCGCAGCAGCATCTCCCCATCGACAAAAATTGAAAGAAAAAAGAAGCTAGCTCTACTGCTGCTGCATCATATATAATTGACTCTGTCTACCTAATACAGATCTTTGCTTCGGCTCCTGTGACGATTTTTCTCCTGTTTTTTTCCCTTCAAATTTCTATTTATTAATTTATTATTTAAAAGCATGTTTGGCCGTATGGCGTATGTTATTGAAATTGCAAATAAGTACATTTCTTTAAATTTCTGCAACTTAATGTTTTTTGATCTTCTAAATAAAAACCTTTACTAGCTGTCTAGCTCTAATTAAAACCTGGGTACTTCTTATTCTCGTCATCCAATAACTTAGCAAGTGCAAATTTATTGTCCAAATGTTCCCCTTAAGCAAATAAATAACCTTCTTTCACCAAAGAATGGATCTTAACATGTCAAATTATTTTTTGTTAAGCCATATATCATTATTTCACATTTCCATTGAAAAGATCTTAATTCTTTGCAAAAAATTTAAGTTATTTGGCGAGATGTTTTTAGGCCATTTCCAGCGAGGATCTTCCACCCCTTCCCCCCTTCCTCTTTCATGATTATCTCTAATGATATAATCTTCTCATTTCAATTAATTCAAATTCTCATGTTTCTTAGTAATACTACTACTACTTATAATGAGAAATTTTACATTACTCTATTGAATTTAACAATATCATCAATTGTTGATTTCAATTTAAGTTATTTAAAATAAAATTTAGATAATAATTAATGAAAACACTATAGAAATTTACTCGATTATGATTTAAAAATACTAAAAATTCTTTTTTTTTGTACTTTTATACACATATTGTGCTTAGTAACAATATATTCATTATTGTGAGTTTTTTCTACTTTAATACTAGTATTTTTTATAGTTATTTGTTTTTAGTTGAATGAAATTTCTAATTTTACATTATTAATGTAATAATGTAATAATGTAATTATTGTTTATCAAAAAAATAATATATTCAATATCTCTTAAACATTTGAAATATGAAATATTAGTTTATAAAATTATAAATGCCCCCGCATTCCTTTTATCAAGTCTTCTTTTCTTTGTTTGGACCAATGTATAATTTTTTAAAATATTTATGTTTGACTAATTTGCTAAATGAAGCTTAGACTTAATTGCAAACTAAAACCCTCTTCTTCTTCCGGCCACCCCACCCCTTGCCCCTCCTCGCTGGAGACCACCCGATTTCACCCACCGCCCCACCCAATGTCCATTCCCTTGGAGCGGTGGAGATGGTCGTAGGGAACATTCTTGACTAGATCAGGTCAAGAAGATTTTTCTAGACTCTGTGATTGAAAAATATATCACGATTGTGAGAACACCACATCATCATAATTAATAATGTAGTGCATTTTCAACCACAATGTCTAGGAGAGGAGACCATGCCTAATTAAGATTATTCCGATTTTTAGTCTAATAAACCTCTTCACGGTTACCAATTAATTGTAAAATTGAAGGGTACTTTTTTCTCGATTTTTAGAGAATATTTGCTAATCTTTGAATAGACAAACAAACAACTATTTTTACATTTAAAAATAAATTTATCCTCTCTTAATTTTGAAAAATAATCTCCACCTTATATCTATAATTTTTTTAAAGAATTTCTAACTCGATTTGATTTAAAGTAACAGATTTTCTTCACTACTTATTTCATATAAGAAAAATTTAATGCTTTCGAATACTCTTCTAATATAATGCAACTCAGTAGATTTTGTTATTGGGTTGTGTAACTCTTGTTTGATTACGTTTTATGATAAGGATTCTCTGTTTAATTTTCTACAAAGTGTGAAACAGGGTCGAATTATTCAGTAAGGCTAGCGATATTGCCAGAGCAAGTTTTTGAAAGTTCCAATCTTACCCTTAATGGTCAAACATATTAATTACATAGCCAATTATTATTGAAAATGTTCTATTTCTTCATTAATATATATGTATATTTATTTCATTTAAGTACTTACCATTATCATCATACAATTATGGAATTCATTTTCTTCTACCTTTTTATTTATAATCTTTTCTGTGAACTAACTGAATGAGTAAAAAAAAAAGTTATGAACACTTATGTCATTTTTCAATTATGCCAATTTGCCATTTATCAAAAAATAATTATGCCAATTTGCCATTTATCAAAAAAAAATTATGCCAATTTGTCTTTATATCCATTAATTTTTCACGTGTAACAAATTATTTTGCATTTGTGGTATGAGATAATGATTCGGATCATGGATCAAATGTCATTTCAAGTTATGTTTCGGTCAGCCAAATATTTAAAAAAAATCGATTTTTTTCCGTAAACTTTAAGAAAATACGAAATTAAGAAAAATAAGACAATCAAAAGACAAACAAAAGGTTTTGAAATTACACCCTATTTTTCATTTCCATTGATTAAAAAACGAAAACATTTCAATGTTTTCAATGGATACGATGAAATTTTAATTCATGATTTCAATATGACGAAGATTCTAAGATCGTATGTGGATTTCTGTAAATTATGTTTTAATTGCATATAAATGAAATAATATGGAAAAAGAATAACAAAAAAAAATATATTAGAGATTTTTTTTCTAAATTCTGCTTTTATTTTTTATTTTTTTATAATTAAAGTTTGATTTAATATTGCGAGATCTAAGTAATGGATTCAGTCACTACAAATACGATATAACTAATTCTATCACAATTGCTCATTTTCGACTACAAAGGCTTTAAATACCCCCCAAAAAAAAGATTAACAAATTTTCTTGATTACAGCTAGAGTCTATTTTCATATAATTGGGATTAGTAAAAGTAAAAAAAAAAAAAAAATTAATTAAGTTTAAAAAAAAAAAATAGAAGAATAAGTTTCTTAGTTAAAAATACATAAGGTAGTAAGGTAGGTATTCAAAAAAGTAAATAAAGAAAGAGGTGTATTTATGAAGAAAGAGAGCAACATATTTTTTCAATTAATGACTGTGCAATAAATATGTTTTGAACATGAAAGACATATTAGGAAGTTCATTAAAATTGTTCTGGCAATATCGGTAGCCATTCAATAATGGCATACTATAAACAGCTTGGGAAAATATATTTTAACCGAATTTGGTTGCATGTACTATTATTGGCCTATAAAAGAACAAAAATGGTTATATTTATTGAAAATTATAGGATGCTTCCGAAAACGGGCCATTGTAATTATCACAGATAATCATCATACAGGGCCTTGAGCTGACGATTATTGTGGACCGACCGAGCATCCTCCTCCTTTCCATTTACATACAGAAAAACACATTTCAATCCCATCCTCAGTATTGTTCGTCTCCTCCTTCCCATCAAATCATTCCGTACTAGTAAAAAGAATGGGGTTTGAGAAAGAAAACAAGAAAAAAGCCGGGTCGTCATCCTCCAATTCGCCCCGCTCATTACCCAGAGAAGACACCCCTCTTTTATCCGGCAAAATCCATGTCCACCCCCTTTCTTCCCAACCCAAAACCTTCGCCAATGTCTTCATCTCCGTCGTCGGCGCCGGCGTTCTCGGCCTCCCCTACACCTTCATGCGCACCGGATGGCTAACCAGCCTCCTCATGGTATTCTTCGTCGCCGCTCTTACATACCACTGTATGATGCTCCTAATCCACACCCGAAGAAGATTTGAGGAATCCCCACTTTGCGGTTACACTAAGATCTCATCATTCGGCGATTTAGGTTTCGCCGTTTGCGGGTCTATCGGCAGATTCGCCGTTGATTCGATGATTGTTCTATCACAAGCTGGATTTTGCGTTGGGTATTTAATTTTCATCGGTAACACTCTCGCCAATCTATTTAATTCTTCGCTCACGTTTCCTGTTTCGGCCCCTAAAATTTGGGGGTTTTCTGCTAAGAGCCTTTACATTTGGAGTTGTTTTCCATTTCAACTGGGATTGAATTCAATTCCTTCACTTACACTTCTGGCTCCCCTCAGCATTTTTGCTGATATTGTGGATTTAGGTGCCATGGGTGTGGTGATGGTGCAGGATGTAATGATATTTGCTAAGCAAATGCCAGTGGTTGAGGCCTTTGGTAGTTTTTCGACCTTCTTTTACGGATTGGGTGTTGCTGTTTATTCGTTCGAGGGGATTGGTATGGCTTTGCCATTGGAATCGGAAATGAAAGAGAAGCCTAAATTCGGGAAAATATTGGGCTTGACTATGTTGTTCATTTCTACTATGTATGCGGCCTTTGGTATAATGGGTTATTTCGCGTTTGGTGACAACACGAAAGATATCATCACATCCAACATGGGTAAAGGATTGTTGAGCACTATTGTTCAGTTGGGATTGTGCGTTAATTTGTTCTTTACGTTCCCGTTGATGATGAATCCCGTTTATGAAGTTTTTGAGAGGAGGTTTTGGGATGGTTTGTACTGTTTGTGGATGAGATGGATTCTTGTAGTTGCTGTGAGTTTGGTTGCGTTGTTTGTCCCAAATTTCACTGATTTCTTGTCGTTGGTTGGGAGTAGCATTTGCTGTGCACTCGGTTTTGTCTTGCCTGCACTGTTCCATTATCTCATGTTCAAAGATGAGATGACATGGAGACAAGCAAGTGCTGATTTGGGCATAGTTGTCTTGGGTGTTTTTCTAGGGGTTTCGGGAACTTGGTACTCCCTTATGGAGATTTTCTCTGTAAAGGTATGAAAATGTAGGATCTTGAACATTATGAATTCTTAAATGCTTGATATTTGCAAGGCTGTTTAATGGAATCCTACCTATACGCGTTACTTTGTAACATACTGTCCGCATTATTCTTATAATCGATAGACACAATTATGTTGTCTTGATGAGTACTGAAGTTCATGGCTCGTAAATCAACACACTAGGTGTTTAAATTTCTCATATTCTATTGCAGTTGTTAATGTACTTCAGTGTTACAGTGAGCATTCTACTAAAATTAATCTGGAATAATTGTTTGGTGTTTAATGCTCATTATTTTAGTTATAGTTGAGGGCTTAGGTTTATGATTTTGTTCTTTGGACCCATATATGATATAACCCCTTTTGATGATCCATTTCAAAATATATTGGGGTAAATTTCAAATATCTGAATTAAAACCCTGTGTTATGTGATTATAATATGAATAACCATGTCAAGTGGCTTGTAATAGAGCATATTTACTTAGGATGCTGCTTCTTGATGAGCTATGTCCAGATTCATATTGGAACATCTCTGTGCACATGTTGATTTTATCTTATAATTTGAAGTTTTCTCATATTATTCAGCTTGTTGTATATGCGGAGATTTGTGTCATATTGAACTATATTACTTGATGCAATCTAAACAGCCGTGCACTGTACTACTACTACAACTCAATTTGAATTGCTAGCAGTTTTATGTTTCCATCACACAAGCACCCTGTGAATCATTTAACATGTGCATTAATGCTTCATATACATAGCTTGCATAAAGATGGTTGTTGGTTGGGTGTTTTATGTGAACTTTTGTTTAAAAGCATATTTGGTCCACTTGAGGCCAGTTAAGGTGGGCACTTGTGAGTTTGGCCTAACCCAATTGTGCAACCAAATCTTCTAATTTGCCAATAAAGTTGGCTTGCCTAACTCACCCATTAGTAGCATTATGGTTAGATCGCTAGCAAGTGTGATGACAACAAGATATGTTCATTTCTTGGAATCGATTCGATTGCGTGGATCGTAGTTCTTTATACCTAGCCCCACTCAGTCCTGCAATTTAGACAACCCCATACCAAATATCACCCATGATAGTTACATTTAATTCAAACATTAAGGTTAATTTCACAGCTAAGATGATAAGGAATATTGTACTCTACCAGATGAAGATAATTTGGTGTCCCTGTCCCCTTCTCCTTCTCCTGCAAAAAAGGCTCAGAATTAAGTAAAGGCTTATTTGTGTAGATAGATATGCTTATATTATTGTACAAAAGTAAAAAAAGAATAATAGTATTTGTGATGAAAAACGGGTCCATAGTTTGATAGCACAGTACTGGAGCTTTTGTTCTTCGGGTGCAATATTACATATATAAGAATTTAACTTTGTAAGAGGATAACTACAAAACTAGCTCGTTTTATTGTTACGAAATAAATAATTTTGTGTGATCGTTCATAGGGTTGTGAAGAGGTTGGATCAAATTTGCTCCAGATCCGGCTTCTTTTATGTTGAATCATACTATTTCAGTAGGAAGAGGCATGTGGCCTGTGGGGCCTAAATTCGAACGATTCTCAACTTAGATATTTTGTCATGGGCTTGAGAATCACTTTTACAGGCCCATACTTCCATACCATCTACCGACTGACAGCTTAGACATAGTAAAATATAGTAGGAGGGGTCTCCTCCTCATATTCTTGTTTGTGTTACATCATTGTAAATGATTATTCATTCATAATTATCTCCATATTTGCCATTTTAACTTATAGTAGTAAATTAGTAATACTACATGCTTTCTTTTTATTTTATATATATATATATATAATTATAGTAATAGTAGATGCTTTATCTGGTTGGTAAATGGTGAAATATTTGAAAGAGAAGAGTCATCAATCAATCAATCAATTGATGGCAAATTAAAGAATCCCAATAACAATGCAGCTGTCCCCAATTCAAATAAAAATCACACAACCCCACACCATTACATATTCTCTCACTTCTCCTTTATAATAACCATACCATACCATACAATAATGCCATGAACTCAGGATAAACCATTTTATCTCCTCCAATTTTCAATTCCTCTTCCCAATATGTTGATTCATCTTTTATTCTTCTTCTATTTGGCTCAATCTTCTTCCGCATTATCAGCCCAGAGTACTAGTCTCAATGTACATTCCTCGAATGGCGATAATGATAATTACATATTTAACCCTCACTTGCCCCCTAAGTCCCTCTCCGCCTCCAAAAAATTCGAAGGCTCCTCGGATTTAGTTAACCTCCGGTACCACATGGGCCCGGTCCTCTCTTCTCCGATCAACATATACTTAATATGGTACGGCAATTGGGCCCCCGCTCAGCAGCTCCTCATCAAGGATTTTATCCTCTCAATTTCCACCTTCAACCACCGCGCCGCTCCTTCCCCTTCCGTCTCTGAGTGGTGGCGCACCGTCTCCCTCTACACCGACCAAACTGGCGGCAACATCTCCCAATCCATCCTCATCTCCGGTGAGTACCACGACCACCTCTACTCCCACGGAAAACACCTCACGCGCCTCACAATCCAAGACGTCATCGCCACCGCCGTGAGATCCAAACCATTTGCCGTCGACCACAAAAAAGGCATTTATCTAGTCCTCACCGCCACCGACGTCACGATGCAGGATTTCTGCCGCGCCGTATGCGGTTTCCACTACTTCACGTTCCCGTCCATGGTGGGGTACACGCTCCCGTACGCGTGGGTGGGTAACTCAGGGAAGCAGTGCCCTGAAGTGTGCGCGTACCCGTTCGCTGTGCCAGGGTACATGGGAAAAGGAAGTGGAATCGGGCCGCTGAGGCCTCCAAACGACGACGTTGGGGTTGATGGAATGATAAGTGTGATAGCGCATGAGTTGGCGGAGGTTTCGTCGAATCCGTTGGTGAATGCGTGGTACGCCGGGGAGGATCCAACGTCGCCGACGGAGATTGGGGATTTGTGTGAAGGGTTGTACGGGACGGGGGGTGGTGGGGGGTACATTGGGCAGGTGATGAAGGATAAAAATGGGAGGACGTACAATTTGAAAGGGAGGAGGGGGAGGAGGTTTTTGGTGCAGTGGATATGGAGTCCTGTGCTTAAAGCATGTGCAGGTCCCAATGCTTTAGATTAAGCCATTAAGGTAATTTTTTTCTTATATAAATTATATACAAGCAGAAAAAAAGAAGAAAAATGAAAAAAAATATTGTTGTTAAGTTGTAAACGATACTTGTTTGTTGCTTTTCCACTATGAAGACGATGAAGGGTAGTGGTCGCCGGTGGCAGAGATATTGTAATATGTTGCTCTTTTTTAGCCTCTATATTAAGATCTTTAAATTTTTTTTTAGTAATAAATTTGTTGTAGGACAGTTACAGATGTGAATATAAAGAAGATTTAGTTTCAGTTACATGTTGGTTATTGTTTTAATTTCATTACTAAATTATAGTTATAAGTACATGCACTTGTTGTCTTAATAATTAGATATTATTATTAAGTCATGAGTTGCTTAGGAATATCATTAGATTTGATTAGTCAGAGTTATGCTATGTTATGTGAGTGATTGATATTTTACCCCCAAAGATACACCATTTGTATTCTGAAATTGAAGTCTTAACGCTTTGAATTTTCGAATTGTATATAATTTAACAAAATTCATGCTACTTAATTAGATGCAAGATACTCATTGTTTTGTCAAGTTAGGAGATGCGAAATATCAAATTTTCAATTTCAGGATAAATGTTCTAATTAGTTGTTAGAGCATCCTCAGCGGTTATTGTTTTAGACTTTTAGTTCTTCCAAGAGCTAAAATTGAGTTTATGCATAATCAAATTTAAAAATCTTGTTCCAGCGAAAGCTTGTATATATAGAAAACTATGGATATTGAAGGATTGAAGTTGTATATATAGATGTCCATGCAAGACTTCCACATAGCATAGCAAATCAAATCTTCCCAACAGATGAATACTATTATGAGATTTGAGAATGGGAACATCCCATTTGTAGTTTATGTTTTAATTAGTTTTTTAAAGTTTCTTTTTTTTAATTACTTTTTACTTTTACTTTTTTAATTGAAAAAGTGTTCAATATTAAATTTGATTTTTGTGAAGAATTTTCAATATTAAATTTGATTATGTAAAATGCTATCTGAAATTTTATGCTTTATCTTTTAATTATAAATATTTTATACAATTTTGATGTTTAATTATATTTTCTACTTATGTGTAGATAGTTTCGAACAAAGAGGTTATTTCACTAGTTTGAATTAAATATTTTTTTTTTTTTGGTTTCCCAAGGGTTTAATCCCTTTCGAGGCGCGTCGGACACATAATGTGGGAACCTCTCCCAACAGGGATTCGAACCTGAGTCCGCTACTTTGTAGTGACTAGTCCCTTCCACTAGATCAATCACCTGTTGGTTGAATTAAATATTTTATTAAATCTTTAGTTAAAGTCTTTTATTTCAAAAAAAGTTTTTTTATTAATTTATTATATTTAAATAAGAAACATTAAAACATGTATTTATTATTTATATTTTACGTGAAAATGTAATAAAATAATATTTATAATGTTATTTATAATTTAATATTAGAAGAAGAATAAAATATAATAATTCTGAAATTTTAGATGATTACTGCTGGAGTGAATAGCTAAAACACTGTTATCATGTATAATTTGATATAGAAGATTAATTAATTTGCATTAGAATTAAACTAGAAATAATACCATTCCGCTTCTTTCAAAGTAAGAAATGAATATCTTATGTAAACAGCCAGCTAGCTTAGACAGAGACTGAGACTGAAAATTGATTATTGGGTTGGTAGAAGAAATTAAAGACGTTTTGATGGCGGGAGTGAGGTAGGGACCCCTCCAATGAATTCAAATTAGTATATTAATTTCTTGTCCTGTAGTCCTCAACTGGACGGTGGTAAAGTTAAAAACAAAAAGTAAATGCATGCGGGTTTCTATTCTCACCTCAGAAAACTCAAACAAACAACCGGAGGTAAAATTGATTAAAAACGCACTAGGACTACTACATCGATGATCATCATGTTTGCCAGCCAACCAATGGAAAAGCCAATAAGTCAAGATAACAACAAGTATTGTAATTTGTGTGTGGGTATGGGGTATAGGGGTTTTGAATATTGGATGTTTGATGATTAATTAATATGTTTTGAATATTGAATTATGTTTATTAAAATGTTTTTGAATGTTATATATTTGTCGAATGTATAATTTAGGTATAATTAATTGGTGCGAAAAAAAAATTGAAAATTTCGACGAAATTATTTTCCGTTGAAATTTATTTTCATCAAAATTTCAGAAATTTCGACGGAATATCTGTCGAAATTTTCGTCAAAAATTTTGATTTCGACAATACTTTTTTCGACGATCCATTTAATTCGGGCGCGGGTTTGGGACAGGTTCGGGGCTAGAGATATGGGTATAATAAATTTCGGGATTGACACTTCTCATTCCAAACCCGTCCCGTAATAAAGAGTACCGGAAAGTGGGTACCCGAATTATTGCGGAATGGGACGGGACATGATTACGGGTCCCATATTATTTGTATTCATCAATTTTTCATCCACCTAACAAAATAATATTACAATATTACGTAATTATAGTTTGTCATTTTTCTTTTGCTAAATCGTATCACTTTGAATTCCTTAATTATTACATTAAACATATCATCAATTCATCATAACGGCTATTTCAAATATATCTAAATACGATTTCAAAGTAAAATTTAAATGAAATATTAGGGTAAAGTAAAAAATTTCATCTATTATATAATGTTAATTAATTAATAATAAATTAATTATATAAGTAAAGTGTATAAATTATATAATAATAATATTATATAGGCGGGTTCGGGTATTCGGGGTTGGAGAGACCAATTTCAAACCCGTCCCGTATTCCCGTAATAAAATACGGGTATTCAAGTTCGGGTACCCAAACCCAAAAAATACTCATCCCATTCAAATATTTTAAAAACGGGACGAATCGAATTTGGATTACCCGAACCCAACGCCACCCCTACTCTCCACTCCCACATGCAATTATTATTAAATGAAATGGACTAGTATTGTATTCTTTTCTCCATTAAATACATTCAGGTGCATCTATGTATTTGTTTCTCTCTCTCTCTCTATTGTTTGTCAATGATGCAATAACTGCAATAATATTTAAAGTGTGTTCACTGTTCTCTATATATATAATTAGGGCTGTCAATGGGTCGGATTTTGGTCGGATCAGGCTTGTCCAGATCCGGCTCCATTTATATCGGATCAAATCATGTCGGGTTCGGATCTTGCTCGGATTGTGCTCGGATCTAGATTTTTTGAATCCAACGGATCTTGGTTGGATTTGGCCGGATATCGGATATTTTTCGGATTCAATAAATTTGTATTTAAAAAGTTAAATTAATATTTATTTCCTAAAACAAGTTTATTATCTTTTCAATTTTATTTAATTTTAGCTCACATTTTCAAAGTTTCTTTACTATATTCATATTTGAAGAATGAATATATTGGTTTAAATAAATTTATAAACGAATTATAAATTACTATTTTCTTAAATTAACGTTGAAATATTATTAATGATACTTATTTTTATAAATCATTTTGTATATATATCTTTCTTTTTATTTGTTGTCGGATACGGATCTTTAACGGATCGGATCGACCAAAATCCATATTCGCTCCATGAGTTTCGAATTTCGGATCTTTATATTCGGATCAGGTCCATCGAATCTCTAATCGGACAATTATCCTAATAAATCGGACCGAATTCGGACGGATCCGGATTGAAATCCGCCCCATTGACAGCCCTATATATAATACTTCATAGAATTTTGTTTTGGGCCTGGTTTTAGTTAAAACATTTGGACCACATAAAGGCCCAATTATCTAGGATTAATTGGATTTTATGGATGAAGACAAATATTGAAAAGTCAGCGTTACATGAAATTAAGTTTGAGAGAATTGCATTTTTGGTACACAGCTATAGGTCAATTCCCACTTTTGGTACACAGCTTTATGTGTCCAACACATTTGGTACACCTCTCTAACAAGGTTCGACACATTTGGTACATCCGTTAAATAAATTGCAAAATCACCGTTAATTCCGTTAGTTCAACACATTTGGTACACCTCTTTTACAAAATTGGCATGCGCGCGGCACATGGTTGCCCAGAAAAAAAAAGAAAAAAAAATTGAAATTTGATAAACTTTTTTATTATATTTTATTCTTCTTCCAATATTAAACTATAAATGACATTATAGTTTATTATATTTTACATGTCATATAAATAATAAATACATATTTTTTAATAATTTTTATAAATATGATAAATTAAAGTAACTTGTTTATTATATTTTATTCTTCTTGCAATATTAAACTATAAATGACATTATATAGTTTATTATATTTTACATGTCATATAAATAATAAATACATATTTTTTAATAATATTTATAAATAATAAACTATAAAAATAATAAACTATTTTTATAAATAATTTTTAAAAATTGAAACTTGATAAACTTTTTTATTATATTTTATTCTTCTTCCAATATTAAACAATAAATGACATTATATAGTTTATTATATTTTACATGTCATATAAATAATAAAGACATATTTTTTAGTAATTTTTATAAATAATAAACTATAAAAATAATAAACTATTTTTATAAATAATTTTTAAAAATTGAAACTTGATAAACTTGTTTATTATATTTTATTCTTCTTCCAGTATTAAACTATAAATGACATTATATAGTTTATTATATTTTACATGTCATATAAATAATAAATACATATTTTTTAATCATTATATTTAATATGATATGATAAATATAATAAATACATATGATAATTTTTATAAAAGTTTATCAAGTTTAATTTTTTTTGGGGCAGCCATGTGCCGCGCACATGTCAATTTTGTAAAAGAGGTGTACCAAATGTGTCGAACTAACGGAATTAACGGTGATTTTGCAATTTATTTAACGGTTGTACTAAATGTGTCGAACCTTGTTAAAGAGGTGTACCAAATGTGTTGGACACATAAAGCTGTGTACCAAAAGTGAAAATTGGCCTATAGCTGTGTACCAAAAATACAATTCTCTCAATTAAGTTTGGTTATCCGGTAGATATGCACGGGGATGGGGATGAGAATGAGATCGATCGGAACAATGAAGAATTGACAGAGTTACTTGTACGTGGTGAAAATTGAGTATAATGCGCATCAAACATATGTGACTAAGTGTATATTTGTTTGACACGTTCTAGCCATGCCTGCAAATTCTATATATATCTTCTCGATTCGTCTATAAATATACAACTAATACCCATGCACACGACATGCAGTGGTACACAAAAGTAGTATAGATTAATTACTACACAAAACAAAAAGGGAAAATTGAGTACTTAGTAGTTAAAGATCGATTGGATTAATTGATGGCGGATATGAGAGGAACCCGATCTAAAAGTGGTTCGTGCAACGACAGGTGCGGCTGTCCAGCGCCCTGCCCTGGTGGCATCGCTTGTAGGTAGGTACATATATATATATATATATAATCAGTTACAATTAATTAATTAATGGATGCGTATATATGTATATGTATATGTATGTGTATGGATGTAGGTGCAGTACATCTAGCGGAGGAGGAGATGCGAATGTGACAATGGTAGAGCACAAGCAGTGCTCATGCGGGGAACACTGTGGATGCAATCCCTGTGACTGTTCCAAGACGGAAGCGATGGAGGGGACTGGGAAGTCCTTCTGCAAGTGTGGTGCTGGATGTGCCTGTCCTACTTGCACTGCACCTTAATTAATTAATTCATGAATCACATATATGATCGAGTACTAAAATAAAAACCCTAGCTTTAATTTGTTTGTCAACTAGCTAGGAGGATGATCGAGTTCATCATCAATAATATTACTATATTAGTACCTAATCTTCTAATGCTTTTAATTTAATTGTTGCCTGCCTGCCTGCCTGCATCTCTCATAATTAATCACGATGACCTGGTGGTTTATATATATAGAACTACCTCTACTACTACTATGTATGTCATATTAATTATATGCATTTTAATGCATGTGTTGTGTATTTATTTCATTCCTAAATTGGATCCTTCCATTCTCAATCCAAGTATTTAATTAAGTCTTCAATGAGAAAAAATTAAAGTTCTTTTCTTTTTGTAAATTAATGTATGTATGTTTACAATATAGAATAATCTTACACCTTTATTTAATTTGAAAGAAGACATGCATGATGCATTGCATATATTTTTATATCCAATTATTTAGCTAAATTCAATGTGGAGACACAGATCCTAGAAAAGGCAATTGCAGTACTTGCACGCGCGACAAATATAAATTCACTATTTCTAATGGAAACTTGATTCTGTTTCAATTCTGTTAGACATAATAGTCACATAGCTAGACACGGAAAGTTTTGTGTTCATGTTAATTAATGTACTCTATAATGGAACGTACACTTCTTAATTACAGTATTTCGTTACACATCGAAGATTTCTTCTTGAATGACTACACTACACTACACTACACAGCTAGCAAAAGTGAAAAACTATAATTAATGCACTTTTATGATCAACAAAATCAATGAAATTGATGTATTATCTCATAAATTATATATATGATAAACCAATTGCCCTAACGGTACTCATGACCTCAGCGGGACTTACAGGCAATCTCAGATATATAATCTATGTAAATAAAACACCCTCATTTTCTTCTCAATTCTCATTGCATATATTTCCAATTTCCAAGATCTACTTGATCCCTTTGTTTTTGACAAAACTCATGTAAAGGGATATGTCACCATTTTCAAGAGTTGACTTTCAAATAATTTCCCCAGTCAAGTTTAGCCTATAGCCATGTCAAATCATTCGGATGATGTGATGTTGTGTCATTGATATAAATTTACGTCATGCTCACCTTCTATAGTACAAATAATTAGTGGTGAAATTTCATTATTTTGTATCTCCATATTTTGTAGTATAAATGAGGAGGTGCAATGACTGAATTAGTTGTACAACATCATATCTGATATTCCATATAATGAAAAAGAATTCAATTATTTTTTGTTTTGAACATACAATACAATACAATATACTTTATATTGTATTAGATAGGAAATTAAATCCACCTTTGAACCGGATGCTTCCAAATGGAAAATTCTTACTTAGACCTGGTCTATGAGATATTTCTTAGATCATGTGGTTGAAAATAGATCAAATCATTAATTGTGATGATGTGGTGCTCTCACAATAATGATGTGGTATATTTTCAACCACAAGGTCTAGAAAAATCTCCTAGACCAGGTCTAAGTAAGAATGTCCCCGTCCGAATAAGCCATATGAGCATCCCCGAGTAGCCCACATACAGGAACTGGCATAGGAAGCTGACTAATGGTGTCTATCCACCACGGAGAATCCAATAACTCGTCTAAGCCAAGCGAGATGATATGTGATTGACCTTGCAAAATAGCTTGAGCACCAAGGACTATGAACCTACCTATTCAAAGTTGGAACTCCGAAAGAACCATTGAGATAATCTAATATTTTGGTTGTTTTAGATTGATTACGGACTTCCTCTCTTAAGAGATCGGCTCTTGAATCCAATTAGTACAACACCAACATCTATTTAACATAAGAACTTCGATAAATACAATGATATGAAGACATGACTCATAAAAAATTAATTCACAAGAACTATAAAAAAAAAAAAAAAAATAGCTCAAAACATACATCTGATGTCCGTATGTCAAAATAACGGTCATCAAATCCTCATATGGCCTCCAAAAAATTTATGAGCTATTTTGATTATTGGGATATATTCAATATTGTAAGTTATTCTTTGAAATTATACTCTTTCATCTTATTGGATGAATTAGGCTTTCTCCAGAATCTGCAAAATGAAATCACAAAGTTAGAATTGATAAAAACAGAGAAGCAAAATGGAATTGGAAGAAGAATTGAGAAATGCGCAGCTGGAGAAGGAGATGGAATGTGAATTAGGGATTTTAATTTAATTTCCTTTATTTTGTAAATAGCCGTCTTATTTTGTCAAGGGTAGTTTAGGTTTTTTATTGTATAGTCGGTGTTTTAGTTGTATAAATAAGTTATGGGTTCAAACCCATTATGTAACAATATACACTTTATTTTTCTGAATAACAGTATTCTTTTTTCTTCAAGATTTTCTCTCAATTTTTGATTTCAATTCTTCCATTGTTATATGGATTATAATATGGTATCAGAGCAGAAACAAGTAACAGTCTCCAGGTCTTCTGCCGAAGCAGAATACAGAGCACTGGCAGCTGTGTCCAGTGAAATAGTATGGCTACATCAATTACTACAGAGTTTTGGAATTCATACAACTAGCCCTACTCTATTATTTTGTGATAGTCAATCTGCAAGACACATTGCAACTAATCCTATTTTTCACGAAAGGACAAAGCATATTGACATTGACTGTCATTTCACAAGGGAACAAGTAAATAAGGGCATAATTAAACTCATGCCTATTCGTACTGAAGAACAAATCGCAGATGTATTCACAAAAGCTTTATGCTTACCTCAGTTTCTTCAACACACATCCAAGCTCTCCCTCGTGAATCTCTACGGTCCAGCTTGAGGGGGGTGTATTGGATGAATTAGGCTTTCTCCAGAATCTGCAAAATGAAATCACAAAGTTAGAATTGATAAAAACAGAGAAGCAAAATGGAATTGGAAGAAGAATTGAGAAATGCGCAGCTGGAGAAGGAGATGGAATGTGAATTAGGGATTTTAATTTAATTTCCTTTATTTTGTAAATAGCCGTCTTATTTTGTCAAGGGTAGTTTAGGTTTTTTATTGTATAGTCGGTGTTTTAGTTGTATAAATAAGTTATGGGTTCAAACCCATTATGTAACAATATACACTTTATTTTTCTGAATAACAGTATTCTTTTTTCTTCAAGATTTTCTCTCAATTTTTGATTTCAATTCTTCCATTGTTATATGGATTATAATACATCTTTCAATGTTTAGTCTTATTTTCAAAATAGTTTCATACATCAAAGAGGTACTATTTCCAGTGTAGCTTAATAATTTTCGATGTTACAGATGTAGATCATTGATAATATTATTCCAAACTAGATCCAATTCTAGATATTGACGTCATTATAATTTGAACATATTTTAAGAATGAAGGATATCTTTTTGTTAAAATATTGAGTATATTGACAATTCAGTTTGACCGGTCTGCTCTGTTTTACGTACACGCTGTGTTGACTTGACTTTTGTTTTGCACTTGAGCTCATTTCATCCTCATCTTTCTTCTACTACTATTTGGCTTGCTTGCAGCTGTGCTCTGCTCTGCACCTTCTCAATAATTCATTCCGTTGATTAAAATACCACCCACACCACAAGTTAATCATCAGTATTCAAGAAAAGTCAAATTCTTTGAGATTTTTTTTTTAAAAAAATTATATATTTAATTTAAAAAATTTGGTCAACAAAGTTATCATTGAAATATAGAAATAAGGGAATGAGTTGAAGAGGAGGAAGCTGCAAGAGAAAAGCTCTTTTTTGACTGCTAGTATTTTTTTTGATCAAAAGAAAAGCTCTTTTTTGACTGCTGCATCAAATTCCTTTTTGTTTTCCTTAAATTTTGTTACAGTTGCCTAAAAGGTAGACAGAAATCTCAAAGGAAAAAAATTAGCCAATTATGGGAATTTGTTGGAGTTCTGCCTCTGTTAATCAAAGCCCACCTACCACTGGCCAATTGAGTTCAGGTTTCATCTTCTTTCTCTGATCCCTAAATTTGATATCATGTGCATGTAATTTTCTCTTCTTCTTTTTTTCTGATGAATGAATTGGGAATTTCTTAATATATATTTATATGTATCTGCAGTGGGGGTATCCCAGAATACAAGCAATACGACGTCGACGAGCGGCAGTACTGTTTCTGGTAACAGTAGATTTTCTGTTGCAAGTGGAAGCGATAGCCCTAGTACAGTTGCAGGGCAGATGTTGCCCCACCCGAATTTGAGGATTTTCAGCTTTTCGGAACTCAAGGCTGCCACCAGAAATTTCAGAAGTGATACAGTTCTGGGAGAAGGTGGATTTGGGAAAGTTTACAAGGGTTGGTTAGATGAGAAATCCAACACCACCAGAAACGGAAGCGGATCTGTTGTTGCTGTTAAGAAATTGAACTCTGAAAGCTTGCAGGGCTTACAAGAGTGGCAGGTAAAATTATGGGAAACAAAAAGAAAAAGATTGAGATTATTATTTTTTTTTTTTTTTTGGGTTTTGAATGGAATGCTTGTGGGTATTGTGAAATAAGAGAAGGAAGAAGATATTAATGAACTTCATTTGTGTTTGTGTATGCAGTCGGAGGTAAATTTCCTTGGACGACTCTCTCATCCTAATCTTGTTAAGCTGTTGGGGTACTGCTGGGAGGATACGGAGCTACTGCTCGTCTACGAGTTCATGCAAAAGGGCAGCTTAGAGAACCATCTTTTTGGAAGTAAGAGGGAGGGAGATTAATTAAATTCATTACTAGTATTATAACAGCTAGAAATCAAATATCAACTTTCTTGAGTTTGCTTTTGTTCAGGAGGTTCTTCAGTTCAACCGCTTCCATGGGAAACTAGGCTCAAGATTATAATTGGAGCAGCTCGTGGTCTTGCATTCTTGCACGAATCAGACAAAAAGGTTATCTATAGAGACTTCAAGGCCTCAAACATATTGCTCGATGGGGTATAATTCATATACGAACTACTATTTAATGTTCATAATCAATAATCAGAACTTTGGCTTGTCATTTTTTTCACGAGTGAAATGCTAAAATACCCCCTATGCTATGCCTATTTAGCCAAAAAAAAAAAAAAAAACTCCCAAGCCTGAGTACATATTTGTATGAAAAATGACAATTACACCCCCACCAAAAAATGCGAAAGCACCCCTATTCACCTAAAAAATTGACACTGCTAAATATTTGGCAATGACCCCCCTGTTCACTAAAAAAATTGGCAATAACCTCCCTATTGATTCATGAAGGAATTCCAAATGGGGATTTTTGCTAATAAAAAAAGAACACAGGGGGTTCTGCTAATTATAATCACACGGGGCATTTTGCCAATTAGGCAAACCACAGGGGGTATTTTTGCATTTAACTCTTTTTTTCCCCCTCCCATATTAGCTAGAAGGATAATTCTTGTTATTTGACATTGGTTAGTTTTATCTCACAGTCATACCATGCCAAGTTATCTGATTTTGGCTTAGCAAAAATGGGTCCGACTGCTAGTAGGTCCCACGTCACGACACAGGTTATGGGGACATATGGTTATGCTGCTCCCGAGTATGTCGCCACAGGTAATTAAATAATGCAAATTCTTCAAAACGAAATCAAATGAAGCTAATAAAATTTGATTTGTGTTCTAATAGCATTCAAATTATTATACCAGGACATTTGTATGTGAAGAGCGACGTATATGGTTTTGGTGTAGTCTTGGTAGAAATTCTGACAGGATTACGAGCCCTGGACCCAAACCGTCCATCTGGACAACATAATCTTGTTGAATGGATCAAGCCACATCTATATGACAGGAGGAAATTAAAGAACATAATGGATATACGTTTGGAGGGAAGATATCCATCGAGATCTGCATTACAAATATCTCGACTTGCTCTAACTTGTCTTGAAAAAGAACCGAAAAATAGACCGTCAATGAAAGAAATTGTTGAGACACTGGAAAGAATCGATTCTGCTAATGAGAAGCCTAGACAGCCTAGAGTACATTCTAGTTATCAGGCAGTATATAGACGCGGGCAACAACCTATACAGAATCGTTCTCCGCTTCATCTAAGGCAAGAAGACGTGCATCGATCTGCCTATCCACTCCCACAACGCTTATAATTCATTAGCTTCTTGTAATAGTTAATAGAGTTTAATTGTAGGGAATTGCCACATGAAACTGCATCTGTTTTTTGTGTTTCAGTTGAGCTGATTTGTGTGAATTGGGTTTGATGTTTTGTATATTATGGAGAACTTGAACGGATAATCACAATGGCTTATTGGTTTTGATTTTATACATCAGATATCCTAATCTGTTGCTTTTGACTTCAGATATTAATCAAATAATGATAATAATACATTTTTTATTTTTATTTTTATTTTTTGGGAGAAGTGATAAAATGGAGATTGATGTGTTTTTCACTTGACTATGATGTCCTAATCTCTGGTAGTTGACAAATTGACTAAAAATGTTTGTTAGAAATAACTGAAGTTGAAATCTTGATAATTAGCGACAAATATTTGAACAACTGTTGAATCTATGAAGTATGAAATGGTTCTGTATCTAAACACAAGCCCATTGTGATCTAATTTGACAGACTAAGCATATTGTGAAGTAAATTGACAAGGAGTCCTGTAGCTGCTAGAACATATATAAGGGAACACAAGGACATTGGTATTTTCTATGTTCAAACTCAGGCGAATAATGAAGAAATTTTGGCACATAAGCTATATTGTGAAATTGTTATGTGGAAGGACTTATTCTAGAAAAAACAAATACTTGTGTGAATTTTGAAGTAAAGATTCTATTGTATTAAAAAAATATTTGATATTTGGTCGAATTAGACCAAATTTCGATGGACTAAAAAAACTTATAGACATGAACAAGACCCAAATCAAACTCGAAACAAATGAAATTGAATCTTGGATCAAATAAGATCTGATCTAAATACCAACTGTTAACAGCCCTAATCAAAAGGGACATCTACCAAATTAACAGACGGCCCATTTAGCCAAGTTGTAGGCTGCCCAATTAAAATTAATAAACTAATAAAAATAAAACTGAATCTTCATTCTTCATTTGCCCAAGCGGTGGGAGCTCTTAAAAATACTTCTAAATATTCATTTTGATTTTTGAATTGTTTGGCCCCAATTATAGAAATTACTTTTAGTCAATCGTGATTTTAATGGTGTTTGATCCTCACTATTATAATTATTTTTGGGATCTCCAGAAGCTAAAAATCAACTTATTTTAGAAATAACTAAAGTGTTACTTTTGCAAAAGCTCTTATCCAAAAGTAATTATTTTATAATTGAATTTTATCATAATCAATTATTGTCAAAATCTACTTTAGTAAAATTAATTCTTCTATAATTGATTTTCGAATCGCTAGGCCAAACTCACCCTAAGATATCTTAATTTTATTTTCTTTCCCATCGGGGTTAGTATAGTTTTTACAACATGACTCTCTACACCATATATATGGGCCAAGGCCTGAATTGGACAGTTCATAGGGCCCACTATGTTCAAACTAATTCTCAAAAAATTGAACCAGAAAGCCCAAACACAGCTATTCTTTTTTTTGAACAATTCGGACACATATATAATATAATATGTGTGTAAAATTTCCGCGCGCCATTGTTCGATTTCCGCAAATGAAGAAGGCAAGATTGTTGGTGAAAGCTCTTGAAAAAAACTCCAACAATCCCGAACTAGCATGGCTACTCTTCAAACGCACTCTCACTAACAACAACAACAACAGATCACTGAATGAATTACAACATTCCTTTCCTCTAATCACCCCCATTCTTATCCGCGCCCAAATGTTCACCGAAATCGATATTCTCCACCGTCATCTCCTCCTTTTCGACCCACCCCCAACTCATAACGTCTTGTATTCATCCGTCAAGATATTAGCTGAGTCGGGTCATATTGACAAGGCCATATCTCAATTCCAATCTCTTAGAACCCATTTCCAAGACAACCCCCCGTCTGTAACCTTGTACAATTTGCTTATTGAAAATTCTCTTAAATCCAATTGTCCGAATTTCGTCCCTTTGCTGTATCAAGACATGGTAATGTCCAAGGTGAAGCCTCAGACTTATACTATCAACCTTTTGATTGCTGGGTTGTGTGATTCAGGACGGTTGGATGATGCCCGCGAGTTGTTTGATAAAATGTCTGACAAAGGTTGTGAACCTAATGAGTACAGTTTTGGGATCTTGGCGAAGGGGTACTGTAAACATGGGCTTGGTTGTAGAGGTTTGGAGCTTTTGGATTTGATGAAGAGGATGGGGGTGGTTCCTAATTTAGTTATGTACAATACGTTGATAGCAAGTTTTTGTAAGGAGGGTAACAATGATGAGGCCGAGAGATTGGTGGAGAGGATGAAGGAAGATGGCCTTGCTCCCAATGTAGTTACGTTTAACACTAGGATTTCCGCTCTTTGTGAAGCTGGGAAGATTTTGGAAGCCTCTAGGATTTTTAGGGATATGCAAATAGATGAGGTTTTGGGGTTGCCAAGGCCTAATGTCGTGACACATAATTTGATGTTGGGAGGTTTTTGTAGGGAGGGGATGTTGGAGGAAGCAAAAAGTATGGTTGTGTCTATGAAAAGAGAGGGTATCTTTTCAAATGTGGAGAGCTATAACATATGGCTGTTGGGTTTGGTGAGGAATGGGATGCTCTTGGAGGCTCAAACAGTTCTGAAAGAGATGGTGGATGATGGAGTGGAGCCAAACGTGTACTCATATAACATTTTAATTCATGGGTTGTGCAAAAATGACATGCTCACGGATGCGAGAGCTGTTATTGGACTGATGATAATTAGTGGTGTTTCCCCAGACACGGCTACTTATAGCACGCTGCTCCAAGGGTATTGCAGAAAAGGGAAGACAGTTGAGGCAAACTATGTTCTACATGAGATGATTAGTGGTGGGTGTTTTCCAAATACTTACACTTGCAATATACTTCTGCACAGCCTGTGGAGAGAAGGAAACATAGCAGAAGCAGAGAGATTACTTCAAAAGATGAATGAAAAAGGTGATGGATTGGATACTGTGAGCTGCAATATTGTGATTGATGGGTTATGTAGAAATGGAAAGGTTGATAAAGCAGTTGAAATTGCGAGTGAAATGTGGACTCATGGTAGTGCTGCTCTTGGAAACTTGGGAAATTCGTATATTGGTCTAGTGGATGACAATGGGAAGAGATGCTTACCTGACTTGATTACATATTCGACAGTTATAAATGGATTATGTAGGGATGGACGTCTTGAGGAAGCTAAAAAGAAGTTTGTTGAAATGTTGGGTAGAAACTTGTATCCTGATTCAATTATATATGATATTTTTCTATACAGCTTGTGTAAGAGGGGGAAGATATCATCTGCATTTCAGGTTCTTAAAGACATGGAGAAAAAAGGTTGCAACAAAACCTTACAAACTTACAATTCCTTGATACTTGGGTTAGGTAGTAAAAATCAGATCTTTGAAATGTTTGGCCTGATTGATGAGATGAGAGAGAAAGGTATTTCTCCTAATGTTCACACTTACAACATTGTTCTTACTTCTTTATGTGAGCTGGAAAGGAGTGAAGAAGCAGCTTCTGTTTTAGATGAGATGCTGCAAAAAGGGTTAACACCCAATTTATATTCCTTCAAGTTGTTAATAAAAACCTTCTGCAGAACTGGGGAATTCAGACCAGCACAGGAGGCGTTTGAGATCGCCCTCACCGTATGTGGTCACAATGAAGCAATTTATAGTTTGATGTTTAATGAGTTGCTTACTGGAGGAGAAATATTGGAAGCTAAGCAATTACTTGAAGCTGCAGTTGATAAACATTTAGATTTGAGCAATTTTTGTTACAAGGATCTCATAGATAAACTGTGTCAAGATGAGAATTTAGAATGTGCTCATGGTATTCTTAAGAAAATGGTGCAGGGAGGATATAGATTTGAACCTGCATCATTTATGCCTGTGATTGATTATTTAGGTAAAAGGGGAAATAAACACGAGGTCAATGAACTGACGGAGGAAATGCTGGCTATGGGTTTAGAAGGTGATATGGTAAATAAGGTTCACAGAAATGACAAGCAGTTAAATAATGGCAGAAAATATAAAGATGGTGGAAGTGATTGGGAAACCATTTTGCACAGGTATGAATGTCAACATGACCATAACATTCCTATGTAGCTAGTTAATTGTCTTTCTAGGTCTCACGTTTTGGTAATTTCTGGAACTTTAGCCGATTCCAATCTCTATATATTAAGATTCTCTGTCCTTTGTGGTCATAACATGGCCTTTTTCACTCATTATTTTCAGTAGCTTTTCCAAACATATTCTTTTTGACATCTTGATATCAGTTCCTTTATTGTAATTTCACAGAGATGATGGGAGTGCAGTAGCCATGAAAACTCTGAAGCGAGTGCAGAAAGGTTGGGGTCAGGGAAATTTATCACAATTTCAAGTCCACAAAAATGACTATCTTGATGGTTGGGATGCTGCTGGCTAAGTTTCTCTACTATTTGAGATACATTCTTATATAAGGTGAAGAGTCAATTAAACATGTTAACTATGAAACTCTGGGATGATCGCTATAGGTATGTTCTTGAATAAACCTCTTCCAATGTCTGTGACAAGCCTCTGAACTTTAGCTCTTCAGGTAAGGTCAAGGAAGACAGTATAGAGCCAGATATCGATTTTAGTACTGAGGTGAGGCCCTTTCTTTCTCTTCTTTCTTTCTTTTTTATATTAGCTGGCTTCCTTTTTATGCTACATTTTAACGACATCTGTTTAGCTTTCTATATAGATAGTCCACATTTTCATTATATCCATGCTCAAGTGTTTTATGTCTTCAGAAATCTCTCTGTGATTTGTTTATTTCTTTGATCTAATTTGGCCCTAATCGTGGATCAAAGTTTCGTTTCTCGTGTATGTTTCGGTCAAGTAAATATTGAATTTAAGAAATTCTCGGAAACGTTTTGGAAACACTAGGAAAAATTGTATTACTTTTTAACTAAATTAAGTAAGATAAGAGAATTTCAAGACAAAACAATAGTTTTGGAATTAGACCTTCTTTTGTTTCCATTGATTCAAAAATGGAAACTTTTTGATGTTTTCGATGGAAACAGTGGAAATTTGATCCATGCCCCTAATAAGGTGATCTCTTCAGGACTGGTGTGCATGATGCAAGAACTTGAAAGTATTCCATAAAATTATATTGTGGATTATGCTCTCTGCAACCAGCTAAGAATTTCATGGTTTGTCATCTTAATTTCATCTCATCTCTTGGATCAGCCTCATATCTTATCATCTTTACTATAGTTTTTTCCTTTTTTTTTTTAGGTCTAGTCAAGAAACGTATAAGGTAATGAGTATTGGCCAAAGAGCAAAGGTGTTTGAGAAACTTGGAAGTGTTGGCCATATAGTTTCCTTTCTTTGTGGTCGAAGAGTAGCTTGTAAATTTAATATTTGCACCTTTAATTCCAGGTTTATTGAACGATATGGTCTATTTTCTTGTTCTATAAAAGATGTATTAAAAATTTTCCCATGCAAATGTGAGAAGAAACTGAAAAATAATATGTGCATAATAACCTTGTGGAACTCTTTTTACAAAGTATGGTACACTAGAAGCTGTCATTTGCACCTAACAAAGGCAAAAACTAAATCAAGAAAACTGAAAGACACAATCCTTTCCACGCTGCACTAGCGAGTATTAACTTTTTATCTCGTCATGGTAGTCTTCAAGATCAACAAACACTCTGTTAAAAGCCACTTTAGAACGAACCGTAATTACTACCAAATGAACTTCCAATAATTGGATGATAGGCCTGATTAAGAGATAGTTTAATTGTTTGGCTCTTGGATGATCTGTGTATATCTATACATTCTTCAAGATCAGCATCACAAGTCAAAAGCACCCACTCTTCATCATCATCCAAGTATTTCAAGTCAATTTTACTGCCATTGTCTATGTTAAAACGCCTCAAGATCTCTTCTTGTAAATCTTTAAAACCCCAGCTTGGAAGCAGACTCAACCGGATATTTTCTTCACCAAAAGTGGCTTTTATTCTAAAATTACTTGCATCACAAACCTTACTGCTATCCTTTGGCACTGGTGGAGTCTCAGTAGAAGCTTGGTCACTGAAAATCTTATGGCTGTATGATCGGACCAGAAGCTTAGTTTCCTCTTGGCCCATTTCATGCAATTCTGCATCACTCCTAGCTCTTGTTAGCACTCCTTCAGTCTCTCCACTGCTGGAGCCATTGACAGGGAGAGATGATTGCTTCACTCCAGTAGAACAACAATAACTTGAACTGGAGCTGTGACTACCAGAGGAAGACTGTGATTTTGAAGCAGTGGTTGTAGTTGTAGGACTTAACAATGTGCCTTCATCCATAGCTTTCACGTCTTGCAAATGACCACTCATCTTTGATGTTGTTAAGTGACTGCTGAGTGGTACATTTGGAGAAGAAACAAGCTCTGGAAAGTTGTTATAGAAAGAACTGAGTTGTATAGAACCCTCGGCACCCTGGACTGAATCAATCACTAGTTGAAGTTTCTTTAATGAGTGACCTACTTTCTTGATCTTACGAGAAGGCCACCGACTGATCCCATGCTGTCTGCATATTCTTTTCAAGGTAGTTGGACACACTCCAATGCTCTTGGCCGCATCTTTTAGACTCCCAGCAAAATATTGTCTTAGAACTTGCAAGCTAATAGTCTTCTCTGTCTTTGCACGTCTCCTTTCGTTGCTTGTTTTAGTACCTAAGATAAGATGCCCACTAGAGAAGGAAAAGTTTCCACTATCCTTGCCGCTTCCTTCGGGTCCATAATCTGGCTGGAGCAAGTCCAGCCCAGGGTTGTTGACCCATTGGGCTGTCACATTGAATTCTTCTGGTTCCTCCTTGTGCTTCCTCAAAGAAACAGCAACTCCTTTACCCTTTTGTTGGGGACCCTTCATGTCCTCAATCCAGTACAAAGAATCGCCAGTGGGTTCTTTTAAAGGAGTTTTGCCTGTTTCTCTGACTGAAATTTCTTGAGCCAACTCCTCATCAGTAACTACACGTAAACTCTGGCAAGTTTGTTGAATAACTAATGATAATGATGCGAGCATCATTGTCTGACTGTCGGCATCTTTGCAATTTAGTGGCAAGAAGAACTCAAGAACAAAATCAGATGCTCCAATGTATGTACTTCTGAGGCGTATAGCTACAGCAGCACAAAGGTTAAAAACTCTAGCATGATGAGCCAGAGGATATTCCGTTTTACTAAAAGCAGTTATGTCTTGGGCAAAACAGGGTTGGTTTGTCAAGAATGCTTTCCCAGCAATACCTTCACCTTTGAGCAAGTGGTGCTCTGAGCATGCCTCGTGAAAGCCAGAAACTTGTGGATCAGCCACATAGCATGCAGTGTCCATTGTTGAAACGCAACGTGTATAATTCTCATCAGAGTGCCTGCAACCTCCTTTACCCTCTTGTATACACGGAGCCCATGTTTGTGCCAGAGGCAATTTATGCGTTTCACATACACATTTCAAGACATTCCTGATCTCCCTCAGAGCAGCTTGGTAAGATTCATTGCTATCCTGGTATAAAATCACACCTATGTTGTGTTAGGAACAACAAATTTCATATTTCAGATGAATAAATTAGAAAAGATGGGATCTGTTTCTATTACCTCTACATTTGGAGGACTGAGAACATCAGAACTCTTCAAATCAACAGCCTGCAAGAGAAATTTTTGCTCAGAAAAAGAGAGAAAACATAATAAACATAAACTAGAGTGAAAGAACAAGACCAGACCTCAAGAGCTTTGCAAACGTTTTCAAGTTCAGGGCGATAATTGACTTTCTGACTAGTTGTAATAATCTCAACCACCCCCAAGCAATTACCACTGCCCTGTTCGAAGACCGGAAGTGCAAGCGATCCTCTAACATCCAACTGCTGAGCCTGAGTAACTCTTGGATACTCCTCTCTTTTAAAAAAACGAACATCTGGAGTCCATTCGGGTAACTTGTTCAAGAAAACACGACCAGGTAACCCAGCAAACTCTTTAGAATCCTCGTCTGCTGCAAACTGATAATTTCGGGAAACGTCTCTGTACTCTGCAAGATTCTTGCATTTTGGATTAAGTGAAAATGGTTGGTTGTTTGTTGTGAGGACTTGCTTGCCTCCTTTCTTTACAGGAACCCAGATTTGAATAAGAACATCTTTGTCTCTTGTCGAGTCTCTGAGGTGGTTGATGGCGTTCACTAATTTCTTCTTCACTGAGGTAGTACGGATTGGGTTTCTTATTGGTGCAACCCACAACCTTTTGTTTGGCTCGGTATCTTCAACCAGAAAACTCGCAGGTGGTTCTTGATTTTGTTGTTGATCTCCAGAGAATTCATCCATGTCTTGATTATTGCTACTAGGAGAGGGGTTGTCGCTAAAAGAGAAGTTTGTTGGAAATGAATGAAAACTAGTGGGTATATTGGTGGTTATGTCTGAAGAAGGAAACGAGAAGTTGGATCCATCGGCAGTAGTCTCTAACCAGAATCCATCGTACAAGATATCATCCATGAAAGTGAAATCCATGATTGATCAATATTTGTCATCTGTCCATTCCTCCATAAAAGCTAGCTAGCTAGAGCTGGATCGAAATGAAAAATGGAAAAAAGTAGTAAATGATCGATCACGACCCAAAACAGAGAAGCAGCTGCTTGTATATAAAAAACAATAAGAAGGACTCCTCCTCCTTTCCCAGGTCTTCGAAAGCCCGAGTAATTCCACAAACATCGTTCAATTAAAAGTTTCTTTGCAACTGCTGCAATCACAAATGCATTTCAGACCCCAGAAACCAACCTACCCAGCATCTTTACTTAACTATCTTATCTTATTAGAAAAAGTTGATAATTCAGAATTTCAATTCCAAAACAACAAACACAAATAAAAATTGAAGAAGAGAGAAGAGAGAAGGGTAAAAAAACATTGAAACTACTCACTTTGAAGAGATTGATCTTAAGCGTACATCATTCTGTATTTATTTGTCTCCAGCAACAACAGCAAAAAGAAAGGTTAGTAAGTAATATGAAGATGATTTTTGTGTCAGTTTGTTATTTCTTCATTTGACTCCAGGAAGAAGAAAAAGGAAAAGGGGAATGATGGCAAATTGCAATGAGAGAATAGTGGTGGGGGCAGGAATAGGATTTAAGAATCTTTCCTTCCCTTTGAGAATTTAAGGAAAAGGGTATGCAGTGGGACCCATGGTGAAAATGAAACGGCGTGAGAATGAATGACTGAATGAATGAGATCATTTCCTTTTTGAGTAAAAAGAAAACAGAATTTACTTTTTACTACTAGTTACTACTGCTCTTTAAAATTTGAGTAGCAGGGAGGGAGGGAGAGATAGATAGAGACTGTTTTCTTTTCTTCCGCTACAGTACAACTGCCACAAGAGAGAGCAGCAGTTTGACTGACTGACTGAACAAAACTTTTGTATGATATGTATGATGGGAAGATTCTTACCTAACTCCTGGACCTGGACCATGTGGTCCAGGATTTTTCTTTTTTTCTATTTTCTTTTCTTTTCTTTTTTCTATTATTTATTAATAATTAAAATTATCTTATACAACTAAAAAAATAATGACATATTTTGCGTTGTAAATTTATAATATGATATTTGTTTCTATCAAAATTAATATAGTGATAAAATATATTTTTAAATTGTCACTAATGGCTATTTGTGACAAGTGTATGAAACTTAAGTTATCATTATTGACAACTAGTGACTCTTTTAGAGACACACTACAAGAAAAATGAATTACAAGTGTGTCTCTAAAAGGGTGTCACTAATTGTCAATAATGATAACTTAAGTTTCATACAATTGTCACAAATAGCCATTAGTGACAATTTAAAAATATTATTTTATCACTATTGTACTTGTCACTATTGTTATTGTGACAAAATTAACATATTTGTCACTAAATATATGCAAAAAACTGACAATTTCAACAATGTTACTTAATATTTTGTCACTAAATTTTATTTTTCTTGTAGTGGTAGTTTTTTATATATAATATGTATTTTTCGTAATCGTTCAATGTGTTGTAGCTATATTTTTATTTATTTCCAAAGATGTGAATTGCAAATTCATTGTGTCATTTTGTGCTATAATTTATGAAATAATTAAGATTGATATTTTTTTATAGAATTAATTTAAACATTAAATATTTTTAAAGAAGAAATAATGTGTCGAAAATACAAATAATAATTTTGATAGAAACAAACATCATATTATAAATTTACAACACTAAATATGTCATTATTTTTTTAATTGTATAAGACAATTTTAATTATTAATAAAGAATAGGAAAAAGAAAAGAAGAAGAGAAAATTAAAAAAAAATAGAAAAAAAGAAAAATCCTGGACCACATGCAGGTCCAGGTAAGAATCTTCCTGTATGATGGATGCCAATGGTGGACACGACACAAGAGAGATTGACAAGCTGGCAAGTGTTGAGCTATGTATAGTATAGTTCCCTTTTTATTAGTTGGTACCTACTTGGCTACTTCTATATATATCCTATCCTCCACGTTCATATATATCCACACCCACTTCTAATAATACTTTGATCTCAACTTCTACATCGGAAGTTTAGATGCTACACGTTGTAGATTGCACGGATACATTCTTCTAATGACACAAGTTCTTGTTGTACGTATACAAGCATTGACATTGTAGATTTTTTAAAAGATAAAATTAAATTAAAAATTAAACACATATCATTATAAGAATGATTCGTGTATTGCACGACATGTAGTATCTAAATTCCCAAACTACTAATAGTTTACTACTGTAGTGATATGTGGGTCCAGGAACTCAAATCTACAAATATTGTTAATATTTTACAGTATTTTGTTGTTTATGTTATCAAGCTTCCCTTTTATCATTTAATCTAATAATCCAATTTATGTATTTAATTATTTTCACGGAAAAAGTAACCAGCTTATTTGTTTTGTTTGAAAATAATATAGGAAGTTGGAAATAATGTGTTGCACACAAGTTAGGAAATCGTATCCTAGCTAACTGGCTGGATCACCTTCAAGATTGAACATAATCTAATCTAATCTATCTATCTATAATTCCAAATAAGTTTTATTCAGTTTTGACTAATACTTATCAATAGTTTATCTCAAATAAATGACAGAAACCAAATTAAAGAAATATTTTTGTATTTGTATGGGGCGCGGAGACTAGCAGGGAGTTTATAGGCCTGCGAGGCTGCTTAATTTCTGTAAGCTAATTTAGTTTTAACTCCTACTTCAATATTGCCCCGTCCAACACTTATTAATTTACTATCCACTTTTTATAAATTACTATTATAAAAAAAAAAAAAAAAAAAAAATTTAAACTTCTCTTTGTTAATCGATCACCCGTAATAAAATATGTTCATCATTTTTTCATCTCCGTTTTATTTATTTAGCTAAACTTTTTATTTTAAGTGGAGCAAAATGAAAAAAAACTAAAAAAACCAAAATTTGATTCGTGGAAACATGTTTGTCCTTATCTTTCTATAAGTTAGTTAAATATGTCTATTGGATACTATATTATTATTTAAATATAATTTGTATATCATGGAAACGTACAAACCAAGAAATTTAAATCATAAATGTTTCTCGTACGTTAATTGATTAATGCAAACATTTTCATCTTGTTTTCCTTGAGATCAAATTAACTAAAGGATTTTACGTATAACTATAATGTTGTTCTAATTAAAATTTCAGATTCACACAACGTTTATGACCGGGTTTTTTCCAAGCATTAATTCTTGCATATAGTATGATTTAATCTCTTGTTCATTTGAAGGTAAACATTATGTGATTAATGCTAATTAACTCTTCAAATCAGGAAATCAAAAGTGTCTCTAAGAATCATGGAGGGCCATGATTTCCAGTAATCTCTGCTCCAGTTTGCCGCATCTGTGTTTTAAGTTGCCCTCTCACCTAAAATAATAATTATTATTATTATTATAACTAATTAATCACTTATTTTTCTCGAGTAAATCAGTAATTAGTGGAATCCTAGTGAGTCATAACCCATGACTAATGATTCCAAAATCTAAAATAAAATAGCAAAGAGGGTTTTGCATAGTTAATCCTGTCCGTCCAATTACTTTTGCTTCAGCATAGCCCGCAGGCCCATGTTTGTTTCTTATTGGGAAACACCAAAGCATACTATTTAATTAATCACTAAACTACATCTGAAAACATTTGATTAATGAATTCTTTATCAGATTGTCAGCATTAATTGTTGATTAATAGTATAAGGCTGCAGTTAATTAAGACCAAGTACGTAACCCACTTACATTTAATATATAGTTTAATTGTACTTAGCACGGAATAATTAAGATTACTGCACAGGATCTAATCACACTAATATGAGAATCATATTTTAGTTATTGATCATTAATAATAGTGGTAAAGTTGCATTTATGTACTTCCGTGTGACTAGATCTCAAGCACTTATGGTCCCGTAATTAAGAAAATTACATTCTTGGTCCCAATCTTTTAATATATATGTTTTACGCCTTTGATTGTACATTTCACAGATTTCACAATTTTTTATAAAATAATTTGCATTTTGGTCCCATGTATAAAATAGTACTAGTTTGTAAGTCACTTTTGATCCCACATGACTGTCTATTTTTCAACTTTTTGTCTAAATTAAATGGGAAGAAAATGATAGGACTAAAAGCGTACAATATTTGTAGAAATTTTGAATCAAAAGTAGTAATGATCAACTTATGTGGGGCTAAAAATAATTTTTTTTCTAGTAGTAATAACTATTATCTCATGACATCATTCTTGAATAATGATGGATTCATAGATTCCTCCATCTATTTCATATTAATTGACACGTCTGCGAAATTTTCATATTTCAAATTATTTGTCATACTTAATTTATATTAGAGTTCATCACATGGATTGGGCTAAAGTCCATTTACATGGTTTGAGCCTAACTCAATCTCAAAAGCTAGCTTGTACGGTGAGGATTGTCCAAGACCTTATAAGGTGGACTTAACTACTGTTTTCAACTCATTTAGTCTCAATACTCCCCCTTCACGTTTGGGTGAAACAAGTCCAACACGTGACATGTTGAAGCCCAACACTTGCGAATTATTGACATGTGGGTAAGAGTCCAACACGCGAATTTTCTAGACCGTGCGGGTGAAGAATAAATCCCATCATGCATGCAAGGAAGAGGCCATCACATAATGAAGTAGTCCACTTCAACATGGGCTATGATACCATGTTAGAATTCACCACATGGATTGAACTAAGTCTATTTACATGATTTGGGCCTAACTCAACCTCAAAAGATAGCTTGTAAGGTGAGAATTACCCAAAATATTATAAGGTGGACTTAACTATTGTTTTCAACCAATATAGGAAAATTAGTCTCAATATTCTTCCTAATGCATCTTTTTTCAAATTTATCATTTCTTCTAGATTTACACAATAAAGAGTGCACATATATCAATGCCATTAATTAAAACAATCAATAAAAGGGTGTTTATGACATTTTAATTTAGAAAAGTGATTAATTATTGAGTTTCATAATCTGTGTGAAAATATCAAATATATCAATTAATTTGAAATGGGGGAGTATTTGAATATATCGTGATTAAATAATTATGAGATAAAGGTCATCGTCACTGTCTTGGAAAGTAGAAGACACAAGTAAATTTATGCTATTGGAAACTACCTATTATTTTAATTACTTGGATTAGTCATTGATAATGATGCAAATCATTAAAAATTGCAAACCCTATGCTATGACTTTGAAATAATAGATTAGTTTAAATAATGACGTTTGAAGTGCCAATTATGGTTAGTTGTCCCTCCTTTATGTCTGTAATTAAAGCGGAATATTAGTAAATTAAGTTATGGTTTGGAGTATAATTAGTTGATCGATGTGAGTGTTAAACAATAATAAAGAATGACGTGCATTCCACCTAAAACCCAAGCGTAAATTAAAGCCAGATTAATTACTCTCTCCGTTTTCTTTAATTGCCGCTTTGCAGGATTACACACGAATTAAAGATTGTCATTAGTAATGACTTTTTTGAAGCAAAAAATCCAAAATATCATTTTAATCAATTAAGCTTAACATTAATTAGCATTATTGGCACAAGTATTAGTAAAAAGGATAAAATTGATAAAATAACATAAAATTTAAATTCAAATCCTAAAGCGACAAATAAAAGTAAAAAAGAAAACTTTGCCAAAGCGACATATAAAAAAAAAAAAAGAGAGTATATCCTATTAATTAGTGTGGTTTAATAGAAAAAATTAATAATTTTTTATCATTTTACGAATTATGGATTTAGATATTAGTTTCATTGTTAGTCAATATATCTACTTGTGATGTCATCATTTTCTTTTAGAGAATCAATCGATACATTAATATAATTAAATCAAAAAATTAAAATCATATTACAAAGAATTCAATCACCAAATCGTTACACCTAAAAAGGTGGACATTTTTATGTTTTGATCCAGAAAAAGGATAAAAACTAATGAGATCTAGAGAACTAGAGAAATTATCCCTAAAAAAAACTAGAGAAATTAAAAAGTCAAATATTAAAAAAAAAAATTGAAGTGTTAAGGATGAAGAAATATGAAAATTAAAAATTGGTATAAGATTATATGACTTCTATTTCTAATAGTACATATGAATTGGAACCTTGTGAATTGTGATCGTAGTTTTACACGGTTTTTTCATTTTTTTTATCTCACTCTCTTTTACCTTTTTAGTTATCAAATCAACCTTTTTTTCTTTTTCTTTTTTGGGTTGTGTACTAAGGCTCTAACCTGAAACCGAATCACATAACTGTATTTGGGTCAAACTAGATGGGTTATGGACCTCATAGTTTCAAATAATTAATATATATATATAATATATAGATATTTTGGATCCAATAACATCTCGGGTATATATATATATTAATATATGGGGTTGGTCAACATAACCCATGCTTAATAAGCCTCCGGGGGCCTCTAATCCATTTCCATTTTTCTTCTTTCTTTTTTGCTAATCTAAGTTTACTTGCTAACCGTTGATTATGCATGACATAGACTCAATCATGGATACAAATTTCGTTTCGATTGTATGTTTCGTTCCGTCAAATATTGAAAAAATTTCGAAAGTTTTTGGAAATGTTCGAAAACACTAAGAAAAAATTGTAAAAAGAAGTCTCTAAATTTAAAAAAAAAAAAGAGAGAGTTTCATGCAAATAAATAGTGCTGGAATTACATCTTGTTTCCGTTTCGTTTTATTTTGAACGAAATTAAAAGATTGAAAATTTTGATCCATAGACTCAATATGTACCTTGATACACAGAACCAAAATTTTAACAAGTTGGTAAATATAACAATTAATTGTATATATATGTGTGGTGTGACTTCTAAATATAAGTACTTGGATAATTGTTTTTGTTTTTTAAATAATCCACACTTGTTATCATCCGCATTTGATATACTCTTATCTATCTCAAGCTCACCCAAGTGTGAATTTTTAAACATATATTTTGTCAACTAATTAATTAGATAGTTTGACAAATTAGGGAACTAATTAAATAGTTTGACATTTAAGGAGTGTTGTAATTAATTCTTAAATGGGTTCTTGTTTAATTTTGTGAGTTGATATATAGAAGTGTACTCAAGTGTTATAGAGCTTGGAGATTTTTTCTAAGAATTACTTCAATCATTATCTTAATAAGAAAATAGGTTTTACACAATCTAGAAAAAGGGATATCACCATTAAAAAAAAAGTAAAAATAAAATGATATCAAAGCAAGTAAACAGAAATTCTAGTCGAAGCTGCAAAGTTTGCGCATGGTACTTCACATTATTGTCATTCACAGAACATCTCAAGATTCTCAACATATATTTGATGCAATAATATTTAAATAACACTTAAAATTAAAATTCTTAGAGACTAAAATGTTCCACATTAATTGGTAAACAATACTAAGTTTACCAGCTTATAAGGCCTTCACTCACACTTTTCGCCTAAATAACAAGATCTAAGTTGTCATTATTCATCCAGTACTAACAAGGTCATTATTCGTGTGTAGGTCCCACATATCGCAATTCACAAAATTAAACTTATTTTACCCAGACATTCAAGTCGCTAAGCTCATACGTAATAAGAAAATAATACCTATTAATTATTAGTATGAAATCATTACTCCATTTATCCTTAAATAAACTAATTATATTTATAAGATACTGCAGTGAAGGTTTAAGAACAAAAACTTGAAAAGAAAATGATTCACGACATTAAATTACCAATTTTTTTAGTGACGCTGTCACAGGGGAGAACTACTTTGAGGATCTCAAATGTTATATACTATCTATCTGATAACAAAGTCAATCCTTAAATAATTCACTAAAAAATAAAATAAAAAGTCAATTCTCAATTATTTTGATGGCTTGTCAATTGAAAATTTCATATATGCCGTGGATTGCACGAGTAATGAATATATAGATACCAAAAGGATCCATTATGAATATTTGGTTTGATATTTACACAATGAAGATTCTTTAATCGTTTTTATGAACTACTTGTACAGTTTATTATATATAATTATATATATATACACGGAACAATTAATATATATATATATATACCAAGATCAAACTTATAATGTTAGAAATTCAGAGTCAGTTGTGATGTGGGTACAAGTATGAAAAAGAAATAATCCATATCTAATAAACAACAACCCAAATTAAGATTAAGATAATAATGCAGTTTGCACTTGTCCTAAGACTAGGCAATGGCAAATGCAGAATCAGCTCAGCCTACGCCTGACAGTTGTATGTATATATACAAAAGGAAATAATTAATAAAATATATATAAAATATATATGAGCGCTCACACGATTGTTCTCTTGCTTGCTTGCTAGTTGATTGGAACGAACCTATAATTTTAATTTAATTATGGACAAGTTCAAAATATATATTTATATATCTGCATAAAAAATTAATATACTCGTCATTGATTTTCTATACAATAGAATATATAGATGGCCAGAACAGCAAAATAATACCGACATTAATTAATTAACCTGTTATGTATTGTATTGTATTGTATTGTTTAAACTTTTTGAAGATTTTTATTTTTAGACTTTACAGCTTATATATTGATTGGACACGTAACGATAATTTTTCAGTAAACTAGCTCGCTCTAATAAAACAAGTACAAAACACAATTATTTTGAAAAATATATCATCATTAATACTAGCTAGTAAGACTTAATTTCTCAGAAACGTACCGATCCAAACACACTACGTACTCCTACATGCTTTTCTAGATCTAATTTATTAATTCTGTACATATTCAAGCCAACCAGAACCAGTAATATAATGGAAAATATAAAAGGTAACAAAATATTGTTTCAGCTCAAAGTCATATGAATACACCTATACATGCACCAAGCCCAAAAATAAAATTATCAAATAGAAAGAGATCTAGTGTGTTAAACTGTTAATATATATATAGGCCCTGAATGTTGCTTTCAACTCATCTAAATTAAGGCCAACCCAACAATTAATGGTCATCGACTATATATATATTCTTGATATATATATAACTTATGAAACTAAATTAAGCCCAAAGATTATGCATTAATTAACAGATATTACGCCTGCTCAATATATATATATATAGCTGCTGCATCACATAATATATAATATATATGTATATATGGAATTAATGGGTCCATCCAACTTAAACCAAAAATTAATACACAAGTCACAAACTAATGAACATAATCCATTTGATCAGCAATATATCAATTAATTAATCATCAGTTTCAGCACTCTTTTTTAATTTTGAATCTATATGGAAAATGTAAAAAGGTAGTGAAAATATCTAGGGAATACATCAAATCGATCATGTAAGTACATGAAATTTATTTATAAATCCCCAATTAATGTAGGTAAGTAAGTGTGTTTATAATGGGAGCTAGCACGCACCATGCATATATCATCAATCAAATTTACAAAAGGTACGCAGTCACACTGCTTACTATCTATATAGCCTATTATTATTAATTTGTACAACACAACATGATGAATTACACACACATAACTACCAACCAACACTTACGTACTACTATTTATATATATATATGTCTAGCTACCTACCTAATACATACATACATACATGCATGCAAAGTTGATGAATTGATTATAGCCATCAATTTCGGTTAGTAATTAGTCAAAGCCCTAACCTCAAATCCAAAGCCACTACTCCTGCAGAATGGTAATTACCACCGCCACCACCACCAATTTCGTCCGCCCTCGGAAAATTCAAATCAAAACCACCACAAACCCTAGGACGACGTGGATCCTCCTTTTCCTTTTCCTCTTCCTCTTCCGCCTTGGCTTCCCAGTGACACCTCTTATGCCCTCCCAAAGCTTGACCGCTCGAAAATACCCTCAAACATATACTGCATTCATGAAATGATGTCGTCGTACCAATCTCATTATTATTATTCTCATTTTCATTACATGAATATCCTCCTCCTCCTAATCCTATACTGCAGAAACCGTCATCTTCATCCACGTCCTGATCATGATGATCCTTAATTCCTAATTCCCCATCAATATTCTTATTACTATTATTATTAATTGCATAACAGCCCTTGACGTTCTTATGACTTGCTCTATGCCCCCCCAAAGCCTGATGCGAACCAAACACTTTCTTGCAACTAGAACACTCGAACCGACAACCCATCAAACCCGCTCCTCCTCCTCCTCCATATTCCACCAGTGCCAGATTGTTCTCCTCATTAACGGTTGTGATTGAATCCGACGATGCGGGGCCATTTGCAAGCAACAATAGACAATTAGCCACCTCGTAGTCTTCTTCTTCTTCTTCTTCCGTCGCACGACGTCGACCCCGGATGTTGGGTGGGGGGTTTATACCCCTCCACTCCCTCTCCGGGTGGCAGCGCATGTGGCCGAAGAGGGCTTTCCATGACCAGAACTTTCTGCCGCATTCGGTGCACGGTCTTGTGATTTTCGGAGCGAACGGGTCGGGCTTTCTTGTGGGTTTGACGACGTTGGACGGCGTCCGTTTCTTTCTAGGGTTTTTGACGGCGGTTGTTGTTTGGAAACTGCTACTGCTGCTTTGATCTCCTGTATAAGTTGTGGGCAACAACATTAGTGGGTTGTCCATGATTAATTTTGTGGGTGAAAAAAAAGTGTAAGAATATGGGGGAAGGTTCTATTTCAAATGGACGTGTGGGCGGTTATTCATGGGAGATTCTTCAGTAGACCAGGTCTAGGAGTTTAACTCCTAGACCGTGTGGTCTACATTTTTTCTTTTTTTTTTTTTATTTTCTTTTTCATTCTTTCTTTAATTTTTCCTTCTTATAATAAATATCTTTTACACAAATCAAATACATTTATATACTTTTGTTCCAAACTTATAGTAATATATTGTTCCTATTAAAAAAATATTGTACAAAAAAATTTAATTTTAGTAACAAAATATTAAATGACAAAGTGACAAAAATTTAAATATTGTCACTAAAATGATGTACATAGGCACATTATTGATAAGAAATGTAAAAATATTGTCACTATTGAGATTTACTGACCCCAAAAAATGATAACTAAAAAAACATCATTAAATTATAGTGACAATATTTATTGTTACTAAGTTGTAATTACAAAAAAATTAAATTTTAATGACAAAATAGTAAAAGACAAAGTGACAAAAAATTATATATTGTCACTAAAGTGATATTTATAGATACACTAGTGACGAGAGTTGTGAAAAAGTTATCAGACATTTAATGATACACCAAAAGTGACAACTAAAAAGTTGTCACTAAATTATAATGGCAATATTTATTGTCACTAGGCTATCACTGAAAGGGTGTCACAAATTGTCACTCCAATTTAAGTTCCACACATTTGTCACCAATCCCCATTAGCGATAACTTAAAAATATATTTTGTCACAATTGCACTTGTCACTATTTTTACTGTGACAAAACTAATATTTTTATTACTAAATATATGCAGAATATGATAATTTCAACAATGTCACATAATATTTTATCACTAAAATTCATTTTTCTTGTAGTGTGTCTCTAAAAGGGTGTCACTAATATTCAATAATGATTACTAACTTCTTACCAAATAGTCATTAGTGACAATTTAAAAATATATTTTATCACTATTGTATTTGTCACTATTGTTATTGTGAAAAAATTAACATCTAAATATATGCAAAAACTGAAAATTTCTTGTAGTGGTAGTTTTTTTATATATATTATGTATTTTTCGTAATCGTTCAATGTTGTTCTAGCTATATTTATATTTATTTTCAAAGATGTGAATTTGCAAATTCATTGTGTCATTTTGTGCTATAATTTATGAAATAATTAAGATTGATATTTTTTTATAGAATTAATTTAAACATTAAATATTTTTAAAGAAAAAATAATGCGTGAAAAATGCAAATAATAATTTTGATAGAAACAAACATTATATTATAAATTTACAATACAAAATATGTCAAAAAAATTTAATTGTATAAGACAATTTTAGTTATTAATTAAGAAAAGAAAAAGAAAAAAAGAAGAGAAAAGAAAAAAAATAAAAATAAAAGAAAAATTCTGGACCACATGGTCCAGGAGTTGGACCTGGTCCGTGGAAGAATTTTCCGTTATTCATGTTGGTTTTTTTCTTTTTTTTTTTACTTGATGCTCACGTGTGTTCTTTCTGTTCTCCTTAAAATTATTTACTTTACTTAATTACTTAATTTTCTTTTCATTTCTTACTTCATAAGACGTTGACACGTGTCCTGTTAACTAGCTTAAACTCACAGGATCATAATATACTAAAATATTTTACATTAATTTGTACGTAATTAAATCAATACAAAAAATACATATTTTCTTTTTATATATATAGGTAACATGAGGAATATCAATTCGTGATTCTGCTTTTTTAAATTTAATGTTCAGTCTTCTTTTCTTTGCAATAAATAAACTATTCAATTTGACATTTAAAATTGATATGCTTAGTAAAATTGTTTATTCTAGAAGAAGGATCAAATTAATACGTCCGATCCGCACTCAAGAATGTGAATTGAAGAGTGCTAGCTCAAATAAACAATATTTACATCAAATTCATTTGGATTATATATATAATGCTGAATTATTAAGCCTTGGACAAATATATATATATATAAGAGAATGATGCTCTAGCTTGTCGTCGATCAGGTTAATACTCATTAATGATCATGTGGTTAGGGATAAGTTTCCAATGCCTGAAAGTTTGGAGGATCGATCTTCACATGTACTTACTTCTTTCTTCAATTGTATTTAGTAATAGTTGGGTTAGTTACAAATTCACCATAGACATGAACTTGAACTCAGAGGAAGGGGTGGTAAACATTTCATTGCTTCAACCTTCAAAATGTTCAAAAATCGGAAAATCATTCGGTTATATTAAAACAGAGCTTAGCCTCGTCCCAGGGGCCATTAATCTCGAATTTGTACTCTTGAATCCTGATAAGCCAGTAAGGGCACACCAAATTAACAAAAATCAATATACTCGACAACAAAATAAACAATAACTGGTGCAGCCTATAGACAAAAAACAAGGTTACAGACATTAACACCAAGGAGAAACATACATGCAACCGGAAGGAGTATTTCCTCATACAGTAGCTAACCAATGGAGCAAACAAGAAAACTTGCAAAGAGAATAGCATAATAGCAAAAACATGAAGTCTAGATGGTAATCGAGAAGCAATTAGAAGTGAAGCAACTATAGAAGCATTAAGAGAAATGTTACTCGTAAAAGTTGAACTTTCAAGAGTCCCAGGAGCTTTAATGGGGGAAAAAGAGTAGCTATGTAGAAAAAGATGGAGTATGATTAGAGAAGCTGTCAATGCCCAAATGGAGTCCGAGCTTATAGATCTAGTCAGTGTGTGATAGATAGGAGATAAAACATATAAACCAGTTATGAAAAAGGAGATTTTGAGAACGTAATTGAGCAGTAGATTTAGTGATATCGTTTCTGAAGTTAAGAGGACGATGAAGAAACCTGCTCCAAGAAGGATAACATCAAGTAAAACAAGTGAGCTTTCACTAAAGGTAGATCTAAGGGTATAAGCCCAGACCAACACCACAAGAGCAACAATGCATAAATACTGTGAGATAGAAATTGAGTCCAGCACCACCTTAACCAAGTCTCTTTTAACGACATTGGCATTCATAATCATGTCTTCTAGGAAGGACTCATCAGTGTGATTATCATCGAACCCGGGTTGCATCCCTCCATATGCAACTTTTCTCCATTTATGATCGGTTTTTGATGTGTTATTACTCAAACGGGACTCCATATATAGTATTATAAGCACGGGAGAGTTAACATCAATAGACTGCACACCAGCAGAATTCCAACAGCACAGCAACTAGCTTTTGTGAAAGAGCAGTGCAGCATACAATCTGAAGATGGATTTAGTAAAAACAAGAATAAGGAGCGTTTTTATCAAATACGAAGTACTAAAAAGGAATACCAATACATCTTAACTGTTACTACACTACAAAAATAAATTGACAATAAGTACATTGGTAAGCTCATCAACCTCTCGTCTGAGGTCAGTTCAAATGCAACATCCTCTGTAACCTCCAGACGGTTATATAATTGAAACAAGTTATTTTGGAGAATGAGAACTAGGCTTTCCCTTATGATCACCTATAATTTAAGGGGTGTAGAATTTGAACCATTCATAGTTGTTTTTCTATGTCCTCTTAAGTCGCCCAGTTTTCTAGGTATCATACATAGCACAGAACACAAATAACTAGAGGCTGTAGACAGAGTGTTTTGTTAGAGATATTTCAACATACAAAAAGTCAAAAGATAATGTTTGAACATTACAATATTCTGCTGGCAATATGAAAAGAAGCAAACACTAGTTTGGTAACACATTAATTGTGAAATAATTAGTCTATTTATTCCGAAAAATCAATTATAGTAAGTACAGGACTAAACTTCACTTTTATTATTCCAGTAACAGCTTAATATTTTTTCCATTTTGGATATATGTCAGATGAAGATAAAGCCCCAACAATTAAAAGAACACCATTACTAAGTCCGATTGCATTGCATCAATAGCCAAATCCATTAAGGAAATACAATAATAGGTGATCAAAAAGTCAGGGCCGGCCAGACATATTACGGGGCCCTAGGCGATATTTAAAATTGGGGCCCTTTTTTACAAATTAGATGATAATTTATAGATTCAACTGTTTTATATTTTTATGACATTTCATTCTTAAACTTTCTATTAACAAAAGCAACATACATATATATATATATATATATATGTGTGTGTGTGTTGAAAATTCAAGTATCGAGAATATAGTTATATAACAAATGTAAGTTAACAAATATAATTTTTTACTTGTCAGAATCAGTAAATAGGTAGAATATGAAAGTTAAATATTTCTGCTCACACTACTATCTTAGGTAGGGCTGTGCAAACTGTAAAACCGAACCGTACCAAATTTCGATATACCGGCTGACTCGGTATTTAGAAATCTCGTACCGTTAGCCAAATCAAAAATTTTGATTTGGTTAAAAACAGAAAAATTATTGAATAAAAAATAATTTGTCTTGAATACATATGTAAATAATAATATGCTTCCTACCACTCTAACCACTAACCATCCAATGAACTTAGAAATTATAAAGAATACATCAGAGACCCCCTAGCCTCATTCCCCTCTCCAAAAATTACTTTAGCATCATTCAAGTTTTGAGTTTTAAATGCAATTAGAACCCAATTAATTAAGAGAAAATCAGAAAAAGAATAAAATTGGGCATTTAGAATTTGGACTGTACCTCTGTAAATTAAAAATCTGGGCCGAGAGAGAGATGGTGGAGGCGCGATGGGGTAGGTGGTGCGGCGGCACGGTAGGATCTTGAATTGAAGAAGAAGATTTGGGTTTTGCTCTAGGTCACCGTCGAAGAAGCGAAGGATTGGAAATTTGGAACGTGTCTTTTACCTTGTACGAATTGGGATTTAAAAGAAAGAGTAAATCAAGAGGATTAACTCTTATATTTTCGTTAGTTTTAAATTTTTTTATCAATGCATTCGTTCCTCTTAAATTTTTTTCAGCAAATTCGTCTTTTTTATCAATTAGTTCCTTTTAAATATAAAATACATCTCTTAAATTAAAAATATATTTTAAAGTAGACGAAAGTTGATGTATTTTGTATTTAAGAGGGACAAATGTGTTACACTATATTAATAAGGGATAAATTTACTACAAAAAATTTAAGAGGGAAGAATGTGTTATAAGAGGAACGCATGTGATACATTACATTGATAAAAGAGACCAATATGCTATAACAAAAATTAAGATGGACGAAAATATAAAATTTGACCCATAAGGAGGACAAAAAATGCTATTCACTCAAAAAAATTTGGATATATCGGTTGAATTATGTGAGGTAAATGTACATTTAATATCGAAAATTAAAATTTATAATGATTCGGTAATGAAGCTCACGCCGTATACTAAACTGAAATTTCAGTTCAATATACGATTTACCAGATCGTGCACAACCATAATATTAGGGGTTTGATGTCGTTGCATGCAATATAGCTGAATCGTACCAATTTTTGATATTTAGTCTGACGCGGTAATTTTAAAATTTGTACAATACATTAAACGGTTCAGTCCGTTACAAAAAAAATGAGACGTGTATGTAATTTGAGTAATCTTTTGTAATAAATTAATATTACATCAAATTCTGAATTTTATTAAATAATGCAAAACAACAATATCATAACATACGTGTAATAAAACAAAAACACTTGTACTATCAATTAGCATATTCTCCCTCCGTTTTTATTCGCTTTGGAGGATTGAACACGGATGAAGAATTATAATAAATAACCACTTTTTTAAGTAAAAATCCCAAAACACCATTTTAATCAAGTAATCATAGCATTAATAAGAATGGTAAAATTGGTATAATTTTTTTAATTCTACATTGAAATTCTAAAACGATAAATAAAAAAAAAAGATGGAGTAATCATTATCATTGACACCAATAATATAAAATAATCATTTTTACATAAATTAGATCAACATATCTTACATAACAAACATAAGAAGAATTTCAATAGAATGTGTAATGTTAATTGAAAAGCTAATTTGATAGGTTAAATCTCTTTTATTGTCGCGCTACAATCATTGTCCAGCACAACTTAATCAATAAATAACGTATTAATGTTAATATAGTATGATGCAGGGAAAGGGTGGGGGGGAGACATAACATAAATACATAGCCCATAAAGATATCGAGGACATTTTTTTTGCATATAAATGGTTCTAGATTAAAGAGTAAAACATTCTAGATAAGTATGAAAAGTCTCTAGAGCATTAGTTTTAGCCACTAGATCAAGTTGATTTTTACCAATCTGTTTAAGAATGTGGGTATTTAAATAGGGCAAAACCTTATTTGAAAATTTTTATTCTTACATCTTATTTTACAAAAAAAATTATCAAATAGAGAAAAAATTGAGGCCCCTCTATAGTCGGGGCCCTAGGCGAGGGCTTAAATTGCCTAACACGAAAGAAGATTAACAATATCTATTTGATCTTGAATTGATTAATAACCCTAATAAATATGTCTAATTCGAATCAAAACCCGCAGCCAATTGATCTATTTCTTCTTATAAACCAAGTGATGCAACAAGCTGTGTGATTTACAAGAACAATTGTCAAAGGAAAATTATATGCACTAGCCACTTGCAAAACAAGAGTAATTTTGTCATAGTTCATAATGAAGATCTATCGACTCAGGATGATCAAAAATTTCATCTAGCTATAAAATGCAACTGGCAAATTTCTGTAATCCTTTTTCATAATATTTGGTTAAGTACCATCATATTTATAGTATCATATAGGAGTAATTCGTAATGTGTTTGGTTTTTACGCTTACTAGAGCATATAAAAATTCAACAAAAATATACTTAAGATACGCACAGTGGTCTACATTCTTATAAAGAAGAAACAGACCTTCAATGCAAGTTTTCAACTCCTATTATATAATTTAAATTAAAATTAAGCACGGTCTTCTTTATTCGCTCGCCTCAAATGCAGAAGCGGTTCATGTAAAATTTCTGTAAAAAGGAATCTCGCTTTTTGACAACTAGTTTTACATTCCCCATAATGTTCAAAAGAAACTTATATAACTACACTAATGACCTCCCAGGAGTCGTTCAACAGCTGCATGGACATTTCCTGATGTGGCACGGAGTGCTCTTATATTCTCTTGAGTGTCAAAGAAACCCATCTCTTGTAGTTGTGATAGCTGAGTAGCATAGAGTTCTTCAGGGGGCACTACAGGAAGAACAGCCAAGATTAAGATTTTCAAAAAGAAAGATGCGACTAATAAATAAAGTAAATCGATCGAGAAAGTTGAGAGTTGAACCATTAGGAGTATTTGGAACATTCAAACTGCCAGCTCCTAGGCCGCCAAACATGTTCATCAGCATGTCCAAACCCATGTTATTTTGTGTTCCTGCAATCCGCAAACACCAAAAGAAAAAACCACATATTGGGCATAATTATTTATATATTAACTAAAATAATACAAGAAATCAACATCTGTTGATGTCAACCAAATCTTTTTCATCCCAATTTAGGTTGTTATGTACCTCCACCCTGCCCAGTCTGAGCTCCTTCCCTGCATTGGATAGGGTGATGAGAAATGTGTGATAGTCTATTAACAAATAAAGAACAGTCACATAAAACAATCTATGCCGAAAATGAGTGCCTCTACGTGTGTGTGTGTGTGTGAGAGAGAGAGAGAGAGAGAGAGAGATCCTACATCAGGAAAAAAAAAAAAAAGAGGCAAGTGACAAGATGGTCCTTGAAAATGGTGATATGTCTATGACAACTAATAAATATAAGTGAAGTAGTTTCAAGTACCAACATGCATATGAGTATTTAAAAGACTAATTCTGATAGAATGGTATCCGAAAGAACTAAGAACATACTTGATAGAAGATTCACCAAGTTTATTTAAAACCTATGTGCATCAAATTTAACATGAATAGAGCTTCAGAGAATTTTCAGATAATTTTATACAGCTGCTAAAATCAACTTTCTTCATAGAATTAAGAACACGAAATGTACTCGTTATAGTAATTCCGAATAGAACAGCAAGAAACCAGCATAATGCAAAATAAACTCATAAAGTTGATAGAAGGAATACACAATACTACAATTAAAACAGTTGTTTCACACTCACGGGTTTGATTGCTGCCGATTAAGTTGAGAGAGTTGTTGCTGCAAAGCCATCATTTGCTGAACAGTACAGTTCAACAAGTGGTGAGGACAAGAATGGTCATCATAAAATCTTATAAATGGTTTTTGAAAAGTAAGCATTACTCAACAGCTATAACTCATAATATTTATAGCACAAATCTTATCCAAAAGGCATTTTGTGTTGATTCTACTGGTGCATAAATTATATGAAATGAGTACTTGAAAAACCTGCTTGTGTTCCCTGAAAAGAATCAAATAAAGCGAGTGTTCAATCCTTGTCCCAAACTATTCAAAAAGCTTCAGAATCACTGAATATGTTTCTATTGCAATCTACGGCACTGGAGTTATCCAGCAGCCAGAAATGTGCCAAGAAGTGCATATTAAACCACACTATACTTTTGACCCGACAAACTTCACAAAAAATCTTTGTCCTTGGGATCAGCTTGAACTAAGTGCAGGCAGCAACAACAATTTGTTGACTATGTCCTTTCGTGAATCAAGATTGAAAGGAAAATCGATCATGGGTTTAAGTATGATGGTGGGGGATTCAAGGAGGATTTAATGTTGACATTGTCAGCCATTGGTATCTCCAGTGGAGGGGCTAGGATGAAGGGTGTCTAAATATTTGCCTTGACCAGAAGGAAAAATAAGGCTAAAGAGCAAATTTACTCGGGCAGGATAATTGCTTTGTCATTATCAATAGTCATATATTCACTGATAGTGTTGTGGTAAAATTTTAGTATCACCATCTACTACAAAACATATATAAGTATCTACATACATTTTTTGTATGTAAGAATACACAACCACACCCCTGGGTACATGCTCTATCCTGTTGTAATTTGAGGACATTAAAGATAGATTAAAATAAAACTTTGAAACAAATTTGAAGTAGGTCTTATCTCTAACTTACAGCAATTCAATTTTACTAATCATGCTAGACATATCAGCACAAATATTGGTAAGATGTGAGTATGCCATGATGCTATATAACTCATGCCTCCCCTTCCTCTCCAAAAGCAGCACATTCACCAAGTAAACAGAATAAAAAATATAGTATCGAGATTTGCAATTGCAAAAAGTAGGTTGTTATACCTGCATCGTCTCGGGTGATGTCAACCCTCGAAGGACTTCTGGGTTTTGCATCATTTCTCTTAATTGAGGGTTCATATCAAGCATACTTCGAAGTTGAGGATTTAGGCCTACAATCTGCAATCAAGTTGTGATTTCAATTCAGTATAATGTGAAGCCAATTTTCAGGAAAAAAAATCAATTTCCCTGAAATTGGAGTAGTACTTGATCCATGTATTGAGGGTTGGAAAGCAAGCTTTGCATCATCTGTGCCATTGCTGGATTTTGCAGCAACTGACTGAACGCAGCAGGATCTGGCATGCCCATATTTTCCATTCCTGGAAGACCAAGCCCTCCTAGTCCAGCAATTGGAGGTAGTCTTGCATCGCCTGTTGGATTAGTTCTTGCAGCATTATTTGTTTGAGGACCTCCTAATATCACATTCAAGAGGTCAGAGAGTCTTTACAATTGAAAGAAACTCAAGATATTTTTTTTACAGTGGGGATAATGTGTTGGAACCAAAAAAGATAAAACAGAATATGACTTCAATATTTCTAATTTAATCAAGAAAGTAGCAAAAGTCTGCCCTGTTGAGAAATTGAGCATTTAAACAAAAAATGGGCGTGCAGAAAGTAAAATATTTCAGTCAAGTACATGGACACATTTTATACGTAAGACAAGCAGCTATGAGATAAATGCCTCTCCAATGGACTAGGAGAATCGGCCAACTCTTCTTCATATTGAAAATGAAGAACTAAAAGAGAAGGGGAAAGCAGTAGGGATTAAATAAATAAAGTTAAGGAAAAAAATATGGACAACCATTTCTATAGCACAATTCCAGGGCCCAGGCCTAGCGAATAAGAAGAAAAGGGAAAATAGGCAGTTTTATACGGAAAAGTCGTACAAATTTGGAACCAGAAGTTGTTTTGACTATATTTACTTATTATGTAAAACTAACCAAAAACATTTAAAGTCGCATAACTTTTTCAATAAAAAAGATAGTCATCAACTTTTTACACGTAAAAAATTTAAACCATACCAGTATTACTCCAAGGATTGGGAAGTGGATTGGTATTAGCAGCAGCAGTCCCTGAGGTTACTTCAGGCCCAGCAGTGGAAGGATTAGATCCATCTCTGGTTTGGGCACCACCCTGATTCCCCAAGAGAGCAGCAAATGGATTTGATCCCGCATCAGTAGCTGCACCTCCACCCATTGTTGTTGCATTCAAGAAAGGTTCTTGAACATTTTCATACATGCGCCTGAGCATGTTAAATCCCTCAGGAGAGGATTCAATGTTACTCATTGCCCTGTCAGTATTTCGCATCATCTCGCGCATTAGCTCAGGATTCCTTGCAGCTTCTAATGTTTGCCGAAGGATGCTAGGATCATTGAGAATGTGACCAAGTTCAGGGTTCCGCTCAATTATATCACGCATTTGAGGGTTACTCATGATTAAGCTGCGCATAATCTCAGGGTTGTTCATTAGGCTTTGAATGGCAGGGGTGTTCATTATCTCTCTCATCATGTTAGGGTTCTGAGTTAGTTGTTGCTGCACCTGCTCAAACTCAGGAAGTCCAGCTCCAAATAATCCAGATGCCCCAGTGCCACCAAGGGCACCTAAACCCATCCCTGGAAAAAGGGACGCACCTGCACCAGCAAACCCAGTGTCCCCTGTGTTGGGCCCACCACCCTGTGCGACAGCGGGAGTACTGTTTATGTTCCCAGTGTTGGTAGGAATTGCAGAGGGAGCAGATGCAGCTGGTGCAGAACCACGAACCATATGAACTGTGTGATCTGCCTGCAAACCTATTTAAGACCAGGAACAGACCAACAATCATCAATGGAAAAGCAAGAAGAGGGTAAGAGAGGGAGAAAAATTGACGAAATATTTAAGAGAATTTACAACTAAGTATAGCATGGGAGAGTTTCCACAAGCACTGGAAAATCAATAATGACGAGAAGATCAAGGAGTATGCTAGTACAATGTCACAGAAACAACATTGATCCTCAGAGATAATAAACGGCTGAAACCTTACATAAACCATAGAAATTGTTGCATCATTAGCAATTTGCCAACCAATCAAAATGCAGTTACAGAATCCTGAATAAGGTATATGGTCCTTGACTATGGTAAGCGTAGATCATTTACTTCATGACTCCAAAACATTTATGAGGTGATGACCCCTTTTCATATCCAAGTTCGTCCATGTCGCATTCACATTAATAAAAGTGTGGATGAGGGAAAACTACATGATGACATGACTTGACAATGAACACATTTGATATAAAGTACATATTAAAAATATGTAAATGCAAGTTTTCCCTTGGCTTTATAAATCATAATTAGATAAGTGTTATTTAATCAAAATGTATCCACATTAATTCCTAGCATGTTCGAGTGTTGTAGACCTGTCATATAAGTTAAGTTTATTTTTTTTACCTCAACGACGTCGGATGCTGATCCAAAGAGAATCTGATTTTCACAGACGTCGAAACAGGACCTAAATGAGAATGCCAATGCCTAAACATTGAGCAACATGTTTGCATTAAGCCAAGTGGCAACATGAACTTGTCTTTAGACTCTAAAGAATATTTGGGCTTTCCGTACCATTCTCTAAGAGCCGACAAATTTTGCTTTAGTGGATAACTAATAATACTCTTAAAGTTGAGCTTTAAAGGGAATCAGGACAGAAAATATGGAATATTAAATGTTACCGAACTTCGGGGAGGGCTGAAAATAAATATCATTCCATTTTTACACTACCAAGTGTCTACTTATCACGACATAATTTATTGGGTCCCTTTTTTTATCCCAATGGTCGTATGCAATCATGGATCAAAATTTCGTTTTGGGTGTATGTTTTGGTCAGTCAAATAATGGAAACTTTTCGAAAATGTTTCGGAAACACTAAGGAAAAATTGTAAATAAAATACTAAATTAAGAAAAATAAGAGAGCTCCAGGCAAATAAATAGTTTCGGAATTACATTTTGTTTCCATTTCGTTTAATTCAAAAATGGAAACTTCTCGATGTTTTCGGCGGAAGAGATGGAAATTTTGAACCATGTATGCAATTGCTGTAATCTTTTGTTTAAGCTCAATATCAGTACACTAAATTCGGTTTCCACTTAAATCATTATAGTTAATTCCTCATATGCAAACTCAGTTTTTTAAGCAAGATAAGAGCTTGCAGAAAGCTAATATTTCTAGACTCCAGGAACTACAACTGTAAAAACTAAACTGCATTTTTAGTTCCAAAGTTTGCTTCTTTAGACAATCCACAAAACCAAGAGCCATATAACCAGATCAACAATCATATCAGCACCCCAAAAAAATATAAGCATACACGCAGAAACAATCAAGTTCACAAAACAAATCACAATTCAGAAATCCAGAAATTCACATACTACAGCAAAAAGCAACAATCCCATTTAACCCAAAAAAAAAAAAACTAAACTTAATACCCAGCAAAAAAATTAGGGACAAAATTTAAATTGGGGAATAGTATACCATAGCTGACTAGGGTTTGGTCGTCCTTCAAGATCCGACCTTTGTAAATCAAACGCTGTTGTTCAGGAGGCACGTCGCAATTCCGAGCCAACAAGCCCTTGAATTCCCCAACCGTCAATTCGAGACTCGTTTTCACCGAAAATTTATTACCGTTTGAGCTACGAATGTTTACATTCACCTCTGCGCCCGCACCCACGCTCGACTCAGCCTCCACACCCATTGATTTCTTCTCGGTAAATTCAAACCCTAGTATAAAAATTCACAGCCTCGAGCTGTCTTCTAATAATTCAATTTATAGATGCCGATATTATTTTATATATATAGGAGGGAGAAGAAGTTATGTAGGACTCATTGAATTGGACAGGTAAGATTATTGAAATCGGGTATAAATAATAAATTTGCAGGAAAATTAAAAGAAATAAAAAGAGAGAATGAGAATATATAAGACCGGATTGCTGTGCACGAAATCTGGTTATACCATGTGTATATGTGAAGGGTACAAAATTGGGTAGGGTGTTGTCTGCGGGCATAAACTAGTCAAGTAATATCGAACAGCACACTTCAAGTTTGATTTGAATTTTACGAGTTTTAAATTTTGTGTTGGTATTTGGTTTAATTGTTTAATGATTTTATCTCAAAAGAGTTTTTATCGAACGAGCTCGAGTCGAGTATCGAGTAACTTTATATTTTTTTATGTATTTTGTTAATTTTTAGCTTATCGAGTCGAACTCGAGCTGGGTTTCAAACGGTTATCAAAATAAAAACGATGTTAAAGCTTGTTTGATTTGTGTCACTAACCGAGCTCAAACAATTTTTTATCGAATGAACTCGAATTGAATATCGAATAGTTTACCAACAGGTGATTGGTCTAGTGGAAGGAACTAGTCACTACAAAGTAGTGGACTCAGGTTCGAATCCATGTTGGAAGAGATACCCATTTAATGTGTCCGATCCGCCTCGAAAGGGATTAAACCCTTGGGAAACAAAAAAAATATATCGAATAGTTTAGTTTAATTTTCAGCTCGGTGTGTGTTTTCACCACATTTTGAATTCTAGTTCAAATCGAGTTCGTATGAAATGAAACACTCACGCGTCATCACAAGTATATATTTGGTGGTTATGCGATACTTACATAAATATATTTGTCTTGTGATTGTAAAAGTCCGATCAAATTAGATTTGTGTTGGAATTTTTTTCATTGAACACGATTTTAGTGCAACGCGTCATCAATTTTTTTTTTTCGAAAAATCAAAGTATTTTATTATAACTTCATCAAACAAAAAATTGTAGTATAGAACAGTATAACTTTTATGATCTAATACCATGTTCTATATAAAAACTATATAGATTGCATTGCGACGTAAACGAGGCGTGCAAAAATCTTAATAATTTGATTTCATTATGTTTATTGTTTACTACTCATTATGGTAATGCTCCATACAATATTTAGTGATTATATATGCTGGTGTATAGGGACATTCTTACTTAGACCTGGTCTAGGAGATTTTCCTAGACCTTGTGGTTGAAAAATACTCCACATCATCATTGGGAGAGCACAACATCATCACAATTAATGATGTGGAGTATTTTTCAACCACAAGGTCTAGGAAAATCTCCTAGACCAGGTCTAAGTAAGAATTTTCCCTGGTGTATAAGTATTCAATCATTCCGTTCAGAGACACATGTTTTCTTGAAAAATGAGCTAGTACAATTAGTTGGTAAATTTGATTAATGCATGATATGTAGTTGTTAAGGAAACTATACTTGTGGAGTTGATGCAATCTAGTTTTCAGAATATATTTTCCTCTTGTGAATTTGTGAAATTGTAATTCAGATTTGAGGGGAAAAAAAAAAAAAAAAAGGGGGCTATAATTTTATTATTAATGATTCTTTTGCAACATACATCAGGTTGGTTAAATTGTACTATTTGAAATCGGCTTTTCATAACATTCTTTTTAATCACCCTCTTATTACTCAACAACCAAGAACCAAGGGTTCCTTAAAGAATAATAATTTTTTCACCCGAGGGTTCCTTAAAGAAGAACACGTTAAGTAGATTGCATATATTGTCTCAATTTCGGCATCACGATATACACTGACAGTAACTTTCTCAATTTCAGCATCACGGTATACATTGATAGTAACTTTAATCATTCTAAGGTAGCAAAATTTCTTGTCGCATAAGCAGCGACGAACAAATGGTGTAACAACCCCCACTATCTCCGACACGTACATGGTGAAATTGAATTCCCCGTGAAGATGCGAAACTGAGTAGGACCCTAAAAAAGTAAGGTTATAGATCCAAGGTCGGAAGGGGAGTCCCATGTGATACTCCCAATGAACCCTTTACCTCGTATGATATTAATGATAGATTTTTGTCATATTATAGGCGGAAGGCAGTGAATTTACAAAAATAGAGACAAGTATATTGTCATTTGATTTATCATATATGGTAAAATAAACGGGGTAATTTGCTATTATTTTATAGAAATAACCAAAGAGGGGAATATAAATTTTGCCAATCTATATTTATTCTATATCTATATCTATACTACTACTAATCTATATCTATACTACTACTAAAACTGTGAATAATTTAAGTTTTTTTCTTTTTTTGTAAAGACAGAAATACCCCTTATTCAAGTTGTAAAGCAATATTGATAAAATAAACTTAGATATGCATTTTTCTTAAATTTTCTCACCAAAAAATTGATAGGAAAAATATTTTAAGAAAATTTGTAACTTCCTTTCCTTAATCAAACACCATGCGGGAAAATAGAAATTAACTTTCCAAAATTGAATATGGAGGAAGAACAAAATTATATATTCAAAACGTCATATAGGTATAATTAGACATGAAATCTCATTATAGTTATTTCCTCCATTAACTCCAAAAGTTTAGAAATTAATTCTACATCACTTTTACAATTTCATTCTTCTTCTTCTCCTGTAACACACACAAAAAAAAAGCACTATTATTTTTTAATAATTGCTATTTATATATGTAATATTATTGTAATGTATCATCGATATGTTTTTAAGTAAAAAATATTATTTGTTTCATTTAAAGATTTAATACAATATAATTCTCATAAAAAATCAAATTCTCCTGAATATCATAAATGCTACAAAAAAAAAATTTAAAGTAGAATTGCATCTTACCTATGACTGAAAAAAAATTACGACTTAGAGAATTAAGTAATATTTCTTTGGCCGAAAAATAAAATATAAAGAGTATTCAAGAACATGCATTACCATAAATTTTCATGGAAATATATTCGCAAAGCTCTTGTGAAATAAATGAAAAAAAAAGGACGAAAATCAACAAAAAAAATGGTGAAATCAATAAAGTAAATTTCATGTAATTGATGAAAACATATAAAATCGATCGGGGTGAATGTTATGAACACTGGTGAAGTTGGTGAAAAATGGATATAATCGGTTAAATAAAAAGTGCCAGTAAAATCATAAACACATATAGATTCGAGAAAACCTGGGTGCCATTCATAAAAAAATCAGTGAAAATGGGTGGGATGAATGAAAAATGGGTTAAATCAATGAAAAAAAGTTTAAAGTTTGTGACAAGTGAAATTGGTCAAAAAAATATGCGAAATCAGTGAAAAATAAGTTAAACTGGTAAAACAAGTAAAATATGTTTTAAAAAAAAGAGTTTAACTAGAAATAACAGTTTGAAATCGGTAGAAAATTGTTTTTCTTTTTTTGTTTGACAAGGAGAAAACAAATGAAATCGATGAAAAATTGGTTATAATTGATTAAGAAATGAGTAAATCAGTAAAAATCAACTAAATCAAATTAAACTAATAAATATAAAAAGTGAAAATAGCTTAGGTCGATTAAGAAATGTCTTTCAAATGACAACGTAAGAGAAATAATTTGATATATAATTAAAAGTAATTGAAGTTGTATAATTATTTTATTTGAAAATTCGGTAAATACATGTGAAATTGATCAAAATTCGGGTGAAATTCATGAAAAAATCGATGTCATCGGTGAAACAGTGAAATCAAAGAAAAATGATGAAATAAGTGAAAAATTGATAAATCGGTGAAAAAATGACTAAAGTCAGTGAAATCAATCAAAGTTCACGTGAAATTGGTGAAAAAAACATGTGAATTTATTGAAGATCGTATGAAAATTGATTAAACCGGTAAAAACGAGTGAAATCAATAAAATGAGAAAAGTTCAACCAACAAAAACAAGGTCAAACCAGTGAAAAATGAATTTTTATTGTTAAATGGCTTAAATCGAAAAAAATTAAAGAAATCGATTAAAATGTGGAAAACAATAAAAATAGGTTGTAATCGACAAAAAAAATTAAAAAGAATTTTTTCACTAAAAATGAATGAAATCGGCAAAGTACGGGATTAAACCAGTTAAAAACGAATTAAACTAATGTATTGAATTAGTGAAAATGACCTAGATCAGTGAAGAGATGTACCAAAAAAGAAAGTAGAGATGTATTTCAAATGATAGGGGAAAAAAAATTTAATGAAATCTACTTAAAAATGGGTCCAAATTCATTTAATCCAAAAACAGGATTTTACAATTTTTATTGTCAAACAATGCAAAAATTTTGGATGGGGTTCTTAACATATAAATCAATATAATTATTTTTATTGTATCATACTTGATGTCATATTCACATTATAATTTGTGATGATAAAAATTTCTCGTGTTTGACAAGTACAAAGACGAATGATATTAATTTCATATTGATAAAATAAAATAAAAACTAAAAACGTTCAATAATATATATTCCTCAAAACGATACGTGGAATGAGCTAAATAATTTTCCTATGATATTATTTTATAACAAATTTTACAGGAATTCGTGACTAAATCATTCATTATTTTATATTTCATTAAAAAAATTATAGAAAATAAATTGAGTATGAATCATTAATATGTGTTATTTTATGACATAATGTAATTAGTTTTACTCTAATTTACAACAAATACTAAGAAATTAACTAGACACTTACAACGTACGTGCAATTTTCTAGTGCCATAAAAGAGAATGCAAGTAAATTGTCTGGAATAGATTTTTTTTCTCATTCTTAAGTCAGATATTAGATCCACGCCTGTACATAGATTAACCAATGTCACAATTTAAAACTTATGTTAATCCATATATACAATGTAATTGCATGCATAATTATGACACGGGGTGTATGACACGAAAATAAGATAAATAATCAGTTTTGCCAACCTCAAATATATTGCTCCAACAACAAGAAGTCCATCAATGGACTAAAGACAATGGTGATTCACATTAAACTTTATATTGTGAAAAGATGAAAAAGAAGAGTAAATCATGTCCAATTTAGGCCTGGTACCAAATCAGCCATAAACACACATACACTGTCAATAGTAGCAATAATTCCTTATACACTAAAACTTTCACATGACTACCTTTAGGCAAAAACTTTAAAGGCAGTGGGATACATAATTCAATTGAAATCATCATTGCCGAGGATCAAAGGGAATGTGCTCATTCTTACTCATGAGATGCAGCAATGAGTTAGCTTTTCTTTTTGCTCTATTTGTCCCACATCGTGTAATCTCTATCAAATTATCATAAACACCATACTGCAAAGCAGCCAACAAACAAGAAGAATTATTTGATCCCAACTCAAGTATGACAGCAATAGCACATTCCTTGTTTTTCGGAGTCCCATCTCTCACTATTTCGACCAGAGTTTCTATAAACGATAGTCGTCCAATTTCATATCTCCCTTCATGATGTGATGCAATAAGTAATAATATCGATAAAACTTCATCAACCATATCTAAAGTCTTATCTTCAAGAATATCAAGTAATGGTGGTATTATACCTTCTTTGATTGCTCTTGATCTATTTGCATGGTTAAGTACCAAGCTAAATAGTGCAGTTCCTGCATCCTTTTTCCCTCGACTTGTCCCACATCGTAAAAGATCGACAAGTGGCCGAATCCCATTTGAGCATCCGATTAACACTTTATTCTCATCAAGAATCGACAAACTGAACAAAGCTGCAGCAGAGTTTTCTTTAGCCTCTTCGGTTCCGTTCCTCAAGACTTGAATAATCGCGGGAATTGCACCTTCTCTAGCTATAAGTCTTTTGTTCGACTCATCTAATGATAAGTTCAAAAGGGAAGTGACAATGTGTTCTTGAATTTCGGAATCTGTGTAAGACAAAAGACAAACCAAAGGGGGAATTCCTCCACTGTTTGCAATCACAACTCGACTATCTGGAGACTCTTTGGAGATCATACGTAACCTGATAATAGCGTCTCTTTGCACATTTAAATGGGATGAATATAAATTCAGGATTAAAGACGAAATTTCCTCGGCTAGAGGAGAAGATGCAATGTCGAAATCATCAGAAATCTCTTTCTTTGGTAGTTCATAATTATTCTTTTCGCACCATTGTTGAATGAGATTCCGGAGGGCAAAGTTTGGAGCTAGTGTCAAGTAATTCAACTTTTGACCCGTCTTTGGGCACGTTCTATGACCCGAGTTTAACCATTTTTGTATGCTCTCTCGTTCGTAAGTCTAAGAAAGAAAAACTAAACAAATAAGCACACAATTTAAGAAAAAATAAATTAGGGTGATTTACAATCGGACCCCCTGAGATACTAAACAACATGGGCTACCCCTGCTGTTTTGGATATTACAAGAACCTCCATTCTGGTTTAGACTATACACCGAAACACCCCTTACAACTTCAAAAACCCTTTCAAGAACACCCCTACACCTTCTGGAAAAAAATGACAAACACACCACTGTAAGGGGTGTTCTTGTAATTTCTGGAACTACAAGATCTTTTTGTAATTAGGGTTTACCCGAAGGAGTCCTAGCGTAAATCACCCACTATATTAAAAAGAACAGTATAAATTACCTGTCCAGTTGCAATGATAACAGGATCGGTCATTATCTCGAGACTAATCGGACATAGGAATTCATTTGGTATTGACAAAGATTTGCTTTTCTCCAAACATCTCAATGAAGCAGCTCCATCGAGAACATGGTTTTCATCAGTTCCAGACATTTGCTTAAATTTTGTTAGAAGATCCACAACTTGCTGGACTATGTCTTTATTATGTGCATTCTTGGCTTTAACTAGTTTTCTTACAGCCACAGTTTCGGTTTTGAGGTCGGCCATAGTGTGTAATTCTAATTTCTTAGCAAGTCTTTCTATGATTGCACCATCTGCATTTCGGTCATCGTCTTTTGAAAAAACGACCATCATATCCATTGCAAGTTCCATATCTTGTGATTCTGTTCTCCTTTTAGCTCGGTTTAGTTGCATATGCATTAGCTCAACCTGTGTAAGCCCACAAAATAACTTTTTTAACATAGTTATCAAATCGTGAATCTGAAGGCCTAATTTACGAATCGAGACATATCGTGAATTTATCATGTTCAATTGCTAAAAATAGCATAAATATATATATATATTTTTTCATATAATGAAAACACCATAATTAAATTGCGTAGAGACTAGAGATTAACATTTTAAAGTAAAAATTATGAAAGATTCACAAGGACATAAATGTATCCAAAATTATAATAAATGTATAATTTGCTATAAGAAGTGACAAAACTAAGGTGCAGCAAAAACAAAGTGAAAAAAAAAAAGTGATTAAAAAATAACATAATTACTTGTTCTTTAACTTCTTCTGAGATCCCAAACTTCTCATAAGGCATTTCACTTAGTGCCAAGTTCAGCTTATCGCAAACGGCATGAAATCTGCTCATCATTGCTTCACTCTCTAAGGCCTACACATATAATCAACCAGTCAGTACAAATATTTATCAGAAAAAAAAAGAAAAATAATGTTTTTATTTACAAATCACAACACAGTTAGAACATCTAAGATTCTTACAAGAAAAATCTTGCTTCCAGAGTTGCAAGTCTTGAGCAATTTCTTGGCAGCCAATAGTGCTTTCTTCAAATTAAGCAAAGAATTAAAAGCCCAATGATCATTAGTGGAGGGATTAAGCTCCTTAATCTCTTCAAAAAGAGGCACTAAAAGCTTCAACCTTCTAACTAAGTTCAAACACTCTTTCCTTTGAGTTTTTCTAAACCCTGAATAAGAACTAACTTTCTCAATCAATTCCATCATTTCCTTCACAAATTCATCTCCATTTCCATTACACACTTCCATTAATGAAGAACTCAACAACATACGCTTCTTTTCCTTTACTTCAATTCTGCTCCCTTCACAATCCATTGAAAAAGCCAGAATGGGTGAACGAAATATTGGTCTATGCTATGATGACATAATAGTGAGGTTCTTTTACTTTGTTTTGGCAAAATGGTCGGTTCTTGAAAGGTTTTTTCTTTTCTCTGTTAGCGGAAATTAAGGATATGATTTAACGGTGGGATTTTTTTTTTTTTTTATTTTTCTATTTCTTTTTTGGCGGGTTTTTAATGATATAGTTTTACACTTTTATGAAGATTGAGACAAATTTGATAAAAATGGGTGATGGTTGGAATTGAAAGCATATGGGCCACGCGTTTTCAGACCATGAACAAATGTGACGCGTATTCACATGCTCTTCCTTCATCTCTCGTTGTTGTCTTGGCCCGCTCTACCCTAATCTTCTCTTGAAATAAAATCAAATTTTTTTTTTTGGTGATTTTATTGGACAAGAAAATCTGTAGGTAGGCCCTCGGCTTCTCTTTTGTTATACTAGCTTTTTATCCAAATTAAATTAATGATGGATTTATGTGGAATGATTTGGATAATGAAGTAAGTAGAAAGTGGCCCATCTTAATTCGTGGTCATAATCAAATAGCTTGTCAAAAAATAATTAAAAAAAAAAATATCTTCTGCTTTAGATCCATGCCAATGGCTGCTAGCTAGATGCATCCCCCTTGGGCATTATAATTAACACTTTCACTGGTTCTAGTTTGGACAGAAGGTAGATCACTATTGGCTGGCGGCCCCACTGTTGATCCTGCTTACGATGTAAGAAAAAATTCTAGAACTAATCTGATTTAGCCAAATTAATCAATCAATTATAATGTAAGTGAAATACACTTGCTATTGTATTAATTGCAAATCCAAAACAAATGTAAATACTTGTACGTCATTTCTTCAAGTTCAATCAGACCCCATTAGCATAAGAATTGCCCGTGATGAGAGGGTAATATTCTCCTTGTATTATACTATATAGAAAATATGTTGATCATAAGTTTATAACTTGTTTGTTTTCAATGAAATACACACTACAATTCCTTGACACGAGTTTTAAAGTCCACTGCTTAATGGAGCAGTTTCTCTTATTTGGCCTCCAATAATTCTACTTTTTCTTCACCAAATAAGTCTTAAAAGTTTGAATCATGTAACTCAACATATAGTAACAGCTAGTTTCCTTTTCTCAAACCAGTAACCTAAGACAAGATGTTACAATCATAACTGGGAAGCATAAATTCCAAGGAAAACTAAAGATTGTCACATTTATTTAAAAAGAAAAATAACAAAAATCTACTAATAAATAGTTATAACATGACTGCAAACAGGCACCTGCAGACAACTATGGTCGGCAACTTCACCTTTACATCAGATGATCATAAGCTCAACAAAGTTTGACTGTTGTCGATTGGCGTCATATTCTGCAATTAGAAGCTACAAAAAAAGACTTAAGATGAGAAAGATATTTCAATCTGCAATTCAAAGTTGTTCTCAGAGAAGTTCAGAAGCACAAAAATGATTGATTAGTATGCACGCTACTTATTCAAGGCAAGTTAAAAATGGCCAAAGAAAATATTATAAGATGAAAATCCAAATTCTTTTACTCACTGCAGTAAATGAATTGATTGAAATCTAGAGTCACCCTGCCTTGCTTGCTTGTATCAAATGAATTGAATAGGTTCCTAAACAAGATGTGAGATATATAGTAATTAATCAATCACGAAATAGTGGCACCAAAACATAATTTGAAAAGTCATGCACCATTGCAAATTTAAGATATGTATCACATTTGGAATTTGAAAACTACTCTACAACAGATATATAGCGCATAAACAACAATGACGGTAAGTTTCATAAAAGAAATTATTTCTTCTTTCATTTTAGAACAAAATCCAAGACAGTTAATGAAGTGGGATGATTATATGAAAAAATCGAGAAGCAATCAAATTAAAAAAGACATTATTTATAAGTTTCACTAAGGATGGTTCTCGTATCATTGCTTCGTTGTTCAATATTTCGTGCAAACGTGTGCAATGCCTGGTAAACATTCAGCCAACCAAGACTTATCAAATAAACAATCTGTTCATGTCCAGCGTACAAATTTCATATAATACATCCTCATTCTTTTCAACTTAGAAATGGAACAGAGAAATGGTCACTAGTTAACTGGTTTGCAAACCTTGATGACTGCACAAATATACAAAGAGAGATGAAGTCATCAAGTCTGAGTTTTCCACTCTTTGTTTGATCAAAACTCTGCATAATAATCAAGAGAGGAGACAGAGTCAGTTTTGATCATCTTGTTCTATATATGTCCATAGATCTGTATATTTTTTATCAATATCAAGGGGATAATCTCGTTTATTTTACCTCACAAACAGTATAAAAAGCAGGAGAGTCCAGAGAAAATCCAATTTTCACCAAAGCCTACAACCATTAAATGAAGCCAAAAAGATCAAGGGAGAAAGTTATCAATGGAAAGATAGAATAAAATGCACTGTGGAAGTCCTGATGTGAGAAAAAAGAAGTATCTTTCAATTGCTATCATTTTCAAGTTCTTACACTGTCGAAAGTAAAAACAAAGAACAATATGAAAAGAAGTGCCATCAATGAAATTTGAAGCTCATATACCTCATATACTTCATCTGGAACAAGAAATCCTCGTCCCCTACTCCACATGGAGGAAGATACAATTATTACTATTGTCTTTACTTCTTATAGCAGCACCAATTGAAACCATATTCCAACAACCAATGTAATGTGAGCACCAGAGACTAATATCTTCTATAATTAAAGATGTATTTTCAAAATTGAGATGAAACACTATGAATTTTTCAGAAGAATTGATTCTCATACATTAGTAAAAGGAAATTGCCAGATGAAACATAAGCATGTGCTAGATTGACCTTACACAACAGAAAGGATATCAGATAAGAGCTCTAGCTACTGCAACAATATCAATAGTTAGCAATTACAGGCTAATGAAGATCAATTTTTTTTGCATTCTGAATCAATAACTATCATTGAATACCAGGCAGTCACCCAAATTCCAAATAATTCTCTTACATACAAACATGTGCTACCTAGTTCACTTATTTCAAAGTGCTATTCTGAAAAGGATAATTATTGCCTATTGGTAGTTTGTATTGGCCGTGTATATCAGAAGCCTAAAGTTCGTTTGTGTGCGCAGGTATGGCCACATTGTAACTCTCATCAAGGTACCAAATAGCAAAACCAACAAGAACTCATGTCGGCCACGCTAAATATAATTTGCATATCAAATTTTAACAATAAATCACCTCTCCAAGACTGCAAATTCCTGTTGAACCTGCAAGGAAATCAATCATCACTGAATTATGAAATTAAGAAAAGCATGATATTTCATGAAAATTGATTTTTATATACACAATTACAATTCCAGGAAGGCAAAATAAGATTCATTCCAGAACAAACAAGAGCTCATCAGTTATGCTATGATATTTAAAAGGAAAATAGGCAAAGGAATGCAGGGTATGATTGTATCAACTCATTTCGGTTAAAATAACTCACTGACCTTGAGAAGAAACTTGTTAAGTTCAACAAACTCTGCATCATAAAATGCAGTAGAAAAGTTAAGCAGTTGCCTATGCTCAAGCAAGAAAAACTAAAACGAGGAAACATCACTCATCCGTACACCATTAATTATACCTTCAAAACTCATGGTTCCATTTCTGTCAAAATCGTACATCCTGATTAACATTCCAAATTTCCAATTAAGATAATCAAATAAAAAAGTATATCAATTTCATATACGTTGCGATGCAGTATATAAGGATTACACCACACCTGATCATTTGCTGAACAACGGAGACCGGGAATTGAAGGTTTCCGACGGCGAAAGCACTCTGATCATCAGAGAAAAGTCAAGACAAATGCGTACTATTACACAACTGAAGATTTGTCAAAGTGTTCGTGAATTGTGCCTTTGATTTCATTGCTAAACAAAGAAAATTGAACCTTGAGCTGAGTTGCAGTGATATTTCCAGTTCTCTCCGAGTCAACTCGGTCAAACCACTCTTTCAAAATCGCCCGGTTTTCCATTCCCAGTCTCGATTCGGCTACTGTGTAACTCTTGAGTTTTTTGTTTTTATTTAGCTCTAGGAAGTAAAGTTATCACTAATTAAGAGATGTTTATGATCCGGCCTTATAATATTTGGGTCTTAATTGTAATATCTCATAAATTATAACTAGTATTTATCTCTTATTGTAATATCTCATAAAGCTCTAATAATTACATTACTGCAACAATATCAGATCGAATTTCTTCATAAAATTTGGGTGCTAATTGTAATATCTCAAAAATTATATCTAATAATTATCTATTTACCACAAAAAAATACAAAATTGTATAATTTTCCATAGGGTTAATTTTTTTTTTTACATATTTATTAACAATTTAATTTTTATAATAAAAATAAACAAAATTTGATTAATTATATTTTAAAAATATAAGAAATTTATTTACACATTTAATTGAATAAATTGTGTTTTATGTTTATAACAATAATTTTAAAAAATTTATTTTATATTTTTAAATTTTCTTATCATTTTCTAAAATATTAAAAATATTTATAGATTATAAAAATATTAAATTTAATTAAATGTGTGAATAAATTTCTTTTATTTGTAAAATAATTAATTTAATTTTGTTTAATTTATTATTATAAAAATTAAATTGTTAATAAATATGTAAAATAAGATTTTCTTTTAGTATTTTCGGAAACTTATGTGCAATTAAATAATTTTTTTGTGGTACATAAATAGTTATCAATTTTATATTTTATGATATATTACAATTATCACCGAAACTTTATTTTTTTTTAAAATATTACAAACATTACAAATAATCCCCTAGGGACAAAGTTGAAAATTTTCAGAGGTAAGAAGTTAATTGTAAGATGGTGACAAACTTTATATAGATTTTTGTAATACCCACTACGTGAGGGGGTTTTCGTAATTGGGAATTACATCAGGGGTATTCGTAAGTTACCCTAAAATAAATTAACATATACAATTCGTCCATTCGTCCCTCAACTCTTAAATATTTATGACTATGGCCCCAAGAAGTGTCAATTTCAATATTTTACCCAACATTAGACTAATTGACATGATTCATTCCTCTTTTAAGCTACTGCAAGATTCATCCGGATAAGATAGTTAATGGGCATACCAATTCAATTAAGGATTAAGCAGTAAGCACCATAATATCTGCATATATTCAATATAACAATTGTTTAAAAAAATAAAAAATAATCGGACAATATATGATTTAGTATATAACAAGGGTCAAAAGAAACTTGGTTAAAAGTAAAATATATTGTCCAAGTACCAAGAATCTAACAACTATTTACAGTAAAGTTCATGGAACGTGGAAGACGGCTCCAACATGTACCGAACATACTCTAACAAGTTTCTTTTGAAGTAGGTACCCGAATGCCAAGTACGGCCCGTAGCAGGAACAATCTATCTTCGGGGTCATACGACATTTCTTTCACCAATTGGGGCGTTAATTTACCGACTAAAATATTCCCCGTCTCAACCCAAGATCCCAACATCACAATTCCTTTTTTGTCTAAATTGTGAAGTAAATGGGCTTCTAAATGTGGTATTTCATTAGTGGTTTTTTCGGGGCTTTGGCATGTCACTTGTGTTTGAATCTCAAATTTCCATATTTGAAAAGAAGTATATTTATCTTTATATACCAAATGCTCACTAATGAGTACTGCATCATTAGAATTGTAACCTTCCTATGGCATATAAGCTACTAATATGTTGTTCACCAAAGAAAGTTGTATCTGACAAAAACCAGGTATTGTAGACATTGTACATCCCCCAATAAAGGAGATGGTGAAAGTCAACCTCGACAAAAAGTTTGAGAACCAAGAGAGGAGTTCAAACATAATGGGACCGACCAGAAGGGGAGGTGAGTCAAACTAACATCGAAGAAGGTATACTGCAAGGTGAATGAATACAAATATTTGTACGAGGAGGTGAGAAAGAAATTTGCAGCCAAGCACAATATAACTTAAGACCAAATAGTCGTCCACCAATAGTCCAAAGACTACTAGTCTACTACCTACATAATGAGCCTCCAACCATCAGTTCAAATAAATCAAGGCTCCAGATCAAGATCAGTTCAAAGAGTTATTATGGCCAAGTATCAGTCGAGAATAAATAACAAAAGCAAACTCTCCAGCAACCAAATTTTCAATCCCCGGGGGGGGGGGGGGGGGTTCAGCGCTCCTCAGATACTAGGGAACCTAAGGGCGGGTGTCAAGACTGCCACTCTTGGCCTCAGGCATGAGATCCCCGAAGCCATGCGCCAAGTCATGCATAACATCACTAATAAGTCAAGAGACTTTCTGTAAAAAGAAAGAGCTCAGGAGGGGAAAGTAAGAAGAAAAGTAACTAAGAAAGAGAATAAAAGAAAAACAAAGAAGTTGAAGGGAAGGCGGACAAGGGGAGAAACCGTTATGAAAATTATCATTTGTAGTATGACTACTTATATCCTTCATGTTTTGAACATGGATTATTATGGTTAGTCACTGGACATTTATTTTAACTAACATAGAAAGCGTAACAAAATTCAACGTAAAGAGTTGATTTCAATTGTCAACTCGCAATAAAGTACTTGTTTCTCAAAATTATTTTGTGCAATCGACTATTTAACACATTTGTAATGCAACACAAATTAAATAGTAGTGTTTCCTAGAAATGCAATACTCAATCTCCACTGCTTCTTGTCAAGAGTGGAATGAAAAATTGGAATAGTTGAGATCAAGAATCTCAACCTATATAAACTGAGACTGCAGTAACAACTAGAAAAATCATGCTTTTATTGCTAGATGGAGACCACATTCTATACTAACTGACGAAGTTCTGCAGTATTTAGAGCAAACTTCCTATGCTGTGATAGAACGGAGGGGACTTTGATTGCCTGTATTCTCGACTCCAAACCATTTTCAACTGTTTCCAAATGTTCCTTTACTGCATTGAAGATTGTCTGCAAAATCTGCAGGGGATCGCCATGGCTAACAACCAACACAGAGCAGCTAAAACACAAAAAATGATTACTAAATGGATTCAAACTCATAAGCAAAGTTAGAAATTGAAAAAAAAAGGTTGTAAGATGAAGAGTTTCAATCATTACTCTTCAAACTCTGATTCCATCACAGCGAAAGCCCTTGTGAGCCGGGTGACAACATCAGCCACGCTTTCTCCTCCTTCCGGTTGCCTGAAGGGATCTATCTCGTCCAAGGCCCAAATCTCATGATACTGTGGAAAGATCGAAGTTTGAGCTTGATGCAAATGGCTAAAATATCGTCTGCCTTATATGAGAATCCATGAGATTATTGAACATTAACATTAACTACAGTAAAATTGCTTTTGCAATCCAACATGATCGGACTCTAAGCACTTCTGGTCCGGTACTCTACAAAATTAAACCATTGATCCTTTAAAATGTTTTGAACTTGGTAATCTCACCCAATTTTCCGTCTATATTTTGCACTTTTGGTCCTAAATAGGATGAAAGGGGCGATAGGACCAAATATGCAAAATATATATTCTAGAGATTGGTACAAAAAAGTCCATCTTCTCAAAAAAATAGGACCAACGATGAACTGCTATCAGTGTTAAATTCAACTCTTTAGCTCCATAGATACCACACAAAAGTGAAAAGGGAACACTTGGGCAGGCAAATAAGCTCTGAACTGGCATTTTCCTTACAAATTAGATTACTTACTTTATCATGAGACATAAGCTCAAATGAGGGACCAAAGTATCGCTCCCGAATATCTGGTATTACCTGTTTAGCAAACATTTCACAATAAAACAAGTTAATTCAGAGCATTTATCAGATTTCTCATATCCAGAAGGCAATGCTTTCAAGATAAATTCAAAATATGAGATGATCAGTCATCATATCTGCATATTCTTTGAAAAACTATGCAGCTGCACATTCTTTTGAAAAATCAAAGCCTTACATGTAATTTTGTTAAACCTCTGAAAAATACAGAAGCTCACTAAACAATCCATGCCATATTGGTGCTCTAAACCATAACTATGGTGAGTTAGAGCTTCAAAAGTAAATAAAACAAGCAGCTCAACTAATAATTGGGTGCATATGTCATGTAAACTGGAATAGTGGTGTTATTCAATCACAACTTGAGCAAAGCATCAGAGGATCCACAACAAAGCTAGCCTTGATATACTTTCAACAGTTGACGATCAGTAGGGTACATGAACTTACTTTGCATTGTGGGCCTTCAATTGGAATATTTAAAACAGAAGCAACCACTTTAGCTGTATGTGTGGTCCTTGAAAATGGCGAATAGCAGATTCGGACTTTCTCTAGCCCAATTCCCTTTTCATTTAGTTCCTGCATACACAATTCAGGTTTAGGGTAAAAAATTAGATATCGTGTTCTCAATAATGGATATACATCTAAATATAGCAACTTTGATCTCACAATAGAAAATGTAATTAAGACAAACTAGAAATTGCTATTTATTTTTCACCCTACAAAGATGGTGCCGATATGGAAAAATAAATAAAAATTACTAATATTCAAGCTAATAAGAGACTTGCATTGAGGAATGATTCTCCAGCTAAACGAGCCTGATGAACCCCATCAGGAGCCAGCTGATATTCTTCTAGTATCCCTTTTTCCTGTCAATCGATTAAATATATTGGTATTTACATTCAAAGAAAAGGAAAAAGAAAAAAATGATTGATTGTAATTTTTGATTCAATTAAAATACCAGAGACGATACGATTAGACCCCTCTCATTTGGAATGCTCTTTCCGTGTCTTAGAATCCAATACTTGTTCTTCAAAAAGGACGAAGAGTTCACAGTCGCCATTCTCAACTAAACCACACTCTCAGCTCTCACCAAATGCATTTGTTGAATCTTACGTGTGTAAATACTCCGAAAAGGTTGGAAATGAGGAGTCCAATAGCGCTTTAGATAAGAAATGGTATTAACAACTTTAAGTCATTTTAGTAAAGATATCAAAAACGGCGTCGTTTTAGAAAAAACGTAGACGCTTTTTTCCCAATTCAAACCCCTCTTTTTTTTTTTGTGTACAATTTCTTTGGCAAGACGTACAAGCTCTAACAGTTACAAATCACAAACACAAGTTCAGATCTCTCTCACTGAAAAATTTAACTGATGGCGCTAAATCTCCGTCTAAAGCAAACAGGTAAATCTTCCTCTTCACCTCATACTCAATTTCAGATTTGCATCCACTGAGATTTTGGTGATTTTTGAATTTGCAGAATGCATAATTCGGATGCTGAATCTGAATCAAGCGGTGAGCAGCGCCGCTGGAACGGCAAATGAGGAGGTGTACAAGATCCTGATCTACGATAGATTCTGTCAGGACATACTTTCGCCATTGATCCACGTCAAGGACTTGCGTAAGCATGGCGTCACTTTGTATTTTCTCCTTGATAAGGATCGCAACCCCGTGCACGACGTCCCCGCCGTCTACTTCCTTCGGCCGACCCCTTCCAACGTGCAGCGGATTATTTCAGACGCCTCCAGAGCACTGTACGATTCATTCCACCTTAATTTCTCTTCTTCAATTCCCAGGCCCCTCCTCGAGGACCTTGCCACTGGTATGAGTTTGTCAGATTCTCTGGTTTTTGTTAATTTAATTGTTCAATTATGAGTATTTGGAGCTGAAACATGGATTATTTAATTTTCGTGAGTTAAATATTGGAAACTTTTAGAGAACTATTTGAAATTTTTAGAATTTTTTTGGGAAAATTGCAAATCACTATTCTATATTTTCATTTCGATTGATTACATTAGGTGCTATAGTATTAAAATTTTGATCCATGAGTTGAACTATAATTTTATTTTGGATGTTTGGGTATTAATTAGTTGTGCTTCAGGAACCATTACTGCTGATTCAATTCAGAGGATTTCCAAGGTGCACGACCAGTATCTGGAATTTGTGACTCTTGAAGATAATTTATTTTCACTTGCCTATAAGAATTGTTATGTAGAGTTAAACGATCCGTCTGCTGGTGATAAAGAGATTGAGGCAATAATTGAAAAAATAGTGGGTGGGTTGTTTTGTGTTTTGGCAACACTTGCGGTTGTGCCTATTATTAGATGTCCACGTGGTGGGCCTGCTGAGATGGTGGCATCCTTGCTGGATCAGAGATTGCGGGATCATTTGTTGGCCAAGAACAATTTGTTCACTGAGGGTGGCAACTTCACCAGTTCGTTTCAGAGGCCAGTCTTGTGTTTATTTGATAGGAATTTTGAGCTATCGGTGGCTATACAACATGACTTTCGGTATAAACCACTTGTTCATGACGTGCTTGGTTTGAGACTGAATAGACTTAATGTGAAAGGGGAGAAAGGTGTGATGAAATCATATGAACTAGATCGGTTGGACCCATTTTGGTCGGCAAGTGGGTCGTTAGAGTTTCCGGAGGTAGCTGTGGAAATCGAGACGCAATTGAGCAAGTATAAGAGAGATGTTGAGGAGGTTAATAGGCGGACTGGTGGTGATGCTGGGGCTGAGTTTGATGGGACAGATTTGGTTGGCAACACAAAGCATCTGATGAATGCAGTGAACTCTCTTCCTGAATTGACTGAGAGGAAGCAAGTGATAGATAAGCACACTAATATAGCCACTGCATTGTTGGGCGAAATCAAGGAGAGGTCTCTCGATTCTTATGCTAAAAAAGAGAGTGACATGATGGTCAGAGGTACGATTGATCGTAATGAACTTCTTGGTGTGCTCAAGGGCAAAGGGAGTAAGATGGACAAATTGCGTTTTGCTATCATGTATCTCATTTCAACAGAAACCATCCCTACATCAGAAATTGAAGTAGTGGAAGCCGCTTTGAGGGAATCTGACGTTGATACCAGTGCATTTCAGTACGTAAAGAAGATTAAGGCATTGAATGTTTCATTAGCATCGGCTAATTCTGCCAGCAGAAGCAATATTGTTGATTGGGCTGAAAAACTCTATGGGCAGTCGATTAGCGCAGTAACTGCTGGTGTGAAAAATTTGTTGTCCAGTGATCATCAGTTGGCTTTGACAAGAATAGTTGATGCTCTAATGGAAGGGAAACCAAATCCTGAAATTGAATCTTATCTTGTTTTCGACCCACGTGCACCAAAGTCAACCTCAGGGTTGAGCAGCAGCCACCTGAAAGGACCTTTTAAAGAAGCTATCGTGTTCATGATAGGCGGTGGAAATTATGTTGAGTATGGGAGCTTGCAAGAGCTTGCTCATGGCCAGCAACCTGTCAAGCATGTCATTTACGGAACCACTGAGATTCTCACTGGAGATGAGTTTGGGGAACAGCTTGCCCTGTTGGGGAAGAAAATGGGCTTAGGAAGTAGCAATATTGCTCCAGTTCATTAAGATAGACAAATGATTTTAACTTGGCCTGACTAAGGAATCTATCGAATGTCGTTTTGAACATATGTCTCATATTCACAGTATGCAATGTAGTTGTTATTATTTTGCTATTCATGGGTGTATTTTGTTTTCTTAGATTAAATCTGCTTAGCTACCTCCTATTTTTTGGTTGTATTCTGAATTTCTGATACATCAAGACTGAATTATTTTCCTGTTATGTCTGGCTGAAACTTGAGTTTATAGAAACTTTAGTGCATTGCATCTAGTTATATATGTGAACAAATAGTTACATGTCAAAAAGACTTGCAACATACTAAAGGTGAAAAATAGGAATACATGGAATTGAACATAGTAAGATAAGATGTTGGAAAATTTAGTTAAAATTATTCGTTTGTAATTTGTAAAGTTATAATCTTATGTTCTTCTATCCATTGGAACATGCAAATGCTTATTAAGTATGAAAACTCTTTGGAGATGATAGAGGCAGCTGCTTGTTTTTAATAGACCAGTTAAGACGGGGGAGGTATGATCAGTGTTCTGAGCCCTGATTAAATAAAAATGAGTAGGTTAAATCGTTTCTTTTATAACAAAAAGACCAAAGTATAGTCGTATTGGGCCAAAAATAGAATAACGGAAAAGTACGAAGGCACAACAACAAAAAAGCAAAAAAAGTTTCCCCGCAAAATTCCCGTTTTATTACAATCTCACCCTTTTATCCGCTTCTTTCCTTCTCCGCTTCTATGAACCTTCACTCCACGCCCATCATAATCGCATAGCTATCGAAACCCTAATTCAACAATCAAGTTCCCAAACTGCAAAAATGTCTAGACGAACCCTCCCGATCTTCAAGCATATCCTCTCCAACCGATCCACAACCTCGACCCGATCTGTAACCTACATGCCCCGACCCGGAGACGGCACCCCACGCGCCGTGACCCTAATTCCCGGAGATGGCGTGGGTCCACTAGTCACCGGAGCGGTGGAACAAGTGATGGAGGCGATGCACGCGCCTGTGTATTTCGAGAAGTACGATATCCATGGTGACATGAAGACCGTGCCTGTGGAGGTGATTGAGTCGATTAAGAAAAACAAGGTTTGTTTGAAAGGTGGGCTGAAAACTCCTGTTGGCGGAGGTGTGAGCTCGCTCAACGTTTTGTTGAGGAAGGAGCTGGATCTATATGCTTCGTTGGTGCACTGTTTTAATCTGGAGGGTCTTCCTACTAGGCACGACAACGTGGATATTGTTGTGATTCGTGAGAATACCGAGGGCGAGTACTCGGGTCTCGAGCATGAGGTTGTTCCTGGAGTTGTTGAAAGCCTTAAGGTAATGAAATTGATGCTTTGCTCTGTGCTAAATTTAGCTTATGTGTATGTTTGCATTTTCTTTTTTTCAGTAGTTGATAAATGAGGGTGTTTGCAAATCAGTACTATATTAGTAATTATTTTGAAGTTGACTGATACGGTATAAACTTATTGAAGACTGATGGCTGCACATCATGCTTGATATCATGTAACTTGTGAGGAGGAAGAACAACATTTAACCTGATATACAGAAACCTGACTTGGTGCTATTTGAGTACACATGGAAACAAAGGGGCTAGAATTAAGGGATGATGTCTTAATCAAGTGTGCAAGATGTAATTGGGCTCTTGAGTGACCTTCTATTCATGAAATCACTGGGATCCTCGAGAGTTTCTTTTTCCATTTTAATTCATTTCTTAATTTCTTTAATGTAGTTTACCCTTTCTATGTCTTATGTAAGAAATGCAATAGTTATGGAAATATTTTGCATATCTTCTCTTCTATCCTTTCTAATGTGTGCCCAAGTGTAAAATGTGTCAGCTGCGTATTGGGAATTCTGCTCCCTCTTTCGAGTTTGGGAAGCTTTCTGTAGCTCTGCTTACTTATTGTTAGGCGATCTTGGTGTAGATTGTGCATTTTTTCTTATTATATGTATGCTTTATGTATTATGTTCCTCAGAATATCTGAGAATCCTCTATAGTATTTCTTTTTCTCATTTAACCCAATTGCTAGGTGATAACAAAGTTCTGTTCAGAACGAATTGCGAAATACGCCTTTGAGTATGCCTATCTCAACAACAGGAAGAAAGTGACTGCTGTGCACAAAGCAAATATTATGAAACTTGCTGATGGTCTATTTTTAGAGTCCTGTCGAGAAATAGCTAGCAAGTACCCCAGTATCCAGTACAATGAGATGATTGTGGATAACTGCTCCATGCAACTTGTTTCCAAGCCAGAGCAGTTTGATGTTATGGTAAGGAACTAGATCTATCTGCCTATTCAGTTTTTGGGGACTGTCCTGTTTTCTCCCTTCTGATGTTACTTTTACTGGTTGTCAATTGCCAAAACACGTACTCTTTTCTGTTCTTTTTTATTTCTAGTTAATTGTGTGGATTCTGAACAACACTATTCTGATAACTATACTTAATTGATAAATAAGTTTGGAAATATTAGCACTTCTCCAATCCTTCTTCCAAGGGGTGGAAAACGTGAATTCTTATGGGATAATGCATATAGTTGCAGTCTATTGAGTGCAAAATCATTTGATAGCCAATTTTTTAATTCATCCAATATGATGCTCTCTGCTTATCATCACATCGAAGGCCTAGTTTAATACATCATAACCTTTGTTAGATTTCCATTATCATTGTTTTATCCTTCTCTTGTTATGTCCCGACTCATTTGCCAAGTCAAAAGTGAAATGCAACTAGGAGCCAGTAATCCGCACTATAAACCAACCATACAAATGTGAAATATTGCTTCATAAAGTGTTTTGCTTCATTTCTCCCCTTGATTTTGTGTTCTATTAGTTATTTTCTCTATTGTCCTTGTATGCATGTCTTCCCACCTAAACCCTGTATATCCATATTTTGCAGGTAACTCCTAATCTCTATGGAAATCTGGTTGCAAATACAGCTGCTGGTATAGCAGGGGGTACTGGTGTCATGCCTGGAGGTATGTATCTCGAGTCCATCTGAGGACATTTTTTCCATTTCTAATCAAGTATGTTACCCTACCATGATTATGTCTGCAGTCAATGTCATTGATTGTTCATAGATTTTAAAATTTTTGTGGATTATATAAGTAATGGATCTAGCTTCTATGACTTTCAGGAAACGTGGGAGCTGATCATGCCATTTTTGAGCAAGGTGCTTCAGCAGGAAATGTAGGAAACGAGAAAGTACTAGAGCAAAAGAAGGCGAATCCAGTGGCGTTGCTTCTTTCATCAGCTATGATGCTGAGACACCTGCAGTTCCCTTCATTCGCTGATCGACTGGAAACTTCAGTGAAGCGTGTAATATCAGAAGGTAAATATCGGACAAAAGATCTTGGTGGAGACTGTACCACCCAAGAGGTTGTGGATGCTGTCATTACAAATCTTGACTGAATCTTAAGGTTTTGTCAGAAATTTTTCTATCAATCATCCTTATAATGGTTTTGGTTTCACGTATTCAATTGTTGAGTCCCTCAGAGAATTCACTATTCCCAGTCAAATAATTATTTGAACCTTCTTAGTTGGAACACAAAAAATAATTAGTCGAGAAAATTAACAGTTTTCGAGAGAGATGTTCATATTGTTCAATGTCCAAATTATTGAATTTTATTCGGATCTTAAATTCATTTTGTTTATGTTGGCTGACAATTTCTGAAATGTTAAAGTGCAAATAGATAGGACATCTTGCCGATGGTTTTGTTAACTTTGTCACATCTTGTTGATTGATTCTTCCCCATGTATCACTATCTTCCCCAAATTTACATTACACTGCTGCCATTTTGTAAGCAGAAACTGGTTCAGTCGAAGTGCTAATGGTTTTCCCATTGCAGTTTCCTTAACAACAAAAGCAGTTCTTTAAATTTTAGTGAGTAAATTGTTCTAGCATTAAATTATAGAATTTTTATTTATTGTTCATTTATATTTATATTTTTATTTTACACTACAATTCAAGAATTACATTGTCTAATTTAAGAACAATAGCCAAATTTGTTTTGTAACATTTTACAGAAAAAATATTATTTTGTGCATATGTAGAATGAGGAATCTGGTGCATCACTAATAAGAATATAAGTATTACTCCCATAGTTCATATTAATATGGCACATTTGTCAAATTTTTTTTGTTTCAAATTAATTGACATGTTTGGATTTTTAAAGTATTTTAATTTATTTTGTCTTTTCTCAAATTTAAGTTGGAAATTTCAATGATTACTATTCACATATAAAAATTAAAAAATAGTCATCATTATAAAGGACATTTGAAATAATTTATTATAAAAAAGTATGTAATGATGAAGTTTTTTAATGTGTGTGAAAATAAGAAATATGTCGATTAATGTGAAGCGGAGGAAGTATTTTTAAATTCGTGAGTTGGTACTTCAAAATTTCATTTTCATCGTATATTATATTGCTGGAAAAAATAGATGACGAGATTTCATAGATTAGTTGATGAAGTTGGATTATATGCAAAATAGCAATTTACGCCCCTTAATTTTCGTTGGTTTGTAAAATTAGGATATTTAATTTTCGAGTAAGTATTTTACGTCCCTTAATTTTCACTAGTCCGCAGAATTAGTACACTTAATTTTTTAGCAAGCATTTTACGTCCTTAACTTTCACTGGTCCGCGGAATCAAGACACTTAATTTTTCAGCAAGTATTTTACATCCCTTAACTTTCACTAGTACGCGGAATCAGGAAACTTAATTTTTTGAAAAGCAAAATACGTCCTATAACTTTTCTATACCCGCAATTTTAGTCCACTTGAACACAATTTAGAGTCCACAACTCGTCGAAAATTGCATAGTTGTCAACTTGATAAATAATTCGTGGATTTGAATTAATATTGATGTTGTTAAATAGTTGTAGACTTGTAGATAGTTTGTTAAGTGATTGTCAAGTGTGTGTTTATTGTGTCATGTCGAATTTAATGTCCTGTAACTAAAATGTGTCGAATAGGACTTATGTGTTTGCAGTTTAAAATTTATAAGTTTTGTAAAGTAATTTTGAGAATTGAAGTAGTAGAATATGCACGATGTTTTCCAATTCATTCAAAACATTAAGTAGTACAAGTGTACAACTATTGAAAACAATGCATAGTGCTCTATAAATAAGAATTTACCTAAGCCGACTAAAAACAGAGGAACATAATAGATGTACAGTTATAGGACGTCCGAAAAATTTGTAGGACTGAAATTACGGTCAAGTGGACTAAAATTACGGGTATAGAAAAGTTATAGGACGTATTTTACTTGCTGAAAAATTAAGTGTCATGATTTTGCGGACCAGTGAAAGTTAAGAGATGTAAAATGCTTGCTAAAAATTTAAATGTCCTGATTCTGCGGACCAATGAAAGTTAAGATACGTAAAATACTTGTTCAAAAATTAAGTGTCCTGATTCTGTGAATTGAAAAATTAAGTATCCTTACAAGTGCAAATTAATTAGGGACGTAAATTGCTATTTTGCCTTGGATTATATGTGCTGCTGTTGCGTATAATATTATACTATTTTTTTCATAAACTACTTGATGCAGCTTGATTATGGACTAGAATATCGATGACGAGATTCCATAGAATAGTTTCGAACTTTTAGTTCTTAGGAATCCAATAAATCTTTTTCTTTTAGTTATTATAGTTTTTTTTTTTTTTTTTTTTGAGGGGGGGTGGGTGGGTGGGATTTGACACAGTTGTTGATTATCTATACTGCAAATGGAATTTTTTTTTTTAATCTCTTTAGCTTTAGGTTTTAGGTGTTCACCTTACATATTGAAGTTTATATATTCATATTAAAAGGTATTTTTGGAGTGGGTATATGGTGAAGAGGAAGAGTACTGAAGATGGAGGAGAGTTGGTGACAAAGAAAGGATGAACACATATGGGCTGATGTGGTGGGCCTGGGTGGACAAGCCGTCCCATGAACTTCAAGGGGTTGGAGGAAGATTTGTGATTTCAGATTTAGGGGAAATATTTGGGAATTTTTCTCTTTACTGTTATTTCACTCATTTTCACTATAATTACTTTAGTGTATTTTTCTTTTTAAATTGTTCGGGATTCGGTTCCCGTCCCGGTTTCTCTTCTTCGGGTTTTCCGAAAGCCAAAAATCTCTATTTGTCCCATCCCAAATTGCAAAATCCCGATCGGGGCGAGATGGGTACTCGAAACCCGATTCCAAATGCCCATCCCTAAATGCACATGTTTCTCTATTATACTTGAAAATTGAAATTAGGCGGCACTACCACCCTGTATGTAATAAGCTTTTTATTTTTTTGGTACAGCCTAAGCTGAGTGTTTGTGTCGATTACACGAAATTAAATCAGAAGAGATCGAGCGGGTCGATTCGAAGCATTCGAAGCAAAAGCCCACGTGGCGAAATTGTGGGCTGCGAAGTTTGAGCCTCTCATAGAGAAACGAAATTTCCACTTAGACCAACATGTCCAGTACCCGTGGATTTCCTGAATGAGGCAACGCGACTCTAAATCCTGGTATTGGGAGCGGTTATTAATATCACCCACAACTTGAGAGCAATTACTTGAAAATTCACATTGGAGGGTGAAGTACAAATACAGAGAGTAAGTACTGTTTGGTTTGCAGTACAAAATTCATATATATATATATGATCTTAATCTGAATAGCCTATTGATAGATAGGTATGTATGTATGTATGTATGATGATAGATGTTGATGACCAAATACAGAGAGTAAGTACTGTTTGGTTTGCAGGTTATACAATTCCAGCAGGCTGGGGGATTATGGTTTGCCAATCAGTTGTGCATTTAGATCCAAACATATACAAAGATCCTCTTAAATTTAATCCTTGGCGTTGGAAGGTAATTACTAATTACTTAAGTATTTAAGCCTTTTTTATTATGTCATAAACATTAAATATTTATTAGTATTATCTTCTTAATTAATTGTTTGAAAAATAGGACGTAAACTCAGAATTTATTTCCAAGAATTTGAAACCTTTTGGTGGAGGCATAAAGCAGTGTGCAGGTGCTGATTTCTCAAGGGCAACAATGTGTGTTTTTCTTCATGTTTTGGTCACCAAGTACAAGAATTGGAGTATAGTTAAAGGAGGGGATATTGTTCAGAGTCCACTCCTGCACTTCAAAAATGGGCTTCATATCACTTTATCTGATGAATACCCCAAATTACACTTAACAAATCCCAACTAAACATCTTTTACTAAGATAATAATGTGTTCGAACTGGAATACTATTACTAAAAGATGCTACCTTATGATGTAATAAATAATTGGAATCCAATAACGCCATTCTGATAATAAGAATTAATTTATAAATATTTCGATATAATTAATTTATAAATAATTTGCTTTGGGTAGAGGAAAATGCTTACCGTAGAAAATGATTATAGACTCAAACTCAATTCATATAATTTTGTTGGGTTTATATCGGACTTTTTCACAATAGCAAATTTTATTTGACAAATAAAAACTGCGCATTGTCAAATTCAAATCTGATTCACAAGTATTCGAGTTCGGGTAAAACTTAATTGGACCGAGTCATCGTGCTTCGGATAGCATGACTCAAAAGGCAGTCCATCCCACCCATCTCCCTCTTTGTCAGTGGGAGGTCAGCTGTGAATAGGCCACCCTCGTGCGATGCCGCAATCAACCTAGTGGCGGCATAGGAAAGGCCTAGGGGGGACAATGGGAAGGTGAGAGTGGGTGTTAGGAGTTAATGTTGTAAGGGTTATTTTGTAAGACAATATAATCTGCAAGGACGATTTTATAATTTTTGAAAATGTTAGGTAGGATATGTTAATATAATTGGACCTTAACCATAAATAATATTTTACCTAATAATCAATTAGCACTAGTTCTCCTTTGCCTAAGCAAAGATGAAATCTATTGGTCAATGCAAGCAACTAATTTTCATCCATTGAAGTAGCAAATATGAATCTCAAAACTATCATATCATCTGTCATGCATTTGCTATTCTTTCTTCTTCTTCGACAACTGCAAGACCTTCATATTCCTCACACGGTACTACTACTATCTATATCTATACTACTGCTACTAAAAGTGTGAATAATTAAAAAAAAAAAATTAAGACAAAAATGCCCTTATTCAAATTGTTAAGTATATTAATAAAATGAAAGAAATCGACCAAAAACGAGAAAACAATAAAAAATATTATAACCAATAAAAAAAAAAAGGAAAAAGTTCTAAAATAAAATAAATCGGTAAAAAAAGTTTAAGCACTGAGAGCATATGAATCGATGAAAGTTTGGGTGAAATTTGTGAAGAAACTGATAAAATCAGTCAAAAAAGCTTGAGGTCAGTGAAAATATATTTAACCAATGAAAAATTTAGGTGAATACCATGTGAAATCAGTGAAATAGGTGGAAACGAGTTAAACTTTAACCGACAAAAACAAGGTGAGAAATGGGAAGAAAATAGTTTAAATTGAAAAAAAGATCGACGAAAAATGGAAAAACAATGAAAAATGTTATAATCGATTAAAAAGTGAAAATTTGATAAAAAAAAAAATAAACAGTGAAAACATATGAATCGATGAAAATTCGAGAGAAATTGGTAAAAACTGGTGAAACCAGTAAGAAATAATGTTCGTGAAATAGATGAAAGTTCGGGTGAAATTTATGAAGAAACGGATGAAACATGTGACATCGGTGAATAATGGATAAACTTGACGTGAAAACTATTATGATGAAATGACTAAATAATGTACTTATAATCTTATTTTAGAACCAATTTTATAAGATTTAATGACTAAATCAGTCCTTATTTTATATTTTATTACAACTATTCAAAGCAATCTTTTTTTATAAACCAATAATAATTAATAAAAATTAATTTTTTAAAAAATAAATTGACTATTCATAAATATATGATATTCTATGACATAAAAATAACTAATTTTACTCTAATTTATGAAAAATACACATGAAATTAATATAAATGGAGGAATCCAAAATGCACTAATGGCAAACTTTCTCCAGAGTCTTGAATTGATCATTCCAAACTACACATTAGAAGACATTAACCCATTCCTTAGAAAGAGATCGACTTCAAATGTAAATAAATAATCTTAATTATTGCAACAGCAAACTTCATTAATCTAATCAAATCTGGAATATGGATTATTTTTTTCAGACACGGGTTGCTGTAATTCGAACAAATATCGCGGATCAAGAATTCAACAATTAATTTCATATTCCAGCAAGAAGAGAAATTGGTGCTGCAGTGGTACATGGACTTAATAATTTGCAAAGCTCTTTATAAACATGGGGAGTTGAGGATTGATGGTCTCACTCTTCACAAGTACATGAAGAAAGTCATTTAGGTCATCAAACAAACTTAATTAAGCTTCTTTAATTTCTCAGTTTGAACTTTGAAGAACTAGTCCAAACAATCGTTAAGTCCTGGTCCATGCAAGACTCCTCCATTGAAGTGATGCTTTAAAATATAACTATTTTTCTAACTCTCCAACTCAAGCAACAAAGAAATTGAAGAATTACCTGAAAATACCTCATTTTTCAGACAAAAGAAATTTTCAGGTAATTAATTCTTCAATTTCTTTGTTGCTTGAGTGTTGTAAGTAATTCTAATAGTACTCTTTTAATTGCAAGCTCATTATTAGTTCTGCTGTATCATTACCTAACTTTTAGTTTACCAATGAAACTCCGAGATTGGCACAAACATTATTTTATGAAAAGCTGTTAAGGATGTATAAGTAAAGCATAATGTCACGCCCCGCGTGACAGCGGCATTGAAGGACGGACAATTGCTGGTGGATGATCTTAAAAGGTTAAAGAAAGGCTCCAGAAAGGTTGTGGCGTAGTCAAGGCCACATCCCCTTCAGAGTCCAGACAGGCCGACCCGGTTAAGTGCGGGGAGCTTGTCGCTATTCATGGAATTGACGGTGAAGAGGGGACTAGGCCAACCCTACCCAAACCTGGTCGGGATCTGGAGCCGATCTCCTGAGGAGCCCAAGGCGGGGCGAAACCAGTGTATTGTTCGGTGATTAAGGCTGGCCTCTGGGGCAGAGGCGCCGCGCGGGCTCGTTGAAGATCTGAGGCCGTGACAAGTGGTATCAGAGCCGTACCAGCATGTAGCGTCGCAGCGTCCTGCACTCTCACACAAGGCGGGAAGGTGATGTTGGAGTAGCGCGGGATGGCACTCCCATCACAGTGTTGAGTTTGGCATGGGGCGAGCACTGTTGGACGGTCCTGGGTATCCCCTCAACTTAACCCATGAAGAAGCCCTCCGAGAGTGTAAAAGGTGCAGGGGGCACTGCCGAGCGGCTCGGGGCCGTGAGCATCGCCAAGGGGCCATGGGAGTCGGCACGGGTCGTGAGAATCGGACACCTCGGGCGAGTGGCGGTGTACGAGGGCGTACACGGAGTTGGGTGGGGGAGAATGTCACGCCCCGCGTGACAGCGGCATTGAAGGACGGACAATTGCTGGTGGATGATCTTAAAAGGTTAAAGAAAGGCTCCAGAAAGGTTGTGGCGTAGTCAAGGCCACATCCCCTTCAGAGTCCAGACAGGCCGACCCGGTTAAGTGCGGGGAGCTTGTCGCTATTCATGGAATTGACGGTGAAGAGGGGACTAGGCCAACCCTACCCAAACCTGGTCAGGATCTGGAGCCGATCTCCTGAGGAGCCCAAGGCAGGGCGAAACCAGTGTATTGTTCGGTGATTAAGGCTGGCCTCTGGGGCAGAGGCGCCGCGCGGGCTCGTTGAAGATCTGAGGCCGTGACAATAAGCTCCTCTAACATTCAACATTTAACCTATTGAACCAATCCGAATACTACTACATCTTTCTATATTTGTGATTAGGTTTAAATATGTCTTTTTACTTTATTTTATCCTAGGCTAAAAAATGATCAAATCAAGTCTAAGACTTGAATATTCTAAAAACATTCCAAAAAAGACAAATGTTTGTTTATTTATGTTTGGAGAGACTGCATTTCTAATTCCACCGGACTGGACTTCAATATTTTTGGTCTTGTAATTTACAGAATTACAATTTTTGGTCCTAATATTTTAAAATGTTTGCACTTTTGGTCCTATCACCTCATTTCCATTCAATTTTGGAACCAAAAGTACAAATTTGAAACAAGATTATGGGACCAAAAGTGCCAACATTTTCAAAATAGAAACCGTAAATGCAATTTTGTGAAGTACAAGAGCAAAATATAATCTTGTAAAGTACGGGACCGTAAGTGCTTAAGGTCTAGATCTCTGAAATCAAAAATAAAATTTGCCTTTATATTTCTGTATATAAATATTAAATCATTAAGCTTTAACTAATTTTATTTATCTATATATATGTTAACTCTATACACACATACAAACATTTCTTTTTTTGTGTCAGGAGGACCACACGCATAAACATTACATAATTAGCCAAACCAGGCCGACCCACCCAATTGCCAACCCAAATTAAAAAATACACTACTATATGGTTCACATGTACAGGTTACACCTGGTATGCCAATCAGTTTTGCATTTAAACCCAAACACATACAAAGATCCTCTTAAATTTGATCCTTGGTGTTGGAAGGTACTTAAACCATAATGTCATAAACACAAATGAAACTAATGCGCATATCAAGTTATACTAAGATTAAAATTCGCCGCTCTATTGAATTTTTTTGTGTTTTTCCATTTGCAAAATAGGACGTAAACTCAGAACTTATATGCAAGAATCTGACACCTTTTGGTGGAGGCAAAGGCATGCATAAAGTAGTGTGCAGTTGCTAATTTCTCAAGGGCAACAATGTGCATCTTTCTTCATGTTTTGGTCACCAAATACAAGTGGGCTGTAGTTAAGGGAAGGGATATTATTCAGAATCCAGTCCTGCACTTCAGAAATGGGCTCCATATCAGTTTATCTGAGAAGCCATTCTAGAAAGAACTACATTTATAGAAATCCTAGAATTTCTTTTTCAAGTTAGAGAAAAATAATACTCCACTTATTGAAATAGTAATGTAAAGGGATTGGAATTTCCTGGAATAAATCTTAAACAAATAATTCGGATATTATTAATCATATTGTATACTATATAGGTAATTATTGATCCCCAAGTCTTTCTTGCTCCATGACACCACAAAAAGAAATGGCATCTTAGAGTAAGATCTCAACTAGCTCTAATAGATTATCTATCATGCAGAATGGTGTTGCATGTAAAGGTATGTCTTTTTTATCATTTTCATCGACTTCGCCAGTGTTCACCAATTTCACCCGAATTTTCATTGATTTCACATGTTTCAATGATTATATTTTATCTATTTCACCATTTCCCACAAATTTCACTCGTTTTTTCACAAAAAAAATTACACTGAAGTTATGCATGTCTTGAGATTATTGAATATTCTTCATATTTTATATTCTAGCCAAAGTAAAATTACATAATTAGAACATAATGATATTTAAGAGAATTCATTTTATATATTTATATTTAGAGTGTTTATGACTTATGTTGTACTAAATCTTTAAATTAACATTTTCTTACTTAAATAAATATTGATGCTAACATATAATAATTTTTATATATTTTTTAAAATAATAGTGTTTTCTTAAAATTAAAATTACAAAATTTCATGTAAAAGAGAATTTATAAATTTTAGGAGTTTACGTAGGAGATAAATATAATAAGACTTCATGTCTAAATATACCTCTTCAATTACTTTTATTCTTTTATATATTTACTATTTAATTAAATATCTCTTTACAATTTAAATAGGGTATTTTAGACTTCAAAAAAAAGTTATGAAATATTCATGCTTTTATAATAGTGTAGAGATAGAGATAGAGATAGAGATAGTACAGATTAAGGTTTTTTTTTCCTATATTTTTCTTTGATTCATTATTTTATGATGTTCATGAAATCTTTCAAATACTTGGTAACTAGAAATACAAACGAAATTCTAATTCACACTACAACAACCAATATCCAACAAATGGAAGACTTAAATAAGAATTTAAATCTAACCTATCTTTCTTCTAAACGACGCAACACCCAATCCGCGAAGCTCTGTTGCCTGCAAAAGTAAGAAAAATATATAGATAGATGAAAATTTTGATTATTCCTTTTTTCGATTCTCTAAGAATAGTCAGTCCTTATGCAGCTAAATGGAGGAGTTATAGAGATAGTCTGAAAGACTATATCAGGCAAATGCAAAACTTACTTCCCTTCACGATGCTTGGGGCTGGGGCGAGAGTATTTCAAATATCCATCCCATGGCACCTTCTTAACACCTGCTCGAACTGAAATAATGTCCCTCACCCTAAAAGAAAACCACATTTAGAACAATCAAATCTTTTACTGTGAGTGAGCAGCTTTTGTGAGGTTTAGGTGAAATTACAGAAATACCGATAATTTTCTTCTTTTAATTTTTACAACCAGAAATCACATACAGAAAGATGAAATCTTTCGCAGTGATTCACGTATTTCATAATGGCAACTAACGGCACAAGGGTTATAATAATTACCGAAACCTCAAGGACTGTTCTTGTAGTTTCATCTTTAGGGAACGTGTGATATTACATGTCCACTACCCTTATTTGATGAATTGATAAAACAAAACATACCTCTCAGCAAATTCAATTGGTGTTTCCCCAGGTTTCAGATTTTGAGGTTCCAGATACCACACATCACAAACAACAGCCCATGATGTCATTAGCTGCAACAAGTGTGTTGTGAAGGATTGCCTGCAAATGACAATCAAAGCATAGCTTTCAGAAGATACATAACTCTTTTGGTGGCAGATATAGAATAATGGTTAAAAATCAATCATGTCTTATCATTAACAATAAGATATGTCTAAAACATAGGTTACTGAAAAAATTAGTAAATTTGCTGTTACGGTCATGGATATTATCTCATCGTAGGGTTGAACGTGTTATACCCTAAAAAAGTAGTGGGTTATCATCTTTTTATGGGTCGACCTGTTTATTTATTAATGCTACCAAACAAGAGATAAATGTTGCTGAACGATTTAATGTGACATAATTTTTGGTACCAAACGAATTCATAGGTTACTGATCAAGCACCATCAGAACTTACTTTCGGCTGTTCCAGAAGGCATCTACAAAAATCTTGTTATACTTGATTGCAATTGGACACACAGTGCACCCAAGTTCAAATGAACCCTAAATACCAAAAGGAAAAGAAGATAAACTAATTGTAAATAAATCTCTATAGTTATTTAATAAACTATACAGAAACATTCAGTAAGACCACCTTCTTAAACATCACTGTATAGTTGTTATTCACACAAGTTCCTTCAGGGAATATAAGAAGAGGATTATTATCAGGGCCATTGACATGTTCTCTTAACCTGAAAGAAAGAAACCAAAAATAAAGAAAATGCTACAATGTGAAATATTAATATCTTTCAAGAAATGACATACTTTCTTGCAACAATTTCACGATCCTTGGCCTCTGAGCGGTTGAACCAGATACATCCTAAACTTTCTAAAATAGTGCTCTGGAGTAATCCTATACAGGAACAAACAACCGATAAAACTGGTTAAGTAAATCAGAAGGAAACAAGCATCTTACATCCACTACAATTTCTAATTCAACCAACAAACAAATAAATTTGTTTCTCAAATCCAATATTAATTAGTTCATGAAAAAGCAAATAAGATTCGTATCAAAATCACATCTCATTTGAATATCCATAATGCTAATCTCCATCATAACAATGCTAAGAAACAATCTAACTTCACAAACAAATTAACACACATGGAGAAATTTAATTACTTATCCAAGGGTTCTTCTACCAATTATCTCAAAATCCAGGATGCATAATCGACAAGGGCCATACAGAGGTCAGCTTTGAGATAATAAAAGTTAGTAAAACCGCGCTGCCGCGCATTTAGGGTGCTCTATAATGGGTTTCGAAAACTGTCAGAACTTCTGAATGACAAACAATCTATTAGTTGGGCGTTTAAAAATGCTTCAAGAGTCACAAGGTTCCTCATAAGACTAAGAGAAACTTACCAACCCACCCAGGATGCTTCTGCATAATGACTGCAAATGCAGTCATTTGTTCCAGAACAATGAAATCAATCATGGACGTGTGATTTGCCACAAAAACCTGCACGACAGTTTATAGAAACTTACAATACTAGCTAATCTCAAAGAAACATATCTAATTTTAGATGATTTGAACCATTACACACAGTCTCACCTGCTTAGGCCGCATGCTGGGCCTAGGACCATGGTATTTGACTACCCCAGTCCATGATGCTACAAAAAAGCTGCAAAGGACTTCCACCAGACCTCTCTGTAGAGAAAATAAGGAAGATTTGACAGTTTCCTCAAGGACAATCTGTAAAGGTTACAGCTTATCTTCTACAAAAAGCGACCATATATTGAATAGACTCAAAATTTTAACAATCTGATGTTTTTCATGGGACTGGTCTCTAAGTTGCAATTTCATTCTCTTTTTTCCCCCCTGAAAGGTGAAGTTCTAACCTTGTTACCTAGTGTTACCTTTTGCATGATTCATCATTCACTAAGACCCAAACTGGAATATGAAGAAAACTTTCTCCCTGTGTCATATCTAACTAGGCCATATTTGATAGAGAAAAGGTTGATATAAATCTAAGGCTCACTTTCAGAGAAAGAGTATATATATGTAGACTCCATATGTGGAATTAAATATAAAAAAAAAAAATGATAGCAGAACTGGTTAAGAAAAAAGAAAGTAAGGTAGTTGTACCTCTAACTTTTTTCTCAGTTTGTCATGTCCTTTCAACAAGAAATGCACGGGGAAATAGCATAAGAGAAATATAATCCATCCTATTGTCAACACTATTACCCTGCATTAATTTGAATACAAAATGCTTCAAGATTTTGCATGAAAGGCATCATCGGCAACTCATCAGTAAACTTATATCAACTAGTAGAGCCTAATAATCTGGAACAAAACACAGGATATATGCTAATATGTGCTTCGAGCAATAAGAGGAAGAAAAACACTGCAGACAAAGAACATTACGCCACTAACCCAATTAAGTAGACACAGAGTTGGTGATCTTTTAGTTTGTAAGAAGTACAGGGTCGATGTTAGCCAAGATAAAGCACATTATACAATAAAAATGAAGTGCTATCAGGAGTTAATTTTATGCTTTATTTGTATCAAGTTCAATCAATCCTCAACCCTCAACCACAAAGGTTGCTTCGCATTGTACCAAACAGGACATTCAATTTGAGAAAGGCGGGGGTGTAAATAATAGGAATCAGATTTTTGGACAACTTAAAAAGGAATAGAGGTCATTAATACTGGAATGAATTACGGTTCATTTCATTTCATCCTTGAATTCAACAATAATTAGTTACAAGGAAAGAAAACTTACCTCAAGGGGAAAAGAATTCCATATCTGAATACAACTCCCAAACACCACAAAGGAAACAAATATATGTTCCAGTTCCACGGTTCTGGAGGATTTGACTTGAAGCATCTCGTGAAAGAATCCTATTGCAACAAGAATAAGTAGAACAAAAGTAGATAATATTTTTTCAAGGGACACAACATTATGGCAGGGCACAAACAGCAGGGATAAGAAAAATAAGAACAATAAAAGAAGATCCTTTTTGCATCATGCCAAATCATCAACACAACCAACATAAAAAGTTCAGAGGATGTCGTTTGATAAGTTTGTCATTCGATAATATAAGACAAATCCAAAAGATGCAAAACCATAGCCAACATAACAATTGAATTAGCATGTTGTTTAAAATTAGTGTGATAGGAAAAACAAGAAATGTAAATAATAAAAGACGCGGAAATTTAGAAAAATGTAGCTAAAGCAAACCACATTTAAATTGGATATCTATTGCCAAATACCAGTTTCTTCAGTAGCGAAATGAACGCGGAAAATGGAATAGTATACTATTGATACTGATACAATATGAAACATATTAAGAGACACAAAATGCTATCAAAATTTTGTAGGTAATATAACGTTTCCAGTAACAGAGCACACATTCCATGATTAAGTAGATTGTTAATTATCATCAACTTGGAATCTAAGGCTTCAAGTTTTCAAATCGAATCATGTAACAGACCAGCTCCAAACAAACAGAACAAATAAGTAAATAAATGCATATTACTATCCTGTATAAAAGTCCATAAATTTGGTCAATTAGCCATTAATGAAAAAAATTGCCCTAATTTAAAATTTTCCAAGCTGTGTACACTTACATCAACAATTGCACCAGCTGCCTCAGTTAGAGTTGGCGAAATATCAAGCAAATCCCGCCTAAATACCAACAGCACAACACATTATCGGGTAAAAATAGAAAAGGTGCACGCACATACGTTCACATGCAGATAGATAGAGATATAACAAAGCGGAGAAAGCAAGATGAAAATTACAGGCGGAGTTTGCCGATGGGCTCTTGAATGGATCCGGATGGGAGGTAGTCTTCGATATTCGGGTGATCCAAATCCAATTCGGGGATAGATGTGTTTAGCTTGCTCATTTTCTTCCTTTACTATCGCACGACAATAACCATACATGAATGAATGTTTTCTGTGTGTGCGCGTTGTGGGTGGATGACTGCTGCTATAAACAATATTCTATTACGCCTATTAATTACACGCACGCAATTCAAAGCTCCGAATAAATAAAAGTCGCTGCTTTTTGGCGCGACTTTAGCTAAATCTGCCTTCTTGAGACTTGAGAGAGATCGTTTGCTGGTTGGGTACGAAATATGGATTTTTTTTTCCGAGAAAATAATATTTTTTGGATAGTATTAGATGCTGATGACCAACATTTTGTTCCTCTTATGTACGAATTTTACAAGAAAATTAAAACGATTATCAGTGTCAAGCCTACCTAATAACCAACCTAGCATCTAATTTATTACGTACTATTATAAAATGTGTTTCACATTTTCTATGCTTTTATGATTATACTAACAATAAAATTTGTATTGGTTTTTTTTTTTTTTTTTGAAATTGGTATGGATTAAGTGCATTATAAATCTAATCTTTTCAGATTATCCAAATCAGGATTTCAAGCCATATATAACTATTAGACCAAGTCTGAAGTTGTAAATACTGATCAGGTCAACTTTGTTAATTTTTCGCAATGATATTTCACATCATTTAAAATTATTAATTGTACAACCATCTACATCAACTTATATTAAGATGGATATTTGAGTATCAAATTGAGTATTCTACTTTCATTCTTCACAAGAATTCACTTATAGTCATGTTTTCTTCTGTCATTAAATATCTAATTTAATCCCCGTATATATTTTCTCTTAGGTTCCTTATTTGATATAACCTCCATTTTCGATGTTGCTATAAGCCTATAAACAGAAGAGGGATATACTGTGTAAAAACCCCAAAATTTTGCTTTTAAACAAAATTTTGCTTTTAAAATTTTACCCCAAAGCCTTAAAAAATGTGTTTAATTTCGTCCTAAATTAACAATGTGCTTAATTCTAATGAAGACACATGGGACACTTGTTTATAAGTTTTCTTTCTAATTACATTTAGTGGAACCATGCAATCTTCCACATGTACGCAATCTTGGAATAATTTGATTGGCTAAATACTCCTATAAATACTTCATCTTCCTCATTCTTGAAGTTGAATTAGCATAAAACATTGAGCCCCCAGTAGTGTATGTGAGTGAGAAAGTTACAAGAAAATTGGAAAGAAAAGAAGGTGAAAGAAATGAAAGAAAATTGTGAGAACGAAGTTGAGAAAATAGGAAGCTTGGAGAGAAAGTGAAGGTAATTGAGAGGGAAGAAAGGGAGTTTATTGCCGGAACATCTCGACATGCCGCTTCCATGCTTGGCAGCCATTAATGCTGCCAGCGGCAGCCATAAGCTGCTGCCCGCAGCAGCAAAAGTTGGCCACCGAAAACAGCGGCATTTGCTCACTGCCATGACAGCAGTATGCTGTCGTGAACAGTAGCAAAATGCTGCTGTTTCGGCAGCCGTTGAAGGTGGCCTGGCGACGTCGGGCCACCCACGAGTTGATACATTTTGGAGTTCGTTCCGTTTCATTTTCGAATTGTGTTGTTTCAAACCTTTTACCGCATTTAATCGTTGAATTTATCATCATGTTATAGGTGATCGTTTGGAGTAATCAAGCTTTTGATAATCCGAGTTTCCGGTGAAAAAGGTGAGCCTGGGAGTTTAAATAACGAGGAGTTCATCTCGACTCATCGTTATTTAAGTGCGTTAAAGTTTAGTTATATTCGTTAAGTGTAGTATTAATTCTCTTAAACTTTAAGAATTCAACAAATAAAACTTCTACTTTGATACACTTTTAATCAAGTAGTTGATAATTTCATAATTTAAAAAAAAAAGGGTTGGTATAAAATGTCCATAACTAAAATGGTAGTAAATTGCTATTACATGTAAATTTTTGGTGGTTTGATGCATGGTAATTGACATGTGATTTACAAGGGGCTGATTTTGCAATTTAATTTGGAATGTGATAATGTGTTATTTGTTGATTGCTATTGGAATAATTCTATGTTGAATTGATATTTATCCGGGTGTAGTACTTTATCTCGTCAGGATAAAAAGTTGATTATGTTGAATTGATATTTATCCGGGTGTAGTACTTTGATGCATGGTAATTATCTGCTGTTGTTTTGGGTCCATTTGGCTTGTGCGGTTATGTGATTAAGTTGAATAGCACGGGCTATTAACTCGATCATAAGCCCCTGGCCTGGCTCGTATATTCGAGAGAACAGGGTTTCTCGGATACACGAAGTCGTTTTTGGATGCACTAACTAGTCATGCATAAGGTGTGTATGGGGAATATCATAAGGTGTGTTTGGGGGAGCAAGCTTTGGAAGTCTACAGACACCGAGACGTATCCTTTTATACTTTACATTAATACTTGTTTTGTTTACTTTATTTAGCATTCGTTGCTCTTTCTTTGAAATTATTTGAATCATGCACACCCACCTCACATAGATAGTCAATTTACTTGATAAAACCGATCCTATAGATAGTCAATTTACTTGATAAAACCAACATGTGATTGGTCTAGTGAAAGGGACTAGTCACTATAAAGTAGCTGACTCAGGTTCGAATTCCTATTGAGAGAGATACCCACTTAATGTTTCTAACCCGCCTCAAAAGGGATTAAACCCTGAAAAACCAAAGAAAAAAAAATTTACTTGATAACTAATGGTGTTTCTTCGTGTGTATATATATATATATATATATAACTCATTATTTCACACATCTAAGTGGCGAAAGAATTAAAGAGGCAGTGACTTCTTTATTTTAAAAATTGAAGCTTTTTGCCATTTTCCTTAAGACATGATGTAATGCTCAATAAACTTTTATAATTATTCACTCCTTGTAAAATATGTTGATGGCCTATTCAATTCAAGGCGCGTTGAACTAATTTACAATAATTAATTGGAATTCATCACATGGATTGGGTAATTATAGCTCGACATAAACTGTATAGCTCGACATTTTATTCCTCTCTCCACTCTTTCTTTTTCTTGTAATAAACATTATTTTTGGTAATTATATTCACATAAACTGGAAAACCACAAAAGTAACTTCAAAGAATCCAACGCACTTGATCCTTTTCAATCTCTCCATTTCATGGTTTGTCACTTGTTACTGTCAAGTGTCAACCACGTTTCTTTTGGAAAAAAGAAATAGTGAAACTATTATTATCAGAAGGAAAGTGAAAAAATTAGATCTGTATATTAAGTACCTACAAATAGGGGATCTTACTTTTACCAAAAATTGTTGCATTCGTTTGTATATTCTGACATTAAGTTAATCTATACCACTAATTCATATTCACGTGACCATTTATGAAGGGCAAATCATTTTGATGAGGGTTTGACCAAAAGAATTATAAACTATTGAATCTCCATTAGTTGATTCGAATTGATAAATAAATATTTGGATCGATAAGGCTGTCTGTTGTGTGTGCAAGCACGATAGTTTCATGATTCTGGACATAAATAATAATCAAAATCCTACGTACCAAAATTCTAGTTAATTAAATATTGTTTTATATTTAATTTACCTTTTCCCCATTTGAAATAGATTCGTACAAAAGTTTATACTTTATAGTCGACACGTTCCATATGAAGTTTTTAACTTCAAAGTATATTGATAGAGCAAAAGAATAGGTGAAGTATACATACATGAACTTATTGGCCTCCACGTCTTTTTACATACTTCTATCCTAACGGAAATATCCAATTCACATATTTAATTTATCAAGAGCAAATCAGCAGCAATAATGTTTCATACTTTCATTAGTAATGTTTTTTTTTTAAATAAAACGACGGATTACATTATTGAAAACTAATGTTTATCAAGATTAAATCCTCTGGCGCACTCAATTTGGATCTCCATTGAAAAATGTGTCTACATAATATATTTGACATTGCCTTGAAAATAATTAAGTCAGAATTAAAACTTGGATACACTTGGATAACATGAAAAAAAAAAAAGAGTAAAAGTAGTATGAAACTAGACAAATTTATACACTTTTGAGGGGATTCGAATTCAAAATCTTTTAATTCGCGAGGCTTTGGTCTTGCCACTGAGACAATATTAATGTTTGACATGCAAATAACTCGGTATTTCCTGTCGCAGATGTAACAGAGGGTGTAATTGTCAATTTAAATTAACATTGAGGTGTGTATCTTGCAAATAAGTCACATTTTCTGCAAGTAGCTCAACCTTCTAATATTATCTTAGTGACTAATTTTATAATATTTCCTTTCCATTTGCTCAACAAACTAATCTAATCCATGTAACCGCAGCTCTGAAACTTGACAGCCTATCAAACATAGAAAGTCAACAAAAAAACTAATTAAGCAAGCGCCATGTATTTTGGGAGGGCCTTGATCTAAAAGTCTCCACCTAGAGGTATTCAAAATTTTAACTATTCTGAAAGCATTGGACCAAAAAGAAAACGAAAGCATTGTAGTAAGTCTTGTATAATATAATGATCACATATTCACAATTCTTTAAAAATAAAGTGTAAAGATTACTTATGTTAAGTAATGTTGAGAAATTAGTAATGCTTTGGAGCCTTGAATATAAGATAAGATTTTTGTATTTCAGTTAAATTAGAGTTTATATATTAGGTCAAATCAATAGTCCTTTGCCAATAAATATTAGATGATAGAAAGAAGAATTTAACCCAAACGCAGTTCAATCACATGTAATTTATTTCTAAAATAAAGGCAATGTAGTCTATATACTATGATTTTTCTATTTTTTTATTTATTAATGAAATCAATGTATCACGCACTTACAAAATTATCCATCACATAAATACACTTAAGTCGTGATTGTAAAGCGCATATTGTGCAGTCAAATTGAATATAAACTAGATCAGGAGAGGCAACCCAAAAATTTTATCTAGACATGGTCGAGGAATTTTTCTTTCATAGACCTTGTGGTTTGAAATTCACCATATCATGCATTTCTAACCACAAGATCTAAGACAATTTCGTAGAACAGGTCTAGGTAAGAATTTTTTTAACAATTCAACATCTATTCAATATCATGGTATACTAATTAAAAACTTAATGGATTGGATTATATATCTTTTACTAGGACGGTAAATGTTTATGATGGAATATTTATAAGAATTTACTTATTGTTGGAGAGCTCATAGATCAAGGAGAATCCTAACTAATTACTACTAGTTTTACTAGAGATACATACATAGAGTAACATCCAAAGCCAATAGAATGAGATATTCTTGGAAATTTTAATGTAATTAATGTGGGGCCAAATCACGAAAAAAATGCTGGGTAAACACTAAACAATATGAAAATTCCGAAAAATACTAAAAAAGAAACACTTTGATTGTAATCAAGTTGAACAGAACAGAGAGTCTTGGATTGTGAAGAAGTTGTGCTGTCACAGCACAAACACGTATATATACATTAGATGTAGAATCCCATATATATATTACCACCACTTGATTGATTTCTCTCTCTTGCCATCATCATGAGCATAATGAAGAAGAAAAAAAAAAGGGATGAATTGATAGGATTCCAGATTGTACAGGGTCTTATAATATGCCGCCAACACCAACGCCGCCGCCTCATCTACCGCCTCCTCCCTATGCTCTCCGCCGTCTCCGGCTGTTTACTTCTTATATTTGCTGTCATGTCGTTTCTCTCTCCGGCAATTGCCAATCCCAGCCGCCACCTTAACACCTTGGTAAACCAGCTAGCATTTTTATGTCCATTAATTTATTTTACTTTTTCTTTTTCTTTTCTTTTATCTTACTTTCTTTTCACTTGTTGTATTTGTGAAGTTTAACATGAATGTCAATAAAAAACATGGGATCAACGTTCACATGAATGTGAATAAAGAACATGTTTTTCGCGTTCCGGTGAGTGCTTATGTGACATTCTTCTTCTTCCATAATATTGTTTGCCACATTTTGTTCCTTCCAACTATTCATGCTTCAACTGCATCAGACATACAGGGCTTTTTATTTTATTTTATCGTATTTACGTTAAAAAAACTATTTAAACTCTCAAACTTTAATTTTGTACTCATAATATTGTTTGCCACATTTTGTTCCTTCCAACTATCCTTCAAATATGTTTTAAGGTGTTTTTCTTACAAATTATATTCAATATCATGATTTTGACTCTTCGTGCAATTGAGGCATTATAGATAGTTGGAGGGTAACAAAGTAATGCAATTGATAATTGAGGGGGTGAAGAGGACAATAGAGATAGTTGAAGGGGGCAGGCTGAAATTTAACCTTCTTATAATTTTTTTTTTGCATCATTACTGAAGATTATGTTTGAATTTTGGCAAAAATTTATTTGTCATTACACATTATAATCCGAACTTTAATTAATAAATATTTTGGTCATCATCCATTTTTGTACATTTGTTCTTATAGGAAAACTATGTTTTGCACTTTGAATAAGTATTTGTGGTCTTTTGGATTTTGATAAACATGTAGATGGGTGGAGGAAGCATAGGCCATGATTTATGGAATTCGAACCAGTCCAATTTCTTCTATGGTTGCAGTAACGCCAGCCATGAATTTTTAAGTAAGCTCTGCTCCTTGTTATAAACCTATACTTAAGCATTCATATATAGAGAGTCTATAAATAAATGCAGTAATTTTTGCAATGAAATAAGCAGGGTTTGTAATTATTATGTCACTTTTGTTCAATTCACATCCAGTTATGGTTGGATTTTGTAGCATGAAAATCACTTTCCTGTTTAGGTCTTATATAACTGGTTCCATAAATTTTGTGATTTTAATTTGGAGAATCTCAGTCAATATTTATGCCTTATTCTGATTTGTCTATGCAATATTTATGCCTTATTCTGATTTGTCTATGCAATATTTCAGCTGCGGGTATGAACACGGAACCTAATCGGTACTTATTGATTGCAACTAGTGGAGGTTTAAATCAACAAAGAACAGGGGTGAGAGTCTTTAATTTACTCCACACTGCATGTTCATTTATCAAGATTCAATAAGATTGTTGAAATGTTACTTTATTTGAAATCAAATTAACTAAATTGTAAATTTATTTAAACTTGCATTTGCTTATGGTTGCAGATAATAGATGCTGTTGTTGCAGCTTATATCTTGAATGCTACTTTGGTTATTCCTAAGTTGGACCAATACTCATTCTGGAAGGATACCAGGTATCCTTTCATATTTGACAAATTATAACATATTAACTATGTTACATATATTACCATCATTAGCTCATTACGATTTCTCTGCAGCAACTTCTCCGATATCTTCGATGTTGAATGGTTCGCGACATCTCTGTCCAAAGATGTCAAAATTATAAAACAGCTGCCAGAAAATGTAGGGAAAGTCATAACTACTCGTGTTCCAAGAAAATGCGATGAAGAATGCTATAAAACTCGCATTTTGCCCTTATATATCAAGAAAAATGTAAGTATTCATAGATCATAATATTTTGTTAAAACATTAAAAACTGAAGCTAGAAATGTTTTTGTTGTCAGGTGCAGGCTGTTGAGCTTACGAAGTTCGATTACAGGCTATCAAATCGGCTAGACATTAATTTGCAAAAATTGAGATGTAGAGTTAACTATCATGCTTTAAGGTTTACTGATCCGATTCTTGAAATGGGTCAGAAATTGGTTCAAAGAATGAGAATGAAAAGCAAGCATTTCGTTGCATTGCATTTAAGGTATATATATAGACTATTAATTAGCCTTCTTAAATTCACTACTTTATTGCTCATAAAGTTCCTTCACTTGTGACAGATTTGAGCCTGACATGCTGGCATTCTCCGGATGCTATTATGGTGGAGGTGAAAGGGAGATTAAAGAACTAAGTGAAATACGAAAGAGGTGGAAGAATTTACATGTAAGTCCAACCTCCCATACCATAAAATTTTAGCTAGCGGTATCTATTGGCTTAAGTATGACAACATTTTCCTTTGTGGAGGAGGGCCTCCAGGTGTGGGTCCGCAAGTTGGAATGTAGCACTTGGGTTGCTCTTTAGTTAAAAGATATTGATTGCACCATTTCTATCAGCTATAGCTTTTAGAACAATGAACAAAATGATTGGAGGAGTAACAAATTTTATGAACAAGGGTCGTTTAGTATTTTCTCATTCAATTGTGTGAACTATCTATTTATGTTACTTCTTGCTACATCTCTTATTTATCAGTTACTATATGGCATGATCTGCAGACAAAAGGTCCTGACAAGGAACGGAGAAATGGAAAATGCCCATTAAGTCCGGAGGAAGTTGGCCTAATGTTAAGAGCGTTAGGTTTTGGGAACGACGTGCACTTATATGTTGCATCTGGTGAAATATATGGAGGTGAAGAAACATTAGCACCTCTAAAAGCTCTTTTCCCAAATTTCCATACTAAAGAAACTCTAGCCAGCAAGGAAGAGATGGAAGAATTTTCATCTTACTCTGCTCGTATGGCTGCATTAGACTTCATTGTTTGTGACGAGAGCGATGTTTTTGTCACCAATAATAACGGAAACATGGCAAAGATACTCGCTGGAAGAAGGTATGACACTATTTACTTCTGTTTTGAAGTCTTAGTATGACCTTGTAGGATAACCTTTTTGTTTCTATATGTAGGAGATACTTTGGCCACAAACCAACAATTCGACCAAACATTAAAAAGCTTTGTCGGTTGTTCATTAATCAAAATAACATGACATGGGAAGAGTTTTCCTCACGCGTTGGAACGTCTCAAATTGGTTTTATGGGAGAGCCAAATGAAGTAAAGCCGGGTAGTGGCGTTTTCCATGAAAATCCATATTCTTGCATATGCGAAAACTCTGAAGCAATGGATCAGGGAGCTAACAAAATTAGTAAAGAAGACGAAGATAGAAGTAGAGGGAGATATAATGGTGAAGTGACCGATGAAGTTCTGTTAGAAGACGAGCAAGATTTGTCAGAATTAATGGAATATACCGAATATGATTATGGGTTTCTGAAAAGAGTGTAATATTTGGTCTTCTTATTCAATCATTGAGTAGAAAGGGCAGAAGCAATTTTGTAATTTTGTATATATGGTCTTGGTATGGTAAATTGAATTGATTCTTTGATTTGGGATTCAAGCTGCTGCAGTTCTGAGGAAAGATGATGGGCTGCACAATTCATTCTTTTCATAATTGTGAATAGTAGTAGGAGAAATCTCCTATTGTAAGAATGTAATAATCTCTTTCCATAGTTCCTTGCAATCTTTGCTTAAGTTTGAATTTTGAAGGCAATCATTTTTTTATTTTTATTTTGTAGAGTTGTTCATGTTCAATTCTTCAAGATTTTGTAAATGACAAACATTCTTGAGTTGTTTGAATATTCCTCAACTATATACTATATAATTTTTTTGTGTTTAGGTACTTAGGTTCTCATTTTTATTATAGAAATAACTTAGTCCAAACAAATTAAAGGATAACTCATTTAGTGACAATATGATAAGCAATAAATAGAATATTAAACTAAATAGAATATTAAACTTGCAACTATTTATATACATTAAGTAACAACAAATTGAATTTTGTCAAAATAATGATTATTACAAACAAAATAATGACATATTTGTTTTCAAGTTGTCAGTAGCGATAGTTATTGATACATTGAACAAAATCGTAACTAAAAGAATGTCATTATTATTTTGAAGGAAATAATATTTTAATCTCAAAATACATGTAATGAGCGACAATACTACTTACCAATTCAATTTGATTAATCGATTAACTTAAGCATTCTGAACAAATTTAAAGTAACATAATTGTTGTGGTGATTTTTTCCCATTGTTGTGAAATTATAGTTCATCTAATCTATGGTTCAACGTAATCCATGGAATATAATTTTTGAGTTCAATCTATAACAAATTTTATTTAACTAAATCACAATACTACCTATCCATAAAAAAAAGAAAAAAAAAAAGAAAAAATCACAATACTGCCACACAATGTGAAACTAGACTAGACTCGGTCCGACCAAGTTCCAAATCAGTACTTGTCCCTTTTAATGGAAAGTTGCAAGGCGGTGTGTGAAAAACCCGACCCAAACAGGGCCTACAATATCTTAAAATTTAGGGCAAGAGAAAGAGTCCCCTTTCTCAAGTTTCCTATTTCCGTCGCACTTTTGTTATTCCTTCTGCACATCAAGAAGGTTTAGAACAGCTCTACACACTATAAAACCCTAACTAAAATTCTTCATTCTCATATTTAAAAAATTAAACCAAAAAGATACAATCTCTGTACATTCTCATGGCCAGCCGGAAGCTCGCCAGAGATTTATTTTTCTCCAAACACCTTCTTCTTCGTCAGCAATTATTAGCTCCTCGGCAGGTGTGTATTTGCATCGCTTTTCTCTGTATCTTTTCGGTTCAGTTTATATGAGATTTATATGCTGTGTAGGTCTCGTCTAGACGGTCGAGGCTACAATTGGTTCCGCCAAATGGGCATTTGGTCAGACGTGAGTTCAGCGTGTTTAATGAGTTCTCCAAGAAAATTAAAGGAGAATTTGAGAGGTAATCTATTCTTAATACTCTCTCATGTTCAATTATGTTGAAAGCTTTTCTGAAATGGGTTCTTTTTCATTTTTTTCGATATTGACATGGTTGATTAAGTATTCTTATAAGTAGAAATGTGAAACTAATGTTCATTGGGATAAACGTACAAGCTTCAAACCCTGGTTTTTATCTTGCGGTCTTCCTGTTTACCCTTTTTTTTATGCTCTGTTTTGAGTTTTCAGTGTATACCTTTTTTCCTATAGTAATTGATAAGGCTGCGTTGTCTTCAACACTTGGATATGCCTTTTTTTATATATATATAACTCGTCTAGATGTCTGTAGCAACCCAGAACTTCAAGAATCCATTAAGGAAATCAAGGAAAAAGCTAAGGAAATCAAGGAAAAAGCAGAGGGATTGAAAGGGGTGAAGGAGGATCTTAAAACTAGGTAATGCCACTGTAATATTTACATTCTTGTGTGGTGGTTGTGTTTAACGAGTAGAGGCTGAGACATACCGTTGTATGTCAAGGCTGGCAGACTCTTCCATTGGGGGCTCTGAGATGGTGAAATGGCGAAATGCAGAACGAAGCAGACTACTGAGCAGCTGTACAAGCAAGTAGATGGTGTATGGACGGAAGCTGAAGCAAAAGCAAAACAGGTAAAAATCTTTCTCTTCTGTTTCTGCAGTGCTTCCCAATGGTTTAATCAAGAAGCATGTATAGTGACTTATTTGGGGAAATATTTTTATTGTTTCTCCCTACCCTTGTTGGGAAGGGAAACACATTAGATTATTGCTAGCCAAAACATGTAGTGCAGTTGTTTGTTTTTAACTCTGTACTTACTGCATTGTGAGGACCTCCGTACACTTTGTTCTGATTGAAACAACTGACAGGGAACAGTCAATGAACTATCCAATTTTCCATGTCCGCACTCAGTGTAGGTAGGGAGATGCGCAACAAATAGTCAACTTTGTAATCTAGCATATGACGTGTATAGTAATAGTAAGGAGGTCTATTGAAGATTTGTTAAATTGTTTTCTAAAACCGATTTTTCAAAGAAATTTGGTCTTTGTAATGAAGTTCCACTCATTGTTGGCTTGTTTATTTGACATAATTAGGTTTGCTAGTCAGCAGGTATGACATAATAGACAACTATTAGCCCAATGATCTAGCAAATTTCCCAATGCACACTGAGTTATTTATGTTATGCAAATTGTTATATTGCATTGTAATTTAAAAGAATCTTGCTATAACAACTGTTCTTGGTGATGGGTGGGTAGTAGAGGTGATGGTGATTTGTATATAAGCTTGATAAGCAACTGATTGCATGACAAATCAGATTGGTGCAGATTTTATTTGCATGTTTTACTGATTATGTCTTTTTGGGTCCTTTCTTATCTTGGAGGTCTATGCTGATGTGGAAGAGAAGATTTCGGCTGCCAAAGAGGAGGTTTGTGAAATTATTTTCCTGGATATAGAGACGTGGTCTCCATCACTTGTGCAACAAATTTAATGTTATAGGAGGGATAAATAATAAGAAATCTCCAACTTCTGATTTAGGTCAAAGATGGTTTTGGTATTGGAAAGCAAGAGTCCGCGGGAAGCAATGGAAAATCAAGCACAACTGAGAAGGATGGAAGCAAGTCTTTTGGTGAAGAAAAGCAACATGGGCAGAATCAACAATCTGAGTCTAGTGATAATGCCGACACACTATTTGGCAAGGTCAAGTTTGGTTTTTCTTCAGTCTCCCCCAAAGTTTCATTAGCATTCAACAAGCTAAAGGAAGCAAAACCCATTGACATGGTGAAGAAGGGATATGACATTCTGAAGGATGAATTGAAAGGTAATCCAAATAGGAGAAAGCGCCTAGAGTATGATGCTTCTTCTGCTGCTCCCACACCAAACATTGAAAAAAGTACTCGAACTGAAATTGTTGTGTTACCTTCAAAGCAGTCTCCATGGAGTAAGAAATGGGAGGCCTTGAAGAATAAGGTGATATCCTTGCTCATTTGCTTCTACCTACCATGTGTCACTAATGGTTATTTACCCACACCTTTTGACCTGATACTATTTTCGCATGTCTCAGATGCGAGGCCATCCCGTATTCAAGCGTGTTAGTGGGTATAGTGAGCCTGTACTTGAAAAGAGCCAGGAGGTATTTTGCAACTTGAAATGCCATGTTATAGTTTTCAACTTTGCAGCTTCATATTACTCATGTTACTCTGCTTTCTTCGAACACTTCAAATTGCTAATTTTCTCAAAATCCTAGGGTAGATGCCTCATTGTTTTTTCAGTTAGGTTTTATATGTAACACCAAAAATTAGATGGGTATATGTTGATGTTTATGTCTTGCACAATCAGATTGTCTGTTGTCAGTTATTCATTGCATTTTCTCCTTGTTAGTTAGCTGTCACTGCCTCAATCATTGAGTTTATTAGTATGTTGCGGTGATTTTTATATTCATTTGCCAAACTGTTTTTTCTTCTTTCAGATTACATGGCTTCTTGACAGTTACTTTAGATTTCAAAGGCATGAGAATGTTAGAATATAATAGTTGAAATTGGATAAGAACTTATATCTTCCTACTTCCTCTCTCTCTCTCTCTCTCTCTCTCTCTCTCTCTCTCTCTATATATATATATATATATATATATATATATATATATATATATATCTTAATAATTTGGCAATCTCTCTCTTGCTTAGAATTGTCCGTATGTAGTTGGGACACATTTCACTAAGCGCTGGATATGTTAGTAGGATCCTGACCCATCCTTTTCCTGTAGTCTTTTAATAACATTGAAGTCCAGAGAAAAACATTATTGACTGCATTTCTCATTACCTGGTTTGCAGATTGCTGAAGATATGAGGGAGAGATGGGAGACTAGTGATCATCCAGTTGTTCATAAAATCCAAGAGTATGTTGTCATCCTGATTGATTTTATAACTGAGAAAGCAATTATAGTGAACTAATAAATCTTCTTCACTGTATTTCAGTATTAGTGAAACTGTTCTTGGAGAATCAGATACTGCCATGTCATTTAAAGAGATACGTCGTAGAGATCCGTAAGATTTCATGTCCTCGTTTTATCTTTATAAATCAATCATGATTTCCCGAAGGCCGTATATAGTTTGCTTATTCTAAAATTTGGCTTGCACTAGGACTTTCTCTTTACCAGAGTTTGTGGCGGAGGTTCAAGAAGTGGTTAAACCAGTCCTCAATGCTTATTTCAAAGTAAGTTTATGCATACTGTGTTTCATTTAGTCATTCCTGTCATGGTTCCGTTGCATTCTTTTGCGTGCTCTCACATGCACAGACACCTGTTAGAAAGGAAATTTAAGAATTTCGGATTTTTAAGTGTAAGTTGCATTTAATCTTTCGTAGCCTTTCTGTGAGGGCAATATGCTAAAGCGAAGATTATCTTCTCTGCCATGATTTTTGTCCGTCTTCAGGGAAATTCTGAAGTTTTAGAGAAGTATTGTAGCTCACATGTAATTGAGCGGTGTAAAGCAGAGCATAAGGCTTATGAAAGCCAGGGAATTTTTTTCGATAACAAGGTGAGAATACAGAGTTGGTTGCTTTTCTTTCATGCCAAGAGATTGGGGATCTTCATTAGGTGTACTAGGTTGAAGCAATTTTGCATTCATCATAACGAAATAATTTTTACCTGCATGCAGATTCTACATATATCAGAAGTCGAAGTTCGAGAAACCAAAATGATGGGAGACACTCCCATAATCATTGTGGCAGTAAGAACTCACTTTCGTGCTCTCTTTTCATCGCTTCCATATTCAAAATTCTGGAGCCGACCTTCCATACTCGAATTAGCAATTGTGTTTTAAAACCCTTTGAAAATATATTTACTGCCCTTCTTAAGATTTTGTGTTCTGATAAGATAATGTTCCCTAGCATACTTAACACTGCATGCATAGGCTCTCCCTCACACAGACATATTCACGAAGTGATTCTGATTACCTTTTCGTTTGGAAATTGTTTCAGTTCCAGACGCAGCAAGTCTACTGCATACGCGATAGACTTGGCGCAATAACAGAAGGTGGTCAGGTAAGCATCAAAACATTCTTATATTGCAGCAGTTTTTTTAAAATCATTTTTCAGTTTGTTTCTTGAGGTTGCTGTTTTCACTTCTGGATTTATTAAACTTTGAATCCTTTATCCTACTTAAGTTGTGTTATTATTACCTACACTTTTTTGGGAGATGCAATTATATCTTTAAAAATCTCCCCCCCCCCCCCCCACCTCTCCTGCTGATATTTACTACAAAACACTTTGGGTGTCGTTTTGGTTGAATTACTCACGAAACCGTAGGACACAAAGGTGAAATGTTTGATGTAGAAGTGAATACATGTACGTAAGTAACTAGTTTAAAATTTCTGCACCATTTTATATTTCTCTGACATCATTGTAATTTGTTGGTGATTTAGGATACTATCCACACGGTATATTACGCATGGGCTATGCAGCAGCTAGAGCCAGATGAACTTGGAGAGGGTGCTCCTTACTCAATATGGAAGCTTAGAGAAATGCAGCAACTTGGTGTAAAGGCCCTCATTTAATCGTTTTTGAGGAGGATTCTGTTCTCTAATCTTAGCTGAGGAAATTTTGAGGCCTTCTTATTGTTCGGTCACTTGGATGAATTAATTTAATTTTTTTGCTATTATTATTGCACATTCGCACCTGCAGTTTTGCCTTGAAACATGAATGGCAGGTAAATAAGTGCCGGCCAAACATATTAGGAGGTCCTAGGTGAAATTTTAAATTTGGGCCCTATTCTACAAAAATTGGAATATTTAAAATTGTAAAAATATTTATAAGTATTTACATGGTGTTTCTCTTACATATTTATTATTAATAGATAAATGATAAATTAGCTTAATTTTTTTAAATTTAATTGTAATATGTTTTTAAAATATAATTTAATTATAAAACCCTTTAATTAAAAAAGGTAGATAGTATAAGTATTGTGAATATAATTATCTAACGATATAATTATTAAAAAAGGTAGATACTAAATAGAGTTCTTTTTACTAATCAAAACAACAAAATATATAAATTAAAGTAGATTTTTTATGCTTTTGTAACTATGTTACAAAAAATGCTTTTCAATCTTAGTAAAATTGAATCGAGTTGTACCAATTTTTGCAATCAATTTTAAGAAGATGACACGTGTCTATTATACATTGGTGTGACACAAAGATATGACACTAATGTGTGACAAAAAATCCGCTTCCCCATATTGGATCCTGGGTTAAATAATAAATTCTATATAGATTTGAAGATCATTAACAGGATGGGATGAAATATGGTGAAAATATTCCTACGGTCTCTAATTGCCTTAAGATGATGTTAGAATTGAGGAATGGTTATCGTAAGACGTAAGGTGATATGCACATAAGATGGAATGCAAATGCGCATCACAAGTCTTTCTCACGTAATGTTTAAAATTTTAAGGAAAAACTGTTACACATTATTATGATTAATTTTTTTTTCATTAAATATACACCCAACTAGTTTGAATGAAAATTAGAGAGAAAAGATTGATTGAAGATACCATGAAGTTTGTAAGAGAGGTTCTACTGAAAAAAATTTCTTAAAAAATTAAAAGTTAGAAAGATAAGGACACTATTAGCATAACAGCTCTTTATCACAGTTCACTTGTACAGCCAGTAGAATATGAGAAAAATTATTTGAAGAAGTAACCTGTTAAACAGGTAATAGGTAACACAACTAAGTTTAAAAGCATTAAATAAGGCTGTACAAAAGGCTGTGAAGAAATGAACTGTTATATAATCATTTTCCGAAAGATAAGGTTACTTTCTAATCATGAATATCGATTGAATATTTTTAATTGTAAAATAACTTTTAAATGTTCTTTTTTGTTAATCATACAAATCGATTCGATTATGATAATAGCTTATTAAGATAAAAAATTATATATTTATTATTTGAACCTTGAGAAAAAAATATAATTTGTTTGTTCTTGATAATAAAGTCATAATTTGTTACATACTTCTGACAAAATTTTGTTAAACATTAAATAGTAACCCATATATTTGATATTTCTTATAGATAACTGCCTATTTTATTTTATTTTAACACGTGCTTCAGGTAGATTTATATAAATTTAATAAATACGATCAGGTGTTGCTAAATAAATTAAATTTAAATGTGTGTTTGCCAATTAAAACATCTAGTTTGATTAAGTAAATAACCCGAAAGAAATATAGAAAAACTGCAGAACTGCAATAACAGAATACAGGTCGTCTATTAGCTTCAGGTCCAGCAAATATAGAGCCCAATAACCTGTTTGACGGAAAATTCTTGTCCAAGTCTGACTTGGTCAAACCCATCCAACCATCAATCAAGTGTATTGCACTTGCTTTGTGATTGATCACTTTTCTTGAAGTTACATTCAATCCCAAAGCAAAGCAAGTATATTACATTGCCATATGTTAGGCCAAACTCGGTCTGAATAAGAATTTCTCCGAGATTGACATTGTAAATTCACGTGATTAAGCACGTGACCGGAGTGTATGGAAAACTGACAAGTTTATCGAAGCGCAGCTGAGCTGGATAGTAGCTCAACCGTAATCCAAACTTGCCGACGTGGCATCATTCACATCTGTTGTTCCATTTCTCCGTCTGTGGATTTTACATACACAAAATGTATAAACACAGTCACACACAATTGAAAGAGAAAAGTAGAGGGTTTAATGGCCTGCACATTCCATGCTCGATTATCCGCTCCTTTAAAACCTAACCTTTACTCCCAAACTTCACTCTGTTGGAGACGCGCTTTAATCGCCGACGCAATTGCCTCTACCTGTTCAACCACTCAAGGTAATTTGATTTTCAGATATCAATTCAATTTCAAACCCTAACACTTATTATGTTGATTGAAACGAATTTTGTTACTCATCAGGGCGGGGTAATGCGGCAATTTTGACGTGCAATGCACAGGCGGCGCCAGCGGCGGTGAATTTGGCGCCGGGCACTCCGGTCAGGCCTACAAGTATACTTGTGGTTGGTGCTACGGGCACATTGGGCAGACAGGTTGTGAGGAGGGCGTTGGATGAGGGGTATGATGTCAGGTGCCTAGTCAGGGCAAGACCTGCCCCTGCTGATTTTCTACGTGATTGGGGGGCAACTGTTGTCAATGTAAACTCACTAGCCACTAAAAATGATTTTGCTTCTATTTTGTCCTTTTTTGCTTAATTTGTGTTCTTAGGTCACGTTTGGTTTTCTAAATAAGATAAAGTATGATTAATGGTAGTCTTAATAAAGTTGCTGATAAACATGAGAAGTTATATAAGTCTACATTATATTTGTGATTGTGCGGTAATACCCAAAATACCTATTTTCCTTATCCAAAAATGAGGACAAATGAGTCTGAAATTTTGGTCTCACGGGGTTAAGAAGGCAATCCAGTTATAATCACGATTAGATATCTCGGGGTCCAACCCAAGATTATATTTATCCGGGGCCTTTATTTATCTTGGACCCTATCTTAAATGCTATTGTAGGAATCAAACATCTAAGAAACTCGCGTAAGTAGTTTTATCTAGGAAGCCAAACGTTACCTTGATTACTTGGCATGCAATACCTACAATAGATGCCATTACTTTTGATAACATAGTGGTATTATGATCTGTTCTTTGTGATTTGAAATTCAATTATGTATCTTGTTGGTATTAGGTACTGACGATAGTTTGTTGATTGGGTGTAATTTGAGCAGGCAGACTTGAGCAAACCGGAGACCATACCGGCAACATTGGTTGGCATACATACAGTTATCGACTGTGCAACAGGACGTCCTGAGGAGCCTATAAAAACTGTGAGGATACATGTCAATTATACGTATGATGATTTTTATGATTAAAGGATAATGTCTGTTGGTTTGCCAATTTCCATTTACTTAGATCTGCTGTAATCAGTTGACTTTTCACTTTAGGTAGATTGGGAAGGAAAAGTTGCTCTTATACAATGTGCAAAGGCCATGGGTATCCAGAAATATGTCTTCTTTTCCATACACAACTGTGACAAGCATCCGGAAGTTCCACTTATGGAGATCAAATACTGCACTGAGAAGTTTCTACGTGATTCAGGCCTGAATCATGTCACTATCCGACTTTGTGGTTTCATGCAGGTGAAATCTTTGGTTTCTCTTGTCATTGAAATTCTCTATTCTTAATTTGGTAGTCTTTGCTGCTTACTGGTGAGGTTTTACAGTTGTATAATACATTGGCTTGATTAAGTAAAGGAAAATGATTTTTTTTAAACATAATAATTAAATGCGTCTTCAGTTACCACTGCAATTTGTCTTTTGTTTGTCAATCCAAGTGCATTCCAGAAGAATAAAGATTGAAATGGTGGAGTATAGGAAGGGTGAATAGATTCTTTATGACATGAATACTAAGACACTTGCAGGGACGCTTAAAAGATAAATTTTTGGTATATAATCTTTGTTCCTTGCATAAAACCTTTCCTAAAAATTTATTGTCTCTTTATTAAGATACTTTACATGAGATCTTGGTATTATCATTCATTTATGGTGTGAATTGTGGTTCCCAATCTGTCAGGGATTGATTGGACAATATGCAGTACCCATATTGGAAGAGAAATCTGTTTGGGGCACTGATGCTCCTACGAGAATAGCATACATGGACACTCAGGTAAATGTTGCAGCTTAATCCCTGCTTACTTTTCTATAAAATAATGGGAATTTCAAACAGTAGTCCCAATGTCAACCAGGATATTGCTCGGCTCACCTTTATAGCTCTACGCAATGAGAATATCAATGGCAAACTTCTTACTTTTGCTGGTCCTCGTGCTTGGACAACTCAAGAGGTAATGTATATATTATTTCCTAATCTATCCTGTTTCAAATATGAAGGGTTACTGCTTTTAGGTTCTCAAGCGTTATCTGGAATCGAGATTACTTATTTTAAGTTTCTTGCTTCTTTTCCTAAGCTGCATCATTTTTGTGTCAGCCAATGGCTTCCCGTTAAATCTAAAATCAGCATTACGATTTGATATTATTTATATATCTTGATTTAGGTGATAACCTTATGTGAAAGACTTGCTGGTCAAGATGCAAACGTAACCACAGTTCCTGTCTCCATTTTGAGATTTACACGTCAGCTGACTCGTTTATTTGAGTGGACCAGTGATGTTGCTGATAGATTGGCATTTTCAGAGGTAATGATTTTTCTTCTTTTTCAATATTAGTGCTTAATATCACCAGTCCACATGAAGGAAACGCTTGCACTTAAAAGTACTCTTCATAACTTGACTCGACACTTGCCTAGTAACTTGTTACACCTGACAACCGCCAATTACAATTTACCGCAATTTCAGCATATAACATTATCTTATTTAGAATTTTGCCAATGTAATGTCTTTAGGTATTGTGCCGGTTGTGAACTAAGAACCCCTTTCACATCAGTTGTTAGTCATGTTATTACGGATAGGATGATACTATGATTTATGGCTTTGTTGGGTAGTAATGTATAAAACATATATTAGTAGTGACAAATTAGTAAAGTGAGACAAACTTCGCCACTTAAATTTATTGTTCGACCACAAAGAAATTATTATGATAGGGTTGGATGTATGATTAAGTTTATTTGTGTCAGTGCCTAAAGGTGGTGGGTTAACTTGTTTATGGGTTGAACCACTTAATTATTAATGCTACCAAACAAAATATAATAGTGGATATAAGATATAGTCATCTTACGTAATTTTTGCTACCAAACCAGCTCTAATTGTAATTCCTTATGTAGGTTCTGAGTAGCGATACTGTTTTCTCTGTCCCAATGAGTGACACATACACTCTACTTGGAGTCGATCCAAAAGATGTAAGTAGTCTAGAGAAATATCTGCAGGATTATTTCGCAAACATTTTGAAGAAATTGAAAGACCTCAAGGCACAGTCTAAGCAAAGTGACATTTACTTTTGACACGGTAACTTCTCTGTCCTTGTGCATGAGATGAGGTTTTATTTTCTTGCAAAAGTTGTAGATTATTTGTATCAATTTGTATTCACATGATAAATATGGTATGATAATCGTCGAAAATATACATGTTACAAGCAATAACTGACTTATTACCTAAGTGCTATGTTCATCATTCAATGTCATAATTGAAAATTTGAAATTATCATATGATGTCAAACTTCTGTAGTATTATCAGAAAATTGCTGGCTAACATCTGGGTAATAGTAATTATTTCATTTATAAACATTTTACCACAGTACTACTTTAATGGTTTGCCTAATATTGGGCCTGTTCATTTGACAATGGATCTCGTTATCTTCGGCCACTTTTGTAGCTAGTGGGCTCAAACTTTACAGGAAAAGGACTACTCTTTGAGATTTGAGCCCATAATACTTCATTGTTCTATAAATGCCAAATATTTTCCCTTTAAGATTGAAATTCTATGTATTATTTAGGGTGCACATGATTTTCAAATCATACCGTACCAACTCATATCGAATTTTTGGTTTCTTTAAACAAAATTTAAGGTTTTGGTATGGATGAAAATCATACCGAAGATTTTGGTTTTAGTTCTCATATCTAGAAAAATCATACTGTACCAAAATTGAAAAGAAACATGAATAATTTATTTATCTTTTGATTTATACTATAGTTTGAATTGAAGAGTACATTGGATATAGGTTATTTCCAGTGTGGTGTCTCCAATAAGATTCAAACTTGAGTTTTTAATTTGATTTATACTACTAACTTCGTGACTGCTTATATACTAGTTCTTAATCCTAATATTTCTGAACACCCGTTCTATTAAAATGATGTGCATGAGCTTAACATAAATTTAATTTGTTATCTTGTAAATATCTAATATGTAAAAATACTAGCCAACAAATATTAAACAGTAAGTCACTCCACAAAATAAAAAGAAAGGTCACGTGATAAACAAATTAATTTTATTCAACTAGGCCGCATTATGCCATCAAATTTGTAAACATGTTTTTTTTTTTCCCCAGTGAATTATCCAAAGTAAAATTAGTTGGTAAGATATTATGACTTTGGCTTTTAATAAAGAAAATTCTATAAGAGAAGAAAGAACAAATATTACCAACTTGTTTCATTAGGAAATTATATCATTTGCCCGCATGGGCAGCTCAACTTGTCTCAGAGGTGAAATTTGGAACAAAAGACCAAGGATCGAACCTCACCAGCGGTAGTGTGGGAGCAACCTCTCAAAAAATGAGGGGGGCTCCTTGTGCGCAGTGAGCACTGGTCCCAGCCTCTGTTGCTGGTTGAGTCACCATGATTTACCTCCTCTCATTTTTGGAACAAGGAAATTATATCATTTTTGTCAACTAAGTAATCTATTTTATATAAAAAAAATAATATCAAAAACTTGTTAAAAAAATGTAAAACCCCATTGAACCAAAACTACACCAAATCGAGTATATTGATATGATTTTCAAAACTCCATTTTGGTTTTTGATTTTTTAAAACCCCACTAATTGATATAATTCAAATTTTGTTAAAAAAAATCACAAAATCGTAACATGTACGCCATTACTATTATTTAGCATGACCTAGTATCAAAATGATCTAAAAGAAAAGTACGATAATCTCCAACAGGAGAACAATTATTTTGTGCAACCAAGTCATAAATAACGTGGCATAATTTTGTGATGAAAGATATTTTGTTCATAAATAACATGGTATAATTTTATGATGAAAAATATTTTGTGCAATTGGTGCATAATTGATGTGGTACTTTGAAATATAATTTTCACCAAAAAGTTTAAGCTGATTGCATCATGTTATTTGGAATCACTGATTTCTTCCAAGAATGGATATTAATTGAAGTCAGAGTTGGCACCGAGAGCTTAAAAGAAAGAAAGAAAGAAAGAAGAAAAATAGTTACAAAACGAAATACATTTGGTTATAGATTTAAAAATCCAAGTCTTTAGATAAAATATATTATTTGTTATGGCACAAACAAAAGACATGAATTATCACATTCACATATAAACCTTAATTAGATAATAATCTTGTACTATGAAATTTGGTTTGTTTCACTGAAGCTACAAGACAAGAAGACTCTGCGTAATGATGAAAGGATATATAGGACTAATTAGACAAGTGGGATGGGAGTGGCAAATCAAGTTGTACCACAAGAATCTACAGCAGTACGCTGCCAAACCGGCCGAGTTAAAAATGTGGATCTGGACTCCCACTACTCCTATCAATGTGGGTCGGGATGGCCCATTTGAACTTTTACCCATTTCATTTCACTCATTCCCTCATCAGTCTTCCTTCAAATTCATTATAATTATCTCATCACAAACAAACAATTCACCAATAAATAAATAAAGAGTTCTTTATTAATTTATTATTGATCCATATATCCATACAACTTTCCCATATTCCTATAAGGAGCAGTATGATTAAAATTCTAAGAATGTGATGGATGGTGGGGATCAAAGCAAAGGTAAAGGGAAGAGGATCCATCATCAGGAAATGAAATCTTGCTCAAAAGTTTCACCAATAAATATACTACTATATATACATTATACATACACTTACTTTAATGCGATTCGAGATCGTGCTAAGACTGTATCATCTTACAGTACAGGGATGGATATTCTAATCGATCCCTTTTTTTTTATTTGACTTCCATTCCAACTAATATTACTTTTCTCAGTTTATCATTTTCTTTTATTTATTGGGTCAAATTTAATCACCTTAATTGTTTTCCCTGCTTTTATATCCATGATTAGTTTACTTGATTAATTAGTAGTAAATAATTTATTTTATAATTTCACTTTCATTGTGTTGGCGCTTGCAGAGTGGATGGCCAACCACCTAATCTCATTATAGGCCACAAAAATATTTCGTACAACGTTGTTAATTAATTTGATTAATCAACTAAAACCCACCAATTCCTATATGAAATCAAATTTTATTTTAGCTTAAATTGCTATGGTAATGCCTCAAATCCCATCCAAAGAGCCAAAAAGAGTTCATAAGTCCCAAAAGCTGCAAATCTTAATTAGATTCAATTCAAGTTCTAAGTTCTGACCAACCAAAATGTACGTTTCCATGCCATTTCCTATATGGAAAAATATATACTAATTACTAAACTAAATCAATTAAAAAAAATATTTAAAAGTTAATATTGTTAGCTACTGGAAAGCTATGGTACAATTCTTTATTAGAGAAGTACTATATCTTAATTTGATCTCTAAAGTCTAACATTATAATAAGAAATGGCATGAGTTTCTTAATATATATGTCATTTGCAGTATTATGGTTTATAATTTATGGTTGTGGGGTATCCTTTAAAACCAAAACCAGCAACATTTCACTATTATCATTATTATTATGACCAGTACACAACATTAAAATAAAGCAACATTTATGGTCCACGAAGATTGACGAAAAAATTGGGAGCCCTTTTTAAATTTGACAGGGTAGCTAAAAGAAAAAAAAAGAAAGCACACATCTATTTCTTTTAGGGTAAATTTCGTTTGAGAAATTTTCTACTCAAATACAGTTTGATCACACTCAACCAATCACAATCACAAGATAAGTGTATTATTATATATGCATTATAGGTAAAGAATATTATATTATCACAAAATAAGTGTATTTGTGCTTGATTGAGTTTGATCAACATAAATATGGACATGATATACATATATATATATATATATATATATATATATATATATATATATATATATATATATATATATATATATATATATATTATCCGTACGTAACTTTGCTTCACTTTCCTCTACTTGATTATCACTTTTGCACAGATAGCTGATATGCTAATATATATAATGACTAAGGGCAAATTTAATAAGCTATATTTGTTCATGGTTTTTTGCAAATTGAGTTATGATGTATTGAGATATACTATATTATATATATATATACTAGTATACGAATTAAAGTTTTCATGCATGTCATATATATTAACACAAATGCCATAAAACTTTTAGATTGTTATTAGTATTTTAATCTTATTACGTCCAGATTGTTGTAATTAACATTGACGTAAATTTATAATTAATTTCATGAGTAATGTAGAAGATCGTCTCCTCATAGTCGGAGATAACTAGAATATAATGGTGCAACAATAAAATAATATTTTAATCCATCAAAATGAAATTTACCCAAAAAATTAGTATCCATTAATTAATTGTACAAATGGTCTTCAGACAATTGACTGTATGCTCTTCCCTATAAAAATTCTGTTTGGCAATGAACGGGTGAAATACATCTAGCTTTGAATCCGTACAATTATGCAGCGCCATGTTACAGTTATAAAACTAGTAACAATAAATACTGGCATGGTACCTCACACAGTCACATGCATTCACTATTATATATATATATAATAATATTGCACAGATAATTTATATATAATAATAGTATCTTAGAACTTTGATACTTCATGAAAAACGCCAAGAAAACAATTACTGCAACACATGCATTGTTTCTTGAGTATGTGATGACGAGAAAGACTGTATATATACCATGAAATTAGTTTCAAGATTATTGGCAGTTAAAAGTTTTATTTTTATACTATAAAATTCTCAGTACGGTACATACATATAGCTCACTCACTAATGGTCCTCTAATCATTAATTTTTTACATAGTGATTTTTCTTATGTTTTTATCGTTTTTTCATGTTAGTCCCTATTATGAATTATTTGTTTCACTTTGATTATTTTTAGGTGGTTCAAGGTGAACTAAAGTATCAATAAAACTTTATGAGAGACTAAAGTGTAACACTATAAGTTAAATACCCTTTGTAAATGACCAAAGTGAAATAAATAATTCATAGTGGGGACTAACAAGGAACAAAAAATACAAGAGGAACCACTCTGTAAAAAGTTAACGATAGGGAGGACTATTATCAATTTCATTCAGGGGCACTTTCTTATCGGTTTCACTCGTGTTTTCACCAACTTTATCAGTGTAATGTTCACCAATTTCGTATGTTTTCAACGATTTCATGGATTTATTTTATCGGTTTCACAAAACTTCATCGATTTCATATTTTTCACCGATTTCATCCGTTTTTCACGGAAAGAATTTCGTAAAATTCGAGGTTATGCACATCTTGATATTATTGAATATTCTTTTCTTAAGAACTATTGAATATTTTTTATATTTTTATATTCTAGCCAAAGTAAATTACGTACTTAACTTAGGCACAAGTATTTTTTATTCTTAATTTTATAGGTAAGATATGATTCATTTTAATTTTTTTTTAACATAATGATATTTAAGAGAATTCCATTTTAATTTTTTGTTTTTAGAAATAAAAATTAATAGTATTTTTTATATTTCATTTTTATCGATTATAATAGAAGAAGATTAAAAGTATAAAAATTGATGCAATATAGAGAGTTTATGTAGGAGATATATCTCTTCAATAACATTTACATGTTTCTCGTAAAATTACATATCACTTTACTACTTAAATAAGGATAAGTTAGTCTGCACAAAAAGTTAAGAAACATTCATACTTTATAATAGTAGATAGATAGAAGATAATTCGTGAATATGACTGAGTGTCACTTCTACAACTTTTTGGGGGGGAATTATTTAGTGCAACCGCTACACGACGTCATAAAATATTTGTTACGGACGCAATTGCGTTTCAATAAATGTTTTCATTCAAATAATTTTGGCGATAATTGAATATCTTGCAAGGTGTGAAATGTGAATAACCTATTTTACTTTGCAGTTTGGTGTGATCATTACAAATAAGAAAGGCATGATCACAATTCATAAACAAGTTATTGTCACACTTTCCCTGAATTCATTTTGGCGTGAGAAAACATGTGTTAATGTGTATGGATTAAATTCGTATGTTTTAACTGCAAGTGAAAGTTCACTATCATGTGATTAGTGCAATTATATCTACTCAAATTGTAAAGTATAGCGTATAGCTTTTATTTTTTTGTGCCTTGCACTCGGAGTCAATAAGAAAGCCATATCAATTAATGATTTAGTCGTTAGAAATATTTTACTTAGAAGATCACATATGCAAGGCTAAATATATATACATCATATCACCGATTTATTACTTTTGGTTATTTCATATCATAGATTAAAATTAAAAGCACTTTAAAAAACTAATGCAACAAAGTTTTTGCAATGGCTAAAAGAGTAATAAGTGATGTCAAATGGATTAATCACAATTTAAACTTGGATATCCTTCAACAACGTAAAATCCATTCGCGTTCAAAAAGTTGTAGCGCAAGTAATCGTGGAGCATCCATCTCGATTCTAATAAAGCTATAGTAAAATTTATTCTATAGTATGAATATAAGTATATGGTTTGCTCCACAATTGTTGCAAGGTTGTGGTTTAGAACATTCTTCATGGCTTATTAGTTGTTATTATGGAAACATCACATTGGATACAAGAACTACACGTACTTTAAAAAAACACTGTGATTGTTGATGTTCCGCAGCGCGAAGTTATATTTCCATTACAAATTTTTGTCATTGGCAATGCTCAAAATTTCTAATTTATCACTTGACATTGAATCCCCAAACAATTAACAATCAATGTAGATAGATATAGCTAGAGATTTAAGTATATATACATGCACATGCACTCTTTTCTTTTAACAAAATAACATAATTAAATATAATCTAGCAAATAGCAAAAGCTAAAATGGCGATTAGTTCCCGAGGCGCGGGGGTTGGGTACATGGATAAGAAATGGTGCAGAGGAACAAAATGGGAAACTGAAGTCAAATTCAAACCCAAACTCCAATCTCATTCGCATATATATATATACACGTCTTTGCTTTCTACAACTCAAAAAGAATTTATAACTTACTATCAAATTAATTTGGATTCATCTTTTTTGGTACTTGAATCACATGGCCACAGTTAATCAAAGCAGATTGGAGGACCCATAAAAAAAATTGTACATACCATATGCATTAAATTTTTGATAGCTAGAGTCAAGAGTATGTAGTACTGATATTTTTTAAAAAATTTTTTTTTCATTAACATGCTTCATGAGTAGCCATTGATATTTTCTTTCCTGGATATTGATTGTATGCATTAAAGTTTGTGAAAGGAAATTCCTAACTTGCTAATTTGGGAAATTTATGGAACTAAATTGAATGCGAAAGATTACCTACAGTCATGTATGTATGTTCTCTGGATTTTCATTAGTAGTATGTATATTTGAAAAGAGTTTGTTTTTTTTTTAATTTACTAGATTGTGTATATACAGCTCGGACCGAAGAATGCAAAGGGTATAGGTCCTCACCAGTGTGGTGTCTCCAGTAGGATTCGAACTTGAGTCTCGCCTCTGGGGGTCGCATGTCACTACCACTTGGCTCATCCACATTAAAAAGAGTTTGTTATTAAGACAGGCAAGATTCAAGATATAATACCGTGTGTTATGCGAAACTTGCACGAAACTACCCTGTGAAAATTTAATTGCATAGAACCCCTTGTACTTTTAAAAACTCAGCACGAAAGACTCAACTAGTTCAAAATAAGCCGTTTCTGATCGACTTATTTCAAATAAGTTGTATTGACGAACATGAAGTATTTTAAAAAGAGCGAAAGACAAAAACACCCTTATACTTTGTCTAACTCCAAAAAAAAAATCCATGTGTTATTTTAACTCCAAAACCCCCCATGTACACCCTCCAGAAAAGAGAGTGATTCAAACGCGGAAATTGCAAGTACTTGTTTAAATTTTTCTTTTGATGTGGTAATTTTACCCCTGATGTACGAGCGACAGACAAAAACACTCCCTATGCTTTGTCTAACTCCGAAAAAATCCACATGTGTTATTTTAAATCCCAGAAATCCCCATTTGTTTGGTTTTAATTACCACATTCAACCCAAATAGTATATAGTTGGGTTTTCAAAAGGAATAAATGAATAAAAACAAGACAAATACATAGGGGTAGTCTTGTCATTCCGTCAAAAGTCAAATTTTACTTGGGTCAAGTGTGGTAATCAAAACGAAACACATAGGGTTTTTTTAAGTTAAAATAACACATGGGATTTTTTTAGAGTTAGACAAAACATAGGGGGTATTTTTTGTTTTTTGCTCATTTTAAAAATGATTTATCTTAATCCAAAACGACCTATCTTTTGCAAATTGGGAATTTTGTTCTTAAGTTTTAAAAGTACAAAAGGTTCTATTAAAAAAAATTCATGGAATAATTTTGTGCAGATTTACCTTTACCCCTATTAACACTGTTTTTTCGGTCATTTAACTTCTCTTTTTACGTCATAGGTATTGGCGCTTCTTAGTTCTTAGTTATCATCATCATTTTGCCCAATGAAAAGATTTGTCTAAATTAGTTGCAACGTGTTATTTTACAGTGTTAAGTTTAAGTTTATCGTATGTTTATATTAAATATATATGAAATGAAAATAATTTGAATTTTGAATAATTATAAAAAGTTGGTATGTAAATTATATTAAAGGGTTTTCTTGCTTAGTATGTTGAGCATGGCAATGGGTTCTCTTTGACAATTAATGGATCCGATCCGTTGCATTGGGATCCGATCAGTACCATTCCATCAATCTTATATTAGAAATTAGGTTCCTGTCAGTTTAGAAGTTGCCCTTCATGTGATTAACCACTAAGCTGCTAATTTGTGGATTAGTTATATAAACCTACTGGAAGCCATGTCACGTACCAAAACTAAAAAGATATTAAAGAATAAATTAAAACTGCCGAAGGATCAGATAAGTGGGGTGGGTTTTATTTAATTTTTTGGTAGTGGAACAATAGAAGAAAAGTGAAAACTCAATATATAATAATAAACGAAACTAGGAAATTCCTTATAACACTAGAATTTGCATACCGCCTAACATGGACTAAAATCTTGATATAATTTCGTCAAAAACATTGAATTCCTTTGTTTTCTAGTTCATCGGAACGAAAATATAGTGTAGTTCTATATATGAATAGGAAAGTTCATCGTTTCCATTGAGAACATCGATTTTTTTTCGTTTTTGAATCAATGAAAACAAAAAAGAAGTGTAATGCGAAAACTATTTATTTGTAATTTGAGACTCTCTTATTTTACTTAAATCTGTAAAAAAAAAAATTGCAATTTTTCCTAATGTTTCAGAAAAGTTCTCGAAACTTTAACTTTTTTAATATTTAGTTGACCGAAATATGCATAAGAAACAAACTTTGATTCATGGTTAAATTCAACACATTTCTTTGATTTATAGTTTCTTCGAATGTTTCTCAAACATTTTCGAATTGTTTTGAGAAGTGCCTGAACAGTTTCTAGCTAGCATTATTGACTGAAATATACTACGAAAATGAAACCTTAACCGATGGTGCTAAAATTGTACGATAAATTTAATAACTGAAATAAAAAAGAAAATCAACTAAGATACACAACAAAAGAAAGCTCTCTATCTTTTTTATTCTACGTCTAAAAAAAGAACGAGTTTGGCTTAAAGTGGTTTTCTTTGATGTCTGTATTATTTATATACGTGGGGACTCATTTATAATTTTTAAAATATATTGGAGGTTAAACTGTAATATCCTAAAATATCAAAAGTATTATTGGAAGAAAAAAAAAATGAGTGAGGTCTGTGGGCCCACCAGTCAACGTAGGTCCGCCATTGGCCTTAGTCATGTAGTTAGGTATGTCAATAGGTCTTATTTAATTAACTTTTTTTTTTCAGCATAAATTCGAACATACATCCATATATATATAATTTCTTTGTCCCACTTTTCTTGCTCTCATTTTTATTATGGGACGTCCCAAAATATGATTTCCTTTCTCTCTTAAAAAATTTCAAAAATTTATTTTTTTAACAAATTGTCTAAAACTCCGTGCCAAAACTAAAGAGATAAAAAACTTTGAGACGGAGAGAGTATAAAATATATATTATGCTTAAACTCAAATCCCATTACCAATCTAATTAGTTTGTCGGATGCTCGGTTTGATTGAATATTGCATAAAAGCTTAGATCGGCTGAAATTAACTATGTTCGCAAACTCAAACATTCTTCATTACAAGTGCAATAACTTTATACATAAAATCTTCTTTAAATAATACTGAAATATACTACTTTTGAAAAAAAAAAATCTTTTTCAATTGGAGATAAAATCAATACATTCCTTATCAACACAATCATATAAAATATGTTCATTAATATTTTGTGGTTTAATTATCCCGTCAATTTATTAATTTTCGGATTGGGGCAAAAAAGAATTGAACTAGGAACTATCTATGCTTGATGACAGACAATCTACCTTTCAATATTCTAATGGCACATGAATCTTGTCATGCATTCTGCATCTAGTATCCACTTTATGCTAACCACTAATCAAACCTTTTCTTAATTAAGAGAACTACTAAATTCTAAACCTTAGTTTTCCTAGTTATCATTTTTAGACGACAAAGGATATATTGTTAATGCCAGTACTGACCTTAATTAATTTCTTAAAAAAATTTGCTAGCAATCTTATCTAATTATGTGTTCATAAGAAAAGAAATATTGATGAAGTATAATGCATTCTTTCATTAGAAAAAGTATAATCAAGTAATTCGCCATCATATTAAAAAAAAAATGTGTTACGAAAATGTAATTATTCATTTTACTAAAGAAAACTTGGAATTAATTTACAATTTCAGACGAAAGAATTTGAATGTATAGCAGTGCAAAGCACGTGATTATTAATATACCTTTACCACTTATTAGACCCTTTTTCCCACGTGCATACATGGGTTGGAATTGGGATATTCCAAACTAAAGCAATTTCGGGAATTAAATATAATCCCTTTTTAGATTCCAAATTTCCAATCAATGTGAGGACAACAAATTTTTGTTTTCACTTTACCGTAATTCATATTTTTCAAAATTAGTATTAGCTTAACTCAATCCTCTTATACTTATAAGTTATAACAATAATAAGATTTTAACTCAAACTTAATTTAATCAGTTCCCAGGATAATTACAGTTTACAAGTATATAAACTGGATACGACCAAACTACATTTTCAATTGGAAAAATATTTAAATTGTATATTATAACCAAAACCCTCACTTGTTGCCCTTATAATAATGCTTGCTTGGTTATACAAAGATAAAAAGGTTGTGAAGTTACAACTAGCTTAGTTAAATGTTCAAAACTAGAAATTCTATACCAAAATTGTGATGATTAGATTTCTACAACAAAAAATGTTATTTATTAATGGGTGACTGGTCTAATAAAAGTTATCAATTAATTATTAAATTTAAATATTACTTGAAAGAGATTTTAACAATATGTGTCAGACACACCTCAAAATAAATTAATTATAATTAGTATAAGACATGAATAAAAAAAATGTCTTTTAGTAGATCTGATGAGCACAAGTTGTTTACTACACAATAAATCATTAGTTAATGTCCTTAACCGTGCCAACTAACATTGTACTTGAGAATTCTAAAAAATGTTTGATACTATCATCTTCAAAGTCAAAACTCGATCCAGTTTTGAATTTGATAAGTATGGTCAAAGCTCTTAAAACTGTAGTATGCAGTACTATTTTTCAATTTTTGAAGCCCCTTTAAAAATACTTTTAAATTTTCTCCGTTTGTCTGGCTTTGAAAGATGAAGACACCTAAAATGACAACTTGGCAACATGAAATTAAGCCAATTGTATATAAGTAGCTAAAAGTATGTTGTCCCCAACTGTATAATTATTGCATTTGCACACACAACATTTACTCACACGGTTTCTCCTGGTAAAATTTTGTCAATATTTTATAACTTTGGTACAATTATATTGTGCAAGGGCACTTTATTTTCATTATCCAAATAAATATATTTACTGTAGATATACAAATTATTCACCTGAAGTGCACCTAAATTACTAAACTCAATCAAGTAGTAGTATAAGTATCTGCTATACTTGGTCATTTTATGTGACTAGAGAAGTGCAAGTACTACATTGATTTTATGTGACTAGAAAAATACACTTACGACAGTCATTATATATATGTGACTAAAAATGCATGTTCGTTGTACATGTGTATATAATTTCATGAATAAATTTTAGAAATTAGAGTAAAATTAATTTTATTGAGTCATTAAATAGCACCTATTTATGATTGATACTCAAATTATATTTTAAGAAATTTATTTTCTATTAAAATTATTATTATATAAAAAAATGATGACTTTAAGTTATTGTAATCAAATATAAAAGGATGATAATTTATTCATGAGGTCTTGTAATTTTTTTCTAAAATAAAATCATCAGAAAATTATTTAGTTCATTCTTTAATAGTATTTTTCATTTTAGAGCTATATTTATTTGTTTTAAGGGATACACATCATTTCACGTCTTTAAATTTATATTTAACCAGTATTAAATTATTTTCATCGCAATAAAATACAACAATTAATATCATTTATTTTGTAATTTTCAAATACAAGAAGTTTTTATCATCACAAATATGTAATGCAAATGTGACATAAAGTATGATACAAGAAACACAATTATGTTGATGTATATACTAAGTCCCAATTTGGATGGGTATAACTCAAATCTTTTGCATTGTTTCTGCTTCACTGGTTTAACCCGACCTGTCTCTTTGTCGCTTTCATTCACTTTTTGCCTGTTTAATATATATATAGTACTTTTTTCTTTTTCACCCATTTTTTTTATCTTTTATAACCTATTTTAATTGTGTTTTTCCTTTTTCGCTTCTTTAATTTTTTTTTTCTGGTTTTAACTATTTTTCTACCTGTTTAACACTTTTTTGTCGGTTAAACTCTTTTTTATTGATTTAATTCATTTGTAACATTTTAATCCGTTTTCACCTATTTCTCACGTTTTTCACTGCTATTACATATTTTTCATCAACATCATGAGAATTTTCATTGATTTCACATGTTTTCATCAACTTTACCTTTTTGCACAAAAATTATTCTTTTCTTCACCGGTTTCACCCATTTTCACCGATTTTATCTATTTTTCATGAATTTCAACCTGATTTTTTATCGTTTTCACCAACTTTCATCAATTTCATCATTTTTTTTTACTGAATTCACACGTGTTCCATGAAAATAATTCCATAAAAATTTGAGGTTATACATGTCTTGATATTCTTGGATATTCTTTATGGTTTGCTTCTCAAGTCAAATGAAAATTATGTACTTGGCTCTGTCAGAAGCATTTCTTACTCTTTCATAAGTAAGACACGATTCTTTATTAAATTTTGTGTAAAGAATGATACTTAAGAAAATTTGAATTTAATTTTTGTTTACATATGAATTAATGTTAATGACTTATATAGTACTAAATCTTTAAATGATACAAATAACATTTTTTTTACTTAAAAATATATTGATTTTAAACTATATTAATAATTTTACTCAATCACACATACACACACACAAACACACACACACACATATTATGAGCTATTTGAAATAATACTATTTATTTTAATTATATAAGGTTCATTTTTATGCGTTATAGAAGAAGAAGAGTTAAATTACAATAGTTGATGTGAGAGATAATTTCCAAATTTTAAAGTTAATGTAGGAGATAAATATAATCTTCATGTCTAATTATACCTGATTTATTAGTCCATACAATTTTTTTTTCTAATGAGCTCTTACATTTTTTTTTGTGAATGAGCTCTTACATAAATATAGAAAATAGATGTATTTGTATACATAAAATATTTGATATAATATTTTTATTTCATCTATGTGTCAAAAGATCAAATATTTGGTATTTTAATACATTTTTATATGTTTTTCTCTTATCTTTGCGTTTAACATTATAAATATATACCAGCTATGTTCAATTCGACTATATACAATTTAAATATCATTCTAACTAACAGAATTAGGGCATCTCTAATGACTAGTGGGAAGATGCCCTAGAGGGTATATGGGGGGAAGGGGGAAAAAAAAATCATCTCCAATGACTAGGGGGACGGAGAGGGTATACCCACTAGAGGGACCCTGGAGGGACCTTGGAGGGAGGGGGAGGGGGAGGGGGAGCTTCATCCGTCCAAGCCCCCTCCATCACATGCTATATTTTTTTTTTAATTTCGTTTTGTTTTATTTGGTTATTTTTTTATCTTTATTTAAAAATAAAAAAATTACTAAAATTTGTATATTATTTGGAGATAATTATTTTTAATTATAAAAAAATAACTTTTATTTCATTATATTAACACTAGTATTTTAATATTGATTTATTTTAATAATTTTGGGGTTGTATTTATCACCCAAAAATAATTCTTTCTAAAAATTTAAAATAATGCGATACAATCATGAAATCATGTTCAACTAAAACATAGACCTTAATTTTGACCTTGTGTGTCCCACACATGTTCGACTAAGTCCTTTAGTAGTTCGCGATTGACATCTACAGATCGTATTTGGTGACGGCGGATCATATAATCTTCTAGGGATATGGGACTTGTTCGTGGATCCAAATCAATAGTAGTGCCTTGATTTTGCTCATAAATGGTGGCACGGGCCCTACGAGATCTAGTGGGAGGGTCGTAATCGACGACATGCTGAAATGATGGCTAATAAAAAAGAGGCTGACGAGCGAGAGATTATGAAAATGGATTGTTCATACATGACCCCTAATACAAAAGAATATTGGCATGAGGTGAGGACTGAAATTCGCGAAAAACGTCGTCGGGCTCGTTTATTTGGAGATTCGTCAGGAGGTTCGATCAATCTAGACGGTGGCGATGGCGGTATCAACAGCAATAATAATAGTGGCAACGAATATGGCAGAGATGATGGATTTCCTTATATGAATTAATTTAATATTTGATGTAATTTTTTATTTTCTAAGTTTCCTAATGTAATTTTGATTTTAAATTAATGTTAATTTTAAATTTATTTTTGGTGTAGTAGTAGTAGTAATAATAATAATAGAGAAGAATAAAATTAATTATTAAATGGGTTAAATAGAAGGAGTCATTAGAGATGACTAAAAAACTAGAGAGAGGGGGAGTGGGAGGGGGAGAGGGAGAGGGTATTCCCTCTCGGAGTCATTAGAGATGCCCTTACAATTCATAGTTTTTGGGCTCATTGGAATGTGATCTAATGAATTTGTCATCAAATTTCATTTTTTTTGGATTTGTGGAATTCTCATTCATTGAAAGAATTGTCAAATTAATTTCTACGCACGTGAGTGGTTGTGGTTTGACTACTATTTATGGTACATTGACTCCATTTATGATTATTAATTTTTACCAATAATACTGAAAGATTGCAGAAATTCATTATAAGGGTGATTTGTCCTTTTGCTCCTTCCATATTTTATTACTTACCGTTATCACGAAACCCATTATTACAAGAATAAACTCGGTACTCAATTTAAAAAAAAAAAAAAATCCAATTATCATCTAAAATTATTATTATGAAAATAGATTTATATCAGATTTCATGTTTGGTAATGTTATGATGATTCAAAATGACGAAATTGTACTAGTAGTTTTTATCAGTTGATGGATCATAGTGGGGTCACTTCGGGTACCAAATTTTCATCAAAAAGGAGAAATACACTTATCATGCATTGAGGGGAAGTGTTAGGACTTAGGACTAACGAATGATAAAAATTTGCTGTATATTTTAACTTCAATTATTGCATGAATTGATTCTTTACCAAGATTTAAAGGGAAACATAATTATTGGATAAAGTTTTCTTGGTTGTAGAGATATTAAATTGTTAGCGCGATAAGAAAGTAAAAAAATTATAATTGGAGTGAAATTGTATGAATAGGTAAAATTGATATAATAACTAATAAGATAATAGAAAAGCTAATACTAAAAGTAAATATCAATAATAAGATTCCTATTTATAATTATATAAGATTCTCAATATTTTGAATTTGACCAATTGTGAAAGTATACATTACAGTACCCTTGAGATGATATTATTATAAATGATAATTTTATTGAAAGACATTGCAAGAACGAACGTATATTTATTTCTACAATGATAACAACAATTCATACAATTATGACATAATATATGCTACTTATATTTTTCTTAATTGACTTTTGATTGCAGAATCCCGTGGCCCTAAAAAGACTTTATTGCCCTATATTTGTTTGAGTAAATTTTGGTGAACCATATTTCAATTTCCACCCTCAAATAAAAATTAAGTTGAATTGTAATTCACATATATTCTTCTCAGATCAAAAACCAAAATTCATTTGTTATCCAAAATAGAAAAAGGAGTAAAAAAGAGAAGGGTAATATTGGAAAAACAGACATCCCCCATAGTTCAAGTTGCGTGACGGCTACACGAGTCAAAGAAAGTCTCAAATCAACCTTCCTCTACGTTTCTTCTAGTCCAAAGTCCAAAAAAAAAAAGGGTCCAAATACACGCGCACAAATTCTAATTCTACAATTAAAGTAAAATCCCAAACGCACCATACTTTCCATCTTCCAAGCAAGCAATCCAACCATTTTGTAAATTGTAATAGTAAGAAAAAAAACCAGAAGTACACACACGCTAATTAAATTAATTAGTAGTAAAGTAATATTAAATTCCATAACATAAATAAAATAAAATAAGTAAATTACACCGACGTTCATTCTTGATTCCCCTCTTCACACAGTCCTCCACTCTTTCTCTCTCTTCTTTCTGCTACTATCCGACGACACTCTCTCTGCTGGCAAAAATCCCCAAAAATTACAACAAAAAAAAAAGAAAAAAAAAAGATTAAAAAGGAAGATTCTCTCTTCTCCTTCATCCTCTTTTCCCTTTTCCTCAAACCCTAAAATTCTTTTCTCTCTATACTATGCTTTAATCAAATCCTGTCAGATATTTCACCTGCAGATTTTTTATATTAACATATTTTGATGGGTTGCGCCACCTCGAAGCTCGACGACTTACCGGCGGTGGCTTTATGCCGGGAGCGTTGCGCTTTTCTCGACGAAGCAATACGACAGCGTTTTGTCTTCGCCGAAGCTCATGTTGCCTATCTTCACTCCCTCAAGTCTGTTGGCCTTTCATTGGACCGGTTTTTCAATCAAGATCTCGACGGTTCGATTCACAACCCTCACTCCCCGGTTCTCAACCTCCCTGTTCAGAGGAAAGGGGACCCGAACCCACCCGAGCCGTCCGGTTCGCCCCCGGAGAAAATTCAGCATCATCTCCACTCGCACTCCGGGTCGGACTCCGACTCCGGTTCGCATCTTCATTTCCACTCGGATGATGATGATGACTCGGAAGAAGATGAAGAAGGCTCCGGTTTGGATTCCCTGCATCATCATCATCATGATGACGTCGGACCGCCGGTCCAGCACCAGTACGGCGGCTATTTTCCGGGTTACGAGAATTTCAATCTAAATCTCCCCGGCGGCGGAGGTGGGTTTATGAATGTAAATTACATGAAAAAGCAAACGACGCCGTCTGTGGTGCACACACAACGGCCTATGAGTACACAAACTATGCATGTGGGTGAATCTTCTTCATACAATCCTTATACCCCTCCTAATTATGCTCACAATCATAACATGAACCCAAACCCCAACCCTCCTTATACCAATTACTCTAATTTTAATGTTAGTGGTAGTAATTATAATGATTATCCAAATTACGGAGCTGGAGGTGGTGGGTATATGTCTGTGCCTGCGGTGGCTTCAACTTCGAAAGCGCCTCCACCGCCGCCCTCACCTCCAAGAAGCTCAGCATGGGATTTTCTGAACCCATTTGAGAGCTTTGAGAAGTATTATCCTTCTTACACACCAAGTCGCGATTCAAGGGAGTTGAGGGAAGAAGAAGGGATACCGGATTTGGAGGATGAAGAAGATGAGGTTGTGAAGGAAGTTCATGGAGATCAGAAGTTTGTGGACAGCGAAAGAAGCAGTTACTCGAAGCAAGGAGTATCTGAAGAGGATGCTCGAGTGGCGAATAATGAGGCTGAGTTGCAGTACAGGGCATCAAGGGCAAGTGTAGGGACTGAGGGTGATCCTGTGGAGTATGAAGTGCATGTGGTGGATAAGAAAGTGGTTGATACTGAGGAGAGGTCGAAAAATCAAAGCAACACTGCTGGATTTAAGCCACGTGGTGGGTTCAAAGGCGATGCAGAAGTTGTGAAGGAGATTCAAGTTCAATTTGACAATGCTTCAGAGTCTGGAAACGAGCTTGCTAAGTTTCTCGAGGTTGGGAAGGTTCCATATAAACGAAAACACGGCCATCATGGTAAAGATTTGATTTTAAATGTGTAATGGTTTCAAGATTTCATTTTGTATCGTCTAGTGTGTAGGCCTTGATGACATTTAAAGAATTCATGATTTTACTATCATTTGTTCCACTCGTTTGAAGGAGCGAGTTCTAATTAATTGTTCATTTTGGATTGAATGCTTTGTTAAGATATGACCGATCTTGATGAAAATTAAGATAATTTTGACTTCTATTGGATGTTTGATTTTTTGGGTATTTGTGTGGCAGTTTCTTCCAAGATATTGCATTTACCAGTAGTGTCATCCCAGCCTTCAACGTCGAAAAGCTCTGACAATGCTGAATTAGACGTTGATCAAGACGTGGAGCTGAGGTCAAAAAAACTTTCTTCTACTTTACATAAGCTATACCTGTGGGAGAAGAAACTGTATGAAGAAGTTAAGGTATACTGCTTGTTCCTTTCATTTACTCCAGGGGTTTTTTTCCATCTACAATATGCTTTGCTTTTAATCCCTGTTTAGAATTGTATTTGCCCCCATTATGCATGTGTATGGCTGTATATTAAGTGGTCCCCCATTTGGCACTGTTTTCCAAAAAGGCATTCAAGGATTCAATGTGATGGTTCTTTTATCCAACCTAGTGTCACTTACCATTTAATTCCTCATCCATATTTTGGATAGACCATGCGAGTTTATGACCCTTGGTATATATAAGATGCTTTTTGAGTGTTCATTGCAGGTTGTATCAACTGCCTCATAAAAGTGTATATGTTGTAAATTTCATATCATTTATTTTACACGGGGCTTGATCTTTAAGTTTTTCGATAATTTTGTTGCAGATTAGTGGAATTTTGGAGCTGCAGTTGTGATGTAAAGGTTTTAGGGAAATAAACACAGTTCCTTAAAATGTATATTCTGGTTTGGGCTTTTGATGTGTTTGTTGTTCTTGATCCAATTTTTGGTATGGATCCCCAGATTGGGTGACTGAATATTAGGACTTATAAATCATCAAATTTAGTAGGTGAATATGCGATGCTTATGTGGAGTAATTACACTTGTTTTTACGTCCCAATCTTCTCTTCATACACTATAAGTTTAGTTAGACTAATCACTTCTTGATCATTTTAATAAAGAATAAACTTCAACTAAATGAGTTTTGCAACTCCTAATTCTTCTATATGCTCCTGGTTTTTGTAGGTTGAGGAGAAAATGAGAGTTCTTCATGAACAGAAGTCTAGAAAACTGAAACGTTTGGATGAAAGGGGTGCAGAGGCTACCAAAATCGATGTGACCAGAACTTTGGTCAGGAGCCTGTCTACAAAAATAAGGATTGCAATTCAAGTAGTTGATAAGATCTCAGTGAAGATAAATAGCTTGAGAGACGATGAATTGTGGCCACAGCTAAATGAATTCATTCAAGGGTAAGTTAATGAGTTTTTTGCATACTGATGCTTATTCTTGATCATTTTGCTCCAAAGTTGGACCTTAATTTTTGTTTGCTTAGAACATGTTTGGTTGCCCCAATAAACCCAAAATAATCTGAGTCAATAAACCCAAAATAATCTTAGTCTATGAGGCCTTTTATAAGTCCCACAATAAGACAGGACCCGTCAATTTTCACTATTCTACCCCAATTAAGGTTAGACCCCAGATAAGTTATTTCATTTTTGGACATTATAGTTTCCATTTTACCATTCTTTTGTATGATTAACCAAAAGATCAGCCATAATTTCATCCACAGGAAGGTGGAATTAACCTGTAAAAAGTGTTTTTTTTTCTTTTAACTCGATCACAAATGTAATACCCTTCGTCCCTTTTCTTTTACTCCCTCGAGTTCTGGTACGGAATTTTAAGTGAGAGTTGAAAAAGTGGAAATATAAAACATAGATAATTAGTGGTGCCAAATCAGAAAAATAATTTCAATATTAGGAAATTGAGTATTTTTTTGGGACATCCCCGAAAGGAAATAGGAGCAGAAGAAAAAGGACGGAGGGAGTGCATAATTTTGAACAATTCTGTAATTTTATAATATTCATTTTTATCTTAAATAGACACAAAATACGATAAAGATAAGTTATTTGTAATTTTGTTGAAAATATAATCTATCCCACCATATCTGATACGAAGAACTGAAGGTGCCCCTATCCTACCTGAACCTTAACCTGTCAAAGAGACATTTGTATTACTTTTTTTAATATATTTGAAAATTAGAATTTTATTGTTATTTTAATTGAATATATTCTATACTATTTCTTTTGTTCTAGGTTAGCTAGAATGTGGAAGTCCATGTTAGAGTGCCATCATAATCAATGTCAAGCAATTGTAGAAGCCAAACGATTGGATGCCATTGCATTCAGCAAACATTTCAGTGATGCTCATTTTGAAGCCACTCGACAGCTTGAACACGACCTCATTAATTGGACTCTAAGGTTCTCCTATTGGGTCAGTGCACAAAAGGGTTATGTCCGAGCATTGAATAACTGGCTTATGAAATGTCTCCTATACGTTCCCGAAGAAACGCCAGATGGCATAGTCCCTTTCTCTCCTGGTAGAATAGGTGCTCCCCCTATATTCATCGTTTGTAATCAATGGTGGCAATCGTTGGATATAATATCCGAAAAAGAAGTGGTTGATTCTATGCGTGAATTTGCCTCAAATGTACTTCAATTATGGGACCGAGATAAAACAGAAATGCGTCAAAGGATGCTGGCAAACAAAGATGAGAGGAAAATTAAGAGTTTGGACAAAGAAGACTTGAAAATACAAAAGGAAATTCAGACATTAGACAAGAGGATTGTACTAAATTCTGCAGATGAAAATGGTATGTTATTAACCGGGCATGCAGTGTATCAAAGTGAGACCGTTAAAGGAGGAAGTCTACAGGCAAGTCTGCAACTTGTTCTTGAATCCATGGAGAAGTTTACTGCCAACTCGTTGAAAGTTTACGAGGACTTATTACAACGCATTGAAGAGGACCATCTTGCCCGAGAGAATGACAAAGTTTCTTAGTGTCGACTGAGGTTAGAACTGTCATTTTTGGCCAATAAAAATCCGGTGTTCTATAGACGAATCAAATTAGGGATCGTTTTCTAACATATTCTTGGGCCGGTTTTGGCATGAAATGGGTGAAAGACCTGCTTGTGCTGGACATTAGAGAAGCAGCTCGGGTATGAGCTAGAGTTTGATGATCGAAACTGAGCAGAGAACAGTACTGATGTTGTGTCACTACCATTCTTACTATGTAAGATATGTAAAATTAGGTTATGTATACAAGTAGGGATTTCTTAAATTATTAGTTAGTTTATTGAAATTTTTGTACAGGAATTCTTTGGCTGTAACCTAATTATTTAGACTCAAATTTATTCTGTTCTTTTTCAAGTTATGACTTATGAGAATGAATTGAATTATAGGAAGCGAGTAGTAGTTTCAAAAGCTAATTAATATTAGTATTAGTATTTGTTTGTTGGTTGTGGTTGTGGGATTGAGAAATGGTACGACGCCGTGTGGGCCACTTTGAGCCAGTCTGGCCTGTGGATGTGTGGCTGGCTATTTTTTGGATTTTGGCTGCTCAATTTTCTTCTTCGGTCTAGAAAAAAGTGAATCTTGTTGAGCTAAAAAAGAAAGTGGTCACTTTAAGGGTTATTTGCAAAATACACCCTTGTGATAATTCTTATTTGCAAATAGATTATTATTATTATTATCTTCTTCTCTTCAAAATAGCATAGTGATTTTTAAAGAATATATTTTCATACTAAAATAAAAGAATATAATCACTCTTATTATAGATGGATTTCTTTAACAAAGAAAAAATATTTACATTGCATATTTTATTTTATTTTGTCATGTATTGTTCGGAATTGCTATATTTTTTGTGAATACTTGCCAATAAAAATAAATATAGGGGTGTGTTTGTCAATTAAAACAAATATAGGGTTAAAAATTCACAAAAAATCTTGAATAGAATGTTAATTTATAGTCTTTCAAATTTTTGGGTTGCTGTGAGTAGTGACTTTGCGACGAAGCATCATAATTATTAGTGCTAGAAAAGTGATTAAAAAAAGCCATTTCTTTCGAATATATGCCTCCAATCAACTCCCATTATTATAATCAAAATAATAACAGCATTAGTATTCTACACTCTGTCCTCGTCGCATCACAAACAAATAAGACGGTAGGTATTAATAATTACATCACAATTTGTTGACTTTATTAATTGTGATATGGATAATAAATTGAATTTAAATGATGGAATGTGAAAAATATTTGTGGGAGTGAGTGATGATGAATATTGAACAGTGTCTAAATGCGTCACATGCGCTTGAGAACCATCGGGTAATTGAACATATATGTAAATGTGAAAAACATTCGTGAGATTGAGTGATGATGAACATTGGACAGTGCCTATGTGTGTCACAGACGCTTGAGAACCATCGGGCATCGGGTAATTGAGCAGATATGTATTTAGTAACAATAGAATATGAAGAAAAAAATAAAAGAGATGTGCATATATGATTGGAGGCACCTGAATCGATTATCCAATTACAAGGTGATAGACAAGTGAGAGCAGTACCTGTCACATGGGCTGAGGATCCACCAGATTCTTCTTTGGCTAGAAGTGTAAGAAGCTTGTTGTATTGTTCAGATGTCAATTGGCTTGCAAAAGTAGCGGAAGTGCATGAAAAGTAGCGGAAGTGCATGATGGTGGCCCTGATTTCTTCACATGGTTATCCGGAAAGCCATGAATCTGGTAGCATGTTGCAAGAGTGTGACCGTTCTTGTTACAATGTTCACATAAAGGACATTCGTTTTCCCGATGATCGAGACAGTGGTTTATATGCCTAAAGTGCTGCTGAATCAACAGAAGGACCGATTCCAATGTTAATCTCTTGTTGTTTTTCTTCTTGACGTAGATACGTTGAATTGAAGGAAACGGATCTATCAAGAGAATTTGACTACACATTGCGGAAAAATGATCATGGAGTCCTTGGAGAAATCCCATTGCACGATCTTGATTTTGCTTATCAATGATGCTTTTAGCATTACCACATATGCATGGAGTAACAGAAATCATGGAACTGAGTTCGTACCATAGAAATTTGAGTTGAGTGAAATACAATGAAACAGACATATCATCTTGCTTGAGGGCATAAATTGACTGTTTGAGTTGATAGATTTTCGGAGCACTGGATTGGGAGAATTGATCCTTAAGATATATCCAAATATGTGTTGTAGTTTCAGCATATAGAATATTGGGACGAATCTCAGGTGAAACTGAGTTGAGAATCCAACTGGCAACTAAATCATTACATCGTTGCAAGTTGGGGATATCATCTTCCTCTTCTGGAACTGAGAGTGATCCATCAACAAAACCAAGTTTGTTCTTTGCACGAAGTGCCATTGTTATCGCACGACTCCATGGTCCATAATTGTCTCCTGATAACAAATGTGTAACAAGAATGGTAGAAGGGCTATCTGAGTAGTGAATGGCATAAGAATCTAGTTTTAGAGGAATTGTTTGTTGTGGAGATGATGACATGGAGGACCAAAGAAGAAAAAAATTTGTGACTCAAATATTATTCAACTGATACCATATAAAATAGTAGAGAACACAAAGAGAATGAAAAAAATGTTGTGTATTTCAACTTACATGTCTTATATTTATAGGCAGATTACAAAAAAGATAAATAACTAAGAGTTTGAAACTATCTATCAAAGATATAAGAAAAAAACTAGGAGTTTACAACCTAACAAACTATTAAACTCTAGCTAATTAAGATAAACTTCAACATATTATCTTCCAATTTCAAGTCCTAAAAAGTCTTCTTCCAAATAGATTTTCACTTGACTTTTCTTTCTGGTGTAGAACATGTAAATAAACTATATCCCGTGTGTAATAACCCAATTTAGAAGTCAAATAATTAGAAATTGGTCCGAAGTAGCACAAAACACAGCATGCAAAAGTATTCTCAAGTTTTCTTCTTTAACATCTTTCCACTTGCCACGTCTCCGATTGCGATAAGAGCTTCATAATAATAACAAAAACAATTCAAGATTCCCTTTTTCATTTTCCCAATTTTATCACTAAATTACATCATTGAGAATCCTTAAACCATTCTCTCTTACAACCTTGTGCATGTTATATTACAAAGATTGAATCTTGATAACAAAGAAAGAAACAGAGAAGAGAAACTAAACACAGAGCTATGGGCTGCTGTGTATCAAAATTTCCACCAATCGAAACTCACCCAGAAGAGAAGAAGGCCCAAACCCGAAAACCCGCTCCACTTTCAAGTGGGCCGCCGGCGTCGGCACCCCCCGCAGCCGCCGCCGGGGGGGTTGGGGTTCCATCTTTTTCTGAGTTTTCCTTTTCAGACCTCAAAGCTGCTACAAATAACTTCAGTCCAGATTTTATAGTCTCAGAAAGTGGTGAAAGAGCCCCTAATATTGTTTACAAAGGACGCCTTCAAAATCGCCGTTTAATCGCGGTCAAGAAGTTTCCCAAGTTAGCTTGGCCCGACCCGAAACAGTTTGCGGTATTTTATAATACTGGGATGTTTTTGTTTTTGTTTTATCTTCATTTATGTGATATTTATTTATTGTTGAAAATTTCAGGAGGAAGCTTGGGGAGTAGGGAAATTGAGGCATGGAAAGCTTGCAAATTTAATAGGATATTGCTGTGATGGTGATGAGAGATTATTGGTTGCAGAATACATGCCAAATGATACTCTTGCTAAACATTTATTTCATTGTATGTATTGCTTTTTCCTAACTATTACTATTATTTATACAGTATTGTTCTTGACGTTGGATTAACTTGAGTTGAGTCGAACACTTTGCGGATTTGAGAATTGAATATGGTTGTCTTTGAATGTAACTTTTTGGGATTGGAAAACTAGTAGTGAAGTTTGAAGAATGTAATCTTAGTTGTTAATATTGATACATTTTAATTTGATAGGGGAAAGTCAGACAATTGAATGGGCAATGCGGTTGAGAGTCGCACTTTATATAGCCGAAGCCTTAGATTATTGTAGTAGTGAAGGCCATCCCTTGTATCACGACCTCAATGCTTACAGAGTTCTTTTCGATGAGGTAATGTTGTGAATCTGTTTTTCTTTAAGGCTATATATGTTTGGTTTTTGGATTATAGTCAGTTTAACACAAAGGCAAAATGTTTTCTTGCATAAATGATCAAGCTTAATTTGTCTTTTCTTCGTTTTTATATTTCTTATCAGGATGGTGATCCTCGGCTTTCATGTTTCGGCTTGGTGAAAAATAGTCGGGATGGGAAAAGTTATAGCACAAATCTTGCCTACACTCCCCCTGAATATTTAAAAAATGGTGATCTAAGTTACATTAACATTTTTGTTTCTCATGTATTTAAGGAAATACTTTGTTTTAGCATATTATTGTTGCGGAGCATATAGTCTGATTTGTGAAATATGAGATTGTTATTAGAATAGTTAGTCATTTATGATGAATGTCAAAATAATTCCACATTTTTTTCTGTGATATGCATATTGTAGGAAGGGTAACCTCCGAAAGTGTCATATACAGCTTCGGCACTGTCCTCTTGGATCTGCTAAGTGGAAAGCACATCCCTCCAAGTCATGTGAGTTATTTGTACTTTATTTATTTTTATTTTTTATACGTGCTGGATATTTGCTAGATTCATCGAAAATCTGTATTTTCTTTTTCTTTTTCTTTAAGAAATAAAAAAAAAAAATTTGCTTATGTGCAGGCCCTTGATATGATACGTGGTAAGAACATAATTCTTCTAATGGATTCACATTTAGAGGGAAAATTCTCTACAGAAGAAGCAACTGTAGTTGTTGGCCTCGCCTCTCAATGTTTGCAATATGAACCTAGGGAGAGGCCTAATGTAAAGGATCTTATCTCTACTCTTTCTCCATTCCAGCCAAAATCAGATGTAAGTATCTCAAACTATACTTCCATTTACTACGCAAAAACATTCGTTTTCTAATAGATGTTATATATAAGGTGGTGTTTGCAATAGCTTATGCAAAATCAGAAGTTACTACTTCTGTCTTATTTGATTTTGACATAAGCACTTCTTTTCGTAAGTTGATACCCAGAAATCGATTTTAAACTACCAAATCTAAGTCAGATGCTTCTAAATTAGTCAAAACACACAAATTTCAACAAAATGAATCCAAGTAATTATCATGATTCTTGAATTCAGGTGCCCTCTTACGTAATGCTTGGAATTTCTAAGCACGAAGAAGCTCCCCCAACACCACAGCGTCCACTCTCACCAATGGGCGAGGCTTGTTCCCGAATGGACCTTACGGCAATACACCAAATTCTAGTCACCACACACTACAGAGATGATGAAGGAACCAATGAGGTAATTTTGACTGCAAAACTGAACTTTTAGTTCCATAGGACTTGACCCTCAACACTTTTGGTCTTGTACTTTATGAAATTGCACTTCTGGGCCCACATAATGTTCTATGTTTGACACTTTTGGTTCCAAATTGGACGGAAAGGTGCATGCCGAGATCAAATTAAAAAATTGGGACCAAAAGTGCAAATGTGTAACTGCCGAGGGCCCATATAATGTTCTAATCTTTAAATCCCTATTCTTCTTCTGCGCCTCTAGTTATCATTTCAAGAATGGACACAACAAATGAGAGATATGTTGGATGCTAGGAAACACGGAGATTATGCCTTCCGCGACAAAAATTTCAAAGCTGCCATAGAATCTTATTCTCAGGTGGGAATTCAAAGGGAATAATAAATTTCACCAAATTATCTAACGAAATTCATAAAAAAATATGAAAAATGTGATTTTTGATTTGTGTATGCAATGCAGTTTATTGATGTGGGAACTATGGTATCTCCAACTGTTTATGCGCGAAGAAGCTTATGTTATTTAATGTGTGACCAACCTGATGTTGCACTTAGAGATGCAATGCAAGCACAAATTGTGCATCCCGATTGGCCTACGGCTTTCTACATGCAGTCGGTTGCTCTAGCTAAACTGGACATGCACCAAGATGCTGCTGATATGTTGAAAGAGGCTTCTGGCCTAGAAAAGAGGCACAAAAATGGAAGGGGTTCATAAGAAATTAAAATGTTCTGTGAGGTGTTAATTGAAAATGTATCACATAACACACGTTCTTGTATTAATAAAAATCCATTATTTTGCCTTGGCATTTATAATACAATTTTGAATCATTAAAGGAGGACAATTGATTTGCAGGTTCATTACATAAATTCATTTGAGAGTGATGATAAAAACTATGCCCATAAATATTTAAATAAAAATGTTCTGGAGAGTCCAATTTTAGCGAAGAATCTTGACCCTCTTGAACTTGAATTCAACATCCTCATGGATTTTGATTTCGATCCAGGTAGGTACCCTTACCTAGAAAGAATCGGTCCAAACTTAGGTCATGATGCATCTCTCCTGCAAGCCCCATAAATTCATTTATAGTTTAATGCTTAAACTGATGAACCAATGGATTACATAAATAAGGTTTGATATATATATATATATGATAGATTATCCACCGTTTTAGTTAAGTCCATATTTCATCAATTTTATTTGTTTGGTTTTTAAAGAATATATTCAGGTCTTCAAATATGAGTTTAATATATTGAAATGCAACATTGACACATTATAATTTTATTTTATACTATCTATGTAAGTCTCTCGAACTTCTCAGATTATATGGGCGTATCAAAATCTAAGTCCAACAAAATCATAATTACGAATTATTAATTTTTTATGTAACAATTAATTTCATATATATATATATATATATATATATACTAACTATTGTGAAAAAAGTATTTAAATTTTATTTAACCATATATAAGTTACATATATCCTATGACTAATTTCTCCATGAAAAGAAAAGGAAATCAACTTTTAGTATTTCCAGCTCCCATCATCACATTGAGAACAACCCTCTTGTGCAATATCAGTAATTTGTAGACCCGAATCATAAATTACAGTTTCTTTCCAATCAGCAGGCATTACACTCTTGGCCCAATACCATTTCCCATCAAACCCAGAAGTCACCACAAATCTGAACTGCAATGGCCCATTTGGAACCCTACTCGTATCCCAAACAGCCCCATAATTCCTACTCATAAAGTTCCAATTTGATGATCCAACCTGCCAAAATCACAAAAAGAAAGAAAAAATCTCAGTTGCTTTCATACTAATTTTCTTTTTCCAAATTAAATTAATTAAAATTGGGACATTTAATTTACCTGGGCCACATCTACTGCAACGATTTCAGTTTGGCCTCCTTGATACAAGATCTTAATGGCCAAGTAATTGGGCTTCTGGCTCGATTCTTCCACTCGAATACCCAAATTCTTGCTCTTATATTCACATGGTACCCTGTCCATTCAGAATTTTATTATTCTTTCTCTGAGTTGTTTTTGTATCTCAAATTGTACGTGTATCTAAGTTAATTTCGCCTTTTTGTATAAATGGAAGGAACAAATTTACTTGTGACTCCCTCCACTTTGGGTGTGTTTAGTGATCAGGATCGTGAACTCACTCTTTTGTATTTTAGTTTTATGATGAAAGATTCTTTATTTAAAAAAAAAAAAAAATTCTTTGCATCATTGCTTCATTATTTCAATAAACAATTTAATATATGATCATATAATACTTTTAAGGAAAGGATCATTATATCTTGGGTTTGCAAGTAAGTAAAGTAATCATACATTGGGACCCTCTAGTGTCTAGTGGCTAAGTTGCATCACTGTCAAGTGGACGTGGGATGGGCCATATTATTTATTAGTAATAGGCAAATATTAGTCGTTTTCTTTCATTTGTTGGGTGTAACAAATCCACTATACTATACTTGCATGCTTTCAAAAAAAAAAAAAAAAAAAACTAAAAATTATGAAAAGTAATATATAATTTATTAAAATAAATTCATGAGATTATAGTATATCATACTAAACTAAGTAATTACCTTTTGTATTCAACATCTGCAATGCCAAGTTTGAAAAGGTCCTGACCCATGCCTTTTTTAGCCATGGCCATGAAAGCTCTGCTGCTCAACACAAAATCAGTCCCATTGGCATGACCATTCAAATCACTCACCAATACAACACTCCCTTCTTTACTACAAATCCCTTCATTCTTACATCTTATCTGCAATTATTAAATTATATATACAATTAAGGATTATAATATTAATTACCCATATAATTAATTATTAATATAAAATAATGTCAAATGAATATATATATATATAGTGTACCTGAAAACAAGCACCACATCCAGCTCCATCTTTGTATATGGATGGGGCTGCAGCAGCAAGATGACCGTTATTGAATCCGGTGGCCAGTGTACCATACCCACATGCTCCCGCTGTATTAGATCATTTCTCAGATTAATTAATTTACTAATATTTTTATTTAATTAATTAAACCAAGGAAAATTCAAAATAATTTTTTTTTAAAAAAAAATAAAATAAATCTTGATTGAGATTCATTCTCACATTGAAGGGCTTGAGCTTTGGAGAAAAATGCGGCTTTAGATTTGTGCACGCAACGATCACAAGCAGTTGCTGAGGAGGCAAAAAGAAGAGTTGTTGCTGCTAGTAAGGAAAGAAAAACAATACTCCTATTATTTGTTGTCATTTGGTTAATTTGTGTACGTGATTATATATACGATCGAGTACTTGTAAATTGTAATATACTTCTGTTCTATATATAGAGAGAGAGAGTGATGAGTCATGAGTGGAGAAAAGGATAAGTACAGCTGTGAGATTTTGAAACAGGGGATAATCTGTTAAATGTTGTGAGCTCATAAAGGGAAAGAGACAGGCAATTGCGTATAAAAACAACGCGGCATTGCAAAAATGTATATGAACGCACACACACACACACTGACTCAACTCAACTCAACTCAAGTTGTGTGTGTGTGTGTGTGCGCCTGGAGTGGACACACCGACCTTCCTCAATATCTGTGTGTGTGGGAAGTTACATCAGACTTTTGTTGTCTCTGCATTTATTTAGAATAGACCACCTAGCTAGAATTTAGAAAATTAGTAATTCGTATTACTAATACAGAATAAGGACTCAAGTTGCTAATATTCCGTTCCGACTATACTGATCATGTAAATAAGGAATCATGTTCGAATTTCATTTAGTGTGTCTAATGTGTCTTAAAAATGAAGGAAAAAAAAAAAAAAAGATCAATAGTTATTGATTAAGGAAATTCGACCGAGTTGAATAGGTCAATGTAGAATAAATCAATATAATCTGCTTAACATTCATTGTTGCTAATCATATAGTATGTCTACAAGCCCTAATTAGGTATATAAACTCAAGTTCAAATTAAATAAGTTGAATTACAGTCTCAACATTTTTTTTCAAGTTTATTGGTGTCGAGTACTTCATTAATGAGCATGTAAGAAAATAACATTTTGTTAAGTTTTTATCACTCTAATTTTTTATGTCCATATATATATGTTGTCAACACCATACATTGTTATCCCTCAATTGGGACCATGGTTTCACGATGATTCTTAACATCTTAATTGGTACACTTAAAAGTATTCCATTTGTCTGACACCTTGAGTGCCTATGAGCTTAGGTTTTCTTTAGAAAATTATTATGGTAGGGTAGTTAAATACTTTAATTTTAACTTTAGTTAAATAATGTCCCCCTCTCTTAAATTGTAATATTACAAAACAAAACCCATCATTTGATTGGGAAAAACAGGCGATGAACTGGGAGAAGATGCTCTTATTCCACCTAACAATTTCAGCCACCAAAATCAAATATATTTAGTATAGAAGAAAATTAAGTGTCAATACAATTACAAACAATCTCTCTCAAAATTCAATGAAGATTCCAAATTAGGCTAAGAGAATCATTTATTAACACTTGGCCCATCTTGTTTTGGACAATTTCTGCAACTAAATATAATGCTTATTATTTATTAATTATACACCTGATTTTAAGGATCCACCATTAATCAGTAGCCATTATTTTACTAAACCACCTCAACCATTACATATTTTTTTATTATATACGAAGATATCTTCTCCTACCATATCGAATCAAAGAAAATAATTAAATATTTCATTTTTGTAGGACATCATTTCATTAATAAATCATGCAAATTCCATTATCTACAACTTATATCAACAATCAAATTGCGCAATCATCCTGTTTTATCAGAAATAATTGAGACTAGTTCATTTTGGGCCTTTTCAAGTGCAGCCAACAAATTTTCAGGTTGACTTCCACCTGCCTGTGCGAAATTGGGCCGGCCCCCACCTCTTCCACCACAGAATTGGGCTATAGGCCCAATAAACTTTCCTGCCTGAAGTCCAAGACCAACTACTCCTGGAGTAAATGCAGCAATTAAACTAACTCTTTTTCCATCAGGGCATGACCCCAAAACCACAGCTGCTGGATCTTGTAAAGTATCTACTAAATACTCAGCAGCACTTTTTAGTGCATCTGCGTCTATATCATCCATGTTCTCTACAAGCACCCTGATCGAATAGAAGAAGTAATTAAAGTTAATAACTCATCTTGCTATGCCATTACGGATTATGATTCTAAATAGAATGGAAAATCTCAAGTAGAAAATAGACACATTTACCTGATATTCGATGAAGATCCCACAGTAAACGCCTTACTAACTACAGTTGATGCTTTATAAATCGCTGCTTTTGCACGTGCGGCTGTAACTTCATTCCTCGCCTCTCTTAAATCTTTCAAAAGATTGTTCACTCTACTTGTAACATCTTCAGCATTCACCTTCACAAATAAATAATCATCACTTTACTACTTCAAAATGAATGGAACCGTAATCAAATGATAATTACAAATCAAATACTTTGAGTGTGGAGCATAGCTGCTTCATGTAGTTATCTCTGGTGCTAACATACTCTATAAAAGCATCTCCAGCAACTGCTTCAATTCGTCTGATCCCAGATGCAACTCCTTGTTCAGATATTATTTTAAATCCACGTATCTCCGAAGTATTGCTCACATGTGTGCCACCACACAGTTCCATGGATACACCTGGAACCTCGACAACACGTACCTTTGGGGTCGAGAAGCAGATAAATAAACGTGAGGTTATTTTATTATTTCTCTCTTACTAAATGGCATAATGATACATAGCTTAGTCGTTTTTCATTTATGACAATTTTTTGGTATCTTTTGGTAGCATAGTTATAAATCTAATAGAGTGAAATGCCTTATTTTTGGGTAAATCTAATAGTTATAAATCTATAAGTTTTAAGCAACCTATTCATTTATCTGCCAAAAGTTACAATCCGAGTATGCCTTATTTTTGGGTAAATCTAATAGAGTGAAATGCAAAACCACCCACCTATGCTCTAATTAGCAAAAAAAAATGCTTGTTATTTTATTACCAAAAACCCCCGTGTGCTATTTTTTATTAGCTAAAAAACCCCTCCCAAGTCGGAGTGCATATTTTGCAGGGATCATGACAATTATACCCCCACTAAAAAAATGCAAAAACACCCCCTATTCACCTAAAAATTGACAATAACCCCCCCCCCCCCCAAATTAACTTTAAAAATTGGCAGTAACATCCCTACTGATTTACGAAGAAATTTCAAATAGGATTTGTTTGCTAATAAAATAAGAAAACAGGGGTTTTTTTCTTTCTTTTTTATGCAAATTAGGTAAAGCACAAGGAGAGGGGGGGGGGGGGTATGTTATATACAACTTTTTTTTATGACATAAAAGTTCGGTTTTAAATTTTGTGTAAGGCCCCTCAAAAGAGTAGGACTCTGATGGACATGAATAAGTAGATACTTTAAGGAAAAAAATTACCTGCTCTCCATATTTCTCGCCAAACATTGCAATGGCTCCAGCTTTTTTTGCGTCAGTCAACGGCATAACTCTCGTTTCAAGAAGTGTTCCATTTCCAACCCACTGATTAACCAGTTGTTCAATTTCTATGAGCTCATTCTCACTAAGAGATCTATTGAAATTGAAGTCGAACCTGAGGCGATCAAAAGCCACTAATGAACCAGCTTGAGATGTTTCTTGACCTATTACTTTCTTAAGTGCTGCTTGGAGTAAATGTGTGGCAGTATGATGGACCTTACAAAAAGAAACATAACAAACAAAATTCTTTAGTATTACGTAAATACGTGAATAACTAAGTCATGAACATCATCTCACCTTAGCTCGTTGCCTCAGTTTCACATCTACTGCAGCTTCAACTTCTCGTCCCACATCTAAAACACCTTCAGTAACAATCCCTTTGTGAACAAATATGTTACCTAAGGATTTTTGGACATCTTTTATCATTACAACACCTTTCTTATGTTGTCCATTAACATACAAAAAGCCATTGTCCCCAATTTGCCCTCCGGATTCAGCATAAAACGGGGTCCGGTTGAGTAAAACTTCAATTTCATTTCCTTCTGACACTTGCCCTACAGGCTTACCATTTACTAATATACCCTCAACCACTGCTTTGCTCGAAAGGGTACTATAACCAAGAAACTCAGTATCTCGAATATTCTCGGTTATCTCTGCTCCATTTTCAACCGAAAGTTTGACCGTAGTATGTGCAGCTTGAGATTGTCGTCTTTGATTCTCCATTTCTATTTCAAAGCCATCCATATCTATACTTACACCATGTTCTTCCGCAACTTCCTTTGTAATCTCAACTGGATATCCGTAAGTATCGTATAGAAGAAACGTATCTTTTCCAGATAAATACGGTAATTTTTTATTCAGTGAATCAGTTAACATTTGTTCTAAGAGTTTTTCTCCTCTTTCGAGTGTTGAAACAAAGCGAAGCTCCTCTCTTTTTAACTCGTCTATGATGCGTGAAGTTCTTGTTTTTACTTCTGGATCTATATTGGTGCTTAGTTTGATAACTTCTTCTGCAAGTATCGGCAAAAATGTCCCTTCAATGTTGTCTCCCTTTATACCGAGTAGCCTTCCGATTCTAACGGCCCTTCTTATGAGACGTCGAACAACGTAGCCTCTTCCAATATTTGATGGGAAAATTCCGTCTGATATAAGATAAACTATTGCGCGCATGTGGTCTCCAATTATCTAAAATAAAAATTAATGTGGATAAAAAACTATTCAAAAATGAAAGACAAAATATATTACAACTCCAACTATAACATACTTTGAGGTTTGTTTTTGTAGACTCATCTGCAAGTGTATACGATACGTTTGCCAGATTTGAGGCCTTCTCAATTATCGGAAATATTAAATCAGTTTCGTAATTGTTCGGAACCTGTTAATAAATGGTATTTAGACCAAAAAAAAAACTTTATTATAAATAAAAAAAGTTATGATCCTTAAATGATATGAATTACCTCTTGAAGAATCCGAGCCATACGCTCTAAGCCTAGTCCAGTATCTATGTTCTTTTGTTTTAAGGGCTCAAGAGAACCATCATCTTTTTTATTGTATTGCATAAATACAAGATTGTAGAACTCTATAAACCTAGCATCATCTCCAAGATCCTGTTATCCCATCAAATATAAAGAAGTAAATGTTTCTGAGTGTTTGTGTGTGTATTTGGAAAAAAACACGGAATTACAATTCTCCTACTTAGCCAAATGCTTACAACATCTGAGTGACCCCTTTCAGGATGAAAATCGTAATAAATTTCGGAGCAAGGGCCACAGGGACCGGTAACTCCACTGGTCCAGAAGTTGTCCTCTTCACCCAGTCTCTTTATACGGTTTGCAGGAACACCTAACTGAGGTAAGATATTCTTGACTAATTAAATCTCATATTTTTAATAGGTTAAAATTTAAATCAATAGTCATGAGATGTAATTTTTTATTACCTGATCATGCCATATTGCAAAAGTTTCATCATCATCTTCATATACACTAATCCATAGTCTCTCAGCTGGCAATCCAAACCTATATGCAATCACAATGATGAAAGCAAGATATTACACGAATATTTGGAAAATCCAAGAAAAGTATTTGTCCAAATCCTAGGATATAAGAAAAAAAATAAAAAAGAGAGAGAGAGAGTCTCAATCTCAATCAGACTTACTCTATAGTCGCGAGCTCCCAGGCCCATTTAATAGCATCTTGTTTGAAGTAATCTCCAAAACTAAAATTTCCAAGCATCTCGAAAAACGTCTGATGTCTAGATGTTCGACCTACATTCTCGATATCATTAGTGCGTATACATTTCTGAGATGTTGCAGCACGAGGCACTTCTCTTGGCACCTGACGAAAGTGAACCACAAAGACATTAAGGCCCCATTTGTTTAACATAAACGGAATATGATTCTGAGGAATTCGATTTCTAGGAACCTGTTGAAATGATTTCATGATAGCTTTTGAGTAGCATTCGAAAAATTTGAGCAAAGAAATAAATCAAATTCATTATCAAATGTCAGGTAACGATAAGGAATGAACATATATTTAGACGCGGAAGAGATGCATAAAAGGAGTCTTTTACCCGTCATATGCAACTACTAAGTTATTTGCGTGAATATTTAATATGTATGTAACCTTTCCTAGAAATATAGGCTTGAACTGAAGCATTCCAGCTATTGTTAACAGAACCGTTGGATCCTCGGGTACGAGAGAAGAGCTTGGAAGTACTTTGTGACCTCTTGCAGCATAAAAGTCGAGGAATCTTTTACGTATAGAGTCACCACTTGTAGAAAGATTCAAGCTTTTATCTTCCACAAGCTCCTCGGTCAAGGGTTGTGCTGAAGCTGAAACGAAAAATTATAATCACATTCACTAGTCTACATCATATATATAGAGATGTTTTTTTTTTTTTTTTTACCTCTTGTAGTGAAAAAAGATCCTTTGACATGAGAATTCCTATAGCTCAAGCTGCAAGGATCCACTAAAGGTAGAGTTTGTATAATGAAGCCTCTACAACCTGTATTTATTTTGTATCGTCAAACGATCACAACTGGTACATTGGGTACCACTATAACTAGATGCAATGCAACATGATTCTCAAATTATTAACTAGTGATCTACTTTTTCCAAAAGTTCAAAACTTCAATTCTTGATGGAACAAGTAGAACAAAAGATAGTTAATCAAATAATATAAGGTTTAGAGTTGATAAGGTTGCAGAAAATTTTCATTGCAGACTTGAAATCCTATTGAAATTTAATAAATTAAGGCAGATACAAATCTAATTACTCAAAATTTAAACCGAGAAGAGGAAAACTAACCAATTAAGTAAATGCTAAAGCAGTTAGGAAATAAATCTTTCCATCGAGCCTTATGAAGAAAATTAAAATTAAAGCAAGTAGACGGGTAAAATTAAAACTAGAAATGAATAAACAGAAAGAAGAGAGATTTTAAATACCTAAGGTGAATATTGAGCTTGAAGTTGGTAAAGGGAGAAAGAATTTGGCAGCATGTAGTCTGCTTTGCAGTGAGAAGGGCGCCTTCAAACTTCCCATCTCTCCCTCGCTCACTCTCTGCCTGTGTTCGAGTACATGTTCTCGTAGGATGTTTCAATTGACCGTTATGTAAGTTGGAAACCAAGACAGAAAGAGAGGGGATAAGGTTTCACGGATATCCGCATGATTTTAACAAACAGGTTTAGGGGTCTGTTTGGCATCTTGTGGTAAAAGCCCAGAAGGAAATAAAAAAAAATCAAAAAAGGTGATTGTTCAATTAGGACTAGCCCATCTAACTAACTTTGATGGACCAAGGAAGCTACCGGCCCGTAATCCTTCCACTGCAAAGAGCGGGCGGTTTTCGCTGCTCTGTGAAACCAGCCTTGCGCAATGCCCGCCACTCTAAGGACCACAAATCCCATGCTTTCGCCTGGAACACATGGTCCAACTCCCAGCTTGGAATGGGCAGGCCAGTAATTAGCAACCTGTGGCCCAGTTGATGAGGGAGCCCAACGTCCAATCACCTTAATGCCCTCACTTGAGTTACAAGCCCACGCAACTGAGCTCGGCGAACATAATGAATTACCTACATGTTATTAACTGTTGTATTTTCCCATGTTCTACCGATGTGGGAGTTTTACTTCAAGCTTTTCCTGCAAATAGGAATCTAATTTGTTTGGCCTTCTTGCTGCACCATTTACAGTAGTAAAGCATTAGAATTAAGGAGGCTATGTATGGTACAGAATTCAGCATGACCAAAATTTGGGAGCAGATTCATCACCCAATTCTTAAGGTGTCTATGCTGCAAATAAAAACAACTCGTTAACCAGAACATAGAGAACCTCAAAAGATTTATAACTTTATAGTATGATTTTTATTATTGGTTTTTCTAATTTAACACATTTTGCCACTGTCATGGTGAGAATTTTAACAAATGCAATGTAACTATGGATTATTAATTCTTGAAAATTATGAGGAATTAAAAAAAAGTATACTAAACAAGGATAATCCTTATTGCAGTGTGATTGAGGTACCTAAAGCTTGATAATGACTCGAAGACCCAGATAATGCTTCTAATTTGGTAAATATATAATATATATATATATATATATATATATATATATATATATATATATATATGACTGATGGTGTAAAGTTCCCATATAATTTAAGAATTGATGAAATTAAAATAATGTAATGCCCAAAGAACGCGAGATTAACATGAGTTTAATGTATAGAATACACGTTGTGTGTAGTCGTTGCAAACAATAAGTCCACTATATTCATATATGATTTGGTTGCATTCGATCGCACTTATGTGAAAATTGTAGGTGCATAAGCAGGTTTGCCGATATATAATTGTAAGCAAAGCATCTAAAATCACAATTTTGGTTCTTTAATTAATTTGGTATAATTATCAGTGTATAGGAAAATAAAAAGAACGAACCACACAGTGATGAAGATACGCAATGCAAACAACACTTGTGTAGAAGAAGAGAACCCAAATCCGACAAGAAATAGCTTCTCTTTTCTCTCCTAATCCTAATCCCAATTTATTAGTCCACTTAGTTCGACTTTATAATTGTGTGGTTACATGATGAGTACAGAGCTAAAGCAATAGGACCAACATATTTTCGTACCAAATAACATAGTGGAAGGTATGATTCCATATAAATTACCTAAATACAATGTTCACTAGCCATAATTGTCATACAAAGGTCCCATTGCAACAAACTTTCACATGGTTTTGCATCCCTTAATTTGAAGCAAACTTCAAGTACAAAGGAAATTATGTCTCCATCTTCATTCATATAAAATCCCACATCGAATTTTGATATCCATCCCACAAATAAGTAACAAAATTTTCTCCAAGAACCTTTACTTTAGCCAGAATGATCGGTGCAAAGAAACTCATCAAAATGGCCAAAAAATGGCAAAAGTTCGATTCAATCCTTTCGTCTCCAAGAGAATTTGAGAAAGGGCATTTTGTAGTCTACACTGCTGATCACAGGCGATTCATCGTACCATTAGCTTACCTTAACGATCCGGTGATGAGGGAGCTTTTGAGGATGTCTGAGGAAGAGTACGGATTGCCTAGTGACGGGCCTATCGTATTACCATGTGATTCGATCTTCATGGACTATGTCATTTGTTTGATCAGTCAAGGTAGAACTTCAGATTTGCACAAAGCTTTGATTGAATCAGTTGCTCGTACCTGTTATTCATCATGTTATACATGTGAAGGGCAAATGAAACATCAGTTTCTTGTATATTGATTGATATGTAGCAAAGATGCATTGTTTAGCCAGAAATTAAACATAACCAAAAGGCAAAAGTCCATGAGTGGTTAAGCAAATTAATTAACCCCTGGGCCCTGGCTTTGAATGTTAATTCTATATGTAAGATAATTTAATATTGGATTTATTGAATACAAGTTTGTTATTTGTTACCTTCTTATTTTGCAATGCTTCTCTAAATTTAATATTAGGTAATCTTCTTAAACATCCAACAAATTGACACAAAATCAAAATATAAAGAACAATACAAAGGTCAAAGTTATCTTGAAAATTAGAAGGAAAGATATGTGTTCGCGCTTAGGCTTACACAATCTACCTAGCTCCAAACCTTGTAATATTAAAATTTATCAAAAATACTAATCACCTGAAAATCAAATTTTAGTAGTGTATATTTACAAACCTAAACAATCCGCAGTTTAGAAAATATAAATTGAATTACGCAACTGAGTATTATTGATGTTTTAATAGTTACGAAAATTGACAAAAACACTCCCCTGAGAGTTTAAATTGTGTCAAATTGTTGAAATTCATCATTGTTCATAGCCAAGGATTTTGATCATTGGCCTATTTCGCTTTAGAATGTGTTGATATCAAATCATAACCGTTAACATATATAAATGAGTAGAAATCATTTCACCCTCATCAATAAATTTATTAGTTGTTGGTAATTCAGAGGGATAATTTATGTGAAAGAGTAACCATTTAAATAAAAAATAAAAAATAAATTAATCTTGAATTTCTTTGAAGACAAAAACAGGACAAACATATTTATTTGAACAGCATTCAACTTGAATAATCAAGCCAGGAGCTTTAGATTTGTCCTTAATGCCAACAACCAACCTAATAGGATAGGATAGGTCCCCTTATGTCATATACAAAATAGCATTACTGAAATGATACATCCTTATCTGGTTCACTTTATTCAAGGTTTGATTGATAATACCCTTGTACAACTAATGAAATAGTTCAAGAGATTTTCAAATGTACTTAATCCTCTGCACATGTAGTATGTGGTTACAATAGTTCCTGTCTTTTGCTGCTCTATTAAACATTGCTTCTGTAAGCCACAAATCCTGCCTTGTTTGGTAGCTCCTCTACCTGATTCATTCAATCCAAAAACCAACATTAATCATATGGATATAATATATATTAGCTAAAGGGTAAAATTAAACTATCAAGCTGCGACAAGATAGCCCTTTTATCTTTTGAGCTCAACGCATGCATGCATTATTGCATTTGGTCCTATTTATTTTTCTAGATTTACTCTGTTTATCTTTTAAGCTCAACATATTTGGTAAATTATTTATCCACCGAATTTAATCTGAGAGACCAAAATTCAATGACTTTATTGGTAATATATAGATGATTTCTTATGCAATTAGTATTAATAATTTTGATATTTAAGTAAGTCTTTTTTTAGAAAATAAAAGATAGGAGAATAAAAATATTGATCTAGATGACCAAATGTGTGCTAGCTTGATAAATGAATGACTAAATATGTTAAACCCAAAGATACAACATGATCACTTGCTCGAAAGTTTCAGGAGTAAAAGTGTCATATTGTGTTACATTAGCTACTACAATATTAGAAATTAATTAATTAGGACATTATCCAGCTAGCTAGCAGGAGCATTTTAGTTTTTGTGGCTCTCACTCAGGGAGTAAATAGTATGATCCTTTTATTTAAGCAGCTTGACCAATATGTCATCTAACCTCTCAACACAAGAAATCGGCATAATAACCCAAAGTAGCTATGTAGGGAGAAAAAACCAACACTAGTATTAAAGTCTCATTCCAAATCCTCCTCCTCTCTTCCTAAATTTCACATGGCTTGCACTCCTCCACCCCTACAACAAAAGAGCTACATTTATTGTATTGTCCATGGCCTTGCAATGAAGTATATACCAAATATTTTTATCATCTCATCAGCACAAACACAAACATTAATCATTTCCTTAAAATACCCAAAAAAAAAAGTTATACTGTATATCTCTCATCCAAAACATGTTTATTTGTCCAAGGAAACTCATCAAAATGGCAAAGGATGTCAGTACAATTAGTGATGAGCATTCATTAGAATTGGCTGAGAAAGGCCATTTCATTGTTTACACAACCGACAAAAGGCGATTCTCCTTCCCCTATATATAGCTTATCTCAATAGTTTAATTTTCAGGGAGCTATTAATTAATTAGAATGTCTGAAGAAGAGTTTGGTCTACCAAACGATGGACCTATTCTGTTGCTTTGTGATTCGGAGTTTCTGGCAGATAAAGATGTGGAGAAAGCTTTGCTTATGTTCATGGCAGATTAATTTTAGATGTTCATCATCATCATCTTACAATTTATGTCAGCAAGAAATGGGCCATAATATGATATTATGTAGCTGCTGAGTGATGAGATTATGTAACCATTTTGCAAATTAATGTAGACAATTTTCTGTGTAGTACTAAAATAAAATTCAAGTATATATACATTGAGAAACATCTTATTGTCATGACACTTGGATGACGGTGTAGATTATATTAACAATTTGAGTTGTTGCTATAAGTAATAAGTTTAGCACAAAATCGGACGACTGATCTTACAGACGGTCTATGAGGTTTCTTCCTCAAAATAAATTAAATTAGAGGAATAAAATTTGTATTTTAAATTATGCTAGTATAAGTATACATACAAGATAAAACAAATTAAGCATTAATAAGCTAACAGACATAATTCTTGGAAAGGGATACCCCATTTCAACTATCAATAAAAACTACCACACTTTTCTTGGGTTTGACTGAAATTTGGTCGGTCTAAAGATTCCAGTTCAATGAAAGCTTCCACCACTTGAATAAAAAATCTTATCACTACTAATTAAAACATAAGAGTAGTAGTACGTACTTCAACTCTTCAAGCCGTCCAAACCGACATTTCAACATTGGTCCTATGTTTTCCGATCTCCAAGGTTGTGTAATTCCATGTAGTAAAATTAGTACTATTAATTACTTACCAATAGATCGATGTTTAAAAACTTGTGCAGGAGGACATTCAGCAATAAATTACCATCGATTTCTGTAGTTGGTTAGGCCTGCCTATATAAACGGATACTCCAATCACATTTAACCTCACTCACTCACAACTTGAAATATTACAAGCTTTGAAACAATTCAAGGAGCAAATTAAAAATGGCAGAGGGCAATGCAACCAACACTTCCATTGCATCTACTACTAAGGAGCCGGGATGTTTTGATTTCATGCGGAAAAAGGAAGAGAAATTACCTCAAGAGGATCTTGTAATGACAGATCAAAATGCACCAAAAGATCAGAGCAAACATACTCAGCTTCAACGCACTCATAGTCACTCAAGTTCCGTAAGTTTTACAACTTAATTATTAATTACGACTTAGCTTGTTTGAAACAACTTACTTGGTGCTTTCTACAAACCGTGTCGTAGTTGTTGTCATCACAACTAGTAGGCAAGTAACTTTTTAAGGGAAGGCCTTTAATTTCTGTGTATAAAATCACCCCAAAAGTCAAGCATTATTAATTCTATTAATGTGATTTTCAGTATAAAAGTAACAACAATACAATGCTTTATGTTTTCAGTCTAGTGAGGAAGAAGTAGAAGAGGGAGGAGAAAGGAAAAAGAAGAAGAAGAAGAAGGGAGAAGAAACTGAGCAAACAGACATTTTTGTCCCCATGGAGAAATGCAATAAAGAAGAAAATGCTGAAAAAATTGAGACAAATGAAAACAAAGGCTTCATAGAGAAGATCAAAGAGAAACTACCAGGCCAGCACAAGAAGGGTGAAGAGGAGGATGTACATGCTCCACCTGCATGTGATCATTCCCCGGGAAACGATATCAAGGAGAAGAAAGGAATAATAGACAAGATTAAGGAGAAGTTGCCTGGACAGCATAAAAGCAATGGAAATGAATTGAAGGAAGATTGATTGATTAATTGTCTGATAAGATTCACTTCGTAATTTCATGTTTGTTGCACTTTATCACATTGGGTCTTGGCATGAGTGTTTTTCCTAATTTCTGCCTCTAATTTACTTCTTATCTTAACCTGTGGTTTCAAATTTTATTGCAATGTTTCCACAGTTTCGTCTTGAAATTTGTATGCATTGGTTTGGACTCTTTAAATGGGAAAACTTTATCCATGAAATCTTCAATTACACTAACTATCCTTGGAATATGATCAAATAACCACGAGGTCCATTCATATTGGAAAAGTTACACAAACCACCCCTACGGCATGTAACTGATTACTACTAAAAAGCTGAACGTACACATATGTATGTCCTCATTTACAACCTACCTTTCATTATTTCCAACTATACCTTATTTACCAAACACCCTTGTACAAGAAAATTTATAACAATTTCTCCCAAAGATTTATGTTATGTTATATAAGTATTTCTGTACACAACATAAAATCAAAAGCAGTTAATTTAATCTTATAAAAGTTACGAATAACAAAATTAAATAACCGAGTATTGTTACATAATAAATGTACAATTTGGTGCAAATTCTAATTACAAAAAGCAATGAGATGATAGTTGAAGTGTACCCTTCCACATTAATAAACTTTCTCTAAAAATATGCGAGCGATGCTAACGCGCTTAGCGATAAACACAAGATTCAGATTTTGTTAAATTAAGAGACTGACCCAAATGGTTACCTCTCAAAGTAACTTCACATAAGATTCTTGTATAGAACTTTGGTTTGACCAGCCTCCCCAAAATGTAAGCCCTTGATCTTATTACAAATGTCATATTTAGTGGCACGGACATGCTCTCAATATGACCTCCTTTAGCACCATTTAGCACTGGAATTCCACCGTAAAGGGGCACTTGGTGCCCCTGCATCATTGCCATCACTATTCTCTGGCTCTTGCGAGATTGGTAGAATCTTTTCATCTACATATTAAAGAATATAGAATTAGAATAATAATAATATCATACTAAAAGTATCGGAGAATAAAATTAGAATAATAATAATATCATACTAAAAGTATCGGATAATATATTCACAAAATATTCTAGCTATATTATGCTCAAAAATCTCCTATACACTGACATTTAGTGCTAACAGATTATACTCTCCATACATGGACCAGAGAATATCCATTCTTCATGGATCCAATGTAATCCAGACTATTTGTATCAACTCCATTTGCCACATCTAGGATCGGACACAGAACAGGGTCGACCTGACATAAAAATAGGTCAATTCGAATCCGGGCATTTTGGACCTGGTCAACTATGGATATCATCTGATACATTTGTCAAAGAAAGGGTCGCGTAGCATAAAATGCATTGACGGACACAAGAGAGATCGATCTGATACAAAATGGGTCTTCTTAACACAAAACTAATATATCTGACCCACAACATATTAAACTGACACTTATCACAATAAGAAATCTTTGAGGACAAGAACAACTTATTAGATGTTCAAAGGCAAGACAATGCCAGTCTTTCATTCTTCCAAATCACATTAACCAAAGAAGATAACCACCTCTCTGCAAATTCCCTAAGCTCTACAAGGAATCTACACTGGAGAAAAAATATGTTTCTGTATCTATCTTCCTCAAAGAATGATTTAAATAAAGGATTTTAAAATGAGTCCAATATTGGATTTGGTTAAGAATAACACAGAAGAATCACTTATATATTTGAAATTCATACAAAAGTAAAATGATCCAAACAATGTGATGAATTTGGTATTCATAGAAAATCAAAATGAATATTACATATCTCATTACAAATAATGCCTAAATGAATTTACAATCTCAGATGCAAGAAAAGTTTATAATCCAAACTTAATTTTGCCACATATAAATTATTCTATCAACTCCACCCATATATTGCAATATTGAATCATAACACATCATGTGCCAAAAAAGCTACTACCATTTTGTACTCCTATGTTTTCACCAACATTGCACTAGCATGTAGAAGTGTCAAACTACCAAAAAATAAAGTCTCAAATTTATTTCCCACAAATGTAAAATGAAAATCAACAAAATAATTAGTAAGAGTTAAGACTACTACTACTTACTTGACCAGAAGCAACTTCGAGGTCAAAATAGTGAAGCTGAAGAGGAGAGGAAGTGACGTGGACAGCAAAGAAAGTAGCTGGATTCCTATAAAAGATCTTAACCGTTGAATTCAATGTCAACATATCCGTTGGCACACCAGTGGAATCCATTCCCGCTTGTACATTGAAATTCTCAAACACAATGCTCTGCAGTGCACACATTACATCAAAGTGTACTCATCATCTTCTGAATTTTTTTCTTTTTTGTACTAATACAATAAATAAACAGCAGACTGACGAAAAGCTAGACCACTGCAATACTAATTTATTGTGAAAGCGGCATGACGAAAGGAATTTTGTTTATCTTATCCCTCAGTCTGTGCCTTTATTTTTCATTATTAATTGCACATTCCAAAACAAGCCAAAGTTAAATCTCTTTCAACTATTTCTTGGCAAAAAGACTTTAACCAAATTATGACTAGCAAGAAGTACTATTTGTTTTGGCAAAAGGAGTTAATCAAATCATGACTATTAATTATTTCTGCTGGTAAACAACTGACAGTATCACGTGATGAAAAGAACGAGCCAACATGTTGTACCCATTTGAGAAATTTCCCTAGTATTATTTCACTCATATTCTTGATAATAGAACTGTTACATTGCCTTTTACAAAAGTAAATACTGCACTAAGTAGAAAATAGATTAGGTAAAAAAATGAAAGCCATTAAAGGGTCAAATTGGATTCAAATTTGAAAAGACCATCATTTCTAATGCACAAATTTCCCATTTAAGACAACTCAATTAATGTAATAATCCTATTCTTTTCAATCTCAACTAAAAGTAGGACCCTTTATTTCTTTTTTCCTACAGAGGTCTATGACCTTTTTTTTTTTTTTTTGGGTAACAACAGAGGCCTATAACTGATGGATATTACACCATGCATTTATGATGGGGAAAAAAATTAACCTATGACCAATCAGCAATGAATTCATTTACATTTACGATTAAATGAGTTTTTGAAACGATTTTCATGACTTTAGACACTGAGTTAACTCGTAAGGTCCATATAGCATAACACTAGAAGGAAAAAATCGGAACTTTATAGAGTAAAAATTAATTATTGGACTGACCTTGACGATTATCCTGGGTTTATAAGCCAAACTCGAACCCCAAAGAATCAACGAAAACGCAGTAAAAAGCACCACAAACGACAACAAAAAGCACACCACATAAAATCTCACTTGCCCATTGTCCCCCTTTTCATCTTCACCATCACAGTCTTCATCTTCCGCCGCCACTTCATCTCCGACTTCGTCGTACTTCCTCTGCACCCGCCGCCACCCATTTGGGTTTTTCGAGAATCTCGAAGTGGAGGACTCACGTGAGTGGTGAATGGGCGAACAATGGTAGTGGAAATGATGGGTTGGGGACCCGAATGGACTCGACCCGTATGACATCTTTTCGAGATCGTGTTGTGAGTGTGATGGGCTTTGGACGTAGTACAGCGGCCGCCGTGGTGAACGCGGCGGCGTTGAGGCTTCGATGCTCGTCACCTCCGAATCGGATTTCGCATGCATTGCCACCCCCATTTTTTGAAAGAAAGAGAAAATGTAAATGAGGATATCTGGGTGTTTATATTGCGGAAGGTTTTGAAAAGGGAGGGGGTACGCGGTAATGAATTTATTTATGTTTTGGATTTTTGATGGGTTGGTCTGATTATTATTTTATTTTATTTTTGTGGATTTCGAAGTTAATGCGGCATTAACCTTATTTTTCATCTTTTGGAAATGGGCCTACTGTGTCAGTAATCACGGGAGGCCCAATGAATTGTCTGAGCTGTGTTTGGCTCGAGTACTCGTCTACACACTCTAGTCAAAGTACTCCAATACTCAACAACATAATTAGGGCCGCCAATTGGTGGTATTCCGGTCGAATTAGGCTCATTCAGATCCAGTTCTATTTATATCGACCGGATCTTGCTTGGATTATGATTGGATTTAGATGTTTTAATCTCAATGGATTTTGTCGGATACGGATTTTTAACGGATCGGAGCGAGCTAAATTCATATTCGCTCTATGTGTTTCGAATTACGGGTCATTATAATAGAATCAGGTTTATCAAATCTCTAATAGGATAAATATTCTAATAAATCGAATCGGATCCAGATTGAAACCCCCCACCTTTAACAGCCCTAAAAGTAATGTTTAAGATTGATTTAATTATTTTATTGAATTCGACAATGTATTTAAACTTGATTCGATTTTCTAATAAATTGGGTTAAAAGGAAGTCAAACAATATGTCCAACTTGTATACCTAGATGTTTTCACATATATATTGTTATATTTTTGCTAATTGAATCGAACTTTAAAAAATCATCAAACAACAAAATTGTTCAAACTTGTTTGACAATTGACATATATAACGATCTAACGAAATTTGATCGAAGGAGTTTGAATCGAGTATCAAGTAACTTTCTTTGATATAAAACTCTACTACGTAGTGTCTGTCTACTCAATAACATTGTATTTTTGTATTTTTAAGTCTGCTTATACTCGTGTTTGAACAGCAGTTTTCTTTCGAATCACTGGGTAAAGCGTGTGGTATTAGTATATGTTGCTTATCTTTTGGTTGGACTACGAGGAACAAGAAGATAAAACAAGGAGACAAGGAGACTGTATTTGACCATTAACTATTAACGGCATTTGACTCGATTAGGGTTTATTTATTTTGATTTGTTTTTAGATATATTAATTTTTTTTTTTTTTTTTTTGTTTTGATAACCCAGGTGTACAAGCTTACACTTGACTAATCCTGGACCCTCAGAACCCTTGCCCTAGAACCCTGAAGGATGTAAATCGCAGGATGTGCCTCCACCAAGCCCCGGGTTCCCACCATACTGCTGTACACTCTGCGCACAAAGGGGTTTTCACCACAAATGACCCTTAGATAGACCCATAGAAATGCTTCCATCCAAGTTCCAAATGGGATTCGAACCCCCACCCTTGCCGCTGGAGCAAGCCTTATGAATCATTGGTCGACCAGTTGGAGATATGCCCTGGGGGCCTTATATATATTATTCAGTTAGTTGTTATGTCGACTAATCACAAATTTAATTCTGTTTATTTTTAGTTCAACTCAATTTAAACAATATCAATAAAATAGTTAAAAATTTATCATTTGTGTTTCTCTTTTATAAAATTACACAACATTACAGCTACAAATTTGTATGTTCAACAAGAGGATATCACCACCATTTCAAAAAATTGAAATAGAGAGATCATGTGGATTAAAATCCAAAAAGTCTTAAGTTTTTCCCTAACTTGCTTCCTAGTTTAAATAAGGAAAGAATGTTTTGTTCAACCGCTTTACGAATGATATGATACAAAATATAAATATGACTTATTTGGCAAGTTGCAACTTCGTGTAATTTCTGTCTACATTTTGGCTGGAGATGATGGTGAATATGGAAGACTGAAAAATTGTCCTCCATTTTTGTAGGGTGCAATTTGCAAATTAATTTTTTTTCCCATTTTTTTCTCCCACATACCAAGGCATATTTATATTTAGTAATAAGAATTAAAAACCTGTTAATAATTCGAGGTTTTAATGTAATTACATGCATTATGACAAGTTCTTTTACGTATAAGTAGGACTGTCAATCGGGCCTTGTGAGCCGAGCTTTAAATAGCTCAAACTCAAATACCATCGGGCTTTATAGTTATAGGCTCAAGCTCGGCTCATAATTTTTTTAATTGTTTCGGCTCAAACTCAGCTCATGTAACGTTTCGGGCTTCGGGTTTATATTGGGCTTATGTCGGGTTTATTAACTCTAGCAAATGTTACTCCATAAATAAAAGAATTACGCGCTAATATGAATAAACCACTCTTACTTAATACACATGAGACAAAAATATGTAAATTCTACACTTGTTCTTCATAATATTAAACATTAAATTATATTACTGTATTAGATAAAAACTTTTCATCTTCATAGAAATAGAATTATTGATATACGTTTTTTTTACTCCAGGTAAGTAGAGTTTTAGTGTTCCAAGACTTCCAAATTCCCAATATTGATCACTTTCTTTTATCTTTTTCCTTTTTTTTCCTTTATGTTTTTCATTTGACTTGTACAATTATATGTAATTGATTTTAATATCTGATGCATAATAATTTTGATATAAATAATTAGTAGTAGTATTCGGTCGGGCTTTATTCGGGCTGAGCCTTATTAGGCTCAAACTCGGCTCACAAATTGATCGGGTTTAATATAATGGCTCAAAATCGGCCCGGCTCACAATTATTCGGGTTCGGGTCATATTTAATCGGGCCGAGCCATCGGGCTTCGGGTAGGCCCGGCTCAATTGACAGTCCTACGTATAAGTAAGAGATCTAAACATAAGTGAAACGAGGGAAAAGTATTTTTGATAAAAAAAAAAATTAACAAAAGTTGTTTTTACAAGTTGAATTAAACCTTCATTACTTCTTAATTGAGTTAAATATATATTTTCATAAAACTTTCGGACAATAGATGTTCCATCTTTGCCCTTATCTTCAGCCAAAAAATATCTTACTTTCGGGTTGCAATTTTACTATATTTATTTCCTGATGATAAAGATAGCCAAAAGATGTCATTTTCGAGAATGCAACATGCAACTTAGATGGTGTTTGCGAAAAATTAAAATAAGTATTTTTTAGTTTTTTAGGACAAAAAAAAAGCATTTAAGTAATGTTTGAATTATGAAATTCTATTTCTACTTCTCTTAAAAACAAAGCTAAAAAGTACATATTAGCCAATGTTATTAAAACCGGACCGGACCGGCCGGTCCGACCGGTTCGACCGCGAACCGGAGGTCGGTCCGGTCCGGTTTACCCCTTAAAACCAGTATCTCCAAAAACCAGTTTGGACCGGGTTGAACCGGTCCAAAACCGGTGAACCGGCGAACCGGTATGGACCGGTTCAACCCGGTTCTGATTTTCCTTTTTTTTTTTTTTTTTTTTGATTTTTTTAATATTAAAAATAAACTAGAAATTCTTGTACAAGGTGGGATTTGAACACCTAACCTCTAGGATGAAACATGACTTCCTTACCATTTGAGCCACACCATTTTTTGAAATTTTAGTACAAATTAAAATTTATAAATTATAGAAACTTGTAGCCAAATTTATTTATAAATTATATAATTAACTTAAATAAATATTTCACACATTATGAATGAAAATTAATACTCAAATAATAGTTTTTTATTAAAATTTATTCTATAAAATATTCTTTTCAATATTATTTTTAGGATAAAGAGTCAAATCGATATAATATGCAAGTTTAACTTTGAATATTAGACTTTTATACATAACCATATTTTAAAATTTATGAATATCTTAGTTTGTTGTATTTTTAACTTACACTTTTAAATTTTTAAAAAGAAATATAATCACATTATATTTATACGAGCATACAAATTAGTACCATATTACCGTTATGATATAAGTTAGATAACTATTATATGCTTTAATTTTAAAATATTATAATTTTTTTATATTTTTAATCAATTGTATGATAATGTTTAAATTTTATGCATATTACATATACTTTAAAATTAAATATATTTATTATATTATTATTACGTCATCCGGTTCGACCAGTGGTCCGACCGGTTCGACCAGTAAAACCACTAACCAGTCGGCTCACCGGTTCACTGTCCGGTCCGGTTTTAAAAACATTGATATTAGCAAGTGAGAAGGTGCTTTCGGCTTCTTGTGGAGTACATATTTTTTTAGCAAGTGAGAAGTACATATTTTTTTAAAGTTTCATTGGACATTTTTATCATCAATATTTTTATTTATTCCACACTTATCCAGTTATCCTCATCTACTACACAACTACTTTATACATGTCTTCACTACTACTCACCCAATTTCACTTTACCGATTCAATCCAAAGTTATGTGATTCTACTGCTTTGTAATACTTAGTTTTATTTTTTCAAATTTCAGGGTTTCTTCTTAATGAATTATTTGAAGAAAAATGTTTCTAATTCAAGGATAATTGTGACATTTTTAGTACAACGAGAGAAAAAAGTAGATTTTGTAGATTCTTTTGCAAACACATAAAACTTATTTTTTTTGGGATTCTTGATATAAATATTGCAAACACCATTTACTTTTATTTTTTTACAACTTCTAGCGTTTTGTTTTAGATTCTAGATTCGATCACAATCACATTTTTTAGATGCCAGCTTGACTTTGTTTTTCCAAAAAAAAGAAAATTGACTTTGTCTTTCCTTAGTGTTATTGGGCCTTCATTCCATTTATTTAGGTCCATGAGGAACATATGGATTTTGTTGAATACTTGAATGTCCAATTGGCAACATAACTCGACATGCTACGTATTCTCTCACACGCAGGCCCATAAACATATTTAGATGAAGTCAAGTGTGGATAGGTTTGATTTACTTTGTTAAAACGTTTATCCATTATCATCTAGCTTCAGTTTGACTTGTGGCGAAGATTAGTTTTTATTTAGACTTGCGCCCAAATTGTTTTCCATTCTTTATTACGGTCAAATAATGAACTTGAATAATTTTTAAATTATTTTAGTAAATAGTTTACTAATTTGTTTCAATAACAATTTCAATATATCAAATAACACTATATATAGATATTAGGATAAAAAAATCAGAAAATTTAATAAAATTTAGTTTAAATAGTATGCCATTTATAAAAGTTGTACTATAACAAATGAAAAATTTGTGAGGGGAGACAACTATAGATTGATTGAAAATATGATCTTATGTTATTTTTATTATAAAATAACTTCATGTTTTGATTAGCAAAAATGCCCGCAAATTATCATTTTATTAGCTCAATTCATTCATTTGCAAATTAATTAAGAGTAGACCGCGTGTACAAGGATTTATTGTTATTTTTTAAGTATGCAAGTGGGTTATTTTTTAAAAAAAAAGTGAATAATTGTGTTTTTTGTGTTTTATTCCAAAGAAAAAATAAGTCAAAGGATGTATTAATTATTTTTCCTGCAAATCATAAAAATTTCTCGCACTCACGATATGACCTCAAGGATAGTATCGTTTAACCCTAGAATTTACCAAAAATCCTGAAATCCTCGGAAAGTTTCATGACTTTCTAGCTAGCTAAGAGTCAAACCACAAATCATAGCACTATATATTAAATGTCAAATTGACATAAAATCCAAGTCATAGATTAAATCTTCTCATCTATTAAATGTACAAATTAAATATACAAACCGCGTATCTCCATTCACAATCATCCCACTTATTACAGGACGATTCTTAATTATTTGTTTTCTTATGTAAAGCCATCCTCATTAACAGTTCGCAAAATCTAGTCAAAATTAATTGCATAATCTATACTAATATCTACAAAGTCTGGTCATAATTAATTGCATTATAACCTATAATATGTACGTAATAAATATTACGATCACAAATTAATTAATAGTTGCCTTCAAAAAATCAACTTATTTTTGTGTATTATATCTACTATTTTTTATAACAGAGTATTATTATGTGTATTAAATTACTACATAAAAGAAAAATAAATAAAAAGACCAAATTAATAATACACATGAAAATTCCGTGTGTTACTCACGGACAGTCCAAAATTTCCAGCCAAAAGACAACCCCTAAAAGAAAGACCATTTAACCAAATCATATAAAGAAACGCGTTTGTGAGGCTAAATAAAAGCATATAATTTCGATTGCCTAGGAAGGCCATTTTAGTACTTAACTTGACTTTCAACTCATACAACTGTTGTACCCTACGCAAAACAAGTAGTGCCTTCCAAGAGGAGGGGTACTATAAAACTATTTTGATATCTGACCTACACATTACGCAAATTTGTTATATTTCCTGACAACTTCTCCGTTCATATTCATGAAGTCTGCATGCCATTCTGTTTCCAGTTCATTGTTTTAATTCTTTTTTCTCCTTTTCTAACTCTATTTAAACGAATTGTTTTCATAACATCCTATTCTGTATTCAGAGTACATAAAACTTCTTTTAAGCAATAAAAGCTATAGGCCTCTTTCATATTGTGGGATTCTTTAAAAAATTACAAAAAATGTGGCAAATTATAGTTCCAATACTTTGGTTTTTGCCCATTTTGAGAGCTGATAATCCTTACAGATTTTTCACATGGAATGTCACTTATGGTGACATTTATCCGTTGGGTGTTCGCCAACAGGTTTGTATTAATTTCTTTACATAAAAATTCAATTGCATATGCATGTTTATATGTTTTGATAATCTTAATCTTAATTATAATTTTCTTTGTGATGATATTTTTATTACAGGGGATTTTGATAAATGGACAGTTTCCTGGACCTGATTTATATTCAGTTACGAATGATAATATCATAATCAACGTGTACAATCATTTGCCAGAACCATTTCTTCTCTCCTGGTAATTAGTGATCTATCTTCCTTTAAAACGTATACTTCTAATTTATTCATGATTAATTTATGGTGCGTATACTTTTTTATTTTTATTTTTGGATTGCAAAAACCGCACATATATTTAAAAAAAACTAAAAAGAAAATTATCATAACATGTTTCGTAGGAAGTTTCAAGAAAATGGCTCTTTTATTAGGCGGGTTTACGCGCAAGGATTGTTGTCATTACAAAACTAACTTCTGTATTTTCACAATCAAGTACAGCTCTAGTTGTCTTCTAATTGCTAATTTAGGAACGTGCATTTGAGACCACATTTTACAACTAACTTTACTATGAATAAAGGATTTGGAGCTAAAATTAAAATAACATAATAACAAACTAAATTTATATGAATTTCGTTTTCTTGGGTATTATTTTGAATATATTCTATATTAACCAACATTTGAGTCATCTCAAATCTGGCTACAAAACTCCGTCTTCAAGTGTTTATATTTTAATTTGAATGAACTCTATGTATGTATATTAAAAACTGGAGTTAATTTTGTTTATATATGTTGTACAATAAACGTGTTATGATATTGTGTAATCCTCGCCCAATCTCTAACAATTGAAGTATATATATACTTAAAGAATTTGATATGTTCGAACGGAGTTGGATTAAGTTATAGCTTTTTTAGAAATGATATGTATAGAGGAAATTATAATATGATGATTGGGTCATTTTCCTCCGAGCGAAAGCTTCGAATTTAATACATTATATGATTGAGATTCGAGTTTGATACATTTCGCTCGAATTTGATACATTATATGATTGAGATTCGAGTTTGATACATTATCAAGTGATACGTTGAGCGTATCTATTGAAACTACGTACGTTGTCCCATTTCATTTAGAATTAGGAATATGTACAATAATTAGAACTTGTTTTTTTTCTTTTTTTTTTCTCTCTCATATCTCTCACTATTTTTTAGATCCTAATTTTTGTTGAATAAAAAATATATAATTGAATTGATTGACCACCATCACCTTAAAGTTAGGCGGCAATTAAATAATCGCCCACCATCACAGTTAAGCATTTCAATTTTGATAATGAGAAGTGTCTAACAGCAGATTACATAAGTGTGACCATCTTTAGTTTCTGACTGCTTTATTTTCCCCTGTGATGCAACCCAAATTCTTTGGGCCTTCGCGGGATAAAATATTTACATGGGCCAATATGGCCCAAATGGCCTTAGCCCATGGTACAAAATATCTTTTGTTTTAGTGGTTACAACACATTATAGAAAACAGCTGCATGAAATAATCTCTCATGTATTATCTTCTTTGTATAAAAATCCTTTAATTTCAATCCAAAACTCCAAAACATTTTATTTTCATTGACTCACATGTTTTTAATATATTCAACTTCAAACACATCTCCGAAAAATTATAATATTTTTATATATTACTCAAAATCCAACATTGAAAACACGTCCAAACATATTTTACCTTTTCAAATACATAAAACATCGGGAAAATTGCTTTTTTGGTACCGTAGGATAGACTGACTTGCACTTTTGGTACCATTGGATACGAAAATGCAAATTTGGTATCATAGGATATATTTTCATTGCAATTTTGGTACCAAACCCAATTTTTCTACAAAGTTAATGGCAATTTACCCCCTATGAAATGCATAATGTTCAATTTATCCCTCTATAATTTGAAAAAAATCAATTTACCCCCTGTAAAATTTTAATGAAGCAATTTACCCCCTTCAGCCGGAGATTGTAACTCACTTGCCGAAATTGAGAGTATGCATGCAAACTATTTTATTTAACATAGGGGGATAAATTGCCACATATATCATAACACAATGGGTAAAAAATCACATTATCATAATAAAAGTGGATTAGTGCCGCCTATAAAAATATCAGGGAAGCGATGTGAAATTTTTACAAAATTTCAAGGGGTAAAATACTCTTTTTTAAACCACGGGGGGTTTAATTGAACATTATGCATTTAATAGGTGGTAAATTTCATTAACTTTGTAGAAAAATTTGGGTTTGGTACCAAAATTGCAATGAAAACCTATCCTATGGTACCAAATTTGCATTTTCATATCCAATGATACCAAAAGTGCAAGTCAGCCTATCCTATGGTACAAAAAAACAATTTCCCATAAAACATCAATTAACCTCACATGTTTCCCTTAACACTTACATTTCTCAGTTATCATCGGATTTAATCTCACCAAAAAAACCTATAAAATTATGAAACACACGAACCACAACCACAGTACATCCAAACATGACTTTTATTTCAAAATTTAGTCTGTCTTAAAGAAAATGAAAAGAAGTTGGAAAGAGGGAGTAGCTTTTACAAGATCACTCCTTCGACTCCATACACCAGTTTAAATAAAAGAGTAACATAGTTGAATTTGTTTAAGAAATGTCCAAGTTACCTCAATCATTGACTACACATTGTCCGTCAAAATCAAAGATTTCCTTTATCTGTATCTCAATACTACCCGAATGCCCTAAGCAAAAGAATGCAAACTCTATGATTTTGTTGATGCTAAATGCTAATGTTATTAGTGTAAATATATATATATATAGGAATGGAGTTCAACAAAGAAAAAATTCATTTGAAGATGGAGTGTATGGCACCACATGTCCAATTCCACCTGGCAAAAACTTCACTTACATATTACAAATGAAGGATCAAATTGGAAGCTTTTACTATTTCCCCTCTCTCTCTTTCCACAAAGCAGCCGGGGGATTTGGTGGAATTCGAATTCTCAGCAGGCCCGCAATTCCCGTTCCGTTCCCCGAACCTGATGGAGATTTTACTGTACTCATTGGGGATTGGTACAAAACTGACCACAGGGTAACTAGCTAAATTTCAGAAAGTAAACTTTGGCTTAAATCTAAATGTAGTTTACAAACCAATGTTCCAATAGACCAAAAACAACTCTGAATCCTGTTGTGGAATTTGCAGATTTTGAAGGCCGTTCTGGACAAAGGAAAGATGCTTAAATTCCCAGATGGCATCCTAATCAATGGGCGTGGAAATGGTGCCTCATTCACAGTTGAACAAGGTATTGTTTCTAAACAAGACCAGTAGGAGCTACTTAAGTACTAATCTTGGACTTTAATGAATGTTAGGATAGTTTAATCTTATTTTCTACACGTATAACGCTTGGTTTTCTCCTAAAGAAGTTTGTCGAACTTAAAATCAATCAAAATGTATATACTATTTTAACAAGATTATTTTACCTTCTCAATAATTAAAAAAAAAAAAATTTAAGGAACTAGCTTTCCGATAAAATAAGTTTTTTCCATTGGGTTTAGTAATTTATTATTATTGAAAAAAAAATCTAGTTTAGATTTATATTTTTCTTAGGAGTAATAGAATCAGGAGTTCCTTTTTATTTATTTTTTTTCTCTCTAGGAATTTAAATATTACGATTGTGGTAAATGAAAGAAGCCTCTTAGAGACGGCCGGGTCCTAATATTGGCTAAAACTTGCCGGGAGAAATATCCATTCAATAATGTCTAGAAAATAATTAATCCTGGCACGATATTGCAAAAGAGGTTTAAAGGAGTTGTATACTTGTGTTTTCAGGGAAAAGTTACAGGCTGAGGATATCAAACGTTGGTCTTCATAATTCCCTGAATTTTCGTATTCAAGGACACTTGATGAAGCTAGTTGAAGTGGAAGGCACACACACTGTACAAACCACCATATCCTCCCTTGACGTCCATGCCGGCCAGTCCTACTCCGTGCTAGTCACGGCAAACCAGCCTCCTACTCAGGATTACTATATAGCGGTATCTACCCGTTTCACTACCAAGGTCCTTACCACAACAGCCATTCTTCATTACAGCAACTCAGGAAAACCAGTCTCTGGCCCACCACCCTCGGGGCCAACCACCGACATTCAGTCATCACTAAACCAGGCTCGTTCCATTAGGTAAACTTCTTATATTATATCAGTGATCGCATTTTCGGGTCACGGAACTGACCCTCGGCATATTTAGTCCCAAGTTATACAAAATCGCATTCATGATCCCAGTTTTAAAATATTTTGCACTTTTGGTTCTCTCGTTCTCTTCAATTCGGTACAAAAAGTGCAAAACTTAGACAACTATGGACCAAATGTGCAAACAAAGACTATTTATACCAAACGTGTAAAAATGGATGCAAAGTGGTCCGATAGGAAGAAAAAGACGAAAGTGCAAGGCTAAAAGTGTTAAAGATCCTGCCTTGTAGACTAAAAATACAATATCACCCTCTATAATTCATACATTGATGACAACTTGTTTTCTATTGTAGGACTAATCTCACAGCTAGTGGACCAAGGCCAAACCCTCAAGGCTCATACCACTATGGCCAAATCAATGTAAGCAGAACCATCAGAGTAGCCAATTTACCTGGCATAGTCAATGGCAAGCAGCGCTATGCAGTGAACGGTGTCTCGTTTGTTCCTGCTGACACGCCACTCAAGCTCGCGGACTACTTCAATATCGGAGGGGTGTTTCGTGTCGGAAGCATTCCCGACTACCCTCCAAGTGGCAGAGGAATTCGACTCGACACATCAGTCATGGAAGCAGACTACAGAGCATTCGTGGAGATTGTGTTTGAAAACCGTGAAAGCATTGTCCAGAGCTGGCATCTTGATGGATATTCTTTCTTTGTTGTAGGGTAAGCAGATATTTGCTTTGTATATTCATTCTCCAATGATTTATGAAGAAAAAAATATCATCTAAAGGCATTCATTTGGTTGCAGGATGGATCAAGGTCCGTGGACACCTAATAGTCGAAAACAGTATAATCTTGTAGACGCCATTTCGCGTTCCACCACACAGGTATATCAAGATTTATAGCAACTAAATATACATTGCAATATGATTACATTATCGTAGTTTATTAAATCGGGTTGAGAATGTTCAAATGGGATATAGGAAATACTAAAATTAGGGTTGGCCTTTAAATAACCATAGTTTTAATATATTCACACATAGAAGAAAATAGTAACAATATCATAAAGTATCCTCGCTACATTTTAACAATACTTATGTTACATATTACAGGTTTACCCCAAGTCATGGACTGCAATATATATAGCTCTAGACAATGTGGGAATGTGGAACTTGAGGACAGAGTTTTGGGCACGACAGTACCTCGGACAACAGTTTTATTTACGTGTATATACACCGGTTCAGTCTGTCAGGGATGAGTATCCCATTCCAAAGAATGCTCTGCTTTGTGGAAGAGCCAGGGGCAGAAGTACATGATACTAGCATTTGATAACAGATACATCTGTACAATCTCAAGAATGGCACATAGGCACAAACTCCAGCTTAGATTATTTCTTTTTTGTAACTATGGCAAATAAAAGAATCAAAACAAAAGCCCAATAAGGTTTGATTTATTCATTCTTTAATATTCATTCTACTCAGAAGATTCCTCAATTGGGTATTTCATTTCAATGTACTTAAGTCTCAACTCATTTACAGTCACAGAGTGATTAAAAGGAACAATAGCATTCAACCACCATATGTTGTACAAGTCTGAATGAATCTTCTAAAATCTGATTGCAAGGCTGCCAGAAAACTAATCTATGTCCTAACAAAAGTTGCATTTCTATTGATGGATACTGGTTTGCAAAGTAAGATGCATGTTTTATTATCCCAGCACACTTAGATGTGAAGCATGAGGTGAAAGCTCTACCTTGCAAATTATCAGTTATATACTCACATAGACCAGTCTTCTCTTTTCACTTATCAGCAACCTGATCAAATTAGTTACTTCAAAAGAAGATAGAATAGTGTTCAACAATAAGAGAGACTTAAAACAACTGAATCCAGAAATTGTTTGAGCATAAATTAACAAATAACTTCCAACCTCAGAAACATATGCTATTATAATAACAATTAAACAATTTTCATTATGGGATAAACATGCACTTGTACTAACTGTAAAACAAGCTATGACAGAAACCAAAGCAATCGGCCTGAAGTATTCATACCAAGAGATCACTTAAAAAGAAGGCATGTCCTCGGGGCAGACCAGACAACAAGTATAGGAGGCGTCTTTTCTTTGAGATGGGCATTTCAGATAAAGGCATGGGTCGAGTACTCCGAAGTTTGGAGAGGGTGAGTTCAGTGTTTTGATCACAGGCCATATTAGGATTAAAGACTAGTAAAATCACCAATATTACCCAATTGTTTATGAAAGAAGTGGACTCAAAGATTGAGACTAAAATGTATTACCGAATTGCGTTCCTATTTCAATGAAATTATGATATCATCTTCTCACGCCTATGTGATGTATAATTAACTTATATCTTTTAAATGGTTAATGATATTCCCCTTCATGTCATTACGTTTTAATTTCAGCCATATGTAAACAAACAACAATAATTTATCCAGGGTGAATCATGAGTGGTTCATGGATAGCATATGCTGCAGCAGAATTAGTTCATGGAAGACCTTCACTCCAGTTACTTTCGGCACATGTCCTACAGAGGCATGCCCCAGTTCTATCATAATTCGTCTATTTTGCATATCACAATATCAATCCAAAAAGGATAAAAAGCAATTCGACAACCAACAAAATTAAACTCAACTACTTCGAAAAAACTAGTCTCTCCACAAAACATTTATCTCAGTACCACAACATGCTTTGCTACTAAGATGTTAAAAGACTGATAACATAAAAATATTTCATCAACATACTTATCCAGCTCAATTTTCTGCATCTTAATATCATCAGAACAGTGTAAAAGTTTTTAATTAAATTCAGAAATGACTTTATACCTGGTTAAGTGGGTTGTAAATAATATATTTTAGTGGGTATTCCTATTTAATATTTGTATAGTCTAGGGGCTTATTGTGTAATAGGTATTCATTATCCCACATCCCATGTTTAGTGGGATTTGTAACTTCCTATGTAACTTATTTGTTATTTAATGATATCTATCCCCTCCCCAAATTATATCCCCCAATTTCATATACGTTTGTTTTTTCTCTCTGTTGTTATCTCTCTCTTTACAATTATTACAACTGTTCATCAATTTCTTCACATAATCACTTAATCAAATAAGTATTTTACAACAATCAACATACTTATCCAGCTCAATTTTCTGCATCTTAATATCATCAGAACAGTGTAAAAGTTTTTAATTAAATTCAGAAAGGACTTTATACCTGGTTAAGTGGGTTGTCAGGAGATTTCTTCCACAATTTCCATACCATATCTTTATATTGATTGTGTGTTAGGCCAGGTTTTTCTTCTTTCAACCTAGGAAGCTCAGCTTCTTCAAAAGCCTACAGAAGTAAAGCAGCAAAAAGGCCATGCACCAGTTACAAGATAATCCCGAAAAATATGCCAGTTCTACCCGTGAGGGCATAGTCCAGGGCAAAAGCAATTATTATAAGCTCAAAGGTTCTAATCACACAACACGAAGATGTGATAGTATTGTTCTTAGTTTTATACTAGTCTTATTAGTTGTTTATTATTTAATTAAATATGCTTTCATTGAAATTTACTAATGCAAGCAATCAAATTTTCCCATGTAATAGTGTACCTTAAATGAGGCCTTCAGCCTCTTCTCCGGATGCTTATCCACTGGCAAATTATCAGCCAAAGTCATCTTCACAATCGCATCCTCCACTGTCCTCGCCTCAATAACTGAACTATCACGATTCGTATTTTCCACGCTAACCATCCTTTCATACTCCTCCTCATCTGCAGTGCGCGCCTGCTTCTTCTTCTCCTCCTCAGCACGCCGTTTCAGATCAGCCTGCTCCTCCTCCCTGCGCCGCTGCAGCTCCGCCTCAGTCACCTTCGGTACTGGAATCGAAACCTTAACTGCTTTCTTATCCACCTTCTTCTTCATGCTTTTCTCGAGTTCATTCTCTTCTAGCTCTGCTAATCGGCGCGCCTCGGCTTTCTTAGCTGCGGATTCGGCTCGCTTCTCGGCTTCCTCTTCACGTTTCTTGGCGGCTCGAGACTTGGCTCCCTCGGCTTCGCGCCAGTACTGATCATCCTTTTCTTTGGCTTCCCGCTCTTTGCGATCAGAAACGGTGGCGTTTTTACGAGCCCTAGCCTCTTCGGTTTTGCTGTTTATTCCCATCTTCTTCGGCATGTTTTACGAATTTTTATTTCCTTTTAATAACTTGAAAAAAAAATGTCTTCTTCCTTACCTTGATCAAATTTGGAGAGATGCAAAGAATCAAAATTTTGTTATTCAAGGTGGGTAAGAAATTGCACTATATGCTAGAACTAGAAAAACAGTGAATCGCACTAAGAAATTTTTGCACACACATTCCTTTTAAATTTTTAATAGAAAACTTCTCCCTCTTATCTATATATTGTAATACATTTGTCCCTCTTAAAATTTTTATTGTTAATATGTTCTCTCGTCGATGTGGTATAACATATTTTTTCCTCTTAAATTCAAAATACATTAAAAAATAAACGAAGATTACTGTATTTTGAATTAAGTGGAATGTATTATATTACATTGATGAGAGGGGCGCATCTGCTACGATAAAATTAAGAGAATTTATTGAGATGATGAAAAGTACTCAAGGTGAGTTTATCTAGCGATTTGAAAAGCAATTATAAGATAATTAATTTTACTAAAATTGATTTTGGTAATAATTGATTATGATAATATTAATTATAGAATAATTGCTTTTGTATAATAGCTTTTGTAAAAGTAACACTTTAGTTGCTTCTAAAATAAGTTGATTATTTGCTTCTAAGGATCCCAAAAGTGATTATGATCTTGGGGGCCAAACACCATGAACATTACGATTGAACAGAAGTAATTTTTATAATCGGGGCCAAACACTTCAAAAATCACAATAGAGATGTAAAAGTGATTTTAAGAGCTCCAATCGCTGGGTCAAACTCACCCTCATTAGAAAAATAAGTCAACCCCGCGATGTATAAAATAAAATTTCTTAAGTGGGCCAATATTGTGGGCTATATAGCCCATGACGAACAGGTTTAAGTTGGGTATCATCTTGTACCTATAATGATCTAGCTATCAATGGGGTGGATTTTAATTTAAATTTGATTTGAATTTGATTCGAATTGTTGGAGTATTTTTACACTTTGAAATTATAGGGTTTTGGCATTTTGCATTTTGAATTAAAAGTTTTGGCAATATTTTGGAAATATAACTTATTTGGCACTTTGCACCTTAGCGTGTGTTTTCATAAAAAATTTCATTAATGGAATGGTGGAATAGTCATTTTAATTTTTTTTTCAGACTTTGCACCCTTAAGATATATATTTTGACACTTTTCACCCTGAAAATAAAGAATATTGACACTTTGAACCCTTAAAATATAATTTTGACATTTCCAACCTCAACTTAAAATTTCTTATCTTAACCAAATTGCTAGCTAGCAAGAACTTTTTTTTCTTTTTTGTAATTTAATAAATTTAACATGCTAGTGGTAAATGAATTTAGATTTATAGAGTATGTCGTGTAGAAAAATTTAGGATCGATTACATGTGAGTCTTATAAAAATAATATCATACAATATAATAAGATGTTAGATTTGTAAATGTATTTGTTAGGTATAATGTAAATAATCTATATGATACTTGAAAACAAAACGAATAAATTGTTTTTTTATATAAATTTTACAATAAGAAAGTGTTAAAATAAATTATTAAAAAATAAAAAAATTAAGAATAACATGTTTATGATGTTTTTTATAAGTAAAATTTTAAGATTGACTATGTAAAAAAAATGCTAAATAAACAAATTATAATATTTACAGAAAATGCTATACAAACCATAATATCAAACAAGAAAAAAATGTTTCTATTGTATAATTTTGTTTAAATATTACAATTGATGAAAATGAGTGTCTATTTTAGAACAATAGAAACATTCTTTTCTTGTTTATATTTCTTGTTTGACACTCTATACCCTGAAATTATACAATTGATGAAAATGAGTGTCTATACAAACCATAATATCAAACAAGAAATAAATCATAGTATTTTATATTTTCAGGGTGCAAAGTACCAACATTCTATATTTCCAGGGTATAGAGTGTCAAACATTATATTTTTATGGTGCAATGTGCCAAACAAATATTTGAAAATGACTATTTTACGTTTCTACCAATGAATTTTCTTTCCAAAACAGATACTAGGGTGCAAAGTGCCAAATATATTATATTGTCGGGGTGCAAAGTGCTAAAACTTTTAAGTCGGGGTGCGACGTGCCAATTCTATAATTTAATGGTGCAAAATGTTAAAAACCCGATTTATTGAATTATAATTCAATTAGAGATTTGATGGATTTTGTCTGTAATATGAAATATGTGGAGTGAATATAAATTTAAGTCAATCTAATCCATTAAATATATGTATAAGATAATAAATTAATTATATATACACATAATATTTTATTAAAATAAGTAATATTAATAATATTTTATCATCAACTTTATAAGATATTAGTTAATAACTACCTCATAAATTCTTTTTCATCTAAAAATATGAGTATTAGTAAAGAAAGTTTGAGCTAGTGAACTAAATTAAATAAAATGATAAAGTTAATGAACTTGTTTTAGGGAAAAATATTGATGTAATTGTTTGAAGTGAATTTTATTGGATTAAAAAAAAGTTTAATATCCGATCGAATTCGACTAAAATTCATTGGAGTCAAGAAAGTCAGATCCGAGCAAATTTGAATCCGACCCGACATAAATGGAGATGACTATGGTCCGAGTTTGACCCTCCCCGATTCCGGCCATTGAAATATGATTTTGTTGAAAAAAGTAAATAATAAGTATCAAAACAATAATTCTATAGATAACATATATCGATTCCATAATTTTATAACCTCAAATAGATTTGTATGATTTGGTGGAAAAAAGTAAATAATAAGTATCAAAATAATAATTCTATACATTCCATAATTTTATAACCTCAAATAGATTTGTACATGTCTTGACCTGGGCTGAATCCCGAGATTTGGGCCGAGAACTGTCCAAACACATAATAACTTGGATGAGCCCAAACTGTGTAAGACCAATGGCCAAAATAGCCCATAATATCCTATCAGAAGTAATTCAATTTTTATTGATATTAACTTCATACTTCATGGTAGTATATGTAGGCCCGAATACCGTCACTGATATTTAGGCAATTGATTTGAATGTTGAAACTTGAACGTCATCAGTCAATCCTCAATTAAGACGTTTTAAGTTTTGGGTTGCATGTGAATCAACGGAACGTATATAGACTTAATTAATATCATGCATTAATTGATGATACGTAATTTTTTTCAGTTCTTTCTTTGGCAATTGGCACCAATGGGATTGTGAAGCACTACCGATTGAATCTAACTATTTGTTAAGAGTTAAAAATTAAAATATATATCATTCAATATTTGTAAAAGCTCATTTAACTTTGATCTTCTATGTACTAATATAGAAAGTGTTCAACCCGCTTAAATGTGATTTGTATACGAGTTATATGTATGAAGTAGTAGATATCAAAATATATATATCAAATAGTTAAAGAGAATGGCTTGAAAATGGTGGTGGAAGAATGTCTAAGAAAAAAAATGTGTTAAAAGAGAATACTGGGGCTGCCTTGCCAGTTTCCCTGATTTGGTAACCGGAGATTGCCAATTTTTGAAACGAAATTGCCACCAAATCATATCGGTTGTAATTTGGGTTCCGATTCGGCCGTAATTAGGTTCAAATCAATTTGTGACTGTTCAAAACCCAAATTTGCCCAAATACAGTGACCTTAATTTCCCCTTAATGTCATTTGGTAGCAAAGAATAGGTGTAAATATCCAGGGCATGTTTGTCTCGCATCTCCGAAAAAAAATTCCCATTTCCGAGCGGCGAGACAAACAAGCATCAGCTTTTTCGAAATAATTGGCTTTGGGAGATTATTTCCCAAAGTAAGTGGGCTAGTAGCCCATTTTCTATACATTTTCTAGTAGCCCATTTTTGTAGCCTACTAAGTCAACAATATACGGCCACAATTTCTCATTTTTTAAGCCTATTCAGTCAACGATATACAGCCACAATTTCTCCTTTTCTCCTCCTCTCTCCTCTCTATTCTCTTTCATCTTTCCAACGATGCTCAAACCATACATTAAAACTCGATGTCTGATTATTCAATTAGTGATGTTTCATCACATATTGGTCCCGTTGACAACTGAAAGCGTGTAGCGTTGTTGACTTGGAGGCGGTTGGCTCGGCGTGAAGGGAATAATAGTCATGATTGGTCGGATAACTGATCGGGTCCATCCCCACCTTCGTGGAATTAGTTTCATTCATTGTAAAATTGACGTTAATTTTTATTATGTTAGACAATATGAAGACAACTTAATATGTTATTTCCGTACGTAAATTAATTTGGATATTGTGTAATAACTATTGGGTTAACATTTTAAGGATATTGTGTAATTCCTGACATATTGTGTAATTCATTTGAATGAATTCGTCGGTGAGATAAAATAATTAAAAGGATTTTATTATAATATTTTATAATAAAAAAATTCAAAAAATAAAAATTAATCTACTTTATTTTTATTATTTTAAAAAACTCAAATAACTAATTATAAAATATTATTTACCACATATATTACATATAATACATACACCAATAAATTAATTATATATAACTAACTGATGTGACATAAAGTCTTACACTATCTTACACCTAATTAACTAACTCAAACCTACCAAAAAAACTTACACCTACTTTTTTTCCCAAACAACTCTCCCAAAACCTAAACAAACAACATTACGCAAATCGAGATTATTTCTCAAACCTCTACCACTTTCCCAAACCACTCTCCGAAAGGCCAAACAAACTGGCCCCCAGTTTTTCTTGTAGTGTAAGTTTGATAACCAAACTTGAATATTTATTGATTTACTTGACAATGCTCTTGATTTACAACTCCAAAAGTTGATTTATTATCTTGTAAACTATGGGTAAAGCGTATTTTGATGTGAATTCAGTCTTAATCCGACTCAATATTGAATGTGACATTCAATTATATACTAATAACAAATACTCTATCTACAATAAAAGTAGCAGTATTTTATCGCGAGTTTAACAAGATATCATTCGTAACCATTAGTGTATCCCTCAATTATCATCTAACAACATTAAATAGTTTTGATACCTTATCAATATCGTTATTTGCTAGTGGAGTCTGATAATATTTTGACGACAGTGGTAAAAAATATTGAGGGTTCGTCTTTCTTATGTTGGACCTAGTAGACAATGAATAAATTTTGGACTCATAAAATGAATTGAATGATTATGTAACTCATATTAGACAAATGTAGTGGTAGTCCTGAAAAATTCATTGTATACAAATTTAGAACCCAAAATTCGTTATATACGAATATAGTTATGGATTTGAAAATTTGAATAGAAAAGTATAAAATAAAAGAACAATACTACAATTGATGAATGATGAACCAACCCAATAATGAGCCAAGAAAGTAAGCCGTGGTGCATGAGTCAACACTGAATTGATTTTCTGACGCCAACAAAATCTCAAACACGAAAAAATCTAGGCACGGCTACCCAACCCGATTCGATTCTTATTTTTGAATCAAAGAATTCAACTCTATCACTGGCTGTATGCAAACATACATAGGTTCATTTCATCATCTATGCCCGAATTAGAAACTCAGGTACACTGTGCAAATCATTTTGTTGTTTGTCCATTGCATTTTTCAAAAATTCAAATCCACCCCTTGGTTTGTTTTTTCCAAAATTCATAATTCACAAGATAAATAGCAGAAATACAACTTGCATTTTTGTTTTCAGCACCATTTAATTGACATACATATTCATAAAAACAATCAGCAAAATGAAGATTAATTAATAATAATGTCCGTTTTTACTGGTAAAGTAAATGCTTTGAAAGAAATAATTGAATTTCAGTAGTTGAAACAAGAGAATAAAAAAAGAAACAGAAAACTGTATTTATGTCAATTAATTACAGAGCTGAGAAGTTGGAGATGTAGGGAAAAGTGTTAAAGAAAAGTCAGTCAACCCTCATTCCAACGGATTCTCCGATCCAACGCCTGGGAAAGGGAGCTCATCTTTCCTATCATGGAAACGCCCGCTTGTGATTCTCTTACCTTTTTTAATTTATTAAAGTAAAAGAACCCGCCGTTTCATCTATCCCAGTCCACACGCAACGCCCCCACATATTCCTTCGATTGAGAGCTAGTGTCAATTTTATTTATGTACGAAATGAATAATGTTTAATTTTTTTTTTATTAAATTTAAAATAAAAACAATTTACTTTCTTTATTTAGAGATTTTACTCACTCGTTAAAATTGATAGTGAGTATGAAAAGTACTTTTTTAAAATAAATAGAAAGTAAAGTGCAATATTTATCTAAGCAAGGTGTATATTGTCATATTTATTATACTATATAAGATAAAATATCACATTCATATCACATGTAGAAAAGTGTTACATATAAGAGGAGTAGTTTGTATATTTGTAATTTTCTAAAGTTTTAAAATATCAGGAAGACGGTATTAATTTTTTATAAGATTACATGAGTTAAATTATTCATTTTCAAATCAGACGGAGATAAATTAAATATTATGCAAATTAGAAAATCAGAAAGAGAAAATTGTCATTAACTCAATTTTTTTAGATATTCAATGTACGATCAAACACATTTGATGTTCTTGTTAATTTGATATTTAATTTAAACATGAGTCTAACTTTTAAGGAAGTCAAATATAAACAAGCATCAATTGAGAAGAAACCGAATTGAATTGAATTATATACTGTATATATTTTTTAATTTTTAATTAATATTTTTTAATTCATTAATTCGAGCTAGAGTTAGAAATTTATGACATGTTTCATGTAAAATTTCAATCACTGTAATATTTTCTTTCTTTTGGTGGTTCTATATAGTTGTAGAACCTTGTTAGTTGTTGCGTTCCGGTCAAATTATAAAATAACGTGTTTATTGATTAAAAATGAGCTCAAACCAAAGTTGTAAACATTTTATATGATATAATGTATATATTATGTAAATTTAGTTTGTTATTCGAATTTTAGCAAATTCTAATAAATCCTTCCCAAACTTGGTTTTATATTTAGGAGTTTATTTATTTATTTGAAGTTGATTCTATTATAAGTATTTTCTTTTCTTAGTCTATATTTTACGCTACGCCAAAAAGTTCATGATTTTTGGTATTTGGTAATGCAAGCCACAGACTTGCCTAGCATATTAAGAGATTTGAGAGAGTTTTGGTTAGATTTTGGCTCAATTTCATTTAGTTTTGATTTCAAAAAAATTCTATTTGGATTGTAGGTTTAAATTGAAATCTCATTTGAAATTACTTTGAATAATGGGAAATGAATAAAAAAATAATATATGATATATGTCAATCAATATATTTTCTTGAAAAAATAATAAGTTATATGTGTCAAATCAATGTGTTTTATAGATTTAAGGTTTATTATGTTTGAAATATAAGTTAAAACCTGGATTTCAGCGTTTTCCAAAACCTATGATAAAACTTAATTTCGATTATTGTTGACTCAATTTCGCGTAAGCATGAGATGGAGCCAAAACTAAATAAAATAGGTCGGGACTCTAACTAGTAATTTTGCCCCAATTGATTTTATGCAACTTGACCAAATTTACCCCGAACCAATGTGGAGAATGATGTTTATTCTAGAGAGATGGTTGGTTTCCATTTCATTTGGCCTATTCTTGTTGAGACGCTATAAACTCATGGGAAATTTTTATTCAAATCGAATCCAATCGAATAAATAATAACTGCATCGCAAATGTAATATATTTTATTTTAGATTAAATAAAATTTCTGATAGAATGACTAATCACAATCCAATTGTATATTATGTGATTGAATGAATATATTAAAATAGTTGTGGACAATAATTTGCCATAAAGTCATTTGGTTTTATAGTTAACTAAACAACTAAATTATTTCCCTTGCTTCTTTTGTTGTTTTTTATGTTTAGTACTTTTGTGGAATATCTTAATTACCAAAAGCTTGCTGATGGTTAATTAACGGAGTTACCAAAATGAGCTGCAAACACTGCTTATTTAATTTTACTTTTTTTAGTGAAACATAATCATATCATTACATAAAATATCTTTAAACTATAGAAGTAAAATTTATTCGATTACAAGGCCGCCACCAAACTATTAGTATCAAATTAGAACATATCTCAGAAAAAAAGAAAAACTGTATTCATCCATTTCATATTTGACATTTTCACATATTAGGGAATTATTTAATTGGTCATGTTTTTAAGATAAAATGTCAATAATACCATTTTAGTGATTAATTTAATTAATGACATTAATTTTTGGGTACTTTAATTTATTGTGTAAGCCACAAGTAAGAAGGGTAAATTTTAAGGAAAAAATGCATTGGGGATTAATGTGACAACTAATTTGAAATATAAATATTTTACAAATGTGACTATTAAAATAAAACGAAGGAAGTATCCAATTAGAAGAAAAATCATGCTAGTGAAAATCAAACCTTATACCTTTTGATTATGAGATTTAATTAATTACAACTTTATTGGCTTCTATATCATATTTAAGTCATAGACAATTTCGATAAGTATTCATCTAAAAGATCGAAAAAAATATAATTTGAGTCAATCGAAGCGCTATATATTTCAATAATATATCTATATAATTTACAAAATTACTTAAAACTAAAATTTATTATAGTTAACTGGTCAAAACATATCAACAAAACGTAACTTCAATACATGCCACATACATACAAGAAACCCCAATTTAACGGCTCTGGTAAAGCCGTTTAATAACGTCCCACACTACACAACAGTACCACCTTTGTCGTTAAGTCCGTAGAAAACGACCCCCTCCACCCTGTTAACGTCGTCAATTCACAATTACATACACGTATACATATAGAGAGAGAGAGAGAGAGAGAGGAAGGTGAAAGGAGTAGAGTACAGTGAGTGAGTGATGAGAGAGAAGAATAAATCAAAACCTGTTGCCTGCCTTTGCTTTTATAATTGTCTGTCTGTCTGTCTCTCTGCTTTTACTTTTCCACTCCCCACCTTCATCACTCCTCTCATCTCATCTCCACAAAAGTTCAGTTTACGGCACAACAACCACGCTTTGCTTCTGTACACCGCCAAACTGACCAAAATGTACATCTAAGATCTCTCCATTTTCACTTTCACTTAAGCCTTTTGTTGAAGCCATGGGGAGTGTGACGTCAGAGGAGGGGAGCGAGGAGAGGTGCGGTAGCTACAGCCTCAGTGCTGACGTCAGCGAGTCGGAGAGCTCGAGTTACGATGCGGAGGAGTACGTCAGGGGCCGTGCATCGAGTTCCACTGCCTTTTCTCCGTTCGCCGCCGGAAGTTCAGCGCCGTTGACGCCGAAGTTCAGTTTTCCGGTGATCGGCGGCAAGGATGTGCTTGTTTGGGACGACGAGAAGCCTCAGAAGCGCGGAACTGATTTGTCTGGTTCGTACATTAATTAGTTTCATTCATAGATTTACGTCAATTAGATGTAAATTTTAGTTTATAATCAGTAGATTCAGTTAGCATTTAGGTTGTTGACTATAATTTGTGTTGTTTTGTACATATTATTTAGAAATTGATATGATGAAAGAAAGATTTGCTAAGCTTCTTCTCGGTGAAGACATGTCTGGTGGGGGTAAAGGAGTCTGTACGGCCCTAGCCATTTCAAATGCTATTACCAATCTATCTGGTAATTTCCTTACATTTATTAACTTAGCTCTACATATATATATGTAGGTATTTAATTTAGAATGCCTGTAGTTAGATTGTTTTCTATCATAATCTCCTTGTGAAATTGTAGCAACTGTATTTGGGGAACTGTGGAGGCTGGAGCCAATGGCTTTGCAAAAGAAGGCAATGTGGTGCAGAGAGATGGAATGGCTCTTATCTGTGAGTGATTCCATAGTTGAACTTGTGCCCTCGATACAGCAATCTCCTGCTGGGGGCACATATGAGGTGATGGCGACACGGCCACGTTCAGATTTATATATTAATTTACCAGCACTAAAGAAACTTGATGCTATGTTGATTAGCATTCTCGATGGGTTTCGGGATACGGAGTTTTGGTATGATGATCGTGGGATAGTTATGGATGATTGTGATAGGTATTCATCAGGTGGTATGTGTGGAAGGCCTTCGGTGAGGCAGGAAGAGAAGTGGTGGCTTCCATGCCCTAAAGTTCCTGCAAAGGGGTTGTCCGATGATTCGAGGAAGAGGTTGCAGCAGTGCAGGGACTGCACAAATCAGATACTGAAGGCTGCCTTGGCCATAAATGGTAATGTGCTTGCTGAGATGGAGATTCCAACTGCCTATTTGAAAACCTTACCAAAGGTGATTTAACCACTTGTTCTCTAATCCTTTTAGAATAGTATGCGGTAAATATGTAAGTATGTCGTAGATTACTTGCATTGCTCCTTGCTTTCAGTGGAAAAATGATAAAGGTGCGTCATCTTCATGATTAAAATACACTATTCAATAATTTTTCGAATATTTCCTTAAAAAAATTCCAGTATGTTTAGATATGCAAAAGTTGAATTGTAATCTTGGACACAATCACAAACTTTTAACTATCGAACTTTAAATGAAAGTTAAGTCGACTGACTGCATTGTAATTGACTTGATTACTATCATCAACTTGATTTTTTGTTACTACAAAATTTTCTTGCAGAATGGAAAAGATTGTCTAGGTGATATTATCTACCGCTACATAACTGCTGATCAGTTCTCACCAGAATGCCTTCTTGATTGCCTTGACTTATCCTCAGAGCATCACACACTAGACGTGGCAAACAGAATTGAGGCAGCCGTGCATGTGTGGAAGCTAAAAGAAAAAATGAAACACCCAAATCATCAGAAATCTAATCGAAGGTCATGGAGTGGTAAGATGAAGGGCCTTGTTGCTGATGGCGAAAAGAATCAATTTATGGCACAACGCGCAGAAACCTTGTTGCACCGTCTTAGACTTCGTTTTCCTGGTCTACCACAAACTGCACTAGATATGAGCAAAATTCAGTACAACAAGGTCATTACTCCAATATCTTTCTTCTTTTCTCGTCAATTTTCCTTTCACGTTGAAGTTCTTATCAATCTTTCTCACGTCTCTTGCAGGATGTTGGGCACTCAATTCTAGAAAGCTATTCAAGGGTAATGGAGAGCTTAGCATTCAACATAATCGCAAGAATTGATGATGTTTTATTCGTAGATGATGCTATCAAGCGTTGTGTTGCAGCTGAGAATATGTCGATTTTCAATAGGTCTGGAGGTTTCAAGGGCCTTCCAATTCAAAAGAAGATGTCGCCTAGTCCCTTCTCAATCCAACCATCTCCCTATACATCTCCTTTTGCTACTCCATTTTGTTCATCTCCGCCTTTGCCCAGTAGCCCAAGAAGGTCCATTTCTCCATTAAACAAGAGTGGCCGAGCTGGAGTAGTACCAAACCAAAAGTTTGACAAAGTGATTCCTGCCGAATTGGATAAACTGTGGACATATGCTGGAAATTTAGGTTCTAGAAGAGTTCCGGGTGAAGCTCCAGAGCGAGACTGATTTGGGTGAAACAGAGGAAAGGTCATTTAATATATCATGTATATTTGCTTTAGTATAGGTATTTTCTAATTGAGAAGTTTTGACAATGGTGTTTAGCAATTGAAATATATATTAGGATTATTTACTTAGTTCTGTAATTGTTTCCATATGCATTGTGATGGATGGTTGCTAACATTTGCCCTTCTAGTGATGAGAAGCAGTCAGTATATATATGTGTTACTAGTTAAGTTAAAGTTGGATTGTAAGTGCAGATTAGTATGTTGAACTGCGACAAATTGTTTGGGTATCGTTGTACAAAGCTTGGGGTAATGATAGGTATACATACATACTCAATGAATAGAAACTTGAACAAGGTTTATCCGACCAAATTTGACAATCCTAATTCCTAAGTAATGTTTATCGTAGCTACTCTCTGAATTTCAGTTCAATTCCAGTTAATAGTTTTAAATAAAATATTTATAAAATACAAAAACTATTTTTAATTAAGGCATTATTGATTCAATTAAATCTCATCGTAAATGAAAAACTAAATAAAACTTAAATTCTTATATGTTGTTGACCGATGACCATACTCAATCCGTTAGGATGGTTCCAAGCTTCTCATTTTTATTTTCCTTGGAATATATTTTTCAAGGAAATAATTTTTTCAAGATAGATATCGAAACAGCTTTCCATGATTGACAGTAGAAATAGGAAATCAAGTCACAAAACCTCAAGTATTTTACATTTTCAGTAAAAGCCACACACAATCACAATGGGTATATTATGCATTCAGTTCATCCACTTGGTTGGCTATAAACATCTCCCTCTCCAAAAGTCTTACTACAACGCTAAATACTTACTTAGCAGATACACCCCAACTCCCCAACCTGCTTCATATAAACAAAACTGACACAAAATTCAGCTTAGTAACAGTTCATCAAAAGAATTATCAACTACCAGAATCTCGGTTTGTAAGAGGATGATCCACAGTATCTGGGCCTTACTATAAATTGGACTAGTATTGGGCAGAGGCCGCGTCCTACCACAAATTATGACATAGGCTCAACCTCTTGGACCGACCTTAGGTGGGCAACCCTCCTAAGTCCAATGGAAGTCACCAACCTAGGCCATGGACCTTCTTGATCGACCATTGACCCAGTCTAGGTAAGTATATATGTAGCCAATTTAACTTTCTTTTCTTTATGAATGTCCTTCTCCTACAGTTTCATATGGAAACTATCAATATGGGACAATTTGTACCTGTGAAAAACTGAAAATGCAGTTTAGTTCTTTCCTATTAGGTAAAGTGTGCACACCAAAAACTTCTTGTTGCTGCCAAGAAAATAATTAGGAATTAAAAGAGAAGTATGGTTGTACTTCGTTGTTTTGCAAAGCTTACCCGCCATGGTCAAATAGCAGATGATGGTGTGATTCAAATGTTTGCACCAAAAATTGTTATTCATTTAATATTAACGTAGATACACTATCGTAACATTATCTTTATAATTAAGCATCAAGTGTATCCGAATCAATTACTGTATTTATTTTCCCAATTCTCATCACAATCATTACAAACACACGCGCGTGCGTTCAATTTACAATAGACAGGACCACTTAGCCTCAAATTCCGAAGTGCCATTTGTCATAGTGCTTGGACTTAGACAGTGCCAAGGGGCAAGCATCACTGGGCTGGTCTCCATCAGAACGGAAGCAGCCACGCTGTTATCTTCATTTTCCATGATAATACGAGAAAGAGGTGTTTGGATGTAGTGAAATGATGATGAGTCTTGGCTTTTCGGCTTTTTGGTTAAAGATACCAAGGTGCACTCATGAGGTGGTGAAGGGATGATTGGGAGAGGTCGGAAAGTGTCATGTGACATCCGCTATTTGGAGTTCAGTGGTACACTTAACTGTCGCCATTGGAGCGAAACCAAACACGTACTTCCATATATCTGGTTGTGAGTGCCTCTTCTTTTACTTCTGTTTTTGTAATTGAATTCACTTCCATTTTTCTTTGGAATACAAGAAGAGCGCTCAACTGTGCTCAATATATAGCTGTCGCGCTAAGCACATATCGACTTTTACTTATGTGGAATATTTCACTCCCTTGGTTATAAAACAAATTGGGATATGGTGTAAATGCTTTGCTTTTCAATTTTATTGAAGAAAAGAATGAAAGTGAAGACTCCTCTTAACATTTCGTTTTTAAAAGGAACCATATTCATATAAATATGACTTCATATCTTTATTTCATGTCTCCATCAGCAACAACAGCCTTACAAAGTAACTGCTTTAAGTTTGTTTCATGCACATACTTGGTGCCGGTTACAAAACTCACCAGCCAAAGCAAGTAATCACTTTGCTAATTCCAGGTTTATGGTCTCTTTTCTGTTCTTGTTAACAAATGCTGTGTCAGATAAGATGCATCAAAACAATTAACCACTGTCTACATCAGCTAAAACAGAACTTATGTTGACATCTTCAACTGTAATACATCTTCAAATCCATTTAGAAGGGAAATTTAATTAAATTAAATTTCCACCTGGATCATTAACTATTATTTAGTTGCTCTTTCCATGAACTAAATATTGCCAAGATACACTTTTTCAATGTTGACAAAGTATTACGAGTACTAGGCAATATAAGAATTTTTTTTGAACTATATTGATGGGGGTTTTTCAAACAGAAAAAACCCCTCCAAAAAATGGCGTATGCTGCTTAAGTGCAGCGAGCACACGGTATTCTTTAGTAAAAGGCGAAAGAATAGTTCGCTTTGTACTCACTGCGCAGCTGCGTTGTTTACAGAGATGTTGATCAGTTGCTTTATACAGCTGCTGAATCTATCTCAACGTATCTTCTTTCCATGTGGGATAGTGTATTGGCAGTTTGACGTTACGCAGTATTCTTGCTAACACTTTGTATTTTATAAATCAACTCTTTCTGGTTTTTTGCTCTACAATATATTTATCTGTGAAGAATAAGTCTATATCTAACAAGGAAGTCTTTAAGAATAATCAATTCTTACTAGACAGGTTAAAATATCTTTCACAGAGTTGGTAAGAAACCAATTATAGCGTCTTTCGCAGATTAGTTTATTGATGAATAACTTTTTAGACCTTTCATGTTTTAATCTATTGAAGTCTTCTTTTTCTTGTAAAAAAGAAACTATTTCAAAATTCGTTTTGTACACAATTTCTTAACATTCTTTTATCTTAGATTAGTTTTGGTTGAGCTGGCAATATACATTCAATTGTTTCTCATCCTCTGTCAAGTCCAAATCAAATAATCAATTTCATTTTTTATTATATATCTTGATTATAATAGTTCTTACTTTTTCCTTATTATATATTCAAAGAAATTTAACTCATTTTCAGTCCTCTAAAGAAAAAAAATTGTCCTTATCGGTAAAACTGGATTTAAACTAAATGTTAGGAGCTTGCCTACAGAATGAAACTATATCGAATGACAGAAAGTAAAATATTTAGAAGCCTTTTGATTTATTACCATAGGCCTTAAAACACTTGGACTATAATAGGGCAGGGGCCGCGCGAACGCAGGCCCCCTCTACCACAAATTATGACGTAGGCTCGACCTCTTGGGCCGACCTTAGGCGGGCGCCCCTCCAGAGTGCAATGGAGGTCACCAACCTAGGCCATGGGCCTTATTGATCGCCCATCGACCCCGTCCAGGTAAGTATCTTATCAGTTCAAATTTCTTCTCTTTATATAACTCTTCCTCCTACCATTCCACATGGAGACTATCAATGTGGGATAGCTTGTACCTGAAAAGAATTACATTTAATTTTTTTTTTTTGATAAATTACAATTAAACTTAATTCAAGTTCTTATAATCTACTTAAAATTTATACTCCTACGATATTTCAAGTTTTCAACTATCGCAAGGAATAAAATTCTCAGCTTTATTGCTTCGTCTCTGATAAACTGATACTTATAATCTATCCTAATTAAAGATTTGAAAGCCTAGGAAATTATAACCAAAAAAAAAAAAAAAAGATGATCTGATATGATTAATCACTTTGTAGATTTTGCAAATCTGGCTTCCACTCTTATTATTCCTGTTGATCTATTGAATAAGATACTGAATAGGGTCTGTTGTAAAGGTTTTCTCTTTTTTATATTACCTTCTATTATATTTCCTTTCTTTAGGAATTAATAAATATTTGATCCCCACAAAAAAAAATATATATATGTATATATATCTGTCAGGAGCTCAGTTTTTCTTCAATTTTTTTATAATTTTTATGTAATATTAATTGCAGAACAAGAAAACTGGATATAGAATAGAGAATAAGAAAATAGCAGAATAGAGAAAAGAGAGGAATTGGAACAATATTTTCTGGATATCCTTTCAAAATGAAATCATGTCTTACATATAGGAATCTCAAATTCTGGTAATTAAAAATAAAACTAAAATCCCTTAAAAATCATAACCAGTACAACTACGTGATAATCTTGATTGTCAGAGCATCTCTAACGGTTTTTCATCCAATGGCCCAAAGCTTTCCACCTCCTTCTCACAAGATGATGACAGCTGTCCCTTCTCCAATTCAATTTCTTCCACTGAGTCAACTGTTGTCGTCTCATTTCCTCCTTCTAAATTCCCAATCTTCACGTTTAGCCTTCGATCCCCAATTTCACCAAACTTTGAATTAAAAATTCCTCCTTTGTCCCCATTATCAACAATGGTCATGACATTACCCCCATCTGAACTAAATCCTTGTCCCCAAGGATTAAAGTTGGGAAATTGTTGTTGAATAGTGTCCAAATCCTCCCAAGTGGCAGCCGATTCGTCAGCATTGGACCAGTGAACCAGAATTTGCGTGACAGGAGTTCGACGGCGATGAATCACCCGTTTGTCCAACACACGCAAGGGTGGAGCTTTGAAACGACCTTCAGAGTCCGTAAGTGGAAGGTGTTTGCTGGGAGTGTACTGAGAACCAACCTTCTTTTTCAAAAGAGAGACGTGAAATACCGGATGGATTCCCGACGATGCCGGCAGATCCAACTTATAAGCCACGGAGCCTACCTTCTCCAAAATGCGGTAAGGGCCAAAATACTTATTTGAAAGTTTAACATTGCGTCGGTAGGCAATTGAAGTTTGCCTATATGGCTGCAATTTCAAGTAAACCTCTTCACCGATCTGGAAAGACCTCTCCACTCTATTTTTATCAGCATAGAATTTCATACGAGAACTAGCCTTAGTAAGATTGCCCTTGATAATTTCGAGCATATTTTGCCTCTGTTGTAAAGTATCTTGGACCAAAATGTTGTCAGTGTCGAAGTAAGGAGTCAAGGAAAAATGGTTGGGAGCATAACCATATAGAGCTTGAAACGGAGTCATCTGTAGGCTGGAATGGTAAGATGTATTATACCAATATTCAGCTAAAGGCAGCCAATGAATCCATCTTTTAGGGTGAGCACTAGTGCAACATCGAAGATAGGTTTCTAAACATTGATTCACGCGTTCTGTTTGACCATCTGATTGGGGATGGTAAGCAGAACTCATATCCAATTTAGTGCCCAATAGTCTAAACAATTCCTTCCAAAAATCACTAGTGAAAACCTTGTCTCGATCAGTCACCAAACTAATAGGCTGACCATGTAGTTTAACGATGTTGTCCAAAAATAGTTTGGCCACGGAAACTGCTGTGTAAGGATGAGAAAGAGCCAAAAAGTGAGCAAATTTAGTGAATCTATCAACCACAACCAAAATCACAGTCTTGCCCTCAGAATTTGGTAAACCCTCAATAAAATCCATGGAAACATGGGTCCATGCTTGAGAAGGAATTTCCAGTGGCTGTAGTAAACCAGGATAAGGACAATTCTCATGTTTTGCCCTTCTACATACATCGCAACTCTGGACAATGTTAGTAATATCAGTCCGCATATTAGGCCAGAAAAAAATGGATTTGATTCTTTGGAAAGTCCCTGTAATACCAGAATGCCCACCCAAAGGAGAGTCATGAAAAGCATTAAGAATCTTTGCTCGAAGCCCTGTAGAATTTCCCACAAAAATCTTCCCTTTAAATCTTAACACCCCTTTTACCAAAGTGTAATCTGGTAAGGCAGATTTGTTAATCACCAAGGCAGCAAGTATCTTTTGGACAAAAATGTCACCCACATAACTGTCACATACCTCAGTCACCCACGTAGGCGTCACTGTAGAAATGGCCAACACAAGGCCAGAATCCAATTCCCTTCTAGACAAGGCATCCGCCACCTTATTTTCTGCCCCTTTTTTGTATTGAATTTCGTAGTCCAGCCCCAACAATTTGGTAATCCACCGCTGTTGAAGCACAGAAGTAACCTTTTGGTCCATAATGTACTTAAGGCTTTGTTGATCAGTACGTATAATGAAATGTTGACCTTGTAGGTAATGTCTCCATTTCTTGATAGCAAGCAATATTGCCATAAACTCTCTCTCGTAGATAGATAGAGCTTGATTTCTAGGAGAAAGTGCTTTACTAATGTACGCAATTGGTCTTGATTCTTGCATTAGGACAGCCCCCAATCCTTTGGAACTGGCATCAGTTTCCACAATAAAAAATTTAGTGAAGTCAGGTAGAGCTAAAACGGGAGAACTAGCCATGGCTGATTTCAGGTCTTCAAAGGCTTGCAAAGATTTGGGCCCCCACACAAAACAATCTTTTTTAAGCATCTCAGTCAATGGTTTAGAAATCAGGCCATAATTCTGGACAAATTTCCTATAGTAGCCTGTTAGGCCCAAAAAACCCCTTAAACCTTTAAGAGAGTTAGGCCTAGGCCAATCAATCATGCAAGCCACCTTAGCAGGATCAGTAGCCACTCCCTGACTACTAATAATATGCCCAAGATACTCAATCTGGGATTGAGCAAATTGACACTTAGATTTCTTTGCAAACAAAGTGTGTTTCCTCAAAAGAGCCAATGCTATCTCCAAATGGTTCAAGTGCTCCTGTAAAGATTTGCTGTAGATTAAAATATCATCGAAGAAAACTAAGATAAACTTTCTGAGATACTGGGAGAAAACTTGATTCATAAGAGATTGGAATGTGGCAGGGGCATTACAAAGCCCAAATGGCATGACCAAAAATTCAAAATGGCCGTGATGTGTCTTAAAAGCTGTTTTATAGATATCTTCTTCCTTCATCCTGATTTGGAAGTAACCTGACCGAAGGTCCATCTTAGTAAACCATTCAGCCCCGTGTAATTCATCCAAAAGTTCATCAATCACAGGTATGGGGTAGTCATGTTTGATAGTTAAGCTATTGAGGTATCTGTAATCAATGCACATTCTCCAAGTTGAATCTTTCTTTCTTACCAAAATCACAGGGGATGCAAAAGAACTTTTACTATGTCTAATAGTACCATTATCAAGTAATTCCTGGACTATTTGTTCAATTTCACCCTTATAAGCATGTGAATACCTATAAGGATACTGCAGTTTAGGAACAAAGTCAGGTTTGAGGGTGATTTGATGTTCAGTACCTCTTAAGGGAGGTAGTCCTGTGGGTTCCTCGAACACATCCGAATACTTGCACAGTAAGGAGTCAACCTCAGGACTAGTTAACTCCACAATGGCAGAATCCTGAATGGTAAACAGATGACCTACTGGACCTTGAGGTCCTTTGGAAATCATTTTCAACATTGCTTCAGCAGAAATGACCTTACATTCAGCAGGTCCATTGATGCCTTGGAGTACCACTTGTTGATCACCAATCATCAAGCTCAGAGTCATTTTCTTCCAATCAAAAGAAACCGGACACATCTCACTCAGCCAGTCAACTCCCAAAACCATGTGACAACCTCCAAGTTTAAGTAACCCCATAGGAAAAGTAAAAGAATAACCCTGCATACTCCAAGTAAAGTCAGGAATTTTTTTATGACATATAATTTTACTGCCATCAGCAACACTGATAAGCATAGGAGTGGTATCATGGATGTGGCTTCCCAAGATGGAAGCTAATTCTTCATTCAAGAAACTGTGAGTACTACCTGTGTCAATTAATATATTCAACTTATGTTTCCCCACAGTGGCACATATTTTAATTGTGTTGATGCTAGTGCTGCCAGCAATGGCATTTATAGAAACATGCATATCTTCAGTAAGTAACACCTCCCCTGAAATCTCATTCTGTGATATAGCCATTAAGTAGGCCTCCTCCTCCTCAACAGACATCAGTGCATACAATTGCTTAGTTTTGCAGCGGTGACCAACTGTATACAGATCATCACAGTTGTAACAAAGACCCTTAGCTTGTCTAGCTCTCATCTCAGCCTGCGTGAGTAATTTGCGGGGTGAAGCAGAATTATGTTGAGGTACCATTGAAGACTTAATAGTGTTATCCCCTGTAGGAGTATAATTCTTGGTATGAAACCCACTGTTTTGTGAAGTATTAGTCCTCAAACCACCCCTAGATCTCTTAGATATAGCCTCAATAGTAGCCTCCTGATTTCGAACCAAATCATAAGCATGTTGTAAAGATTGTGGTTCGAATAAGGAGAAAAAAGATTGTAAATCATCTCCCAATCCACTGACAAAACAGGCAATGAAATACTTATCATCATAATCTCTGGAATTAAACAATAATAACATAGCTCTAAGCTCTTCAAATTTTTCAATATAGGAATCCACTGATCCCTGTCGTTTAAGCTTATTAAACTCAGCAATAACTTTACCTTCTCGCAGTTCCTCAAAACGGGCAGAAACCAGATCAACAAACTGACCCCAACTCAATTCCCTGTTCCGTTGAGCCACATTTTGATACCAGAGAGCTGCCTTGCCCTCAAAGTGAAGTGCCGCCAATGTGACCCGTTGATGATCAGAGACATTTGGATAAAACTGGAAATACCCATGGCACCTCAGTATCCAGGAGCGGGGATTAGTACCGTCAAACCGTGGAAAATCAACCTTAGGTGTGTGAGGAGTACCATATGACAACGACAGTGGCTGGTCATCCTCGATAACGATCTGACTTGAGGGTGTAAAAGAGGGACGAATTGGAGTATGCCCAGGCCCAAAATTACCAGAACCCCCAGGTACAGCTGATCCCAAGATTGGTTTATCACTATGGTACAGATCCATGCGTTCAGCAATTTTAGATAGTTGGATTTGCAACATACTCATAGTACCTTGAAGAGCATCTTGTTTACCAACCATTGTTTCTGATAGGGAAGTGATCTGCTCCTGCAAATTCTGTTCCACAGCTTCATGACGAACTGTTTCATTAAGCAAAGTGTTCTCCAACTTTTTTTGAGCCTCCTGTAAATCCTTCAATCTGGTGCCGTCAGCCATCAGAAAAATATTTGGTGTATATTTTTGTTTTTATCAACCTTGCTCTGAGTACCAAATGTCAGGAGCTCAGTTTTTCTTCAATTTTTTTATAATTTTTATGTAATATTAATTGCAGAACAAGAAAACTGGATATAGAATAGAGAATAAGAAAATAGCAGAATAGAGAAAAGAGAGGAATTGGAACAATATTTTCTGGATATCCTTTCAAAATGAAATCATGTCTTACATATAGGAATCTCAAATTCTGGTAATTAAAAATAAAACTAAAATCCCTTAAAAATCATAACCAGTACAACTACGTGATAATCTTGATTGTCAGAGCATCTCTAACGGTTTTTCATCCAATGGCCCAAAGCTTTCCACCTCCTTCTCACAAGATGATGACAGCTGTCCCTTCTCCAATTCAATTTCTTCCACTGAGTCAACTGTTGTCGTCTCATTTCCTCCTTCTAAATTCCCAATCTTCACGTTTAGCCTTCGATCCCCAATTTCACCAAACTTTGAATTAAAAATTCCTCCTTTGTCCCCATTATCAACAATGGTCATGACAATATCACTATTGAACTTCATATAATTATACTGATCTGTCCCACAAGTGTTCGATCATTGCCCTTTTCTTTTCCTTTTTCCTCTTTTGCCTTATTTGGTACATGAAAAGTTGTGTTCATTATGACATATGTTCCAAAGCCAGAAAACCAGAACAAAATTAACTAGAGTTTTTCTCGTTCTAAAACGAATATAACTTGGAATACAAAAAAAATGTAACTTTTCCATAAATAATTGTTTTGCAAAGTTAGCACGACAAACATAAATAATTGTTTTTCCATAAATGTTTTCCAGCCCTACAATTAGAGATGAGTATCCAATGCTCTTTTATTTAGGATTATTGAACATATTACGACAAACATAGGAATTCAACACACATTAGACAGAACCACCACACAACATTAAATTAAATAGTAATACTATGATTTATTTTTTTATCAAATTCCTTTTGAGTTTCTTCATGGATAGGCCTCGATCACAGCAGTAATAGCTTCAATATGCTTCACAGTGCACCTAGTGAAACCAGCTGCATACACCACATGTTCCCATTCTTTAAGAGTCCTCTCTTTTCCTTTCTCCGTGTGAGCCAACATCACCATGTCTAACGCCAAACGAACATCGCTATACTTATCTTCTCCCCCTTCTTCAATCACCGCCTCTGCTATGATCACTTTCCCTTTCTCCTTTGGAATAGCTTTTAAACAATTCCTCAATATTTGGATGCACTCTTCATCACTCCAGTCGTGCAATACCCACTACATCATAAAAAACGAGAGTATTGTTTCATTAGCTCAAACTTGACATTTCATTCCATGACCATGAGGTGATTAGGAAAACCAATTTACAGTCACTGTTAGAAAATACTAAACTTCTTGTGGGGACTAGAAAAATGCATCAAAAACATATTCAACAACACTTCAAACGACCTATATTCATAATAAAATACGACCATGGTAAGAAAATGGCCCAAAAGATCATGCAGTAAATTTCAAATATATATATGTATAGGCTCATAACCCATACTATAGAAACTATAATAAGAGGGCCATAGAATGTCATAATAATTTTGTAATGGTCACACAAGAAATGCAGGTCATTCATAAATTTCCAAAAGTTATAGTCGTTGGAAATTGGAAACTATATGATAATAATCGAACTAAGCCAACATGTACTTACCATGATAAAAGCAGCATCAGCCTTTGGAACACTTTGAAACATGTCACCACCAACATGCTCAACACCATCACAATTTGGAGCAACAGAAACCACATGAGGTAGATCGAAATTAATCCCACAAATCCAAGGACAGGCCTTAACCAAAGTGCGGAGACTTGTCCCATCACCACCACCAACATCAACCAACGAGCCCACCCCCTTAAACACTTCCGAATACTGATCCACAATTGCAGCCATAATCCCCCTAGCATGGCTTGCCATTGCATCATCAATCAACTTGCTATGTGCCGGATTCTTAGCCGCATAAGTCCATATATCCTCACCATGTGCAGCCTCAAATGCCGATGGCCCATTTGTTTTAGTCTGCATACTCAGCCTGTTGTTGGGAATAACTTAAATATTCATGAGAGTGAAATGCAAAAAAACCCCTATGCTTTGCTTAATTAACAAAAACTCCAGCAAAAAAATTCCCCCAAGCCGAAAAACATATTTTGCAGGAGAATTGACAATTATATCCCCACCAAAAGATGCAATAACACCCCCTATTTACCTAAAAATTGACAATAACCACCATGTTAACTTTATAAACCTCCCTCTTGATTTATGAAAGAATTTCGAATGGGATAAAAAAATCACAGAGTGGGGGAGGGGGCCGGGTTTCGACAATGAAGCAAAGCACAAGGAGTATTTTTTACATTTAACTCTATTCATGATGTATGAATATAGATTGAAAGAATTAAACTAGAATTAGTAGAGTTATGTAGTATTAGTACAAATGTAGGTTGATTGGATCACATGTAACTGAGCATAAAATAGAGCAAGACCACCGAAGTGGCTAGTCAATTGACGCAAAATATATGAATAAATTAAGAATATAATTATTGCAATCTCAAAATAAATTCAACACCTGTGCCAAGGGGCAAGCATCACTGGGCTGCTCTCCAGTAAAACAAAAGCAGCCATGCTGTTAGCTTCGTTTTGTATGAGCAGACGAGAAAGGGGTGTTTGGATGTAGTGAAATGACGATATTGAGTCTTGGCTTGTGGGTATTTGTTTAAAGAAACCACGATGCGTTAAGTATCTCATGATGCGGTGGAGGGATGATTGAGAGCAGTCGAGGGCGGTGGAGAGGTCGGTGAGTGTCATGGCTCCGCCGTGGCTTTCTATGACATCCGCTATTTGGAGTTCGATGGCACATTTTACTATCGCCATTGGAGTGAAACCAAACACATACTTCCATATATCCACGTTGGCTTCTGTTTCTTCTTCTTTTACTTGTATTTTTGTAATTGATTTAACTTCCATCTTCTTCTTATTTTCTTTTTGGAATACAAGAAGAGTACCCTGTGGGCGCTATATATATAATGCAAATAGTAGCTTGTAATGAGGTGTAGTAGCTACATGGAAATTACTTCACTAGAAGTAGCTAATTAGTTAATTCTCCTTAGAAAATACTTTGCTGCCAAGGTACAAGTAGCTCTTTGGAAAATATATTGCAAATAGTAGCTTGTGTATGGCTCAAATGAAGTGGAGTAATAGCTATATGGAAATTACCTCACTAGATGTAGCCAATTAGTTAATTCTCCTTAGAAAATACTTTGCTAAGGTACAAGTAGCTCTTTGGAAAATATTTTCCTAGATTGCCTCGTCTTCCCGTCAGTAAACATTTGTTTCTTCCGCCTCGATCTTAGTTTGAGCGTCATCGGGGAATTTTATTTTTTTTCTTTCTCATAGCTGCTTTAAATCTAGTGGGGTATTTTTCAAACCCCCTTCCAGTATGTAATTGCCCCAGCAAAAAGGAAAGTATGAATAAATAAATAAAAAATTGGAAATTATACTCCAGCAATAATTAAAGAATACGTTGATGATGATACATTTATATTTGTTATGTAGCATAAATATGTATAAATTAATATGACTGTACAACTGGAGTTCCAAGTCTCCAGCCCTACAATTAGAGATGAGTATCCAATGCTCACCAACCAAAACACGTTAATCACGTTCACTTGTATCTTCTCCAACACACACAGTTAAAACTATTTTTGAATTAAGGCCTTTATTATTTTAAGTCTCTTCTGATGAAGGATTCGAGATCTTCCACAGCAGTCACAAGCGATGAATTTCCTTCACATATTTCTTTCAATAGCTGCACTCTTTTTTCTACCTCTGTTACTGGCTGCTTCATAGTCGTGTCATGTTTCTTATAGCATATTAATTTTACCATCATGCCCTGTCAACAAATTGCAAAATTGTATAACCATATACCCCAACTAGTCAGAAAAACTCAATATATAAATAATGCTTAGGACAGAGTTAGAAAGCTCAGGACTAAATGTGGCTGAGTGTACAGTCCTGTGGGACTAGAAATGCATTCTTTTAATAACAACATTTAGTAAAATAAATGAGACAATGATAACTGTACCATAAGGAAAAAATATCTAAATTCTCTGAGAAATTGTATGATTTCATCTTACCTCATGCTGCTGTTTCCGAGAATAGTCACGCAACAAAGATTTTGTAAGCTTATTGCGCAGTGATAGCTTTTCACCAGCAACATTACCAAATATAAAAGATGATAGATGGTGCAGAACCAGTGATAATGTCATTGAACCTCGATTGGCTACTTTCTCTAAGGCACCCGACACCCATGATTTCACATAAGCTTCCAATATTTTCTCCTCGTCCTGCATCCGAATCAACTTGCGATTTTAATCTAGGTATACGTTAAATTACAGAAACACCCCCATGAGGTTTCAATAACTACTAAAACCTCCTGTGTTGTTAGTTACAGTTGAAAAAAAAAAAAAAGACGGCGCAAGTAAAATGTCCATTTTGCTCCTAGTTATAACTTTAATATAAATTAGGTGAGGGTATTTTAAGCACTCTTTTTAATATTTTCTTGAATAAATACCCTCAACGTAAGTATAGTATTGCTTATGATCAAATATTCTGGAACACCTATTCTCCTACTTTTCTACCATCAGCAAATTCCCCTTTTTCTTTTTTTTTTTTTTTTTGAGCTAAGAGAAAAACAAAGTTTATGAGTAGTACCTCAATAGGTTCAAGATAGCCCTCAGCCTTTGTGAAGCACTTAGTCAAAGGAGGTAAAAGTTCAAGAACACGAGCATTAGACAGTGCATTCCATGCAGCAAGCCTCACAGAAGCTTCAACGGATCCGTGTAAGTATATTGCAATTTGCCGGCCAAATACCTCATCACCATAAGATTCAGCTGCAAATTGGTCGACTAGAGCTTCAATAAATGTAGAGTAATTCTGGTGTATATCCGACTCAAACTGCAGGGACTTCACAGTAGACAACTTTTTCTCATCAAGAATTTCACCATAGACGTTCTGTAAAGTTTCATAGACATCTCGACTCTTCTCATCTTCAAGAACACCCATTCCAGAAAGTAATACTACAGACAGTGCATGCAGTTTCCAAACAACTGGAACACATTGAACAGGAGAGGAACACTCAGAGGTAAGGAAAGTAGGAATTGCTTCAATACCTAGGAGAAAGAAGAGTCCACCCTTGGAAACTTCTAGGAAGTCTAAAGGTTCCTCCATATCAGTTTCTTTTAAATGAACGGTGGAGATTGCACTAAGAAACCAATGTGCAGGAAGATGCAACCTTTGGTGAGCCCACTCATGTATTAAAGAAGTTGACTCTTCCGTACCCTCGTGAATAGTCTCAAGTGAATTAGGACCTCTCTTTGAATTGTTTTGGCTCGCGTGGTTTTGTTTCTTCTTTATATTGAGCCATCTGTTCTTGAAATGAGTAGCCAAAACATTAGAAAAGGAAAAGATTTCATCTTTTTCGTAATTCCACCGGAAAATTTTGGACCCTTTTCTAATATTAAGGAACTGTCTAATACCCATATCAAGATACTTCAAAACGGGAACTTGGAATATGAAACTCAATAGTCGATCAATAACAGAACTATTACCGGGGCCCACAATTATACAAGCAGCAAGGACACAATTTATCATTTGCAGTGTATAGCCTACTTCTTCAGCTTCTAATGCATCTATGGCAAAAGGGATTTCGGAAATCTGAAGCAAGTGATTAAGCAATATGGTATCTTGCTGAGCAAGCAAAGTTTTTAAGGACCAATATCCTCCACCGGGTGCACCCCACCCTACACCAACTCCTGGAGCAAGACCACCTCTGCTGAAAATCTCGATAGGCTGCATGCATTGCCATTCATTGGTGATTAACCTCATAAAACTTGTAAGCATATCTCGTACTTCAACTACAGAGGATTTAAGTATCCCGCTAGCAAGAATTTTATCTTCACTTGAAAGACTTTGATATTTAGATGGCTCGAGGTTAGCAAGATTGATCAACTTATCAACAGAAGCAATTACTTGGACCAATCCTTGAAGGCAACATGTCGAAGATATTGCTAATTCTTGCTCGTTTTTAAGTCTCAAATTACATAAATACTCGACCAATGAACCATTTTCACTGAATCCTGAAAATCTCAAATATCCATTTTTTATAATTTGAAGTCCGATCTTTGGAACAAAATCTGGCAACCATTGCAAGCTACTAGTATTTTCCGGAATCACAGCCTTCAGCACACTAGAAAGCATATTAAAAACGGAAGAGATTACCCATAACAAGGAATTTAGTTCAAAATCCTGCAAACTGTGAAAGCCTTTCACATTCATCCAATCAAGGGCAAGATCGATCGTAGTTCCAAAATGACTCCAAGAAAAAGTATTTGAATCCTGAGGAGTACCCTTTGAGTAGAAATTTGGAAGTTTACCAGCTAAAACATCCAGAAGAAGGTATGATTCCTTTGTGATGGCACAATATTCATTCATTACATTGTTGTTGATTAGTTTGTCCATTGTAGGCACACTCAACCAAACACATAACGTGGTAAATATGTCGGAAAATTCAGAAAGACAATATCCATATTGGAGGCAGACTTTCCACAGGCGTAATTGTTCGACAATTAAAGCAGATGTAAGCTTACATGCCTCTTTTCCTGATTTTAACCATTGGTCAAGAGATAATGGATATCGATATAAGTGCCAAGTCACCTTCTGGAAAATTCCATTCTTTATGAATTTTAAGCAACTCTTTTTATCAACCCTAGCCAAAACCTTCAAAACACCAGAGGGAAAACACACAAATTGAGCACTGTAGAAAAACTTATTTGGCAAGTGAGCAAGAAAAATATTTGCTCACCTTTAAGAGTATTACGGATTTTATCTTGCAAGGATTGGTTTCCGTTTGTTGTTTCAAAGTGAATCTGTTGGCAATTGTCTGAACAAGCCTTTCGCAATTTACAATTGCAGCAGCACACTCTGGGGAATGCCTTGCCAAAGCTATTAATATAGATATTAAGCATTCTTCTAATGAAACAGCAGGATCTGTCTGGTACCACAGGAATTCACAAGTTCATTAGCAAACTAGAGTGCATGGATTGAAATTTTTGTTACTAAGGTGTGTATCGAGCTACTAAATATTAAAATTTCTTAGAAACATCAAGAAAATCGAAAAATTGAATAAACATTCAGAAAAAGTGAAAAAGAAAATGTACTGTTAAATTTGAGCATGTGTATGCTATGATACAATAGATTCTTTATATTCCAACCAACTAATAAGTATTCAGTTTTATAAAAAAAATACATCATGTCGTTATTAGTTTATTTGAGATGGAAAATTTCTTACTTCTAAATCATAGTCAATTATTTATCGGTCTATGGATCTTTAAGAAAATGGATGCTAACATATTTAAAAACAGTAAAACTATCTTATAAAAACCTAATTCAATAAATATTAGCATACAACAAAGCGAATCCATATTTTTATAATCATGAAACGACCAAAAATTCAATCAGAAGGTCGAACAAAAAAAGATGGTAGCAAAAGAAACTGATTGTAGACAAATTAGGACAAAAAGGAAAGTTCCAGGGAAACAGAGTTTAAAATACCATTATTTCAGTTTCCATTGTTGTAAAAAGAAAAAACTCCATTTCATTGAAATTTTAATCCATAACAAATGCTATTCATTTTCGTAACAATAATTATTGATATTTTCGTTAAGAACTTGGGATTATTTGCATCAAATACCTCGAGGAGATGGCAAATCCTTGAGAGAATTTCCATTCTAACAAGACCTGAAGCAGTATCCTGCCCAGCCACAACTATATCATCCTTAATAGTCCGTTCACCTTCACCTTCGGGTTTGTCACTCTCATCGGAAACAATAATATTAGAAGGTTTGGTATTATACTTCCAAAAGCCACCTCGAAGGAAACCAGTATTAATATCTGGCTTACTTCTAAAAACAGGAGCAGTGCAAACATCCCCGAAATAAGTTGGTGTTTTCTGTAAAATGAATGTACATTTATTAGATAAACTACTTACAATCCATGAACGCAAATAAGAGAACACTTTTTCAACAGCAAATTTACCTCTGAGATGTCAAATATATATTCATTCATATCACAGCTTAGCACACACTGAATTGCTTTGGCACACGCGTGGACTACAGAGTTGTGATTATCATCAAGGCACATCCTACAAAGAGACAAATATGTTAAAAACGCACAATTATGATGAAGTTTCAAGCTTACATGCCACGGAGGTTTTCACTGAAAACAAATAATCTTGAAACAAGAGTAAAAATACAATTAAGTTATATATGGTTCTTGAATTTTAGTGAGTAAAAACTAAGCGAACATTCAACATTGAGCTTTACTTTTTGCTCACCTAAAACATTCTTTTTCATACTAAAATACAAGTTCTACTCCCAGCATAGCATTAGGAAAATACAAAGACACGAGTTCATCACATCGTCTATTAATTATGACTTTTGATTTTCAGCATATAAATACAAGTTGTGATGTTTTTAGTCAATTCAGGTTATCATATTGAAATAGTTTTTTGTTAAGAAATAAAAGTACTGGCCCTTGGCATATTCAAGTCAAATCAACAAATAATCATCACGATCACAAAAGTAAGAAGAGGCCAACCAAATTGCCAGACAACTTTCTGGGTAATGCAAGCATTAGAAATATCATCAAGAGATTATGCAAAACTTAGAATTGATTTAGGGCCAGACAACTTGGTACTTGATCCAATAAACAGAAAATAGGTTGTATAACTTAATAATTGTGCGTTAACATTTTAGCAACTACAAGAAAAGAATAAGAGGTAAACCTATACTTCAAGCAGTGAATCAATCGAAAAGACACCAAATAAAAACAATAAATTGTCTAATATTTGCTGATGCATAAATTAGATGAGGAATAACTAGCCAGTCATAGGCTTTATAATACATTTTAAATATACCTTAGTGAAAAAACAAGCTCTGGTTCTGGTCCAAGAGTAAAAGCCCAAATAGCCTCCCAGTCAACAGATCCTTCAGGCTCAACTTGATTCCGGCAGATGCTAACAATTGCCCTATCAAGAACAGATGCAAGTAAATGTAATGCAAGAGTGCGTTGCCCAGGGACCTGAAATATGTATTCCAAAAGCATCAATAAAAAGAAAATAAAGATCAAAACAAATATATATATATAATCATATTTGGTAAACCGAGGTACCAAAAATTATTCTCACTGACCACACTACGAGTTAGAGCAATTGCTTCTTTTATGGTATAACCAGAAGCACCAGGATCACCCTCTGTCCTAAGAAAATCTCGTTGAGAGACATTATCTTCACTATATCCACTTCCACTTTGAGATGATGCACTTTCTACAGTGACACATGCGGAAAACCATCAACTTTTTTACTAAGAGAGATTCATTTAAAATTAACATAGGTACAAGTACTTAGAGAAAATTAAAAATAAAAGATAAATAAGACTATAGCAACATTTCTCACAGATTGGATCCATGTAATAATGTCCTAACTTCCAAACCCCTAATCTCCAACAATTGGCAGATCCTATTGCTGATTAATGAATTAACCTTTTACCAAATAAATAGTAGTAATGGAAAGCACAAAGATAGTTTTCATTTGAGGGTTAAGAAAGTACATTTTTTAATATGCAACCATCTAAGACACTGTTTTATTGACACTAAATATAAGAGTAAAAAGAAATAGTACAATACTTATATTCAATGCAACATCTAGCATCAGGAAATAAATAACCGAATAATTAATAAGGGTTCATAAATTCATTGTAACATCTAACACAGCAACTAAATTATCAAATATTTCACCCTGTAACAAAAATGGTGAAAAGAACTTTACTTTAATAAGCCTTACCAGAATCTGATACATGAGCAAAATCACTGTTGATAACGCTCCCATCCAAGGAAAATCTCAGACCTCTAACACTCTCAACTCTTTTGCTCCAAGCATCCCACAAGCTACAATTTTCTTTACTTGTATTTACGGAACCTTTATTACCTTCTTCCGTCTGTGCTTCTCCAGCAACATTTTTCACTGAATCATGAGAGCAAGTTCTATCAGAGTCTGCAGTAACTGTTGACAGATTTTTCTCACTTTGCTCACTGCCTGAAAATTTCTGTCTCTTCACTTTGGCTTGAGCCCGTTTCTTTAGAGCATTTATCAATTCTGGATTTAGCTTTGCCATTATTTCAGCTTGTGCTTCAGCAATCTCATCAGCAGACATTTTTGACAATCGAGCACAGTTCTCAGAATCAATCTGGCTCTCAATGCTGCCATTTTCTTCCCCTACCAACTTACGTGCAGCAAAGCTAGAATCCATGTGGGAAATTGGGTTACGTTCAATTTTTGAAACTGTGTGTATTTCTTTACATGATCCATTATGCTGTGTGGGCTCCATCTCTACCTTAGTAGTTCCCTTAGATATAGCATTGACACTGTGTAACAAGCCTCTACTTTGTTCCTTTATCTCTTCAGAGATTGCAGACACCTTGTTGTTTACAGTCATATATTGTTCTTTCACATGACCACCATGTGAAGCTCTTTCGGTTTCCTTCTTCTTTTCGGAAAGTCCAGAATTCCCATTAATTTTCATCTTCTCCTGCCACTTGCCAAAATCTAAACCCTTCTTTTCTTTTCTTGGAACTGGGTTTGCAACATTAGAAGCCAAATCCATCCCATCAAAATCTTCCCTTTCACCTACCCCGTCCACATCATCACCATCACCATAGTTATTAACATTAAAGTTTTTAACTTTCGGCGCCCAATGCTGATAAATAAAATTAGCAAACCAATTACTACATCATAAAAGAGCGTCCAAAAATTTTCATTTAACAGAACATAAAAAGAAACAAGCCAAAACAATAAGAAAACCAAAAGCTAAGTTCCTACACCTTAATCCCACAATGCAAGCTCAGACAGCATAAAATAGAACCCAAGTTTCAAGAACCAGTTAATATCCCAAAACATAAAGATAATTAAGTTAGAAGTATGCATACTGGACCGTGAGAGCGGTGGCGGGCCACCGGGAAAGGCAAGACAGAAGGCTGAGGTGCTGACGGAAGCATGGTTTCTGAGAATCCCTTTTCTACTATACCACCGATGAGTCCAGCAGCGTCGTTTTCATTGATTCCGAGTAGGGTTGCTCCTAAAGGTTTAGTTTTGAGTGGTTTTGGGTTTTTGTTTCCACCGCTACTCACTTTCTTCATTGTCAAAGATTACGGAAGAAATAACCTAATCTGAATAATTGAAACACAATACTGTGAGTTGTGCGTGCGAGTGAGAGAGAACTGAAGAAGTTTATCAATGTGGAGAAGCCAGACTTTTTTTTTTCTTCTGTCAAACTCTTCTTCTTTGTTTCTGACTACTACAGTACAGGGGAGGGTTAAGAAAAGAAATTCGCGGGCTCATTTGTATTGGGATTTGGTATTGGGCCAAGAGTTTCACCTAAATGGCCAAACACCAACCCAGTCGATTTTGGCCCATATTCTTTGAAAAATAATGGCGGTGGTCATTGGATGGGTCATGGGTGGGCCTCTGAAAAGTGGAGATGTGATGGTCCGTCATAGGGCTGTAATGGGTCGGATTCTTGTCGGATCAGGTTCTTCCAGATCCGGCTTTATTTATATCGGATCGAATCACGCTGGATTCGGATCTTGTTCATGTTGTGCTCGACTCTAGATTTTTTTAATCCAATAGATCTTGATCGGATTTGGCCGGATATCGAATCTTTTTCGGATCCAACAAATATTTATTTAAAAAATTAAATTTATATTTTCGCCTAAAACAAGTTTATCAAATTTTCAATTTTATTTTATTTTAGCTCACATGTTCAAATTTTCTTTACTAGTTTTCATATTTGTAGATGAAAATATTGGTTTAAACAAATTTATAAATGTGTTATAAATTACTATCTTCTTAAATTGACCGTAAAATATTATTAATGCTACTTAATTTTATGTATATATATCATTCTTTTTATTTATTATCGGATACGGATCTTTAACAAATTGGATAGACATAGATCCATATTTGCTCCATGAGTTTTGGATTACAAATATTTATAATTGGATCATGTCCATCAAATCTCTAATCGGTCAATTGTTTTAATAAACCGGACATGATTTTGATGGATCCGGGTTGAAATCTGTCGCATTCCCTAGTATGTCCTGTTTGTCTTGCATTTCTTTCATTTTTCATAATAGTTTCATATTTTTTTTAAATGTCTTGATTTTTTTAATATTGTTTATTTAGATTTTGTGAAAGTGGCTTGAGAAATAAATTTCTATAAGTTTTTTTTTAGAAATAATGGAAAGAAAGTAGGAATAGTAAAAGAGATGAATTACTTTATGTCAATCAAGTATGTTATGTGTGATGAGCTATGTAAAAATAAATTATTGTATATTAAATCATGTGTCTTATGTGTAATAAATTATTTTCTATCAAATCAAAGTAGAGTTTGTGTATTTTTTTAAATACTTTGCATTTTTTTAAGAAGAAATTTCTTTGTGAAAATTGAAATAGCATACGTTTATTTATGAAAGTAAAAAATATTATTTGTTTAGCTATTCAGACCATTAAGTTTTCGACAATTATAGTAGATGCAAGTAGGGGTGGGAGTGGTACGGGTTTTCGAAAATTCGAAAAGTTCAGGAACGGTATTTGGGTTTCGTGATTCCAATTTTCCTTCCCGAAATCCGTCCCGCCCTACCTTCTACCCGGTAGTTCGGGTTCCCGGAAAAAATCGGGAATTCGGGACGGGTTTGGGAACCCATTTTGCTGGAATTTTTCATTTTTTGAATAGATGACTTTCTCCTTTTCTCATATATATCTAAGAGAAAGAGAATACAATTTGCTGATGCAGAACATGATAGCAAACTAATAAAAGCGATCCCGTTTATATTATTTTTTATACTTCAATAATAATCCCATTCCCAAATCTCCCACACATTTTATTCCCTTCCTATGAAAGTCAAGAGAATGGAGAATTTTCAATTTTCTGCCTTTACAGTTTTTGGGTTACTAACACTAAATTATGTTTTGAAGTTATAGAGATTTTATAAAAAACAGAGGATGAATAATCAGAAGTGGGGGAGAAGAAGGAAGGCGATGCGGGGGCCTTTGATGTGGGGAGGCGGCATCGATGCAAGAGGCAGCGGAGCGAGATGAGTAGATGACGACGCCGGTGATAGGGTTTTTTGTTTGGGGTGGGAGTACTTCGAATTGAAATTTGAGAGTCAGGTAGAGAGTTTTTATGTGAGAAGATAACATATTTTATTTTGACTCAGAAATATAGATGAATCTCAATTTTGGGCAAGCATAATTATTTTCAATATATACCGGGTTCCCGATCGGGTAGGATCCTTTACTCGAAACCCGTACCGATTTTTCATAATCGGGAATTCGGGTTTTCCAAAACCCGAAAACCTGCACCTTTCTTTCTCTATTGGTAAATGCCCGGCCGGTACGATTCGGGTTCCTATTTCCCAATCCCAAACTCCCACCCCTAGATGCAAGTATTATATATATAATTAAGTAAAAGTGATAATAAAGAATAATTAAGTAAAAGTGATAATAAAGAATAAGTGAATGTCTAGAATATCAGTTGATTATTTGAGGACATAGATTATTTTCAACAATTTTTTCACTTCGTAAAATATATTTGGTGGATTTAATTACGAAAATAGAATTCAGATTAGGTAAGATGGATAAGATAACAAGGAATCACAAAACACATGTAAATAGGGATTGTTGTTATTAATTTCGCGAGACCGGGTCAAAACCTATCTAAATGAATTTTCGACAGACACATATATAAACTCATTTCAAACTTATACCCAAACTCTTAAAACCTATAAAAAAATTATTTAACACCTATCATCTACCCCCTCCCCCCAACTATATAAAAAAGACATTGTTCACCTACCACTTATTTTTTTCCACAATACCCAACATCCAAATAGAGTTTCAACTTTTTAAAACAACAAAACCCAACGTTCAAAACCTAACCAAATGAGATTTCAAAGATTTCATCGGAACTACCCAAACCATCTTTTTGAAATTAAAACCCGCAGAACCGAGTCAAAACCCTTTCAAATAGGGCCGTAGATTCAAACTAGATTTGCCTACATCTTTTTTATTTGTAACAGTCCATTGAATAATTAGCTTTTTGGTTAATTTATTACTGGGGAATGATTTTCTTATATGATACTTCAACAATTTTAGATTGGGCTAGAAAAATTATGGTAATATCTAAAATTATCAACTTTGTTATCTATTTCACACCAGAAAAAAAAATAAAAATATGTCAAGATGAAAGTCATCGCTACTAATAACTGGGTCTTCTCTTTGTAACTGTGAGCTTTCATTCAAGATTAAACAAACTAGCTTTCTTAATTCCCTGTCCATTTTTTTAACCGGTAAGGGCTGTAAGTATGTAACGTCCATTCAATTTTTGTCATCCTTCTTCTATCTTAATTAAGCAAATACAAATCGAACTCAACATCTATTTTATTTTATTTTATATAATAAAAGTATCAAGACAGCTAAAGTAGAATTTCAAAGACTATTAACATTAATGCTCTTGCTATATTTCATGATTAACCTAAATTTCACGTAATCTACTTTGTTATCTTTCATTAATAATTTGATTGGCCGGTGAGGTCTGAAGTTCATAACAAAGAGAATATGATTTCAACTTTCACTAGTGTCGAGTCTAAAATTAATTTTTGTAATTAGTTTATCTTTGTAATTTGATAATGATGTTTTCACTATCTTAAAAAAATGAATTTATCGGACTTGTTTTGGGCTAAAAAAAATTCATAACAACTGATTAAATCAACTTTTAATTTAGTATTTTAATAGTTTATCCCATTAATTGTGGTTGGGACCTTTCATTAATTAATCAAATTTAAAGTATAAAAAAGAGTTTAGTAGAGAATTGGTACACAACAATTAAAATTTTACGAAGAAGTCTCACCATACTTCTCTCTTTATCACAAATTTCCGATAAATAAAGCAAAAAAGAAGGTATCATTCTTGTTGCATTATCCCACATCGCCTTACTGATCTTGTTATGATAGACAGAGCTGTAACATAAAGAGAAGAAATTCTGATGTATTACATACTTACCTGGACGGGGTCGATGGGCGATCAATAAGGCCCATGGCCTAGGTTGGCGACCTCCATTGCACTCTGGAGGGGCGCCCGCCTAAGGTCGGCCCAAGTGGTCGAGCCTACGTCATAATTTGTGGTAGAGGGGGCCTGCGTTCGCGCGGCCCCTGCCCAATATAAGTCCAAATCTTGGTAAGCCCTGTAAGTTAGGTTCAATTCCTGTTCAAGGTTAAATATGTATATTAATTTTACTTTCAGGTAAAGACTTGGTAAGAAGGGTTGTCTTGTTGTAATTTTGTTTCTTAATTAACTTACAACTGAAAATCAGGGAAAACAATAAAAAAGATAAGCAATATTTAGTTAAAAAAAGAATACGAATATTTTGTTTTGGCATGACTGCGATGAGAAACAACTGAATATATTTTGCCACAGCTCAATTAAGTACTAAGCTGAATGTTCAGAATTTGTTGTGTTAAAACTCAGATTAGTGTGTATGGGTTCCACAAAAAACAAATTTTGAAAAAATCTTTCTTTTTATCAATACTAGAACATGAAAAAAAAAAAAAAAGAATTCAAGGCCTAAAAAGTCACTACATCCATTACCTAATATGCGCAAAACGCTAATTGGTTCTTGGTAATATTTACAATGTTTGTTTATACAAGAAACTTCTTTAGGATTTTGCAATCAGGAAAAAAGAACTTCACTATAATTGATTTTTATCCTGTCTTAATAGTAACAATCGTTTATTTTTAAATTCTAAAGACTTCCTTCCAAAATAGAAATTATTCGTAAAAGACAAATTCTATAGAGCAAAGAAAAAGCAAAGAACGAAAAAGTGTGATGTGTACTAGGAGGAGTTCATAAACAAATACCAAGTGTTAGCAGGACCAGTGGTACAGCCAAACTGCCAACATACCACCTATCCCACATGGAAGGCTGTTACGTTGAGAGAGATGGACTGGTTATTTAAAGCAAATTGTTGCCCCAATTTTAATTCAAGCAGCTGCGCAGTGAGCACAAAGCGAACTATTCTTTCGCCTTTTACTAAAGAATACCGTGTGCTCGCTGCACTTCAAGCAGCATACTCCTTTTTTTGGAGGGTCTTTCCTGCTATGGGAAAGCCCAACTATCTAGTTAATAAAATTTTCTGTTTGTGTTTTTTCGATGCTCTAATAATTAGGCAATTTTTTGGCGAATAACAGAATGAGTTGATTTAGAGTAAAATGATTAAATAGTATTTAGTTCAATATTTTTTCTTTAATCATTTGCAAGCAAACTGATAAATGAAATTCTAATCAACAGCTATTTGAGAAATTATAATTCTGTAATGGCTTCTTTTCTATCTTTCTCTTATATTTGTGTACTATTATTCCTGTATATCAAACATGATATGTACTCTATATCTTTGACGAGCTAAATCAACTGGTCAAGCCTGAATTGCTGACCATTCTCTTGAAACTTGAGGTGAAACTACTGCAAATGAATTCTTCCAATAAAAGAAGTTTGGTGCAATGGGCCACTGGCCTACTACCGTATACCGAGGCCTTTTAGCCGGAGATTCAGATAACTAAATCCAATAATTCAAAAAATAAGGTCGGGCTGTAATTGCTTTTGGAATTTGATATATTTCTTAGCCCGTTCTTGCAAGGAGAATAGGCCCAACTAGACAATTCTCTTGTTATCATTTCTTTTTCTAAAAGTAGACATTTTAGACAATCATGATGGTCAATATTTTTTTATAATATTAAAAGTATTTGTCACTTTAATTAGAGAAAAACATGTACTTACTAGAAAATCTCCAACAATACCTTCTCTTTTTTGCTTATTGGAGAGCAAATAATTGAGATTTACATAACAAAAGTGTAAAAAATTGGCTTCCAACAATGTTGTGTAGATTTTCAGTGACCATGTATAACTCATTTTGACAATGTAAATTTACATGGTCCTGTAAAAACTATACAAAGCAGACACATCATCAAATCATCTATTTGAAAATTATTTCACATATGGAAAAAAATATATTAATATTGTTTATGTATAAAAATATACTAGAACTTTAATTCACATAACAGCTATATATAAATATGTCGTGTTTAAAGAAAATATAACTAATTTTTTTTTTTTACCAAAAAAAAAATAACTAATTTTTATAATTTATCAAATTGTGCTCGAATTAAATTTAGAACCAGTTGACAAATTATCAATGATGTGGAACTTACGCGGTACGCACAACCAAATTAAAATGAAATTTTAAATAAGTTCATCTGCATTTGTTTATTGGTTAATGCCAAAGAAAAAAGAAAAGGAAAAATTCTAAAGGGGTGAATGCGGCAAATGCCGTTGCTCCCCACATGTTGGAGCTAAATCGATACAATTTTCTTTCCACATTATGAACCCAAAAAAGGTTTTCTCAGAGATGAATCATGTGAACCTCTACTACTTTCATTAGCAAGTCACACTTTTCTTGCCCGTATTTCAACTTTCGTAACAATCTAAATTTCTTTTCAACTATGAGGAAAAAGGTTACATACTTTCACCGTTTCATTTTTCTGTATCCCTTACTACAGCTGATCATTCAATTTGATTAAATTTATAAAATTTATAATAAATAATATAATTATTATATTTCAACAATAAATTGATAATATTATATAATCAGTAACAAACACAATAAGGTACTAGGGTCCTCAATTTTCTTCATATAGTAGTAGTTATTTATTTTATTTTTTGAAAAGGCCCAATAAATATAACACAACCCACTCTAATAATACCTCACTCTATCCAACTCTAATTACTTCACTCTACCCATTTTAATAATCGTCTTCAAGAGACCAGAGATGATGGATAAGGATCTTTGTTGAAGGAAGTTACTTCCTTTTTGTTCTAAGAATGAAATTGAAATTCCTTAATGTCTATATTCTATATGAGAGACCAAGGCATATGATTTAACAAGTGACTATCGAGCATCATTATAAACTCGAGAGATTCAATTCGGTGATAGATAGACAATTGCAAGAGTTGGAACAACCGTTTCAGTGAAGTATACACGGAGTTGCTTCTTTGTGTTACATGCTTAAACTTATCCAATTGCTTTGAGGCTTTTGACAAAGAAAAACTCTCTGTCTTGCCGAATTTTATCCAATTGACTTCTCTTTTCTTGAACTCTCGATCCTTCCCAATCAACTTGAAAATTATATTAGGGATGTTCGGTCAAATGATGATTTTTCTAGTTTGAAAAGGATTTGTGATTTATAAAGAGAGACATATTTAGCAATATTTCAAACGATGCTATCATGGAACGATTTCAAAAGATGAAAAACCGTCATGGTCAATTATTATAATAAATACGCAGATATTTTGAGTTCTTTTGGGACTATAACGGGGAATCTTATGTACCAAAGTATCTCGTGGGGTTTATTTTTGTCAAACTCCACCTCCTTTTTTTTTGTATTTCGTCATATATTTTCTCATGAATAAAATAAGCTTTAAGTTCAACTCTTTGATTGGAATTTCTTTTTTTTTTTTTTTTTGGTATAAGTTAGCCCGACTGATCAAAATTCCTGGATTCGCCTTTGCATAAGACACCATATATATTCATATTTGAAAGGTTTAATACACCACAAACGTGAATAGTTTAGTATGATAAGTCACCTAAAAGATTGGAAAGTTTGATCGAGTATTATAGCTAATGGAGTAAAAATAATGAGACGAAGGGAGTAACAATGTAACCGAGCAATATATCAAAATTATTATAAGTTCCCATCTAAATATTTATGTTTGTGGATCATTTTAAATAAAATATAAAGTAATTATGCTTCATAATATTTCATTTATAATTTTTTTCAGTCGTTTATAATTTTTTTTCCTAAGAGTTCACCAGATGTTTAATTGATTGAACAATTAAAATATAATAATGTAGAACAACAATGTATACATACTTATTGTCAAAAATACATTTAAGTCTTACGAGATTTGATCCTCGTATTTTTTATCTTATACCTTACAAAATTAAACTATTGACCTCAATTTTTACAAGTAATATGTAATTTTGGTTCCGACCTTCACAAAGTTACACTTGTTGTCATAATTTTAACATGTTCTACACTTTTGGTCGCATATAATGTTATATCATTATATGTTTAATCTCATTATTCTCATACAATTGTCTAATTCTTGTGCTTCTGGTCCTTGTTGAATATGAAAATGAGATGATAAGACCAGAAGTAAAAAAATGTAACATAAATATATGGGAAAATATATGTAAGTTTATAAAAACGCAATTTAAAGGACTTGTTTGTCTCGCTTTTCATAGAGCATTTCGATGCTATTTTAAAAGCCAAAACATTTTTTGCTTTCAGATATAATTTTCTGTCTCTCAATTTTCACAAACAAATCTCATCTTAAAAAAATATATTATCTCTAAAAAATACGTAAACTAACTCTACTTTTATATAACATAAAGTAATATATTTTTTATATAATTTATCTCACATAAGTCATAACAAACATGATTTGACACAAAATATTTTATCTCTTACATTATTTTTTTCATAATATCCAAGGGCCTATTTGGATAAGTTTCGACCCGGTTTCGAGAGCCATAACTCTTTTAAATGAAGTTTGACAAAATCCATAAAAGTCAGCACAAACTTATTCACAAACCCACTCACAAACTCTTGAAATCTACAAACAAAATTTTAATTTGACATGTACCACCTACTTTTTTTTTCTCAAAAGTCAAAACTCTATCAAAAATATATTGATTTGACATCTACCACTTTTCAAACCCCAATAAAAAATAATCCCTAAAATTCAACACTCAAAATATAATCAAATGGGGTTTTAAATGTTCCAACCAAAACCACCCAAATTTTTTTTTTGAAACTGAACTAAAACCCTTCCAAATAGGGCCTAAGAATAACCTATTAAATTTTATTTCTTATTTTCACAAACCACAAAAAAGAAAATCACAAAAATCTAGACATTTTAAAAAATCTCAATTTATTTATGAAAATATAATCAAAAATGCGAGACAAACACGATATGATATATTCATAGGATTGTCAATAAGACATATTTGGGTTGGATCATGTTTGAACAAGGTCCGACTTCATTTATATCGAGTCGGATCCGAACCTTGCTCATGTCTAAATTTTTCGAGTTCAACATATCTCGGCCAGATTCGATCGGATATCAAATCATTTTCAAATTCAATAAAATCTTTGCATTCAAAATTTACACCAATATTTTTTCCTAAAATAAGTTTATTTACTTTTTATTTTATTTTAATTACTTTAGTTCATATATTCAAACTTTCTTAACTTTTTTTTTTATATTTTTATTTTGATCTACTAGACAAACTTTCTCACTAATATTCATGTTTTTAGATGAACATATGCATAAAAAAAAAATATATGAATTATTAACTACAACTATCATTTTAAACTGATGTTAAAATATTATTAATAATATTTATTTCAGTAAAAAAGTTAATAAATCAAAATTACTTAATTCGTTTCATGTATTTCGAATCTTTATAATCCTTCAATTCTGTAAATAGATAAAAAGAAAGCCTATCTAATCGAACCGAATTTGAATTCAATCGAAATATTTGGGTCGCATATTCGATGGAGTAGTCTGTTTTTGAGTGGTATCACTATCAAGTCGCCGCTTGTGATGATGATTCCCGATATCATATGCATATGCATGTTCAGTGGTCATTCCCCTAATAAAGTAAAATTAGTATAATTAATATATACTTGATCACCTGTTAAATTTTAGCAAATGTCCTTAATTAGTAAAGTAATACTCCTAGTATATTTAATTGAATAAGCAACATGATAATTAAATACGTAAATATAATTACCTGGACGATCAAATTAATTAAACTGGCTCCTGAAGAACCACAAAAGCCAATTTTTGCCTTTAAATGCCTACCCATCCAGACCAGTCACGTTGCTTGCCTCATGTTTATCGTTATCCTGCCGCCTGATCATCCATCTGCTGTCGTCTGTAACTTCCAAGTGGAGTACGTTGAGAAAATTTTTATTTTACCATTTTTATTATTTTATGTCAAACACGTGAGATGCAAATACCGCAATCTTAATTATATAAGTACCTAACCTAACCTACTTTTAATTAAGTTTTATTAATACATGTGACATTTAATTGTACTGCCCACATCCAATGGATTTCACAAGGTGTCTTCGTTTAGTGTACCAAAATAAAATGGGATGAATTTGACTTAACGACCGTACGTAATATATACTTGTTTAGGAATTCCTACAATTTTGGTATAATTGTTTTCTTTTATTAGAATTGGTTTTAGCTTTTACTAAACTAATCTTATTTACAAGATAAAAACTATTATCAAACAATATTCTTAACTATCAAAAAACAACCGACAATATATATAAAAAATTAGCAATTTATCAGAATTACTTAATTTAAATTATTATTTTTATTCACTTTGACGTAACATGAGTTTAAGAGTACGAGAAAAATAAGCAATAGAATAAAAAATTAACTTGATGAAATCAAGTGTATGAGCATGCATAAATGAGATTTAATAGAGTTGCGGACCTGCGTGAGGAGAAATAGCTCATTTGATGACATATTAACATGTATAATAATGTGGGCTTATAAACTTTTACTAATCGCAATTGAATTGAATCTTTACTAGTTTTCCGGGTTTTTTGCAAGTTAACTCCCTGTTATATGTCTAATGGGTAGTTTTTCCTGTGAAATAAAAATAGGCAATTTAACTCCATGTGAAATGAAATAATGAGCAATTTACCTCCTCGTGATATAAAAATAGGCAATATATCTCCCTGTGAAATGAAATAATGAGCAATTTAACTCCCTGTGATATGAATTAATAAGCAATTTAGAGGGAGACAATGTGCTTCTTTTATAAAAACACAAGGAGTTATTTTGCCATTTTTCTTAACACAGAAAGTTAAATTGCCTATTAATTAGGATATCACAGGAAGATATTTTACCCTTTTATTTATCACAAGGAGTTAAATTGCCTATTATGAATAACATAAGGAGTTATTCTGCTATTCTCCTAGTTTTTCTTTTTCTTTTTCTTTTTTCTCGTTTCATTATGAGTAACAGAAACTCCATCGATCTACATATTAAATGTAAAGAATATTACGTGTGATGTGAATATGTGGTATGACTACTCGTTTACAATATTGAAGTGTAACTAAATTATTCGATACTCGGCTTGAGATCGTTCGATAAAAGGAGTTTGGTATGTTACACGAATCAAACAAACTTGAACATCATTTTTTGTTCTATAACTTTTAAAGCTCGACTCAATAAACTAAACATTGATAAAATACATGTAAACTATCAAGCTACTCGATACTCGGCTTGAGCGTTCTATAAAATCTCGTTTGAGCTCGACTCATTTAACAATCAAATCAAGTTCAAACACAAAAATTTAAGCTCAATAAAATTCAAATAAAACTTGAATAGTGTCGTTCGATACTACCAGACTCGATTACACCTCTAGTGATAAAGAAATCTTTGATTTCAACAACTGCATGTCTTATTAAAATTATACCGTGCGTACAATTGAATTTCGTGTAATAAAAATTACAAAGAAGCATGCATTTCATGTTTAATTCACGAAATGATTAATTAATTACTAATGATAATGTGAGCGACATCTTCACGCTATTGGATTAGCATCGTTGACGAATCAATGGCAACGCAATAATTTAAACATCCAAAATTTGGGTATGTCACAATCAAGAACAAGTACAGTACAGACCACAGAGTTATTGATTAAACATGTTAACATGTTGAAACTTGCAGTTTACCTTCCATAAATACATTAGTACTTCAAAGTTTTTTTTTTTTTTTATAATTTAATATAAATAATTAGCAATCCACCATCACCAATAGGTTGTTTGGTTGTCAAAAAAGTGAGAAATTGTAGGGAAATGGAAAGGAAAAAGAAAAGAAAGTCATTTTCTTCTACATGTTTGGTTATCAGGAAAACTATTTTCTTGCGGATGTTTGGTAGTCAAGAAAGTTTAGGAATATAATATTTTTGATAAATATTTTTGTATGATTATGAATACTTTTTCAAAATTGTAAAATAAATTAAGAGTGATTGTAAAATAAAACTTATCAAATTAATCTCTAGAAAATATAAAGCACAAATTGAGTAATTGAATAAAATAAAAGCTAACAATAATGAAATAAATAAACTAAAATAGCTTAAAATAAATCATAAAAATCATTGCTATGGTCATCAATGGTTTTGTTGATTGCGATGTTAAACTCCCTCTTCAAGTATTTGATTCTCATTGCAAGAGGATAAGTCATAAACGCCTTTGCCTTGAACTCATTCTGGAGGAAATGATCAAAATATTGTATGAATAATCACGTTTTTATTATATTAACTATAATATTTAGATTAATTTGACGCTATAGTATATTTTTTAGTCACCGAATTTCTATCAATTTTTAAAGTTAACAAGGGGTTATTGTCAATTTTTAAAGTTAACAGGGGGTTACTGATAATATTTTAGGTAAAAGGGGTGCTTTTGCATCATTTTGTGGGGTATAATTGTTGTAATGACTTGAGAGGGTATTTTTGCTAATAGTAAATAAGCACAAAGGGGCTTTTGGTAGAAAAAATCACAAATTGGGGATTATGATAGTTAGACAAAATAATACAAGGGGTGTTTTGCAATTTACTCGGAAATTTTCTCAGGTGGGAAAAATTTTTCTTCACAAAATTTTCCTACAGGAAAGTTGAAGGAAAATAATAACTTACTTTCCTGTTATCCAAACAACAATGAGGGATAAAAAAACTGAATTTCCCTTATTTTCCCGACAATCAAACAATACCCAAAGGATATATCATTCTTTTTAAACCAAATTAATCCAAATTTGAAATGCAGGACCTCTGTAAGGACCGTGTTAAGTTTATATATATAATTTTCATTTTATTTAATATTCCGAAAACCCCCCAAACCAAAAAACCTAGGAAAAAGTTGGAATGATGAAAACAAATTTGACTCATAAAAAAACGTCATGACTATTAAAAAAAAAAAAAAATTCTATATTATCTCCGACATAATAATTGGTAACCAAATAAAATAGCTAAGAAGATGAATAATTTTTACTGTGAAATAGCGATTACAGTGTCTACTTACTGAAATAAAATTAATATAATTAATTTAATTATAATCACATTCATAAAATTTAGGATCCCTTTACAATGGAGGCTCTAGACTTGCCTAGCCAACTCTGCGTAACGTGAGTTTTTTGGAAGTAATGAGGGCCCCATTTGAAAGAGTTTTTGTTTGATTTTGTGGTTTTCATATAATTGAGTTAAAAGTTTAAAACTTTTTCAAACGAATTTTGACAAAACCCATTAAATTCAATCCAAACATATTTGCAAATTCTTACTCTAATTCCATATAAATTTCCCCCAAAAACTCTATTAGAAAACATTGATATTATTTAATTTAAATGGAGTTTTAACCTTTTCAAAACCACAAAATTCAACATCAATATTCTATATAAATAGGGTGCTAAATGTTTCATCGAAATTATTTTTTCGAAATCAAAACCCGCAAAATCGAACCAAAACTCTTTCAAATAAACCCAGAGCTCTCAAATATGCTCTAGACTTTAATCTAATTAAAGAAAATGTTATGCCTATTGATTTGATAATTGATAAAATATGAGTTTTATGTTGTTCGACTCTCAATTACGTAATCACTTTTAGGATTTAAATATGAAAAGAAACAAAATAAAAAACTAAAAAAACAAATGCAAATACAATTATTCCAAAATCATTGTATCATATGTGACAAATGCATATTGCTTACTTGTTTTTACCTTTTACTACTTCGAACCCATTTCTTTGTGGTTAAATGTCGTGGTCTTATTTTCTACTTGGTACATCACTAAATACATGTAGTTTAATGTTGTTGTAAAAGAATTAAGTAAACTATAATTACCTAAATTTCAGGATAAAATTTTTTTTGGTATAAAACTACTCTTGAAAAAAACTAAAAAAATGAATAGTTTAAATAGAATCGCATATATCTTACCTATAAATAAACCGAAAATGCTTATGATTTAGCAAAGTACTTAATTTTTATTTGGCTAAAGAAGCGAAATATAAAGAATATCAAGATGCGATACTTTCATGGAATTCTTTTCATAAAAAATGAGTGAAATTGGTCAAAAATATTGATGAAATCAATGAAAATTGCTAAAATCAATAAAAAAAATATATGAAATCAATAAAAACATGTGAAATCGATGAAAGTTCAGTTGAATACTAGTGAAGTTGATTTATAAAAGGGTGAAATAGGTTAAAAAAAAAGTGCATGTGAAATCGTTAATATATTTGAAATTGACAAAAAAAATCGAGTGAAATTTGTGAAAAAATAGATGAAAACGGATAAAATCGGTTAAAATAAAGGCAAGTTGGTGAAAATATGTGAAATCGATGAAATTACTTCGAATGGAATTTTTAAGAAAAATGATGAAAGTAGTGAAATCTAGTAAAAATGTGCCCGTGAAAAAAGGGTAAAATCTGTAAAAAAAAATGTAAATTCCGTAAAAACATATTTAATCAATGAAAAATTCAGGTGAATATCATGTGAAATCAGTGAAAAAATATAAAAATGGTATATACGAGTGATATCAATTAAAAAAAAGAGTTAAACTTGTGAAATCGGTAGCAAATAGTATAAACATGAAAAAAGTTCGACCAAAAATGGAAAACAATGAGAAATATTATAATCGATAAAAAAGGGGTTAATTGTCAAAACAAAATTAAACAATGAGAATATATAAATTAATCGATGAAAATTTGAGTGAAATTTATAAAGGAATAAAATCAGTGAAAAATGGTCAAATGAGGCACAAAAGCTTAAAGTCCGTTAAAAACATGTTTAATCAGTGAAAAATTCGGGTGAATAATGTGTGAAATAAGTGAAATAGGTGAAAATGAGTTAAACTTTAACCGATAAATCAAGGTAAAATTGGTGGGAAAATGATTCAAATTGAAAATAAATCGACGAAAAATGGGAGAACAATGAAAAATATTATAATATATAAAACAAAGCGAAAGAACCGATAAAAGAAATATATTAAGTGGTAAAAAAATTAAATAGTGAAAACATATGAATCGATGAAACTTCGAGTGAAATTGGTGAAGTTGTTAAAATAATTTGTGAAACCAGTAAGAAAAAATGCTGGTGAAATAGATGAAAGTTCGGGTGAAATTTGTGAAGAAACGGATTAAACATGTGTCATGGGTTAATAACGGATAAACTTCACATGAAAATTACTATGATTGAATGAACTAAATAATGTTCTTATGATCGTATTATAGGACAAACTTTGTAAGATGTCATGACCAGATTAGTCATCATTTTATATTTTATTACAACTATTTTAAGCCATCATTTTATTAGTAAAATATTAATAATTAATAAAGATAAATTTCATAAAAATAAATCCAATCTCATAAAAAGGGCTAATTTTTATCTAATTTGCGAAAAATACTCATGAAATTAAAATTAAACACGTACACCGTACATACACTTTTTTAGTAACATGAAAGTCTTGATAATTATTAAAACGTTTGGAAAATAAATTAATTCGTTAACCCAATTACTCTGTATTTCTATAATTATAAATCCATGAACTGAAGTACATCTCTATGCATTTACAAAATCAACCCTCAAATTTTAAGTCTTTCTCTATGGTGATAAAGTATTAGGCTTGTTCGGATTTTTGGAAAATATTTGGGGTAATATGAAATAGTTTGATCGAGTTCCGCTCTAGATTTAGTCTAAAATATTGGTATAATAGTTTTCGACGAAAATTTATGATGAAAAATTAAGATGATAGGATATTAATACAATAATAATATTCGATTTGAAAACATTACAACTTATTTAAATTGAGGTTTGAATTAAAAAATAATAGTAATAATATATATGTCAACTATAAGTAATAAAATTATATAGTAAATATCGTAATCAATAATTTTATATAGTATTTTTAAAAATATGGATAAATCTGAACATGTTCAAAGAAGGCTTGACCAAGATATCACCTAAACTGGGCAAATTATTTTTAAAAATAGCTTAAATTATCCAAGCAACTTGTGTCATTAGTATTTATTTACTGAAAGAAGCAGCAAGAAGAAACAAGAAAATTATCACGTGCAGCCGATACATTGCCACGGTGATAAGAGTGTTCTCCACGTGGGCACGGGCGGCGGGAACGAGGCCAAATAAACATCGGCTTTTTCACCGCAACTCCCTCATTGGTTTCCACCCCAATCCTCAACATTATTTTAATTGTAATTACTATAATTACATTAAAAAGGATATCCCCCCTCCACCTCAATAATTCAATTAAACAATCTCTTAATTATTGAAATATATTATTGAAACCATTTTCCCCATTCGGAGAGATACGGGCACGCGGTTACAAAGATTCCCACACTTATCTATAAATTAATTTTTTAGTAAATTTTACAAAGATTTCAACATTTAACTATGTTTCAAATTAATTGACACATTTATCAAATTTTTATATTTCAAATTAATTGACACATTTTATTTTTCAATGTAAAACTTTTTCAAAATTGTTCTTTTTTTGGCAGCTCAAGGGTCACCAATAAAAAAAAAAAATATGTAGAGTTCATGATAAACGTGATAATCTCAATCATTAAATATAAATATTTTTGATATTTTACCATAGAAAAGTGATTTGTGTGAAACAATAAAATGTGCCAATTAATTTGAAACGGATGGAGTAACTTTTTCACACTCCATTCATCTTTTTATTTTTGCTCTTATATTCTCTTTTGGATATATAAAAAATGACACCTATTTTTCAAAATCAATTTATTTTTCTCAAAAATAAATTTTCATGAAAAGTAATTTTTTTTATTCACCATCAATTCTTTATCATTACTTTTAAGAGCATATTTATAAAAATGATTAAAAGTTCATTTTTTAACTCTTAATTAAAATTTCATGCCAAAACTCGAAAGAGTAAAATAAAAAAGACGAAGGGAGTATCATCTTTGTCCAATTATCTTTTCAGGTTGAGTAAAATTTTACTAATTTCAAATGTTCATGAGAATGCCAAGAGTTGCAAACTACTTTTTTTTCCCCATTTTTTTATGGTTTGAAAAATACGTAAAGATTTTATTAGAAACTTGTTCATAGATACCAAAATTTAGAATAGAAATAGGCTAGGAGAACATTTGAAATAAAAGAATCTCGGTTTTGGACAATTTCGCTACTTCATATGCAACTTTGTTTTCTTCTTCCAGATGTGTTGGGCGGAAAACGTGTTAATTGCTTCCTTCGCAACTTTGATATCTTCAATTATAGGACCAAACGGTGCTCTACTTCCAAAGACGTTTGCATCTATCAGACTATCACTATGCTTGAATCTCCTTCAAGCAACACTTTTCCCCAACCTTGTTCCATAGCTAAATGAACGAGTTAATGGCAATTAACCCTCTGTAATATTCACAATGATCAATTTAGCTCATGTAATTTGAAAAATAGCACTTCACCCCCTATAATATTATAAAACTTCACACCGCCTCTCTGACCATTTATATGTGGCAATTTATCACCCCCTCGTGTTATCAAAATATGGCAGTTCAACCACCTGAGTTATGATAAATGTGGCAACTTACTCCCTGTGTATATATGTGGCAATTTACTCTCTTATATTATAGAGTATTTTCTATGTCCACTCTCAATTTCGGCAAGTGAATTACACTCTCCTACTAAAGGTAGAAAATTGTTTCTTTAAAATTTTCACAAGAGATAAAATAATTTTTTTCAAATCACAAAGAGGATAAAGTAAATATATGTATTTCTCCAATATGAACATTACTTAACCTTACTTCAGATATACTAATGTCTAATTATCTAATTACATACTTTAACTATTAAAGATAATAGGTTTGTCTAGTATAAAAAATGACTATCATATCAACAATTGCAGAATACTTGGGAACGATGTTAGGCCATCTTCAATGGAGAGGGTCTTGGGCGGGGCGGGGCGGCGGGGCGGGGCGCCCTCCGGGGTGGAACAGGCGGAACCCTGTTATTGGAGATGACCAGGCAGGACTCTGGGTTGGGGGGGGGGGGGGGCAAGACTGGCCCGAGGCTCCAGGCCCCCGATGCTAGCCCTCTCAATTGGAGATGGCTTTATAGCCCGAGTTTGATTATTATAATTATTACTACAAGAAAAATTATTTGTGCAGTGGTATTACAGTCTTGAAATTTGGGTAAGAAAATAAAGCGATATCGTTCTAAAATGTTTGGCATTGATAATAGATCAAATCCATAATTAAACAAGTTTGGCCAAAACTCAGAAAATTAAAATTGCTTGTTAAATGAATATGTAATTTTTTTTTTTAGATGGTGAATATATTATTAAATCAAACACTATATCGAATCGAAACTATTCCAATGATAACAAAGTGAACTAATTACTAGTATTAAACTAGAGAAATGCTAGTATTGAACCTATGACTTCTTGGTCATGGAGCCTCATCCTTAACCACTTGTCTCTCTATATATAATTTCCTCTTAGTAGTGTGAATATTTCTCTAATTTAATATTGGTCTTTGTTATTAATTTGGTATCAATGACTTTGAATGCAATTTTTTTAAATTTTGGATAAGATTATCTTATTTTTTTTCAAGATTTGACAAATCAATCCAAACATTAAAAATTCGATTACAAGCAATCAAATTAAAAAATTATATGCCGTTTCAGTCTGATTAAACAAGTCAATAGTCTAATATATATTTAGTGTAATTATTTCGAAATCAAGAATTATAAATGTAGTTAGCAAAAGTGAGGACTTGTAGAATATTGAAAAAATAAGAAAGAGGCGTGAAGTGGCTTTTTGACGACGTTTGTATAAGTATTATTAACCCTATAAATAATTCCTTTTTAGCGAGGGAGAGAGAGAGAGAGAAAAACACCTTTTGGTTTTAGATAGTGGGTAAAGAGAAGAGGATATGGACGAAAGAATGAATCAAATTGAAAGCCCAGTCCTCCTCAAACCAACACACATAAAACCTATTTAGCATCCACATCCTCGACGAAACCAATTGGATCGAATTAATCAAACGACTCGTGAAATTGTTCTTTATTGTGTTTTTCTTAATTTCAAATGGTGATGGAAGATAACGAGAGTTGTGGAAGTAGGGTGGTGGAATCGTCTGCGGCGAAGAGCCGACACCAAAGGAAGAAGGCGGAGGTTTACAATGAGGTTCTGCGGAGGCTTAAAGAAGCTGAACATCCGGAGGCTCAGGAGCCGGGTTTTGATGATCAGCTTTGGGCACATTTTAATCGCCTTCCTGCTAGGTACCTATACTTTATCTTTTTCGTAATCAGTGCTCTTTAAAGGCTTTGTTGCATGTCTAGGGTTTTGTTTTGTGATTGATGTGTTTGCATTGAAGGTATGCGATAGATGTGAATGTGGAGAGAGCGGAAGATGTTCTCACGCATAGGCGGTTGTTGCAGCTGGCGTGTGATCCTGCTAATAGACCGGTTTTTGAAGTCCGGATTGTGCAGGTGACTTGTTATTACGGGACCTCTAACCTCAATTCGGTTGTATGTTAGACCAACACTTTATTTGTCATGTGGTAATTATGGATTCTCTGTGTGGGATATGAATCAGTGGGGCTTTGCAGTCTCTGAATCAATAATTGGAAAGTTATGGTTGTGATATTGTATTGATTTTATTGGCAGCTTTAATGAGATCATTAACATGAGTACAATAAAAGCAAACGATATTCATTAATTCAGGGCGTCATCATCCTCACGATATTCATTAATTCAGGCGAGTTCAAGGGGGTTAAAAAAAGCCCCTAGAAGTAGAGATTGTTGTCATTATCATGTGATGAGTGCGTATTGTGAGGTTTGAAAGGGGAAAGATGGCAGGCATGAATAAGTAGCTTTTCTCGAGGTGAAAATCCCACATTCTAGGGCAAATATTTGGTCCATTGAGAGTACTTGAGCATATTTAGAGTTTATAACATCATATTTGACCGCATTGTTAATTTGAATAGCCTCTGATTACAGTTGAGATGGCCTAATTCTAGTAAATTCTGTTCGCCCTTTTTTATTAATAACCTTAGTTTTGTTTCATCTTATTATGAAAGAGTGATACATGTCAAATGCTTTTATCCTCATATTTTCTATCACATCAAGTGTATGTCATTGTATGCTAGATGACACTTTTCCTTGTACAGGTTGTACCTGTCTCTGACATGAATTCAGGAGATTCAGTGCATTCACGTCCACCAAAATTGGGAAGGTAACACACTTCTTTGCAAAAGATAATTAATTACATTGTTGCCAATCTCCGAGTTTACATTTATCAGCATGGCTCTTAATTGATATACGCTGCTCTATTTGGGTTCAGTTTTTCTGCTGTTTATATGTTTTGTTGGATATTCTGAAATCTTCACCACTTTTTTTTGTTCAGCATTCATCCACCACCTGCCTTTGGTTCTTCTCCTAATCTGGAAGCACTTGCACTCGAAGTAAACAGGTCAGAAGATCAAGATGTCGACAGAGCTGTAAATGAAGGTGCCAACATTCCCAGGTATTCTTCATTGAGATGTTATATTCTGTCTTATTGTTATATGGAAGTGCTCATCCATTGAACTTCTTCGTAAAGCATTAAATATTTGGACTCCTCATTGTCACAACTGTAAATTCTGTCTATTGTGTTCATTTTTGTCCATTAACTAAGTTCTGTAACTGTTTGTGCTTTGCCTTGACAATGATTCCTACCTCATTATTTTGATACGTAACTGATAGCTTATAAAAGTACATGCAATCGATTATGTATTGCCTTGTATCGTATTTAGGTTGAATTTTTTAGATGTCCTTCAGCTTGTCAATATCATTTAAGTATCCAGTCTTGTTTGAAGTATGTATCAGTTTACCTATTCTCGTAATGAACAATGCAGGCCTATGCATGAAATTACTTTCTCAACAGATGATAAGCCAAAGCTCCTCAGTCAGGTAAATGAAGTGCTTGCTTATTCTAATTCTCCAGTATAAATAATTGCTGAATGGATATTTTCTTGCACAAACTGATGCCTGAATTTCTCTTCGTGTAGTAGATAGCAACATATATTGCTTTCTATCTTTGTAAACCTTTTTGGATGAATCATAAAAAAAGAAAACGCTTTTGGTGGAGGAATTTTTTAGTATATTGGAGTTAGCTGATTGTGGTTCAGATAATCAATTTCATGGGTATTTAGCTGGCATTGAGAATGAAAATGTTAAATCTTACATTTTGGGTGTATTAAGCACACATATATAAAATGATATTGAAGTTCCTTTGTATCTTATCTGATGATTTTAGTAAATGAAGAATAATTCTTCTTGTCATCAAGGGATACATTCATTATGATTGATTCCACAATTACGCTATTTTCTTGAGCAAAGATAGGAACTCTCGGTAAACTCAAAACGTTCAAGTTATAGTTCTCTTGATTCCAAACTAGTCTGTTTTTTTACATGAAAACTGAAGGCAATCATTCAATGAAGTCAGATCAGGTGTTGGTGTAGAAGTGTTTAAACTTAAGAAGATATCTTACATTGTATTGAGTTCGATTTAGCTGGGGAATCACTAAAGAAAACACTGAACTCGATACTCAACAAATTTATAGATTTATTACCAAAGAAAGGGATTATATGGTCTAAAGTAGTCATTTGATCATTCAGTTTTTTTCTGGAATGGAACCTACCCTTGTGTTTTCCTAGAAGAGAACTATAATAGCTGCATTTTATCGTAACCCCAATATTGTTATTAATCATGGATGTAACTCATGATTGTAAAGAACCTTCAAACTACCATTTAATCATTGCAAGTTTGTCTGCTCTTTGGAAATACGTGATACTTTTTGGCCTTAAATACTTTTTCAAGTGGGGATGGAAGGATTTGCAGTGAGTTTTCTTGTGAATGTTCTGTAGTTGCACTTTCTTCCTGTTACTATCCCATTAATGAAAGATATTGTAGCCGTGGGCTGAACTATTCAATGTTAAACCCTGCAGTTGACTTCGTTATTAGCTGAAGTTGGTCTGAACATCCAGGAAGCACATGCATTTTCCACTGTGGATGGCTATTCTCTAGATGTCTTTGTTGTCGATGGGTGGCCATTTGAGGTATCTCTTATTCTTTTCATTATTTTTGGTCTTTTATAGAGCGTGCTTGGTTCTTTTTGGCCACCAAACGTGGATCTGATGGTTTCCTTTGCATATTAAGAATGACTTTCATTATCAGTTTGACATTTTTTACTTCTGTTTACATAACTCTAGTTTTTTTACATATAATTTTTTATATCCCCTCTTTTTGGTTTATGGAAAGTTAAGAACTTTTATACTAGCAAAGCAACAAATATTTTAGAGCACATGTAGAGAGAAAAAATTAACGAGTAGCAACTGTTCGTTGTACCAAAATATTGTGGGCTCAGGTATTTTTGCTTCTATATAATTTTGTTGCCAGTTTTGAAATCATATTACTCTTCGTTCATCTATGCATTCTTCTGTTCTTATTTCTTATATAATTGCATCTTTTAAGTTGGAGCTGCTGAGGTTTCTTGTAAAGCCACAATTCATACTTCATTATTCATTCCAGAGATGAAAAGGCATTTTGGCAGCATCATATACTCATTTAGCTCTCTTGCTTCAAGGAGAGAGTTTTGACCGACCCTTGATGATTCCACTTTTTCAGGAGGTTGATCAACTCCGGACTGCAATAGAGAAAGAAGTTTTGAAGCTTGAGGTACTTCTCCTATTGTTGTGTGATTTAGACTAGACTAGGGAAACTGTGATTAGGATTCCCGACCTTGACTTATATTATCATGTGACTACTGCTTAAATGACAGCACTCATTTGTGCTCTGTAATTGTTGGTTTTATTTATGTGGAAGTACTGACTTTGTTATGCATATGTTGCTATATGACGCCGAGCTATTTGACTCTGTAAAATCTGTACATTTACTTCTGCGTATAGGAAGTCCATTCGTGTAGTTTCCAATTATTCTCATCCTTTGAATTATGATATGCATATTATTTTTTCGACTGTGTGCAAAGATTTATGAATATTTTGTTATTATGCAGAAAAAATCCTGGCCAAATCCACATTTTCTGCCTTCTCTCGATGAAAATGAGAAAGTAGAGATCAAATGTGAATCTGATCATCTGAAAATACCCAATGATGGTACTGATGTCTGGGAAATTGATCCTCAGTATTTGAAATTTGAATCCAAAGTAGCATCAGGATCGTATGGCGATCTGTAAGTATAAGATGTTACTTTTGAAGCTCAAGCTTGTACTTGAGTGTGGAGCACTCTAAAAAGCTTTTATTTTTCCAGATACAAAGGCACTTACCGTAGTCAGGAAGTAGCAATCAAAATTCTCAAGGCAGAGCGCTTGAATACAGAACTGCAGGCGGAGTTTGCCCAAGAAGTTTATATAATGAGGTTCGTCCCTGTATAATTTTTTTGGTTTCCAAAGGGTTTAATCCCTTTCGAGGCGCGTCTGGCATAGGATTCGAACTTGGGTCGTCACTTTGGAGGTTCTAGTCCCTTACACTATACCATTAACCTGTTGGTTCGTCCTAGTGTATTGACTAGCCTTTCCATGGACAGTTTTCATAAGGCCCAATGTTAATGTTTGATTTTAGACCTTTTTCTCAGTCTTATGATCTGAAATGGTTCATAAGAACTTGCACATGCAAACTATTTGCGCAATGCACATACCTTCCCCAACCATCACTTGAGCTTACTGGGTTTGGTTCCACCAGTTTTGCAAAATATAATCTCTTAATAAAGTCAATGTACGCACATTTTTTATATAGACTATGGCCATGTTTAGATTCTCAATTTTTATATATTTATCTTGGTTTTCGTCCTTTTAATTCATTATTATGTTACTTACAGAAAAGTTCGGCACAAAAATGTTGTGCAGTTCATTGGGGCATGCACTAGGCCTCCACACTTGTGCATAGTGACAGGTACGTTTTCTTGGGAAATTCTTATTTAGGTTACTTCAATAGAAACTTAACGTGTGGTTGAATCCGTTTCAGAGTCATTTTAGAGGCATGAATTTTGAAAAAAAAAATTAATGGACTTGAGAAAATGTGTGGAGTGGTTGAATTTATGGGAAATATGTTGGACCGTTAGAGGTTCCAAAGTCTGAAAATGTGCGATAATTATTCAGTTCTGAAATTCAAGAAACATGTTTGAACTATTGGTGTCAAATCATGTTTCTGGAATTTGAGAAAGCAGTGCAAATTGAAATTCTTATTCCAAATGCAGAACAATAATGTTCATTTATTGAAAACTGTCCACGCTACTGTGTTGTTTCAGCAAATATATTGGTTTTAAATAAACCTGTTTTCTTAATTTGCAGAATTCATGTCTGGAGGAAGTGTATATGACTATTTACACAAGCAAAGGGGAACTTTTAAGCTTCCAACTTTACTCAAAGTAGCAATTGATATATCAAAGGGAATGAACTATTTGCATCAGAATAATATAATTCACAGAGACTTGAAGGCTGCAAATCTTTTAATGGACGAAAATGAAGTAAGCTTAAGTTCTTCAACTGTGTGAGCTTTTCTGATTCTGATATTTCACACTGCATAATCATCCATATAAAATATTGAACTTGGTTTCATTAGGATAAGGATTTCAACTTGTGTCTTTATGATGGTTTCTTAATTCCGAAGAATGAAATCAATTGAGTTCGACGCCTACCCCGTGGATGGTTGTGAAGATATAGTCATTTTGTGTATCTAAAAGGAATTCTAATTTTATCTTGTTTTTAGCCTGGCAGCCAATTCTATTGTCAGTTTTCAACCATTTAATCATTCCATCTTTTCTGTAGTAATTTTGACAAAACCTTATGTAGTAGCTCAAAAGTGTTTGGAAGAGATCTCAAAAGGACCTTTATTTTCAGGTTGTAAAGGTGGGTGATTTTGGGGTGGCCAGAGTGAAAGCCCAAACAGGCGTCATGACTGCTGAAACTGGGACGTACCGGTGGATGGCCCCTGAGGTATGTATCAAATTTGAACTTAGGAAAATTGCAGCTAAAAAAAATTGAAGTTTGCTATGATACTTCTAACGGATGATCTTCTGGTTCCTGCAAAATAAATTTTGAATCTTCTGATTCTGCATTACCTTCTTCTTTATGTTTCATCTGTATTGTTTACCGGGAAAGTTTACCGGGAAAATTGCACTTTGGTCCCACTAGATTAGACCCTCACTTGCATTCCTGCACTTTTGATTCGAATTTCCTAAAATATTTTGCACTTTTGGTCCTTATCACCTCACCAGAAGTGCAAAAATGAGATAGTCCCATGGTATAAATGGTGCCAAACAAAGACTATTCCTAGTCTCTAAGGATAGTGCAATTTTGTAAAGTGCGGGGTATAAATGTGCAAAACATTTTTGAAAGTTGAGATCAAAATTTCAGTTTTAAGAAGTATGTCATTGTTTACCATGTCTGACATTCTTGTATTGTGACTTTGACAATGTTTTACATATATTTGTTCTCTTTGAAGGTTATTGAACATAAGCCCTATGATCATAAGGCAGACATCTTTAGTTTTGGAGTGGTTTTATGGGAATTGCTGACAGGAAAGGTATTTTTTTTTTTTTTCGTGATATGTTTGAAACCGCAGTCTCTTCTGTATTTTATACATTAAAAATCTTTATTTTTCTTTTATCAGCTTCCGTACGAGTATTTGACCCCTTTACAAGCAGCAGTAGGAGTGGTCCAAAAGGTAAATACTTGGGGTTCTCATCCACTAGAAACAATGTTTCCGCTGTCATACTGTGCTAAATGCACTTCAATGACTATTTCTATAGGGTCTCCGGCCAACTACACCGAAGAACACTCATCCAAAGCTTGCTGAACTACTTGACAAATGCTGGCAGCAAGATCCAACTTTGAGACCCGACTTTTCTGAAGTAATGGAAATCTTAAAGCAAATCTCTAAGGAGGTATATGAATACTTCAGAGACACTATTAAAGATATATTTTATATTTATTCACTTGTTCTATATGTTCCTGAGTTTAAACTAATTTATATTAATAAAAACTACCCCTGAGGAGTGTCAAATTACAGGGAGATCCCTCATGTTTGGGAAGTTACAGTGACCATCCAACATCGGATTTAAGGGTTTTGCTTAAGGAACATAATGCCCTCTTTATTATTTATAAAAATTCGGCCATTTGTTACTTCTGACTCCTCTTCAACAACACATTACTTAAGAAACCCTTGCATGAGTAAATATGTACTGTCAATTACCCCCTATGGTTTGTGTTATGTTAACAGGGATGCTTCTGTCAACGACATTGACCAGACGGTATTCTTGAACAACTTTTTTTTTTTTTTTTTTCATATGATCTCATCTAATTTCATTAGGAGTTAAAGCCTCAGGATTGTAAATATAGTAATTGCATACCTAGGGGTAGTTTGTATGACTTCCTAAACATGAAGTGATCTTCCGGTAATAAACGTCCAAATGGATTCTCAATTTAAGGGTCCCTCGAGGACTCTGGTAATAAATTAGAATGGTTTTTATCCCCTTGTGACTTGTAATATTCAATCATCCGATGATATGCAATAGGTTGGAGATGATGCAGAAGATAGACGAAAGGAGAAGTCTGGAGGATTTTTTTCTGCACTGCGTCGTGGACATGAAAAAAGAGAAAAAAATGTTTATTAACTTGTGTACTCACTCTCCTCTAATATTGGGTCATTTACCCCTTAATTTTTTTATTTTTAATTTTCTCTCTTAAATATCATTTGCCATGTACAGTAACCCTTTCATCAATGTGGTCAAATATTTTATTTCTTCAGAGGAAAGGTTCACTAATTCAATTACTACTTTTTCGTCTATGAATTCATTGTTAGTTCTGGCTTATCTTTGTGGTACTGATTGTTCTGAATTATCCTCCGTTACTTACTCGTGATATCTGTGTGTGCGCTGCCTATGAATCGTGTTAACACTATCTATTTTAGACGATAGGTTGAAATGTCTTTGCCTAAGAATTTATATTTTATGCATGTTCATGAAGGTATTTAAATAAATATTTATGGGCACCATGCGTCTGTTTTTAGTGAAATGGTGTAATATATCATTACACCAAATTATAATATTTACTAGACTATTGGGAAAATTGCTGTTTTGGTACCATAGGATAGACTAATTTTGGTACCTTTGGATACGAAAATGCAAATTTGGTACCATAAGATAGGTTTTCATTGCAACTTTGATATCAAACTCAATTTTTTCTCTAAGTTAATGATAATTTAACCCCTATAATATGCATAATGTTTAGTTTACCCCCTCATGGTTTCAAAAAGAGCATTTTACCCCTTGAAATTTTGTTAAAGTTTCACATCATTTGTCTGATATTTTTATAGGTGGCATTTTATCCACTTGTGTTATGATTATGTGGCATTTTACCCCCTATGTTATGATAAATGTGATAATTTATCCCCATATGTTATAAAATAGTTTGCATGTCTACTCTCAATTTTGGCAAGTGAGTTATACTCTCCGGCTGAAGGAGGTAAATTAATTTTTTCCCAAATTATAATGGGGTAAATTGAATATTATGCATTTCATATGGGGTAAATTGCCATTAAAATTGTAGACAAATTGGGTTTGGTATCAAAATTGATATGAAAACCTATTCTATGGTATCAAATGTGCATTTTCGTATTCAATGGTACCAAACGTGTAAATTAACCTATCTTATGGTACCAAAAAAGCAATTTTTCCCTTAAGATGCTAGCAAATCACAATGAATGAGCAAGTAACAATCTTTACATTATCATATCAATTAAAGACAGTAACACTAGTATTAAATTAAAAAACAAAAATTCAAACTTCACGTGCAACCCTGACTTGGGGATTTAGCATTTTCATCTGGAATCCAAGATTTGTAGGGTCTGTTTGTTTGGTGTTTAGGAAAGTAGTTTGGGAGAGTAGTGAATGTTTGTGAAATAATTTCAATTTGCGTATTGCTGCTTGTTTGAGTTTTGAGAGAGTGGTTTGAGAAATAATTTATGTGTAAGTTTTTTTGGAAGAGTTATATTGTAGATGTAAGATATGTAAGATTTTATATCAAATCATGTTTGTTATGTGAGATAAACTGTGTAGATTATTTTATGTCAAATAAGAGTAAAGTTTGTATATATTTTGTTTAGAAATAAAAAAGATTGTTGTTTATTTGACTTTTGAGAGAGTAGTTTAAGAAAATTGAGAGATGAAAAAATTATTTTAAAAAGTAGAAAATATTCTTATTTGACATTTTTCAAACACCAAAAAAAAAAAAAGATATTGAAAAACGCCAAACAAATAGGCCCTTAGAGTCTTGAGCCCATAGTTTTGCTATGCGTGACATTATTGATTTTGGACATTGTGTATATATAGGGCTGAAAATCAAATCAAGCTACTTGATACTCGGCTCGAGTTCGTTAAATAAAAGCTCGTTTGAGTTCGGTTAGTCTAACAAATCAAACAAGCTTGAACATTATTTTTTGTTTGATAAGTTTTGAAGCTCGGCTCGATAAGCTAATTTTTGAAGAAATACATGTAAATACCAAGCTACTCGATACTCGTCTCGAACTCGTTCGATAAAGGCTCGTTTGAGCTCAGTTAATTAAGAAATCAAACCAATCTCAAAAATAAAATTTTAAGCTCAAATATAAAATATCAAGCTCGATAAAGTTCAAACCAAATTTAAACAACGTGTCATTTGGTACTATTCCACTCGTTACACCCCTAATTGTGTATCGCTCATTGAATAATGAATTGCAATAATTATGAGAGCAAAAGACAAAAACACCCCATATGCTTGGTCTAACACCCAAAAAACCCCCTGTGTTATTTTAACTCCCCAAAATCCCCCTGTGTTTGGTTTTAAATACCACACTCAATCCAAGTATAATTTTACCTTTGACTTTTGGTAAAATGACAAGATTATCCTTATGTGTTTGTTTTTTTAATAATTTATTTATTTTTTTTGAAAAATTAAGTATATACTACTAGAGTCGAGTATGATATTTAAAACCAAACACATGGGAGTTTTCGGGATTTAAAATGACACATGAGGGTTTTTTTTGGGAGTTAGACAAAGCATAGTGGGTGTTTTTGTCTTTCGATGTTAGGGGTAAAATTGTCATATCAAAAGCCAATGTGAACAAATACTTGCAATTTTGGTATTTGAAATACACTCTCTTTAATAAGGGGTGTATTTGACACTTACTTGAGATCACAGAAGAATTTTTTAAAGTTAAAATAACACATAATATTTTTTGAGAATTAGACAAAACATAGGGTATGTTTTTGTCTTTCACTCTATTTATGAAGTTATCTCCACGTTGGAGGGATATCCAAGTGATGTGCCAGTAGGGTCGGTCTAAGCTCTAGGGGGGTGTGTGGATGGGTTTTGGCCCGGTCTCGCGGGTCTCGCGAGATCGAGCCAAAACCCTTTCAAGTGAGTTTTCGTCAAACCCATAAAACTATCAAAAACCTATTCAAAAACTCACACTCAAACTCTTCAAACCTATAAAACATTGATTTAACACCTACCAACTTATTTTTTCCCCCAAATCTCACTAAAAAAGACATTGATTTGACACCTATCACCTACTTTTTCCCCTAAACCCCAGCATCCAAACCCAATCCAAGTGGAGTTTCAACTTATTCAAACCACAAAATCCAAGAGTCAAAACTAATCCAAATGAAGTCTCAAAGGTTTCATCGAAACCACCCAAACCAATTTTTTTAAACCGAGACTCGCGAAACCGAGCCAAAATCCATCCAAATAGACCCTAGGAAACTCAGATGGTAGCCCAAGCCCACTCCTATGTAACCAACCCACTACAAATGGCAAATGGGATTAGAGAATTTAGAGTTGTCAATAAGTAGGATTCGGGTCGGATCAGATTTAAAACATATTTGATTCCATTATGTCAAAATTCAAATTGAATTTGAGTTGAATTCAAATCTTGCTCAAATCTATTACCATTGAATTTTGTTGGAATTCTCTGAGTTCGACGTTGAATAGCCATAGTGAGTTCATCACCAGTGGCATAAGCAGAGGAGGCATATGGTTGAATAATGGATTTTTTTAATCCAATCAAATGGCAACTTTCAAAATTTAGATCATTCTTTTTCCTAAACTAAGTTTGTTAATATTACAATTTTGTTTTATTTTATTTATTTAACGTGTTCAAACTTTTTTAACATATTATTCATACGTTGAGATGAACATAGGCATAAAATAAAAATTATGAAAACAATTTTAACTGATATTTTCCCAGACATATGGTAAATATTAATAATATAACTTATATATATATATATATATATATATATATATATATATATATATATATATATTATCGAATACGAAACTGATTGTAAATCTAAATCTATGTTTGCTCCGTATAATTCGAATTATAGATCTTTATAATCAAATCGACTTCAAATTGATATCCGTCCAATTAACAACCCTACGTGGAATAGTAAAAGTTATTAGGCGACCTTTTCTGAGAAAATATGAATTGAAGACCTAGTAAATAACATTATACACATTCATTCCAATTTTCAAGGTTTTACGGTATTGGTTATGGAAAAACCTAAAAACCCTTTTTATGGTATTGTCCCTCTCTCACTTAGGCCATCTCCAACCCAATGAGGGGTGGGTGAAGATGATAGAATAGTGTCCTGCAAGCCAACTGTTTTGGCTGCATTTAATTTAAAGGACCATTCGATTGGATTAATAAATGCATTTATATATATGGTCAATTTTATCTTATGTAATAATTATCTACGCATAAGGATAGAAGTCCTTAGATCACAGGGCTATGGGACAACCCGTGGACTGATCTCCAAGGCCGTGATCTAGAACATATTCAAGAGTCGTAGAATCCAATCGAGATAGGACATCGTTGGATTCGGTTAGACTCTCACTGTTGTGTATACTCCGATGAACTGGAGGACGCTGGGGTCCACGAGCGTGACTGGGATAGTCGATACACATAAGTGGGTGGTTTGCTGGGATGGCAAGCGCACTGAATACCCCAACTAGGAAATAACTCACCATGGAAGCGGTAGTCGCATATCGGGGATGAAGTTATTCCAATTTACAATAGTATACGAGGAACGATCTCTAACTACTTGAGATGATAGGGTTTATCTGGTGCGAGAACGTCTATGCTTTGATATGAGTCCCGACTGACTGAAGATCGCCAGAAAGTCTCTGTGGACTCATATTGGGTATAGAGGAACTCGTATGCAGATTCATATCATCAACAAAGGATCCATCGACCCGACTTGATAGGTTGGGAAATTCTCCTATGGATTTCTGTGAGAAATTAATTCTGGTAAAATCCTCGGCCGAGGTATCTGACGGCTTTATGTAAGTAGCTCATAAAGGTTAAGTCAAAGAGAATTATTTCGAGATCAGAATGCATAAGGTCAAGACAAAAGAAAAGGGAAACCGATGAAAGACCATACCCTTAAGTCTCGACTGGGAGATTGATCGATGGAGAGATTATGTCGTATATGGAAATTGTAAATGAGATAAAAGGTTCACTGAATTAATTCACCCGTGATTGGGCTCCATGGGCTTGTGGCTGGACATCGACCGTGGAGTGTGGGAGAATTCCCAAATTGGCAGGGGTGCTAATTTTGGAATGATCAATCGACAGAGTGTTCGATTGATTTAGAGTAAGTCTTACTCGAATAATTAAATAATATTTAATTATAACCCACGGCCAATTATGTGGTGAACCTACGGGGGCATACACAATACACATAAAGCGAAAGCGAGGAAATAAGAACGACCGAGTCGACTGGGTCGACTGGGTGAATAATCGACTGGGTCGATTATTATGGATGGGTTGACTGGGTCGACCCAATTGGAACAAATGGGATCCAATTGGAATTGGACCAGGATCATAAATTAAATTGGAATTTAATTTGTGGATTAATTAATTAAGTTGGATTTAATTAATTAGAAAGGGTTTTAATTAAATGGACTTAGAGTCTGATTTAATTAAATGGGAGATTAAGTTAATTAATTGGGCTATTTAATTGGGAGATTAAATAAAGCCTGGTCAAATTAATTAACTGGGCCATGAATTAATTAGGAGACTTGGTCTTCTAATTAAAGAGGGCCATGGCCCATGTAGGAGAGAAGAGCCCTAGTCCTAATAGGACTAGGTTAGGGAGAAAGCTATAAGTAGCTATCTTATAGTTATTTTTCACACAACTCCATATGCAAAATTGAGCAAGTGCAAAATTCTCTCTCCCTCTCCCCACTAGTCGACCGAACCCTGTCTTCCTTTTGGAAGAATTTTTTGTTTTCGACTTTGTTCCAAAATCGTTCCTATATCCTAGATCATAATATATCTTGTGTTCTAGCTGATCGAGATTTATTATTTTCGTGTAATTGTGGTGTATCAACCCGTAGAGGCGCAACACGTGGGGCGCTGCTGCAGAGCTTGGATCGATTTGGCTGAGGAGAAATTCAGAGTCTGTTTTGCTAAGCTAAGGATTTGCAAGGAGATAGGTATAACTACAACTGTTTATACTATCGTTTTATTTATGTTCATATATATACACCTAGAGTAGTATCCTGGCAAGATTCCGTAAGAGGTCCTAAAATTTTATATTCCGCTGTGCCTAGGGCTGTTTATCTTACCGAATCCCAACAGTGGTATCAGAGCCAACTCTAGGCTTTGTATATATATGAATTTGCAAATTCTGTGATTTAAATCATATGTTTGATTTATGTATGGCTAGTTCTTTAACTGTATATGTTATAGGACGTAGATCTGTTTTAACTGGGAGTTAAAATGAAATTTTGATTTGAAATTTTATCACGTTAATTTTTAATTTTTGGATTTGGATTTAATTAATTGGATCTGTTTTAATTAAATCAAATAGTAATCGAAACAACAAAAAAAAAAATTGGAATCCAACCGCGGTGGCACGCGGCGTAGGCGGCCACCGTGGGCTGCTACCCACGGCAGCATGCGAGCAGCACGCTGGCTGCGCGTGCGGCTCACGGCAGCAGCCTACGGGCTGTCTGTCGCGTGCTGTCACGCACAGCCGCTCGCTGCTGTGCGCTGCCACGCGCAGCCAAGGACAGCCCACGCGCGGACTTTGTGGTCGCGTGTGATTGGCCACGTGGCCGTCCTCGATTGGTCACGTAGTGGCTGATTTTTGGTTGGACTCTTATTCTGCCTATTTTGATAAATCTGAAAATCTTGGAGATTTGGTTGTTATGAAATCTTGGTGAATCTTGGATTGATCTTAGAGATCGAATTAACAAGGAACCTTAGAGTTTCATTTGTGATAAGACATTTAATTAGAATTAATGTCTAGTAAGTTACCAAGATTAAAAGATCTTAGAGATCTTATTAAACAAGGAAACTTAGAGTTTCAATTGTGATAAGAGATTTAATTAAAGTTAATCTCTTCTAGTAAGTTACCAAGATTAAAGATCTTAGAGATCTTATTAAATTAGGAAACTTGGAGTTTTGGATAAGGTAGAAATCTTGGTGGATTTGGACACTACCTTAGTTAACTAATCTAATCAAAATAGGATTATCTTGAGAATCTTAGAGATTTGTAAAATTGGGAAACTTAGAGTTTTGGATAAGATAGTAATCTTGGAAGATTTGTAACTATCTTAATTAACCAACTTTATCAAGATAAGAGTTGTAGATTACTTAGAACTCAAGTAAGAGTTAATTAATCTTAGAGATTAATTGTTAATTCAAAATTAAATTAACTTGGATAATTTTTGTGAATTAAAATTAAAGGAGCCGGTAAATTTACATTTATGCCCTTATGTGAATTTATGCATGTTCTTGAGTGAATATGTGGATTGGTTGATTTTGCCCTTAAGCCCTGTGTAGTTTTGGTTTATTTATTTTATGGGTTGTAATTAAATGGGCCTGATTGGTGCCCTTGCTTGCGCAAAAGAATGTAATAGAATAGGACCTTTATTTTTATAAGCTAGACTTAGATTAGGCTTGGAGCCGAGAAGACCTCATGAAGACTTGGAGATCCACATGGAGGCCCATAACCTTAGAGGACATGGAGGCCCAATTCATTGCATGGAGGCCCAATCAAGCTGGATATTACAAGAAGGCCCATGATGTATGGGTTAGAAAATTGTAATAGTTAGGACATTTAATTTCCACCCTAGACTGACCAATTGATCCATCACAAGGCTCGTGATGGATCGCATAGGATGGGCAATCGATCAATCATATCATGCTAGGTGATGAATGTTTACTTTTTCGTAATTATTCTTTGATGTATGAGATGCATGCTTAGGATAGAAAAACGTAAACGAGATAAAGCATAATCTGATGAGACCTCGCACAAGAAAACTTAAAACCTCCAATTGAACTTAAAATTCAATTAGAATATTAAATCGAATAACGGGCGCATATGAATGGTGTCTATGGTCCGAGCCTATCCAATTACTAGGTCTTAGGCATATTGTACGAATATATCTCGATGTCTCACGAGTCGTGGGTCGAGCTATAGGAAGATGATATGTCTATTGCCTCGATGCACAGTTTAGTGCCAAGGGAGGGGATAGCAAGGTTCTAGGCGCTGTCTCACGAGTCGTGGGGCGTCTAGGATTGAACTATTTCTCTTCACGAGTATTGGACATGATTTAACGCGAGTAAGTATGGATGTCTCACGAGTCGTGGGTCCATAACGAAAACCGAGGCTGAATGAACTCAAGGGTTAGCTGGGATGGTTAACCGGCGACTTGATCGCCCACCAAGTGGATCGATTGGTATGGCCAACGAGTCGTGGGTACTGAGCGATTGCATTTGGGCCTTGAGCCCATTAGGAAATTTTTATTTCCCGAACCTTATGTGGGGGCATAAGTATTCGACAAAAATAGTGGGAGTAATTTACAAATGAAAACCATGTTTGTAAATTATGCATTGATATTAATCTGCCGCGTATTTATCGTCATATTTATGATAGTTTATCATAAGTTATGTATCCATGAATATTTACCATCATACTTGAATCAAATAAATTGACTGAACCCAAATGAATTTTTGAATGACTTCGAAACTTGAGAAATTATTCTCGAGTCCAAGCAAGGACTAATCTCCTTACAAAGATTTCATTGTTTTTCCTTTCGAAGTTACACTTCGACTGGAATGGTGATAGGTTTCACCAAGCTGCCTTTTTCGAAGTTACTCTTCAAATAAGAAAGGTGATAAGTTTCACCAGAGGGTTGAGGATGGTTCTCAAGCCCAAATTTTCTTGAAGGCAAACATGAAATCTCCCATGAATGGGAAGTAACATCTTGTGAAAAGGCCTCAAAAGGCTCGAGAGATGGAAGAAGAGGAATGTATCCTCTCTAAAGGGAAATAACCTTGGAGGTTTTTCTGTAAGGATGATAAGTTGAAAAGTCAATCAAAATGATTCTTCCATGGATTAAGATCAAGGGAAGAGGGAATTGAACCTATTCATCCCATAAGGGATGATTAAATTTTATTGAACTTAACCTTATGGTCAAAGTAATGCATAAGGGTGTTGGATGCCCGATGAAGCACTCATTGATGCATTCAATGCATCTAAAGCCATGAATTATTTAGATCATTGGAATTTGCTTATACCATCCCTTGCCTTAAGGGATGTGATAGTTCCATAATGGTTGGAACTGATTGCGCTATAAGATTTATACGCAAAAGGTGTACATAAGCAAATGAGTATGGATACTCAGATATCGACTAAATAAAATATGCATAGTCAATAAAATATAAATAATCAAGATTTCACACACTTGAGTCGTTGTAATAACCGAAAGGCGATACCCGAATACTAAAACATATTTCCAAATTAAAAGATTCAAAGACTGAGCTCGACTGGGTCGAGCTTGACTGGGATGCTATACATAGTAACCGATTTTCGAATCTTGCTTAATGGAAATTAGATTTAGTAGTTGGTTGCTAGGCAACCAAGAGGCATAAACAATTGCAATGGATTTAATCCATTTAAAAGTGTGTAGAAACACTAAAGCATTAGTGGGAGATAAGGCGTCTCTAGTACCCTCATGGGTAAAAGTACGTTGTGATGTACAATTCCAAATTACTTTTGGAATAAAAGAAGAGAGCCTAATCAATGAGAGCATGTAAGAGATTTGGATCGATTCAAAATCAAACATGCATAGGCAGTATGCCATTGATTATTTGATAGAGAATTAGATTCTCGAAATGTAAGACCCGCTTGAAACGTTGTATGTTGTCAAGCATTCTGGACATGTAAATGTCCATTAAGAAATCTTACATGAAATTCCTTATTCAAACAAATGAAACTTGATCGAGAAAATCGAAGATACTGAGCTAAGTATCTCTGAAGCCAGATCCAAAACATATCACGTGATATGAGTTTTGGTATTGTACCTTCATGTGCATTCATGCGCATATGGGGTCTCCCGCTTATGTGAATAAGCTGGTGGGAGATAAGTTGGACGTAAAGTCCATCTTATGCAATTCGTGGGGTATCCAGAAAACTCTATAGGATACAAGTTCTACGATCCTACAAGATAAACTACGTTTGTCTCAAGGAACGCACACTTCTTGGAGAAGGATTTCTTGCTAGGCAAGAAGGAACACAACGTAGAACTAGATGAGGTCAATCAAGCCGACCCATCACCACAGGCAGTGGGAGAACATGAGCATGAAAGTGCACCAGAAAGTACACCGGTACTTCGTAAGTCAGAAAGACAACGTAGAGACCCCGAAAGGTACTACGGTCTGCTGCGTGAGACTAGACAGTCTCTGACCAACCCAAGGACTTACGAAGAGGCTATGCTAGGCATAGACTCGGGAAAGTGGCGTGAAGCCATGGAATCCGAATTGGACTCCATGCACTCGAACAAGGTCTGGGCCTTGGTAGATCCACCAGTGGGAGTAGCTCCCGTGGGTTGCAAGTGGATTTATAAGCGAAAGCTTGGAGTGAACGGAGAGGTAATAACCTACAAGGCGCGACTAGTGGCAAAAGGATACACTCAAAGGCCAAGCATCGTCTTTGAAGAGACCTTCTCGCCCGTCGCAATGCCTAAATCCATTCGAATCTTGCTGGCCATAACTGCGTGGTATAACTACGAGATATGGCAGACGGATGTGAAGACTGCCTTTCTCAATGGGGACATTGAAAAGGAGATCTACATGGAGCAACCAAAAGGATATACATCCAAAGGAGATGAACACAAGGTGTGCAAACTCCAGAGGTCCATTTATGGACTGAAGCAAGCTTCCCGAAGTTGGAACATTCGTTTCGATGAGACAATCCAAACTTTTGGATTCATCAAAAACATGTTCGAACCTTGTGTGTACAAGAAGATCAGTGGGAGTACAGTTGAATTTTTGGTGCTTTACGTTGATGACATTCTTCTCATTAGAAATAATGTGAAAGTGTTGTCCGAAACTAAAGCATGGTATTCTCAATGAAGGATTTGGGAGAAGCATCCTTTGTACTGGGTATAAGGATCTACCGATATAGATCAAAAGGACTGCTGGGCCTCTCCCAATCGCAGTACATAGATAAAATCTTGAAGAGATTTGATATGGAAGAATCCAAGAGAGGATTGCTTCCAATGAGACATGTAATTGCACTCTCTAAGTCTATGGCCCCAAAGACGCCTGAAGAGAGAAGCAATATGTCTCGAATACCATATGCATCCGCAATAGGAAGCATAATGTATGGTATGTTATGTACGAGACCAGGCGTAGCATACGCTTTGAGCGTTACAAGTCGCTACCAGTTTGATCCAGGTGAGCAGCACTGGATAGCCGTAAAGACAATTCTGAAGTACCTGAGAAGGACTAAGGAATTGTTCTTGGTATACGGTGGAAGAGAATTGAAATTGGAAGGCTATACTGATTCTAGCTTCCAATGTAATGTAGACAACTTCAAGTCGACATCTGGATACGTGTTCTGCCTCAATAGTGGTGCGGTAAGCTGGAAGAGCTCCAAGCAAAACACTACCGCAGATTCAACCACCGAGACAGAATACATTGCCGCGAGTGAAGCGGCAAAGGAAGGTGTTTGGATGAAAAACTTCATCCAGGAATTGGATGTGATACCTAGCATTGTCGAGCCATTACTATCTTCTGTGATAATAATGGAGCTATCTCGCAAGCGAAGGAGTCGAGATCTCATCAGAATCCAAGCACGAACTAAGACGATACCATTTGATATTTATATCATTGGTAGAGGAGACATAAAGATGGAACGTGTCACCTCAAGGGATAATACGACGGACCCGCTATCTAAGCCATTGCCTCAAAGGCATCCGAAAACATCTGTCTAAGATGGGAATCAGAAGTGTGAAAAGTTGGCTTTAGTACAAGTGGGAGATTGATAGAATAGTGTCCTGCAAGCCAACTGTTTTGGCTGCATTTAATTTAAAGGACCATTCGATTGGATTAATAAATGCGTTTATATATATGGTCAATTTTATCTTATGTAATAATTATCTACGCATAAGGATAGAAGTCCTTAGATCACAGGGCTATGGGACAACCCGTGGACTGATCTCCAAGGCCGTGATCTAGAACATATTCAAGAGTCGTATAATCCAATCGAGATAGGACATCGTTGGATTCGGTTAGACTCTCACTGTTGTGTATACTCCGATGAACTGGAGGACGCTGGGGTCCACGAGCGTGACTGGGATAGTCGATACACATAAGTGGGTGGTTTGCTGGGATGGCAAGCGCACTGAATACCCCAACTAGGAAATAACTCACCATGGAAGCGGTAGTCGCATATCGGGGATGAAGTTATTCCAATTTACAATAGTATACGAGGAACGATCCCTAACTACTTGAGATGATAGGGTTTATCTGGTGCGAGAACGTCTATGCTTTGATATGAGTCCCGACTGACTGGAGATCGCCAGAAAGTCTCTGTGGACTCATATTGGGTATAGAGGAACTCGTATGCAGATTCATATCATCAACAAAGGATCCATCGACCCGACTTGATAGGTTGGGAAATTCTCCTATGGATTTCTGTGAGAAATTAATTCTGGTAAAATCATCGGCCGAGGTATCTGACGGCTTTATGTAAGTAGCTCATAAAGGTTAAGTCAAAGAGAATTATTTCGAGATCAGAATGCATAAGGTCAAGACAAAAGAAAAGGGAAACCGATGAAAGACCATACCCTTAAGTTTCGACTGGGAGATTGATCGATGGAGAGATTATGTCGTATATGGAAATTGTAAATGAGATAAAAGGTTCACTGAATTAATTCACCCGTGATTGGGCTCCATGGGCTTGTGGCTGGACATCGACCGTGGAGTGTGGGAGAATTCCCAAATTGGCAGGGGTGCTAATTTTGGAATGATCAATCGACAGAGTGTTCGATTGATTTAGAGTAAGTCTTACTCGAATAATTAAATAATATTTAATTATAACCCACGGCCAATTATGTGGTGAACCTACGGGGGCATACACAATACACATAAAGCGAAAGCGAGGAAATAAGAACGACCGAGTCGACTGGGTCGACTGGGTGAATAATCGACTGGGTCGATTATTATGGATGGGTTGACTGGGTCGACCCAATTGGAACAAATGGGATCCAATTGGAATTGGACCAGGATCATAAATTAAATTGGAATTTAATTTGTGGATTAATTAATTAAGTTGGATTTAATTAATTAAAAAGGATTTTAATTAAATGGACTTAGAGTCTGATTTAATTAAATGGGAGATTAAGTTAATTAATTGGGCTATTTAATTGGGAGATTAAATAAAGCCTGGTCAAATTAATTAACTGGGCCATGAATTAATTAGGAGACTTGGTCTTCTAATTAAAGAGGGCCATGGCCCATGTAGGAGAGAAGAGCCCTAGTCCTAATAGGACTAGGTTAGGGAGAAAGCTATAAGTAGCTATCTTATAGTTATTTTTCACACAACTCCATATGCAAAATTGAGCAAGTGCAAAATTCTCTCTCCCTCTCCCCACTAGTCGACCGAACCCTGTCTTCCTTTTGGAAGAATTTTTCGTTTTCGACTTTGTTCCAAAATCGTTCCTATATCCTAGATCATAATATATCTTGTGTTCTAGCTGATCGAGATTTATTATTTTCGTGTAATTGTGGTGTATCAACCCGTAGAGGCGCAACACGTGGGGCGCTGCTGCAGAGCTTGGATCGATTTGGCTGAGGAGAAATTCAGAGTCTGTTTTGCTAAGCTAAGGATTTGCAAGGAGATAGGTATAACTACAACTGTTTATACTATCGTTTTATTTATGTTCATATATATACACCTAGAGTAGTATCCTGGCAAGATTCCGTAAGAGGTCCTAAAATTTTATATTCCGCTGTGCCTAGGGCTGTTTATCTTACCGAATCCCAACAGAAGATGGCCCAAAATTAAAGTTCTGGATGGCCTCCAACCATCTAGGGCTGTTTAAATGCACAGCCCAGGCTGTGGCCTGAGCTTTCAATAGCCCAAACCACAGACCTGGAAAAGGGACGCGCTAACCATTGCCATCCTGCACCAGGTGGCCCCAAGCCCTGGTGCATTTACTTTATTTTTTTTTATTAAATTAAAAAATAAATTATTAACAAAAAAAGTTGAAAAAAAAATTTAACTACGAATTTAACAATACCTTGTTTAATTTAATTAACTAAAAATAGAAGTTACATTTAATTATAAAAGTTGTTGTAGGTTTAATAACAATTTTATTTTAAATTAAAGATGTAACATTATTAGATATATAAATTTTCCTATGAAAGTAAAATTAAACAACATTATAGTATAATAAAATTCTTATCCATTATTAATTTTGAAATTGTATATTTGTCTACAAAAGAATAATTTATTTAACCACATTTAAAATTTGATTTGAAATATTTAAATTTTATTTAAACTCTAATATAGCATATATTTGTCTTTATCGTTGCAATTTCGTTGTTGTTTTTCTTGTCCCCGATGTAAATTATTATTATTGTCTCTAAAATTATTATTATGCATTTTCATATTTATTATTAATATTACTTATTATTATTATTATTATTATTATTATTATAGGTGAGAGTGTGGAATTTTTTTTTTAATTAATTGGAGGAGATAGCCCTATGGTATGGAGACGATGCTCAGGGGGGTGCAGATTCACCCGTGTGGAGATTGACACAATTTATGTCACATTCGTCCGTAATAATTCGGGTACCCGAAAGCAGGTACCCAAATTATTGCAGGACGGGACGGGGTTACGGGTCCTATATTATTTTATATCATCAATTCTTCAAGCACCTAACAAAATTAAATTACAATATTTCGTATATATAAAATTTTGTATGTGATGGAATAGTGGTAGTAGTAATTTAATTTGTAGAGCAAAATAAAAAAGCCAAAGCTATGGCATAGGTGGGAAGAAGAAGTGGTAGAGTCGTAGATACTATGAGAGTTTTTAGAACTGAGGCAAATATTAATATATAACTAGTGTTTGATTTAATGGTAAAGTAAAAACAAATCTTTATTAGATGATGTTAATTAATTGACATATAAGTAATGTGTATAATTATATAATAATAATATAAAAAATATAGATCGGTTCGAATATTCGGGGCTGGAGAGATTAATATCAAATCCGTCCCATATTCCCATAAAAAAACACGAATTTTCAAGTTCGACTATCCAAAGTTAAAGAATACTCATCCCATTCGAATATTTTAAAAAGAAGACATATATGTTGAATTTGGATTACCCTAACCCAACCCCCACCCCTACTCTACCCTTTTCAATATAAGAGGTTACTAATCTCAAGATCTAATTTTGCATCTCTTGTAACACCTTCAGTTTCTTCTCTTTAATAATGCAACTTTTGCATCTCTTATAACATCTTCACCTTCCGATTTCAAAAAAAAAAAAAAAAAAAACATCTTCACCTTCCTTGACGCACTCTATTTCATGATTTTTATTATAAGAACAATTCATATCCTCTTTTAGGCCCCCTTCATTAAATTTTTTATTCCTACAAAAACATGCAAAACCCCAAAAAAGGAACCGCGAAGATATGTTCACATTTCACAACTAAAACTAAACACATTGAGAATATGTTTGCTGCGTGTATTAATTATTATTTATAATAGTATTATAATGATAATTAACAAGTTCTTATACAAAATGCATGAACTTGGCTATTTATTTAAATCTTTATTTAAATGTTTGCCTTGTTATACTTATAATTATTAATTAATGACAAATTAAAACCAACCGTACATTTTAATTCCAATTTCCCACCTTAGGTAAACTCAGAAAGACTATAGTATCTTAAATATGAATAATCAATTAATGACATTGGAGGAATTGTTGACAACACAATTGCCATGCAATGATTGCAACATATATATTTTCATTAATTCCAGTTAAATGGAGTAATATTTTCACAAAAATAATCAATCACATTTAATTTATATATAAATAATAAAAAATACACTTTGGTTCCTTGGGCTTCAATCACAATCTTACAAATTCACACGTCGACCATGCTAGCTACTTCCGTTGGAACGCCACGCCTAAAAACCCGTTCTCTCTTCCAATATTGTAGGTTTCTCACTAATTGTAATTAATTAATTATAAACAATTAAAAGGAATAAAAGATCATCTAGTCAATGCAAATGCATGTTAATTATAGTATAATATAGTACTTAGTAAGTAGTACTAGTATTTCCTTATGAAAATTTTCCCATAACCGAAGAGCTCTTCTCCTCCTCCTCTTCAATGTTGCACGTGATCCAAAAAGGGAACAGAACCTTCCCTTTCCCCATTAATACTTGATTATATGTATATATATATATATATATATACACTCACGGACTCACCAGTATATATTTACCTGGACTTCATTAATCAAATCAGTAATGGACTTTTCCTCTTCATTAAAAAAAACGTTCAAATCCAATAACTCATACAAGCATAAAAGAAGAACATCCATAACCAACGTCGCAGAAGAAGACGAACGCCACGAACAACAACCCATTCTATCAGAACACCGCTGCGAATCCACCTCATCCGCCGCCGCCATGAACCGCCACGGAACACCCGAAATCATCGTCAAAATCGACAAAGGCAACGATCAACAACCCTCGGCCGCCACATCATCAAATATTTGGCGGGAATCGAGTCTAGAGTTCTGGAAAAACGATTCGCCGAATGATCCTCCTTCGAAGCTGATTGGGGAGTTTCTGCACAAACAGAAAGCTGATGGGGTAGAAATGTCACTCGACATGGACTTGGAAATGGACGAATTGCGCCACGAGCAAATAAAAAATAGGAACCCTAATAGCAATTTCTCACCCGTGAAAAACTATTACGATGATAATATTAAGAATAATAATTATGATATACCAACGTCCAAGGAGGTAAGAGTTTCTTTCCAAGCCCCAAATTATAGTAGTACTAATGTGGTTGATATAGGTCCAGATGTACAGAAGAAAACTGTGAGAAATAACGGGTCCTCTTCCTCCTCTGATGAGGATAAGAATCAAAGGGTAGTTCATAATCGAAGACGATCCTCGACTGTGATGAGTCATTTGGATTTGCATAACAATGTTGGTGGTAATGGTGATGAGGCTCACGTGCTAAAGTGCACCTCGATACAGAGGAGGGTTAGTGTTTTAGGTAGATTAAAGACTAAGTCTAGATTAATTGATGACCCTCCTCCTGAAATTCCAGATAGAAGGTCTGGGGTGCTTAAGTCGAATCAATTACGATCAGGGATGTTAGGAAAACCCGTGGACGAAGACGAGGATGATCCTTTGTTCGCTGAGGATTTACCAGATGAGTATAAGAAAGCTAAATTTGATGCATTAACTATTGCACAATGGATAAGTCTTGTTTTAATTGTGTCAGCTTTGGCTTGTACTCTTTCGATTAGAAAATGGAAGATGAAAAGGCTTAGAGGATTGAGTTTATGGAAATGGGAAGTTCTGGTTCTTGTTTTGATTTGTGGGAGATTGGTTTCCGGTTGGGCAATTCGAATAGTTGTTTTCTTCATTGAGAGGAACTTTTTTATGAGGAAAAGGGTGTTGTATTTTGTTTATGGAGTGAGAAAAGCAGTTCAGAATTGCATTTGGTTAGGTTTGGTTCTACTTGCTTGGCATTTGATGTTTGATAAAAAGGTTGAAGGAAGCAACAAGTTTCTATGGTATGTGAACAAGTTGATGGTGGGAATGCTTATGGGAACATTGCTTTGGTTAGTTAAGACACTTATGGTTAAAGTTCTTGCTTCTTCATTTCACGTTAGTACTTTCTTTGATCGTATTCAAGAATCACTTTTTAATCAATATGTGATTGAAACTCTATCCGGGCCTCCATTACTTGAGATGCAAAATAATCAAGAAGAAGAGGATAGGACAATGTCTGAGCTTTGGAGGCTTCAAAATGCAGGGGCCACTCTGCCACCCGATCTTAAGCCACCGGCTTTTCAGGCCGCAAAGAGTGGCAGAGTTATAGGCAATGGAGGTGGAGGCTTGCCCCCGAGGCCACCAAGAGGAGTAAGCTTTAAGTTTTCAGGTCAGCTGAATAAAAACGAAGATGGTCCAGAGCAGGGAATATCGATTGATCAGTTGCATAAATTGAATCATAATAATGTATCTGCTTGGAATATGAAGAGATTGATTAATGTTGTGAAGAATGGTGTTATTTCTACTTTGGACGAACAAGTGTTGGATAGTTCAAAAGATGATGAGGCTGCGACTGAGATTAGGAGTGAATATGAGGCGATTGGCGCGGCAAGGAAGATTTTTCGTAATGTGGCTAAGCCTAGAGCAAAGTAAGTTTTTCCAAATCAAAATATTTGTACTTTTACCAATTGATTAGACTGTTGATTCTTTGTATTACTTGTTCCTATGAACTTTGAATTTCATGCATAACTATCATTACAATGAGCCATATTTGTGGTAACATCACATTTTTAGTCCCGGAGGACTGGACAATCAACATGTTTAATCATGCGCTTGCAAAAATAGCATTTTTCTTTTTTGCACTTTTTGTCCCATATGTCTCTGTTTTGCACTTTTGGAAAGTGTTATTTTTGAGGTGCATGATTAAGAGTGTCTCGTCTTTTCGACTAAAAATACATTTTTGCTGTGCATTCTTATGATATTTATGACAAATCAAATGTACTGTAATGAGAATGCCATGAATATCTTGAAACAGAGTCTAGAGTTTCTCAAAAGAATACAAAAGATGATGCAATGCAAATGAAAGACATAACGTAGTCTAATCTAAACACTAATAAAAGGAAAAGGACTGAACTACCCTTCACACATAAAATTTTACAATTTTGATTGTGTACCATGAGAAAACTATTGATGCTTCTTGACGAATTATCAGGTTCATCTACCTCGAGGATCTGATGCGTTTCTTGAAAGAAGAAGAGGCTTTGAAAACCTTAAATGCTGTGGAAGGGTCGACTGAAAGCGAAAGAATCAGCAAAGCATCTCTCAAAAACTGGGTGGTATGAATTAATCAATCGATCAAAATCACATTTGCTACTCACTTATAATGCTTTTCTCAAAATTATTTTTGTGCAATATTTGTGTAGGTCAATGCCTTCAGAGAAAGAAAAGCTTTGGCCCTGACATTAAACGATACAAAAACAGCAGTTAAAAAGCTTCATCAAATGGTTAACGTTATAGTTGGTATCATTATATTGGTCATTTTCCTAGTGATTCTTGAAATTGCAACGAGCAAGTTTCTACTCTTCCTCAGTTCTCAGATTGTAGTTGTGGCATTCATATTTGGAAATACATGCAAGACGATATTTGAAGCTGTCATATTTGTATTTGTTATGCATCCTTTTGATGTGGGAGATAGATGCGAAGTTGATGGGGTCCAGGTACTCATGAATAAACTTTCTTTTCTATTATCTATGCTTTATAACAGGTAAAGCAGTATTTGTAGTCCTTTAGGATTGAATTTTCCATCACTTTTGGTCATGTACTTATTGTCCAAATTTCTTAATTGGTCATGCTCTTTATAAATTTGGACTTTTGGTCTCATAGAAAAGTTAGTTTTTTTAAGCACATTTGATCCGAAAGACACTCTCAATTTTTAAGCACTTATATAAATGAAATTTTCCCTTTTTTCCTTTTTAATAATGTATTGTTCTTATGTTCTATGTAATTTTCAGATGGTTGTGGAGGAGATGAACATCTTGACTACCGTCTTCTTGAGATTTGACAATCAGAAGATATTATATCCAAATGTAACTCTTGCCACAAAACCAATTGGTAATTATTATCGCAGCCCTGATATGGGAGATTCAGTTGAATTTGCTGTCCATGTTGCTACACCAGCAGAGAAGATTGGTATGATCAAGGAAAAAATAACAAGGTCCGTAGAATTCTTTCAATCGCATATGATAATTGCCATTCATTTTTGCTTTTGAACTTGTTTTCATTTCTTCCATGTGGGAATCATTTCCTTCTGTGAAATACATAAATAAAAAAAGTGAAATTCTTCCCGTTGCAGTTTCATTGAAGCAAAGAGTGAGCACTGGTACCCTTCACCATCAGTAGTGCTGATGAATTTCGAAGATTTACAAAAACTGAAACTCTCGGTTTGGGTACGACATCGTATGAACCACCAAGACATGGGAGAGAAGTGGAAAAGAAGAGCCATTTTGGTTGATGAAATGATTAAGATTTTCAAAGAACTTGACATAGAGTACCGGTTATACCCACTCGACATCAATATTCGTTCAATGCCTCCTTTGAACTCCTCCAGGATTCCTCCAACTTGGACTCCACCTCCAGGCAACTGAATGAAGTTCAATTAACTTTTCTTATATGAAGAGGGAAAATATATTGGCTTAGTGAAGAGTTTTTGCCTCTGCTCTCCTTTGCTATGAAGTTGTTGGTTTCATTTCAATAGATAGATGAAATGATTTTTGTTTTGAGTTCTTCTTTTGTGTATCTTCCCATTGGTAATCGTAGAAATCGTATGGCAGCGTTTGTTGAATAATGGTGAAATTTTCATTATTATAACTAAGATACTACTCCCATTCACATCATTTTTTAAATTCCCATTATTTGTGGCATGTAGTTATTGGTAATATTTACATTATGTAAAATTTAAATATATTTACATTTTCAAAGCAAGCATAAATGATTCATTTATAAAGAAAAGAGAGTATAAATGATGTTAAATCACCATTTTTAGGTGAAATAATAATATTATATTTTGAGAAATGGAATCTTGAATTGTGACATCCCAAAAGAAAAATAATGGCAGTAAGAAATATGAGACAAATGGAGTGTAATTTTTAACTTTGTTTGTTAATTTCTGAAGTGTTGATTAATAAGAAGTTGTTCGAACTTTGAGGTTATATAGTATAGGACAATTGTTTTTTTTTTTTTTTGGTAATAAAAGTATTGGAATTCATTTGGTAATAGTTATTGAATTATAGTAATAGTATTAATTGTGTCATTATATTTAATATAATGCTAATAAAATACCAAAAATTTGAACGAATTCGTAGCATAATATAGAATAATGAATAAAACAGAATACAAATTTTGGTTTGTATACCAATATAATCTATATGCAAAGAAAATATTCAATGATTCCATGAATGGGTAAACGGATCCGGGTCGCCGAATCCGCCCGTTTACGCTCATTTCCACAAAACACATGAAATTGTATTCGAAATAGGAGGGAAAATTAAGAAAATTCCTCACTCTCTAACTTTCTCTCTCTCTCTCTCTCGCACTCACACCGCACACTGTGTTTTCCGTAGACGATACTGTTGTAAGCATGGCGCACCTAACAAGCTTGGTGCACGAACTCCGAGAACGCATAGCTGCGTCATCATCAACTCCTCCAAACGAGCAATACGACGCCGCTGTGCAGTCTCGATTCCGTGCCGTCCTCCCGAATCTCCTCAACGCCTATGTCGTTCCCTCCTCCTCTGGTCTGTATTTACTATGAAATAATTAAATACTTAAAATAAAATCTTATTTTTTTAATTAGAATGTTTAATTCCATGAAATCACGAATATAAATTAACTTTTTTTTTTTCTCTTTTTTTTTTTTTTTTTGTAGCAAAAGAGAGAGAAGTGATTGCAATACTGAAGCTATTAGCCAACACAGCTAAGAATTTTCCCGGAGTTTTCTATCACGGAAAAGCCAGTGCCGTGGTTCCTATTATTGGCCGGATTTTACCCTTCTTCGCTGAACCCGTATTTAGGTAATTCCAGACCTAATTTATTATTTGAATGTGAAGTAATTGTTTTTGATCCTGAGCAATTAGTTGTATGTAGCTGTTGTGTGACACTTTCTCATTTTATTGGTTGTTTTTCTAAGTAATATTTTCCTGGTGCATTTAGCTGTTGGTTATTAATTTTTTTGGGGGAAGATGTTTACTGATTAAATGACTCAAGTACCTTTATTTCTTTTATTCTATTTCAGATCTCGACATGGAGTTATTTTTGAGACTATTGTATCTCTATTATCTTTACTCCGGACAGGTGATCGAGATGCTTACCGTCAGTTCTTCATGGATACTATGTCGTTAACTGAAGGTATAAGACCTGAACTGTGCACATTTTTTTTCCGTTAACTGCACTCACCAATCCGCTAGCTGTTTGGTGTCACGTGCTATGATAGTTGTTGTCAATACAATATGCTAAGCTTTTTTATATTGTGAAAAACTATGTGATTTGCTTTGGTTGAGTGTGGTATGTTATTTCCAATCTCCTAGTAAAGGTATGGACTTTATTATTACTATTATCATCTGAAAAACTTGTGCTAATTTCAAATCTATGTTTTGATGATAAAATGTTTTTCGTAATAGATCTTGTGTACATTGCCTCAATTTGTGACGACACAAGCTCTATGGAACCAAAAAAATTGTTGTTGAAGTCTTTCTGTGAATCTTTTTCCGAGATGAGCAATGATGACATCATTCTCTGTGAGCTTCCATTATGCATCAAGCCTGTCAATGGAGATGGAATATTAATTGATCTCACGGGCAAAGAAAGGTTGCTGCCCTTTGCCACCTCAGCCATTAAGCTTCTATGTAAATGCTTAACTGACGGAACTGTATATGTTGAACGACTTTTGGACACCTCATGTGTTTTGGCAGTCTGCAAACTTTTGTGCTATGGAGATGATGATCTGCACATGGTGGGTAGATTTTACTCCAAATTGCCAATGTTTCCTTTAAATCACATTTAAGGTATCATATGTTTTTTCGTCTTTAAAATAAGCTGTCTAAGTTCTCCAGTTTTGTGAAGGCATGTTTCGACTTTGTACGCCTCACTAGAGCAGGGAATAACTGCGAGATTGTTCCTACAGAAAAACTAATACAATCAATGGCAATCATACTAAGTGAAGAAGTTGAGGGAGTTTCAGTATTCAGGCATGTCCCTTAAATTTACTTTTGCTTGATATATTTTGCCTGATTAATGTTCATTCAATTAGCGCCTATTAAGTGATTTTGGGATGAGTCAGCTGACTCTATGATCAACTTGTCCCCATGTAAATGGAAACACTGCCCTATTGCTACCTCCTGTTCACCCTTTGGTGATAGTTGTCACACTCCATGCATTGCAAGCTGTCTAGGTCAAGCATATCTATTTATAAGCATGCGAAACAAGATTTGCCATGTTTCTTTTAAAGTAATTCTCCAGAGATTACTTTTTTTCAACAGTTAGTAATCGTGACACCTTTCTCACTTTAAAATTGTGCGGGGCTTAAAGACAATATTATCCACCATGTTCTTTCTATTTCTTTCATACTGAAGTCTAGGCTTATGGTCAGCCAAACTTTGGTTCTTTTTTAAGCATTTATTCATGCTGCTCCATCAACTCTAACTCTGTGGCTGGGTTGAAAACCTATGGTGGGTTCAAAATCTTGACACCCTATTGAAATTATTCCGGTTTATATAGTCTGATACTTTTTAGATGCTTAACTTTATCCTGTAACTAAAGCACACTCTTCCAAGACGTGTCTTGTTGTCCTCTTCATCGACAACTAGGTCCGTTGAACCTATCCCGTCTGGATTTTTCTCACAAATATATAAACATTTGGTTACAGAAATGCAGTTTATGATTCTTCTCTTGGAGAATGTCTTCAGTCTTTGCATTCTGGTTGTCCTGATGACGTTGTGAGGTCGACAGCAGCTGATATAGTCCGCATCTTTCCCGAGTCAATGCTGAAGACTAGTAGCTTGGAGCTCAAGGTAAATTTTGTTATATAAGTTGCTACCTGTGCATGAGCATTTCGTATTAAATCTAGTACATATAGGAACAGGGCTGCGGAAATAGTATTCTCACGGAAATTAGAAAGGAAAATAAAGAACATGAAAACCTTAGGCGTAGAAAATGTAGCAACCGGTCCTAGAACCCTTTAGGCTTCTCACCTAAAGTTGGATTGCATTGCACGACCACAGAAAGCTTAAAAGTTCTCTGACAATATGCCTGAAACTTCATTGATTTTTCTAATGAATTTTTGAAGAATACAAGCTTATTTTTAAGCCTCAAGCAATTTACTACCTTAACTAGGAATAGGCCTTACAAGGAAACCCTCACAAAACTCTTACCTACAATATAATAACTACTCCAAAAGGGAGGGAATTTCCAGCCTAATCAGTAATCACAGAAAAAAGCCTGAAATAATCTGAAACAAATACTGTTGTGGCCGAAATTATCTTTAAAGGGAATCACATTCCTCTATTAGCTAATCCTTTACGATATTTGCTTTTGTGTCTAGAGATGTAAATGGATGCTGTAATTAAACTTGTCAAGTATCAGGCTGCAATTTACTGTTCCACATTCTCTAAATTTCAGGATGGCCTGTGTAGTACATATATACGTATTGCAAAAATGTGCCCACCTTATATCTGGAAGCCAGATTGTCTCATTTCCATGCTTTCCTCCTCCAAGCCCCTTTTGCATGTAATAGATTGCTTGAAAGTTGCTGTTTCCAGGCTTGGTCCTAATCTTGTAGGAAGGTTAATGCTTGATGATAATCGTACAAATACATTTGTATCAAGAGATAATGAACACAACAGCTCAAAAGTTGGAGGCAAAAGACCCGTTCAAGAAATAGAAACTTCGGAAAGAAAACGCCAAAAGATACATAATTTGTGTCAAGATTCTGGCGCCACAATTCAGGATGTATGCACGTCTGTCAGCTGTTTTACTGGAGTTAGAGAAAAAGAATATGCTGATTATATGTGTACCTCGTTAAATCTTTTAGTGAAATTTCTAAAACCTCCCGAGGATCTGTCTAATTCATCGAGGACAGAAATTGCTCTGGCAGCTATTAGCTCACTCTGTATTGTTTTTTCTGAATACCCTCATACAGACCTTTCACATTGCATATTTCGGCAAATGTGCAAGTGGACTTCTTGGATTTCTGACCAGGTGTGTTTGTTTTTTTGGTTTGTTTTTTCTCGTATCTGGACTATGTTACTTTTATAATGTTGAATAACTTAAGCAGGTAAAACAAGAACTTCCATTCCCTCTTGATCTATCCATCTTTCTAGAAGCAGTTGACAGTCTATTGCTTTTGCAAGGTAATGGAACTACTGTCACAAGCTTAATGTTCTTGTGTAACTGCATAACATTTTATATGAGAGTTTTTTCTTTTCTTCTCTCTTTCTCTCTCTAAGACTAGAACTCGTTCCCAAAAGACTAGAATCATATGACTAGTTCGTTGAATGCTGCTTCCTAGTTAAAGCTTGGTCATTCAAACTGCATTGAACATGAGATTGTTGGTTTTCTACGTATAGACTTAATTTTCTTTGAGGTCTATCATGTTCTTCATTACGTAATTCTTACCTGTTGAATTTGATTAGGTTCCTCCCATGAAGAGAGTAAACTTATGATCTTTGAAAGTAGTGGTGACAGTGGTGATCTTTTGCGACCAGTGCTAAAGCTTCCATGGAACTGTACTCCTTCGACAATAAGATCTCATCCTCCCTGGAATGCAAAATGTCTCGCAATCCGCATCCTCTCTAGGGTCGGCTGGATAACACAGAATGGAGTGGATCTTGATATATTGGATTCGGGGCTTCTTGACAAAGAAGAGGAAGTTAGAATTGAAGCTGTCATCTCTATGCCAGTGATTCTCCTATCCTCTGGTTTTGATTTTCTGACACATATGTTCAACAGGCTGGAGTAAGTGAAGAAAATACTTTTAATTGACTGAGGATGCACAAGTGTATGTACATTATCTATATTAGACCAGAAATCATACTTTTTGTCAGATAGGATGATTTTCCAAGCATAATTATGCAAAGGCAGGCATCTCATAGTATTTAAGTTCTTACTGAATTGTTGTAATGAAGCTAAAATTAATGCTTCTGCTCACATGGGTATACTTTTTTGTAGAATTTGTAGTTTCTTCTTAGTTTATCATTTCATGCTGTAGCTGTATTTGCCTCTGATTACTCATCTTGCTACTTGAATCAATCTACTCTTTTGTGTTCATCTTTTCGTTCCCTTTTTTATGCTCTTGTTTCCATGTCGGTTAAGAGTTCTCTCTGAAGCTCTACAGATTAAAATTAGGTGCTGTCAATCTTCTATACAAGCTCCAGTAGTAGTTTAAGATGGGGGCTCTGATTTATGAATCAGTAGAATTCATATAATTGTCTTCTTCTTGAGGTTTGATTGTGGTGAGCTATTCATTGATGGTATATCGCAATCTAAATTAGGCAGTGTGTCGAATTATAACGGAAATTTTATTATTTAAAATGAAATGATGTAATTATAGTCCCTTTATTCTCTTGCAGGATCCTAAAGAAAGAGAAAAGTGAGCAAGTGAAGAAAATGATTACCCTCTCTCTAGGTTATCTGGCATGCCTTTATGGATGTTGCAAGGGCATTGGTGCACATCCAAAAGTTGAATGCAAATTATACTTGAGGAAATGCAATGAGAAAGAAGACTTAACGACGAAACATCTCTTGCAAGGATTTTATTGTTCCAAGTGTGACAGCAGCACTGCAGTGAATCCTGGCGCATGTTTAAAAGTTTGTCTACGTAACATGCAGAATTCAGATTATCTTTCTATTTGTGATTATACCGATTTGCAGTCTCTCTTTTTTGAGCTCCTTTATGATGAATCATCAGAAGAAGTCCAAGTTGCCTGTGTTAGAATGATTCAGAGGATCCTTTTGCATGCGACTGAAGATGTTTTGCTTAAAACAAGATCTCAGTGGGTACAAGGTGTTGATTTTTTAATCCTCCACAGGAGTAAAACTGTGAGACAAGCATTCAGCTCACAGATTAGTTTCTTCCTCCAGGAGCCAATTTTGGATCATTTATTTTTTTGTAAAGATGCTCCTAACAAATCTAAAGAACAGAGGTTTATGGACAAAATAAAACATGCATTGGCAGCTGCTGAAGATCCTCTGGTTTTTGAAACCCTTCTAGAAACTACAGCTACAGTTATGCAAGCTGTTGATATTTCTAGTCAACTGTTCTTGTTCTCCCTGATTTTGTTAATTAGTCAGCTTGACAATCCGTGTACAACAGTGAGGCTGCTTGCATCAAAGTTGATAAATAGATCCTGCTACTTCCATCAGACTGGGGGACTCGAAGCGATACTTTCCAAAGTTCTTCCTACTCGAATTGAACTGTATGATTATCTATGTATGAAGCTTGTCAATCAACCAAAAATGGTTGACGAATTTTCAGCAGCTGTTCTTGGTGTTGAAACTGAAGAACTTGTCAAGAGGATGATTCCTGTTATTCTTCCAAGGCTAGTGGTCCTCCAGCACGATAATCATCAATCACTTGACATTTTATACGAGCTGGCCAAGTGTTTGAACACAGATATGGTGCAATTAATTATTCATTGGCTTCCCAAAGTACTTGCATTCGCTCTCCATCGAGCTGATGGGCAGGAGTTAAATTTTACTTTGCAGTTCTACCATCAACACACAGGATCTGACAGCCGAGAAATCTTTGCAGCTGCTGTACGGGAACTTCTAGAAGAACTTATATGCTTTACTGATGTAAATGATACAGATGAGATAAGTAAGAGGTACTTGATAGAAGCCGTTTATATAAAATGTATAATGTGGAATTGTGGATATAAATGCTGCAAGTAAAAGGTATCATTAGTTTGAAGTGTTGCATGATGGTTTAAGTTATGAGTCTTAACTAATAATTATCTAAAGAATCATGCATTGAATGCTCTGCCTAAGGGTTCTATTTCTTGTGGAGCCCCCTCATCATAGCTCCCTCTTTTCTTTTGACGATTAATCAATTATTTCTGCAGTTATTTAGCTTATATTCTGCATATCATAAAGAATGAAAAATGTGACTTTGATAAACCTTTCTTACAGGTTAGCTAGGGTACCTCGTATGATAAAAGAAGTTGCAAGAATTCTGACTGGTAATGAAGATCTTCCAGGACTTTTGAGGAACCATGTTGTTGGTTTTTTGAACTGCATTGATAGAAAAATGCTTCATGTAGAGGATAAATCATTGCAAAAGCAAGCCCTCCAACGGATTGAGATGCTGATTAAATTGATGGGTACCCACCTAAGCACTTATGTACCAAAATTTATGGTTCTACTCATGCATGCCATCAATAAGGAATGGCTTCAGGGTGAGGGTCTTTCTGTATTGCATTTCTTCTTAAAGCAATTAGCAATCGTGTCACCTTCTAGCACTAAACATGTGATTTCTCAAGTCTTTGCTGCGCTTGTCCCTTTCTTGGAAAGAGAGACAGGAAGATCGTCTTCTAATATGTATAAAATTGTGGAGATATTGGAAGAGCTCGTGGTTCAGAATAGGGAAATTTTAAAGCAACATATCCTCGAGTTTCCCCCTGTACCTAATGTTCCTATCCTGGCAGAAGTAAACAAAGTAATTCAAGAAGCACGTGGGTCAATGACCCTGAAGGATCGACTACATGATGTCGTTGAGGGATTAAATAATGAAAATTTGAATGTTAGATACATGGTAGCATCTGAACTGAGCAAGTTGCTGGACCTGAAAAGGGAGGAGTTTGTGGCTTTGCTCACAAAGGAAGGAGATGTGGTAGTTGATGTAATGAGCTCTTTGATAACATCTTTGCTTAAAGGGTGTGCAGAGGAATCAAGGACTTCAGTTGGACAACGATTGAAGCTGATATGTGCAGATTGCCTCGGAGCACTTGGCGCTATCGATCCTGCCAAAGTGAAAGGATTTTCCAGCACACGATTTAAGATTGCATGTTCTGATGATGATTTAATTTTTGAGTTGATCCATAAACATCTAGCGAGGGCTTTCAGAGCTGCACCTGATACCATCGTCCAAGATTCAGCTGCATTGGCTATTCAAGAGCTGCTAAAGATTGCAGGTTGTGAAGCATCTCTTGACAATAATGTTTTTGAACGGCCTAAAGACAGGAATTATTTGAAGGTGGGCAAAACTTCTTCCAAGGGTTTGGATGACTGCACTGAAATTTCTGGGAGGGGGCAAAGATTGTGGGACCGGTTCTCTAATTATATTAAAGAGATAATAGCCCCTTGCTTAACCTCGAGATTTCAGCTCCCTAATGTGTCAGATTCAGCGGTTTCTGGTCCTATTTACCATCCTTCAATGTCATTCAGAAGATGGATATATTATTGGATAAAAAAACTAACTGTGCATGCCACGGGCTCTCGATCTATGATTTTTAATGCTTGTCGGGGCATAGTGCGTCATGATATGCAGATAGCCATGTATCTTCTGCCCTACTTAGTTCTAAATGATGTATGTGATGGTACTGAAGACGCACGCAGTGGCATTGCTGAGGAGATTTTAGCAGTTCTTGATGCTGCAGTCTCCGATAGTAGCACTGTTTCAGTTCATGGTAGTAATTCTGGGCAAAGTGAGGTGTGCATCCAAGCTGTGTTTACTCTTCTTGATAATCTTGGCCAATGGGTGGATGATGTCGAACAAGAACTTGCCCTTTCCCAGCCTCTTCAACCATCCAACTCCAAGCAGCAAGCTGTCAAGTTAAAGGACCAAAATCTGACTCGAACAAAGGATTCAAACCTAGTGCTTATACAATGTAAACACGTGTCAGGACTCCTGGATGCAATTCCTAAGGTTACCCTTGCTAAGGCCTCATTCAGGTGTCAGGCTTACGCCAGGTCTTTATTATACTTTGAGTCTTATGTGCGGGAGAAGTCGGGAGCCTTTAACCCTGCATCTGAAAGGAACGGTGTCTTTGAGGATGAAGATATATCATTTTTAATGGAAGTATATAGTGGGCTAGATGAGCCAGATGGTCTATTTGGTTTGGCATCTTTACGGAAAACAAAAAGCTTACAGGACCATCTCATGATCAATAAAAAGGCAGGAAACTGGGCTGAAGTTTTGACTTCTTGTGAACAGGCTCTGCAGATGGAACCCAATTCTGTTCAGAGGCACTCTGATGTTCTTAACTGCTTGTTGAACATGTGCCATTTGCAAGCTATGGTAACTCATGTAGATGGCTTAATTTCAAGGATTCCTCGGTATAGGAAAACATGGTGCACACAAGGGGTTCAGGCTGCCTGGAGGCTTGGGAGATGGGACTTGATGGATGAGTATTTGACTGGGGCTGATGAAGAAGGCTTACTTTGTAGCAGCTCTGAAAGTAATGCATCTTTTGACAAGGATGTTGCAAAGATTCTTCAAGCAATGATGAAAATGGATAATTTTTCTGTTGCTGAGAAAATAGCGTTGTCCAAACAAGCTCTGATAGCTCCTCTTGCTGCTGCTGGGATGGACTCTTATGCACGAGCATACCCATTTGTTGTCAAGCTTCACTTGCTTCGGGAGCTTGAGGATTTTAATTCTCTTCTCGATGGCGAGTCTTTTTTGGGGAGAAAATTTCATATAAACGAATCAGAATTTTCAAGGACATTGGAAAACTGGGAAAGCCGGCTCAAACTTACTCAACCATCTTTGTGGGCTAGGGAACCACTATTAGCCTTCAGAAGACTTGTTTTTGGTGCTAGTGGTCTTGGTTCTCAAGTTGGGTATTGCTGGATACAATATGCAAAGCTTTGTCGTTCAGCTGGTCATTATGAGACTGCAAATCGAGCAATTGTGGAAGCCAAGGCTGCAGAGGCATGTAATGTTCACATTGAGAAAGCTAAGCTTTTGTGGAGCACCAGACGAGCTGATGGTGCCATTGCCGAGCTACAACAAACCCTTCTCAACATGCCAATAGAGGTTGTTGGCTCTGCTGCTATATCATCAATTACAAGCCTCTCTGTGGTTCCTATGAATCCTCCACCTCTACTCTCTGATACTCAGTCCATGAGTGAGAATAAAGATGTAGCAAAGACCCTCCTTTTGTACTCAAGATGGATCCACTACACTGGGCAAAAGCAAAAGGAAGATGTGATAAATCTGTATTCTAGGGTGAAGGAATTGCAGCCCAAGTGGGAGAAGGGATACTTCTACATGGCAAAATACATTGATGAAGTGCTAGTTGATGCTAGAAAGCGGCAGGAAGAAAGTACTGAACCATCTCTGAGAGTGATGCCATCTAATCTAGCTCTTCTTGCATCTACAAATGTTAATACCGAGCGAAGGTGGTGGACTTACCTTCCAGATGTACTGTTGTTTTATGCAAAAGGGCTTCACAGGGGTCACAAGAATCTCTTCCAAGCCCTGCCGAGGTTGTTGACACTGTGGTTTGACTTTGGGAGCATATATTACAGAAGTAACTTTCAATCCAATAAAGAGATAAAAAATGTTCATGGGAAGGTAGTAATTATACGAATTGACCTTTGTTTATATTCTCAAATTAAGTTCATTTCTGTTAATTTTTCTTTCCTTTTGTTAGATCACGAGCATCATGAGAGGGTGTTTGAAGGATTTGCCAACTTACCAATGGTTAACTGTCTTGCCTCAATTGGTTTCGAGAATTTGCCACCAAAATGAAGAAACTGTTCGCTTGGTGAAGCACCTTATAACTGCTGTTCTTAGGCAGTATCCACAGCAAGCCCTTTGGACTATGGCAGCTGTTACAAAATCTACTGTCTCTTCAAGAAGGGACGCTGCTGCGGAGATTATACAAGCTGCTAGGAAAGGATCTAGTCAAGGAGGTTTTAACTCTATGTTTATGCAGTTTGCCACGCTAGTAGATCACTTAATCAGGTTATGTTTCCATCCAGGCCATTCTAAGGCAGGCCAATCAAAGGCAAGGACAATCAGTATTTCAACTGAGTTCAGTGCCTTGAAGAGGATGATGCCTGTGGAAATTATAATGCCGACGCAGGAATCTCTTACCGTTAATTTACCTACATATGATATGAACATAACTGATTCTGGCACGTCCAATATCTTCTCATATTCGGGTCTGCCGACTATATCAGGAATATCGGATGATGCTGAGATCCTCTCCTCCCTTCAGAGTCCAAAGAAAGTAAGACATGCTCTCTCTCTCTCTCTCTCTCTCTCTCTCTATATATATATATATATATATATATATATATATACTAAAAAGGTGCACATATGTTGTACGTGTCTAGTTAATATAATGGTTAATTTTTATAAATTAGATTAAAATTAATTTTATTATGTCGTAAAATAGAGCTAATTAACCTTTTTTTTTTTTAATCATTTTCTACCGGTTCCACCTTGTTTTATAGGTTAAACTTTCCTTTTACTGTGTTCACTCATTTTTAAAAGTTTAACCCATTTTCACCTATTTCGCACATTTTTTGCATTGATGTCACATGTTCTTTTCACCAATTTCACCTGAAATTTAATTGATTTCACGTGTTTTCACCGACTTTATTTATTTTTTCACCGATTTCACCCTTTTTCACTGATGTTGTTTCACCGGTTTCATCCTTTTTTCTCGAATTTCACCCGAGTTTTCATCGATTTCACATGTAATTATCAATTTCAGGGGCACTCTCTTATCGGTTTCACCGGTGATTTCACCAACTTTGTCAGTGTAATGTTCACCAATTTCACCCAAATTTTCATCGATTTCATATGTTTTCAACGATTTCATGGATTTATTTTATCGGTTTCACAAAACTTCATCGATTTCACATTTTTATTCATTTTTCACCGACTTTATTCATTTTAACCGATTTCACCCTTTTTCACTGATGTCTTTTCACCGGTTTCATCATTTTTTCACGAATTTCACCTGAATTTTCATTGATTTCACATGTAATTATCAATTTAAGGGGCACTTTCTTATCGGTTTCGTTCGTGTTTTCACCAACTTTGTCAAGAAGATTAAAATTATAAAAATTGATGCAAGATAGAATTTATAAATTTTAGGAGTTTATGTAAGAGATAAATATAATAAGACCTCATGTTTAATTATACCTCTTCAATTACATTTACATGTTTGCCATAAAATTAAATATCACTTTACTACTTAAACAAGGGCAATTTAGTCCGTACATAAAAGTTAAGAAACATTCATGCTTTTATAATAATAGAGATAGAGATAGAGATATATATTTCATTTTTTCTTCTCTAGTTCACTGTCTATATTGCAAAATCATTGCCATATAAAGAATGTCTTGAAATTGGATTTCCGAATTTTGTTCCTAAGTATGATATTTCATTAATTTTCTTTCTTCAACATACAGAGAGAGGCAGTGACAGTGACTGTTGACATTATGTCTTAGTCCATTGGTTTGATTAGTTTCCTCTATCTAATCTGTAGCTGACTCACATTTTTTTAAGTTGGATGTTCAAGTGTAATTATTATGAACGCGCTTTCTAAAATTTGCAAAATGATAGGTGTGGGATTGTAACATAAATTATTTGCTCATGGTATCTCATATGTTATATGCAGATCATTCTCATTGGAAGTGATGGAAAAGAATATCCATTTTTATGCAAACCGAAGGATGACCTTAGAAAAGATGCACGTATGATGGAATTCAATGCAATGATAAACCGTTTACTGTCTAAATCTCCTGAAAGTCGTCGGAGAAAACTTTATATCCGTACATTTGCCGTGATTCCTTTAAAAGAAGATTGTGGTATGGTTGAATGGGTCCCTCACACTCGTGGTCTCCGACATATTCTCCAAGATATTTATATAAGCTGTGGAAAGTTTGATAAACAGAAAACAAATCCTCAAATTAAGCGTATTTATGACCAATCCCAGGGTAAATTGCCTGAAGATGAGATGCTAAAGACCAAAATCTTACCAATGTTCCCTCCATCTTTCCACAAATGGTTCCTAAATACATTTTCAGAACCAGCCACGTGGTTTAGGGCTCGGATTGCTTATGCACACACTACTGCAGTTTGGTCGATGGTTGGGCACATTGTTGGTCTTGGGGATCGCCATGGTGAAAACATTCTTTTTGACTCTACCACAGGCGATTGTGTGCATGTTGATTTCAGTTGCTTATTTGACAAAGGCCTGCAGTTGGAGAAACCGGAGTTGGTGCCCTTCAGATTGACACAGGTAAGACAGAAAAATAAAGAGTTATTAGGCCATAAGGTTTTGTATATTCAGGACTATGAGTTTTATTGTCATGTTCATGCAGTTTTTAAATTTTTTTTTTTTTAATTTCATGAATTTCACTTTTAATTTACGAAATTGTCACTTTAGATTCTGCTGATCAGTTAAGTAATACACTTGTCTCAAAAAAGTTAATTTAATTTTTATAAGTATGTGAATCTGATTATAGAATGTGTATCAGTAGGATTGCTACAACCTTGTTCATTGAAAAGATATCTATCTTCAAATGTTTAATAACAATTTCTTTCATTTGATCTACTTGCCAGAACATGATTGATGGGCTAGGTATCACTGGATATGAAGGCACTTACCTGAGGGTTAGCGAGATAACACTTTCAATACTAAGGGCACACAAGGAGACACTCATGAGTGTTTTGGAAACGTTTATCCATGACCCTCTTGTGGAATGGACTAAGTCTCACAAGTCCAGTGGAGTAGAAGTACAAAACCCTCATGCACAGGTTTGAGTCTCTTTTTTCTTCTTTTACAAGTTCTTTTAGGCTTTGTTTGGTTCTTAGATCTCAATGAATAAAACGATAAGAAAAATGAAAATGAACAAAAAAAAGCATATTGTGCAATCATTTGATGCTAGAAAAACATTTTCCTTGGTGTTTGACTCACTAAAATCCAAGAACCAAACATAGCTTTAGTGATTTTCCTTAACAATACTAAGTTGGGTTGGATTGGGCCTAATTGAGTTATAGTCTGACAGAAGTTAAATGATAACTAGCATTCTCTTGGTTGAACTTGCAGCGAGCCATCAACAATATTGAAGCACGTCTGCGAGGAGTTGTCGTCGGTGTCGGAGCAGCACCATCATTACCTCTTGCTGTAGAAGGGCAAGCTCGCCGTCTGATAGCAGAAGCAGTGTCACATAAAAACCTTGGAAAGATGTATATATGGTGGATGCCATGGTTCTAGAAGTTGCATGGATAGGTACATCTTATATTGATTCTTTTCATACTTGCAGAATTTTTTTTTGTGATTGTGGTCTCCAATTTTTTGGTGTTCTTCATAAATTTGCAATAATATTTTTTTCCCTAAAAAATTGATTTCTCTGGACTTTAAGTAATACTTTAATTAATAGAATATCTCATCAATGTATCCATAGTACGTTTAGATTCATAGAAGAGTTGCAATGAATGTATATTGATGTTATTCATAGATGGAATGTGAATAATCTTATGAAGTTTTTCAAGATATGGTAATTATGATTGTGTGTAAGAACTTTTTATTTTTATAACAATTGTGTAAGAACTTAGACATGACTGAGATGATGTGTTCTGGTTGTTTCATTTATGAGATACAGGAAATTATAAGCTGTGAGTGAAAATTTTGAATATAATCGTGAGATACTGTTGATGATATGTTCAATTGGAACTATATTGAATCCTCTCACAAATAATTGTTTCGTCTCACCAACGTGAGGGTAAGAATAGCTCTTTCAATGTAACATGAATCTACTTTTGGTTTAAGATAGTCTCTTAGCATCACTTTTATGTTTTTCCCTTCTTTGCAGTTTTTTATGCATGTTAGTCTTCTCAAGGACGTGTTTTTGTGGTTGGTACGGAGGATTGCCTTGAAACAGTGATATCCTTACCTAACTGGCAAAATCTAAGAGTCAGAAGTACCCCTTGTCTCACTTGTTCTTCCGAACTGTAGTCTGCATATTTTAATCATGAATTGCAGTTACTGCATAGACGAACCTAGATATCACGTTTTAAACTGCACTGTATACAAAAATTTAGTTGAAATGTTTTCAACATTTCCCAGGTAAGAAACTTCTGGTAATATGTCTATGGATTTTATACTATCACGTGTATGTAGTTTCATCTTTGTTTATTGAAGTTTACATGTCTAATAAACTTCCAGGTAAAGCTCGTGCAAAAGGCGAACTCGTATTCAAATATGAACATTTCGTTCATCCATGAGTATGATGATTGTTTATCTTGGATTACACGAAGTTGCTTTGGACGTGCTTGCAGTGAAGGTAACTTCATTTATTCACAGGAGCATATAAGTTGAAAATTACCAGTGGATATTAGTTACACAACATTGCTTTTTGTAATTAGTTATAAGATGCTGAAGCTGGTGTTGCATTCTATTCTCTGACATCTCAATTCAGAGAGTTGTTGGTTGTCAGTGCACTCTTTCTGGTTTGCTTCTTATCTTACAAATTATATTAACTTGACTTAAAGGCTAGCTTTCTAGTTCAATACATGCTGCGCAAAGGTGTAAGTGTAACCTTGCCAAAGTTATATTATTACAGTATCTTCTGAAGGGATTTTCTTGGCATCTATATGAAATAACCAGTCTTTAAATTTTTTTCCTTTTGCAGTGAAACATCCAATATTCTTCCTGTCAATCTTCAATGGGCATTTCGTTCGAATCATCACTTGTTTCCCCAAATCTTTCACAGGCGACTCACCTCTGGTAGAGCTATGCTTTCCAATTCCACAAACCACCACAATTTCAGCTGGAGTAGCTCGATTTTCATCAACAAATCTCAGTTTCAATTCATCAAACCATTGTAGAAGAATTACATATACAGTGCTCAAATGCATTCCATGCAAATCCAGCTTCAACTCTGAAGAATTCCACTCCATTGCCTCATCAAGAACCGTTGATTTCAACAATTCTTGAACCACATCAGCCTCTTCTGTATTCAAATTAGCCAGCAACTCATCAATAGATAGAGGTAAATCCTTCAAATCTTTCATCAACAGAATAATGGTTGGACATGAATTTAGGACAGAATTATACGTTCTTATCGAGAAAGGAATGCCTGAAATATTCATTTTTTTCAACCATAAAAGCATATCTGAAAGTTCACTGCCAGCTCCAAATGATGAAAGAACCATATTACAACAAACTGTATCCAATTCAAACCCTTCCTTTTCCATTCTTTCAACACTTCTCTTCATATCTTGAAGAAATCCCATTTGTCCATAGCCATATACAAGAGATTTGAACTCAAAAGCAGATGGTTTCAATCCCCTTTCCCTCATTTCATCAATCAATTCCTCAGCTTTTTCTGGCAATCCCATTTCGGAAAATGAACCAATCATTGATTCATACCCTTTCTGCTTCACATAAACAGAAGATGACTTCAAAATCATCTGTCTCAATCTCGTACAAGAATCCAAAACCCATTTTTCTGACTTGTGCTTGGCATTAGAATCTACTAAATTGCAATAAAACATACACAAATCCCTCTCTTTCATCCCCAGATTCGAAACCGTTTCAGTGAACAAGTTTTCCGCTTCATCAAACCTTTCTTGTTTACATAACAAAGCAATCAAATCTGCAACTAGCTTAGCATTCCAGCTGAACCATGATTCTTGTTTCATTATCGTATACAACTGCAACCATATAAACCAATAGCATTTCTTCTTATTAAATTATGTTTAATTCATTTGGCCCATGGATTAAAACTTCCATTAGTTTCACCAAAAATTCAGTAGCTACTCTAATTTCTGCTTTAGTATTGCTTTGATTTACAATTATTCCAAATATTTCTTGAAAGTTTTTGAAAAGTTCAGGAATACTTCTAATATTTGACCCGTCAAAACATACCAAGGAAACGAAATATTTAATCGATGATTTGAAGTAGCGATTTTTAACTAAAAAGCAATGCAGGTATGTACTTACCGGAAATGCTACAGAGGAGAGACGTGGATGGGAGGTGGAGGGGGAGATGAGATGGGAAAGTGTGGTGAGGGCCACGTGTTTGGAAGACGAGGCTATGAATTTGCGGAGTAAACCAGTGGCGGCTAAAGGCTCTTCCTTGGTGGCGAGAGAGGAGAGAAAGCGGTGGCCTTGTTTTGTCAGCGTGCATATGAACGGCGGGTAGTGGCGGAATCCGGCGGAAGTTGGTGTCGCCGACAGCTGAGCTCCGCAACCTCCGATCATTTACAAAATGGAAAGATAACGTTGCAGGGAAATTTGCCCTTTGCACTTGTCTAAAAATTAACTGGGCGTTGGTTTGTATTGAAAATTAGATCAATTAATCCAATTTCAATATCAAAAATACTTTAATTTTAATTTGATTAGGTGGACTTCACTCAATTATAGAAATCATACATTGCTTAAATTGTATTGATTATTCTTAGGCTTAGGCAATGATTTTGAATTTCCGTCTTTAAGATATATTACTTAGTCAAATTCGGCTCGTAATTTTATGTATTTTTTTGGAATATCGTTTCATTTGCCACATGGCTGTAGTGTCAAGATGTAATAAATTTTAGCATGAACAATTATAAAAGATTGCAGAATTTATTCCAACTTAATTATAAATTTTAATTTTTCATTTTAAATTATATTAATTCCCCGAATTTTGTCTTACAATCAGTGTTTTAAAAATTGGACCGGATCGACCGTTTCGTCTGGTTTAACCGGTAATCGGCTGTCAATTCGGTCCGATTAATTCTTCAAAACCAGTGTTCTTGATTAGTTTGAACCGAAATAAATCGATCAAAAATTGGTAAAATCACCGGTGAACCAATTGAACCATTGGTTCACTTATATAAATAAAAAATTTATGCTACGGACTTTAATTTCTCTTTTGCGACCTTAAAATTTCAACAATATTCTCACATTTCTTCTTCTATTTTTCACTTTGAATTAAACAAAATTCACAAGAAATAAAAAAAAAAATTATATAATAAGTTATATAAATATATTTAAGCATCAATTTCATTAGAAAAGTCATTTTTTTCTCAAACTTCAAGTATTTTAATTTTTTATATAATTCAATGACAAAATTCATCAATTATATCTCTTTTTCATAGGTGTTTAGTAATAAAATTATTATTTTTTATATGGTGTTTATTATAATTTGAATTATTGCGTTGATATAATGTTATCATACTTGTAATTTTGTTGCTATCATTCATTCTTAACTCAAAATTTATAGGAAAAATAATTGATCATGAGATAAACACTTAGTTTATGAAAATAAACTTGAAAAAATGAATAATTTTTTTTAAATAGGTAATTACATATATTAAAACTTAAATTAAAATATTGTATTGTAATGACGTTATACCGGTTGAACCAGTGGTTAAAACGGTTAAAACGATCTAACCAATGCCAGTAAGGTTGTCGGTTCGATATCCGGTCTGGTTTTTAAAACATTGCTTACAATATGTCATTTTGCATTAATTTAGTCCATTATTAAATTTATAATATTATGAAAATGATGATTATTTTTCACCTTTTAAAGGTATAATGGCAATTTATTCCCTTTGATATTCATAATGTTTAATTTACCCCCTGTAATTTGAAAATGAGCTATTTTAACCTCTTGAAAAAAAATTTTTAAAAATATTTTATCCCCTTGAACCGGAGAGTGTAACTCAATTGCATAAATTGAGAGTGGCATGCAAAGTATTTTATAATAACACAGAGAGGTAAAATGAACATTATGAATATCACATCAAAGTAAATTGCCATTAATTTTTTTTTAAGAAAAAAATAATATGAAATTTTGAAATTTCTATGCGCTTTTGAGAAAAAAAATCCTATCTCGATTCATTAGTAAAAATTTGTGGATTTTTTGTATTAATAAATAATAAATATTTATAATTAGTTTGGAACAAAAAAAATTTCCCCTTGTTATTTTAATTTCGGGATGGAAGTCGGCGTGTTGATATGGATTGTGACGAAAAATCCAAATCTGTAATTAGTTTGGGACGAATCTCAGCAATCTTATATAATTGTTTATGCTAAAATTTATCACGTCATGACATGTAAACATCCATATAGTATCCATCCATCAAAATGTTAAGTTCCATTCATCGTTCCTGCAACCATGAAATAAGGAACAATTATAGTTTAAATTAAAGAAATATTAAGAAATAAATAAACATCAAAAGAGGAAAGAAATATGAGGGGGAACATGGAGTAGTGGAGAATCAACCGTGCCTTGTCCAATGTTTTCAGAACTGGACCGGACAGTGAACCGGTGAGCCGACTGGTTACTGGTTTTACTGGTCGAACCGGTCGGACCGTATGACGTCATAATAATATAATAAATATATTTAATTTTAAAGTATATGTAATGTGCGTAAAATTTAAACATTATCCTGCAATTGATTAAAAATATAAAATTTGTTATATTATACTAAAATTAAATCATATAATATTTATCTAACTTATATCATAACGGTAATATGGTACTAATTTGTATGCTCATATAAATGATTATATTTCTTTATAAAAATTTAAAAGTGTAAGTTAAAAATACAACAAACTAAGAAATTCATAAATTTTAAAATAAATATTTTATAGAATAATTTATTATTTGAGTATTGATTTTCATTCATAATGTATAAAATATTTATTTGAGTTAGTTATCTAATTTATAAATAAATTTGGTTACAAGTTTCTATAATTTATAAATTTTAATTTGTACTAAAAGTTCAACAAAAGTGATGTAGCTCAAATGGTAAGGAAGTCATGTTTCACTCTAAATGTTAGGTGTTCAAATCCCAACTTTTACAAGAATTTTTAGTTTATTTTTAACATTAAAAAAAAAAAAAGGAAATTCATAACCGGGTTGAACCGGTCCATACCGGTTCGGCTGTTTTGAACCGGTTCAAACTGGGTTTTGGAGTAAGTGATTTTAGGGGATAAACCGGACCGAACCAACTTTCGATTTGCGGTCCAACCAGTCGGACCGGCCGGTCCGGTCCGGTTTAATAACATTGGCCTTGTCATGGTGATCATAATGGAAAAGATAGGTTTTTATTTTTTTATTGAGTAGTTTTTTCTTTATTGGGTAGTTTTTGTGTTATGTAGTTTTAAATTTTAACAAAAGGGTAATTTTGAAAAGTGACTACTTTTTGGTGTAGCATGATATCACAACCGCCACTTTGTGAATAGAAACATAATTTTTTTTCTAATAGACTAGCCACCGTGGCACGCGGTATTCGCGTGTGTTAAATTCTTTAAATTATAATTTATCTTGACATATTAATTATTTATAATACATCAAACTAAATTTGAATATGCATAAAATATATGCATAGATTCAACTAAGAAAAGTTCATTTCACATATTAACTTTAAACGAAGACACACAAAAGAAAGCCAAAAAGATAATTAAAATCAACTCACACATGTTGTTTCTCTTTTCTTGTCCGGGTATTATGCCACATTCCGAAGTATTATCCATCGATCAAAATAGTAAGTTACATTCATTGTCCCTGCAACCATGAAATAAATAACAATTATAGTTTAAGTTGAAGAGATATTAACAAATCTATGGACATCAAAAGATAAATAATAGAAAGAGGAAAAAAATATGAGGGGGAAAGTGAGTAATGGAGAATTAACCGTGGCTTTGTCTTGGTAATCAAAGTGGAAAAAATGTAGTTTTTTTAGTGGGTAGTTTTTTCTTTATTGGGTAATTTTCGTGTTTTGTAATTTTAAATTTTGAAAAAAGAGTAATTTTGAAAAGTGACAATTTTTGGTGTAGCATGATGTCACAATCGCCACTTTGTGAGTAAAATCAGTTTTTTTTTTTAATAGTATAGAACTATAGATATTAAGGAAAAGGCCTTCTTGGTCAAATATTGTGAAAAAGGGGAAAACAATTACTTTTTAAGGTGTCATTAGCATTTATATTATTTCCTTCGTTTTATACAAAGAGTTTTGATCCGATTTTAAGAATCTCATAAAATGGGGCTGAAACTTTTCAAAATGGAGGAACTTAAATCAAACCTAAAGATCTTGATTTGATATTTATTTATTTTACATTTTTTTTTCTTCATAAAAGCATTGATTTGATATTCTTATTATTTACTTTTCCCCATCTAAATTCCAACATCTAAATCCATCCCAAATAAGATTTCAATTTTCTCAAAACTACAAAATTTAACATTCAAACTCAATCCTATTGATGTTTTAGAGGCAAAATATCATTTTACGTCATTTAAATTTCACTGCCCAACGGAATCAGGCTACTTAATTTTTCGACAAGTTGAATCATGACACTTAATTTTTTGGCAAGCAAAATACGTCATATAACTTTTCTATACCCGCAGTTTTAATCCACTTAACTGCACTTGACTGCAAATTCAGTCCACAACTTGCCAAAAATTACCTAATTGATCAGTAATTGTCAACTGAGCAATTAATTTGGAGATTTTTGTCCAGGTAGCTACCACACCTCAAATTTTTTTCCACATCACCATGGCATCAGATAAAATTGGTCCCAATATGAAAGGTTAATTTATCTGATGTGGCATGGTGGTATGAAAAACAAAATTGACGTGCGGTGGCCACTTTGATAGAATCACCAAATCAATTGCCTAGTTGTCAACTATTGACCTGTTAGACAATTTTCAGCGAGGTGTGGATTGAAATTGCAATCAAGTAAATTAAAATTGCAGGTATAAAAAAGTTATAGGACATATTTTGCTTGTCCAAAAGTTAAGTATCTAAATTCCATGAACCAATGAAAATTAAAGAATATAAAATGTTATTTTATTTATTTTAGATGTTCCACTGAAATCATTTATTCAAAACCAAATCAAGCGACATCAAACCAAAACTCTTTTGTATAGGGTCTTCATGTTCTAGATTTTCCTACTTTCATTTTATTTTTCCACTTCTAAAAACCAAGTTTTTCTGTTTATAATTTCAAATTTGTATCTGGCTAATTTTTTTTATAAGCTGTTACTATATGAAATCAAAAGGCTTAATGCTTAAATTTACTTTTTTTTTTTTTTGTTCAGCTTTGTATTGGATTTTATGAGATAATTGATATAAATTCAGATTATAAAATCACAAAACTAAAAAATTAAATATTCTTTTCTTCTGAGTCGATCACGAAATAAAATATAGAAAGCCATCTTCCACTATGCCTTTTAGTACGACAATATAGCTTCAGCTATACAATTACGAGGAAAGAGTATAGCTCTTCACTTTTGACATTATTAAAAATTTAACTAACTAATTTGGGTTTTTTGCACTATGCACCTCCCGAAACTTAGATTTAGCACTTTGTACCCTCAAAATATAAAAAATACAGCATTTTTCACCCTATTTTATTTTCAGGCAAAAACTTAAGGGCAAAACTAATTCAATTGTAAATATTTGACATTTTTGCACCCTCAAAACTTGAAAAATTAACACTTTGCACCCCCAAAATAACATTAACACTTTGCAACCCCAAAATAAAATTAGCACTTAACACCCTCTAATAAAAATAAATCAGCAACTTGCACCCTCGAAACACAATGAATAGGCACTTTGCACCCCAAAACATAAAAATTAACACTTAGCACCGGGTTTTTTGCACTTTGCACCCTCAAAACTTAGATTTATCACTTTGCACCCTCTGAATATGAAAAATGCAACACTTTGCACCCTTTTTTATTTTCAAGCAAAAACTCAAGGGCAAAATAGGTAATTCAACTGTAAATCTTTGGCACTTTCCACCCCCAAAATAAAATTAGCACTTAACACTCTCTAATTAAGAACAAATCAGCAAATTGCACCCCCAAAACATAATATATGAGCACTTTGCATACCCAAAACACAAAATTAATACTTAACACGGATTTTTTGCACTTTGCACCCCCAAAATATGAAAACTAGGCACTTTGCACCCCCGAAACTTAGATTTAGCATTTAATTAGAGGGTGTTAAGTGCTAATCTTATTTCGGGGTGGCAAAGTGCTAATATTATTTTGGGGGTGCAAAGTGTCAATTTCTCAAGTTTTGAGGGTGCAAAGTACCAAATATTTATAATTAAATTACCTATTTTCCCCTTGAATTTTTGTCTGAAAATAAAAAAAGATGTAAAATGCTGCAATTTTTATATTTTGAGAATGCAAAGTGCTTATTTTTTATGTTTTGGGGGTGCAAAGTGCAAAAGGAAACCCAACTAGTTTAGGGTGTTTGTTGCCAAAATCAATTTACAAATTTGACAACACGACGGTTCCATAGCCACCCTCTTTTGACACGAAGCATGGTAGAAGTGCAACCTCAATAGTAATACTGTTACTTTAACTTTTTTATTATTTTATTGAGTGAATAGCATTTTTAGTCCTTTTAATGGATTAATTTTTTCATTTTTGTTTCTCTTAAATTTTTTATAGCATATTGTCCCTTTTATCAATATAATGTATTATATTTGTCCCTCTTATAACACATTCTTTCCCCTTAAATTTTTTGTAGTAAATTTGTCCTTCTTATCAATATAGTACAACACATTAGTCACTCTTAAACACAAAATATATCAACTTTCGTTCACTTTAGAATATATTTTGAATTTAAGTGATGTATTTTATATTTAAGAGGGACTAATATGTTACACTACATTGATAAGAGAGACAAATTTGATATAAAAAATTTAAGAAGGATGAATGTAATATACTACATTGATAAGAGAGACCAATCTGCTACAAAAAATTTAAGAGAGAAAGTGCAAAAGTTAATCCATAAAAATGACCAAAAGTGCTATTTCCTCTATTTTATTCTTTGCAATTAAAAGACAGAAATAAATATACACTGTATTATGCAGTAGTAGAAGTATCTGGTTTGTTTACACTAGGCATCAGGCGACATCTCCAATTTCCAATTGCAAATTGCAATATACGAAATGCGAAAAGATAAAACCCCCCTCCATCATCTCTCTTTCTCTCTCTTTTCTATACCTGCAAAAATCAGATTATTCTTATCGAAATGATAAATCTTTAGAGGTGAAACCATTTTTGTTAATATATAACTTTTATTATTTCTGTATTTCGGAAGAATTGTTCTTAGGGTTAGGGATATGATGATGAGGAAGAGAGCGAGGACGAGTATTGATACGGCGGTTCTGGATGTTTGGAAACGTGAACTCGGCCAGCTTTCTACTCGAAGCTTCGCTCACCGCCTTGCCGCTTCCGAGGTTTATTATTTATTTGATCGACACGTGTTTAACTCAAATCTCATTTTAATCTCTATGTATTGTTGTTTCTGAATCTGTTCTAGAGATGCCAGTTATTAGATTAGATGTGTTTGTTGTAGAGTTAATTTATCTCTTAGTTCATATGAAGATGATAGTATGAGTTTATGTGTTTGACAAGTTATGAGCGAGCATTCGTTTCCATGTGGTTTCATAAGGTGGTCTTCTTTGAATTCAATAGTCGTATTGTTAAATTATTAATTGTGTGATCTGCCTGTCCCAGATTGAATACTGAAAATCTATATTTACCTTTAGGGGATCTTTTATTGAACTTGTTCTATCTCATGAGAGTGTGTTCATAGAATGATTGTTCTTAATACTTTCTGTCACTTAAGTGTAGTCAGACATGCAATTTTCCTTTTTGCTGTCACATTGGAGAACTATAAAAATATGTTTGACATTTGTCTCAAATCTGATTTTCACTCAGTCAATCTTTATTTGATTCGATTGGAACAGTAGAAGTTTTTACAAACTTGATTGTGTCTTTTATTGCAAGCTATAAACCTCTTCGTATTTTTCAAACCATAAATGCCATATTCTGACATTTCCATGATTCTTCTGGCATCAGGATCTCGTGCTTCGTCTTGATATCCTACGGAAGCTAGATAAACACCGAGGATGTGTCAATGCAATAAGCTTCAATGCGGCTGGTGATATTCTTGTATCAGGTTCTGATGACAGGAGGGTCATACTCTGGGATTGGGAAACTGGCCGTGTTAAACTTTCATTCCATTCAGGTCACCACAATAATGTGTTTCAAGCAAAATTCATGCCTTACTCTGATGATCGAAGCATTGTTACCTGTGCTGCTGATGGGCAGGTAGTTTGCTCTGTTTTATATATTTGAAAAGATTACAAATGAACTTTTTCTAGTGGAAATGTTTACCTAAAACACATGTTGATTGGTAGCCTTGTTTATTGGTTATGGGGTTGGATTATGGACACTTATTATCTTAATGAATTGACCTGAAAGATAGACAGCATAAGAGGAAGGTAACAGGGAATTTAGGGAAAGGGTCTGATTCTTTATCTATTGAAGAAATTCCTTTGTTATTAGCTATTGTATGTTTGTGAATATGTTTTCTTACGCGATTGAAACTTCAATTTAGGTGAGACATGCTCAGATTCTTGAGTGTGGAAAAGTGGATACAAAATTCCTAGCTAAACATCATGGTAGAGCACACAAATTGGCTGTGGAACCTGGAAGCCCACATATCTTTTATACTTGTGGTGAAGATGGAATGGTGCAACACGTAAGTAAATTTCTTTCTTTTTTAATTGATTCTTTCAATTGAACAACAGTTTAAGTTTTGGTAGTTCTAGATCTTTTGACTCATGGTAAAAATTGATTCCTCTCAGGGGAAGTCACTGTTCTCGATGTCCAATTTTTTTTTAGTAAGTTTGAGTTGTTATTGAACCTGGGGCCCCCTATATTGTTATAGATTAACACGGAGCACGACACTGTAGTTATCGAGGTCCTTTTTGTAAAAAATCTTTTAAGAGGACAATTAGATAATGGCTATTGAGAAATATGTATAACACCAGACAATAGATAACTAACATACAGCAGATTCTCTGATTACAAACAACACTTTCACAACCATCTGCCACTGTAGTTGTATATTTTGAAATTCTGCTGACCTTTTCCATCTCTGTTTGTTTTATGATCTATACAAGCCTGATTATGTGACACAATTATCTACTGCACAGATTGATCTGAGAATTGAATCAGCTACCAGCCTTTTTACATGCAAACCTGTGCAGAATGATAGTTATCTGTCCAGCGTCCATCTAAATGCAATTGCAATAGATCCACGAAATCCTAATTTATTTGCTATTGGTGGATCAGATCAGTATGCTCGACTATATGACATCCGTAAATATAAGTGGGATGGATCTTCCGAATTTGATCGGCCTGTTAACTTCTTTTGTCCCCCACACTTAATTGACGATGAGCATGTGGGAATAACAGGGTTGTCATTCTCTGATCAGAGCGAGCTTCTTGTCTCTTATAGTGACGAGTTTATCTACCTTTTCACAAAGGATATTGGACTGGGTCCTGAGCCAACTTTTTCTACTCAAGAATCTGATGGCAGTGATGCAGGTGATAAGGTTTCTAATAATCATTCAGGTTCATCTCTCTTGAATGTTGATACCAATACTGAAGCTGCTCCCCAGGCCTACAAAGGGCATAGGAACTGTGAGACAGTGAAAGGTGTGAATTTCTTTGGGCCAAAATGCGAGTATGTTGTGAGTGGTTCAGATTGTGGTCGAATTTTCATTTGGAAGAAAAAAGGTGGGGATCTCATCCGTGTTATGGAAGCAGATAAGCATGTGGTAAATTGCATTGAATCTCATCCTCATGCTACGGTACTAGCAAGCAGCGGAATAGAGCATGACATAAAAATATGGACTCCAAAAGCTATTGATAAAGCGATTCTACCCACTAACATTGAAAAGGTACGTGGTTGGTTATGAACCAGCTTTTATTTACTGCCTAATGGAGAGTGAATAATAGAATCTAAGTCACTTAGTGAAAAAATTCCTGTATAGTTTTGCATGACTTTTATGAAATGAGGAGATACCTCTGTACATTTGCTGGATTATTCCCAGATAATGTCATATGGTCTTGATCTTTTCTACAAAGCCAATGCGGACACCATAGTCGAGTTTAAAGATTTATAAGCTAGTAAATTCGGTATTCTCAATAAGTGGCTCTAATTCGACTTTCGGTCGCAGGCTTTGTGTAAGCTGTTTTCTAGCTTTTGTTTTGAGAATTTGTAATAGTCATATTAGTATATTACGGCCCTACATCATTTTGCTCTAGTATGTAGATATCTTCCTGCAACTTGCTTTTGCGGAACTAAAATAAGTTCAAATAATGGTTAGATGATGAAAATCAACTTACAACTGGTTTCACCTCAAGTATATATGTTGACTCGTGTTGCTGATTATTTTATATGGTTTTCCCTATATTTTATGAAATTGCACTCATGCCATTTATAACATTTTCATTAAGTGTTGTTATAAAGATGGATTGGAACAATAACCGTTATGTGAATAATCATTATAGAGTTGTTAGCTAAATCATCACAGAAATAAGTTAAGGGAGATTTTTGTTTTCTGATGCCTAACCTGATATAGCAAATTATTGTCCATAAAATCTAATTCTTAACATAGTATTAGACCTTCAGTCATATTTTATTTTATGCTCCCATGTTTCCCAAATTCCGTAATATCCTGCATTTGAAGATGAAGTTCAGGTATCATAATAAGACTTCTCTGCAGAGGAAGTTCTAACTTATCTGCATTACTTATTAGGGTAGGGCACCGAACTTGATGTCACATCGAAATGCTTTCTTTCCCTTCGGTATTTTTTATGACGACACTGATGAGGATGACGACTTAACCTTTACTGACAACGATGACAATGATGATGATGATGATGATGATGATGATGATGATGGGGATGACGATGATGATGTGGATGATGATCATGTTACTGGTATTGATGATGATTTTAGTGGAGATGATGTATTGAATGAAGACCGGATGCCTGGGGAAGATGATGGTACTGAATTTACATCCATTGGAGATTCAGATGGCAATGATGATGATTTCTTCGATGATGAGGATGAGGATGATGATGTATTTGAAGAGAACAATGATGATGATGATGTAATTGAAGAGAACAATGATGATTATGTATTTGAAGAGAACAATGATGGTGATGTATTTGAAGAGAACAATGATGATAACAATGCCAATTCAGATGACTCATTTGTTGATATATGTGATATTGATGATCATAGTGATTTTGAGGGTGGTGATAATGATGGATTATTTCAACAATGAGAATGAGTCATACAATAATTGGGATTTTGTATTGACTTTTTGCTGATGATTTTTGCACTTTGTTTTTCCAGCGGAGGCCCAGACAAAGGGTTTGGATGCACCGTATGGTTTCACCAGAGGATCTAATGTTACAGTTGTTTTCACCGCAAAGGCGGGGGAGAACGAGTCCTGAGAGCAGTGGAGAGCATTCCGATGTTGGAAGAGACTTGCTGCAGCTTCTTCTTACGTTTGATGCCAATAGTGATGATGATGGTTCATCAGATGATGCTGAAGATAACACCACTGCTACTGAGGACTGTTACATTTGAGTTGTTTTTGGGGACAAACTTTTGGTATGGGCAGAAGTGGAAAAATTGTATATAGAAGTGAACAAGTTAATGTAGTTTTCTTCTTGTTTGGTACTTTTTTTTTATTCTATAGAGTTCCATATATTTTGTTTATTAATTACCTATCTGCAGTCTTTACATGATCCATGTGACTTGTATATTTTTGGGCATAGCTTGTTTGGAACATGATAATCTTGGAAGTCACATTTTTGCATTTCTTCAGAAATGAGAGAACATGAACAACCTCCTCAAGAAAAAGGAACATAAACAATACCTCTTGTTTATGGTTGATTCATGATTGACTTGAAACTGTCAAGTGGGTTGTAACCTATGGGACACAGGAAGACTATCTTCTCACAATTTGGGTTTGACCAATATAGTTCTTGTTTTTTGATATGATGAAATGAAATGAAATACAAAATTAATTCGAGACACTGAGGTAATTTAACTAGTAAGCTCAATCCAACCACCTTATTCTAATTTTAACAACACATTAATATTTTTCTCTTATACTAAACAAAATTCTAACAACATAACCCTTCGTTTAGTCCAACTTTGCATCATTAAGTTTTAAATTATCTCGAGTAGGGTTTACAGAAAGTGTTTTCTATGTCAACAAATAGTAGATCCAATCTGATAAGAGTAACTGAGTAAGGTTCGTAAAATTAAATACTAGATCCAATCTGACCCTACTCCATCTTTTATTGGACCCATACCTACACCAACTCAGTCCATAACCGTTCAAATAGTACTCTTACATTACCTAGTTTTTTTGTTTTTTGTTTTTAAATCAAATACTTAGTTTTTTTTTGAATGAATCAAATACTTAGTTCATTTGAGTTTAAATTGCATATCTTCAAGGACAATTAATAAGCAAGGAAATTACTAATCAAATGCGGAGATACTTTGAGAACCCATCTCCGATAATTCCAATTAAAATGAACCAAATTTTCTTGAAAACAATAATTGTCAATGAGACGACTACATTGTGATATTTACAATTTCAAAATGATCATACTTTAAATAAAATACAAATAATCCATTGTGATTCAAGAAGCCGGCTTGAACACACACCTTCACAAATGCTGCCTATATAATTTTATCAGAAAAATGAAACTTCAGACAATGAATCGATGAAAGCTTTGGTCTTGTTTTCTACACACTTCAGCGTTGAAGTTATGCCAATAAGCATGGTTCACTACGGACTCTATCTCTTGAGAAATGAGGGAAAATCTTCAACATCGTACTTAGGACGAATCCCACAAGCTGCACAAAACAGCTGTCATTAGTTCAATGAACAATTGCATTCCAAGTTAAAATGGTGCCTATTAAAGGCCAGATTCTTACATAAGCTAGGCCAACGCACAAAATACTGAAACCAGTGAAACTGAATGGAGCATCCTCGGACAAAAACAAAGCTGCAAGATGTAATAGCAAAAGGGTGGTAAGGTTTTGAAGTTGGAACATAGATTACAACTTTTTTACGCTACATAAGCATATAATTAAATAAATTATAGATCACCTGATAGAGGACTATAAAGTAACGGAGAAGCTACGTTGGCTAACGAGGATATGCCCATGAGACATCCTTGAGCTATCCCCTATAAAATTTCAAGAAAAATTATTGAACTTGGTATGCTTCCATGAAGAAAAAAAATTAGAAACAAACATAAGTTTGAAACAATGTTTACCTGTTCATATGGCCCTACTTGTTTTGACACAATGCATCTTATCTGTAAGTATCGAAAAAATTTGGTTGTCAACATTTAAATGATCATAGAAGTCGAAAGAGCTAGGGAAAAGTATGTTCAATATTTACTATATGAAACATACACTAGGACTCGATAGAGAAAGAAGGATTCCGAGCAAAGCAGAAGCGTAAGGTACCTGAAGTTATATAGGTAGGTAAAATTAGCATTTTGTAATCGAAGAGAAAAGTTCATAAATATTGTTACTACTCTTAAGTGAATTTGGTATTGAGAAAGATGAAAGAGCTTACCCAAGTTGCCCAAGCTATGCTGTCAAGTAGCATCTGCACAAAAAAACCAGAAAGAAATGATGATTATCGCATACGTACTATATAAAGACAATGAATTATAAAGAAGTTTGGCAAGTTGCATACATTCAAGAATCCAGCAAAAAGTCCTATACAAAGCAATGTCTCCTCTCCCAAAAGTGGACCTAGTGTAGGCATTAACACCATCTGCACATTTTGCGTTAAATTAAATTTGTAAATAAAATGAAATCCAAACGAGCACAAGAAAATGAGAGGAGGAGCATACATTTGATACGGTTGATCCAATGTAGGTAATTAGACATATATCAGCATATTCATCTTTCTGGAAATGGAAGCGTGCTTTCAAGTAATACTGCATTAAACAAAGGTACCAACGTAAGATTACAGTTATAATCTTTTCTACTATACATTATATCACATTATGAAAAACTTATATACATGATTAACTGATGAAGCAATATACCATTAAGAAAGCTTGAATTCCTGCATCTCCAAGGCTATTGAAGAAAGCAATAAATGATGCTAATGACACCGTAGGGCTGCAAGTTAAAAGACGGTTCATTATTATATATATATATATATATATATATATATATATTTAGAAGAAAAGTCGAAGGCATGTTTGTATTTATCTTACCTGCTCTGAAGCAAGCGAATGATATCCTTTGGTAATGGAATTTTCTTGAAGACATCTGATTTCTTCAAAGGTTCACCAACTTCATTAGAATCAGTTCCTAATTTCAAGATTGGTTGTTCCAATGCATCAAGGGGGATACATGTTTCCTTAAGAAAACTTCTCATGTAAACTGCTGCAATAATTGATACAACAGCTGCCACCTGAATCAACAAACTATCAAGCTTATCAGCATATAAAAATCCAAATAAACGGTATTAATTATATTCATTTAATTACAACAAGAATTGGGTAACACAAAAAGGAAAAAGAAAGAAGACCTGAAATATCTGCGCAGTGGGAAGTAAACGAGCAGCTAATGTACCGCAAACAGTTGCAGCCGACACTACTCCACACAATAGTCCAATTGCAGACACACGCTTACCCTCGGACACATTATCAGCCTTCACAAAAATAAGCACATAAATAAAAGACAAATTTTTTACAATACACCTAGCTAGCTCATAACAAGGAATGGAAGAAATTACCAAATAACTCAAAGAGAGGCACAAAATGCCTCCTTCGCTGACCATGGAAGTTATAGTCTTCAAAACATAGTATGCGTAAAAGAATTCTGTCGACTTCCTCAATGCCATTATCACTGCACATAAATATTAATCACAATTCTGAAAACTGTTAAAACATTGTACCTTAATTAAATAACATTTGATTAGCAACGCACACATCAATTATTTGAACTTGTAAAACAAAAATGAGCTAGATATCGATTTACATACCTAATGGGATTATGGAGAGGGTCAATGGGATTGTGAGCATAACTTTTCGACCATAAACATCAGATAAATTACCGATCAATGGCATCATAATCACAGATCCTAGTCCTGCAATCTGCCAATTTTTACATACAACATTAGTAACTTAAAAAGTTTTTTTTTAAGTACAGTTCAAGTCACACTTCATGATTCATGGCATTATTATTAAAGAAAAGACAATAACATATATTGTTTGATTTCAGGCATTAAAAGTACTAGACCCAAAATAGAGAGCGTTTATATATTCTCTCTCTAAATAATGGAAAATCATACTTGTATAGGTCATGCACAAAAATCTTTCCTAAAGAACTAGGAGTTGTTTGGTAAATCAAATTAACTGTAATTTATATAGACCTCATCTTAAATATGAACTTTTTAACTTGCTCCATAGTCCTTACCTCCTTTGGCTTATGAAATTTTTATTAAAACCAGGAGATGTGAATGTAAATAATTCAAAGTTTAAGAGGGGTTGAACGCAATTCACACCCAAAATTGTTGATGGGTGTAATATTGGTAAATTTTTGAATTCATTATTTGTTCTTGAGGATGCATGTTTCGTAATAAGAATCTTTTCTAAAATATTTTGGTTCCTTAATTATGATTTAATATAATTAATTTGAAAGATAATATAATTAGGCACTTAACTTTGAAAGATATATACAACTTCTTTTTATTTCCTTCCTTTCCTTTCTTTTCTTATTTGTGTTAATAGTTAGGAGATAAATCAGGGTTGGCCTGTAATTCTTAGTTGGGTCTTTTAATAAATATAAGTCCCATAATTTAATAAATTTACCTTAATGTCCAAATCAAATGAAGCCTAAAGAAAACGTGCTAAGCATAATGAAGACAATTAAATAATTCAGTTGCCGGCTATTATCTATATTAAATTATAATGCTAAATAAATAAATTATACTCCGTATGTTATATAATTTTAATAAAAAGTTAGCAATTATTAGAGCAAACACACATATCCGATTGACATCATCAAATTTAAAGTTTTATCTTACCTAATTTTTAAACCCGAATTTTCAATCCAAGCTCAACAACCAACTTATTATATGATGATTAGGCTGAGTCCCAGAAATAAAATAATAAAGAAACAAAAAGTGCACCTAGAGATTATCCACTAGTACTCGTGGGTAGGTAACACGGTATAATTTAAATTATTAATTTATTACTCAAATTAACAGGTGACATGAATTTCTAGTCTATACTATAGTAGTATGAATTTGACTCGTCAAAAGTATTTGACAAACGAGGCATGCACCAATTAACCATTTTCAGTAAAAAGTAAACTCACGCGGTGGATTACCTAGAATGAGTCCCCTACCAATCATATAAATGCCATTTTCCTTTAATTATCTAAATTCAGTTTCTTTGATTGTCAATGTTTAAGTTCAAATGTTTTAGTATTTATTTATAGAATACTATTTTTTGAATAAAGAACCCACATAATTCCCAAAAGCTCAGCACCAAAAAACTTGCACAAATAAATAAATCACATTAATTGATCTTGCATGTTAATTATGTAATTCCTATATTTCTTCAATATAGACCATTTTTCAAAAGAGCTAAATTCAAATACATCTCCTGTGCCGTGTGTTATTTTAATTAACAAAAACTCCCATCTGTTTTGAACTATCTTAATATATCAGTGGGCTCTGTCGCTTATATATTATTCAAGTCAAACAAACCACTCCAGCTAGCTAGCTAGCTAGACCAACTAAAATAACCACCTTTGAATGCGTAAAATTAATTTGTCCATTATCAAACATTACTCTAAACAAATTCTTCACTTTAATTTGGTCATCATTTATACATAGACAATCATACTGTATATATATTATACTAAAACTAATTAAATAAGATAATTAATTTTTTGTTGCAATGATTGACAACTTCAACTTGACCTATAGATTTCATCGATGGTCAAATATGAGAAGAAGATTTTATTCTTAGTTTTTAATTGTACCGGCAAACAAATTAACCAAATTAAGAAGCTAAGGCAAAACTAAGCTTCATGAAAATTAATTTTTGTTTGTAGATTTTTATTTATAAATATAATCACAAAATTAAAGTTACATATCCCGAAAATGCATCACTACGGCAAAGATTGGAGGTTTGGTGGTGCAGTTGTGATCATACTTAATTTCTAGCAAATTAATATATAATTAAGTATATATGTTGTATATTTTTTTTAGAGGATTATTTCACTAAAAGATTCAGGTCTTAAAAAATGACTTAATCAGTATATATATATATATGTATATCTATTGAATTTTACATGCATGTACACAGAGTAGTCAGAAAAACATAAAATAAAACACAATATATGTATATATGTATATATGTATGTACATACCGCCTGCTGGAAACCGGTAAGGTAAATGGCTAGGGAGCATTCATCTTTTCCGGGACAGATAGCCTCCATGGTGACGTCAGCTATAGCCGGATTGACCATTAACGACGCAAAATACGATAAGAACACCGTCACGAATAGGTGTATCAAATCCTTCCAGTTATCCATTCTTCTTGTTTATTTAATTTCGATCTTCAGATAGATAGATAGATAGATAATTATATATATATGCTAATAATTAATTTCTTTTCTTGCTGTCGAACAAATTAATTAAACACCACCCTTTTTAATTAAGTACCTATAAATTAAATAGAGTAAGAGAGAGAGAGAAAAATAAATATCTCTATATAGCAGTACGTACGTATAGAGTACTAGTGATAGAAGTAGTGGATAACAATGACTGAATGAATTGAATGAACATATATAGGCCGGAAGAAATCTTTAGAAATATATAAGTGCGCGCTAGCTAGCTGAAAGAATGAATCAGCATTTGTTTTCTTGCCCCACGTACCCTTTAGTTACATTAAATAATTATAACCAAATAAAATAATGGGAAAAAATGCCAAGTCTTTCAAACTTAACAACCAAAGAACTTACTGGGGTACAATTGCTGACATGTAAGCAGCGTTTGGTTTGGTCTTCATAAAGAGAAAGTGGCTTCACATTAATTCAACGAATTCTTGTGGTTGGTGAGCTGAAATTAATCGTTGGCCTTCTGCGAACTTAAAGTTTTTTTTTTTTTTTTTTTTTCGTCAACTTGTTGTTGGTGATGCATCATCGTATATTTACAAGACTGCTTTTATTTTAATTAATTAGGTTTTAATTTCTTAGCCATACCTTAATTAATTTGATTTTTTTTCCTTCTTTCAAAGTCATGATCAGTAATTTCAGGTAATTAATCATTTGTTAATTACTAGTGGAGTGGTACGGTATATATGCATGTTAACTATATAATATAAACATAACATATATTCAAATTTAGCACTCTCATATTGCATTAGCTAGCTAGCTAGGTTTTGATTTAGTTGGAGTTGAAGCACAACATATTTTCAACTTTAGAATAATAAATCGATCATAGTAGTCGTAATTTATGTTACATATATGATCGATACTTTAGGTCAATTTATTAATTAATTTAAGATAATTTTATAAACAAAATAGTTAAGTTGACACCAAATTAGCATGTCCATTAATTATTAAAAAGACAATGTAGAGTGTAAACCACAATTTTTTTTATTTTTTTGAAGATTAATAATTGGGTAAATACAAGTTATAAATATGAGAAAGGTAGGGGGGGGGGGGGGGAAAGGTAAAGGAAAGGAAAGTAAGTTAATGCTGCCTCTCTCTTGCCAAGCTAGCTTTAAAGAGACCATGTCAACAATGAGTTATTAACCAATTGGCAAAATTCATTCTCAAATAATAAACCAATATATGTAGTCTAATTTGGATAAACTCTTTCAGGTAAACAAACACATCGATCAAGACAGATAGATATATGCTTGACAAATGTTAAAAACGATTTAAAAAATAAATTAATTAAATTCCAGTCCAATTAATTAGGTAATACCAATCTAAGTTTGACAAGAATTAAAAGAACCACACGGTTTTCATCGATCGGTGTTGTAGACTTAGTTTAATTTAGTTCATGAATATATATATATATATATATCGCTATATATTGTTTTGGTCTGGGAACAGAAAATCATGCTCAATAGTCATACACAATCAGTTGACCATCTAACACATATACAGTGTCGTTCTAGTACACTTATTTTAACAGTTTGTTTTCTACTCTGAATTTTAATATATATATATATAGCTCAAAATATTTATTTAAACTTGTAAAATAGTCAAAAGATTTATTTCAACTTGTAAAATATACTATATTTTACAGAATCAATTAAGTGGCTTCATTGGCGGGAGGGAGGGTATACACTGCAACTTGGAAGACTGGCTCAAAAGATTTATATTCTCTAAAATATCGATTTTTTCAAATAAAGCTCAAACTAAGCACCCAAAAAAGAAGTCCATTGTCCCTGTCAGTGGACTAAATCAACTACGTAACTCTTTCTAATGGATAACTTAGGGTATGTTTGTTTGGCATTTTCGAAAATAATTTTTGATTATGGAATAAGAAAAATAAATATGTTTTCTACTTAATTTCTAAAATAAAATTACTATCTCTCAATTTTCTTAAATTATTCTCTCAAAAGTCAAACAAACAATAATTTTCTTATCTCTTAAAAAAAAAACTTTTACAAATTCTAGCTACTTTGATGTGACATATATAAAGTAATTAACCACCTCATTGGAAATTCTTACCCAGATCGAGTTTGGCCGAACCCAAAACAACTACATGGCACTTGCTTTGGGATTTGATGTAACTCCCAGGAGAGTGACCAATCACAAAGCAAGTGCAATACACTTGCTTGGTAGTTGGATGGGTTTGGCCAAGCCAGGCTTGGACAAGAATTTTTCCCACCGGTTATCCTACTTATCTCAAATAGCAAACATCATGATTTATCTCAAATAACAAATATCATGATTTAATATAAAGTTTTTACATACCTACACCTACAACTTAATTTTTTCAAAAAATATAGAGTTACTTTATTTCTTAAACCACTCTCTCAAACTCAAACAAACAATATTATACAGATCGAGATTATTTCACAAATCTCCACTACTCTCTCATACACTAAACAAACATGCCCTATCAATTGCGTTTATTTAATATAAAGACTAATTTCAAAGTCCGAACAAAACTTTGAACCGTGTATTGTCCAGTTCAAAACATCGGGGTTTGGGTTTGACTATGACCGGCCCGTTTAGGAAGCCCAAGTAAACGTGGACTTTATTCTCGGTTATTTGGTTTGATATTTTTTATTATTCTTTTATACACTTTGTTTCACCAGTAGGAGTCAATGAACCCTATCGGGCCTATATTGCAGCTTTGTTTCACCAGATTAATTAGTGAGAGCAGTGACTAATCGCCAGATTAATCACCGTCATTGATTAACTTATTATGGTTATGTAAATCCTGGAGGGTTAGTCTTATAGAATTTGTACAAAATATAATTAGATAATAAAGAAATTTTGTACTTATTTTATAATTAAGTGACATGAAGCGATTAATTAACTAGCATGATAAAATACTTTACTTTAGGAGGGTGAAAGTTCTTGATTAAGAAATAATTTATTTCTCTGACCTTGGCTTGCTACTTTATAAGTCACTTACTATCATTTTGATTAGATAAAGCAAATAGTCAACACGAAGAAGGTTCAAGATATAACTGAGTATTGCCGAAGAATCTATTAATATATAAAAAATGTATTTTGAGTTGAAGTCAATCACTTTCACGATATTGATATTCACTTGAAAATTATTGTTGAAATAATCTTCACATTAATCATCGTTTATTATTAGTCAACGTTATTTGATAGTTGATTTTTATAAATGGGTTTTCTATAATAATAATAAAAAAAAAAAGTTACTCCTTTCATTTCAAAATACGTGTTGTTTTAATAAAAGAAATTATTCATAAATAATTAATGAACTCCTATATATTTTAAATGTCTTTCAATTTTTAGGAGTACATTTTGTACATAAGATTTTATTCTCCTAAAATTAAATAATTAAAAATTTATTTAATCTTTGTACAACAGCCTTAGCCATAGACTACATGTATTTAAAAATGGAGGGAGTAAATCATACTCTTAACAGAAATGGCTTGGAATGGGACTTCTCTTAATTCAATAGAGAATTACTATTGCCTAATTAGTTGGGTTCGAATCTTAGGCAACCGACGTAAATGGTCAAAATTATATTATATGCATTGAATCCAGTTTTACTTTTCATTTATTTAAGAAGTACAATACACGAATTAAATACAGTATTATTCTTCAATCTTCACGGATTAGAGGATAAAAATTTGCGTTACATTTTGGGATTTAAACTATAACACATTTAAAGTTTCTTTTTTATGTCAAATTTTACTTGTGTAAAACATAAAGCAAATTAGCAGTTGTTCATTTTGTATTGAAGAAAATAGAAAAGGTTAATAGCATTATATACGAGACATTTATTTTCCAGTATATATATATATATATATATATATAGGGGTGGGACCGGATGGGTTTTCGGGAATTCGAGTGTTTCGGGACGGGATATCGGGTTTCGGATTTCCAAATTCAAATCCCGAAACCCGGTAGATCATCCAAGGTCCCGAGAGTTTCGGGTACCCGATTTAATTTCGGGATTTCGGGACGGGATCGGGTGTCCCGATAAACAATTAATTTTTTTTAGTTTAATGCAACTTTAAACCGCCTCGGATCTTTTGTGACAATACTGGTGTGCCATTTCACCATTTTGAGCCACGTGCCACTTGGAGTTATGCACCACATGTAGACTTAGAAAGGATCTCAATACCTCAAGATCTGATTCGAAAATTATCGGAGAACCTTGAAAATCGAAATCCTATGTGATGATATATGTTGAACAACCCGAACGTTGGCAAGTAACGGATCAGAGGCGGACGACGGGAGTTGAGTTGTGGTGGAGTTAAGATTGAATTTTATAGAACAAGAATACATAGAGGGAGATGTGAATGGTTGAATTTTGATTTAAATTAAGTATTTTGATTATATATATATATATATATATATATATATATATATATATATATTATTTTAATTAAACTATGTAATCGGGATTGGGTTTCCCGATCGGGTGGGGATCAATACACGAAACCCATCCCAATTTTTCTTGTCCGGGATTTATCCCGTCCCAAATGAAAAAATACCCGTTTTGTCCCGTCCCAAATGGGAAAAACCCGATCGGGACGGGTACCCGAAACCCGATCCCATTTACCCAACCCTATATATATATATATATATATATATATATATATATAAAACCCATTCCAATTAACCCGATCCCATTTACCCAACCCTATATATATATATATATATATATATATATATATATATATATATATATATATATAACCCATTCCAATTAACCCAAGTATTATTGTAAGGTAATTTAAATTCTTTTTTCATTATATATATTTTAACACCTCTTTGTATTTTTTGCAATATTTTGAAAAAAATTATTCCACAATACAGGTTTTGGTGAAATATGAATTTTCCTTGAATTATATAGGTATAAAAGTCGTATTTTGTGGTTCTTTCAAAACAGTCAACTTGCTATTTGATATTAGACAAAAATGAGGGTAAATATGTAATTGAATAGTTATAGATACGTACTAGAAAAACAAGAGTCATATTTTGAAATGCAAACATTAAAGAAACTGCTTAAAGTTATATATTTTCCTTATTTGCAAACACCCACTGCTTTTAAATAAAAGTACATATTTTTTGTTTTTGCTTATTTGAAATCCATTTTTCTTATTTCAATTTATACTCATAGTTTTAAAATGACTTTCACATATATCTTAATTGTATGTATTTTGACAAAATATATATGTCACAATTTAACTGTCACCAGCTATATGTAGATCAGTATACGTGTAAAATTTAATTTAAAAAAATAAAGTTACGCATTTTAAGAAATATAACTAAATAAGGAGTTATTGAATTGGGTGCACGGAACCAATAATATTTGGGATGATGCGAATCATATCAGAGTCATATATCTACCAATTTCTTTTATTTTTTTTTATTTTTTATGTTATATGTCAACATTAGAGATTTCATTAATCTAATTAATATGTCATGACCATCAGTAATTACATAGTGTATCTGTTAAACCACTTATTTCTTAATTAAGTAATCATGCATGATTAGATTCTGGATGCTCCAGTACTATTTCAATTCATTGACAAAATATATCAATTATTGTAGGCGTCACAAATTCCTTTGGACTTTATAATTAATAAACAGACCATGTCAAAAGAATTAGTTGCAAGGGAGTTTTCCTTTTTTATTTTATTTTATTATAGGTATTAGTTGGTTATGAATCTTTTCTTGGTAATGATGAATATTAACGACTACTTACAAATTATTCATTTAATTAGATAATATTGTAATTTGCATTAATGTTTGAAACATTTGCCTTACTATTGCCTCCGTTTCATTTTATTGTCGCTTTGGGTGGTGGCATATGAATGAAGAAACATAGTATTATTAAATAGCCACCGTTTGATGAAAAAAATCTTAAAATATCATAACTGGAGTATTTATTGTTTTTTTTCTCTCCTCTCTTAATTAAAACAATAAATAAGAAATGGTAAATCTGAAAAAATAAAACTAATTTTGCATTGAATTTTTAAAACGATAAATAATATGAAATAATATTTTTTTGTCAAAATGACAAATAAAATGAAACGAATCGAGTACATTAGTATGCATTCGTTGTTGGCTCAAGCAAACAAACATAGTGGCAATCTTCACACATAACCTTGTTGTCTGGCTATCGAATCCGGTCGGTCAGATTTGTGGCATTGTATCCCTTTTCATTTAATTTATGTTAGAGTTTGTTGTGACTTGAGTCCCTTTTATTTACTTTTTGTAAATATTTCTTCTAATTTTTGTGGTATGGAGTTTACTTGTTGAAGAAAAAGTAGCGTTAACTTTCACACGGTTTAATTTTAACCTTTTAGGTGAAATTACAAACATAATTTTGACAACAAAATTAGAAATAAATTACTAGCAAAACCTCTTGAGAAAAAAAAGTATACTTATTTTGGTTTATTTCATTCTCATACATGGAATATGTCTTAAACAACATTTTTTTAATTGTTGTAAAAATGGGATAATGTAGAACTGCAATTTCAATTTTCTCGTTTATGAAAATAATTTTTATTCAAATATTTGCACATAAGAAAAGGACACTTAATTTAAGGGTCATAAGTCATACTAGACATAAAACCTGGATAAACGCACGATATTCTCTTGTGTTATGGAAAATCTACATAAAATTTCCCCATAAAATTTTCTTGTACTTTTAATTTCTCTGCACGTCATCCCCTTACTCCATTAGTTGTTTAACGTTATTAATTTTTAATTGATATACCTAAATTACCCCAAGATACAAAGAGATTATGTATTAAGTTTAAAAAATATAAGAGTATTATATGCTACGTTTATAAAATACAAGGAGATTTATGTGCTAAGTTAATTACAATGACCTTCCATGTTAAGTTAAAATATAAAAGGGAATTTCTTGCCAAATAAAATAATAAGGTTGGGTAATGAATAAGGTTAATAGCGTCATTTTGGCTGAAGAATTAGACAAAATATAAGAAAAAATACACCAAAGGCGCTTGGAACACACTCTTGTCAAAAAACTGACGGAAGTGGACACACATGGAATTATGTGCAGATAAACTGAAATTACAAGAAAATTCGATACAATAATTTTTTTACATGAAAGTCTTGTGCAAATTTCATACGAACACACATAAAAACCCTCTCGATCTCATAATAAATATTGGATATGAACTCAATTTTTTCCATAAAAGACGGTTCATTTTAAATATTAAATGTGCAAAGAGCTTTGACAAATTTAAGGCAAGAAGTGCAATACTATCATTTAATTTTTGTTTCGAATTCTAGAATTTAAGAGAAAATTAAGTTATTCAGTGCTTTCTCCGGTCAACAATATACTAAAAGAAATTAAGACAGATATAAATGCATTATAATAAAGACTAAAAAGTCAAAAACCATAAAACGACAGTGATATTGACCTACACCTCCCCAGAATTATCTAGCGATTGCCTGGTGTCATGAGTGACCAAATTTCGGACAAAACTTGCACTTAAAGCGTTTGCCACCTTTGGACCGTGATGTACATGTACTTTACTTCATATAAAATGTTTATCTTCCTTTAATATGGATTCGACATTGATCTCTTTTTTTTTAATTGAGAATGAAGACATTGATCTGACAGTTGATAATTTTAATGAAAAATGTAAATATATCGATTAGTCGACAGTAAAGTTTCTAATTATGAAAATTCTTATTTACAAATTCTAGGAAAATTCTTGTTCAAGTCTGGCTTGATCAAACCCATCAAACCACCAAGCAAGTGTATTGCACTTGCTTTGTGATTAGTCAATCTTCTGGGAGTTACATCCAATCCCAAAGCAAGTGTATTACACTTGTCTTGTAGTTACTTTGGGTTCGGTCAAACCCGGTTTGGGTAAGAATTGTAGTAATAAATACATGCGTGAGAAAAGGTTAAAGGTGTGACGGCACACTTTTGGTGTATTTGCTTCTAAATCGAAACTATTTAATTCAAGGGGGCAAATTTTTTTTTTAGGGTAAATTACGAATACCCCCCTCAGGTAAGGTCTAATTACAAAACCCCCCACACATATTGGGTATTACAAAAACCCCCCTCAGGTTTGTCACCTTCTTACAATTAACTCATTGTCGCTAAAATGTTCCAATTTTACCCTTGGAAGTTATTTGTAATGTTTATAATATGTTATAAATTTTAAAGCTTGTGGTTAATTGTTATATCTTGTAAATTATAAAAATAATAATTATATATTTACCACCAAAATAATTGATATAATTTATAATTTCCCATAAATTTCAATAAAAATTTCAATTTATAATACTCTATAAACTTTAATAAATTAAAATATCTTATTTATAATACAACATAATTTATTAAATATACTAATTTATAAAATAAATTCATTTAAATAATGTGTAAACAATTCATATTTACAAAATATATTATTAAAATTCTATTTAATTTAATATTTTACAATTTAAATTGCTAATAAATATATAAATACCTTATTTTGCAATATTATTTAAAACTTATGGGCAATTATAAATTTTATCAATTATTCTGGTAGTAAATATATAATTATCTCTTTTCTAATTTATAAGGTATAATAATTAGATCGCAAATTTTAACATTTATAAGACATTACAAACAATATAAATAACACACAAGGGCAAAATTGGAATATTTTAGGGACAAGGGGTTAATTGTAATAAGGTGACAAACCTGAGGGAGATTTTTGTAATACCCAATACGTGAGGATGATTTTTGTAATTAAGCCTTACTTGAGGGGGGTATTCGTAATTTACCCTTTTTTATCAATATAAGGTTGGGCAACCTGGCATGAGGGACCGGAGGTTACCGGTGTTGTTCCATTGAAGATGGTGGCAGGCAATCGGGCGGGCAGGGTCCTTCGGGTAGGCAAGGCGACAAGCAGGCAATGGTCGCTCACCTGCTTGCCTGCTGGCAAATGCCTCTGGTATGGTGGGTGGGTGGGTGGGTGGGTGGGTGGGTGGGGTGGGTTTTTTATATATATAATTTAATAAATAAAAACTGTTTTATAACTTTTTTTTTTGGTTAAAATAAATTAAAAAACAGTTTTATAAAAACTTTCGGATAAAATAATTCATAAAAAGATAAATAACAAAACTTGGTTGTACGAATTGGACTTTTCGGGCGACATTCATGTAACTACTAAAATAATTGTGTAATTTTTATTTATTATTATTATTATTATTATTAAAATAAGTTTGAATGGAGAGAAAGGGTAAAGTGAGAGTGGGAAAAATTATAAAATTAAATTAAATGAATTTTGATTGTCTTTCGGTTGGAGATGAATTTTTTAGATAGGTCGAAAGGGACAATTGCACAATTGGACAGGTTCGGTTGGACCGGAGATGGCGGGATGAGCTCGATAAAATAAGAGGTATTGTGGTAATTTTAAACACGATCATTATAAAGGGGTTGAGCTCTCGATAAACATATTTTGATCATTAGAGCAGTCCGTTGAGATTAAGTTTCGGCCACTTGGGTACGTAACATCCTTATTCTTCACTTCAACAAGTCAAGTCATTGCAGAGTATAATAGCTGAAGTTTAATTATAATAAAAACAGAAAAATGAAGTCTCACAAATGAGAGCATCTTTGCTAAATGAAATATCAGAACTCAAATATCATCTGCTCAATACATCATCTACATTAGTCGAATGACAGAAATGAAGATTTAAAGTAAGCAAAGAGACTGTAACTCTGTAAGGAATATCACCATGGACGGATCCAGGATTTGTAGTCATCAAGGAGGCTAAATAGTACCAAAAAAAAATTACAATCACACAGTCAAATTTAAAGCTTATATTATGTACGAGAAAATATAAACGCAATACAAAAACTGGGAGGTGGAGTTTAACTAAAATAACCCCCACGAGATACTTTAATTACATATGATACCTCCAAAATATTTACGTATTTATATTAATAATTGACCATGACGATTTCTCATTTTTTTAAATCACTTCATGATAGCATCGTTTGAAATCTATCTATAATTATTATAAATTAAAGTGTGAATAATTTAAGTTTTTTTTTTTTTTTGTGAAGACTAATATACTCCTATTTGAGTTGTAAAGTGATATTTAATTCAATGGTAAAAATAGTTGAAGAAGAATAATTAGACATGGAATCTTTTTATATTAATTACGGTAAAGGTACAATTAGACATATAATCTTATTATATTTATCTCCTACATGATTTTCTAAAATCTTGAAATTATCTTTTACATCAAATTTCATAATTTCAATTTTCTTCTCATATAACACATAAAATAAAATAAACCATAAGAAAAAATATTGTTATTTTAAATAGCTCATAAAAGATACATGTAAATTATTTTAATTTAGCAACAATATATTTTATGTAAAAAAATATATTATTTGTATCATTCAAAAATTTAGTACAATATAAGTCATATACAATTCTCTAAAAGAAAAATGTTAGAATCAAATTATATTAAATATTATTATGCTATACATGCAAAAGAAGAAGAAAATTATACAATGAAAAGTTAAAATAGAATCGCATCTTACCTATAAATGAACAAAAAATGATTATGACTTAGTTAAGTACTTATTGTTTATTTGGCTAGAGGATCAAAATATAAAGAATATCAAGACATGTATAACCTCATATTTTCATGAAATTTATTTCGTGAAAAATGAGTGAAAATGTGAAATTGGTCAAAAAAAATGGTAAAATCGATGAAACCTGCTGAAATCAATAAAAACATGTGAAATCGATGAAAGTCCGGGTGAGTTGGTGAACACTGGTGAAGTTGGTTAAAAAATGGGCAAAATCGGTAAAAAAAAGTGCATGTGAAATCGTATATATATTTGAAATAAAAAAATGGGGTGAAATTTGTGAAAACAGGTATAATCGGTTAAAAAAGGTAAAGTTTGTGAAAATATGTAAAATTGATGAAAATTAATTCGAGTGGAATTTGTAAGAAAAATGATAAAACAGGTGAAATCCAATAAAAAGATGTAAATCCGGCGAAAAAAAAGGATAAAATTGGTCAGAAAAGTGTAAAGTCGGTAAAAACATATCTAATCAATGAAAAATTCATGTGAATAACATGTGAAATATGTGAAAACATATTAAAATGGTAAAAACGAGTGAAACCAGTTAAAAAAAGGTTTAACTGACAAAAACGATGTGAAATCGGTAGACAAAAACGATGTGAAATCGGTAGAAAACTGGTTTAAGCTGAAAAAAAATTAATGAAATTGACAAAAATGGCAAAACAATGAAAAATGTTATAATTGGTGCTTGGTAGAGTTAGGTAATACTAGGGTTTGTTAAAATTGGTTGAATTAATTGGACTAATTTTTTATTTGAGGTTGTAGATATTTTTTTTTCTTTTCAAAAAACTACAACACTACTATACTAAAAAAGAAAAAATTGAAGGGGGTCTCCCCTGTCCCTCTCTCCATCCGCCACATGAGGATAGGGCTGAAAATCAAACAAAACTACTCTACACTCGGCTCGAGCTCTTTCGATAAAAGCTCGTTTGTGCTTGGTTCGTCAAACAAATCAAACAAACATGAATAAGATTTCTTGTTTGAAAATTTTTGAAGTTCGGCTCAAGATCAACTCGATAAGCTAAAAATTGAAAAAAACTCATGTAAAATACCAAGTTGCTCGATTTTCAGCTCGAACTCGTTCGATAAAAGCTCGGTTCGTTAAGAAATCAAACCAATCTCAAACACAAAATTTCAAGCTCGATAAAATTAAAATCAAGCTTGAACAACATGTCGTTCGATACTACTCGGCCCGTTTACACCACTGCCTGAGGATCACCCACACCAAATCCGTAAGAGCAGTAAAAACTTTGATTAATGATCCATTGAGAAATTACCAATACTTGTACAACCTAGTTTAATGTTAATATCCAACAATAGAATGTAATGTATCCAAATCAAATGTTAAAGATTCCTACTTGTTCTTGCACAAGTTCACAATTTCTCCTTAGTTGTTCAGACCATAGTAGAGATACATATGTAGTTATATAATGAAGGCAACCTCGTACAGTGGATTTCTCCTGAGATCGATTTCAATAGTATGTATATATGAATTCTGTATAACTTCCAAACCTGGGTCATTTTATTCACTTTCTATCCTATTCTATCTAGTACTCTATCCTTGCTAGGCGTCAACGTGATTCCTGTTCGTGTCTTGGTATCTTGACAAGATGGGAAGACCCTTTATAAAAATACTCAGGAAAAAGCCGGACAGCTGCACAAATCATACATAAATTAGCAAGGACTTGATCGTTAAAATGTCAATTGGGACAGGCATTGAGTAGAGAAATTAAGTTCTTACCCAAGCAAATCCAACACATAGGATGCTGAAACCTTGGAAATGAAATGGAGGGTTTTCAGACAAAAACAAAGCTGAAAGAAGCACAATATATGTTTAAGGATTAAGTTTGAAATACGCTGTCCAGATTTTCCTATATATGCATGAGAATGTGATACTATGTCACCTGAAAGAGGACTGTAAATTAACGGAGAGATGACATTTGCAAATGCTGTTACACCCAAAATGCATCCTTGTGCAAGTCCCTACTAAATGACAAGTAAAAATAAGAATCATTAATTCTGAAGAAAATCAAGGGAATTAACTTGCCTGTTCATTGGGTCCAACTTGTTTTGATACAATGCTTCTTAACTGAATTCAGAAACAATATTCAACAGGTGAGGAAAATTGTAAAAAAAAGAGCTAAGAAGAATATTAAGCTCATGTTGACTACTTTTAACTCACAGCTGGGGATGATAAGAAAAGAAAAACACCCGTTGAAGCAGAAGCATACGGTACCTACAGATCAAATAACTGACATCATTTATTGTATATAACCTCACTAAAATGGTAAATAATATATATACAATATATTAGTAACTAACACCATTCTAGAGTCCATTTGCGTACCAAAATGTACTTACACCAATCAGCTAAAGAGTGTTTGTGCAATATTACTACTTATTAAGGTAACAGGATAGCATAAAGAGAGTACAAGTCATTCATGGGATATCAAAGAGCATACCCAAGATGCCCATGCTATGCTGTCAAAGAACATCTGCGACAAATGAGACAACCAATGAATTATCATTCTCCTTATGAACAGAAATTAAGATGGCCAAAATTGCATTCTTAAGACTGGGACCCTCAAAACTTTTGGTCGGTTGGTCCCATGTTTTACAAAATGCACTTTTGATCCCGATTATTTAAATATTTTGCATGCACTTATGGTCCTTCTTCCCTTTTGTTCCAATATTTGCACTTTGGTTCTTAAAGAATATTCCCTGTTTTGAACTAGCTGAACCGGTTTCAAAGGCTTTCTTGCCCCTTCAAATGAGGCGATAGAACCAAAAGTGCCTAATATTTTCAAAATTCGGGACAAAAAGTGCAGTTTTTAAAGCGCGAGAACAAAAGTGTGTATGGTAAAATCTTATGGGATCGCAATATTGGCCAACATAGTTCAAAGTGAAGCAATTACATACATTTAAGAATCCAGCAAAGAGTCCTAGAGATAGCAATGTCTCCTCCCCAATAAGAGGACCCAATGTAGGCACAACGAGCATCTGCAAAGTTGTTTCAAATCTAAATGTCGAACCAAAATATCCAATATATGCCTCAATAACACTAAATGAAGAAATGAATCAGAAAGTATAGACAGTATTGGGAAATAGGCCATTGGAAGATACATTCGATAGGGTTGCTCCAATATATGCAATGAGTGATACATCTGCTAATTGGTCTTTCTTGAATTGGAAACGAGCCTTCAAGAAATACTGCAGAAGATCAATGTATCAGCACTAGCAACGTAAATTTCTGAGAAATATGTTTGATATAAGAAGAAAAGTCATGTGGAGAAATAAAAAGAGGATACCGGTAAGCAAGCTAGAACCCCAGCCTCTGCAAGACTATTAAAGAAAGCAATAAATGCTCCTAATGAAAATTTTACGCTGCATTACATAATTGGATTAGAAAAATGAATAATGTTCTTCAATTCAAAAGGATGTATATAATTATAAATGGAACATCTTCTTGGCATGGATGTGGTATCATTATTGAACATGTACTACCAATACCAGGAAGAAGAAAGAACGGAACTAATAAACATATGACTAACTATTAGAAGTTCAACAAGAAGTAATCACCATACCTACTCTTTAGCATACGATATATATCCTTTGGAGATGGAATTTGCTTAATGAGAACAATCTTCTCGGGTGCTTTACAACCATCTTCATCACTTTCTGTTATATTCAAGATTGGCTGCTCCAAAGCGTTGTCATGTCGAGTTGTATCCTTCAGAAAAAGTCCCATGTACGTTGCTGCAACTATGGATACAGCTGCCGCTACCTGAATAATATACATCAAACTGGTTGCTTTTTGTGCTGTAAGGTTATAAGTAACATGAGTAATTTTAACTCTTTCTCTTGGAAAAACAAAAAAAGGAACATGAACTGATGGATCGGAAGAAGAAAGACCTGAAATATCTGACTGGTGGAGAGTAGGCGAGCAGCTAAAGTACCACCAACATAGGCAGCGGATATTACACCTGACACGACCCCAAATGCCGTGACACGTTTCCCTTGCGATACATTGTCTGCCTACAAAATTGAATTTAACATTGAATGATTTACTAGCTAGTTATTATTTTGGAGGGAAAAGGATAAAAGTGCATTCAAACTACAGATTGATTTAGGTTGGAAATACCAAATAAGCAAGAGCAATGGCCAGAACTCCACCTTGAGTAACCATGGAAGTTAAAGTTTTGATGACGTAGTATGCATAGATGAAGTTTGCTGTCCTCTTCCAAGACAATATCACTGCATGTATGTGGCCATAGTAGCATGAAAATAATGATATATATATACCGTAATCGAAATAAAGCAATAAATATATATATTTATAGAAAGCTAAACTTAATTTGTTGCTTCACATACCATACGGAATAATGGATAAAACCAAGGGGAATGTCAGCAAAAGTTTTCTACCATAAGCATCAGACAGATTCCCAATTATTGGCATCATGATCACAGATCCTGCTCCTGCAACCTGCATTTTCAATGAAATGATTGAAGATACTATATATATAGGAAAAAGGCTTTATACTTGTGTTCAGATTGAACTCAATAGCTGATTCATGAATAATATATAATAGAAATGAACCGAGATTATTGAAATGAACATTAAGCGATGCCATATAAGTTTGAATTAATATGCATTCATGAATTTTATATAGCAGAAAAACATAACAGAAATTTACATTATGAAGAATCAACTAAAATTTGAGTGAAAAAACTAGGCGGGCGATTCAGCAAGGGATTGTGTTTCCTCTGTTCGGTCCCCTTTTGGATTGAAACAAGCAATAGGAGGATGTACAAATTGAGAAGCCTAACTTCATAATATTGTCACTGAACTAAAATAGAGCAATACTCTGCAATATAGAACATACGCATTTAAGCTATATACAAGGCAGAGATATGATATAGTAGCTAGCTACCGCTTGTTGAATGCCGGTGAGATAAATAGCAGCAGAGCATTCGTCTTTTCCGGGACAAACCGCCGCCAATGTGATGTCAGGAATCGCCGGAATGGTCATTAACTCGGCGAAGTTTGACAGAAACACCGTCACAAACAGGTGGCTAACTCTACCCCAGTTCTCCATTACCTTTCTTTTTTAATTTCTCTCAGCCAGTACGTGTGTACTGTGTGTGTTTTGCAGTATGAGAAATTGAGAGTCGAGAGTGAGTGAGATGTTACTTCTCTCTTCTAGATATTCATTAATTATGGAAGATTCTTAACTCCTGGTCCTGGACTATGGTCCAGGATTTTTCTTCTTTTTTATTATTTTTTTCTTTTTTCTTCTTCTTTTCTTTTTCCTTTTCTTCATTAATAACTAAAATTGTCTTATACAATTAAAAAAATTTGACATATTTTGTGTTGCAAATTTATAGTACGATGTTTGTTTCTATCAAAATTATTATTTGCATTTTCCACACATTATTTCTTCTTTAAAAATATTTAATGTTTAAATTAATTCTATAAAAAAAATATCAATCTTAATTATTTAATAAATTATAGCACAAAATGGCACAATGAATTTGCAAATTCACATCTTTGGAAATAAATAAAAATATAGCTAGAACAACATTGAACGATTACCAAAAATACATAATATATATAAAAAACCACCGCTATAAGAAAAATAAAATTTACTAACAAAACATTAAGTAACATTGTTGAAATTGTCAGTTTTTGCATATATTTAGTGACAAAAATGTTAATTTTTTCACAATAACAATAGTGACAAGTACAATAGTGATAAAATATATTTTTAAATTGTCATTAATGGCTATTTGTGACAAGTGTATGAAGTTAGTTATCATTATTGACAATTAGTGACACCTTTTAAAGACATACTACAAGAAAAATAAATTTTAGTGACAAAATATTAAGTGACATTATTGAAATTATCATTTTTTGCATATTTTTAGTGACAAAAATATTAGTTTTGTCACAATAAAAATAGTGACAAGTGCAATAGTAACAAAATATATTTTTAAGTTATCATGACTAATGGCGATTAGTGACAAATATGTGGAACTTAAAGTGTCACTATTGACAATTAGTGACACCCTTTCAGTGATAAACCAGAGACAATAAATATTGTCACTATAATTTAGTGACAACTTTTTAGTTGTCACTTTTGGGGTATCATTAAAGGTCAATAGTGATAACTTTTTCACAACTCTCGTCAGTAGTGTATCTATAAATATCATTTTAGTGACAATATATAAATTGTCACTTTGTCTTTTACTATTTTGTCACTAAAATTTAAATTTTTTATAGTGACAAATTAATAATAATAAATATTGTCACTATAATTTAGTGATTTTTTTAGTTGTCATTTTTTTCCTATGTGTTTGATTTGTGTAAAGAAATATTAGTTATAAGAAAGAAAAAATAAAGAAAGAATGAAAAAGAAAATAATAAAAAAAGGAGGAAGAAAAAAAAACAAAAAAAATATAGACCGCATGGTCTAGGAGTTAAACTCGGTCTATAGAAAAATCTCCCATTAATTATATCTATTCTTACTAAATAAAATTGGACTCTTTAATTAATGCATGATGCTTTCTATTTTAGTTATACAGTCACTTTGTATTTACGTTAAATTAGGTGAGAATAAATTATCTCCTTAAGTTTGTCGTCTTCTTAAAATTAGTTTCTTGTCCCTAAAATTTAACCCTTCAATGTTATTTGTAATATTTGTAATATTTGATAAATGTTAAAAATTGGGCGCTAATTTATATATTTATAAATTATAAAAGTGATAATTATATATTTATTTTCAAAATAATTGATAAGGTTTATAAATTTTAATAAATATATGATTATCACTTTTATAATTTATCCTTCAGACATTATTTTGCTTAGTTTACAAATGCTACATTATACTTTTTTTTAAATAATTAAATGCTACATATTATCATTCTCTACTATTTTAACTTATTTTCTAATTAAACAAATACACAATCAATTTTAGATGCAATTGGAATGACCACATCACCAGTCCCAAGGTCCATTTACCCACTGTAAAAGATTTAAAATATTCTCCCTCTAAATTTTCTTGTTCCAAAAGGTAAAATCGCTCACCCCGGGCGCCCCTCACCTCCCTGTCCGACGGGATTGTGAGAGGAGGTAAATCATGGTGACTCAACCGGCAACAGAGGCTGGGACCAGTACTCACTGCGCACAAGGAGCCCCCCTCATTTTTTGAGAGATTGCTCTCACACTGCCGTTGGTGAGGTTCGATCATTGGTCACTTGTTCCAACTTCCCCCTCTGAGACCGGTTGAGCTGCCCATGCGGACTCCCTCTAAATTTTCTTATGAATAGTACATCGGGTGAAGATGTTCTATATTACAATTTGTGTACCACAATTATTTATCATTAATAAGTAATTGTCACATGTACATATAATAATTATTATAATTGTTATCGTACCATAATTATTTATCACTAATAAGTAATTATCACATGTACATGTGCATGTGACAATTACTTATAGAGGAACTTGAGCCATAGCACATCTATTAATTTTTTTTAATATTTGCGAATTACGAGTAATATTTATATTTCCACGTGAAACATGTGTTTAAACTTTTAATGGCTACCATAGATCCACGTGCCTTAACTCTCCTACACATACCCACCTAACTCCCATGGTCCCATAGCCACCAACCATCTCGAGTAATTTATTACTGCTCACCTAATCCTTTTCCTTTTCGGCATAAAATGCAATATAATCATTTGACTGAAACCTAAACGAAACTGATTTCAGAAAAGAAAAAAAACAAAATTAAACTATTTTATTAAATGTTTATTGCAAAAAATTCTCACATACTAATTAAATGTTCGGTATAATTATTATTGGTGTATTACACCATATGTCATTGATGAAGTGATATAACATTTTGCACAAAATAATTTCGTCTAACATGGGTGATTCATAGAGAATATTTAATAGTATTTGGAGATTATGTGCATTAAACATTTCACATATTAATTTCATACTATTTGACAAGGGAGTATCCTACTATCCTCTTTTTCCCTTTTCGCTTATCTCAACTTGAATCCTTCAATTGTTTCATTTTCTTAGTGCCGATGTCTTCTGCCGATTTGATGTTAGACTAGTAATCCAACAATGATGTGTAATGTAATGCATCTAATTAATCTAAATTAAATGTTTCAAAATTACAACAAGTTATTGCAAGATCTCACGGGCTCTAGTATCTCCTTGGCTTTTCGATCGGACAGATATAAGTAGATATACGAGAGGCGACCTCTCCAGTACTGAAGTTTTCCGAGTTCATTTCAACTCTGATTTGGAGTATTTAAGTACATAGTTTCCCCATCACCATTTTTTGTCTTATGTTCTAACTATATCCATATAAATAAAAGTTATATAGGCTATGCTTGGTTGTTGAATATTAGTAAGTAAACCAATATTTTCTTCATTTTTTTGTATCATTTTCCTTACTAAACCAAGTGCCAAACAAAACCTTAGGCTTCCACACGGTTCTTGTTCCTGTCATGGTATCTTGAGACAACAGGAATAACCTTTATCATTATACTCATACAGAAACCTACTAGCTGCACAAAATCGAGAGATGTTTGGATAACATTAGAATTGAGGCAAGAAATCGGCATAGAAGCCACAAAGTAAAGATGTTCTTACCCAAGCGAATCCAACGCATAGGATACTGAAACCTTTGAAATGAAATGGAGGATTTTCAGACAAGAACGAAGCTGAAAGAATTGAAGCACAATGTTTAAAAATTTAGATTAAAATACAGTGTCCAAACTTTGCTATGCATGAGATTGAAATATTATATCACCTGAAAGAGGACTAAATATTAATGGCGATATGATATTCGCAATTGCTGTTACACCCAAAATGCATCCTTGTGCAAGTCCCTTTTAAGTGACAAGTCAAAAAAGAGATCATAATCACATCAAATGATTGAAAATATACATATGTAAAAAGAAAATTACCATGAAAAGTGATAAATATTAAATATCTCTCTTTTTTAAAGTTAGATGAGTTGCACATCCAACATGTTTTCAGTGTCAGGCCAAAAAGAGGTATTCTGCTGAATCTCTCCACCACCCATTTATGAAAAATGTTTGTGTTAGGCTTGACTAAAGAATACCACTTACACGTGAGGGGTACAAGTAATATATAGTATTAAATGTATCTCCTCTCTAACAACTTAAGCTTTCAGGTTAAATGAACATCCAGTACGTAAAATACTCTAATCATGGCGAGGTGATCTCAGTAATTGACAACAAGATATGTTACCTGTTCACTGGGTCCAACTTGTTTTGATACAATGCTTCTTAACTGTATTCCGTAAACAATAAATGATTAAAGGAGCTGAGTAGAAAATAAGTTTGTATTTAAGAACAATATAATTTCACATTGACTATTTTTAACTCACAGCTGGTAATGATAGGAAAAGAAATCCACCCATTATGGCAGAAGCATATGGTACCTACATTTCAAATGAACAGCAACATTTAATATAGGAGTGTAAAACTTTACTAGTAGGAAATATAAACATTTGGGGTTTTCGCACACCAAATTATACTTCATGCGCTAATCAAAACTAGAGTTCTAATTGCGAGGGGACAACTTCAAGAAATGATATTCTTAAACTTTCTCAAGCAACTGATCATGTCAATATTCCTTCCTAGACAAGCCTTCTTATAATATTATAACTTGTAATTTAACATATAGCTTAACGTGAAAGTGCAAAGTTAGTCATGGAATTTGAAAGAGCATACCCAAGCTGCCCACGCTATGCTGTCAAATAACATCTGCGAGAAATCAGAAAACCAGTCTTAACAACTAATTATTATTCCACTTACAATGAATTAAAACATAAATACAAAAGACTAAACAAAGTTAAGCAAGTCACATACATTTAAGAACCCAGCAAAGAGTCCTAAAGATAGCATTGTCTCCTCCCCAATAAGAGGACCAAATATAGGCATGATTAGCATCTGCGGAGTTGTTTAAGTTTGTAAGTAAAAAATGTCAAACCAAAATATCCAATAAATGAAATAAGGAAATGAATCTGTAGACAGTACTGGATCATACATTCGATATGGTTGCTCCAATATATGCAATGAATAATACATCTGCTAATTGGTCTTTCTTGAAGTGGAAGCGCGCTTTCAGAAAATACTGCAGAGGATAAATGTTTTAGCTCTGAAATTTACTGAGAGACTTGTTTGCTAAATGCAGAAAAGTCAAATGTTTGAAGAAAGACGAGGATACCATTAAGCAAGCTTGAAGCCCAGCCTCTGCAAGGCTATTGAAGAAAGCAACAAATGCTACTAATGAAAACGTAATGCTGCAATGTACATGAGGATTAAAAAAGTTGAACCATCTTCAATTCAAATGGAAAAATGAAAAAATATGAACTTTGTATTCAATCTCTCCTAGCATGGAGGAACTGAGGAAGAATTAGATACCAAACACAAAGTGCCTATTTCCTTGTTATTTTTTTGGCATGTAGATAAAAGAGAAGTTGTCTTTTCTACCTCTTATAATAATATGTATGATAACAAAAAATAAAGAGGGTTAGTTTCTCTGCTCCCTTAGAGAGAAGATTATAAAAGTTCCACTTATTAATTAGTACTTATATAATTTATATGTCATGGTTATTATGAATGCTAGTGCTCTAAATCCTGAAATAATTATAAGACACTGTTGTTTAATGTTTATAACTTTGACAACACAAAAGAAAGAGATTTTTTTTGCAAGTCTATCAACTCAGTGAAATGGGTATCGACTTACCTACTCTTCAGCAAACGAAATATATCTTTTGGAGATGGAATATTCTTAATGAGGCCAATCTTCTCCGGTGCTTTACAAATGTCTTCATCGGTTTCTGCCACCTCCAAGAATGGTTCCTCCAAATCTTTGACATTTCGAGTTGTGTCCTTCAGAAAAACTGTCATGTAGATTGCTGCAACTATAGATATACTTGCTGCAACCTGCATAAGAGCATCGAACTAGTTGAATTTTCTTTAGCTGAAAAGTTATAAGTAACCCAAAGAAAAAAAAATCTGAAAAGAATACAGGACAGAAACTGAAGAGGAGAGACCTGAAATATCTGACTGGTAGAGAGTAGACGAGCAGTTAAAGTACCACCAACAAATGCAGCCGACATTACACCTGTCAGAACTCCGAACGCGGAGACACGTTTCCCCTGTGAAACATTGTCTGCCTACAAAATTAAATTTAGCGACCAATTATTTTCTCTAGCTTTTTTAGTTTTTGGCTAGGGAAAGGATGAAATTATATGTAATAGAATTATTAATGTCTAACAACAGAATGATTAGGGGATGAGATTGGAATTACCAAATAACCAAGAGCAATGGCCACAACTCCACCTTGAGTACAGGAAGTTAAAGTCCTGATGACATAGAATGCATACACAAAGTTTGTCGTCCGCTTCCAAGCCAATAACACTGCATGTATGGGACCAAATATGTGTGTGAAACATAGACCACAAAAAAAAAAAATATCAAGTAATAAATACTATATCGGCATCACTCTTCTTATGGGTTCTAGCTTTCAACTAAGATTCCGATCGAGCTACTAGGGAGGGAAGTTACAACTTACAACATTGATGCAAATACATGTCAACTTAACACTGGGATATGATTTTATAAGCTGGAATTTCAATTTGACGGTAACAAATGCATATGACACTTGTGGATATACATATTTTCGAAGAGTATACATTTAATAAACATTTCAAAATAAGCTTGCATCAATATTTATTGATAATTTGGGAAATTAGGAAAAAATAAATCAACATAGGAGGATTGTCAACATACCTGATGGAATAATGGCTAAAAATAAGGGGATTGTCAGCAAAAGTTTCCTACCATAAACATCAGAGAGATTCCCAATCAGTGGCATCATGATCACAGATCCAACTCCAGCAACCTGCATCATTAACGAAATTATAACAAACTTTATTTTTGTGTATAGACTGAACTAAATAATCTTATTCAAGCTAAATTATAACAGAATTTTGACCTATGGTAGACTTGTTTAAGCTCAACCAACATAAATAAACATAGATTATAGAAATCAAATATTAGCACTGCAATTGACATTGTGGCTTCTATGCAGAAATCAAATATTAGGACTGCAATAGACGTTGCGTCTTCTATGCATGGATCCAAATTTTTGTTTCTAGTTAGGTAAATATGGGAAAGTTTTCTAAAACGTTTCAGAAACACTAGGAAATATTTGTGAAAAAATTAATACATTAAGTAAAATATACGAGTCCCAAAACAATTTTTTTTTTATTTGGATAATTAGTCTCATAGCAAATACTAAGTTTAGAAAATACGCCTTACTTTTGGTTCCATTGATTCAGGAATAGAAACTTCTCGGTGTTTTTGACAGAGACGATATAAAATTTGATCCATGAATGTCCCTTTTAGGATTGACACAATGGTCCAGACCACACAAGAAGAATTTGAAAGACAGATTGGTGCAAGGAAAATGATATTCATGACCCATTGTTTCCCCTTTTTATTTATGTCTCAAAACTATGAGTCTTCAAAATCTATATTTAATTACCTATTAATTCCAAAACAAGAGTGAACCTTCAACAAGTGTGTTGTAGAATCCAACCTAAATGCAACTTTTTTTTCTTTCTCAATTTGGAAATAAATCGCCTAATTTTAAGAATACGGCACTATTCTTCTTCTCTCTTTTTTTTTTTTTTCACCAAACCTGCTCTATCAAACCCAGTTCAGTCTTCAAGCTATTTGTTATCAAAGCAAATTTCTGCTAAAAATCAAATACAATCCAAAGAAAAAAAAACAGATACAAGTATATAACTAATGACCGCGGAAATGCATTTAAGCTAAGTCAACTAATTTATGCCCATTTTAAGTTTAAATAGAAAGCATAGAAAGTTAATTACCGCCTGTTGGATGCCGGTGAGGTAAATGGCAGCGGAGCATTCGTCTTTTCCGGGACACACCGCCGCCAATGTGACATCAGGAATCGCCGGACTAAGCATTAACTCGGCGAAGTTTGACAGAAACACCGTCATAAACAGGTGTGCCAAACTACCCCAGTTCTCCATTTCCTTTTAACTCTTTTAAGTACGTTTACTGTGTGTTTGTATTAAATTTGACACTTCGTTTATGGATTGACAGTTGAAGCACAGAAACACGTTGTTATTATGATAGAATTTAACTCTTTTAAGTACGTTTACTGTGTGTTTGTATTAAATTTGCTTGTAGAATTTTTATCAATTATGGGAAAAAATGCACCAAAACTACTGTATTATTATTATTATTTTTTTTTTCAGAGAACCTCTTGTGTTTTATAAAAAATTGTACAATTTTTTTTTTGTTCAAATGTGATGAAGAGTACATCTCATTTGCGCTTAATTAGACTGAAACTAATTTTTTTATCTAATTAAATTGAAAGATTTTACAGGAAAAAATGCACCAAATCCATCGTTATTTTGAAAAACCTGCACAAAACCTCCATGTGTTATTTTTTAATATAGAATCCTCTTGTACTTTACAAATACTTAGCAAGGAATCCCCTTGTGTATTAATATCATATACAAAATCTAATTAATATAATAAATAAGTAAATATATTAAACATACAGGGTAAAATAGTATTTAACATAAATAAACTGACGGTGTCAACTATTTAATCATTAAAGTAAGAGTGTGCAACATTTAATAAAATAAGATGGGGTTCTATGCCAAAAAAAAAAAAAAAACACAAGAGAGTTTTGTACATATTTCTCAAAACACAAATAAATTTGATGCATTTTTCCCTTAATTATTTATTTCAAACAAGTTTAAACTTGACCTTTCAAAAGTGAGAAAATATCATGATATTTGAATTTGACTAGTGTTTTGCTGAGTTGTTAGGAATACTAGGCACCATTTGGAGGTATTTGATTTATAAAAATTAGAGAAACGGTGAGTGTTATACTCCATCTATCGTTAAATTTATACTTTTATTTTCCTTCTGCAAGTCCCAAAAAAATTTATTTTATATATAAAATTTTTTTTATCAATAATACCCTCTCACATAACATATTGATTTGACACTAAAAATTTAAGTTCAAAGTTTTTGAAAATAAAATAATAAAGGCGAATCATAAAGTTTTTGAAAGGATCATAAAGTATGATTCCACGTAGTTTATTCAACAGCCCAGTTGATTGAATTTACCGGGATAGGCAAATAATTTTCTTAAATTGGCATGTGTTTGTTTTATTAATGAGCAAATTGTAGTCTAATTAGAAACGAGCATAAAATGTAAAATTGAGAGGTAGAGTGGTAGGTGGACACGAGATTTTGGGAACTCTAGGCGGCTGGTGGGATCCGTGGACCTTTTGATATTTGGATGATTAATAAATGTTAATACTTTATTTTTCTAGGAAATATATATTGAAAATTATATGTCTATTCTAGTGGGTTCAATTAAATGGGAAGTTGGATGAACGATAAGTGTGTATAAGACAATACTTTTTATTCTCTTATGTATATTTGTTTATCATCCAATCTATATTAATATAATACATCGGTATAAAATGAATATAATTGTCAATTAACATAATTGTCCATAACAAAATACTAAACAAAAGAATCTCTATTGGATCTTCTTTTTTGCAGTAATAATATATTATTCATCTGCCGTAAAAACATTTCTGGCCTTCTACATATTGACTCGCTCAACTCTTAGAGCCACTAACCTTTTTGGTACATTATGGACATCTTATTATCTATTTTTCATTTTCTTTTTTCTCTCTTTGGAGGTTTATGATATCCTTTAATAGAGGCAATCGGGTCAGATTGATTAATCAATGAATATGATTTAGTATTTTGTTAGTTAGCTGGATTTAATATTGGGTAATCCAACACAATTATGCTAACCTGATATTGATTCATGATTTCAATTCGCCATTTTTTTGGCAGTTTCAAGGTCCACTTTGATCATGAGCTTCTTGTTGGAAAATAATTATTGCTCTAATTAGCCCATTCTTTGCCATCAAATATGAATTTAAATCTGGATTGAACTTATTCTTGCTTTAATCTCTAACGAGCTATCAAATGCCTCCTTATTTTATTATAAATATAGGACTATGTTTAGAGATGCGATCGCTTTGGGATGGATTTATAAGAGAGATATGTGTTACACTACGTTGATGAGAATGCTACGAAAAATTTAAAAGAGACGAATGTTACACTATATTGATAAGATTGACAAATTTACTAAAAAAAAAATTTAGAAAGACGAATGTTTAAAGGTTTTTCCATAATATGGTCGAAAAGTGTGATTAACTCTTATGTAATTGTAATTGGTAAAATTTTGAAATACAACATGTCAACATTATGTGGCTTTTAGTTTTAGTCAGTATTGTACTAATCTGCCTCCGGTGAATGATATGAAGCCCATCATTATTAAGAATTAACCGACCTAATTTATTGTTGTGCGGCCCAATTACATGATAGCCCAACCCAACCACAAGATAGGGATGCCTTACTTAAATTAGCTTACAAGTCTGGTAACTGTTGAGGTATTTGATTCTATATGTATATATTGATCGTTTTTCTGAAAAAAAATAAAGAAAACTTACAATTACAATTGCAGCTGGGCTGATTAGTGTAATTTGTTCAATACGCAAGAACTTTCCTTTCAACTAAATGATTTTTCTTTATTAAGAGATCTAGCTAGGGTATTTAGCCAATATTTCATAGACTGGCACCAACCTGGCATTCACAATTTTATATACGAAAATGACCTGAAAATGCAGAAGAAGAAGAAGAAGAAAAATTACAAAAACTCTGTCAATTTTAAAAAGAGCATCTGGAGAAGTTCAACAACTTATTTCATTTAATTCAATTATAGAAATAAATAGTTCCGAAAGTTTCTTTTTTCTCTCTTTTTAATTAGTGGCTTAGGTGGAGCCTAACTTGATATATACTTTAGTCCATATTGATTGATATGGACAAGTAATAGATTTAGTGAAAGAGATTAGTCATTATAAATTAAGAGATGTTTTTATTTAATGTGTTCAACGCACCTCGAAAATGATTAAACTCTTAGGGCTCATATGGATGGATGGATTTGGATTGGGTGGCTTCGAAATCCCTTATCAAATCTATCATGCTATTTGGACACAAAATTAAATTCATTCATTTGAAATCCTGGATTTTAGTCCAATGGATTTCAAGCCAATTTTAAGTGGATTTGAAATTCCTCCTAAAACTAGTCATTTGAAATCCACTTTAAAAAAAGTTCACATTGTATACTTTCAAAAATTGCAATTTGATCCCAGATTTTCAAAAAACCTATAATTACAATTCAGTCCATAATTTTCAAAAAATTAAAATTTGTAATTCGGCTACTATTTTCAAAAATTCGAATTGCACTTTTGGTCCCTCAATTTTTGGAAATTGCAATTTTGACACCAGATTTTCGAAGAACCCAGAATGACAATTCAGTCCAGAATTTTCATAAATTAAAATTTTCAATTCGGCACCTAATTTTCAAAAATCCAAATTTGCACTTTTGGTCCCTTAATTTTCAAAATTTGCCATTTGACCCCAGATTTTCGAAAAACCCAAAGTTCCAATTCAGTCTAGAATTTTCAGAAAATTAATATTTCAAATTCGGCCCTAGATTTTCTGATCCAAATTTACACTTTTGGTCCCTCAATTTTCAAAAATTATAATTTTGCCCCAAATCGATTTATGCGATTTTATCCCTAAATCAAAAACAAGAATTAACTCATAGAGCAAATTATAAGGCACGATTGAGAATTTTAAATAAGACAAATGATATATACCAAACAATGGATTTTAAATGAATGGATTTGAAATCCTTTGTAAAAAAAATTATCTAAACAAGAGATTGCAAATGAATGGATTTCAAATCATTGAAATTTCAAATCCATTCATTTGAAATCCCTCTTCATTTCAAATCCATCCATCCAAGTGAGCCCTTAAAGAAAAAAATGATATGTTGAACTTTTTTTCTTTTTAATAATAATACATTTTTTTTATCATAAACCTCTCATTTGAATTTTATTATGTGATCATGAATTAATGAGATTGTAGTCTCTAGGAAAAAGTTGAAATTAAGGTTCAAATATCAAGAGATGTTGGGTTCAAATTCAATCAATTGACTTCATATTTTAATAAAAAATATGTTGGATATATTTATCATTTCGTCAAGAAATATTCTTCAAACTGAGTTAAATTGAAACTGAAACTTAAAAAAAAAAAAAAAAGAGAGAGAAAAATAAAATAATTTTATTTTGTCCATATCATATGATGAAAAAGATATATGAAATATTCGTTTTGATTGAATAATACCTTTATTAATGTTGTAAACATGTATTCAAACGTGAAGATTAAAATGATCAAAATACATGTAAATTATTTTGAGTTAATTGCAATAAAATATTTAGATTTGTGCATAGTAAGGCCATCTCCAACAGCCCTCTTAAATTATGACCTTTTATCTTAAATTTTAAGGAGTGAACAGTGTTATACATTCCCATTTTTTACTCTGTACTCCAACAGCTAGTTTATATTTTAAGATTCTACTTTTAAACAACAACACCATTTCACTTCAACATCTAGATAATATTGAATAAAGTATTTTTAATTATGATTCACATATAAATAACAGTGGGATATATATACGGAGTTATATATATATAATATTTATTTATTTAATATAATAATAAGATATTAATAATTTAGTTTGAATTATCGTGTTCTATGAATTTAAATTAAATATTTTGTAAAAGTAACATAAAATTAAAATATTATTATTTAAAAAAATAATATGAATTACTATTAAAACATTTTTAATTTTCTATATATAGGAAAAGTACAAAAGTTCAAAAGTATTATACTATCAATGTAAGAAGAACTTTTAAAATTTAACTTTGACCTCTTATATTTAAGAGGCCAAACTTATAATTTTTTGTGGATCTTAAAATATAAGAGTTCTCTTGGAGTTCATTTTTTTGCCAAAACTTATATAATTTCTTATAATTTGAGTTATACATGATCTCTTGGAGATAGTCTAACAAAATAAGCTAGTAGAAAAAAAGAAAAATAAAGTTTGAAGTGCAATCGACTGAATCGGATCAGCCCGTTGGTATGTCCCATCACCCGTCAACGCCATTTAATTTACATGTATTATTTTCTTCACAAAAAGACAAACGTTTCAAACAATGATTCCAACCCAATTTTTCTTTTTTTTTTTTTTTGATAATAAATATTCCAACCCAATTAATTGAAAAAGGAAAATATTTATTAACATGACCACCAAGTCCCACAACCGGCAACGGAGAGGGCTAGTCCCTGGAGCCCCGGGTCAGCCCTGCCCTCCCCTAGAGCCCTGTCTGATCGTCTACAATGGCAGGGCTTTGAAATGGAAAATAAAAAAAGGAAAATGAACCAATCAGGTGCCGCCACTTGGTGGCACCTGTTTTAAAGAGGGGCGCGTGTTCGTTCCTGCCTGAAGTCCGCCCCGCCCCTAACCCCGCGACCGCTGGAGACGATTCTTCTTCCGCAGCCCGGCCCCGTCCCTAGCCCGGCCATCTCCAATTAAATAATATTTTCCTACCCTACTAATAATGGATAAATTATGGGGAAGAAATGCATTTGGTCTATTGAACTTCTGAATCTGCTTATTTGGACTGTGAGAAGTAAATCCACCGAACAAAATTTTATTTTTGATAATGTTTCCATCAATAAAATATTGAGAATTTTTTGGATACAAGAAATATGAGAAACTATGAAGGCCAATAAAGACTTTTAAAATGACATTTTATTATTATTTTTATTTATTAAAAAAAGAAAAATTAATCTTTTCAATGAAAACGATCAAAAAATTATTCCATGTGTAAGTATTATATAAGTTCACAATGCGTTCAGCTCAAGGAGGGAGTGATACCGAAGTATAACTCTTCTAGAAGAGTTTGGTCGATTTTCATAATATAATTAAGTGTAAACTATAAATACCCCTCAGGTAAAGTTTAATTACAAAAAATTATCCCCACATATTAGATATTAAAAAAATTCCCTCAGATTTGTCATCTTCTTATAATTAACCCTTTATCCCTAAAATGTTCCAATTTTGCTTTTGAGTGTAATTTGTATTGTTTATAATATTTTATAAATATTAAAAATTGGGATCTAATTATTATATCTTATAAATTTAAAAGGATAACTATATATTTACTACCAGAATAATTAATAATTTATAATTGCCCATAAGTTTTAATGAATATTACAAAAAATAAAAGGTATTTATATATTTATTAGCAATTTAAATTGTGAAATATTAAATTAAATAGAATTATAATAATATATTTTATAAATATGAATTGTTTACACTCTGGTTAAATGAATTTATTTTATAAATTAGTAAATTTAATAAATTATATTGTATTATTAATAAGATATTTTAATTTATTAAGTTTATATTGTATTATAAATAAGATATTTTAATTTATTAAGTTTATATTGTATTATAAATTGGAATATTTATTGAAAATTATGGAAAATTATAAATTATATCAATTATTTTGGTGGTAAATATATAATTATTATTTTTGTAATTTACAAGATATAATTAAAATGTATAACATATTATAAACATTACAAATAAATTGCAAGGGCAAAATTGGAACATTTTAGGGACAAGGGGTTAATTGTGAGAATGTGACAAATCCAAGGAAATTTTGTAATACCCAATATATGAGGGGAATTTTTGTAATTAGACCTTACCTGAGGGGGTATTCATAATTTATCCTATAAATAAAGATACAAATAGGATAATCATGGTAAAGAAAAGAAATATTATAGATTATAGAATATTTGCTACTAATTTCACTATCTAAAAAAAAAAAAAAAGAATATTTGCTACTAATTACTTCAATTACAATTTTATTTCTGAAAGATCATTAGTTGTTAGTAGTAATTAGTATGATGAGGGGGTTTGTTTTGTTAGAAGAAAAATAAAAGTCCGAAGCTGAGTTGATTATTTAGATGATTAGACATTAAATTAAGTTTTTTAATGATAAAAGTATAAAACAAGCACGCAATAAATTTTTTTCCAAAATTTCTAGAAGCAAATTATCATTATCCTAATTTGAGATATTTCTAGAAGCAAACATTATCACAACTAATTTAAATAGAGAGACATATGCAAATCAATTACATTTATTTATATTAGAGAAAAGGAAAAAAAATTGTACCTTAAGTCAAAAAATTCAAATATTCACTCAAAATTTGCTAGAATATCTTGCTTACCTTAATACACTTTTTGAACACAAAAGAAACCTTATTTTATTTATATTATTATTAACATTTGTAATGTTTGACATAGTGTTAACATGAACATATGCATAAAAATAATGATAATCACAGATCTTAAAGCTCATTATGAAACTGACGTGTCACAACGTGATTGACACTACTCAAATCACCCCGTACACCGAATATTCACACAATAAACACCCGGCCCCCCTTTTTACACAATATAGCTCTCTCAGTTTCACTCTACATTTCACACTCCCCACACCCTCCTCCTCTTTCCACATCAATCATCAATGGATTCTCTAACCCTCTTCTGCACCGCCTCCCTTTTAGCCGGCGGCCTATACTGGTTCGTCTGCATCCTCGGCTCCGCCGAACGAAAAGGCAAACACGCCGTCCACCTCTCCGGTGGTTCAATCGCCAAAGAAAACGTACAGGACAACTACAAACAGTACTGGTCCTTCTTCCTCCGCCCCAAAGAAATCGAAACCACGGAAAAAGTTCCCGCTTTCGTAGACACCTTCTACAATCTCGTCACCGACATTTACGAGTGGGGTTGGGGTCAATCCTTCCATTTCTCCCCTTCGATTCCCGGAAAATCACACAAAGACGCCACTCGCATCCACGAAGAAATGGCCGTAGATCTGTTGAATGTGAAGCCGGGAGCTAAAATCCTAGACGCGGGATGTGGTGTCGGGGGCCCGATGCGTGCGATCGCGGCCCATTCCGGTGCAAATGTTGTCGGAATTACAATCAACGAGTACCAGGTGCAACGGGCCCGTATGCACAACAAAAAGGCCGGACTCGATAAACTGTGCGAAGTCGTATGCGGTAATTTTCTAGAGATGCCGTTCGAGAGCAACACTTTCGATGGGGCTTACTCCATCGAGGCCACATGTCACGCGCCCAAGCTCGAGGAGGTATATAGCGAGATCTACAGGGTTCTAAAGCCCGGATCTCTGTACGTGTCCTACGAGTGGGTTACCACTGAATTGTACCGTGGGGAAGACCCGGAGCACGTGGAGGTTATACAGGGAATCGAGAGGGGAGATGCTTTGCCGGGGCTACGTAGCTATAGCGACATATCTGAAGTGGCGAAGAAGGTAGGGTTTGAAGTTGTTCAGGAAAAGGATTTGGCTAAACCACCATCTAACCCGTGGTGGACCCGGTTGAAAATGGGTCGGATCGCCTACTGGAGGAACCACATTGTAGTTATGGTGCTCTCGTGGTTGGGGATTGCGCCGAAGGGTACCGTGGATGTTCACGAGATGCTTTTTGTGACCGCTGATTATCTTACTAAAGGTGGAGAGACTGGTATTTTTAGTCCGATGCACATGATACTCTGCAGAAAGCCTGAGAGTAAGTCATCTGATTAGAAGATAGTTTGTTGTCACCCGTGGAGGTGGATTTAATTTCTTCGAGTTTGGTTTCTTTCTTGTTTATTGATGTTTTCTATTTTGTTGCTTATTATTGGGTTTATTTTAATAACTTTTTTTTCCTATGCTTTTCTAGAATTTTGATGGTTTTGTAGAATACAATTGGAATTGTGCTTTTTTAATCTAATTTATTTGTTGTTAATGTTGGAGGCTTGGAAGTAGAATAATAGATTGAGTTGGACCGCCTTAATTGTCTTATGTATGAGGAATTTTCTTAGAAATTTAATAAGTACTCTATCTAGTGGTAAAGTTTCTCAATATTATCTTGTCATTTTTGCTGAAAATGTAGTCTGATGCAGCACTGATTGTTAAGTAGATAATAATGTCTTACCTTTTTGTATTTGTTACCATCTTCCTTGTGTTTTTATGTTGAGTTGGTCGTAATTCTTGAATTTTATGTTGGACCACTAATTTTAATAATGGTAGAGTATTTCAGTAAACTGTTTTTTTTCCTTGATAAGTTATTGAGTGGACATGGCACGTGATGTAGTTAGCTGTTTGGCATAGTATGTTACAAGTAGACGAGTCATCAGAGTCATGTGAGGTCCAATTGTGGTCCTTTGTCTTATAGAAACAGCCTTTATACGCTTGCAAAAAACAAATCTTCTTTCTCTTGTATATCTTGTGCCATTAGTTGTTAAGGGAGTGGGAATTTGTTCCTGGAATGGCATAAAGTAATATGAATTTTGAGGCTAAAAGATGTGAAAGTCAATATTTTAGTGCATGATTTATGAAAAGTGTCAATCTTTTTTAGTTGGTGAAAATGTGAGTCTATTATTTAGTGCTTTGAGTGCATAGATTCTCTTCCTTTGTTTAAATTCATTATATCTTTTGTGGAATCAGGGACATGTGCTATGCATATGGATGGTTGAATAATTTACATTTGAACAGATCTCTATGCTTTTCTTTGTTGTAAAGGTGCAGTAGATCCATATGATTCACATGACTTTTTGTTATTTTTTATTTAGATTCAATGTTCCTCTGATTGTTATGATTTCCTATGAGTGTTTTTAGAGATTTGAAGGACCTTTTAAGATGTCTTCGATTTAGTGTATTTGATGAAAATTGTTTGTTTGAATTTTATGAGATGAAACATGAATTGTAAAGTAGGTTTAGTTTTTAGGAAATTGGTAGGGGTTATTTTAAGAGATTTAAGTAGGGTAAAAAGATATGTTTGTCACTCCATGTCAAAATTAAAGTAGAATTTGTTTAATTTTAAGAGAAGATTGTTTTTCAGAATATAAAGAGAAACTTATTGAAATATGACCCTTTTTTTAACATCGTTCTTTACCTTTTATGGGATTCTTGTGTATTAATCTGTTCCACCATGAAATGAAAGAAGATCTTTTCTTTTCTTTTCTTTTCTTTCTATATATTAAGTTAATGACGGGAAAGATCCCCAGTGAATATTTAAATACAGGTATAAATTATTGTTGAAAGTATACATAGCGGTTAGCAGGATTTCAGTATTGTAAATAAATTATTCAGCTGGCATGTGTGTTATTCTTGTTGAGCTCCCCTTTCTCTACATATGTGACAGCTTATACCAGATTTCATGCTGTTGATATCAGAATAAAGTAATTCAAATTAGTTGTTGATTATTTTCGTAGTACAATTGGTTTCAAATTTTTTATTATTTTTCCACTCATTCCTATCGCCTTCTTTTAGATTCATTAATCTTTTATTTGCAGTCGTGGTTGTTTAGCAATTTTGGTTCAAGGACTATAAGTCTAAAATTGCATATATTTTGAAAAATTAGGAACAGAAGGTGTAATTTTTGAAATGTAGCACTTTGGTCCTGTAAATCAGTTTAAATTTGAGGCATGAATGCATCTGGACAAGTGATTTGGATCTGGTAGATGTATTTGGATTGAAAGAGAGTGCAAGCAAGGGTTTAAGCTTGTGGAAAGATGAGGAGACACATGCCTCGTGGCAAGAGAATGAACAGTCATGAATTTTTGTTTATTTGTCCGGGCATGTGTTATTTGCTCTGTTTTCTCCGTTTGCTTTCTCATAAAATATCAATGTCTTTCTTTTTTTTACTCTTTATTTTGGATCTCCCACCAACAATGATATAAAAACAGTACCTCCAATTTTGACATTATTGAACATTTATATTAGACTAGTAGTGTTTCTCAAAAGTGTTTTAGCCTGAACAATTCAATATTAATAAATATTTTTTAGAGTTAGATTTATAATATAAATAAAATATAACCGTATACTGTACTTGCAACCTTTGGCTTTGATGGAGTAGATATTTATGATAAAGAGAAGCACTATAAAATTTTAAGTTAGAAATTATTAATAAAAGCAAAATGGAAAGCAAAGTTGATTTGGGCTCCTCTTCAAATTGGTCAAGTTGGTTGGCGAGGATTCATTCAGATCTTCTTTCTTTGTAGTGTTTTTCGTGATGGTGGTTTTTCATTTTTGATCCCGTTGAACTTTTTATATGAATTCTTGTTATTTAGAAGCAATGAAATATTGATTTATTAAAAAAGGGGGAAAAAAAAAAAGAGCAAGGTTGATCAATTAAATGTAAATGTCTGCGAAACGATTAATTTAGTTGAATCTTCTTTTAACAATTTCCAGTGCGCAGAAAATGAGTGAAGTTTATTGCCTAATTAAATTAGCTAGAAAACGCACGTACATTGTACGTGTTTAATTTTAATTTCATGTGTACTTTTCATAAGATAGAGTAAAATTAGATATTTTTATGTCATAGAATATCATGTATTTATGACTGGTATTATTTTTTAAGAAATTTATTTTTATTAATTATTGTTGGTTTATAATATAATGATGGCTTCCAATAGTTGTAATAAAATATAAATAAGGACTAATTTAGTCATTACATCTTATAAAATTGGTTCTAAAATAAGATCATAATAACAATATTTAGTTCATTTCATCATAGTAGTTTTCATGTCAAGTTTTATTCGTTATTCACCGATGACACATGTTTCATCCATTTCTTCATAATTTTCACTCGAACTTTCATCTATTTTACGAACATTTTTTCTTATTGGTTTCACCAGTTTTTGAACCAACTTCACCAGTGTTTATCAATTTCACCCGAAGTTTCATCGATTCATATGTTTTTACTGTTTGATTTTTCTTTAACGATTTTTTCATTTTTTAGTCGATTATAACATTTTCATTGTTTTCCCATTTTTCGTCAATCTTTTTTTCAATTTAAACAATTTTCTTTCAATTTTACCTTTTTTTTGTCGGTTAAAGTTTAACTCGCTTTCACCTATTTCACTGATTTCACATGCTATTCACCTAAATTTTTCATTGATTAAACATGTTTTCACCGACTTCAAGCTTTTATGACTGATTTTATCTGTTTCTTCACAAATTTCACCCAAACTTTTATCGATTCATATGTTCTCACTGTTTAAACTTTTTTTACTTATTTATTTTATTTTAGCAATTTATCCCTTTTTTATCAGTTATAATATTTTTCGTTGTTTTCGCATTTTTGGTCAATTTTTTTTTTCAAGTTTAAACCATTTTTCTACCAATTTCACCAATTATACTCTTTTTTTAACTGATTTCACTCGTTTTTTGACGTTTTAACCCGTTTTTACCTTTTTTACTAAACTAATTTCACATGTTATTCACCTGAATTTTTTATTGATTAAATATGTTCTAACCAACTTTACGTTTCTGACCGATTTCACCCTTTTTTCACCGGCTTTATCCAATTTTACTGGATTTCAGTTGTTTCATCAATTTTCTTATAAATTTCATTCGAATTAATTTTCATCGATTTCACATATGTTAACCCATTTATTTAACCTATTTTACCCGGTTTTTTTATCGATTTCAAATGTAGTTAATATTTCACATGCATTGTTTACCGGTTTAAAGTGCACATACGTTGTACGTGTCTATTTAATTTCAATGGTATTTTGTTGTAAATCACAGTAAAGTTAACTCCATTATGTCATAAAATATCACATTAATGAATGTGATTCAATTTATTAACTTTATCATTGATATTTTCATCGACTTCTTTAGTTTTTTCGATTTAAACCATTTTCTAATGGTTTGACTTTGTTTTTGTTGGTAGAACTTTTTTTCATTTGATTGATTTCACTCATTTTTACCATTCTAACCAATTTTCGAATGTTTTCGCCGGCTTTAACCTTTTTAAAATGATTTTACCCAGTTTTTACAAATTTTATTTTTTTATGTTTTATCGATTCACTAACGTCAACCATTTTTTTTGCGAATTTCACTTGAACTTTAATTGATTTCACATGTATTTACCGAATTTTCAACTCAAATAATTATACATCTTCAATTACTTTTAAATATATCTCAAATTATTTTACTTAACTTATCATTTGGGTTTAACGCTTGTGCCTGTCTCGTGATGATACTCCACTATTTGTCCGTCAAATGCCATATTGTTGATGATGAATGACACTATTAATTGTAACTTGAGTGATTATATATATTATTACTGAAAGTTGAGTGACCATTGTGTGTTTAGAGTTAAACATGGATGACTAAATATGCATTTTCCCCTCTAATTTGAATATACTTTTGTTTTTCTTTCATTTTTATGGTACTTGGTTAGGAGGAAAGGAAGTTACAAATTTTCTTAAAACATATTACAACCAAATTTTTTATGAGAAAGTTTAAGGAATATTCATGTATAATTATATTTTTTTATATACTTAACAACTTGAATAAGGGCATTTTTGTCTTCATAAAAAAAGAAAAAAACTTAAATCATTCACACTTTTGGTAGTTGTATAGGCAAGAGAATTTAATTTTTTTAAGAAGTGACATATTGTACTAAATCTTTAAATGAAACAAAATTTTTTTTTACAACTATTTAAAATAATAGGCTTTATTTTTATTTTTATGTGTTATAGGAGAACAATAATGAAATTTTAAAAGTAATTTTTAGGAGTTAATTTCTTAATTATTTGGAGTTAATGTAAGAAATAACTATAATAAGATTTGATATCTAATTTAAATATACTTTTATTTTTCTTCCATATTCATGGTGCTTGGTTAGGATGCAAGGAAGTTACAAATTTTCTTACCAAAGTTTTGATGAGAAAATTTAAGGAAAATTCATGTATAATTATGTTTTATTAATATACTTTATAACTTTTTGTCTCAACAAGAAATATGATTTGTTTATTTTGAACTGTTAGAAATGTCAAATCAAGAAGATTTATGCATATATAATATTTTTGAATGGGTCATTTACACGGTTTAGGAGTACCTACATAGTGGGTAATGCATATCGGCCTTCTTTGCATGACATGTGTAAAAAGTAGACTTGTCATACAAAGAAGGCCGATATGCATTACCCACTATGTAGGTACTCCTAAACCCATTTACACTCAGACCCCTAAGGTTTAATCATATTAAAAGAAATTTCTTATAGTTTCAAAACTTACGAGGACATTCCTTATAGGGTGTTTTTTTTAAACATTCTTACAAGTTGTAAGGGGCGTCCTTGTAAGACTTGTTAAACCATAGGAGATGTCCTTGTAATTTCTGAAACTACATGGGATATCTTGTAATATGGTTAAATCTCAGGTGTTTTGAGTGTAAATCACCCATTAAGAAAAGCAATTATGTTAATTATGATGTTTTGATAATAAAAAAAAAAAGGATGAAAAATACCCTTGTACTTTTTTTCCTAAATTCTATCCTTTACAAACTTTGAGGAGTTGGGCCACGCAACCCCTTGGAATCGGAAGTAAACAGAGAGAGCTCAGCTCAACTAGAACCATCAAAACTGAAAAAAGATATCCCAGGTCAGGTCAGGTCAGCTAACAATTATTTGGGCTCCAATACAATTTAGACCAATATGCTGTTGATGCATTAGGCCCAACTATCTTGTCTTGTGTCTGTTTTGTTTGACTAGTATAAAGGTTTACTTAAAGTGATATAATATCTGTTAGGGAATCCAACATTAATAATCCTCTAATGCTTCAATTAGGCCAATCAAACTATATATTCCAGTAAACACTTGGGCCGGTACTTTCTTTATTTTTTTCTGATGAATTGGGCCGGCACTGTTTGGACCCTAACCGGAGATTCCCCATAAATTACTAATTAATGCCACCATAATGAGTATAATATCAACGTCTGCTTATCTCTCTCTATATATATATCTATATCTATACTATTAAAAAAGAGAAGTCTGTTTTTACTCACAAAGTGACGGTTGTGTCACTTTTCAAAATTATCCTTTTTTCAAAAATTAAAATTACATAACACAAAAACTGCCCGATAAAAAAATTACTTTTTTCCACTTTGATTACCATCACAAAGCCAGAAAATTAGTACCTACACTGGTGGATTTAATCCACCCGGGTGTTGGATGAGTGACACATAAACATAAAAGGACAATATTTGGTCATTTTATACCTATTTGTTATTCATCCAACCCCCATGTATTAAATCCACTAGTGTAGTATTTAAGTAACCAAGCCACAAGTAATTCTCCACTACTTCCTTTCTCCACAGTTGATTCTCCATTACTCCCTTTCTCCACTTTGATAAAAAAAAAATATTATCTTTTCATGTTTGTAGATTTCTTAATATTTTTTCAACTTAAATTATAAATGGAACTTACTATTTTGATGGATGGATAATACTATGAAATGTGACATAATACCCGGACAAGAAAAGAGAAACAACAGATGTGAGTTGATTTTAATTATCTTTTTGTCTTTTTTTGTGTGTCTTCGTTTGAATTCAACATGTGAAATGAACTTTTCTTAATTGAATCTTTGCATATATTTTATGCATATTCAAATTTAGTATGATTTATTATAAAAAATTAATATGCCAAGATAAATCATAATTCAAAGAATTCAACACACGCGAGTACAGTGTGCCACGACGGCTAATATATATTTAAGAAAAGAAGAAATGATTAAATTGAGTTGTTAGAAAATAGATGGTTGGCACAGGCTGTAAGCATATATCCTAAACCATTTTAACAAACGTTGTTTGGTTCAACCAACACTCAAAGAATGCCCGACGGTTTGCCACCTATTTTATTTTATCAACTCCGAGTCTTCAACTAATTAATACAGCAGAAGGTGGATGCCTTGTTTCATTTAATCCCCGCCGCAAATTTTGGATTTGCATGTTATACGTCGGTGAATTGGTAACATTAATTTATAATTATAGGCTTATAGCCTTAGTTGGCTACAAAATTTATAATCTAGATTAGAATATTAGTCAACACCTTTATTCACAAGTACCCCTCCATCTTAATGCCATTCAAAAGAAAAAAGGTACAAATAGAGATGGTAGTTTTTTTTCCCCTAAAAAAGGTAATTACACTACTACAAAATTACTATAATAGAAAATATTTTTGTTTACTATCAAATCAAATTATAAAAATAAACCGAATATCAATATAAGTGTTTTTAATAAGCATTAAGATAATTGAAAATGTTTGTACACAAAAGCTCATCGAAAATGAATCACAAAAAACACTATTGAGGATAATGGCAATGAAAGAAAATCCGTTTTGAAAGTTAATGCATCAGTGGTACTTAAATTTTTTTCCATTAGACCTACACATCATTTAAAAAATTGGGAATAATTATAATAGTTCGTCGATTCTCACAATGAACATTAGTTTTAAACTTTTAATCAAACTAGCTTTCAAAAAGAAAATAAAGTTCCCGTGTTTTGGAAGAGGGAGGTGAACAAACATAAAGGACACCTCTCCAAAAAGTCAAAGACTATATTAATACACTTATATTCAAATTAACTCATACTTAATTCTTTAATAAATCAAATTAAAGTAGTAAACCGAACTGGCGTATCTAATTAATTATTCATAAGCATTCAAATCTCTATAAAAACCTCACAAAATTCCATAGATCGAAAAGCATAAAACCGTACAGAATAAAATTGAAGCGCAGAGCAAAATAACGTGAAACTGAAAATGTCCGAAAAATTATCGCCGAGAAGAGAATCGAGATTCTCGAGAGTCGGAAGAAATCAGAAGGCAGTCACGAGCAACATTTTGGAGGCGATTGCACAGTTTAGCTGCGGCGAAGCGGCGGAGGACGGGCGGCGATCTAGTCAGATGAAGATTTTGGTGAAGAGAGAAGATCTAAAGCAAGTGCTAGAGGCGATTAGAGATGGCCGTAGCTCGGCTCGGCGCGCTTCGACTTTGCCGGCAACTTTATCATTGGAGCAGCGGCTCAATTTGATGCGCAGAAGGCAGATTTTGCGAGCCGCGAGCCAAGTGAAGGGTAAATGTCAGGGTTTGTGGAGGCCTGTACTCCAAAGCATACCAGAAGAAATCTAATTTGATTAGTAATCACATGAAATTATGAATCTTTTTATTTACTTTTAATAAGGTATTTTGTTTTAAGTGAACCAACAATTTTAAAATGAAAAATTCTTTGTGTTTAAGTGTAGGATTGTAATTATGATGCGAAATGAAATCAATTTAGTTGATGATCGATTTAATTGTTAGATAAAAGTCCATTCAAAATTGTGGTTCATGCACATCAAAGAAAGTTGAGCAATATTTATTGATTGTTTGATAAACTAAAAGGCGACAAAAAAAAGTGAAAATATTAATAACTACCCGAGTTCGATAAAACTTGTTTGAACTCAATTCATCAAAAATCAAATTAAGCTCAAATATAATTACATGTTGGAAACACGCCTAGTTGAGTAAGGGTGAGTTTGGCCCAGCGATTGGAACTCTTAAAATCATTTTTACATCTCTATTGTGATTTTTGAAGTGTTTGGCTCTGATTATAAAAATTACTTCTGTTCAATCGTGATTTTCATGATGTTTGGCCCACAAGACCATAATCACTTTTGGGATCTCGAGAAGCAAAAAATCAACTTATTTTAGAAGTAACTAAATTGTTAATTTTACAAAAGCTATTATACAAAAGCAATTATTCTATAATTAATTTTTATCATAATCAATTATTACCAAAATCAATTTTAGTAAAATTAATTCTCCTATAATTACTTTTTAAATCGCTAGGCCAAACTCATCCTAAATCAAATTCCAACGTGATTTTACTTACTTGGCACAAGGCATGTTCATGGCTCATTCTAAGCAGACAATTTGGGGTGTTGTATATAGATTTGGTATGAACGTTGCAATAAAAAGCTACTGTAACCATATATACATTACTGCTTTCAGGTGTATCAAAGTTACAATGTGACTTATCATGTGGTACCAAAAAAATTAATTTTTCCTTCTTAATATTGATATATAATTTATTTTCTAATTCAAAGTGCAATAAAAAGCTACTGTAACCATATATACATTACTGCGTTCAGGTGTATCAAAGTTACAATGTGACTTATCATGTGGTACCAAAAAAATTAATTTTTCCTTCTTAATATTGATATATAATTTATTTTCTAATTCAAAGTTGTCAAGGTTCAAGCTTATAAGTTATTTGCTATACTTGGCGAGTCAAGCTCAAACAAACTTTACCAATATTAGATTCAAGATTGAATTGAATTGATTTTCATTGTTAAACATAACTACGTTTATAATTGTAACTCCAAGGGTAAAAGTAGAAGAAAAAATGTAGAAGAAAATAAAAATAAAAGAATTTTATTAGTATAAAAAGAGAAGATGAAAGTTTGCACTTTGGGAATTACTTTTTTGCGAGGATTCTAGGGTGCCGCTACGTTAAGTGCCGCTAATACCACATTAGGTGGTATTATCACACAATGTGTATCACATTGTATGGTATAAGGAGTATAATTTATACTATAGAATGTGACACACATTACGTGGTAATACTACCTAATTTGAAATAAATACTACATGATGTGAGGGTTAATACTATGCAATGTGATCATATACTGTTACATGTGGTTATATCATACAATGTGATACAGGTAATACCACAGCGGCACCTAATGCCCATGCCCAAAATTGAAGGATGATTGTGAGGGATCAGTTAGAAAATGGATATAACTATCAAAAAAATTAAAATTGTTTCTCAATTTGGACAAAAACTGTAGCCATCATTTGTTTATCCGAGTAGGCGTGTAATTAAGCGAGCACAAGTCTGAGCTCGTTGTCCATTAATGATCCATTTAAACTCAGTATTGATTGACTCATTTAGTTTAAAAAAATTCAACTCAGCCCAACCCAATCCAATAAATAGTGTAAATATATGGGCTTGGGCGGGACTATGCAAGTCATCGGAGACCATTGGTCCTGACCCATTTTGTCAGGCCTGGGTCCCATCTCCCATGAAGAATTTTTTAAGACGTCTCACGTAGGACTGAGCACGGTTCGGTAAACCGATCGAACCGAATCGGAACTGAAATTTAGGTCAGGACCATTCATCGAACCGAAATTTCGGTTCGATAAACGGTTCTCAGCCGAGAACCGATCCTTGAGAGCGGTCGATTCTCAGTAATATCGGTCGGTTTACCGAACCGAACCGATTGGACCGATTTTTTTTTTTTTTTTTTGAAAATTAGTGTTTTTCAATTACGATTTTGGAGATTTATAACTTCTAAGTTTGAATGGTTTGTATAAGCTTAATATTATTTTTCAAAAACAATTTACCTCTTTGTATTTGATTAAGATTATTTTATGTTTGAGACTTTTATATTTGAATTGTTTGTATGAACTTTGGTGATATATTGAATGCTACGCAATAAATAGAAGGGGGGGGGGGGCTTTTTTGTATGGTTTGTGTGTTGTAAGATATATTTTTTTTTGTATATTGTGCAATAAATTGAATTTTTTATTTTTTAAAAATAAATAAAAATTAAACTTTCGGTTTTTTTGGACCGAACCGGATCGTTCAGTTTTTTACCGAATCAAACCAAAATTTTCGGTTTGACAAACGGTCAGCGGTCTGAAATTTACCGAACCGAAAAAATACCGAAGTTCGGTCCGATTCTGTTCGATTTTTACCGAATGCTCAGCTCTAGTCTCACGTCTCCTCACCCTCATTGCCCAAGTCTTGACGACTCCGATTACTTTCGAAATTCGATCCGATATCTGATCATCTTTGGATCCAATAGCATCTAGCAGCCAAGTAGTTTATGTGTACGTGTAGCCGTCAATGAGTTCCTAACATGTTGGTAGAGCACTTAGGCTCAAGTGACTAATCTTAGGCGGTATTGTGTTTCATTCTCACTCCGGGCTTGTTATGGGCAGTTCAGCTTTAGCTAAACTGCCCATAGTTCACCATACAAAATATGCCATGTGGCAAAAATGGCACCTATTACCTGATAAATATTTACATTATAGGGTCGCGAGAAATGACTTCTATACCCTGCCCAATTTATTATACTATTTGCACTTGAGAAATGACTTCTATGCCCCTATCTTCTTCTTCCATTCTTCTTAAAACAGAGGAGTATGCCAATTAATCAATCATCAAATTTAAGCAAAAAACACCTGAAATTAAACACTACGAACCAAAACAAGCAATGTAGAACAAGAATCAAGAACAAAAACACTCAAATAACCGCTAGAATCGAAGAACCCAAAAATCTGATTTGAAGCCCAATTTGCAAAATTCAACAAGAGTTGTTGTTAATTGCGTAGGAAATAGACTGTAATCAAACCTCCGAACAAAAAGAAGAAGATTCCTCAAGAAATCCGAACCAATTTTGAATGGAATTCACGGTCCGTTTAAGTTCTTGAGGGTTCGAATCTCTGAATCACTTAAATGAACACGGCAAACAGCAGTTAAACACTCCAAGAGTGTTTTCCAATCAAAATCGAATAGAAATCTCACGGCCCGTTCAAGTTCTTCACGGCCCGAATCAAATTCCTGCTCAATTAGTGTATGTAATACGAAATTAACTTCGGAATCACTTTACCCAGGCCCTACAGAAGAGTAAACGAGCAGCAATTGTCTCTATGTGAAGAATTTTAATTGTCAAAAGATTTTATATGATTTTTAATTGTAATTTCGTAGAGACAATTTTATATTCTTTTGATTTCACTTTCGGAAGAATATAGCAGCAGGTTGTTATTATAAAATGGATTTTAATTGTTAATAATATATATGATGGATCATTTAATCAAAATTCTTAAAGATACTCATGTATCCAGAATTCAGCAATCAGCATATTGTTGAGGAATTTTATCGAACAGGTGATGGGCTTGCAGTAATTATGAAGTTTATAGACAAAAAGGTATCACTTCACTACTTTATTTGTTGGGACTTTAAACAAGTCTGGAAGAACACTAATTTTGGCTGATCTGGTTGACGTTTTATTATATATTAATCAAATTAGAAGCAAAAATGGTTGAAATAATGATGCAGAAGGTAAATTATTAACAAGAAGGGGGAAATGTGTAAGTGATATAAATGTGACCATACCACATGTAAGGGCAAGTCACAGGTCCCGTATCCTAGAAGCTCCGCAAAAAGCTTTACCAGTGTGGGATAAAAGACGTTTAAATACCACTTGATTCTTTCCTTTCCAAGCCAATATAGATAGATACCCTGGCTTTCAAGTAAATTACCAAATAACCTAATTTGAGATTCTTCCAACCAATCACGGTTCGTTTTCCTAAATAATTGGAGTCAAAAAGTCTCCCTCCAAATACAACATGAGAATTGATAGAATCAAATTTTAAACTGCAAAATATATAGTAATATTTCACGGGTCGGGTCTGATATATATTATCTGTCATGATTCCTAATGATCTTTGATTATATATCTTAAACTAATTAATTGCCGACAAGAAGAAGATTTCAGAAACTACGTGTGCAGTATAGAATTCTTCCATCAAGTTTAAACAAAAATTAGGAAATTAGATGACTTGTCAACAGCTTAGCTAAGTAAATGTTGAGAAAAAAAATTGTTGATGTTATATTAAAATAGGGTGTGTTGATTTTCTATTGTAATAGGGCTGGGCTGTTCATACTTGATAATGACTAAAACAAAGGGTGGCACCGATCGAATATTAATTATTTTAAGTTCAAAGAAAATTAAAGGAAATTCAGCATCAGCCTTTTCATTGTATTTAAAATATAATATCTCTTATGTCCCATTTTTAGTTTATTTTTTGTCTTAGCTAGCGAGTGAGTTAAATTTGTCTCAAATATTTATTATATTTTTCCTTCAACTTTTCTCAAATTAGTTTTGTTATTTCAAAAGTTTGTTTTCTTGTGTATTATTTGAGGCTCTAAATTAGTTAGAAAAGCAAAGGAGAGACAACTCAGATAAGTAGAGGCTATAAATCCGTTAGGCTAGGTCGATTCGAATGCATTTGTCCGCTTTTATTTACTGTCTTTCAGTGTTAGATTTGGTGGATAGCTCGTTATCTTGATCTAGAGAAAATTCGAATAATGATAGTGATCATGTTATATCGCTCAAAGAGAAGTCGCCGGACAAAGTGAATTCCAAAACATGACCTCTATTTCTATAAATAAAATTTTTAAATTGAGGAAACAACTATAATGATGTTTTTACTTTTTAATTCTTAGGTAAAACTTTATATCTTTATATCAAATCATAGAATAATGGGTACAATTAGAAACCAAATTAAAACTCTATTATGTAAAACTCGAATTCCGCTTGACATACACATACATTAGATATTTCAATTGTCAATTGAGTGGATTTCAATCCGAATCCGGTCCGATTTACTAGGAATTTAATCTAGTTAGAAATTCGACAGATCTTATTCGATTATAAAGATCCGTAATCTGGAATACATAGAACGAATATATATATATTTAGATCGATATAATCCGTTAGATATCTGTATCATATATAAAAATTATATACACACTTAATATTTTATTGAAATTAGTAACATTAATAATGTTATTATTAATTTAAGATGATAATAGTTAATAATTAATTCATAATTACATTTTTATGCATATATTCATCCAAAAACATGAATAATAGTGGAAAGTTTGAAAATATGAGGTAATTAAATAAAATTGTTAAGTTATCAAACTTGTTTTAGGAAAAATACTGATGTAAATTTTTAAATGAAGATTTTATTTAATCCGAAAAAGATATGATATCGGACCGAATCCAGTGAAGGCTCAACGAGCTCGAAAAATTAGGTTCGAACAAGATTTGAATCTGACTTGAGTCCAATCTGACATAAGTAAAGTTTTATCTGGTTCGAGTATGATCCGACTTGAATGACAACTAGAAAAAAATCTTTTCATTTAAGAAAAAGAATATTTCTATAAAATCTCGAAATAAAAAAAAAAAAAAAACTTTCTGGAAGATATATTGTAATTTACAAAATGTAAAAGAAAAAGAGGAAAATTATTCTACATCTCCAAGAAAATAAAAAATGTCCACCAATTTTTTTTTTTTTTTTTTTGTCTTTTGAAAATTATTATCTATCCACAAATTCCTTACACTTATCAGTTAACTGTTATCTTCCCCACAATCACTCCTTTGCTCGGTAAACCAATCCTTGAACATCACCAACACGACGTCGCTAAAGCAACCAAACATCCCACAGCACTTGTCCTTTAACCCCATCCACCACCGTCCATTCTCATCAGGCATCGCCGCCATCGGTTGCAGGTACGCCCACGCCGCGTGTTGCACTAAAGGATCCTTAATCTGAATCTCTTTCCAGCTGCTACTCGTCGGCGACGCCGTCGACGGCGGGGACGGCGGCATCAGGTCCTTCAAACTCGTATAAATTTTGCTATCCAAATCAATCATTTCTATATTGTCGTCTTCGTCTTCGTCCTCATCGTTGATTTGATTGCTAATGCCGTTTGGTAATGGCGAAGAATTAGGCGTCAAGCAGAAATCGAAGGGTTTAATTAAGGGGTTTTCCATAATAGATTGTGGTTTGGATTTGGATTAGGGTTAGGGTTAATTTAATGGCGTTTTCCTAATTGTTAAGCTTCATACTTCTTGTTGTAAAAGAGTTCTAAACACGGGGGAATTTCGTTTGTGTTTTTTGTGGAAGGAGAGGGGAAGAGATTAGCTTTAGCAGTGGTGGTTTAGGTGATGAGTGTGGGAGGGGAGGTGGGATCCACGCGCAAGACACGTGTTGTTGCTGTGCGCGTGGAGTTTTGTTTTATGTTGGTTGAAATTGTCTTACGTGTATAAGATAATTGTTGAATGTCACTATCAAAATCTTTTTAAGGAGTCTTCTTACCAACATTCCTTCAAATAAATACTACTAGTTCAAATTTCCTAAATGCTTTTTATTTAACTTCCCTAAAATTAAGATCACTTTTGCAAAATGGACAGATGCGGAATAATTCAACATGGATCGGGCAACTATATATCTATCTATCTATCTATTAATGATATATTTCACAGCGGTGTTTGACTTTAATTCATTTCTTTTGACAAAAATATTATTTTCTCCTTATTTTGATTTATTTTATTTTACTTAATAATTATCTATAACCACCTTCAAACCCACTACATAGTCCATAACCCATGTTTTTCTCCTTAATAATTATCTATAACTACCTCCAAATATATAACCACCTCAGAAAACACTTACAATCCCGTTACAATTCAATTTTCCCCATCTTCTTCTCAAAATATTTCACTCCTTTTTCTTCCATATGCTCAATGTTTGTTAAGGCAGTATGAAGCTCTTCAATAATTGCCAATGAAATATGCTACTAAAATTTGTATAAAGAGGTAAATTACGCTCAATGTTTGTTAAGGCAGTATCAAGCTTCAATAATCTATATTTTAGTTGTCAGAACTTGTGATCTTTATGTTCACGGTTAATATATATAAGTTAGATACATTTTCAAAGTTCTCTGCTTCTTGTTTTGGCAGGAGTATGTGGTACAAGACCGAGAACCCAACAAAAAATCAAGTGAATGAGATAAGAATGGTGGTCTCTAATAAGTTTTTTGCTACCATGATGACTCAATGAATGCTGATTGTCTCGAATTTATATTGTTTATCCCATTAATCTGTTCGCCACTGTCATTTATTTTTGTGTCGCTAGAACTTCAGTTATAAATTCAGTGCAGATACGAGTTTGTTTGGAGCACAAAATCAATACTTAAAGGTTAGTTTTCAATTCTTAAACTCTCTTTTTCAGTTTCTTATCCTAGCACTTTTGGTCCATGTACTGTTTTATGTTTATGCCGTTTACTCTTAATACATGAGTTAGTCCCCTTTTTTATATGCTGCTTATTTTTGGTATATATATGTTTACCTGATTAGGTTGACAATCAAAACTTAATGGAGCGCAAAGTGGTTTGTCTTACATGTGAAGATGTAGTCAAGGCTAATTTGAGGTAGTGAATTTTTTCTTTTCTTAAACTAATTTTTTAAATCTAATTAGAAGAAGGTTTGTACAAAATTTCAGGTATTGATTCAGTAGATACATCTTTTTTTAACTATTTATTCTTACATTAACACAAATGTATTTCTTTTAGATTTCGCGTTCGTCTCACAGTAGCAGATGGCAGTGGAACTATGAACTTGAAGTTAGACGATGACCAAGCAAAATATATAGAAGTATTTCGCAATGAAGCTGTATATCTTAAAAAAAAAACTACAAGACCAGGTATAAATATAATTTTGATATTAGTTTTAGATTTAACACTAATCATAATGCTACTCTGACTTAAATACATGTACTACTCAGCAAAATGGCATCAAAATATTAAGGGAGAGAGTCTTTTCATTACTACATCGTGCATTTACTTTTATCATCCCAGTGCCACTAAAGTTTGTAAGGCCACATATCTGTGCGGTGAAACTTGTTTTGACTGTTGACTGGTTTGAAGAATGCTCGCATCTTCCAAAGAGACGGCCTATTTTAGGCTAAAAAAAGTAAGTCATAATTCATTTTCTTACATAATATCCAAAAAATACTTATATTGAGAATAACTAAATTATTACATGCATAAAGTGGTTATATTAAACTATTATTAACATAGCTTTTGCTCATTATGCAGGTATTAGTTTAACATCGATGGTGTGTAAATATTCCTATGTAACTTAAATGTCTAGACTCTAGAGTGATATATTTTTAAAGAATATAACTCCATCCTCTATCCTTTTTTGTTAATATTTAACAATTTATTTTTCTTTGTATATAAATATTGTTATTTCATTTTATATATTTTAACCATGTTGTACAATAAATATTTCTAATATGTTAAACAAGGTACTTAACATATATATTTTTTAAATTTTCGTGCATAGCACGGAACGTATACTAGTTTAAATAATTCCGAAATGTTTCTAAACATTAGAAAAATAAAAGAATATGAGGACAAAAAAATAGTTGTAAAATTACATCTTATTTTTTATTTCATTTAATTCAAAAGAAATCTTTCAATGGTTTCGCGGAAATAATGGACACTTTGATACATAAAACTTAACCTATTGGTTAGAGAAAATATGAAAAAGTGTCGGGTTATAATAGATTTCAAACTAGTTATGATTCTGAACTTATAAATTAAAGGATTTTCAATAACCCTTGTGAATATTGACAATTATGCGCAGTTATTGGCATAGTGAGCACGATAAATTATCAGGTCTTATCTAATGGATCAAACCGAACACATCCTTAAAATATTGGCATAAGTAAAGCATTTTAGATATAAACTAATAAAATACTAAGGCCATCTCCAATGGTTGAGGGCTAGCCCAGGGCCAGTCCGGAGCCCTGCCTGGTCGTCTCCAATGGTTGGGACTCCGTGGGGGAATTAATTTCATTTTTTTCATTTGTCCACTCTCACCTATTAATATTATAGTTTTAATTTTTTTTAATACGGAGTATTAATTATAATAACACATTAATTACAACAATACACAACATTAATTACACAACAATACACAACATAATCAAGGAAAAGAAAATAAAAATAGTCCAAAAGCTCCTTATAAACCTCATAAACATAGTGTTGGAAAAAGTAAGTTAATGGACCATTTTGGACGTATTTTAAGCGGGATCCACTTTGAGTAAAGAGTCGGGTCTTGACGGAATTATATTCTACTCCGTGAGTAGATTAAAATGGTATATGGTACGTCCAAATCGGAGTACGAGTGAATGAGAAATTAAATCTCAAAGTTCACATATGTAATGAGAAAAATTGGAAAGAAATAGACTAATCCCACATTGGAAGTGTGATAAGAAAAACTTTGGTTTATATATGATTTTTAAACCATAAGGGTTAAGAAATTATTACTAGATGGCTCCCTCCTTTCGCGCAAGGGGGATGCAAATCTTGGATCGGATTACTACTCGGCCCTTCAAGACTTGTGCATGCCCGCGTCCTGCGGACACGAATAGTCTACTCGGACAAACCTAGTTTTGCCTATTTTCTTCCAAAGAAAAAAAAAATTCCATTTCTTTTTTTGCCCATTTAAAACAACACATTAATTTAAATGATTCAAATTAATTACAATAACACATTAAATGATTCAAGAGAAAACAAAAAAAAAAATTAAAGGACGGACGAATCAGGTGCCGCCACTTGGCGGCACCTGTTTTAAAGAGGGGCACGTGTATCTTCTCCAAAATCGCAACCCCAAACCCACTCGCCCCCGATCCCCAACCCGTGCTGTCCCGAGACCGCAGCCCAGCCCTAGCCGTCCCGCAGGCCACCCCGCTCTCCCAGCCCGCACCATCTCCAGTGGTTTTCCGTCGCAGCCAACATAACGGTTTCTTTTTAATATGAATACAATTTTCTATCAACTAAATAAATGTCATATAGCAAATGAGGCAGTAACATAGTGACAAAGCTGAGGTTCTAGAACTTAGCGATTTTGAATTCAATTTTCACTATTGCGGATTTTCTTCTAATTTAGGATTAGAACTAATGATGATATGCTATTTTATAAATTATGATGTAGTGATGATGTATTAATGAATTTATCATCTAAAAGAAAGCTCAAATATGTTTCTTATTTCACTCTTTTATTTATTTTTTCTTTTTTGAAGAATATATTCATCATCAGTCGTCATTTCAATAATTGTCTATATACAATAAATTACAAAAAATAAATCATTACCAAACACTAGTATTAAACTAAAGAAAAACCAGAGTTGAACTCATGACTTTAATCTAAAATATATTATCTTCGTATATATAATGAAACGCAATTAATCTAATATTTATCCGCATATTATAAAGATAGAGATAAAAAAAACTTCGAAAAAGAAAGAGCTAAAGAGAGAGAGAGAGGGAGAGAGAGAAAAGTTACAAAAGAGAAGTGGATTTTATTTTATTTTATAATTGAAAAAAGGTGGAAATTGCTGAAAGGTGAATTTTATTGATAAAAAAATATCATTCCCAAAACGACAATTATGTTTAGCAATATCTTATATATATCACATATAGTGTATAGTTAGGATAACTGAACTTTGCCCCTCCCATTGTTTTTTATGTTCACTTTGTCCCCCCCAACCACCAACTACATGATTTTACCTCCTCCAACTTTATTGTATGTTTCAATGACACTAACCATTAGCTTTAATAAAAGACTGTTAGCAAAACGCCTCAAAATCTCCTTGCACCCTCAAATTATGCATTAAATTAAATAGATGTGAGGGTAAACAAAATTGTGGCGTTTTGTCAGTGACAATGGGATTGGAGATAACATCCAAAATAAACTAACAGGTACAACTGAAGTAAAAATGATAATTGGAGGAGGATGCACTTTAGGTCACAAAATAAATGAAATTTGGCCACATTTGTATATTGTATTGGAAAAGAAAAAGTAACACAAGCTTTAATATTTTTTGGACGGAAAGAAATGATAAAATATTTCAACACGTAAGCAAGGATCCTGCATCAACATGATATCTGGTCTTAAAGTAAAGCCAACAGAGGAAAAGGCTTTTAATTAAAATGGAAAAGTATACACATTAATTATCGATCGAATTGACTTGCTAACTGGCACCCTGAATTACACTACTTAATTGTTTATTGATCTAAATCAAAAAATAAGATATGCTAACCCTTCAATTAAAAATTAACACCAATATCTTCATTCATGTAACATATATATAAGATAACCTAATTCAATTGACAGTTACTTCTATCTTTATTTTTATAAACAACTAGTATACGCCCCGTGCTATGCACGGACTCTTACTAAATATATTTTTATCAACTAACTTGCATGATATGCTAAAATTGTGTAACGTACGTCATAGTTAAAACATATAAAAACAACATTTAAAATGACAATATTTATTTACAAAAAAAAAAAAAATCCTACATGTTAAATATCCTTAGAGATTGGTAGAGGAAAGAATTATAATATTTATAGATATAATTTCAACATTTCTCCTCATGCTAGAACGAAACTCCTACACTACAAATTGTCGCATTTGATTTTACTTCCAAATGATAAGAACCGTAAAGGAAACATGGAAAGAATTCCTCAAAATACCTGTTAGTAGACTCCAATTTGAAAACCCACGTCCAGTAAGTTTTGATTTGTAAACCTTTACCCAAATCCTTAACCTCTCTTTCAAAAGTTCTCCACCATTTATTTAACTGGAGAAAGTGGGATGAATCAATTACAAGTGGAGAAGTTATCGAATCAATTAACCGAGTTAGAACAAAGTTAAAATCATTAATTAACATTTAAAAAATGTCAAACTGAATTAATTATACTATACACGATCTTGAACAAACTCCAAGTCTCCAACACAGTTCACGAAAACTGTTATGTTTTATTCCAGAAAAAGGGTACAGAATCAATCGTAATAAGTGAAAATAATTATAAAAATCAATAACAGACCGACCATGATATTACTCATGCTTAATTTGCTTGGATCATCAGACTGACCAGCAGCCATGTTCATAGCGCATACAATATTTGGTGTAGTTTGGCATAATCGATTTGGTTTAAAACTTAATAATGAACTCTGATTTCTATGGTATAATGGAATGTTCTGCACAAGAAAATAAAATTGCTATCCCAGATTGCCACAAAAGATAATAGACTTTTAGAAGATAGTGGCTACATAACAACATGAATAAACTTGAGTGAGCCAAAATTTACGTAGGCTAAGTAAAGAAAATAACAATAACTACAAAAAGCAAAAGTTTCAATTAATCTTGAAGAACATAAAAACCTTCCAAACACGAAACTTTATTTCTCCTCATGTTAGAACGAAACTCCTACACTACAAATTGTCGCATATGATTTTACTTCCAAATAATAAGAACCGTAAATGAAACATGGAAAGAATCCCTCAAAATACCTGTTAGTAGACTCCAATTTGAAAACCCACGTCCAGTAAATTTTGATTTGTAAACCTTTACCCAAATCCTTAACATCTCTTCCAAAAGTTGTCCACCATTTATTTAACTGGAGAAAGAGGGATGAATCCGTTACAGGTAGAGAAAGCCCAATGATTATCCTAATTTAGTCCGTCGTACCTGAAATCGGGAGAAGAAGAAGCCGGTTGCTATAAAATAAATTGGAGTGCTGCTCTCAGAATTGTGGTGGTAAATCTGATACTTGAAAGCCTGAAATTGGGAGAAGAAGAAATGGATTTTAGTGTAGAGAATTTTCATGGTTGAGGAATTTGAAGGTGGAAATCGTGGGGGAAGAAAGAGAACGTGGGTATGTGGGTGTGAGAATTTAAATACTAACTGACTGTGGAAATAATTTTGGGGATTTTAAAAAATTCTAAATTCTATAAAAATAGAAATCGGGAGAAGAAGAAGCCGGTTGCTATAAAATAAATTGGATTGCTGCTCTCAGAATTGTGGTGGTAAATCTGATACTTGAAAGCCTGAAATTGGGAGAAGAAGAAATGGATTTTAGTGTAGAGAATTTTCATGGTTGAGGAATTTGAAGGTGGAAATAGTGGGGGAAGAAAGAGAACGTGGGTATGTGGGTGTGAGAATTTGAATACTGACTGTGGAAATAATTTTGGGGATTTTAAAAAAATTCTAAATTCTATAAAAATAGAATTGAGTCAAAATTGTATGAGACAGTTATTAGTCTGATCTCAAATATATATAAGAGATAAGAGATAGGAGGAGGTTTAAAAGCTCAGAATATCAACCCTACTCCTCCTGCTGCGTTTCTTCAGCTAATAAAGTAAAGAAAAAACGAATTGAAGCTTTGTTTCTCTAAGTCCTATTAGAAACCAGATGTCAAGGTTGAAAACCGATTTTTTGTTCTTACATAGTATCTGAATAGTTGGGGGGAAATGCAAGATACTCTCATGTGTTATGTTAAACCTGCAATAAACTATCCTGTGAAATTTTTACTTTCTTGTGTTTTTAAAAATCCTACAAAAAACATCCAATTTGTAAAAATATGTTATTTTGGATCGACATATTTCAAGAAAAATTTAAAAAATATATCACGAAAAGTTGTAAGGACCAACGTGATGTATTTTAAAAATGGTTTCTTGAAATATGTCGATCCAAAATGACCTATTTTTTCCAGGAACACAAGGAAGTTTGGCGCAGTTAAAAATTTTACAGGGTAGTTTATTATAAGTTTAGCATAACACAGGGAAATAGTTGAAAGTCACATGTATAGTGTATTCTATGAATTTAGTCCATTTCTGTTCGCCGTTCGGTTGTCCAAATGAATTTCAGGTGTGCACAATATTTTTGGAGCAATGAGCAATTTGTGAAGATGGCTTCACGGGCAATAGATGACATGTATCCCAACCAACAAGCATAGATTTACATGGCTTGGGCCTCAAAATCCCGTGGTGTTAAGCCCAAGTCATATAATTTGAAAGAGAACAAGTGAATGGTTGTAATTAACACATTATTTATTACTTAAATATTGGCAAGTTGCCCTGCCAACATAAATTCTAGTATTAGGCATTTCTCTTCCATTAGTTTCAATTACCACCCTTGCATATATAAACAAACCGAAACTGAGATATCACAAAACAATTTTCTCTTTGCATGTATAGTGTGTTCTAAATTTCCATTCAATGAGCAGAAAAGTTCAATTCATTAGAAACCTTTCCATTCTAAATTTCCATTAAAATTTCAAAACTCAAACATACAACTCGAATTAAAGCATTAACATACAAAACTACCTATTGTACAATTCACAAAGCAAACAAAATCTAAAGCTGATTGATTTCTCCCAAAATAATTATTTACCTGCCAACGGCGAAGCAAAGAGCGGAAAGCTTCAAAGTAATCAAAACCGATCATGAATTCTTCTCTCATTTTGCCTGTAATCAAGTTTTTTGTGTTTTTATTGAATTATATATTGCTGAGATAATATGTCTATCTTGGATTGTAAATCAACAATAACTTCACGTTTAAGGTCACGGCAAAAGAAAATCACATGTTAAAATATCTGATTGACACGTGCCACCCATTGGTATCAAATATCAGAAAAATATGTAATTGACACATGTCACCCTATCACACCAACATATAGTAAAATTTGGTGTATGTACTTTGGTATATAATTAATTTTAATAGGGAGACACGTTCAATACTGCAATCATATATTGGTCAGTGTTGTTAAAATCGGACCGGACCGGCCGGTCCGACCGGTTCGACCGCGAACCGAAAGCTGGTCCGGTCCGGTTAATTGGCTGGTTTTAACGGTTCGACCAGCGGTTCGTCCGGTTCGACCAGTAAAATCACTAAACCAGTAGGCTCACCGGTTCGCTCTCCGGTCCAGTTTTAAAAACATTGATATTGGTGTGACATAAAAATGTGATACAAATGTGTTAAATGAAATCTACTCCACATTTTATGTTCAACACATTTGGTACCATATTTTAACAAATTGTAACACATTTGGTACCGTCTTTAAAAATCACCATTAAGTGATGATGTGGTAGTTAAGTCTTATAGCAAAATTTATGACATTATTTATGTTTAGTGTCAATTTTGACAAAATTGCAAAAATTGTCCCAAACTAATCACTGATTTTGGATTTTCGTCCCAAACTATTCAACTTGGCGAATTTCGTCTCGTAATTTAATATTTTTTGGAATATCATCCCACCATTAATTATAAGATGGAAATTGCGCATTTGTCGTTAAATTATCACATGGTTGCTTACGTGTCATGACGTGGTAAATTTTAACATGAATAATTACTCCCTCTGTCCCAATTTTTTTGCTCCCCAGGTACAGTTGACTAGTCAACTTGACCAAATTTGTAAAAATTATAATAAATAATTTAATTAATATATTTCACTAATAAGTTGATAATATCTTATGACACTATATATATTAATATTTAAAAGCTTTAATACATCACAAATGTGAATAATTTAATATGATAAGTCATCTAAAAGATTAAAAAGTTTGACCGAGTACTGTAGCAAATGGAGCAAAATAAATGGGACGGAGGGAGTATATAATATTGCAGAATTCGTCCCAAACTAATTACAAGATTGAACCGTCATTTTCATTAAATTAGACATTTAATATTGGGACTAAATTCATACAAAATGATAAATTATGGGACGAAATTTGGCAAGTTGATATAGTTTGTGACGAAAAATTAAAATTAGAAATTAGTTTGGGACGATATTTCAAATAAATATTAAATTGCGGGACGAAATTCGTTGAGGTAATATAGTTTGGGACGAAAATACAAAATTACTAATTAGTTTGGGACGTTTTCTGCAATTTTACCAATAATTTTACCCCATGACATTTTAGGCTATCAAAATAGCCCAACATCTCCAAATTTAGTGACGATTTTAGTTCATATTTTTGTCAAATTTCAAAGGTGACTCAAATAAGACCACGTGCAAACCAAATTGGAGATTTTACTTATTATATTTAAAGAACTAATTTGATTTATAAACAATATTAATAAATTAAATACTACTTTAACATAAATCTAAAAAAAATTAGAAATCATATTCTTTTCAAATCTAAGATTTTTTTTTGATTCCCAAGGGTTTAAAGATTTGTATAATAGTATTAATCTATTTAATATTTATTTAAATTCTAAATTTTAAATTCTAAAAGAAAAAACAAAACAAAAAGCTATTGGGTCTTCCAGATGAGTAATGGATATTGACCCGACCCGAAACTATATATACAAAGATTAAGCATCAACTGGGTCTCCTTTTTTGTACCAAAAAAAAAAAACTGGGTCTCCTTTTGAGTCCCGACGATCAAATATTAGTTTAACCCAGACCCAACAATTACAGGTCTTCTTCTTCTTCACAGTTCACACACTTACACGTCCAAGCAAAATTTACTGAATTAAATTCTTCAGGATTCCATCTTTCTACACGTTTTTAGTCCTTCACATTTTTAGCAGATCTTGGTGCACTGTAATATACTTGATTTCGTCAAGAAAAACTGTATACCGAGATTAGATTAGGTCTTTTATGCCGTTAATACAAACCGAGTTCAATCACTAGCTCATAATTTATACACAAATAAATAATAAACATTAATTCTATCCACTAAATGGATAATGATATTCAGAGATCCGTTTCTTTGCGGGCTGCACGAAGAAATCAACACCCTCATATAAAAGGTACGTACGACGTTTCTTCTTACATTTCTGGTAGCAAATTTATATGTTCATGGAATAATGAAGAATTTTTTGGAAATGCAGATAGTGAGGGAGGGTTTTTATACGGTGGGAAATCGCAAGATTATGCAATGAAGATTATATGGAAAAGGGGCTTCTTTCGATTAATTCTTACGGCTGGGATTATTTGGATGCTTTTGATTATCACCGTTTTGTTGTTTCATATTTGGTCTTGCCAATCTTCTGTATCATTTTTTGCAGGTAATAAATTATTAAAGAAAACAATTTCTACCTTTTTTTTTTTTTTTTTAATTTTAGTCATAAAAAAAATTATCTTTTGAAATTCTGGTATAGATATTGTGTTCATTGTGTGCGTATATCATAAGCCATTATGGTGTCATTTGCTCCAGTATTCTTAGTAGCTTTCCTTCTCAATAAAGGCCTCAATTTGTTTGATATGCAGCTCTTTGTAACAAAGATAGCAAAGTATTTGGGATGTTAAACAATATGGGGCTTGTGACACCAGGACATCGTAAGCCTATATTGTTTTCTCTAATTTTTAAGGTACACTATGTTGTGTTTCTTACATGCACTCACAATTAGGTTGTCCTATCCCTGTTGCTGATGACCCAAATAAGATAGCTCTCCCAAAGAAAAGAACACCTGAAAAATTTATCCAAAGACTCTCCTACATTACGGAAGACAATATCTCAGTCTCAACCAATGGATCCCAGTCGGTTCCTCTCTTTGGCGGGCATCAGAACTGGAAGCAAAGAGAGGAAAGCTTCAAAGTCAAACCGACCATGAAGGTAATTAATAAGCTACTCTTTAAAACAAATCTCTGATTATAAACATTTAACTTTCTCGACTGTTGATCGTTAAGCATGCTTATGATTTTATCAAATTTCATGGATAGACATTATAGATTGATGTATTTCTACTAACTGCGCCCCTTAGAATTCGTTTAGTGGAGAAGATGAGATAATAATATCATAAATGTAGATTTGAGTTGCTGTTGCTGGAGGAAATCGGATGCAAAGATGCAAGTTTGATGGGGATAATTTTATAATTTACCTAGTAGTATGATATATAGAGGTGAGATTATAATCTCACAATTTGTGTGCATATTGTCAGGCCATCTTTAATTTTTGGGCCGTCTAGTAACATGTCTCTTATCACCCTACACACCAAACGTAAGATAAATGTGTTCATCTCTCCTTATCATAACTACCAAATATCTTCTTAATATGTAGCATTTGATTAACCCTTCAGGTGCATTGTGGTTTTATTCAAGGTAGTGGTGAAGAAATGGCTCCAAATGACATCGAGTATGTGAAAAAATGTCGATTCGTAGTAGCAACTGGTATCTTTGATGCTTATGATACACCTCACCAGCCATCCAATATTAGTAAACGTTCAGAAAGTTTATTTTGCTTTCTAATGGTGGTTGATGAAATGTCACTTAAGTTCATAAAAAATAACGTTACCATCAGAGAGGATAATGAAGGAGGGCAATGGGTCGGTATTTGGCGTTTGATCTTGCTCAAGCATCAGCCATATGACGAACCTAGAAGAAATGGGAAAGTGCCAAAGATATTAACACATAGGTTGTTTCCTCAAGCACAGTACAGTATATGGATTGATGGTAAAATGGAGCTTATAGTCGACCCTTTGCTACTATTAGAGAGGTATGGTACTGCTCTTTCACGAAATTATGATACAAACGCTTTTTTTTTAAATTTATTATTTGGGGAAAAGTGCTTTCTCCCTTACTCTTTGGCCGTTTTGCGCTTCTTCTTGCATTGCATCTGCACTTGCCCCCTCGACTTTTAAAACTTGGACCTATCAGTGATGGGCACATCTTCCCCCGATACATGGATACTAACAATCATGTTCGAAAAATTGCACTTTACGTATTCGACTTCATTGCACTTTACTACCTACTTTTTTGACCATTTCACACTTAACTCCCTAATGGCCACCACCATATAACCAGAGTGCAACAAATTGAAAATCTGAGGGGGGGAGTGAAAAATGCAAAATGGTCAGGGATTGAATAGAGAAATAGCATAAAGATGAGCGCACAAAGTGCAATTTTCCCTTTTCTTTGTGGGTTTATGTAAATTCTTATACATTGTGTGTGTCCCCTGTAAAATTTGTCATTGAGTGGATACTAATGAAAATTTCAAACTATAGTGGTAGTTGGATATTTAATCCATTAAATCGCTAATTTGAAGAATAGATATAAAGCATGTTGATTTCTAGGACACATGGAATGGAATATAATTTGGAATATGAAAAAGCTTGATAATTTTCAACATTTAGGCCTTTTTCCATGATGTGTTTACTTGTTGTTATCTTCTATGTGGGAACTAAATAAATGGTTTACTGTTTCACTTGCAGATATTTATGGCGTGGGAAGCATACCTTTGCCATTGCTCAGCACAAACATCATCGTAGTATATATGAAGAGGCAGATTCAAATAAAAGGAGAAAAAGATATGCTCGCCCTCTAATCGATCTTCAAATGAAAATATATCGTTATGAAGGATTGGACCCTTGGGATCAGCATAAGAGCACCTTAAGTGGTAAGATAACATGTCACTATCCTTATTACTTAGGCTACACCATGGATTTGGAGCTGTATTTCAAGTTCATTATATCTAATTCATAGTCATTGTTTGGAACATGTTGATTTCTTTATGAATTTGAAATACTTAGCTACATATCCCTCAATCCAAATTTGATTTCCTTTACTCATTGATTTTCATTTTTAAAAAAGCAGATGTTCCTGAAGGAGCCATAATCATACGCGAACACACTGCGCTAAATAATCTATTTAGTTGCTTATGGTTCAATGAGGTTCATCTCTTTACTCCGAGAGACCAGTTAAGCTTTGGTTATGTGGTTTATAGATTAGGAGGTTTGTTTAAGCCTTTTATGTTTCCTAATTGTGAATACAATTCGATCTTTATATTGCACCCGCACAATCGGGAACATTCGTCCAAAGTAGAATGGGCGAAAACATTGGAGGAGTTCAAGAAACATCCCGAGTTGAAAGAGAGTAAAGGGGGATTAGGTTTGTGGAGTCCTTATCCTGGGAATCTTGATTCGGTTGTATTACCATCTGTAGCTAGAACTTCAAAAGCAGGTTGAAGAGTAGCATTTGTATGATTTGACAATTCAGTTTCAATTTTATGAAATCATTATGTTATGTTTGTTTGTTTAGAGATTTGTTTTGAAATGATGTTTAATTTGTAGTTGTAGTTGTACCAACAAAAAAAGAAAAAGAAAAAGAAAAAGAAAAAGAGGGGTAACAGAATTTATTTGGATCCAAATCGTAATATGGGTTGGCCTGGTTTGTTTCGATATGGGCTCGTGATGACGTGCGCACTTACGTCAGGCCATCACTCTCATTTCTAAAAAACACACCGAACAAGTGTTTTTTAATAGAGCAATTTTTAATATAATAATATCTCAAAATATCTTTATTTTTTTTTAATTTTTTATTGTGGATGGGGTGATCAAATTGTTCACGTATTTGTATTTTTCCTCTCCTTAGGAGAAATCTGGAGACTGAGGATCAATTTCTGAAACTGAAAACGCACCTGCACACTTTATTATTATTATTATTAATTTTTAATTAATTAGAATTGAATTTTAGTTCGGAAATTAAATGGCCGGGCAAGAATCGATGGCAAGAATAAAATTGGGCAGCCAAGGGCTTGAGGTGAGAAAGATTACTTGATGTTTAATTGTCTTCGGTTAAAAACTAATTTATAATAATTAATTGTATGAATATGGGATGTATGCAGGTATCGAAGCTCGGGTATGGGTGCATGGGGCTGAGTGGAGGATACAATGATCCGGTTCCTGAAGAAGAAGGAATTGCAATTATCAAAGAAGCCTTTTCTAAAGGCATTACTCATTTTGACACCTCTGATCTTTACGGAAAACTTTACGCAAAAGACTCTGCTAATGAATTCTTAGTGGGAAAGGTATATATATATAACTATATATATGAATGAATTTAAATACCATACCAAATTATGAAATACATTTTTTGTATATATATTACAGGCGCTGAAGCAGCTACCCCGCGAAAAAGTTCAACTAGCAACAAAGTTTGGTGCAGTCAAATATAACCCTTTTACCGTCAATGGCTCTCCCGAGTATGCTCGTGCTTGCTGTGAGGCTAGCCTCGAGCGTCTTCAAGTGGACTACATTGATCTCTACTACATTCACAAAATCGACAAAACCGTGCCTATTGAAGAAACTGTAAGTATTCATGTTATAATAATAAGATCATTCCTTTTTCTTTTTCCTCATCATCAGTTTTATCATGAACTAATTCTAGCTAATTGCAGGTTGGAGAACTGAAAAAATTGGTTGAAGAAGGTAAAGTTAAGTACATTGGTTTATCTGATGCTAGTGTAGATACTGTAAGGAGGGCTCATGCTGTTCATCCCATAAGTGCTTATCAAATGGAATATTCACTTTGGTCACGTGAAGTTGAAGAAGAAATCATTCCCGTCTGCAGGTGGTCTTTTATTTAATTATTCTCATCACCAGCATGAATTTAGTTAACTATTTCAAATTGTTCTTCGCATTTTTAGTCCTACAGGATTAATTGGATCCTCAGCACTTTCTTAGGCACACTCAGTCCTATTACGCCTTCTTTTATCTAACTTTTGCACTTTTGGTGCCAAATAGACTAAACTACGATTTTGCCTTGCATATCTCTCAAACTTAATTGAAGAATTAATGCATTTTTTATTTTTGCCCCTTGAAATGTGCATCAGGGAACTTGGAATCGGGATAGTAGCATACAGTCCAGTAGGTCGTGGTTTGTTTGGCGGGAAAAAAATCTTGGAAAGTGTGTCCAAAGATAGTTACTTGGTATGATGCATATATGGTCGTATTATATTTCCTTATTTGGTTTCGTAAATGTAGCTTACTTTTCTGCCTAATCTTTTTCCATTAGAATAGGCACCCGAGGTTTACAGGAGAGAACTGGGAGAAGAACAAGGCTTTCTATTTCCGCATAGATGCATTATCTAAAAAGCACGGATGCACTCCTGCTCAACTTGCACTTGCGTGGGTCAATCATCAAGGGGATGATGTTACAGCTATTCCAGGTAAGTGGTTGTTTTTTTTCTTTTTATGAAATAGGTATGATTTCATGCAATTTAGAAAAAGAGGTTGTTAAATTTGTGTTTTTTCAGAAAATGAAAAATTTGTTTGATAAGAGTATAAAAAGAAGAGGTGTGGTGTAATTCTTACGTGAGGTTTATATATATGTTGGAAGAAGTGAGAGACGGGGAGAGTTAAAGAAGTGAGAATATGTAAATGCAGTGATAATGCTTTGTTTTATGTTATAAGTTTGTTTCAAAGAAGATAAAATTATTATTTGAAACGAAAGGAAATATAGAGTTTGAGACAATGTAGAAAATGGAGTAAAAGAGAGAAATCCTCGAAAATGAAAATGATTTCTAAGATGTCTTCTTTTTCACGGTGTTTAGTTTCATATTGCTACTAAAAAGATCTGTCTTTAATCTTTCTAATTGGAGTCCAAATTAGAATTTGATTTCCATCTTTTGATATTTACAGGAACTACCAAGATAAAAAATTTACACGAGAACCTCGGTTCTTTGAAGATCAAGCTCACGAGCGATGACCTGAAAGAGCTTTGTGATGCTGTTCCAATGGAGGAAGTGGCGGGAACTGCTCAAATTGAAGAGGTTCATAAGTATTCATGGAGGTTTGCTACTACTCCACAACCAAAAGCTAAGTAAAGACTCTTCCTTTTGAAGATATATATATATATATATATATATATGGCTGAAGCTTTGTTCTTTGTTCTGGAAAGCTGCCTATAGGATAAATTATGTTTTTGTCTTGGATTGTGGAGATAATAAACTTGTTGTAGTATTGTGTGTTTTTTTTTTCTTTTTCTTTTTTATATGATGTAGTGTTATGTGTTAGTTTACCTAAAACTTTTGGATTGTATTTGCTGAATGTTTGGCATCTAATAGTAGCATGAGATTAGTATTACAGAACTCTCTATTTTTCTCTTTTTTTTTTTTCAAGGGGTATTACAGAACTCTCTATTAAATGATAAAAAAATATAGTACGATTGAGTTTTTTTAAAAAAAAATAGTTGATTTATCATTTTAATAATTTATGTATCCATAATATTGAGAAAAGAACATGTAAAATTCAATATATACTTCCATATTCTATCAAAGTAATAAAATAAAATATTATAATATATACTTTCCTTTATAAATTAAACAAGGCCCCTATTCTAAATTTAGGGGCTCTCTAATGACACTTCCAAACAACCACAAATAAAGTCAGAAAACACAATAATAGAAAGAGTGATTCACACTTTTGTAATCTTATTTTATCACTTACGTTCCTTCTAAATTTTTCGTAGCAGATGTGTGTCTATTATCAATATAAATTGTCACATTACTCTCTCTCATTAATATAGTGTAAAACATTCGTCCATTTTAAATTTTTTATAGTAAATTCATCCATTTTATCAATATAGTGTAATAATATATTCATCCCTCTTATCAATGTATTATAACATAGATTTAGCCCTTTACATCCCCGAAATAAGAACAATTCAACACTTTGTACTCTCTTTTATTTTCCTCAAAAAACCTAGGGACAAAATATGTAATTTATTTTTGTATCTTTGGTAATTTGCACCCCCGAAACAGGAAAAGTTGACACTTAGCAACCTCGAATTAAGAACAATTCATCAACTTACACCCCCGAAACACGATAAATGAATTTTTTGAACCCCCTAATTAGTACTTTAACACCTCAAATTAAGAAAAACTCAACAAACTAGCACCCCTCGTTTTTTTGGGCAAAGTTGACCATAGGGGCAAAATAGGTAAAATCATTTTCTTTTTTCCTTAAGTTTTAAAATACGATTATGAATACTAGAATACTCATTTATCTCTCCATCTTAAAATTTATTTTTGTGATTTGATTCAATCAATTTTGTGTATTAACTTTCTAAAAATTGTTCAAATTCTTTTGGATATTTTTGAGAACATTTGTAAAATTGGTAATTAAAGAAATATCATATGTTAAAATAGATTTTGCATATGAATATTCTAGAATTCATAATCAAATTTTGCAAATTTAAAGAAAAATTAAATTACCTATTTTGCCCCTAGAATTTTTTACCCCGGTGGTCAATTTTGCTGAAAAAACGAGGGGTGCTAGTTGTGGAGTTTTTCTTAATTTGAGGTGCTAAGTGCTAATTTTGTGTGTTTAAGGGGTACAAAGTGTCCATTTCTCGTTTTGAAAAATTGGTAAATAAAGAAATATGTTAAAATAGATTTTACAGATGAAAATTCTAGTATTCATAATCGTATTTTGCAAATTTTAAGAAAAGAAATGAATTACCTATTTTGCCCGTAGGTTTTTTTACCCTGGTGGTCAACATTGCCGAAAAAAAACGAAGGGTGCTAGTTGTTGAGTTTTTCTTAATTTAAGGTGTTAAGTGCTAATTTTGTGTTTAGGGGGTTCAAAGTGTCAATTTCTCATGTTTCAAGGGTGCAAATTGATGAGTTGTTCTTAATTCGAGGGTGCTAATTACTAATTTTATTTTGGGGGTGCAAAATGCTCATTTCTCGTGTTTTGAGAGTGAAAAGTGTCAAAGATCAAAAAAATGAATCATTCGTCCCTAAGTGTTTTGAGAAAAATAAAAGAGGGTGCAAAGTGTTGAAAAATGTTCATATTTTGCGAGTGCAAATTGTTAAATTTGAATTTTTAGGGTGCAAAGAGCCTATTTTTCATATTTTGAGGGTGCAAATTGCAAAAAAATCCATTTTCATCAAAAATTAAAATTATAGACCTATCACATGACTATGACTTGCAAATTTTGAAATCAGAATATGAATTTTTAATTTTTAATTATCACTCGACAAATGATATTTTTGAATACAATTATTTTTTTGATCATTTTGGACATAAATTTATGATTTTTGGCAAAAAAATTTAATTTTCTTATCAAATGAGACATAAATTGATGATTTCTGGTGATAATTAAAATTTTCGATGACCAGGACCGAAATTGATGATGATGATGACACAAAATATTGATGTATGTTGTCGATGTAACAAAATAAAGGGCCAATTTTGAAACAACTACTCCATTTTGGAATGTATTTTGGATTTACGAGGGACGAATGTGTTAACACTACATTGATAAGAGGGACTATATATTGATAAGAGTGACGCATCTGTCACGAAAAATTTAAAAGAGACGAAAGTGATCAAGTCAAGCCATAAGAGGGACCAAAAATGCGAATCACTCATAACAGAAATATATAAATATGCCACGAAAGGTTTCTGAACTTTAAAATAAGAAGCCAAATGCACCAATTATCAAGAGTGACAATAATATAAAAGAATTACAAGATCTAACTGGTTCTCTTTCAAAAGAATATCAATGTCTTTTCCGTGTTGCTCATCGAAGCTCTCGACTCTTATTCTAAACCAGATAGAGGAGATAGATACACAAACAAATACACATTAAATAACACATCACAATCGCATACAAGAACTTGCCTCTCATCTTTAGTTAGATGCATCTCTGCTGTAAAATTGATCGAGTGTCTTAGCTGGAATACGATGAAGAAGTTCTCTAGGGAAGATACGGAGCAGTGTCCATGCCAAGTCGAGTGACTGGAAGATGTTTCGGGTGTCATAGGCCCCTTGTGCCACAAACTTCCTCTCAAATTTGTCAAGGAACTCAAGATATAGCTGCACGTATATGTAATGTTCAATTAGTATTACTTCCAGTTATTAATTCACCAAAACTATAACAAATCTGTCCCAGGATTTTCACTCCATTTGCTACAGAAGAAAGTAAAACTGACTAAACAACTTATTAGGTTGAACTTTTGACATTATTGTTCTTTAATATTATGAAATTAGTATCACAATTAGTTAAACTGAGTTATTTATTACTATAATAATTTGAAGATTATTTAAGTTGACTGATTGATTGAATCAAAGGTAAAAAGAGAGAATAGTAGTTATGTGCTATAATAACATACAAGATCTTCGGAGGAAAGTGCTTCTTCTCCAACAACAGCTTTCATTGCCTGGACATCCTTACCAATTGCATAGTTTGCATATAGCTGGGGGAAATAAATTTAAAGAAAAGAAAATGAATTAGTTCAACTTAAAATAACGAAAAGAAAGAAGAAATATAATGGGCCAAGTGTAGGAAATTAGAGTCGGTTTCATGCATTTAAATGTGATAATATACCTGGTTGGATACATCAGAGTGATCCCTACGAGTCATGCCTTCACCAATGGCACTCTGTAAATGTAGGAGATAATATTCACAATTGAGTCCACTTTATCCTCTATAATTAGAACTCAAATCATACAACATACAAAATCGAAAGTTGAATTAACTTACCTTCATTAGACGAGACAAAGATGGAAGCACATTAATTGGAGGGTAAATCTGTCAATATAGGGAGATATTTTTGTTCAGGTAAACTTTGAAACATAAACCAAAACACAAATGCATTAATATGAAGATGAAATAGCATTCAATGATGTGTCATGCTAACTATTCATCGAGCAATTGTACAGATCAGTTTTCATTTACCTGCCTATTGTGAAGTTGTCTGTCAATATATATCTGCCCTTCAGTAATATAGCCCGTAAGATCTGGAGTTGGATGTGTAATATCTGCATATAATATAAAACAGAATCAAGCTGATTTGATTAAACACCCAAGAAAATGCAATAAATCGCCAGATTGCTAGTGTCGTATTTCAATGTTGTACCATCATTAGGCATAGTTAGAATAGGAATCTGTGTGATAGATCCTTTTCGTCCTTCAATACGTCCAGCTCGTTCATAGATAGTAGCCAGATCCGTGTACATGTAACCAGGGTATCCACGCCTTCCAGGCACTTCCTCTCGAGCAGCAGATACCTATAAACATTGCTCCCATTGTTTTTAGAAATATGTGAAGAAAGAATAACCAAAAGTTGGAAAAAATTTTAAATATTAGTCATTGTAAGATTGTACTTGAAAAACCACACGATAGAGGTACTTTATACATGTAAAAGCTGTAAAAATAAAAGAAAGAGGTATCCTTCTAAAACTATCAAAACAATAAATAATCTCAGATGATATAAACAAGAAGGAATGATTTGGATGCAGAAGTTACCTCACGAAGAGCATCTGCATAAGAACTCATATCTGTCAATATGACCAGAACATGCTTCCCACATTCATATGCTAAGTATTCTGCAGTTGTCAGAGCAATACGAGGAGTAATAATACGTTCTATTGTTGGGTCATTGGCCTGCAGAAAGAAACTGGTATTAAGAAAAGAAAAATATGATGCAGCAATCATATTTTGCTAGGATTTATATGAAAATTTTACAGCGACAAACAACGAGATTAGCATAATTACCAAGTTCAGGAAAAGGGTCACTCTCTCCATGGAACCATTTTCCTCAAAATCACGTTTAAAAAACTGTGCTGTCTCCATGTTGACTCCCATAGCTGCAAAGACAATGGCAAAATTGTCCTCTGCACCATCCTGTAGCATAGAAAAAGTTGCAGAAAACCATGTTAATACAAAAACAATCTTCTCAAATTACATCAAAGGTAAGAAAACTATGAAACAACAAGTCATGAACATGCAGTCGGAAGAAAACAGTTGTCTACTGAAGTTGAGCCACATCCCTAGACCTGAATGAAGGTTCTCCCCTAACCAGAAAGAAAAGATAACTTGGTCTCCCACCCTATTGTTACAATTTCAGGTATGATGCTAGCACACAAAGGCTTCCACAAGTGATAAGACTAAACTCAAGAAGCCATATGGTTCTGCTATATCAAGGATGGGACTACAGCATAGGGTGATAATGCAAAAACTGCTATGGATATGAAGCATAAAGGAAAAACCTTCCTGCATGGAACCACGCGTAGGAATCTAAAAGTTCATTTTATACAAGAACAATGAAAATGTGAAAATATACCTCGAGAAGGTTATCAGATTTTTCCAACCGTTTCACCAAACCAGCTTGTCGACAGATCTGGGCAGCTATTTCATTGTGGGGAAGACCAGCAGCAGAGAAAAGAGGAATTTTCTGTCCACGGGCAATTGAGTTCATGACATCAATAGTTGAAATTCCTGTCTGTATCATTTCTTCAGGATAAGTTCTCTCACTAGGGTTAATGGAACTCCCTGAAGCAAGTACATCAAATTAGGTCAAGTGATGCACACACAAAAGACAATTCTTACATCATAGATACTTGCCAGAAATATCCAAGTAAGCCTCAGGAAGAATAGGAGGGCCATTGTCAATGGGCTTCCCAGAACCATTAAAAATACGACCAAGCATGTCCAACGAGACAGGAGTTTTCAAAACCTGTAAACATGGTGTAGCACATATGTAATAAGTGTTAAATACGACACAGAAGCATAACATAAGGACTTAATGAGTGAATAAAACATCAGGAATAATCATAAAGATGTTCTCATCCACAGTGATTGATCCTACTACACAAAAGAGTAGTCTAACTGAAACTTAATTTCAGCAGGAAGGCGCATAAAGAGAAGACAGACAACAATATGCTTTCATGAATGACATAAAACTTCACAAATGATGGTTATTGGTGAACAGATGAGCAGGAAAAAACTCTAAATGAGGTATAAGTTCGTGCTGCAATCTAGACCTGATTATTGGCTTAGCTTAAATATAATTTTAAAGCTCTTTTCACATGTCATAAGCTGATTTGATGACAGATTTCCTGTTAAGTAATGCATGTCAGGAAGTTGTAATTCAAATACTCCCTCCATCCCGTGAAGGAAGGACAACTAAATTCTACTTATTTTTGTAGAAGATTTACCTGTTTCTGCCTTAAATGCCAGTCTTACAAATTTAATAAGATGCAAAATAAAATTCTTCCCACAATGCAGTAGCCAACAAAATCTCTATATTCTGACTGGTTGGAAGCTTGTTAAAGCTTATATCCATCCAAAGAAACCTTTATTTTAGTTCATCATGTGCCTGTTCATACTACTTTGTTCAAATGAAATCTATGAGTAGAGCCTGAGTATAAACTAATATCAGTGTTAACAAATGAAAGATTAACCTTGGAATAAAGGGGTAAACTAAAGTTGAATTTGGTTAAGGGAAATATTTTCTGACAAATTATGTTAGTGAACTATTAGAACCACCAGGGATAAGAAGATTCAAAAGTTCAAGGTAAACATAATACTAAAAGATATGGTCAAGATGAAATGTTTTATTTCCGCTATGAATGGGAGTTTGGGGAGAGGAAACTCGAGCATATAATGAAAAAATATGATTTACACAACAGTTAGTTCACATTAATTAAGTAACTGAAATCCACGACAGTCTAATTCTAGGAGAGAAATGTGGAAAGAGAAGAACAACTGTACCTCCCCTGTAAACTGGACAGTCGTATATTTGTTGTCAATTCCAGATGTTCCTTCAAAAACCTGAACGGAAAAACAAGGGAATTCAGGAATATTTTTTATGAGTAAAGGTACTCTTCATACTTCAGAGTTCAATTAGCTGACTAAATGTGTTCAAGTACCCTTAGAAGAAGTAACATTCAATAATATGTAACTCACTATATGACAGGGAAATAGAAGTGAACTCAAAAGATAAAATATATATGCATATTCATATGGTGGCTACCTGAACAACAGCCTTCTCTCCATCCACTTCCAAGACTTGCCCACGCCGGGTAGTTCCATCTCCTAGGCGAATGTTAACAATTTCCTGGTACTTGGGTCCCTGAAATAGTTTCATATAAACATATAAATGACCTCTTCTCAAGAGCTATACGAGTAATAAAAAATGAGACAACAATGTGTAAAACGTAAATACTAAAATAATAAAGCAGAAATAAATCAAAAGGCACGTCATTTACCTTGACTTTGTCAAGAATTACTAGAGGTCCAGCAACACCAGAAACAGTTCTATATTCTGCAAAATTTAAGAGCTTTAGAACATTAGCTGCTACAATTGTACATATAAGGTAGGCTATTTACTAAAAATTAAAAAAAAAACTTATTATCAATATTAAAAGGACTTCTGAAACTTCTTAATGTTGTTTTTTTATCTGTGATTATTATCATCTGCTCTGATCTCCAACAAAAACATACCCATTCCAATCTCCAGGGTTCCCTCCTCCAACTCACCATTCTGTGCCACGCCCATAATTAACCTATAAAAAAAAGGCACAGAAATTATAAACACGGTAAAAGAAATACTACTTCAACCAATCATAAGTTAGTTGAGCAGTGAATTTCAGATTCAAGTACTAAACTAACAATCACACGAACAAACACACTTCACCAATCAAAGCAACTTAGTTAATTAATATCATAAAACTACGTCGACCAGCGAAATTCAGCATATGCAATAAACATCATATCATAATATATCCAGAAACTGAAACTGAAATTGAGATTCTAAAATTCGATCTGGAAGATACACGTACCTCTTTTTCCCCTTTTAGTTTTCAATCGGAAGAGGAAACGGAGAGAGATGCGATGTACAGGGCAAAACGAGACTGAGATCTGATGTTTGGGGATATATTATAATTCAATTATTGTGATTGTGTTTTCAATTATATATTAACTGTGGCATATGGTGCATTTAATCTATCATGTGAATTGTGAAAGACTTAAATATCTTTATGTGTACTTACCATAATTACCAGCGCAATTACAGCACTGAAAGTGAAATTTCTTGTACAATCCACTTAACATGGTAATAGTAAAACTTCCCAAAATTAATTATATTCAACTATATTTGATTTGTTTAAAAAAAAATATATATATATATATATATATATATATATATATATATATATATATATATATATATATATATAGGATATTTCAAAGAATCAAAATAAGTTGATAATTATGATATTATCATTTTATAATTTTGTCAACACATAATTACCTTTACTTTTTGTTTATTGCACAGACTTTCATCATCATAATATTTTTATATTTTATATTTTATTTTAGATAATTCATGTTAGTGTTCTATGTAACGTGGTATCTTTCAGTATATACAAAATATGGTCTTAAGATTATCCGAGAAATAATAAAATTTGAAGTTGTGTTTTTTTACGAAACTAAATTAACTTTTTGTTGTATGTTTTTATTTGTATAAACATAGTTGTTTTTCAGTAATATGTTTTCATTGTTAACTTTAGATTTTTTTCTTTAAGATAAAACATTTTTAACTTTAGGTGAATGTCCGAGAGTTTTCATTTTTATTTTTTTGGTCAGGTGTGAATGTACAGATATACCATAATGTCTCATTTTTCAAAAAAAGGAAAAAAGGTATTCAAATAAGTATTTTTAAAATTCATCTAATTAAATTAATTAGGGCCAAGAAAGGTAATAATTGTAACTGTATATTAAATTCATAACAGCTTAAGGGTGAGTTTGGCACAGCGGTGGAAGCTCCTAAAAGCACTTTTAGACATTCATTATGATTTTTGAAATGTTTGACCCCAATTATAAAAATTGATTTTAGTCAATCGTGATTTTAATGGTATTTGACCCTCACTATCTTAATCAATTTTAGAATTTTCAGAAGCTAAAAATCAACTTATTTTAGAAGTAACTAAAGTGTTACTTTTACAAAATCAATTATCCAAAAGTAATTATTTTATAATTAAATTTTATCATAATCAATTATTGCCAAAATCCATTTTACTAAAATTAATTCTCCTATAACTGATTTTCGAATCGCTTGGCCAAACTCACCCTGACTCATTTGAAATTTATGTTAAATTACCCCATGATCGTTCAAAAAAACATAAATCTTCAAAAATTAAGAATCAATTTTTAGTTATTGGAACACAACATTTTAGTTCTTCAAGAATCAGTTTTTTTTTTTTAAAAAAACTTCTAGAATCAGTTGCTACTTTTGGCCTTTGGGAGCTGAAATGTGATGAGCAGTCAGCACTCAGCAGTGTATTGGTCTCGCAATCTCGAATCTAAAATATCTGCACAAGTGGTGACGCGTATTTATTGCTCGGCTGTGTGGAACCCATGTCGAGCAGACGACCAAACATGAAAATTTCCTTTTTTATATGACAAAATTACAGAAAACACCAAAAAAAAAAAAAAGTGATTTTGGATAAATTAGTAATTCTCGATTTTCATTTCGAATTATATCACTTCACTGAATTTCGTTGTAATTTAATATTTTTAAGAAATATTGTCCCAAACTAATTACTAATTGGTTTTCATCCCAAACTATATCAACTAATCAAATTTATTTCCGTACTTTACCATTTTGCACGAATTTAGTTTCAATATTAAAATTTTAAATTAATGAAAATCAAGGTTCAACCTTGTAATAGTTTGGAACGAATTATGCAATATTGTATAATTGTTCATGCTAAAATTTGTTATGTCATGACACGTAAGCCATGTGGTAATTTAATGGACACATGCGTAATTTCAGTCTCTTAATTAACGGTGGGATGATATTTTGAAAAAATATTAAATTACGGGACGAAGTTCAATGATATGATATAGTTTGGGATGAAAATCTAAAATACTTTATTAATTTAGGACGTTTTCTATAAATTTATTTTTTTTATTTTTATCCTTTAATTTTCTTTCTCTTACTTGATTTTTTTAGAGGCTCTTACTTAATTAATTTATACCTTGTTTGGTTGTAAAGAAAGTGAGCGAAAATTGTAGGAAAATGAAAAAGAAAGGAAAGGGAAAGAAAAGGCAAAGAAAGTCATTTTCCTCTATATATCTGATTGTCAGATTTTCTTCCGGATGTTTGATTGTCAAGAAAGTTTAGAAAAATAAGTAATACTTTTTATAAATATCTTCGTTTAATTATAAATACTTTCAAAATTGTTAAAAATATATTAAAAGTGATTGTAAAATTAAAATTATTAAAATATCTCTAGAAATATAAAGTACATCTATGATCTATATAAACGTTTATATAAGATTTATATGCATGCACATACACACACATATACATTAATTTTTAACTATATATTTGATTAAAATCTTGAACTTTTTCTTTGGTTGGGATTTCTATAAAATTTAATTGATATTGTCTTTTGTTATTTGTAGTTTTCTAATTTCAAGATAAGAATTACATTTTCTTTAGTTTTCGCCCCTTTCAAATTTTTTTTATAGCAGATTCATCCATCTTTTCAATCTAATGTAACATATTCGTTCCTTTTAAATTTTTCATAGCGGATTTGTCTATCTTATTAATGTAGTGTAACACAATAATCCCTTTTAAATACAAAATACATCACTTAAATTCAAAATATATTATAAATGGACGAAAGTTGATGTATGGAAGAATGTGCTACACTACATTGATAAAAGGGACGAATCTGCTACAAAAAATTTAAGAGGGACGAATGTGTTATGAGATGGACGGATGTATTGCACTACCATTGTTAAGAGGGACGAATCTACTACAAAAAAATTAAGAGAAACAAATTAGAGAAATATCCATATTAGTTAGAGTCCGAACCCAATACTTTTTACCCTCTTTATCTTGCAGCTTTTACATCTAGTCTACTTTCTCATTGACTAAAATATTCGATTTCAATAATAGATTAATATAGTTTATTATTATCGAACTAATAAAATGTGTTAATATTTTCAGTCTTTACAGCAGCTTAAATTAATTTTATAAATTTCAATATCATGCTACTGATTCTTTACAACAGCTTAAATTAATTTTATAACATTATTAACACTTCCATATCTGGACTAGTTATAATAATTAAGAGTGTTTATGATTGCTCTTCTCCAACTTGTTCTTTACTGGATCTGAATTTCTATTGGTAATCTGATGAACTCGAACGTATTGAGAGATATTCAAGATCCAACAAATTCAGAATCTGAACCCAATTTAATATAAATGGATGCAGGTCTGACCCTAAGTTCAACAGTATGAATATGATACAATCCGACCCGTACGGCCCTAGAATGTTAATATGCAACATATTTACCAAATTATAGCGGTACCATTTTCTGTAGGGGAAACTGAAACATACTCCAAGATAATATAAATCCACCATGATCAAGCAGTGCCAAAAAGTAAAGAAAAATAGGAAAAACACATTACTTCATTTATCCTTTTTCAGCTGCAAGTTGAATCTCAAAATGAGAATCGATCAGGTCATATATCCTTAAAAAGTCACAAGATTTACAAAGGTAAAATGATTTAAGAAACAACAAAGGGTAGGAATATTCTGCCCAGAAAACATAAACTATAAACGATCATCGTCACCTTCAAGTTTCTCGATTTTTCCAATCTCTCTTTCCTCTTGAACATTGGAACTATGTCAATAGTCTTCAGTTAAAAGTTACAAGTGTACATTAATGAATTCAAATCTTTTTAAGTAGCAACAGGTACTGTGGGGGTGGGGCAGGGTGCACGGGAATTGGGAGGTATAGTAACGCCACCTCCTTTTAAGGATATATTAGGATTCCGTACAGAACTAGCCCTGCTCACAAGATGTGAGTCGAGAAACAACACGACTACGGTGATGTCATCATGGAAATGGCGGCGAACTCCACGGTCGATTTTCTTTAAGTCTGAGTATCTCATTTCCCTCTTCTTTGCTGCTTCTTGTAATGCCACTTTTACTAATCTCCTAGCACTCCCCTGCAAAATAGATAAAGCATTTTATGCAACTTTATTTTCTTGTTTGGCAACGTTGATAAATACAGGTAGGGAATTTTACCTCACTTAAACTCTATTGGACAATAGCAGGTTTAGGTGGTGAATTTTAACTCATTTAAACTCTGCTACCAAACAAGTTGAAAATATTTGTAATGACAGTAATTAATATTTTCATCAATATTATATAACTGCTACAATACGAGTTTCGTGTTTTTAGAACTCGTTTGGAAGCAACCTTTGGGTGAGATTAAGCCTTTTTAACTATCTTTATTTTCCTTATTTTCTTATTAGGTAGTGCTGATAAATAGAATGGATTGACCAGCAAACAGATGATAACCCATCATATTTAGGCACTACCTATGATATATAGTTTTCATAGGTCAACAACATAACGAGGTGGTAAAATTCTCAACTATCCGTGTAAGTGTTGCTTCATTTTACTAATTTGCCCACCAAGTAGGCCTCAAAGATGAGATCACAAAATATTACATGTCCTACTTCGTGATAATATAACCATCATAGCTCTACAACATAATGAAGTTGTGAAACTTTACTATCCTTATAATAGCTGCTTCATTCTACTAATTTGCCCACCAAATAGGTGTCAAAGATGAGATTTCAACACATCTATATTTTAATAAGTTCTAGCAAACAAGTCATAGTATAATATTATCTCATTTGTAATTGTATAAGTAGTACTCTCACCTTTCTTAAATGAGTAAATTCTTAGATTGTTGGAAGAAGAATCAAATTCAAGAAAACTAAGTTGAAGATACATCTAGTTGTTAAAAGGGCATGAAAAACATAGGAATATGGTTGAACTTAGAAATGTGGTAATGTAAGCATCAAAAATCTTACGCTGCGTGGGTGATTTTGAACAAGATCAACTGCTTCTTGATTGGTAAAGTGCTCCCAAAGGCCATCTGATGCAAATATGATGAACTGGTCATGAGGCAGCAACTGGTGCACTGTAATTGCTGGTTCTGCGCTCAAAATTGGTCTTTTGAAAGGCTCGCGAAGTCGAAATTTTTGATATAAAGGTTCCCTATTGTATTCAGGCTTTTTCAAATACACATCTCCAATTGATCTAGAGATCTGTAAAACAACATACAAAGAGCCATTATTAAGTAAAAGCATTGACATATGCAAAAGAATATACTCATGAGTAATAGTTATCATTTCTTTTATGTAGTAGACAAAAAGACATTCGTCCCACGATGAACACTCAATACTAATAGTCCCACACTTTAAAAAATAGCACGTTGTTCTCTATTTTCCAATTTTTTTGCACATTTCGTCCTTTCATCCACTTTCTATCCAATTTGGACAAGGACAGTCTTTCAGGATCAAAAGTACAAAACAGCAATTGCCCAATGGACCAAGAGAAATGGATGGAGTGGAGAAAATGACAAAATGTGCAATTTTTTTATAAAAAGTTAGGACCAGGTTTAGCAATATTTTGAAAATCTTGACGTGAATTAGCCTTAATTTGGTTCAGGATCCTATATAGGCCCCCTCAAACTCTATAAACATGAAGCTCCATCCATCTTAAACAAACAATCTACATTGAAAAATATAGCTTTTAGATAAATTAATCTATTTAAACCTTTGAAGTGTAAACCTAACTTAGTAAAAGAACCAGCGAAAATATTGCCAGAAAGGAAATAAAAATAATCACCCTGCAGTTGGAACAAATTCTTCGTCTAAGAAAACACAGTGTTTAGCAGAAATCTTAGAAGAAAACATTATACTTTTAAACATTAACCAACCTGAATAAGACCCTTCACTCTCCATACATTATGCTTTAAAACGACAATATGTGAGTCATCAGGGTGCATCGATTGCAGCTCTTGTCTCACAGACTCAATACTCGCATTATGCTCTGCTGAGAGTTGAATAGCAAGTACTTCCCCAGTAGCTTTAACAAGTCTCCCCAAAACAGCACGGGAATCACCAAGATTTGCTATGTAGAGAGTTCCACTACAGATGATTCCAACAAGGCAGCAAGAGCCAACTGCTGCAATCTGTGGTTGCACGGGCCATTGCCTACTTACAACTGAGAAAAAACCATCTTCTGTTGCCTGAAATGCCTTCTTAATAACCTCCACTGACATAGATTGATGCTCTGCAGCGAATCCTGCACCAAAATCAGGAAATACACAATCGATCAAGACTTTGGTTCTAATAAGAATAACCATAAAAAGCCAAGTGATACACTATAAATATTTTTAAGGAAATCTGAACTCCAATAATATTCTAGTTAACAGCATCACACCTAAGAAATGCAAGTCCGAGAAAACTTTTCTCTATAATTGTTAGGCACAACGATTAAGTTCTAAGTTTTATTTGAACATTTGATTTTTAAAACCTTAAATTCCTTCACTTAGCCTTCATATTTCCAATTAAATGGTACAAGGAACATTGACAAAATAAGAACTCAAAACTTGAAAGTAGTGACTGCAATCATTCATATGGGAAAGATTGGATTTGGCATCCCAATATCTTAACAATTCTTTATTCTTAAGAAGAATAAAAAATATAAACTAACTAAGGTTCTGATAGTTCCAAATTCCAATAAGACTTTTGTGGGACTTACTCTTTAGATGTTGGAAGAGGTGTTCGTTGATAAACCGAGAGGTCTCAGGGCCACCATGTCCATCATAAATCCCCACGAAAGTACCATATGGTCCTGAATCATTTGAGCTCAAAGAACCAGATTCAAGTTGACTCTGATCCTCTAGTAAGTTATTTGCTTGAACTACAGCCATTGAAAATTCTCCATTAAAATGTTGCCCCGAGTCCTTATACCATAACAGACCATCTTGGCGACCACTAGCATCCGAGCCCGTATGAACATATCGATCTGACCTTGGCCGAAAACAGGCCCGCAAAAAGTTCATTAACCCAGATAACATCCCTCATCTCATCCAAACAACCCTCCAAATTATCATCTAATGAGCACTAAAAGTAGCTCTGCTCCAAATAAAACTCAATTGTATGATTGTATATCTCTATTCGCAATAGGATTCTGGAAAAAACAACCTAAGAAAACAAAGAAAATTAGAGTTTGAACAAGTAAATGATTTGCAGAAAAGTACACATTATTATGCAATTGTATGTTTAATTCGGCAAAAAAGTGCTATAAAATCACTCGAAAAACAAGGACTGCCAATGTGAAATAGATCTCTGACCAAGAAACAGATAACCCATGAGCACAACAGCCGCAATGAAAATTCAACACCAAGGAAAAAAGACGGGTTTGAAAACAAGTGGTCAAAAATTCACTTTTTCTATCGACGACTGTTCGGTCAAACAGTTCGAATTCCAGAAGGTTCAACTATCGAACAAAAAGAAAAAACCTAATTTAACAATTATTGAACAAATGAACCTAAAAAACCCCAATCTCTCAAAATTCACAAAGCCCTATAGCAATATAAGCAATTCAACACGACAAAATTTGCCACTATATATTGAAAAGATACCGTGGCATGGAATATGACAAAGATGCTACCTCTACCTTTATAGTTGATTTAGAGGTAGGAAGATCTGATAGTGAAATACGGTTTAGATCTGTGGATCCATCAAATCAAAGTGAGACTTTTCATAAATAAAATTAAAAAAACTCAAGTGAGTTTTTTAAAATATTTAGTCCTCTTCTCTGTTTTCTGAGGGCAATAAGAAGAAGAAGCAAGATGGTCTGCTGCTGCTGCTGATGATGATGATGATGAAGTGATGGAGAAAAGAAAAAGAAACACAATATAGAGAGAGAAAGCAGGGTGAAAAACGATTAACGATGAGAGAGAGATATATATAAGTATTATTATTTTTAATTTTATTACTGCTGAGGAGTGTTTGATTGGGGCAACTCTGAAACTCTAGTCTCTCTCAGCAGACAATCCCCATTAAAAACCAACAATGGAGAGCTTCAAGCCAGCAAAGCAGAGGACCAGTTTTGGGGTCCACAACTCACTTCCAGATAGAGAAAAATCTAGAGAGAGAAACTATAATTACCCATTTTACCCAACAAAATATAGTAGTAGTAAAAAAGAAAAATAAAACAAATTAAATTTTGTACTACTATTAGTTAGTCCATTTAAAATGAGGTGGATGGAAACACGCATAAACACAAAAGAGTCAATGAAGTTGGATTTAGATAGAGTGTTTTGCATATGCATGGGTTCTCCATGACAAAACCAGCCCTCATGGTGACACGTGTCTATGTAATGATTTATTAGTTGAGATTCATGGAAATACGCATGAAAACGAGTCGAGTAGTAGTGTTCGATAATACAATGTGTAAGGTTGAATTTTGAAACTTTTACCGAGCTTGCTTTAATTGCTCAGTGGTGTACCAAGTTCGAATGAGCTATAATCTTGTTGATTAGTACATCGATATTAATTTGATATTTTTACATATGTTTGTTAAATTTTGATTTATTATGTCGAACTTGAAAAATTAACAACTGAAAAATAGCATTTAAATTTGTTTGATGTAGTATGGATCGAGTTTATACAGCTCTTATTGAAAGAATATATGAGAATATAGAAAAAAGAAAAAAAAAACGCAAAAAAGCACAAACTCTTGCATTTGAAGCAAATTGAAAGTTTTTCCTCTCTGACATTAATAAAATTCATAGTTCTAACATGTAGTGCGAATAATAAGGCTTGGGGATTTTGAGTGGAATATGTAATAAAATAAAAACTTTCAGCAATGCGCCATTTAATTTCCTTCTTATCCACTTTTTCATACAACACGTATCACAATGCTCTATCTAGTTCACTTCATGTTGCATGTGGCAATGTACAACACAACCGCACATGTGATCTCAAGGAACGTATCAAGCAATTTAATTTAATCTTTATTGTTAAGACATTTTTTTGCACCGTAAAGTTTAAGACGTATTTGACTTGGGAAATGGAATATGATACTGTCTCGAATTTTTTTGAAAAATTCTTGTTTAAGTCTGACTTGATCAAATTCATCCAACCATCAAAGTGTATAGCATTTATTTTGTGATTGACCACTCTCATGGAAATTACACTAATCTTAAAGCAAGTGAATTGTACTTGTCATATAGTTACTGCCAAATTCGATCTATTTGACTAAATTCATCCAATCATAAATTAATTGTAATGCTCTTGTTTTGTGATTTGACACCACTCTAAACTTTCTCATATAATTCACCTAGAAGAAAATAATGTCAACAAATTAGCTACCTTCTTACCCATAATAATCAAACCTCTTCTATTTCGTACTTCGTTTGAAGACAACATAAATGATCAATAAATAATGATATATTGTTTATATATGATGTATAAGTTATATACTTCTTATATAATTTCAGTTCCTAAGAAGTCGTGGGGTTCCAAATTCCTTTAATTTTCCTTTTTGTGTTTTAAAATAAAATATTTTTTCTCGATATGGGGGGTGGCTTTTTTAATAGAGGGGGAAAGGTCCTAAAACAAGGGCCTAAACATGAACGGTATGCCCACCAGCTCATAGTGAGCTTTTTGTGTTTGGACAATTTTGAATTCAGCCGACTCTTTAATTACTTTTGGACGTTTCCACTCTCATCAATTCATTGTGTTGTTAATTTTATTCCCATTTTTTACTTGTTTTTTCTTGTGCTAAAATAAAATAAAGTGTTATCGGTATAAATATATCACAAGCTTATCAATATATGTACTATTATTGATTGTCTTTTGATCAATCACCAATTTTACAATTACAAATAAATAAATTTCTTTAACAACTTGACGTCTACATTTTTTTCCCGACACTCTCCTTTTGGTTCTATTTCTATTCTTTTTCTGTCTCTCTTTCTTTCTCTCTGTGTGTAAGAGCACAACACAATCTTCTTCCTTCAATATACTGCAATTTTAGATAATATATGCTTAAATTGTAAGTTAGGTCTTCTCATTTAAAGATTTTTAGTAATAAATACTTTTTTAGAGTTCTGGTCTAAGTTTTCGCCATTGACATTTTAATCATTTACTTTATTGAATTTTACATTAAATATAATTTATTTTACGACATTAGGATGTCAAAATATCCCCAGAAACTAAGGGTCTGTTTGTTTGGTGTTTGAGAAAGTAGTTTGAGAGAGTAGTGGAGGTTTGTGAAATAATCTCGATTTGCGTAATGTTGTTTGTTTGTGTTTTGAGAGAGTGGTTTGAGAAATAAAGTAGGTATAAGTTTTTTTGGAAGAGTTGGGTTGTAGGTGTAAGACTTTATGTCAAATCATGTTTGTTGTGAGATAAATTGTATAAGAGATAGGTTAATTTATGTCAAATCAGAGTAGAGTTTGTCTATGTTTTGTTTAGAGATAAGAAAATTGTTGTTTGTTTGGGATTTGATAGAGTAGTTTGAGAAAATTAAGAGATGAAAATTTTATTTCAGAAAATAGATAACATGTTTGTTTGACATTTCTCAAACACAAATTTTTTTTGGAAAACGCCAAACAAACAGGCTCTAAAAATTTCATCATAGACTTTGAATTTGATAGTTTACATGTAATTCCACTATCGGTCATGTAAATTACAACTTTATCACTGAACACTCTTATAACCCGATTATAACATCTAACTATTTTTTTGGAACATCGATCATTTTGGCGCAAACATATATTTTTTTATATATAATTTTTTTTTTTTTGGTTTTCCAAATTATAACCTGATTTAATGCTTCCTACATATTATATTATATGAGAATTTCAATTGACGAGTCCGCATGGGCAGTTCAACTGGTGTTAGAGGTGGAATTTGGAACAAGAGACCAATGATCGAACCTCATCAGCGGCAGTGTGGGAGCAACCTTTCAAAAAAAAGGGGGCTCCTTGTGCGCAGTGAGCACTGGTCCCAGCCTCTGTTGCCGGTTGAGTCACCATGATTTACCTCCTCTCACAATCCCGTCGAGCAGGGGGTGATAGGCGCCCGGGTGAGCGATTTCACCATTTGAAACAAGAATTTCAATTGACGATAATCGGAAACACGTGTCATTTCTATTAGTCATATAATAGTTCTATAAATAGATGTGAGTGTAAATTTAGTTATAGCTGCACCAACGTCGTGGCACCTGTCATTAAAAACTGCTAAAACAATTCACTTTTATTCTTGGGATAGACAGATTTGACGTAAATCATGAATATTTTGTTCACAAATGTTTAGTCAATTTCAAATGTCGTCTCTCTTTTCATATGAAAACATATTATCTACATAATGAGGATGAAATATATTAATTGAGGTCGTGGGTGGAATTTAATTCATGAGACGTATGTACATTGATGCAAAATGTAATCAAGAAACTTGTCCTTTGAGCTGTTGTTTATTGTATAATATAGCCAGACTTTGGATTTGATTACATTTTTCTTTTTTTTTTTTTTTTTTGAGAGGATTTGATTACATATTTCATTATCAATAGTTTAGAAGTACAGTCATTTTCATTGGTGTTATTTAATTGGAAATGTTCAATTCTTTCAAGGAAAAAACATTGCTAGCTAACACCATTTTTTCCTCATTTCAAGGATGCTTGACACCTTTTTTCTTGGGAAAAAAATGCTAATTGGGTGATGTAAATATGTAATATTAATAGCTTTGATATGTACTTTATCCTTTCCGTCCATAAAATAAAATAAGATATTCAAAATGCTCACTGAAATGTGATAATCATCAATTCATCATATATAAAATATATATAATGTTCTATCTAAATACTAAATGATTTTTCATTTAAAAAAAATAGAAGAAAAGTAACAGATATTGACGTAAATCATGAACATGTTCTCCGTAAATAAGTAATAGTACTTTTTTTAGATGATAGACATATAATTAAATCAAAATATTACATCGAAATTTCTATTCCATCTATTTCAATTACTATTGAAGCACAAAGATAAATTAAATCGTGGGAGTTGCACCTATAACCTATCATTCATGTGGTCTCTGGGTCTCAAATAAATAATAAGTATTTGTGTTGTAAAACTTGAGGCTCCATGCCCAAGAGAATTATGATTTGAGCTCAACTAATGCATGTTTCTTTTTCTAGTTTGATACTCGTATTGATAGTAGGTTTATATTTGTACTTTGACAACAATCAAATAAATTCGGATGAATATTCTGAGATAGTGACTAATGTAATTATATATTCACCATTATACTTAGAAAATTTTGAAAAGCAAAACAAAAACGGGTATTTTTAACCTATTGTTTTGTAAAGGTAAAATTGCAGAAAACGTTCCAAACTAATTAATAATTTTGAATTTTTGTCCCATACTATATTACCTTTCGTCCCGTAATTTAATATTATTTTGGAATATCGTCCCAAACTACTCACTAATTTTGATTTTTCGTCCCGTAATTTACCATTTTGTATGGATTTAGTCCCAATATTAAATTTCTAAGTTAATGAAAATGATGGTTCAATCTCGTAATTAATTTTGGACGAATTATGCAATATTATATAATTATTCATGTTAAAATTTACCACGTCATAACTCAATTATTTGAGACGGCGCTTTTGAAACGACGAGTTACATCATTACATCATAAAATCGATTGATTACACTATCAAGTTATGATGAATAAAAGACTGAGAGTGTGTACGTGCATGACTTGAACCTATAAGCCATCAATTTTTTATTTTTTTATTATTAAGAGAAGGCCTCATGCATCGGCACTTGTTAGTATTGCCCTCATCCCAAAATTTCAAAGTATCAATTAATGATAGTATTTCTCCTAAATGTAAGACAAAGCATGTTGGGCATGTTTGTTTGGCGTTTCCCAAAACAATTTCGTGTTTGAGAAATGCCAAACAAACATGTTTTCTATTTTTTGAAATAAATTTTTTATCTATCAATTTTCTCAAACTACTTTCTCAAAACTCAAACAAACAACAATTTTTCTTATCTCTAAACAAAACCCATAAAGTAATTTATCTCTTACATAATTTATCTCACAATAAACATGATTTGACATAAAGTCTTACACATTACACATCTTACACCTACAACCTAATTCTTCCAAAAAAGACCTACATCTACTTTATTTCTCAAACAACTTTCTCAAAACTCAAACAAACAACATTACGCAAATCAAAATTATTTCACAAACCTCCACTACTCTCCCAAACTACTTTCCCAAACACCAAACAAACAGGCCCGTTGTACCTTGCTAAAATATTAACTATTTCCCTCATACACAGATGTTAATTAGAACATGCAAACACTGTTCCATTTTTATGAAAAACATCAAACTTAGGTTTAAACCACAATCATATGATTCAAACATAGAAATAATATATAGTTTTAAGCGAAATTAATTACCGAAGCAATCAATGTTCGAAGCACAACTGTACAACGTAACTTTATAAGTAATCTGTCTAGTCTTGCTAAATTTAGTTTAAGTCTGAGCTATATCTCAATTTTTCTAGTATTTATTCAATTTTTTAGCAGAAAAAGTAATAATAATAACGTAAACGTCACTTCAAATTAGTATTTTGAAACCAAAGGATATATCTTAATTATGAACATCTTAAAGGAAAACTAATGCAATCATATGCATGTATTATTAATTGTACGGTATGCAAATTTAATTTCAGAATTTTCTGTCCTTTATTGTATTTAAAATTCAAACTAACTAGTAGAAATTAACAAGAAAATGTAAAGATCGATCTCATCGACGGTAATCTGTCAGTATCAAATTAATAATTATTATTGAATTCATTCATCAAATTGAGAGGACATGCACTAGACTGATATATGTAGGGTACCTCTCTTTCATAATTCCCGAATAATTGCTCAAATAATCAAATTTCATTCACTGCATGTCAATCACGTACGATTTCTTTCAGATATTAACTCGTGTGTTGGTTTTGTCCATATATTAAACCAGACATGCCATGTCCAAAATCAATTACAAACATATGCAAGTACATTTTGATTTACAGAAAATTAAATTCATAGAAGAAGAAGATTGTAAATTGTAGTAATTAAACTCTTAATTGGTATATTAAAAGTAAAAAAAATACGTACGTGGTAGTCTTTGGATTTGGAATGAGAAAAACATGAAATATAAAGTAAGTAATAATTCCCTGACAGACATAGCAAAAATGTTGATCACATGCTCACTTTTTCACGAAAATAAACCCTATAATAATTGAAGATGTTGGAATAAAATAATTCAATATGTGATTTCCTTTCCTTTTCCTAACATTGGTTGTTTTGACTTTCCGCTTGTTACATTGCCACTGTAAAGAGAGGATATATATGTGACAGTATTGCTACAAAATTTATTTCATGTGTTGAGGCCCCGGCAAAATTTTAGTAAGAATAACTTTGTAATGGTTTGAATGTTTCGAGTAAAATTCTAGCACTTTTTTCCAAAGTCCAACAATGATGTAATCAATTTCAGGCAGTTTGCTAGCTAGTGCTGGTAAAATAGGCTACAAGTTGTGGTTCGGATTCATTTCTAGATATTATATAGTATATGTTATTCGATCTTCTAATTTTATTGAATTGTTTTAAATTAATAAATGTCAAGATAAAGTCCAAAAGTTAACATACAAATAAATAAAATACATGCACGAAGGTAAGGTCGGCAAACACATACGATCCGCTTGATCCAAACATGATATTAATCCAACCCATAATTAAATATTACTGATTATTTGTTATTAAGGTTACAACAATATTTACGAGGGAAAAACGCTTTTCATATCAAATTTTTGTCCATATTACACATTTATGAAAAAAAACACATTTGTTATCATGATTTAGGTTTTTTTGACACATTTCATTTGACCGTCAATTTTTTAACATAATTCGTCATGTGCGCGCTATGTGTCCGTTAAGTGGCACGGGTTTTGCACGTGTAAGGGGTAAACTTTTATTTTTTATACCAGAGACTTTTACCTACTTTACACATTTGGTACAAAACCTTCGAAAAAGACACATTTAATATCAAGATGAAAGGCCGCTTGATACATTTGTTTTGACCGTCAATTTTTTGGACGGGAACGACCACGTGGCCTTTAATTCATCAAAATTGCATGCTTTGTGCACGTGATATGCTCGGGCATGGAGTATTTGAACCTAATCTTAATTTTATCATAACTCCTTCGTGACAAGTTCAAATACTCCCTGCCCAAGCACATTACGTGCAAAAACGACCACGTGGTCCTTCCCTTCCAAAAAATTGATGATCAAAGCAAATGTGTCAAAGAAATTTTGATTTTAGTATTAAATAATTATTTTTCGAAGGTTTGATACCAAATATATAAAGTATGTAAAATTCTACTTTGTACAAATAGTATAAATGCATAAAAGTGTGTTGTATTTAATTTATTTCATATTTAAAACCACGTATCCAAACAAAGGGGCATATATATTGAAGAAAGGAGAAAGCTATTAAATTACATATATCCACAATTGGGTGAGAAAGGTGATAAAGCAAAAGAAGATATGTACACTTACCTAACAAGTGTATTTCAGCAAGTGCAATAAATGACAGTGTCCCAATAATCAAATTCTGCTTATAATATATATACTTTTTTTTTTTTTAATTTTTATAACTCATATGTACAAGCTTACACTAGACATATACTTGTTCAAATGACAGTGTTACTCTTTTGATTTTATAAACTAGCTTGTTCAATTGAGTAATATGTGATCAGACTGCTTTGTTTTCATAAACTTATTTATTTATTAATTAATTAATTTCAACTAACTAAAACTGAACAGGCTATTTGCGGATGCATGTAATATTTTTTAAACCCACATGCACTTGAATTGAAATTAATTAATGTATTACTTTACCTTTTAATCATATAATAATTAATAAATATACTGAAAATGTATTACTCAAAATAATTGTCATTATATATCCATTTCCAGAAGTCCACTTTCAGGAATTAGTTGAAAGTATTAACTGTATGGTCAATGAGGCCATAACTCCCTCGTTGGTAAGACCGAGTCTCCATAATCAAGAGGTTATATGTTCAGTTTTTACTAATGTGAATTTTTCTTCAGTTTAATATACTAGTCATATTTGGTGATTGATTTTCTTTGTAATATGATAAATTTCTAATTTAGTGATATTAATATAATAATTATTTCTTTGATAAAAATATTTTAGCTATATATAATTTCTTCCCTCCAATGTTAAGTTACGTGCATCTATATCTTCCATAAGTCAAACAAGACAAAACTATCAAATCATAATCATAAAATCGATATTCACAAAGGTGTGATTTGAAACTTCACTATAAAATTAATTAAGATCATCCAATAAGTCATTTTCGGAGGAGATTATTTAGTATAATCGTTGCACAACGTCATCAGCCCACCAACACACTCCTAATCACATGTAAAGTGAGAATTCACATCACTCATGTTCCAGCATAAGTTCTCTAAAAATCGGGGGTTTAAAAAAAAGAAGTTCACAATGATCAGAACATTGATGACGTGAGAAATCTCACTTCACACATGAGAAGTGTAATAAAATCTCATGTTTTAGGAATAGGAGGTTGGAAAGAGATAATAAGATTGCTCGAAAAATTTGTAATATTACAATTATTTCATGCACTTAACTATGGAAAATTCTTGTCCAAGTCTGACTTGGCCAAATCCATCCAACCACCAAGCAAGTGTATTGCACTTATTTTGTGATTTGTCACTTTCCTGGAAGTTACATCCAATCTCAAAGCAAGTGTATTACACTTGCCATGTGATTAGTTTGGGTTCGGCCAAACCCGATCTGGATAAGAATTTCCCCTTAACTATTCATTCTGAATTTCGTTGCTCTTAATTATATATATATAGAGAGAATTAGAGTCATTGAAAACTTAATAATATAAATACCAAGAATCAAAAGACCTAATTAATTGTATTTAATGTGTTTCATTTGAAAGTAAATATATATTACAAAACGATGGTTTTTTGCATAATCATTTGGAAAGGGTCATCGTATACGTAGTCCAAGTATATGGGACCTTAGTAAATTGGAATATTAAATATAGTAAACATGAAAATTATACTCAATGATTTGACAAAAAACTAAACAAAATGCACGACCGATCATGTTTGGGTTGCCTTATCTTAACCACCACCAGCTAGAAAAATCGATTCACACCAGATAATGTCCTTCTACCTCAACAATGTATTTAGTCTCATTTACTATACTGCATTTAATGCGTGGACCCATCATAAATATTTAATTACTCAATACATAATGCATATCTAAAAATAAACAATAATGCATGTCAAACTTAATTATAAGGATAATTGATTAAAATTAATTATAAGTAATTTATAAGATAATTTGAGACTTTAAATAACTTATAAAACTTTAAATTTTTGTAGTGAAATCCTCGAGAAAGTTTATAATTAAGTTTTGAAAATGAGTTTTGCCACTACTTGATTATGAAATAAGACTTCACATGGTCTAAAATGTATTACTCAAATGAAATAATTATAGAACTAAGTCTACAAAATGAAATAATTCAAGAAAGTTAACTACTAAAGCTAGCTATGAAACTAAGAAAATAGAAATATAATATATAAATTATATTAATGCAAAAGCCATTGAATTTGTCTATATATGGAGTGTTTAATCGAAGGTTTCTATTTTTCAACAATAAAAACCCTATGGAAAAACTTTGGAAATTAAAGGGAGTTTCCAAGAATTCTAAAGTTAAAGGGATTGAGCATTTGAGCTATCATGAGGTTCTAGTCTGAATTCCTCTTGAAAAAATTTATTCATAACGCCTTGATAATTGAAAGTGTAGAATTATTCAAAAAACTTAACAAGTATTTTTATATCGTTATCATGATTAACTGCGGACTCAATGTTTTATTATCATCAATCGAAATCAATAAATGGAATTTGTTACTAAAAGACTAAAATTTAGTCATATTTAGGTAAATGTCATTGTACTTAATATCATAATCTATCAGAGTTGGCCTGGGTATTGGAGAATATTTTATTGAAAGTTAATTAAGTATAAACCGCGTATTAAGTTAGACGAAGAATGAGAAAACTAAACATTAATTGGTTAAAGCCTTCCCAAGATTGGTTTGCAACTTTGCATGATCGATTCAGTTAAATTTGCAATTCTTAATAATTAATGAAGTCACCTATTTATATATGTGTGTGTGTACGTGTACTTCTTATTTGTTCCCCAATTCCAACGTTTGGTGTTGTACTGTTACATTACATCATTTTGACCACTAATAATTGAATAAAATTGGTTTCCCCACAATTCTTTGCAACTGATCATGTCATTACAACAGACACACACTCATTAATAACGAAATCAGTAAAGATTAAAGATACATATATAAAAATAGAAATCATGTCATAATACACATTTTTTTTTTTTTTATTTTTCTATTTTATCTTGAGCATTTAAACTTATTTGATTATGTAGTTTTTTTAACTTTTCCATTTCTCCCATTACATTTATTAATAAAATTTATTTTTCACCTTTTTTTTAGATCAATTAAAAAATAAATTCTTATTTTTTTGTGCTTAAAAAAGTTTATTAACGCAAGAATGCGTGTTGAAGATTATTAGTATATAAATATGTGTATTATATATAGAATATTATAATTATGTCCACACTATATATTGTTGTCTGTCGAAGTTCCATGAAATCAATTTCCTTCGCTCAAAATATTCAAAAAATAGATATCTTATAGGGTTGTAAACAAGTTAAATTGAATCGGAAAAAAATATTTTATTTATTTAACTTGATAATTTTTGGTAGGAATCGGAACTTGTGATTGAAATTAGTTTAAGTTTGAAATAATTTAGGTTTTGATGAGTTTTAATTGAGTTATATATAATATGTAGGTGCAATTGACACTAGAAACGATCAACGACTGTTAGCAACCCTTTGTAAACGTGATAGATTTTCAAATTAAGCGATAGTTTTTTGTCAAAATAATTAGTTAATCACACTCGAAAATTATTTCGCTCAAAACTAGGTTAGATATCATGATGTGGTGCACCAAATTTGATATCTTATTTATAGTTAATACACTATAGAGATTGAAACTAAGAATATACACTACTACTTAAATTTAAAGAATACATGATGTAATGCACCACATCATTTAAGCAGCGTCCCATAATTACACCATTAAGTGTTGAACTGCTAGTCACCGTTATCTTTTGTTAGGCAAGTTCAAGTTATCTAATCTAGCTCGATGTACCTTTGCCACATGAGTGTCCTAACGTTCAATTTCAATTTCAACACATGCATATGGTATGTCTTTTGTCATGGAAGCCATCACAATAACTTCGTAAATTTTAGAAGTACTTTTGTAGGGCCTGATTATGCAAGATAATGCAAAGGAATTGTCAAAGTTCTAAATTAACATGCATATTCTATCGAATCTCTTTTACAAAAGGAAAGGGACGACAAAATAAAAAATAATGAATATTGGCATAAAAATCAACGATGAATCTAAATGTGGGCCCTTGGATAAATCAATAGGTCGTCATTGCTTTTCTAAGCTAGCATCTTCTTTAGTTTTTTTTGTTCCAGTTCTTCTTTAGTTTTTTGGTTGAACCAAGACTTTGCATTCTCCTCGTGGAAGAAAATAAGATTTTATGTTTGTTATTAGGGTAAATATCGAATACCCCCTCGGATAAGGTCTAATTATAAAAATCACCCTCACGTATTGGGTATTACAAAAATCCCCTTCAGGTTTGTCACTTTCTTATAATTAATCTCTTGCTCCTCAAATGTTCCAATTTTGCCTTGAGTGTTATTTGTATTGTTTGTAATGTCTTATAAATGTTAAAATTTAGGATCTAATTATTATATCTCATAAATTATAAAAGATATTATTATATATTTACTACCAGAATAATTGATAAAATTTATAATTCCCATAAGTTTTAATAAATATTGCAAAAAAAAGGTATTTATATTTATTAGCAATTTAAATTGTAAAATATCAAATTAAATAGAATTATAATAATATATTTTATAAATATGAATTGTTACACATTAGTTAAATGAATTTATTTTATAAATTAGTAAATTTAATAAATTATATTGTATTATAAATAAGTTATTTTAATTCATTAAAGTTTAAATTTTATTATAAATTGAAATATATAAATTATATCAATTATTTTGGTGGTAAATATATGATTATTATTTTTATAATTTACAAGATATAACAATTAATAACCAAATTTTAAAATTTATAACATATTATAAACATTACAAATAACTTTCAAGGGCAAAATTGAAATATTTTAGGGAAAAAAAGTTAATTATTAGAAGGTGACAAACCTGAGGGGGAATTTTTGTGATACCTAATATGTGAGGGAGATTTTTATAAATAGACCTTACCTAAGGGAGGTATTCGTAATTTTCCCTTGTTATTATCATTATTGACAACTACATTTAGATATGAATTTTGATGACTCATTTTCCATTGTGCTATTTTCAAACATAAATCTTGTCCGCCAAGTTTATTTTCGTCTACTTCTTAATTTAATTTGAAGAAGGTCAACATATTCATAAGGGGCATATCTGATCCCATGTAATTTCAAATATGTTAGATCGGGGTTAATGCCCATTTACCTTCATGATGTGCATCCTTATATCATTTACAAAATAGCATTTTTCAAAGATCAATTTACTTCTTTATGTTAGAGAGTGTAATACACTCATCCAAAATTCAACGTTAGAGTGAAAAGTGTTGCTTAAAAACATAAATTTATTTTTATTTTTATATGTTCAGAAGATAAAATTACTATTTTCCATTTAAAATAATAGATGCAAAAAATTGTCAAATATATAATAATACAGGAAGTAAATTGATACATATAAAACAATACATAGGATAAATCGGTTCATATAGAATAAAATAGGGGGATAAGTTGCTTATTATTTTTTGCATGTTTAAAATAGGTCAAATTATGTACTATGTAGTAATAAATGAGTTTATTTTTGTCATGTCATGTTCTTTTAAGGTTTAAAAATATCATGGAGATAAATTATATTTTCTTAAATTAAACACTATTAATATCAATAGGATAATTAAGTTTTCATCAAATCTTTTAGTTTACATACTAGAAATATATATTGTTATGACATCTCGCAGAATCGCAGGTCTTAAAAGCGATTCAAATATAAGTTACATTATTAATTGTAATTTGGTAATGTAATCAAATATTCTATTTTTTTTTGGTAATTGTAACTTTGATTTAAAGCCAATATAAGATAGAACAGGGCAAAATTCTCCCATCATGTCCCTCAGATTTATGAGATATCAACGTTGTCATTAAAACACGGCATCATCAACTATTATCCTAATGTTTTAAATTTTTAATATTATAATCAAAGCAAATTCAAATCATGGTTAAAACACTTTGCACCAATATCTAAAGAGATATTGGAAACATACAACCAATATCGGAACACCGGAGCAAATCCAAACTAGCCCTTAGCTTCTTATTCTCTTGTTTCTCCATATCAATTACTCCCTCAATTTTTTTTAATTGTCGTTTTGGAAAATTACACATAAATTAATGAATGTCATAACTCATAAATAATCATTTATTTGAAGCAAAAAATCCAAAATACCCTTTTAATCAGATTAGCTTAGTATTAATTAGCATTAATGATAAGTATTAGTAAAAATAATTAAATTGATAAAATACCGTTAATTTTACATTAAAATCCTGAAGCGAAAGTAAATAAGAAAATTTTGACAAAGTAACAAATAAAAAAATACGAAGGGAGTATCATACGGAAAATTCTTGCCCAAGCCTGGCTTCGCCAAGCCCATCTAACCACCAAGCAAGTGTATTGCACTTGTTTTGTGATTGGTCACTTTCCTGGAAGTTACATCCAATCCCAAAGCAAGTGTATTACACTTGCCATGTAATTAGTTTGGGTTCGACCAAACCCGGTCTGAGTAAGAATTTCCCGTATCATACAAACTCATGCAGTAATAATACTTGGGTCATTGAACAAACATATGGCTTATTTTGAAAATATGCTTAGGCTCATTGTGGTTTTAGATGGCCTAACTAGAAATCTGGCCTTTTTTTCTTTTTTTTTTCTCAAGGACTTAACTAGAAATTTGACTAAAAACCATATCCTTCAAATTTTGATTGCTTTTATATCGCAATTAGCAACGTCAAATTTAAATGGTTTAGTCATGAGCGGAAGGATTTAAATGTCTCAGTCAATCCTTCTCTATCTTAACATTGTCTTATCTACTCCCCCCCCCCCCCTCCCTTTTTTTTTACCAATTTTTATTAATTTGAATGATTTTTGATCGACTAAACTAATTTTCTCACTAGTTCCATCTATTTTTTCCACTAATTTCATTGATTTAAACTATTTTTAACCGATTAAACTCCCTTTTCATCAATTTTCATTGATTATTATGACTAAATTAATATAATTTTTTTTGTGCGAACATAATGAACTGCATCATAAAAAAGTTCGATGAAATATGAAATGGCCCATTATACTGGGACCGTTCGGCCCAACACTAATATTTAAGTCCATTAACGATCTTTCCATTTTCTACGACGTACTAAAGTCGCATCGTTCATCGTTGTTATTTCTACCACGAGCAACTGACTTTTCGACTTCCCTTTTTCTTCTACTAGCGGTAAGTGTACTCTTCAGCTACTTGAACCCTAATTTCCCTCCTTTTTTAGGATTTATTATACTGATTAATCGTAAGTGCTTCTAGTGTTTTAGAAATAATATGATTGTTTGTTCACTGAATGATGCTTTTCATACGCGGGATTCAATCTGTATTATAATTTTTTGAAAGTATATCATTGAATTTATGGAACCTAGTTTCCTTTTTTCTTTTCAATTTACCGTCTAACTGATATCCTTTCTGTTTGTTGCAGAGTGAATTCTATATAAAATTGAACCTTATTTTCCATTTTATTTATTTATTAAGCAACTGGGCTTTTTTTGCTTAAATGTAAGAGCACAACTTGTTTCTAGAGAACCCTATTGTCCCATATATTTTCAATTTAATAAGTATTTGATTCTTTAATTGTAAAACAGAACTTAGTGGTTTTAAATAGATAGTCTGTTTGCTTGCTCGTTGAATAATGCGTTTTCATGTGCGAAGTCAATTCTTTGTCGTGCTATTTTGGTATCAGCTGTAAGTGTATTATTGAACTTTTTGATAATTTCCATCTTTCTTTTAATTTGTTAAGTAACTTATATATTTTTTCATTTCTTAAATCATTAGAGCAAATCTGGGTGTTTCTGAAATAGTATGATAATTTGCTCATTGTATGATGCTTTTCATGTGCAAAATCAGTTATATATTGTGATATTTTTGATTTGGTGTGAATATCATCATTGTAAAAAGTGTGAGAAGAAAAAGTGTAGGTTAAGTTGTGATTAATCATTTATAAAGATACGGCTACTCTAATCAGGTCCTGGTGCAAAACTATGATTAATTTTGTAGTTTCTATTGTTTTCTTCATGGTGCAGATATTTCCAGTGAGTTAAAGTATTAGGAGAATGGATTTTGACGAGTATGAATATTTGGAAAATATGGTTGAAAATCCAGAACTTAAAAAGTTGGAGGATAAGACAAGAAAGGGTGATGGAATAGATGAGTCTGAAGACAAAGACATGAGTAGTTATTCAAAGCATAGAAGTGGTGATGATCGTGAATATTCGAATCGCTCGTCCAAGGGTTCGAGGTCAGTGAAAGAGTCTCGTGATCGCGAGAAGGATAGGAGGTTGCATCATGGTGCATCTTCAAGAGATAGGGACAGAGATGAGAAAGACAAATACAAGAGTAGCCGAGAGCACCGAAACAGGGACAAGGAAGAAGGCGGTGGGAAGGATAAAGATAGGGACAGAGACCGTGTTAGTGATAGAGAAAAGGACAGGTATAGGGACAATGACAAGAAAAGGGATGGTAACAAGGACAGGAGAGAGCGTGAACATGAAAGAGATAAAGACTTGGAAGGAGAGCTAGAGAGGTCAAAACACAGCAGAAGCAACTCGGAGAGGCATCACGTCACACGGGAAAGAGAAAGAAGTAGAGACATGGAGAGTACAGATAATGATTTCAAAGAACGACGACGGGAGAGGGAGTTTAGGGACCGGAACCAAGAAAGCAGGTAAAAGTATGCACTTATTTTATAAGTACATATGTGATTATTGAACTTGATATGTTCATCAAACATGGAACTATCTTTTTGTCATCTATAAAATTCCAGTAGAAAGATTTGAAATCATGCTGTACTCTAGTCTTAGTTGAAGTGGCGCCGTGATCATTTCCAAAAAAATTGTCAAGAATGTATTTAGATGATAGACTCATCGTGCTTAAAAACCAGTATCATTGTCCAAGAGCAGTGACTTAAAATATTGTGTTCTGAATACATGAACTTCAAATTTTGAAATTTCCTAGAGAACTTGGTAACTATTCCATTTTGCAATATATTTGTATGTTATTTTCAGATAGAATGCCTGTTGTCTATGTTGATGATATTGAGATGAAACTTGCTTTATATTATTATTTTTTGCATTAGTCTCTCAGTAAGAATTTTCAATATATTGTGTGTATGATAATGGCAGTAGAATCAAGTATTTAATTACCTGTGTTAGTAATGCTCTCTGGACCTTGCAAATACTTTTGGTGTTTTACTAATATTTGGCTCTTTGCATACTCTTATGTTATCAGATTACCGTCTGTTCAAAAATATGATTCTTGTATTTGTGTACTTCTGTCCATATTAATTGAAGCTAACCTTTTTCTGCTGCTGGTCCCTATGTTTGTCCCTTAATCTTGAGTTTATATTATTACTTGCACACTTATTCTTTGATGTTCTATGTTAACATGCAGCCAATCTGACCTCTGGGTTGGGCACATTAATGTCATCCTTTTAATCCTCTCATCCTAGACTCAAATATATATATCTGCAGTCTTGCATCCTCAAGTTTCTGGTTAGAGTTATGTTGCAGTATAGATTGACTTGTCATAGGTTTGATAGACTCAATTACACTAATAACTTATTTGTCAGTCCTAATGGTGTAGGGGTTGCGGGCTTAGCTAGCTATTTTTGTGGGAAATCACTCTAGTTTATGCTTAAATAATTGCCATCCTTTCTGTGTAGGAATCTGATTATCATTGCACCTTTCTTTTACTCGACGAAAGGTTTGCGGAATTAAGGAAATGACTGCTCAAAAGTTCACTGTTCCCGTCCTCCTACACTTTATGAGTCCCACATTTTCAAGAAACTCTTCTTTTGTTAATTTTGTTTTATGGATATTTTATTGCTTCTCCATTTGTTGAACTTTTTATGTACTTTGTTCACACACACAGCAAAAATAGGGACTCATTTTAATTTTCGGTGAAGTCTAAGATTTGGTATATTGTGGTATATTAAGGCATCACTCAGATTCGAATTTACATGTATCACATGCTATTGTAGTGAAGTAGTCCTGGTCTCTTTATTAGCTTAGCATATCCCCTCAGTGGTTGCTTAGCTAAGTAAAGTAATAAACATGAAGTTACTGTTTTGTTCTGCACTTTTAGGTTTATACTTTAAAAATTGAAAGGCAAAATTGTATTTGGTGCTGTCTTACTAAAATACATTATCGTTCAAATTCTATTTCCCTCACATGTGTATGTGTGCCTTCCAATAATGTGACCTTGTAATAAGTAAGTGAAGCATAGTGCCATAGTTCGTATTTTATTTTTGTTTGAAAATAGCATTTTTAGAAATGATGTTGGACATCCTTAATAGTTTCATTCCTCAAATCTGTAATTTTTATGTTTGGGGAGTGTTTGGCAGTGTTGGATAGACTAGTTCTGCTGTTTAATCTGAGTTGTTTAGTAACAGTGATGCAATTGTCCTTTTATAATAATAAAGTTGTTCTTTAATATGGTGGTGCAAAATGTAAAATTAGGTTTGCTGTAGAGGGACCAGCTTGTTGTTAGTTCAATGCCTGAAGTATTTCAGTGTTCACATTTCTCTTAATTGCCACTTTTTTTCCAGGTTGGTTTCATTACTTTAACATCAAGATGTTTCTTGTTTTGGCCAAATGTACATTAGTATATCATATTGACTCTATGGAACTGCCTGCAGGATTGTGATCATGGGTTTGGCACTTTTAAGCTTACTGGAGAAAACTTAACATCCTCTTGGAAATATTCTGCTTAGTAAATGTTGAACTTTTCACACAATTGATTTATTTTCAATGAGCAAAGCATACTTCTCATAATTTACAATGGAGATGGTTGGGGCTACTAATCATGGTTTAATTAACATGATCATTATATTTACTGTTGATGTAGAGTAGTATTATAGCTTTTAATTTTTCCTTTTCTGCAGAAGATACAAGGAGAAAAAGGAAGGAGCTGAGGAGCCACCAGCTGATCCTGATCGAGATCAGAGGACAGTTTTTGCTTATCAGGTACTTGCACTAAAATATATAATTTCTTGCTATATTAATTGCTTATACCTGATGTCTCTTGACACTTTCTCTGCTGCAATATCATAGATTTCTTTGAAGGCGGCTGAAAAAGATGTCTACGCATTCTTCTCTACCGCTGGCAAGGTTAACCCTCTCACTTTGAAAAGAGATGCGGTTTCTTTCTGATATGCGAATTTTGGAAGTTCTAGTGGTCTTTCAAAATTGTACATAGCATGTTGCTACCATGTTATGTTTTTTGAAGAATCCATCTAGTATCCATGGATTTCTTCACGATAAATTTCCTCTCCTCGTTTGAGGTGACAAAAAAGAAAATGAAAAAAGATAATCTAAGGAAATAAGTATACATGCTGGAGTTGATTTTAAATTTTTTAACATTATGCACATCATACTTTATCCTTGCCCCTTCTGATCTAGTTTTACTTTTAAGCATTGTCTATCTCGGATGTTTCTAAAGTTGCATCCTTGTAGTTATGTCTTCATATTTCTATAATATGTTGGTTCTTGGATTAGAGTAAAAGCAGTATATTGAAGGAAAAGTTGATCTTGGATATTGTTAAGTGTACACTAAATGAATGAAATGATGGCATTGGTATCTCAAGTAATTTTTTCAGTTGTCAGAATGTTAAACCAAACCTTATAATTAATATAGGTGTTGAGTCTTGGATGAGAGTGGATGTTGTTGGTACCACTAGGACACTGGATTTCTTATACATGTTCACAACATAGGTTACCATTGATCCAGCAATGAATGTGGTGATTAGACTGGAAAGCGATATATTTGAAGTAAAAATGAATCTTGGATAAATGTAGGCGTTGGGCCATTGGCTTCTGTAGTAACTTTCTTTTTTTTTTCAATTCTGAGAAAGTTAAACCAAACCTTCAAACTGTTATGGGTGCTGCACCTTCTCTTTTCCTTGTGATATTTAGCATGAAGTGTTGCATTGCTTTTATATTATTTAATGATTAATAGTTTCCTGGAGGTTAATGATGCTTCATGTGCTAAATTTAGGTAAGAGATGTACGCATCATAACGGATCGCAATAGCGGACGCTCCAAAGGATTTGGGTAAATACTATATAAGTGAAGCTGAATAAAGCTATCCTTTATTTCTTGTTTATTTGTGTGAGATACTAATACATTATCTGTTATTGATGTATTGCTATTGTGGTTTTTGTCATTTCTCATCTTGTCAAAGTTCTAGTCAAGCAATAACTTTTCCAGTTTTAGCTTTAACTGCTGACGAGTGTGAAATTATTTGTTCATGAACTTTGCTTGGTCTATGACCATACGTTTTAAAACTCTTGAGGTAGTAAGGTTGGCATGGAAGTTAAACAGGGGATATAAATTTTGGTCGTTAGTGGGTTTTACCATTAAAGTTGGTTCCTTGTCTCCATGGACTTGAGATTTGACTGCTCAAATTCTGTGAGAGAACCGCATTTCATTTTGTCTTTTCCAATTGATTGGAATATTGTATAAAGAATCAAATTGACTTTTTGTGTTTGGAGTTGAGCAATTGTCAGTTTGTGGTAATTCTCTAAGTGTACATAATAATCAGCATTGGCACCTAAGTGTATTTGCAATATTCATGAAATGTGCTTGGTCATTGTATACTATGTTTTTTGTTTGGCAGATACATAGAATTTTTCGATTCAATGTCAGTGCCTATGGCAATAGCTCTCTCTGGACAGCCTCTACTTGGTCAGCCAATGATGGTTAAGCCATCAGAAGCTGAAAAGAACCTTGTTCAGCCTACACCTGCTGGCTCTGGTGCCGGTGGGCTTCTTGGCGCATACTCAGGAGGAGCAAGAAAGCTGTATGTCGGCAATTTACCATACACCATTAAAGAAGATCAGCTACGACAGGTGGGGACTCCCTATGCTTGTGTTGGATTTTATCATATTTATACGACTTGGGAGAAAAAGATGCTAATCTAATATGTTTTTGTTATGTTATAAATGGTTGTCACTTACTTTAAAAATGTTTTGTGTTCTGACTAGGAAAAGTATCTTGTGTTGTGCACAATGTCTAGGTATTTGAACCTTTTGGCACTGTTGAGCAAGTGCAGATGCCGATTGACCCCGGGACTGGGAATTGCAAAGGTTTTGCTTTTGTACAGGTTTGAATCTTCTAGGATGACTTTATATATGAAAGCTGGAGGATAGTTTTTACGTGCATATAGTTTGTTATTCCAGAGGCAATAAAAAGTCATGTAGGAAAGAAAAATACTTCATTATACTCCATAAGAACAAGAATGTGTTTATATTATTGACGAGACTTGTGACTTTTGAGTTGTAAATGCAAACAGTTTGCACGACTTGAAGATGCGAAGTTAGCTCAAAATTTGAATGGACAATTGGAGATTGCAGGTCAAGTAATCAAGGTAGTGTGACTTTGTATAATATTTTTCTTCCCTCTCATCAACTATAATGACATTTTCTAGACTACCATTTGCACTGGAAGATGTATAAAAGATGCGTTGGCTGTTATCTTCTATTATTTAGAGAAAAGTGACATGCGAATTAATTTTATTTTTTGGTTGCATGGATGATTTCTTGTCATCATGAGAAATTTATTTCTCGTCGCATGTTATCTGGTTACTGCGTTAGGCATGGTTTATCAGTTGATGCTACTGAGGTCGTTTACTTGTATTGAAAGGAATGACCGGCTAAAACTTTCACTACAAACCTCCAGTCAGAATATGAAACTCTGGCGTATTAATTGTGTTTCAGAGATCCATTTGCATCTGCTTATTTGTTAGAAAGATGGTTTATATTTATGACTTCTGGTCAATAGTAATGTGATGGGTTATATTAATTTTCTATCTATGATGCTTTACTGTGTAAAGAACAGATCTTTTATACCTTTGTGAAAAGGTTCACTTGGTAGTTTCTCTGTTAAATTAGTTTATATGTAAAAGCTACATGAAGTTGAATTGAAGTTGATATCTGCTATATGGTTAATAAGTTTCGATAGCATACCATGTCAACATATAACTGGAGCCAGCAATAGAAATTAAAACTTTGCTAATTCAACAGGCATATTCTTTGATGTATTCAGTGATTGATTTATTAATATATTTTGTTTTTAGCTCCTGCAAAACAGTGTTATTTTGTTTGTAATATGTATGGATTTTGTGTTTCTTAAGATAACTTAGACAAAACATCCAATCTCATTGCTAAATTTGTGGATTCTTGTAGTAACGAAATCGATACCCAATATTGTAGTCTTGTTTGATTATGTTTTGTAGCTTCAAATTCAGTTTTCATTTTTTAACTTTTAGTTATATTTCTCCTATCATATCGGGATGTTCACAGAGTCTGCGGCCAGCTAATTGGACCAGAAATGCTTATAGTTGAGGTTTTTTAATGTTGTGTGCTGTTCTCATTTGTAGGTGTGTGCCGTCACGGATCAAGTGGGACTGCAAGATGCTGGTGCAAATATTGCTGATTTAGATGACGATGATGGCAATGGGCTGGTAAGTCCTTTTCAGCATGTTATGTTCTAGAGCAGTTTTTTTTTTCCCACATATGCTTTCCCTTCTATATATATATTCTCTGTTGTTTTTTGATTTTTGTAATCACTTTCTTCTGTATTAACCTTTTTCATTTTCGGCCATATGTTTTTTTCTTTTGTAATTCGCTCAAATTCCTCGTCTTTGATCTCACTAATGGCAGTCATTGAATGCCAACTCTCGAGCACTTTTGATGCAGAAATTGGATCGTACAGGGGCTGCTTCAAGGTTTGATATGAGTCTGTTCGTGAATCCTGTTTTTTCTTTTTCTTTTTCTTTTTTGTGAATCCTTTTTTGGTGCAATCAATTTGATCTTACATTTTCATTGACCTTCATGCAGCATCAATGGTTCATTCACGACCTCAGTTGGTGATAGCCATGGCTTCTCCATGCCATCAACAGCAGTTTCTGCTATAGATCCCATTGGTGTTCCCAGTGAATGTTTGTTGTTGAAGAACATGTTTGATCCAAACTCAGAGGTTTGCACAACAAATTTGTGTTCTCAGATAATTTTTCTTAGTGCTGGTTGATTTAATTTGCACTTCCATTGTAGGCGGAGCCAGATTTTGATCTCGATATAAAGGAAGATGTCGGGGATGAATGTTCAAAGTATGGAAAATTAAAGCATATTCATGTAGACAAGTAAGTTCACATCCTATAAAGCCTCTTGAATTTCATGTCCTTATTAGTAATTTCATCGCTCTACTTTTGGAAACACCTCGTTGATGGTGAAAATCATGCCCTTTATTTCTCATCGCATGCGATCTTGTTTACATAAATTCCAGCTTAGAACAAAACAAGCTTTCTGTTGAGGATAATTATTGCTTTTTTTTTTTTTTTGTAATGATTAATGTTGACATTGCCCTTTGAGAGAAATACGATTTGACACTCAACCTTTGGGAAATGAACTGAAAGGAAACATTGTAATCCTAACTATTGGGCATGTCGGAATTTTTTTTTACCTGTTCATATTTTCCATGATAAAAGCACCAAATTATTCCATGATAAAAGCACCTAATTTTACCAATTTCCTTTACATTGTGTTTGGTTCTTGAATTTAGTGAGGAGAATGATAAGGAAAATAAAAAGGGAAAATTGTTTTTTTGGTTCCATAGGATAGACTTACTTGCAATTTTAGTACCATTGGAAAAATAAATGCAAATTTGGTACCATAGGATAGGTTTTCATTGCAACTTTGGTACCAAACCCGAATTTTCCCCAAAGTTAGTGATAATTTAACCCCTATGAAATGCATAATATTTAATTTACCCCCTTGTGGTTTAACATAGAGCATTTTACCACCTAAAATTTTGTAAAAGTTTCACATCGCCTCCCTTATATTTTTATAGGCGTCACTTTATCCACTTTTATTATGATAATATGACATTTTATCCCTTGTGTTATGATAAATGTGGAAATGAAGCCCCCTATGTTATAAAATAGTTTGCTTTTTTTTCGGCAAGTGAATTACACTCTCCGTAGGGGGTAAATTGCTTCATTAAAAAAAATTACAGGGGGTATATTGAATTTTCCAAATTATAGAGGTGTAAATTGAACATTATGCATTTCATAGGGAGTAAATTGCCATCAACTTTGTAGAAAAAATTGGGTTTGGTACCAAAATTGCAATGAAAACCTATCCTATGGTATCAAATTTACATTTTCGCATCCAATGGTACCAAAAGTGCAAGTTAGCATATCCTATGGTACAAAAAAAGCAATTTTCCCAAAATAAAAATGACAATATAAATAGTCTACCTAAGTTTACATACTCTCTGAAAGAACCAAATATAGCCTCAATGGACCGCATTTTATTGTTGGTATCCTTTGCAATATATTTCCATCATTGATGATGCTGTAGGACCTTTTGACTTGTGTTTCTTCTTGGATATGAACAAAATAATTAAGCTTCCTAAGTTTTAGAAATTTTATAGCGTATTTTCCTTTGCGTATATGTAAAATAATGAATTTAGCTGAGACTGCAATTGACATGTAGGAATACTGCTGGGTTCGTTTACCTGCGGTTTGAAAATACTCAATCTGCAATAGCTGCCCAGCAAGCTCTCCATGGTCGCTGGTTTGCTGGAAAAATGATCACTGCATCATTCATTGTACTAAATCATTATTTTCCTCTTAAAAATCATTTTAATTTTTCTCATTTTTCCTTTTTGGAGTTTGAATACTATGTTTTTTACTTGCAGCTCCCCCACGATTACGAAGCTAAATTTCCAAATAGCTCCTAGATAAATTGGCAGATTGATGGGAAAAAATGCTAAGCCTTTTGCAAGGATTGGTTTGAATTCGAGTCTCGTTGTTATGTAACTGTTACCCCATAAAAGATTTATTTTGTTTTGATCTGCATGTGTAGTAGATATTGATTGTGTGTTCAAACTTCAAAGAAAAATTCAGTAATTGTACTTTTTAAGATTTTTAATATAATTTTGGATTGATTTATTCCAACACTCTTAGCCATTATCGATGTAAGGCCATCTCCCGGGGTGGGGGTTGGGGAGGGAAGCCATCTCTAGTGGCTGGGGGCTCGGGGCAGGGCCGGTTTTAATGTGCCCCTTTTTTATCCAACTTTTGACTTGTAGTCCGACAAAATTGTGTACCAACTTTCACTGCAATATACAAGTATGAATATAAACAACTTATATAACACTTTTTAATCATATTTCTAATTCATCATAGTAACATTTGAATTTGATTTTCTTTATTCCAAATTGATTGGTTGTGATATCAGAATTAATCTGTGTAGTTGGGAATTTGCACGATATTTTATGAATGTTACTACTCCTATGATTTAAGGTTTTTGTCTTTGGGAAAGAAAATCAATTTAATCAGGGTTTGTTTAATCCGCAATAATAAATAAAAGTAAGAGAATAGGAAAATGCCTCAACTACGGGCATAGATCCTTTGTACCACAATTTGTGTACCATAAGTGTGTACCACACATGAGTAATTGACACATGTATTATAATTGTGATATATACATGTGTCAATTACTCATGTGTGGTACACACTTATGGTACACAAATTGTGGTACAGAGAATCTTGAGCCCTCAACTACTCCATTTGTAAGCAAAGAATAACAAGTTGCGAAAAAGAATAACAAGTAGCAAAAAATTAAGCCTAAAAGTTCCAAAAGTCCAGTATGTCATAGTTGTCACAACTTCAGAGAATTTTGTATTTTAATACATTAGTATATCTCATTGAACTTATTTTTCATTTTTTTATGAAAAATATCTCAATGAAATTGGACTCGCTTACATGTATTTATATGCGCATTGGCTTTCGTCATTGATCTCATCCTCATCATCTTGTAATAGTATTTATAGCTCATCAATTCAATTCAATGAAGTGAAGTGAATTTCTTTTATTATTGTACTTTAATTGTTCTATCCTTTACACGTATAATATTAATAATAATAATAATATAATTAATAAAAAAACTGAGAGAGAAAGAAATTTTACATTAAATTGAAATGGCATCCGATCAAGATATAGTAATTGTTGGTGCTGGAATTGCTGGCCTTGCAACTTCTTTGGGACTTCACAGGTATCATCATATTCATATACATTCAGCCAATAATAGTAATACATACTTCCATATTAAAAGAGAATTTTAAAAATTAATTATGATGTTTGCTCATGAACTATGTCAATGATATTATTGTTATAACTATGAAAATTAACTTTTTCTTTTTGAATTCTAAGTTCTGGCGATCACCTTTTATTTTTTCTACTAAATTTTGTGCTCAAAAAAATTGACCTACACTTGTAGATTGGGAATACAGAGTTTGGTATTGGAATCAGCAGACAGTTTGAGAACAACAGGATTTGCTTTTTTAATGTGGACTAATGCTTGGAGAGCAATAGATGCTCTTGGCCTTGGAGAAATTCTTCGTTCAAAACAAAATCAACTTACAGGGTAATTGATTATTATTCTACAAATTTTGTTAGCATTGATTTTATCTAGGATTTTTAAACATTTTGTTCTTATTTGATTCTGCAGCATTGTGACTACATCAGTAGATTCTGGAATTACCACCGCAGAATTGCCTTTTTCGGCTATAGACTCACAGTGAGTATTAGACATTTCTAGTTGTAAAATTAAGGATTGTTATTTCCATGTTAGTGCTTATAAAGTGTTTGTTATAATGTCTCTGTGTGTGAAAATATGGTAATAAGATTTGATTATGAAATATGCAGGGGTGATCATGATATCCGGTGTATGAATCGACGGTTACTGCTGGAAACACTCGAAAGCGAGCTACCAAAGGGTACCGTTAGGTACTCTTCCAAGGTTGTTCACATTGAGAAAGCCGGTTACTTCAACTTTGTACATCTTGCAGATGGAACAATTCTTAAAAGTAAGGTAATATGGAAATTGATGTAATTTATTTCATCCCACTTTAGCTTGTTAAAGACATATGAAGTCATTTACAATTTACAAACCTGTACTAGTTCTAATTTGCAAATACACTCATATGTTATTTTTTATTAGTAAATATCCGCCCCTAGTACATGTTAATATTAAATGAATATCAAATTTTTTATGTCATTCCAATGACCTTATCCTGAAGAAAAAAAATCTGTTTATTCGTATTAAAATAATATATGGTTTTATTCTTGTTCTTGAAAATATATGGGATCATATCCAAACAAAATATTATGCATGACATCTAATTCAGGCATTTAAAAATTATATTTTAAAAGAAAAATGAATCATTGAGCACAATTAATCACACGTACATGACTTTAGTGCATGGAAGGGCCTTGCTGCGACACACAATGGGATATTTGTTAACATAACTAACATACATGTGTATTTGAACTAAAACAATGGTCTATTTTGCAAATAACCCTGGTGTTTTGCGAAAATGAGCTCCTAACTCTTGTATGTGAATAGATTTTGATTGGATGCGATGGAGTGCACTCAGTGGTTGCGAAATTTCTTGGCTTCAGTAAGCCGGCTTTGGCCGGTCGATCAGCCGTCAGGGCCGTGGTACATTATGAAGATGGCCATGGCTTTGAGCCAAATATCATGCAGTTCTTTGGAAATGGGTTTAGATATGGTGTCATTCCATGTGATGATCAAACCCTTTACTGGTTTTTCACCTTTAGTCCTTCTGATGCAGGTACTCTTTTGGTGCTTTATACTGAAATTTGAGTTAAAGAGTTAGTGGCCATTAGGCGGGTAGGGGCTCCGCCCGCTCCGGTGTGTAAATAGTGTTCGAGTTGGAAATGAGTAGTTTTTTGCTCATTAAGGTTTCAACATAAAAAAATTGACCTAAATGCAAATATACCCCCTGTGCTTTGCCTAATTGGCAAACCCTTCTATGTTAATTTTTTCAGCCCCCCCCCCCCCCCATATTCTTTTTATTATCAGAAACCTCATTTGAAATTCCTTTGCAAATCTAGGGAGGTTATTGCCAATTTTTAAAGTGAACAGAGGGATTATTGTCAACTTTTATGTTATAATGGGTGTTTTTGCATTTTTTTAGTAGGTTATTTTTCCTACAAATATGTACTCCAGCTTGGGAGGGTTTTTCTGGTAATAAATAATAGCACCAGGTGGGGTTTTGGTAATAAAAATAATACAGGGGGTTTTGCTAATTAGACAAAGCACTGGGGGTACTTTTCCTTTTCACTTTAAAAATATTTGATATAAATTTTGGTGCAGAAAAAGAGATGGAGAAAGATCCAACCAAGATGAAGCAATTTATACTGAGCAAGCTTGGAAAAGTTTCCGATAAAATCAAGGAAGTAGTCGAAAACACACAATTCAACAACATGGTATTATCAAAATTAAGATTCAGATATCCTTGGGAACTTTTATGGAGAAACATAAGCCAAGACAATATTTGTGTAGCCGGTGATGCATTACATCCCATGACACCCGACTTGGCTCAAGGTGGTTGTGTGGCACTAGAAGACAGCATCGTTTTAGCTCGTGTATTGGCAGAAGCTTTTAAGGAAAAATCAAGTGAAGCAAACGAGCATCGAAGAATTTGTGAAGGGGTGGAAAAGTTTGCAAAGGAGAGGAGATGGAGAGTGTTTGAACTCATTAGTACAGCATATATTGTAGGTTTTCTACAGCAGAGCAATGGGATTGTGCTTAACTTTTTAAGGGATAAGTTGGCTAAGTTTTTGGGTGGATTATTGTTGAAAAAGGCTAGTTTTGATTGTGGAAAGCTTAATGGTTCTTGAGTGGAGAAAAACAGTTATTTTGAAATAAAATAAACTAATTTTATGATCTTCACACTTTGTATTTTGAAGTTTTTGTTTGTAGTATATTGTATGTGGAAAATGGTTGCTATGCCTATGTGTGATATAGAAGCTTGTTGAAGATTTTATATAAATTGAAGTGATCCACTAATTTTAATTGTTTTTTTATGTGATGTGATCTTTTATTGGGACGGAGTTCTTGCTTAACCAGCCAAAGTTAGTGAACTACTCTTTATTCGATATAAGCTTGCTAATAAATATTCTTTTTAGTTCAATTTATTATACATTTTAAACAACTTGAAAATAATTTTTGTTTTATAATTTTCAAAGTTCAATTTGAGAACAGTTTGATAAATTGAAAAGTGATAAAATATATGTAAAATTCAAATTAAATTAAAGCATACTTAAAAGTAAAGAAAATTAAATTAAAATTAATTAAATTAAAAAATGTTAAATACTCGTACCTTTCGTTAGACTATCTAGATAAGATTCTGACAGTATTTTTATCAATATATCAGTGTCTGATTCAATGTTGATATATTTGGTAAGGTTTTTTATCCATTTTTTTTAATCAATGTGTCTAACTTATGATTCAACTTTAGATATCTGATAAGAATTTTTATCGATAAGATTTTCATCCACGTGTCAATTTGTGATTCAACATTGAGATATATGATAATGATTTTTATTGATAAGAATTTTTTTTTTTCAAAAATTAATTTTCTATGATTTTTTATTTTGCTCGTGATTATTGAACTTTTATAATTTAATTGAAATTTGTGGTCAAAATTGGGTTTTTTGCACTTTGCATCCCCGAAATATGAGAAATAGGCACTTTGCACCCTCGAAACATAGATTTAGCACTTTGCACCCTCAAAATATGAAAAATGCAGCACTTTGCACCCTCTTTATTTTCAAGCAAAAACTCAAGGGCAAAATAGGTAATCTATTGTAAATCTTTGGCACTTTGCACCCCCAAAATAAAATTAGCACTTAACACTCCCTAATTAAGAACAAATCAACAACTTGCACCCCCAAAACACAATAAATGGACACTTTGCACCCCAAAACACAAAATTAACACTTAACACCCTCAAATTAAAAAAAAAAACTCAAACCCCTCGTTTTCTGGCAAATTTGACCATTGGGGTGAAAAAATTTAGGCAAAATAGGTAATTATTTATGAGTCTTTGATATTTTGAAGTAGACAATGGGTCTTCGAGAAGTTTACTTGTACTTTATTTAGTTATTTATGGTTATATGGTCGAAAAGAGAGATGGAGAGAGAAATGAGTATTCGAGTATTTATAATTGTATTTTGCAAAATTTAAGGAAAAAAATGAATTACCTATTTTGCCTTAGATATTTTTCACTCCGATAGTTAACTTTGACCAAAAAACGAGGGGTTTGAGTTTTTTTAATTTGAGAGTGTTAAGTGTTATTTTTATATTTTGGGGTGCAAAGTGCCCATTATTGTGTTTCTGGGGTGGATATTGCAGATTTATTCTTAATTAGAGGATGTTAAGTGCAAATTTTATTTTGGGGTACAAAGTAGGAAATTCTCAAGTTTTGAGGGTGCAAAGTGCCAATACTATTGAATTACCTATTTTGCCCTTGAGTTTTTGCTTGAAAATAAAATAGGGTGCAAAGTGCTGCATTTTTCATATTTCGAGGGTGCAAAGTGCTAAATCTAAGTTTCGATGGTGCAAAGTACCTATTTTCCATGTTTCGAGGGTGCAAAGTGCAAAAAACCCGTCAAAATTTGAAAATATAAGTGATTGGGGAGAATTGAGGAGGACAAAGGACATCTCACGGACAAGTATATAAGAGGACCGTACCCTTTATTGTTATAGAGTAGTAATAAATTACAGAAACATCCCCAAAATTTCAATTATTATTTAATTGTTTGTTGTACATGTGAGACTGGAAATCAACAAGTGTTGGAGTCATGCATGCAGCAGATACATATATTCTTCGTGCTGCAAATCACCACAAATTTAGGCCATCTCCAATCGTCCTATTGGAATCTGAAATCTCAGGGTGTATCCAATGTGATCGACCCTTCGCGACTCTACCTTTTATTTTAGTTCGTGATCGAGCTTATGATTGTTAAGAACGCGAAGACACGTATCAACGAGCAATACCATTTTCCATTATTTCCTTGGATGGAGATATAAATTTCTGACTCGGCGGAGGAGGAGTCGTCTCCAGTGGGCAGAGGCGGCAGGGCGGGGTGGGGCGCCCTTCGAGGTGGAACATGCGGGGCACAGGGCTCGGCAGAGCCCTGCGTCCAGCCCTGGGGTCGCGTGGGCGACCCCAGGAAGATGAGGGGCGGGTAACACGCTCCCCTCTTTAAAATTGGTGCCGCCACTTTTCTTTTTTTTTTTATTTATTTTAATTAGTTAGTTACATAATTAATGATTATTAATGAGATGGCCTTAATTAATGTGTTATTTATGTTAGTTAGTTGCATAATTAATGTGTTACTTTAATTAATGTGTTATATACTATATATAATTAATGTGTTACTTTATATAATTATGATATATTTATAGATATAGTATATAGTATGATTAATTATTTAAAGTAATTTTTAATAAAATTAAAATTTCCTCCTAATTAAATTAAATTTGTAAAATTGAATTATTTAATAAAATGTGTTAGTATATTTATTGTACATATTTAATAAATATATGTAGTCACCAATTTTTAATTTGATTATTTGATATAATAAAATTAATTTTTTTTAAATTAAAATTAAAATCATTAATAATTTATTAGAATTGTAATTAAATTTATTTATGGACAAATGATTAATAAATAAATAGCCCATTTTATTTTAATATCTTTTATTGTGATTAAAAATTTAATCATTTAACTACAATATTGGTGGTGGCTATAATTTTTAATAAATACAGAATTAGTTAAAAATAAAATTAAACACTCATATTAATTTTAAGTTACGTAATTATTTAGTCACTTTAATTTTAATATTTTAATATAATTAATAATTTAATTACAAATACTAATAATTATTACTATTATTAATATTAATATTAAAAACAAAATTAAATCTAAAATTATAGGTGAGAGTGGGCATGTGTTAAAAATGGAATTAATCTCATTTCGGAGCCCTGCCATTGAAGACGACCAGGCAGAGCTGGGGAGGGGGGGGGGGTGCAGGGCTGGCCCAGGGCTCCAGAGCCCCGAGGCTAGCTCTCTCCATTGGAGATGGCCTTACCGGCCGACCGCCGGGTTCGTTAATTTGTCTCACTTAATTTGTACGCAACATTGAAATTAAGGCTTCCAATCCATGGGAATTACTATATGGAAATATCATTAGAGACGACAATGTATAGACGACAATGTATGTTATGTGTAGCTGATGAGAGATGCAAAAAGTTGGCTAAATTCTTGGGTCGTATAGGTTCAATTTGAAGAGGTCCATTTTCGATTGTGGTAAGCTTAATGTTAATTACGGAGTAATAGGTAACGCAATGTTGTGATGTAACCTTTTTATTTTGATAATTTTTAATGTTTTTGTTTAAACACATGGTCCATCAATTATTGAAAATTCTCTTTTCATGAATTATCAGATACATAAGTGAACATCTTTATTAACGAATATTTAATTATGACTTCGTCAAACTGTGAGAATCTTCTATCTCTCACTATGCCTAATTCTTATCATACCTATAACTTTATTATACTACTCTCTTCGTTTCAAATTAATTATCACATATGATTTTTTCAAACAAATTAAGAAATTCAATAATAAATAACTTATTTTTAAGATAAATGTCAAAATACCCTTTCAATGATTTCTTTTAATTAATATCATTGATATTTATGCATTCTACTATATAGTGTAAATTTAGAAGTAGGGTAAAACTGGAAAAAAATACATTAAAAAAATAAATATAGCAAGTAATTTGAAACATGGGGTCCTTCTTTCTTAGTTAATGATTGTTTTGATTATCTGAATATTTAAACATGAGGGAATAATAATTTCTTGCAGTGCACTACATCCAACTTTTGACTTGTAGTCCGACAAAATTGTGTACCAACTTTGACTGCAATATACGAATATGAATATAAACAACTTATATAACACTTTTCAATCATATTTCTAATTCACGATAGTAAAATTTGAATTTGATTTTCTTTATTCCAAATTGATTGGTTGTGATATTATAATTAATCTGTATAGTTGGGAATTTGCACGATATTTTATGAATGTTACTACTCCTATGATTTAAGGTTTTTGTGATATGGTAATGGACCTTTGGGAAAGAAAATCAATTTAATCAGGGTTTGTTTAATCCGCAAAAATAAAAGTAAGAGAATAGGAAAATGCCTCAACTACTCAATATGTAAGCAAAATACAAATCAAAGTGTCAAATGTGTCAAAATTCAAGTCCCTAAAAAGTAGGAAAAAATTGAGCCTCAAAGCCGAAAAGTTCCAAAAGTCCAGTGTATATGCGCATTGGCTTTCGTCATTGGTCTCATCCTCATCATCGTGTAATAGTATTTATAGGCTGCTCATCAATTCAAATTCAATGAAGTTAATTTCTTTTATTGTACTTTAATTGTTCTATCATTTGCACATATTCATAATAATTCACTCATATAATTAAAAAAACTGAGAGAGAAAGAAATATTACATTCAAATGGCATCCGATCAAGATATAGATATAGTAATTGTTGGTGCTGGAATTGCTGGCCTTGCAACTTCTTTGGGACTTCACAGGTATCATCATTTTTTTTTCTGATAAGCAAATGATTAACTATTAAAACACGAAAATAAGTTTGTTACAGAAATCCTACGATGTTCGAGAAAACAAAAATCAACAAAAACAATTGGGGGGGGGGGGGGGGGTGGATGAGGGAGAGAGGGATAGAACCCTCCCAATTACAAAGTTTTCCCCATTTTGCGAGGTTGTGAGCGGCCTTGTTGCCGAGTCTTGGAATCTTCTTGACTTTCCACTTAGGCCAAGTTATAAGAATTTTCCTAGCATGAGTCGCATCGGCTTCGCTGGTCCAATAAAAAACAGGGGACTGACTAGTAATCATAAGAACAGAATTGAGTGAATCAATTTAAAAAATAACAAGATTACAATTAGCATGTGCAAGGAAAAAAAAAGCTTTCAAGATTGCAGCAGTCTCAGCACTCGTAGCATCAAAAAAGGAACCCGAGGATACAAAAGCAAACAGAACCGAGCCATTGGAATCACGAGCAAGGATGGAAAACGTAGCTTTGCCGTCGCAGAAAGCGGCATCAACATTGACTTTAATCCAATTGCTATGAGGTGGAGCCCAATCATAGCTAAGGTGAGGGGCAGCTGAAGTAACCAACAAGTTTGCTTGAGCAATGGAGTGATCAAGAGAGATTTTGCAACACCTGTTCGCCAAAGAAATGGGACTTGGAGCCATAGCATCTGGATTATGCAAACAAAAGTTTCGAGCTTTCCAAACCTGCTCCAAAATGACAACACAAAAGTTAAGGAATTCAAGAGAGTGTTCGGGAGGCGGAAAGAAAGAGGAATCATGATTGAGAATGGCGATGATCCAAGAGCTGATGTTCCAAGAGTTGAATGGATGGAGTTTGAATTTCCACTTTGAAGCGAAAAAAACTGCGGTAATGAACGGGCAGCAAAGGAAAATATGGTCCACAGATTCGTCGGCTCGGTTACAAAGAATACACGTAGTATCCTACACATGAAAGATCAGGGACAGCCCTTTCCGGGTAGGGATCATGGAATTGAGGATTTTCCAAAGAAAGAATTTGAGACGGTTATGGGCACGAGCTTTCCAAACGAGACTACATTCAGCCAATAATACATACTTCCATATTAAAAGAGAATTTTAAAAATTATTATATTTGCTTAATCCGAATAGAGATTTTTTTCAAACAGTAAACCCTTGGAAGTTATTATATATCATTTAGTATGTCAATGATATTATTGTTAGAACATAATACAACTATGAAAATTAACTTTTTCTTTTTGAATTCTAAGTTCTGTCGATCACCTTTTATTTTTTCTACTAAATTTTGTGCACAAATAATTGTCCTACTCTTTTTGAATTCCATAGATTGGGAATACAGAGTTTGGTATTGGAATCAGCAGACAGTTTGAGGACAACAGGATTTGCTTTTTTAATGTGGACTAATGCTTGGAGAGCTATAGATGCTCTTGGCCTTGGAGAAATTCTTCGTTCAAAACAGAATCAACTTACAGGGTAATTGATTATTAATCTACAAATTTTATTAGCATTGATTTTATCTAGGATTTTTAAACATTTTATTCTTATTTGATTGTGCAGCATTGTGACTACATCAGTAGATTCTGGAATTACCACCGCAGAATTGCCTTTTTCGGCTATAGACTCACAGTGAGTATTAGACATTTCTAGTTGTAAATTAAGGATTGTTATTTCCATGTTAGTGCTTACAAAGTGTTTGTTATAATGTCTCTGTGTGTGAAAATATGGTAATAAGATGTGATTATGAAATATGCAGGGGTGATCATGATATCCGGTGTATGAATCGACGGTTACTGCTGGAAACACTCGAAAGCGAGCTACCAAAGGGTACCGTTAGGTACTCTTCAAAGGTTGTTCACATTGAGAAAGCCGGTCACCTCAACTTTGTACATCTTGCAGATGGAACAATTCTTAAAACTAAGGTAATATGGAAATTGATGTTATTTATTTCATCCCACTTTAGCTTGTTAAAGACATATGAAGTCATTTACAATTTACACATCTGTACTAGTTCTAATTTGCAAATACACTCATATGTTATTTTTTATTAGTAAATATCCGCCCCTAGTACATGTTAATATTAAATGAATATCAAATTTTTCATTTCATTCCAATGACTTTATTCTGAAGAAAAAAAATCTGTTTATTCATATTAAATAATATATGGTTTTATTCTTGTTCTTGAAAATACATGGGATCATATCCAAACAAGATATTATGCATGACATCTAATTCAGGCATTTAAAAATTATATTTTACAAGAAAAATGAATCATAGAGCACAATTAATCACACGTACATGACTTTAGTGCATGGAAGGGCCTTGCTGCGACACACAATGGGATATTTGTTAACATAACTAACATACATGTGTATTTGAACTAAAACAATGGTCTATTTTGCAATAACCTTGTTGTTTTGCGAAAATGAGCTCCTAACTCTTGTATGTGAATAGATTTTGATTGGATGCGATGGAGTGAACTCAGTGGTTGCGAAATTTCTTGGCTTCAGTAAGCCGGCTTTGGCCGGTCGATCAGCCGTCAGGGCCGTAGTACATTATGAAGATGGCCATGGCTTTGAGCCAAAGCTCATGCAGTTCTTTGGAAATGGGGTTAGATATGGTGTCATTCCATGTGATGATCAAACCCTTTACTGGTTTTTCACCTTTAGTCCTTCAACTGATCCAGGTACTCTTTTGGTGCTTTATACTGAAATTTGAGTTAAAGAGTTAGTGGCCATTATGCGGGTAGGGGCTCCGCCCGCTCCGGTGTGTTAATAGTGTTCGAGTTGGAAATGAGTAGTTTTTTGCTCATTAAGGTTTCAACATAAAAAAATTGAGCTAAATGCAAATATACCCCCTGTGCTTTGCTTATTGGCAAACCCCTCTATGTTATTTTTATCAGCACCCCCCCCCCCCACCTCCCCATGTTCTTTTTATTATCGGAAAACCTCATTTGAAATTCCTTCACAAATCAAGGGAGGTATTCGCCAATTTTTAAAGTGAACAGAGGGATTATTGTCATTTTTTATGTTATAATGGGTGTTTTTGCATTTTTTGGTAGGTTATTTTTCCTACAAATGTTTTTCTGGTAATAAATAATAGCACCAGGTGGGGTTTTGGTAATAAAAATAATACAGGGGGTTTTGCTAATTAGAACAAAGCACTGGGGTACTTGTCCTTTTCACCTTAAAAATATTTGATATAAATTTTGGTGCAGAAAAAGAGATGGAGAAAGATCCAACCAAGATGAAGCAATTTATACTGAGCAAGCTTGGAAAAGTTTCCGATAAAATCAAGGAAATAGTCGAAAACACACAATTCAACAACATGGTATTATCACAATTAAGATTCAGATATCCTTGGGAACTTTTATGGAGAAACATAAGCCAAGACAGTATTTGTGTAGCCGGTGATGCATTACATCCCATGACACCCGACTTGGGCCAAGGTGGTTGTGCGGCACTAGAAGACAGCATCGTTTTAGCTCGTGTATTGGCGGAAGCTTTGAAGGAAAAATCAAGTGAAGAAAACGAGCATCGAAGAATTTGCGAAGGGGTGGAAAAGTTTGCAAAGGAGAGGAGATGGAGAGGGTTTGAACTCATTAGTACAGCATATATTGTAGGTTTTCTACAGCAGAGCAATGGGATTGTGTTTAACTTTTTAAGGGATAAGTTGGCTAGGTTTTTGGGTGGATTATTGTTGAAGAAGGCTAGTTTTGATTGTGGAAAGCTTAATGGTTCTTGAGTGGGGAATGTAAACTGTTCTTTTGAAATAAAATAAACTACACACTTTGTATTTTGAAGTTTTGTTTGTAGTATATTGTATGTGGAAAATGGTTGCTATGCCTATGTGTGATATAGAAGCTTGTTGAAGATTTATGTAAATTGAAGTGCTCCACTAATTTTAATTGTTTTTTTATGTGATGTGATCTTTTATTGGGACAGAGTTCTTGCTTAACCAGCCAAAGTTAGTGAACTACTCTTGATTCGATATAAGCTTGCTAATAAATTTTCTTTTTAGTTCAATTTCTTATACATTTTAAACAACTTGAAAATAATTTTTTGTTTTATAATTTTAGAACAGTTTGATAAATTGAAAAGTGATAAAATATATGTAAAATTATAATTAAATTAAAGCATACTTAAAAGTAAAGAAAATTAAATTTAAATTAATTAAATTAAAAAATGTTAAATATTCGTACCTTGCGTTAGACTATCTAGATAAGATTTCTGACAGTATTTTTATCTACATATCAGTGTCTGATTCAATGTTGAGATATTGGTAAGATTTTTTATCCATTTTTTAATCAGCGTGTCAACTTATGATTCAACGTTAAATATCTGATAAGAATTTTTATGAGAGAATTTTACTTTTCATACCATAATTCAACCTACTTTAGGGATTTGATATCACAACTTTTTCTACCGACACATTTGATACCATAACTCAAATCAACTCGACACATTTGATACTTCCGTCAAATTGGAAACGGAATTGTCACGTGGTCGTTAAAACTTTGCACATTTGATACCATAACTTATGTTGACTGATAATTTTACCCCATAACATTTGAGGCTACCAAAAAAGCACCACATCTTCAAATTTAGTCATGATTTTAGTCCACATTGTTGTCAAATTTCCAAATTAACTCGAATAAGACCACGTGCTGACCAATTTAGAACTTTACACATTTGATACCATTATTTATGTTGACTGATATATTTACTCCATAACATTTCAGGTTACCAAAAAAGCCCCACATTTCCAAATTTAGTGACGATTTTGGTCCACATTGTTGTCAAATTTCCAAATTGACTCGAATAAAACCACGTGCTGACCAATTTAGAACTTTACACATTTGATACCATAACTTATGTTGACTGATAATTTTACCTCATATCATTTCAGGTTACCAAAAAAGCCCCACATCTCCAAATTTAGTTACGATTTTAGTACACATTGTTGCCAAATTTCCAAATTGACTCGAATAAGACCACGTGCTGAACAATTTAGAAAATTTTACTTATTTTATTTAAATAACTAATTTAAATTATAAACAATATTAATAAATTAAATAATACATTAAGATAAATATTTATAATTTAAAATTGTTTAATATTTATTAAAATATTAAATAATAAATAATTTCAATTTTAAAAAAAAAATCCCCACCCCACCCACCACCTCCCCACCCTTCCCCCCTACCCTGGCGGCCTGGGTCTTATGTCCCAGGCCACCGCCCGCCTGGGTTCTTCGATCCCAAGCCGACGGTGGCTTGGGACAGAAGACCCAGGCCGCCGGCGGCCTGGGAATTGGGGGGTAGGGGGAGGGGTGGGTTGGGTTGGGTGGGGATTTTTTATTAAATTATAATTATTTATTATTTAATATTTTAATAAATATTAAATAGTTTTAATTATATAATTTATTATTTTAATAAATCTTAAATAGTTTAATTCTATTATATAAATTTTATTTTTAAAAAGAATATGTTTTCTTAATTTTGGTGATAGTTATATTAATGTATTATTTAATTTATTAATATTATTTATAAATTAAATTAGTTATTTAAATAAAATAAGTAAAATTTTCTAAATTAGTCAGCACGTGGTCTTATTCGAGTCAATTTGGAAATTCGGCAACAATGTGGACTAAAATCATCACTAAATGTGGAGATGTGGGGCTTTTTTGGTAACCTGAAATGTCATGGGGTAAAATTATCAGTCAACATAAGTTATGGTATCAAATGTGCAAAATTTTAACGGCCACGTGACAATTCCGTTTCCAATTTGACGGAAGTATCAAATGTGTCGAGTTGACTTGAGTTGATTGTGTAAATTTAGAAGTAGGGTAAAACTGGGAAAAAATAAATTGAAAAAAAAATATATGACAAGTAATTTGAAACATGGAAATTTTGCGAATGTGTTAATTAATTTGAAACGGAAGGATTAATATTAAAGAATGGAGTACTGAATCGCAATGTGGGACGAATTCATGCTCGAATCCTTGCTAGAAGTGTATCGTGTTCAATTGTGTCTCAAAGAATTAAGTCGTGATGTAGGTGTCCAAAAAAAGTTTGGAAAAAAAAAACATGAGTACCGAATAAAAAGGCAAAATTGTAAAAGTCCTCCCAAACTAATCACAGATACTGAATTTTCGTCTTAAACTATATCAGCTTGGCGAATTTCGTCCCGTAATTTAATATTTTTTTGGAATATCATCCCACCGTTAATTATGAGACGTAAATTGCGCATTTGTCCGATAAATTACCACATGGATGCGTAAGTGTCCTGACTGGTAAATTTTAACATAAATAATTATATAATATTGTAAAATTTGTCCCAAATTAATTACAAGATTGAACCATCTCATAATATTGGGACTAAATTCATACAAAATGATAAATTACATGACGAAATTCGACGAGTTGATGTAATTTGGGACAAAAAATCAAAATTAATCAAAAGAATATTAAATTATGAGACGAAATTTGGTGAGGTAATATAGTTTGGGATAAAAATCCAAAGTCACTTATTCTGCAATTAAGAATCATATAGAGATGACGAAAGTGCCCTTCATCGCTTCTTCATGGGAGTGAGAACTATTGGCAATTCAGTCAGACTACTATTTTTTCTTCCTAGTTAGTTGGAGGAAAGGAAAACGACCCCAAAAGCAAACTTTTTTAGGGTTCTTCTCTTCAAATCATCGAATCTCAGGTTCTGATTCATTTGCCCCTTTCGCTTCTACACATACATTATTCTTTTCCTTTTTAATTTGTCTTCTGACTTGCAGCCAAAGAAAGTAATCGAAACCCTAGCTTTTCCAGCGTTACAGATTAAATCTTATCTCGGGACTCACTTTTTTTGTTCGATTTCAGGTAATTATAGAATTTGAACAGTGTTGGTAAATCTAACGGAGCAAAGAAAACGGGAAAAGATGGAATTTCTAGTTTTAATTTCTCTATTTTATTTGTCAATTATATTTATATTTATTTCTAAAGTTTTGGCAGAAATGACTCAAGACATTGAAATGAAGGAGGAGCAGTCCGTCCCTTCCGATCCTATCTCATCCACTTCCCCAACCACCCTGCAAAGTAAGTATTTTTGTGTTATTATATTTAGATATGTAATGAAATTATGGGTTTAGTGTTTGGATTGGTTTTCTTGAATTCCGTGTGTTTGGGCCTTGTAAATTGTGCATTCTTTTCATAACGTGACTAGACTATGCAATAGTATATTTATGCTTATATTATAGAGAAGGAAAGTCCTGAATCCAATTAGAAAGATAGACGTAGGGGTTTTAATTATGTATTTTTGGGTGGAATCAGGTTTGAAAGACATTGCTGCATTGATTGAGACGGCAGCTTATTCTCGGGAGGTTCGGAGGATTGTGAGGGCTATTAGGTGGACAATTCAGTTGAGGAAGAAGCTAAAGGCTTCTGTTCTTTCTGCTTTTCTCAATTTTGCACTTTTGCCTGGATCTGAGGTGCATTCTCGCTTGTCAGCATATGTTCCTATGGTAAGCTGAGTAGGAAAAACTTATGCTGACTTAATGGATTTATTTTGAAACTTTGGTGTTTAAATTGATTTGAGTGAATGATTGTTTTCTTTGTGCTACTCAATGTATGATAATTTGCTGCATCATCATTCTTAGTTACTTCCCTTAATTTGTGGGATAGAGAAGTTTTGTGTTGATTAAGCGGAAAAAAGCTTGGCTGAATGTCTTAGCATATGAGTTACTTCCATTTTCTGATGACCGCAATTTAAAGCACTTTATTCAGTTTGCCAATTTAACAATGTAAGAATGTAGTAAGGTTTCAGTATGGAGATGAGGTGTTCTAGAGCTTTACTTTTTTTGTGTCTATTGTGGTTTCTGAAAAGAACAAGGTCATTCTTTTCTTGAAAGTATATTTTATTCTTTCACAGTTGTGATTATCATGTTTCGTCAATGAGATAAGGTGATGGTGTTCAAAGGTATTGTGTGTTACGATTATTCATTGTTTTATGAGATTTTATGGATGATTGTAGGAGGACGATCATGATATGGATGTTGACACCGCAACATCTGTTACTCAAGCAACTGCGAAGCACTCCTTGCCAGAGCTTGAGATCTACTGCTATTTGCTTGTGCTAATATTTTTGATTGACCAGAAAAGATACGATGAGGTGTGGCTTTATGATTGAGCTACCACGAAGTCTTGTTTTCGTAATGATGTCTGAATGGCTTTGAAGACACTGACGATTCTTTGTTGATTTTCAGGCTAAAGCTTGTTCTTCAGCTAGCATTGCACGTCTAAAGAGTCTCAACAGGCGAACTGTTGATGTCCTAGCATCTAGGCTACACTATTACTACTCTCTAAGCTATGAACTTACTGGTGATCTTGCTGAAATTCGAGGGTATGCTTAAGTCTGCTAGTTTTGCCTCAATTATTGGATAGTGTATAAGTGTATGGATGCTGAGTTGCTGACTCAACTTAATTTTTAGGAACTAATGAACTTGAATTTTTCATATTTATCAAATTATCTGCTTACACTGTTTTGTTGTTACCTGGCGGCATCACATCTAACATAGTAACATTTATTAACAGTAATTTACTTGCTTTGCACCGGACTGCAACTTTGCGCCATGATGAGTTGGGGCAGGTTTGTGTGTTATTGCTTTAAGTTATTAGTTTGTTATTTTGGTGCTTTTTGTTTTGTTACTGATGACATAAGGGCATAATGTAGGAAACTCTTTTGAATCTGTTGCTGAGGAATTACCTCCACTACAACTTGTATGATCAAGCAGAAAAACTGAGATCAAAGGCTCCTCGTTTTGAAGCTCACTCAAATCAACAGGCAAATTTAGCACTTAAATGGTCTTAGTTTTTCAACATGGGTCTGGGATGTTCTCTTTTTTAGTTGATATGAGATTGTTTTATTTTTCATTCAGTGAAATCATAAGTTGGACCTAATTATCGATTGAGATGTTATTTATGTGATATTTATAGAAATAGGAGAATAGAGTATTGTGATTTGCTTCCTTTAAAATGAATTGGTACTCCTAGGACACTTGATCTCAAGAACAATGTCAAAAGAGATGAACATGCAAATGACAGTGTCTTAAATATATCCTCGAGTGTCAAGTGTCAAAACTTTGAGATATTGAGCTACCAAGTAAGTGTAGTATATGCAACTATAAGCTTTTTAAATATCAAAATGATATTATGATACTGCAATTGTCATAGTATTTCGTCTCCGATGCTCTTTTAAAGTCAAGGTTCATTGTTCATGATGAAAGAAATGGAAATAATTATTAATGCACTTCATCTCTCAGGTTTTCTGCAAGCATTTTTTTTGTTTGTTTAAGTTTTGATATTTTAAATTACCTGACATAATCTAACTATTGTTTATTGAAGTCTAGATGTTTGATTGTTCTGACCCTTGCCTATTGCCCTCTGCAGTTCTCTCGGTACCTCTTTTACCTGGGAAAAATTAGAACAATTCAGTTAGAGTACACTGATGCCAAGGAGTCCCTTCTCCAAGCTGCCAGGAAAGCACCTGCTTCTGCTCTTGGTTTCCGAGTTCAGTGCAACAAGTGGGCTGTGATTGTGCGTTTATTGCTCGGAGAGATTCCCGAAAGAACCGTTTTTATGCAGAAAGGGATGGAGAAAGCTCTCAGGCCATACTTTGAGCTTACAAATGTGAGTATGAGACTACTTAAATTTCATATGGCCCACTTACCATCTTACAATAATCTCACAATTATAGAACCTAAGAACTCATTTGGTAGTGTAGCTAATGAATAATGGTGAAAATGAATAAGATTGTATGATTATTGGATTTGTTTGGTAGCAGAGTGAAATATAGATTAGTGGCAAATTTGTAAAATGATTTCCTTTGTGTTAGTACGTAAAAGTGATGGGTTATCAAATCTGGCTAACATGAAATAAAATTCTTAAAAGACCTAATCTCACCTAATCTTTGTTACCAAATGAGTTCTAGGATACATAGGTTTGTTTGGATTGGTGATGTACTGAAGTTGTAATATAATGACGACACTCATTCTTCTCTGGAGTTTAAAAAAAAATTCTAATCTTTTAGAGCAAATTCTCAGAGAAGCAATTTTGTATACCCTAAACATTTGTAATTATATGAAATAAATTTTGTTGGTTTCAGGCTGTTAGAATTGGAGATTTGGAGCTATTTAAAAAAGTTGCTGAGAAATTTGCCAGCACCTTTAGTTCTGATGGAACTAACAATTTAATTGTTAGACTACGCCACAATGTTATTAGGACTGGTTTACGCAACATTAGTATCTCTTACTCCAAGATCTCACTTACCGATGTTGCCAAGAAATTGAGGTTGGATTCCCCAAATCCCGTTGCTGACGCTGAAAGTATTGTGTCCAAAGCAATTCGTGATGGAGCAATTGATGCCACATTAGATCATGCTAATGGATGGATGGTATCAAAGGAAACAGGGGATATTTACTCTACAAACGAGCCTCAAATTGCTTTTAATTCAAGAATTGCTTTCTGTTTAAATATGCACAATGAAGCAGTTCGTGCCCTCCGATTTCCACCAAATTCAGACAAGGAAAAGGAAAGTGCAGAGAAGAGAAGAGAGAGACAACAGCAGGAACAAGAGCTAGCTAAACATATAGCTGAGGAGGATGATGATGAATTTTGATGAAATTTGCTCTGTATTTGTGAAATTTTTATTGCAATTATGTAATCATTTTCTTATACTTGTGGACCAAATTTTTGTAGCTTCTTGATATCTGCACCTTTTTTTTCCAAGTGTTTTAATTTCTTTCGAGGTGTGTCGGGCACATTAAGTGGGAATCTCTCCCAATAGGAATTCGAATTTGGGTTCGCTACTTGATAGTAACTATTTCCTTTCATTGGACCAATATCATGTTGGTGCATGTTTTGGTTTTTAATCATAAATTAAGTTGCAGATTCTTGTCCTTTCATATTCAATAAACTAAAAGAATTTAATTTAATGCGTCGAATTTTCCGTAGAATAATGTAAGTAAGATTAAAATAATTTTACCTCCTTCTCTGATGGTGCAGGTCTTTCTTTGTCGACGTCAAAAAAATTATTACCAGTTCTTACAAGCTGGTTTTATTGAGCATATAGTCTCCAATATTTGGTTTTCTGTTCATAAACAAAAATAGTCATCTTTTTTTACTTCAATTTATTGATCCGCTGTTTAACAATTTTATTTCTACCTTCCAGGTTTAGACATTGTGTTATTTGTCTTGGTGATCAGGTATATTTAACTTTGGGGTCATTAACGTAACTTACAAACACAATGAACAATAAATATCTAGTATACCGAATTCAAAAGATTATCGAGTAAGTCTAAAATATAGTCAAGTCCAAATGAATTTCTTTCTTTTTTTTTTTTTCATTGGCATAATTGACAAATCTATTTGTTCACTAATGAAGTACAAAGAGTGTATAATTACCAAATATAAAAAAATATCTAATAACAAGACTAATATTAAACTTGAAAAAACTCACAATTTTTGGTGGGATTCAACCTCTAAGATTTTGGGATCTCACATTCGCCATCAGGCAATACCTCTTCATAAAATAAGTCCAAATGATTATTACCGTGAATAAAAAATCACCGGATTAAATTTAATACTATTTTGCCTTTGCCTTTGCACAATGTTATAAACAAATTGATATACTTACATGACATTGACTTTATATGCAAATCAAAACCTAGTTAAGAATCCAATATATAAGAAATAAGAAAAATACACAAAGGCTTTTGATTACAATTCTGCTTACAGTACATAATGTGATTATCTCGACATTAGAGCATTAAGCTACATCTGCCCAAAGTTGTGAAGTAATTTAAGGTACAAGCGTTGGAGAAAATAGAGCAAAGAAAACTGAAAGCTTCTTGATGAAAAGAGAGAAACAAACTCCGGCAATCAGTTAGATGAACTCAACCCGAAGGACTTGACGATTGTGCTGACTCTTTCAGCAAAAGATTTGGAAGTTATCTTTTTACCCGGAACATGAAATGGATTTGAAACTGCATCAACATAGGCAGCATGAAACCGCCTGTAAAACTGTAGTAAATTTTAGCGATACAGGAAAAGGAGGTTCATGGATCCAGAATAACATTCATGGTGCCAAAAAGCTGAAACCTATAATAGCTAATCATATATGGACACAAGGAATCTGAAATCAACAAAATTATAATATATTAATACACTATATACGACATATTTTTCAAGTTAAACTGATTTCCAATGTTGATATTTTCTAGAATAAAATTCTCAAAACGGTGCTAACAGTGTGAAGAAACTCAAATGCAATGACCACCAGTGAAAGCCATTGCTTTTTTTTTTGGAGAGCAAGAAAGTTGTGTAGTTCCTCAGAAGTGAATCGGGTATTACGTGACATTTAAGATTTGATTTTGATCAAGTTCTAATTAAATGTGTGACAACATAGCAGCCTGCCAATTTTCAAATAAAACAAGATAATTGCATTGACTTAATGGAAGATGGATATTTTCTAGCAAGAAACTGGTTAGGACACAAACGCAGCCACAAAAAAGAGATCACTCTAAAGTTACCAAACAAGAACTGAACACAATATACTATGTCAATGTGCATAAACTGGAACCAGGAAGTTGAAACTTACATTTCTCACATCTGTATCTCGGACATCAAGATCTGTTGTCACCAATATGAACTTAACCTTCGTATTCGTCAAGTAGCCATACCTAAAATAATCCCATCATGAATTACTTCAAAGCAAGAAAGAATAAACACAACATGTTTCCACCCAAACAAGAAAGAATAAACTTCATACTTACACTTTGTAGTTTTCAGTTGGGTATAGCAAACCAAGAAACGTCTCATTTAGTGTTGGGCCAGACTTTTTTGGGTTGTTCACTGATGAAAATACATAAATGTTGCCAAAGAGAAAATTCATTTAGGGCACAGCTAAAATAGTATAAAAGGTCACGGTAAAGCGCAAGATGACTATAATTTGTTAAGCACACAAATCAAGAAACTGATCATAGATAACAATCATTTAACAAGATACAAAATCTTATCTCATACTGAATTTTCTTCCACAGAACACTATCAAGGGTCACCACCAAAGTGAAACGACCAACGGTCGCATACTTTTTGATAACCTCATATTATATGATTTCAGGCCACCCAATCTCCCTTTATATTTTAATGTTATGAGTTCTGCAATTTGCATAATTAGAGCACTTATATATATATACTGTGTCCTCATCATTTACCTCATATCAATCTTAGCATTCTTGTCTCAGGCTCTCAGCTACTTATGGTTTAAGACTTGCGTTATTGAATGACCAACTCATTTAAAAGCTTAGGTCGTTAGAGAGAGCAATCGTTTAATGTATATCATTTAACACGTCCCCTCACGTGTAGGTGGTATTCATTTACTCAAGCCTAACACTTGGAATTTAGAAATGGGTGGCGGAGGGATTTGAACACATGACCTTCTTTTGGCCTGAGCTCTGATACCAGATTGAGTGACCAACTCATCTAAAAGCTTAAGCTGTTAGAGAGACATTTAATGTATCACATTTAACAAAATCATAGTTAATTCCATCTTATAAGGTCTTGGGCAATCCTCACTTCCTAAAGCTATAGCTTTTGAGGTGGAGTTACGCCTAAGGCCCTAAGCTACGTAAGTGGACTTGACTTAATCCATGTGGTGAATTCTAACATGTTATCAGAGCCCTAGGTTGATGTGGGCCACCTCCTTCCGTGATGGGCTCCTCCTTGTTCGCATGATGGAATTATTCTTCACCCACACATTACAAAGGTCTAAGTTGTCATTCTTCGTCCAGTTAACAAAGGTCTGGAAGGTCATTATCCGTGTGTTGGGCCACAAATGTCCCACATGGATTGAAAAACCATAGTTAAGTCCACCTTATTAGGTCTTGGACAATTCTCACTTCTTAAAGCTAGCTTTTGAGGTTGAGTTATGTAAGTGGACAATTCTCACTTCCCAAGCTATGTAAGTGGACTCGACCAATCCATGTGGTGATTTCTAACAATGGAATAAGAGCTTATCAAGCATTCTAAAATTCCAGTTGTTTCTAACTCAGAATGACAACATTTAGATCAGTTCAACTTTAGTAAATGCCACATTTTTAATCAAAAAATCCATCCTTGAACCATATAATTATCTTTGTATTGTCTTCATTCAGACGTCTTAATGATTTAGGGTTTCAAAGGCATTTCAAATTGAACTACTTGTCCTTAGATCGGAACTAATATCCTACACAACACTACAGCTGGGATCGGGATATAAATTCAATTGCTTAATGTCTTCGACTAATAAAAATGAAAAAAAAAAAAAAAGTAAATAAATTCACCTCTTTCATCAATGACATCGAGAGAACAATGAACAATATGATGAAGCTTGAGTGCATCATCTGCTTCAGTGAAACTCTGTATGTACAGCGGATTGTTCTGCCAATCACATCAAAAGTCGAACTAAAAATTAATCCAGCTACAGTTTTCGAATTCATTTGCAATAGTAATTGTGAAAAATCTGATTGACTAAATAAAGAAACGTTATGGTATGGAGACGGCGGAACACCTGGTGGCCGACGACTGCGAGGCAGACGATCATCCTCTCTGCACTTGGAATTGGTATAAGTTCAGTTCCAGTAGAAGAGAAGAAATCACGAATAGGGCCTTAAAGTATAGGGGTAATAATGGTTTAACAAAATTAGTAAGTTTTATTTTGAAGGAATTAATTATAATATTATTAACTAGTAAATAATTATTTGTTTACTATGGAAATTTTCATGCAATTTACAAAGTTGAAAAAGTTAAAGTTAAATATATAAATATATAAATAATAAGAAAAAACTTTGGAGTGTAAGTGATATTTATTTTAAATTTAAAACAGGGTGATATATTTAACTTTGGGTTGACCATAAAAGATGCATCTTTGATTGAACAAATTGCATCTTTTATGGTCAATCAATTTGTTAAAGATATGAGATATATCAATAGAGATCAAATACGATGACCCCATGATGAATCGATTTGTAAACGATTATCTTAATGTTTATAAATGAATCAGATGCATTTTTATCTCTCTTAAAAATACTCGCTATTTAATATTTTGTAATGAAATTGTTATTTTTTTTCTGTTTCCCAAGAGTTTATTCCCTTTCGAGACGGGTTGGTCACATTAAATGCGTACCTCTCTCAATAGAGATTCGAACATGATTCCGCTACTTTGTAGTGACTAGTCCCTTTCACTAGACTAATCACATGTTGATAAAGTTCAAAATAGTTGATTGTATTGCACAAGTGGTAAATATAACTCCTATAAGGTATAAAAAGGAACTGTGAAAGTCTAAAACTATGTTAAAATTTATATTTAAGCTCTATTTGGAAGATATTTGGTTCGGTTTCGTGGATTTTTTGTTTCGAAATGTTGATTTTAATGGATTCAGTGAAACATTTGAAGCCTTATTTGAATTGAACCTGGATCTTGGGTTTTGTGGTTTTAAGAAAATTAAAATCCATTTGGATTGAGTTTTGGGTTTGGGAGATAAAGAGCAAGTAATATGATTCAAATCAATGTTTTATAGAATTTTGAGTTGAGTTTCCTGAATTTCATAAAACTTTATTTTTAAAAATTCTGACCCAGTTTAGGAGACGAGCTAAACACCCGTCTCCTACTGTTAGCGATGTCATTAATTTCTACAAGAAAAAAAAATACAAGTTTCAAAGTGATCCATAGTTTATGCGTGATCTTCATTAGAAGTTATCCCTTTTCCTTTCCAATGGTCTTAAGAAAGCATTTTACTTTGTTTAGTTGTGAATTCTAGACTTATAGCTATTCTAAATTTCAATTTTTTATTACGAAGAATTATAACAATTGAGGTGGTTTTTGTTAATAATAATGTTATATCTAGTGGAAGTCCAATGAGAAAAGAAATCTAAAATAACCAAAGATGTTAAATGCTAATTGCATTGTAGAAAAGGTTAGTATAACTTTTTAAGCATTGTGATTTTTTGAGTAATTATACAGTTACGATCGATAGGTATTAATATTAAATCTTCAACACGAGAGATTAAACAAACTTGAATTAAAAAATATTTACTGATATATTTATCCATGTTAAATTTTCCAACATCGATGCCATAAAATATTAAGACGAGCAATCATGTACCAAATATATTTGTTACCTTGTCCTAAAATTTCTTCTCCATTTTTTTTTCAAGGGTTTAATTCCTCCTAATGCGTATCGGACACATTAAGTGAGAATTTCTCCCAACATGAATTCGAACCTAGTTCTCTCCATTGTTACAATATTGTTAAACTAATTAATCATGCATATAAATATCTTACAATGTTGATTCTTTAAGTTTTTAAATTTGTATATATCAATATTAATAGTGTTAGTTAATATTTTCAAAACTGATAATGTTTTTTATATAGGTACATATTGTTGGTTTTTATGGGTATTAACTCAATTGAAATTAGACTTATAAAATAGAAATGAACGAAAGTTTGAGAGAAAATCCCCTTCATCCCACATGGAGGAAATTGAAAGAGTTTTTGTCATTTATAATGCAAAAATTTGGATACAAGTTGGTCCCCTTGGGGTACCAAGTTTTATGAGGGGAGAAGACGTGCATGACCATGGTTTCACCACACGCGCGCCGCCGCCGCCGTCCGGCCGGCTCGGCACGATCCGGATTTGGATTGGGATTGGGCTTCAACAATATATTATCTTTTTGTACAAAGTTTAATTAATTTTTTGGCCCAATACTTTAAAGTCCAATAAATTTATTTAGATCCGCGTAGCATATCCGGTCGACCCGAACAAGATCCGCGTAGCTGACCCGTCTCTTAAAATCCGCGCGCCATTTTTTTGTATTGTTTCGCCGGTTCGGTCTGAATCGAACCGGTTGCACATATTCGGACCGAACCAATGTTAATGGTTTAATCCGAAAAGTTTTGTCCCTCCAGCAACATCCTTTCTGCAGATATAAATAGAGGGAGAATCGGGCAAATTCTCTCGTCCCGTTTTCTAGCAATCAAAAGCAGAATCATATTCTCTCTCTCTATTCTTCTCTTAATAATTGTTTAAATATTATATTTGTTAAAGTTCGTTGTGGATTTATTTTTGTGTAAAGTAACAAGTATCCGACTGTTGTATCTTGGGAGACTACTGGGACGAATTGTTGCACTTTTGACAACCCAGAAATATTATCTTAAGGACATTGCATTAACAAGTCTCGATCGATTTTTCGTTTTAGAATTATTTCAGTAAGTGCACTCTTATTAAATTCTGATTTTGTTTGTTCTGTGTGAATAAACTATACTAAGATTTATAATTAGAGTTGATTATAAATAATTATTCTGTGAGAATAATTTACTATAGTTTTTATAATATAAAATATTTTATAAATAATTATTCTATGAAAATAATTTACTATAATACTTAAAAATATAAAGTATTTTATATTATTTTATATACACATATTATTTTAAACATTTTACAACTCATTTATCATCAACAACGTACCATTGATAAGATAAATTGCATTCGCATCTAAGACAAATCATAATAATAGTAAAAAAAAATCAAGTCCTGGAACATAGTTTTTTATGGGTTCTAATTTGTTATATCAGACTCTACCAACAAATATAAATACGTACATATTTAATTAATCACGATTTGTTAAAATGTTCACACTAAACATTTGGTAAGTGCTTTTGCAATTATATATAAAAAATATTACCTCAAAAATAAAATAAAAATATATTTATATATAAGAAATAATGATGCTTAATATTAAAGTTTCACAAAACGTGTCTGCCTCAAAGGGGAAGGATTCACCTATACCAAAACGTTAAAAAGAAATGTGGCCATTTTATGTAATGACAACAACACCCCTAACCTCACCGCACAAGAGTTTCATTTCTCTATGCTATTGCTATTGCTATATATATATAATAGATCACTCTAATTTTCCCATTTTTCAAATTATAAACATTTATTTTTCTCTCTATTTCCGCCCTCCGATTTCAAAGGTAACGAATATCATTCTTCTCATCATATCTCAAATGGCATGCAACTAATTTATTTGTCCATCTCCGATTCTCTTGAAATTTTGCTATTAATTTATTAATTTCCGTTTCATATGACTCGTCAAGGTGAACGAATTGGTGTGACTTACAATCTTTTTGATCTAGTTTTGGCACATTTTCTTCCTGTTAGCTCCTCGTCAGCTGTTAGGGATTTTATTATATTTTGATCTGATTGTGTTAATAAGTTTTAAACAGCTGTTGTGTTTTGCTTTAAAGTATTAATTATTGACGGCGATAATTCTATGTTTCGAGGGAACTCCAATAGAAATGAAACAATGAAAAATGGGATTTGATACGATGACTATGTAATTGGGTGAAGTAACTCTGTTGACGCAGAAGACTTCAGTATGAAAGGTTCTGGAGATTGTTCAATTTTCTTTTGTTATGCCATATGCACAATTTTAACTTTTTTGGAGGACCTTCAAAACTAGGTGATTTTGTTGTATGATTGAAATATCTAAACTTTTGCTGATTTTAGCTGCTGGCTCTTGAATTATAAGGTGCTTGACTTGTAAGATTGCCTATGTATTAGATGTAGCCATTGAAGAGCCATTAGAACGGAAAACAAAAGGCTCCGTAAAGTGTAATGGACTAGGATACTATTTTACCAATCTCATTAAAGATAGGGTAATAAAAATGATAGATGTGGGGTTGTTAGCTAAGTTATGAATTTCTTATTGTCTTCCTCTGTGTTTACCAGATGGAATCTGGGCAGCCTAATGATGCTATCAAACGTACAACTACAAACGCGAAAGGCACCTCAACACAAGGTGATAGTTCATCGAATAATCCTAATGTAGATCCAAACTCGAGCGATGAAAATAAACCAGGCGAGATTCTCCGGAACGTACAGAATGTATCTTACATATATAGACAAGATGTTGTGAGAAGCAAAACTAACACTAAGATTGGAATCGTCACTGAAGTTGCCGGTGATTCAGATTCTGACAGCAGCATAAGTGATGATGAAGACGATGACGAGGATGAACAAGATGATGAGGCTGGTCCTAATGAGGAAGTTCATGAGGAAGACAATAGAAAACCTGACGAGAATGTTGTCGGGGATATTGATGATAATGACTACAAGCACGGTCCCCTTGCAGCTGACCAAGTTAGGGTGCTTTGGATGGATGACTCTGAAACTACAGAAAGTACTAATGATGTGACAGTGCTCGATAGAGGTTTCTTACATGGGGATTATGTTGCTGCTGCTTCTGATCCAACGGGTCAAATAGGTATTGTGGTTGATGCTGACATTACTGTCGATTTATTAACACATGATGGATCTATTTTAAAAGATAAACCATCTAGAGACTTGAAGCGGATTAGAGATTTCACTGTTGGTGACCATGTCGTCCTTGGCCCATGGTTAGGTAGAATTGAAGAAGTTTTAGATAATGTAACTGTTCTGCTTGATGATGGTTCAGTCTGCAAAGTCATGAAAGCTGACCCATTGCGTCTCAAACCAGTTGGAAAGAACATCCTTGAAGATGGACATTTCCCATATTATCCGGGCCAACGTGTAAAAGCTAGCTCTTCATCAGTTTTTAAGAACTCTAGATGGCTATCTGGATTATGGAAAGCTAACCGTCTGGAGGGTACAGTGACCAAAGTTACAGTAGGATCAGTGTTCATTTACTGGATTGCTTCTGCTGGGTATGGGCCTGACTCAGCTACTACTCCAGCTGAAGAGCAGAGTCCGAAGAATTTAAAATTATTGTCTTGCTTTGCACATACAAATTGGCAACTGGGTGATTGGTGTCTCATTCCATCACCCCCCGAGTCATCGTCCTTGGACAAGGGACTAAAATCAGAATCTCATGTAGAAGCCAAGGACGAACCTGATTCTACTGAAACAGGCGATGAGTCTGATATGGAAGTCAGCACCGATCAGGAATCAACTGGGAGTAATAAATTATTGAGAAATACTTCAGAAGCTTCCTTAAATAAGAATAGTGAAAAATCAGAGAATAGTGCCCTCGCGGAATCTAGTTTATGCAGTAGTTCAATATCAGCTGCAAAGGAATCTGTACATGAGACTTGGCCCCTCCATCGCAAAAAGATCCGTAAAGTTGTTGTTAGAAAGGACAAGAAACCCCGGAAGAAAGTAGAAAATTTTGACAGAGCACTTTTAATTATCAATACAAAGACAAAAGTTGACGTTGCATGGCAGGATGGAACAATAAAACGGTGCCTAGATTCCACATCTTTGATTCCCATTGATAGTCCTGGGGATCATGAATTTGTTGCTGAACAGTATGTAGTGGAGAAGGCTGCTGATGATAGTAATGATGGTGTTGAGATCAGACGTGTTGGGGTTGTAAAAAGTGTTGATGCAAAAGACCGTACAGCTTGCGTCAAGTGGTTGAGGCCCATTGCACGGGTAGATGACCCCAAAGAATTTGAGAAAGAGGAATTGGTTAGTGTATATGAGCTAGAGGGGCATCCTGATTATGATTATTGCTATGGGGATGTAGTTGTTCGGCTGTCACCTGTTTCTTTGCCAGGCGAAATGGATTCTTCTATGCAGACTATTAAAGATACAACACTTAATAGTCCAGATGAACCCACTTATAATACGGGAATGCATCATGGATGTAAGAATATGGAAACTGCATCTACTGATGACATGTCTAGTGAATTTTCAGATCTCTCTTGGGTTGGGAACATCACTGGGCTTAAAGATGGTGACATAGAAGTCACATGGGCTGATGGGATGGTATCCACGGTAATTTTTCTGCTGACTTTATTAAATATCATTATTCTACTTTACATGGAAATATGGTATGATTGTCTTCCCTACAGTAAGTAAGTTTGTTGTTAGAGAATATAATATTAATATATCACGTCTCTACTGGCTTAAGTTTTTGTTTAAAGAGGTTGAGGTTTCGAGTCGGATCTCACAGCCACCTTATAAAAGAAGTTCCATGTCCTAGGCTTAAAAAAAAATCAACGACTTGCACGTGAGGGGGAAGAAATTCTAAATGCCTCTCTTCTATCAGATTAAGATTTTAGATGGTTCTATTATTTTATTGCAAGAAATATCGTCATTCAGGAACACATAACTCTTCTTTTCCAGATCAGTTTGTACATCTTCTCTCATGGAATTTCAAAGTTTAAGTGGCTGGTATATGACATAACTTTTATGGCTCAACCTTTTAATTCTTCTTCTATACGTATGTGTAGATAAAATTAAAAAATATTGATTTGGGCCTTAACGATATCAGCGACTTGTTAGGTCCCAATTATATTGTTTTTTCTTAACCATCCATAAGTAGTTTACATTAGAGAACTGGCTATGTACCTATTATTATTAACTTCTGTTTTCTTACTCTTATAATTAGTCTGCTTCAATTCTATAACTACAATTTTCAGTTAAAATTATCTGCTGTTACTAGGTTGGACCTCAAGCAATATATGTTGTTGGTCGCGATGATGATGAGTCCATTGCTGGAAGTGATGCGAGTGATGATGCAGCTAGCTGGGAAACTGTTGAAGATGACAACATTGATACAGTTGATAATGCCATTGAGGTAAACTGCTGCTAAGACAGTGTACTTGATGCCATTTATTTTCTTTGTTTTTCTTCACCATTTCATCATATGATGTTTATGAAACCTTTGTTTAGAGCTTCTGTTAAAAATGTTATAATGTAAACTACCAGCTTATCAGTCTAATAGATGGAATTTTTCGGCGATTCAATCTACATCTTGTTGATAATTTTGTCAGTTTGTCACCCCTTTAGTTAAAAATATTGGCAAAAATTGCATTTTTAGGCGTCAGTTTTGGCCTCACAATTTACAAGATTGTATGTTTGGTCCTAGTGTAAGATGTTTTGCACTTTTGATCCTATCACCCGCTTCTCATCCAATTTGGGACAGAAAATGCGAACTGAGACTATTCTATGAGATTAAAAGTGCAAGAATTTCCTTTCAAAAAAAGCGCAAAAACTGGATAGTAGGCCAAAAGTAGAATATATTTTCAAAAACTTGGACTATATGTGCAATTTTGTAAAGAGTGGGACTAAAAGTGCTGAGTGTCCAGGTTTATGGGACTAAAATTGCATGTTCTCCCAAATCTGTTGATATCAATAATCCCAAAGACAATAAGAAAGTGAATTGCATATAAAAGCACAATTTTTTCTCTCAATTTCTTTAATACATTGGATATGCGTACTTTGAATTTAGGAGAATAGGACCGACAGTGCTAATGACATCAGGCCTGAGATTGAAGACAGTAGTAACATGGTTGAAGAAAACTCTGGAATGAATGGTGCTCTCTCAATTCCCTTTGCTGCACTTGGTTTTATGACCAGACTAGCCTCCGGAATATTTTCAAGAGGAAGAAAGAACTCAGATTCATCGAACTCAGATACCAAAAGCGAAGATGATCTTCAATCTGATGAATTAAATTTGAATAGTGATCCTGAGGGTGAATCCAGCTCTCAAAAGCTTGCTGATTCTAATTTGGTAGAAATAGCGGAAACTCTGTCTAATCTAAAACTTCAAGAATCAGACGCTCCACCTCCATGTGATGAGTTCATTACAACATTCAAAGGTTTTGATATAGTCAGAGATCCCTCTGACCATTACTTTCTTGGTTCACAAGGACAGGTCAGTATTCTAATTTAGTTTCTTTATCAACCTGAGCACTACTCTTCGTATAGATTGTTAATAAATGTTGAATATCCGACTAATCTGAAGCCCCATTTATTAAGTTGTTAGAGAAGCTTTTAGATTAGATGGATATTCAAAGGGTAACATAGCCCGGCCAAAAAAAATTTGTGTTCAAATCTACCGCCACCTATGTCGAATTTCACGTGGAAAAACGTATACCACACACACAAGGGGTTAAATAAAAAATATTAAATGTCTCTCTAACAACTTAAGATTTAGATGAGTTGGACCTTCAATATAGATTAGTCCAGTATCATAGATGCATGTATTGATTTAACTGTTGCTTCCTTTACTTCTAGTCTGTTTTTCCGTGAGTAAATTTTCACCTTACATATATCTGAGGTTTTGTTTCTCACGGAGCCCTTTTACCAATTTACAGAATAATGCTGCCAGGAAGTGGCTCAAGAAAGTTCAACAAGATTGGAACATTCTTCAAAATAACCTGCCTGGTATGCTCCTTCCGGAAAAATTGTTTTAGTCCTATAGGGTTGAACCCTCAACACTTTTTGTCCCGTACATTAAAAAATTGCACTTTTGGTTTAATGTTTATAAAATATCTTCAGATTTGGTTATTTCATGCCCTTCTCATTCAGCTTTTTGGTCTTATATAATAGTCTTTGTTTTGCACTTTTTGTTTAATGTTGTGCCTCCACCAATTCCTAGGCTGTAATCTTCTTGTTTCTTTTTCTATAAAATGTTTTCAGTTCTGGTCATATCGCCCCCTTCTCATTCAGTTTTTTGGTTCTATATGATAGTCTTAGTTTTGCACTTTTGGCACTATTTGTCTCATAAGACTGTCTCAATTTTGCACATTTGGTTCCAAATTTGATGGAAGGAGGATAGAACGAAAAGTGCAATTTTGTAAAAACAGGACCAAGTGCTGAGGGTCTGTATGCAATTTCAGCGCTCCTGCTAGTTCCTAATTCTCTCACACTTAGGCTATCATCGGTTCTTGGATTTTAGTGAATCACTTGAGAAAATATTGTTCTTGCATGAAATAATAAATCATTGGGCTTTATGTATTATTCATTTCCCTCACGAGAACCAAACATAGCCTTAAATTCTTCTTGTCATGTTATGAAATTTGTGGTTAAAAAGATTACTATTAAACAGAGGGGATATATGTACGTGTCTATGAAGATAGAATGGATCTTTTGAGGGCTGTCATAGTTGGAGCTTATGGTACACCTTATCAAGATGGTCTTTTCTTCTTCGATTTTCACCTTCCGCCCGAATATCCAGATGTTCCACCTGTAAGAAGCCTCCAAATTTCATTTTTTTTTTTTGTAATGACACATTTAAGTAACCCTTTTTCCTATTTACAGTCAGCATATTATCATTCTGGAGGGTGGCGAATAAATCCAAATTTATACGAGGAAGGAAAAGTTTGTCTCAGTCTTTTAAATACCTGGACAGGTAGAGGAAATGAAGTTTGGGATCCTTCAACCTCGAGCATTCTTCAAGTACTAGTTTCACTTCAGGGGCTAGTGCTCAATTCCAGGCCATATTTCAATGAAGCGGGATATGACAAACAAATTGGAACAGCTGAAGGGGAGAAAAATTCATTGTCTTACAACGAAAACACATTTTTATTGAATTGTAAGACAATAATGTATCTGATCCGAAAGCCCCCAAAGGTAATTAAATCAATGACGAAATTGCATTTTTAGTATCACTGGAATTGACCCTCATCACTTTTGGTCCCGGCTCTATAAAATTGCACTTTTTGTCTCACACTTTGCAAAACTGCCCATAAAATTGTGTCTATTTAGCAATTTATGTCCAATAGGTTTGTCTTTGGTTTCTACTTTTGTCAACTTGGATGGAATGGAGGCAATGGGATCAAAAGTGCAGAATAATTTTAAAAAAGTTAGATCAAAAGTGCAATTTCATATCGAAAGTAATGAGAGTCCAGTCTTGTAGGACTAAAAGTACAATTTCTCATTAAATCAGTATTTAGCTCATACCTCTAATGCATTTGAAAACTTTTATTCGAAATGGATTAATGTTATTATATTTGCAGGATTTTGAAGAGCTTGTGATCGAGCATTTCAGGAAACGCGGCTACTATATTCTTAAGGCTTGTGATGCTTATATGAAAGGCCATTTGATTGGTTCACTCATGAAGGATGCTTGCATTAGCAGTGATAGTAATGGTAACTCAAATTCAGTCGGTTTCAAGCTAATGCTTAGTAAAGTTGTACCCAAACTTATCTCTGCTTTGAAGGGAGTTGGAGCCGACTGCGAGGATTTTAAGCATTTTATACAGTCATAACAGTGAGCCTATTCAAAGAAAGCAGAATTTTGGTAACACCAAGTTAATTAAAATTTTAAATAGCCCCAAGGCAAATTGCAAGCTTCAAAAAGGGTTAATTTGGGACAATTTTTGGAGACAGAAATGTCCCAATTGGATAACTGGAGTGACATTCCAGGGATTATATTTGTTCAATTGTAATATTTTTTTGAACTGAGATAAAATATGTAAAGTTTATTGTGGGGGAATTGTGATCATTAGTTTGGAAGGGCTTTTTTTCCCTTTTTTTTTCTTTCTTTCTTATTTCTTTTGATTTTTGCCACTTGAGTTTTTGTGTGCTGCCTCTTAATTTGTGCAGCCAGCATTTCCTTATTCAGATTGTTCTTTAACCTCCAGCACATTTGAAAAATTGGTGGACTAGAATCAATACAGTTTTGTTTACACTCTATTCGTCTTGTAACTGATACTTAAATAGTGTTAGTTGATTGTAAAATTCTTGGTATGATGTAGATTTGCATCCTGGGGTTGAAACAGATTTTTGATCGAGCTTGAAAATTGTGTTGGTCTTATTTTTCAATGAATCCAGCTTGACGAACTTTCATCAAGTCGAACATGATTTGAGTTCGATAAATTTAATATTTTTACATATATTTTTTCAAACTTTTAGCTTATAGAGTTAAACTTCAAACTTAGACTTTTAAAAGTTATGGAAAGAAAAAGATTTTTCAAGTTTATATGTAATAATGAACTGAATTTAAAGAATTTTATCAAATAAATTCGGACTGAATATTCGATCATTTAATTTGATTTTCAAGTATACTCGTATATGAGATGAAAAACAGAAAAAGAGTGCTGGAATATCCTCTGGGTTCTGTTCTTCCACTCAGAATATATTTGTGTAATTTTGCTTGTGAGATAAAATGATTAATTTTAATGGAACTTTAATTTTGATGATGCACATCCAATATGCCTCGTTTGACCAGAATAAATTGTACAAACGGATGACTGATTAAGTAATAAATAATTTCACGTAATATGAGAAATTAAAGTTTGAATTCCCAATCTGAGCCGTCTAGATAAGAATTAAGTCAATTTTAAAATTAGTTGCCTTAATAAAATCAATAAAAAAAGATGTATAATCAGTCACATTAATTATTAATTCTTAGTTTCTTACATTCGTGAGTTCATTGGTGTGGGGCTGTATCTGATAAATAAGTGAGTGAGTCGGATAACATGTCACGTCCCACGCTTATGGTCGGGAAAGGAAAGTAGGCTACGGCGGTACATATCATTTCTGTATGGGACAAAATTGCACGTAGATTTGTTATGAATTCATTGTTTTATTTGGTGGCATTAACGATTTGAAACTTTTTAATAACATTATATATCAATAATTTTATTATGTAGTAATTCAAATTATCAAATATGATCTATATCTAAATTTTTTTTTTTAAAGAATTAATCTAATTACTTATTAAAGAATACTTGAGTTAGACATGAATTATTGCTTATTAAAAGGTGGGCATGCAAAAAAAAAAAAATTGAGCATACAATTCGGACCTACCACATAAAAATGAAAAATCAGTTCTCCTATCTCATACTTTTCATTTTTTTTTTCTCAAGGGTTTAATCCATTTCGAGACGGGTCGGGCACATCTCATACTTTTTATGTGACTACACAACACTCTACGTTTTTTATTAAATTTAGTTTATACTTAGTCATATTACTTTATCGCAAGACAAATAAAATTATATTTCGTATATGATAAATAATTTAAATATAATATCTACAAATTTTTAATTAAAAAATCTTACGATATAATATAAAAAAAACGTAGTTATTACTCATGCGATGTAGTTGGTCATTTACAAATAACATGGACAATCAAACTCGTTTTCCTTATGGTTTCTCCATATTACATGACAAATGAGTTATTTCAAAACGATAGATATGTTCTATTACTCCAAATTCTTGGAAATTACTTCTTATGTAGCAAATTAGGAATTGCAAACGTGATGTTGAAAAGAGTGACTCACACTTTTGGCCTCTTTATGGCTTGACTTTCTTATTTTCCTCCCTTTTAAATTTTTCGTAGCAAATCCGTCCATCTTATCAATGTACTGTATCACATTAGTTCCTCTTATCATATAGTGTAACACATTTGTACATTAATTTTCGTCCATTTTAAGCAAAATTTCATTTTGACCCTCTAAAGTTGTTGCGTTTCAAAATTGATCATTTATTGTAGTACTTCGACAATATACGTCAATTATTGTGTTGTCATCATCAAATTTTTTTAATTATAGCCGAAAATCATCAATTTATGTCATATTTTATTGAAAAATAATTTTTTTTGCATCAATTTGTGTCCAATCTGAAAGAAAATTTTAATTTTAGTCAAAAATATCATTTGACGAGTGACACTTGAAAATGATAACTTCTTAATCTAACTCCAATATTCGCAAGTCCAAATCACGTGATAGATCTATAACTTCAATTTTTATTTTAGATTAGAATTGTACAATAAAATTAGTATAAATTTGAGACAAATGTGATATAAATTTTACCTATTTATTTTTTTATAATAAAAATAGATATCTTCGATTTATGGGGGAATGAACTTTAACCGTTTTTAATAATAAAATTGAAGTTATAGACCTATCACGACTTGGACATGCAAATTTTGGAATCAATAATATGAAATTCTTAATTTTTAATTATCACTCGACAAATGATATTTTTAGCTAAAATTAAAATTTTCGATCATATTGGACATAAATTGGTGATTTTCGGCAAAACAATTTAATTTTCCAATCAAATAAGACATAAATTGATAATTTTCGGTGATCCATAAGGACTGAAATTGATGGTGATGACACAATAAATAACTATATTCTCGAGGTGCTACAATAAAGAGCCAATTTTAAAATGTTGCCACTTTAGAGGGCGCCAATAATCAAATTTTTGCCTCCATTTTATGATGTATTTTAAATTTAAGAAGGACGAATATGTTATATTATATTGACAAAAAAAGGAATCTACTATCAATAATTTAAGAGAGACGAATATGTTATATTACATTGAGGCAAAATTGCAAAAATCGTCCCAAGCTAATCACTGATTTTGGATTTTCGTCCCAAACTATTTACTTTGGCGAATTTCATCCCGTAATTTAAATTTTTTTTGGGAATATCGTCCCACCATAATTATAAGACGGAATTGCGCATTTGCCGATGAATTATCACATGGCTGCTTAAGGGTCATGACATGGTAAATTTTAACATGAATAATTATATAATATTGTAGAGTTCGTCCCAAATTAATTACAAAATTGAACGTCATTTTCATTAACTTAGAAATTTAATATTGGGACTAAATTCATATAAAATGGTAAATTATGGGACGAAATTTGTCGAGTTGATATAGTTTGGGACGAAAAATCAAAATTAGTAATTAGTTTGGGATGATATTCCAAAAAAATTAAATTACGGGACAAAATTCGCCAAATTAAATAGTTTGAGATGAAAATTCAAAATCACTAATTAGTTTTGAACGTTTTCTGCAATTTTACCTTACATTGATGTTATATTACATCCACCCATCAAGCAATTGTCACTTGGGACCCACCCACAGAAAGAAAATTTGATTTTGGATTCGGCAAAAAGATTGGGCCCATGAAATATTAAATTATACTACTCCTCTAGAGTCTAGAGTCCTAGACAGAACAATGCGCATCTTTTCTTGATTTCATTTGACGCGTGGCTTTGTTTTACTGGATTTTACATTTACCAAGAAAAGGTGAAGAAATTATTTAATACAATCGCTGCACCACATCATCAATTACATGTAGTACAACCCCTCATCAATATATTTGGGATATCACTGATGTTCTGACAATGTGAACATAATTTTCTGAATTCCTATTTTTTTGAAACATAACTAGAATATGGGGGTGATATGAATTATTAATTTCCATGTTCCAAATATATTGGTGAGATGCACCATGTGTACTTAATAATGTGGTGCAGCGATTGTACTAAATAATCTTCCCGAAAAGGTGAGAACCAATTTTTCACTTTTTTGTCAAAATGAAGTATTCAGCATAGTAAAAAAATATACATCCTCTATTTAAATTAAACGTTTACAACCACAATTTGTGTTCAATTAAATATAAAATAAGTAAATTTAATTTATTTGGGGACTAAATAATACTCACTTTGTTTTTTTTTCCTTTCTTTATGTTTAAAACGGAGTTCAGAATAAAAACTGAATTTATTTTTGACATCTACCGATCAAATCTAGTGACAACGAATCATATAATATCAAATTTTAATTTATATTTGAAATAATAATAATAATAAATAATGAGAGTGGAGAAAAATAAAATTTATAATTAAATAAATTTAATAGAATGAGTGTAATTCACATTCTGAGTCATTAGAAATGGCCCATGACTATGTGCTCTACACTGAATGCCAAAAATTGAAGTACGTAATTCTATTTTGTATATAATGCTAAGTTATCAATAGATTAAATGATGAAGAAATATCTATGATGGAAAAAAAAAAGTCATACATAAATCCAATCATTCATATACCACAAGCAAAGCAATATACAAAAAACAAAGCATATCAAAAATCTCAAGCAAGTGGACATAATAACCTATTTAAGTATTAACCTTAACCCAAGGGGGATTTATAGTTTTTCTCTTTTACCTACCTTAATTTAATAATCTTAAATCCAATTTATTTATATAAACAAAAGATAAAATAATACTTCTAGTAAATAAGTAGGAGATGAAATAGAAGAGGAAACATGAATTCAATTCTCATTCACCATTACACACAAAAGACAAACAAATAGATTAATTAATAAATAACAATCTGATAACAGTTTAATATAAATCTACCCTTCACAGTACAGATCAACAGCAGAGTCAGAGAGAGAGATGATATGCTATGATATGATTCCTCATTTCCTCTTAATTTGTTGGATTGCTTCTGAACGAACCCAACGCCTTAATGGCGCCGGCTCTCAATATATACTGATGGTACGCCGCAGCCAACAGAGCTCCGACGAATGGTCCGACCCAGAAAATCCACTGCCACAAAATAAATAAATAAACATAAACATAAACATTTCGTCGTTTATGTTATACTAAATTAAAATGATAGATTCAATGGGGAGAAGCAAATTAAGGAAATTCGTACGTGGTCATCCCAAACTTTTTCATTGTTGTAAATCACGGCAGCTCCGAAGCTTCTAGCCGGGTTGATACCGGTTCCGGTGATGGGGATGGTGGCTAAGTGAACCATGAACACTGCAAATCCAATTGGAAGTGGAGCCAAAACCTAAACAAAACAAATAAATTAAGTATTAATTAATTTCATTTAAAATTAACAAAAGGACCTAGCTAGCTAGGAATTGGGGGGGTAAGTAGTGAGTACTTACAGGGACGTGAGAGTCACGCGCGCTCCTCTTAGGGTCAGTGGCGGAGAAGACGGTGTAGACAAGCACAAAGGTACCAATGATTTCAGCGCCGAGTGCAGTGCCTTTGTTGTACCCTGGGCTAACTGAGTTACTTCCACCGCCGAGCGAGTTGTACAAGCTCTTCATGAAGGCTTTGACTAGACCAACGCCACAGATTGCACCCAAACTCTGTGCTACCATGTACGACACCGCCCTAATTAGCGACACCTTCCTCGCCAGAAACAGTCCGAATGTCACAGCCGGGTTTATGTGTCCACCTGAGGAGGAGGAGGAGGAGGAGAAATCAATTCTTTCTCTGAGTATCATTTCATTTGAAAGTAAATCTTGAATAATTAATTAATTATGGTATGGAGTGAGTACCTGAGATGCCGGCGGTGCAGTAGACAAGGATGAAGATCATGCCACCGAAAGCCCAGGCGATTCCAAGGATCCCGACGCCGTCGCATTGGTCGGCGGCGTTGAGCTTCTTGTGACCGATGACGGTGGCTACGGTGACGTAAAGGAAGAGGAGAGTGGCGATGAACTCTGCGATTAGAGCTCTGTAAAACGACCAGAGCTTCAGCTCACCGACGCCCAACAGAGGAGCCGGCGGCGGGTCTACGTAGTCCTTTCCACTGCTGTGCACCTGCGCCTCTTCACTCAATTCCTTCGTCATTACTTTAATTTTCCCTTTTTCTTTTTTCTTTTTTCTTTTTTTTGGTTTGTCGCCGAACTGATGTGAGCTGAGCTGAGGGGGAGATGAGTTTATTTATAGTATAATAATAACAGAAACTGTGGAGTGGGAGATTTTATGGATAAGGTAAGGGTAATTTGGGAATAGGATTTTTTTTATTTTATACTCAATTGTTCTGGAATTAATTCCAGGCTCAACATTTTGTTTGGGGTGGGGGGACCTTAATTGTGGTCCTTTTGTCTTAACATGACTATAGAAAATGATATATATAAATAAAGTAGATTTTTTTAGAAGTGTTTTTTTTTTTTTTTTTATGAATTAGAAGTGTGCTTTTAAAATTACTAGCTTGCATTGACAAATTTTATTTTAAATAATATATATATATATATATATATATATATATATATATATATATATATATATATATATATATTTTCGTCTTTTAATAAAACTCATATAGAAATACATTTGTTTAAAGATGCATTATTATGACAAAATTGTAACACAGAGTGAATAGAAAGAAACTATTAATATTTTAAGACAATCTTAATATTATGCGTTTATATTTCGCTCTATTTATTCAGAACTTGCATTGACAAATTTTATTTTAAATAATATATATATATATATATATATTCGTCTTTTAATAAAACTCATATAGAAATACATTTGTTTAAAGATGCATTATTATGACAAAATTGTAACACAGAGTGAATAGAAAGAAACTATTAATATTTTAAGACAATCTTAATATTATGCGTTTATATTTCGCTCTATTTATTCAGAACTTGCATTGACAAATTTTATTTTAAATAATATATATATATATATATATATATATATATATATATATATATATATATATATATATATATTCGTCTTTTAATAAAACTCATATAGAAATACATTTGTTTAAAGATGCATTATTATGACAAAATTGTAACACAGAGTGAATAGAAAGAAACTATTAATATTTTAAGACAATCTTAATATTATGCGTTTATATTTCGCTCTATTTATTCAGAACTTATAGATACACTTAAGTTATAACTGAATTAATACACAATTAAATCAATTTTACTTAAATTTCCATTTGAATAAAAAAGTAGGTACGTTTTACACAATTGCATGCATGATTTGCTAAAAAATGGAGTAGTCCCAATTTTAAATTTGACTTGATTTTGCTTTAATTGCTTATAAGAATTTATGTTGGAACCTTTATGATACTCGTGATTTATTTATTTAAGTACACATGCATGCCGAAATAAATTAATTGGCCCCATCTAAGTTTGCAATTACAAAAAGGTAATCTATTTAATAATTCAAAAAGTAAGTAAAATATAAATGTATTTCTAATGATTAAGACATTTAAAGTGGGGTCAATGAGGTCATATTTTAGTTGTAATTACTTGGTATTTCAACTTTCATTAATGTGAATATTTGTTACCAATTAATCACGAAATGTTGTGATTCTTACGTATTAATAATGTGAATTTCTATTTTAGTTTATTACTTGTATTTGATAGTTGTCTATTATTATTTGTAGAAAATTATTGAAATGAATTCCCGATGTAATAATTAATGATAAATGCATTCTCGTAAAGGGAAAAAAGACATTTAAAATAGGAAAAAGTCTTGCATTTTTCATACATATAGTAGTTATAAATAGACCACTATCATATATTTTGAAAATATCATATTATGATATGATGCATTTTCAATTGCAAAACCCATAAAAATATCATAAACAAGTCTATGAAACAATTTTCTTAAAGTGGGAAGGTAGGGGCCAAACAGACAGCAAGACCACGTGAGTGCTAATCAGCTGCGCTGTGGGCTTACCGTTGTAGGGCCCATCATAGCACCACAGCTCATTGCCCAATCCCCAACGGATACATGTCTTTTTCCTTTTCACATTCAGAAGATTTGTTTATTTTTTTCTGCAATAATTGTTTTTGGTATTTCTATCAATGAGGATCGTTTTATTTCAATTTGTTGCATATTTCGTCAATACTTTTATAGTTTGATAATTCGTGAAATACAATTTTGCTATCAAGAACACCCTCAAACCCAAAAAGCTTGAAAAATACCCAAATTGGTTTAACCAAATGATAGTGATTTACGATACCTAGAGACGAGACTGATCAAGTTTGAATTCTACTGAATACATTACACTGAGGAAGATTTATACCCTTTGCACTATTCGGTCCGAGCTTAATATAAAGTCAAGTAGATAGAAAAAAATATTGGGCCTGTTTGTCTCGCCTTTCGGAGAGTGGTTTGGAAAAGTGGTAGAGGTTTGAGAAATAATCTCGATTTGCGTAATGTTGTTTGTTTGGGTTTTGGGAGAGTTGTTTGAGAAAGTAGCGGTAATTTTTGACTTTTCTAATATAGAGAGAAATAAAAATAGAGTAGAAAAGTGGCCTGTTTGTTTGGCCTTTCGGAGAGTGGTTTGAGAAAAAAATTACAGTAGCTAATTAATTGGGAAAGTGGTTGAATTGTTTGTTTGGCCTTTCCGAAAACCGAAATTTTTTTCGGAAAAGCGAGACAAACAGGCTCATTACCTTTTCGCTTGGAAATAGTTTTACGACCAAAATATCATTTTTTACACATTGTTAGCCAAATTTTATTTTTTTAAAGTGCAAAAATGTACTTTTGCATTTTACACGATAATTTGCAATTGTCAATAGTTAATGGATGCAATTTAACCATTTATGTACACAGAGTTTTGTTTAAATGATTAGCAAAATCGATTGATAACTGATTAATTTTTTACTTTGAGTGACTAATGATGTATTTTTCATTTTTTTTTTTGTTATAATGAACGAGTTTTTGAATTGCAATTCCTATTTTACTATGCATGTTGCATCAACAACTCATCAATATAACAATAAATATAATTATAATATTAAATTATTAAACTTTGACTCCTTCTCAATTTAAATAGAAGAAATATAGGAGTAATTAAACTTATATGATATTGTATAATACATTATTTTACTCTAAGGTCATCTCCAATTGAGAAGGCAATCGGATATGATGGGGGTTTGTCAACTGCCTTTGGTTGGAGATGGCAAAAGACGAAGAGGGGGACTGGGTTGGCAGGGGGGGTGGGGCAGGGAATTGGGTGTATTTTTGTGTGTGCTGGATCTAATAAAGTGATTAGTTTAAATGTGTAATTTAATATTTCTAGGTTCATAAAATTCATACAAATAAAATAATTAAATAAACTAGAACAATTTTTGGTTAGTTTAAAATTTTAAAATATGAAATAGTAGATTATGATAATGAAAATAACGACTTAAATTATTTTGTTTTAATTAAAAAATATATTTTGTTATTATTATTATTATTAAAATAAGTAAAAGTGAGGAGAATGCGAAAAATGAGAGTGAGAAAAATTATGAAATTGAATTATATGGAGGTTGATTACTTTTCAATTGGAGATGAATTATTAATTGGAGGAAAGGACAATTTGACAAGAAGGGATCAAAGAGGCAATTGAACATTGTGTTCGATTGAAGATGTCCTAATCATCATGTCCTAGTTCCCTTTCCATGGAGAATTCCGTGCCGCTTCCTACGTTGATTTCTACCCTCCCCTCCTCCTCCTCCTCCTCGGGTAATTTTTCCTTTTTTCTTTGTAGTCTGTGGCTGTATCGGGTGTCACATTAATTGGTAAATTTCACTGGTTCGAGCAGAAATCCGGGGAAATGACATTTACCTAAAAACAAACAGGGCACTGTTTTTGGCATCTGATGAAGACTTTGTTAAATGAACCGACTTGAATTGTACAAACTACAAATTGTATTATTTGTCCTTTCATGTTCGTATAGTACGTTTGAATACCACGACATAAAATTTTTATATCATTGTAAGAACAAAAATTGTCTTAGTTACGGTAAGTAACAAAAACTAAAATTGTAAAATTATTGTCTTTGGCTTAGTTGCATGTATTAACCAAAACGAGACGTGTGTTTATATATATATATATATTCTTCGAGACTTCTATTGACCACTCTATCTGTTAAATATACCACTCAAATTTGTGAGGCAAAATAATGATTTGAAAACTAGTATGCTAGAATTTGTCCATAAAATTATATGACAAAAAAATTCCTTGTCCTTATTTTCTTGAAGACAGTAAACTTTATATTTGATAATATCACTAATAAATATTTTCTAGTCAAATTTCATTAATACTTTACAAAGTTTGTGGGTGCTAAAGAGCCATAAATTAATGCAATACCAAAAAAAAAAATTGTCATAAACGATCACTTGAAAGATGAAATGAACTAGAAGAAAGTTGCACATTTTTAATGTTACTATAGTCAAAGATCCTAATCATACAACATTTGAATTGTTAATGACACAATAGTTGTTCAAATTACACTCATATGAAACTTAGACTATAATTTAAGTCATGATAAAATGACTACTTTTTACCTAAGTGAAAGGAAGAACATTTTTTTCATGCTTGGTTTCAAAACAAAGGTAAATTTCTGAAATTTGAAGACAAAGATATGGAAAATACATTTACCTACAAGTTACATTGAATGAGTAAACAAAAGTGGCAATGGGAAAATGACTTTTTTGGTACCATCGAATAGACCTACTTACAATTTTGGAACCATATGATAGGTTTTCATTGTAACTTTGGTACAAACCCATTTCTTTTCAAAGTTAATGATAATTATCCCCTATAAAATGCATAATGTTCAATTTATCCCTTGTGGTTATAAAAAGAGAATTTTACCCCTTGAAATTTAGTAAGAGTTTCACATAGCCTCGCGGATATTTTTGTAAGCGGCACTTTATCCACTTTTATTATGATAATGTGGCAATTTAGAGGGGGTACCAAGTTATAGAGGGGTAAATTGAACATTATGCATTTTATAGGGGGTAAATTGCCATTAACTTTGGAGAAATTTTGGGTTTGGTACCAAAATTACAATGAAACCTATCATATAGTACCAAATTTATATTTTCGTATCCAATGGTACCTAAAAAATAATTTTCCCATTTGTTATGACTGTTAAAAATGCCTACAATTCTATGCTCATTCCAGGTCTGGTTGAATCCCCAACATTCACATCGCAAGTACAATACATTTTCTTTGATATTGGATAACACTTAACCAATAAAAAAAAAGGTGTATTGCACTTAATTTATGGTTGGATTGGTTCGGACAAGCCCGATTTGTACACGAATTTTCCTAAGAACTGGGGCCAACCTTATATTATTCTACCTCCATCTAAATACATATCGTTTTAGAAATTCAAAAAAGACATAAATTCTTTTTTGACAAGTTTATCATTTCTCATTAATGAATATATGAAGTTGGAGATTTTTCAATTTATTTAAATAGTAGTTTTGAAGCATAAGATTTTATTCTCCTAAAATTTAGGTAAGTGATAGTTTTTTTAATCCATGTTTAACAACTTTAAACCACACGTCTTTAGGAATGGAGGTATTAATTAAGTTTAAACGCCACTGTCTAGTGGTCCTCTCTATCATTATCTTTTTATAGAGTGTTCTTTTTTGTGTTATTTTTTCTACATTAGTCCCACTATGAATTATTTGTTTCACTTTGATCATTTACAAGGGGTATTTTACTTATAGTGTTACACTTTAGTCCCTCATAAAACTATTTTTTTTTTATCAATTTAATCCCTTATAAAACTATTTTTTATATCAATTTAGCTCTCATAAAACTATTTCTTTATTAATTTAGTCTCTTATAAAACTATTTTGGAACTTTAGTTCACATTGAACCACCTGAAAATGATCAAAGTGAAACAAATAATTTATAATGGGAACTAACGTGGGATTAAAAAATAAGAGGGACCACTTTGTAAAAAAAATTAATGAAAAGAGGACCCTTAATAGTGTTTACCCTAGTAATTAATTTCGAAGCTTATGATCTGTAACCGTTAACGTATTATAAATTGATGTTGGGTAGGATATTAATCATCGTCAAAGATGCTGTCCCCTATCACTTGTCATTATCCTTATCTATTAAATTCTCCATTTTAAGTGATTAAATTATACTAATTATAGAAACACACTAAATCCCATATGCTTGCCACCCATTAATTAAAAAATGAGACCGTTTGTCCTTTAATTAATCATGTATATGCTTCCAACGTTGTAATTCTTATCATTTTTGTTTAATAAGAAGAAAAAAAATACAGTACCTCATTTAGCACAATACATTAATGTATATATAATCAACTCTCGGTAAAATAATAGATCATGTTTAGAGGTAAAAAGAATTCGAGTAGTGCTGAAAAACAAATTGTTCAAGCTTGATTTGAATTTTATTTTGAGTTTGGTTCGATTATTTAACGAATTGGTCGAGCTTAAGTCGAGCATTGAGTAGCTCAATATTTTTATATGTGTCTTGTCAATTTTAATTAACTTATTTAGTCGATCTTGAATCGAGTTTAAAAAATTATCAAACAAAAAATTACATATTCAAGTTTGTTTGATAAGTATGATGAAATGAGTTCAAACAAACTTTTATTAGCTCTAATCGTATATTGAATAATTTAATTTGATTGTTAGCCTTAATATATTGTCTATTTTGCAATAAAATTACAAATGGATTAATGGATGGGTAATGGGTCGCATGGATAAATAAGTTTTGTTTGGCCGGAAAATGAGTTGACTTTGGGTTGGATTAAGTCATTAGTATATATTTTTCCAAAAAAAAAAAAGATGCTAATGATATGTGTTTATTTCGGTTAACAATTAGGAAAAGTTGTGTAAACAAACCTAATATAATCATAATAATCTAACTTATACATAAATTTTACTAATGGAAACTATAAAATGAAATGGGTCGTCTACGGGTATTTGAACGTGACATTGTATATTATCCAAACAAAACATAAATGTAATTTTTGTTATAATCATGAATTGTATTTTATCTCACTTTCTCGTAAAGAGAAATTTGGATTTGTGTGGCTCGAGAATAAACTTCTTGATTCTTCTAAAGTTTTGACGTGTTTAACTACCAGAGAGTTCTTTAATTAATTGAAGATTTATTTAATTAAGCAAGCCAGCACTTGTAAATATTCTTTGAAGCTACGTCTGATTAAGATTTGTTCCTGTTTAGAGCATTAATTAGTTCAGTAACACCTTTCTAATAATGGTCTTCTTTAGGTCACATTAATTCGTATTCCTCTGGATTTATCCTTTTCTTTTTCATTAGTTTTAATTTTTAGAATTTGCTGAAAATGATTTGGGACTAATAAAAACCATCATGTGGCAAACAGCTGGCATTGTCATGTTTGATTAATGAAATATGAATAAATTACCTTCTCTAGCCTCTAGGACCACAATTGTTCTTTCATTTCTAAACTAAAATATTGCACAAATAATATAAGAAATGGAAAAACATAAGCGCCGCATCATGCATGTAGTAATGTTTTACTGGCTTTTAATATATTTCTAGTTTTTTTTTTTTTTTTTAAATATATTTCTAGTTTGCTAGCTCCTTGTAGTTTTAACTTATAATTTGTATTTTGTCCACTTGAACTATAAGTACTTCAAGAACATGACCAAAGATAGGTATATCTTACTTATATCTAAAAGTGTAAATAATTTAAGTTTTATTTTTTAAGAATAATATATTTTTATTTGAGTTATAAACTGATATTTTATTTAATGGTAAATATGTATAAATGGTTGAAGAAGAATAATTAGACATGGAATCATTTTATATTAATTATGGTAAAGGTACAATTAGACATGGAATCTTATTATATATATCTCCTACCTAAAATTTAGATATTATATTTACATCTAATTTTATAATTTTAATTTTCTTCTCATATAACACATAAAGTAAAATAAACAATGAGAAAAAATACCTTTATTTTAAATAGCTCCTAAAATATACATGTAAAATTATTTTAATTTAGAAATAATATGTTTTAAGTAAAAATATGTTATTTGTATCGTTGAAAGATTCAACAAAATATAAGTCATATACAATCCTCTAAAAGCAAAATATTAAAATTAAATTCTCTTAAATATCATTTTGCTATACAAAAGAAAAAAAATTGAAAAATGAAAAGTTAAAATAGGATAGCACCTTACCTATATTTGAAGAAAAAATGTTTGTAACTTAAGCTAAGTACTTATAGTTTATTTGGTTAGAGAAGCAAAATATAGAGAATATTAAGACATGCATAACTTCGTACATTTATGGAATTCGTTCGTGAAAAATGAGTGAGATTGATAAAAAAAAACTCGTGAAATCGATGAAAATTGTTGTAATCAATAAAGAAAAATATATTAAATCAATGAAAACATGTGAAATCGATGAAAGTCCCGGTAAATTGGTAAACACTGGTGAAGTTGGTTAAAAAGGGTGAAACCGGTAAAAAAAAAAGTACATGTGAAATCGTAAATACATTTGAAATGGGTGAAAACGGATAAAATCGTTTAAAAAAATATAAAGTTAGTGAAAATATGTAATTCGAGTGGAATTTGTAAGAAAAATGATGAAAAATGTGAAATCCAGTAAGAGGTGTAAAGCCGATAAAAATAGTAAAATTGACCAGAGAGCTTAAAGTCGGTAAAAACATATTTAATCAATGAAAAAATCATGTGAAATCATAAAAAAATAGGTTAAATAGGTGAAAAGTGGTAAAACGATTGAAATCAGTTTTTTTAAAAATGTCAACGAGGTGAAATCGGAAGAAAAATTATTTAAATAGGAAAAAAATAAAAGAAATCGATAAAAAATATGAAAACAATGAAAACTGTTATAACGGATTAAAAAAGGGGTCAATCACTAAAAAATATAAACCAGTAAAAATAATTTAAAAATCGATGACCTTGTAAGAAAATGGAAAAAGGATAAATTCAGTGAAAAATGGTAAAATCAATCAAAAAATCTTAAAGTCGGTGAATTAGGTGAAAATGGGTTAAAATTTAAACCAAAAAAATAAGGTGAAATTGGTTAAAAATGGTTTAAATTGGAAAAAAATCGAAGAAAACTGGAAAAATAATGAAAATGTTATAACCAATAAGAAAAAATTGGAAAAAAAGCTAAAAGTATATATAACAGGTAAAAAAAATTACAGTGAAAATATGAATTTATGAAACTTTGGGTGAAATTTGTGAAAACTGATGAAATTGGTGAAAAAACTGATTAAACTAATAAAATAAATGATCGTGACATCGATGAAAGTTCAATCGAAATTTTTAAAGGAATGAATAATGTGAAAACTACTACTTCATATTATAGAACAAATTCTATAAGATGTCCTGATTAAACTATTCATCATTTTATATTTTATTACCACTATTTAAAGCCATCATTTTTTTTGGTGAAACTATAATATCTAATAAAAATAAATTGAATATATATGATATTTTATGGCATAAAAAGAAGAAACTAATTTTACTTTAATTTACGAAAAATATTCATGAAATTAATTTTTCAAAAATTTCAAATAAATGGAACACTATATATATCTTATAATTATTTCCTTAACCAATAGAGCTATCGGATATGTATATATATTCGCGTAATTATTTACTGTGATTGATTTAGTAACTATGAAGAATTTATGCTAAATTTTCTTTCTACCGAAGTTAGTCTTTAATCTGAAAAAAACTCTAAGCCACATTTGTGACTTAAGCAAATATTATTTAGGAGAAAACTTATGAGAACATCACATGTGTCTATTCTCTGTGAAATATGCTCCCCACCAAAGCCAGTAGCAGCAGCTCAATGCAAATAAAAAGTCAGAGTAGCTTCATGACAAGGATTATTACTATTCTCTATAACAAAAATTAGCTAGTCCCATTTTAACATGATAAATTATTTAAAAGATCAAAAAATTTGTCCGAATATTAATTTGTAATTAACGGGAGTAAAAATAATTGGAGAAAGGATAGTATAATATTTTGTATAAATGGAATTGATCATCACCTAAAAAACTTCATTTAGTTTGTAGTTATATAGTAATTATCAATTAGTTTTGCAAAACCTTTTGAACAAGTATTTTAAGTTGCATTCGTATTTACTATTTATATTTTATAATAAGCTAGTAATATAATAGGCTATTACGTACACTATTAAATTATCTTTATCAATATTCAGAAGCGGATAATATAATGAAGACATGCTTCTCTGGATTTTCATATATTACTCCTTCCGTCCCATTTATTTTGCTCCTTTTGCTACAGTACTCGGTCAAACTTTTTAATCTTTTAGGTGACTTATCATATTAAATTATTCATATTTGTAGTATATTAAACCTTTTAAATATTAATATATATAGTGTCATAAGATATTATCAACTTATTAGTGAAATATATTAATTAAATTTTTTATTAAATTTTTTATAAATTTGATCAAGTTGACTGGTCAACTGTACCTAGGAAACAAAAAATTGGGACAGAGAGAGTATAAGCTAGTAGTACTAGAAATATGCATTTAATTATTCAGAATATTGAGGAAAACCACTCCAATAATATCTAGAAACTTCATTATACCCTCTGGACAAGAAAAAGATGACCGACCGACCTAGTTCTCTGGATTTTCCTTAAATTACAATATTTTATGTGCCATATTGATCCATAGAAAATCAGACACGTGTTGAAGTTTCCTTTTTTTCTTGGGTAAAGAGTCTCGACAGAAAATCAGACACGTGTTGAGGTTTCCTTTTTTTTCTTGGGTAAAGAGTCTCGACGTCATCTGTTGGACAAAGGAGTAATTTTCTCTTTTCCTGTTTTTGAGTTTTCAATAAACGTAACGGTCATATTTTTAATTTGCCGTTCGTTTTAAGTTGTGGCCGTTAGTGAATGAAGCTAGAAAGTGACCCTTCCAATGGCCTGGCCTGAAACATGTATGTCAAATGACGATGATGACCTTTCTAGCTTGTAGTAAATTGTAGTAATAGTATAAACTTGGACTCATTTGAAAAATTATAAAGTAGTACTCTTATTACAATTAATGTGAAAAGCTGATTGGAATACAAGTACCATAAAAAGAAAAACCAATTTCAACACTTATATTAAAAAATAAAATCATCAGAAAATTCTGAAAGAAATTACTAGTTCAGCTTTTTTTTTGCTTAAAAAAGAATTAAGCTTTTGATGATGCACACGTGTCAAAAAGTTGATATTAATTAGTTCAACCGTTATTTTTTAACTCATCATCAAGAATTAATGTGATAGTACCTAGTTATACAAACATCCATATATAGTAAATAGTTCGATTAATTTTATGACCTCTCTAATTTATAGGAGGTATATATATATATATAATATATATTTATTTCACACCATAGTTAAGAAGCAGCTATCTAGATTAAGCAAGCTAATACAACCAGCCAATTAGAAATTAGTAAGGGCCTCAAGCTTAGTTATCTTTTAGTAGAAGAGAAGATTACATTAATTATGCATCGAATTAATTTTAATTTTCAGACCCATATATATATGCACACGGCATATTTATATGGCCGAATAAATAATACTACTTCACTATTAATGCTGGCAATTGAGATTTATAAATAATTGCTTCCAATTTCGTTGTCAATATATACTACAAAAAATTGTATCATGTTCTGAATGTATGCTTTTTCATACTGGAAATAGCTTATCACCACATGTGGTGTGAGCTGCAAGAATATAACAATAATTGAAGAAATGACAAACAAATCTTTTCGGATATTATCTAGACACAACCTCATGTCACATTCACATTCACTTCTTGTCATTGTTCTTTATAGAACAACAGTATTTTTAATTTAAATAGAAACTAAAATAATGGACTATTAATTATATATTTTCCTCATAAAATAACTAAAATAGAGCCAAATTTCAGAGCTTGGTCTACTGCTACTGATTGTTAAAAGCCCAAACAAGCAACCAACTTAGGCCCATCTCATATATGTTCAGCTTCCTGCAACCAAACATACATACAACGGACTTAGCCCACATAAAATGATTTACAAATTTGATAAAATTGCAAGAACACCGACTTAGATTTTGTTTATAAATTATTACAACGTACCCGTTACATCGTTAAATTATTGTTGATGATATTAGCAAATTTTATTTTACCCTTAGTCAACCATTTTAGATTTGGATGACTAATAAGTTCATAAAATAAGGATGTGATGTTACGTTTCTAATAAAAGAGATTAAATTGTAACTAAAATAGTACTACTAGTTGTGGGATTCACGTTTTTTGAATTTTGTTATTTATAAGCCCTCAAGCATCTTGAATTCGCTTACCTCATTTCCTTGATTTCGAAGGTTTCATCTAGCAGGTCCTATTGTATATATCCAATTCAAATTGCAATTATATAAATATATCAACATATATATTATTTTTTTTGGCAAAAAATATATATACATTAATTTGGCAGAATTCTCTAATACTATAAAAATCACATAATCTCTTAGCCATGATTATTCTATTCTAACAGATGAATATACGAGTTGGAATAAACATTGACATTGTTCTATATTATTAGTTATTGAACAATAAGACTAAATCTCAGTTTGCAGTGACTTTGCACCCTACATATAGGCTCTTTTTTCACTTTGCACCCTTCAATTTTTTTATCCCACTTTGCACCCTTGAAACTATGTTATCACTTCAGTTTGCACATTGGGTGTGCTTCCGGCAATTTAACTCACTTGAATGAGGGTATTTGTGTCCATTCACTATATTACAATCCACATATAAGAGATTAAAACGACTTTGTCCTAACTCTGAAAGATTACAATCCACATATGAATTTTACGCGCATCTTCCCTAATGTCCAAGAGACATCTCTTTATCGCAATTTAAACGATGCAATTCATTCTTTTCAAATTCTGGATGAAAAGCCATTCCTATCCCTCCAATGTGGTGTTTTCGAAAGCTTAAGTTTTTATTTGGACTAGAGATTCTTGAAATTTTCATAAAAATATTAACGAATAAGAAGTGGGTAGTGTTTGCATTTCAAGAGGAAATTTTTTTTTCTTCGCATTTTAAGTTGGAAAAATTGCCATCATGAGCAGAGTTAGAATCTAATATGTTCATGGTTTGAAAACGCTTCCGGAATTGAAGATCATGTGTGATGGACAAAATGTTAAAAGACCCTTTTGGACCCCGGCCATTTAATTAAAGTGGCTGGACAAAAATACCCTAATTCCGACGAGTTAAATGGCCGAGACACACCCAAGGTACAAACTGAAGCGAGAAAGTGGGATTCAAGAGTGTAACGTGAGAGAAAAAAAGTTATGAGTTTGCAAAGCGAAAAAGAAGCCTATTTGAAAGTTGCAAAGTGGAATTAAGCCTAAACAATAACTAGAGCATTTCGTCTTGCTCTAAACATACAACATATTGAAATCTCCTCTAGGTAACCACAATACAAGATGTGCACAACTTTTGAACAGTATATACCTCAATAATACAAACTACTCAACTTATTTTCTTCGATTATCTATATATCAAAGACATGTGGGCATCGCAATTAAGAATTTAGTTCCTCATTTCTCACGAAATTTTATATTACTATGTAATAATGTAACATCAATAAGATGAGTTTAACAAGTTAAAAAATACAAAAATAGTATTCAACAAAGAATGAACTGGGAAAACACAACCCACTAATTTAGAAAAAATATCCCTAAAGTCAGTCTGATTTCGTAAATGATACTTGCGGTTTAAAAGGCTGGGGGTTTTATACACTCTATCTTCAGAGGCATTTTTTATTTTTTATTTTCAATCTCCTGGAGATTTTTGGTAAATTTTGTATTTTGATCAAACTTCATGGTTGTAGATTACCCCGAAATTTACATTGAACGCATGTCTTCTAGATTATTAGAGGAATAAAAAAGAAATTAACATCTTGGAAACACGCATAACGTATTCATTAGGGATAGGGGAGGATCTGTAGAATGAGTGCGTTATGGAACACATTTTATCATCCCAAAAAGCAAGGATTGGGAACTTCGACCATATTGTTTACATAAAATTTTCCAATCTTCAAATATTCAATTGTCTTCAGTTTGCCTTATAAACGAATAGGTTAGAAATGGTCAACTCTTGAGCAACTAATTGTGAAGAATTTTCATTAGCTAAGCAACCCAGGGCTACTTTCTATAAACCATAAAAGCCCACAAGCTGCAATTCAGAGATTGGCTCTCAACTTGATACACTTGATTACCTAGATATATGCTTCATATTCAAGTTTCTGAATTAGATCTACCGGAACCGGGAAAAACATATCCACAGTTAAAACTGGAAAAAGACACTTTCATATGGAAATCTAGAACCCCAAAACCCAATTCCTAGTCGATTAAATCTGGCTAGGTCGGGTTCAAAATAATAGCCAATTTAAAGACACTACTCGACTTGAAACCAACACTATCGTTGCTATCTTACCAGAACACAATGAAATTGCAAAATAATCAACAATAGTTGCTGACACCTATTTAAATTAAGTAGACCTAAACACTTCATAGAGCTTTCAACATAATCTGACTATTCTTAACAAGGAAAAACAGCATTGATCATAAACACAAATAATTCAAGAGCAATCTAATAGCACATTTAACCATTAAGATATCCATACCCACCATATGAACCTTGCCAAACATAAATAATATATCAGGACAGCAAATTACGGTTCGAAATTTGTTCGATCAGAGGAAGCAAATAAGTAATATGTCCTTAACAAAAACCATAACCAAATATTTACTAACACTACTCAGACTCTGTCCAGATAAACAACTAGATATTGAAGAACTATATAAACATAAGTACTGAATCACTCGAATGCCCATGCATTCTCCCTGCGAACCTCCTCTTCTTCCTCAGGAGTGAAGTCATTCTTTATGTTGAAAGTCTTACGGATCTCCTCAGGTGTCTTTCCCTTTATCATGTCCGCCACAGTTTGGCAAGTGAGGTCAAGCAAGCTTTTGATGTTAAGGTAGTTTGCAGCCTAAAAAAGGGGATAAAACCATCAGATAGAGTAAAACTTAAAACATCCTGCATTGCCCTGCAGTAACTCTTACCACATGTAAAAGGACGTGGTCATGAGAGAAAAGCTGAAATAGTGTTTACATATAGTATAATACATGAAGTGAACAATCATATATGTTCAACGAAACTTCTTTACGTATAAAGTATATATACAACAAGTAAATCTGATTCGAACAAAAATAAAATCAGAGGACATCCAATTCATGCCTACTTTTAGAAGATGGTATTCCATGGTTTGGAAATATTAAACATAATCAAAATTCCATGTGAAAAAGAAAGTTGTAAAGAGAATAACTTAAGTAATATGTACATGGTATATAAAACATAATGCGAATTCTTATATACTTGCCAAAAAAATTCTACATATATGTGCATATAAGTATACCAAGTAAATAAAACCGCTCAAACAAAAACCATATCAGAAGACATAGGATTGATGTGATCGGACAAAAAATGATTACTTTTTACTTTTAAGAAAGAAATTTTCTATTGCAAAAAACAACCCAAGCGTCAAGTAGATAGGGGACAATTTTAGCATATGGACCAAATGAGCAAACGCCTAAAATTGGAACAAGTGAATAAACAATAAGGGCAAGCACAAACCAGGAGACACCAATACAAGGTTACCAAACAGGAACGATGGCAACATCGCTAAAAAGAACAGAACCCAAGGGCAAATAAGTCAAACTAAAATACAAAGAGAGACTGGATATACCAAAATTAGGTCAAACAGTGTTCCCTGATCCACCTTCACAAAATCAACATCGAAAGCCTTCAAGTCATCATCAGCTACCTTGTCGGTGGGATTACCACCGTCGGCAGATAGCCTCGCGGCGGCATCAGCGTGGCGCTTACAGTACTCAATCACCTTAGCCAGAATCTTCGACGTGACGTTAGGCAAAGGGATGCTTGTGTCAGCACATCCGTCCTCTATGATGTTCTTTATGGTCTGCGATTCGTTGGCCACCGCTTCCTCCACCTCGAACGATTCCCCGTCGGAGCTCTTCAATACGATTGTCTTCAGTGCAGCGGCGTCGGTGGTGGACGACATCTTTTCTTTGATTTTTCAGAAAACCCTAACCCTAAAAGAGAGAAATAAAAAAGACGAGATTGGAGAGAGAAAGATAAGTACTGGAAAAGAGAGTCGATGAATATTGAATATAAAACGATTGAGGGCGTGATTCTGCATTTATATAGAGGTTAAATCGACGCGTTTGTTATTAATTAATGGGTAAACACCACTTTTGGTCCCTCTTATCATTAATTTTTTACAGAGTGGTCCCTCTTATATTTTTTTTCTCACTTTAGTCCTTATTATGAATTATTTGTTTCACTTTAGTCCTTATCAAATGGTCCAAGGCGATTCCGATAACATGTGATATGCTCATGAGGGCAATTTTGTCATTTCAAGTAAACTAACATCGATATTTTCGTCTTTCTAATTATTTAAAAAAAAACTAAATTTCCAAACTAGGCTTTCATTCCAATCGAACTTAATCGTACATTTCGTTCCAAACTAAAGTTTTTTCCTAAAATCTTTTTCAAACACCCAAGTTTCTCACCAATTAAACAATATCTCAAATAGTCTCAATAGTGAACGGACGAAAATGCCCTAAAAATAATCATATGCATGTTACGTGTTATCAGAACCACTTGATAAGGACTAAAGTGAAACACATAATTCATAGTAGGGACTAAAGTGAAACAAATAATTCATAGTAGGGACTAGAGTGGGAAAAAAAACATAAAAGGGACCACTCTGTAAAAAATTAATGATAAGAGGGACCAAAAGTGATATTTACCCTTAATTAATTCAGCACGATTTTCTATGTTTGGAGTATCAGAAGAGAAAGCGTGTGCTGTTATAAATGTAAGTAATTTGCTCGGTACATATTGTTGACTTTTTCATTATGACTAATTTGCCCTTCATTCATTATAGTAACTGAAAACAAAGAAAATTACTTTCCATATTTATTTATTTTCCTTTTGAAAGTAGTTTCTTAAAGCAGTTATTATCCCAAAAACTTTTTTAGTTGATGTTCCATAGCACTGAGCAAAAATAACATTTGTTCATCAACAAAATCCTATAGAAAAATGGATTTCAAAATTCATCTTTCTGGGCTTCCAACCCTTCCCAATAAACTTGAAGCAATGAATTTTAAAATTTTCGTACCTTGCCAATGCCTGCAAAATTGTTTAAATAGACAACTAAATTTTATATTTTATATATATTTATTTTAGCGTGATTTGAAGCTCAACTGAAAATCTTAACTTCCACTATTTCTAGTTCCTTGTGTTTTCTTTCAATTTTCTCTATGGTTAATATGAGAGCTCATTTTAATTGTTTGTTTATAAAGACAAAATTAATAAACAATTTATTTGAATTTTCCGGTGAGGAAGACAAGACACTGAATCTTGATAGTGATATTGATGAACAGACGAGAAGGAAAGTTTGGAACTTTATTTGTTGGCGGTGATTTTCATTCCATAATTAAGTTCTCTTTGATTAATATGAAGGGCAAATTAGTCATAATTAAAAAAAAAACAATATGTGACAATATCCCTAGCCAATTTGCTCTACTGGTGCTTTACTTATTAGACTAATTTCAGTTAAGTCCATAATTACCAAAAAAATATTAGTTAAGTCCATGCCTATTTAAAAAGTGTAAAAACCAAAAAAAAAAAAAATTGGTTTACAAAACTTGAAATTCTCAGCCATTCATATATCAAAGCAAGTACACGAGGCGTATCATTATGTGTTTTTTGAGTAAATATATTTTCAATATTATTTAATTCAATTGCAAATGAAACTTTGCGTTTTTTTTAGGTCATAAATCATAAACGCGTGGAAATTTTGAATTGATTTACTGGTACATCAAAAAATAGATTAAAAAAAAAAAAAAAGACATTTACCTGAAGACAAATGAGTAGATTTCATATCATACTTCATAATTAAGTGTTTAAACTTTAAATAAACAGAAATGTTCGTGGAAAATAGAGGATTATGAACAAGTTTAAAACCATAGAACAGAAACAAAAACCATTTAATAGATTTACAATGTCATCAAATGAGAAGATACAAGACACTTTCCAACTCATACGATTTGCATACTTCATTCAGAGACATGTTCATATCAGTTATCCAAATCTTCAAAGCTTTGAAACAGGCAAGCCTACACAAACAAGTTAACAAAGTCAAATATAGGACACTCTTCTTATGTAAAACATTAATAAGTAAGAACGAATTATAAGTGAGTTACCCAAAGCTTTTGAGTTTACTATGCTCGGGGATGCAGCAGGGGGTCTAGAGCTCTCATTCAAGAAGGGCTCGACATTGTTTGGATCGGCCCAAACAGGGTATCCTTTAATTTTTCCCTGTTAAAGATTAGATTCAAATGGATTTGAAATTTTTTCCTTGTTCGTTTCCCAGAAAAAGAAAAAAAAGAAAAACAGAAACTCGTACCAGAACATTCAATGCAGCTAGTGTTGCCATTCCTTCACGAGTCCACTGCACATTCAGCATCCAAGGAATTTTAAAAAGTCGTTTAGTTGCAAAGATTATAGGAGATTAGGTCTTTTATTTAACCTTTGATAAAATAAAATAAAATAAATAAGTGATAACCAGCCGCTTTTAGGCACAAACACAAATTAAATAACCACAAGTTCAACCCTATGAAATATAATCTCCATGGTCCAATATGTGGTAAATTTTGTCTTAGTTACTAATTTGTCATTAATTTATGCTTTAAACTCTGCTACCAAAAATTATACCCAATATCATGTTAAGTGTAATAACATGATAAATATTTTATTATTCCATAGCTGTTACAAAACGAGTTCCTGTATAAACTATAAAGTATATTGTGGAAGAACAGAAATAATTACCTTTGAAGCCGAAGCAATGTGAGGCACGACAATAGCATTCTTCATTTCCCCAAGACCCGGTTTCATGTATGGCTCATCCTAATTGAATTACAAGAAAACTCATCATTTATACGTGATTTATCACAAATATATGTTACAAGAAGAAGAAACAGTGTTCATGTTTGATTACCTCGAAGACATCTAGACCAACTCGAAACATAGGATTAGCTTTCAAATGTTCAACCAGAGCTACCTCGTCTACAACAGGTCCCCTGCTGCAGTTTACTAGGATGGCTTCCTGCATAATAATCCGCAGAAGTATCAATTTATAAAAGTCATATTTTGATAGACCCAACACAAAAGAACCAACAGAAACGGGTCGGCCGGCACATAAAAATGGGCCGATCATGGGTTGAACCAATATATGGGTCGACAAGGCACATAATGGGCCACACGACATAAAACTGGAAGAATTGGATTGAGCTTTGGATCTAAGTATGAATCATCTGAAGTGATTGAAAAAGTAAATGGTCCATTTGGATGATTTTTTCAGATCCACGGTTTCTCATTTCAAATCCGGACCACATGCATACGGATCCAATCCATTTGCCACCCCTACAATTAATGAGTAATTCTTTGTCATCATAATACCTTCTTCATCATTGCAAGCCTTTCTTTATTGACAAGATGATAAGTTGTTTTATCCAGCACCGGATGAAGGCTTATCTACAATGTAGCACTAAACTTTTAAGTCCAAAAGATTTGTACAAATAAAAAATAACAATGAAAATATGAAAACATGAATCTTGGAGCCGAACAAATTACGAAATGAAAGCTTACCACATCAGCTTCTCGTAGAACTTCATCCATTGAGGATGCCCTTTTCCATGTGACGGGTTGTTCACCATTGGCTTTCAAGAACTGGCCATAAGCTGCGATTTTATAATAAATTAGTATTTAATTAAAGTTAGGAAATGTTTTAACTAAAAGATCTTGATACGTGCCTGTGACAAACTTTTCTAGACGAGTGGATTGGTAGAGATCATAGTAAATTAAGTTCATTTTGAAACCTTCAACCTATTTCAAAAACACCATTTGCTCGTCAATATTGCAATTATATTTAGTTCATAAAAGCCAACAAAAAGAGAGGAAATAGTGGATATTTCACACGTAATGTACCATCATTCTAGCGTAAGCAGATCCAATTCGACCAGCTCCAATAACACCAACAGTTTGTCCTTTAAGTAAATTTCCCACAAATCTGCAAAGTGAAATCAGATTATTCTATCAAGAAATATCCATTCTTATAAATATGAACAAGAGATGAAATGAGTGGAACAAATGAAGGAGAATTATACAGATGAGGAAGCCATCCATCATATAAGCCAGCCCTCATGAACTCATCGGCTTCAACAATTCTTCTAGCTGCAGCTAAAGAAAGTGAAGCTGCTAACTCAGCTGTAGTCTCTGTGAGTACCCCCTGATCAAAATATTACTATGTATTACTAAATTACGGAAACATGAATTACTCATAAGAATATTACATGTAGATGAGTAGAATTTGGACCGAGAAGGTGAAATTATGCACATGTTTTTTGGCTAAACAACCATGAATCATATGATAGAATCTACAAAATATGCAACCAAGTCATAGTTGAATTATAAATCATATGATATTACTTGTTGCTTTAGTTTTGGTTTAAGGATTAAAATGTGCGTCGTCTTTATGTTCTTTTTTGAAGATATAAATTCTGTGTTGCTAAGACTAATATTTGTACTTATTTAAATGAAACACAACCATGGTATGGTAACTTCATTACTGAAGTTAAGGATGAGAATCAGATCAAACAAACAATTGTTATACACATCAAACAAGCTTGAACAACGTTCATCGTCTAGTAATTTTCTGAACTCGGTTCGAACTCGAGTCAATAAACTACAGTGACAAAATATAAGTACTAATATCACGGAAATCGAGCTCTATTTGTTTTTGGATCAGAGTAAAACTCATTCGAGCTCAGTCAATCTAATTCTTGATAAACCAAACTTGAAAAATCTGTTGCTCTACTAAACTCGACACTTATATACCCCTAGCTGCAGTTATTTTACTCAACGATAGACGATATTAAACTTAGGTGAGCGCATGTATAAATTACTGAAAAATAACTAAAGAAAAGGAAGGAAAGCTAAATAAACTCACAGGAGTATTTCCAACAGCAACACCATACTTGTTAGCAGCATTAACATCAACATTGTTATACCCAACAGCCATATTGCTGAATGCTTTACCTCCAGCTCTACTCAAAGCAGAAAACAATGTCTCCCCCCAATCTTCAGTCAACTAAAATACATACAAAATAGAAAATAAAAACCAAATCAAATCAAATCTAACACTAATTCCACAAAATCAACTCAGTAAACATTCAATTCAATCTGGAAAACAGAAAATAAAACATAAAAATCATTTACAAATAGCAAAACAAATTAAATTACCTGGCCAATGACTCCATCACACTTATCACCAATCAAAGAAATAATATCCTCAACAGACAATATGGTTTTCTTCTGTGTGCATATCTGAAACAAAAAAAAATTAATTAAATATAAATACAACACAATCAATGAAATAGAAACAGAAGCAAGCTGAAATGATCAACAATCTAATTAAAGAAATAGAATTACTTCGACACGACAATCTTGTTCGATCAATAGATTAATCCATCGGGTTCCGGGCATAGATTTAGTACTGATAACTCTGTACTTTCCATTTGGATTATAGACCTCAACTTGCAATGGCGCCATGGAAAACAATACAAACACTTTACTCTGCACTCTCCAGTTTGTATGGGTTTTTTAAAATACTTAATGATCTGCTGTGGCGTGGACCACTGCGAATGTTTGTTAAGCAGGAGTTTGATCATGTAAACTGAGGAACCAACGGCTAAGATCTCTGATTATTGGAGGGTTTTATGGACCTCTCGTTTGGGAATCGGATAATGAAGTATGTGTTCTGGTGACACGTTAGAATTGAGCTATCTGTTTTTTTAGCTATAGATGACAAGTATGAATAAATTTGAGCCACTTCTTCTATGATAAATGTTCGTAAAGAAGAATGAAATTTAAAAATAAAGGTATTATTATGTGTACATTATTTTTTCACATCACTGATTCATAGAAAAAATAATTTTGAGGTCAAAAGTAAATTATATTATTAATATTTTTTAATGAAATGACGAATATATCATTACATCAAGACTCGAAGCCCACCGGTATGAATATTAATTTAATTTAATAATAATAATTATAGTAATAAAATAAATATTGTGATTAGTGGTTAATGTGATATTATAGACGCCATCTTACTCAAAAGAAGAATAAAACGTTATACTAAAAATATCACTTAATTACTAGCAAAGTACAAATAATAACTGTTTAATAAAACTACTACTTATAAAGAAATGTGATATATTTAATACGTAAATGGATAAAAGTATTAATAAAATTATCAACAAACATACATGCATATCACTCTATTGGAATGGATGGTGCTAAATTGATTTGAATTGTTCCCTCCGTTTTTCTTTATTTGTCGATTTGAAGGATTGTTCACGAATTAAGAAATGTCATACATTGTCACTTTTTTTAAGCAAAAAATTCAAAATATTATTTTAATCAAATTATCTTATCATTAATTAGTATTAATGATAAGTATTAATAAGAAGGGTAAAATTGATAAAGAATATTAATTTTACATTGTAATCCTAAATCGACAAATAAAACTAAACAAGAAAATTTTACCAAAACAACAAATAAAAAAACCGACGAAAGTACAAGTTTTCTATATAGAGCCCAATAACTGGAAAATTTGAAACGGGCCCTAGTAAAGAAAGGCTTTGTAAAAGCTCAACATATGGCTGTCAGTGGGTTGATTCGGACCGGGTCAGACTCGATTCATACCCGGTTTCTCGTGCTATGCACAAATCTAAATAATATATTTTAATTTATAATTTGATATTTGATATTTATCTACCGTGCTAGAAATATTTGTAAATGTATATTATCCAAACGAATGTTTCATAAATCCTTTTTTTCACGGGAGATCAAACAACAATTGCTTAAAGTATCTCTCATATTTAGTATAAATACAATGTATGTATTTAAGAAATAAATCAAACTACTCCGTATGTATTTGATGCATTATATTATTTTCTTACGTCACATGTTGATGTCATAAAAAAAAATCGTTCAAGGTATAGCCCTAATATTATTTTTAAATTTCTCACTACACCTCAAATTTAATGTAATTACACAATCACGCTTCAACTTTGAGAAATAATTACTCAAACTACCCCAAAGCCCAAAGGTATCGGATTCACTACTAAATATCAATTCAACCTTAAAAATAAAAATAAATGTAAATGAGAAAATAAGAAGATGTTAAATTTAATTTTCTCTATATTATATAAGAGAGATGAATAGTCATAAACAATTTTGCATCATTTCAATTTGACATTCTTAATTTTCGCATTACGCGTCAAATCTTGTTTCCTTAAATTAAAATGTAGTAATCAAGATATAATCATAAAATTAACACACTACTCATATGAATGCTCCATCCCTATTAAATAGAAAAATAAAGAAGCCAAAAATAGAATAATAGAGAAAAAAATATTAATACAAAATGGTTAAGGACATTTACAACCTTTTCTATTTTAAATCACAAATATACATAGGTTATGAACAATTATGAACATAAACATTTCGATAAGATAAATTGTAGACATAAGTCTACGCATAAAATTTAAAATTTTGAAAAATTAAGAAAGAATAAAGAACTATAATTGATTTATGATGTTGTTATATATGAGTATTATATATTTTATTTGACATCCAATATTAATGATAGGGCTTTTACTTTAGCGTGTCTAAAGATTAAAGAAAATGCATTAAATTGTTAGTCAACAAGTAAGTATGAAGTATCTACACAACTGAAAAAATATTAGTATTTCAAAAAAAAAAAAAAAGTATTCAACAAAATGTTGAAATATGAAAATCTAAACAATTTTACTTACGAAAATATGACTTTCTGGACTTTATAAATATTTAAAGTTCAAGAAATTCATTTCAATTGAAAATCAAAAGCATATAATAATCTCACCAAGTTATAAATTGATATATAATTACAAAATGTTGTTCTAATCAATCAATTTTTTTAAATTTGATCGTAAACATTTGAAGTTATACATTTTCGAAATAATAATAAGTCCTTTTAAACATAAAAAATTCTGTAATTTTTCTTACCCCCTTATACTTCGGCCCTTTCAATTCTACGCTCTACGTTATTCAATTCAAATTTGAATAGAACTTGATCTATTTTGGATCTAATTTTTTCGACTCTAACATGCCTTGGTCGAATTCGGTCGGATTTTGAATTTTTTTGAATTCAATAACATCTCCACTTTTAAAATTTACACAACTATATTTTACTAAAACAAGTTTGTTAACTTTATAGTTTTATTTAATTTATCTCACGTATTTAAACATTTTTAACTTATTTTCATGTTTCATATAAAATATATGCGTAAAAAAATTAACTATGAATGACTTTTTTTTTTTTTTTTTTTGAGAAACAACTATGAATGACTTATTAACTACTAAGTTCTTAAGTGGATGGTAAAATATTATGAAATTTATTTATTTTACTAAAAGATACTTATAATTTTTTTATTATATTGTCGGATACAAATCTTTAATAGAATAATCGATCTATATTCATATTCACTTCGTATATTTCGAATTATAGATATTTGTAGTTGAATCAGAACCATCAAATTTTTAATCGAATAAGAATACAAATTAATCAAAATGGATTCGAAGATTCGAATTAAATAATCCATTGACAGCTCAATGTGATGCAATTATATAATTTCAAGGATTATGTCACTCAATTTTTGTGCTACCGGAGCCCATATGATATGAAATAAACTAAAACTAGTATACGTCCCGTGCTATGCACGGGAATTTAAAAAATATATATGTTAAGTACCTTATTTATCATATTGGAAATACTTATTGTACGACATGGTTAAAATATATAAAATGAAATAACAATATTGATATAGAAAGAAAAATAAATTGTTAAATATTAACAAAAAAATGATAAATGATGGAGTTATATTCTTTAAAATATATCACTCTAGAGTCTAGACATCTAAGTTACCTAGGAATATTTACACACCATTGATGTTAAAGTAATACCTGCATAATGAGCAAAAACTATGTTAATAATAGTTTAATATAACCGATTTATGCATGTAATAATTTACTTATTCTCAATATAAGCATTTTTTGGATATTATGTAAGAAAATGAATTATGACTTACTTTTTTTAGCCTAAAATAGGTCGTCTCTTTGGAAGATGCGAGCATTCTTCAGACCAGTCAACAGTCAAAACAAATTTCACCGCACAGATATGTGGCCTTACAAACTTCGGTGGCACTGGGATGATAAAAGTAAATGCACGATGCAGTAATGAAAAGACTCTATCCCTTAATATTTTGATGCCATTTTGCTGAGTAGTACATGTATGTAAGTCAGAGTAGCATTATGATTAGTGTTAAATCTAAAACTAATATCAAAATTATATTTATACCTGGTCTTGTAGTTTTTTAAGATATACAGCTTCATTGCGAAATATATATTTTGCTTGGTCATCGTATAACTTCAAGTTCATAATTCCACTGCCATCTGCTACTGTAAGCCGAACGCGAAATCTAAAAGAAATACATTTGTGTTAATGTAAGAATAAATAGTTAAAAAAAGATGTATCTACTAAATCAATATCTGAAATTTTGTACAAACCTTCTTCTAATTGGATTTAAAAAATTAGTTTAAGAAAAGAAAAAATTCACCACCTAAAATTAGCCTTGACCACATCTTCACATGTAAGACAAACCACTTTTCCAAACGAAGATACGCATAAACCTCTACAATTAACGCAATGTGCTTCCCACATGTCGTCAACATCAATACTTTGAATACGTGCAATGATCCGAAAAAATTAAATCTGCATTGAGAAGTGTCAAAACAATCATATTGAACTATGACTACAACGAAAAATTCAAGGAATAACGTACACCCTCATGATGTCCATATTCACGAATCCAAATTCGTTTGGCATTTGAAATCTGTAACGACCTAGATATAGTGAAACCACTTGAACGTATAAATGAGACCATTTTTTGAGCACAACGATCTTCAAAAAACCTAATTTCAAATATCAAAATTATAATTAAACCTAAATACATAATAAGTCCATGAAAATTAGATAAATCATATATAGTTTGTATATACCAGCTCTTTAGATCATATGTAGAACTTGTGTTGGTATTGAGGTAAAATTTTGAAAATCGATGCGTGTACATGGATAAACCTGTGTTAAAAGTAAACTTTTAAGAGATGAAAAATACATTCTTTTGTCAAGCAAATAGATGTCGTGTACCTTCAAGATCTCTCACTATAACTCCATGCGATGACCCTGTTCGTGTGTTGCGCTTTCTGCGGGAAGATGTGGTATTTATATGAGATTGGTGAGTCTCAGTAATATCCACATCATGTGTTGCTGCTAAAAATTGATACTCTCTTTGCATGTACTCCAATCTTTGATGAAACGAATGGATGTTTCGACATCTTTGTCGTTTGACAATTAATTCCATCCTACGTCTAAGTCTAGCAAGCTTGGAATGTACTCGGTGATCAGCCATAAGAAGTCATGCACCTCGATTTGCGTTAAGAAAAATAATAACAGTTAGAATATTTTACATTAAAATATAAAGGAAAAAAATAATTAAAATACATAGAATTCATATCGGGGTATAATGTCAAAAGACTTGATCATTTAAATAGCATGTTTTCATCCAAACAAAAGTAGAAGACATGCATACAATTCAGTATAGGAAAATGTTTGACGATCCAGTAGTGTAAGATCTGATCATATTGTATGGTTCTGCATGGCATATAGCATGTATTTATATATATTCCCTCTCAAAGGACAGGTCCTATATTAAAATTGAAACCTTTAATTTTATTAAGGAGTCTTATGTAATTCAATAATATATATCAATCCCATGAATTGTGAATGTGACAGTGACAGTCGATTTTGAAAGCATGCAGTACACAATTATAACAGTAGTGAATAGTGATGCACTTTTTTTGGTCTTATATGAAAAAACGAAAGTGTGTCTTAGAACATGGAGAAAATTAGTTGAGACCAGAATAGATGACAGGACAAATGAATTTGATGAGATGTGTAAATTATTAATTGCCATGTATGCTTTTAAAAGCTTCTTAGAATAATAATGTCCAAAGACTTGAACAAAAGTCGAAAACATGCATATTAAAAAGGGGACTAACTCATGTATTAAGAGTAAACGGCATAAGCATAAAACAGTAGATGGACCAAAAGTGGTAATATAAGAAACTGAAAAAGAGAGTTTAAGAATTGAAAACTAACCTTTAAGTATTAATTTTGTGGTCCAAACAAACTCGTATCTTCACTGAATTTATAACCGAAATTCTAGCGACACAAAAATAAATGGCATAAGCATAAAACAGTAGATGGACCAAAAGTGCTAGTATAAGAAACTGAAAAAGAGAGTTTAAGAATTGAAAACTAACCTTTAAGTATTAATTTTGTCGTCCTGCCAAAACAGAAAGCAGAGAGAACTTTGAAAATTTATCTAACTTGTATATATTAACCGTGAACAAATATAAAGATCAGAAGTTCTGACAACTAAAATATAGATTATTGAAGCTTGATACTGCCTTAACAAACATTGAGCGTAATTTACCTCTTTATACAAATTTTAGCAGCATATTTGATTGGCAATTATTGAAGAGCTTCATACTGCCTTAAGAAACATTGGGATTGTACGTGTTCTGAGGTGGTTATATATTTGGAGGTAGTTATATTATTAAGTAAAATAAAATATGGAGAAAAACATGGGTTAGGGAGTATGTAGTGGGTTTGAAGGTGGTTATAGATAATTATTAAAATAAAATAAATGAAAATAAGGAGAAAATAGTATTTTGGTCAAAAGAAATGAATTTAAGTCAAACACCGCTGTGAAATATATTATTAGTAGATAGATTATTGAAGCTTGATACTGCCTTAACAAACATTGAGCGTAATTTACCTCTTTATACAAATTTTAGCAGCATATTTGATTGGCAATTATTGAAGAGCTTCATACTGCCTTAAGAAACATTGGGATTGTACGTGTTCTGAGGTGGTTATATATTTGGAGGTAGTTATATTATTAAGTAAAATAAAATATGGAGAAAAACATGGGTTAGGGAGTATGTAGTGGGTTTGAAGGTGGTTTGTAGGTGGTTATAGATAATTATTAAAATAAAATAAATGAAAATAAGGAGAAAATAGTATTTTGGTCAAAAGAAATGAATTTAAGTCAAACACCGCTGTGAAATATATTATTAGTAGATAGATGGGCCTAAAATAGTTTATTCTTTCAGCCTTGTGCAAATTGCAGGTTCGTCTAAATTACCATCAATGAATTGGATTTTAAGCTGGATCATATTTGAATATGCCGAGCGAGCAGAGAAAAAGTATGAAAGTTTTAGTCAATTTTACTCTATTCATAAATATATATGTCGTTTTAGAAATTTAGGAGAGACTTTAATTTTTTTTGACAATTTTATCATTTCTCATTAACGAGGGGAATGGATATGGAAAGTTTCAGATTATTTGATTCATTTTTTAAGGTACTTAATAGTTCTAGAAATTTAAGTAAATTTTACTATAAGACTTTCATTCTCCTAACATTTAAGTTAATTTTTAATAATTATGCAACAATCTTAAATAATATATATATATATTTAAGAATGGATGTAGTATTAAGATTTGTTACCGGTATAAAATGTGATGAAGTTGATTTGACTACTAAAAAGTAAAATAAAATATCATATAAAAACAATTCAAATTGTTAAATATTTTAACTTCATAATTAATAAATAAATTTATATAGTAGTTATATATATATATATATATATATATATATATATATATATATATATATATATATAACAATAATAAGATTTGCAACCAAAAAAATATATCATCAGTGGCTTTCATACTTAGTATTATCAAAACATGTTTAAGCAAATAGTCAATTAGGTCAGAGAATGATCTTTCATTATTTTATTTTAAGACGGTGTATACATTATTACATTCACTATTTCAAGAAATATACTCGAATCTATAATGTAGGTATCAAAGTGCAAAGATAAACTAATTACAAATACTAGTATTAAACTAGAGAAATACTCATTAATTACTCATACTAGTGAAAGTTCAACCCAAATTAAGCCTCAACTTTAGTCAACAGAATATTGTCTCATTGGCTAAATGATCTACAAATTTTAAAGTTAAAGTTAATAAATTAAGTTTGAGTCCGTGAATTGAGTTTGATGAATATATTGCAGTAAGATACATGTTGTCAAAGTATAAATATTGAATGTGGACTTTTGGAGGATTTGGATTTCTGTTTGAAATTCCTTCAAATTCGAGTATCTATTGATTTAAATATCAAAATATTCAGATTTAAAAATTTGATACGAATTCCATTCCAAACTGCTATGAATTAAATCCAATCTATCGCCAACCGTAGAAAGAATCAAAGAACTATAAATGACATTTAGAACTATCGACAACATTTGAATCTTGAAATATGCACGATATTGATTTTATAGAGACTTATCAAAATAAAAGAAGATGAAGATATTATGGCTGATTTAACGTCTCTCTTTCATTTTCTTCTAGACTAGTTTAGATTTATCTATAGTACATACATCAGAATAAGTATGCATACATATTATTAGAGGAGGTCGTGATGCGATCTAGTACGATTTTGTATTCATCCAACCCAATATTTTGCGAATTTTTAATACTCTAGTTCAAGATCAATCAAACAAATTTTGAGATTGCACTTTGCGGTCCATTCGAATTGGGGCTGATTGAAGTAAAATTTTCGGTCTCAACATTAATGTGTTTTTGGTATTTAATAAATTAAATGTAAATAAAGTAATTAATTACAACCTTTAATTTTTATGAATAATAAATTTCAAAAAATTATAGAAAATGTAATGAAGATAATACAAAATATTAACTAACAAATAGGATCTTCAATTAATCAATGATCTATGCTAAAAACAATCTCGAACACTAAGTTAACAAATTTCATTACACAAACATGAAATTGAAAAAGATTTTTTCAAACAATAAATAAAATAGAAAAGTATCTTCATAATTGAATTTTATATTGGTGGTTAAAGCCCCAATGAAATTTTGCTCGAAATCTCTCCATCCCCACCCCCACCCCACCGAATAAAATATATATAAAAATCATAATTAATATATAATATCGTCTAATGAAGTTATGTAGTATACAAAAATATATAATTAAACTCAATTATAATTTGTGATTTTTTTCAAGATATCCAAAATCAACCCATTAAATATATAATGCAAAATTTACTGTCGATTTGGGTTGTCCGATTTCATTAAAAGCCCTTGTCGATCTATTATAAAAAAGTAAAGCCTATTATCAAAATTAAAGACATATGCAACAAGCCAATACCCATGACGTCTTGTTATCATCATCATCATCATCTTTGTGACAAACTTTCCTCATGTTATTATGGTTATGCATATGCTTGCCAAAATAAAAGGTGGATAGCATATTTTTAATGGATAAAGATGTGAAGATCACCAATTTTCCACGTCTTTGGCTGAGGGTCAAGTCAAGAACAAATAAAATATATTAGTTATATGATTAATACTTTTAACAGAATGAGAAACTACAAAATATATGGCCTGTTTGTTTGGTGTTTGGAAAAATAGTTTGGGAGAGTAGTGGATGTTTGTAAAATAATCTCGATTTGCGTAATGTTGTTTGTTTGGGTTTTGAGAAAGTGGTTTGAGAATTAAAGTAAGTGTATATTTTTTTGGAAGAGTTAGGTTGTAGGTGTAAGATGTGTAACACTTTATGTCAAATCATATTTGTTGTGAGATAAATTGTGTAAGATATAAGTTACTTTATGTCAAATCATAGTAGAGTTTGTATATGTTTTGTTTAGAGATAAAAAAATAGTTGTTTGTTTGGGTTTTAAGAGAATAGTTTGAGAAAATTGAGAGATGAAAATTTTATTTCAGAAAATAGAAAATATGTTTGTTTGGCATTTCCAAACACGAAATTTTTTTGGAAAACGCCAAACAAACAGGCCCTATAAATTTCAGAATTGTTGGTACCATGTCAAATTAATTTCAAGTATAACAATGAAGTTTTAGAAATAAAAAATGAATATTCATGAACTTCTCAAACTATAGAGTGCTTACAAAATTAACAAAAAAATATAGAGTTGAAAATATGGTATAATTTGTGATGTTTGACATAGTGCAAAAATTGAAATAGAGACATTGCTAACTATATTAGTAGTGGTTAGGTAGTTATATATGTCAAAACTCAATAATAAAATCCTTCTAACTTTACATGAAATATTCATCATTCAAGTTCAAGTTCTTGATTTGTAATCAACACGTTATTTCATTACCAATATCAAAGATATGTTTTCTCATTCGAATAAGAAGAGAATAATTAAAATTTATAATAAAGGACAACAATATATTGAAAATGAGCAAATTGAATTGAAGTGATAGCTAGTGAATACAAAATGATACGAAAGTATTCGGAAAAACAAAATGTGTAATAATAAATAGATAGATAGAATAAGTAATTAGAAAAACACAAATATACAATGTGCAACAAATACAATAGTTGAAGGAGATAAAAATTAAGTTAAAAAAAAAAATCCAGTATAGTATCAAAAAGTTTTGAAGATCAACTGCCAACAAAAGTAGGTACAAAATAGTACAGGTAGGTACTCTATCGGTCTATCCTTTCAATTCCTCCTCTTCGTCTTCTTCTTCCTGCAAAATACCTTTTCCCCTAAATCTCAGTTTCTCTACTAAAATAGTTCGGGCCTTAGGGTTACAAATTTTTGGCCAAAAAATGGAGAGGCTAATCCATTCGAATTCAATCCCTTCTAAACTTCACCGCAATTCGCCATTTCTTCCCCGACTCGCCCGAGTCGACTCACTCCGAAATATCGCTCCCTCAAATTCTTCTTCTTCTTCTTTGACGCGCAGAATCAGTCCGCTCAATTGCAATCTCCATCGCTCGTCTGCTTCCCCCAAGCTAATTCACGATGGCTTGAGCAAAAGATTGTCCTTTTCATTGGATTCGGAGAATGCGTCGGATCCTAAACCCATATTTCTCAAACGGATAGCTCAGAGATTATCTCAGCAGCAGAAGGTATTGACACCGTGTATTTTTTTTTTTTTTTTTTTGTTGAATTGTACTTAAAACTTGCAAAGATGTTGCAAATTTCGGTAGTGGTGTTCAATTTATATGTTTTAACATCTAATGCCTCAATTAAATACTGTGGAATTACGGCCACATTTCATTGTAATATGCTGGATTTTCTTTTCTTGTAGTTGTGTGTCGAATGGGGTTAAACGGGACAAATGTATGAATGAGTTTGTTTAGTTATAGTTCAGGTAAGTACTTCAAACATGGTGTGTAGTTCTAAGTATTCTTTGAGGTGCTTAAAGAGTGAGATGAAATGCCAATTCAGTGATTGAGAAACTTCCTTTCTCGTTCATACAAATTTCTAAGTTATGGTCAGCATATGAAGGAGATGACTGTATATTCATGACCATAAGAGATGTCTATGTAGAGAGTTTGGCAAATCAAATGGGAGGATTCTTCTTCCCATGTATACATTCATCTTGAAAAGTAGAAGGATTCCGAGGCTTTATTGTTTGTGTTTATGTTTTCTTCCTCAGCTAACGCGATACAGAGCGTCACAGATACTTCTCTCGACGTGATTACTCTAACTATAATAAGATGTCTTATGGTTGTGAGGAAGTTAGGTCTTGAACTTTAAGGTGTCTAGTTGGTTAGAAAGGCAACATTTTTTGTTTGATTTCTGTTGTGTAATGGTATAATTTGGTGAAGTATATCTATTAAGGTTGTTCTCCAAGATGATATATGTCATATGATTTTCTAATTTCTCTTGCCAATCTCTGAAACTGTTTCTTCTTCAGTGAAGAAGACTTGAGTAAATATAACATAGAGCCATAGAGGATATAATCATCAATGTAGGCCTAAGTAATTGGAAGTCGAGTTGTATGTATATGCAGGACCCTATAATCATCTTCGGGGCCATTTGGTAGGACCTAATAGGGGTTATTAGGTCATATTATATGTGTCAATATGGGATAATACAACGTTTGGTGGCATTGCTTTAATACCGGGTCAAATGGATTAAATCCTTAAGACCCGGTATTAAGACTAGATTATATTCCACCCATGCATGCGTAGATTAGTTAATCCGGATGAATATGGATTCGATAAAATGTTACTTATAACCTCAAATTTACATATTACCTATTTTAACATATCATTAAATATCATAAATTCGTATTAAATCTTCGAAAATGGAAACACATTCTACATAAATAAATCACAAACTAAAATCTATATCAATTTACAATTAACATGGAGGCATTCGAACTAAAAATCAACTCTTATTCTTATACAAATTATACAAATGGCTTCGATGAATTGATATATCTTAACTAACATAATATGTTCAATTAAGTAGTGAAAATATAATAATATATGCTTAAACTCATAATTCCCCCAAACATATTACAGTTTATTGCTTTAATGTAATATGACTCAATCAAATCTATCAAACGTATTTTTAATATGGCCTTCAATACGGCTCTGATCTAATCCACCTTAATTCCATACTCACTACCAAACGGCCCCTTCATAAATATTGCATTAGATATCAGTTATCTTGTAAAACACACTACAAAACATTGCATGGAAGTTTAGGAGAAGGTACATTCAATTGAAATTGCATGATCTACCTTGCGATGAATTTCTAATTTCTAGTTCCAACAGGGCTCAATATAAACCTAAAAAAAATTGAGGAATGAGTAACCAGAGGAATCGGGTTAGTCTATATCCCATATTCATTTGACAAATTTTCTGCATACATTTCAGGTGATTAATGCCGGGGCAGCGATATTACTATCAACAATCTTTTTAACACTACTCCACCCAGCTCTCGTGCCACCAGCTTTAGCTAGTTTTCCATGTGCAGCCAAAGCAGGAGGTACTTCAATCATTCGGAACGAGTTACTAAGCAGTGCATGGACTGGCTTATTTGCAGGTTGCTTACACACACTCTCAGGCCCTGACCATCTCGCTGCCTTAGCTCCACTCTCCATAGGTCGAACAAAAATGGAAAGTGTGGCTGTCGGGGCCCTATGGGGCTGTGGCCATGACGCAGGCCAACTAATATTTGGCTTACTTTTTTTACTCTTAAAAGACCGTCTTCACATTGAAGTCATTCGAACTTGGGGGTCAGTAGTCGTAGGCTTTACTCTACTAATAATTGGTGCCATGGGAATTAAAGAAGCTTCAGAAGTGCCTGCCCCTTGTGTAGCTTTAGAATGTGACGTTAGTGAATATGAAGCTCTTACGAGCCAACCAATTGGGAAAAAGAGAATCGGGTTTGCTACTTTTGCTACTGGGATTGTGCATGGTTTGCAGCCTGATGCTTTAATGATGATATTGCCTGCTCTTGCTTTGCCTTCTCGTTTGGCTGGTGCTGCGTTTTTGTTCACGTTTTTGGTTGGGACTGTCATTGCTATGGGAAGTTATACAGTGTTTATAGGGTCGTGTAGTGAGGCGCTTAAGGATAGAGTTCCTAGAATAACCGAGAAGCTTACTTGGGCATCTTCGCTTATAGCAATTGGTTTAGGAGCTTCCATTCTTGTTAGTCAATTTTTTGGATTTAGTTTGTATTGATTTGGTGATGAGTTTTTTAATTGTTTCTAGTTGTAGTGGAAGAATGTAGTAAATTAACGGCTGAAGCTCATCCTTCTAGCTTTATTTGTCCATGGAGTTTACGATTTTAGATGTTAGTCTCTCATACCAATTTTTGTCTGAGTAAACTAATAATTCATTTGACAGATTCGGTTCCCAAACTCGTTTCTGGACCCGGCTGGATTGGATCCTGCAAACACGAGATCAATGCCCATCCCTACAAAGGAAAAAACAATTAAATCTGCACATGATTTTCTAGTCCGCAATATCATTCCAAATTTTAGATTTCTCGCCAAAAAAATATTGGAATGGACAAATTTGTACTCGAAATTTTAGTAGTGTTCTGTTCATACTCGTAGAAATCTCATACCATAAAATATTACTCCATTATACTGTAAAGAGATGTTAATGAATGAGTATTATTTATATAATTCAAGTTTATGACCTTTTATTTGCACTCAAGGAGATTGGCACAAGTTGTAGCGATTTGTGATCCTCATAGTTGAAACTCAAGTTCGTCTCCTACTAGAGACACCATACCTAAGGGACCTTTTATTTGCGAACTTATAATTCTAATGCATAACCCTATCGTAACTTATAAAATATTTAGTCACATTAGGAAACATATCGACTTTTTCGTTAGCTAAACAATCGGCAACAATAAATAAACATTCTGAAACCCCAATCTATTTGGCACGCTACAAATTCTGTTAGAGAAACCACAAAATCATACCACATACTGAAGTACACCCCAAAAAAACAATTACCACCGCTATAAACAACATTTCAAAACCAAGTGTATCTAAAACTACAATGATCCAAACTTCCTAAGATTATGAATATTGTAATTTTTTTCCTGCATTGATGGGAAGTTATTGATTTTAAGTTAAGCAATGGGAGAATCAATAGGGTATTTTCCAAAAATTCATAACCATATAAGACGGAAACATTCATCATCCACTTTCAAAGTATGTGTGCCCAGCTCCAGTTTTGACCTTTTTTCTCTATAGTAATAGATATGCACAAGATCAGATGGCTGCTGGTAAGGAACGTAATCTTCAATGCTAGTCCACAAAACGCTTCTCGATTAACTAATGCGACACTCAAAATGACCAATTATTCCTGCAGTCATGTTTTTTTACTGCTTTTTGCCTATGTCGTAAAGTATGCATGCATCTGCTGCAGTCTTGATCTGCCACCACAAAATGAAGGAGTCAGTATCATATTATTTTTGAACTTTTGTTATAGAAATAGATATGCCAAACTCTTTCCAGTGTAAATGAAAAATAAACATGAATATAACCAATTTTATATGTCTTTTAATATTTTACATGTTGCAACATAAGCATTTTGACAGTCAGCTTCTAGCCATACCCTGTGGTGTGATAAAGTGGTTTGAATTCAGCATGGGTTTCAAGTACACCATTCCCAAAGTCTATGATTGTTTAGGATTCAACACCAAAATTCTAATATTCCAAATAGTTGCAAAGTCCACTGAAGACCATATAGTAACAAATTCTACTGGAGATAACAAATTAGTTGCAGTATATAGCAATACGCAGATTTGAATTCAAGCTTGGAACGATATTCTTGCTAAATTCAACTAAAATAACAGGCAATTAACTATCTCTTGAAATAAGCACCAACAATGTAACTCAAATTTTTAAAGAATTTTCTGAATTTGCTTTCCATAACATTGAGATGCAGTAAGATGTTCATGAACTAAGTTATATGGGAAGAGGCAACTAATTCCTTAGTAATTTAAAATAACTACGAAAACCAACATTCTTTCCTTAAATTGCAAACAAGCCTAAAATAATCACGATGTCTTGCAGAGGTATTTGTTAGTGCAACATTTTAATATTGCTGGAGTAACTAACCATAAACAACAGATTCCAGAGTGAAATTATAATCCACGTGTACGATCTGTGTGTGTGTGTGTGTGTGTATTGGTTACAGATCTTCGTGTATATGATCATGGATTGTATTCACAAAATAAATGGCATTAAGAATTAAAATTCAGCACATATAATGATCAAAAGGGCGGGATTTACAAAGTCGTGTTGAGTGGCTACTTTAATTCAAGAGACGCTCATTAAGGTTCAAATTCACTTGCCTGTATAACATTAATTAGTTGCTTGATTACAAATCCGACAACAATCAAAGCAAGCAACGCCAAATACAGTAAGCTCTGTGTGGAAGTACTCACTAAAACCTGAGAGGAAAAATGCAGGAGGAAATAGGACCAGCAAAGATCTACTTGTTTTGTGTTAATAAACTGAGTCAATCGAGAATAAAAAAACTTACGCCAGTCAAGCTCTCAGTCTCTTTCTTTGCTAGAAGAAACAAAAGGATGTAAAGAACCTGCGAACCAAACAAATTAAACAAGTAAGCCTAGAAAAATGAAAAAAAAAAAAATTATTCCTGGTACAAATACTCCAAAGAAATTCACCTCACAGGACACACAGCAGTAACACATAAATTTGCGATTCCCATAATAAAGCCTGAAAAGCCAACTGGTGCTATCTTTGACATCCTTGTGACTACTTTTGCCTACCAAGAAGGAACTGCAAGGCAAAAGAGTAAGTGGAAATAACCGAAACTCTGATCACATAGCAAATAATTTACGAGAAAGGAGTCCAATGTGACAAAACCCCCATACTTGTTAAATTTAAAATTAAATACTGATAGTGATGTAACAAAGTCAATACCTGTACATTTGCAACCAATGGCTGGCGATGTCTAGGGCAAGCAATGACAAGAAAACCAACCCAGGTCTGGAATAAATAGGGGGTGAGAACTCGAATTGCAGCGGATTATAGCATATTATGATAATAAAATATTGTGAAAACAAATCACCTATAAACTTGTGATAGAATTACCAAGAGACAAGCCGTGCTTATCCTAGAAAACCAATTTGTCAGAGAATGGTAAGAGAATAAAGGATATGTTTGTTCAAAAGGCAAAATTATTCAATGTAGTGAACAAACGAGGCATCTGAGTGAAGGATACCTATCAGTAACCATATCCAGAACAGCTCCAAATGTTGAAACTGAAATACACAAAGTAAGCTTTACAAGATTATAGGCTGAATAAATCCTATTTCATCCACCAGATAACAACACTATGAACGAAATCATCCATGTATGATTTACAATTTTCTTAAAAATATCTGAAAATACTGTGTTACATTTGTATTCCAACCATACATCCGCATCTTAGTAAACAATTCTTACGTTAATTAAGTTTAAGTACGACATATGCCCAGCAAGACGGGTAAGGAAACAACAAACCATTGTCATGCATTGATTGGAGTGAGAAAAACTAACACGATGATTTAATGATGAAAGTCCTTCCATTCATTAGGCAAAAGAACAACAATCATTAATAAAACAGCAAGCTACTCAGTACCTAGAATTATTACACATTTGCAAGATAACATTTCTTAAATTGAAAAGAGAAAACATGAATTATAAACCCTAACCTTGATTGAGCTTACGCGCAAACCAACCATCCAATGCATCACATACAAAGCTGTAAAACAGAATCTCACATTCGAACATTCAGATTAGGATAATCCAAAAATACAATTACAAAATAGAAATGATAACAGGATCCTCATTCCTCACCTAACAAAATAGAGAACGGAGAAAAGATACTTGTCCTTGAAGCATATCGCAAAAGCAAAGCAATTCATTAGAATTCTAACATACCCTGACAAAAAGCGAACATCAATAGATCGAATACGAGGTAAATCGCATAAAATTAATGTCAATAAAAAATTTAATTCATACTTACCGATTATATTCGGAACGTAAAGGTAGACAGAAAGAGTACTAGGTCTCGGTTTTTCCGCCATGGAAGGAAGCTTATTGAAATGGATTGCAATTGAATCAGCAGCTATTTGACAGAACTCTTGGTGTGTTTACAGCGCATATGCAGAATAATAATGGGGAAAATTTCTAATTTGTTGCAACTTGCAAGTGTTGGGTTTTTGGGGAAGGTATCAAATGTTATTCAAACTTCAAAACTTTGATTATTGACTAGAGAAATTAATTTTATATATTTAACTTTAGTAATGTATAATATCTTGCATGCAAATAACGTTTCATAGAAATAAAATATTTTTGGTAATATATACTAATAATACATGATACATATACTTTAAAAAAAAATGAGTTGCTTTTATAGTTGGTAATTCAAAACCTCAAAGTTCAGGAGTTTAATTAAATCTCTCTATTCTTTTTTTTCAAGTGTTGGGCATATTATGATGTAGGTTCGATCATTTGAGTGATTTTAACCGATTACATTCATCAAGTCATTTAAAAATATTTTTAATCACTTGTTAATCTTTTCTGAATAATAAATATTCTTAAGTAACTAATTCCGTTTCCATGGAAAAAAAAAACTAATTAAGTGGAACTTAAGTGGCAAATGATGAATACAAAAAAATTGACTCTAACAGAGAAGTTGAGTTGAGTTCAAATTTTGTAGACATTTTCTTATGGCATACGAAATAATTTGAAGTGTAGGTAGATCCGAATTAGCTCGCTTCTTCACACCTGCTTCTACTACCCCAAACCCGTGGCTCTCTCTTTGGAAAGCCCGCATCCACGATCGTTTAAAAATTTTCATTTGGAAAACTTTAAACAATATAACTCTCATCCGCTCTCCTCAATTTTTTCCATTCCCGACCCTTTTTGCCCTATTTGCCACCACCGGCCTCTTGAAACCAACCATCATCCACCTTTTTCTCTAATGCCCTTTCACCGAACGCATTTTCCTCATCTAAAAATGGAATTTTGGTTTGCACCCTTTTGCTTGTTGGCCCCTGTCAAAGTGGATATAGGCTATCATCTCTCTTGACCCAAGTTTCTTTCCTAATGTTGAGTTATTGCCATGAACTTAGTTTGGCAAGCTAGAAATTCTACTGTTTTTAATGCTCTCCAGATTGCTTCTTTGGCTGCCCATCAAGCTAGTGATGAACATACAAAAGCCCAATTACTGAAGATGTTCAAAGCAAAATCCCCTCCTCTAGGTCAAGATTGGATCCCACCTACAAAAGATTGACTCAAAGTTAATGTGGACATCGCTTTCTTCGAAGGATCCGCCTCCCTTTCGGTTGCTGTTCGAGACCTCAAGATTGGCTCAAGCTCACCTTTCCTATTATGGATGCCGCCCGTATCCATAAAGCCATTTTTGAGAGTTCTCTCTTGTTATGCATGGTTATGATGATCACATGTCCTTTTGATTGGTCTTCTCATGCCGACGCTCTCACTGCATGTTCTTTATTTCAAAAGTGATCGAATTGGAAACTAGAAAAATCCTACGCCTTGGTAACAAAGCGGCTCATAACTTTGCGAAATGGGGGAAATCTATTAATTGAAATGGTCATTTAGCTTTATCTTTTCTCCCCGTAGATGTTATTTGTGATAGCGGTAATCATCTCACTTGTTTAACAAACTCTTTTGGTTCGATTTTTAATGCATAAGTTTATCATTAAAAAATAAAAACAAAGGTTCAAAATTTTACGACTCAAGAAACAAAAGAAATTAGATCTTAAAAGTCTATTATATGGCATATGAAAACACGATCCACTTGGTTAAGGATGAGACTCCATGACCAAGAGGTAATGAATTAAACTTTCATTTTTGTTGGTATTTTCTCTAGTTTAATACTAACATTTATAGTAATTAGTTTTCTTTCATACAAATTTAGTAAATTCGATTCAATTTAATGTTTAATGTATAAAAATATATTCACCGTCTTAAAATAAAATAAAATAATTCAACCAAAACTCTTCTGCTCAGAATTTAAAGCCCAGCGCTCGGTTCTCAATCAGTAGAGTGATCTACTGAAGTATATTTAAACTGAATAGTATGGGCATTTGGGCTCCAAAGAAAGCCCACTAATATTTATTGAGTAGCAATAATTTAGGGCGATCAATATGTCGGGATATGAATGCGAACCCGCTCCAAATCTGACCTAATTGATTAGAATTTTTACTAAATCTAATAGTTGTGATCTGATTAGGAAGAGAGATACCCTGAAAAAAATGTATCTGGAAATAAATAAGGTTTTCATATATATATATATATCCATAATAGTATTTTATTTATATAGATACGTAACATTAATAATGAAATACTCCTAATAAAGAGAGAGATCCGATCCCCTTCGTTTCCGTGTAAAATACAGTCACCAGCAAACTCTTGTAGGCCCGGAATTATTAACTTTATTCGCAAGAAAGAAAAAGGACGAAATGGCCCACATAATTGGGCTCAGAATCAGAGCCCATTTCATACGCTGCACAGATTATACTTTTTTACCCTAAAGTCAATTTGTCAATTATCCAGGTCCAGCCCATGTAGGACCACAAGTAGGAATCGAGGAAGCAAGAACCTTCTTTAAATCCTTTCCCAGTCAACTATATATGCTTTTTGGAAAGAAAAGAAGAAAAGAAAAGAAAAGAAATGAAATAATTTTAGTATTATTTATCTAATAACAGAAAAATAGCTTATGTGGCCTTTGAAAGAAATATGAAAAACTCCCTTGCTAAGTAAATTAATTATAAGTCTTCAATGTCAAGGTGTTTATTGCGGGAAGTTATAGGTAGGAAGTAGGGACGTTTGTGTCTGGTTCTGATATTTTATCTTATCAAACATAACATTTACTTCATAATAATTTGTCACTTTCAGTTAAAGTATAGTAAAAGTATAAAACAACAATGCAGCAGCACCTTGTAAAAATCAATTTAATTTAATTCGTTCAATAAAACCCAAACAATATTACTATATGTTTAATTACAGGCTGTAATTTGAGCCCGCCTGCAAGACGAACCTTTAATCCAAAATAATATGCTGTTCCAAAATTGGGTACTTCTAGACCTAGGTTTGGTAGCCCTAAAACAAAGACAAGCACTTTTTACCTATCTTTTACAGGAAATTAATCTTTCTTTTAAATTATTACTACTATATTTTTAAAGTTAAACACTACTTTCAATGTTTACTTGCTATTGGTAAGCACGTTTTTTGGTTCTTCTAGTTCTAGGCAGCATCGCTTAGTTTAGTACCATACCAGGCAACAATAATAATATAGTAGCTGAGACTGACATACGCATACGAGTTCATTTGAATCTGAAATTGGATGACGTTTTCTTTTCTAATTAAAGTTATTGAATTAAATCAAACAAGGTTGAATATGTTCTGATTAAGTAAAACTAAAGCAAATACACGTTTTAATCTCGCAAAATTCAGCAATCCCAATTTCAATTCGGTCAAAATTTACAAGTATCATCCTTAATTGATTATTATATCCTAAATTGATGAATGAGATTGCTGATTCTTAAAGATTTTAATAATTGATTTAGATTTATACTTTCTTTAATTTACTTTATCTTTAATATAAATATATTCATTTTACTCAATAGTATTGCAATTTCTTCATGTTTCGAAAAGGAAAAACCAATATGCCAAATCCCAAGCCTACAGGCTACAACAATACAACAGCTGACTGAGCAGACTGCTTTGAACAGATTTACTAGACTAGTAATTTACTTTTACTAGCAATTAATGTAATGGTACAAAACCTCTGAAACACTGTCATACGAATAATCAAATACTACAATCTACACAACTGAAAAAAAAAAGTAATTCCTAATGAGGTAGGTAGGTAAAAAAGCAGTAATTCCAGAAAAAGGTAAAAAAATAACACGATTTTAAATTCATGTTCAGTCGTACTGAAGATAATTAAGGTATTATTGCATTTTTGGTGCTCCAACTTAAGTTCGTTTACGTTTTTACCTCACATCTTTTCAGACTAACATATTTGATATCACAACTTCATTCTTGTTTGCAATTTTGGTTCCCACTGAGGCTCAATTTCAAAATTGGCTCAAATGAACTCTGGCTTGTAATTTGAAAATAACAGGGAGTAAATTGCTCGATTTTAAATCGCATAGAGATAATTTGTCATCAACTCTATTTCAAAATCTGCATTAGTTTGAGTTTCAATATTTGATTACATTTATTGAACTTCATGACCGAATTGAAACAATAAATTAGAAATTTTGTAAGAACTAATATTATTTGAAGCTGAAGCTCAGGTCAAGCCTTACTTCCTCTACGAAAATGTTAATTGGTCAAAGAATTAGACATGAACAAAAGAGAATATGTAATGAATTAAAGAATTTACAATGAAAAAAGCATATAATAAAATTTCAAAAAATAATAAAATAATAATTTTATTATAGATTCTTCACGTTTGATAACCAAAAAAAGAAGAAAAATTAAATCAATGCCTCTATGCTACCTTTCTTTACCATTCTACAAACAGGGCAAGAATCAAGAAAAGCTTCGCAATCTTTACACGAAGACAAATGCCTACACGGCAACATAATTACACAACTACCTCTTACATTACAGCACTTACAGATCATTTTATTATTCTTCCTCGTACTTTGTCTCATAATATAATTTTCAATCCTTTCTTCTTTGTTTTCACAACATGACTCTGCATCATCAGCTCCATTTCCTGATAATAAAGCAGTTTCTTTCAGCCGTTCGATCGTGCTGTTCAATGATTCAACCATTGATTCGTTTTCTTTTGCTACTCTTTGCCATTTTTGAATTTCGGATTCAATTCTCTTTAAATATTGTTCGAGTTCTTGTTTTCTGTTTGTTGCCTTTGCGATTTCGTCTTCTTTTTGTTTGAGTAGAAATTGAGTCTTTGCTTCGTATTTGTTGAGAAATAGTGTTGTTTGGTGCTTTCTTTGTTCTTGTAATGCCAGTCTCAATCTCTCGTTCTGTTTCAAGTAAAAAAAGACTAAAATTTAGTACATGATATAATGTTAAAAAAAGGGTAGGATTTTATATATGTATGGAAATTGTAAAAATCATTGATCATGAAGATTTTTTTTTTAATAATAATGTGTTAGAAATAAATTCCAATGCAAATTGGGTAGATTATGAGTTCCTTTGCACATGCTTAATAATTCTCAGCTTCTAAAAGGAAAAAAAAAAGAAAAAGCAAAATTATATCTTTACGTTACCCAACAGGCAAGGAAAATTCGTGTAAATTATATTAGCGAAATCATTTGTATATTAAAACTGAGAGCAATTACAAAAAAAAGTGCAAGTTTGTTTACAAATTTTCACGAATGAAGTGACAATTATATTTTTAATACGTTACTGTATTATAAATTAATTGCAGTAAAATCTTTATTATTTTTATTATTGCAAAACAACCCCTTTATATTTAAAAAATTGGCCGTAAACTCCTTTTTTACTTAAAAAAAAAATGGTTCATTCACCAGTGATAAACAATCACGCTTAATTTTCACTTGGAATTCCATGAGCCATTAAAAGGGTCCAGTGTTGTTGCATTTTACCCATAAAAGAATTTCTTTTAACCAGCAGCTCATAACTCATTGATCAAGAAAAAATCTAAAATAAATAGATTAAAACTTATAACCCAATATAAAGCCAGGGTATGTTAAGAATCCCAGATGGAAAAAACATTGATCATTCAAAAAAATTAGGATTCTTACCTAAAATACATGTATAAAAAGGCTTATTTTTTCTTATACTGAAAATATTAATCGATCATGAAAAAAAATCCCAAAAAAAGAGTATAGTTTTAAACCGAATATAATTCAGGGTAAGGCCAGATGAATAAACACAGTGATCAGGGAAAAAATGTTTTTTCTTTCTTAAGATGTATAAAAAGACTCTTTCATCATGAAAAATATCTGAAAAGGAACCCTTTGAGATTCAGGGGTATATCAAGAATCCCAGATGAATGAATAGAAACAGTGATCATGTAAATATATGAATAATTAATCATTTAAAAATACTATTACGAGAAAAATACTATTTTTTCTGGAATTACCTGTAAAGTGATGAACCGATCAATTTCCATTGTCTGTTTCTCAATCTGGTCTGAAATACTCTGATAAAACGCCATTGATGATTGTTGTTCATACAAGCTATTACTATTATCTTGCAAAAATCTCTGTTTTCTATGAACAGATGAATTCTGAAACTGATCAAACTGCATCAATTGTTGTTGTTGTTGTTGTTGTTGATGTACAAAACTAAAATTATTGAACCCACAAGCATTTTCCAAAGCAAACCCAAAATTTTCAGAACTACACAACTGAGCTTGAATTGCCATTGAATTTTTTGGTATAAATAATGTTAACAACCAAACAGTGCCCAACACAAATTCGAGCGAAAAGGATGAAAACCAAGCAAAGTGGAGGTTCGGTTGGAAAACAAGAAACTTGATTTGTTCTTGTTGAGTGATGGAGAGAAATAAATAAATAAATAAATTTAATGGAGTAGTAAATTTGAAAATTTGGTCTGAGGTTAGCTAATGCTTGGTGAGGTGGGGTGTTTTGTGTATTTATATTGGAGTTTTGTATAAAGTATAATAATTTAGATAATAATCTTCTTCATTCAATTTTCCTATTTAAGTAGTAATTGAAAATTGGAAAAGTGAAAAAGAAGAGGTGGGGGCCTAGGATTCTTGATTTTCATTTTTTCCTATTTTTCTCTCTCTTACTCTCTATTCTTGTGATTGCATTAAAGAGGGATGTTGCAGATTTTGTGACTAAACTATCGGGTCAGAGATTTCAGATTGACTTATTTGCAAAAGAGCCATCTATGTTTATTCTAATTGACAAATTCACCCCAATGTTGTTTTAGTAAAATTATACTATCTTCTGTTTATATAAGTGTAGCAATGACATCCTTATGTGGAAGGAAATATATATATATGTATGATTAATAGTGATTGATCATGATTCCTTGTTTTTCTTGTGTGATGACATATGAATATTTATCTTGAAATGAGATATATGCTTAATACTTAAAGATTGATAATTGCTTATTTGTGGAGTTTTAACATGTGTTATGGGGTATTAGTTACATTTCTATAACACGATGGGGTATATTTTTAAATAAATATAATATTGGTTGTATATTACAAATTGGAATAAATATAAAGGTGTATTTTGCATATACTCAATGAAAATTTAATGTCAAGAATTGGGTGGGGTGCATTTTGTGAGGATTGAGGCTAGAAAAGTGTGAATAAGTCATTTATTACTTTTTATATGCATAAATAAATAAATATTTGTGGGGATGAGAAAAGAAAAAGAGAGGGAATTAAGGATTTGTCAGTTTTTGGTCATTTGTAAAGGCTAGAGAATAGGATTCCCAACTACTCTCGTAATGCTAAATTTTATTGCCATAAATTCACCATTGATTTTTTCCTTCACCTTTTCGTGTTCTTGACATGCGGTTTCCATGATATACTATGAATTTACTTTTTCAAGTCCTTAGATTTAGGGTTATTAGTGGGCAATTTCACAACATAATTTCCATCATTAAAGAGTTCAATCAATGTCAAATGTGAAAATAATCCTTTCTTTTGTCAAGAAAATAAAGTTCATGTATTTGTGGTCGTGATTTATGTGATTGTAAACTCTTTCTGCATACGTGATTTAATATTTAAAATTCTTTATGATTTTATTGCAAATATTACATGTTTTATGTTTTCCAGTCACATGTATTTGGGATCATGGATTCTGTTGATCTTAAACACAATCTGCTTATATGATGTTAAATTATATGTCTATGCCATATTAGTATAAGAAAATAGTAAATACATATTACTTTAATAACATTGCTACAAATCTCACGTAATTTGTATTTATTCTGATAATAATTTTTCTTTAAATGCGCTAAAAATACTATAAGTGAATATTGTTAGATAAATCTAGTATAGGGTAGGTATCATAATGTTTTAAAAAAAAATCATATTTTTATAGGTATAACTTGATAGCTAGGTTTTAGGAGGAAATATTGATAAAACCAAATTACATGTACACAATCACACATGAAATTAAGATATTTTGAAAAATCTTTCTGTCTTATCCAAACTAAAGTTGTTTATGACTAACATACCTCATCACTTTATTCTTTTTATGAGAGATATAAATTACATCATATTAAATTTATATCATCAAAAAAAAAAAAAATAACTATTAAACTAGAAGAAGTGACATTATAGTGAAAATTGAACTCATGATTTATTAGTCTTATAACCTCAGTTTTACGACGAGTTGCGACCTCATTGACGTATCTCATCACTATAATACCAAGAGATTAACCTTCTTATCTTGCAATTTATGATCTTGTGGGGATTATCACTGATATAGGCTAGCCAATGAAAATTGATATAACTTGTTTTTCAGGAAACGATGATATTTTCAACGATTAAGTATCGTTTATCGAGATTAAATGTCCCACATTGGTTAAAAATAATAGTTAAGTCCACCTTATAAGGTCTTGGACAATCCTCACCTTATAAGCTAGATTTTGAGGTTGAGTTAGGCACGAACCATATTAGTGGTCTTAGTCCAAGTCATGTGGTGAATTCTAATATCGATCATTGAATAATATAAAAATCAAGTTAAAAAGAGAAGGATAATTCTTTGGCTCAACAAAATTAATGCATCTCCACTCCATGGGTCACGATCTTGGTTATGTTTTCTATATTGTTTAAGGAGCTGATGAATTAGTTTTATTCAACAAAATGTAAGGCCAAAAATTAATCACGACAAATATGTTCAAATTTCAAGAATAGGAATTGAATTTTCAACATCGTGGGTCAACAATTGTGCATAGTGATAGAGGGACGGCAGCATAAACCATGCCATTAAGAAAGCAAATATATGGTTTAAATTTAAAGTTCGACTAACTCAATGGCCTAGAAGAAATTGGGAAGATTGAAACCAAAAGAAAGAAACCGTACACACCTACAAATTTATTATCTGGAATATTATTGTTCAAACCCGGTGTAAGTTTTACACTTGATTAGTGATTGGTTACTTTTCTAGGAGTCTCATCTAATTCAAAAACAATTAAGTGTATTATATTTTTCGTATTGGGTTCGACTATTCCTAATTTGGGATTATATTTTCCTTTCTCATTCTAGTTCTAATATGAATTGATCATACCCATAATTGTGTTCGAGAGAGGATTGCTGACCTCATAATGACAATAATTGTCCTTATGGTTCGAAGAGTCGATGATGCATCACTAGTTCTATCACTATTTTTGTTATAATATTTTTGTCCTTATGAACATAATGGTTATATTTGTTCTATCACTATTTCTTCATGAAAAAAAAAACGAAGAAAAAGCAATAATATAATTGGTTACATTATTCTAGTTCTCCTTCTCCAACATCGATCCTTTCCTTTTTCCCGCATTGGATCGAAAATTCGAATTAATAATGGCCGGAAGCTTAAAACTTACCTAAGCAACATTTAGGAAACCTCATTGTATCTCTCCATGTGCATCTAATAGTTATTTTCTTATTTATTGTCTCAATTAAATTTCCAAAATTTCGTAATCCTGTTTATGGAACTATTATACTCATAATAATTGGCTTCTTTTGAAGCTTTCTTGACAGGATCAATTAATACTATAATTAATCAAAGCTTATCTGATAAGTGTGAATCATTGTAGCTATATTTATTTATATATATATATATGATGATGATGATGATTCTTAGCCAAACAAGAAGACTTAAACTGATCACGACATTGTAGAATGATTTTCCAAATATTGGTGGGCTTTAAGTGGGTGCGGGTGGTCTCTTTTTCTCTTCTTTTTTGGTGGCCATTAGTTGTTGGAGCTTACTAATCTGTCATTATTATTAAGATATATGTACATAAAATAAAATAACAATCCAATGTCGCCAATGACATGACGTGATTATTTGTATTGTAATATAGATTACTAGGAAAAAAATATTCACCCGCGTGAAATATTACGTGTCACGCGTTAAATCTATATGTGGAACAAGTACGTAGTTGAAAATATGAATTTTTATTTTTCTTCATTTGTCCATTAAGGGGGCGTTTGGTTTATAACACCCCACTATCTATTATAGTATTATATAATTAATTGGACTACATTGCATAATTGAGTCCCATGTATAAATCAGCTGTTTGGTTCTAACTCTGAGGCCCAAATTGTGCAATTAGATGGGAGTGCTAAATTCATTTGGTTTGTAACATTAAGGCCCAATATATGCAGTTGGACACATATGCCCCTAATCTAAACATACCTGAGTAGAATTATCATTTGCCTTATACGTTTTTTTTCTCCATAAATTTTGTGTTCATACGTTGTCTCTCAAAGAAGAAGCTTCTTTGGGTTATTTAGTGTTCTTACGCCAGAAACAAAATTCCAAAGATTGAAGGTAATTATTTACTCTTTGGTGGTTCAGTTCCGTCGCTTCCGCCGCCAAGGCCCCAGTCGCCGCCTGAGTACCCGGATTTGTACGGTAAGCAGCGGGAGTTGGCTAAGGTTCAGAGACTTGAAACAGAAATTGGGTTTCTTGAGGTGAATTAATTTAGCCACTACCATTTCTATTATGTTTTATATATTTTTTTCTTAGATGGTCAATTTAATGTATATGTGAAATTGAGTTTTTATGTTTGGGTTTTTAAGTCGAGCAAAAATGGTGGCTGAGCTTGCAAATCTGGAACAAAACCAAATATAAACAATTAGATATTATGCTAATGGGTTATCGATGAAATTAATTTGAACAAAAAATGAAAAAGTAAGAACCGTGTGGTCAGAGAAGAAAAGAGAGCTAGGGTTCTTGATTTCTTTGAATAGCTGGAGAATGGAAAATTTCCCCCCAACCCTTTATTATATTGGATTAAGGGCAATGAATGTCTTTTGAAAGTTAAAGTTGAGGACAAAATGGACAATTGGTAATCTAATTAACCCAACATTCCACAATAGCAGGGGGGGGCCTTCAATTCATAGTGAGGTTAAAAAGCTGATGTGGCACCTTTAATCTAATTTTAAACGGGTTTGACCCGGTTCAGAGTGTTGTGAACCAAACACTTAATTACTTCCCATTATATTATTAATGTGATGTAATATAAGGAACCAAACGTCCCCTAAGAAGCTAGCTAGTAGCGTCAAATGACTCAAATGTCAATCTTTTTAGTTTATTACAATAATGGTTGAGACAAATATAATATTGATATATTATTTTTCTAAATTGTCCCTAATTAGTAATAACTATAAATAGTACGTATATGTGTTAAGTAATTTGTGAGCAATTATACTTGGTGATACATGGTTAGGGGGAATTAATTAAGGACAATAAATACCTTCATAATAAAGATTAACTACTGATATTCTTCTTTTTCTAATTTTATATTTTGTGTATCACTAACTGTCAATAATAATAATTATTAATCAACAATATAATTCTTGTCACTAATATATTTATAAAATTATTTTATTGAAAAAAAATATGTGACTTAATATAAATATAATACGATGACAATTTTTTTAAGTTATCACGTGTTTATATTTTATAGCTAAAATTAATTTTATTGCGGTTATTTAATTAATTTTTAGATTATTTTGCTTGCTAGCTTCATTAGTTTAACATTATCACTTAAATATTGATCGATAAAAGTTAAATTTAGGTCTGCAAGAAACTTTGCTTTTTCTTCTTATAATATTACCATATATGACGTATAACTTAGTGGTTACTTGACATTCATGCATCTCTAGATTTGGATTATTTCATGGCAATACATAATTTAACTACACAACAAACACAAATTATTGCTTCTATATGCTAAATTACCATTATAGTACGTACTAGAGATGGAAATATTTTACACAATTTAGTCTATTTAATATGCAAAACGATAAATTAAAATAAAGAAGTCGTAATCCACTTGTTAAATAATGGCAAAATTATATATAGACTTGAACACATTTTCCTCATTCCTATCAAATTTAAATGCCGGGACCTAATCAAATAAAGTAATGAAGGCAGGCTGAATTATCGCTTGAAAAGCACATTTTCCTAACTTTTCATGAAAAAATGTAATGATCTTTTTTTTTACCTATGATAAAGGAAACTTCTCTTTCTTGCAGTGTACTTCGATTCGACCACCCCTAATTAATAATGTAATATTGATATTTTGGTTGGATATATGTAAAATATAAATCTATTGTAGTATTTGTCATTTCCCAGAGTTGTTTTCTGTCATACTCATAGTAGCTAGATGGAACTAGTACTTTTATTGGTAATTACATTATATACATTATATATATAAGTGGATGACATAAATTAAATTAAATCCATATGAGAATTAATTATACGGTCTTATAATCTTATCAAGCCGACTTGCCTTCAACTCTTTCTCACTGGAATAAGGTAGGAAGGTCCCATTCGGATGAATATAAGTTCATCTATTTGAGATTTGGAGCTTTGACGTTTTAAAATAAGTACAAATTTTGAAGTTTTTTGGATGGAGAATAGTTATTATTAAAAATGTTAAATGGGAAGCAACCTATTCAAAATACATTTAAACGGGACCTATGTTGACATTAAAATTTGGATGCGTGTATTGAGTGCACGAAGAAGAGGGACATAATTAAATAAAAAAAATAAACGAACTAGTAACTCGACTAAACTAAGTCCAACTCGAGTAACATTGATATGATCGAAATCTCGGATCCGCTCTAATGTAAGCTAGCTAAATGCAACTTTGAGCACTTGAGATAGTTGACCAGCAAACTATGAATATATATTAATATGACCAAGAGGTCAGAGGTTCAACTCCCACTAATGTGAGTGTTTTTCTAGTTTATTACTAGCATTGATATTTAACTTATTTTTGTACTTTAATAGTTATTGAAATATATTCGAATAGAATTTCTGATGTAATAATGTATTCCACATCTCAAATAAAAAAAATAAAAATATACTATAATTCGACTTTGACTAATTCTGATGATTTAATAGGTTAGCTAGTTGACCATGTCCCTTGAAATAGTTGATAGATTGCTCCAAGCTATTGATAGATTATTTGATCCGGACTATTAAGAAATTCGGATAAGGAGCTAAATGAGAAATTCAACAAATTTATTCTCACTACTTTCTCAGAGTTGCAAAGGCATTATACTATAATTTCTTTTTTTTTTTTTTTTTTTTTAGAGAAAGCGATAAAATTTATTCATCAACAAATTAAATGTCATGAATTATACTATTATAGTATGCCCAAAAAAGCTTGGGTAAATCAATCAACGCCTCAACCGAAACTAAACAAGCAAAAAACAATGCAACAAAAACCATGTTCGAAAAATAAGAACATAATAGCCTCGAAATCCAAAGTTAGTCAACTTCCGCTCCCTCTTCTCTAGAGTCGAGACCAAAACAATTCCGGTAACGGTTGATAAAGTCCTTTCCATGAGTGACAATTAACATTCAGGGGCTGCCAAAATATGTTTTCAAAATGTCTTTGATTTCTTGAGTACCACAGCCACCACGAAAACACCAAAATTAATTCCATTGTTTCTTTTCTAGACACTTATTTTCAAATGTGAGGATTTTTTAAATAATTGAGATGTTGAACTTACTGATCTAAAATACACCAAATGAGGGTTGTGCATGCCTACATTTAAATTTCGTTATATATGGTTGAAAAGTAAGCCTACATAGAAGCATGGATCAAAATTTTATTTCGAGTGTATTTTTCGGTCAGTCAAATATTGGAAATTTTTTAAGACTTTTTGAAAATATTTCGAAAACACTAAGGAAAAATTATGAAAAAGAAGTTACTAAATTTAGAAAATTAACAGAGTTTAAGGCAAACAAATATTTTCAGAATTACATCTTGTTTTTGTTTCGCTTAATTCAAAACCGAAAACTTTTCAATGTTTAAAAAATGAAATTTTAACCATCCATGTATAGAAGTACGCAATATAAATTATAGTCTCTTAAAATAGAAAATAATTGAAAATAAATTACCTTTATTCCCATATCTTCTTGGGCTTTCGCTTATAAATATTTCCCCTAATTGGTGCCTAACTTCATCTTCACGTACTAAAATTAAATCACTTACTTAGATTTTGGGCCGAAATTTTAATTGGTTTATTAACGTCCAATTAGAGGTGAATCTGGCGACAAAGTCTGATCTGGTCAATAAGACCAAATTGCAAATTTGAAATGATATTATAATTACAGGACTTAATTAAATATCTTGAGTTTGTTTGGCTAATATTACAAAGCTGTTGGGAGTTCAAGTCTATGTACGACAAAACAAATTTTTAAAGTCGAATTGGGCTTGGCCTATGTAAACTATATATAGTGAAATTATATGTCATATGATTATTTTCTATTTTAAAAGTATGAATAAATTATTATAGAGTAAAACACTTTTACTTCTGACAAAACAGTCCGTCTCCAAAATAAAGATGAGTTTGGCATAACTGCGAGTTTTAAAGATACACTTCTGGCAAAACAGTCCGTCTCCAATATCTCATGTGTTTTGTTTAATTCTTAAAAAATTCTCTGTTTTATTTTAACTTTAAAAAATCTCCTTGTAACCTCAGGGTCAAACACCCCCCCAAAAAAGAGAGTGTGTTTCAAACGTTAAAATTATAAGTATTTGTTCACATTTTGTTTTTTATATGATAATTTAACCCTTGACATCGAAAGACAAGAATACTCATATGCTTTGTTTAACTCCCAAAAAAACTCTCACGTGTCATTTTAAATCCTCAAAAACCCCCTTGTACTTGGTTTTAAATACCACACTCAACCCAAATAGTATATACTTAATTTTTCAAAAAAAAAACAAATAAATTAAAAAAAAAACCACATAGGGGTAATCATGTCACTCTACCAAAAGTCAAAAGTAAAATTATACTTTCGTTGAGTGTTGTTTTTAGAACCAAACACAGGGGAAGGGGGGGGGGGGTGGGGGAATAACTCAAATATTTTTTTGAAAGTCAGACAAAATATTTTTGTCTTTTTCTCTTTTGAAAACCTATAAAATGTGGTTTCTGAAAATCACAGTTATACAAAATCAATTTTATCATACTAAATAATTGTAAAATTAAAAATTTACTAAAACTAATTCTCGATCGTAAAATTATCTTTAAGGTAAATTATTAAGTCAAATTGGGTCTAAGTTTTTTCTCGGTCGTGATTCAAACCGACCTAGGCCCATAATCTAGTAGCAGTTCTTGTATAGATAAAATTAATTAATGTGCTTTACATTATGACATTTTATTACATAGTATATGTTTCCTGCTCACTTAACAACTAGATATAAAAAGATTAACGTACTACGACACATGTGCGTGTTGGGCCCAGGCCAAGGCAGACGTATTAATATAATATTATTGCCATTATTCACAGAGTCATATATATGCATGGCCCTATAAAATGTCGACTCGACAGTACTCACAACATGGACCCGAAAAACTGTGTCCAATTGTCCATTATATTTGCAAATTAAAGATGGTCCACATAATTGATCATATAGTGGGAACAAAATAAATAGTTATATAGAAGAAGTCTCCTAACATTTTTCAATTCTTCCTATATTATTAATGCTCTATATATAGTCTATGAAAAGGTACCCACATCAAGAACAACATAATAGAATTAAAGCCCTCAAATTGTATTATTGGTTATCCAAAGGAATTTTTTTTGAATGCACGATTAGTCGACCAATTTTTCAAAATATAAAGGAGACTAATACTATACGTGTGTGAATCTTACTTACAATTATAATTATGCAAACAATGTTGGGTGTAGCAAGTTGATATTAGAATTTATTATATGGATTGGACTAAGACCACTCACTAACTTGGGTCTAACATACTTCAAAAATTAGTGTAAATAGAATTGTCCAAGACTATATATGGTGAACTTAACTTCTTTTTTCAACTGTTCCGAAACATTTAACCTCAATACTCCATCTTCACGTGTGAGCGGACTGAATGTGTGGGTAAAACAAGTACAACACGTGATATATTAATAATCAACCTTGTGAATTGCGACATGTGGGTATAGACCCAACACACGAATAATGACACTTCATGTCTTTGTTAACCAGAGGAATAATGACACTCTAGGCCTTGTTAACTAGAGTAATAATAAAAACTCAGGCCTTTGTTATCTGGACGAAGTGTGTAAGTAGATAATAAAGCCGCCATCATGCATACAAGAAGGAGCTATCACGGAAGGAGGTGATCAACTTTAACCTGAACTCTGATACCATATTAGAATTCACCACATGGATTGGTCTAAGACCACTCACATAGCTTGGACCTAATACACCTAGCTCAAAAGCTAACTTGAAAAGTGAAAATTGTCCAAGATCATATAAAGTAAACTTAACTATTATTTTCAACCAATATGACACATTTAGACACAATCACAATAGTTATAAGTCTAAAGAAACACAATCCAAATTCTATTAATCTTTAGTTGGACTTATAATATAGATGATAGATCAGCAAACAATAGCGAAAACATCATTAGTTGTTGTAGAAGCTTTTGAAACTTGAAAGACTCCGATCCATGACTTTTGGATCGGTTTGCACTGCAAGATACTTTGTAGGGTACGGGCATATCGAAAGCTCCACTATGACTTTAAGTAGTTGCATGTGGATGTTTCCACAATGACAATAAAAAATGTTATATATATATATATATGCCACATATATAATATTGACTAAATTTGGAAAAATGAACTACTCCATTTCATATATGATAGGTGGTCACAATATTAACTTAATTAATACTTGTTTATCATGTAATATACATACCACTTTGGCATAATAGTAGGATATTAATTAGTTGGTTCACCTCCCTCCCTACTAGACCTCAATGTTAATTAGAGTTCGAGATAAAAACAAAAACATATATAGTAATAAATTAAAAAGTTACACATGAAGTGAATATATATTAAAATTAAGTGATCTTAATTAGTTTGAACAATCTTATCACTTGAACTAGTTTTGAAGTGAATCAGACCAATTTATATATGTATCTCAACCCAATTAAGATGATTATTAATCCTAGATGTTGTGAAATTTGTGATACATATATATTTACAAATTATAACAAGTAACAACCATAGTGTTGTGCAAAATTGACATCCATTATATTTTCTCGAAAAGGGTAACAAATTAAATGAAGAATAGAAAGAGTTGAATAAATTCAAGAATTTGCAGTACGTACGTGGAAGCTAGTGAGAATGTGCAATTAATATTAATTATTATATGAGTATAATTAATTACTTATCTACAGAAAATTAGAAATCAGGAAATAAAGCATGGGGCGGTCCACTCATGTTCGATGAGTCTTACTCCGCTTGGCCGAAGGGCATGCAATTCATGTGATCAATGTATGAGCCCCATCATCCTCGTATTTGATGTTTTTCTTCTGACTGGATCTGTTCTCATAATTTACGGACATGCATTGCATACAAACAAATTATTAATTACTCCCTTCGTTTCAAAATATCTGTCTTTTTATATGTATGCACACAAATTAAGAAAAATATTGAATATGGCTGAATTCTATTGAAAAAAAATTGAAAAAGACTAAAATACCCTTTTAATTAATTATCCTCCACTAATATTTAAGAAAATTTATGAGCATAAAGGGCAAAAATGGAAAAAGAGCAATTAATGCTTTATTGAAAATCCAAAGTGACAGATAATATGGCACAAGAAAATCTTTCTAAAGCGACAGATATTATGATCGACTTTATACCTTTCTTTTTTATGTCAATTGTAGTTAATTAATGCCGCCATATATTAGTCAAATTAATTTTTTCCTTGATTTATATCAGAAAATATTTCGATTATTAAGAAATTTTTAATATTAATTTAACAGACTGAAGAGAACAAAATTTATAGTATTTGGTAATTTGCAGAAATGGAAGAAGTATTTTTTTTTTTTCCAGATTGCCCTCGAATTCATAGTATCCAGCCAAAATGTTGGACGAGAGCTGCACCGAAGTGCAACTTTCTTAATTTTCAAAGGTGGTGACTCTCAAGGTGTTAATTCGATGGTTCAATCCGAAAAATTATTTTGACTCATATTTAGAAATATTTTTGAGAGTTTGAGATTAAATCCCACAAAGGTTGAAAATCATAGTTAAGTCTATAAATTACAAATTCTTGGACAATCTTCAACTTTAAAGCTACTTTTTGAGGTCGAGCTAGTTAGACCAAAACTATGTGAATGGACTTAATCCAACCGTTTTGTGATGAATTCTAATAAATATTTTTTTAATAGACTTATAAGACAGCAAATAATTATGTTGAGATTGTACGCATGCAGTTTCCAATAATATATCCATAACATAATTTGATCATGGGTTCTAGAAACAAAAGGTGAATGGTGAATATTTCACGGGATTTGGATGTGCACCATATATAGATATATATATATATTACTGTGATTTGTGAATTTAGGGAACTGGCATGGATGCATGAACACCATGAATAACACGTGATACGGGCATGGTCTCTGCACCAATAATTTTATTTTTGATTAAATTAACTTAACTTCGTACCCAATTTTGATTGGTCCAATTACTGATATCTGCAGTGTTTAGTACTTGAATAAATAGAACAATTCAAATTGTTCGGAGCTACCTTCTAAGTTTGAATATTGATGGTCCTCCACTTGACACATGTTGCTCACTAAAGTTCAATAAGGTATTACCTAGAAGGTAGCTCCGAATAAATCGAATAAATACAATTCTGTCGAAGGTGACAATTGCTTTTTCAATTCCATACTTCCTCATATTCACTATACTTTTATACTTTTTTTTTTTTTTTTAATATTTCAAAATAAAACTTTTTTCTATAAATAAAATTATTTTTCTCAAAAACATTCTCCCACATAAACAAATCAATGATTTAACACTATTAATTCTTCACCACTTCTATTAAGGATATAAAAGTAAAAATATCAAAAAAAATCACTTTTACAACTCTCACCTAAAAGTACGTGTAAAAAGTGATTGGAATAAAAAGTAAAGGACGGAGGAAGCTTTCTAATTATAAACATATAGAAAAGAAAAGAGAGGATTTAGTCAATGTACAAGCTTATAGTGCATTAGATCAATATATAGTTAATTGTCTTTTTAAATTATAAGAATAAAACCCAAGGTCAAATTTACATGTTAAAAATTTGATTTAAGTATATTAAATCATTGGAAAGCGTCACTCACACGTAAGGCTAGTTAGGACTAAGAAGTGGATCGGAGGTGGTACGTACCACTTCCCATTGCTTACTACTCTTCTTATGTTTCCTGCTAGCTACATTCTCTTATTAATTCTTGAAAGCATAATTTATAAAATAATGAATTCGAATTACTTTTACAAACATCGAATAAAAAATGAATGTCCAATAAATACTTACTAGGTTTAAAAACGTGTTAATTTATTGGTCAAATTTAAATCGACCGTAATTAAGGTTGGCCGTGAAATTTTATGGAGAAGAACGCAATTATGTAATCTGACTTGATTTAATATAAGTTGCACCGGAGTGCAACGTACACATACATCATAGTATTGTTAATTATTTCTTTAAAATGTGTATATCTTAGATGTAATCTTGTGAAAATTAGTATGTTGTACATTATATTTATATATTTTATCTCCGTTATATAATAATTATCTGTCATATTGGATTCGAAATTTTAATGATTTAAACTTTGAAAGAGACTTTGGAAATACATTAAATTAAGTTTTTTGCTTGTAATTGATGTATGATGCATCATGCATGTAATAAGTTTTTTGGCTCCTATATTTGCTCATAACAAGTAGTATGTCTTTTTAATTTAGACTATTGGATGGCGGGCCGGGCCCATCTAATAAAAGGTATGATAAAACACTTTGTGGTGCAAGTTCCATTGGTCAAAGGTGCACATCGGCCCTTCCCTTGTACTTGATTATTTGGGCTCAATTTGGGAGGCTTTAAAAATATTTAGTTCCTTTATCAGTTTTGGACTTAAACTTAAAATAATATACTAGCTGATTCCCATTAAAAACGCTCAAAATTTATTAAAGACATAATGGGCCTACCTAAATATATCCACTTTCTAATCAAACCCAACATGTTATTTTTTTCATCGCTGCCAATGGAGCGGATACGCGGTGAACTTTACTATAGAGTTTTCATGGATTGAATCTGATTAGAAAGATCCATGATTCCAAGTATATGAACCCAATAATAATTAATAGAAGAATATAATGATTGACCCTACTGAATGATAAATAAATAAGTATAGCGTAGTATTTTACCTATATTATATATTGATTCCTCGAGGTAATTTTCATGACATCATGGGTCTAAAGTCTAAACATATCCATCCATCCATCCATCTTAAAGTCGGTTAGGAAGTTAATTTCAGGTGGGCCTAACAAATGTGGATCCAAACGCTGTCAAAAGGAAGCTTCGTTGACGGATTAAATAATCCGGTTCGGTTTTGCAATGCATCGGATCTGCCTCAAATATCAAAACACCACGTGTCCTACATCCTTAATCCAGGCCTCAACATCCTACGGCCATTTTAAAAAAAAAAAAAAAGATATTTTGCTTATATACTAGTATTACTATTTGGGGCCGTTTGATAGGGTGTATGAGATTAAGATGTATTAGATAGGAGCCGGATTGAAGGTCATATTAAAAATATGTTTGGTAGAATTGATTGAATGCTTTCATGTTAATTGTAAATTAATATAGATTTTAATTTGTGATTTATTTATGTATACTATTTTTCCATTTTCAGATATTTGAGAAGAATTTATGATATTTAATGATATGTTAAAAAGGAAATATGTAAATTTGAGGTTATCAGTGATATTTACCTAATCCATATTTACCTAGATTAACTAATACACCCATATCTGGGTGAATTATAACCTAGTTTTAATACCGGATCGTAAGAATTTAATCTATTTGACTCGGTATTAGAGCAATGCCACCAAACTTTGTATTAACCCATATTAACTCATTATAATATGACATAATACCGCGTCCTACCAAACGGCCCCTTTAATTATTATAATATTATAATAGAGTAGTATTTATTAGGATCTTTTGCTTATATAAACAGCCCAAGTATCTCCAAATCTAAGCAAGAAACAAACAACAGTCAGTTTTCCTTCCACATGTCTTAACGTTTAAGATAACACACATTCCTAGTCCTAACTCAACTTAGATATTTCAGATATTTCTTCATAAATTACCATATAGCAATATATTTTAGTGAAAATTAGAAAATGGGTGCTTTAGATCATCTCTCCAACATTTTCGATTGCTCCAGTGGCCATTCCAGGCTCAAGAAACGCAAACAACTTCAGGTATGTTTCTTTTTCTCTCTCTATCTCTCAAGTATGTTTATTGTTACATATGTGTTTTTCTTTGTTTTCAATTTTGTGATTTAATGTTGTTAATGGAATAATGTCTGTAAAGAAGATCTGGGTTTCTAGATCTGATGTACATCGAAAATTTGAGGTTCAGTTTGGAAGTAAATTATTAATTTTGTCAACAGCTAAAGATATTTAATTTCAACTGCTAACTCACAAGTCACCACCTAATTTTATGGTCACTAGTCAATAAATAATGTATAATAGGTCACTTGACTTCATTATATATGTAAATATATCTTTAAAGAATTGATGCCCAAATATTCGAATATTCTATTCTCTGTTTGCTTGAATTGTAGAAACTTAGTAAATTATGTACCACAACAATGATAAGGGAGTTGTCTATCAAGTTTTATGTTATTGATTCTCTCTTATTTGAAATTTGAAATTTGATAAAATTAGGGTAAATTATACCTTGTACGATAACTAAAACCTTAGGGGTGATCATTATATGTTTTATTTTATTGTGGAAGGGTGTGGTAGTAAGTAATGTGTAGTTGTTGTTGTGTTCACGTCAAGTGACAAAACGGTTGAATATTTCATGAATAAACAAGGGCATTTAATTTATGGACTCTAAGCTAAACCGTATTTTGACGAACTCTAGATCTTGGTGTGGTTTGTGCAATTTCCCAAACACGATTCCTTGTAATTTGACCATACCTTAGGAGTAGGCTTCTTGCAATTCACTCTTAAAATTATAAGTACTTCTGTTTTTTAACTTATGTAGATTCAAAAATTAGTTGCTTTCTTGAATTATAGTATTAACTACATATTTAACATAATTTAGATTATCTTCTCGTAAATAACATCGTGTACGATCAACCAATGATCTTTATTGACATTCTTGAATTTATTTCCTTGTCTCTTGACCAGACAGTAGAGATAAAGATAAAAATCGATTGTGAAGGATGCGAAAGGAAAGTACGAAGATCAGTTGAAGGAATGAAAGGGGTGACCTCTGTGGAAATCTCACCAAAGCAAAGCAAACTCACAGTAATCGGGTACGTTGATCCTGAGAAGGTCGTATCCCGTGTGGCACATCGTACGGGTAAGAAAGCCGAGTTCTGGCCTTATGTCCCATACGATGTAGTTGCTCACCCCTATGCACAAGGTGTATATGACAAAAAAGCCCCTGCTGGTTACGTGAGAAACGTACAAGACCCTCAAATGTCATACCTTGCACGAGCTAGCTCGACTGAAGTTAGGTACACTACAGCTTTCAGTGACGAAAATCCAGCAGCTTGTGTTGTCATGTGATCTTTAATTTGTGGGTCATCCTATATGATACTTATGTATGGATTGGTTGCATAGTTGGTAATTGTATCCAAGTTTTAAGATATGATATATGTTCAATTGTTCTATATGGTTCATTTTAGAAACAATAGTTGGGGAAGGTTGTTGAAGTGGGCTTATTTGTGTTTGGGATATGGTCATGTAATGAAAATTTTGTTTATGTCAAATGATATTGCTTTATGATTTTTTTCTAAAGTTAAAAGATTTGAAATTATCATGTAGGGTAATGAAATGACTTCTGTTTTGTTCATATTATTGTGTGTTACTTTTTGGTGTTGGTTAAATACCACTTCTATCTTATCTACTAGCACAAAATGAATGGAAGTTTTTTGGTGGGTAAGCATGTATTAATGTTTGTGTGACTAAGACTATTATAACTTGTTGTGGAGTAATTCTAGCTCAAATTGGGTTCGGTTGTATTTGAATTATTTAGAGAATTGGTGTAATTTTTTTTTTTTCGAGAAAAGAATTGGTGTAATTAGTTGCACCAACATTTCTAAAAGAATAACCAGAGTGTTAGGCATGTGAAAATACAATTATAAACCCATCAAAATTTAGTCTATATTTCATTCAATATTGTGTTGGGAGAGTAACATACACTACAACATATAAGCGCCCCATCGCCGCCGGGTTAGAGGGGCGACGGGAATAAAAAGACCGCCGGGAAAAAGTATTCCCGGCGCTTTTTACGCGCCGGGAATAACTATTCCCGGCGCTTTGAAAGCTATTCCCGGCGCTTATAATGCGCCGGGAATAAGCCCACTTTTAATTATAAATATAAAAAAAATTAATTTTAAGATATATTTTGTGCTTTTGATTAGTGCATTCATATAACCAAAATCTAAATTCAATACTTTTTTTTATGATCTTTTAACAAATTAAATCACAAAAAAAAATTCTAATCATCCAATATATACTATCAAAATATGCTTCTTTTCCAAATCATCCAACCAATGAAATGCCTCAATAATTTGCACTAACAAAAAATATTAATAAAATATCTATCAAACTAAATACAAAATAATGTGCAATTTAACCCTTCATCTTTAACCTTCTTCTTTGGCAACACCTTCCTGAAATACAAAAAATGAAAGTGTTAGAAACATAATAACAATGTAACACAAATAGTAAATCCAAGAAATAAAACTTATCATATAATAATAACTAAACAAGATAAACCAACAATAAATATGATTAATTCTACCAAATAGAACTTAACGTAGACATGAATTATATTACTAATAGAAGCACTTCCACAATCATATTAGCCAAAGCATATGGTAGTAGATGAATTCAACTAAATAAAATTTAACATAGACATGTAATTCATTAGTGACATTATCAATAAAAAACTTACATGAACACAATTATCAAACTTAACATAGACATGATATTCATTAACCTCTCATACCTCACCGGTATTGTAGTTTTGCGTTTGTTTTTTTTCACTGTAGTTTCTTGCATGGGTACTTGCGTCTGCAATTAATTTGAAAATCATAGATTAATTTCTTGCATCTGCCTAGAGGAACTTGAAGAAATAAAACTTTGAAACTCTTGAAACATATTACCTCGCAAAATTGGACACTTGAGTGCATATGACTTTCTCGAGGAAATGTAACACCCTGTAAACTTGAAGATTGCGGGGCTGCATTCACCTCATGATCACTAGATGTCCCTCCATTCATATTGGTCGGGGGCTTCTATTAATGAGAATATAGTTTTATAAATTTCAAATATTACAACTTCACAAATATTTATGCATACATATATAACTCTAAAACGCATACATTACCTTAGATGATTGAACATTCTGGTGGAAACGAGATTGAAGTGCATTTTCTATCATTTGTTCCATCTCTCCCCATAGCTCCATCCTCAATTCTTCTCTAACACGCTCCTTTAGGGATTCCACTATGAGGGAAACCTTCTTATCGATAATCGAATCTTGATTCTTTATGGCCGAGACTTGAGTAGGCGTAATACCAATGGCGAGGAAAGGAAAAAAAAAGAATGAAAATCATAATCGAGCTATGGCAAAAAATAGGCAAAAAATCTACTGCACTTCAGTTCAAGAACTAAGAGTAATAGGTTCGGAATCTATAATGATCATCAGCACTCAGCTAAGCAAATGAAGACTACACAACCAGATCAATCGGCATTTACATTTCACAAGAGCCATAAATGGAATATCCACGAGAACTTGTCCAAATATAGCAGTGCTTCAATATAATGTAGCAGTTCATTAAACAATATAATAGTGGCAGTGTGGCACATTAATGTCTCCATTCTTAAGCAAAATACCCAAAAGATAAAGATTATAGAAGGTTTAACTTTTAACAGGTCTGAAACTACATTAGCATCACAAACTGCCAGCAATATCATGCATATGTCTAGAAAACTATTGGGAAAAAAATGCTAACATAGAACTTAGCTAAATTTCATAATCGGAGGCAAAAAGATATTCCAAACATATTTATTAAAACAACAATACTTGAAGATTAAGTAAAAAACATTGCATTCAAACAAAGTAATATGTTAAACAATATCCAGTGTCATTTCATATGAAAATCTAGATAGCAAAACTTAACATAGTTACTCTTCTGTCTTAACCAAAAAGCTAATTCAAAACTAACTCTGTTCATAAGATTCCTATGGACATATAACATGTATATTCCAAGCACAAGTACTAATTCATCAAGCATGATCCAAGGGTATGTGTTCTACGCCTTTTAATATGAACTACTACATAAATATAAACTACTTTGTTTCCCCTGTTTCCTTTTAGTATTTTCTTATTATTGATTTAGATATTTTACATATTAATCATTCTTCAAATCATTTTATTAAAGCAAAATTAACTCTAATATGCTTAACAGAGAAATTCCCATTGCTGAAGCACTTAAGAGCCAAATTCAAGTACAGAAAAGACTACAAGAACAGCTTGAGGTACATACATATATATATATATATATACACACACAAGCCTTGAATGATAGATAGTTGATAGTATATCATTTTTTTAATGTTTGGTTTTCTTATTATAATCATGAATAGGCGCAGAAGAAACTACAAATGAGAATAGAAGCACAAGGGAAGTACTTACAATCAATACTAGAAAAAGCTCAACAAAGCCTATCAACTGATCACATTAATCAATCTGAAAGTCTTGAATCAACTAAAGCTCAATTAACAGACTTCAATCTGGCCTTATCAAGTTTCATGCAGACCATAAATGCAGACGAAAGAAACATTAATATTGTCACAGATATCAATGGTAATAAGGCACAAGAATTAAACGAGATCGAGCTTAAAATCGAAGAGCCTTCCATAGATTTCGATTTGAATGCAAGAAGCAGCTACGATTTTATTGGTATCACTGGACAGGTATTTGCAAAACTACTCTTTTCGGCCTCAAATCAGTTACTGCATGTAACATAAAATCTATATTTCAAAGTCCAGCATTTCACACTCCAAAGAGTTCGAACTTGAATCTATGCCACATACATAAGCAGGAACGCAAACCCCACGAACTCATATTTCTGTTCAAGAATTTAAGCTTTAAATGATTTCAATTCCTGAATTTAAATTCTGTTTAATTATTTCACTAAGAATATAAAATTCAGGATTTCCCTTTGATTAAGTAACTCAAAACCAAAAATTCAAATTTCAAACCCTTATAAGGAAAGCAAACCCAAACAAGCATTTTCCCGAACAGCTTTTAAGCATAACCCTTAGTACAATAAACATGAATTCAGTAATCAAATGACACTTAAACTGCGGAGTTGAAACAAGTGAGCATTCAAAAAATTGATAAATGTAAAATAAAAAGGAAAATAAAGCATAAATGATAAACCTGGGGCGAGATGGGGACGACAAGGCAATTCTTCCCCATACGCCTATGGTCGAAGCAGTAGCAAGCCCGATTACTACTTAACTATCTAATATTGTAATATTGTAAGAATTGAGAGTTGATTGCTTCCATTCTTTGATTTCTTCTACGGATTCAAGTAGATGAAGAAGCGATATATGCTTAACCTAACCGTAGCAATTAGCAGAAGATTTTGCAATTTGGGGAAGATTTTGCAATTTTAGTAGAGGGAGTGTACGTGAGGGGTTTAGGGGTTCTAAATCGCGTAAAAGAAAGAATGAAGGAAGAAATAAATCGCGGAAAAAAAAAGGCATGTTGGGTACAATTGGAAATGCGCTGGGTACATCAGAATATACCCGGCTTAAAATCCATCGAAATTGCGCCGGGAAAGTTGGAAGTATCCCCGGCGCTTTAAAACCAACGGTAATAGAGAAAAAGCGCCGGGTTTACAACTTTTACCCGGCGGTTTAATAAGCGCCGGGAAACAGGCGCCGGGAAAAGTGGAAAATGTTGTAGTGATAATACAATTTTAACTTCTTACTTGAAGATGTACCATGTAATAATAGAATGGAAAAAAAGTATAAAATAAGAAGGAAAGAAATTTTGTGTTGGTTATAATGATAAATGATAGATATCATTTCGTTTCAAGACTAAAGGTTAAATTGAGTGGAAATCTTGGTTGGCAAGCATGTATTCATGTTTGTTTGTAGGGGTGTTCATAAACCTGTCGTTTTAATTTTAAAATAAATAATTATGGATTGGTAACTTGTAAATACATATGGTATGGGTCGGAATGGGTTTGATGGTTAAAAAAAAGAATCACTCGTAATTCGCATTTAACTATTTTTGATGAATTTTTACTTTATATTTTAATAAAAGTGTGGAATAAAATAAAAGTGTGGAATAAATCACATTTATTAACAAATGACTAAGAATAAAAAACAAACCTTCTTGAAATTTTTTGTTTATATTAATGTTCATGGTATGAATATGTTGATATATTAGTCGATAATCGCATTTTTTACTCGAATTTATCATTGATGTTTCCTATTTGATGCACTGTCGGAATTCCAAGTACTTTATATAGAGTCAACAACTTTTGAGTCTTCAATTCATAACAAAATTGGCAAATAGTTATTGACATATTTTATTTGTTGTTTGAAGAATTTAAGAATCTAGCCGATGAGGTTTTAACCAATTGGTTAGGGATGATGATCCATGACCTCTCTAGTGTAGGCATCTTTACTAGTTTAATACTAGCATTTTCTATAGTTTAATACGAACATCTGTAATTAGTTTACTTTGATACCATTAGTTTACTTTGATACCAATATAATAAATTTGATTCGATATAATGTTTGATGTAACAATATATTTACCATCTAAAAAAAATTATTTTAAGATTGCTATATTATTGATTTGTTGTTAGTCTAGTAAATGTTAAAAAATTATAGCGTTGTTTTCATTTAACCTGCCACCCACCCGCACCCGCCTCACCCGAACTGGACAGTTTATGAACATAAAAATGTGGATGCGGTTTAAAATTTTGATAATCCACATATGTTGAGTCGAGTATATTTTTTCATAGACCCTGGCCCAAACCTAACCGCGTTCAACCCTATTTGTGTGACTAAGACAAATGTTGCATTTGTGTCGTGTGGGAAATGTTAATCAAATCTGGTTCAATTATACCTAAATTTTTCAGAACTTAGTTGCAACATATTTTCATGATTAGATTGCAAATGTTGCATTTGTGTCGTGTGGGAAATGTTAATTCAAATCTGGTTCATTTATAGTATTATACCTAAAATTTTCAGAACTTAGTTGCAACATATTTTTCATGATTAGATTGCAGTTCTAGTTCTAGGATAATAGTTCTTCGTGAGTAATTATCCATCATAAGTTGTTGTTACACTTATTTTGTAATTGAATAACGCAAGCCAACAATGACTATTTTTCTTTTTTGTATATTATGCGCGGGAATATGGAGCATGAGACTATTTTATTTGAAGGAACTGGGAACGCCTAGTAAAATAAGAAGGTATTTATTTAAAAAAAAAAAAAAAGGGTATTTAATCAATAGGGGGCAAAAAGTATACAATACAAAAGAAAGAATCATTTTCTTTCATGCATTGCCTACAATTAATTAACATGCTTTACTTTTACTTTGATGTTGATGTTCTTTTTCTCCTTTTCTCTTTCTGTAGTGTAGCAATTCAAATAATGACAATTTTCTGTTGCAAAATCTAATCTACTAGTTTTATTATTATGTTATCATGTCAAACATTGCACTCTTCATCACAACTGAAGCACCTCTATTGTATGCTGGAATTGTAATAGGGAAGAACATTTGTCTCACTCCTTCAGACTTCACAATTGGAAATATAATCCCATATGCACTCTGCACAAGTAAAATCAAGCATATGTATCATGTTGTTTTTTTTTTTATTATTAAAAATATCCTTTTAATTAAATTAAATACTATCGAGAAGAAAGAAGAAGAGTACCGAGAGCAATTGAACTCCGAGCAATAGTCGCTTGGGCGAAGGAAAAGGCAGCAGCAAGCGACCAACCCCATAAATTGCCACTGCAAAGAAATGAGCAACTAAGCTCATTGGCTTCGGATTCAAGCCAGACAATAAGGCTATTGGCCCTTGTGAACACATCCCACCGAGGCTTAGATAATCGAAACACGCTTCTCTCATTTCCCTACTTGCTTGATCTGGTTCAGGACAGAATACTTTGTACAGGGCCCCTGCTAAAGTGTTTATTGTCGATGCCACCGGCTACAATCAATCACAAAAACCATTTAGCTTAATTAACTACTCAAATAGACAAATACTATCTGATTCAAATAATTTAACTTGGCTTCTCATCTCACCTTGCGTAAAGTGTAAAAGGATTCAAGATGCTTAGTAAGACCCTCGGCATCATTGAAATCGAGCACGCCTCTAAGTAAATCACGGAGCACCACAACATCAGCCAAAGCAACCGTCATGCCTCCGCCTGTCAAAGGGTGGCGCATGTTGAATGCATCTCCTAAAAGTACGGCACCAGGAGTTGGAAGTGGTGAAGCTGGCATACTCCTGTTTGGCATCGATCTTATGTCTCCTTTTTCAATTTGTTCGATAAAAGCATCACGAAGCTCGTTTGGGAGCTGAGGTGCTACTTTTGTTGTCAAGTATTTGGCCATGTCTCCGTTGGAAATTGAAGGCATTTTTTGTCCGGGGACATCGACTAAGCAACGTACTTCTGTGCTGCTGACAGGGTAGAATAGGACAGGAGAAGGATTAGCCAAGATGACGTGGCCGTGGTTTGGGTGTGGGAGATTGCCGTTTTCAAGGTTTAGGACCATTCCGACAAAATGTGAGACAACTTTAACCTAATAATCCATACAAAAACGAAGTTTAGGGAGAATTGGATCGAGGAAACAAGAAGGTGTGCGGTTGATTAGATGTAAAATACCTGGGGTATGCAAAGATTTCTTCTCAAATTAGAAAAGCATCCATCACATACAATAGTTAGAGGAGCATATGTCTTAACATCTTCACCATCTTTGTTCTTGTACTTGACTCCTTTAACACTCCCTTTCTCTTCAATCAAAGATGTCACAGTTCCTTGTTCCATTCTCACACTACATATACATGTATATATATGTATATAAGATTTGTATCTGTTTTGGATGGATGGTTTAATCCTAAGATAAGAAAATAAGAAAACATGCATATATACTTGGGAAGTGATGCTGCCTTTTGGCGCAAGCGTTGGATGAAGCGGCCATGGTGAAAACTTCTACCCGAAACATCTGAACTATATTCCTTCAAGGGGTAGGTTAATTTTGCATATCTTCCCTCCTTGTAAAGTGTATATCCATATACCTTTTGAGAATCAATCCCACTTACACACTCTGCAATCATAATCATCATACAATTACAATTACAATTATGTATGTACCAAAACATACAAGTGTGTCAATTTTCATAATTAACTAACAAAATATATATATATATATATATGCAAATATTGTTGTTGTTATTATATACAGTATATGATTGATAAATGATAACTTACCCTCCATTCCCAGCTCGCGTAATTTGATATAACCTCCAGGCTGCAGTAGCTCGCCCACAATTCGGTCGGGTTGGGTTAGATCCCGCTCAATTACTTGCACTATGCGGCCATCTTTAGCTAAAGAGTAAGCCAGGGCTGACCCGGCCACGCCCGCACCGACTATGACCACATCAGGTGGCCCATCCTTTCGGCCCACAATAACAGTTTCTGAGCTTTTGATCTGCCCGCCTTTATTCGCATCATCACTTATTTTATCATTCAATTTGTATACACTATATCTATATCTATATAAAATTAAAGCAAAAACAAAAGCAATGAATCCACCAACAATATATTGTTCCATCAAATTCAAATCCATTGAAAATACTCTCTCTATATATAGTTATCTCTCTCTCTCTCTCTCTCTCTCTCTCTCTCTCTCTTAATTATATACAAAATAATGGAACTTTGGGTGTTAAGAACTACTAGTTATTTATATATAGGCAAAATGAGGTTGTTGGTTAATCAGATATCCAAATTGGAATTTTGTTTAGTCAATTGGAGATTCATCCGAAAAACAGAGAAAAAGAATAATTAGATACTACGTACAATAAATTAACAAAGGAGTCAATAATATAAGTCAAATTATGTTCAAATGTGTATGGTTTTTGAAAAATAAGTGGGCTAAATAAATCTGTGGGTGCCAGGAAATTATAATGTGTGCATCAATTTTATTTACTACTGTATTATAAGTTAACAAAAGTAGGCATAGAACTATATAATCCAATCTCACATCACATCACATATAGCAACAAATGAGAGAATCAATTTTGATAAATAATATAATAGGAGAGTGACATGACATTCCAATAATAAATAAAGAAACAAATGTGGGAATAAATAACTCAACATGCCCTTGGAAAAGATTTCTGTCAAAATTTATAATACAGTATAAATTACATTACTTCATTGGGATTAGGACGAAAGAAAGAATTGACATAACCAGCTAGCTTTATAATTTTTTATTTATATTTCCAATTACAATATGCAACTTATGGGAATGATCTATATATCATGAAAAGTCATTATTCTTTAAACAAAAAAGTTTTTACAAAATTTAAGAAAATACTTATCCGTGTGCATACATTATGAGATCTCTGTTACGTCTATACTAAAATCGATCAATAAGATTAAATAATTGACACAAAGAATCATGCAAATACTTTTTCATAGAAGTTATTCTTTTTTTTTTTTTTTTTTTTTTTTTGAGTAAAATTTTCAAACAAGTACAATTTACTTTTGTCAGTATCATATGATTGGTTAGCTCAACCCATTTACACAATCGGCTACTCTTTCAGCCCACACGGCCCAGCCCATAAAACTCTGTGGCAAATATTCCAACCGATAAAATATTGTGGCCTGTTTGTTTGACGTTTCCTAAAAAAATTTCGTGTTTGGGAAATGCCAAACAAACATGTTTTCTATTTTCTGAAATAAATTTTTCACCTCTCAATTTTCTCAAACTACTTTCTCAAAATCCAAACAAACAACAATTTTCTTATTTCTAAACAAAACATATACAAACTCTACTCTGATTTAACATAAAGTAACATATCTCTTACATAATTTATCTCACAATAAACATGATTTGACATAAAGTCTTACACATCTTACACATACAACCTAACTCTTCTAAAAAAAACCTATAATTACTTTATTTCTCAAATCACTCTCTCAACACCCAAACAAACAACATTACGCAAATTGAAATTATTTCACAAACTTTCACTATTCTCCCAAACTACTTTTCGAAACACCAAACAAACAGGCCCATTGCTTTTGGAAAAGTAGACAAAGCTTATAGTAAATTATAATCATACTTTGAGGTCCTACCTCTAACTTTGAAGTGGGATGGGATGTTAACATTACATCTGGATCGACATTAAAGGGTAGGGAGTAAAAGCCGGGTAAAGTCAACTTTGTAGGCTGTTGATTTGATTGGAATTAACTTATGCAAATCAATCTAGTCTTCTTTGTAGACTCGAGTTATAAACCATACAAATTTCTTGACCTTATCAACATATTTTTTCATGATAGATATGAATATAATAAATTATCTCATCACATTGAAATAATCAGTTTCGCATGAAGAATTTAACTTACAAAATACTATTACCCAGATTTCTCTACTTTTTCTTGTTAAAAATTTACTTATTTTGGTTCCGCAAAATTAATCGGGTCATAATATATTTCAAGTCTAGTAAAGGTATCCAAATCTGAGTTGATAAGTTGTGGGGACCAAATCTCTTTAACTACATATTGGTAACTTGCTAAATTACATTTCTGAAGAAATTTTGCGAATAGCTTGGAGCTCCTTTCCAAACAACCAAAAAACATGAAATACATAAAAATGTTGAAAAATTAAATATTTCTGAAGAAATTTTGCTAGTTTTGCAAATCGCTTGGAGCTCCTATCCACAACCAAAAACATAAAAATGTTGAAAAAATAAATATCCAAAATGAAACATTTAAAAGACATTACTTAAAACTACTTACGCAACACTTGGAGGACGAGGATGAGAATGAAGAAGAAAAGAATATGTCACTAAAATAAGAAAATAAACAACAAACGAGATCGACGGGACAAAAATCATCAAGGTCATATCCAAAACACCTCAAACGATAGTTAAATAAATAAATTATTCTCAGCAACATACCAAAAGAGTTTCACAAAATATATCTAATAGAGCTTTAGTCTCATTCGTCTTCCTCACGTCTGTTTGCTATTCTCTGAGCCAAAATCTTTGGCTTCCTCTTCCTCATGTTCTGCTAGCTCTTCTCGAAATGTCTCAATTTACAATGCATTGTAAACAAAGAAACCGATAGGCAATCGATCAACCAGACCTCAACTAAAGAGCTCTTAACATAACAAAATAGTAGCTAAATAGTAAATTAGATAATCTAGGTCTAAATCTCAGAAGTGGAGGAAGGAAATTAAGCAATAAACGTTCCCTTTATTTAGATGCGCCTCCATTTGCCTATCAGTTTAACTAGCCATTGCAGAACGTGCCCCTGCTGCCAAGCATATGAAACAATATCAAATTACAAAGGATACCAATATTGCAAATTATGATGTTTAGCATGTTAGAAATTCAAACGGGGTTTATAAACATCCGCGGAAAAATTGCATTTTTAGTCACACAGACTAGACACTAAACATTTTTTATCCCTTGGTCCTAATATTTGCACATTTCATTATTTCCATTCAATTTTGCACTTCTGGTCCCGTAAGACAGTCTCTATTTTGCATTTGTGGTCCCATAATAGGACCCAAATTGGAAGGAAAGGGGAAGGCAAAATGTAGAAAAAGAAATGGTTCAACAGATTGGGAAAACAGAGCTAATTTTTAAAGAGCAGGACTAGAAGTGCTAAATGTAACTAAAAGCGCACTTTTGCCAACATTGTCAATTGTCTAATCATCCTACTAACGTATGTCTACTCAAAAGGTCATTTCTAACTATCTAGATACACCAAAATCATTTCTTTGATTACACAAATAACTGTATGTGGAAAAGAATAAATAATTTCTAGCTCTTGGCCATTCTTATAGACATGCAAACAAAAACAGCTTAACCAATTGATCCTAAATTCATGAAGAATGCAATAATGCAGTAATATCTTTCACTATAGAGGTTTAGGGCTTGTTTGTAAAAGCTTCTAAGAAGTAATTATTTACTTTTGAACAACTATATCATTGTTCTTTTTACTAAAACTATATATCAGTGTTTAAAATTTGTACTTTAGCTTCTGATATAGGAAAAAATAAACTAAACGCACCCAAAAACTAGAAACAAGTTAAGGGCACAGCTGGCTTCTGTAGCATTAAAACTTTCGAGAAAAGAGACGCATTTGCAAACAAGCCCTTACTTGCATGCTCCTAAAGAAAGTAAACTAAAAACTAAAAGGAATTATAAAGAAATTTACCTTTTCGCTTACTGCCGCCGGATATATTTCCAGTTGACATACCCTTAACATTATCAAGTCCAGTATCAAAAAGCTCTTTCTGACCCATATTATGGTCCCCCGAACACTGAACATTGTCAAATCCACAATCACCAAGTCCTTGCCCATTTAATGCAGTTTCTGCTCCAGGGTGAAGACAATAGAGCTGTTCATTACGTTGCATATTACACGGATTCATCACATAAGTTCCAGGAACATTGTTTTGATAAACATCTCCACTTTTTACGGGCTTCTGGTAAGGAAATGAGCCTATTTCGCCTTCAATCCTCCCTCTAATATCCACAAGCAAACACTTCAGCCTAGCAATCTCAGCCTCAAGCAAAGCCTGACCTTGGAGTCTCTTCATTAGATGCTGATTCAAAGCCCTCAGTCTAGCAACTTCATCCTCCAATGACGCAGCTCTAGCTTTCTTCTTTTCACGATACTTACGTACGGCTTCTCGATTTCCTAGTGGGCGTTTTTTAGATTTCTTCTCAATTGACTCAGCAGTGTCGTCACTGGGGTCCTGGTCGTCGTTACTAGTGGTGGGCATAATTTGGGTGTGGACATGAATACAAGTATGTGTGTGGGATTTATCGGGGCCAGAAGGGTTGCAAGCATGGGCATGAGTGCAGGCTTGTGTTCGACCATGAACATCAGAGCAAGCCTCTGTTCTACCAAGAGCATCATTGCAGGATTGTGTTCGACCAAGAAACTCTTCTATGTCAAAAGAGCAACTGCTTTGAGCATTAGGTATGTCCAAGCAGGACAACATTTGGTCACTCGGGAAATCCAGCTCATTATTGTCCATTTCAATAGATATTGAGTTCGAATAAAACCGTAAGCTAAAACCAAGCTTCCTTTACTTATTTGCACAATGCTGTCTCATTAGTGCACAATCCTTATTGCAAAAAAAAAAAAAAAAGTAAGACTAATAATTTCAACACAGTTTGTAGCGAAAAGAGTTAACCAAGTAATGATCTGCATCACAACTCAACCATAAGCTATAAATTTATCTTTTTAACTGTAAAATGGCAAAATCCTAGAAACCAGACAAAATCATTTCAAATTTATAAATCATGATTAAAGATAAGTAAAAAAAAAAAAGACCTTTCAGCTACTAAACTAAAGAAATTAGCCTAAACCATCTAAGATTAAGAAACACCTCAAAAAAGCTCATCAAACAAGATAATGGAACGAAAGAATTACCAACTGAAAGCCTGAACTTAATTACTCAACATGCCGATATACATACCGAGTTAATTAATTTACAAAAAATGAAAATTATACGAATGAAGTAAAAGAAACGGAAAATTGAGAAGAAAACGACTTACAATCAAGTGCTTAATTCCAAAATTGAGACTTGAAACAGCCAAATCAAGCGATGGACGGAAATTTGTGAAAAGATGGTGGTGCGAATTGATAATAGTAATGGTGGAAAAAGAAAACCCTTGATGACCTAGAAATAAACTAAAGGCGGAATACTACGAGGCGAAGCACGGGGGCCATTGATTCAAGATTCAAAGAGAAAGAAAGAAAAGGTATCCTTTATGAAAGTAAGCTAGAATTTTCATTTTCTGTTTATATATATATATACATAAAAAACAATAATTGAGGGCTTGAATTTGATGAATTAATCTTTTTACCTTTTTTTTTTTTTTTTTTTTTATCAACTGATGTGATGACTTCATCTCGAAATATCTTATTTTAATTATGTTCTTATTATTGATAAGTTGAATTATAATTATTAAATTTATAGTTTTGGGTAAGTTGGACTATTATTATTATTCCCTTCTTAAATTATACTACTATTAGCTAATTGACATTAAAAATCATTGATGGAGAGAATAAAGGAGGATTCTCTATTATTTATGTACCATTGTTGTCTGTTAATTTCTCCTGTTTATGTATGTGTAATTTACTAAATTATGTGGAATGTCTGATATTTATTTATAGATCCAATTTAAAATAAATACACAATAACGAGACAATAAATTAGCAAGAAATATTAATAAAAAAAAAAAAGTGTACTGAAATGGTAGTGCTTATTTTTAATAAATAAATGTAGTGACTATCACATCACATCAAGTAAATTGAAGATCAGAAAACTCATATTGCACAACGTACAACTGTGCGAATCAGCAGTCGGCCAAATTGACCTTTACCACTTCTTCCTCACAATCGACCATTCTCTCTCTACGGACGGATGGATAGCGTCTCTCGTAGACCCTAGACAGCTAGTGAGATTATTATTATTATTATTATTATACGTCAGATCAAAATCAAATAGACAAATACTGTAGTAGTATGTTGTTTCAGGCCCAATATCACAGATCCAAATAAATTGGGTTCATGGAAAAGAAAACGACTTTTTATGCCTACACATACATACTAATGGAGCGAAATTTTAATTCCAAATCAAATTGACGAGTTTGATCCAACTAAAAAAATCCATCATCTCAAGTATATGATATGAATATGCATTATGCTAATTCGACTCGTTAAACATCTTAATCCAAATATTATATTTATAATAATTTATTTATATGATTAATATTAGTTTAAAAAAATGGGTAGTTAGTTTAAAAAGTTATAAGTAAATTTTTTTATTTTATTTTATCAATGTGTTGTTCCATAGATTTTAGAAGTGCTTAAAAATGTCATAAATTAATCTTTTATTGTTATGGCTGAGAGGGTAATGAAGAAAACGTGAGCTTGTCATCTGAGTTATAGAATTGTGTGAACTTGTTTGTTCTAGATGAAGATAGTGGTGAAGAGTTTGAGATCAAAATTTCCATCGGATTCGACATTTATCTGGAAATTCAACTAACAAATACGAACATGGTTGAATATTTAGAAAATGAAAATGCCATAAGATCTGAATAAATAAATAATGCAAATATTTAGTTAGACCAATCCAATATGAATTTGATTCATCGACAGACAGCCCTAACGACATCCAAGCTCACAAAGATAAATGAAAATCCTGGGGATATGTTGATGGGCCCAATCCTACCTCGATCTCTATAAGGATCCATTTGTGTGTTGATTAAGTACTCGAATTCAAATTTCGGTGATTAAGAGCTTGTTGAAGATTGTAAAAGTTCATCTAAAAATGGGGACTGACATTGTGTTCCTAAAACATAAAAAGGGACATTCTAAAATGATTTTTCCTTCTTGAACATGGAGATGCTATAATGGCGAGTTTTGATATTTAGCCTCCAAAATGGGATTGATGTCACGGACACCCTATTAATAAGGAGTGGCAAGTCTTTTCTAAGATCCACTCTTATGGTGAAGTATTCAAGGTGTGGCATGCACAGTCGAAACGTGACACTGAGTAGTTTAAAAAATTTGAGTTGCATGGAGCTTCGATCCCGTCTTGATAAACAAGGGGGAATCCCAAAAGAATGAGAGCGCTAGCTGCATATTTCGGTTGTATTCTGGTTGCTCTTATAGGTTATAGTTTTTAGCATTGTTGAGCTATTGCTAGGAACGAAATTGCTGGATTAGCCCTAGGTATGCCAACAATTACCCTCATAGAAGCAATTGCTAGAAGTTGGATAATTGACCTAATTGACAATAATTACTCGGTAGAAATATATTATAGTTTCAAAGCATGTTTAACCAACAAATACAATAGAATATCCACTATCAACAATTACAAATAGGGTAAATATCACTAATAGTCCTTCTTATTATTAATTTTTTATAGAGTGGTCCCTTTAATATATTTTTTTCCCACATTAGTCCACACTATAAAATATTTATTTCACTTTGTTCATATACAAGGGATCTTTTACTTATAGCATTATACTTTAATCCCTGATAAAATTATTTTATATCAATTTAGTCCCTCATAAAATTGTTTCTTTATCAATTAAGTCCCTCATAAAATTGTTTCTATATCAATTTAGTCCCTCTTAAAACTGTTTTGACACTTTAGTTCACTTTGGACTTCCTGAAAATGACCAGAGTGAAACAAATAATTCATAGTGGGGATTAACGTGGGAAAAAAAACCACAAGAGAGGCCACTCTGTAAAAAGATTTTTGGTGGAACTCAAACAAGAAACCTTGAGATCTCATCTTCGCTGTCAATCTCGACCTTTATGGTTGAGTAGTTTAAAATTGTAACAATCGCAAAGAACTATTCTTTTTCAAATATTATTCAAGAGAATTTCTAATAAACCTTGGAGTCTTTAATCATTTCAAGCAAATTTTGAAGATCAATTTTATTATTCATTAATTGAACCTAAGTTGACTATAATGAATGAAAATGATATGGGCCAACACTTGTATCACTTAATTTAGTTTAGCTTCAATTTAGGCTGTTTTGACTTTATGTTAAATTGCTAACCTTAAGTATATGATTTGGATCCAATATAAATAAACAACGCTTTATGATAGATTCACAAATATGATGTGTACCATGTGATTCAAGCAAGGTAGATTTTCAGACTGCCAAAGCCTGGCCTGAAAATTTCTACTCTATTCCAAATCCAAGTTGGCTACACGTCAATCATAAATGTATTTAATATATCACTATCAATTATAAACATATCAATTAAAAATATTTCTAGTTTATAGTATTTTGGAGTATATGTATATCTAGTACTATAGTACAGTACTTCAGTTAGGATAAACCTAACTCAAAATGAATAATATCAAAATATGGTTTTTAACAAAGATATAATAGACAACTTTTAGGTATACACAAATGTTACAACAATCACAAATCATACAATATATGTTATAGAATTGAGAATTTTATCATATTACCTTACATGATACACCCCAATCTCAAATATACATCTCAAACTATAACTGAGAATGAAAAACTAACTATTTGATGCTTCAAAAGGGATCTCTAGTACAATCCGTCAAGACAATATACCTTAAAAGGTTATTGCATCCTCAGGTGGGAAAGTGAGATTATCTCTACTCTCCTTGGCATATTTTTATGCAGTTACAATATACTGCAGGCCTTTTGACCCTTTCTCTTCTTTTTCTTCTTTTGTTTTGGTGGCTGCAGAACAACCTTAATTGCTGCATCAAAGACGGCCTTTATATTCTGCAAGATTTCGAAGTCCATTTGAAGATTGTTTCAGGGGCAATATTGTAAGTTAAAACGTTCTCCTGACAGAGACAAAATATTTTAATTGGTAATTCATTAAAAAATCATCACCTGTTGCGTCTTTGCGCTGCATTCAATGTAGGCAGCTGCTCCAATCAACTTCTTGAGCTCCTCTCCCTTCAGAAGAAAATGGTAAATCAAGTATTATATAGGACAACAAAAAATTTCTCAAATGAAGGGAAGAGAATAACTTTGGTCTCAGTACTAATTTAGACGACCCATAAAAAGATTTGAACAGAAACCAAAAACTAAATACCTGCAGAGTCGAGATGGGTACTGCCCCAGGATGGTCTGCAAAGAATTGTTTATCCTCTCGGAGATCTAAAGAGAATAAGATATATCAATTCCAGCAGAACAACAATGAAAAAACCATGAATATGGATTGGGTGGGACTGTAAATTATCTATTTTGTTTTGTGTACAAAAAATATATGTTCAGCTAAGCTGTAATATTGATACTTCTTATCTCCATGGTGACTGAACGTACAGAATAATCTACCACAGTTATGTATATTGAATAAGCCCTTGTCCATGTCAAAAAGTTTTAAGTAGAGAAGTAACATACATGATCACAAGAATGTGAATTTTTATGCCAAAATGTAAGACACTTAACTTATGCAGCAAATACTCATTTCCAGGATTTGAAGCCAGATAGCCACTTTTATTGTGGATATTTCCTAGTAACAAAATATTAGTATGCAGACTATCTATAGGTTCCACTAAAAAGAATCCTTCCAACTTTCCAAACTTCACTTTGATTGAGAAAGGATGAAAAATTGTCTCTGTGTGAACATTTCTCTGGGCCGTTGCATTTATGTATCAGAAGGGTATTGACTTAACATAGCAATGCAGGAAGGTTGAATAACAGTAAGTGATTGCAATACCAACACCACAAACAAAATGACATAATAAGACATCAGTATTACAGTAATAAGAAAGAAAGAGATTCTGACCAAGCTTTGTTCCAACAAGAATTATCGGAACTCCGGGAGCATAATGCCTCAATTCAGGAATCCACTGAACACCAAAGAAAAGATACAAAGTACTATCAGCACCATGCAATTCTAAAATTTTCACCTTTTCCCCTTGAATGGTGGTGGGTGTGTGAATGTAAATGGAATAAGGCATTATGAACTTTGGAATCCACATAAGCCCTTTTAGCTCCAAATACATTCTTTATCGTGTTATATATAGTATATTTAATCAAATCATTCATCTTCTCCTTCATTTTCTTTTCCGATTTTCTTAAATGAATGAGCAAATATTGGAAACATTGAAGAGGAAAGAATGCAAGAGCAGAAAGAGGAGTATCAAGCCAACAAAGGATGCCTCACCTTCTTGGAGACATTCTCATAACTAGCCTTGCTAATAAGAGAAAATGTAAGTATAAAGACATCAGCACCTCGGTAGCTTAGTGGTCTTAATCTATTGTAATCCTCCTGGCCTGATCAAGAGAGCATAGATAATAATTACCTTAAGGTAAATAAAGAAGATATCAAACTCAGAACAACTAAGTTACCTGCAGTATCCCATAATCCTAGATTAACAGTGTTCCCATCCACAACGACATTGGCACTAAAATTGTCGAACACAGTTGGAACATAATCCTATTTATGATACAGAACAACAGATCAAATACACAAAATCTTCAGTGAGAGACAAAACAAACATTTTAACACTTGAAAGATAAACATCACATAACAAGACTACTAGTTCCTTCATATTTGCACACTTCTCACTCATAGCCCCATACATAAGAAAGAAAAATTGCAGGAATTTCATCAAAGCAGAAACTTATCCATCTTTATAATCACCACCACATATTCATAAGTACTCCTTTTGAATACCCTCATTTCTCTAAAAATCATGCTATAATTGAAGCCATGATAAATCTAATTAAATTTGAAATAAAGTGTAAAACTAAATTTCAATTTCAAAGCTTCACGTCTTCGATACAACCGTTGCAGAATAGCAACAACAAGACTCCCAAACAAAAACCCCAAATTAACCTTTACATCTTACTTCAAAGACAATATAAAACAGTACCAAAATGAAAATAAGAACTTACAGTGGGGAAGGTGTTACTGGTGTAGGAAATGAGCAAGCAGGTTTTACCCACGGCTCCATCACCAACAGTGACGCACTTAATAAACCTGGACGCACTCATTTTCGACGGAGAACGAATTATCTGTCAGCTTTCAAATAAAATCGCCCTCTATATAGTTCCTAACTCAACACTGCAGAGATTAGTTGAACGGGGAAAAAGAAAAGTTAACAAAGCTTCAAAACTACGGAAACAAAACCCTAATTTAAAGATTAAACCCTAAATTAGGATAAAAAATGCGTAAGCGTAAATAATCATACACACCGAACTCAACAGCCGCATTGATTATTCGTCTGTGCTGGAGAAAAAGTGTAAGCTGCACAGTACAAATTTCAGTAGTGAGTGAATTTATTTTAAATAGTGGGTGAGCCAGCTAGTAGCCAGCTATGGGATAATTTTAGATGCCACTGCAACCTATCATTTAATGCCATGTAATTAATTTTCTTTATTGTAATTGGTATTTTTCTTTTTAGGAAGATTTTTCTCAATATTTGTTTCCCAAGTTCGGATAATTTTTAAATTTTCAGAATTTAGTTTACATTGAATTACACGTTTTGTAAAATGAGAGGGATGGGAATGGAACTAAATTATTAGAAGGACTTTATTTCAACATTCAATTTCATCAACTTTTGATTAATTCTTGTATTAAATGTTTAAATGGTTTTTCATAATTCATATTATTGTAATTGCACATTAGCACTTTAAAATTGATAATATCATGTTGAAAATTAAATGTAATAAAATCATAGTAAACATCAAATTTATAATTTGATCACACATTTAAAATGGGAGATCAAACCAAATTTCATTCTCTAAAAATGATGAAATATTTTATAATGTAAAATTTGGTGAAAAGCATAGGAGATCAAGAGCACTATTTTTCTTCAAAATTGTGAAATGGTGTCCTAAGATTGAAGATCAATCCATTTTTCACCCCTAGGTATCTAATTTGGTGAATAAATGGAATGTTGGGTGGAAGATACTCTAAGAGCAACAAGTCAAATATGATATTATAACTATCAAAATGATACAAAAATTTGTTCCAACACTTTTTAGCATCAAAAGTAATATTCAGACAAAGGGAACCACATTTTGGTAGGAAATTTTGCAACGACTCTTTGTCCTTTCCATTTCTTCCCGAAAACTATATTTTTAAAATTTTGCAACGGTACAAATTAATTTAATTATAAAATTGGCCACAATTTCAATTAAAATACATAGGTTCAAGAAATAATAGCAAAATAAAAAACCAGAGAAAGATAATTTTATTCCCCTGCAAATTTCTCCGTCGACGGTAGAATTTTGTTCATATCTTTGAAAAAAACACCTTCTCAAATAAAAATCATTTTAAATTTATGAATAAAAGTCCTAATCAGATATCTCGACATTGCATCACACATTGATACATGTAGATAAAAATATTTCATAAATCTTATATGGATAACCTAACAAGGGTACGACTATTTAATATTTTTAATTTATTTTCTTTACTTTTAAGTATGCTTTAATTTAATTTGAATTTAACTTATTTTAAAATGATGCTCCATTTTTTATGCCAATTGTTGGAGTATTGAAGTTGTTTTCTCATGTTGTATGCTGGAGATGGAGATGCTCTAAGACCATCTCCAGTGACTTTTCAGCCTAAATTCAGCTTCCCCTTTCTTTATCATAATCATATCCAATGATCCAATCTATCCAATATATTTAATTTCAATCATCATTCTTCCCCATTATTACTTAATAATAATAATAAATTATATTTAAGTTTATGTTGTTAAATTTATAGGCTATTAATGTTAAATTTTTTAAATTAAAGTTACGTTCTTTTAATGTTTAATTTTTAATAATTAAATTTTATTTAAGTTTCTAAAATAAATGTTACATTTTTAAATTAAAATGAGCTTTTTTTAAATTAATCATAAATTAAAGGAATATTTTATTAAAAAAAAAGGAATTTTATTAACTAAAATTTAATGAAAACTAAAAACAAACAAAAAATAAAAAATCTTAGCTTGAAGTCTCAAGGGATGAGGGCAAGCCAACATTGATTTACTTCATCCCTTGGAGCAATGGATGTGTGGATTTAAGGGGACCTCCCATTGAATCAATGGAGATGGCATGATTATGTTAAAACAAGCTTTTGATTAGCGTTCAATAATTTTTAGGGAAAATTATTTTTTGGTACCATAAGATATGTCAACTTGCAATTTTTGTACCATTGGATTTCATTGCAATTTTTGTACCAAACTCAATTTTTCTAAAAATTCAATGGCAATTTACCCCATATGAAATGCATAATGTTCAATTTACACCTCTATAATTGGGAAAAAATCAATTTACCCCCTATAAATTTTTTAATGAAGTAATTTACCCCATTCAGGCGAATAGTGTAATTCACTTGCCGAAATTAAGAGTATGCATGCAAACTATTTTATAACATAGGGGGATAAATTACCACATTATCATAAAAAAATTGGATAAAATGCCGCCTGTAAAAATATCAGGGAGCCGATGTGAAACTTTTATAAAATTTCAGGGGGTGAAAATGCTCTTATTTAAACCACGATGGGGTAAATTGAACATTGTGCATTTCATAGGGGTTAAATTATCATTAACTTGAGAAAAATTGGATTTGATATCAAAGTTGCAATGAAAACTTATCTTATGGTACCAAATTAACATTTTCGTACATAATTGTACCAAAATTGCAAGTAGATCTATTTTATGGTACCAAAAAAATAATTTTTCCATAATTCTTATATTGTCCAACATTTATAATGATTGAGAAAACAACCATACATGAATGTATAACTGAAATAATTAAATAAAAATTACCTATTCAATAATATTTCAAAAGTTTGAAGCTGATTAAAGGGTAAACTGACCAGCTCCATACACTTTACAACAAGAATCAATCATTTAAATTAACCTTTAGTCCTAATATATTAAAAAAAATTAATAAAATTTGTTTCTTATTATCGAAGAGTGCATCATCACAGTCCAATGATAATTTAAAATTGACGTCCAATCCAAGTTTAACTGTTGGAAGTTGTTAATGTTATGGCTCCAATGGCACAACGATAGATGCTGTAAAACATCATTTTCCCCACATAACTGTTGATGTGAATTTTGATTTGACAAGATGCCAAATGCAAGTGCCTATTAGATATTCAGATATTAAAAATGCCATGTCTGTTTTTTTACCATAATTGTATTTTGTATTTTGATTTTGTGACATCACTGAATTTGAAATTGTACAAATTGAAGACCATTCTCACTCTTTAGTTATTCGGTTGTTGTAATGGAGACTGACTTTGGAAGTGGCTTTAATGTTAATCAACTTAAATTAAAACCTAATCAAATTTCCCATTTGTTTTTCATTTTATTCAACGACCCATATTGTTTCACGTACGGTTAATCTCTGTTTAATGTAATTAGATGCTCATAATTGTCATCAAGGACCAAGGTCAATGCATGAAGTAACTAACCAACAACAAATTATTGAAAAAAATGGAATACGAAGTTTATCTGCACAGTTGACTAACTAACTACCCTCTAGCTACTTGTGGAAACATTGGGAACCAACTTTTCTATATTTAAATACTCCAATAACATATAGAAATTGACTAAAGGTAGACAAAATTTTACTCCAAATAAATATACAGAAATAATTTAAATGGAGTTCCCCGGAGATTCGCATTCAAAAATGTTGAGTTGAAATTAAATAAAATTTACTAACGAAGTCAAAATGAACAGGTTTAATAAAAAATACTCGTATATTTTTTTGACAAAATTTCATTGATGGCCCCCTAAAGTGGCTGTATTTTAAAATTAGCCATTTATTGTGGTACCTCGACAATATACATTATTTATTGTGTCAACATTATCAATCTCAGTTCTTATCACCGATTTTTTTTAATTATCCCTAAAAAAATCAATTTATGTCATATTTAACCTATCACATGGCTTGATATTGCAAATTGTAGAGTAAGAATATGAAATTCTTAATTTTTATGTGTTACTTGAAAAATGATATTTTTGGTTAAAATTAAACTTTTATTTCAAATTAGACATAAATTGATGATTTCCGACGATAACTTAAAAAAATCGACAATAAGAACTAAAATTGATGATAATAACACAATAAAGGATGATTATTGTCGAAAACACAATAAATAATCAATTTTAAAACACAACCACTTTAGAGGGCCAAAAATGAAATTTTGCCATATTTTTTTCGATTCGTTTTTTTCTTTTTCCCCCTTACAAGTTACAAGATTTGGATTACCATAATTGACGAACAAAGAATTCTTAGTCTAGTAAACAAAGATTAAGCCGATTTATTCGTGTTCGACTAGTAATTTTAGCAGTGGACTCAATTCTTACAAAGTAATTCTCATTACGGAGAAAAGACAATAAAGATAACTTGGTCAAACTCACACGAGATCAGAACATGAATGTATTAGTGATTTATCATGATCCTACAATTACATGTGTTGCATTTACCTAATTCAGGTTAGTTAGACCGAACCGGGTCAATCACAAAACTCAAAGTTCGTCATCTGAACTAGCGAAATCTAACTCAATCATCTTTACACCAACCTTCTCAGTTACTTGTCCTGGGGCCTGTTGTCTCTCATCCATTTTCATTTTTTTAGCATTTGGTTCTTGATTGGGTCTGAATCTGGGAAAGCTGAAACATGATAAAGAAAAACACGAGCAGGGAAAGCACATGAAAAGTTGAAAAAATGAAGGGCTTGTTTGGATTACTATTGGATTCATTTCAAGGGTTTTGGTTAGGTTTGGAAGTGTAAAATATTTAACTGAGTTGCATGCGAGAAAAGCTTAAATTTCATTGATTTTTTTATATTACTATTAAATAACATATTTAATGCACTGTGTTAGTGAATTTGAAATTTGAACGCGTGCCAGGATTAGTTTTGATGTCTGTATTTGAAAAAGATGTGGAGCCACTATTAAGTTAGTGGTGCTAAGTAAACAAAACAAATGGTTATTTTTCTGTCGAAATCGAAAACATGATATGAAAAGAGAAAGAAACCTGTTGTCTGGCCTACTCATTTGTTGGCGAGGAAGAGTAGTTGCTTCATGTGTTGCTTTAGGACCCATTTTTGCTGTAACTGAAATACAAATACCCATTAAAAGAAATATAGAAGATCATAATCATAATTAGTATAGGACATATGCAACCTTAGCCTACCTGTAAGGTGATTCAAAAATCGTATTCCTTGTGAATATGCATTTGTTGTCACTTTGTCTGCAGTGCTGTACAAAATATACCTTGAGAGTTAGCAAATACAATGTGAATCATATAAATTATATAACTAAATAAATGATAATTCACCAGATAAAAGTGTAATGGGACATCCTATATGAGTGAATGGTTTGTGTACCTTAATGCCTTTTTCAATCCATCGACAGACAATATTTTCTGAGGCTTGGGTTTTGATAAGTTTGTTTTGTCATCCATAGGCTTAACCATGTAAACGCCTTCGGACTTGAGATAATCTCTGAAGCCTGTCCTCAAATTTCTGCAAGATGAAATTCGATAGTCAATTTATTAGAAAAACTAATTGACAAGAACATTAAAGTGTCACACAGAATGACTATAAAACACTGACCCTCCTTTGAGTTCTGTCCTTGTAGATGTATATCTCTTTGATCCATCCTTTTAAGAAAAATTAAAAATTAAGAATGAGCGTGTGCTCAGATATGATTAAATCACAGTCGAGGGTCACATATGAGCTATACCTTTTTATGGTAGCTGCAATATTTTCTACGACGCCTGCAAGAGGTAAAAACATGCATAGGTAATATAAGTGAGCAATCCAATAAAAGAAACTATATACTAATATCAAAAAATAAGATACACACGCAACAAAGAATCTCAGCCAAAATTTAAGTGGCTTGTAAAAGTATGTACGACTCTTGGAACTTAATCTTCAGACCAGAGATATAAATTTATGCAGTAGTCTTTTAAAATGTATTGACATATTCCAAGAACACGAAGACTCCAGACCACAATTTCACTAGCACGCATTTAAGTAGCTATTTGTGATAGAATCATGAACAGTATATGAATTGCTAAGTCAAGCCAACCATTTTACATGTTATTGTGATTTTACTTACACAAGGTTGATTGACAAAAGCAGTAATATGCCATATATTTGCTTAGTATGACAAACAAATGAACATGGTTGACTGTCTTAAGCAGATAACAAATACTAACTAAGTTTGATAGTCAATAATGAAATAATTTCTTTAATCCAAGTTACAATAGCTAAATATATGGTCTCAATTTTTGTTTTGGAAGTTATGAAATACGTTAGATGAGGATGCCCATTTTTTTCCAACTCCAATATCTTTTTTATTATATTAAGACTGCGAGATGGGCTACTTCATTTAGTAATTGGTAAAATTGAAGATGTAAAGGGTCCAACTTACTTATCGATGGCTGCTGTGCAAGGCATTCCACCCGATCCCCCCTGACAAACTCCAATATCCGCTGAAGTACCCAGCTTTAAAACGTGCTTAGAAGCAAATACACTCAAGGAAAACCCTTTTCCCTAAAATAAAGTAACACAAAAAAGTTGGAAGTTTTGAAGAATTCAACAAAAATGACCACAACAGAACATCAAAACTCATACTGCATTGTCTTTGCGAACACTGCAATTGAACAGAGCAAATGTAGTCCCTATCTTCTCATCACGGTTCTTCTCATAAGCATCACCAAACAAGAAAAGGGAAATAGTATTGTCATCTAAGCATCCAATCTTCCAAATTGCAAAAGTCTTCCCTATAGAACTAGTTCTTGGCAACCCCTTTTCAGATAAAATTCCAACAGTAGCCCAACACCCAGAAAGGGTATCTCCTGACAACAAAGTCCTAAAATTAAGAAAACAAAACCATCATAAGCAAATATCTAAAATCCAGAAAATACCATCATTAATGACTCTTTGCAGTTGCATATACACACAAAAGCATCAATCTTATACAAATTGGCATACTTGATTGCGGGTAACCGAACAAATCTAATATCCGATAAATGGTTGCTCAACTCAACGGGTGATACCACTGGGTTCCTGAACAAGAAAAACCAAACATCAATAACAATTATCAAACATTTAATCTTACAGATCAACTAAACAATTTTTCAGAATTTAACCAAGATGTCAATACATCGATTTTTGTAATCTTCACATATCAGATACAGATAAACATGACATATCCACACAAAATAAAACCTCATATGCAATAATGTCAATCCTTCAATTTTCATAGACCATTGACCTCAACATACATTCTCTCAACACCATTACAAGCTTTAAATTAGCATTTACTCTATTCGCATTAAGAAGCTTCGAATGGCAACAATACAATCAGTCATAAGTCTAATCATCAAAACTTCAGTGTCAAACCTCCAAAAAAAGTAATTCCCAAAGCTACAGAGTGCATACTTGAATACAGAAACTACGAATTCATCCAACTGCAGAAGTAACATTCAGTAATGGAATAACAAAAGAAGTGGGTATACTAACTGAATCCGAATCCCTGAAAACTTTTCGACCACAATGTCATTAGAGCTCTTCCCCTGCTTCGATTTCAGAGACTTATTAACACTTTTGGAATCATAATCGAGGCAATCTTTTACTGCGTCTCGAAAAACAGACATGTCCACTGGTCCCCTCATTTCCTTGGGCATTTCATCGTCTAATAAGTACCCTTAAATTCAAACACCAATAAATTCAAACACAATTCAGAACACACTCAATGAAGCAGCTTAATTAGATGTAAAATGATAATTGAAAAGTCATAAATATACACAATTTGTGAGTTGGTGGTGTACCTGAAGGAGAAGCAGGCGGGGTTTCAATAACGCGATCCTGAAGGGAGAGGAGAAGGTCGAGATCGTCTTGGTGATCCAATCCAGACATCGTTTTGGGCTGATTACTAAGCTAATGTTCTTCGATCTTTGTCTGGTTTGAGAGGAAAAGTGGGAAGTGAAATAGGACTAGGGTTTGTGTGGTGTTTTGGGGGGAGAATTGAATTTTTGGGAGGGAAAGAAGTATGAGAGGACTTTTATCCAATTGATTTTCTTTTTAAAACTAACGTTACTGTTTTCTGAATTCATATATTTAAAAAAAAAAAAAAAAAAAAAGATACTGTTTCCTTTATAAGAAAATAATAGTAATTGAATAAAGTACCCTTTTGATTTCTATATATTGTATTTATTATGGAGATATGCAAAATAAGAAATACACAAGAAAATTATGGGAAACAAAATAAACTTTAATAGAACAAATTTTATTTTGATTTTGAGAAAAACTTTGATATAACAAATTATTTATATTAATATCGTTAATAGATTTAAAAAGGTCAAAGAAAATTGGAGACCTTGCAAGATTATTATTCCGATCTTTCGCCTTTATCCTTGTGTATTTACATAATTTTTTAATATAAAATAAATAACATGTGTGTATAATTAGAATGATTTAATGGAAGGAACTAATTAGTTATTATAAAATAGCGAATTTAAGTTTGAATTCCTGTTGTAAAAGATTCCACTTAATGTGTATGACGCTCCTCGAAAAGAATAAAAAAATCCTTGAGAAACCAAAAAATTAAAAATTAAAATTATGTCATTTGGTTAAGGGATAGTTCCATTTACCTCTCATGAGGTTATGTTAGGAAACTTCCATGATTTCAATAACTACAAACACCTAATCCACTGTCAGATTTTGTTAAATGAATAAACATAACGTGTACAATGTCTATCTTGCCTTCCATTCTTCATTAAGTACTAATTTTTTTCTTAGAAAAATAGTTAAAATACAAATAATAATATATATAGTCTCAAAATGGATCAACCCAAAAAAATGGGTATCTTATAATTATAAAATGTCAAATAATATTTCTTTTGAAAAATTGAACTATAACATAATAAAATTTAAGATGTTCTTGATTTTAAACAACCATTAAAAATGGAATTTTCTTCAATTATACTTTTCAGTATCGAGTTTATTTTTATTTTTTGTAAGTTCAATTGCAGTAATAAGTTATTTCAAACGTAAAATGTTTTTTTATCTATTAATGGTAGTATTTACAATTCGGACTGAAGAGTGCATTTGGTAAATAATTTTTTTTGTTCTACTAAACCGTTAGTATTTACAAGACGGACCGAATAGTGTATTGGGTATGGATTCTATACCAATGTGGTGTCTCTAGTAAGATTCGAACTTGAATTTCGCCTCTAAGAATCGCAAGTCATGACTACCACTTAAGAAAACCACTTTGTGTTTCAAATGTAAAATAATACTCCTATATATAAGTTTATTTCTTTGTCATATAAGTTGGCCAAACCCAACACTTTAGGGGAAAATTATCATTTCATAAATATTTTGGTGATTCATTAAAAACACGATGTGGGTCTATCTCGGTAAAATTTTAAAGTAGGAGAAATATTTATTGTAATTATCATCAAAGACCACAGAAAAAGGTTTGCAATGTTCACGTACGAACGTACATTATAAATAAGATAATATTATTAATGACGGGAAGAAATAAACAAATGGAGATTTAAGTATTTTTTTTTTTTTTTAGAAACAATGGAGATTTAAGTTTGTCACTTGGAACTTTAATTGGGCTGTTCATAACCTTTCTAAATGGGCAAACCTTTATTTTTCTTTTTGTTTTTTGAAAGCTGCCTCTTTCTGTTTTTTTTTTTACCATGGGTACCCCTGATAGATCTTATGTAATTTGTTTCTTGTTGTTTTATTTTATGTTGTGGTAAATCATAAAAAAAAAAAGAAAAAGGCAGTATTGTAGTGATCTACTTATCAGAAGTTTATGATTTGATGATAATTATTAGCCATTAAAGAAGCAGGGACGGACCTAGACCCCATTTCTTGGGGGGGCCGATTAGGGACCGAGCTAAACCATTTTCTTTCGGGGGGCGAAATTTTTTTCTGTATCAAACTCGATATTTTATCGATTTTTGATAAAAATAACAAAAAAACTAACATAAGATAAACAATCCTATAACTTCATCCTAGAAAAAGTGGGGAAAAAATAACTAATTTCTTAGCCAAGTGAATTAAGTCAGTCCACTCAACAAACGGTTATAAATTAAGGAATTTGATCAAACATAGAAATTGAATATTAGATATTTATTGTAAAATTGTGCATAATATAATGATTATGTTAGTATATATTTTATTATAATGTCTATCAGATAATGCCCACTTAAATCATGCCTTAAATAGTTCAAAATAAATTGAATGTTCATGAAAAAAAAGATTAATTTAAGAAATTGAACATAAGACTCCTACACAATGTCCAAGAACTTTTCCAAATATTAATAATGCCCACTGAACTAAAAGTCATGTGTTAATGCAAAACACAATTCAATTTTAATGAAAGAAGGAAACAAAAAATTATTAACAACTACAAGGATTGAACACTAGACCTTCAACAAAACATCATGAACCTTACCTCTCCACCACATACTTTTCTTTGCCAAATATAGCAAGTATATATATATATATATAACTATAAAAAAATATTTTTTTCCTGGGGGGACCATGGCCCCCCCCAGTCCCCATTGACATCCGTCCCTGTAAAGAAGTTAGCGCATAACATGCTTGCCATGACAAGACTGTATATATGTATGTCTATTAATTACCACCACAGAAATAAAACAATTTTCACCATAACAAAAGGTCCAAAATTTAAATCCAACCATACACGTAACGCATTTGATCCTACAAAAACTCGAATGTAGTATATTTACAGTCCCATTCTCTTTAAGAAATTAGTAATATTTTACATGGAAACTTCAAATTAGCTGGCGCCTCATCGAAATTAAGCTTCAAGAATCAAAACCAAAGAAATAAACGTACAAAGAAAGATGGCTGAAATTAGTAGAAATTTTTTAGTGTTACTACTCTTTTCATTACTCGTGGCCAGCAGCGCATATGGCAAGGAAAAGAAAGACGAGCCGGTTGTTACATACGATGAGCGCTCCATGATAATTAATGGAAGTAGAGAACTGCTTTTCTCTGGTTCAATACATTATCCACGTAGCCCTCCTGAGGTACGTATATATGTAATCTTGAATTATACAGTATATTTTTTTAAACTTTCAATTTTCTTTTACTATATATATAATAAGTAGTATCGAGTTAAAATTATATCTTGAAATTGCTTCGCCTTTTTTTTCTTTTTCCAGATGTGGCCTGATCTTATTAGAAAAGCTAAAGAAGGTGGCCTGAACCTTATACAGACTTATATATTTTGGAACATTCATGAGCCAGTTCAAGGCCAGGTAAATATAATTAATATATATGACCATGTTTAATTTGCATGATTTTTGGTAGGCTAAATTGCATATTAATATTGAGTATTTTTAACTTTTTCTTTCATTTTTTAACAAAAACAATCCTTTAATTATCATCTGATCTTAACACATTTGGTACTAAGATCACGTACGTATTTTTTCATAAAACTAAAATATAGGTGACTGAGTGTGTTAGTTCAAAGGATAAGCGACATTATAGTTAATTTGTTGAGGAAAAATTATGTTCTAGATATGGCCAAAAAATGCAACCATAAAATCAAGTGTATATATATTACACTTGTTATCTAAATTAATGATTAGTCTCCTAGAAATATAATTTTAACCATCACAAGGTAAGTTTTTTGCACTTTTACCATGTTAATGTTTTAAAGAAAAATGTGTCAGTCTGAAAGAAAAACTAAAGGACTATTTTGTCACGAGTTGAAAGTCAGAGTACTAAATGTGTAACCTGGCCTTTCCAGTTAAGTTAGTAAATAATTTTTTCACATTTAATTAATTTGTCTTAATTCTCTTGTAGACTATATATATATAATACTTTTCTTCTATTGCAGTTCAATTTTGAAGGGAACTATGACTTCATAAAGTTCATCAAAATGATTGGGGAAAATGGCTTGTGGGTGACACTCAGAGTTGGACCTTATGTCGAGGCTGAATGGAATCTAGGGTAATTCAACATAGAAAAAAATAAATCTCATTTTTATTTATTGATTTTGTACTAATGAGTTTTATGATATGATCCATTTTATTTTGAGCAGAGGATTTCCATACTGGCTAAAAGAGGTTCCAAACATTATATTCCGTTCCTATAATGAACCTTTCATGGTAAATAAATCCAATACAAGAGGAACAAAATAAAATAAAATTAAAAAATTATTATTTCAGTTTGATGAAATGATTAAGATTGATAACATTATTCCCAATTAATTTAATTTGCAGGAACACATGAAAAAGTACGTTGAGATGATCCTTAACATGGTGAAAAAGGAGAAACTGTTTGCAGACCAAGGAGGTCCTATTATCATGGCACAAGTATTAAAAATACATATATGTTTTTTATATTTCTTATATAATATATGATGGAAATTAAAGAAAAACAATATTGAAGAATTTTTTTCATTTTATTATTTAACTGCAGATTGAAAACGAGTACAATAATGTACAACTTGCATATAAGGAAAGTGGTCCAAAGTATGTAAGATGGGCAGCAGATATGGCTGTTGGATTATACAATGGTGTTCCTTGGGTTATGTGTAAGCAAAGGGATGCTCCTCCGACAGTAGTAAGTTTTCTTCTCCATCTTTTTATTTTTCTTTTTAATATTGAACCAGCAGCTGCTTCAATTCATCTTAATTAATTAATTAAGTCCAGTCCAGAAAACTAATGAAATTCATCATGTAATTAGAATGTGGATCCAAACCATAAGAAGTATTAATCTTAATTATATGATTGATTTGGATTTGGATTTGAGGATTACCTGTCTGTCTGTCTTTCTTTCCAGATTAGTACTTGCAATGGAAGGCAATGCGGAGACACCTTCCCCGGTCCAAATGGCCCTGGCAAGCCTTCTCTCTGGACTGAAAACTGGACTGCTCAGTGAGTTAATAATATATATATACATATATGTCACATTAATTAGCATTTTATTGCAAGTACCTTGGAAAAATTTGTAAATCAAAGAATAAATTTTCTTCAAGTTTTGGGTGAAAAACACGAATGTATGAGACCATGCTCACAAATCATCGGAGTTAATGTTCTGTTACGTACAGATACAGAGTGTTTGGTGACTCTCCATCTATGAGGGCTGCTGAAGATATAGCTTTTGCTGTTACTCGATTTTTCGCAAGGAATGGTACCCTCAACAATTACTACATGGTAACAACACAAGGCATCTATCTAATTTTATAATATAACTATTGAAGATTCTTTTAATTAGAAGATAAAAGTCTAATTAAAGAAATAAGTATTATATACATATGAAATTTAATTCATGTTTTTGCATCTACAATAGCAAGAAAAGTAAGTTAATTCGATGGTGAAATTGTTGAACCTTTTTTTGTAGTACTATGGTGGAACCAACTTTGGCAGAACGAGTTCATCTTTCGTGACAACTCGCTACTACGATGAAGCTCCCCTAGATGAATTCGGTAAGGGAACTTCAAAATCAAAAGGAACAGTTGACTCAAGAATGTCTTTGAATTTCATTTTTTTTTTCTTTCTTATTTCAGGTTTGCAGCGGGAACCTAAATTCGGTCACTTAAGAGATCTGCACAGGGCTTTAAAATTGTGCAAAAAGCCTTTGCTATGGGGCAAACAACATGTTCAAAAAGTTTCCGAGGACTTGGAGGTAATCCATATACATCAATGTTCATATGTAAATCAAATTGGAGCGAATTTGGTAGTTACAAACAACTACAATAACGTAGTTCTCCCATATGCTATGTACAAATGAGCTGAAGTAATATGAAATAACAATGAAAATAATATTAACTATATTTTGTCAAATTTATGCTACAAATATGATCTAAACTATTACGAATCGACTTATAGCAGTTATAGAATGATTGTGAACATATTTATTATATATTTACGGATAAGATAAGATAATTTTTGGATGTGAATTGCCATTAACTCATTTAATTATCATCATAATCTAACGAAAAAAAATTGATTACAGATCTAATATCATCTAATATCTCATTTTCTATCATATTTAAATTTAATTCTCACATGATCTCATCTTTTCTACTTTAGTACTGACAATCTTAATTTTCCATGTTTGATCACTTATTTATGTATGCTTTTTTTTTTAAACAGATCACAACATATGAGAAAGATGGGGGTAAAATTTGTGCAGCATTCTTGACAAACAATAACACAAGGACAGCTTCATCAATTAACTTCAGGGGTGTGGATTATTACCTGCCTCCTAAATCCGTCAGCATTTTACCAGATTGCAAAACAGTCGTTTACAACACTCTAGCGGTAGATATTTTTTTCACGTTTACAACACTCAAGCATTTTCTGCAAGAATTCTATTTCTTTTTTTTTTTGTTTTAAGTTTTACTTCTCCCTCTTTTGCCAATAAATAGGTTGTTGCACAACACAGTTCAAGAAATTTCGTTGTCTCAGAGAAAGCAAAGGCCAAAAATTGGGAAATGTTCAAAGAAAAGATTCCGACCAAAACTGATTTGCATGAAAAGAGCAAGTCGCCTAAAGAGTTGTATAGCTTCACAAAAGATACCTCAGATTATGCTTGGTATAGTACCAGGTAATGGGAACTAAAATTCTTTATTATTGAGTTATTTGCAATATGTGCATGCCCGTTTACGCATTATACTATTTAAAAGAGTTAATGGCAATTTACTGATATTCATAATATTCAATTTATCCCCAAATTTCATCATTTTTATGAAAAATAAAATAATCTTATAAAATTTATTATTTTGCAGCATTAACTTTGATAGGAGAGACTTGCCAATGCGTTCCGATATTCTTCCAGTCCTTCAAGTAGCAAGTCTTGGCCATGCTTTAGTTGCCTTTGTTAATGACGAATTCGTAGGTAATAATATTAAAAAAAAAAAAAAAAAAAAAAGGTTAAATCAAAGATTGACAAGAAGTAATAGTTTTATGAATAAAATTATTGTAGCTAAATTTGTTAGTATTTTTTCAGGTTTTGGGCACGGAAGCAACATTGAAAAGAGTCATGTTTTCACCAAGTCAATCAATTTGAAGCCTGGGGAAAACCATATCACCTTGTTGGCCATGACAGTTGGTTTACCTGTAAATTAAACTCTCTCTTCTCAAATAAATTACTAATTTATGTTTTCCAAAATGAATAATTATTGATACATTAATCTTCCTATGTTTAGAATAGTGGAGCATTCATGGAGAAGAGATTTGCAGGACCCAGAGTAGTCACAATTCAGGGTTTGATGGCTGGAACTTTAGACATCACTAATAATCATTGGGGCCAACAGGTAATACAAATTAGTAAATCCAATTCAATTGAGGCTGTGTTCTTATAAATTTGTATGCCCCACGGGCGGACTTCGTGATTTGACTAAGCATTAGGTGTTTAATTGAAATTTTTGGCTCTAAAAATATAATTTATTTTTGACAATTTGCATTATGAAAATATAGAATCTTGCCACTAATTTACACTTTGTACCCTAGAAATATAATTTCTTGCGTAGTAATTTGACAAAAGCTTCAGATATTTTATATATTGATAATTAATTATATTATTATTGTACAAAAGTATTTAAATTATTATTATTCAATTTTGTGATAAAAATGTGCAGGTTGGTGTATCCGGAGAAAATATGCAAATATACACGGACGAAGGATTAAAGAAAGTTAAATGGGTACCCTATAATGGAACTCCTGGACCTGTCACCTGGTACAAGGTAATAATCACTACAAAAAAACTAAACAAAATATGAAGTAAATTTGTCATTAATTATTTTGATTGGTTTTTTAATTTGTTCCAGACATATTTTGATGCCCCAGAAGGCAATGACCCTGTTGCCCTTAGAATGGTTAGTATGGCAAAGGGTATGGTTTGGGTGAATGGCATAAGCATAGGGCGATATTGGGTATCATACCTTTCCGCGCTTTCAAAGCCTACTCAAGAAGAGTAAGTTAATAAAAAGATCGAATAGTATGTAAAAGGGTAGTTGTAATTATGCTAAATTGAATTAAAATTACAGGTACCATGTCCCAAGAGCATTCTTGAAGGCAAAAGACAATCTATTGGTAGTTTTTGAGGAAACAGGAGGAAATCCAGAAAAGATTGAGATCTTGACAGTAAATAGAGACACAATTTGCAGTGTGATAACTGAGTTCCATCCACCCGACATAATGACATGGGAGAGAAAAGACAATCAGTTTCGTGCGGTTGGGGATCCTGTCAAAGCAGCATATCTCACTTGCCCGGACAATAAAGTCATTGAAACCGTAGAGTTCGTAAGTTTTGGAGAGGCTGACGGCGCTTGTGGAGCCTTCCTACCTGGAAAATGTGATTCCACCAAAGCTCACAAAGTTGTTGAACAGCAATGCTTGGGAAAGAACACGTGCACCATTAAATTTGATAGAGAACTTCTCCTTGACGACGGCAAGGATTCTTGTCCGGATATTGCAAAAACGTTGGCTATTCAAGTCAAGTGTGGACATTCAAAATTGAGCATTGATTAAATTTTTATTTATTCTTATGATACGATGTAAAATCGTACCTAGCTACGTGCACATCATGAGATCGATGTGTTAATTAGTCAGTTAGAGTAACAGCTCTGAGTTTTGTTTTATTTTATTTGTCGCATAGATAAATAAACATTTTTGCGGTTGTTTTCCAAGAAATAATTGTTCTTTTATAGAAAATTAAGATTATGGGTATAAAAATCACAAAATTGGCCTCTCACCTAGTAGCTTAACGGAATTTTGAATAATCTATGTCTATGTCTTTTTCCTCGTTTTATTAATATATTCCTTCTGACGCTCTATTGGCTCATGTAATAAGGTAATTATGAATTAGATTTAATTTGTTAGACGGAGAGTGAGCGGGCGGATCCAGAATTTTTGGTCAGGAGGGGTTGAATTTATACAGGAAAAAAACAGTTAAACTTAAATCTTATATTCACGAGAAAATATATGATGCAATACAAAAAAAGGGAGGTGAAGTTTGACAAAATAAACCCCACGAGATACTTTACTTAAATATGATATCGCGTTATAGTCTCAAAGACCCAAAATATATATTAATACAAAAACAGTTTGAAATACTGCTATATATATATATATATATATATATATATATATATATATATATATATATATAAAGACAACTAAACAATCATTTACTCATTGATCGTCCATTTGGTTACGAAGGCGATTCTTTACTATCTTCATAGTAAAATAAGCTCTCTACACTGATGTGATGTAGTTACAACGGGTAGAATAAGCGCCAATTTCACAAGTGTGTAAATCATCGAGAATGCGACATGCCTTGTAATGCAACCATCTCCCTAGCAAGATCATCAATCCCTTTCAAGATAGAAAAATCATCACTTGAGAACATCCTAATATAATTTTCAAGTTGATGGGAAGGGCCGAGAGCTCAGAAAAAGAGAAGTCATTTAGATAAAGTTCGGCAAGACGAACACGTTTTTCTTTGTCAAAAGCCTCAAAGCGATTGATGGGTTTAAGCATGAAACTCAAAGAAGCAACTTCTTGTTTACTTCATAGAAATAGTTGTTCAACTCTTGCAACTGTCTATCTATCACCGAATTGAATCTCTTAACATTGTAATGATGCTAGATAGTCACTTGTTCAATCCTATGTATTGGCCTCCCATATGGAACATAGACATTACTCATTGAAGGAATTTTAATTTCATGCTTAGAATAAAAAGAAGTAACTTAATTCATCCAACAAAGGTCCATATCCATTATCTCTTCTCACTTGAAGACGATCCTTATCTAATTTGACTAATTTCTTAGCATTCACTGTTTTTTGATATTTTCTTTATAAAATTTGAGACAAGTTATTAATTGGACTAAAAAAACTACTACTATGTTAAAAAAAATTGAGGGGTGGTCCCTCCCTCCCTTACTAGGTCCGTATTGTGTCAATAGGAAGAGTCTAAGCATGTTTAAGTCTTCAAAAAAACAAGTCTAAGAGTATTTAAGCATTATAATTAAAACAAGACCAGATCAGTCGATCAACTGGTGGCTTGTCAAGTTTGGACAAGCCCCAAACAACCAACAGATGGCCACCAAGTGGCGGCCACCCATTGCCTGGCCGGGCGCATGCCATCCAGGAACTTAACATTCGTAGGCAAAAAGGCGGTTGCCCTCCCCATCGTCTGTCCTTCCCCAATTTTCCGATCTCCAACTGACAGTTGACGGGCTTGTTGGGATTCTTACAGGAAAATGAGCCTCAGGCAGCGGATATAATAAAACTTTTAGACTACCCTTGGGAATCTTACCAGGATACAATTCGATATATATTTAAACTAATATAAAAAGAAGAATATATAGACATATCTAGTTTATACCTCGTTCCTTGCTAAGCCAAAGCAACTCTGATATCTGGATATGTGTAGAATTTTCACAGCAAAATCGCCCCCTTTGTTACTACATAAAGTGGATCTGCAACTTTTGTAAAACGCCCCACGTGTTCAGTACACCACATACACGCGAAAACCTTGAGATCTCTGATCGGCTAGAACACAGAAGAAATCAAGATACGAAACTCGATAAGAAAAGAGGCAGAAGCCAATCGGCCTTTGCACAAGGTTGGGGCGGCAGCGGCTAGGGCTTAGGGAATAGAGAGGGTTTTTTTCTCTTGCTTTTGAAGAGTTATACAAAGTGTGTACTCAATATTGTGTATTCTTCCAAGACTTAATGAGACTTATTTATAGATCTTGTAATCCTAGTCCTACTAGGATTCCTAAGAAGATCTAACTTCTAAATGGGCTAAGCCTTTTTTAATTAATGCAAGACTTATTAATTAAAATGTCTACTCCTTAGTTAATCTTGTGCCCTAATTAATCTTCAAGATTAGTTGGCCCATTAACTAATACTAAAATTTTTTAATTAATTAAATTAGACTCCAAGTCCATTTAATTAATTTCCTTTAATATTTATTTAAGTAAATCAAACTCCAAGTTCATTTAATTAAATATTTTCTCTATTAATTATTTAAATTTAATTTAATTAATTTCATCTTTCAAGTTTAAAACATATTTAATTTGACATTTTGATCCAACTCAATTGGATCGAATTCTCGTGCCCAAACGAATCGATCCAGTCGAGTCCAACTTTCTTCGTTTCCTATTTCCACCAGCAATGTTATTAAAATCGGACCGGACCGGCTTGTCCGATCGGTTCGACCGCGAACCGGAAGCTGTTAATTCGCTGGTTTTAGCGGTTCGACCAACGGTTCGCCCGGTTCGACCAGTAAAATCACTAAACCAATAGGCTCACCGATTCGCTTTCCGGTCCGGTTTTAAAAACATTGGTTTCCACTCGATATGTTTGTGTATGTCCCCGTAGGTTCACCATATAATTGGCCGCGGGTTATAATCAAATATATATTTAATTATTCGTGTAAACCTATACTCAAAATCAATCGAACACTCTGTCGATTGACAATTCCAAAATTAGCACCCCTTCTAATTTGGAAATTCTCCCACCCACCACAGTCGATGTCTGGCCACAAGCCCATGGAGCTCAATCACTGGTGAATTAATTCAGTGAACCTTTAACCTTTACAATTACCATGTAAGTCTTAATTTTTCCATTAGTTGGTCTCCCAATCAAGATTAAGGTTATGGACTTTCATCAATTTCTTACTTGTTTGGACTATATGTATTCTGGTCTTGAGACTATTCCATTTGACTTAACGTTTATGAGCTACTTTTACAAAGCCGTCAGATATATTGGTCAAAGATTTACTGGAATACGTTTCTCACAGAGATTCATAGGAGAAGCTCCCAACCTATCAAGTTAGGTCAACGGATCCTCTGTTGATGATATGAACATGTATACACGTTCCTCTATACCCAATATGAATCCACAGAGACCTGGTAGACTCCAGTCAGTCGGGACTCATATCAAAGCATAGACGTTCGTGCACCAGATAAACCCTATCACCTTAAGTAATAAGAATTGTTCCTCGTACATTATTGTAAATATGAATAACTTCATCCCCGATATGCGACTATCGCTTCCATTGTGAGTTATTTCCTAGTTGGAGTATTCAGTACGCTCAAAACAGAAACTATTCTATCAAGGCTCCCCTCTCACCCTCCTCTTGCCTGCCTCGGTTGGAGATGGCTTAACTATTTGCTCAACAATGGATTTACATGATTTAAATTAAGATCCTAATTACCATGTAAGTCTTAATTTTTCCATTAGTTGGTCTCCCAATCAAGATTAAGGTTATGGACTTTCATCAATTTCTTACTTGTTTGGACTATATGTATTCTGGTCTCGAGACTATTCCATTTGACTTAACGTTTATGAGCTACTTTTACAAAGCCGTCAGATATATTGGCCAAAGATTTACTGGAATACGTTTCTCACAGAGATTCATAGGAGAAGCTCCCAACCTATCAAGTTAGGTCAACGGATCCTCTGTTGATGATATGAACATGTATACACGTTCCTCTATACCCAACATGAATCCACAGAGACCTAGTAGACTCCAGTCAGTCGGGACTCATATCAAAGCATAGACGTTCGTGCACCAGATAAACCCTATCACCTTAAGTAATAAGGATTGTTCCTCCTACATTATTGTAAATATGAATAACTTCATTCCCGATATGCGACTATCGCTTCCATTGTGAGTTATTTCCTAGTTGGAGTATTCAGTGCGCTCAAAACAGAAACTATTCTATCAAGGCTCCCCTCTCACCCTCCTCTTGCCTGCCTCGGTTGGAGATGGCTTAACTATTTGCTCAACAATGGATTTACATGATTTAAATTAAGATCCTACTAGAAGTAGGTGATATTGATCAATAGAAAGTAGAAGGTTATCAGAGCAATTGACGTACAATCCCATCTGTTGGGATTGAAGGTACACATAAGTACTCAAATTTTTCATAAAAGAAATGAAGGTACACATAAGTACTCAAATTCTATATGGTGTAAAATCTTTCATAAAAGAAATTACAATATAAGTCATTTGTTTATCCATTGCAACTTTGTCTTGATTAGTTCAATGAGTTTATTTTCTGATGAATTACTTGAACGAGATTAAGAGGCAATAGAAGTATATTTTAGGTTTTGTGAGTTTCATTTTTCGTTATATTTATAGAAAAGCTCAACTTTGTTGGGATTGAATATTTGGTTTGGATAAGATTTAAGCCCAAATTGATCCTGAACTGAAGTATTATGCGAAGAAATTTTGATAAAAAAATATTATGCGAAATATATTCATGGATCAAAAGTTTTTATCGTTTTTGTTAACGAAAACCTCGACTTATTGGTCTAATCCATTAAAAAATATTGTAGCTTTGATCTCAAGTGTCCGAAACATATTTCTAAGAAAATTGAATTTTCTTTTTAGTATTTATCTGACCAAAGCACATGTTAAAAACGAATTTTCCATCTATATATACCATATGGTTGAGAAACTCATTATGCATAAACACAGGTTAACTTTGAGATGGTAGAGAATTAGGAGGTTGGGGAAATCATCTCCAGTAGGCTGTAGACATCTAAAAAGAGACCATCACATTCTAATATATGATCCTACAAAATATCGGAAAACTTAGTTTAAGATGGTATATACAAATATGTAGCTTAATTAACAATTATACCAAGGAGAAATATAATTTCGATGGTCATATGCAAATTGTACACGTATGTTAGTCTTACTTAATGAATATATTCGGTGAAGTATTTTAATTATTTAAATACTCTTCTCATAAAAAGGTAGCAACATACACCTAAGGCATTTAAAAATCAAATATACAATCTTCATTTATATGTTTTAAATATATTATTCCTTCTAAAATTTCATAAGATCAAAATCAAATATGAATAAATATGGCATTATTCAGAGAAAGCAGTATATTTCTGAATGAAATTTAACCATCACAGCAGTCTTAAGACGAGTTTTCAATGGAAGAAAAAAAATTGTTTAAATTATCTTTCTATCACGAAGTCTTCCAGCTAAGTTGAACAAGGAGCACAAGAACTAAATAAATAAACAATAAATACTGGGGTTAAACTTTATATATACAGGGAAATAAACCATTTATGAAATACATGGTAAAAAGAAAGAAAAAAACATTTTTCTTCATAACACAAAAAGAATAGCCCATTGAGTATTAATTGTTGTACTAACTTCAACTATAACATAAATAGCTGGACCTTAACTATGTGAAAGGTTTTATTAAGCATCAAATTGTCACCTCCAAACACAATTATGTTTAAATTCTAGTAAATCTTCTTCGAAAGTCGAGACAACTCATGACAAATCAAAAGATCCTTGTCCTTCGTTGATGGCATAGAGTAGTTTCTTGTACATGATTTCCTAAATTGGGTAAATTGAATCAATAACCGAAATAAACAAAAAATGGAAGAAAAAAAAATTACTGGCAAAATTGCATTTTTAGTCCCATACAGTAAGACCCTCAACCCTTCTGGTCTCGCATTAGTCCCCCATTAAACTGGACTCTCAACTCTTTTAATCCCGTGTTTCAACAATTGCACTTTTGCTCCTAATTTCTTAAAAATATTTTGCATGGGACCAAAAGTATTAAGGATCCAATTGTGCAAGACAAAAAAATACAATTATGCCAAAGTTTATGTAATGTCACCGAACACATACCTTGGTGGAATACGGTGGAAGCTTCAAGTAATTGGCACATGTCATCACGCTTGGTAAGTCATCATCAGCAGATTCGGATGGACCAGAACCATTATGTGCCGGGTTGCTCGTGTTTGAAGAATGCTGTTACAATTGTTAAGAGAGTTCTCATTAACAAACTCTTAGTAGCAAATTAATCATATATAAATACATAGATAAGATCAAGGGAGTAGCTAGCTTTATACCTTTCTGACAATTGTTAACTTAGGATTCAGAACAGCTAGACCACCTGGTGGAAGCCGAGGAGCACCAGTGACAAACTGACAGAAGGCTCGTTGCTGTTCTGGGGTGAATTCTCCCATAATCTCGAGAAGCTGATAACATGGTATAAAGGCTTTAAAATGAAAATACAAATTCCCGGAATAGTGCTATGTAAAAGTATCTCCAGAAACTAGGCTAAGGATTTAGATTATCATCCGATTTTTGTCTAAAATTTCAAAAGAAAAAGATTTATTGTGTGTTTTTTTAATATTCAAAGCTTACGTACATTGACAATAGCGGGACTCTTGGAAGTGTATCCATGATCAAATTTAATGTGATCTGCAAGCGACTCAGCCTGCATAGGTATTAAACATGTTTAAACCAAGCAAGTGTAATTTATAAGTTCTGTTTGGGTCACTGTAGAGGAAATATTACCGTCCACATCTCTCTGCGGCCACAGAGCAGATAGTCCAACTCGTTTGGAGTAAATATTTGTAGAGATGATATGTCAAAGACCTGAGAATAATGAGTCCACAGAAATATGTTCTTTTATATTCTAAGAAAACATGCATATCTGGAAATATTGAATATGGATCTACCATAATTTATCAATGATTTGAATTATAATCCATATCTTGCAACATAATTTATAAGCCATTCATTAACTGCACCCCTTCACATTGGATTAATAGGAAGGACAAACTTATGAGCAAAATCGAAACATGGTAAAACACTGGCCAATTAATAAGGCTAGCCAAAAGGCCACAGCAATTTTCAAATTCCCAGAGCAAAAGCACATTTATGGAAAATCATTACCAGTTAAAATAATGTTCTTTATTAAATTTTTCCTAATTTTTTCTTCAATTCTCGGTCATCAAAATACTGCCCCACCGTAATGGCACCTTGTCATCCATACTAGCCCTTACTCCAAACCCACCCAACATCTGTTGGTCCAATTCCGACGTCGAAGAGCGAAAATTTAAACATCATTGTTGGACATAAAACTAGAACAGCAGAAAGTGTTCTCTTTGTTCCCACTCTCTACTTGCTACTACTTGACCATATTCATCTTCAACTACTTTCATATGCCCTATAACGGGAACTTAAATGTTAGGTCATATTTGATTCTTAGATTTTAGTGAGTAAAACAACAGTTTTTCTTGGATGAAATGATAAAACTCAGTGTGTGATTTTTCTTATCCCTTTTTCCACTAAAAATTGTCAAACATGGTCTTAATGTTTAGAATCAAAATGACACAAAACTCTCAGTTAGAAGAATGTGAACATATATGATAGATGCAACACCTAGAAGTTACTCTCGCTAGTTGTGCACATGATGTGTTGCATACTACACAACTTTGCTCTAGAAGGCAAATTTTAAAAGCTAAAGGGAAAGGTTGATTTTGAAGCTATGAGTTTTCATATTGCAATGGTACTACTTGCAGAGAAGATATTGATTAAGCAAATAGTAGTTCACTTAAGGAAGCAAACAAAAACTTATCATTTGAGTGTGGGTGGGGTGAGCAAAGTTCATAGATTGAGTTAACAGTCGGACATCCCAGAAACAATGACATTAGAGAATGGTATCAAACTTTGATGAAATCAAATAAAAAAGTAAACCTGATTAAATCCAGATCTAAATGCTTCAATCTGCCGCATGATCCCACTCCCCACAGTAGCATCAACCACGAGGGTGACATAGTCTCCCAAAGTACTTAAATCCACCTAAGAATTTGATTAGAAAATAAATCGTTAAATAACAATGAAACAAAGTCAAATGGGGCCTGGGTGGGTAAAAGTGAGGTAGGAAGGATGCTATGACAGGAAACAAACAGGCACATGGCATACATTTTCATCGCCTGGTCTCAAAACATATTCTGGGTAGCCTGGAAGGGTGAAATCTAAACAAAGATCCTCGATTGTAACTCCATGAAAACGCAAGTCTTCTGTATTATAGTTTCCCGTGGATTCCAGATATTGTTTTCGGCAGACAAGGGCTTGCAGTTCTTGCAAAGTAGTTCCAAGTTCCGCATCAAAAGAAATGATGTCGTGCAAATCCAACTCCTGGAGAGTCAACAAATCATGACACACTTACTGGTCAAACTACAGATAAAGTTGGTCACAATATTTCAAAACGCGAATATTTCAATCATCCAACAAACAACAATAAATAGACTTACTTGACCAAGTACAAGCTTATAAAAGGCAGCTGACAGTGGCAAATCCAAAAGTCTCCCGTCTTGAAGAGCTTTGGCCATAACTCTCCCAAGTAATTTAAAATACTCTATAACTTTAGAAAATTGGTTACCAACACATGTAGCAGCATTGGCGGGCCAAGGCTGAGGGAACAACCCAAGAGGTACATGAATAATATCTCTATCACCCAAAGCTGCAGAAAGCCCAGCCATCTCATTAGGTTTTACATCAATTTCCATTGAGGGCTTACCAAAGGATGAACTTGACCTCCACATTCCTAATCCAACTTTTTGTAGGTCATGACTTAAAAGAGTGTAAAACTCGAGCGTAGGACCCAATCCTGTGCCAACCTCACCGAAATATTCAACTTCAAGAACAGCTTTTTGACTAGAATACATCTCCATGACTTTTGCAGCAGAATCTAATATCCGATTCCTGGAGACACGAACTTTCTGGCGCTGTAATCTCCCGACTCTTACCTCTCTTTCACTCATGGAACCATGGCCATCAGCACCTTGCTGCTGCTGTAGCCGATTCAATGCACGAGACAACCCAAAAGCAGTTGAATTGAAGTATTGACGCCGGGTTTCAAAAGGAAATAAAAATGGGCAAGCTTTAGTCAGCTGGTAGCACCATGATGGAAGAGAACCACTACAAAGTGCCAATGCATCTTGAATTTGTCGGGCTAATTTTGGGGTGAGCTTACTATTGACAAAATCCTGTGGAGAAACTTTCACTCCAGAAGTGCTGAGCTCATCTAGAGTTGAAATTTTTCCCTTCGAAAAATTGTCAACCATTGCCTGGACCCGCAAACGAGGAGCAAGCTGATTTAAACCCTCTAGTACTCGTAATAGAGCCAATATATTATAGGTGGGATTGCTTCGTTCCAGATCACAAGGAAGTTTCCCTTGCAAAATGCTATCTAAAAGTGACACATTAGAGGATGCATCTAAGCCAGAATTACTTGAACTACCTTTTGCAGACTTCGGTGGAGCTGTTGGGGTAGCTTGATTATTGGCCTTTTCATACGTTATAGTATATATATCGCCCCAAAGTCTACTCCCATCACTTGATACAAGATCACTTCCAGGAAATCTGTCATCATTGTCCTCGTCCAAAACAAGTTGCCGTTGGATTGCCTGATAAATAGTCAAGTTTTTATTAAGCTGCCTCCCTCCTGCAGTGAATATCAGTCTTGGCAGATCGTTAGAGCCAGATAATAGGTGTCCTTGTCTATCTCTGCCTCCCCTCACACCTCTATTATTACCAGATGAAAGTCCAGCCATAGCGGCAGCGGCAAAGGACATTGCACCCCTTGAACCAAATGAACTACCACTCCTTAGCTCAGCAGAATCAGATCCTCTCCCTGAAGTACCTCTGCTGCTAGAACTACATGTCGCATTGTTCTGGCCATCACTTGGTGCAGGGACAGGACTGTCTTCCACAGAGTCACCCAATTTAACGTCATGCACTTTGTCTGGCATGCAAAGTGGAAGAGTATCATCTCCAAGTAGCTGTCAGAAATGCAGTTATTATCATTAGGAAAAAGGGAAAATTTATAGTGAGGGATAAAAGATGGAAAAAGACAAACTCCTATTTGTAATTCAAGCAGCAATAGCCCCCCGATTAGATCAAAATAATAGTTGATGAGACATGTTATACGTTGGTGATCCTAAACTCCCATAACTATGGGTTACTGGTAACAGAAAAACCTACTTTTTTTTTTTTTTTGATAATTCCAGAAAAACCTACTTCAGGTACCAGATAATTAAGGAAGATATCTCTTACTATTAATTTTGAATTCCATTGGAGTATTACTTTAATGCAGTAGAATGTCTGATAAACACTATCTTATAAGTTGGTTTTTAGTAGTTCAACCAGTTAGCTGATGAACTATAAAAAAAAAACTGGTTTTGTATCATATATTTTGACATAGCCACCATACTTCTCCATTACTTATACAACATGAATTATGTGTCATAAATTTGTAGTAACGGCTTATAATAACAAAAGATGCAATGTAATGTTGCCTTCAAAAATACATTTGACAAAAGGATATCAAGCCTAAACAAAATCTTTTCCCCCACGAAAATGTTGCAATGTATGTTTAGTAAATGGACGACAGTTACATACATCATCATTTTCGTCGTCTTCGTCGTCTGATATATCATCATCTTCAATCACCAAAGCTTCATCAAGTTCTACAGGTGAAATACCCAATTCATCATCCTGAAACGTGCAACAAAAATAGAACTGAATGTGTCAGAGTCCGAAAAGGCATAGAAACCCGTAAGCTAACCAGCAAGAAAAAAATACTCCCTCCGTCCCATTATTCTTACTCTCTTAACTTTTTGCACGGAGTTTTAGGTAAAAGTTAAAAAAAAGTGAGAGTTCTACATATTTTTACAATTTTGCCCTCAAAAGTAGTGGTGTAGAGAAGTGGTGTCAAGTCATTATTTTAAGTAGGATAGTACTTGTGAGAAAAACACTTACAATTTAGGAAATGGAGTATTGAATTGGGACACACCGAAAAGGAAATAAGAGTAAGAAATGTGGGATGGAGGGAGCATTATAAGTAGTAGTAGTTAAAATGTTATGTTCTAAAACATGCAAACACAAAAAAATACTGTATATCATCTCATGCTTGACATGTTGAAACTTCGCATGGTCTAGGAAACTAGTCAACAGATGTCCAAAAAGACGAAGAAAAAACCCAAAACATGAATATTAAAACATAATGTTATGTTAACTTCACAAAAAAGTTTCAAATAAAAATGAAAGGATGGAATATGGAGAAGAGAAAAAATTTCAGTTCTTGAATTTTTATATAATGTGAGAGAGCTGGAAAACTTAGCCACAACAATACTTGTATCCAGGATTCGTATGGGTTACGGCTAAACAGCAGAATTCAAATGCTACAAAACAAGATTGTTATACGAATGCTGAACTTGCACACATAATCATAAAAACACTGCCTGATGAAACGGTAAATTATCCAGAGCTAAATGAATGTTGTATTAAGAGTAGACTACGAACTAATCTAAAGCGCTATTAGAAAAGAAAAATAAGCACTAGAAGCCAGTGATATGTTTGGCTTATTGATAGTTTCATCAACCACCTCATTACCCAAAGATAAATACAAACTTAGCAAAGCAACTTCTTCACGAGTATAATCTAATAGTTCATATCCTTTTTCCAAGAAAATTATCAAAATATTAGCAAATAAATATGCATGTAGAGTGTTCAATTAAATCTAAAACCACCAAGCTTTGGAACGCAGCCCCTGGTGCATTAAAAAGCATACCTCAGAACTGGTGTCCCCATCCACTGGCTTCAATTGGTTATCTTTGTCCAGAGCAGCTCTTCTACGGGCAGCATTTCTGGTCTGGGGTCCCCTTCCCTCTTCTTGGGTCGGCTTCAAGACTGCTTTTCCCTTCGCTTTTAACGAGCTTGAGTTTTTATCTTGTGACAAATCTTTTTTGGCTGGGTCACCAATATTAACAGAAGATCTAGATCGCACTGAATGGCGTCGAGCAACAGAAGCAGGAGTAGATGTAGATGGTGACGTAACGCCAGCTCCTGATGGAGTAGTCCTAGACTCGGAGTTCTCGGTTGAAACTGAAGGCTTTTGACTAGACTCACTTCGTTGAACTCTGGGCCATAGGAAGTCTTCCACAGTAGCCAAACTTGCTAACGGATCAATCAGTACAACATTCGAAGAGTAGTCGCGGAGAGATTTTTCTCCGTGTGCTCGGCAAAGACGCAGCTTGAAAGGCTGAGACAGAGCACTTAGACCAGATGAAAGGCGGGCATTGCCACCAGATGGCCGGGAAGTGTGGCTCAGCACAACAGGAAAGCGTTCCAACGAGGATAGAGCATTTTGAAGTTTTTGAACCACAACGCTCATGGGAACTACATTCCCTTCATCAACACTTACAGGAAGAGCAACAGAAACAAAAGATTTATATCTTCTGATTGCTTGTTGTCGAAGCTTAGGCAGATTTACTTCAGAAATTCTCTCTTTGGAGAAATACCCACAAGTAAAGTAGTTGAGCAAAGAGGCAACAACTCCACTACCGATAAACTCAAAAGTCGACACACCATCCCCCCTGCTAAGCTCCCACAGCATCTCAGATATCATCTCAACCAAGTGTTCCTCTTTATTAGCAGATATATCAGAAAATCGAGTGCTAGAAGCTTTTGATTTGCCCTTTGTTTTAGTCTTTTGCTCATCAATCACTGAGTTCAACTTCGTGCAAAGATTCTTTAAGCGAAGTAGATCATCTGTAACCCCAGTTTCACTTGCCTCTGGATCCGAAGGAAAAAATCTTTCTTTAAAAGCTTTTGCACAATCACTAATTGCTGCCCGCATACTGGAATTGACAGAAGGAATTTCGGATGAATTCGGAGGTGAAACAACATTTGGAATTGTGCTCTTAGAGTCATCAGCTGGATTTGCATCTGAACTAGAATTACCACCTCGTCGTCTATTCCGCCTAGAACGTGATGATCCAGGAATAGAATCATTTTCCTTTTCAGTGGCGGCTGGTTGTGAAGTAGAAGTGGATTCAGTCAGTATCAATGTTTCCACGGCATGAACAACACCTTCCCTTACAAACATCTTAGAGAAAGTGCCAGGAAGCTTTTCCATCAAAATTTCTGCTATTTGAAGGGCGGGCACCAAAACTTGAGGATCTTTCCAAGCCAAAACCCCAGCTAAGAAACTAAGAAACAAAAAACAAATAAGCATTCTCTACTGATTGAATGGTCAGCAAAATATCCAGCAAATAAAACTGTAATTAAACTATAGTACCTTGATATATTTGTAACATTCATTAAACATTGTATCATTTCTACAGTGCTGAAGTACATAAGTTTTCCAATAACTGAAAGACACTTGTGGCGAACCGGACCATTAACACTGGAACCATATATCTGAAACACAGAAATTTGTTTATCACTATCATTTAACATTAAAAAGGTATGTGAGCTATAGCTCTATACTCTGACAACTAACCTGGATCAGAACAGGAAGAAGATCCATTCCGAATTGCTGCAGAAGTTCAGGCTGATCATTCAATAGTTTCTGATGCGTTGAAACCTCTTGCATATTCCCATTTGAATCTTCCTGTATACTAGAGCTGCTGGCATGACCCTTTTTAGGAACCGAACCTTTGATAAACAAACTACTGCTGGCTGGAAGAGAGATTGTTCCTTGAGGAAGCTGTGGCAGAAGCTCATTTGCCAGGTTCACAATCTCAAAAATCTGATGGTATGGAAAGCAGCATACAAATGGATTCAAATTTTGCCGTAGGCAAGTAACATAAATTAAATCAAATAAAAATAAAATATCTTTATGAACTTCATTTAAACAACTAACGAAAGTAGTAAGGGGCGGATGAAGTTCACTTCCTAATAAATTAGGAAACTTATCAAATGAAGGCATTTTCCCTCTAATAGGTACAACAATGACAATTATTCGATCCTTAATTATGAATCAAAGCCAGAAAATGCATACCTGCTCTGGTGGTCTACTTAAAGCAGGTGAAACAGACACGCTCGACACAAGGCCAGACCCGGACAGGATATCTTTCAGAATGCCACTGATTCCAAGGAGAAGCAGGGACTTTGCTCCTAAAGGAGAACCATTTGCGCATGTGGAAAGAAGCCGGATCAATCCCTATACAGAGGTAAAACCATACTTAGAGCCCTTCATGTGAAATAATAAAATTAAAAACAAATCATTGACCTTACCGTGTATGTAGAAGTGCTAAGGGAAGCTTGACCACCGCCAGAATTGCTGGATGAAATCAGGGAAGCAGCTTGCGTGACAAGACCGTGATTGCAGAGTTCATCAAGTTTTTCTGGTGACGAAGCAAATGCCTCAGCAATCCGCGTCAAGCAAATAGATGCATGTTCCAGAACCTACAAATGACGCAAAATGCTGGTAAGTAGTGAATGTGGGATTAATTAGAATCTATTAATAAATCTGCCTTAAGCCATTGTTATAATTAAGCTGCAGCACTATATCTCACCTTTGCATCATGGTACTGTAGTAGATTAGTCAACAATGGAACAGCTTCCATTACAAAATCAGCAGCATCTGAAGGCAGTTTCTTGCACATATTTGCAGCAGTTGATAAAGCCACTCTCTGAAAGAGCATTAAAGGGAATTAATATTTCTCAAGTACAAAGACATTTGACAGAATACAATTACTAACTGGTCCAACAATTTCAAAATGAATACTCCTACACAAATATCAAATTTCACACACCTGAACTCCTGTTGAGAAGAAGTCAAGATACGAAAGCACAGCCATTAGCGCACCAGCACGCAAGCAAGCAGTTGGGTGTTCCTGTGATATCTTTTTCAGGGCTTGCAGAGACTGTTCCATTCAAATAGCAATCAAAACTCCATTTCAACAATAAGAAGAAGAAAATGGACTTTCCCTATAGCTCGGTGTGGAGGTATTGATAACATTGTCAAAAATAAAAGCAATAAAAAAGAACAGCATATTGATCCCTTCAAAAACAATTCACCTGTTCAGCTAAGTCCATGTACTCAATAGTCAGCAACCTAGCAACAAAGCAAGAGACAGCACCGTAATGCACCACAGCAGCACAAGAGGAGGGCAACACGTCAACCAAGTGAGTAAGAGCCCTAGCCGCAAAAAGCATGATATCAGGATTACTCTCATGATTAAGCAACCCCACCAGCACTGGAACAAAAGAATCCACAGAAAATGTACTCAAAGACTCCTCTGTTCCAATCATCGAAAGCATATCGCATAGCTGCGTTAAGGCTTCTATTTGCTTCCCTTCCTCACCATCAGCCCTCAAACCAGACAGAATCTTCTTCAGCCTCCCGTTTTGATGAGAAGACGAAGCCGACCCCACAGCCGAGCTTGGGAGCAAATCATCCAATCCAGCACCCAACTTTCTCAACAAACCCTGAAGAGCACTGCTAGCAGAAGTCAAATTTTGGTGCAAAATTCCAACACCACCCTCACTGTCATTATCATCTTCATCACCATCAATGTTCAGGCCTAAGCCCCTCTCCATTTCTCTAAGCCTGGTTTCGGGCTCTTTCTCTTTACCTTTATCCGAATTAGTGTTGTCTTTGTTGTTACTGTTATCACAATTTTGATTATTGCTGGGGTTTTTACCGCGGCGGCTGCGGGTGGTGGAAGCAGAGGCGGTGGAGGGTTCTGCGGTGGGGTCCATGGAAGTGGATCGAGGGAGAGTTCGACGAGAGCGAGTGGAGATGGAAGGGGTACTCGAGGAAGTAGCGGAGAGTCGAGCACGTTTGGTGGCGCGTGTGGTGGGGCCAGAGGATGCTGCTGAGGTGGATGCCTCCGCACGCTTCCGGCTCCGAGTTTCCATACAAGAGCCCTACAAAATCGGTTAATCAACTCGCCGATTAATCGGCGATTAAATTCTCTATCGATCCCGACATCTGTACCATCGTTCTCGCAATCAACTGAGAACCCTAATTCCTCGAATCAATGAATCAAAATCCAATCTTTATCGATTCAGCTGAATCAGAAAACCTGGTGCTATTAAAAAAAACCCGGAATTTATACCTATTGGATTCAGCTAAGAAAATATACAATTGGAAACCGCAGTGCGATGCAAAACCCTGTGAAATTAATATCAATTGAATCGAGTTTTGTGAGAGAACAGGGACTATTGCGGAAGCTAGGAGTTATGAGAACTGAGAATATCGGGAAAATGATGATTTAAAAATTAAATAAAAAGGGAGAAAAAAAAAAAGAGAACCCTAATTGTATGGTTTTCATGTCGTTATTTTCCTACAACATTGCGCCTATTATTGTTGAAATCTTTTTAAGTCGGTGCTTAAAGCATAACTATATCAAATTGGACGCCGTGTTTAATTTTGGGAGGTATTGGAATTGGGAAAATTTTTGGTCAAATCCATTCATTAAATATATTGTATTTTTCAAGGATAAAATTTTCATCTTTTTCGTCAAAAATATTGAGCAAAATAAAAATTAGATGTAATTTCGAAACTATTTGTTTGCCTTAAACTCTGTTATTTTTCTTTTCGTCAAAAATATCGAGCGAAATGAAAACAAGATGTAATTTCGATACTATTTATTTGCCTTGAACTCTGTTATTTTTCTTAATTTAGTAATTTTTTTTACAATTTTTCCTTAGTATTTCCGAAATATTTCCGAAAAGTCTCGAAAAGTTTTCAATATTTGGCTGACCAAAACATACACTCGAAACGAAATTTTGATCCATGGTATTTTCTATATGATTGGTCATTTTATTGGGAGTTATATTAAATCTCAAAGCAAATGTATTGTATTTATCGTGTAATTACTTTGAAGTTGGATCATATACCTAGTTTAAATAAGAATCTTGAAATTAGTGATTTAAATAATAAGTAATTAACGTTTTTAAAGTGAAAACTCAAAAACTTCGAACCCCAGGCACTCTTTATCATAGGATTGACTACAATCTAATAAATATTATTTTAATATATAGTGCATTTTGACGTGAATATTTTTATCGGTTCCAAGTTATTGACACGACCGTGAATAATTCGTCTTTTCTAATAAGATTAAGCCTTGTAAAACGAACAAATGCAAACTAGGTTGGGGAAATTCCATCAAAAACATCTATCTATCTATATTGTTGAAGTTGTGTTATATTACCGCAAGAGCATAAAATTAGTTAAAAAAAAAAAGGTTTGGATTAGGTTAAATTATTTGTACTTTGTTGGGCTATATCCCAAGTTAATGGGCCTAGGCTCTAGACATGTCTCAACCTTGATTTACGGCTGAATATTTGAGATTTTTTTTTCCTAATTTCATGATAGTTTTCTTTCAAATATGGTCTCTTACTGCTTGAGATCTCGAGTTCATTTTTTATGTGAAAATGAAGTCTCAATTTTATTATAAAGTATGTGTGCATCACTTTAACTAGCAACAAGGTAAATTACTCATTATTTTATTTTATAAGAAGGTAAATTGATCTCGAGTTCATTTTTTAGGTGAGAATGAAGTCTCAATCTCATTATAGAGTGTGTGTGCATCACTTCACTAGCAAAAATATAAATTAATAATTATTTTATTTTATAAGGAGGTAAATTGCATGCTTTTATATCACATGGAGATAACTTAAGTTTCTTACCGTGACTCTGATTTCTTGAAGCCACCTATCATAAACGTAAACTTTTTTATTCTTGGTTCAAGTGACTCGAATAATATATCAAGGTGTGTGAAAGCTAGTCTTAACGTTTCGGTAAGTTTTTTACAAGCAGTATGCATGGATCTAAATTTCAATTTCGATGTACGTTGTGGTTAGCTGAATATTGGAAAATTTTAATTTTCAAAAACGTTTTGAAAATATTAAGAAAAATTATGAAAAAAATTATTAAATCGAGAAAAATAAAAAGTTTCAAGACAAATACATAATTTTGGAAATACACTTAAAACGAAAACTTTCCGATGCAAAAGATAATTTTTTTGATCCAAGTAGTAGGATTGAGAAATATCTTATCGTGTTTTATTTCATATATCTCCAAATATATTCACATTATATTTTCTTCTTAGATTTTGTGTTTCCTTTTGTTTTAACTAGATTTAGGTAAATTAGAAAAAAAAAAAAATATTTGTGTAATTAAAATCAGTAGTCCTGAATTTTTATTTTACTAACAACTGTGACACACACTACTTGAGTACATAAATGTTGTAAATATAAAGAAATTTATTTATACATATTTGAGATAAATATTTATATACAATTGATATTGTTAAATTATGAGTTATATCACATATTACTATAATTTATCGTGGTCATGAGAACCAAAATTACATATCATGCAACAATAAATTGAATACATATTTCAGTCACCAAAATTTGTTTTCACGTCCAATAAAGATTTTGGAAGAAAACTTAGTCTGGAACGGAATGGACTATTAAGTTGGATTTAAATGAAAAATATCTATAGTTTTTTTTTTTAATTATAGAAAAACGAAAATATCTCTGTTAGTTTATTTGAACTGACGAATTGTCCTCACATGCATATTATCCGAATCGCCTTGGACTATTTAAAAAGGGCTAAAATGAAATAAATAATTAATGGTACGGACTAAAATGAAAAGAAATATATAAAATATTAATGATAAGGGGACGATGTTTACCCTAATTTATTTGCAGTTAGCGATAGTAGAAGTGGACAATGGAGACCGAATACAAATTTATCGGCCCATAACTAATAATCCTTCATCAACAGGCCCATGTTCTCCCGCACACTTGCGACCATTCAGCTTTTTCAAAGCCCCTTGCGATAATAAGCAAATTCAATTTCTTCTCTACTCACATGTAAACACAAGTCAATTTTCAAAATTATCTCATCTCCTCAATTTTCTGCTATCTCCAATGGCGAAGCCTATAGTCGACTGAGATTACCTAAAGGATATCGAAAAGGTTCGCCGTGAACTCCGAGCTCTAATATCCACGAAGAATTGCGCACCTATTATACTTCGATTGGCGTAATTTCTCCTTTTCCTTATTTAACTTGGAAAAGTAGAGACATACTCTTACTGAATTGTTTTTGCTCTGGATTAATTTTTAATTAGCTGGCATGATGCGGGGACATATGATGTGAATACGAAGACTGGAGGTTCAAATGGTTCGATTCGTAACGAAGTGTACACGCATGGTGCTAATAGCGGCTTGAAAATCGCCCTTGATATTTGCGGTTTGTTTACTTTACACTTCATAATTGATATTAAATTATACGATCTATTGTGTTTTTGATAATTTGCATCTGCTACTATCACATGACAACTGTACTCTACTTGATCTGTGAATTTTCCTAAATTTATTTATCTCACTGGCTGCAATAGTCGAAATGTTCGTATAATCAAACATTTGGTGCCGTTGTACTATGGTACTTGTTGATACCCTGGTGTAATATGGATAGACTAAAGGAAAATTATATTTAATATTGACTGAATGTGAATTATGACTTCGTATAAGGAGGGGCTATGGTTTGCATACTTTGGGATGCATATTTTGACAACTATTTATATATTTTGTGTTAATCGTCATTGGAGCATCATTCGTATTAGTGTGGAGGCAGGTTTAGCGTAATTTTATTAGCTTTGGCAGATGAAATAAGTTATATTACTTCAAATTTGATATCTGCATAAACCTTTTGACAGTTTTTAATGTCTCATTGCAGATCAAGTAAAGTCTAAATGTCCGAAAATCACATATGCAGATCTTTATCAGGTAGTTTTTCCTAGTGTCCTGTCAAAATACTGGCTGCTGTTATGCAACAACATAAACATGAAAATGTTTTATCAATGTGAACTTTACTTTGCTAAATGGCCTGGTTAAAGTAAGACATTACGCATTGAAGATCTTAATTGATCTTTATGTTTTTGAGGTTTATGTAAAGGATTGGACTGCATAACTTTTCAGACCTCAAATATGGATGTTTGTTTCATGCTGTTCCCTGTTCAGATAGTTTTACTCAAAGAAAATAAATATTTGAATTTTCTAGATAAATGGAATGGGTTCAGCAAATCTGCTGTTATCATTAGCTTTGAACGTCACTGTATATGTTGATTTTGATGCTTTGTGCATCCAAACCTCTATTGTATCTACTATAAAACTGCCGACTACATGCTGGTTATTCTTAGAATGTCTCTCCAGGAAAATGGATATCTCCAGAAAAGATTTTAAGTTCAATTCTTTTTTTTTTTTTTCTCTCCACTCGGACCCCCCCTGTTTTTTTGGGGGGGTAATTAGTAACTCAGCACAAATAGACTGCATGAGTGGTATCCGAACACCTTACTAAAGCTAGGACATAATGAGTGCATTATATCATAAATTTTGGTATAAAACAATGAAAGATTACTAACACTGCTATATTACCTGTAAGAGGAGAATGTATTCAATGTATTATGAGTGAAACAAAAGTACCAAACAGTTAATACTAAGTTTTTCGTGTAGTTTTCTTTCAAGGCAGGAGTGCAAGAATTTGTTCTCAATGCAGGAATTCAAAAGTCTGAACATAGATATCTATCTTCTAGAGTTGCTAAGTAAAAACAAACGTTGCTAACGACGTAAAAATAGTCAATGAAAGTTGCTAACTTCAGATAGTTAATGTTTAAAATGTCCACATAATCAACTTTTGCCACAAGTTATTTGGTGCCACGACTAGGTAAAGTACACGTTCATGTATTATGCAAGGAATTCTCCAATTTCATTTCTATTATAATTTCAAGATCCATAGCTAGTCTTGATTTGTTCACATTGTATTTAAGAACATCTTTGGGAAAAAGAGTGCCAATGGATGGGTAATTTTTTAGCAACTTGTTTTGTGCTAACAAAACTATTTTGCTAATAGCTTGCAGGTGTTGTTGTAGTTGAGGTCACTGGCAGCCCCACAGTTAATTTTGTTCCTGGTAGAAAGGTACTTCCAATATAATAGTAACAGTATAACATTACTTGTGTTGAGCTATAAGTCCAGCCATCTCCCATTTGTGCTTTGAAAGTTGATTTTTAAGCACTTAGCGTCCCGTCTATTGGCAATTTGTCTCAATGGCTTCAAGAACAATATTAATGTTAGCAATCTTGTGTTTCTTTCAGGATTCAAATATTTCTCCAAAGGAAGGGCGGCTTCCAGATGCTAAAAAAGGTCCAACAATTATACAAAAGTACTCGGACTTTGTCCCTTTTACATTTGGATGTTTATTATTCTGTTATGACCACTATCTTTACTGTTGTTTGTGAGATTGTCTAAATTTATTCTCGTGTCCTGAAAATTTTAGATGTCTTCATCTTCTCTCTTTTTTTAACTCTATGCTGATGAATGAAAACAAAGAATCTTTTTATTGACATATATTATGATTATATGCTACTCTCACCTACATATATTCCTTTTCCAAGGCATCTGATTTCATTCTCTTGCTCGCTTGTTGGCTTTTATAAAATCTGGTTACTTATGATGTTATAGAAAAGACACCCCATGCTGAAGCAATTTGAGATGATAGTGTAAACAATTGTAAAGTTATATGTATGTTAATTTAAAATTCAATTTGCATATATTTTGGGTTTTGATTTTAGGCGTGCCACATCTGAGGGAGGTGTTTTATCGGATGGGCTTATCTGATAAAGACATTGTTGCACTATAAGGAGGCCACACCCTCTGGTAATTTCCACTTCAATATTGTTCGTGTACATCATATGCTATTAACTTCCATAATATACACACCCGACCAAACCCCCATCCTCTTCTGACATAACACGGTTAATGTTTGTGTGGCACATCCTGAAAGATCAGGCTTTGATGGCCCTTGGACTGCTGAACCATAGAAATTTGACAATTCATGTTTTGTTTAGAGCCTAATATACCTCTTTGTGTTGAAAGTCCATGTTATACCTTAGCATAGAGCTTAACATATTTGTGTTGTAGGAAAGGCGCATCCTGAAAGATCAGGCTTTGATGGCCCATGGACTGCTGAACCATTGAAATTTGACAGTTCATATTTTGTGTAAGTCTTTAGAGCCTAATATTCCTCTTTGAGTTGAATCTATTTATTTGATTGTTATATGCCTTATATTTTTATTTATTTGAACTATTGAGCTGCTAAGGGTGAAAACGAGGGCTTGCTAAAACTCCCAACTGATGTGGTGTTGGGTGGGCATTTGGTATCGGGAATTGGGAACCCGAACCGTACCGATCGGGTTTTTACCAAAAAAAAAAAATTATGGGTTTTCCGGGTTTTGGGAAACCCGATTTCCCGATTATTATAAATCGGTACGGGTTTCGGGTAGGAGGTCCTACCCGATCGGGAACCCGGTTATATATATGTAGTATGTACCATTAATTCTCAATTAGTCAAATGTCAGTCAATTCTTATTTGTCCAGTGTCCACCCACGTTTTATAAAATAAACTAATAAAGTGAAAAATTAACACGCTTTCTCTCAAATAAAATCTGAAAATCTATCTCACTTTCAATGGACTTTTGGCAACTTGCACCCTCGAAAATGGGCCTTTTGGCATATTACACCCTCGAATTTAGATTTTGGCAGATTGCACCCTCAAAATACATAAGTTTTGGCAGGTTGCACCCTCTAAAATTTTTCCAGCCAAATAATTCGCCGGAAAATCAAAATTCTAATGTTGGCAAGGGTATAATTGTCTTTTTAATTCAATTCCCTCCCAAAATTCAAATTTTGTGCCTAAATTTTCATTTTTCTTACAACACATTTAAATCATTCAACCATTTTTGCATAGTTCTTCATCAGCAAAAAAATTAAAATTATTTCATTTAACATACAAATGATTGCCAAGACATAATAAGCACATGTAAACACAATGAACTTATCAACCCACAAATAAGAAATAGCAACACTATTCATATTAATCTAATAATCGATTTTCTTATCATAATATATAAATATAGTACTATGAAAGGAACAGTGCCCGAAAATATGTGTGAATAACAAAAAAAACTAATAATCGATTTCCTTACCATAATGTGGAGCTTGACAACCCAAGGGAATGAGAAACTCATAATTTTTATCTTCTTCTACTCGCAATCTCAACCCCATTGATCAATACATGGTGTATAATACCTAATATTACATATAACTTCGATTTTATAGTAAATGTGATGCAAAAATAGAGCAAAATTGAAGTGAGAATGCGATAAAGCCCTAATCGGTGTTGCTGGAACAGGGTCTTTATATTTTTCTTTTAGGAATTTAGATTAAATTAATGTGTAAATGGACAAATTAACCCCTAAACTACACATTTAATTTAGTTGGCTTAATTTTTTGGCGGGTATTAATTTTCTTTGGAGGGAATTGAATTAAAAAGACAATTATACCCTTTCCAACATCATAATTTTGATTTTCCGGCGAATTATTTGGCCGGAAAAATTTAGAGGGTGCAATCTGCCAAAGCTTATGTATTTCGAGGGTGCAATCTGCCAAAATTTAAATTTGAGGGTGCAATCTGCCAAAATGCCCATTTTCGAGGGTGCAAGCTGCCAAAAGTCCTACTTCCCTCAAACAAAAACCCTTGCCGCCGTCAATCCTCCACTTCCTCTAGCATCATACGCTGCCTCCCCCCACACGGACAACCATTGAGAAAGCTCGCCCTCCTCCTCCTCCTCACTTAGGTATTGATTGTTTTGCCCTAGTCTTAATATTTGTTTTGACAGTATACAAAATCTTAATATTTTGTGCAGCTTAGATTTCCTTTTCTATGGTGATTATCTGTTGGGATTTGAGTATGTATAATGCTGAAAAACCACATTACATGGCCATGTTTGTCATTCTTTTTTAAGTGCAAATTAGGTTATTCGCTTTCAGTAGCTCAAATTAGTCTGCTTGTTTATGAATTCTGATACAAAAACGTTAAAAGTTGAAAGAAAGTAAGGACATCGTCCCTTGCTTAATGATGCATTATTTTCAGTAGGATCCCATTCTTGTGAAAAATTAAAAATTTCAGCACTAACGGGTTTACCGAACCCATTCCCGAAGTCCCGATTTTTTTCGGGAACCGAAATACCGGGTAGAGGAGTAAATGGAACGGGTTTCAGGAAGGAAAATTTGAATCCTGAAACCCGAATACCGTTCCCGAAATTCTCAAAAACCCGTACCGATCCCACCCCTTCATCATGATCCCGAGTTTCGGCATAATGTTGAGCTCTATGCTAAGGTATAACATGGGCATTCAATTACATAATCCCTTCAACCAAGGGTGGCAAACGAGCGGTGGGCCGGTCAAAATTTCGTCCAGGTCAAAAACTGGGTTGGGGTCAGGTCACGATTTGTAAAACCGGTTACATTCATCCTACACCGGTGGATTATATCCATAGGGGTTGGATTATGAACATATGTGCGTAAGAGGACAAAAAAATGTCCTCTCATACACACAAGTTCCATTATTACATATACATAAAAGTTAGTTTAAGATAAATGATCTGAATTGTATATACACATGATATAGATATGTATTTTTCAAACTAAACTAAAATGCAACTGTATTATTCCATTAAATTAACATTTAAAAAAAATAAAAGGATGTTGATAGATTTAATACCTAGTACGTGATAAGAATTGCATAAATTTAGGAAGAAAAAATGTTGCGCTAATTTTCTGTAGACCCATATAAAATTTAGTTCAACCCATCTCGACCCAAATAAAGAAATTAGGGTTGGGTCTTGGTTGAAACGGGCCAACCCTTGGGTGTGACCCATTTTGCCACCCTATAGCTTCAAATTTTGTTTGTGGTAGCCCAAAGATTTTGCACTTCAGTTTCATACTCCTATGCACAATGTTTAGTTATTACTAGAGGAAACTTTGTTCATTGAATTTTAATATTTTATAGACAACTAAATTGCAGATCTGTCTTTTTCGGTGCAATATTTATTTTGTCTTTTACTATTCATTACAAATTTACAATACTTTACTACTCATCACTTAACAAGTAATTTTATATTCAGTCTTGTTGAATACTCAAACTTTACCATGAGTTTTGTACTTCAGCTAGTATATGTCAGTACCTCATTTCAAGTAGTAGTAAGAGAATAGAACAGATAGCTTGAAGTTCCAGCTATTGTGGGAAGTGACAAATATTCGTAATGAGAAAGTGTAATAAAATCTATGAAAAGGGGAAAAAGGGATGAATTCCATGCGAGTTGGCATATTGCTAAATTTATATTGGACCTTTGATTAATTCAAGATTATTTGTTTTCCCTTTTTAATTTGCTTTTATCATCAGTCACTTCAATCTACTTATGTCATTTTAAAACAAAATACTATATGTTCTTTTTGTCTTGTTATTCTGAATACTGTAAGTTTTTGTGTCCTAATTAGGACATTTGAATTGATTTTCATTATCTCATGTGGAAGATGTCCTTCTGAAAAGTTATTATTCTTGAGTCAGCATGCACGTATTTAGTTTCTATGGCCATGGTTAATTGCCTAAATAGTTTACTCTAATTGCTTGAGCTGTTATTTTCCCTCATTACAGTATAAAATCTCTAAGGCTTCTTTGGAGAAGAGATTTTGAACGACTCCATTATTGGTGGATTTTAAATCCATAGAAAATCAAAATGATCTAATCTCTCAATCTGAATAAAGCCCAAGTCATTTTAAATATTTGACCATCTTTAACTAACGTCCTAACATTTGCACATTCAGGATGAAGATGCCTTCTTCAAAGACTATGCCGAATCACATAAAAAACTCTCAGAACTTGGGTTCACCTCGACTCTCCCTTGTGACAAGTCAATTGTGAAAGATGGCACCGTACTAGCATAAAAGTGCCTTTGGAGTCGCAGTTGCTGCTACGGTGGTGATCCAGAGTTATTTCTATGAAGTCCCAAAAAAATGAAATAGATCACTACATTTTTTACTCATGTAGTTCATTCTATACCAATTAGGGTCATTTTATGTGTACGTAATACTGTAAACCACATGTTTAAATAGAGCACTGGAGGATCTATGTGCTAACTATATAAATTAGAAGAAAATTCGAATAAACTTGTTGGCCCTTGTTGGAATTAGTATTATATTTGCTTGCTAGGAAGGAATTTAGGTTGCCTATTATTGATAACTCTTTAGACATATTCTTGTTTAAGGAAATCCAGTTCAGATTGGAGGAACAAAATAGGGGGTGGGGTGTAGACTACTTCAAAAGATGTTTAGTTGACTTAACACTGATCCAAATTGGATAACATGGGAATCATGAACATAAACTTTAATTATTGAGTTTCTCTACTACACTGTAGATCCATGCATGTTTAATGTAGATTATTTTATACTCTACCCTCGTGCGAATAATTGAGCTCTGGATTTTGCAGTCTTCACCTAAAGTTTTCTTTACTCTGTTGCAGATATATTTGGGTAATTTTTATGTCCATAAATCTTTTGGCTCCTCCTATGTTTGTTGATTACTTATTTATTCGCAACAGATGTGTTAATGCAGGCTTCTGCTACCACAAATCTTTTATGTAGGCACACTGTCGCGCACATCCTTTTAAGGTGCAATAAAAGTCGCTAACTCAGTCTGGGTAAGTCTCTTTTATTTAGGCCAAGGTTGGTAAATTAGGATTTTAATTATTCAAATTCTAGGTAAAATATTTTCCTTGAATTAGTACATAAATCTTTCAACTTTAAATTGTGTATATTTTTATTTTTCTTTGGTGACTCACTAAAATTCAAGAAGCTAACAAAATGTAATGGTTATTCTTAAACTAAGACTCTGTTTGATTCTTGAATTTCAATAACTAAAATGACGATTCAGATGTAAATGAACAAAAAGTGACACTTCATGTCTTACCATTCAATGTTAGGAAATTATTTTCCTACTAAAATTTAAGAACCAAACATAGTGTAACCAAAATTAGGTTCTTGGTTTTCTTGGAGGGCGAATATCTTCTAAATTTGAGGCCTATCTTTAATGTTGTGGTGCTTAGAACCAAACAAAATACCCAGTTGAGGACAAACGTGAAATGAACGTGCAAATAATATAGTAAGATTTAAGAATTAGAACCAAACAAAATTTGGCCGATGTTAGGTGGTAGCATTTCCTCTGATACAGTATAACTCATTCAGTTCAGTTGTGCTTTATTGGATATGATAAATTGCTATTTATTATATATAGTAAATATTTTGTTGGGTTCATATATTTTACGTACCTTGGATAAGAAATGAAAAATATAAACTAGGATAGTACAAATTTTTTTTAGACGATGAATATATCCATACATTAGATCATTATATCAAAATATTTTCAATGACAACCAAATTACAAGAAATATTATTATATTAACCCAATAACTTTTGATTTTGGAGCCTTGTCATTTAGGCTACGGTCTCATATTCAAATAGAATAGTATATCTGAAAACTTAAAAATGTCCTCCTAACATTTTGGAAATATACATGACTGAAAATTAGATATATCAAGTTAGTTGAGACTCAAGTTAAGTTCGATTGAGAAAAGTTCAGTTTATTTTTAGTAAACAAAATTTGAATAATCTTAATAGTTTTTCAAATCCTATTTGCACAATCAAACTAAAATAACATATGCTAAATATATATTATTCAGTTCAGCTCAATTCCTTAATTACATGTTTTTATGTACAATGTTAAAGTGCGAGGGATTGCATTTCATGTTAAAAGCATGCATTGAACATCTAACAAATCAATGTGGGTATGAGGCAAGTGATAGATGATTATTATCAACATTGTGTGTACTTTTTTTTTTCTTTTTCTTTATTAAAGAAACATTTTGTGGAGCGCAACTCAATCAAATCAAGATTAATCATGAAAACGAAAACATCTAATTCTTGTTATATATATGTAATGAACCTAAGTTTTATCCACCAAATGTGGGTCATTTGATATAACCCCCCAAATGGTTGAGGGGCCTCACATGGGAAGGGAGAGAAGAACCAAAATATATAAGTAGGTAAAGAGTATTTTAGGACAAACCCACGAGTCTTGTTCTATACCTAAGCACATGTTATCCACGAGGTTATGAGTTGGCTGTCACCTTACCACAATTCCAGATTTATTATAGCCTAGTTTATCTATATAACATGCCCTCAGTTTTTTTAACCAATTTCAGTATTATCAAAAACTTTGGCCAATCTATTAGTGATATTACCCTTTTCATTATTTTCCCCATAGGGATTTGATTACTTTGTTTTATGTGGCAAGTTGGGGAATTCAAGTACACTTTCCACCCCCACCCACTAAACTTTATCAACCTAACTGATTAGTATGACAAGTACCAATCCTAGTTAAAAATGGGAAAAAGATGGGATTCTTTTTAGGTGACTCATAAGCTCAGGATTGCTACATGTTTCGGTAAAATTTAAGTTTGACATGGGTCATATTTGCAATAGCTTGTGCATAATCAAAAGTTGTTGCTTCTGCTTTAACTTTAGCATAAGTGTTTTTTGTTGTAATTAAGTTTTGGGTGTTTGCAAACACATAATAATTCGACATTAATTTAAGCTTCCAAACGAAAGAAGAGGTCTTCGCAAACTAATTACCTTACATCTTGTTTGGTATAAATGCCCAAATCAACCTTCAATTAATTACAAAGTTGACATTTATTTGAGGTACTTTTCGGATTATAGCTCTTAATAACTCACTTTTGAGAAGTAAGAATGAAAAATATATTATGCAAACACTAGGAGTATGTTTGATCCTTGGATTTCAATGAGTAAAATGCTAAGAAAAATATTTCTCTCTTGCATTCGATAACGTAGTGATGAGCTTCATCTTTTGTTCATTTGCATTTTACTCACTAATATCCATAAACCAAACGTAATCTAAATAAACAACTTTTAACAAGAAGTGTTTAAATTGCATAACCTAACTGTACGATTCGCCTACCAACAAGACACTACAAAAAAATTAAATTTTAGTGAGAAAATCGTAAATGACAAAGTGACAAAAATTTAAATATTGTCAATAAAATGATGTATATAGACACAGTAGTGACAAGAAATGTGAAAAAATTATCACTATTGACATTTAGTGATACCCCAAAAGTGACAACTAAAAACTTGTTACTATTATAGTGACAATATTTATTGTCACTAAGTTGTCATCAAAAGGGTGTCACTAATTGTCAATAGTGACAACTTAAGTTCCAGACATTTGTCACTAATATCTATTAGTTACAACTTATAAATATATTTTGTCAATATTGCACTTGTCACTAAATATATGCAAAAAGTGATAATTTTAACAATATATATCACTTAATATTTTGTTACTAAAATCCATTTTACTGGAGTGGAATACCATTTTAAGTTTAGTTAGGAGTAAATAAAGACTCATTTGGATGCTTAATTATCAGGAGAAACATTGGTGTATAGGAACTGATGGGAGGAATACAAAGAAATAGTAAATGCTACAAGTTGGTTACTTATGTGAGTGAGTGGAATTGTGTGAATTTGTATTATTTTTTTTATAATTTTGGAAATTCCATGCATGTATTTATCATGAATGCTCATTTAATAGGATGTAGATATGCTTTGAATTAATGTTAGTGTGTTGTTGGGTTAATAATTGTGAAATTAAAGCAAAAATAAGGATATGCATTATGGATAGTGGGGTGTTCTATCTACTCCGGCCTCTCTCAATCTTGTTTTCTTTTTACTCTTATTATTATTTTTTAGGTTGAAGAGAAGATAACATTCGCATGAAATAAAATCACAAACGTGGAGCCATTTTTGGACCATGACAGTCCGGAAAATTAAAAGAGAAAAGGTAGGCGAAATAATTAAATTATATCATCAATTCCCAATTTGTTGTGCAGGATCGATCGTGATTCATAGGCACAAGTACTTGTTTTTGGTTGGGGTGGACGAGTGCGTTGGTGAATTCAGTTTTAAAAGTATATATAGTGTATATATAGTGGATGTATATGTTTATAGTACAAAATACATAATTAATTAAATCATACTGTAATATATTCACAATATATATAGTAAAGTAATACAATTAAATCAATATATATATATATATATATATATATATATATATATATATATATATATATATATATATATATATGTATATAAAAGATTGAAAAAATCTGCATGACATTTTATGTATATCGTCTACCGACGGAAACTCATCATTTAATTGGCTAGGCTAGGATGTAAGAATTAACAAAACTTTCTTTCAATCCCTTAATTAACCCTACTTTAGATGCCTAAACTTGCACCACAAGGTTTGAGGGGAAGGGAAAAAGAGAAGTGGAAGGTGAACCAAAGCCCACATACAACTACAACCACATACATGATGATGATACACCACACTCATTTCCTTTTTCTCACACTGCACCAACCTTCTAGAAGCCTTATACATATATATAATAACAAACTCTTTACAATCTAATTATTAAACTATATAAACATATTTATTAATTGTGCATGTTGGAACACCAGTAGAATAAGTTACACAACTAACATCTCTAGTGCATATGATGATGATCATGATTGAGGGAAATTAAAGCTTTTGATCAACTATTTTTTTTCTCTAAAACCGGAAAAGAATAGTAGATTAAAATTAATGGTCAAATCAATAACTTTTTTTTATAAGTTCAAAGTCTCATTATTAGATTGAGACGAAATGACTAAGTTCTAGGTTTAAATTACCTTTGAAATATGGTAAATCTATCCATATTAATTTCGAGATCCGAATAAAATAAGACTAAGCCAAAATAAGGGCCCCGTTGGTTTCTTTCACAATTCAATCAACGTTTTCACTGCATATATATGTTCCATGTTGGGATCTTTGCCGAATTCATATGCTAGGCATGATATATAGCTAGAGGATTAATTTCATTTGGAGTTAATCCTAAAATCAAGACTAGCTAGGTTGAATATATATATAATTAAACACCTAACTCGATCTAATTATAAATACTACCAAATTAATACTAGCTAGCTAGGTAGCATATAGATCGATGTTGGGTTCACCAGAAGACTTAAACAATATTAATTAGTTCCAACAGCATCAGTTCCCAGATTAAATTTATAAATAGTAGAGTCGATCGATCGATCAAAACGCAGTTTCAACTGCCGGTTGGGAAGATTTTGGGATTGTTAGTTAAATTATTAAATGAAGGTGGTTCAAAGTTTGGATGGAAGAAAGTGAAGGAGGACATCATATTCATATCAATCCTTGTCTTTCTCGACATTAATACTAGTTAATTAATTCCTTACTTTAAACCTACCTGAAAGTTACCTATACCATTTAATTATAATAATGCTACATTTTCTTAAATTACTACTGTATTATTGTATGTTTTTCCTTTTATAATTATCATTAGGTAAAATTAGGATACAATATCCATTTTAATTAGTTCCTGCAGTTATTAATTAACTCTTTAGCATCAACGTGTTGTATGATCGATCTAGCTAGTTTGAACTCATGTTAATTTGGATCTCCGTTTGAAGAGAAGTGTGCTCAATTATTTTTCAAAATGGATTAAGTTATGTCTAATACCGTTGAGAACAAATAAAATCTTAATCTTTACATTTTTAGTTCTACAAGACTGAATTCTCAACACTTTTTAGTTTCTTGATTTATAAAATTGAAATTTTGATTTCAATTTTTAAAAAGAATTTGCAGTTTAATCCCGGACCCCCTTACCATCCAAATTGAAATCAAAAGTGCTAAAGACACTCCTACGTGACCAAAAGTGTCAAACATATACTATTTTATTTGATAAAAAATGTCTCTAACATTTAATATATTATGATCAAAAGTGTAAAGTACAAGACACAAAATAGAACATTTTAAGATGTTAAGGCAAGAAGTGTAATTTTATAGTTTATGAAATCAAAAATGTTAATAGGTTGAATAATGTATAGCTAAGATGATTTTATGTTTAACAATGAGTGATTGGTATAATGATATGAACCATTTTTTTTAATGTGGTGAATCCAAATTCAAATTCTGAGTGAATTGCTGTCCAGTACCCACATTAATATATCAAACAATATCTAAAAAATATTATTAAGTCAGATGATATATATAAAATTGGGACCAATTCGAGTAAATTAAATATTATCGATGCTATCATATCACAAAGAGAGAGAGGCCACCATCCACTTCTCTCTCAAACCAGTCTCACCAACTCACATCTAGAAGCAAGTAGTCCCCCAAGTACCCCACCTCTCTCTCTATCTCTCTCTCTCTCTATATATAGATATATATATATAAGCCCACATCAATCAAGTCCTTAAAGGGCCGGCCTTTAATTTGATGCTCAAGCACAAACTTAGTCTACAGAGTCCCAGCAAGTAAAATCCTAGACCAAAAAAAGAGCAAAAGAATATTAAAGCACGCATACTTTATATTATACAAGTAGCTAGCTCCCGTATTTAGTTTCAGTTGTTAAATTTCAAAAACTATAATAATATAATAAATTAATGGGAAGATCTCCTTGCTGTGAGAAAGCTCACACAAACAAAGGGGCATGGACTAAAGAAGAAGATGATCGTCTCATAGCTTATATTCGAGCACACGGCGAGGGTTGCTGGCGGTCACTGCCCAAAGCCGCCGGACTCCTCCGCTGCGGGAAGAGCTGCCGCCTCCGCTGGATCAATTATTTGAGACCAGACCTCAAACGTGGCAACTTTACGGAAGAAGAAGATGAGCTCATTATTAAACTCCATACCCTTCTTGGCAACAAGTAAGTGTGTGTGTGTGTGTGTGTGTGTCTCGTCTATTTAATTATCTATCATTAATCATCATCATGATGAATCATGATCGGCTTAATTATTATACTCAAATTATGACTTTGTTTTGTAAAAAGAGAATAAGTACTTCTGTAACCATAAATTAAAATACTATATATGGACATTTGGTTAATGTAATTTTCTGATAGATAGATAGATAGATAGATAGTGTTTTAGAGATTTTTTAAATAATGATTAATTAAATTAATTATAATTAATATTAATAGGTGGTCACTTATAGCTGGGAGATTACCGGGCAGAACAGACAACGAGATCAAGAACTATTGGAATACACACATAAGAAGAAAATTAATGAGCAGGGGTATTGATCCAACGACTCACAGGCCCATCAATGACTCTGCTGCTGCTGCATCTGTTTCACAAGATCAAATTAAAACCATATCCTTTTCTAATGCTAATGCTGATTCAAAATCAAAAAATGTAACTTCTTCACCTGGAAATGGAATTCTTATAAGCAAAGAAGAAGAAGAAGAAGATAGCCCCCCTTTACCTTTAAAAGAAAGGTGCCCAGATTTGAATCTTGAACTCAGAATTAGTCCTCCTAATTATCCTTATCATCACCAACAACAAAATCAAGAACCATTCATCAAATCAAGTAATAGCAGCAGCACTAGTAGTACTAGTACCTTGTGCTTTGTCTGTAGCCTCGGGATACAAAACAGTAAGGATTGCAGTTGCAGTAGCAATAATTCTGGTGTCAGCAGTAATTCTGGTGGACATGGCTTTCTTGGTATTAAGGCTGGAGTTTTGGACTACAGAGCTTGGAGATGAAATACAAATTTCATCTGTAATTTTTCTTTTTTCTTTTACATTAATTATTTACCCAAATGCATGTCTAATAATTAGATACTATAAAAATTTCATATATATAGTACAAATGTGATTAATTAGTAATATTTTAGTTAAGATTTATTTAGATTGTACCAGGGCGAAATTGCACTTTAAATTCCACATGATTAGATTTGATTCCAATTTCCCAAGAAAAGAAATTGTACCTTTGGTCATTTTTGTAATATTTAGCACTACTGGGCCCATAAAACTGTTCTTAGTTTTGCATTTTACAAGTAACAGTTGAGTACCATTATTGCATAACAGTACCAATTATGACAATTTATAGCACAATTTGGTGAATATATTTGCTTTATATATATTTGCTCTTCTTTGATGTGGATTTCCTGTGTTGCCAATTTTTCCAGGCCCTCCTGTCTGTGTGCAGAAAGAAAGAAAGTTGGTGTAAAAATCATCTTTTGTACTTACATGTAAAATTTAACTTCTAAAAGGTTTGGTACACATGAAGTAACACACTCTGGCTCTGTGGTCCTAAATGTTACTACTATCAATTTCTTCATCTATATGTCTTTCTCTTTTCTGTATTTCATATCTTTCTATTTCCTTTTGAAAAAATAGCTTTATAACAAATAAAAAACTAGTGTATTTAAGGATTTATTTTATTTATTTTTAATTTAAAAGAAGAGAATCGTGAATAAACCACTAAGAAAATTGGGTATTAATATATTATGTGATGTCAAAATTATCGTTTCTAGGTTATCTAATTATAAAGGAGAACAATGAATCAACTTCACAACTTATTTTGGATTTTTTTGGTCTGACTTTGATTCAGCTGCAATTTTAAGAGTTTACGGCAATTTATCCCATGTGATATTCATAATGTTCAATTAATTTTCCTATAATTTGAAAAATAGTATTTTATCCCCTATAAATCTTATAAAAGTTTCAGGTCGCATCTCTGATATGTGGGACGCTTTCCGTGCCCACTATCAATTTCGACAAGGATTATAATTCATCACATGGAGGGGCCTAACGCAACTTCTAAAGCTACATTGTAAGGTGAGGGTTGCCCAAAACCCTATAAAGTGGACTTAACTATGATTTTCAACCATTGTGGAACATTTTTAGTACAATAACAAGTGAGTTACACTCTCCGACTGAACAATGTAAATTCCTTCTTTAAATTTTTTTACAGTGATAAAGTGTTATTTCTCAAATTACGGGGAAAAAATTGAAATATTATGCATTTGACATGAATAAAATGACGGTAACTCGCAATTTTAGTTATATTATTCACAAAGCATGTGAAAATACTTTGCCCCGCAATATGTAAGCCCGACCCAGCTAGATTAGCTAACATAATTAGACCATCATTCCGCGTCTTCGTGATAGGTAAGTCCGATTAAGCAGGATTAGCTAAAAGTAATTAGACAATCCTCCCACGGTAAAATTGCACTTTTAGCCCCCACTTGACTGAATTTGTAGCACCTTTGCTTGTATACTTTACAAAATTGAGTTGTCTGTTTTTGTGAAATTACAACTCGGTTCGAACTTTTTTAAATAGTTGTTAACTTATTGGTCCCATAGACCAGTATATATATTTGATAATCTCGGTCTAAAATGACAACAAACACAATTATTTGATAATCTCAATTTTGAATTTTTAGTCCTAGTTGTATGGAAATGAGGCAATTGGACAACAAACACAATTATTCTAAAAATTAGAATGTCCAAAACTGTAATTTGTAAATTGCGGGATCAAAACGTTGAAGTTCTATCATGAGGACTAACAAATGTAACATTGTATTTACAGCTTGGGTCAAAGAATTCAGTGTGGTATCTCTGGTAGCTAGGATTCGAAATTGACCATCGCCTCTGAGGATCAAAGGAGCACCACTTGGTCCAAACCAACCACCTCGGGTGAATAATCAGTTATAAATATTCGTAGAAAAGGGCACCGGTGTTTCCAGTTTTCTTATATATATATATATATATTTTATTCTAATTTTTTTCAATCCTTATCTTTGGTATCTTTGATATGGAACGTATGATGAATCATGTGATGTGGGAGAATTTAAAGACCAATTTCTGTTCATTACTTTTTCTTTTCTTCTAAATTTAGATTCCTTTTTCTGGTTTGTCATCTTTAGAAAAAGATATGAATGAGTGAATGAATGAGACAACGGATAAGTTGTGAGAGGATGAAACGAAAAGAAGATGGACGAGGTGGGCAACCCTATAATATATCTCTTCCCACATATAAAGATAATGAAAATCAGTTAAGAACTTGTTTGGCTAAACTTTTTAAGTAATAGTTCCAAATATTAATCATGTCATTATGATTAAGATAATACTATAATTTGTAGACTTGTCTAATAGTAAAGTATAAAAGCATATATCACTTATTTATGAGTCGATTTGATTTACGTTATTATAAGCAGAATCAAACGATTAAAAAAAAATCTCAAATTAATAATGTTAGCGGCCGCTAAACGTACGAGTTCTTAATTAACAAATATATAAACTATACAAAATGTGTGATGAAACTATCTACAATCCATTACTTGGTTATTTATAGCATCTCTCAACCAACTTATATAAATGACCATCTTCTTTTTAACCGTGATCTACCTACACAACAATACTTGAAAAATGACCTAAGAGCAAATTAATTAACCCCAGTGTTATCCTTAAAACGCAATTTTCCGTAGTGATAAATTAAAAGGCAAAATTTTCCCATGTAATTTTGTAAAAGTACTGTCTCCTTGTTAATCATTGAATATAGTTATTGGTGTTATTTAGAAGGAATGGATAAAAGGTGTTGAGACTAATTAATTTACCTTTAAAAAAGACATGCAGTCATATATATGCCTTTCTTAACAAGAAAGTTGGTTTACAATTTGATTGAGGGGAGAAATGTGCAACTAAATGTAATATTTCAAGGGTTAAAGTATTTATTTTATACTTCTGGATAGTAAAATATGTAAATTTTTGGGGGTGAAGGGCACTTTCCCCTACTTCTCCTATATAAATTTGATTTTGATGAGTGTATTTTTAGTAAGTTAATATTCCTTAGGTCAATGTCTTTAGGTAAAGGTCAAACACGACTCGCCAATATGAGGATTAGTAGATCAGTCAAACTTCACCTCAAACTTGTAATATGGATCCTAACCTGAAATCAAAGATAGCTACGTCAGGCTAAATGTCGGTGGTGACCCGGCGATAACCCTCCGATGCTTAAGTAAGTATCGAGATTAGAAGAGAGATCGGACAGTATTTATTGCTTAGGTTATGCGTACCTTTTCTCTCATTTGTGAGGGCTATTTATAGTTTTCCTAATGAATTACCGGGTCGAACCATGATTAGACATCTTGGTTCGGATATGGATCCCAAAGCCAAACGGGTCATAATTGACGAACGGGTATCGATGACAAACGATGAGTGACTATTGATATAAACGAATCGACGATCGATACCCGCAATGCGTGTAGGTTTGGTTTGATTTCGAGAGCTTAATGCTCTCGAAGCATTATTGCAGTTAGTGTTATATAGTCGATTTTGCTAATTCATGGTCAACGATTGTAGTGACGAAGACTTGGTACATCAGATTTTGAATTCAAACAGCATGCCTGAATCATTTATGAGAATAGGCCGAACGGCCATTCCAAATTACTTTCTTCCCCAACCCTACAAAAGTGGGCAATAATTGTAAGTCCTATATATTATAAATGTGACAAAGAAGTTGGTATGTATATCTCAAAATTAAAAAAAATAAAATAAAAAAGAAGTCGGAATGTGTTCACATACTAGTTACTATGAAATTAAGACGATTAAGTCTTTCGATTATTTTTCTTCTTCTTTAAACGGTGAAAAGCTAATGTTGTGTTACAAATATATATTTGAAAAATGACCCTCTTCACCTAAGTCTTCAATCTTATTCGGCGAAATTATTGACCTCTCTACCTATGTTTAAACTAATCCCTCTAATTGAAGTGAGACTTGGGTCATGTTTATTGCAATCTAATCTAATTAAATTAATTCAGTCTAAAGTCCATCTACCAAAATAATTTGCCTCCCCCTCCCTCCTTTTATTGTTTGTGTCATTTTGTTTCTTGAACCAGATGACAATTTGGAATCTTACTTGATCAGACTTTAATTTGTAAGGCCATATCTATGCTAATGTAAAAGAGCTAGATAACCTTGGTTTACTCATAAATTTATAGATTAACATATTGTCCCTAACATTAGCAAAATCAAATGTAATACCTAAGAAAATACTTAAGTGTCTTGATGAAAATTATAAAAACATATTTGAGTCATCAATTTTTCTAACTTTCTCTTTTAATTTCTTTTAATATCTGAGTGTTTGGCTATATAATTTTTTTGAATACCCAATTTGCCAAAGATTATATAATTCATCTGTTCTGGTAGGTAGGCTCAAAATACAAATTCACTATGATAAGAGGATTTTTTGAAGAGTCAAACTCATATGATATTAAAAGAGAGATATTTCTAATTTTTTTTTTCTCATTTCCATGTATATTATAATTTATATACGACAATTATTCTTGCTTAATTGTTAAAAAGTATTTCATGTAGATCTTAGACTTAAATTATTTTATTTGAGACGCATCAGACATATTTTATAAAAATATCTTATGAAAGCAAATTTCTTTCACTAAATTAATCAGCCGTTAGTTAATTTGATTTATCTATAATATAATAATATAGTGTATATATACAAAGAATAGAGAAGAAAACTCAAACCCCACAAAAGAGGCAATCTAAAGGACAAAAGAAAACCAAAAACTTTGGCCCTTTGCAAATGGAAGAGGGATTCACTTTTTCAACTTTGCACCCTTTCCTCTCTGTTTTATTTATTATTTTTATTTTATCCCTTTTTCAACTGTGTTAGGTAGAAACACGAGTAGAAGCTTCCATGTGATATTTCGTCTCAATTTTCCTCGTCTTACTCCTAAGATAAAGGAATCAAAAAGTATTATCATATTAAAATATTAGTGATGATTTCTGTATATATATATATTTGCATTGTGGTTAAGTTAAAAATCTTTCGGATTAAAATAGGTGTTGATCTTTTGTCTATCAATGAAGTAATAATTATTAAAGCTAACAGTCCATCTTCAACCAAAATCACATGCAGAGACCCTGGTGTGGGACCCTAATGACTTCCCATTATTTAAAAATTCAATTTGTTTCAATTTGATAACGACTTTCCTTCCAAAAAATAAAAAAAAAATTGATAGACTTTCCAATCATGTTCTTGTAAAGTCTATTTTGCCCTCGTACTTGTGAAAGTCACACGGCAGATGATACGTTACCTTTATAATTAATATATGGCAGTAGTTAAGTAAGATTTATTTACAGATAAAAAGAAAGTAAGATTTATTTGATTGTTTTCAACAATTATATAACTAAAAGATCTTTAAAAAAAATATGTCCAAGCCCTCAATTTATTTACAGCACTAAAAGGATCGACATAACAATAATACAATCAATACTCCCGATAGTAACATTTTTATGCTTTAGTACAATTTTCGCACATAATATTTATTTTCATAAGTTACAAAATATACTTATAAAAGCTAACGTAGCAAACTATTTATTATAACCTAACTGAATCAGTTAATACCTAAGGAACACAAAAGGATACTAAAAAAATAGAGCGTTTCAATTTAATTAAATTTGAGTTATGCTTTATATCAACTTTCCTAAAGATTGAGGGCAAAAACTAATGGCAGTATTGTGAAATTATAGACATTAAAGGGACTGCGTTAGAAAATAATAACATCATTGTCGCATACTCTACCAACTCCTCTCTTATTGGTAGCCGCACAACCGCCAATGCAGGCCTCATGTTCTCCGTTGCGGCGTTGGGCCCACAGGTGGGCCTACATGAGCCCCAAACCCCAGTTCAATGATACAGATAGGATTGTCAATGGGGTGAATTACAATTTGAATTTGGACCGAGCTATTTGGATTTTAATTCAATTGGAAATTCGATAAATTTGATCTAATTACAAAATTCGTAATATGCAATACGTGAAGAGAATATGAATTTAAATAGGTTTAATTCGTTAAAGATGTATATCCAATTAAATTAATAAAAAATATTATACACACACACACACACACACATATATATATATATATATATATATATATATATATATATATATATATATATATATATATATATATATATATATATATTACCATCAATTTAAGAAGATAGCTTTAATAACCCGTTCATAAATTCATTTTTATGATTTCACCTAAATATATGATCGAATATTAGTAAAGAAAGTTTGAACATGTGAGTTAAATTAAATAAAATTGTAAAGTTAACACATTTGTTTTAGAAAAAATACAGGATAATTTTTAAAGTGAAGATTTTATTGATCCGAAAAATATTCAATATTAGATCGAATCCAGACAAGATCCATTGAAACCAAGAAATTTAAATTCGAGCGAGATCTGAAATCGATCTAACATAAATGGAGTTGAATCTGGTCAAGCCAGATCCAACTCGAATTTGATCCATTGGCAGCCGTAGATATACCGATGCATGGGTTTCTCTATCCACATCTATATTCTAGAAAATAACTTGTGTAAATTGCTAGTTCATGCATTTTGGTAATTTAAAATGGACATTTAGTTTCGATCGACTAAAATTCATACTCACAAGTTAGTAATTTATTATCCATAACAAGTTATACCTAACATAGGTTGTTTAACAATTATAAAAGTTTATTTAGATTGGACAAGATATTACAAAGTATATAATGTACTTAAATATTTGTAAAAATTATACAAAGTAATTGAACTTTATTTACAGTTTTGACAAATTTTATTGGCATCCAATTTGTTTAACAATTAAATCAAATTTATCCACAACTCAAATACTCTTTTAGAGATAAAATCTAATTAAGATGTAAAAATCGTGAAATCAAATTAATATGTTTTTTTTTTTTTTTTTTTTTGAGCAAAAAATCAAATTAATATGTTATAATATGATTCAACTCAGCTCGTTTACCTACATGCCTCTAAATAGAGTGTAAAATTGGTGAGTTAAGTTTTCACAAATTCGTATTATCTGCTCATTAATTGGTTTTGAGTTCCATCTAACTAAATGCAAGTGGACACTTCCCAACTTACTGTATCACATAATAAATGACATTCCATGTACTTGTGCCAGTAGGTTCAGATTACATATTATTAGTTCAATATATATATTTAATTATCAAATGGACATATATTAATTGAATTAATAATGATAGCTACCAACCCCTGGCCACACTCAAATAAAGCGTTGATAAATATATTTGAACTTCAAATTAAAATGAAAAATAATGCATTTTTTATTCACTTAAGGTTCGATCTTTTTCAATTTAATACCAAGATAATAAGGATTGTTAATTATTAATGGCTTACACTTGCATGTCAAGAATTATGGTCAAGTCAAACAACTATATATTATAGTTTCTTTCCTTTGGAAAGCATATCCATATATAGATATATATCCCAATTAATAAAATAGTTAGAATATATTCTAATTTGCCCACTGCAGGATGGTTCTTTTCTTTCCTCCATGTATGTAAGTTTTTTTGTTCTTTAATATATATCTAATTATACGTACATGATCAATAATCAGTTCAGTCAATTGACGCAAACTTTTCTTAATCAAATATTCATGTCCATGTCACTATAATCTGGAATACTATTGTCATTTAAAGTTTTGCTAACTTAAAAGAAAGATAGATAGATGTAGTGTGGAATATATTTGATGTTTGCTTTCTGAAAGAACTCCAAATAGCTATCACCGGAAATTATTGCATAATTATATGTAGGTTTGGGTCAAATTAGGAGTCTTTAGAAAGAAAATTAGTCAAATTAAACGAAGGTCAAATCATGCCACCAATGATTAATTTGTTCGTACTCTTTTGTGTCTTTTTTTACTTTTCTTAACCAAATAGAATTACAAGGAACCATGAGAAGCACAAATTAAAAAAAAAAAAAAAAATTAACGAAAAGAACAACAAATGTAGGGGCAAAACTCAACAAGCGGGTAGCCCCATCACAAAAAATAGAAATTGGTAGGCGATAGGGATTTCAAAGACAATTTTTCCATCGGATTAGACAAAAAAATCTAAGAAGTCTAATAATGGTAAATCAATTTGAGTTGAATTGCGAGAAATAAATTTGAAGCTCCACTTTAATTCAATGTTTTTAAAACCGGACCGGAGAGCGAACCGGTGAGCCTACTGGTTTAGTGGTTTTACTGGTCGAACCGGGCGAACCGCTGGTCGAACCGTTAAAACCAGTCAATTAACCGGACCGGACCAGCTTCCGGTTCGCGGTCGAACCGGTCGGACCGGCCGGTCCGGTCCGGTTTTAACAACACTGCTTTAATTAGCCGGTCCAATATTTTCAAATTTCATCGATAGGTCCTCGAATTGTGCAATTCATACTTAGGAAGAGCCTTGATTGCAATGAGGTAATCACATGGCGTCAGAAAGAGATTTGAAGACAATCAAGATAGAAGGAGACAATCCCGAAAATACTCTTGATCATTTTCATGCAACATCAATGCTCTTTTGCACGTGTGACCTAAATAAACTGGACACAATTTCTACATGTTCATACAAACTTGCACTGAGTAAATATTCCCGTTCGTTCTGTTATTCAAAAAAAGAATCTTTTGTACTTTTTTAATAAGCAATATCTCTTTATCCCTCTAAGAAGAATGGAAGATTTTGAAAATTACATCTGTATGTATATTTAAAAAGAAAGAGAAGTGAATTTCTTCAAAACTAAAGCTCACAGTTCAAACGGGGAGTTTGGAGGTAAGTTTTCAGTAGATCGGATCCAAAATAAATTTAAATCCACCTGAAGTGAAGATGTACTGTACATGGTGCGTAAGATAGCAGAAGCATGGCTGGTGAAAGAAAAGAAGTTTGGTGAGATAGATATGATTAGGGAAACTTTGGGCCCTACAGGTCCAAAGGAGATAAGAATTGGTAGAACTTTTTTAACCTAACCGCTAAAGCCCAAAAATAGTGTTTGATATGCAGCCCACCTCTCTTCCGTAATTGTGTGACGATGATTTATCGGCCAATGACCCAATCGATTTTTATATTCTGTCCTTTTCTCCCTAACTTCATCTACATCTACTTGCTTTTCCCCTTCCCATCCTAAATTTATTACTTGGGCCCTACCTCCCCCCACATGTTGCTCCCACTGGAGAAGGTGAAATGGGTTCAAACGTGTAAAAGATCCGACCCAACTCAATTTCTTTTGTTCGATTTGGGTGATTGTCAAATTTAATGCTGATTGATTGATTGATAGGTGAATCAAGTAAGTACAATACACTTAAAACGAGTTTGACCTAATGATTTAGGAAATCAATTTACACCTATGTCAATATTTTTTTTACCACCTAAATTAAAATTGGTTTGATTTACCTTGGTCTTAGTGTCTAACCCCAATTCACTTTTAGGACATTCAAAATGCAGAAAAAGGTCATCACTTTTCAAATGTTACTGAGTGGGATTTGGGGAATCGTAATTCTGTAAAATATTCTTTTATAATCAACTATACAGTAGTAAAAATTATTTATGAAATAATATACTAGTAAAAGTTAAATCTACTAAAACCAATCATCTCGGATTTATGTTTTCAACCGAACTCATCTTAATTCAAATATGAAAACGTGACTTCCACAGGTTGATCGAGCCAACCATTTTGATAATGGCCCGTCGGTAAACTTTATTATATGGTCCGACGTGCTTATTCATCATAAATAATTACATCATCTATCATTTTATAAAGAATTGTAAATAATAAATCATTATCAAACACTAACGGTCCATGTACAAAAAATTACAAATAATAGTAAGTGATTATCACTAGATTACGATTTTATTGACTCCGACTTGCTTATTCAACACAACTCAATTTACCACACTTACAAGTGACCTTGCAATATTTCTCCAAGGGAATTGGAATTTGGCCCTAACAACCAATATGTTGTGCAAATATCAAACAATATGGAAATTACGATAAGAACTTGTATACACAATAATTCCTAGTTGATTCCAAATTAATAACTCGTTCTATGTTTTTCAATAAGGTTTGATAATTTACTAAATTAAGCTTTAATTTAAGCTTGTTGGTTTTAAAATGCATTTTTTAACTAACTACTATACTATATGCCTCTTCCTAACATGAGTTTGAAGACATATTTAGAATTTTGCTTGCGCGAGCACTAAAAAAAAAAAAAAGGGGTCTGGTTTATTCAAGTTTTGTGAGAGATGCTTTAAAAATTCGGTGAGTGTAGAGATTAGATAAATTTGATTCATTTTAAAAAATGTATTAAAAATGTGTTTGTTAGAATTATTGCCTGAAATTGATGCAAATCCCAAGAGAGTGAAATAAGTAATTGATTGAGTTTAAGGTTGTGGAAGAAAACACAAACAAACAGGGCCGTTGCTTTTCATTTTAACAATACATTTGACAAATTATTTTTTGTGAAAGTCTGTCATAATGTAGAGTAGGTTTGGCAATAAACACTTACATAAATGCTACTCCCCATACATTTAAATCTTGAAAGGACTGGCTGTTCGAGCATAAAATAGGTCAATTTCTTGAATATCCTCTATGAATCACACAAATCTTAGCCAAAACTACATAGTTCATAGTTGATGTGATAAGAAAGACAATGATTTGAAAACAAATTTAAAATATTATAACTATTTATCAATTATTGCTCAACAGTCAAACTGATTACCTTCTTTGTCCACTGGGTCTATATGGGACTTCCCCACCACACACAGACACAGTACAGAAGAAAATTAAATTGGTAATTTAATGAAATGAATTAGAACAAATGAACCCACGGGAGCCCAAAAGCTAAGCTAAGCAAAGGTCAATCTACTAGTGAAAAAATGGGATTTGCTTAGGCCATCTCCAATGGGTATGGACTCTCATTCCCCTCAGACTCCCATTTTCCTCAGACTCCCCTTTCCCTTCAGACTCCTCTTTTTATAGTCATCTTCAGTGACTCAATCTTCACATTCTATTTAATTCCAATTCTCAAACTTTCCCACTCTCACTTAATTTTTCCAATCTTCACATTCTACATAATTTAAATTCTCATTCATTTAATAATAATAATAATAATAATAATAATAATAATAAAGTAATTAGTATATTAGCATTAATAATAAATAATTTAACATTGTCATTAATAATAATTAATTTAGCATTGACATTAATAATAAAAAATATTTAATAATAAAAAATATTTAATAATAACAATACAATAGCATTACAATAATTAGTAACTCATATATGGAAATTCATCGTCAGTGCCACCATTATTGCCGATGTTGTTGCCACTGCCGTTGCCGCTGTTATTGTCGCCACCATTGCCTTGATTAGACGAGCCTCCAGATGAACCTCCAAATAAACGAGTCCGAATGTCTTTTTCACGGATACCATTTCCAATATATATTTGATATGGTTATGTCATTTCTAATTTAATTTATCGTATTTAAATTATGTAACAAGTATTCTATTTTTAATCTAGAAGTCGTATTTAATTTGAATGTAACTTTATTTATTCCACAAAATTATAATTCTCATACTTTTCCACTCTTAATAAAATTAATAATAATAGAGCTAACTAATAATAAACAATTTATAAACATTATACATAAAATTATAATATTACAAATTATAAAAGTACAAAATGCACAAACAATAAAGATTAATTAATGTTAAGATATTAAAGAATATATTTTTAAATATTTACATTAAAAAAAAAAAAAGATATGGGGCTGGCCGTCGCCCAGCCCAATTACAACAAAGAAAAAAAAAAAGAAGAAGAAATGGGGCTGGGCGATGCCCAGCCCAATTACATAAAAAAAAAAAAAAAAAACAGAAACAGGGGCTGGGCGCGTCCCAGCCCCAAAAGAGGAGATGTGGGGGGCGGTCCACTCATCCACCGCCCCACACATTCAAACGGTGGTTTCCCACCTCTCAACCACCGCTTGAATGTTTTCCCCCTCCCCATAAAAGTCTATTTTTTCTCCTCCTTCTCCATAGCTTCCCCTTCACATTCAAGTAATGGAGATGCCCTTACGCGCCTTAAGAAAAAGGTCTGTAGGTATAATTTATAGCCCAAGTGAAAAATGCATAAACATTGAGAAAGAACATATAGCCCTTCAACAAATTTCTTTTTTTTTTTTTTTTTTTTTGAGTAAATAAAGAACATTATAGCTGATAGTGATTTAATCAAGGATTTCTTCGAGTAGAAGGATTTAGAGCTAAGTATCAATTTCGTAATAATAATTTAATAGCACTTGTTTTAATCATAATTTTTGGGAATTTGAAATTCTCAGGTAACCATTAAAAACATTATTTTAGCAAAATGCAAAATTTGAAGTCTAGACAAGTAATGTCAGTCGTTGAAATTATTTTTCCAAACGAAAATCCTTTAATTGCCCAATGTTAGGCTCTTTCGACTCTTTATTGGGACAACTCATGATGTTATAGGGCCAGATAACTTGAACTTCAAGCTGAAGAGTTTACAAAAATCTTACTTCTACTTACAAAAAAAGGTAAGAATCGAGCGAGTCTTAATTGAAATTGAGTGGATCCACAAGGGACGTCCAGACACTGGTAGAGGAATCAAACTTAACGGATCAAATTCGGGTCTTACCCAAATTCAATTTCATTTATATTGAACTGAATTTGGGTCAGGTTAAGATCTAATTTGGATCTGTTTCCGAAGTCCACTGGAATTAGGATGAATTGGAATAAAAACCGCTCAATTGCATTGACAACTCAAATTAGAAAAACAATAATAATTTTACATAGTCAAGACGGACCAATGTTTGTCCTCTGTTTACCACAGTAGACCCCGAACAATTAGTAAAAAAAGGTGCAGTTTAAAATTTTCATTTTTTTTTTCAAATTGCAGAAAATGTTTATAATGGAGAATCACCATCCAGAATCCCTCTCAACGCATCGTTCATAACATGGTAAAAATACTTGAAACAGACAATAACCTGAAATATAAGTCTCGAAAATAATAGTTCCAAGCATTTAAATAATGAAGTAAAGCAAATCTAAGTTTCCTTGGTTGTCGAAGGGGCCTTTTTAGCAGCCTCTGCAGCTGCTTTCTCTGCTTCTATATCAGCAACTATGGCATCAATTTCAGCTTCTTCAAGCTGCTTCAGTCCTTGGTCCTTCGTCATTACAGCAACTTCAATATTCTTTCCGCCACTCTCCACAACCTTCAAGTATTAAAATGTAGATTTTTATTACATATCATTGGCCAGTGTATTTCCAGAAAAAATTAGTTCTACATTCCAAAAAGAAAAAAGAACAAAAGTAGATTGAAAACCCATCTTCCGGAATAAGGAGACAGAATAGGTCAAATGGAAGAAAATATGTGGCGCTGAAGTGCTTTTGAGACCTATAGAGCCGTAAATGATTACTATTAAGAAAGAATTTCCCTTCTGATTTTGGCAGATGCACCTTTTGCATGAAAAGATTGAACGATATCCCATGTTTAAAATACTACAACATTACTTAATCAACACATTTTCATGGGCTCCGTTTAAGCAAGAAAACAAAAGAAAAAAGAGAGGATACACCATAGATATTACAAGCCATCCAAAACAAATTAGTGAAGGACAGTTACAAGGGCAGATGGATATGACTGTGCATGTTCACCTAATACCACATTTAATGAACCATATAGAGAATCTACTCGTATAATTTACCTCAAGCAGAGCACGAATGGCTAACTTCAAAGTTTCTTGCCCAGATGTCTCCTTGTAATTCTTCTCCAGGAATTCCCTTATAGAATTTGAGTTTCTCCCAGTAGCATTTGCTTTCCACGCAGAAAATGTCCCTGATGGGTCTGTCTGATAGAGTGATGGAGTACCCGTGTGTGGATCAAATCCAACAATCAAGGTGGAAAGGCCAAAAGGCCTCACACCCCCACTTTGTGTGTACTTCTGCTGAAGACCAGCAATATAGCGAGTTATATACTCAACAGTTACAGGATCTTCAATTGTAAGCTTATAACTCTGGCATTCAATACGTGCCCTGTTTATCAAGACTCGTGCATCTGCTTTTAGCCCAGCGCAGGCCAGCGCAATGTGATCATCCAAATTGACAATCTTCCTTACTGATCTGCAAGATACAAGGGAGCGTAAATATCAAGAGCATGATTCTTAAACTGCCAGCCCAACTGAAAGTGCATGGATTGCTTTCATGGTTGCACAGTAAGAGAACAAGTGCAAAAGATACAAGCAATAGTTTATACTACATAAAGGCTTTACTAATACAGTAGTTCATTAATGGAAGAAAAGACTATGTTAATAGTACATATGGAGTAATTTTCACCGGGTGAAGCTTTTGCACAGCTTACGAAGAGAAAATTGATTATTCTCTTCTGATTTACAAAAGTTCGTCAGCAATACTCTGGATATAAGATGAAACTATTGAGAATCTACCAATAGTTGCACCTACGTCTAAGCTTTTCCTCTACAGTAGTATTTGAAGATCGTATGGATCGCAATAACCCAAACATGTTCTAAGTTTTAAACGCATTTTTTGGGTATAGATTATAGAAGTTGGCGAAGGAAAACGAGAAAAGCAAAGCAAAAGCAAACACAAATTTCAACAAAATTTTCTTTAGCCAAAATAAGTATTTACTCTACAAGATTTTGAATGTTCAGTTGTTCACAGTAATAGAAAAAGAGATTAAAAAATAAAAATATGAGATATCTTTGTAAACTAGTGAAATCTCTCATAATTATGTGTGAACAAAACATTCATGTCATGTTTCCAAAAACCAACCTAGGGCTTTTAACTTAAAGAATTTTTCTTCACTCACTAAATTCCGAATAATTCACAACTCAATAAAAAGCTCAAACTAGGGTTTAACAACAACAGAACTTCACCATTGCATTGTGTGAGACACTGTGTCTTAGCATACCAATACTAGAATTATATTATAATTATATCTAATTAAACAATCCACACCCATTTTCAACTACACAATCAATAAAACCACAAATATCAGCTAAAAGAGTTAAAAGAAAATTGATATTGAAACCCTAATAAAATAATTAACCACAAAATGTAAAACTATATCCAGCGATCTGAGTGTGTGTGCGCGTGTGTTACAGAAAGAGATAAGAGTAACCTCGAATCTTGAAGCTTAGGAGTGGACTTTTTCTCGACGGCTAGTACAACGGTGTCGGTGCCGCGAACGCCTACGGCGGCGTTTCCTTTCCGTACGGCTTCAAGAGCGTACTCCACCTGGAAGAGGTGACCATCCGGTGAGAACACCGTAATTGCTCTATCGTATCGCGCCATTTCTCAACCTTCTGTTTGGCTAAAACGACTTCGAATTGATGTTTCTGATCTGTTCTTGGATTTTCTAATAATGTACTGTAAATGAAAAAATTTCAGAGGAGCTGAGGGGAGTAGTAAAAGGGTAAAGGGGAGAGGGCTTGCACGACACGACAAGACGACTCAAACCAATGTCTTCTTCGCTAAAATCGCATTTGGCTAGACCCCCGTTAAAGAGCGTTTTGTGCAAATTATTGGGCTAATAAATGTCTATAAATGGACTTGGTTATTTTTCTTCCTGATGAAGTGTAGATGTCTCGCTGAATGAAGCCCAATTATATTAGGCCTTACTTTATTAATATTTTTTTTTTGGGTACAACTTTGTAAATATATTTTAGGCTGCGTTCGGTTGTCACAATTGAAAATCAGTCCAATTGTGATAATGTGTCAATTAAATTAATCAGCCCAATATATAATTACCCATTCAGCAAATAAATGTGGCCCGACTAAATTAGTCAGTCCATTATCACATGGGTTGTTCGGTTGGCCCAATTACTTTGTTAGGACAATTTTGCCCCTGATGTTATGTGATGATCTGGCCGTTGGTTTTGTATTAATACTGACCATCCAATCGATCGTATATCTACAAACAATTAACCCTAATCCATTCTCATTTACATCCTCTCGTTTTCTCTCTCCCGCGACTGCTTCTTCCTCTCAAACCTAGGGTTTACTTCTCTCTCATTGTTGTTCACAAAAGGTGCTGCGTAATTTCATCGTATACATGTCCTTTTGCTGCGTATTTTTTTGGTTGGTTGTTCTTGTTGCCTTGTTCTGGATCGTTAGTTGTTTTTCTCTCTCCCCGCGACGGCGTGTTCATTTCGGGAATTAGGGTTTGCTTCTTCGATTGTCGTTTAGGGTTTATGTTCCTCTAATTGTTCACTAGTTCGCGTTTTAGGGTCCACTCTCGTTCGTGATTTGTTGCTAGGGTTTCTGGAATTTCATAGCTTTCGGCCGAGCAGTTAACAACCTAGGTAAAATCTTGAATTCTTTTTGAGTTTTGTTGTTTAATTGGTGTTCTTTAATATTAATTTAATTTTTATATGGTTTGGAAGATTTTTACACAATGGAAATTAGGGTTTTTCAGTGTGAACCATAGAAATTAATTGATTTGAATTTTTTGGCAGCAATGGAGTCCATGTCTAACTCAAGGATTCGCTATGGATCTGCACACTGTTCGTGTGGGCTGCGCGTGAGAGTTTACACATCCTGGACGAAGGAGAACCCTGGGAGAAGATTTGCTCGCTGTCAATCATTAACGGTTGTTTTTTCTTTGATTTATTTATTCTATTTTATTTGTTTATAATCATAAATTATGTTTCTAATCCAATAAACTCTTTTCAATGCTAGGAGGAACGGTGTGATTACTTCGAGTGGATCGACCCAATGATGTGTGATAGGTCCCGTGTCATTATCCCTGGGTTGTTAGCTCGTGTAAATCGCGTCGAGGCTGAAAATACACGTCTCATATGTGAAGTTGGTGAATTGTCTGCTCAAATGCGAATAGTTGTTAAATCTTTAGAACAAATTGAGGCATAAAACATCGCATTGCGTCGCAAGCATAAGCTTGCGATGATCTGTGCTGTGCTTCTGTTCCTATGGTATTTATGTGTGTGATTTGCTATTGATTGTTTGCTGGTTCTTGCTGACTATATGTATGATATGTTCGTACTATTTTGTCACATTTTGTGCATGTTTCTTAGGAGTTAGTGAGCATGGGATTGATTGTACTATGTAATTGTTATTTTGTCTGGTATTTCTTGAATTATAGTTGTGTAAGCTTTGCTCCCATGAGCTCATATGTCCTGATTGTTGATATGTCCAGAATAATGTATCACATCTTTGTGTGTTTTCCTTGTGTTCTTGGTTATTTCCAACTTGCTGTCCACTTGTGGGCTGTTTTCATATCTGGAAAATATTGAGACTTATGTTGGCTTGTTGACAGACCATGTGATGATTGGTATTGGTGTTCTGATGGTCTTGTATGTTGGGGGTTGATATGATGATGTTAACATGAATTTGAGTTTAACAAAATATTTTGTCTCCCTTGCTACAAATGGCCTATTCTTTGGCATTATGTTACAAAATATTGGGGCATTGCTTCTTTCCAAAATATTTGGTGGCTCTTGTATGCTGATGTATGAAATGTGGTAATTAGAAATTACATGAACATCTGGTTAGTAGACCAAATGATGTTATAATAAACATGTTCTGATGGTCTTGCATGCATACATGTTCATATGCTTATGTTTATATCAAATTTGGGTGTTGGTGCACTGTTGAATATTCATTTTTGAGTATGTGTTACTCTTTTGTGTACTCTATCATGAAAGTACCCCTTATTTGATATGTGTTAGAGGAAACATGTACATACCCTCTTTTATTTGATTGTGACCCTTCATTATAAGCTATATCAGCATTCCAGATGCAACAATTTTGGAAACTGAACGCAACCTTAATTTATTTGGCCAAGTGATGATATCTTTATTAAGTTATCTGATGGTACTATATGTTGTACAAGTCAAGTAAATATGTGGTACCAGAATCAAATCTCCTTTGTATGCCAATATCTTTTCCTTGTCAACTTTATTTGATAACACACTGTCAACCTAAGCTAGTTTATTTATTGCAAATAGTTCAATAAATTTCATTCAATTAGAAGATCCTTAGTTGGAATTTGAGAAATTTATCAAAATTCCCACAAAAGCCAATATCGACTCGAATTCAAATTCAGATTTGTACAACAACGTGAAGTAGGATATACTAATTTGAGACTTTCAAACAAATTTGATTTAGGGTGAGTTTGACCTAGCGATTCGAAAAGCAATTATAGGAAAATTAATTTTACTAAAATTGATTATGGTAATAATTGATTATGATAAAATTTAATTATGAAATAATTGCTTATGTATAATTACTTTTGTAAAAGTAACACTTTAGGTGCTTCTAAAATAAGTTAATTTTTTGCTTCTCGAGATCCCAAAAGTGATTATGATCTTGGGGGCCAAACACTATGAAAATTACGATTGAACATAAGTAATTTTTATAATCATGACCAAACACTTCAAAAATCACAATAGAGATGTAAAAGAAATTTTAAGAGCTCCAACCGCTTGGCCAAACTCAATATACTACTTTGCAAACATAAAGGCTGATATAGCCAAAATTATCAAATTGGAAGTGTACAAATTAGATGGAAAGGAGAAAATATAGTATATAGTTTTACAAAATGCGTAGCAGATGCTATGAAATCCCAGGGCGACTAAAAATACACTATATACCATTTCACTCTTGAATCATCTTTTTTTTTCTTTTTTTACTTAAACGATACATGATACATAGCACTCACAACAAGGCAAATATAGGAATTTAAATCTGCTAAAACAAGCCAAGCATTACACAACAAAGTACAATGGCTCTTTTATATCTGCAGATCTAAGTTTAGTATAATTCGCAAAATGGGACAACCACAATCACTTGTTCATTTTTTGGCCTTCAACTTCGCAGAATTTGCTTGCGCGGCAGCCTTTGCTAGGGTAGTAGGTTTGATAACACTTTTAGGATTCAGAGCCTTCCGTATTTTGAACACAGCCCAAGCAGTCCCAATAGCATGCCCTGCAGCACCTAGCCCGTCATGTGTCACCTCTGCCGCTGGTTCTCCATATCTATCACAACAAAACCAATTTTAGCTAATAAGAACCACTGATCACAAGGTCATGGTGTTGGTAGAAAAACAAAATAATTTTGAAAAGGTCGAAAATAATTACCTTTGAGAAACAAGTCCAGTAGTAACAACTGAAGTAGTCGACATTACATTCTTTCCAGCAACTTCAACAGCATCAAAAACCCTATCTGTTAAAACAACACACATATGTCAAGATCCAAAGTTTTCAATAAGTCTACGACAAAATCTGATGGTCTTCATGAAAAGAAAAAAAAAGTGAAATCTATTTATCAGCAACTTTGAGAAACAAGTATGGTAGGCTGAATACGTACTAAATCCGTCCAAGGAAGCAAGAACTATTTCTCCAGGAAGAAGGCTGAAGAATTTCTGTCCAACTTTAGAGTTTGCAACCGTATTTGTGAAGAATCCAGACACCTTCACAACCCCAGAAAGTATTCCGGTGGCAACGTTCTCCGACATTTTAGTCAACTGCTTAACTCTGTAAGATTTAAACAACCAAAAACATGTGAAAATGTTTAAGAACAAACATATAATAGTATATATGTGAACACTACCGTTGTGAATAACATTAACATAAGACAAGTTAAAGGCAACGTTGCGATTCTTGCTGCTATTTTAAACCCAAATTTAACAAACTAAAAAGATCTCACAACGCGTACTCCAAAATGGGACTAAATTATTACTTTCTCAATTTCATAACTTCAGCTTAGCGAGCAGAAAAGTCCAATAGCTAGATAGAGGTCAATCAACTCAAATATCCATTAAGAAAGATGAGCAAAACCCAATGAAGAAGTACTACTGTAGGTAAATTACACTAGGATCATTTTTAGTGTATGTCCCAAAAATTTATCACAAATACACTCCTGAGGTTTGAGTAATTACAAATTACAACTCCCATTAGACTTGCAACTTCATATGCCCCAACTGAACCTAATCGCATACGTACTATATATAATCTAAACTACCAAATGTATGAGGAGTTATATCTTATCACTCAATTTACCTCACTTTTATTTTCTTTGCCGTAACATATCATCTACCACCTAAATGTATGTTTCTGGTACTGGCAAAGGAATTAACAAAAGCATATCATTTCAAATTTGAATCCAATAGTATCTAATGCAGCAAAATACACCGTGAGCATAAACTCAAAGTTGTGATTTTTTAACAGAATTTTGTGTAGGATTTAGAACAATATCAACCTTGATTCAAGTGATATAACATCATCAAATAATTATGGTACATACTACCCAAGCATCGGTTAAGTTAAGGATAATAGTACCTTTTCATCCTCCTTAAAGCTTGTGGACTAATATCCGAAGTCGACCCTTTCCCCACCCTCTTCTTTAAAAACTCATTACTCCATTTAAGCCTATCAACAGTCACATCCCCACACCACAATATCCCTCTAATCACCTGCCCCGAACCCATAGCAATCACCCTCGAAACACTTCCACTATAATCCTCTACATTCGGAGCAAGTGTGGTCCAATAAGCCGCAGCACTTTTCTCCACCTCATCCTTTTTACTCACCATCTCTGCCGGTGAAACCTCCTTCGCCACCGCTCCCCACCACCCTTGCTCCACCACGGCCGCCGCTTTCTCCACCTTAAACATGCTAAACTTCTCCAACACAGAATCCAATTCTCTCAACAACCCATCTTGCCCTTTGGCAGCTATCGTCAACCCGTAATTCAGATTGTTGTCGGAATTGAGTTCCCCTGTTTCAGAAGGAACCCTGAGGGTAAAAAAGTAATGTGACTCGTCGAGTTTCACTGCGGATTCGTCTTTAGCTAAGGGCCATTGAATTTCTTCACCTACTCGAGCTAAAGCAGCCACGACGTTATCCCCTTGTTTGAGTTGAACTATGGAGAAATCTCCTGTAGCGAGTTCGATACTCTGTTGTTTATCAATTAAATGGACTATTGCACCTGGGATTCTGATGAGTACTTCTTCGGATGACTCGAAGGAAGCGTTTTGACCGTGTTGGACTTGCACGGCGTCGTTTTGGGGATCTTCGTCGGGGAAGAGGTTTTCTGCTAATTCCTTCATTTCGATAGAAGGGTATAAGGAAGAAGATGATGATTGGAAAGGAGAAGTTGATTCAGGGTTTGTTTGGATGACTTCTGGGTATAGAGATTTTTTCGGATTGTTTGAAGACATTGTTTTGTACTTTGCTTGTTGGGAGATTAAAGAAATTAGGGTTGTATATATTGGGATAAGCTTAATGTTTAAGGAAATCAATGGCGTGTCGGTTATTGTTATTAAAGGAGTTAGGAAAGTATGAAGAAGAAGAATAGGAGTCTGATGAATGTGTTGGGTTTGTCTATCATGAGATAGCTGAAAAAACTATCTCCAATAAGATAGGTGATCTTCACCATTAATATTCATTAAGATTAAATTCAGGCCACATGATTTTGTCCAAAATAAAAATGACCAATTGGACTCCTTTTTTAGTTGGACAAATCTAAAAATGTAAATTTACTTTTATACCCTCAGATAAATATGTTTAACAAACCATCAAAAACACAAAAAGTCTCATTTTTTTTCTCCATCTTCATCTCTCCACTCCTTCAAAACCATATGAACACCGGCCCACCACCACCTCCGCCACAACCTCCGCCACCATCTCCTTCAAATATATCTTTTTTCACAATATCGGGCCGCGCGAAGGCCATTTTTGGCCGTCGGGTTGCCTGAAATGGCCTTCTTTCGCGTAGCCGGTTCCGCCACACAACCTCCATTCCCCTATATTTCGTTGCCGGATGAAGGTTGAGGTGAGAAGTGTGTTTTAGGTTTAGTTTGGCGGCGGCGGTAGAAGGGCGGCGGCGGCTAGGGTTTGTGGAGGAAGGAGATGAAATTAGGGTTTGGGGATTTGGGCTTGAGTTGTTGGGCCTTGGGGTGTTACTTTATTACAATTTTTACCCTCAAATTTTAATGTTGAAGTATTTTGGGTGTAATTGGATTATTGGAGTAACAATTGAATACTTAATTTTCTTATTTGTGTCAATTTAGCACATAACATCTTCTATTTTTTATTGTTTTAATTAAAATATATCAAGTAAAATATATATTTCACTAAAAATAGTAAAATTTCAATATTATAAAATTTCATTTATTTTGGGATTGTATATTTATATTTCAATTCAATATTCTTAAAATATTTATTATTATTAAAAATAATATTTATGACTATTATTTTCATTTATTTTGGTATATTTATGAAATTATTAATATTACAAAGCCTATTTCTGTTTTTTCAATCTATAGCGGAAGAATAATTGTCTTAGCATTTTTTTACTAAAATTGAAACTCCAAACATAATCAATAAGGCTTAAATTTATATTTTTTTACTGGATCACAAATTAAAGATGAAATTCAAATCATTAGATCATAAGTCAACATTAATGTTCTTAAGATAATGTATTTTAAATTAATTGTAATTTAAATTGATAATCATTGCGATTAATTCACTAAATTCAATTTTGTTGACCTTAAGGTAATGTGTAATTCGGTTAATCGTAAATTAAGTTCATAATTGACTCGACAAATTGATCAGAGCCAACATTATTAATGTATAGTTAGGTTAATTGTAACTTAAATCGATAATTATCACGATAAATTGACCAAAGTCAACATTATTGATCTTACGGGTAATGTATTAACTAGAACAATTATAGATTGAGATTACGATTAGCTTAATTATACATAATGTCAATAATGTTGACTTTTGTCAATTAATTAATCGGGACAATTCTCTATTTCAGTTACGATTAACCTAATTACACATTACCCTAAGATCAATAATATTGACTTTGGTCAATTTGTCGAGCCAATTATCGACTTGATTACGATTAACCTAATTATGCATTATCATAAGGTCAATAATGTTGATATAGATCAATTAATGAGAACTTATCGATTTGAATTACAATTAATTTGATTATACATTATTCTAAGGTCTACAATTGTCAATTTGAAATACGATTAACCTATTTATTCACCCCTAAGGTCAACAATGTTAAATTTGGTCAATTCATCTAGGTAATTATCGATTTTTGTTACGATTAGTCTAAACATTACACTAATTAGTGTAATGTTGAGTTTGGTAAACAATTAACCTAATTATATATTACCCTAAGGTTAACATTATTGACTTTGATCAATTAATGGGAATACTTATTTATTTTGGTTACGATTAACCTATTTATACATTATACTAATGTCAATAATATTGTTTTTTGTCAATTAGCCGAGATTAGGATTAACTTTATTACCATGTGGTCAATAATGTAAAAATCGAGCTAAATATCAATTAATTTCACATAACATCAGTAATAAAAATTAATTATATATTATTACTGTATTTATTTTTTAATTCACGTGTTCTTAATTTTTTTTATAATCAATATTAAATATTTACTGTATGAAATACATCATCATTTTAATTTATATTTCAATTTTTTTTTGAATATTTTGAACATTTCACTCTTTTTTATTTAATAACTTAACAAATGCATTGTCTTTCTAATTAAATTTTACTTCTAAAATTATACAGTTTTCAAAAAATTAAATTAAGAAATATTACAACGATAGATTTATATGAATATACACATATTTTAAATTACTAACAAATATCCTTGACATCTCATTGTTTAAAAATTTAATTATTTTTTCAAAACATAAATTAAACCTTGACAAATAATTTTAACACTCTATAAATAAATTAGTTTCCGAATTTGAAAAACACTAAACATTTGAGTATTTATTGGCCAATTAATGTTATTCATTTGAGTATTTAAAAATCAAGGGACTCAATATTTTGGGGGTTAGATTTAGTAAAGTAAGAGTTGAAACTCATTTTGAAAATTAAAAAGGATCCAGTTAAAAAAAATCCAAATTGAGGGGTCAATGTATCAAATTTCAAATTTTTAAGACACAAACCCTTGCCCACATCCACCGCCGCGCCATAGTATCCGCCGCCGCGGCCTGCATAATACCCATCGTCGCCGTCGGATCACGAACAGCCGTAGCACAGACATGGCAGCCGTCGCACAGGCCACGGCAGCCGTCGTACAAGGAGACAGCCGTCGCACAGGAAATGCAATTAGGAATTAGGAACAAATTTATCTTCGTGTTTCTTTATGACCAAAGTTGAGACCCATTTGACCTCATTAATTTGAAAATTGGTACAGCATCTTTGGATAAGAAAATTTTAGCTACTTTGTGTATTTCAGCATAATCACGATTGCAACGAAGACTACCAAACATGATTATATAAATTTATCATGTTTTCAATCTTAGATGGAGTTGCACAGACCATAAAAAAATTATCAACAATTTTATGAGGACTATGAATCTTACTTTATCTTATTCAAGAAACCAAACGTGCCCTAAGAATACATGCTAGGATAGCGAAGATGCAAACAGAAGTTTATTTGATAGCCAAACTAGTTATAGCAATCAATAATAAAACACTGATTTGTGAGAAGGGTGGGAGATCTTGTGGGGTTTGGTGTGGAAGATAACATGGATTTAGGATTTGGGTATGGAAGAAAATTAGATGGATTTAAAAGGGTATTTTTGTCTTTCTGAAAATAAGTATTTTAACAAAAATGAAAATGTGACACATGTCACTTCATGAGAGACTATCTCAATTACCCATGGACCAATAAAATCTCCTAATAGAGTGCCCCGAATGTGTTATGACACGAAGCAAGAGAATGCGAAGACGCGTGGCTGCCGTGTGTTGGATTATTCTATTATGAGATATCCCAAAAAACAATCTCATATAAGATTTCAATCTGAACCGTTAAAATTAAGCAAGATGAAATCTGAACCACACGATTCTGTCCAAAGTAAAAATGTTCAATTGGACCTCTTTTTGTTGTTGGACATATCCAAAATAATAATTTACTTTTATACCCCTAGATAAATATGTTTTAAAAGACAAAAAACTTCATTTCTTCCTCCATCTCTTTCTTCCAAAGTCCAAACCTATCACCAGACCACCATTTCACTACCACCATGAAGCTCTATCTCTCCATTTCTTCCTCCATCTCTCTCTATCACGACGTGGCTATGCCCGACACGCGACGGCCGGACCTATCAACGCGAAGGCCAAATCCGGTCGTCGCATGGTCAAATCCGGACGGCCAGATCCGACTTCTGCGTGGCCGGACTTGACCACTCGAAGGCCAAATCCGGCCTTCGCGTGGCCGGAACATGGCCACAGAGGCCGGATCTGGCCTGCGTTGCCGGACCTAGATATGTAATGGGGCGGCGCCGCCTTCATTTGGTGGTGATTTTTTTTTATTTTAAAAAAAGGGGAATTATGATAAAAATAATAATATTATTATAAAAGAAAAATAATCATTAATAAAGATGAAATGTTTTATTACACAATTTTCATATTTTTTTAAAAATTAATTTACATAATATATAGAGTATGGTACTACATTGATGTTATTTAGAAATTGAATTATTTTACATTGTAATTATAACATTAATTAAAGATAACATTAATTAAAGTTGTCCACTTAACAATTTTTTACAAATTTTTTAGTAGAAATGTAAGAAAAATGAAAAGGTGAAATTGTATTTTAATAATTAATTTATTTTATTTTTGAATATTGGAGGACACTTGGTATTTATTGAGGTGGTATCTCAATTACACCTGACCAATAAAATCTTGTAATAGAATGCCCCCCGTGTGTTGGCTGTGTAAAACTGTTAAATATCTGTGTGAATTTTAAACTTGCATGTTTAGTCACCAAGTTTAACTTCAAAGACACAATTATCATTCAATTTTTATGTATTGTTTGGAACCTGTTTGTTTGGTGTTAACCAAAAAAAATTCGTGTTCGGAAAATGTCAAACAAACATGTTTTTTATTTTCTGAAATAAATTTTTCATCTTTCAATTTTTTCAAACTAATCTGTCAAAACACAAACAAACAACAATTTTGTTATCTCTAAATAAAACCTATACAAACTCTACTCTGATTTGACATAAATTAATATATCTCTACACAATTTATCTCACAACAAACATGATTTGACATAAAATCTTACAAATCTTACACTTATAACCTAACTCTTCCAAAAAAACTATACCTACTTTATTTCTCAAACCATTCTCTCAAAACCCAAACAAACAACATTACGCAAATCGAAATTATTTCACAAACCTCCACCACTCTCCCAAACTACTTTCCCAAACACCAAACAAACAGGCCCTTGGTTGTCGGAAAAGTGAGAGAAAGTGAATGAAAGTCAGTGTTTTTTCTCCCATTGGATAGTGGGCGAGGAAGTTATTATTTTCCTTTAACTTTCCTGCAGGAAAATTTTGTGAAGAAAAAATTTCTCCACCAATTTAATGGGGAAATCCAGGGAAAATTTTAGAGTAAATTGCAAAATACCTATTGTATTTTGTCTAACTATCATTATCCCCCATTTGTGGTTTTTTCCTACAAAAAGCCCTTTTATGCTTATTTATTATTAGCAAAAGAGTACCCTCTCAACTCATTATAAAATTATACCCCCACAAAATGATGCAAAAGCAACCCTTTTACCTAAAATATTATCAGTAACCCCCTGTTACGTTTAAAAATTGACAATAACTCCTTGTTAACTTTAAAAATTAATATTAATTCGGTGACTAAAAAATATACAATAGCATCAAATTAATCTAAATATTATAGTTAATATAATGAAAATGTGATTATTCATACAATATTTTATCAACAAAGATAACGTAATTCTTATCTTGAAATAAAAAAAATAAAAAAGTACAAATAACAAAAGACAATATCAATTAATTTTTACATAAATCTCAACAAAAGAAAAGTTAAATATTTGAATTAAATATATATATATATATATATATATATATATAAGCTATTTTAGTTTATTTATTTCATTATTGTTAGCTTTTTTTTTTTTATTCAACTACTCAATTAGTACTTTATATTTTCTAGAGATTAATTTGACAAGTTTTATTTTGCAATCACTTTTAATATAATTACAATTTTGAAAGTATTCATGATCAAACAAAAAAATTATATTCCTAAACTTTTTTGACAACCAAACACCTGCAAGAAAATAGTTTTCCTGACAACCAAACATGTAGAGGAAAATGACTTTCTTTTTATTTTCCTTTTCCTTTCCTTTCCTTTCCTTTTTCTTTTTCTACAATTTTCCCTCACTTTCTTGACAACCAAACACTATTAGGAATAATATACATAGTCATTCAAGTTACAATTAATAGCATCATTCATCACCAACATTATGGCATCTAACGGACAAATAACGGAGTATCAATACGTGACAGGCACAAGCATTAAACCCACAAAATTTGGAGGGAGAAATTAGAATTATTCGTGCCAAAAACTCTTCAGATTAATCTTCACATCGATGAAAATCATCCAAAAACCTAATATTCTATTTGCTGTCTCCTCCAACCTTACTAACCCTTATTGATTTCTGCAAATTCCATTACTAATTTTGACCTCAAAAGTTCAGTGGCATATAGAGGGTGCATTGGGTTATATAAACTCCAATGTACGGTAAGATTTATTAATTCTATATATATAAAAAAATCTTTCTAAAAGGGTATTAATCTTGGGTGATTGTTAATTATTTTATTTGCCCTATTATATGAGAGTTATTAAAGTTCAATTGGGCTTCAATTTGTTGTAATTATATGGATGGATACCTAAATACAAGGTTGGAATTCATAGATAAATTGTTATATATATATAAAGTAGGAAAAAACAATATTTCAAATAGATAATGTGTATGTGGGCTTGTCCACGTTGGTCTAAGACTAATTGGCAAATTATAAAAGCCTTGTGAGGAAGTTGAAAAGTTGAAAACTCTTCATTTGTCCTACATTGACTTTTTTTTAATTGTGTGAACTAGTATATATGAACTAAGTGTATAGACTTGGTATAAGTCTTTACAAAGAGGGTCATATGAATACACCACAAACGCACCGTCGCCGCCCACCCGACCCGACTCTGCTCTGGGCTCGGGCGAATTGTCTTTTCTCGAACTTATCTTTTTGGAGGAATTTTTGAATTAAAATATAAAATTAATTTTTAAATTTTAAATTTGAATAATTCAGCTGAGATTCAATTGTGTAACGTTTCAGTTACAGAAATTGAATTGATGAAACGTTTTTCTCATCATTGCTGTCGTTTTATTCAGATTTAATGGACAATTTTAATTGCAAAAGTCTCCCCCATCAACTATATATATGAGTGTTTTTCAGCTCTGAAAAACACACCAACACAAACTATGTTCTCTCTGTTCTCTCTCCGAATCAAAACCTCTCTGGAAAAATTATCTTTTGGTTATTTTGCTTCTGAGTGTTCTTCGAGGTGGAATTTATGCTACTGTGCAGTGGAGGAATTCCTATAGCCAAATTATCCTGGAAGAAGTGTTAGTGATTCCGAATTGCACCGAAGGTGGGTCAATAATTTCTTCAAGGCAAGCAGACTTATTTCTGCTATTTGGTTGGATCAATTATGTTACTATACAGAATTGTGAGATAAGTTTCTTTAAAAATTATCTGTTCGGTTATTTAACTGATTGTACTTTCCTTTACTGTCCAAACTGGTTTGTTTGTATTAGTTTCGATTTGTGTTTAGATTTTGATAATCTTAAAACCTGATTTTTTCCAACACAATTTTAGATAATTTTTACTTGTTATTTGATGTAGTTGAGTTGTGTTTTCATGTTTATTGCAAAGAGGAAAAACATATTTTGTGATATAAACATGGTTAAGTTAGTGATTTCACTTTTGTGTGTATGTGTGTTTACATTAATTTGAGTATTAATGTCTCTGCTATAAAAATGAAAATGTTTGGAGTTGCTTAAGTTTTCTTTTAATTGCAGGATTGTAGGTTCATATTGGGTAACGTATGTCAAATTTTATTCACCCACCTTTTTCTCAATTTTGTTCTTTTTCATTTGATTGACATGTTGAAGGCTTGCAAGCAATTTTGTTATCTCTCTATTAACTCTGTTAACTGCAGTTAACTAGGTGATGAATGGTGCTATTAATTTTAACTTGAGTGACTATATATAACTATATAAACTATTCCTTAAAGTTGAGTGACCGTGTGTTTGGAGTTAAACTTGGGTAACTAAATATGCATTTTTTCCTATTTTTTTAAGAAACTATCATTATATAAAATCCGAAACTACCCTTATTAAAAATGACGTGACTTGCACATGATCACATTTTCGTCGACAAAAATTGTATATTGGTGTAACATTTTATATAAGAGAAACTATCATCACATAAAACATGAAAGTACCCTTACTAAAAGTCACGTGACTTACATGTGGTTACATTTTCGTCGAAAAGTGTATATTGGTATAACACATTTTATACAAAAGAGACTTAAGTGTAAATTTTTGGCACGAGGAATATAAATGCACATATTATATAAGAGAGACTTAAGTGTAACTTATTTAACAAGAGGGATATAATTGTAAAACACTATATACTTAGGGACCATACAGAAAAATGGTTAGAGAGGCACTTGCCAAAATTTTAGAAGTCAAAGTTGTGGATCCCAAGGGTTTAATGTACATTTCACGCTGCATCGGTATAATAATTGAGAATCTTTTTCAACAGGAATTTGAACTTGAGTTTGTTACATTGTAGTGACTAGTCACATTTCCACTAAATCAATCGCATGTTGGTTGAAGTTGAGAACCAATTACGTGTTGGTTACAACTGGCTAAAGTTGACGTAAAACCAGGGACGGATCCAGGAATTGAGTGTTGGAGGGGCCGAACTTAACTACCGTTAATTTTATTGATTGTGATATTAAAGTTCCCTTTGTTACTAAAATCCAAAAAAATAAAAATACTATAAAATGGATAGTCAATTAGAACTATATTGAATTCAATTTTTTTTTTAATGCGGGGTACTTTATGAGAATTGTTTGATGTGGTATATAGGATAAAAGTGGACTAACCTTTGACACACGATTTGATATTGCAATTTAAGGTTCAAATTTTTCAACATTATTTATTTTACACAATGCATTAATATATTTGATTTACTCATAAATTTGAGTTTGCACCCTCCATGGTATAAAAACTATAAGAAAATATAAGAAATAATTAAGCTAGTACCATTGCATTAATTATTATATTATTTACATTTTATAAAATAAATAATCTATTATAAAGTGTCACATTTATTTTCTAATTGGACCATTCAATTAATATACTAATATATTATTTGTGAAACTAATTAACATAGGATAGTATATATATACACATATATAATATAAACAAATTTCAAAAGTCTTGGGGGGACAGGCCCCCCTCCCCAAAATATAGCTACATCCGTCCCTGGGTATAACATATGCATGTTGTATAAGGTTTAATCTAGATTCAATTTCATTTACATCTGGTCGAAGTACTTGAATCACAACTAGTTCTGATTTTTTCAATTTCGTCTAATCTTATTCTGATTTGGTCAAATTTTAGATTGTTCTTCAGCCACAACAAAATTCACTTTTAAAATGATCATGAATATTAGTATATACAACATGTTTGATAATGTTATATTTTCATTCGATTTAATTAACATTATTACTTTTGTCATAATTTACTAAGCTTCAATTAAAATAATAAACCCTAAACAACTTTTATCAATTGCTTCAAATGATTTTGCAAATCAGATTGAATAACAATAACATAAATATACACGAGTGAAATTAATTTATGTTGTTAGTGAAAATGTGTCGTAATATGAGATTATGAATGAAATATTAATTTATTTCTTTTTATATTAATAATAAAATGTTATTTTAACATTCACACAAAGTTTTTCCCACTGGTGGAATTTGACCCTATTCTAATAATAAATTTCATCAAAGTGTGGCTCATTATTTTTCGGCAAAAAAGTTAGATTTTGAAATATGAACTCTGAAATTATAAGATTTGAACTTCTTGCAAACTACGCATATAATTCTGAAAATTGGTTAATCTCTTCGAAAGTAACACAGGGAAATTATTGTCCAAGTCTGGCTTGGCCAAATCCATCCAACCACCAAGCAAGTATATTGTACTTGTTTTGTGATTGATCACTCTTCTGAGAGTTACATTCAATCCCAAAATAAGTTTATTACACTTGCACTGTAATTACTCTGGGTTCAACCAAATTCGATGTAGGTAAGAATTTCCCAGTAACACATATCCTAATTTGCGGTGTATATGTAATTTCTAGTTGGGCTTATCTGAAACGTAAAATTTGCGTTGTCCATACTTGGCTAACAACCAAGTCCATTTACCGACATTTATGAGCCCATTTACAAACTTTATTTTTTAAGCAAACCAAATAACTATACTATAGACCAAAAGAAACACCATGAACATCTTCCTCCCGCGGTATGAAAAGAAACTTAAAGAATTTAATTTTAATTTTAATTTAACATAAAGTAATATATCTAATTTTTTTTCTTCATAATATTTAAAAATTACAACTTTTAAAAATACAAATCCTCTATACATTTCATTTCTATAAATTCAGAACAAACAACATTTATTTTTAACATTTTCTAAATTTCCGAAACTACTATCCAAAAAGAATAAAAAAAGAAAACAGAAAAGCCCTATGCCGTAGTATGATTTTTTTAGCAGTTTCAGTGTCTGAAAAAAGGGAAAATTCTTATTTCGGATCGGGTTCGGCCACACCAAATTAATTACATGCTAAGTGCAAATGCAATACACTTGTCATTTAGTTGGATGAGTTAAGTTCTGAACTAAAATTTTTCGTGAAACAGTCACCTGCAGAGTAACACATTTGACAGTTCACAGAAGATTTATCAAAAAGGAAAAAGGAAGTCCATAGAAGAATTAACCATGTAAGTTAAACTAAGACAAATATTACCCTAAAAACAATCTAAAACAAATATTTGAGATGTCAGACCCAAAACTAAAATAATATCAACGGCCCGGGTCCATTCTAGCAATCCAATGGTCCACAGTCCTTTACGCCATGACACGTGTCCCTTCAGAGTTGTTCTTTACCATAACGAAGTCGCATTCCATCGCCCACAACTTTCATTAATTTCATAAACGGTTCAGGTTTGTGGTTTTATTGATTGTGGCTTTGGAAATTATGTGTGGATCTTTTAACTATTACTATTAGATGTAATGATAGTAGTATAATTTAGTACTAGCATTCGGTATGCTAAGACAATATAAAGGTGAAGTTCTATTGTTAAACTCTAGTATGAGCTTTTTTATTGAGTATGTATTAGCTTGTAAATGTTAATGAAGTTACGCAAGGTCAATTTTTTTTTTTGGATTTTAATGATGGGCTAAATGCCAGTAACGGTAATTCAAATTTAAAGTTCGTTATGCTTTCGTCCCTCATAAATAACGTGTTACATTTTCGTTCCTCTTAGCTAATGACATAGTATCAGTTAAATTGGATTGTGCCACCTTCGAAACAGTGCGGTTGTCGCCTCCTACCAAATTTTGAACGTAGAAACACAATTTTGTTATCTTTTTCTTCGTAAAATGTACGGAGGTTTTGACTTTGAGAGCTAATTTTTTCAGTTTTGGGCTTTTCCATTTATTTATATATACTAGAAAAGTATATGTCTAGGTAATTTTATGGATAATTTTATATAAATTAGAGTAAAATTGATTTTATTATGTAGTAATAAAATAAAGCAAATTAATCCATTTTCACCTGTTTATCTCATCAGTATAATCCATTTTTTACTGGTTTAACCCGTTATTTATCTGATTTCATTCATTTTTACCTGTGTAGTACTTTTTTTTTATCGTTTTACCCTTTTTTAAAATCAGTTATAACCTATTTTCACAGTTTTTTACGATTTCGTCGATTACGTTTGTTTTTTTTTTAAATCATTTTCTATCGGTTTCACCCTATTTTTGTCGGCTAAACTCTTTTTTTTTATTGTTTAATGTTTGCACTTTTGGTCCCAGATTTGTGGTAAGGGAGCAATAGGACTAAAGGGGCAAAATGTTTATTATAATTGGAACCAAAAGTTCAATTTTTGAAAGTTCAATCTGGTTTCAAAAGAAAAAAGAAAGAAATATACTTGCCACATGTCGCTATTTCATTGGTCAACCTTTAATTCTGCAAAAGCAACATGCTTGTCCTCCTCAGGTACACTTGTGTCGAGCAATAACAACTTCTGGGTACCAGGGGGAGCACCGAATTTCCCCCAGTGTTGCTAGGCAGCAGCATCAACAGAAATGGTACTGTACCCTGTACCTTCAACGGGAAAACGGAAAAAATGAGGAATTATCAAATTATATACGACATAAAGCAGCAAGAATCTCCCTTGAATTTCAAGAAGAGTAACAGAGCTCCAATGGCTGTGGTAAGTATTTACTTATAATTATTTTAGATAATGAAATTGAATGTAAAACATGTGCGTACTTTTTTCTTACCTTCATGATGCAAGATTTGGCAAGCTGTTCAAAGTGCATTCAATTACATAACCGATGCCCAAAGAATACGAACAATTTCTTATTATACTATCCATATTTCTACCGGAGTTCTAGGAAGTTTTGGAATACAAGCTATCTTCCCCAACGCTTATGTAGTGTATCAAGGAGCCAAAACAACCTATTACACAATGTTTTTGTGTGCGGCAATTTTACCTGGAGCCGTCGGCTATGTATGTGGCCAAATATTGACTAGGTATGCCCAACAGATCTCGACGTGGATAACATATTTCAGAAATCGGTCAATCACACGAAACATTGAATTAGTTGCTGCCTACTTCATAAAAAGAAGACTTATCGATGGAAATATGCAACTTACAACTGCAGTATCATCGGCGACCTTCCTCATCTTGGGACTCACTGGACAATTTGCCGCTGAAGCAGATTTGACGGCAATATGCGACACAATTGCACTAGCAGCCGGAATTACCGCAGGAGAGCTAGTGTTTGGCATGGGTTTGAAACTTAAACCATTCATTGCGGCAATCCCATGGATTTTTGCTCAACTCCTTCTGGTAAGATTTCAGCTTAATTTGATTTAATTAATATCCAATTTCAATTTCTAAGCTTGATAATTTTCTTTTCTTTTTTCCTTTTCTTTTCAGGGTTCTTTAGTAGTTCATGAAGAAGCAGCCCATCATGTGGTGGATGGATGATGCCGGTAGGAATGGTAATGGAGATTTTCGATAATGAAGGTTTTTTATTTCCTGATGGTGGTTTTTTTAACTTGGAATGAATGAACGACAATGGAGGTTTTTTCCCGGATGGTGGTTTATTTATCTGTGAATGAAGTTGAACGGTCATTATTTTCTTTTCCCAGCACGAATTTCGATGCAACTGATGTAAGGTCTACTTTAATTAATTTGTTAGTCCTACTTTTTATCTAACGAATGAACAGTCTATTTTAATTTGTTTTCCCAGCACCACCCATGATTATTAGCATAGTGAAAATATTAAATGCATTTACTATGTGAAACAGTGAGTTGCCAACCTAAAGTATGTTGGAAAGTGTCCCACTTGCATTTACATTTGTGGAATGGAACCATAAAACCAAGGGCCTGTTTGTCTAGTAAAAGAGTTCAACTTTTCATTTTTGGGCCCATAGAACTGTTTAATGTTTGCACTTTTGGTCCCAGATTTGTGGTAAGGGAGCAATAGGACTAAAGGGGCAAAATGTTTATTATAATTGGAACCAAAAGTTCAATTTTTGAAAGTTCAATCTGGTTTCAAAAGAAAAAAGAAAGAAATATACTTGCCACATGTCGCTATTTCATTGGTCAACCTTTAATTATGCAAAAGCAACATGCTTGTCCTCCTCAGGTACACTTGTGTCGAGGAATAACAACTTCTGGGTACCAGGGGGAGCACCGAATTTCCCCCAGTGTTGCTAGGCAGCAGCATCAACAGAAATGGTACTGTACCCTGTACCTTCAACGGGAAAACGGAAACAATGAGGAATTATAAAATTATATACGACATAAAGCAGCAAAAAAATTAATCTCCCTTGAATTTAAAGAAGAGTAACAGAGCTCAAATGGCTGTGGTAAGTATTTACTTATAATTATTTTAGATAATGAAATTGAATGTAAAACATGTGCTTACTTTTTTCTTACCTTCATGATGCAAGATTTGGCAAGCTGTTCAAAGTGCATTCAATTACATAACCGATGCCCAAAGAATACGAACACTTTCTTATTATACTATCCATATTTCTACCGGAGTTCTAGGAAGTTTTGGAATACAAGCTATCTTCCCCAACGCTTATGTAGTGTATCAAGGAGCCAAAACAACCTAATACACAATGTTTTTGTGTGCGACAATTTTACCTGGAGCCGTCAGCTATGTATGTGGCCAAATATTGATTAGGTATGCCCAACAGATCTCGACGTGGATAACATATTTCAGAAATCGGTCAATCACACGAAACATTGGATTAGATGCTGGCTACTTCATAAAAAGAAGACTTATCGATGGATGTATGCAACTTACAACTGCAGTATCATCGGCGACCTTCCTCATCTTGGGACTTACTGGACAATTTGCCGCTGAAGCAGATTTGACGGCAATATGCGACACAATTGCACTAGCAGCCGGAAGTGCCGCAGGAGAGCTAGTGTTTGGCATGGGTTTGAAACTTAAAGCATTCATTGCTGCAATCCCATGGATTTTTGCTCAACTCCTTCTGGTAAGATTTCAGCTTAATTTGATTTAATTAATATGCAATTTCAATTTCTAAGCTTGATAATTTTTTTTTCCTTTTCTTTTCAGGGTTCTTTAGTAGTTCCTGAAGAAGCAGCCCATCATGTGGTGGATGGATGATGCCGACTAGGAATGGTAATGGAGATTTTCGATAATGAAGGTTTTTTATTTTCTGATGGTGGTTTTTTTAACTTGGAATGAATGAACGACAATGGAGGTTTTTTCTCGGATGGTGGTTTATTTATCTGTGAATGAAGTTGAACGGTCATTATTTTCTTTTCCCAGCACGAATTTCGATGCAACTGATGTAAGGTCTACTTTAATTAATTTGTTAGTCCTACTTTTTATCTAATGAATGAACAGTCTATTTTAATTTGTTTTCCCAGCACCCCCCATGATTATTAGCATAGTGAAAATATTAAATGAATTTACTATGTGAAACAGTGAGTTGCGCCAACCTAAAGTATGTTGGAAAGTGTCCCACTTGCATTTACATTTGTGGAATGGAACCATAAAACCAAGGGCCTGTTTGTCCAGTAAAAGAGTTCAACTTTTCATTTTTGGGCCCATAGAACTGTTTAATGTTTGCACTTTTGGTCCCAGATTTGTGGTAAGGGAGCAATAGGACTAAAGGGGCAAAATGTTTATTATAATTGGAACCAAAAGTTCAATTTTTGAAAGTTCAATCTGGTTTCAAAAGAAAAAAGAAAGAAATATACTTGCCACATGTCGCTATTTCATTGGTCAGCCTTTAATTCTGCAAAAGCAACATGCTTGTCCTCCTCAGGTACACTTGTGTCGAGCAATAACAACTTCTGGGTACCAGGGGGAGCACCGAATTTCCCCCAGTGTTGCTAGGCAGCAGCATCAACAGAAATGGTACTGTACCCTGTACCTTCAACGGGAAAACAGAAAAAATGAGGAATTAACAAATTATATACGACATAAAGCAGCAAAAAAATTAATCTCCCTTGAATTTCCAGAAAAGTAACAGAGCTCCAATGGTTGTGGTAAGTATTTACTTATAATTATTTTAGATAATGAAATTGAATGTAAAACATGTGCTTACTTTTTTCTTACCTTCATGATGCAAGATTTGGCAAGCTGTTCAAAATGCATTCAATTACATAACCGATGCCCAAAGAATACGAACACTTTCTTATTATACTATCCATATTTCTACCGGAGTTCTAGGAAGTTTTGGAATACAAGCTATCTTCCCCAACGCTTATGTAGTGTATCAAGGAGCCAAAACAACCTATTACACAATGTTTTTGTGTGCGGCATTTTACCTGGAGCCGTCGGCTATGTATGTGGCCAAATATTGACTAGGTATGCCCAACAGATCTCGACGTGGATAACATATTTCAGAAATCGGTCAATCACACGAAACATTGGATTAGTTGATGTCTACTTCATAAAAAGAAGACTTATCGATGGAAATATGCAACTTACAACTGCAGTATCATTGGCGACCTTCCTCATCTTGGGACTCACTGGACAATTTGTCGCTGAAGCAGATTTGACGGCAATATGCGACACAATTGCACTAGCAGCCGGAAGTGCCGCAGGAGAGCTAGTGTTTGGCATGGGTTTGAAACTTAAAGCATTCATTGCTGCAATCCCATGGATTTTTGCTCAACTCTATCTGGTAAGATTTCAGCTCAATTTGATTTAATTAATATGCAATTTCAATTTCTAAGCTTGATAATTTTTTTTTCCTTTTCTTTTCAGGGTTCTTTAGTAGTTCCTGAAGAAGCAGCCCATCATGTGGTGGATGGATGATGCCGGCTAGGAATGGTAATGGAGATTTTCGATAATGAAGGTTTTTTATTTCCTGATGGTGGTTTTTTTAACTTGGAATGAATGAACGACAATGGAGGTTTTTTCCCGGATGGTGGTTTATTTATCCGTGAATGAAGTTGAACGGTCATTATTTTCTTTTCCCAGCACGAATTTCGATGCAACTGATGTAAGGTCTACTTTAATTAATTTGTTAGTCCTACTTTTTATCTAATGAATGAACAGTCTATTTTAATTTGTTTTCCCAGCACCACCCATGATTATTAGCATAGTGAATATATTAAATGCATTTACTATGTGAAACAGTGAGTTGCCAACCTAAAGTATGTTGGAAAGTGTCCCACTTGCATTTACATTTGTGGAATGGAACCATAAAACCAAGGGCCTGTTTGTCCAGTAAAAGAGTTCAACTTTTCATTTTTGGGCCCATAGAACTGTTTAATGTTTGCACTTTTGGTCCCAGATTTGTGGTAAGGGAGCAATAGGACTAAAGGGGCAAAATGTTTATTATAATTGGAACCAAAAGTTCAATTTTTGAAAGTTCAATCTGGTTTCAAAAGAAAAAAGAAAGAAATATACTTGCCACATGTCGCTATTTCATTGGTCAACCTTTAATTATGCAAAAGCAACATGCTTGTCCTCCTCAGGTACACTTGTGTCGAGCAATAACAACTTCTGGGTACTAGGGGGAGCACCGAATTTCCCCCAGTGTTGCTAGGCAGCAGCATCAACAGAAATGGTACTGTACCCTGTACCTTCAACGGGAAAACGGAAAAAATGAGGAATTATCAAATTATATACGACATAAAGCAGCAAGAATCTCCCTTGAATTTCAAGAAGAGTAACAGAGCTCCAATGGTTGTGGTAAGTATTTACTTATAATTATTTTAGATAATGAAATTGAATGTAAAACATGTGCTTACTTTTTTCTTACCTTCATGATGCAAGATTTGGCAAGCTGTTCAAAGTGCATTCAATTACATAACCGATGCCCAAAGAATACGAACACTTTCTTATTATACTATCCATATTTCTACCGGAGTTCTAGGAAGTTTTGGAATACAAGCTATCTTCCCCAACGCTTATGTAGTGTATCAAGGAGCCAAAACAACCTATTACACAATGTTTTTGTGTGCGGCAATTTTACCTGGAGTCGTCAGCTATGTATGTGGCCAAATATTGACTAGGTATGCCCAACAGATCTCGACGTGGATAACATATTTCAGAAATCGGTCAATCACACGATACATTGGATTAGTTGCTGCCTACTTCATAAAAAGAAGACTTATCGATGGAAATATGCAACTTACAACTGCAGTATCATCGGCGACCTTCCTAATCTTGGGACTCACTGGACAATTTGCCGCTGAAGCAGATTTGACGGCAATATGCGACACAATTGCACTAGCAGCCGGAAGTGCCGCAGGAGAGCTAGTGTTTGGCATGGGTTTGAAACTTAAAGCATTCATTGCTGCAATCCCATGGATTTTTGCTCAACTCCTTCTTGTAAGATTTCAGCTTAATTTGATTTAATTAATATGCAATTTCAATTTCTAAGCATGATAATTTTCTTTTTTTTTTCCTTTTCTTTTCTGGGTTCTTTAGTAGTTCCTGAAGAAGTAGCCCAACATGTGGTGGATGGATGATGCCGGCTAGGAATGGTAATGGAGATTTTCGATAATGAAGGTTTTTTATTTCCTGATGGTGGTTTTTTTAACTTAGAATGAATGAACGACAATGGAGGTTTTTTCCCGGATGGTGGTTTATTTATCTGTGAATGAAGTTGAACGGTCATTATTTTCTTTTCCCAGCACGAATTTCGATGCAACTGGTGTAAGGTCTACTTTAATTAATTTGTTAGTCACTTAGTCTTACTTTTTATCTAATGAATGAACATTCTATTTTAATTTGTTTTCCCAGCAATACCCATGATTATTAGCTTATAGTAGTTTATTTGTTTGCTGAAAAAGTGTAGGAAAATTGTAGGAAAAGAAAAAAGAAAGGAAAAGAAAAGGAAAATAAAATAATTATCCTCTATATGTTTGGTTGTGAAGAAAACTATTTTCTTGTAATTGTTTGGTTGTTAAGAAAGTTTAGAAACATAATATTTTAGATAAATATTTTTGTTTGATTATGAATTGCATTTTCTTTGTTGATAAAAAATTGTATGAATAATCACGTTTTCATAATGTTAACTTTATTATAAATTAATTTGACGCTATCTAAATTTTTTAGTTACCGAATTTATATCAAAGGAGTTATTGTCAATTTTTAAAGTTAACAGAGAGTTATTGATAGCCTTTTTGGGTAAAAGGTGCTTTTGTGCCATTTTGGGGGTATAATTGTTATATGACTTAAGAGGGTATTTTTTTGCTAATAATAAATAAGCACTTAGGGGATTATGATAAGAAAAAATCACAAACGGGGGAATTTGATAGTTAAACAAAGTATAAGGGGTGTTTTGCAATTTATTGTAAAAATTTTCCAAGATTTTCCCAGGATTTTTCCATCAAATTGGTGTGGAAATTTTTTTCTTCACAAAATTTTCCTGCAGGAAAGTTGAAGGAAAATAATTTCTTTTCCTGCTATCTAAACAACAAATGGGAGAAAAAAAACTGACTTTTCTTCACTTTTCCGACAACCAAACAATACATGGGCTACCCATGTTAGATCACTTTTAGGGACACTTTTGCATAAAAAGTGTCCCTAAAACCCCCCTAACATGGCAGATGGTGGCTACCTCATAGGGTAGCCACGAAAATTCCACAATACATTAGTGAAAATATTAAATCCATTTATTATGTGAAACAGTGAGTTGAAAAGTGTGCCAACCTAAAGTATGTTGGAAATTGTCCCATTTGCATTTACATATATGGAATGGAATGGAATGGAACCATAAAACCAAGTCTTTTTCCTGAATGGTGGTGTTTTTTTTTATCTTCAAATGAATGAAGTTCAATGGTGGGTTTATGGGATGCTAGGGGTGCAGTAGTGGTCTGCACCCCCTTTTGATTGACAAGTGTCCCATGAATGAGAGAAAAATAAGATAAAAGAAATAGATTAATATCACAAATGACACTTGTCAATCGTCCAAGGGGTGCACACTAGTGCACTGTACCCTAGCATCCAACAAACCTTATTTTCCCAGCAGTAATTTCGGGCCAACTGATGTAAGGTCTACTTTATTCAATTTGTTAGGTTGGGTATGGACTCCCATTTCCCTCAAACTCTCCTTCCCTTTCAGTCTCCTCTTTTTATAGTCTCCTCTTTTTATAGAGTGTTGACACTTTACACCCTAACTTCAAAGTTTTGGTATTTTGCACCCTAGAAATACAATTTTGTTGGTACTTTGCACCCTAGTGTGTACTTTAAAGAAAAAATTCATTGATGGAAGGGTAGAATAGTCATTTTCGAATATTTTTTGCACTTTGCACTCTAAAAGTATAAATTTTGACACTTTGCACACTGGAAATATATAATATTGACACTTTGCACCCAAAAAAATATAATTTTTGTCATTTTCAACCTCGACTTAATATGATAATCTAAATAATGTAAATAACATGCAATATAATAATTTGTTAGATTTGTAAATGTATATTTTAGATATAAAGTAAATAAAATGAGAGAAAATGAAGACAATGTCAAAAACCCACAAAAATTTAATTTATCAAACTCAACAAAATTTCAAGTTTTGAAAATTCATCAAATTAGCATCTTTCAACAATTTTGTCCTTTAAGGCCATCTCCAATGGAGATGGGCGGGCTCGTGGTCGTGGTCGGGGTCGGGGTCAGGATCGGGGTGGACGGGAAAACAGTCTCCAGTGGTTGGCGCTACGGGGCGGGGTCGACAACGGGGCGGAGGTAGGGCTTGGGTTAGCCCTATCCGTGGCCCGCGTGAAGAAGTGTCCCTCAGCCACCTAATTGGTTTTGTTTTATTTTTTATTTCTTTTAATTCATGTTTTATTTGATAACTATTAAAATTTTGTTGATTTTATTTCTTTTGAATAAATTCTTAAAAAATTGGAGATAATTATTTAGCATGGCTCGCACAAGTCTTGAAGGTCCGAAGTGAATTTCGATCCATGATTTGCACCCCCCCTCCTCCCCCTGCGCGTGAGGGAAGAGATTTCTGGTAGCTAGATTGTTCTACCACTACATTGCCAAATCATATATAAACCTCAAGATTTTTCCTTCCAATTTAAATGTGGGATAAATCCACTTCTATTTATTTTCTTCCATTTCAAAGGGTGACAATTGAGAATCAATTTCTCATTCACCCAAATTTCGATTTTGACATATCATATACCGTTTTAATCTACTAACGGATTATAATATAATTCCGCAAAGACCCGAATGAATTTTTATACTTATCAAATTTATGTAATTTTTTTTATCGTAATTAAAAATTAAATAATTTAATTACAATATTGGTGGCTATATATTTATAAAAATATGGAAATAATAATTAAACGCTTAGACAAACAATTTGATTTCCTTCTTATTTTTGTGTGTGCAGTTTATATAATGTTTGTGACTCGTGTTTTGAATCAATTTTAATTTTATTAATTATCACCTCTCTTTGATTTTATTATTTAAATATTATTATTAGAGTTATTATTATTATTTCTGTTATTATTAATATTAAAATTATTATTATAATGGTGAGAGTGGGGAAGAAATGAAATTGCAAGTAATTGGGACTCGGAGCCCTATCATTAGAGACGACCAGGCAGGGCTAGGGCTAGGAGCAGGTGCAGCCCAAGGGCTCCGGAGCCTTGACCCCCTACCATCGGAGATGGCCTAAAAATCATCGACTTTACTTTCCTCCAAACTTGAAAGCCTTGAATATTTGAAATTCAATTCAAATTTCATCTCTAACAAAATCAAACATCTAATCTAATCGAATTTATCTAATCTCTTTCGTTAAGACCAAACAGGTAATGCCAGTAATTAGTGCGTCAAGTTAAAACTTAAGCAGCAGTAAATAACTTCATTTATACATTAACACATTATGATAATTAAAAAAAAAAAAAAAGACAGTGAAGTTCTAATAGAAGCAAGAGAAATTTAATCCATAGACCTCAACTTATTATAACTTAGATAATATTTCAAGAAAGACTTTAGAACTTGTTCAAGTGTCGAAAATTCCAATATCATGTGCATAACGGAACACAACTACTTTGTACTAAAGTGTTGGATTTTTTATTTTTATTTTTTGAGATGGTGAATACATTGTTACATCAAACACTATATCGAATCGAAACTATTCCAATGATAACAAAGTGAACAATTACTAGTATTAAACTAGAGAAATGCTAGTATGAAACTAGAGAAAATACCCACATTTGTGGGAGTTGAACCCATGACCTCTGGTCATGGAGCCTCATCCTTAACCACTTGGCTAAGGCCTCATCGGCAAGTGTTGGATTTTTTATAGGTGAATGAAATAAGTTGAGAGAATAGTTGTGTATGTTCGATCCGAAGAGAAATCCTTTGAACCAGAAACGGTGTCTTTTGCGAAAATGTAATTTTACGTTTATAAATACGAGACATAATCTGGCCAATTCTGAAAGAATATAACAACTAAATAAAATTTTAAATTCTCTCTTCTCCAATCATGGATCAAAATTTCCATCCTTTCAGTCGAAAATCAAAAAGTTTCCGTTTTTTAGCCAATCGAAATGAAAATAATGTGTAATTCCGAAACTTTCTTTTTGCATTAAACTTTGTTAATTTTCTTGATTTAGGAAAAAAAATAACAATTTTTCCTATTGCTTCTGAAACCTTTTCAAAAAATTTATCGAAAAGTTTCCAATATGCTGCCCGAAACATACACTCGAAACGAAATTTTGATCCATGTCTCCAACTCATATTTTATTTTTCAAAAGTCGAAGTTTTGTTTGTTCCAACTCGCCCGTTGACTTTTTGTTCGTGCAAACAACAAAGGATCAAGAATGTTGTATCTTGGGAGATTACCGGGAAATACTGTGTGAAAAAAAATACATAAGAGTATGTATCCCATTCTCACTTGCTGTACTTTTTTTTTGTTTTTGTTCATTGCTTTTTATTTTTTAAAATTTTGTGTATGATTTAATAAATTTATATTTTAAATTAAATCTTTAAATGAATTAGTTTTAGTTTAGATATAAAAAATGGAATAAATATAAAACTTAGAATGAAAAAAATTGATTTTTAAATATTTAAATGAATTAAATATTTTAATTTAGATATTTTAAATTTGTCTTATAATTTAGACAAATTGTATAAATTAATCGTATTATAAATTATTTTTAATCAAATAAATGAACTTTAATACGATTCAAACTCGAGTATAACTTTGTATATATATAAGTTATTACAATTTTTTTTTTGAAATTAGAATATATATTTTTTTTAAAGATACGATTTACTTTAACAAAATTATATTTAAAAAAAATTAGAATTCATAATAGAACACTTAAACAATACTAAATATATTTAAACAAATACGAATACATATGCCTAACTATTGAGGACGACTAGGGAGAAGGAGGCATTTCTACTCCAACAACTAAAGATGACATAATAAATGTGAACTTTTTAATTATTTTAAGTGCACAAATTGTTAGACACCAATCAGTTTATGCTTCATCAACATGATAAGTACGCATAACAGCATACCCACGGGCCACGTGCCATGCTTAAAACACCAGTCCCTCCCACATTGGGCCTTTTTCTTATTAGATCACCTAATGTACTTCCTTTGTATTTTACACAGTGAAAATCTGAAGCCCATTATCCCCATGAATCCGGCCCACTTTCTCCGAATCGATTTAGGCCCAGATGTAACCATATTGTCCAACACGCTGAGAAGCCCAAAATCTGAGGGCAGAGTAACGGTTAAATTCGATTAGGTTCGGTTGTCGCCTCCTACCAAATCTTGGGAAAATTCTTCTCCAAGTCTGGCTTGGCCAAACCCATCCAACCACCAAGTAAGTGTATTGCACTTGCTTTGTGATTGGTCACTCTCCTGGGAGTTATAACCAATCCCAAAGCAAGTGTATTACACTTGCCATGTAGTTGCTTTGGGTTCGGCCAAACCCGGTCTGGGTAAGAATTTCCTCCAAATCTTGAACGTAGAAACGCAATTTTGTTACCATTTTGACTTTGAGAGCAAAATTTATATTTTAATGATTACAAATCATGAATTAATTGTATTCATATCACGTTGGCTGACTATAGAAACTAAGATACCTAATATAGTATTTGTCATGTTTTAGAATAATAATATGTTTAATGTTACTTTATGTGTTTTAAGATTCTTTAGCGACTAAATCTTTCGTATCTTATTATCGTTCTTGGTTTTAATTTTTACTCCTCCTTTCCATTTATCCCCTTACATGAAGTTATAGTTTGACCTAATTATATAAAGTTGAACTTAATTACACGTAAGTGGAATTGCATTAGTTTGACAATTTTAATTGGACTCGATGGGATTATAAGTTGCGTTTGAACCTAATGTACTTAATTGGAATGCAGTCTCGTTTGGAAAATTCTCAATTCCATGATTCCTACCCGAAAACGGCTGTCCCAAATTTTTCATGTGCATGACACTTCATATATTCTTTGTAACCAAGCCGACCAATATGTGGATCATATTTTCCTTAGTTGCCCGTTCATCACTGCAGTTTTCTTCGCTTCTACGTGGAAATTCAAACTGCATACTTTCAACTATTGGAATATCAATTCTTGGATCACCGTCATTCTCAATCATGATCCCTTTGTTTCACTATTTTTGAAAGGTTCAATTGACTGATAAAAATATTTTTCAATTTATTAAGATATATGATTACATCTAAGATTTGTACTTAACTATATTACATTTTTTGAGTAAGTACAATACAACTCTTTTAAGGCTCATATGCTACAACAAGTGATAATTTGAATTTGAGAAATATTAGTATATGATAAATTTTGTTAATTAAGATTTTTTAATTAAAAAACTTGCATTTATTTGGATAGTAAATGTAAAAAAGAAAAGCTCATATACGTAATGCCAAACTTCAACCATATGAATACATTATGTTTTTTAGAGATCAAGATCAGGTTACATTTCTATGGTTACTCTTATAATTTGGTGATTTGTGTAGTTTAAGACATTTCTTTGGTTAGAATATGATATATATTATTTTAGATGCATTTTTAATGTTTTGATAGAAGCTAGTGTTAAAAAAAAGAAAAATGGTAAAAGAGGCTTTACTCAAATGAGAGGAATTTGGGGTAGAAGAGACGGTGAGGAACTCTTAGAAGTCAAATGCAATGAATTTGGGCAACCCGAAGATGAAATGGGAACAAAGATGTCCAACTTTATAGGAACTATGATAAGAGATGGAAAACATGGGCTGCTTAACTATTCAAGCTGGCATAAAGTTCCTATGGAGTGCAAGGAAAAGTTGTGGAAAATATTGCAGGTGATGCGTTAATACAAAGTTTATTTACATTATTTGGATTATGTTATTTATATATGTGTTATATTTTAGTGTAAATATAATTTTTTACTCATGTATGATATATCTTTAGTTATCATTTATATTGGCCAAATAAATTTTTTTCTTTAAATAAATTGCAATGAATATTTCTTTATTTTTCTTATTCATTTTAATTTTGTAGTCCAAGTTTAAGCTCGATGAATCGTCAAAAACATGGACGATGCAAAAGTTTGGTAAGAAGCTAAGAGACTGGAGAAACCAACTAAAAAAGAAGTGCTATAAGAAAAACTTACCTCATCATGATCAAATGAAGTTGAAGGACCCGAGAGTGCATGAAGAACATTTTGAGTATTTGATTGGGTATTGGTCTACTGACCGTGCCCAGGAGATAAGTAGGAGAAATCAAGTTAGTCGTTCACGACGCATCCACAATCATACTACCGGGACTAAAAGTTTCGCTAGAGTAAGGAAAGAACAGGTAAGTATAATTACACATAATGCTATTTTTTTAGCATAACCATAAAATTGTTATTCTGATTGATTTTGTTTAACTCCAGAGAGACCAACTTGCGCATGTTCCAACCCGAGCTGAACAATTTAAGCATTGTTTCACAAAAAAAGATGGCACTCAAACTGTAGCTGTAAAAACAGCAATTGTATGTCTATAATTAGTTATCTTTTACTAGTATTGTTATGTCAACTAATGTGGTACTTGTGTTATGTACTTTTTTGTTGGCATACATTATGTGAGTGCAGGATAAGATGCATGAAATAGATAACGAAAATCCTGATGCGTCCAATAAGGTTTTATCAAGAAATGACTCATATGCTCAAGTCATGGGTCTAGACAAAAATGGACGAGTTGGTATGTGTGGCCCTGGTGTTTGCCCATCGATCGTATTCAATGATACGTTTACTCGTGGAGCAAACGAGAACATGCTCATTAAAACTTTGCAGCATCAGAACCATCAGTTAAGAAGTGAGCTACATCAATTCAAATCTCAAGCTATTAACGAGCCGCATCACAAGATTTTGGTTAATGATTCCACACAGGTTAATTTCTTTTTATTTTGGCTAAAACATTACCTACTTTAATACGTCACTATAATATATTACTTACATCGACTCCGTATATATCCCCTAGGTCACTGAAGACCTGACACCAATTTTGCAAGTGGCAGAACGAAATGATTGGGAACTATCCATGCACGGTGATCTTGGTATCAATAGTCAGGTAAAACTTCTATTTTAATCTGAATAGTAGTTATACAATTATTACAATGGAGGGTTATACTTCATAATTAATATAACTTGACTAATAAATTGTATAATGACAAATATTTTTAATTCTTTGTCAGATTGGAGATATAGTTTGTCTGAAAAGCATTATAAAACCAACGGAAACAATTGCTATTGGAGTACTTTATAGTATTGATCCATCTAGTGAAGTGGGTGAAAAGGAGTTGGGGCCTGATCATTGGGAAATTTATGTACAAGTCGCTGTAAAACCTCATGAGCGTTTGGTTAGAGCATGTAGACAATACAAAACTATTGGAGAAGCAGTTGGGGACTATATTGCATGGCCAAAAGGTTTTGTGGTAAGTAGCAATTTTAATCTATAAATTGTCTACTACTTAAAAGTCAAAATAATATTATTTGTAATGGTAGTAATGTGTTTTTAATATTTTTGTGCTCTACGTGTAGATATCAAAGGAAATAGATTCCCGTATTTATGGATGATTCAAATTTTCTAGAGGATGCACTATGTGAAGACTTTGAAGATTGATGATACGTTGGGTTTTAGAAGATACACATTTTTATATTAGATGGCAATTTAGTTGGAAATGTGTAATTTTTCTTTCTTTGTTTTACTCGACTCTTGAATAATGTGTTATTATGGATGACAATATTTTTTATTGCATTCATTATATATAATAATAATAATCATATTTGAAATTAGTTTATATTTTATTTATATTTAGAAATTATTAATTGAGATTTATGCAATATTAAATATATATATATATATATATATATATATATATATATATATATATATATATATTAAGGTTTGTAGTGACATTATGAAATGTCTTTTTAATATTATTTTATGTCATTGTACGAGGTCATTATTACTGTCGCAAGTGATATTTTTTAATGTTATTTTGTATTAATGGTGACATTCTAACACGTCTTATTTTATGATTTTTCTCACATTATTTGATGCCATTAATAACAATATAAGTGGCGTTTGAAAATGTCTTTGAATTAACTTTTCATGTCAGTTAGAAATGTAACAATTGACAATATTTATTGTCATTTTGAAATAACACAAAATTATAATATCATGACATTTTAAAATGCAACTACTTATACTTATTGTGATGTTACAGACTGTTAGAAAACTAGCTTTATTTGACATTTTATTATGTCAATTTATTCATTTCGTGTGTCATTCCATAATGTCAAGTACTTCAATTAGTGTGGCATTTTAATATGACAATTTATTCATTTTATGTGGCACTATAAAAGGTCGTAGTACTTCAATTGGTGTGGCATTTAATTTGTGCAACTAAAGAGATAATACAGTGACATTATACTTTTAGCTACATCGCTGTAAATGGCACTAGTTAAAAATGTCATTATACTTCAAAATGTCACCAACATATATATTGTATGACATTTTGCAATGCCTTTAAAGTACATATTTGTTGTAGTGCCACCTCCCAAACACTCTTTCGAATGCCTTTTGTGTTGTTATTTTGGAGCAGGTTTGAAAGTGTTTTTATAACCCAAAAGCTACAGGTCAATGCCCCATTTCTTTGACGAACAGGTGTTGCAAAATCTCTCTTGATCACTACATTGCACAAGCAAACTTGTTGGTTACTTCCGCTGCCTCTCTTCTTAGCTACGATTGGACTCCACCTCCTAGCAATTGGATTAAAGTCAATGTTGGTGCCGTTTTCTTCGACAACAAAGCTACACTTCCTATCCTTGCTCGTGATTTAATGGCTCGATTCTGTTTGCCTATGTTAATTCAGGTTTCTTCATTGATGCTACAAGTGCGGAGACGACTGCCATCTTGAAAGCTTTCGTTATCCTTGCTCATGCTAAATATAATCTTGTTATTTTTTAGAGTGATTCACTCAACTTTATTCTTATGATTGCTAGTCAAACCCCGATTTTTTATTGGTCCAGCGAGGCTGCCACGACTAATGCCAGGAAAATTCTTATATCTTAGCCCAAGTGGAAAGTTAAGAAGATTACAAGACTCGACAACAAGAGCACCCACAATCTTGCAAAATGGGGAAAACTATCCCTGTCTCCCTCATCCCCTATTGATTTTGTTGATTTTTGTGTTCCCGAATTTCCTAGGAATTTTGTATTCGTGTTTTATTGATCAATCATTTGCTTATAAAAAAAATGAAATGCAGTCTTCTACATAACTAATATATTTAAATAATTTTATATAAAAGATAGTGTTATTTGATATTTATCTTGTGACGTATATATAAGTAATTTTTTTTCCCTTCATATTCATAAAGATTTTAATAAGGTTTGCTTTAACATTTAATGATTTAGCACATGTCTAAACATAAATCAATATGCGTATTACGGGGTCCGTTTTATCTCATTTTTCAAAAGGATTTCGTGTCTGGGAAAATTGAGACAAACAAGTTCCTATTTACGTTAATAAATTTACCATCTCTTGATTTTGCCAAATTACTTTCTTAAAAATCAAACAAACAACAATTTTTTTATCTCTAGAAAAGCCTACACAAACTATATATTGATTTGATATAAAATAACACATCTCTTAGATAAATCATTTCACATAACAAAAATGATTTAATATAAAGTTTTACACAAGTTACATACACACCTAAACCCTTCAAAAACATAAACCTACCTTACTTCCCAAGCTATTTTCAAAATATCCAAGAAAACAATATTACACAAATCATGATTATCTAGGGATGTTCATTGGCTGAAAACCGAACCGGAATTTCGGTTCTTGATTTTTAAAATCGAAAACCGAACCGAATATCCTAATTCGGTTTTTGGTTTTAATCGAAAATTTTCGATATGGTTGCCAAGAACCAAACTATGGCTGCTCGGGATTATAGTGCCACATGGGCCTAATCCCATGATTCAAATCGGGGTCGACCCTGGGATTCAAAATAGTGGTGGGTGACAAGATTTCTTGTGACATATTTGTTCTTGCATTTTTCATGTATTTACATTAATTGCCCCTTCCCTAATTAAAATACATATTAACTATTTTGGCAACTTCATTTCCTTCTTCCCGTAGCTAGTACAATTTTTTTTTTTAATTCAATTATTTACTAAACCATGAGAAATTGATGTTGTATTAATTACTAGTCTTCCTTTTCTCCTCTTTCTTTGTAGTTGAAGAATTTCATATCATTTGGAGGGGATATCAATTGATAGTAGGAACCAGAGGTGGACCGCAAGCGGGAATGGGGCCATGGTCCCCCCAGAAAATAATATTTATTCTAGATATATGTATATTTCAACATGAATTTGTAATTTGTGAAGTGGTTAGGCACTTATTGAAGAATCTATTAGTCGGGAGTTCGACTACTCTGAAGAGCTTTACGTTATAAATTTTAACCTTTTGTTGATAATTAATTGCTCTTTTGGCCATTAAGTTCCTTTTTATTTCATGGAGATTTAATTGTTTTCTCTAATTTGGCCAATTTTTTTTACTTCTTTGTGGAGATTTATTGCTTTTTTTGGCCCAGTGATTAACTTTCTTTTTATCTCTTTATGAAGATTAGTTTTCTTCTTCATTTATGGAGATTAAATCTTTTTCTCCATCTTGGCCTACATATGTACTCATGTACTAATATATTTATTTTTTTATTTCACCCTAAAATTTATTTAGTTTTTCCTTTTTAAAGTATTCAGTAATTAACGTTTCAAATGGATTTTGCCTTTATGTAGGCTTCAAGTTCATTAGTAGATATAATTTTATTGAATTATGAGATCATAATTATAATAGACAGAAGTCGGAGTATAATTTTAACAGAATATTATACATATTAGTGGGACATTCGACATTTATATGTTTTGATTAAACAACATTTATTTGTTTTTAGGTCAGCTAGATTGCATCTTAAACATCTGTTTTGAGTGTTTAAAAATCCATATTCTTTTTTTTTTTTAATAAAAGGTGGTGAGGGGCCCACAATTTATTTAACCCTCCAAGTAAAATCCAGAACTTAAAAATCCATATTCTTGAAATATTGAAAGTATATTTTTTCACTTGTTCTTCAACAAAATTATAGTATTACTTTTCATAAGTTAAATTTTGTTATTTTATCAAAACATTGAAAAAATACCAAGGTTTTGTTACCAAAAAATCTTTGCCCCCCTCCCCCAACGAAAGTAATTTAGGTCCGTCCCTGGTAGGAACCCTAACTTTTTTTATGGACTCTTGAAGGCTTAATTACTTGATAATGAAAGCTTAATTACCTGATAATTGAACCCCTTAAGCTAAAATTGTTATGGGAAAAAACCCCAAGTTTGGATTGAGGTAGCATTGTAGCGATAATGGAAGAGAGAGAGAGGAGTGTGCTGCAATGTGTTACGTTTGGGAAGGAGATTAAATTCATTAATTTTTAGGGTAAATTCGTCATTTTCAGTAAAATGGGCTACTTAATGGGTTGAGGATTATTTCTTAGTCATGGCCCAAATAAAAATAACCAAACACCAAATCATAACTTAAATTCAGTCCATGATAAAAGAAATAATCTCATGGGCCGAATAAACTGCCCAATCTAGTAATATGGTCTTGGCCACTAAACTTTTTGCCTCTATTTTTTGGTCAGTGATTTAAAAAAAGAAATCTGCTAAAAAACAAAGATGGGGCATTCTATTACAAGATTTTGTTGGGCATTGTGTAATTGAGATACCATTTCAATGATTGACAAGTGTTCTTCAAAATTAAAAATTAAAATAAATTAATTAATAAAATACTTTTTTACCCTTCCAATATTTTTCTGAAAATATATCCCTTTCCCCAGAAAACTTGCAACTCGCTTGAAAAAGTCAAACTCGTTGGTCGGAAAAATCTAAACCATAAAAATTCCAATAAAATTTTGAATCTCAATATTAACTGAACTTATTAGAAACAACTTAATTTAATTTCAAATTTCAAAATTTTAGTTTGATCTCTTCTAGTGTATAAGATTTTATATAATATTTTAATTTAATACTAATATTGTTTCGATAATAAATGAATAATTAATAATTAACTTAACTTTAATTGTATAATTAGAATTAAAATCAAGTATTTATAATTATAATTATAATTATAATATCAAATACAGTACCTTTTTTCTAAACACAATTTACGAGTAAACTGGACCTAGAAGAAAAAAAATATAATATTTGGGGTCAATTTATAATTTTCTATAATTTGAGCAAACCCTAGTTCATCATCTTCCCCTCTAACCCCAAGCCACCGCCGCCGCCCCCATCCCTGCACCCCAACCCATCGTCACAGCCTATTCTCAACAACCCAACACCCACACCCACAGCCGCTACCGAACCACAGGAACTCAATGTTCTGGGTAAAATTGGACACAATCTAAAATTCTAAATTCATTACTTTTTGAAATAAGAACGGCCGTTGCGTGGTCGGATTTCCATGCCATGGCATGATCTGAGAGAAAATGTTTATTTTCATATTCAGTTTCCATGGGAACAAATTGAGAGGAGGTTGAAGAATCTTTGTAACAGAGAAGATGATTAATTTCCTAGACCCATTTTTTGCAACAGTAAAAGAGATCTAGTGGAAATAGAGAATTTAATCTTCCCCTCCCCTTTGAAACACGTAACTTACTATTTATTAGATCCGACAACCCGACGTGGTGGTGGGTTTGGAAGGAGAAGAAGAAGGAAATATTTTTTGAGAGAGAAGATGGAAGATGGAGGAAGAAGAAATGGGGATTTTTTGTAGTTTTAGTGATTGTTGAACATATTTATATGAAGGGTATAAAAGTAAACTATTATATTTGGATATGTCCAACAATAAAAGAGTGTCCAATTGAGTATTTTTTAATTGGACAAAATTATATGGCTTAGATTTAATCTTGTTAAATTTTAAAGGTCATGATTGACTATCTTGTGGGAGATAGTTTTTTGACCTATCTCCTAATAGACTAACCCAACAAAGATTTATAAAAAGAAGAAAAGGAAAAGGCGAATCTCACGTTCTCAACGTGAGATAGGCGAAGGGTTTTCCAATTGAGTCATTTGCATATATATGGACTTATGAAAAGTTTAATTTGTTTAATTTGTTAAATTAACTTTTTCAAATTTTTGTTTGTAAAAATAGCCTTATTTAGATTATGTTATAAATTAACTGAAAAAATACAAAATAATTCCGAATTTTTGTTACTTGTCACTTGGACGTCCAAGTGACAAGTGACAAAAACTGAGATAAAAATTTAGAGAGTTTTTGTAGTTAGAGAAATTTTGAAATTTGAATTGAGAGTGAAAATAAATTTTATAGGTGTTTTGTATTATTATTATTCGATTAAGTAAATTTAATTGTGTTTAACTAGATTTAATTGTTATTAAAACCAAAAAAAGAAAAAAAAAAAAAAAAAAGGCTAGTTTTGCAAAAAAACATTTGGAATAAGGCTATTCAGCCAAATATCCCTTTCCAGTTTCCAATTTTGCAACAGTAATGGCTCTACTTTCTTTCCGGGGAAGATTGCTCTTCGTCTCTGTCTTTGTTCTCTCCGCTATGCACGAGTAAGTAAGTTACTTCTTTCTCTCGCTCAGATCTGCGATTGTTGGCTCCTGGTGTTGATTTGGTGCTGAAAGAATACTGTTAATTTAGCTTGTTTTGCAGGATTGATGAAGAAAGCTTCAACCTTCATCAATCCTGCAAAAATCACGAAGAAATTGGTCAGCAATTGGGAATGAAAATTAGGGCTCAATTGTGACAAATAATTGGGGATAGTTTATCTAATTAGGATAGTTTAATGTGTGAATTCTGCACCATGTGCTTCAGCACTGCCTCTTTGCCTTTTCCTGTTAAATTGCTAGGTTTTAAGTTATTGTATATATTACTTTTCAAGAGCTACTAATTCAGTCTTTTGCATGTAGGTATAAAGAATTTGGACCTGATGGTGGGCCGGGAGTAAAGTCTTTAGAACCAAAATTCATTGTTTTCTCTAAACATTTTACAACACAAACTGGATTTCAACTCCCAAATGTAGGGGTAAGGAAATGATTTTGAAGCAATCAGCATGAGATTGCATGGAATTAACTGGTGTTACTTTTTATTAACTTGGAGCTTATATCACTTCAGATATGGCGCTTGGTATTGGCCACAATCATCATGAGATTGCATGGAAGCTTATTTTTTCTCATGGATTGCTATTTAGGAGCTATCCTTCTGGTATGTCTTTGTTGAACTACTAAATTTTTTAACTTGATCGTTTTTAAGTGTGGTATTCCTCTCTTCTCTACGCGCAGGTTCTACATCAAGCATTCACTGCACCCATCTTGTACGACTTCTACAACTATGATGCTGACACGAAAGAATTTGCTCAGCTCTTAGTGAAGTTTACACAGGTCCTCATTCAAAATGTAAACTGTTTAGTTTTACTTAAAATGATTGGTTATTTATTACTCTATGTTGTTTATTCCTTTGACTAGAATTTGGCATTGCTTGGTGCACTACTCTTCTTCATCGGCATGAAGAACTCCATGCCAAGGAGATCGCCCAAGAAGAAGGTTTCAAAGACCAGAACAAAAACAAATTAAGAAGAAAGTATTCGATTGAATGCATACTTGAATCAAACCTTGAAGACCGCCCCATCTAATGATCAAAATTTGATTTTGGTAGCTTCATTTTTTGGGGCACATATTGGTTGAAGCTAGACTTCATTCTTATTGGTGCATTGTGTACTAAAAGTTAATTACTTTCTAATTTTATCTGATGAAGTCTGTATCTTTTAGATAGTTTTACTATAAAGATTTTGATGAAATGCAGTTAATTTGTTGTTAAGTAGAACTTGTATCTTTTCTGTTATTTTGCCAGCTCTTTTGGATGAACACTCCCAATTAGCTCATTTAACCAATCGCTATCAACTCAATCCAAAAAATGAAAAAATGAATTTTTATTCAGCAATGCTCAATACAAATTATTAAAATCTCACATATACCTCACTCAAAGCCGAACAAAATACACACAATACAACACATCATGATTCAACGTACGATTAAACAAGAGGCGGGGTTCTGGGAATTCCGACAAAACCTGCTCTATGACGACTATGACTATGACTTCTACTAATAGGAAGATGAACATAAACTTGATGAACGTCTTGTTTATTAACCTCGCCCCTATCCCTATCTATGGCATAGCATACATACACTGTATCTATAACATTGTCCAAAATGTGCACAAAGAAGCCCAATATTACAATCAGGACTATCCATGCCATGAGAGCAACAAAGTATGCATCATTTCCCAGATGAACTAGAGCTTTTAAAATAACACACACCTGCAAAAATGGAAACAATCAATCAATTATTATACAACATATGATTGCATCCATGGTCCTATCTTATTTAAGTAGAGCTTAAGTTACTTTCAAAAAAACTCAAATTATTTCCCAAATATGATGAAATTCTTCTCATCCGCGCAAGTGATAAAAGGATTTGAATTAATTCATATGAGATTATAGTAAATGGCAAAAAGATTCAAATTACCACAATTGCATAAATTGCTGATAATACGAGGACAATCCCAGCGAGTATTCGAGTGGAGACAGTCTCGACAAATACTGCTGATAGAAGGTTACGTTTAAGTAGTTCGTAAGTCATCCTCGAAGCACTGCAGTATCCTTCACCAGTTATGGCAGCAAAGTTTATGGTAAACTTGTTCAGAAAATCAACTGCTGTAAATAGGATATTGACACAGCACCGTAAAATGAGATTAACAATCCCAGATGCTTCTTCTTGCCTTGCATTGTCAACCATAGATCGAATTAAACGGACGGCTAAAATGAGTAGTCCAGAGAAACATATTGTGCCAGAGGAAGGGCCGAACGCATTTCTGCAACGTTAGGTTATACAAGGTCAGAAATGAGACCAAATATGAAAGACGAAAAAAATGGAGACCAAGAAATTTGGACTTTTGGTCCCACAAAATTGCACTTTTGGTCCTAGTGCCCCCTTTTCCTTCCATTTTGGACTTTTTGTCCAGTACAAGAGTTCAACTTTTCACTTGTGGCCCCATAGAACTGATTAATGTTTGCATTTTTGGTCCCAGATTTGTGGTAAGGGAGCAATAGGATTAAAGGGGCAAAATGTTTATTAAAATTGGAACCAAAAGTTCAAATTTTGAAAGTTGCAGGACCAAAAATGCCATAGAGCCAGTTTTATGGGAATAAAAATGCAAGTTTGCCCAAAAAAAAAATGTTATAATATAACAGCAGACAATTTAAACATAAGTTATGTCCAACCATCATAATCTAGCAAATACCCATTAAATGGATCAAAATTTCGTTTCGAGTGTATGTTTCAGTTAGCCAAATATTGGAAACTTTTAGAAAATTTTTTGGAAGCACCAAGGAAAAATTGTAAAAAAGATTACTAAATTAAGAAAAATAAGAGTGTCTCAGTCAAGCAAATAGTTTCGGAGTTAGATCTTGTTCTCGTTTCGCTTGATTCAAAAACGGAAACTTTTTGATGTTTTCAATGGAAAAGATGGAAATTTTGATCCATGACCCATTCAAGGTAACAAGGGATGTTTTTTCAAATTTAATGTTCATACACCAATCATAAAAAAAGCCTCTAATTCCTCTTAACATTTCATGTTCAAGATTTGAAATGACAGGAAGCTAACTTTATCAACCAATTTGATTCTAGCTATGACTTGGGCTTCTCAGTTATTTGTAGAATAGACATCCAAGTATATAGTAAACATAAACAGATACTAAAAGGACTTTATACATTAAGAGCAAATTCATCAAAACAATCTCATGGAGAGGAGACACATGGTCCTAGTGTTGCAAGACAAAATATTCGGATGTCCTAAATAAAAGGCAAAGTTGCATTTTCAGTCCCACAGGGACGTCAACATTTTTGGTCCTGTGCTTTATGAAACTGCATTTTTTAGAATATTTTGCACATTGGTCCTATGGCATCATTTTCCATCCAAGTTCTGCACTTTTGGCTCCAATTTGGACCGAAAGGGGGCAATAGGACCAAGAGCGCAAAATATTAAAAAAATTGGGACTAAGAGTACAAGTTCATGAAGCGCGGGATCGGTGTTGAGATGTTCTAATTTCAGAACTAAAAATGCAATTTCCCACTACTGAACTACATAGAAAAAAAAGTTCAAATTATTTAGATACTATCAGTATAATGTCCATTTGCATTAAATTACCGAAGAATCGAGTAGGTTCAATGTACTACAGATTTGCGATGATCGAAATCTCAACTCAAATAAAATATACCAACAGACTGTGAGGATTAGGGGGTTGATCATCCTAAGTATTACGCATTTGATTATTACTCATCACTTCCTAAACAATATTTATCTCCAGTAGTTTATCAGAGGTATTCTGAAGGCACCAATCTCAATTACTTTCTCGTTTTTCAGTCTCTTCCTATATAAACCATGACAAAGACCATAGTACAAAGTCTTCCATTCAATCAATTCTACCAAACAACATTTAACTATATAAAATGCACACTTTCGAGAAAAGAAAAAAAAAGGCAGGACAATCAACCAAATTGCAAAAGGTCACCTTAAAGAACTTCTTATTCCACGCTTTGGCCCAGAATCATCTTTCGAGAAATACCACTGTGCAATAGTTCCACTGATGACATATACTTTAGCTTCGACCATAGCAGTTGCAGACCACAGCATTGTCAAAATCGCCAACGTATAGTAAGCAGGCACCCAACTATCCTGTTTCCAAACACAATAGTATTCCCCATTCTCTTCCTTTGGCACAATCTTACCATTCCTAATCGCAAATATCAAGAACACTACAATCGGCACATAGTACACCAACAAACTTACAGATAAAGCCGGAAGTACACCAAACAGACCTAAGTTCTTAGACAAAGCATTAGAAGCTACACCAACAATATTCACTGTAAGTTCAATTCTATGCCAATTCACTACAAAAATCCAAACAATCACTCCAATTATCAAGAACACAAAGACGAGGACTATGATTCGATATGCCAAGGGAAAAGAGTGGCTACAGGTGGAATTTAAAGTGCAGGCAACAAACCAATACACGTTAATGAAAATCGGGACTATTATAAAGAACGGAAGTGAAGCGTACACTATCTGTTTCGTGTAGTGTTTGAGCAACAAAAGGACGGATAACACAAAGGGGGCACTTAGAATTAGTGTCAGTACAAGAGTCCATATCAAGCTGTTCAAAACACTCGATCTTGAGGAAGTGGGATTTTCTGAAAAGGATGGAATATCAGTGAAGTCGTAGAAAAGATTCGATTTATGGGGATTTAATGAAGTGGGTGTCTCGAAATCTTTAAGAAGGGTGCAGGAAAGAGAGGTGGTGTTGTAAATAAAAGAGGAAATTTGAGAGCGGTGAGGGTTTTTGTGAACAGAGGCGAAGATTCCGAAGCCAAAAGTGGAGAGAACGAGGAGTGAGAAAAGGAGGAGAATAGGTAAGTCTTTGAATGAGCGAGGACCGAAATTGTAAGAGATCTGAAGGTATTGAGATTGGTCTTCTTCTTCTTCTTCTTCTTCTTCTTGTTCAGTTCCGGAGGTGGAAGCTATGGTTGTCGGGTATGGTTTGACGAGGAGAGGTTGGGTGTTGGTGGGGTCGTGGAGAGTGGAGGAGAGCTTGCCGGGGTCTTCAGCGCCGTCCATTGGCGGTGGAGGTCGTGGTGGCGGTACGGTGGTTGGTGAAGATAGTGGATTTTGACTTGTTCCTTTTTTTGTTTGACTTTTATATCAAGATGGTTTCATGGTCGGTTTATCAGAATTATAATATGATCATTATCCTATTGCCAATAAACTACTATTATCAGAAAGTTTAGACATATCTTGAAAACTCATAAAATTGGAATTCACCAAAAAATTAATATCTTAATACAACTACACAAGTATCTATCTTATCATTACTATTGCTATAGTAAATTGACAATATCATTATTAGTTCATATATTCTTCTGTTTTCATACGCTAGAAGAGACTATTTTGGAGAAGTACAAAAGAAAAAAAATCATAAATTCCCCTTAAAAAATAATTTAGAAGTTTTTTTTATTCTTTTCCTATTTCAAATATATTCTCTTGCATTAATATGAAGAAGCCTATAGGGACAAGGGATGTGATGAATTATTTTGGGTGAATCTTCATTCTGGTAGAGAATATCGTTAAATTAATTGTAGAAACAAAACCTAGAAATAGAAAGCACAAAGAAAGGTTATGCGCAAATCCCAGTAGAATCTTGTAATCATTAGCCAATTTAACCAACTGAAAGCACGTTTTTGCATGTTTATGTTTAGTAGACAGTGTATAATGTAAAACAAAGATAAAATCATACTCCAGCATTCATTCTTTAAGAAATAGGATGTGTCGAACCCAAAAAAATCAATTTACGAAACTTAGCAGAAGTTGCCAAATCATGTTACAAGAGAGTTCCAACGAGGCAAGAGCTGAACTATATATGTTAAAGTCAATGATAGATCAATTAACAAACACGATATATATATAATAATTAACAAACAAGATACAAAATGATATACGTGAAAATATTCTAACCAAATGAGTCAAGTTAAACTCTAATAAAATGTTGCTGCAATAGCACATTATCTTGTCATGTTATTGAGATTCGACTATCTTCTTCCCACTTGGTCTTAGGTATCTCCCCAGAATCGGCAATGAGCACTTTCTTCCTCGGCTTCCCACTATATGTTCCTGCACTTCCTTCAATGGCATACACTGTATCCATGCCATCTATCACTTTGCCAAAAACAACATGCTCCCCATCCAACCTGTGCAAATTTATGAATACCCGAAATGTTATTAATACCGATCAAGCCTAGGGGTGGAAAATGGATAGAACTAGATTCAAAATGGACCCAAAACGGTTCGGTTGGCAAGAAAACAAAGCCATCCTACACAAACAAGTTGACCGGCGCAAAATGGATCGACCCAGCAAAAGGCCTAGTATAAAATGGACTGATACCAGACGGGTTGGCCCTATTCGTTTTTGTAATGGCCCAATTCGTCATAAATACTGGTAGAACTTGTAGCCAGTTCATTGTTAAATGGGTCTTTGATACAAGGTCGTTCACATGTGGCTCTAACGTTGATCCATGTACTAACAAGATACATGTGGACACTGAGAGCTTGTTTGCATAAGCTTCTACATTTTTCAGAAACCGTTGCTGCCAGCAGAAGCCTAAAACATCTTACTTACAGTTAGATTGCTTCTAGCTTTTCATGCATTTAGGTTATTTTATCTCTCGCTAAAAAATCTCTAGCTAAACCACAAACTCAAAACTTAAATATATAGATTTTTCAAAAGCCAAAATGCCACCCCTTATTTCAAGCCCCACAATTATACAAAAAAAGTAGGTTGCAAAGAAACTAACCAATAAGCCTTGACCGTGGTAATGAAAAACTGTGAACCGTTGGAATCAGGCCCTGAATTCACCATAGACACTACACCTGCAGATATCAAATTGAGAAAATGAGTGAATGTCTTTACCAAGTGCATCTCGTGTGTGTGTGTGTGTGAGAGAGAGAGAGAGAGAGAGAGAGAGAGAGAGAGAGAGAGAGAGAGAAAAGACCTGGATGAGAATGCTTCAACTTTAAATTCTCATCACGAAAGGTCCCACCATATATAGATTGATTTCCTTTTCCATCTCCAGAGACAATATCTCCACCTTGTATCATGAATCCAGGTATAACACGATGAAATGGAGTTCCCTTATAGTGAAGGACTTTTCCATTAGGAGCTTTTCCCATTTCACCTGTTTCCATAAAAACTAAGTCAGTGGAAGGAGAAAAGAAAAAATAATGAACTTGATTTATGTTAACTTTTCAAAGTACCTGTACATAGAGCCCTAAAATTCTCTGCAAAAATAAAAAAAGAAAGAAAAGCGTAAATATAATCAGAATAACATGACAAACGAAATACACAATTTTCTGAAAATAGAGACATTACCGACAGTCTTTGGAACAACTTCACCATATAATGCAATAGTGATTCTCCCTGTAGATTATTGAGGTGCAAGATATATAATTTGAAAAAGAGAACATTAAACCAATATGAAATGCAAAACAAACAGTCAATCCCTTTCGAGGATTTAAGCCAGGCAGATTTTCATATTTGAGAGGAAATTCATAATTCATAATACCTATACGTTGCTTATCTATGTCAACATCCAAAAATACCCTATGAGTGATTTCATGAACATCCCCTGCTTTTTCTACATCCTGAAAATGAAAAAGAAAAAGAATAAGGGGAAAAACATATGGGCCAAAATCTACTTACTCAAGAAGTGCTTTATCTATCTCTAGCATGAGAATGACATTAGAATCAAATTAAAGTTGAAAAAGTTCTACATGAAAACAATGTGAACATAAACAAAGCAAAGTGACGCCTATCATAGGAATTTTTTTCTTTTTGGTAATCCAGATACAAAGACCCCTAATCACTGTCTTCGACTTATTAGAACTAAATTGTAAGCAAATACAGATGTAAATGGCGTTGTCGCAAATAATTCAAGATGAAAACCGGAATTTAAAAGGAAACCAACCAAAGTGATGAAGAACGGAATACACAACTGAGATATTCAAGGTAAACTCAGTTCCCAGTCTATAGACTCATCCATTTTCCCAAGAGGGTTTAAGAAAGTACTATAAAATAAGTTCAAGATTTGAGACCTTTCCAAAAGTGATTAATTGCTAATACTTCTGCGAATTTCTTTTTCATGAATCGAACATAAAAGAAATCTTAAATAATTGATATTTTCATTGCACATTAAGGCATGACCATAAGAATTGAAGGCATAATTAGCAATGCTTCCAATTGTTTCTCTGTAATTGCAAATATGCATAAATAACTCAAATAAAATATTTTATCAAACTCATTTATTAATTGGTCTTTATTTCCTGGAAACCTTAATAAAACAATATTTAGTCTTAGCTCATCTTTTCATCAATCATAGTTCATAAATATGTAAAGTTGAGCTCAATTTCACTAGTGACTGATCTTTATCTTAAATCAATCTGCGAACACCCTAAGCTCACTATCTTCCATCAGTCATAAATTATAGCCCCCCAAATGGTGTTTACCCATATCACTGATGCAAATCAAAGCTTTCTGAATCTCTTAAACCTTAAATTTTCAAATCCAAAATTCACAACCGATTTGCAATTTACATTCTAATCCAACCTTTGATTTTCAAATCCACAAGAAAATTCACCTACCCATCAAAACCCCAAATCCGCAATCAGATTCAATCAAGCAACTACAGCTAATTTAGCTAATTCACTTGAGTAACCATCAAACGTATAAAACCAAAATCGCAAAACCTTATCCATCAAACGTAAATTACAAAATTGCAAAACCTTATAAGGGAATTAATACATGAAACAAACCTGTTGAGAGAAGGAAGAAACGAGAAAGATCAGAACTAAAGCCGCCCCGAAAATTAACAAACTCCTAGGTTGAAGCAACGCTGACATATCTCGACCCATTTCTCAATCATTTCTCAAAACATACATAGTTAAATGTCAGTAGCACGTAATGAGCTGTAATGGGGAGTATAATTGAATTAACAATGGGTTTTTTTAACCCTCTGCTCGAGGCGAACAATGGCAGAGAGTAATTATTGTTACTGAGATTATTCTTAATTCTCACTCTAAGTACGATATCACAATCAATATGTGTATCAGTGTATGTGGTTTTATTTGATAAAATCGGATGACCAGATTGGGCTTGACTCAAAACTAATGGGCCTTATGATTATACTAATTAGGCTAGAAACTTAATTTTCATGTGGGACACTGTACAATAGAGTTTGGGCTAAACCAACTTTGAGCTGACGGTTATGGCCCAATAATTGATTGTCACTCCAGCCCATGGTTAGGATAAAACTAGCTCAAACTAGACCACAAGAAAAACGTTCGACTTTCTATATGTATATATTTATTCTAACATTCATGTCTTGAGAAGGTAAAATTGCAAAAATCGTTCCAAACTAATCTTTAATTTTGAATTTTCGTCCCAAACTATTTAATTTGGTGAATTTCGTCCCGTAATTTAATATTTTTTTGGAATATCGTCCCACCATAATTATAAGACGGAATTGCGCATTTGCCGATGAATTATCACATGGTTGCTTAAGTGTCATGACATGGTAAATTTTAACATAAATCATTATATAATATTGCAGAGTTCGTCCCAAATTAATTACAAGATTGAACGTCATTTTCATTAAATTAGAAATTTAATATTGGGACTAAATTCATACAAAATGGTAAATTATGGGACGAAATTTGGCGAGTTGATATAGTTTGGGACGAAAAATCAAAATTAGTAATTATTTTGGGACGATATTCAAAAAAAAATTAAATTACGGGACGAAATTCGCCAAAATAAATAGTTTGGGACGAAAATCCAAAATCAGTGATTAATTTGGGACGATTTTTACAATTTTGCTTCTTGAGAATTATAAAGTTAAAAGTACCTCGTATATAAAATGCTGTCACACCCAATTTTTCGGCACTTTTTTGACGAAAAATGCAATCACGTATTTTCAATAAGGGTATTTTGGACTATTATGTGTTATAATATATTTACTTAAAGTTACGTAACTCGTATGTGATTACATTTTTGTCGGAAAATTGATCAGTTTATCACATTTTATATAGGAGGGACTTAAGTGTATTTTTTTTGGCAAGTGGAATACAAATGTAAACATACTTTATATATAAGAGGCTTAAGTGTAAAGTTTTTTGCAAGAGCGAACACTTTATATTTGGGGGATCATAAGTGTGATTTAGCCCAAAGCAATTCTAATCATTCATAAGGCCATCTCCAGATGAGATGGGGTGGAAAACAACATCCCCGTCGGTTGGAGACGGAACTCCCCTGGAGGAAAGGCAAGCATCGATAGTTGCCGGATGAGCGCGTGCAGCGCACGAGAGACTTTTTTTTTCTAAGTTTTTAATTTAAAAAGTTAATTTAAATGTGTGTAAAAAATAGATATATCACATTTTATATAGGAGTGACTTAAGTGTATTTTTTGGTATCTGAGGGTCTAGGATTAGTCTAGCGCAAGCTTTGACACCTGGGTTATAAAAAAAAAAAAAATAGGTAAACATTTTGTAATGCTTATTAATTATGATTTAATTAATGTCTTCTTTCAAATCAATATTTTATATTGTTGAATGTAGGTTTGGAAAATTAAGTACCGTGTTTATTAACTTTAAATAACAAAATAAAACCTGAAAAGAAAAAAACGCTACTCGATTATTGCTATATATACATACACCGACGGATCCACATATGGGCAAGGGGGGCTATAGCCCCCCTGAAATTTTTTTTTTTTTTTATATATATGTGTTGTAATTTTTTTTAACAAAAAATTTAATATATTAGCCTAATAGTTCAAATATAATTTCAAATCCAATTAATATACCCACTTTAACAATAACGTACTCTTCCAATTGTAAGCCCCAGTAATATTGCAATCATTTTCCTTTGTCTTCAATTTATATTTGATGGCGTCAATATTGGGGATCACTAATGACTTGTCTCAAGCTTTACAAAGAAAAGATTAAGATATAGTAAATACTATGAAATTAGTCAAATTAGCTAAAGATCGTCTTCAAGAGACAAGAGATGATGGATGAGAAACTTTGTTGGAGGATGTTACTTCTTTTTGTTTTAAACATGAAATTGAAGTTCCTTCAATGAGTAATGTTTATGTTCCATATGGGAGGCCAAAGCGTAGGATTGAACAAGTGACTATCGAACATCATTACAAAGTTGAGAGATTCAATTCGGTGATAGATAGACAATTGCAAAAATTGAACAACCGCTTCAATGAAGTAAACACGGAGTTGCTTCTTTGTGTTGCATGCTTAAACCCATCCAATCACTTTGAAGCTTGTTCGTCTTGCAGAATTTTATCCAAATGACTTTTCTTTTCTTGAGCTCTCGGCTCTTCCCAATCAACTTAAAAATTATATTAGGGATGTTCGATCAAGTGATGATTTTTCTAGTTTGAAAGGGATTGTTGATCTTGCTAAGAAGATGGTTGCAACTAAAAGACATGTCGCATTCTCGATGGTTTACAAACTTGTGACATTGGCGCTTATTCTACCCGTTGCAACTGCATCTGTGGAGAGAGCTTTTTCGGCTATGAAGATAGTAAAGAATCGACTTCGTAACCGAATGAGCGATCAAACATATTTAGTAGTATTTCCAATGATGCTATCATGAACCGGTTTCAAAAGATGAAAAACCGTCGTGGTCAATTATTAAAGTAAATATGTAGATATTTTGGGTTCTTATGTGAATAATATAAACTTTATGTTTAACTGTTTGATTTTTTTTTTTTTTGGGTATAAGTTTAACCCCCTAACCCAAATTCCTGGATCCGCCCCTGTATACATATAGCAGCTAGGTTCTATATATAGTATATATGATAACTTACTGCATAACTAGTTATATTATATATGAGAAAATCATTATTATAGAAGTACTTTGACGTACAATATGAATTTTGAACCGTACGTGAACAATGATGTATGGTCGACTCGTCAAGCATGTATAGTTGTCGTGTAAATAAATTATTTAGATATAGTATATGATTAGATTTTCTTGTAAATTTGTATAATCTTAGAAGTCATGAAAAAGTTGACTACGAGGACTTGCTATTTTCCATTAGTTGTTATTTCTGTCATTTTTACTTATTAAAGAAGGCAATTATTCATGCATGCCTAGAAGTACTTGAGCTAGCTAGCAAATATAAACACGGAAATGAACTTGATGCCGACTGTTACCTGTAATGAAAACAATAGCTGGAAAAACAGCAAATGTTTATTACAGCCGTCTTAAAACTTTATGCTGACTAAAAATCTAGCCCTTTTTTATACAGTATTATTTAAATTTCTCTTCCTATATATTATACTATTATACTTCGAAACCTAGAAATGACTCCATGAATAAATTAAAAAATCATACTAGGAACCATCCTGATCACTTGCCTTGCCATGCAACAAGATTATACGTTTTCATTTATTCTCTCAAATCAATAAAATAAAGATATAGTTGCGAATAAATGTCATGACCTAAGGCGTGTTTAATTTGTTTTGGAATATATTCATTTATTTTGGAATATATTAGTTATTAAACATGTAGCGTATGTAGATTTTATTTTATTTTAAATAAAAAACTGGAGCACATATGGATTTTCTTTAGTAATTTTGATACAAGTATATGTATAAATTCCATTTGCTTACATCTCTAGGTAATTCCTTTTCTTAATTATTTTCATTTTGTTCGCATCAGTAGTTTTCAAACAAGAGGCTGAAATGCATTAACACAGGCAAAAAAATGATCATGAGGCTAAGTTTATTTTGCTTTTTATATAGAACTTTCAGATATTTAGATTTTTTATTAATATTATCTATTTCCGTATAATTCAAAGATGTTGTTTGCTTGGAATTATATTAATGAAATGAATAGGTTTATTCCTTAGAAAGTTATAGGCATTACAGGGATTATGGTATTAAGAACATAATGTGGAGATATATAATATTTTGTCATTACAAATTTGTTATATGAGATAAGTATTGTGAAGATAATTTATATATGTCATGTTAATTCAAATTTTCTATGTGATATAAATATTGTGAAAGATAAATTATTTTATGTTAATTCAAATTTGTTACGTGAGAAAATTAATGTGATAGATAAATTATTTTATATCTAATTAAAGTAGGGTTTATTTATATTATTTTTAAATAATATATGAAATTTAAAAGATGGTATTATTTTTTGAAACAGAAAGATAAATTTATAAAATAAACCTATTTTTTAAAAGAAAAAAGTTGTTTGTTAGATTTTTCACAAAATATCAAAATACACTATGAAATGAAACAAACGGGCCTGAATATTTTAAATCGTTTCAGCACGTGAAATTTGCAGGTAGCCCAGTGGGCTCATGTATCCATCGTGACAGCCTGTACAGATCAGACAAAGATAATAATTATCTTTAGACTTTAGGGCCCAACGCTTACAGCCGTATATGTCCTTATCAGATAATTATCTGTGTTTTTTTTCAGAATATCAGCTAATTATCTTATCACTCTTCCTTTGATAAGCACTCATTATATCCTTTTTTTTTTTTGGCTTCAGAAAATTCTTGTTTAAATTCAACCACCAAATAAGTGTATTGCACTTGCTTTGTGATTGATCATTCTCTTGGGAGTTATATCCAATTCAAGTAAATGTACTGCACATGTCATGTAATTACTTTGAGTTCGATCAAATCGGATCTGATTAAGAATTTTCTTCTTCTGATTAGATTCTTAAAAATTACTATTATTTAACTATTTTTTTAAACGTTGAACACATCAATCATTAGATCATAAAATTTATTCAAATCTATTCAATTAGTATCAAAACATAAAAATAAACTAACTAGATACACTAGTATTAAACTAGACAAATCTTCAAACTGAAAATTCAACTCATGGCCTCCTAAGAATTTTATTTTGGTTACATATTATGTCGAGGAAAATGGTTTACACGAAACAACCAACTAAGTGATCTAGAAAAGGAAAACGAAATATTTTAATCCGTGTTCTTTTTATTTTATTGATAAATATTTTAAAGTGTGTTAATGGTATTGCGTAAAAATGTTATGGGGACAAGGGCAAATTTGGTGATCAAATTCATACCCTTTTTCCTATAACACATTATCATGTAATTTAAAGGGACAATAAATTGATCTGCACACAAATATCGAGAGAATTTAGAATGTTTATTAATGAATTTTAATATGTGAATTGCTTACGTTATTTGAAAATAGATGACCTATTTATGGATCTCTGACTGGAATACAATGATTATTTTAGAACAGATGTTGCGAGTAATAAATTTGATTACGTTATTTGAAAATAAATGATCTATTTATAGGTCCCTGATCAAGGTACGACGATATTTTTAGAACAGATGTTACGAGTAATAGATTTGAAAACGTTACAGACGTTACAAGATTAAATAATAAAAATATTGCAAATCCCTCAGTTCATGAATATCTGAAATGTTCTTGGACACAAATTTACGTTCTATAAACTTTTTTAGGCAACAATGCAATATCAGTTAGGTTATGAGAAAAATCGACATATACGGTAGAGTGGGGTGGGATAGGATTAGATGGGTACAAGTTGAGCCGGGGTAATGATGGTAATTGAGTTTTTTATTTTTTATTTTTTTATTGCTCCTCGCTCTCTTCATTCACACTGAGTTTTAGATTGGAATTAAAAACATAAGTAATTTATTTGATAATTTTACATTGTAGTGGGGGAGAATCAGTGCTACGTTATTTTTCTCTAAAATAAAATAATATTTTATTTGAGAGGAAGTCTGAAAATTACTCTCTTCATCCTATGTTTTTTACTTCATTAGTTACAGTATCAGGTCAAACTTTTTAATATTTTATGTGACTTATTATATTAATTTATTCACATTTATAATAAATAAATCTTTTAAATATTAATATATATGATACCATAAGATATTTTCAAATTATTAGTGAAATATATTAATTAAATTTTTTATTATAATTTTTATAAATTTAGTCAATTGTACCAAATGAGAAGTAAAATATTAGGGACAAAATAGTATTAGCATGGCCTTCTTTTCGCCTCAAAATAGAGTCATGTTTGCAATTTAATGCGCATCTACAATAATTTCCATTACTTATATTTGGCAGGGTTAACCTTCCTTCTTTTATGTTTTAATTTATGTGTCTGACGTGCCTCAAAAATGACTAAACTCTTAAAAAATAAAAAAATATTACCAAATTTTTTTGAGCAGTGGATTGGAGTGATTGGCATACTTGGACAATTATACGGCAACCCATATGCGTATCGGGATTCGGGATCCATCCAATATTTTTTACGATTTTTTTTTTTTTTTTTTAATTTGAGCATTCAAACTCGAAATATAAATTCTATTTGAGTTTATAAACAATTGAAATTGAACGAATTTGAGTTATCCGAATTCGATGTTCACCTTTTATTCTTACGGTGTATATATTTTAGGTAAAATTGCAGAAAACGTCCCAAACTAATTACTGATTTTGGATTTTCGTCCCGAACTATTTAACTTGGCGAATTTCGTCCCGTAATTTAATATTATTTTGGAATATCGTCCCAAACTAATTACTAATTTTGATTTTTCGTCCCAAACTATATCAAATCGCCAAATTTCGTCCCATAATTTACCATTTTGTATTAATTTAGTCCCAATATTAAATTTTTAATTTAATGAAAATGACATTCAATCTTGTAATTAAGTTGGGACGAACTCTTTAATATTATATAATTATTCATGTTAAAATTTACCATGTCATGACACTTAAGCAGTCATGTGATAATTCATCGGCAAATGCGCAATTCCGTCTTATAATTATGGTGGGACGATAATCCAAAAAAATATTAAGATATGGGACGAAATTCGCCAAATTAAATAGTTTGGGACGAAAATCCAAAATCAGTAATTAGTTTAGGACGATTTTTGCAATTTTGCCTATATTTTATGATGGCATAGCCCCAAAAAAGTTGAATTTAAGTTGAACAAAACGTTAGTGAAATAACTAAAGCATCATCATTCATGATCAACAATATGACAGATTAAAAAAACACAATATGATAGATATACCTTTTGGACTTCGATGGCTCGGGTTTCTTTGTAATAAAAAAAAGGTATGGTAGATTAATACCGAATTTTTTTCTTCGAAGAAATTTAAAATAAGACTGATCAATTTTGTCGCTTTGAGACAACTTGACCAAATGATTATAATTCCTTTTTATTTTTATTTTAGTAAAATGTAATTATATATCTTATCAATTCTTCATAATGCTTTATAGCTGTAAACGATACGGGAAGTGTCTTATTCGTAGTTTCGTACCACACACAGTTTATCAATTTTTTTAATTTTTCTATTGATTATTTACGGGTTTATCAAATCAATTAATAATTGAATAACAACGGGACAAGAGTAACAAATCCACAACTCAATTGTTGTAATTATATTTAAAGAGAGTGAATTTATTGTGGATAGATACCTAATTATATAGTTGAAATTCATAGATAGATAAATTGTAATTTAAAGTGGGGTTGTTTAAATAGATAAGATTTAAGACTAACTGACAAATTATAAAAGCCATGTGAGGAAGTTGAAAAGTTGAAAACTCTTCATTTGTTCTACATTGACTGTTTATATTTGTGTGTACTAATATATATGAACTTAAGTGTATATTGAAAACTCTTCATTTGTTCTACATTGGATTCGGTTAGACTCTCACTATTGTGTATACTCCGATGAACTGGAGAACGCTGGGGTCCACGAGCGTGACTGGGATAGTCGATACACATAAGTGGGTGGCTTGCTGGGATGGCAAGCGCACTGAATACCCCAATTAGGAAATAACTCACCATGGAAGCGGTAGTCGCATATCGGGGTTGAAGTTATTCCAATTTACAATAGTATACGAGGAACGATCCCTAACTACTTGAGATGATAGGATTTATCTGGTGCGAGAACGTCTATGCTTTGATATGAGTCCCGACTGACTGGAGATCGCCAGAAAGTCTCTGTGGACTCATATTGGGTATAGAGGAACTCGTATGCAGATTCATATCATCAACAAAGGATCCATTGACCCGACTTGATAGGTTGGGAAATTCTCCTATGCATTTCTGTGAGAAATTAATTCTGGTAAAATCCTCGGCCGAGGTATCTGACGGCTTTATGTAAGTAGCTCATAAAGGTTAAGTCAAAGAGAATTATTTCGAGACCAGAATGCATAAGGTCAAGACAAAAGAAAAGGAAAACCGATGAAAGACCATACCCTTAAGTCTCGACTGGGAGATTATGGCGTATATGGAAATTGTAAATGAGTTAAAAGGTTCACTGAATTAATTCACCAGTGATTGGGCTCCATGGGCTTGTGGCTGGACATCGACCGTGGAGTGTGGGAGAATTCCCAAATTGGCAGGGGTGCTAATTTTGGAATGATCAATCGACAGAGTGTTCGATTGATTTAGAGTAAATCTTACTCGAATAATTAAATAATATTTAATTATAACCCACGGCCAATTATGTGGTGAACCTACGGGGGCATACACAATACACATGAAGCGAAAGCGAGGAAATAAGAACGACCGAGTCGACTGGGTCGACTGGGTGAATAATCGACTGGGTCGACCCAATTGGAACAAAATGGGATCCAATTGAAATTGGATCAGGATCATAAATTAAATTGGAATTTAATTTGTGAGTTAATTAATTAAGTTGAATTTAATTAATTAAAGGAATAATTAATTAATTGGACTTGGAGTCTAATTTAATTAATTGGGAGACTGGTTAATTAATTGGGCTATTTAATTGGGAGATTAAATAAAGCCTGTTCAAATTAATTAACTGGGCCATGAATTAATTAGGAGACTTGGACTTCTAATTAAAGAGGGCCATGGCCCATGTAGGAGAGAAGAGCCCTAGTCCTAATAGGACTAGGTTAGGGAGAAAGCTATAAGTAGCTATCTTATAGTTATTTTTCACACAACACCATATGCAAAATTAAGCAAGAGCAAAAATACTCTCTCCCTCTCCCACACTGCAATAGCCGAACCCTGTCTTCCTTTAGGAAGAATTTTTCGTTTTCGACTTTGTTCCAAAATCGTTCCTATATCCTAGATCATAATATATCTTGTGTTCTAGCTGATCAAGATTTATTATTTTCGTGTAATTGTGGTGTATCAACCCGTAGAGGCGCAACACGTGGGGCGCTGCTGCAGAGCTTGGATCGATACTAGCCGGAGGAGAAATCAGAGTTCGCTTTGCTAGCCAAATGATTTGCAAGGAGATAGGTATAACGTGTAAACTTATACTATCGTTTTTATTTATATTCATATATATACAACTAGAGAATATCCTGGAAGATTCCGTAAGAGGTCCTAAAAAATTTTATATTCCGCTGTGCCTAGGGCTGTTTATCTTACAGAATCCCAACAGTGGTATCAGAGCCAACTCTAGGCTTTGTATATATATGAATTTGCAAATTTTGTGATTTAAATCATATGTTTGATTTATGTATGGCTAGTTCTTTAACTGTATATGTTATAGGACGTAGATCTGTTTTAACTGGGAGTTAAAAGGAAATTTTGATTCGAAATTTTATCACGTTAATTTTTAATTTTTAGATTTGGATTTAATTAATTGGATCTGTTTTAATTAAATCAAATAGTAATCGAAACAACAACAACAAAAAAAAAAAATTGGAATCCAACCGCGGTGGCACGCGGCGTAGGCGCCCACCGCTGCCCACGGCAGCATGCGAGCAGCACGCTGGCTGCGCGTGCGGCACACGGCAGCAGCCTACGGGCTGTCTGTCGCGTGCTGTCACGCACAGCCGCTCGCTGCTGTGCGCTGCCACGCGCAGCCGCGCGCTGCCAAGGACAGCCCACGCGCGGACTTTTTGGTCGCGTGTGATTGGCCACGTGGCAGTCCTCGATTGGTCACGTAGTGGCTGATTTTTGGTTGGACTCTTATTCTGCCTATTTTGATAAATCTGAAAATCTTGGAGATTTGGTTGTTATGAAATCTTGGTGAATCTTGGATTGATCTTAGAGATCGAATTAACAAGGAAACTTAGAGTTTCATTTGTGATAAGACATTTAATTAGAATTAATGTCTAGTAAGTTACCAAGATTAAAAGATCTTAGAGATCTTATTAAATAAGGAAACTTAGAGTTTCAATTGTGATAAGAGATTTAATTAAAATTAATCTCTTCTAGTAAGTTACCAAGATTAAAGATCTTAGAGATCTTATTAAATTAGGAAACTTGGAGTTTTGGATAAGGTATAAATCTTGGAGGATTTGGACACTACCTTAGTTAACTAATCTAATCAAAATAGGATTATCTTGAGAATCTTAGAGATTTGTAAAATTGGGAAACTTAGAGTTTTGGATAAGATAGTAATCTTGGAAGATTTGTAACTATCTTAATTAACCAACTTTATCAAGATAAGAGTTGTAGATTACTTAGAACTCAAGTAAGAGTTAATTAATCTTAGAGATTAATTGTTAATTCAAAATTAAAATTAACTTGGATAATTTTTGTGAATTAAAATTAAAGGAGCCGGTAAATTTACATTTATGCCCTTATGTGAATTTATGCATGTTCTTGAGTGAATATGTGGATTGGTCGATTTTGCCCTTAAACCCTGTGTAGTTTTGGTTTATTTATTTTATGGGTTGTAATTAAATGGGCCTGATTGGTGCCCTTGCTTGCGCAAACAAATGTAATAGAATAGGGCCTTTATTTTTATAAGCTAGGCTTAGATTAGTCTTGGAGCCGAGAAGACCTCATGAAGACTTGGAGATCCACATGGAGGCCCATTACCTTGGAGGACATGGAGGCCCAATTCATTACATGGAGGCACAATCAAGGTGGATATTACAAGAAGGCCCATGATGTATGAGTTTGAAAATTGTAATAGTTAGGACATTTAATTTCCACCCTAGACTGACCAATTGGTCCATCATGTGGCTCGTGATGGATCGCATAGGATGGGCAATCGACCAATCATATGTGCAATGCTAGGTGATATATGTTTACTATTATTCTTTGATGTATGTCTTGCATGCTTAGAATAGATCACGTAAACAAGATAAAGCATAATCTGATGAGACCTCGCACGAAGAAAACTTAAAACCTCCAATTGAACTTAAAAACTCAATTAGAATATTAAATCGAATAACGGGCGCATATGAATGGTGTCTATGGTCCGAGCCTATCCAATTACTAGGTCTTAGGCATATTGTACAAATATATCTCGATGTCTCACGAGTCGTGGGTCGAGCTATAGGAAGATGATATGTCTATTGCCTCGATGCACAGTTTAGTGCCAAGGGAGGGGATAGCAAAGTTCTAGGCGCTGTCTCACGAGTCGTGGGGCGTCTAGGATTGAACTATTTCTCTTCACGAGTATTGGACATGATTTAACGCGAGTAAGTATGGATGTCTCACGAGTCGTGGGTCCATAACGAAAACCGAGGCTGAATGAACTCAAGGGTTAGCTGGGATGGTTAACCGGCGACGTGATCGCCCACCAAGTGGATCGATTGGTATGGCCAACGAGTCGTGGGTACTGAGCGATTACATTTGGGCCTTGAGCCCATTAGGAAATTTTTATTTCCCGAACCTTATGTGGGGGCATAAGTATTCGACAAAATAGTGGGAGTAATTTACAAATGAAAACCATGTTTGTAAATTATGCATTGATATTAATCTGCCACGTATTTATCGTCATGTTTATGATAGTTTATCATAAGTTATGTATCCATGAATATTTACCATCATACTTGAATCAAATAAATTGACTGAACCCAAATGAATTTTTGAATGACTTCGAAACTTGAGAAATTATTCTCGAGTCCAAGCAAGGACTAATCTCCTTACAAATATTTCATTGTTTTTCCTTTCGAAGTTACACTTCGACTGGAATGGTGATAGGTTTCACCAAGCTGCCTTTTTCGAAGTTACTCTTCAAATAAGAAAGGTGATAAGTTTCACCAGAGGGTTGAGGATGGTTCTCAAGCCCAAATTTTCTTGAAGGCAAACATGAAGTCTCCCATAAATGGGAAGTAACATCTCGTTGAAAAGCTCAAAAGACTTAAGAGATGAAAGAAGAGGAATGAATCCTCTCTGAAGGGAAATAACCTTGGAGGTTTTTCAGTAAGGATGATAAGTTGAAAAGTCAATCAAAATGATTCTTCCATGGATTAAGATCAAGGGAAGAGGGAATTGAACCTATTCATCCCATAAGGGATGATTAAATTTTATTGAACTTAACCTTATGGTTAAAGTAATGCATAAGGGTGTTGGATGCCCGATGAAGCACTCATTGATGCATTCAATGCATCTAAAGCCATGAATTATTTAGATCATTGGAATTTGCTTATACCATCCCTTGTCTTAAGGGATGTGATAGTTCCATAATGGTTGGAACTGATTGCGCTATAAGATTTATACGCAAAAGGTGTATATAAGCAAATGAGTATGGATACTCATATATCGACTAAATAAAATATGCATAGTCAATAAAATATAAATAATCAAGATTTCACACACTTGAGTCGTTGTAAAAACCGAAAGGCGATACACGAATACTAAAACATATTTCTGAATTAAAAGATTCAAAGACTGAGCTCGACTGGGTCGAGCTTGACTGGGATGCTATACATAGTAACCGATTTTCGAATCTTGCTTAATGGAAATTAGATTTAGTAGTTGGTTGCTAGGCAACCAAGAGGCATAAACAATTGCAATGGATTTAATCCATTTAAAAGTGTGTAGAAACACTAAAGCATTAGTGGGAGATAAGGCGTCTCTAGTACCCTCATGGGTAAAAGTACGTTGTGATGTACAATTCCAAATTACTTTTGGAATAAAAGAAGAGAGCTTAATCAATGAAAGCATGTAATAGATTTGGATCGATATAAAATCGAGCATGCATTGGCAGTACGCCATTGATTATTTAATAGAGAATTAGATTCTCGAAATGTAAGACCCGCTCGAAACATTGTCTGTTGTCAAGCATTCTGGACATGTAAATGTCCATTAAGAAATCTTACATGAAATTCCTTATTCAAACAAATGAAACTTGATCGAGAAAATCGAAGATACTGAGCTAAGTATCTCTGAAGCCAGATCCAAAACATATCACGTGATATGAGTTTTGGTATTGTACCTTCATATGCATTCATGCGCATATGGGGTCTCCCGCTTATGTGAATAAGCTGGTGGGAGATAAGTTGGACGTAAAATCCATCTTATGCAATTCGTGGGGTATCCAGAAAACTCTATAGGATACAAGTTCTACGATCCTACAAGATAAACTAGGTTTGTCTCAAGGAACGCATACTTCTTGGAGAAGGATTTCTTGCTAGGCAAGAAGGAACATAACGTAGAACTAGATGAAGTCACTGAAGCTGAAAAGGCCGAAGAGGTCGATCAACCTGACCCATCACCACAGGCAGTGGGAGAACATGAGCATGAAAGTGCACCAGAAAGTACACCGGTACCTCGTAAGTCAGAAAGACAACGTAGAGAACCCGAGAGGTACTACGGTCTGCTGCGTGAGACTAGACAGTCTCTAACCGACCCAAGGACTTACGAAGAGGCTATGCTAGGCATAGACTCGGGAAAGTGGCGTGAAGCCATGGAATTCGAATTGGACTCCATGCACTCGAACAAGGTCTGGGCCTTGGTAGATCCACCAGTGGGAGTAGCTCCCGTGGGTTGCAAGTGGATCTATAAGCGAAAGCTTGGAGTGAACGGAGAGGTAACAACCTACAAGGCGCGACTAGTGGCAAAAGGATACACTCAAATGCCAAGCATCGACTTTGAGGAGACCTTCTCGCCCGTCGCAATGCCTAAATCCATTCGAATCTTGCTGGCCATAGCTGCGTAGTATAACTACGAGATATGGCAGATAGATGTAAAGACTGCCTTGCTCAATGGGGACATTGACAAGGAGATCTACATGGAGCAACCAAAAGGATATACATCCAAAGGAGATGAACACAAGGTGTGCAAACTCCAAAGATCCATTTATGGACTGAAGCAAGCTTCCCGAAGTTGGAACATTCGTTTCGATGAGACAATCTAAACTTTTGGATTCATCAAAAACATGTTCGAACCTTGCGTGTACAAGAAAATCAGTGGGAGTACAGTTGAATTTTTGGTGCTTTACGTTGATGACATTCTTCTCATTGAAAACAATGTGAAAGTGTTGTACGAAACTAAAGCATGGTTATCTACACAATTCTCAATGAAGGAATTGAGAGAAGCATCCTTTGTACTGGGTATAAGGATCTACCGAAATAGATCAAAAGGACTGCTGGGCCTCTCCCAATTGCAGTACATAGATAAAATCTTGAAAAGATTTAATATGGAAGAATCCAAGAGAGGATTGCTTCCAATGAGACATGGAATTGCACTCTCTAAGTCTATGGCCCCAAAGACGCCTGAAGAGAGAAGCAATAAGTCTCGAGTACCATATGCATCTGCAATAGGAAGCATAATGAATGGTATGTTATGTACGAGACCAGACGTAGCATACGCTTTAAGCGTTACAAGTTGCTACCAGTCTGATCCAGGTGAGCAGCACTGGATAGCCGTAAAGGCAATTCTGAAGTACCTGAGAAGGACTAAGGAATTGTTCTTGGTATACGGTGGAAGAGAATTGAATTTGGGAGGCTATACTGATTCTAGCTTCCAATGTAATGTAGACGACTTCAAGTCGACATCTGGATACGTGTTCTGCCTCAATAGTGGTGCGGTAAGCTGGAAGAGATCCAAGCAAAACACTACCGCAGATTCAACCACCGAGACAGAATACATTGCCGCGAGTGAAGCAGCAAAGGAAGGTGTTTGGATGAAAAAACTTCATCCAGGAATTGGATGTGATACCTAGCATTGTCGAGCCATTACTGTCTTCCGTGATAATAATGGAGCTATCTCGCAAGCGAAGGAGTCGAGATCTCATCAGAATCCAAGAGCGAACTAAGACGATACCATTTGATATGTTATGTCATCTGGTAGAGGAGACATAAAGATGGAACGTGTCACCTCAAAGCATAATACGACGGACCCACTGTCTAAGCCATTGCCTCAAAGGCATCCGAAAACATCTGTCTAAGATGGGAATCAGAAGTATGAAAAGTTGGCTTTAGTACAAGTGGGAGATTGATAGAATAGTGTCCTGCAAGCCAACTATTTGGCTGCATTTAATTGAAAGGACCATTCAATTGGATTAATAAATGCATTTTATTATTATATGGTCATCTTTATCTTATGTAATAATTATCTACGCATAAGGATATAAGTCCTTAGATCACAGGGCTATGAGACAACCCGTGGACTGATCTCCAAGGCCGTGATCTAGAATATATTCAAGAGTCGTAGAATCCAATCGAGATAGGACATCATTGGATTCGGTTAGACTCTCACTATTGTGTATACTCCGATGAACTGGAGAACGCTGGGGTCCACGAGCGTGACTGGGATAGTCGATACACATAAGTGGGTGGCTTGCTGGGATGGCAAGCGCACTGAATACCCCAATTAGGAAATAACTCACCATGGAAGCGGTAGTCGCATATCGGGGTTGAAGTTATTCCAATTTACAATAGTATACGAGGAACGATCCCTAACTACTTAAGATGATAGGATTTATCTGGTGCGAGAACGTCTATGCTTTGATATGAGTCCCGACTGACTGGAGATCGCCAGAAAGTCTCTGTGGACTCATATTGGGTATAGAGGAACTCGTATGCAGATTCATATCATCAACAAAGGATCCATTGACCCGACTTGATAGGTTGGGAAATTCTCCTATGCATTTCTGTGAGAAATTAATTCTGGTAAAATCCTCGGCCGAGGTATCTGACGGCTTTATGTAAGTAGCTCATAAAGGTTAAGTCAAAGAGAATTATTTCGAGACCAGAATGCATAAGGTCAAGACAAAAGAAAAGGAAAACCGATGAAAGACCATACCCTTAAGTCTCGACTGGGAGATTGATCGATGGAGAGATTATGGCGTATATGGAAATTGTAAATGAGTTAAAAGGTTCACTGAATTAATTCACCAGTGATTGGGCTCCATGGGCTTGTGGCTGGACATCGACCGTGGAGTGTGGGAGAATTCCCAAATTGGCAGGGGTGCTAATTTTGGAATGATCAATCGACAGAGTGTTCGATTGATTTAGAGTAAATCTTACTCGAATAATTAAATAATATTTAATTATAACCCACGGCCAATTATGTGGTGAACCTACGTGGGCATACACAATACACATGAAGCGAAAGCGAGGAAATAAGAACGATCGAGTCGACTGGGTCGACTGGGTGAATAATCGACTGGGTCGATTATTATGGATGGGTTGACTGGGTCGACCCAATTGGAACAAAATGGGATCCAATTGAAATTGGATCAGGATCATAAATTAAATTGGAATTTAATTTGTGAGTTAATTAATTAAGTTGAATTTAATTAATTAAAGGAATAATTAATTAATTGGACTTGGAGTCTAATTTAATTAATTGGGAGACTGGTTAATTAATTGGGCTATTTAATTGGGAGATTAAATAAAGCCTGTTCAAATTAATTAACTGGGCCATGAATTAATTAGGAGACTTGGACTTCTAATTAAAGAGGGCCATGGCCCATGTAGGAGAGAAGAGCCCTAGTCCTAATAGGACTAGGTTAGGGAGAAAGCTATAAGTAGCTATCTTATAGTTATTTTTCACACAACACCATATGCAAAATTAAGCAAGAGCAAAAATACTCTCTCCCTCTCCCACACTGCAATAGCCGAACCCTGTCTTCCTTTAGGAAGAATTTTTCGTTTTCGACTTTGTTCCAAAATCGTTCCTATATCCTAGATCATAATATATCTTGTGTTCTAGCTGATCAAGATTTATTATTTTCGTGTAATTGTGGTGTATCAACCCGTAGAGGCGCAACACGTGGGGCGCTGCTGCAGAGCTTGGATCGATACTAGCCGGAGGAGAAATCAGAGTTCGCTTTGCTAGCCAAATGATTTGCAAGGAGATAGGTATAACGTGTAAACTTATACTATCGTTTTTATTTATATTCATATATATACAACTAGAGAATATCCTGGAAGATTCCGTAAGAGGTCCTAAAAAATTTTATATTCCGCTGTGCCTAGGGCTGTTTATCTTACAGAATCCCAACATAGACTTGGTATAAGTCTTTACATAAGATGGTCATATGAATGCACCATATGCGCGCAGCCCGCCCAAAACTGAACTGGGTTGGGGCGTTTGGGCAAATTGTCTCGTCTCGAACTTATTTTTTTTAAGGAATTTTGAATTAAAATGTTTTACAAAATTAATCTGAAATTTTGAACTTACAAACAAATATTAATTCTGCAAATTTAAATTGTGTAACTCATTTCAGTTACGGAAATCAATTGATTAAAAACGTTTCTATCATTTTCTTTCAATTACGAAAATTTATGTTGCAGAATTAATTTTATAGTCCACTCCCCACCTATATATATGTGTATTTTCTAATTTCAGAAACACGCCAACACGACAAACATTCTCGATTTCCTCTCTCAAAAATTTTCTTTGGGTTATTTTTGCTTCTGAGTGTTATTTGAGGTGGAATTTCTGCTACCGTGCAGTGAAATAATTCATGTAGCCAAATTATCCTGGAAGAAGTGTTCGTGTTGCCCAATTGCACCGAAGGTGGGTCGATATTTTCTTCAAGGTAAACAGATTATTTGTGCGATTTGATTGGATCAATTCTGTTACTATACAGAATTGTGAGATATGTTTATTTAAATTTATTTGATCGATTCTTTAACTGATTGTACTTTTTTTTATTGTTCAAATTAATTTGTTTGTATTAATTTTAATTTGTGTTCAGATTTTGATAATCTTAAAACTAATTTTTCCCAACAATCACATCTACGACATAATTTTATGGAATCATTTTTCCTTTTCCTCTCAGACACACGATTTTTGTCTGCTACTGTACTAATTACCTCTATTTAGATACCCACTGGTCAAATCCAACGAATATTCAGGATCAAAGGAATATTAGGTTTATACGATATGATCATCATAATTTCTGTAAATTGACAAATGTAGATGGATGTGTAAGACAATGTTGAGAGTTCTTTTAAATTTTGGCAGTTTATCTTAAAATATTAGTAGTAAACAGTGTTATACATTTTTATTTTTTACTCTACACTTCAATAATTAGTTTATATTTTAAGAGACTATTTTTAAACAACGATGCTATTCAAGCTATGTTTGAATTTTATCGAGCTTGGTTTGATTGCTAAATGCTAAACAAGCCGAACTTAAACTAACTTTTATCAAACGAGCTCGAACTGAGTATCGAGTAACTTAATAATTTACATATATTTTACCAATTCTTAGCTTATCGAGGCGTGCTCGTGCCTAGCAATTTAAAAGTTATCGAATGAAAAATAATGTTCAAGCTTGTTTGATTTGTGTGAACAATCGAGCTCAAACGAGTTTTTTATCGAACGACCTTGAGTAATTTGGTTTGATTTTCAACCTAAATGTAATACATATTTTTGTTTAATACTCCCTCCGTCCCATTTATTTTGCTCTCTTTGCTACAGTACTCGGTCAAACTTTCAATTTTTCAAGTGACTTATCATATTAAATTATTCACATTAGTGATATATTAAACCTTTTAAATATTAATACATATAGTATCATAAGATATTAACAACTTATTAGTAAAATATATTAATTAAATTATTTATATACAATAATTTTTATAAATTTAGTCATGATCAACTATTCCAGGAAAGAAAAAAAAATGGGTTGGAGGGAGTAATAAATATATAAATAAAGTTAATCGTACATATACAAACATCAAATTTTGGTCACCAAAGCCAATTGCCGCTTTCCGGGGAGTGGAATTTAGTTTGACTTTGGGTTAGAATATGGTAATAATTGAAGGAGATTCCTTATTAGTCATGCAAGGGATTTCGGGCTTGAAGGGTGCATCAGGAGCTCTTGGACCAATCTTTGACGACATCAAACTTCTTGCTCGTAATTTTCTATCTTTTAGGGTGTGTGTGGATGGGTTTTGGCCCGGTCTCGCGGGTCTTGCAGACCGAGCCAAAACCCTTTCAAGTTTTCGCCAAACTTATAAAACCATAAAAAAATATATACATAAATTCACACTCAAACTCTTCAAACCTATAAAACACTGATTTGACACCTACCACCTACTTTTTCCCCCAAATCTCACTAAAAAAGACATTGATTTGACACCTATCACCTGCTTTTTTCCCTAAACCCCAACATCCAAACACAATCCAAGTGGGGTTTCAACTTATTCAAACCACAAAACTCAATAGTCAAAACTCATAAAAATGAAGTCTCAAAGGTTTCATAGAAACCACCCAAATCAATTTTTTTAAACCGAGACTCGCGAAACCGAGCCAAAACCCATCCAAATAGACCCTTAGAGCTTTACATGGTTTTAGGAAGAGCAACGAAGCCGCACATTGTCTAACGAAACTTGCTTCATCTAATTTTTGTTTTTCCTCTTTGCTTCTTGACTCGATTCTTGGGATTGTATTGTCCGATTCTTCTTAATGATATAAATTCTCGTTTTACCCTAAAAAAATATATATATTTTTCTTTTAGGGCGAAATTTTATTTTTTGTCGGACTTTATTATGGATTTCTGACCATATTCTCCCTATGAAATTCCATTTCAATGGTACTAATTACAATATGAAAATTATTTTATCCTATGAATAAGAGTACTGTCAATTGAGTTGTACATATCAAAATCCCGATGTCTCGGTCTGATCATATTGGACCACAACCCAAATAATTATGATCGAGTTGAGTTTAAACCATTATATTAATTTCTATCAATTTATGAGCGGAGTTTAACTCTAAGAAGGATCGATCAGAATAAAATTTCAACATATAATTATTTTAAACTCTACTATTAATTATTCATAATAACGTTATAGTTATAGTGTACTAATTACCACTGTACTTTGTTAAAAAAAAATATCACAAATATATAAGTATATAACCAACTATCACATATATCAGTTATAACTTTTTAAAACTATTGCCTAGACATGTATCGATTATAACTAAGGTATATGCAGGCCAAAGGGAGGGGGTTGTGGGGGGGGGGGGGGGGGGAGATAACAAAACGGAAAAAATTATAAAACTAAAACAAATGATCAAATAGATTTATATTCATGTGACTTTATATACAAACATTATTTAATTTCTTTATAATGGATTAAAAGTATGAAATTTATTTATTTTTGTGCATTACTTTATATGCAGTTTAACAAATTAAACAATGTGTGGTTTTCTATTTATTTGTTTAAATTGCACGTATAATTGATAAACTGTATACGTGGCTTTAAGACCAACCAATATGATTTTTTGAGGTTATACGTGCGATACAACAAAAATTGCTAGAGATTTTTTAGCAAGAGATAAAATAAGTAATTGATACCATGTTCAAATTCTATTGAGAGAGGTTTCCACTTAATGTATTAGACACGCCTCAAAAATAATTATACTCTTCAGAACCCAAAAAAAAAAAAAAGGTTTTACGTGCAATACTAAGTACGTTTAAATAAAGATATTATAAAAGAATATCACTTCTATAAATTACATCACTATGCTTAATTTTTACGCGATAAATGACGTGGTCAAGTATGTGGAAAACCCAAAAATGTGGTATTTCCTAACATGAATATAACCAACTTAGACAAGTTGTCAAGTTGTATTAAGAAAATAAAATTAGTCCTTCCATGGTTGTGTCTTCCGTTTTCTAAGCCACCCAACTGCGCCAATTCTTATTTGCATGAACAATTATGCCCTCAAAAGTATAATTTTCTCACTTAACTCTCTAAAAGTACAGCTTCTGCACCTAATCACCTTGAATTTAATTAAAAGTAACACTTT